>OX387241.1:9365326-11865326 GCA_947561735.1 Cenchrus americanus
ACTTCGTTCAGTTGCGTATTGCTCCGCGAGTGGAAGAAGTCCAAAGTGAAGACGGAGGACACGGTGACCTGCGAGCCGGTGGTTCCTTCGAGGAGAAGAGTGGACATGTGAAAGATCGTAGCGGGAGATCCATATCAGGTGGAGAAAGCGAAACGAGATCCGATGTTCTTGCGGTTCGTGGAGCGCGGTCTTGCGCTCCCGGCCAACGACTTCTTCAAGGGCCGTTTCGGTACTACGGGATCGAGTGACCTGAACCCGAACCCCAATCTCGCATCTCTCCACACGCTTCTGTCTTCGTCCACTTCTCCGAAGCCTTCCTCGGAATCAAGCCGACCGGGTGCTCTTCCCGGAAGTTCTTCCGCGTCAAGCCGCGCCCAAGTGCCTCCAACCCCGCAGTAGTCGGAGGGGCCGGCATCTCAACGGAGGGAGGACGCCGCGAGTGTGCACCGCGTACAAGCTCGTCGACTCCAACACGGACTCGGAAGACCAGTGGCTCCTACATCACGAACCACCACCCGGCTTGCCGAAGCCGAGCGGGACGGCGGTGCCCCGTGCACCGGGAGTGCGGGAACACCTGAGCCCACCATGCAAGAAGGGGGATCCAACTCCCCGAGCTGCTAGGCGACGCGGCCAAAGCGCCGTGTGCCGGACCGAGGGCCGGCGGTCGTGGCCTTCGCCTTCATGAAGCGCAGATCCAAACGCGTCGATGGCTCCTGGGAGACCCCGGGCTTCGAGTGCACACCGGCGACGACGACACGTCGCGGATGCCGGGAGGCGAGCTGGATGACAACGACATCGTCAGAGAGGCTGAGGGATCTCTTCAAGGACATGCCGCCATACACGGCGGCCCCGCCGAGGAGTACTCGGAGGGCGTCCCCGCCCAAGGAGGTGAGTAGTCGTACTCCCTTGGTCGCAGTAGTGTTTGCTAGTAGTAGAGTTGCTAACGCCGTGTCTTGCGTTGTGATGATGTCCGGAGGTTCATCTCCGAGCCGGCAGCGCCGCCACCGGAAGGCGGGGATCGAGATCCGGTTGGAGGGGAAGGTGAAGGAGCGCCGCGAAGTCGGGTGAAGGCGACGACACCGTCATCGTGGAAGATACCTCCGATGACGACGACGAAGACGAGGAGACGTTGCAGACCGGTGCCAGCTCGCGGTCGAGGTTTAGCCGCCCGGCTTGCCTCATGTTCCGCCGGTACAAGACCCTCCGTCTAGCTCCGGAGGCTAGCCTCGCCGCGCCGCCACCTTTAGGCCGCGCAACCCCGCCAGAAGCGGTGACGAAGAAGCCGAAGGTCTCGCAGACCACGCCTCGGGAGGTAAGTTGTCTTGAGCAGAGTAGTCGAGTACCCGTTGTTCGAGTACGTCCGCTGACGAGTAGTCTTCCTTTATATGCAGGAGGTGCCGCCGACGGGAGCCCGTCGAAGAGGGCGACGAGGGCGTGTGGGAGACGGTGGGGGAACCGGCTGGAAGTCGTAGTCCAGCCCCCACTGTTGAAGAACTTCGGCGCAACCGGAGCGCCGGCCCCCGCTCCACAAGGGAGCACGGGACCCATGGCCGCCGCCGTGGAGGAGGTGGTAGCCTCAGAGCGCAGAAACCGCCGCGCGGCCGCCGCCGCCGTGGGAGGAAGCGGGGGGGAGCCGCAGGGGGGCGGAGGAGGAGGCGCCCCCGCCGAGGGTGGACCGGTTGATATTGCCGGCACATCCTCGGTGCTCCGGCCGTGACCACCGTCGGTCGAACTTGGAAGTACCATATCCTCACGAGTAGTACTTGCCGCAGTCGATGTTGCTTTAACGACCCTCCGTGAATATTTCTGCAGAAAATCCACGGATCTGTCCTGGGATGGGGACGAGCCCTCAGCAGCGGTGGCGGAAGAAGTCGCGCCGCCCGTCGAGGGGACCGCTCCCGATGCCCAAGCCGCGACTGAGCCCCCGGCTACCGAAGCGCCACTGCCGGAGGCTAGTGTAGTCGAAGGTGAGTACCCTTCGTGAAGCTGCGGGGCTCCAGAAAGAGTAGTCGTAGGCACTGATGCACATGCCGTCTTGTTGACGGAGGCGCCGAAGGTGGTGACATCCCCGCGGGGGTGCCATGCAGGAGTTGACACCGTGAGGCCCCGGAGGCGCGGAAGGAGCCCCCGAGCCTATTGCGGAGGTCGTCGAGAAGACCGCCGGGGGAGAGGCGGTCACCACGTCGCCAGAGATTGCTCTGGAGGTGGCTATCCGCTCCCCTGAGATCCAAGACGCAGCCCATCCGTTCTGCGCCGATGACGGAGGCCGCCTCGGTAGCCGCAGCGGGATAGAGCTCCTTGCGGACGATCTCTTCGAGCCGGCGACGCGTAGCCAAGCACCCGGAGGCGATCCGTCAAGCCGAGCAATGGATGAAGGTAAGTAGCCTTAGCCTTTCGAGTAGTCAATCCTTTTTCCATCGAGTACTCGTCATGACTTGAGTTGTCTTGTGCGGAGACGTCGCGGAGCGGTCCCGCGAGAAGTCGAACTCCGGCCGGGCAGGTTATGGCGACACCGTGCTCCGAGCCGAGGCCTCAGAGGAGCGCTTCGGGAAGTCGCGGAAGCACGCGGCCGCCATGCAATCAAAACTCGACGCCGCCTTCGCCAAGTACCATAATGACATCATGGAGCTGCTGAAGCGAAGGGCGACGACTTGGTACGGAAGAACAAGGGTCTCCACAACAAGAATAAAGGTATATCCTTCGACTTGTCGAGTACTTGTTGGAGGTCGAGAAGCATCCGACCCGCCGTTGCATTGTCGTGCTGCGCAGCTTGAGGGCCGTGGAGTGAACTCGAAGGCCTCGAGACGAGCATGAAGAATCTCTTCTACCGGGAGCAAGAAGCCCGCCGGGTACTCGAGCTCGACTACAAGGAACTCGCCTTCGAGTGCGAGAAGCATATGGAGTCGCGGGATTGCCTCTCGATAGAGATCTCGTCAACCTGCTACAAATCTTTGCGTAAATTGAACGAAGATTGCGAGGCATTGCGGGCTCCGCTGAAGGAGTTGAGGAGGCCGCCCGCCGATCGCAAGGCTCCCGGTGCCGCACCCGGCGGCCCCAAGATCGCTCCTTTGGTGGATCGCCTTCGTGAAGCTCCAAGCGGGCCGGCGGCCTACGTCAAGCACTTGGCCGTGTCGATCCCAAGACAAGTCTTGGCCTTCATGAAGTCCTACTTCCCGAAGGCTCCAATGGAGGTGGTCTCCGGCGGGGTAGCCGCCAACTGCTCCGATGAGCAAGCATGCGCAGCGCCGGGAGCAAGATGGCTCCCATCGCGGAGCAGGTAGCCGAGAAGCTGAACCTCCAGTAGCCCTGTAATAAGTAGCTAGTAGCCATAGTTGTACACAGAAAACAATTGTAATGAATTGTATCAAATATCAATGAAAGAAATTTTCCAAAGAATGAGTACTCGTAGTCGCGATCTCGAGTGCGGAGCGCCCATCGTGGAGTGGATGCGAGTAATAGTACTCGGCTTTAGTAGTCCCGTTGTAGGGAGTAGGCAGTAAATAAGTTGATGAACGATCAATCTTTATTACTGAAGAAGTACACCGGGGTGGCTGGGCCGTAATTACAAAGTAGTCGCTCGGCCCGGAGGCCGCTTACAGCTAAGTAGAGCTGGAGCGGGTGGCCGCTGCGGGCAGCTTGATCCGTAGGCAGCCGTGTAGGTCGGATCGTAGACCCGTAGGTAGCCGTGCGGTGGCCGGGTCTTGGAGTGTGGTCTCTTAGTAGACCGCCGCTAGAGTCCTTGACGCTCGTTGCGCCCGTGTCCGTAGGCGCCGCACGGCCGGACCCCCGGAGAGGAGTAGTCCGGGAGATCTAGCCCCGGAGACCCGCAGGGTCGCTTGCGGCGAGGGGTGTTGGCATAGTCGTGTAGACTTGAACCCCGCAGTAGTCGTGTAGACTAGGCGTAGAATCGACAGAGTTGGTCGACGTTCCACGAGTTGTTGACGTCTTCGCCTTCAAGTGTTTGGAGGCGGTAGGAGCCCGCCCCCGTCACCTTTGCAACGGTGAAGGGACCCTCCCTGTGGGGAGTCGAGCTTGTGAAGTCCTTCCGTGTTCTCGGGATACGGCGGAGGACGAGATATCCAACGTTGAAGGAGCGTTCGACGTTGCGATCATGGTAGCGTCGGGATACCCCTAGGTACCTTGCTGATTGGACGAGGGCGGCGCAGCCGAGCTTCTTCGAGGTCGTCGATGTCGACTCGTCCGTCGTCTTTGAGACGCCTTCGTCGTAGTGCTCCACTGCTGGCGAGTTCCATATGACGTCGGCAGGGAGGATGGCTTCAGAGCCGTAGACCAGAAGTAGGGGGATTGCCCCGTTGGCTTGGATGGTTGAGTCCGCAGCCCCCAGAGTGCGTTGGGTAGTTCCTTGATCCACTTGCCCCCTTTGGAGTTAGCAGCGTCGTGTAGCCGCTTCTTGAGGGCGTCGAGCACCATCCCATTGGCGCGCTCGACTTGTCCGTTGGCCCGTGGATGGGCGACTGAGACGTATCGGACGTCAATCCCGCCGTTCTCGCAGCACTCCCGAACTCCGGTGGTTGTTGAAGTTGGACCCCGTGTCCGTGATGATGCGGTGGGGTAGCCCGTAACGGTGTACGAGTTCATCCAGAAGTCGAGTACTCGTCGCCCTTGGGGCATGTGACCGGCTTGACCTCGATCCACTTGGTGAACTTGTCGATAGCCACCGCACTCGTTGAATCCTCCCCGGCGTAGTTGGCAAGGGCCCAATCATGTCGAGCCCCCGGCAGGCAAAGGGCCGGGTTGGCGGTGATGGTGACTAGCTTGTAGGCCGGGACGTGTTGCTCGCTGGGCGAAGTACCGACATCCTTGGCACCTTTTGACGAGTTCTTCGGCATCGCCCCGTGGCCGTGGGCCGAAGAAAGCTCGCCGAAGGCCTTGCCGACCCGCCGTACGTGAAGACGCATGGTTGCCGCACGCCCTTGTGGATCTCCTCCAAGATGTCCTTGCCTTCTTCACGAGGGACGCACTTCATGAGTACTCCCGAGAAGATGCGCCCCGCTTTTAAAGCTTGTCTCCGACGAGGACGTAAGACTTGGCGCAGGCGGACGAGTTGTTCGGCTGCGTTCTTGCTCGAGAGGGGACCTTTTGCTCGCCGAGGTAGTCGATGAAGGGTTGCCTCCGGTCCACGTCGATCATCATGACCTCCTCGCCCACTGGTGGATGGGCTGGGACAATGGTCGGTGGCGCCGGCTCCGGGATGGATGGCGCGTGAAGCTCATGGACGAAGACGCCCACTGGTACTTGAGCGCGGGTGGATCCAAGCTTCGAGAGGACGTCCGCTGCAACGTTGTTGTCGCGGACGATGTGATGGAACTCGAGACCATAGAATTTGTTCTCGAGCTTGCGGACTTCTAGGCAGTAGGCGTCCATGTTCTCCTTGTTGCGGTCCCAGGACTTGCTGACTTGGTTGATGACCACCGCGGAGTCGCCGTAGACTAGTAGCCGCTTGATGCCCGGTGCAAGCCGCGAGGCGGAGCCCGTGTAGGAGAGCTTCGTACTCGCTTCGTTGTTTGAGACCTTCCGGAAGATCTGGGCAGGACGTACTTGAGTTGTTCGCCCGTTGGAGAGATCGGGGAGTACCCCCGCGCCGCGCCCTCGAGGTTGAGTGAGCCATCAAAGTACATCACCCAATGTTCGGTCGCACGGTGGGAGTAGGTAGCCGGGTTCTCCCGCCACTCCGCCATGAAGTCGACTAGTGCTTGCGACTTGATGGTTGTGCGTGGCTTGAAGTCGATGGTGAGGGCTCCGAGCTCGACAGCCCACTTGGAGAATCTTCCGGTGGCGTCTTGGTTCCTCAGGATGTCGCCGAGCGGGTAGTCGGTGACGACGGAGACCGAGTACTGCTGGAAGTAGTGTCGTAGCTTCCGCGAGGTGATGAGTAGAGCGTACAGGAGCTTCTGCACGGGCTGATAGCGGGCCTTGGACTCTGATAGAACCTCGCTGACGAAGTAGACTGGGCGCTGGACCGGGTAGGCGTGGCCGTCTTCCTGCCGCTCGACAACGATGGCAAGATCGACCACGTGAGTAGTCGCGACCAGGTAGAGCAAGGGTCGCTCGCCCTTGTGAGGAGCCGTGAGGATTGGCGGCTTTGACAGAAGTCCTTGAGCCGGGCAAGGGCTTGATCCGCCTCTCGGAGTCCACACGAACTTCTCGTGATGCTTGAGTAGTTTGAAGAAGGGGAGGCCCCGTTCTCCTAGCCTCGATATGAATTCGTTCAATGCCGCCATGCACCCCGTCGGCTTACGGACGTCTTTGATGCTCGTGGGAGCTTTCATGTCGGTGATGGCGGAGATCTTCTCGGGGTTGGCTTCAATGCCGCGCCGTCGATGATGAAGCCGAGTAGTTTGCCCGAAGGGACGCCGAAGACGCACTTGTTCGGGTTGAGCTTCCGGCCGGTACTCGCGTAGCGATGCGAAGGTCTCTTCAAGGTCGTCGATGAGGGTACCGGAGTCCCCGGTTTTGACAACCACGTCATCCACGTAAGCCTCGACGTTCTTGTTGAGTTGCCGCTTGAAGCGGTGCCCGGATGGCCCGTTGATAGGTAGCGCCGGCGTTCTTCAACCCGAATGACATGGTCGTGTAGCAAGACGCGCCAAACGGGGTGATGAACGCGGTCTTTTCCCCGGTCTTCCTCCTTGATTGCGATCCGGTGGTACCGGAGTAGCAATCGAGGAAGCAGAGCGGTCGCAGCCCGCCGTGGAGTCGATGACTTGATCAATCCGCGCAACCCGAAGGGGTCCTTGGGGCAAGGCTTGTTGAGGTCGGTGTAGTCGACGCACATCCTCCACTCGTTCGAGTTCTTCTTGCGGATGAGGACGGGGTTGGCGAGCCACTCGAGATGGAAAACTTCTGCGATGAAGCCGGCCGCGAGTAGCTTGGCGAGCTCCTTCTTGATGGCGTCCCGTCCGTCGTCGGCAAAACGCCGGAGGTGTTGTCGCTTGGGGGTGGCCTTTGGATCGACGTTGAGGCAGCACTCAATCGGCTCCCCGGGCACTCCCGGCATGTCCGTCGGCTTCCACGCGAAGATGTCGCGGTTAGCCCGAAGAAAGCTGATGAGCGCGTCTTCCTATTTGGGGTCGAGGCCGGCCCCGATGGTGGTGGTCTTGCTGGGGTCGCCCGTTCCAAGGTCGACCGTCCCCGACGAGTACCTCCTCGGGTGGCCGAGGCTTGTTGGCGCCGTCGTACTTCTCTCGGGATGTCGAGTTCGCTTGTGGCAAGCTTCTTCGACGCGGTGTAGACCTCCATCATCGCGTTGGGTACTTGATTAGTGGAAGCGATCACCACGGCCTCCGTATCACGGTCGTGGGAGATCTTCAAGTCCCCTTGGAGGGAGAGTACACCGGCCGGACTTGGCATCTTGAGTACCAAGTAGGTGTAGTGGGGCACCGCCATGAACTTGGCGATGGCCGGTGGCCCCGCCGAGGATGGCGTGGTAAGAGGTCTCGAAGTCCGCGACCTCAAACTTGATGTACTCGGTGCGGTAGTTGTCCCGAGACGCCCGAAGGTAATCGGCGCACCACCGAGCCCAAGTGGGATAGCCGCGTTGCTCGGGACGATGCCGTAGAAGGGCGTGTCGCTCTTGGTGAGCATGGGGGTGACGTCGAGCTTCATTTTCTTCAAGGTTTTGGTGAAGAGGACGTTGAGCCCGCTTCCACCGTCGATGAGCACCTTGTTGAGCTTGGAGCCCGCCATCGTTGGCTTCGAGACGAGGGGGAACCGTCCCGGTTCGGAGAAGCCGGTCCATTGGTCCGCGCGGGAGAAGGTGATGGGTACCTCCGACCACCCGAGAGGGGTCGGGACCGCCGGTTCAATGGACATCACTTCACGACGGTAGCCTTCGCTCCCCGCCGCCGGCGCTCCACCGAAGAGGACATTGACGGTCTTCTCGGTTCTTGGAAGTCGTTGTTGTCGCCGTCCTTCTTCTTGCCCTTTTGGTCGTGAGGGTGCGGTGGCTCCCGCGTATCCTTGAGTGCATGCCCGAGCTGGTAGCACCGGCTCGGTGGTGTGGTTGCCGTTTGGATGCCACGGGCACTTCTCCTTCGGAGAGGTCTTTGAAACCGCCGTAGTTCTTCTTCGAGTTCCCTTTCGCGGGGCGCCGGATAGCCGCGACGGTGTTGTCCGGCTTGCGCTTGCGGTTGGGACCCGAGTAGTTGCCGTTGTTGTTGTTGTTGCGGCCGCCTTGGTTTGCATTGGGCCGCGCCGCCGCCGCCCCGGTTCTCGCTTGGACTTGCCGCGGATGGCGTCGTACTTGGCGTTGGACTTGTCCTCTTCATCCGCCCAGACGTGATCATGTCCTTGAGGTGGGGGATGGACCTGGGGCGGCGACGACCGAAGTCCTCGAAGGTGCGGCGATGGTAGAGGCCGTCCTAGAAGAGGTCGATGACCTCCTTGTCGGTGACGTCGATGACGGTAGCGCGCTTGTCGAAAAAGCGGCGCATGTACTTGCGGAGGGTCTCGCCCGTTCCCGCTTGATCATGGCGAGGTCCATGCGAGTACCCGAACGGCCCATGGCGCCCGCGAAGTTGCTCGTGAACTCGTGTCGATGCGGAATATGGTCCCGACACTAACCGCAGAGAAGGCGCCGAGGTCTATCCCTCAATGGTTGATGCTAAGTAACAAGTGACACAGGGTTTTTATCCGGTTCCCGCCGAGGGGGCCGTACGTCCAAGCGGTGGCGTGCTCGAGGCACTATATTACTTAGCACCGGGGTGCCCGTAGTGGGGCGGCTATAAGCAAGGCGGGGAGAGGAAGCGGGGCTTCCAAGTCCCTGGCTGAAGATGTTGTGGGAGAGTTTGGGAAATGAGTACGTGGTGTGCGAAGGGTTCCTGTTGTCTGCTGTCTTGTGTGTGTTGTGTCTCCACCGTCCCCCTGCGGCTGGGGGGGTTCGCTCCCCCTTTTATAGATCAAGGGGGAGGCGGATTACATGCGCGCCGCGCTATCTATCTACGTGGAGAAGCACGACGTGCTATGCCGTAGAGCGGGTGGCCGTCCGGACGATCCTTGCAGCGATCTGGTCATCATGGCCTGACTTGTACCCGAACAGTGGCGGTTCGAGGGTAGGAGAGCAGCGGATGGCGGTGATGTCCTCTGATAGGCTCGAGGGAGGTGCTGACGCAGCTCGTACGGAGCACAGGAGTAGGTAAAACGGCGTTCCTTCCCGACGCGCTTCGCGGGCCGGGAGTTGTTGCTACGCCGCCGGGCGTGCTCCCCGCACGCGCGGGCACGGCGGCCACGCCGTTACGCGGGCGGGGATGGCGGCCCACCGGCCTAGCGCTTCCACCTAACCCCGTAGGGTCACGAGAAAGTGAATCGAGGGGTGCGCCCGGCCCCCCTTCGAGGGCCGGCGCGTTAGTCGTACCGGAGCGTGCGCGCGGTGTCACGGGGACCGACACCGGCCGCGCCGCACGCTCCCTTCCCACGTAGCGGGGATGGGCTCCTCCCCGGGGAGTTGGTGCGGCGGCACGCGGGCGCGAGCCCCGGCGCATGATGGCGCCGTCCCGCCCGTGTCGGGCGTTAAATGCCCGTGTACGGGGGCCGCGCACGCGCGAGGAGCGCCCTCGAGCGTGGCGGACCCCGGTCGAGGGCGGGACGTACCCCTCGAGCGAGGCGAAATCCGCTCGAGGGGGAGTGAGCCCTCGAGCGGGGCGGAGCCCGCTCGAGGGAAGTGCTGTCCCTCGAACGGGGCGAAGCCCGCCTGAGGGGGCACGCGTCCTCGAGCGAGGCGGAGCCCACTCGAGGGGATCTCTAAGAGGGCCGCCTTGATGGGCCGTTGGGGTCCCTGTGGCGTGGGCCGTGTCCTGCATGGTTAGGCACCTGCATGGTTAGGCTTAGCGTGTTTTTGTTGTGGGTTTTAAGTGAGGATTTCCCCGTTGTTTAAGGGGACCCCTTGGGCTGTCCCCGACAGTAGCCCCCGAGCATCTGTGGGTTTGCCATTGAGGCTCCCACAGATGCTGGAACCTACTGATAGGACGTTCTTCCCTCCTCGTTTTGCGAACGCTTTCCGTGGGGCCGCGTCGGCCGACCCGCGGGTCTAGCCCCGAAGCCCTGCAGAGTGTGGGTGCTCCTGCAGGGGGTTAACCGCGAGAATTTGGTCGAGGGCGTGGCACATATTCCAACCGCATCGGCGGTGTTCCGGCCCGGCTCGGGGGTGCACGCGCCGCCGGCACCGTCTCCCGGCGGGTGCAATTTCAAGGAGGTGTAGCCGTGCGCCAAGCCCCCGAGCCTTGGCCCATTCAAGGCGATCGGGTAGAGCTTTGCGACTTGTTTTTTAACGCGCCCTCGCCGTCCCTCCGCGGGACGGAGGGTGAGGTTTCCGCAACCCCCATCGAGCGGGTCGCGGATTGCGGATTCCTCGTCGAGCTGCTAGCGGGTGGTTCAAGTGGACGTCCATGCCCCGTTCGATAAGGGTAGGCTGCGCGGTCCGGAGACACGTCCATGGAAGCGCTTGCGTGGGTTTGCTAGGTGGGGCTCGGCCCCGTTCGATAGGGACCGAGGGCGCGAAGCTCTCCCTCGGTGGGATCCCCCGGCTAGCCGCCCTTGCCGGCTCTCGAACACGACATGTGGGGCACCCTCGAGCCGTCGGGCTCGAGGAACGGCTCGAATGCGCGTGCCCTCGTCGTCCCTAACTCTCGCGATCCGAGGCGCCTGTTCGAACCCGTCGAGGGTCGGCTCGGACCCTCGATCGTAGGGGCCGTGCGGGGGTGACGCCCGGGCGGCCCCGTCTTTTCACGTCCGTGGCCGTCGAGGGGTCTGGGCGAGCCAGCTCTCGAGGCGCTGGTTGATAGCACAGCGCGGCATGGGTGCTTGCGGTGCCCGCTTTACTTCAAGCGTGCCCCGGGCGACCCTCTCACTCGCGTGCCCTCTTTAGAGGGTTGATATTGTCTCGAGCCGGGGCTCGTGCCGCTCGAGGGTTTTACGTGGCATGGGTACCCGCGGTGCCCGCTTTACATCAAGCAGTCCCGGCGGCCTTCTCACGTCGATGTCCCATCGAGGGCCGTTTTCGTTTTGAGCCGAGGGCTCGTGCCGCTCGAGGGTTTTACGTGGCATGGGTACCCGCGGTACCCGCTTTACATCAAGCGTAGTCCCGGCGGCCTTCTCACGTCGATATCCCATCGAGGGCTGTTTTCGTTTTGAGCCGAGGGCTCGTGCCGCTCGAGGGTTTTACGTGGCATGGGTACCCGCGTGTTGACGGATAAAACTCGTATCCACCTACGATCCGCAAGCGTACGGACCTACACCTTTTTCACCACGGGATTCCCAAGGTTCTTGTCAATCCGCGGAGCAAGGGGATTACTAGCGCTTGACAAAGTACTAATCTAGTTGAATGGAAAACCTTTGAAAGAGTATTTATCTAAAGGTAAAACAATCTAACCTAAGTTAATCTAAGTTAAGTTGATCAAACAAATCTAGGGTTAAACTAGATGGTAAAGGGGTGAACACAAGAGAGTGAGCAAGAAAGATAAGCGTTCCCTCCCTAGGATCTAGGATAACATGGTATGCATCTACTACACGAAAGCGGTAAACCAATCTACCGGGGTTGTGACCACGGTTTCGCCCTTTCCCTCCTCTCGTCTCGTCACTACGCGAAGGTATTCGTGACTAGACCTATGATGGACACGGTATGTTGATGGAATCTATGGGAGTAGCGGATATCATACGCCCGAAAAACATGGTAGCTAACCTTAATCATCAAAGCATCATCAACATGAAAACAATAGATTGAAACCACAAATCGAGTAGCGATCACATAGCATGTATCCATCTAATCCTAGGGATGAACGGAGACATTACCCCATCATCTTACACGGATTGAAGCACATAGGGGTGATGGAGACTCGGAGAACGTCGTCGATGAAGATGGCGGCGATGGAGCTTGGGAACACCCCTAGGCCAATGGCGTGGAGTCCTCCTCTTGCTTCCTTCTCTCCGCCGGTGTTGATCCTTGCAACGAGCTCATCTAACTCTCTCCCTCATCTTGCGGCGGCGGTGTTCGGGTGATTGGCGTCGGTAGGATGATTTGTTCGATGTGTCACCACCTTGGGGCGCCTAGGGGGTTGTATTTATGTCCTTGAGGTGACGTGCTCCACCTTGCCTTGCACGAAATCCTCCTTGGGAGAGAAGCAACCTTGGTTTCCATAAAATCAGCCAGATTTTCCTGATTCGCAGTCCTTCCTTGCCAGGGCCATATCTCCCACTTCTGGACTCCAAATAATGCAAATTCGGTGTCCAGGTTGTGTGCCACGAAATTATCTTCAACTTTGGTATTCATTTCTTTCCTTAAAAACGAAGATAAGATCTCCAAATCGGCCTTGGAAGATAATCTGTTCTGATTTCGGACTGACTGCGCAGCAGGGATTTCGGGGGCCATATCTCCTAGCTCCCTTATCCAAATTGGGGCTTCCACATGTCCAAATCGAAGGTATCGTCGAGGCCCACAACTTTGGTAGTCAAACTTTTGCCATTTAAGACCGTTTAAGCCTCCGAATCTGTACCGAAAGATCATGATGTCCTGAGCTGAGAATATCTCTCGGGCTGAGTTGATCCCGTTGGTAAACATCCAAGTCCCCGGAGTTTTGCGTGTTGATGCTTCGGTCCTCGGGTCATTTGGAGTCTTGTTCACTTCGTGTCTTGACTTGTGACGGGCTTCATGATCTTCTCTTGAAGTGCTTGATGAACTTATCCCGAAAGTCTCCTCTTTAGCGTAGATTTCCGCGTAAACAATGAACTCCAAAACCGACATGCAAGTGTGAACTTGTTATATCATTAGTATGCCTAGTGGCGGGTTAGTTGCAAATCATAATTGAAACCAATGTATAACAAGTACTCTAGGTTGACGGAAATTCACCGTCAACACCGCGGTACTCGCTTTACATCAAGCGGGTCCCGGCGGCCTTCTCACGTCGATATCCCATCGAGGGTTGCCCTTGTCTCGAGCCGGGGGTTCGCCCCGCTCAAGGGTTCTCCTTGCTTGGCAAGGGACCGGGTCATTAATGCCTTGCGGCCGAGGCTGCGGTTTTTTGCGCCGCGGGCGCGTCTTTTTAGGGCGCCGCGCGCGCGCGCGCGTGCGTAGTGGGCGGCGTGGCGGGTGCACGTGATCGCTTCGCCTTGGTCCCCGCGGGTCTTCGCCGTGATGATGGCCCGCCCGCAAGGATGTGGCCGCCGCAGCCGTGGTGGGGCCCGTCCGTCGACGTGAAGGGAAGATTCCCTGCAGTTAATGCGAGCGGGGCATCCGCTCCGGAGAGCTCGCCCGTCGGCTTATAAATCTGAGGGGGAGGAGGAGACGGCGGTTTTTTACCTTAACGCCTCACCATTTCGGTCCCCCCCCCCGCCCCTTCGTCTTCATCTCGCCCTTGCCACCGTGCGTGTCGCCGTTAGAGCTTTTCTTTCGTTCCTTGTCCTCCGCTCCTCGCTTTTCTTTTCCTTCTTCATGGCGCCGCCTCGGCCTCCCCTCACGATCTTGGAGCCGTACGCCCGGGAGAGGTCGACGGGGACCGGCCGGCCCTTGGCGAGCGGTCGCCGCCGCCGTTGGCGGCCAATGAAGACGGACGTCCGGCGAGTGGGGATAGTGCGCGCCGGCGGCGGACCGCGAGGGTTACGTGGTGAGCTTCATCCGCTACCACGAGTGGGGCTTCAACGCTCCGGCGAGTCGCTTCATGCGGGTGATGTGCCACCACTACGAAGTGGAGCCGCACAACTTCGCCCCCAACGCGATTTCGCGGGCGGCCACATTCGTGGGCGTCCGCGAAGGGTACCTAGGGATCCCGCCCAAGCGGGGAGCTGCGGGTTCACCTTTTCCGCGCGGAGCTCTTCTCACCGGCCCACGACGGAGCCGAGGGACCCCGCGCGCGGTGCGCGCCGGCGGGATGTCGCTTGCCCCGCGGGGGCAATTCAAGAACGTCTACATCCCCCGCACCATGACGACGAACAACGCCGGCCGGGAGCGGGGATGGTTCTATTTGCGCAACGCCGAGCCCGGCCTCCCCCTACACCGGTCGGGTGTTCAAGGAGAGGCCCGACTCCCCGGGGCCACGGGGTGTCCACGCCCAAAGATCGGAGGCGGCGGAGAGTCGGCCCCGGCCGCCCCGCAGCCGCCCGGCGGCGCCGGGGCCGAACGCGATGGGCGTCCTCGCCTTCCTCCATCACCGCCGGGTCGTGCCATTGATGGAGAGGCCGCCCGCATCTTCGAGATGACGAGAGGCGGCCAACCCCGTCGATCCGGCGAGGTCGCGGATGCTCCCGACGCCCCTCGAGCGGCCATATGCGCTCACCCGGCGCGGAGCGCCGTCGACACCCTCGGCGCCGATGCTCGCGGGCCGGACCCCCTTGGGACCTCGAGATGCTCCCCACCGGCCCGCCGGTGAGTGTGGTTCTTGATTTTGTTTCGGTTCTTGGTCTTGCCTCTCCCCGTCTCCCCGACGCGTCCTTGTTGCTCCCGTGTGCACCGGTGAGCTTCACCGTCGCCAAGTCCGTTCCGCACACCCTCGACTTCCGCTCGCTTGGCCGGGCGGCGCGGCGGCCGGGAGCAGGAGCGGGCGGCGCGCGAAGGGAGCGCGCGAGGCGACATCAAGCGCGCGCGCGACCGGCGGGCCGCGGAGCACGGCGGCGCGAAGAGCCGGGGCTCTCCTCCCCCGGGGACCAAAGAGTACTCGTCCTCGGAGGAGGACGAAGAGGAAGAGGCCGAGGGGGAGGGCCCCTCGACGGTGGCGGCCGCGCCCCCCTCGCGGAGCCGGCGCCGGCGGCGAGGGCGGCATCGCTCGGGGCGGGCGCAACGGCGCCCGCCGCCGGTGCCATCGACATCGGGGGCGGCGCGCCGCCGCGGGAGGTGCCGGCGCGCGCCACGCAGGCGCGTGCGGCGAGCGCGCCCGTGTGCGCATCGAGCATGCCCGCGCGCGGGGCGAGCGCGCCCGCGCGCGCGGGCGAGCGTGCCGCGCGCGTGGCGTGTCGTCGGGGGGCGTCACGGCGAGCGTGCCCACGCGCGCGGCGGCGCCTTCGGGAGGCGCGGCGTCGGGCGCGACCGCGCGCGGGGGCGGGGCGCCCCCTCGCGCGCGGCGGCGCCATCGGGAGGCGCGGGCGGGGCGCGCCACCGCACCGGCCTCATCCGCCGAGGTCTCGAGGAAGAGGAAACGGGCCTTTTCTTCTTCGAGGTAAGGGGCTCGTCTTTTTGCTTGGTTCGATTTGTTGATGTTCGGGGCGTTCTAATCCTCTCGTCCGTGGCTCGCGCGGTGGTGCCAACCGTGCCTCCTCTCGCACCGGCCAAGGTGCCGAGGACCGGACGCATCCATTCCCACCCGGCGGCGCTCGTCAAGGGCGTCGCGGCGGGGGGCAAGCACGGCGGCGGCGCGAGCTCGCAAAGCCCGGTTGGGGCCTCGAGGCTCCGGCCGGCAGACAGCCCGCCGCGGCGCACCGGGGAGGTCGCCGAGGAGGCCGGCCGGCACCGGCCGTCGTGGGGACGCAGCCGCGACGACGGCCGTGGTGGAGGTGCGCCCGCGGAGGGCGCCGGCCGCGGAGGCGCGGCCCGCGGTGCCGCCGCCGCAGAGGAGGCGGAGCGTGCGCAACCCGTGGCGGCGCCCGTGGATGCGGCGGCACGGCCGGTGGTGGTGGCCGCGGCGCCGCGCCGTGCGCCCGCGGCCGCGGAGGCGCGAGTGGAGGCGCCGGTGGAGGCGGCACAAGCGGCGGCGCCGCCGGCGTTCGCGGCGGGAGGTGGTGGAGGTCTCGGACGACTCCCCGCCGCCCGGGTGGGATCGGTGGGCCGCCCGGCCCACGAACCCCCCCCGAGCCCCGGAGGAGGGGGCCCTCGTGAGGCGGCACGAGGGTCACATGGTGGTGGGGGGTCGAGGACACCGGCGCCGAGGCCTCGTCCTCCCGCGCCGCCGCCCCCGCCCGGTGGAGGGGGCCGTCGACGACCCCCCGCGTTTGCCGACGCCGGGGGGGGAGCAGAGCTGCGGGGCGAGCTCCGAGCCACGGCGCCACGCTCAACCGCGCGCTGAACGAGGCGCTGCGGGTCCATGGCGGCCCGGCATGGCTCGTCTTCCAGGTAAGCCGTGGTTGCTCGTTCTCTTCTTTCTTTCGTTTGTGTATGCTGCCTTCGTGTCTCGGCACTTATGGGTTTTGATTCTGTGGTTGCCAGGAGCTCGAGCGTCGCGCCCACGACAAGTACGACGCCTTCGACCGGGTGAACGCCGAGGTCCACCAGCTCCGGGAGCGGTGCAGCGCTTTCGACGCGCTTGCTGACGCCCTCAGGACGCCGGACGGCTGGTTGGCGTACCGGGCCATGGCGTGGCGCGACGAGCTCCCCGAGAGCTCGGGGCAGGATCCGCGCGCCGCTCGAGCCTCGAGCGCGTGTCCGCACGGCCCTCATCGACCGTGATGAGGCTCTCGTGGCGGGCGCGCTCGGACTTGGAGAAGACGCGGACGCTGGCCGCCAACCGGGAGGCGGAGGTGGCCACCGCCCGCGGCGAGAACCGGGAGCTCCGTACGTCGCTCGAGGGGGCGCAAGCGCGGCCGCCGCCGGCCGAGGAGCGGGCGCGCGGGCGGGAGCGGCCGGCCAAGGAGGCCGACGATCCGAAGGCCGCCCTCGACGCCAAGGCCGCGGCTCTCGTCGCCGCCGAGGAGCGGCTCCGGCAAGAGCGCACCGCCCGCCGGGGGGCCGAGGGGCGGCTCCGGCAGAGCAGCAGGGCGCCCTCGTCGACGCCCGGCGGCGCCGGGAGCAGAGCGCACCGCCCACGAGGTGTCGCGGAAGTCCTTGGCGGATCGGGACGCCAAGCTCTCCAAGGCCGAGGGCGAGGTCATCGTGCTCAGCATTGCGAGCGCGAACCAGGAGATGGCCCTCCAGGAGCAGAGCGAGGCCGTCAAGCGCCTCGAGCTGGCGGTCGAGGCCGAGCGCCGCGCCCTCGAGATGGAGAGGAAGCAGGTCGAAGGTGAGCAACTGTTTGACTCTTGCCTTGTTGGTTTTTCGTTTGGGAACTCGCATTCCCTTTTTTCGATTTCTTTCTTGCCTTGGCGTTTCCAGGGCTTGCGCACCGCCCGGGGCACGCACCGAGCGGGCCGAGGCGCCGCAGCTTCGTACAACTCCTCCGAGCGGGAGCTGCAGAGGCGCGTGATGCGGCCCTCGAGACCCGCCGTGCCGTGGAGGGGGGCGAGGCTCGGGCGGCGGCTCGGCGGCCGGCCGCCCGCGCGCCCTTGGCGGCCACATCACGGAGCGGATGCGCCGGCGCCGCATCCGGGCGTCCCGAGAAGGCCCTCGGAGTGGTGCGATCCCACTACGAGGTCAACTTCGAGGCGCTGGCGGAAGGCTACGTCGTTCCCGAGGGCGTCGAGGACGAGGTGGCGATGGAGCGTGTGGATGCGCTCGCCGCCGACGCCGCCGGGTCGCTCGCCGAGGCCTTCGAGGAGTTCCTCTTCCCCGACGTCGCTGACGCTGCTGCTCCTCCCGCCTGAAACATCTGGGCGCTGGGCCCGCTTTTTGTGTATCAATATTCTGGCCTCGTGGCCTTTGTAAATAAATACATTATCTTCATCGTAAACATTTGATGATACGTAATGAAGTGTTTTGCCTATTGCGCTTTTTTGTTTCTCCTTCTTCCTGAGTAGATTTTACTTGGGGGAGTTCGATTTTCGGCGGGGGTCCGCTGGGTTGGAGGCGAGAGAGAAGGGCCATATCCACGCGGCGTAGGCTATCTGCGGCTCGCACGCTCCTCCCGCCGGGCCGCCCGCGCCCTGTTCAAATCGTTGCTCGTAGTTGAAGTAGAAAACAAACTTAGCGCGTGTGAGTTGTTTCTATTTTTGCGTAAAAAATGGGACCATTTTGGGGGGGGGGGTGCCCCCCGCATTAGCCCCCGAGGGTAACTTGGGTTTCAGGGGAAAGCCGAGTTATCCTTTCCATTAGACTTGAAGCATTTACATAGTTGTTGCCACTCGGGGCGTTGGCCATGTGATTTTTACAACAAAAATACTTGGAAAATCCTAGCTAAGGGTAGAAGCGACGTAGGCTGTTGGATGTTCCAAGCGTTGGTGAGTTCTTCACCGTCCTCGTTGGCCGGCTTGTACGTGCCCGCTTGAGTACCTTCACCACGACGTATGGTCCCTCCCATGGGGGCGATAGCTTGTGACGCCCTCGGTTATCTTGGCGTAGCCTTAGGACCGCATCCCCCTCGCCGAAATCCCGTCGACGTATCTTGCGTGCTTGGTAGCGTCTTAGTGACCGTTGATACCTCGCGGAATGCATTAAGGCTACGAGGCGTGCCTCGTCCACCGGTCCAGGCGAGTCCTCGCGGGCTCGTTGGTTAGCATCCTCGTTATAGCCTCGAACCTTGGGCGACCCGTATTCTAAGTCCGTGGGGAGGACGGCCTCCGCGCCGTGGACTAGGAAAAACGGGGTGAACCGGTGGCTCGCTTGGGGTGGTCTTTAGGCTCCACACGACCACTGGTAGTTCTTGGAGCCATTTTCGCCCAGATTTGTTGAGCTGATCGAAAATTCTGGGCTTAAGGCCCTGTAGGATCATGCCGTTGGCACGCTCCACTTGGCCGTTGGTCTGTGGGTGTGCCACGGCCGCCCAATCCACACGGATGTGGAACTTGTCACAGAACTCCAAGAACTTCCGGCCCGTGAACTGGGACCCATTGTCTGTGATGATGGAGTTTGGCACTCCAAAGCGGTAGACGATGTCGGTGAAGAATGTCACCGCTCGCTCGCCCTTAGGTTCGTGATGGGGCGCACCTCCACCCACTTGGAGAACTTGTCGATCGCGACTAGCGGGGTGGGTGAAGCCCCCGGCGCCTTCCGCAGGGGCCCGACGATGTCCAGCCCCCACACGGCGAATGGCCATGTCACGGGGATGGTTTGTAGGGCATGGGCGGGCAGGTTGGACTTGCGGGCGTAGAACTGGCACCCTTCGCAGGTGCGCACGATCTCGCTGGCGTCCGAGACCGCAGTAGGCCAGTAAAAGCCCTGGCGGAACGCGTTGCCGACGAGGGTGCGGGGTGCGGCGTGGTGGCCACAGATCCCCGCGTGGATGTCCCGTAGGAGCTCGCGCCCCTCGGGAATGGGCACGCACCGCTGTAGGATGCCGGAGGCGGCGCGCTTGTACAGCTCGCCGTCGACGAGGGTGAACGATTTGGCCATCCTGGCAATGCGCCTAGCCACGGCTCGGTCCGCGGGGAGTTCCCCTCGAGCGATCCAGGCGATGTACTTTTCGCGCCAGTCCTCTTGAGCGGGAGCTGGCTCGATGTCCATCGCGTCGGCCTCGTGGGAGCCGTACCCCTCGAGGAGGGAGAGCACGTACGCCTCGTTCGAGGGGTCCTCGTCCATGGGTTCCGCACCCGCTGGATTCGAGGGAGCCCCCGAGGGTCCGTCATGGCTCGAGGGGTAGGGCTCGAAGACGACCGAGGGTTGCGCGATGTCGCGCGCGAAAACGTTCGGGGGGAACGGTGATCCGCCGGACACGATCTTTGCCGGTTCGTTCGCTTCCTCGTTGTACCGGCGGGGTACATGGTTGAGCTCAATGCCGTAGAACTTGTCCTCGAGGGCCCGCACGGCCTTGCGCAAGCCTCCATCTTGTCATCATGGCGCTCGCGTTCTTCATGACTTGATCGATCACGAGCCGCGAGTCCCCCCGCACGTCGAGGCGCTTGACGCCCAACTCAATGGCGATTTTGAGGCCGCGAGAGAAGGGCCTCGTATTCGGCCATATTGTTGGACGCGGGGAAGTGGAGGCGCACTTCGCGTAGCGCATGTGCTCCCCGAGGGGTGACACGAAGAGCGGCCCGCGCCCGCTCCCCGTTTTCATCACCGAGCCGTCGAAGAACAGAGTCCCGGCCTCGCCCGGATTTGTGGGGGCGGGCCGCGTGTCCGTCCACTCAGCAACGAAATCCGCCAGGATTTGCGATTTGATGGCCTTGCGCGGGGCGTAGGCGAGCGTTTCGCCCATCAGCTCCACGGACCACTTGGCGATCCTTCCCGCGGCGTCGGGGTTGCGGATGATCTCTCCTAGCGGAAAGGAAGAAACCACCGTGACGGGGTGGGCCTCGAAGTAGTGGCGGAGCTTGCGCCGCGCAAGGACTACCGCGTACAGCAACTTCTGGACCTGGGGGTAGCGCGTCTTCGTGTCTGATAGGACCTCGCTGATGTAGTAGACCGGCCGCTGTACAGGCAAGGCGTGCCCTTCTTCCATGCGCTCCACGACGATCACGGCGCTGACCACCTGGGTGGTTGCGGCTACGTAGAGGCTGCAGGGGTTCTCCGTCTTGCGGCGGCGTGAGGATCGGGGCGTGCGTTAGGGACGCCTTCAATTTGTCGAGCGCATCCTGGGCCTCGGTGGTCCAGGAGAAGCGCTCGTGCTTCTTGAGGAGGCGATAGAGGGGCAGGCCCTTCTCACCGAGCCGCGAGATGAAGCGGCTCAAGGCGGCGAGGCACCCCAGCACCTTCTGCACCCCTTTGAGGTCCCGGATCGGACCCATCCGTTCGAGGGCCGCAACCTTTTCGGGGTTGGCCTCGATTCCCCGTTGGGAGACAATGTACCCCAGGAGCATGCCTCGTGGCACTCCAAAGACACATTTTTCGGGGTTTAACTTGACCCCATTGGCCCGTAGGCAGCCGAACGCGACGGCGAGGTCGCCGACCGGGTCGTCCGCCTTCTCGGGTCTTCACGACGATGTCGTCCACGTACGCTTCGACCGTTCGCCCGATGTGATCCCCAAAAACGTGCTTGCATGCAACGCTGGTATGTTGCACCCGCGTTTCTGAGGCCAAATGGCATCGTGACGTAACAGAACGTCCCGAACGGTGTGATGAACGAAGTCGCGAGCTGGTCGGACTCCTTCATTTTTATTTGGTGGTACCGGAGTAAGCATCTAGGAAGCAAAGCAATTCGCACCCGGTACCGTTGAATCAACGATTTGATCAATGCGTGGCAAAGGAAAAGGAACTTTAGGACATGCTTTATTAAGACTAGTGTAGTCTACACACATCCGCCACTTCCCATTCTTTTTCTTTACAAGAATGGGGTTAGCTAGCCACGTTGGGTGGAACACCTCCTTGATGAATCCGGCCTCGAGAAGCTTCCGCAGCTCCACTCCGATTGCCCGTCGCCGCTCCTCGTCGAAGCGGCGCAGCCGCTGCTGCACGGCGCGGGCGTTTGGCAGGATGTCAAGGGAGTGCTCGGCGACTTCCCTCGGGATGCCTGGCATATCCGAGGGGCTCCACGCGAAGATGTCGGCGTTGGCGCGGAGGAAGTCGACGAGCACCACTTCCTATTTGGGGTCGAGGGTGGAGCTGACCCTCAACGCCTTGCCCTCGGGGCCGAGGGGGTCGAGGGGGACCCCCCTTGGCCCCGCTCCGCGGCCTCGAAGGTGCCGGCGTGCTTGGCGGCGGGGTCGAGGTCGTTGTTGAACATCTTCTCCAGGCGTGTTTACCGGCGCTTCATCCGGCCGCCGAGCCTTTGCGTGTTCTACGCACTCGACGTCGCAGTCGAACGCGTGCTCGATGGACGAGCCGACGGTGATGACGCCGTTTGGTCCCGCATCTTCATCTTTAGGTAAGTGTAATTGGGGACCGCCATGAATTTGGCGTAACGAGGTCGCCCAAGTATCGCGTGGTAGGCCCCCTTGAACCCACCACTTCGAAGGTGAGGGTCTCCTTGCGGAAGTTCTTTGGGGTGCCAAACCAGTGGCGGGTCGATCGCCCGAGGGGCCGGACTCCTTGCCGGCGCGATGCCATGGAACGGCTTCGTGCTGGGCCGCAACTCGGTCCAACCCGATCCCCATCGGGGCGCAATGTATGCGCGTAGAGGATGTTGAGGCTACCGCCTCCGTCCATGAGGACTTTCGAGAACCGGCGTTCCCGATGATGGGGTCAACCACCGCCGGGTCCGGCCGGATTGGGGACGCGGTTCGGGTGGTCCTCCCGCCGAAGGTGATGGCGTCCTCCGACCAATTGAGGAAGGCGGAGGGCGCCCTCTCCGCGGCGAGGACCTCGTGCCGCTCCTTCTTGCACTCGGCGGCTCGACATGTCGATGGTTGGCCCCCCAAAGATGAGGAACACATTTTCGATGGCGGGGAAGCCGCCCGCGTCGCCGTCACCTCCGTATTTCTTGGCCTCCGCCTCCTTCGCGGTGGCACGGCCATAGAACTTCTTGAGCATGTCGCATTGCTCAAGGGTATGGTGCACGCGGGGTCTTGTGGTAGGGACATGGCTTATTCGGCATGTCGTCAAACACCCCGGGCCTCGAGGGGGCGGTCGAGGGCCCCGTCGAGCCGGGTCAACAGCCGAGGGCCTCGGCGTTGCCGCCGTCGCGCCCCTCGCTCGCGCGCCTCGCGCGCGCGGCTTCTTCCCCCTTCTTGCCCCGCTTGTCGTTGCGATGCGGCTCCTTGGACTTGCCGCCCTCCGCGGGCGCGTCCTCCGAGCGCTTGCCCTTCTTGCCATCGAAGATTGCCCCCCACGGCCTCCTCCCCGAGGCGAAGCCGGTGGCGATGTCGAACGGCTCGTTGGAGTCCGCGGCGGGCTGCGTCCCGCCTCCCGTACGAGGTCCCGCACGTGGTGCCCTCGAGGAAGGCATGCACGATCTCGGATCGCGCCACGGCGGGGAGCTCGGTGCGGCGCTTGGAGAAGCGCCGTATGAAGTCCCGCGGCGACTCGCCGGGCCGCGTGCGGAGAGCGTAGGTCCCGGGAGTCCGCGGGGCGCACGTATGTGCCCCGGAAATTGCCCACGAACGTGCGGACCGCATCGTCCCGGTTGTGGATCCGGGCCGGCGGCGGCGGTGCTCGAGCCATGTCCGGCCGCGTCGCCCGGATGCGGGGGGCAAGTTGCGGATGATGACCTCGTCAACGGTGGCCCCGCCCACCGACAAGCTAGGCGGTAGTCGTTGAGCCATACATGGGGGTCCGTCTCCCCGTTGTACTTGACGATGGTCGAGGGTTGGCGAAGCGTTGGGGGGGAACGCCGCGCCGCGCGGATCTTCCGGCCGAACACCCGGTGCCCGGGGGGCTCGGGCGTCGGAGAGCGGTCTTCGCCGGCGCCGTAGCGTCCACCCCGTCGAGGGTGGTAGCCACTTGCTGCTTGTGCGTCCGGCCCCGCCGGTGCGCCCGGCGTTGATGACGTTTCGGCGTCGCCATCTAGTGCCCTGCGTGCGTCAAGGAGCCGTTCCTTGGCCGGCGTGCGTCCTTGGTCGGCGGGTCGCCCCGCGTGCACCGAGGGTTCGCCTCCCGGCGCGGCTTCGTCGTCCGCGCATCCCCCGTCGTTGGCGGATGCGTGAGGCCGAGCTCTCGGCCCGCCGGACGGCCGCCCGCTCGATGAGAGTTTGCACCTTGCGGTGCGGGTCTCGAGCCTCGGGGGTCGAGGGTGCCGGCATGGCCCGCGGCGGCATTGCGGCGGCAATGAGCTTTTGGCTCGCTCGCGGGGGCGCGTGTTGACGGTGTATTTTGGTGCACCTAGCATGTTCATTACACTTTGGTTTGGATTTGATTATGGAACTAACCCGCCACTAGGCACACTAATCATATAACAAGTTCATCTTTGTGCATGCATTTGGAAGTGTTATGTTTATGTAGGAAAACATGGACATAAAGGACGGATTCGCAATAAGTTCAAAGGAGCATTCATAGAGTCTTGTTCGTGTTCATGAGCTCGCGAAATTACTTCCAATGGTGGTGAGGACCGAAGTGCTACGAGGAACACCCCGGGGATTGAAGCGTAAAAGATCAAACTTCATGCAAAGAGAGCCTCCATCTTGATCGCGAGGATAACAGCGTCAAAATCATCCAAGTGGAGGGGGCAAAGTAGATAAGTGCACGAGGACCCACGGAGCAAAAAGGGCGACCGAACCGGGCCGAAAGCGGGCTCGGGGCCGGCCGGCCCAAGCGGGCCGCCCAACCCACTTCGGCACCGGTTCGGTCCCGTCTTCCTTGCCCTCGAAGGATCTTCGACCCTAAAACCCCCGACGCGCCGCCAACACGAGAGAGAGGATTTATTCGCACCGAGAAGGCCATCCACAAGCTAGAGAGAGAGGAGGAGGATCTCCCGGCGGGAGATCAACCACCTCGAAGGAAGCACCGTCTCGTGGAGAAGGAGGAAGACACCGGCGGAAGGGAAACCATGATCAACGGTGCCATGATCAGCACCTTGATGGGGTAATCTTCTCATTCGTCCATGGGTTGTAATCGATCTTGAGATGTAATCGCACTTTGTCGGATTATCTATCTATCATCTTGTGTTGAATATACTTTAATGCTTAAGGCTTGCAACCGTGCCGTAGAGGGAGTACGAGCTCCAATGCTTCCTTAGATCCATTCAATACGCCGTGGCCATCAAAGGTCTAGTCATGAATACCTTCGCGTAGTGACGACGTACGAGAGGAGGGAAAGGGCGAAACCGTGGTCACAACCCCGGTAGATTAGATTGGTTTTCATGTCTTTAAGCGATTGCATGCTCTCGTATCGTAGACCCATGGGCGAGTGTCTTCTACCTTGATCGTTTATCACTCTCTCTAGTGTAGTTTAGTGTTTTCTAGTATAATAGTAGTTAGGGTTTTAGTAGCTAGTGTGTCGTTGTTGATCGAACGCTTGTAATCCCCTTGCTCCGCGGATTGACAAGAACCTTGGGAATCCCGTGGTGAAAAAGGTGTGGGGTCCGTACGCTTGCGGATCGTAGAGGGATACGTCTTTTATCCGTCAACAAGCCCCCTTTTTCTGGCGCCGTTGCCGGGGAGCAAGTTAGTTTACATCGTTTGATTTGCATCTAACTTAGTTTTATATTTTAGTTTATCTTTTATTTGCTTTATCTAACATATATTATCAGAAAAACACTTGTTTCTTTTTTGTTTTTGTTTTTATCTTATTGTCTAGATGGAGTTCGTTAATCAACCCGTGGAAGAACCGGAGAAATCATTAAGGGATTACGCTAGCCCTCGATGTGAAGACATAAAGGTACAAGAGTCGGATTCGAAGCTCGAAGCGACCAAGTATGAAATTAAATCCAAGATCATGAAGATGGTGGCGGAAAACCCATTTGAAGGGATGGTTACGGAGAACCCATATAGACACATAAGGGATTTCACGACAATATGCAACACGGTGCATCAAGAAGGAGTTCTAGATGAATGGTTCAAATGGAATCTCTTTCCCTACTCACTTGCCGGCAAAGCAAAGACATGGTATTCGGTTGCGTCCTTTGAAGTTGAAGGCAATTGGAACAAGTTGACAAAGAAGTTTTGCGAGAAGTTTTTTCCAATGAGCAAGGTTCAACATCTAAGGAGGCAAGTGATCAATTTCATGCAAGGAGAAGAGGAAGGGATAGACCAAGCACGGGAAAGGTTTAATGAATTAATCGAACAAGGACCAAAACTCGGCTTCACCGGTGACGTACTCTTGCATACATTTTTCTTTTCCCTAACCCCTAGTTGCATGCTACACGTCGAAATGTGTGCAGGTGGGGATCTCATGGAGAAAACACTCACGGAAGCCGCCCAACTTCTACAAAAAGTTAGTAAAGCGGCTGCCATGCGAAGAGATTGGGAAACAAGACTTGCGGAAGAGCCGGAATTCAATTCAAGGAAGAAAAAGCTTGCTGATTTTTCTAAAGAGGCGACCCCGGAAGTCACAAAAGAGGAGCCAATCATGGAAAAGCTTGAACAAGAACACGTTAAGTCAAGAACTACACCAAACGTCGACTTCGCCGCACCAAATGAGACGAACAAGAGAAGCATGTCAAGCGCGAAGCCACTAAGGGAGTTCGAGCCAATGGATTGGGTTCCTATTGATTACGGAGAAGTATTCGACAAGAGAAGACCGTTCCCTAATCAAAAGGGAATGGCAAGAGCATTGGAAGTGGATTTCCCACCGGAGAAGAAAGCTGAAAATTCATACGACCTCGAAACCACCGAGATTTTTGAAAAGCTCTTTGGAGATGACGTGGTGGATCCGAACATATTGCCGAAGTGAAGAGGATCATGGGGATCAAGCCCGAAGCATCACCATACGCTCGCCTTGCTGAAATTTATTCGATCGGATCCGAAGAAGAAGAGAAGATGACGCCGCACTTGAGTTGCGAGATCAACGGAGTTCAATGCAAAGCTTTATGCGACATCGGAGCCCAAGTAAGTGTTCTATCTTCTAAAATTTACGATAAAGTTCAATACCACAACCTAGACTTAGCTCCAACATCAACGAAATTAATTATGGGAGATGGTAGAACTATCAAACCTCTAGGTATTGCTTGCAACATGAAAGTAAAAATCTCTAGAAACTATATACCAACCGATTTCTTTGTTATTGATGCTTACCATGGTAATTCTGATCATATAATCTTAGGTAGGCCTTTTCTTAAGTTGGTTGATGCCGTGTTAGATGCCGGAGAAGGCAAAGTAACAATGAACCTTAATGGAACAAAGTACACATATAACTTTCTTCGTGCTTCTAAACACCTTACTCCTTTTCCTCCCGAAGATGAAGAAATAGATGAGATAGATAGTCTTTGTTTTGTTGAAACCCTTAGAGACCCGCTGCAAAGAGCGATGGAAAATCAAATTAGTAATCAACAAGATGAAGAACTAGAGGAAGCAACAAAAGGCTTAGAGCCGCATGACGGTAGCGTGGAGGAAGAGAAGTTCGAAGACATAGGAGAAATCAAACCCGAGGAGCCGCAAGTGCCGAAGTAGACCTTAAACCTTTGCCCAAGGGATTAAAATATGAATTTTTGGGCCCGGACAAAACTTATCCAGTCATTGTGAGCGACGAGTTGAGCCCCGAAGAAAATGAAGCGTTGCTGATTTTATTAAAAAAACATAGGAAGGTGATTGGATATTCAATTAATGATCTCAAAGGTATTAGCCCAGCCTTTTGCACTCATCGTATACCAATGGAAGACCAATGTAAGCCCGTAGTGGACCATCAAAGGAGGCTAACCCATGCCATGCGAGAGGTAGTAAAGAAAGAGGTTATCAAGTTACTTGATGCCGGAATCATCTACCCGGTTCCACATAGCGAATGGGTGAGCCCGTACATTGTGTACCGAAGCAAGGAGGTTTGACCGTGGTGAAGAATGAGAAGAACGAATTGATACCGCAAAGAACCGTGACCGGGTGGCGGATGTGTATTGATTACCGTAAGCTTAACAAATCGACGAAGAAAGATCACTTCCCCCTACCGTTCATAGACGAGATGCTCGAGAGGTTAGCAAACCACGCTTATTTTTGCTTTCTCGATGGATACTCGGGGTTCATGCAAATCCCCATTCACCCGAAGATCAACATAAGACAACATTTACGTGTCCTTACGGAACGTTTGCATATAGGAGGATGCCCTTCGGCCTATGCAACGCTCCGGCCTCTTTTCAACGTTGCATGATGGCCGTGTTTTCGGAATTCATCGAAGAAATTGTTGAAGTGTTTATGGATGATTTTTCCGTTTACGGGAAAACGTTCATGGATTGCTTAGCAAACTTAGAAAAGGTCCTTACAAGGTGTGCGGAGGTAGATTTGGTTTTAAATTGGGAAAAGTGCCACTTCATGGTTAAGCAAGGCATAGTGCTCGGACATGTTATATCCGAGAGAGGAATTGAAGTGGACAAGGCTAAGGTAGAGACGGTTGAGCAACTCCCACCTCCTACGGATGTTAAGTCCTTGAGGAGCTTTCTAGGCCATGCCGGATTCTATAGAAGATTTATAAAGGACTTCTCGAAGATCACTAAGCCTTTAACACACCTTCTTCAAAAGGATGTGGCTTTCGACTTTGATGAGAAGTGTCTAGCGGCATTACGGACCTTGAAAAATGCATTGGTGAGTGCTCCCATCATCCAACCTCCGGATTGGAGCCAACCTTTCGAGATCATGTGTGACGCAAGTGACTACGCCGTAGGCGCGGTCTTGGGACAAAGAAAGGAAGGCCGAGTTCACGCCGTTTACTACGCTAGCAAAACTCTTAGTGGGGCACAATTAAATTACGCTACTACGGAAAAAGAATTGCTAGCGGTGGTATTCGCTTTCGAAAAATTCAGATCTTACATCGTGAACTCAAAAGTCATTGTTTACACCGATCACGCAGCCATAAAGTATCTCTTGGCTAAGAAGGAAGCTAAACCACGTTTGATTCGTTGGATCCTTCTTCTCCAAGAGTTCGATGTTGAAATTCGTGATAAAAAGGGGGTGGAAAATGTTGTGGCCGATCATTTGTCTAGGATGAATCGTGGGCAAGATGATAAAGAGCCCATAGAAGATAAGATGAGAGACGACCACCTCTATAGAGTGCTTGATAAAGATACTTGGATGATCGACATCATTCGAGCAATTCGAAAAGATGCCCCTCGATCATCTAGACAAAAACACTCAAAGGAAGATAATTTCGAAAGTAAGAAATATTTTTGGGATGCACCATACCTCTTCAAGCTTGGCAATGATGGAGTGATTAGAAGATGTGTGCCAAGAGAAGAGAGGCTTGAGATTCTAAGGAAGTGCCACTCGGCGGAGTACGGTGGGCATTATAGCCATTTTCGAACCGAAGCCAAAGTATGGTCGAGCGGATTCTATTGGCGGAGTTGCATGAAGATACTAAAAGATATGTTGCGTCATGCCCCGAATGCCAAAGAACCGGAAACATCTCTCAAAGAAATTCTATGCCTTTGAAATACAACTTGCAAATCGACATATTCGATGTATGGGGCATAGACTTCATGGGGCCTTTTAAAAACTCATTTGGATTCGAGTATATACTTGTTATGGTTGATTATGTATCCAAGTGGGTAGAGGCTATACCATGTCGTAAAGCTTCCACGGAGGAGTCCATCACTATGATCAAGAACGTGATTTTTCCCCGTTTCGGTACACCGAGAATCTTGATAAGTGATGGAGGAACTCATTTCACCGGGGAAGAACTTCAAAAAGTGCTTGTCCAAGTTGGGAATTGAGCATAGGGTCTCCACGGCCTATCACCCACAAACCAACGGACAAGCGGGAGACGTCAAATAGGCAATTAAAAAGCATACTTAACAAAACCATAGAGAAGGGAGGCAAGGATTGGTCAAAGAAATTAGACGGAGCTTTATGGGCTTATCGAACGGCGTTTAAAACACCGATAGGTATGACCCCTTATCAATTCGTCTATGGAAAAGCTTGCCACCTTCCGGTTGAGTTAGAACATAAAGCCTATTGGGCGATTAAAGAGATGAACCTTGATCTCGATGCCGCGGTGGTGAAACGGAGAATTCAAATAAGCGAGCTAGAGGAGTTGAGGTTGAAAGCTTATGAAAACGCAAGCATATACAAGGAGAGAATCAAAAGGTAGTATGCTAAAAGATTGAAGAAAAAGAATTTAAAGAAGGAGATAAGGTCCTCCTCTACAATTCGAGGTTTAAAACCTTCGGAAAGGGGAAATTGCAAAGCAAGTGGGACGGACCTTATGTTGTGCATTCGGTGTTCTCCAACGGAGCGGTAACCATTATGGATATAAACGGCGATCAATTTGTGGTGAATGGACAGCGGCTTAAGGTTTACTACGAACCCGACGTCGTGCCCATTCATCATGTTGACGTCTTTACCATGGAGGAAGAGCCCGAACGTCCCGCCTAAGATGAAAAACAAGGCATCAACTTCTGTAAATAAATTTTCTTTTAGCTTTCTGGAGTTTTTCGCGAAGATTTACTGGGCCAAATTTTTCCCATGGGCCGAGGAAGAAAAAAATAGGGCGGTGTGCAAAAAAACCGGACCGGCCTTCGGTGTTGGCATGAATTTTATACCTTATCCATTGGTACTAACCCCCGTGGTATAACAAGTTCACATGTACATGTCGTTTTTGGAGTTTAATGTTTATGCAGGGATTTAGTGTTGAATGCAAGACTTTCGGGATAAGTTCATCAAGCACCTCATGACAAGACTTTGAAGCCCTGAACAAGTCATGCAATGAAGTAAAATTAACTCCAAGAAGTGGGGACTTGATCCGAGAAGACGACATACTCCGGGGACCGCGAAAAAGTGCTTGAATCTTGCAAGACAAGGAGTTGAGTCCAATTCGGAGAGAAACCGACGACATGGACCCATATGCGAAGGGGGAAACATCCGAGAAGCAAGGGAACCGACCTCGGGCAAGGGAGCCCGGGGGCCGGGCCTAAATGTGCCCGTGCCGGCCGGCCCCGGTCCGGTCGGCCCGGAGCCCATTTAGGGCCCAAATCCGACGCCCTTTGCCCTAACCGCCAATCGGGCTATTTATAGTCCCCCGACCGAGAGCCACGCAGAAGATTTCGTCTTCGGCCGCCGAGAAGCAAGAGAAGAGAGGGACACCATCTAGGAGAGGAGAGGGTCGAGCTAGTTGACTAGGGTTCCCCTAGCCGACGTGGGAACCTTGCAAGGAAGACCACGTCGGAGTTCCGGAGCTAGAAGCAAGATCAAGGAAGGATCCCGGTGGTGATCTTGTGTATGTATCATTGTCATAGTTGAATTATCAAGTTGAATCTTTTCTCGCCGATCAAGTGTTTCCTCGAAGATTTCGTTTTTCGATCGGCTTTGCTTATTCCAATTCTATTCTCGAGATAGATTACATAGGGTGTTCTTGTAGCCGCGGTGGCTAGAGGTACACGCCGGATCCTCACGAAAGAATCTCGACTTGTCTTTTGACTCGCCCTAAGCTCCCCGCATGAATAGGGATACGTTGTGACGAACGGGGGGTCTCGAAAGGCGGATGTTTTCGGATTTGGACGGGAAACCACGATTTAAAGAGGCTTTTATTAAGATTCGATTTGCTACTTCTTCTCTTGCTTGGAACTTCAACAAAAGGCTTACCCCGATCCCTCTAGATCGGTTTATCTACCCAATCTTACTTTGTTTTCTCCGGTTTTTAGTAGATTAGATCTGTTTTGTTTCTTTTACTTAGATGCATTTGGTTCTTTATTGAAGATTGCGGTTATTTGGCTTTAATAGATTAAGTCTTGCGTCACACATTTGTTCCACGGATTCGATACCTTGGGTTCACCACTCGAGGGAAGAAGGGTCCCTTGACTACGACGGGAGACTTGTACGCTTGCGAGTCACGAACGAACTTTGATACAATTATTAACCGTCAACAAGCCCCTTTTTCTCGGCGCCGTTGCCGGGGAACAAGTGATCAAGATTTGATTTTTTATTGCTTTTTTTTTGTAATTTTCAGTACTGATTTTATTTTATTTTTGCATCTACTAAGCTTCGATCATCCTCAAAATACATCTAATCTAGTTTGTCTAACTCTAGTCTTTATAGATTTGTTTTGTTTTCTAGTTTTTTTTGCATACTTTGTTTATTGCTAACCCTAACAGGAGATGGACGGCTACCTCTCCAACAAACCCAATAATTTTGTGGATGATCCGAAGAAAAACTTTACGAGGCTAAGGAGACGCGAAGCACATCAAGCTAAAAAGCCGGATTTTGTAGATTCGGAGTCGGAAGACGAAGGATCGCGGGAATCTCGGAGAATTCACCACCTCAAAGTCCGCGGGAGAAATCGACTTCCACCAATGGGTGACCAACCACCGAAGAACGCAAGATTGGGGAGCTATGCACCCCCGGACATCATCGACCTACCAATCTTGAACCTCGACGAGATCGGAAGACCGTTCGAGATAAAGACCTCAACAATCCGCATGGTGCAACATTCACCCTTCACCGGCAAAGATGATCCGAACCTTCACCTCCAAGCATTCATTCAACTATGTCAGACTTTCAACATGGATGGGGTGACTCAAGATCAAATGAGGGCAAGGCTTTTTCCGTTTTCACTACTCTAGAAGGCTTTGCAATGGTTCCACTCTCAGCCGGCGGAGACGGTGCAAAATTGGAACACGTTGATGAAGGCTTTCATGAAGGAATACTACTCACCGGGTAAAACTCAAAGTTTGCGTAATAAGATTGCCACCTTTGTTCAATATCCTACGGAAACTATCTCGGAGGCATTCGAGCGCTTCAACGAGTACACCGGGCGGTTCCACATCACAAGTTCCCGAAAGAAGACCTCGTGCAAAAGTTCTATCAAGGACTCACCATGGCGTCAAGGACGATCATCGATGCATCGGCGGGAGGATCTATCATCGAGCTTACACCGACGGAAGCTTTCACGCTATTCAAGAAGGTCGCGGATAATGACACGTGGGCGTCATCCGGGGCGCCTACACCCGCTCAACCCATGGGGAACGTCAAAGGAGTCTTGCAAGTGGAGAAGGAAGACATACTTGAAGGCAAGATCGACTCGCTCATGAGGAGGTTGGAGAAGATGGAGATAGAAAAGAAAGAGGCTCAAGACTTGAAGGCCGCCGAAGCAAGGTCCACATGCGAAGAATGTGGAGAGTATGGCCATGTCCGCAAAGATTGTCGGAGGGAAGCCAAAGTGCTCGACTACATGAGGAAGGGAGAATTGCCGAACTTCCGCTACGGGCAAGGTAGGCCTCAATTTAATGCAAGCTCATCTATTCCTAACGCGGTTCCACTTCGGATACAATTGAAGGAGTTCATGGATGAGCAAGCTAAGATCAACAAGGACACCGTCACCAAGTTCAAGACCATAGACAAGGTGTTGGAGAACATCGATAGCAAAGTGACGGAGGTCGGAAGTTCCAATCATCAAGTGCTCAACATGATGAAGATGCTCGAGACGCAAGTTGGACAACTTCCAGGGCGCCTCACTAATGATGAAGGGAAGCTTCGGGACAACCCAAATGTCCCGAATCGGCGAAGGCCATTCAAACGCGTTAGGGGAAGGAGACCGAAGATCCGGAACGTCCCCGCGGGAGCAAGGAAGCCTAAACCGTCCACCGAGGTGGAAGGAGGCGGTAAAGAGAAGGTTACGGGGATCGTCACCGAGGAACCCGGGATTCCGAGATGCCGGAAGATGACACGAGGATACCGCAACTCAAGCCACGCTACTTCCGAGGTAAACTTGACAACCACTTTGAGAAGTTTGTGGAAGTTGTGCGTAGACTTAGCATCAACATGCCATTACTAGATGCCCTACAAGTACCTACATATTCTCTTACATTTAAAGACATACTTGCAAATAAATATGAGATAGCAACGCTCGGGGTAGATCATGTCAAAATGTCTAGGAGTGTAGTGCAGCTATTGCTTATGGGGCTAGAGAAGCAAAAAGACCCCGGGTGCCCTACAATTCCATGTTCGGTTGGTTCTTTCAACTTCGAGAAGGCGTATATGCGACCTTGGAGCTAGTGTGAGTGTCATGCCGAGGGATGTGTTCGAGAAGCTACGCCTACCGAGTGGAGCCCCTACGGGAATATGTTTGGAGTTGGGAGACAACTGCCATTCGCTATCCCTTGGGCATTGCGAAGATGTACCCGTGAAGATTGGACGCCACTTCATCCCCGTCGACTTCGTTGTGCTAGAGATGGGAGAGAGGGAGAAGCCGCCGCTTATCCTAGGGAGGCCGTTCCTCAAGACCGTGGGAGCAACTATTGATGTTGGCAAGGGGGAGATCATGTTCGATATCAACGGAGAAAGGAGTTCCTTCAAGTTCCGTCCAAGGATTGAGGCATGCAACATGATTGGAGTGAAGGGAGAACCAAAACAAACGGAGGGGCTGAAAAAGAAGAAGGAGCCGAAAAAATGAACGTAACGAAAATCAAAGAAGGTGTTGCATCCGTCAAGAAAAAGGAAGAGAAGCCGCACCGCGAAGACCAAAAAAATGACTAAGCCAACTAAGCCGGAAGTCAAGCCCGCGCCCAAGATGGTGCGGAAGTGGGTACCCAAGATTGCAACGCCCGCAAAGAGCGTTGATCCGGAGTAATTCAGAGTGAAGAAGTCTAGCTATAGACTATAAACGAAGCGCTAGGCGGGGAGGCAACCCGTTTCGTCAAGTCGAAAGCGAAGAATAGCGTCATACGGGAGGACAACCCGATTCCAGGTTTTCTAGGTATTTTTAATAATTTAGTTTTTTGAGTTTTATTACGCAAATACATTAGACTTAGAAGTGGTTGAACAATATTAGAGACATAATTCTTGATTGAATGATTGCTTTATCATAAACCCTTTGCATGAACCCTCCTATGTGCTTGTTTGATTCTTTTCTTTTCGAGAAACCCCTCAACCAAATAATTTCAGAACCTTAGCTCAACCTTTCACCCTCATTATGGTGCTGAGGTTGGCTTATTTTTCATGCTAAAACCACACGAGTAGAGCCACGATTTATATTCAAGTGTTATAAAAATTCAGCACGTGGTAGGACTCGCGTGAACCTAGAAATCAAAGCTTTTGGTTGGTTTTAAAAATTTATATCCTTGGTTTCTCTAGGATTAGAATTTTTCTAAGCCTATTCTAATTTTGTTTTATTCAAAATCTTTCTTATTTAGCCAAAATTAGAACCTAAACCTACGCCCCCATGATCAAGCCGGGAAAACGTTCGCCTCAACCGATGAAAGCAAACTTACTGAGAGGAAGATCCAAAATCGACGTAGTCGAAAAATATTTTCGACTTACATTTGTTTTTAATGGTTCAAAAACTTCTCTAAAATTATGCTCAAGCTCTTGCATGGCTCTACAGAAAAATATTTTAAAATTCGAATTAGAGGAGTGCTTAACCTTAAACACACACCTAAATGGAGGCAATCAAGTTTGAATTAATCATGCATGCACCATTGGATTCCCTTTTATCAACTTTCACCAATTCCACATGCAAAGGGACAAGCATGGTGGGCAGCAAGCATCAACTTTGCAGGATTTTCATGGTGGCATGTGAAGCAAGTGGAGCTAGGGAGCATGGACATGACCCAAAGCATGGAGCATCAAGTGGGAGGACCAATAATTCAAGAAAAGGAGTGGACGAGAGCGTCTGGGCGTACAACTCGTGGAGCACGCGGGCGGGGAAAGCTGCGTGAGGCGAAATGATCGTGCTGGGGAGAAAGACGCGCCGAGGAGGAGGGGGGAGCCCCGGCCCGGCCGCAGCCCGGCGGCGCGCTCTATAAAAAGGCGTCCCCAGGCGCCGCGTCTTTCGGGGCAAGCTTCCCTCTCCTTCCCTTGTTTGTGTGTTCAAGTTTGTGTGCTCGAACCTCCCCGTAGACTTAGCCAACCATCCCAAGCTTGAAAGCTCAAGAAAAATCCACATCCTTAAATCCACTCAAAGTCCAAATCCGAAGCAAAGAGTTTAAGTGCCTAGCTTTACCGGTTGCAGGCCGATTTTTAGTTGAAGAAAGAGAGGAGGAACCATGTGGAAGAAGACCACAAGTCTCTTCTCCAAGAAGAAGAGTTCGTCGTCGTCCAAGCCGTCATCAACCACGTCTTCGAGGAGGCACTCGGTTTCCGAGTCTCCCGGAGCATGGAGCCGGACACGGCACCACCGAGGAGGAACGACGCTCTCCTCCTTCGTGGTATGAGGGCTGCGAGAAGCACTTCCCCATGAGGTTCACCGAACCCTCGTGGGCACACGGAGGAGCAGCCCGCGCCACCACGACGATCGACTCGCTCAGCCGCCCCACCACCTCCTTACACCCCGACACAATCTTCGTACGGCTTCATCACTCTTGTCGGCGGAGGAGGAGGATAGGCTCGCAAATCTTGAGAAGAGGCTTGTGCCAAACGTCGAGCTCGACGTCCAAGCACTCCACACCTTGGGTTTTTGCACCGACATATAATACTACATGTTGGGGCACCTCGGGTGGGTTCGGTTCTCAACGGAATACCAGTGGATACCCATTTGGGTTACGCCTTGGAAATTTTTAATGACTATTGCACCCATCGTTGATGATGATGGGGTGCAAAGCTTGTCATTCCGATTGGAGGGAATCGAGGGGCAAGTGGTTCCTACGAGCACGTTAGGGAGCCGCTTGGATTCCACAAGGGAGCTCCGGAGAAAGTTGACGTGCCTCTCGGCATGTTGGCGGATTTTTGGGGCATGATCTCACGGAGATGCCCATCAACAACGCAAAAGCATCCGCAACCCCATTATCCGGATATTTCACTCTTGGATGTGCAAGAGGGTATTGGGGAGGATGAGGGAAACAAAGGTGACGACACGGAGGTTGAATTGGCTATACTCGGCTTTAATTGCCGAGCGAGCGCAATTGACCCCTCTTACCTCATGATCAACCGTTGGTGTTGTGAAGCAACATCGGGGGGTACAGAGAGGATATTGGTTCGGGTGTTACCTCTCCATGTTGGCCTTCTCCTTGCGACCGGGGATCGCAAGAAACCCCGCTCACCTTTTTGCGCGGTACCCTCTCTCGGTTTTGAGTACTTGCGGCAAGGCAAGTACATTAGTGGAGATGAGAGAAGAGGTTATCGATTGGCCATTTGAACCTCCCCCTTCCGATGAGGGCTTAAAGGCGGTTCAGCTGAAGGAAGGGGAAGATTGGTTGGAAAGAGGACTACTTGTCCCCGCAAGGAAGAACAAAAGAGGAAGAATCGTAGAGGAGGGAACATCCTCCGCACAAGCGAGTGGAGCACAACCCAATGTGCAACCATTCGGGGGAGATTTCTCCTCCGCCAGTTATTACTTCCGAGGGTCTCCAACAACAAGCATGGGGGGGTGGTGCCCGTAAGAGCCCCCACAAAATTATGTTGCCCAACGCTAACTTCGCGAGTCTACGCTCATCATCCCCAACCACAACAAAGCATGGCTATTATTGGAGGATATGCTGCAAGAAATGCTCAGAAATATCGCAGCCATCCAATCCAACGCAGCTCAACTCGGTGAAGGCAACGCAAATATTGCCTTTGAACTTGGACGCCTTCACCTTATGGAGCCAAATCAATTTGACGGAGGAAGCGTTCATTCATATTATGAGCAAGGGTATTATTATCAAGACTACCAACATCAACCACGGCAGGAGGACTAGAAGATTTAGGAACTTTAGTTTTCTTTTCTTTTCTTTTTCTCTCGTAATTTTCAGCTTTTGCTTATGTGTGTTTCGTAGGGTATTTTTCTGTTTTTATTTGAATTTCAGCAAGCATGTTTGTTTATTTTCGGTGTGTATTTCAACTTGATATCACCATTAATAAAGTCACCACCCTTGATTATATCATTGGAAAAGTTACAAAATTCGTGCCGCGGTGATATATGATTAAAATTCGCTTTGTTCATCTTTGTAGTTGATTTATGCATATAAGCTAGTGCTCTCTTAAAAATACAGATCTGAATTTATTGGAATACTAGCTTAATTTTGAGGAGGTTATGATTAAAATAAAGACCCATAGTGTTTTATGTGCTCTCAAGTTATGAATAGATTAAAGATGTCTTTTATGCTCAAAAATATTGCTACACCTTGTCACAAATATCACTTGTGTGTTGCTCAACCTATCCAAAGCCTTATATATATTTGGGTGTATAACCCTTAGTGTACAAGATTTCATTTTTGAGTGAGTTATTGCAGGCCATGAGTTCTCCGGCCCGAGACTAGAAGAATTAGTCATTCCGCTTTTGCGTATCTATCTTTTTGCTAGCCTCTTATCGGTGCATGTGTATCCCAGCATCGGCATCTCACAAACTTCTCCGGATATCCTCCCTCAAACCAAATATCATCTTTTTGTGACTACCTCCTTGACCCACAACCTATCATTGAGGATGGATCATCAATTCAAGGAAGATCGCAAGACGGTGCCAACGTTGAAGATTTCAAGTATCTCTCCAGGGGAGGATTGACCCCGGTACCTACCTTATTTTTCGCCTCTTGGCCGAGGGCCGAGCAACGTCTAGGCATGGGGAGGAGGTAGGGCACGGTGAGTTTTAGAGTTCAAAAGGGAGTATTTTTTTAAAAAAAATATAATGATGAAAGAAAAAAAAATCCGAGATACTGATATTCATGACTTTCAAGGTATAAAAAATCAAAACACGTTGTGAAAGTCATGGACCGAATAAATGACGAGGAAAGAAAAAAAAAATGAATGAATGAAAGAAAGAAAGAATGAGAAATATAAGAAAGAAAAAAAAAAATATATTTGTGCGTAAAGTGAACTCCCCGGTTCTCTAAGAGTGCATTCAAGGCTTCAAGATAAAAAAGATCCATTCTCATTTTCCAACCATGTGCACTCAGATAACGAGGACTTCCTTTGTGCCTCGAGATCACTCTTTGCCATTTGCACATGTCCACTCATCTAAAGTGTGTGTATTTTTCTCTTTCCCCTCCTTGATTTAACATTAATTTCCAGTGACCTTTTTGCGAGTCTCGGTAAGACCATGAGAAGCTTGTCTTGTTTTGACAACACCTCATCCTCTACATTCTTGTTAGGACTAAACTTTCCCACAGCTCTATATAAAGCCTACCACCTATATATGAGAGGGAAAGGAGTAGAATATATAGGCTTGAGAGACAAGGTGGAGATGAGAGTTTATGAGCAATACACGAGAGTGATTTAAATTTGTGAATTTGGTTTTAGCTTTGCTTATCTCGTTCTTCATTTCAAAAAATTCGAGATCTATTTAGAACTTTGTGAGCATGTTAATAGTTGTGGGATAGCTTAATAAGAATCTACTCCCCTAGTGGAGATGAAGGCTAGCACATATGGAGACTTTAATAAATTAAAATTTTGGGAGCATTATGTTTTCTCATGTGTATTCAAGTGCAAAGTTTAAACATGGTTTAGCAATGATGATATCCATCAAGGCTTACTCGAGGAGACGAGCATAGGTTTAAGCATGGGGGAGATGTTGACGGGGAAAAATCCGTCAACTCTAGCCATGAGTTTACCTTCGGTGTTGGCATGAATTTTATACCTTATCCATTGGTACTAACTTCAGTGGTATAACAAGTTCACATGTACATGTCGTTTTTTGGAGTTTAATGGTTATGCGAGGATTTAGTGTTGAATGCAAGACTTTCATGGATCAAGTTCAAATCAAGCACCTCCGCATGACAAGACTTTGAAGGTCCAACAAGTCATGCAATGAAGTAAAATTAACTCCAGAAGCCACGAGGGACTTGATGCGAGAAGACGACGACATACTCCAGGGGACTCGACCGATGAGAACGTCTGAATCTTCGAAGACAAGGAGTTGAGTCCAATTCGGAGAGAAAGCCGAAGCGACATGGACCCATATGCGAGAAGGGAGAAACATCCGAGAAGCAAAGGGAGAACCGACCTCGGGCAAGGGAGCCCGCGGGGCCGGGCCTAAATGGGCCCCCGGGCGGCCCCGGGGGGGGGGCCCCCCGATCCCGTCGGCCCGAGCTTCAGGCCCTGGGAGCCAAATTCAGACGCCCCTTTGCCCTAGCAGCCAATCCCGGGCTATTTATAGTCCCCGGGCCCGAGAGCCACGCGAGAGCAGAGGAGATTTCGTCTTCGGCTCTTCGCCGCGAAAGCGGGAGAAGAGAGAAGAGGGACACCATCTAGGAGAGGAGAGGGTCGAAGAGTTGAAGAGGCTAGTGGTCTGGGGACTAGCGGACGTGGGGGAAGACCTTGCAAGGAAGACCACGTCGAGGCTCGGAGCCGTGAGCTAGAAGCAAGATCAAGGAAGGAAACCGGTGGTGATCTGTGTAGTGTATCATTGTTATGGGTGAATTATCAAGTTGAATCTTTTCTCAAGCCATCAAGTGTTTCCTCGAAGATTTCGTTTTTCGATCGGCTTCGCTTATTTCAATTCTATTCTCGAGATAGATTGCATAGGGTGTTCTTGTAGCCATAGGGTGTTCTTGTAGCCGCGGTGGCTAGAGGTACTCGCGGGGGATCCTCACGAAAAGAACTCTCGACTCTTGTCTTTTGACTCGCCCCCCTAAGCTCCCCTGAAGCATGAATAGGGATACGTTGCATGACGACCGGGGGTCTCGAAAGGCGGATGTTTTCGGATTTGACTCGGAAACCACGATTTAAAGAGGCTTTTATTAAGATTCGATTTGCTACTTCTTCTATTGCTTGGAACTTCAACAAAAGGCTTACCTCGATCCCTCTAGATCGCTTTATCTACCCAATCTTACTTTGTTTTCTCCGGGGCTTTAGTAGATTAGATCTTGGTTTGTTTCTTTTACTTAGATGCATTTGGTTCTTTATTGAAGATTGCGTTTATTTGGCTTTAATAGATTAAGTCTTGCGTCACACATTTGTTCCACGGATGCCCGATACCCTTGGGGTTCACCACTCGAGGGAAGAAGGGTCCCTTGACTACGACGGGAGACTTGTACGCTCTGCGAGTACGAACGACCTTGATACAATTATTAACCGTCACGATGGCCCCACGAGGGCGAGGGTGGGCCGCCGCCCCCGGGAGCCGGCCCATGAGTGGCCGGCGGGACGCCGCATGGCTCCCGAATTTACGCCCGAATTGCTCCTTTTTGACTTTCTTGTTTGGCTCGGAAAAATTTTAAGGGAAGTGTAAAAAGGAAAAATAAGGTTCCTGGTGAGGCTTTTTCTCTCTCAGGACTATATATTTGGCCGAATTGGGGAGCTCGAGAATCAAACCTTTTCTAGCAATGTGTTGCACCCTTGTAGCGACCATTGAGCCTCCAAAAAGCGTGAGAGTTCAAGGTAGAAGCCAATAAGCCATCGATGGAGGAAGGCGATGCGATGCGAGGGTCAAAGCTACCAGTCAAGAGGGACCGCACGTATCCGTTGCAGGAGGACGTGTCCCAGCGAGCTCTTGCATCTCGCAACCCAGTCAAAGGAGAGAAGGTCCCTACACCCGTTCGAAGGTCGGCACGTCTCCAAGGCATCAAAAGCGCAAGGATTACAAGGGGAGGAAAGGTGTCGCCTTGGTGAGCCTAAGGATTATGGGGATAGCGACTACACAATCCGACGATCGTAGCCCGAGCTCCGTGGAGCGGCTGTTGGTAGAGAGGATGACGCATTGGGGCGACCACCCCTATGAAAGGACTCTCAGGGCCCCAACCACAACGGCAACGGCGGTGGCGAAGGCAACAACAATGGAGGGGTGGCGACGACGGTGGTGACTACGGTGGGGTTATGGCGACGACGACCCCTTCTGGAGTGCATCCCGGGTGTCTTGTCGATTTTGCCGTCAATCCATCGCGGATCTCTACATGTCGGCCGACGAATGTCTCCAAGCCATGGAAGAAATGGAAAGCGCCGTATGGAGGACTTGGAGCGCGTAGTTGAAGATGACTACAAGTTCACTTAACGGTAACGTGCGCAAACTTTTCGGCATGGTTGGAAACACTGAGAGGCAAGTGGTGCAAAGCTTGCTCGAAGTACCACTAGATCTAGTTTTCCCCTTTGGTTTTTGTAAGATACGACGAGGACGTCGTATGTTTTAAGTGTGGGGGAGAGCTAGCTCGCTAGCCTTAGCTTTTGAACTTCAAGTTTAGGTTCGGTTTAATCTTCGTGTGAGAGTCTTAGTGTTTTAATGAGTCTTTAGTTTTTTGAGTCTGTTTTAAAATTTTTGCAAGTGTCTTAAATTAGTGTTGAGTCAAGAAAACCAAATAAAAAGAGTCTTTATATATATCTTTGTGTTTTATGTATTGTTTATCTTTATTTACTTGTTTGTTTAATCTTTCGATTCTTGATATATGAGCACAAGTATGTGGTTTTGAAAGACGTTTACCGTGGTGCTTAGTGGAATAGCTACTACTTAAAGTACCCATACCGCACTTCGATCTTGAGCTTCACATGCTAGTTGTGCTATTTTCGATGCTAAAAATTGGAGGATTTCAAGTTCGAAAATTATATTAAAACCCTTGTAATAAAGGTTAGCAAAGCCTCTTTTTTCAAGATGAGAGTAAGAAAAATTCCTATCCAAAAGCCAAGTTTATTTTTTTCGCTCCACCATAAGTGGGATTAGCACGATGAGTTAGGCTAGGACCCTTCTCTTGGTGAGTTTTAATTTCGAGCAATGATCATGTCCTTGTGCTTATCTTTTTGTTGCTAGCCTCGTGAGATATTCGATACATGACTTTCATAACGAAAGTCATGAATACGTTGGATTCCATACCCAACCCTATACATCTCTTTTGTACATCGTATTCCTTGAACACAACCTATTTTCAAAGTTTCGTCTCGTCTCTAGCATGTTTTATTTAAAAAATTCAGATTGTATGCATGCGAGAAAAGGGAGAATTGAAGGCTTTGAAAAGTTGTCAAGAGAGAGAAAAAATAAGAGAAAAAGTCTGTGTATAGAAAAAAAAAGAAAGAAAGAAAAATCATATGTGAATGAAAGAAGAAAAGAAAAAGAGAGAAAGATGAGTTAGCAATGAAGATATGAGAGGGATGGATCAAGTGAAAGAAAAGAAAAAAATAAAGTGTAAGGAAGGATGTCACGTTGATTGTGAGACGAAACTTTTTTACTCTATTTCCAACCATGTGCAATCACGCCAACGAGGACATCATTGGTGCCTTGAAGTCACAATTTTCTTTTGCCCTTGCACATGTCCACCATTCTAAATCTTCTCATCCTTGATATCCCTACATATGGTTAATTCTCATGATCATTGGCTTTGAAAGGTAGACAACCATTAGAGGAAGTTCTTAGTTTGACAATACTTGTGTTGATTGCGCTAGCCCTACCTATAGCTCCACTTTTACATGATATATGAGAGATTAATGGGAGGTGAGAGTTTTTATAAAATTTGGTTAGGATAGCCACTTCATATGAGTGACTTGAGAGAGCTTGGAGAAAGGTTTTTGTCTAACACTTGTTGCAGGAATTTTTGTTTTGAAAACCATAAAAACCCTCCGAGTGGAAGCAAAGGAGTAAGCATACTGAAATTGAAGACTTCAAGTGGAAGGTTTGAGTTGTGGGGTAAATCTTGACGTGGTAAAATTCCTAGCACCCATGTTTATGTTTGATTATCATTACTTTGTGTTTATGTATTAAAGATGAAGGGATTGACTAACTTGTGAAGAAGGATAAGTGGTACACGATTACACTCCTTGGACGAAGTTCTTTTACGAGTACTTGCTCGAGGACGGCAAGAGCTAAGTGTGGGGGAGATGTTGACTTGGTGTATTTTGGTGCACCTAAGATGTTCATTACACTTTGGTTTGGATCTGATTATGGAACTAACCCGCCATTAGGCACACTAATCATATAACAAGTTCATCTTTGTGCATGCATTTGGAAGTGTTATGTTTATGTAGGAAAACATGGACATAAAGGACGGATTCGCAATAAGTTCAAGGAGCATTCATAGAGTCTTGTTCGTGTTCATGAGCTCGGCGAAATTACTTCCAATTGGTGAGGACCGAGAGTGCTACGAGGAACACCCGGGGATTGAAGCGTAAAAGATCAAACTTCATGCAAAGAGAGCCTTCATCTTGATCGCGAGGATAACGGCGCAAAATCATCCAAGTGGAGGGGGGAAAGGAGAATAAGTGCACGAGGACCCACGGAGCAAAAAGGGGCGAGCAGGAGCCGGCCGAAAGCGGGCTCCGGCGGCCGGCCCCGGCGGCGGCGGCCCAACCCACTTCGGGCACCTTGGTTCGGCCCGTCTTCCTTGCCCTCGAAGGATCTTCGACCCTAAAAACCCCGGCCGCGCCGCCAACACGGACGAGGAGTTATTCGCCCCGGAAGGCCATCCACAAGCTAGAGAGAGAGGAGGAGGATCTCCCAGGTGGAGATCAACCACCTCGAAGGAAGCACCCTCTCGTGGAGAAGGAGGAAGACAGGGCGGAGAGAGAGGAAACCATGATCAGCCTGGTGCCAAGGGATCGCACCTTGATGGGGTAATCTTCTCATTCGTCCATGGGTTGTAATCGATCTTGAGATGTAATCGCACTTTGTCGGATTATCTATCTATCATCTTGTGTTGAATATACTTTAATGCTTAAGGTTTGCTTGGGTGCGGTAGAGGGAGTACGAGCTCCAATGCTTCCTTGGATCCATTCAATACACCGTGGCCATCAAAGGTCTAAGTCATGAATACCTTCGCGTGTGACGTACGAGAGAGAGGGAAAGGGCGAAACGCGTGGTCACAACCTAGGTAGATTAGATTGGTTTTCATGTCTTTAAGCGATTGCATGCTCTCGTATCGTAGACCGGTGGGCGAGTGTCTTCTACCTTGATCGTTTATCACTCTCTCTAGTGTAGTTTAGTGTTTTCTTAAGATAATAGTAGTTAGGGTTTTAGTAGCTAGTGTGTCGTTGTTGATTCGAACGCTTGTAATCCCCTTGCTCGCGGATCGACAGAGAACCTTGGGAATCCCGTGGTGAAAAAGGTGTGGGGTCCGTACGCTAGCATTGTAGAGGGATACGCCTTTTATCCATCAACGGCGCGTCCACGTTGTCGACGGGGGGGACGGTGTTGATGCGGCGCGACCTCGTCGGCCCGCGCTCCCGTGCGTGTTCGCCGCGCGCGGGGAGGCCTCCCCTGCCATTGAGGCGCGGAGCAACCGCACCGTTCGGTTCTTCCGCCAGCTTGGCCCTCGAGCTCGCGGGCTTGGGCCAGTGTGCGTCGGCGTCGGCTTTCCCCCTGCAGGGCCCGGCGCCGCGGCCGGGCGCGTGGGCGATCCCTAGGGCGAAAGGGGACTTCCCCGTCTCGGCGCGCCCGCGCACCGGGCGGCAGTGGCCGGTCGTTGGTGATGACGGCGTAGCACCGCGCGGGGTCGTAGCTCCTGGGCTTTTGAGTCGTTGGAGTAGCCGAACCGTAGTCCGCAGCGTCTAGAAAACGCGGAGCTCACTGGGTCCGGCACGCGGGGTCCACTCCGCGTACCCGTGGCGGGCGGCGGGTGGTAACATGTCGACGGAGCCCGTGGACGATTCGTCCCCTCGCCGAGGCGGCGGGACCCTTGGCGACGAAGACGTGGCGACCGGGGTGGAACCCCGCACATCGTGGTGTTGCCGTTGGCGTTGGAGGCCGCCGACACGCGCCCCCGGGGGGGGGCGCGGTCGAGACCGTGCGGCCCCGGCCGCAGGGGTGGTGGCGGGCGTCGTAACGGTGGGCGCGCCGCGTTGAGTGAGCGCCGCCCTCGACTGCGTCGCTCCGACCGCGCCCGGCGTGAACGTAGCCCGAGGCGGCGGCGGCGTCGGCCGGCTGTTGATGGGCCCGCGAGCATCCGCGGCCTCGCGGCGCCTCGCGCCGGGTCGTGCGTGCGGCGGGGGCTCGAGCGGACGCTGGCCTGGCGCCGGTGCGCGAGCTCCTCATGGTTGGTGAGGGCGCATGGGGATAGCCGTTCCCCGTCGCTTCCAAAGTTCAGGGTCCTCGGGAAAAGCGACTTCGAGTCCCCGAACATTTTGGGGAGGGAGTCTCGAGACTACCCATGCGGTAGCGTGCACCCACCCGCACTCGGTGCGAATCACCATGGAGGAGTTGAGCGAAAATGACCTTAGGCGCTCGCGTGCTCCACGGTGGGCGCCAAGGCGGTGGTGAATATGGTCCCGACACTAACCAAGGGAAAGCGGCGAGGAGTATTCCTCGGTGGTTGATGCTAAGTAACAAGTGACACAGGGTTTTATCCCGGTTCCCGCCGAGGGGCCGTACGTCCACCGATGGCGTGCTCGAGGCACTATATTACTTGCACCGGGGTGCGCGTAGTGGGGCGGCTACAAGCAAGGCGGGAGAGGAAGCGAGGGCTTCAAGTCCACAGGGTAAAGATGTTGTGTGGGAGGGTGGGGGAATGAGTACGTGGTGTGCGAAGGAGTTCCTGTTGTCCGTTGTCTTGTGTGCGTGTTGTGTCCCCCGGCGGCCGGGGGGTTCGCTCCCCTTTTTATAGATCAAGGGGGAGAAGTGGATCACATACGTGCCGCGCTATCTAGCGACGGGAGAAGCACAACGTGCTATTTTCGGAGAGTGGGCGGCCGTGCGGCGATCCTCGCGAGTCGATCTGGTCATCATGGCTCGACTTGTACCCGAACAATGGCGGTTCGAGGGTAGGAGAAGCGACCCGTGATGGCGGTGATGTGCGGGAGAGCTCGAGGGAGGTGGCGACGAGCTCGTACGGGAGCACAGGAGTAGGTAAAACGGCGTTCCTTCCTGACGCGCTTCGCAGGGCGGGAGTTGTTTCTACAGGCGCCGAGCGTGCCCTCGCACGCGCGGAGCGGCGCCACGCCGTTACAAAGGGTAGGGATGGCCGTCCACGGCCTAGCGCTTCCACCTAACCCCGTAGGGTCACGAGAAAGTGAATGGAGGGTGCGCCCGCCCCCCTTCGAGGGGCTGGCGCGTTAGCCGTATTGGAGGCGTGCGCGCGGTGTCACGGGACCGACACCGGCCGCGCCGCACGTCCCTTCCCACGGTGAGCGGGGATGGGCTCCTCCTCGGGGAGTTGGCGCGGCACGCCGGGGCGCGAGCCCCGGCGCATAGATGGCGCCGAGCCGCCCATGTCGAGGAGGCGAAATGCCGGTGTACCGGGGGCGGGCGCACGCGCGAGGAGCGCCCCTCGAGCGTGGCGGACCCCGGCCGAGGGCGGGACGTCCCTCGAGCGAGGGCGAAACCCCGGCTCGAGGGAAGTGCCGTCCCTCGAACGGGCGGAGCCCGCCTTAGGGGGCGCGGGCCTCGGCGAGGGCGGAGCTTTGCTCGAGGGGGATCTCTAAGAGGGCCGCCTTGATGGGCAGTTGGGGTCCCGTGGCGTGGGCGGTGTCCCCGCATGGTTAGGCACCCGCATGGTTAGGGCTTAGCGTGTTTTTGTTGCGGGTTTTAAGTGAGGATTTCCCTAGTTGTTTAAGGACCCCTTGGGTCGTCCCCGACAAAGCGCATCCTGGGGTCCCACTTGTCGATCGAGTGCTTGTCGAGCGACTCGAGCCATGTGAGTGGTGCTTGGTCGAAGCGGTAAGGGGAAGTAGGAGAGCATTTGGTGTGTTGTTGCCGCCGACGTTCTCGATGGAGAGGGCGGCCAGCATCGAGCCTTGATCGGAGTAGTCTCGCTCGGCGGCCGTACTTGGTGATCCCAAAGGCTTGAACTTGGCCCGGGAGGAGCGAGGTTGCGAAGTCGAGGGAGAAGGCGGGGAAGCGGTCGCCCTCGGCGGCAGGTGGTCGACTTCTTCCACCGCCGCTCCTCGATCTTCTGGCGAGGTCGTGCCGCGGTGCGGCGCCGAGTGGCGGGCGTACGCGTGGCCTCGGCCGCCGCGGCTATCGCCGCCTCCCGCTCTCTCCTGTGGCCCGATGGGGGGGCGCGCGGCCGCCGGCCGTCGGTCGGAGCCAGCGCCAGGCGAAGGGCGGAGGCGGAACAACTTCTCGGTTGCCTTGGTCTTCTTTGAAGTCGCGGGCGTTGGAGCGGGGGCGGTTTGGATCGGGCCGGAAGGTCAGCTCGAGTACGGTTGGGGCCGGCCTAGGCGCGGGATAGTAGCTCAACCGTGGTCGCGGGGTCGGGGGGGGAGGTTGGTTGAAGCTCGTCGCCGACCCGCCTGGCGTGTTTATCTTCGGAAGAGCTTGCGATGACCTCTCCGAGCGCGTGTATGCCACTGAGCTGGCGTGCGATCGTTGGATCGACATGAAGGCGATCAAGCGAGGGAGGTGTGTATACTCTGCTCTGAGCCGCCCGAGAACTCTCCGGGCAAGGTTGCGGATGGGGAGGTTGTTCTCGGGGCCGGGCGGCGTCGTTCGGGCCGCGCTTACTCGGCGCTCGCGTCGAGCGCCACATTGGGGGGGGCGTCTCGGTCCGTTAGGCGCTCAGACGAGCTAGCTCCGACTAGAGAGGTCCCCTCCGTGTACAGGTCCTCGGCGGGAGCCACCGCAGGTCACGGGGTCAGTGTCGCCGGAGGGGCCATGAGAGGCCTGGCGATCGGGGGGCCGGGGTGGACTCGTAGGGTGCCACCTCGGCTGGTGTGTTGGAGGTCGCGCTGGGCCGATCGGTGTTCCCTCTCGAACGCGTAGCGGCAAGAGCAGCGACGTAGGGTAGAGGCCCGCCTTTGCGAGGTCACGGGCGTGCGGTACGGACGTAAGACGTATCTTCGGGGCCGGCGTTGATTTTCGGACCGGCCGGAGAGGTGGCCCCGACAAGTCAGCCGGTGGAATCGTCTTCGGACTAGGGCTCGTCAGGGTCCGACCCGAGTCAGACTCGTGATCCGGGTTCGAGTAGAACTCGGAGAGAGGGCCGAGTCCGAACGAGCGAGGGACGGCGCGGAGTCCGAAGTGGTCCTCGTACGGGCTCCCTTGCCGCTCCGAAGCGTGGAGTAGGAGCCTCGCGCGGGCCCGGCGGGAGTGCGGGGGCCACGCGCGGAGGCTTGAGCGTGGTCGAGGGACCGCCCGATGGCGGGAGGGGGCCGGCTCGCATGCGATGGCCCATGGCGACGCGGGTTCGAGGTTGGAGATGGACTCGAGCTCGAAGTCGCGCATGGAGGTTGTCGGGCGGAACTGGCCAAGACTTTGGGCGGGGATCTCCGTGACGACCCTCGGAAGCGTCACGGAGCCGTCTCGAGGATCGAAGCTGCACGGCTAGGCGGCGATGGGAGGGGGAGCCCGCGCCGGGGTCAGCGGTGCGGCGCCCGGCGCCGAGAGACGAAGGGGTCGCTCGTGGTTGAAGGCTTGGCGTGCTTGGCTTGAAGCGGACGTGAAGCACAGTCGAAGCTCGCCATGTGATCTCGAGCGAGACCCCTACCGGGGCGCGCCCACTGTCGGGGTTTTAGGGCGGCAACCTACTACGTGGAAGTACCCGAAGAGATGATTGTGACTGCGCGGAGACCGGAACTCGAAGGAAGAGACACGTGGCACACAATTTTGATGGGGGGCGGGGCGCGAGGTGAGTAATACCCTACGTCCCTATGCGGCGTAGCTCGGATTGATAGGGCACGATTACAAGATGGTGCGATAGGCGCCGGGGTTGTAGGGGATTGGATGAGGTGAGGTCCGTGTAGAGATCGGCTCGCCCGCCTTTATGGTCCGGAGGGGAAGGTAAGAAGTCGGAGTAGGGAGGGAGACTAGTCGGTACGTCACAGGGAGTCCTCTGTACTAGGTGCGAGAACATGTCGGCTCCCCTAACCGAGTACTACTCTCGTGTAGTCGCCGTGCTCCGCGCCTCGTGTGCCGTGTAGCGCAAGGCCGTAGTCCCTGGGGCCCACCGAGTAGTCGGTCACGGTACCCACCGAGATAGTGGGGCCCGTCGTATGGACTTCACGGGCCCCTACCTCCTGGGTACTCGGGGACCGCTAACTCGGTGGCTCTGCGGGACTACCCGCTTTGCGCTACACGACACCTGAAGGCGTGGAGCATAAGGAGTACATAAGAGTAGTACCTTGCTCGGGAGTCGTACATGTTCCTCGCCTTATGGGGGACCCCTAGGCGTACTCGGCTAGTACTCTCTCCCCTACGCCGACTTGTAACCCCGCCCTCCCGACTATATAAGGCGAGGCAGTGAACCGATCAGGGCATCTCATCTAATCCCCTTACAACCCACGGCGCACTATTGCAGCATCTTGTAACTGAGCAGCCTATCAATCCGAAGCTACGCGAAGCATACGGAGACGTATGGGGTATTACGCACCTCGCTGCCCGAGGCTCGTCTAAATTGTGTGCCCGTGTCTCTTCCTTCGAGTTACCGATCTCGTGAGAGTCACAATCATCTACTCGGTACTCCCCGCAGTAGGCTCCTGCCCTAAAACCGCCGATGCACCGGCGCGCTGTGTAGGGGCTCTCGCCGAGAGTCACATGGCGAACTCGGCGGCTTCCGTCCACTCCTGGCCAACCGTCGCCTTCAGCGCGGCACACCTTCGTCTTCCGTGACTCGGGTCCGCACTGGCGATGGCGCCGCTCCTCCCCGCGCCGCCCCAACTATGCGGGCCTCAACCGAGGACAGCCTCGTGACGCCTCCGAAGTCGCCACAGGGCGGCCTCGCCGGCTAGAGACCAGCCGGGGCCTTCGCTCTTCAACCGCCGTGGCGGCCCCGGCCGAGTCCCAACTCGGCTCCCGGCGTCGCCATGGGCTGCTCCGCCTCTGGCCAGCCTTCAGCCATCGCAGCCTTACCATGCCGACACTCGCGCGTGCACCGCATCCTCGGCGGGTACTGGCTCTACTCACGGCAGGAAGGGAGCCCGTAACCGAGTACAACTCGGACTCGCGCCGTCTATCTGTTGAACAGCCCTCTCTCGAGTTCTACTCGGACCGGATTACGAGTTCGACTTCGGGTCGGACACGAGAGCCGTCAGAAGAAGGCGACTCAGCGAGCTTCCTTGTCGGGGGCCGGCCTACGAGGCAGTTCTCGTCAGCGCCCGCCCGAAGATGCGTGCGGCGGACGCAGCACCGGCTTTGGACTCACGCTGCGTCGCCTACGCTCGGCTCACTACCATTCCGGGAGGGGCCTGCTTGGCGAGCGACTCAAATGCAGCCGGGGTGGTACCTGCAAATCCGGCCTGAGCCAGTGGTGTTCCCTCCTGGAATGGTAGTGAGTCGATGTAGGCGACGTAGCGTGAGTCCCCCTTTGTCGGGTCGGCGGGCTTGCGGTACGGCCGGTGACGTATCTTCGGCCGGCGTTGATTTTATAACCGGCCCGGAGGCCGGCCACGACAAGGGAAGCTCGGTGGAGTCGTCTTCGGACTCGGGCTCCTCGGGGTCCGAGCCCGAAGTCGAACTCGTAGTCCGGGTTCGAGTAGAACTCGGAGAGAGAGGCTGGAGTCCGAAACGCGATCGGGGACGGCGTCGAGTCCGAGTTGTACTCGGTTACGGGCTCCTTGCGGCCGGTGTGGAGTAGGAGCCCCCGTGCGGGCCGGGGGAGGATGCGGGGGCCACGCGCGGAGTGCGGCATGGTGAAGGGGCCGCCGGCGATGGGTGAGCGGCGGCCGGCTCGCAAGCGATGGCCCATGGCGACGTCGGGTTCGAGGTTGGACTCGAGCTCGAAGTCGGCATGGTGGTTGAAGAGCGAAATTTCGCCGAACTTGCCGGCGAGTTCGCACTGTGAGCGACTTCGGGAAGCGTCACGAGGCACTGTCCTCGGGTTGGGGGTGCATGGTTGGCGGCGGCGGAAGGAGCCGCGCCATCGGCGGTGCGGACCCGAGGCACGCGAAGACGAAGGTGTCGCCGCGGTTGAAGGCGACGGTTGACTTGAAGTGAACGGAAGCCGTCGAGTTCGCCATGTGATCTCGAGCGAGAGCCCCTACACGGCGCGCCGGTGTCGGTGTTTTAGACCGGCAACCTACTACGGGGAGTACCCGAAGTAGATGATTGTGACTCTCACGAGATCGGTAACTCGAAGGAAGAGACACGTGGCACACAATTTAGACGGGTTCGGGCCGCGAGGTGCGTAATACCCTACGTCTGTCTTTGCGTAGCTACGGATTGATAGGGCACAATTACAAGATGGTGCAATAGTGCGCCGTGGGTTGTAGGGGATTAGATGAGATGAGGTGATCGGTCCTGCCTCGCCTTATATAGTCGGGAGGCGGGGTTACAAGTCGGAGTAGGGGGAGAGAGTACTAGTCGAGTACGTCTAGGAGTCCCCTCTATACGGTGCGGAACATGTACGGCTCCCCTAACCGAGTACTACTCTGTGTAGTCCTTGTGCTCCACGCCTTCGGGTGTCGTGTAGCGCAAGCGCGGTAGTCCCGGGGGCCCACCGAGTAGTCGGTCCTCGGTACCCACCGAGGTAGTGGGCCCGGGGAGGTCCATACGACGGGGCCCACTATCTCGGTGGGTACCAGGACCGACTACTCGGTGGGCCCCTGGGACTACCCGGCTTGCGCTACACGGCACCTGAAGGCGTGGAGCACAAGGACTACACAGAGAGTAGTACTCGGTAGGGGAGCTGTACATGTTCCGCACTGTATAGAGGACTCCTAGACGTACTCGACTAGTACTCTCTCTCCCTACTCCGACTTGTAACCCTGCCTCCCGACTATATAAGGCGAGGCAGGGACCGATCTCTAGCATCGACCTCACCTCATCCAATCCCCTACAACCCACGCGCACTATTGCACCATCTTGTAATCGTGCCCTATCAATCCGCAGCTACGCCGCATACGAGACGTAGGGTATTACTCACCTCGCGCCCGAACCTCGTCTAAATTGTGTGCCACGTGTCTCTTCCTTCGAGTTACCGGCCTCGGCGAGTCACAATCATCTACTTCGGTACTCCACGTAGTAGGTTGCCGTCCAAAACACCGACACCGGCGCGCCGAGTAGGGGGTCTCGCTCGAGATCACATGGCGAACTCGACGGCTTCCGTCCGCTTCAAGCCAATCGTCGCCTTCAACCACGGCGACACCTTCGTCTTCGGCGCCCGGGTCCGCACCGCCGATGGCGCGGCTCCTTCCAAGGCCGCCTAGCCGTGCAGGCCCAACCCGAGGACGGGCCTCGTGACGCTTCCGGAAGTTGTCACGGCGAACTCGCCCGCAAGTTCGGCGAAATTTCGCTCTTCAACCACCATGCCGACTTCGAGCTCGAGTCCGTCTCCAACTCGAACCCGACGTCGCCATGGGCCATCGCATGCGAGCCGGCCTGCCCGCCATCGCAGCGGTCCCTTCACCACGCCAAGCCTCCGCGCGTGGCCCCCGCATCCCCGCCGGGGCCCGCGCGGGGCTCCTACTCCACGTCGGGCCGGCAAGGAGCCCGTACCCGAGTACAACTCGGACTCCGACGCCGTCCCCGATCGCGTCGACTCCGGCCCTCTCTCCGAGTTCTACTCGAACCCGGATTACGAGTTCGACTTCGGGTCGGACCCCCGAGGAGCCCGAGTCCGAAGACGATTCCACCGAGCTTCCCTTGTCGTGGCCACCTCGGGCAGGTTATAAAATCAACGCCGGCCGAAGATACGTCTACTGGCCAGACCGCAAGCCCGCCGACCTCGACAAAGGAGGACTCACGCTACGTCGCCTACATCGACACGCTACCGTTCCAGAGGGAACACCACCGGGCCGGGCTGACTCAAACACACCAACTGAGGTGGCACCCTCTGAGTCCAGCCTTGGCACCCCCGATCGCCAAGTCTTCATGGCCGCCGGCGACACCCCAGACCTTCGTGCACGGCCGAGGACAGTACCCGGAGGACATCTCCGTACAAGCCGTCCGCCAACGCACCCGCGTACGAGACCGCCGCCAACGGGGACGCCGACGCGAACGTAACAGAAGCGCAGCCGAACGACGCCGCGGCTCGCAGACAACCTCCCCATCCGCAACCTTGCGGAAGTTCTCGAGGCGGTCGAGAGCAAAGTACACACCACCCCCCGAGCGGTGCCTCATGTCGATCACAACGATCGCACGCCGTGCTCGGGGGCATACGCGCCGGGAGAGGTCATCGCCAAGCTCGCCGAAGAAGCCTACTTCATGCGGGTCGACAACGCAGTCAACCAACCTCCTCCGCCTAAACCCCGCGACAACGAAGCTACTAGTCACGCGCGCCAACGCCGGCCCCAACCGTACTCGAGCCGACCTTCCGGCCCGATCCAAACCGCCGCCGCTCCAACGCCGGCGGACCTTCACAAGCAAGACCAAGGCAACCGAGAAGTTGTTCCCCACCGCGCTCCGGCCGGCGGGCGGCGGCAACGACCCCGACGGCGGCGGCGCCGACGGCGGCAGCTCCAACCACGGGGCCAACAGAGAGCCGGAGGCGGCGGCGGGGCCGCGGCGGCCGAGGCCACGCGAATGCCACGCCTCCGCGCGCCGCACGGCGGGTACGACGCTCGCCGCGAAGATCGAGGAGCCGCGGTGGAAGAAGTCGACCACCGCCGCCGAGGGCGACGGCTTCCCCGCCTTCTCACCTCGACTTCGCAACCTCGCTCCTCCCCGACAAGTTCAAGCCTTTGGGGATCACCAAGTACGACGCGAAGCAGACCCTATCCGGTGGCTCCGATGCTACGCCCTCTCCATCGAGAACGCCGGCGGCAACGCCGACACCAAATGCCTCTACTTCCCCTTCGTCCGGGACCAAGCACCACTCACATGGCTCGAGTCGCTCGACAAGCACTCGATCGACAAGTGGGACCAGCTCAAGGAGCGCTTGTCGGGAGGCCCAAGGGGTCCCCTTAAACAACGGGGAAATCCTCACTTAAAACCCGCAACAAAAACACGCTAAACCTAACCATGCAGGACACGGCTCACGCCACAGGGACCCCAACGGCCCATCAAGGCGGCCCTCTTAGAGATCCCCTCGAGCAGGCTCCGCCTCGCTCGAGGACGCGCGCCCCCTCAGGCGGGCTCCGCCCCGTTCGAGGAACAGCACTTCCCTCGAGCGGGTTTCGCCTCGCTCGAGGGTACGTCCCGCCCTCGGCCGGGGTCCGCCACGCTCGAGGGCGCTCCTCGCGCGTGCGCCGCCCCCGTACACGGGCATTTAACGCTCCGACATAGGCGGTACGGCGCCATCATGCGCCGGGGGCTCGCGCCCCGGTGCCGCCGCACCAACTCCCAGGGAGGAGCCCATCCCCACCACTGTGGGAAGGCACTGTGCAGCGCGGCCGGTGTCAGTCCCGTGACGCCGCACGCACGCTCCAGTACGGCTAACGCGCCAGGCCCTCGAAGGGGGGCCGGGCACACCCTCGATTCACTTTCTCGTGACCCTACAGGGTTAGGTGGAGGCGCTAGGCCGGTGGACTGCCATCCCTGCCACTGTAACGGCGTGGCCGCCGTACCCGCGCGTGCAGGAGCACGCCTGGCGCTGTAGCAACAACTCCAGCCCTGCGAAGCGCGTCGGGAAGGAACGCCGTTTTACCTACTCCTGTGCTCCGTACGAGCCTGCGTCAGCACCTCCCTCGAGCCTATCAGAGGACATCACCGCCATCCGCTGCTCTCCTACCCTCGAACCACCACTATTCGGGTACAAGTCAGGCCATGATGACCAGATCGCTGCAAGGATCGCCCGGACGGCCGCCCACTCTACGGCATAGCACGTCGTGCTTCTCCACGTAGCTAGATAGCGCGGCACGTATGTAATCCGCCTCCCCCTTGATCTATAAAAGGGGGAGCGAACCCCCCGGCCCGCGGGGGACACAACACGGACACAAGACAACGGACAACGGGAACCCTTCGCACACCACGTACTCATTCCCCAATTCTCCCACAACATCTTCGCCCGGGGACTTGGAAGCCCCGCTTCCTCTCCCGCCTTGCTTGTAGCCGCCCCACTACGGGCACCCCGGTGCTAAGTAATATAGTGCCTCGAGCACGCCACCGCCGGGACGTACGGCCCCCTCGGCGGGAACCGGGATAAAAAACCTGTGTCACTTGTTACTTAGCATCGACCATTGAGGGATAGACCTCGGCGCTTTCTACTGGTTAGTGTCGGGACCATATTCCGCACCGACAGTTGGCGCCCACCGTGGGGCACGCGAGCGCCTAAGGTCATTTCGCCAACTCCCTCCATGGTGATTCGCACTGAGTACCGTGGTACACGCTACTGCATGGGTAGCTCAGACCCCCTCCCCCCGGGTTCGGGGAAGTCGCTTCGGGGGACCTCGAACTTTCGGGCCACGGGGGAACGGCTATCTCATGCGCCTCACCAACCATGAGGAGCTCCGCGCACGGCGCCGGGCCGGGTCCGCTCGGGCCCCCGCCGCACGCACGACCCCGCGCGAGCGCCCGCAGCACGGATGTCGCGGGCCCATCAACGCCGCGACGCCGCCGCCGCTCCGGGCTACGTTCACGCCGGGCGCGGTCGGAGCGACGGCGAGCCGGCCGAGCGCGCCGCCACTCAACGCGGCGCGCCCACCGTTACGACGACCGCCACCACCCCGGCGGGACGGCGCACGGTCTCGGACCGCGCATTCCCATCGGGCCGCGTGGCGCTACGTCGGCCTACAACGCCAACGTCAACACCACGATGTGCGGGGTTCCACCCCGGTCGCCACGTCTTCGTCGCCAAGGGTCCCGGCGCCTCGGCCAGGGGACGAATCGTCCCCGGGCTCCGTCGACATGTTACCACCCGCCGGCCCGCCACGGGTACGCGGAGTGGGACTTCTCCGGCGTGCCAGACCCAGTTGTGTTCCGGCGTTTCCTAGACGCTGCGGACTACTGGTTCGGCTACTCCAACGACTCCAAAGACCGGGAGCTACGACCCCGCGCGGGAGTGCTACGCCGTCATCACCAACGACCCGGCCAATGCCGCCGGTGCGGCGGGCGCCGGAGACGGGGAAGTCACGCCGCCCCAGGGATCGCCACGCGCCCGGCCGCGGGGCCAAGCGCTCTGCAGGGGCCGACGCCGACGCACGGGCGGCCCAAGCCCGCGAGCTCGAGGCCAAGCCGGCGGAAGAATACCGAACGGTGCGGCCGCTCCGCGCCTCAATGGCGGGGGGGAGGCCTCCGCGCGCGGCGAACACGCACGGGAGGCCGGGCCGACAGTCCGCGGCCGCATCAACACCGTCCCCAACGTCGACAACGTGGACGCGCCGTTGATGGATAAAAGACGTATCCCTCTACAATCCGCAAGCGTACGGACCCCACACCTTTTTCACCACGGGATTCCCAAGGTTCTTGTCAATCCGCGGAGCAAGGGGATTACAAGCGTTCGATCAACAACGACACACTAGCTACTAAAACCCTAACTACTATTATACTAGAAAACACTAAACTACACTAGAGAGAGTGATAAACGATCAAGGTAGAAGACACTCGCCCACGGGTCTACGATACGAGAGCATGCAATCGCTTAAAGACATGAAAACCAATCTAATCTACCGGGGGTTGTGACCACGGTTTCGCCCTTTCCCTCCTCTCGTACATCGTCACTACGCGAAGGTATTCATGACTAGACCTTTGATGGCCACGGTGTATTGAATGGATCCAAGGAAGCATTGGAGCTCGTACTCCCTCTACGGCACGGTTGCAAGCCTTAAGCATTAAAGTATATTCAACACAAGATGATAGATAGATAATCCGACAAAGTGCGATTACATCTCAAGATCGATTACAACCCATGGACGAATGAGAAGATTACCCCATCAAGGTGCGATCATGGCACCGTTGATCATGGTTTCCCTTCCGCCGTGTCTTCCTCCTTCTCCACGAGAGGGTGCTTCCTTCGAGGTGGTTGATCTCCCGCCGGAGATCCTCCTCCTCTCTCTCTAGCTTGTGGATGGCCTTCTGGTGCGAATAACTCCTCTCTCTGTGTTGGCGGCGCGTCGGGGGTTTTAGGGTCGAAGATCCTTCGAGGGCAAGGAAGACGGGACCGAACCGGTGCCCGAAGTGGGTTGGGCCGGCCCGCACGGGGCGGCCGGCCCGAGCCCGGTTTCGGCCGGTTCGGTCGCCCTTTTTGCTCCGTGGGTCCTCGTGCACTTATCTACTTTGCCCCCTCCACTTGGATGATTTTGACGCCGTTATCCTCGCGATCAAGATGGAGGCTCTCTTTGCATGAAGTTTGATCTTTTACGCTTCAATCCCGCGGGGTGTTCCTCGTAGCACTTCGGTCCTCACCACCATTGGAAGTAATTTCAGCGAGCTCATGAACACGAACAAGACTCTATGAATGCTCCTTTGAACTTATTGCGAATCCGTCCTTTATGTCCATGTTTTCCTACATAAACATAACACTTCCAAATGCATGCACAAAGATGAACTTGTCATATGATTAGTGTGCCTAATGGCGGGTTAGTTCCATAATCAAATCCAAACCAAAGTGTAATGAACATGCTAGGTGCACCAAAATACACCGTCAACATCTCCCCCACACTTAGCTCTTGCTCGTCCTCGAGCAAGTACTCGTAAAAGAACTTCGTCCAAGGAGTGTAATCGTGTACCACTTATCCTTCTTCACAAGTTAGTCAATCCCTTCATCTTTAATACATAAACACAAAGTAATGATAATCAAACATAAACATGGGTGTTTAGAATTTTTACCACGTCAAGATTTACCCCACAACTCAAACCTTTCACTTGAAGTCTTCAATTTCAGCCATGCTTACTCCTTTGCTTCCATCGGAGGGTTTTTATGGTTTTCAAAACAAAAATTCCTGCAACAAGTATTAGACAAAAACCTTTCTCCAAGCTCTCTCAAGTCACTCATATGAAGTGTCTATCCTAACCAAATTTTATAAAACTCTCACCTCCCATTAATCTCTCATATATCATGTAAAAGTGGAGCTATAGGTAGGGCTAGCGCAATCAACACAAGTATTGTCAAACTAAGAACTTCCTCTAATGGTTGTCTACCTTTCAAAGCCAATGATCATGAGAATTAACCATATGTAGGGATATCAAGGATGAGAAGATTTAGAATGGTGGACATGTGCAAGGGCAAAAGAAAATTGTGACTTCAAGGCACCAATGATGTCCTCGTTGTCGGATTGCACATGGTTGGAAATAGAGTAAAAGTTTCGTCTCACAATCAACGTGACATCCTTCCTTACACTTTATTTTTTTTCTTTTCTTTCACTTGATCCATCCCTCTCATATCTTCATTGCTAACTCATCTTTCTCTCTTTTTCTTTTCTTCTTTCATTCACATATGATTTTTCTTTCTTTCTTTTTTTTTCTATACACGAGACTTTTTCTCTTTATTTTTCTCTCTCTTGACAACTTTTCAAAGCCTTCAATTCTCCCTTTTCTCGCATGCATACAATCTGAATTTTTTAAATAAAACATGCTAGAGACGAGACGAAACTTTGAAAATAGGTTGTGTTCAAGGAATACGATGTACAAAAGAGATGTATAGGGTTGGGTATGGAATCCAGCGGTATTCATGACTTTCGTTATGAAAGTCATGTACTGAATATATGACGAGGCTAGCAACAAAAGATAAGCACAAGGACATGATCATTGCTCGAAATTAAAACTCACCAAGAGAGAAGGGTCCTAGCCTAACTCATCGTGCTAATCACACTTATGGTGGAGCGAAAAAAATAAACTTGGCTTTGGATAGGAATTTTTTCTTACTCTCATCTTGGAAAAAGAGGTTTTGCTAACCTTTATTACAAGGGTTTTAATATAATTTTCAGAACTGAAATCCTCCAATTTTTAGCATCGAAAATAGCACAACTAGCATGTGAAGCTCAAGATCGAAGTGCGGTATGGGTACTTTAAGTAGTAGCGATTCCACTAAGCACCACGGTAAACGTCTTTCAAACCACATACTTGTGCTCATATATCAAGAATCGAAGATTAAACAAACAAGTAAATAAAGATAAACAATACATAAAACACAAAGATATATATAAAGACTCTTTTTATTTGGTTTTCTTGACTCAACACTAATTTAAGACACTTGCAAAAATTTTAAAACAGACTCAAAAACTAAAGACTCATTAAAACACTAAGACTCTCACACGAAGATTAAACCGAGCCTAAACTTGAAGTTCAAAAGCTAAGGCTAGCGAGCTAGCTCTCCCCCACACTTAAAACATACGACGTCCTCGTCGTATCTTACAAAAACCAAAGGGGAAAACTAGATCTAGTGGTACTTCGAGCAAGCTTTGCACCACTTGCCTCTCATGTTTCCAACCATGCCGAAAAGTTTGCGCACGTTACGGTTAAGGAACTTGTAGTCATCTTCAACTACGCGCTCCAAGTCCTCCATACGCTGCTTCATTTCTTCCATGGCTTGGAGACATTCGTCGGCCGACATGTAGAGATCCGCGATGGATTGACGGCAAAATCGACAAGACACCGGATGCAATCCGAAGGGGTCGTCGTCGCCATAATCTCCACCGTTGTCACCACCGTCGTCGCCACCTCCATTGTTGTTGCCTTCGCCACCGCCGTTGCCGTTGCCGTTGGGGCCCTCGGGAGTCCTTTCATAGGGCTGCTCGCCCCAATCGTCATCCTCTCTACCGGCGGCCGCCCACGAGCTCGGGCTATGATCGTCGGAGTAGTCGCTATCCCCATAATCCTTAGGCTCCGGCGACACCTCCTTGTAATCCTTGCGCTTGATGCCTTGGAGACGTGCCGACCTTCGAACGGGTGTAGGGACCTTCTCTCCTTTGATGGGGTTGCGAGATGCAAGAGCTCGGTCGGGACACGTCCTCCGCAACGGATACGTGCGGTCCTCTTGACGGGTAGCTTGACCTCGCATCGCATCGCCTCCTCCATCGATGGCTTATTGGCTTCTACCTTCAACTCTAAGCTTTTTGGAGGCTCAATGGCTGCTACAAGGGTGCAACACATTGCTAGAAAGGTTTGATTCTCGAGCTCCCAATTCGGCCAAATATATAGTCCCGAGAGAAAAGCCACGGGAACCTTATTTTCCTTTTTTACACTTCCCTTAAAATTTTCCGACCAAACAAGAAAGTCAAAAAGGAGCAATTCGGGGCGAAATTCGGGGACATCGGGCGTCGGGCCACTCATGGGCCGATCCGATCGGGCCGGCCGGCCCACCCCTGCCTCGGGGGCCCGTTGACGGTTAATAATTGTATCAAAGGTCGTTCGTGACTCGCAAGCGTACAAGTCTCCCGTCGTAGTCAAGGGACCCTTCTTCCCTCGAGTGGTGAACCCAAGGTATCGAATCCGTGGAACAAATGTGTGACGCAAGACTTAATCTATTAAAGCCAAATAACCGCAATCTTCAATAAAGAACCAAATGCATCTAAGTAAAAGAAACAAAACAGATCTAATCTACTAAAAACCGGAGAAAACAAAGTAAGATTGGGTAGATAAACCGATCTAGAGGGATCGGGGTAAGCCTTTTGTTGAAGTTCCAAGCAATAGAAGAAGTAGCAAATCGAATCTTAATAAAAGCCTCTTTAAATCGTGGTTTCCCGTCCAAATCCGAAAACATCCGCCTTTCGAGACCCCCGTTCGTCACAACGTATCCCTATTCATGCGGGGAGCTTAGGGCGAGTCAAAAGACAAGTCGAGATTCTTTCGGAGGATCCGGCGTGTACCTCTAGCCACCGCGGCTACAAGAACACCCTATGGCTACAAGAACACCCTATGTAATCTATCTCGAGAATAGAATTGGAATAAGCAAAGCCGATCGAAAAACGAAATCTTCGAGGAAACACTTGATCGCTGAGAAAAGATTCAACTTGATAATTCAACTATAACAATGATACATACACAAGATCACCACCGGGATCCTTCCTTGATCTTGCTTCTAGCTCCGGGAACTCCGACGTGGTCTTCCTTGCAAGGTCCCCACGTCGGCTAGGGGAACCCTAGTCAACTAGCTCGACCCTCTCCTCTCCTAGATGGTGTCCCTCTCTTCTCTGCTTCTCGGCGGCCGAAGACGAAATCTTCTCTCGCGTGGCTCTCGGTCGGGGGACTATAAATAGCCCGATTGGCGGTTAGGGCAAAGGGCGTCGGATTTGGGCCCTAAATGGGCCTGGGCCGGCCGGACCGGGGCCGGCCGGCCTGGGCCCATTTAGGCCCGGCCCCGCGGGCTCCCTTGCCCGAGGTCGGTTCCCTTGCTTCCGGATGTTTCCCCCTTCGCATATGGGTCCATGTCGTCGGTTTCTCTCCGAATTGGACTCAACTCCTTGTCTTGGAAGATTCGAAGCACTTTTTCGGTCGGGTCCCCGGAGTATGTCGTCTTCTCGGATCAAGTCCCCGGCTTCTTGGAGTTAATTTTACTTCATTGCATGACTTGTTCGGGGCTTCAAAGTCTTGTCATGAGGTGCTTGATGAACTTATCCCGAAAGTCTTGCATTCAACACTAAATCCCCGCATAAACATTAAACTCCAAAAACGACATGTACATGTGAACTTGTTATACCACGGGGGTTAGTACCAATGGATAAGGTATAAAATTCATGCCAACACCGAAGGTAAACTCATGGCTAGGTTGACGGATTTTCACCGTCAACATCTCCCCCATGCTTAAACCTTGCTCGTCCTCGAGTAAGCCTTCGATGGATATCATCATTGCTAAACCATGTTTAAACTTTGCACTTGAATACACATGAGAAAACATAATGCTCTCAAAATTTTAATTTATTAAAGTTCCATAATGTGCTAGCCTTCATCTCCACGGAGGGTAGATTCTTATTAAGCTTATCCCACAACTATTAACATGCTCACAAAGTTCTAAATAGATCTCGAATTTTTGAAATGAAGAACGAGATAAGAAAAGCTAAACCAAATTCACAAATTTAAATCATCTCGTGTATTGCTCATAAACTCTCATCTCACTTGTCTCTCAAGCCTATATATTCTACTCCTTTCCCTCTCATATATAGGTGGTAGGCTTTATATAGAGCTTTGGGAAAGTTTAGTCCTAACAAGAATTTATAAATGAGGTGTTGTCAAAACAAGACAAGCTTCTCATGGTCTTACCGAGACTCGTCAAAAAGGTCATTGGAAATTAATGTTAAATCAAGGAGGGGAAAGAGAAAAATACACACACTTTAGATGAGTGGACATGTGCAAATGGCAAAGAGTGATCCCGAGGCACAAAGGAAGTCCTCGTTATCGGATTGCACATGGTTGGAAAATGAGAATGGATCTTTTTATCTTGAAGCCTTGAATGCACTCTTAGAGAACCGGGGAGTTCACTTTACGCACAAATATATTTTTTTCTTTCTTATATTTCTCATTCTTTTCTTTCTTTCATTCATTCATTTTTTTTTCTTTCCTCGTCATTTATTCAGTCCATGACTTTCACAACGAAGTTTTGATTTTTTATACCTTGAAAGTCATGAATATCACTGGATTTTTTTTTTCTTTCATCATTATATATATTTTTTTAAAATACTCCCTTTTGAACTCTAAAACTGCACCGTACCTACCTCCTCCCCCATGCTTAGACGTTGCTCGTCCTCGAGCAAAGAGGCGAAAAATAAGGTAGGTACCGGAGATAATTTTCCTTGGAGAGATACTTGAAATCTTCAACGTTGGCACCGTCTTGCGATCTTCCTTGAATTGATGATCCATCCTCAATGATAGGTTGTGGTCAAGGAGGTAGTCACAAAAAGATGATATTTGGTTTGAGGGAGGATATCCGGCGAAGTTTGTGAGATCACCGATGCGGGGATACACAATGCACGGATAAGAGGCTAGCAAAAAGATAGATACGCAAAAACGGAATGACCAGCTTCTTAGTCTCGGGCCAGAGAAATCATGGCCTGCAATAACTCACTCAAAAATAAATCTTGTACACTAAGGTTTATGCACTCAAATATATATAAGGCTTTGGATAGGTTGAGCAACACACAAGTGATATTTGTGACAAGGTTAGCAATATTTTTGAGCATAAAAGACATCTTTAATCTATTCATAACTTGAGAGCACATAAAACACTATGGGTCTTTATTTTAATCATAACCTCCGCTGAAAATTAAGCTAGTATTTAAATAAATTCAGATCTGTATTTTTAAGAGAGCACTAGCTTAAACATGCATAAATCAACTACAAAGATGAACAAAGCTGCAATTTTAATCATATATCATCATGGCACGAATTTTGTAACTTTTCCAATGATATAATCAAGGTGGTGACTTTATTAATGGTGATATCAAGTTGAAATACACACTGAAAATAAACAAACATGCTTGCTGAAATTTAAATAAAAACAGAAAAATACTACGCAAACACACATAAGCAAAAGCTGAAAATTACAGAGAAAAAGAAAAGAAAAGAAAACTAAAGTTCCTAAATCTTCTAGTCCTCCGCCGGTGGTTGATGTTGGTAGTCTTGATAATAATACCCTTGCTCATAATATGAATGAACGCTTCCTCCGTCAAATTGATTTGGCTCCACAAGGTGAAGGCGTCCAAGTTCAAAGGCAATATTTGCGTTGCCTTCACCGAGTTGAGCTGCGTTGGATTGGATGGCTGCGATATTTTGAGCATTTCTTGCAGCATATCCTCCAATAATAGCCATGCTTTGTTGTGGTTGGGGATGATGAGCGTAGGACTCCGCGAAGTTAGCGTTGGGCACAACATAATTTTGTGGGGGTACCGGTGCACCACCCCCCCATGCTTGTTGTTGAGACCCTCCGTAATAACTTGGCGGAGGAGAAACTCCGCCGAATGGTTGCACATTGGGTTGTGCTCCACTCGCTTGTGCGGAGGATGTTCCCTCCTCTACGATTCTTCCTCTTTTGTTCTTCCTTGCAGGGACAAGTAGTCCCTCTTCCAACCAATCTTCCCTTCCTTCGGTGAAAAGCCTAAGCCTCTCATCCGGAAGGGGGAGGTTCACAATGGCCAATCGATAACCTCTTCTCTCATCTCCACTAATGTACTTGCCTTGCCGCAAGTACTCAAAACCGAGAGAGGTACCGCGCAAAAGGTGAGCGGGGTTTCTTGCGATCCCCGGTCGCAAGGAGAAGGCCAACATGGAGAGGTAACACCCCGAACCAATATCACCAGCCCCCGATGTTGCTTCACAACACCAACGGTTGATCATGAGGTAAGAGGGGTCAATTGGCTGCCTGGCAATTAAAGCCGAGTATAGCCAATTCAACTCCGTGTCGGTCACCTTTGTTTCCCTCATCCTCCCCAATACCCTCTTGCACATCCAAGAGTGAAATATCCGGATAATGGGGTTGCGGATGCTTTTGCGTTGTTGATGGGCATCTCCGGAGATCATGCCCCAAAATTCCGCCAACATGCCGGGAGGCACGTCAACTTTCTCCGGAGCTCCCTTGTGGAATCCAAGCAGCTCCCTAACGTGCTCGTAGGGAACCACTTGCTCGATTCCCTCCAACCGGAATGACAAGCTTTGCACCCCATCATCATCAACGATGGGTGCAATAGTCATTAAAATTTCCAAGGCGTAACCCAAATGGGTATCCACCGGTATTCCGTTGGAGAACCGAACCCACCCGAGGTGCCCCAACATGTAGTATATGTCGGTGCAAAAACCCAAGGTGTGGAGTGCTTGGTCGTCGAGCTCGACGTTTGGCACAAGCCTCTTCTCAAGATTTGCGAGCCTATCCTCCTCCTCCGCCGACAAGATGATGAAGCCGTACGAAGATTGTGTCGGGGTGTAAGGAGGTGGTGCGGTTGAGCGAGTCGATCGTCGTGGTGGCGCGGGCTGCTCCTCCGTGTGCCCACGAGGTTCGGTGAACCTCATGGAAGTGCTTCTCGCAGCCCTCATACCACCAAGGAGGAGAGCGTCGTTCCTCCTCGGTGGTGCCGTGTCCGGTTCCATGCTCGGGAGACTCGGAAACCGAGTGCCTCCTCGAAGACGTGGTTGATGACGGCTTGGACGACGACGAACTCTTCTTCTTGGAGAAGAGACTTGTGGTCTTCTTCCACATGGTTGCTGCACTCTTTCTTCAACTAAAAATCCGGGTTGCAACCGGTAAACTAGGCACTTAAACTCTTTGCTTCGGATTTGGACTTTGAGTGGATTTAAGGATGTGGATTTTTCTTGAGCTTTCAAGCTTGGGATGGTTGGCTAAGTCTACGGAGGTTCCGAGCACACAAACTTGAACACACAAACAAGGGAAGGAGAGGGAAGCTTGCTGCGAGAAGACGGGCGCCGGGGGACGCCTTTTATAGGGCGGGCCGGCCGGCCTGGGCCGGCCGGCCCGGGGTCTCCCCGCCTCCTCCTCGGCGCGTCTTTCTCCCAAGCACGATCATTTCGCCTCCGCAACTTTCCCTGCCCGCGTGCTCCACGAGTTGCACCGCCCAAACGCTCTCGTCCACTCCTTTTCTTGAATTATTGGTCCTCCCACTTGATGCTCCATGCTTTGGGTCATGTCCATGCTCCCTAGCTCCACTTGCTTCACATGCCACCATGAAAATCCTGCAAAGTTGATGCTTGCTGCCCACCATGCTTGTCCTTTGCATGTGGAATTGGTGAAAGTTGATAAAAGGGAATCCAATGGTGCATGCATGATTAATTCAAACTTGATTGCCTCCATTTAGGTGTGTTTAAGGTTAAGCACTCCTCTAATTCGAATTTTAAAATATTTTTCAGAGCCATGCAAGAGCTTGAGCATAATTTTAGAGAAGTTTTTGAACCATTAAAAACAAATGTAAGTCGAAAATATTTTTCGACTACGTCGATTTTGGTCTTACCGGTAAAGTTTGCTTTCATCGGTTGAGAGCGAACGTTTTCCCGGCTTGATCATGGGGGCGTAGGTTTAGGTTCTAATTTTGGCTAAATAAGAAAGATTTTGAATAAAACAAAATTAGAATAGGCTTAGAAAAATTCTAATCCTAGAGAAACCAAGGATATAAATTTTTAAAACCAACCAAAAGCTTTGATTTCTAGGTTCACGCGAGTCCTACCACGTGCTGAATTTTTATAACACTTGAATATAAATCGTGGCTCTACTCGTGTGGTTTTAGCATGAAAAATAAGCCAACCTCAGCACCATAATGAGGGTGAAAGGTTGAGCTAAGGTTCTGAAATTATTTGGTTGAGGGGTTTCTCGAAAAGAAAAGAATCAAACAAGCACATAGGAGGGTTCATGCAAAGGGTTTATGATAAAGCAATCATTCAATCAAGAATTATGTCTCTAATATTGTTCAACCACTTCTAAGTCTAATGTATTTGCGTAATAAAACTCAAAAACTAAATTATTAAAAATACTCGAAAAACCTGGAATCGGGTTGTCCTCCCGGTAGCTTATTCTTGACTCGACTTGACGAAACGGGTTGCCTCCCGCCTAGCGCTTCGTTTATAGTCTATAGCTAGACTTCTTCACTTGATTACTCCGGATCAACGCTCTTTGCGGGCGTTGCAATCTTGGGTACCCACTTCCGCACCATCTTGGGCGCGGGCTTGACTTCCGGCTTAGTTGGCTTAGTCATTTTTTTGGTCTTCACAGGCGGCTTCTCTTCCTTTTTCTTGACGGATGCAACACCTTCTTTGATTTTCGTTACGTTCATTTTTTTCGGCTCCTTCTTCTTTTTCAGCCCCTCCGTTTGTTTTGGTTCTCCCTTCACTCCAATCATGTTGCATGCCTCAATCCTTGGACGGAACTTGAAGGAACTCCTTTCTCCGTTGATATCGAACATGATCTCCCCCTTGCCAACATCAATAGTTGCTCCCACGGTCTTGAGGAACGGCCTCCCTAGGATAAGCGGCGGCTTCTCCCTCTCTCCCATCTCGAGCACAACGAAGTCGACGGGGATGAAGTGGCGTCCAATCTTCACGGGTACATCTTCAGCAATGCCCAAGGGATAGCGAATGGAGTTGTCTCCCAACTCCAAACATATTCCCGTAGGCTCCATCGGTAGGCGTAGCTTCTCGAACACATCCCTCGGCATGACACTCACACTAGCTCCAAGGTCGCATAACGCCTTCTCGAAGTTGAAAGAACCAACCGAACATGGAATTGTAGGGCACCGGGGTCTTTTTTGCTTCTCTAGCCCATAAGCAATAGCCGCACTACACTCCTCGGACATTTTGACATGATCTACCCCGAGCGTTGCTATCTCATATTTATTTGCAAGTATGTCTTTAAAGTAACGAGAATATGTAGGTACTTGTAGGGCATCTAGTAATGGCATGTTGATGCTAAGTCTACGCACAACTTCCACAAACTTCTCAAAGTGGTTGTCAAGTTTACCTCGGAAGTAGCGTGGCTTGAGTTGCGGTATCCTCGTGTCATCTTCCGGCATCTCGAATTCGGGTTCCTCGGTGACGATCCCCGTAACCTTCTCTTTAGCAGCCTCCTTCCACCTCGGTGGACGGTTTAGGCTTCCTTGCTCCCGCGAACGTTCCGGATCTTCGGTCTCCTTCCCCGAACGCGTTTGAATGGCCTTCGCCGATTCGGGACATTTGGGTTGTCCCGGAAGCTTCCCTTCATCATTAGTGAGGCGCCCCGCAAGTTGTCCAACTTGCGTCTCGAGCATCTTCATCATGTTGAGCACTTGATGATTGGAACTTCCGACCTCCGTCACTTTGCTATCGATGTTCTCCAACACCTTGTCTATGGTCTTGAACTTGGTGACGGTGTCCTTGTTGATCTTAGCTTGCTCATCCATGAACTCCTTCAATTGTATCCGAAGTGGAACCGCGTTAGGAATAGATGAGCTTGCATTAAATTGAGGCCTACCTTGCCGTAGCGGAAGTTCGGCAATTCTCCCTTCCTCATGTAGTCGAGCACTTTGGCTTCCTCCGGACAATCTTTGCGGACATGGCCATACTCTCCACATTCTTCGCATGTGGACCTTGCTTCGGCGGCCTTCAAGTCTTGAGCCTCTTTCTTTTCTATCTCCATCTTCTCCAACCTCCTCATGAGCGAGTCGATCTTGCCTTCAAGTATGTCTTCCTTCTCCACTTGCAAGACTCCTTTGACGTTCCCCATGGGTTGAGCTAGGTGTAGGCGCCCGGATGACGCCCACGTGTCATTATCCGCGACCTTCTTGAATAGCGTGAAAGCTTCCGTCGGTGTAAGCTCGATGATAGATCCTCCCGCCGATGCATCGATGATCGTCCTTGACGCCATGGTGAGTCCTTGATAGAACTTTTGCACGAGGTCTTCTTTCGGGAACTTGTGATGTGGAACCGCCCGGTGTACTCGTTGAAGCGCTCGAATGCCTCCGAGATAGTTTTCGTAGGATATTGAACAAAGGTGGCAATCTTATTACGCAAACTTTGAGTTTTACCGGTGAGTAGTATTCCTTCATGAAAGCCTTCATCAACGTGTTCCAATTTTGCACCGTCTCCGCCGGTTGAGAGTGGAACCATTGCAAAGCCTTCCCGAGTAGTGAAAACGGAAAAAGCCTTGCCCTCATTTGATCTTGAGTCACCCCATCCATGTTGAAAGTCTGACATAGTTGAATGAATGCTTGGAGGTGAAGGTTCGGATCATCTTTGCCGGTGAAGGGTGAATGTTGCACCATGCGGATTGTTGAGGTCTTTATCTCGAACGGTCTTCCGATCTCGTCGAGGTTCAAGATTGGTAGGTCGATGATGTCTGGGGTGCATAGCTCCCCAATCTTGCGTTCTTCCGGTGGTTGGTCACCCATTGGTGGAAGTCGATTCTCCCGCGGACTTTGAGGTGGTGAATTCTCCGGAGATTCCTGCGATCCTTCGTCTTCCGACTCCGAATCTACAAAATCCAGCTTTTTAGCTTGATGTGCTTCGCGTCTCCTTAGCCTGTAAAGTTTTTTCCGGATCATCCACAAAATTATTGGGTTTGTTGGAGAGGTAGCCGTCCATCTCCGTTAGGGTTAGCAATAAACAAAGTATGCAAAAAAAACTAGAAAACAAAACAAATCTATAAAGACTAGAGTTAGACAAACTAGATTAGATGTATTTTGAGGATGATCGAAGCTTAGTAGATGCAAAAATAAAATAAAATCAGTACTGAAAATTACAAAAAAAAGCAATAAAAAATCAAATCTTGATCACTTGTTCCCCGGCAACGGCGCCAGAAAAAGGGGCTTGTTGACGGTTAATAATTGTATCAAAGTTCGTTCGTGACTCGCAAGCGTACAAGTCTCCCGTCGTAGTCAAGGGACCCTTCTTCCCTCGAGTGGTGAACCCAAGGTATCGAATCCGTGGAACAAATGTGTGACGCAAGACTTAATCTATTAAAGCCAAATAACCGCAATCTTCAATAAAGAACCAAATGCATCTAAGTAAAAGAAACAAAACAGATCTAATCTACTAAAAACCGGAGAAAACAAAGTAAGATTGGGTAGATAAACCGATCTAGAGGGATCGGGGTAAGCCTTTTGTTGAAGTTCCAAGCAAGAGAAGAAGTAGCAAATCGAATCTTAATAAAAGCCTCTTTAAATCGTGGTTTCCCGTCCAAATCCGAAAACATCCGCCTTTCGAGACCCCCGTTCGTCACAACGTATCCCTATTCATGCGGGGAGCTTAGGGCGAGTCAAAAGACAAGTCGAGATTCTTTCGTAGGATCCGGCGTGTACCTCTAGCCACCGCGGCTACAAGAACACCCTATGTAATCTATCTCGAGAATAGAATTGGAATAAGCAAAGCCGATCGAAAAACGAAATCTTCGAGGAAACACTTGATCGCTGAGAAAAGATTCAACTTGATAATTCAACTATGATAATGATACATACACAAGATCACCACCGGGATCCTTCCTTGATCTTGCTTCTAGCTCCGGGAACTCCGACGTGGTCTTCCTTGCAAGGTTCCCACGTCGGCTAGGGAAACCCTAGTCAACTAGCTCGACCCTCTCCTCTCCTAGATGGTGTCCCTCTCTTCTCTGCTTCTCGGCGGCCGAAGACGAAATCTTCTCTCGCGTGGCTCTCGGTCGGGGGACTATAAATAGCCCGATTGGCGGTTAGGGCAAAGGGCGTCGGATTTGGGCCCTAAATGGGCACGGGCCGACCGGACCGGGCCGGCCGGCCCGGGCACATTTAGGCCCGGCCCCCGCGGGCTCCCTTGCCCGAGGTCGGTTCCCTTGCTTCCCGGATGTTTCCCCCTTCGCATATGGGTCCATGTCGTCGGTTTCTCTCCGAATTGGACTCAACTCCTTGTCTTGCAAGATTCAAGACTTTTCCGGTCGTGTCCCCGGAGTATGTCGTCTTCTCGGATCAAGTCCCCGCTTCTTGGAGTTAATTTTACTTCATTGCATGACTTGTTCGGGGCTTCAAAGTCTTGTCATGAGGTGCTTGATGAACTTATCCCGAAAGTCTTGCATTCAACACTAAATCCCCGCATAAACATTAAACTCCAAAAACGACATGTACATGTGAACTTGTTATACCACGGGGGTTAGTACCAATGGATAAGGTATAAAATTCATGCCAACACCGAAGGCCGGTCCGGTTTTTTTGCACACCGCCCTATTTTTTCTTCCTCAGCCCATGGGAAAAATTTGGCCCGAGAAATCTTCGCGAAAAACTCCGAAAGCTAAAAGAAAAATTATTTACGAAGTTGATGCCTTGTTTTTCATCCTAGGCGGGACGTTCGGGCTCTTCCTCCATGGTAAAGACGTCAACATGATGAATGGGCACGACGTCGGGTTCGTAGTAAACCTTAAGCCGCTGTCCATTCACCACAAATTGATCGCCGTTTATATCCATAATGGTTACCGCTCCGTTGGAGAACACCGAATGCACAACATAAGGTCCGTCCCACTTGCTTTGCAATTTCCCCTTTCCGAAGGTTTTAAACCTCGAATTGTAGAGGAGGACCTTATCTCCTTCTTTAAATTCTTTTTTCTTCAATCTTTTAGCATACTACCTTTTGATTCTCTCCTTGTATATGCTTGCGTTTTCATAAGCTTTCAACCTCAACTCCTCTAGCTCGCTTATTTGAATTCTCCGTTTCACCACCGCGGCATCGAGATCAAGGTTCATCTCTTTAATCGCCCAATAGGCTTTATGTTCTAACTCAACCGGAAGGTGGCAAGCTTTTCCATAGACGAATTGATAAGGGGTCATACCTATCGGTGTTTTAAACGCCGTTCGATAAGCCCATAAAGCTCCGTCTAATTTCTTTGACCAATCCTTGCCTCCCTTCTCTATGGTTTTGTTAAGTATGCTTTTTAATTGCCTATTTGACGTCTCCGCTTGTCCGTTGGTTTGTGGGTGATAGGCCGTGGAGACCCTATGCTCAATTCCCAACTTGGACAAGCACTTTTTGAAGTTCTTCCCGGTGAAATGAGTTCCTCCATCACTTATCAAGATTCTCGGTGTACCGAAACGGGGAAAAATCACGTTCTTGATCATAGTGATGGACTCCTCCGTGGAAGCTTTACGACATGGTATAGCCTCTACCCACTTGGATACATAATCAACCATAACAAGTATATACTCGAATCCAAATGAGTTTTTAAAAGGCCCCATGAAGTCTATGCCCCATACATCGAATATGTCGATTTGCAAGTTGTATTTCAAAGGCATAGAATTTCTTTGAGAGATGTTTCCGGTTCTTTGGCATTCGGGGCATGACGCAACATATCTTTTAGTATCTTCATGCAACTCCGCCAATAGAATCCGCTCGACCATACTTTGGCTTCGGTTCGAAAATGGCTATAATGCCCACCGTACTCCGCCGAGTGGCACTTCCTTAGAATCTCAAGCCTCTCTTCTCTTGGCACACATCTTCTAATCACTCCATCATTGCCAAGCTTGAAGAGGTATGGTGCATCCCAAAAATATTTCTTACTTTCGAAATTATCTTCCTTTGAGTGTTTTTGTCTAGATGATCGAGGGGCATCTTTCGAATTGCTCGAATGATGTCGATCATCCAAGTATCTTTATCAAGCACTCTATAGAGGTGGTCGTCTCTCATCTTATCTTCTATGGGCTCTTTATCATCTTGCCCACGATTCATCCTAGACAAATGATCGGCCACAACATTTTCCACCCCCTTTTTATCACGAATTTCAACATCGAACTCTTGGAGAAGAAGGATCCAACGAATCAAACGTGGTTTAGCTTCCTTCTTAGCCAAGAGATACTTTATGGCTGCGTGATCGGTGTAAACAATGACTTTTGAGTTCACGATGTAAGATCTGAATTTTTCGAAAGCGAATACCACCGCTAGCAATTCTTTTTCCGTAGTAGCGTAATTTAATTGTGCCCCACTAAGAGTTTTGCTAGCGTAGTAAACGGCGTGAACTCGGCCTTCCTTTCTTTGTCCCAAGACCGCGCCTACGGCGTAGTCACTTGCGTCACACATGATCTCGAAAGGTTGGCTCCAATCCGGAGGTTGGATGATGGGAGCACTCACCAATGCATTTTTCAAGGTCCGTAATGCCGCTAGACACTTCTCATCAAAGTCGAAAGCCACATCCTTTTGAAGAAGGTGTGTTAAAGGCTTAGTGATCTTCGAGAAGTCCTTTATAAATCTTCTATAGAATCCGGCATGGCCTAGAAAGCTCCTCAAGGACTTAACATCCGTAGGAGGTGGGAGTTGCTCAACCGTCTCTACCTTAGCCTTGTCCACTTCAATTCCTCTCTCGGATATAACATGTCCGAGCACTATGCCTTGCTTAACCATGAAGTGGCACTTTTCCCAATTTAAAACCAAATCTACCTCCGCACACCTTGTAAGGACCTTTTCTAAGTTTGCTAAGCAATCCATGAACGTTTTCCCGTAAACGGAAAAATCATCCATAAACACTTCAACAATTTCTTCGATGAATTCCGAAAACACGGCCATCATGCAACGTTGAAAAGAGGCCGGAGCGTTGCATAGGCCGAAGGGCATCCTCCTATATGCAAACGTTCCGTAAGGACACGTAAATGTTGTCTTATGTTGATCTTCGGGTGAATGGGGATTTGCATGAACCCCGAGTATCCATCGAGAAAGCAAAAATAAGCGTGGTTTGCTAACCTCTCGAGCATCTCGTCTATGAACGGTAGGGGGAAGTGATCTTTCTTCGTCGATTTGTTAAGCTTACGGTAATCAATACACATCCGCCACCCGGTCACGGTTCTTTGCGGTATCAATTCGTTCTTCTCATTCTTCACCACGGTCAAACCTCCTTGCTTCGGTACACAATGTACGGGCTCACCCATTCGCTATGTGGAACCGGGTAGATGATTCGGCATCAAGTAACTTGATAACCTCTTTCTTTACTACCTCTCGCATGGCATGGGTTAGCCTCCTTTGATGGTCCACTACAGGCTTACATTGGTCTTCCATTGGTATACGATGAGTGCAAAAGGCCGGGCTAATACCTTTGAGATCATTAATTGAATATCCAATCACCTTCCTATGTTTTTTTAATAAAATCAGCAACGCTTCATTTTCTTCGGGGCTCAACTCGTCGCTCACAATGATTGGATAAGTTTTGTCCGGGGCCCAAAAATTCATATTTTAATCCCTTGGGCAAAGGTTTAAGGTCTACTTCGGGCACTTGCGGCTCCTCGGGTTTGATTTCTCCTATGTCTTCGAACTTCTCTTCCTCCACGCTACCGTCATGCGGCTCTAAGCCTTTTGTTGCTTCCTCTAGTTCTTCATCTTGTTGATTACTAATTTGATTTTCCATCGCTCTTTGCAGCGGGTCTCTAAGGGTTTCAACAAAACAAAGACTATCTATCTCATCTATTTCTTCATCTTCGGGAGGAAAAGGAGTAAGGTGTTTAGAAGCACGAAGAAAGTTATATGTGTACTTTGTTCCATTAAGGTTCATTGTTACTTTGCCTTCTCCGGCATCTAACACGGCATCAACCAACTTAAGAAAAGGCCTACCTAAGATTATATGATCAGAATTACCATGGTAAGCATCAATAACAAAGAAATCGGTTGGTATATAGTTTCTAGAGATTTTTACTTTCATGTTGCAAGCAATACCTAGAGGTTTGATAGTTCTACCATCTCCCATAATTAATTTCGTTGATGTTGGAGCTAAGTCTAGGTTGTGGTATTGAACTTTATCGTAAATTTTAGAAGATAGAACACTTACTTGGGCTCCGATGTCGCATAAAGCTTTGCATTGAACTCCGTTGATCTCGCAACTCAAGTGCGGCGTCATCTTCTCTTCTTCTTCGGATCCGATCGAATAAATTTCAGCAAGGCGAGCGTATGGTGATGCTTCGGGCTTGATCCCCATGATCCTCTTCACTTCGGCAATATGTTCCGGATCCACCACGTCATCTCCAAAGAGCTTTTCAAAAATCTCGGTGGTTTCGAGGTCGTATGAATTTTCAGCTTTCTTCTCCGGTGGGAAATCCACTTCCAATGCTCTTGCCATTCCCTTTTGATTAGGGAACGGTCTTCTCTTGTCGAATACTTCTCCGTAATCAATAGGAACCCAATCCATTGGCTCGAACTCCCTTAGTGGCTTCGCGCTTGACATGCTTCTCTTGTTCGTCTCATTTGGTGCGGCGAAGTCGACGTCTGGTGTAGTTCTTGACTTAACGTGTTCTTGTTCAAGCTTTTCCATGATTGGCTCCTCTTTTGTGACTTCGGGGTCGCCTCTTTAGAAAAATCAGCAAGCTTTTTCTTCCTTGAATTGAATTCCGGCTCTTCCGCAAGTCTTGTTTCCCAATCTCTTCGCATGGCAGCCGCTTTACTAACTTTTTGTAGAAGTTGGGCGGCTTCCGTGAGTGTTTTCTCCATGAGATCCCCACCCGCACACATTTCGACGTGTAGCATGCAACTAGGGGGTTAGGGAAAAGAAAAATGTATGCAAGAGTACGTCACCGGTGAAGCCGAGTTTTGGTCCTTGTTCGATTAATTCATTAAACCTTTCCCAGGCTTGGTCTATCCCTTCCTCTTCTCCTTGCATGAAATTGATCACTTGCCTCCTTAGATGTTGAACCTTGCTCATTGGAAAAAACTTCTTGCAAAACTTCTTTGTCAACTTGTTCCAATTGCCTTCAACTTCAAAGGACGCAACCGAATACCATGTCTTTGCTTTGCCGGCAAGTGAGTAGGGAAAGAGATTCCATTTGAACCATTCATCGGGAACTCCTTCTTGATGCACCGTGTTGCATATTGTCGTGAAATCCCTTATGTGTCTATATGGGTTCTCCGTAACCATCCCTTCAAATGGGTTTTCCGCCACCATCTTCATGATCTTGGATTTAATTTCATACTTGGTCGCTTCGAGCTTCGAATCCGACTCTTGTACCTTTATGTCTTCACATCGAGGGCTAGCGTAATCCCTTAATGATTTCTCCGGTTCTTCCACGGGTTGATTAACGAACTCCATCTAGACAATAAGATAAAAACAAAAACAAAAAAGAAACAAGTGTTTTTCGATAATATATGTTAGATAAAGCAAATAAAAGATAAACTAAAATATAAAACTAAGTTAGATGCAAATCAAACGATGTAAACTAACTTGCTCCCCGGCAACGGCGCCGGAAAAAGGGGCTTGTTGACGGATAAAAGACGTATCCCTCTACGATCCGCAAGCGTACGGACCCCACACCTTTTTCACCACGGGATTCCCAAGGTTCTTGTCAATCCGCGGAGCAAGGGGATTACAAGCGTTCGATCAACAACGACACACTAGCTACTAAAACCCTAACTACTATTATACTAGAAAACACTAAACTACACTAGAGAGAGTGATAAACGATCAAGGTAGAAGACACTCGCCCATGGGTCTACGATACGAGAGCATGCAATCGCTTAAAGACATGAAAACCAATCTAATCTACCGGGGTTGTGACCACGGTTTCGCCCTTTCCCTCCTCTCGTCTGTCACTACGCGAAGGTATTCATGACTAGACCTTTGATGGCCACGGTGTATTGAATGGATCTAAGGAAGCATTGGAGCTCGTACTCCCTCTACGGCACGGTTGCAAGCCTTAAGCATTAAAGTATATTCAACACAAGATGATAGATAGATAATCCGACAAAGTGCGATTACATCTCAAGATCGATTACAACCCATGGACGAATGAGAAGATTACCCCATCAAGGTGCTGATCATGGCACCGTTGATCATGGTTTCCCTTCCGCCGGTGTCTTCCTCCTTCTCCACGAGAGGGTGCTTCCTTCGAGGTGGTTGATCTCCCGCCGGAGATCCTCCTCCTCTCTCTCTAGCTTGTGGATGGCCTTCTGGTGCGAATAACTCCTCTCTCTGTGTTGGCGGCGCGTCGGGGGTTTTAGGGTCGAAGATCCTTCGAGGGCAAGGAAGACGGGACCGAACCGGTGCCCGAAGTGGGTTGGGCCGGCCCGCTTGGGCCGGCCGGCCCGGTGCCCGGTTTCGGCCCGGTTCGGTCGCCCTTTTTGCTCCGTGGGTCCTCGTGCACTTATCTACTTTGCCCCCTCCACTTGGATGATTTTGACGCTGTTATCCTCGCGATCAAGATGGAGGCTCTCTTTGCATGAAGTTTGATCTTTTACGCTTCAATCCCCGGGGGTGTTCCTCGTAGCACTTCGGTCCTCACCACCATTGGAAGTAATTTCAGCGAGCTCATGAACACGAACAAGATTCTATGAATGCTCCTTTGAACTTATTGCGAATCCGTCCTTTATGTCCATGTTTTCCTACATAAACATAACACTTCCAAATGCATGCACAAAGATGAACTTGTTATATGATTAGTGTGCCTAGTGGCGGGTTAGTTCCATAATCAAATCCAAACCAAAGTGTAATGAACATGCTAGGTGCACCAAAATACACCGTCAACACGCGCCCCGCGAGCGAGCCAAAAGCTCATTGCCGCCGCAATGCCGCCGCGGGCCATGCCGCACCCTCGACCCCCGAGGCTCGAGACCCGCACCGCAAGGTGCAAACTCTCATCGAGCGGGCGGCGCGTCCGGCGGGCCGAGAGCTCGGCCTCACGCATCCGCCAACAGCGGGGGATGCGCGGGACGACGAAGCCGCGCGGGGAGGCGAACCCTCGGTGCACGCGGGGCGACCCGCCGACCAAGGACGCACGCCGGCCAAGGAACGGCTCCTTGACGCACGCGAGGCACTAGATGGCGACGCCCGAAACGTCATCAACGCCGGGCGCACCGGCGGGGCGGACGCACAAGCGGCAAGTGGCTACCACCCTCGACGGGGTGGACGCTACGACGGCGGCGAAGACCGCTCTCCGACGCCGCAGCCCCCGAGCACCGGGTGTTCGGCGGAAGATCCGCGCGGCGGCGTTCCCCCAACGCTTCGCCAACCCTCGACCATCGTCAAGTACAACGGGGAGACGGACCCCCATGTATGGCTCAACGACTACCGCCTAGCTTGTCGGTGGGCGGGGCCACCGGTGACGAGGTCATCATCCGCAACTTGCCCCTCGCATCCGGGCGACGCGGCCGGGACATGGCTCGAGCACCGCCGCCGCCGGATCCACAAGCGGGACGATGCGGTCCGCACGTTCGTGGGCAATTTCCGGGGGCACATACGTGCGCCCCGGAGATTCCCGGGACCTACGCTCCGCACGCGAGAAGCCGGCGAGTCGGCCGCGGGACTTCATACGGCGCTTCTCCAAGCGCCGCACCGAGCTCCCCGGCGTGGCGCGGTCCGAGATCGTGCATGCCTTCCTCGAGGGCACCACGTGCGGGACCTCGTACGGGAGGCCGGGACGCGCCCCGCCCGCGGACTCCAACGAGCCGTTCGACATCGCCACCGGCTTCGCCTCGGGGAGGAGGCCGTGGGGGCAATCTTCGATGGCAAGAAGGGCAAGCGCTCGGAGGACGCGCGCCGCGGAGGGCGAGCAAGTCCAAGGAGCCGCATCGCAACGACAAGCGGGGCAAGAAGGGGGGGAAGAAGGCCGCGCCGCGAGGCGCGCGAGCGGGGCGCGACGGCGGCAACGCCGAGGCCCTCGGCGGTTGACCCGGCTCGACGGGGCCCTCGACCGGCCCCCTCGAGGCCGGGGGTGTTTGACGACATGCCGAATAAGCCATGTCCCTACCACAAGACCCCGGTGCACCATACCCTTGAGCGGTGCGACATGCTCAAGAAGTTCTATGGCCGTGCCACCGCGAAGGAGGCGAGAGGCCAAGAAATACGGAGGTGACGGCGACGCGGGCGGCTTCCCCGCCATCGAAAATGTGTTCCTCATCTTTGGGGGGCCAACCATCGACATGTCGAGCCGCCGGTGCAAGAAGGAGCGGCACGAGGTCCTCGCCGCGGAGAGGGCGCCTCCGCCTTCCTCAATTGGTCGGAGGACGCCATCACCTTCGGCGGGAGGACCACCCGACTTGCGTCCCCAATCCGGGCCGGTACCCGCCGGTGGTTGACCCCATCATCGGGAACGCCCGGTTCTCGAAAGTCCTCATGGACGGAGGCAGTAGCCTCAACATCCTCTACGCGCATACATTGCGCCTGATGGGGATCGGGTTGGACCGAGTCGCGGCCCGGCACGAAGCCGTTCCATGGCATCGCGCGGGCAAGCGGGTCCGGCCCCTCGGGCGATCGACCTGCCCGGTCCGGTTTGGCACCCCAAAGAACTTCCGCAAGGAGACCCTCACCTTCGAAGTGGTGGGTTCAAGGGGGCCTACCACGCGATACTTGGGCGACCCCGTTACGCCAAATTCATGGCGGTCCCCAATTACACTTACCTAAAGATGAAGATGCCGGGACCAAACGGCGTCATCACCGTCGGCTCGTCCATCGAGCACGCGTTCGACCGCGACGTCGAGTGCGTAGAACACGCAAAGGCTGCGGCGCTCGGATGAAGCGCCGGTAAACACGCCGGAGAAGATGTTCAACAACGACCTCGACCCCCGCCGCCAAGCACGCCGGCACCTTCGAGGCCGCGGAGCGGACCAAGGGGGTCCCCCTCGACCCCTCGGCCCCGAGGGCAAGGCGTTGAGGGTCGGCTCCACCCTCGACCCCAAATAGGAAGTGGTGCTCGTCGACTTCCTCCGCGCCAACGCCGACATCTTCGCGTGGAGCCCCTCGGATATGCCGGGCATCCCGAGGGAAGTCGCCGAGCACTCCCTTGACATCTCGCCAAACGCCGTGCCGTGCGGCGGCGGGCCGCGCCGCTTCGACGAGGAGCGGCGACGGGCAATCGGAGTGGAGCCGCGGAAGCTTCTCGAGGCCGGATTCATCAAGGAGGTGTTCCACCCAACGTGGCTAACTAACCCCGTGCTTGTAAAGAAAAAGAATGGGAAGTGGCGGATGTGTGTAGACTACACTAGTCTTAATAAAGCATGTCCTAAAGTTCCTTTCCCTTTGCCACGCATTGATCAAATCGTCGATTCAACGGCGGGTGCGAATTGCTTTGCTTCCTAGATGCTTACTCCGGTACCACCAAATAAAAATGAAGGAGTCCGACCAGCTCGCGACTTCGTTCATCACCGTTCGGGACGTTCGTTACGTCACGATGCCATTTGGCCTCGGAAACGCGGGTGCAACATACCGGCGTTGCATGCGGCACGTTTTTGGGGATCACATCGGGCGAACGGTCGAAGCGTACGTGGACGACATCGTCGTGAAGACCGGGAAGGCGGACGACCCGGTCGGCGACCTCGCCGTCGCGTTCGGTTGCCTACGGGCCAATGGGGTCAAGTTAAACCCCGAAAAATGTGTCTTTGGAGTGCCACGAGGCATGCTCCGGGGTACATTGTCTCCCAACGGGGAATCGAGGCCAACCCCCGAAAAGGTTGCGGCCCTCGAACGGATGGGTCCGATCCGGACCTCAAAGGGGTGCGAGAAGGTGCTGGGGGTGCCTCGCCGCCTTGAGCCGCTTCATCTCGCGGCTCGGTGAGAAGGGCTCCGCCCCTCTATCGCCTCCTCAAGAAGCACGAGCGCTTCTCCTGGACCACCGAGGCCCAGGATGCGCTCGACAAATTGAAGGCGTCCCTAACGCACGCCCCGATCCTCACGCCGCCGCAAGACGGCGAACCCCTGCAGCTCTACGTAGCCGCAACCACCCAGGTGGTCAGCGCCGTGATCGTCGTGGAGCGCATGGAAGAAGGGCACGCCCTGCCTGTACAGCGGCCGGTCTACTACATCGGCCGAGGTCCTATCGGACACGAAGACGCGCTACCCCCGGGTCCGGGGAAGTTGCTGTACGCGGTAGTCCTTGCGTGGCGCAAGCTCCGCCACTACTTCGAGGCCCACCCCGTCACGGTGGTTTCTTCCTTTCCGCTAGGAGAGATCATCCGCAACCCCGACGCCGCGGGAAGGATCGCCAAGTGGTCCGTGGAGCTGATGGGCGAAACGCTCGCCTACGCCCCGCGCAAGGCCATCAAATCGCAAATCCTGGCGGATTTCGTTGCTGAGTGGACGGACACGCCGCTGCCGCCCCCACAAATCCGGGCAGAGGCCGGACTGCGTTCTTCGACGGCTCGGTGATGAAAACGGGAGCGGGCGCGGGCACCGCTCTTCGTGTCACCCCTCGGGGAGCACATGCGCTACGCGGTGCGCCTCCACTTCCCCGCGTCCAACAATATGGGCTGAATACGAGGCCCTTCTCTCGCGGCCTCAAAATCGCCATTGAGTTGGGCGTCAAGCGCCTCGACGTGCGGGGGGACTCGCGGCTCGTGATCGATCAAGTCATGAAGAACGCGAGCTGCCATGATGACAAGATGGAGGCTTGCGCAAGGCCGTGCGGGCCCTCGAGGACAAGTTCTACGGCATTGAGCTCAACCATGTACCCCGCCGGTACAACGAGGAAGCGGGACGAACCGGCAAAGATCGTGTCGGGCGGATCACCGTTCCCCCCGAACGTTTTCGCGCGCGACATCGCGCAACCCTCGGTCGTCTTCGAGCCCTACCCCTCGAGCCATGACGGACCCTCGGGGGGCTCCCTCGAATCCAGCGGGTGCGGAACCCATGGACGAGGACCCCTCGAACGAGGCGTACGTGCTCTCCCTCCTCGAGGGGTACGGCTCCCACGAGGCCGACGCGATGGACATCGAGCCAGCTCCCGCTCAAGAGGACTGGCGCGAAAAGTACATCGCCTGGATCGCTCGAGGGGAACTCCCCGCGGACCGGGGCCGCGGCCGGGCGCATTGCCAGGATGGCCAAATCGTTCACCCTCGTCGACGGCGAGCGCGTATAAGCGCGCCGCCTCCGCATCCTACGGCGGTGCGTGCCCATTCCCGAGGGGCGCGAGCTCCTACGGGACATCCACGCGGGGATGCGTGGCCACCACGCCGCACCCCGCACCCTCGTCGGCAACGCGTTCCGCCAGGGCTTTTACTGGCCTACTGCGGTCTCGGACGCCAGCGAGATCGTGCGCACCTGCGAAGGGTGCCAGTTCTACGCCCGCAAGTCCAACCTGCCCGCCCATGCCCTACAAACCATCCCCGTGACATGGCCATTCGCCGTGTGGGGGCTGGACATCGTCGGGCCCCTGCGGAAGGCGCCCGGGGGCTTCACCCACCTGCTAGTCGCGATCGACAAGTTCTCCAAGTGGGTGGAGGTGCGCCCCATCACGAACCTAAGGGCGAGCGAGCGGTGACATTCTTCACCGACATCGTCTACCGCTTTGGAGTGCCAAACTCCATCATCACGAACAATGGGTCCCGGTTCACGGGCGGAAGTTCTTGGAGTTTCGTGACAAGTTCCACATCCGTGTGGATTGGGCGGCCGTGGCACACCCACGGACCAACGGCCAAGTGGAGCGTGCCAACGGCATGATCCTACGGGGCCTTAAGCCCGAATTTTCGATCGGCTCAACAAATGCGGGCGAAAATGGCTCCAAGAACTACCGGTGGTCGTGTGGAGCCTAAAGACCACCCCAAGCGAGCCACCGGGTTCACCCCGTTTTTCCTAGTCCACGGCGCGGAGGCCGTCCTCCCCACGGACTTAGAATACGGGTCGCCCAAGGTTCGAGGCTATAACGAGGATGCTAACCAACGAGCCCGCGAGGACTCGCCGGACCGGTCCGGACGAGGCACGCCTCGTAGCCTTAATGCATTCCGCGAGGTATCAACGGTCACTAAGACGCTACCAAGCACGCAAGATACGTCGACGGGATTTCGGCGAGGGGGATGCGGTCCTAAGGCTACGCCAAGATAACCGAGGGCGTCACAAGCTATCGCCCCCATGGGAGGGACCATACGTCGTGGTGAAGGTACTCAAGCCGGGCACGTACAAGGCGGCCAACGAGGACGGTGAAGAACTCACCAACGCTTGGAACATCCAACGGCTACGTCGCTTCTACCCTTAGCTAGGATTTTCCAAGTATTTTTGTTGTAAAAATCACATGGCCAACGCCCCAGTTGGCAACAACTATGTAAATGCTTCAAGTCTAATGGAAAGGATAACTCGGCTTTAACCTGAAACCCAAGTTACCCTTGGGGGCTAATGCGGGGGGCACCCCCCCCCAAAATGGTCCCATTTTTTACGCAAAAATAGAAACAACTCACACGCGCTAAGTTTGTTTTCTACTTCAACTACGAGCAACGATTTGAACAGGGCGCGGGCGGCCCAGCGGGAGGAGCGTGCGAGCCAGAGATAGCCTACGCCGCGTGGATATGGCCCTTCTCTCTCGCCTCCAACCCAGCGGACCCCCAGCGAAAATCGAACTCCCCCAAGTAAAATCTACTCAGGAAGAAGGAGAAACAAAAAAGCGCAATAGGCAAAACACTTCATTACGTATCATCAAATGTTTACGATGAAGATAATGTATTTATTTACAAAGGCCACGAGGCCAGAATATTGATACACAAAAAGCGGGCCCAGCGCCCAGATGTTTCAGGCGGGAGGAGCAGCAGCGTCAGCCGACGTCGGGGAAGAGGAACTCCTCGAAGGCCTCGGCGAGCGACCGGCGGCGTCGGCGGCGAGCGCATCCACACGCTCCATCGCCACCTCGTCCTCGACGCCCTCGGGAACGACGTAGCCTTCCGCCGGCGCCTCGAAGTTGACCTCGTAGTGGGATCGCACCACTCCGAGGGCCTTCGGACGCCCGGATGCGGCGCCGGCGCATCCGCTCCGTGATGTGGCCGCCAAGGGCGCGCGGGCGGCCGGCCGGGCCGAGCCGCCGGCCCGAGCCTCGCCCCCCTCCACGGCACGGCGGGTCTCGAGGGCCGCATCACGCGGCTCCTGCGCCTCCCGCTCGGAGGAGTTGTACGAAGCTGCGGCGCCTCGGCCCGCTCGGTGCGTGCCCCGGGGGCGGTGCGCAAGCACGGAAACGCCAAGGCAAGAAAGAAATCAGAAAAAGGGAATGCGAGTTCCCAAACGAAAAACCAACAAGGCAAGAGTCAAACAGTTGCTCACCTTTGACCTGCTTCCTCTCCATCTCGAGGGCGCGGCGCTCGGCCTCGACCGCCAGCTCGAGGCGCTTGACGGCCTCGGCCTCGCTGCCCGCCGGAGGGCCATCTCCTGGTTCGCGCTCGCAATGCTGAGCACGATGACCTCGCCCTCGGCCTTGGAGAGCTTGGCGTCCCGATCCGCCAAGGACTTCCGCGACACCTCGTGGGCGGCGCGCTCCTGCTCTAGCGCCGCCCGGGCGTCGATGAGGGCAGCCTGCTCCTGCTGAAGCCACCCCTCAGCCCCTTGGCGGGCGGTGCGCTCTTGCTCGGAGCTGCTCCTCGGCGGCGACGAGAGCCGCGGCCTTGGCGTCGAGGGCGGCCTTCGGATCGTCGGCCTCCTTGGCCCGCTGCTCCCGGCCCGCGCGCCCGCTCCTCGGCCGGCGGCCGCCGCGCTTGCGCCCCCTCGAGCGACGTACGGAGCTCCCGGTTCTCGCCGCGGGCGGTGGCCACCTCCGCCTCCCAGTTGGCGGCCAGCGTCCGCGTCTTCTCCAAGTCCGAGCGCCCCGCCACAGAGCCTCATCACGGTCGATGAGGGCCGTGCAGACGCGCTCGAGGCTCGAGCGGCGCGCGGATCTCGCCTCGAGCTCTCGGGGAGCTCGTCGCGCCACGCCATGGCCCGTACGCCAACCGGCCGTCCGGCGTCCCGAGGGCGTCGGCAAGCGCGTCGAAAGCGCCGCACCGCTCCCGGGCCGGTGGACCTCGGCGTTCACCGGTCGAAGGCGTCGTACTTGTCGTGGGCGCGACGCTCGAGCTCCCGGCAACCACGGAATCAAAGCCCATAAGTGCCGAGACACGAAGGCAGGCATACACAAACGAAAGAAAGAAGAGAACGAGCAACCACGCTTACCCGGAAGACGAGCCATGCCGGGCCGCCATGGACCCGCGGCGCCTCGTTCGGCGCGCGGTTGAGCGTGGCGCCGTGGCTCGGAGCTCGCCCCGGAGCTCCTGCTCCCCCCCGGCGTCGGCAAACGCGGGGGGGTCGTCGACGGCCCCCTCCACGGGCGGGGGCGGCCGGCGCGGGGAGGACGAGGCCTCGGCGCCGTGTCCTCGACCCCCCACCACCATGTGACCCTCGTGCCGCCTCACGAGGGCCCCCTCCGGGGCTCGGGGATTCGTGGGCCGGGCCGGCCCACCGATCCCACCCGGGCGGCGGGGAGTCGTCCGAGACCTCCACCACCTCCGCTGCGAACGCCGGCGGGCGCCGCCGCTTGTGCCGCCTCCACCGGCGCCTCCACTCGCGCCTCCGCCGGCCGCGCGCGCGCCGCGCGCGCCGCGGCCACCACCACCGGCCGTGCCGCCGCATCCACGGGCGCCGCCACGGGTTGCGCACGCTCCGCCTCCTCTCGCGGCCGGCACCGCGGGCCGCGCCTCCGCGGCGGCGCCCTCCGCGGGCGCACCTCCACCACCGGCCGTCGTCGCGGCCTGCGTCCCCCACGGCCGGCCGGTGCCGGCCGCTCCTCGGCGACCTCCGGTGCGCGCGCGCGGGCTAATCCGCCGGCCGGGAGCCTCGAGGCCCCAACAGGCTTTGCGAGCTCGCGCCCGCCGCCGTGCTTGCCCCCGGCCGCGACGCCCTTGACGAGCGCCGCCGGGTGGGGAATGGATGCGTCCGTCCTCGGCACCTTGGCCGGTGCGAGAGGAGGCACGGTTGGCACCACCCTGCGCAGGCACAGACAGAGGATTAGAACGCCTGAACATCAACAAATCGAACCAAGCAAAAAGACGAGCCCCTTACCTCGAAGAAGAAAAGGCCCGTTTCCTCTTCCTCGAGACCTCGGCGGATGAGGCCGGTGCGGTCGGCGCGCCCGCTGCCGCGCGCCTCCGATGGCGCCGCCGCGCGCGAGGGGGCGCCGCCCCCGCGCGCGGTCGCGCCCGCCGCCGCGCCTCCCGAAGGCGCCGCCGCGCGCGTGGGCACGCTCGCCGTGACGCCCCCCGACGACACCGCCACGCGCGCGGGCACGCTCGCCCGCGCGCGCGCGCGCGCCCCCGCGCGCGGGCATGCTCGATGCGCACACGGCGCGCTCGCCGCACGCGCGCCGCCGTGGCGCGCGCGGCGCCCCCCGCGCGCGCGCGCCGCCCCGATGTCGATGGCCGGCGGCGGGCGCCGTTGCGCCCGCCCCGAGCGATGCCGCCCTCGCCGCCGGCGCCGGCTCCGGCGGCGAGGGGGGCGCGGGCGCCACCGTCGGAGGGGCCCTCCCCCTCGGCCTCTTCCTCTTCGTCCTCCTCCGAGGACGAGTACTCTTTGGTCCCCGGGGAGGAGAGCCCCGGCTCTTCGCGCCGCCGTACTCCGCGGCCCGCCGGTCGCGCGCGCTTGATGTCGCCTCGCGCGCTCCCTTCGCGCGCCGCCGCGCTCCCCGCTCCCGCCGCCGCGCCGCCCGCCAAGCGAGCGGAAGTCGAGGGTGTGCGGAACGGACTTGGCGACGGTGAAGCTCACCCCGGCGCACACGGGAGCAACAAGGACGCGTCGGGGAGACGAGAGGCAAGACCAAGAACCGAAACAAAATCAAGAACCACACTCACCGGCGGGCCGGTGGGGAGCATCTCGAGGTCCCAAGGGGTCCGGCCCGCGAGCATCGGCGCCGGGGTGTCGACGGCGCTCCGCGCCGGGTGAGCGCATATGGCCGCTCGAGGGGCGTCGGGAGCATCCGCGACCTCGCCGGATCGACGGGGTTGGCCGCCTCGTCATCTCGAAGATGCGGAGCGGCCTCTCCATCAATGGCACGACCCGGCGGTGATGGAGGAAGGCGAGGACGCCCATCGCGTTCGGCCCCGGCGCCGCCGGGCGCCGGCGGGGCGGCCGGGACCGACTCCTCGCCGCCTCCGATGCTTGGGGCGTGGACACCCCGTAGCCCCGGGGAGTCGGCCTCTCCTTGAACACCCGACCGGTGTGAGGGGGGGAGGCCGGGCTCGGCGTTGCGCAAATAGAACCATCCCCGCTCCCGGCCGGCGTTGTTCGTCGTCATGGTGCGGGGGATGTAGACGTTCTTGAATTGCCCCCGCGGGGCAAGCGACATCCCGTCGCGCGCGCACCGCGCGGCGGGTCCCCGCTCCGTCGTGGGCTGTGAGAAGAGCTCCGCGCGGAAAAGGTGAACCCGAGCTCCCGGTTGGGGCGGGATCCCTAGGTACCCTTCGCGGACGCCCACGAATGTGGCCGCGCGAAATCGCGTTGGGGGCGAAGTTGTGCGGCTCCACTTCGTAGTGGTGGCACATCACCCGCATGAAGCGCTCGCGGAGCGTTGAAGCCCCACTCGTGGTAGCGGATGAAGCTCACCACGTAACCCTCGCGGTCCGCCGCCGGCGGCACTATCCCACTCCGCCGGACGTCCGTCTTCATTGGCCGCCAGGCGGCCGGCGGCGACCGGCTCGCCAAGGGCCGGCGGGTCACCGTCGACCTCTCCCGGGCGTACGGCTCCAAGATCGTGAGGGGAGGGCCGAGGCGGCGCCATGAAGAAGGAAAAGAAAAGCGGGGAGCGGAGGACAAGGAACGAAAGAAAAGCTCTAACGGCGACACCGCACGGTGGCAAGGGCGAGATGAAGACGAAGGGGCGGGGAGCGAAATGGTGAGGCGTTAAGGTAAAAAACCGCCGTCTCCTCCTCCCCTCGGATTTATAAGCCGACGGGCGAGCTCTCGGAGCGGATGCCCCGCTCGCATTAACCCGCAGGGGAATCTTCCCTTCACGTCGACGGACGGGCCCCACCACGGCTGCGGCGGCCACATCACTCGCGGGCGGGCCATCATCACGGCGAAGACCCGCGGGGACCAAGGCGAAGCGATCACGTGCACACGCCACGCCGCCCACTACGCACGCGCGCGCGCGCGCGCGCCAAAAGACGCGCCCGCGCCGCAAAAAACCGCGGCCTCGACCGCAAGGCATTAATGACCCGGTCCCTTGCCAAGCAAGGAGAACCCTTGAGCGGGGCGAACCCACGGCTCGAGACAAGGGCAACCCTCGATGGGATATCGACGTGAGAAGGCCGCCGGGACCCCGCTTGATGTAAAGCAGGGTACCGCGGTGTTGACGGTGAATTTCCGTCAACCTAGAGTACTTGTTATACATTGGTTTCAATTATGATTTGCAACTAACCCGCCACTAGGCATACTAATGATATAACAAGTTCACACTTGCATGTCGGTTTTGGAGTTCATTGTTTACGCAGAAATCTACGCTAAAGAGGAGACTTTCGGGATAAGTTCATCAAGCACTTCAAGAGAAGATCATGAAGCCCGTCACAAGTCAAGACACGAAGTGAACAAGACTCCAAATGACCCGAGGACCGAAGCATCAACACGCAAAACTCCGGGGACTTGGATGTTTACCAACGGGATCAACTCAGCCCGAGAGATATTCTCATGACTCGGGACATCATGATCTTTCGGTACAGATTCGGAGGCTTAAACGGTCTTAAATGGCAAAAGTTTGACTACCAAAGTTGTGGGCCTCGACGATACCTTCGATTTGGACATGTGGAAGCCCCAATTTGGATAAGGGAGCTAGGAGATATGGCCCCCGAAATCCCTGCTGCGCAGTCAGTCCGAAATCAGAACAGATTATCTTCCAAGGCCGATTTGGAGATCTTATCTTCGTTTTTAAGGAAAGAAATGAATACCAAAGTTGAAGATAATTTCGTGGCACACAACCTGGACACCGAATTTGCATTATTTGGAGTCCAGAAGTGGGAGATATGGCCCTGGCAAGGAAGGACTGCGAATCAGGAAAATCTGGCTGATTTTATGGAAACCAAGGTTGCTTCTCTCCCAAGGAGGATTTCGTGCAAGGCAAGGTGGAGCACGTCACCTCAAGGACATAAATACAACCCCCTAGGCGCCCCAAGGTGGTGACACATCGAACAAATCATCCTACCGACGCCAATCACCAGAACACCGCCGCCGCAAGATGAGGGAGAGAGTTAGATGAGCTCGTTGCAAGGATCAACACCGGCGGAGAGAAGGAAGCAAGAGGAGGACTCCACGCCATTGGCCTAGGGGTGTTCCCAAGCTCCATCGCCGCCATCTTCATCGACGACGTTCTCCGGAGTCTCCATCACCCCTATGTGCTTCAATCCGTGTAAGATGATGGGGTAATGTCTCCGTTCATCCCTAGGATTAGATGGATACATGCTATGTGATCGCTACTCGATTTGTGGTTTCAATCTATTGTTTTCATGTTGATGATGCTTTGATGATTAAGGTTAGCTACCATGTTTTTCGGGCGTATGATATCCGCTACTCCCATAGATTCCATCAACATACCGTGTCCATCATAGGTCTAGTCACGAATACCTTCGCGTAGTGACGATACGAGAGGAGGGAAAGGGCGAAACCGTGGTCACAACCCCCGGTAGATTGGTTTACCGCTTTCGTTTAGTAGATGCATACCATGTTATCCTAGATCCTAGGGAGGGAACGCTTATCTTTCTTGCTCACTCTCTTGTGTTCACACCTTTATCATCTAGTTTAACCCTATATTTGTTTGATCAACTTAACTTAGATTAACTTAGGTTAGATTGTTTTACCTTTAGATTAATACTCTTTCAAAGGTTTTCCATTCAACTAGATTAGTACTTGGTTAAGCGCTAGTAATCCCCTTGCTCACGGATTGACAAGAACCTTGGGAATCCCGTGGTGAAAAAAGGTGTAGGTCCGTACGCTTGCGGATCGTAGGTGGATACGAGTTTTATCCGTCAACACGCGGGTACCCATGCCACGTAAAACCCTCGAGCGGCACGAGCCCTCGGCTCAAAACGAAAACGGCCCTCGATGGGATATCGACGTGAGAAGGCCGCCGGGACTGCTTGATGTAAAGCGGTACCGCGGGTACCCATGCCACGTAAAACCCTCGAGCGGCACGAGCCCTCGGCTCAAAACGAAAACAGACCCTCGATGGGACATCGACGTGAGAAGGCCGCCGGGACACCTTGATGTAAGCGCGGAGCACCGCGGTACCCATGCCACGTAAAACCCTCGAGCGGCACGAGCCCCGGCTCGAGACAATATCAACCCTCTAAAGAGGGCACGCGAGTGAGAGGGTCGCCCGGGGCCCGCTTGAAGTAAAGCGGGCACCGCAAGCACCCATGCCGCGGCTGTGCTATCAACCGGCGCCTCGAGAGGCGGCTCGCCCCGGACCCCTCGACGGCCACGGACGTGAAAAGACGGGGCCGCCCGGGCGTCACCCCGCACGGCCCCTGCGATCGAGGTCCGAGCCCGACCCTCGACGGGTTCGAACGGGCGCCTCGGATCGCGAGTTAGGGACGACGAGGGCACGCGCATTCGAGCCGTTCCTCGAGCCCGACGGCTCGAGGGTGCCCCACATGTCGTGTTCGAGAGCCGGCAAGGGCGGCTAGCCGGGGGGATCCCACGGGGGGGGAGAGCTTCCGCGCCCTCGGTCCCTATCCGAACGGGACCGAGCCCCACCTAGCAAACCCACGCAAGCGCTTCCATGGACGTGTCTCGGACCGCGCAGCCTACCCTTATCGAACGGGGCATGGACGTCCACCTGAACCACCCGCTAGCGGCTCGACGAGGAATCCGCAATCCGCGACCCGCTCGATGGGGGTTGCGGAAACCTCACCCTCCGTCCGCGGAGGGGCGGCGAGGGCGCGTTAAAAAACAAGTCGCAAAGCTCTACCCGATCGCCTCGAACGGGCCAAGGCTCGGGGGCTTGGCGCACGGCTACACCTCCTTGAAATTGCACCCGCCGGAGAACGGTGCCGGCGGCGCGTGCACCCCGGCCGGGCCGGAACACCGCCGATGCGGTTGGAATATGTGCCACGCCCTGCGACCAAATTCTCGCGGTTAACCCCTGCGGGGAGCACCCACACTCTGCGCGGGGCTTCGGGGGCTAGACCGCGGGTCCGCCGACGCGGCCCCACGGAAGCGTTCGCAAAACGAGGAGGGAAGAACGTCCTATCGGTAGGTTCCGCATGCGTGGGAGCCTCAATGGCAAACCCACGGATGCTCGGGGGCTACTTGTCGGGGAACGACCCAAGGGGTCCCCTTAAACAACGGGGAAATCCTCACTTAAAATCCGCAACAAAAACACGCTAAGCCTAACCATGCAGGTGCCTAACCATGCAGGACACGGCCCACGCCACAGGGACCCCAACGGCCCATCAAGGCGGCCCTCTTAGAGATCCCCTCGAGCGGGGCTCCGCCTCGCTCGAGGACGCGCGCCCCCTCGGGCGTGCTCCGCCCCGTTCGAGGGACAGCACTTCCCTCGAGCGGGCTCCGCCCCGCTCGAGGGCTCACTCCCCCTCGAGCGGGTTTCGCCTCGCTCGAGGGTACGTCCCGCCCTCGGCCGGGGTCCGCCACGCTCGAGGGCGCTCCTCGCGCGTGCGCCGGCCCCCGTACACGGGCATTTAACGCCACGACACGGGCGGGACGGCGCCATCATGCGCCGGGGCTCGCGCCCGGTGCCGCGCACCAACTCCCCGGGGGAGGAGCCCATCCCCGCTAGCGTGGGGAAGGGACGTGCGGCGCGGCCGGTGTCGGTCCGTGACACCGCGCGCACGCTCCCGATGCGACTAACGCGCCGGGCCCTCGAAGGGGGCGGGGCGCACCCCTCGATTCACTTTCTCGTGACCCTACGGGGGTTAGGTGGAAGCGCTAGGCCGGTGGAGCGCCATCCCCGCGCGTAACGGCGTGGCCGCCGTACCCGCGCGTGCGGGGAGCACGCCGGCGCCGTAGCAACAACTCCGGCCCCGCGAAGCGCGTCGGGAAGGAACGCCGTTTTACCTACTCACCGTGCTCCGTGCGAGCACGCGTCGACACCTCCCTCGAGCCTATCGAGGAGGACATCACCGCCATCCGCTGCTCTCCTACCCTCGAACCGCCCTTTGTTCGGGTACAAGTCGAGCCATGATGACCGGATCGCTACAAGGATCGCCGGACGGCCGCCCACTCTACGACATAGCACGTCGTGCTTCTCCACGTAGCTAGATAGCGCGGCGCGTATGTAATCCGCCTCCCCCTTGATCTATAAAAGGGGGAGCGAACCCCCGCCGCGGGGGGACACAACACGGACACAAGACAACGGACAACGAGAACCCTTCGCACACCACGTACTCATTCCCCAATTCTCCCACAACATCTTCGACCAGAGACTTGGAAGCCCCGCTTCCTCTCCCGCCTTGCTTATAGCCGCCCCACTACGGGCACCCCGGTGCTAAGTAATATAGTGCCTCGAGCACGCCCGCTGTTGGACGTACGGCCCCCTCGGCGGGAACCGGGATAAAAACCCTGTGTCACTTGTTACTTAGCATCAACCATTGAGGGATAGACCTCGGCGCCTTCTACTTTGGTTAGTGTCGGGACCATATTCCGCATCGACACGGTTCACGAGCAACTTCGCGGGCGCCATGGGCCGTTCGGGTACTCGCATGGACCTCGCCATGATCAAGCGAGGAACGGGGGCGAGACCCTCCGCAAGTACATGCGCCGCTTTTTCGACAAGCGCGCTACCGTCATCGACGTCACCGACAAGGAGGTCATCGACCTCTTCTAGGGACGGCCTCTACCATCGCCGCACCTTCGAGGGACTTCGGTCGTCGCCGCCCCGAGTCCATCCCCCACCTCAAGGACATGATCACGTCTGGGCGGATGAAGAGGACAAGTCCAACGCCAAGTACGACGCCATCGCGGCAAGTCCAAGCGAGAACAGGGCGGCGGCAGCGGCAGCAATGCAAACCAAGGCGGCCGCAACAACAACAACAACAGCAACTACTCGGGTCCCAACCGCAAGCGCAAGCCAGACAACACCGTCGCGGCTATCCAGCGCCCTGCGAAAGGGAACTCGAAGAAGAACTCTGGCGGTTTCAAAGACCTGCTGAAGGAGAAGTGCCCGTGGCATCCAAACGGCAACCACACCACCGAGCAGTGCTACCAACTCAGGCATGCACTCAAGGATACGCCGGAGCCACCGCACCCTCACGACCAAAAGGGCAAGAAGAAGGACGGCGACAACAACGACTTCCAAGAACCCGAGAAGACCGTCAATGTCCTCTTCGGTGGGCCCGCCGGCGGGCGGGAGCGAAGGCTACCGTCGTGAAGTGATGTCCATTGAACCGGCGGTCCCGAGCCCCTCTCGGGTGGTCGGAGGTACCCATCACCTTCTCCCGCGCGGACCAATGGACCGGCTTCTCCGAACCGGGACGGTTCCCCCTCGTCCCGAAGCCAACGGTGGCGGGCTCCAAGCTCAACAAGGTGCTCATCGACGGTGGAAGCGGGCTCCAACGTCCTCTTCACCAAAACCTTGAAGAAAATGAAGCTCGACGTCACCCCCATGCTCACCAAGAGCGACACGCCCTTCTACGGCATCGTCCCGGAGCAACGCGGCTATCCCCGGGGCTCGGTGGTGCGCGATTACCTTCGGGGCGTCTCGGGACAACTACCGCACCGAGTACATCAAGTTTGAGGTCGCGGACTTCGAGACCTCTTACCACGCCATCCTCGGCGGACCGGCCATCGCCAAGTTCATGGCGGTGCCCCACTACACCTACTTGGTACTCAAGATGCCAAGTCCGGCCGGTGTACTCTCCCTCCAAGGGGACTTGAAGATCTCCCACGGCGTGATACGGAGGCCGTGGTGATCGCTTCCACTAATCAAGTACCCAACGCGATGATGGAGGTCTACACCGCGTCGAAGAAGCTTGCCACGAGCGAACTCGACATCCCGAGAGAAGTACGACGACGGCGCCAACAAGCCTCGGCCACCGAGGAGGTACTCGTCGGGACGGTCGACCTTGGAACGGGCGACCCCAAAGCAAGACCACCACCATCGGGGGCCGGCCTCGACCCCAAATAGGAAGACGCGCTCATCAGCTTTCTTCGGGCTAACCGCGACATCTTCGCGTGGAAGCCGACGGACATGCCGGGAGTGCCCGGGGAGGCGATTGAGTGCGCACTCAACGTCGATCCAAAGGCCACCCCCAAGCGACAACACCTCCGGCGTTTTGCCGACGACGGACGGGGACGCCATCAAGAAGGAGCTCGCCAAGCTACTCGCGGTGGCTTCATCGGAGAAGTTTTCCATCCGAGTGGCTCGCCAACCCCGTCCTCATCCGCAAGAAGAACTCGAACGAGTGGAGGATGTGCGTCGACTACACCGAGCCTCAACAAGCACGCGCCCCAAGGACCCCTTCGGGTTGCCGCGGATTGATCAAGTCATCGACTCCACGGCGGGCGCGACCTGCTTTCTGCTTCCTCGGACCGCTACTCGGGTACCACCGGATCGCAATCAAGGAGGAAGACCGGGGAAAAGACCGCGTTCATCACCCCGTTTGGCGCGTCTTGCTACACGACCATGTCATTCGGGTTGAAGAACGCCGGCGCTACCTATCAACGGGCCATCCGGGCTGCTTCAAGCGGCAACTCAACAAGAACGTCGAGGCTTACGTGGATGACGTGGTTGTCAAAACCGAGGGACTCCAGTACCCTCATCGACGACCTTGAAGAGACCTTCGCATCGCTACGCGAGTATCGCTGGAAGCTCAACCGAACAAGTGCGTCTTCGGCGTCCCTTCGGGCAAACTACTCGGCTTCATCATCAGCCAGCGCGGCATTGAAGCCAACCCCGAGAAGATCTCCGCCATCACCAGCATGAAAGCTCCCACGAGCATCAAAGACGTCCGGCGAGGCCGACGGGGTGCATGGCGGCATTGAGCGATTCATATCGAGGCTAGGAGAACGGGGCCTCCCCTTCTTCAAACTACTCAAGCATCACGAGAAGTTCGTGTGGACTCCAGAGGCGGATCAAGCCCTTGCCCAGCTCAAGGACTTCCTGTCAAAGCCGCCAATCCTCACGGCTCCTCACAAGGGCGAGCAGCTATTGCTCTACCTAGCTGCGACTACTCACGTGGTCAGTACTGCCATCGTTGTCGAGCGGCAGGAAGACGGCCACGCCTACCCGGTCCAGCGCCCAGTCTACTTCGTCAGCGAGGTTCTATCAGAGTCCAAGGCCCGCTATCATCCTGTGCAGAAGCTCCTGTATGCACTACTCATCACCTCGCAGAAGCTACGACACTACTTCCAGGAGTACTCGGTCTCCGTCGTCACCGACTACCCGCTTGGCGACATCCTCGAGGAACCAAGACGCCACGGAAGAATCTCCAAGTGGGGCTGTCGAGCTCGGAGCCCTCACCATCGACTTCAAGCCACGCACAACCATCAAGTCGCAAGCACTAGTCGACTTCATGGCGAGTGGCGGGAGAACCCGCCTACCTACTCCCACCGTGCGACCGAACATTGGGTGATGTACTTTGATGGCTCACTCAACCTCGAGGGCGCGGGGGCGCGGGGGTACTCCCCCGATCTCTCCAACGGGCGAACAACTCAAGTACGTCTGCGGATCTTACGGAAGGTCTCAAACAACGAAGCCGAGTACGAAGCTCTCCTACACGGGCTCGCCTCGCGGCTGCCCCGGGCATCAAGCGGCTACTAGTCTACGGCGACTCCGCGGTGGTCATCAACCAAGTCAACAAGTCCCTGGGACCGCAACAAGGAGAACATGGACGCCTACGCCTAGAAGTCCGCAAGCTCGAGAACAAATTCTATGGTCTCGAGTTCCATCACATCGTCCGCGACAACAACGTTGCGGCGGACGTCCTCTCGAAAGCTTGGATCCGCCCGCGCTCAAGTACCGGTGGGCGTCTTCGTCCATGAGCTTCCACGCGCCATCCATCCCGGAGCCGGCGCCACCGACCATTGTCCCGGCCCATCCACCGGCGGGCGGGGAGGTCATGATGATCGACGTGGATGGAGGCAACCCTTCATCGACTACCTCGGCGAGCAAGGTCCCCTCCGACAAGAACGCGACGGCGAACAACTCGTCCGTGCGCCAAGTCTTACGTCCTCGTCGGAGACAAGCTTTAAAAGCGGGGCGCATCTTACGGAGTACTCATGAAGTGCGTCCCTCGTGAAGAAGGCAAGGACATCTTGGAGGAGATCCACAAGGGCGTGCGGCAACCATGCGTCTTCACGTACGGCGGTCGCCAAGGCCTTCGGCGAGCTTTCTGCGGCCCACGGCCACGGGCGATGCCGAAGAACTCGTCAAAAGGTGCCAAGGATGTCGGTACTTCGCCAAGCGACAACACGTCCCGGCCTACAAGCTAGTCACCATACCGCCAACCCGGCCCTTTGCCTGCCGGGGGCTCGACATGATTGGGCCCGCGCCAACTACGCCGGGAGGATTCAACGGGAGTGCGGTGGCTATCGACAAGTTCACCAAGTGGATCGAGGTCAAGCCGGTCACATGCCCCCAAGGCCGACGAGTACTCGACTTCCTGGATGAACTCGTACACCGTTACGGGCTACCCCACCGCATCATCACGGACACGGGGTCCAACTTCAACAACCACCGATTGCGGGGAGTACCGCGAGAACGGCGGGATTGACGTCCGATACGTCTCGGTCGCCCATCCACGGGCCAACGGACAAGTCGAGCGCGCCAATGGGATGGTGCTCGACGCCCTCAAGAAGCGGCTACACGACGCGCTAACTCCAAAGGGGGCAAGTGGATCAAGGAACTACCCAACGCACTGCGGGGGCGCGGACTCAACCATCCAAGCCAACGGGGCAATCCCCCCTACTTCTCGGTCTACGGCTGCGAAGCCATCCTCCCCGCCGACGTCATATGGAACTCGCCGGCGGTGGAGCACTACGACGAAGGCGTCTCGGAAGACGACGGACGAGTCGACATCGACGGCCTCGAAGAAGCTCGGCCGCGCCGCCCTCGTCCAATCGGCAAGGTACCTAGAGGGTATCCGACGCTACCATGATCGCAACGTCAAGGAACGCTCCTTCAACGTTGGATATCTCGTCCTCCGCCGTATCCGAGGAACACGGAAGGACTTCACAAGCTCGGCTCCCCCGGGAGGGTCCCTTCACCGTTGCAAAGGTGACGGGGGCGGGCTCCTACCGCCTCCAAACACTTGAAGGCGAAGACGTCAACAACTCGTGGAACGTCGACCAACTCGTCGATTCTACGCCTAGTCTACACGACTACTGCGGGGTTCAAGTCTACACGACTATGCCAACACCCCTCGCCGCAAGCGACCCTGCGGGTCTGGCTGCGGGCTCTCGGACTACTCCTCTCCGGGGGTCCGGCCCGTGCGGCCGCCTACGGACACGGGCCGCAACGAGCGTCAAGGACTCTAGCAGCGGTCTACTAAGAGACCACACTCCAAGACCCGGCTTTGCACGGCTACCTACGGGTCTACGATCCGGCCTACACGGCTACCTACGGATCAAGCTGCGCAGCGGCCACCCGCTCCATCTCTACTTAGGCGTAAGCGGCCTCCGGGTCCGGGCGACTACTTTGTAATTACGGCCACGGCCACCCGGTGTGTACTTCTTCGGTAATAAAGATTGATCGTTCATCAACTTATTTACCGCCTACTCCCTACAACGGGACTACTAAAGCCGAGTACTATTACTCGCATCCACTCCACGATGGGCGCTCCGCACTGCGAGATCGCGACTACGAGTACTCATTGCTGGAAAATTTCTTTCATTGATATTTGATACAATTCATTACAATTGTTTTCTGTACAACTATGGCTACTAGCTACTTATTACAGGGCTACTGGAGGTTCAGCTTCTCGGCTACCTGCTTCGCGATGGGAGCCATCTGCTCCAGCAGCTCTGCATACTGCTCATCGGAGCAGTTGGCGGCTACCCCGCCGGCAACCACCTCCACTGGAGCCTTCGGGAAGTAGGACTTCATGAAGGCCAAGACTTGTCTTGGGATCGACCCGGCCAAGTGCTTGACGTAGGCCGCCGGCCCGCTTGGAGCTTCACGAAGGCGATCCACCAGAGGAGCGATCTTGGGGCCGCCGGGTGCGGCACCGGGAGCCTTGCGATCGGCGAGAGCGGCCTCCTCCAACTCCTTCAGCGGGCCCGCAATGCCTCGCAGTCTTCGTTCAATTTCTGCAAAGATTTGTAGCAGTTGACGAGATCTCTGTCAGAGGCAATCCGCAGCTCCATATGCTTCTCGCACTCGAAGGCGAGTTCCTTGTAGTCGAGCTCGAGTACCTGGCGGGCTTCTTGCTCCCGGTAGAAGAGATTCTTCATGCTCGTCTCCGAGGCCTTCAGCTGCTCCACACGGCCCTCAAGCTGCGCAACACGGCAATGCAACAGCGGGTCAGATGCTTCTCGACCTCCAACAAGTACTCGACAAGTCGAAGGATATACCTTTATTCTTGTTGCGGAGACCCTTGTTCTTCCGCACCAAGTCGTCGCCCTTCGCCTGCAGCTCCATGATGTCATTATGGTACTTGGCGAAGGCGGCGTCGAGCTTTGATTGCATGGCGGCCGCGTGCTTCCTCGACTTCACGAGCTGCTCCTCTAGGGCCTCGGCTCGGAGCACGGTGTCGCCATAACCCTGCAGCAGGTTCGACTTCTCGCGGGACCGCTCCGCAACGTCCTGCACAAGACAACTCAAGTCATGACGAGTACTCAACGGCAAAAGGATTGACTACTCGAAAGGCTAAGGCTACTTACCTTCATCCATTGCTCGGCTTGACGGATCGCCTCCAGGTGCTTGGCTACCGTCGCCGGCTCGACGAGATCGTCCGCAAGGAGCTCTATCCCGCCGCGGCTACCCGAGGTGGCCTCCGTCATCGGCGCAGAACGGATGGGCTCTGCGTCTTGGATCTCAGGGGAGCGGATAGCCACCTCCAGAGCAATCTCTGGCGACGTGGTGACCGCCTCTCCCCCGGCGGTCTTCTCGACGACCTCCGCAATAGGCTCGGGGGCTCCTTCCGCAGCCTCCGGGGCCTCTGGTGTCAACTCCTGCATTGGCACCCCCGCAGGGATGTCACCACCTTCAGCGCCTGTCAACAAGACGACATGTGCATCGGTACCTACGACTACTCTTTCGGAGCCCCGCGGCTTCACGAAGGGTACTCACCTTCGACTACACTAGCCTCCGGTAGTGGCGCTTCGGTGAGCCGGGGGCTCGGTCGCGGCTTGGGCATCGGGGAGCGGTCCCCTCGACGGGCGGCGCGACTTCCTCCACCACCGCCGGCCGAGGGCTCGTCCCCATCCCGGGACGATCCGTGGATTTTCCGCGAAATATTCACGGAGGGTCGTTAGGCAATATCGACTACCGCAGCAAGTACTACTCGTGAGGATATGGTACTTACAAGTTCGACCGGACGATGGTCACGGCCGGAGCACCGAGGATGCGGCAATATCAACCCGGTCCACCCTCGGCGGGCGCCTCCTCCTCCGCCCCTGCGGCCTCTTGCTTCCTCCACGGCGGCGGCGGCGGCGCGGCGGTTTCTGCGCTCTGAGGCTACCACCTCCTCCACGGCGGCGGCCATGGGTCCCGTGCTCCCTTGTGGAGCGCGGGGGCGGCGCTCCGGTTGCGCCGGGAGGTTCTTCAACGGTGGGGGGTGGACTACGACTTCCGGCGGTTCCCCCACGCGTCTCCCACACGCCCTCGTCGCCCTCTTCGACGGGCTCCCGCCGGGCGGCACCTCCCCGCATATAAAGGAAGACTACTCGTCGGCGGACGTACTCGAACAACGGGTACTCGACTACTCTCGTTCAAGACAACTTACCTCCCGAGGCGTGGTCTGCGAGACCTTCGGCTTCTTCGTCACCCGCTTCCGGCGGGGTTGCGCGGCTTCCGTGGCGGCGCGGCGAGGCTAGCCTCCGGGGCTAGACGGAGGGTCTTGTACCGGCGGAACATGAGGCAAGCTCGGGCGGCTAAACCTCGACCGCACCGGAACCGGTCCCGCAACGTCTCTTCGTCTTCGTCGTCGTCATCGGAGGTATCTTCCACGATGACGGTGTCGTCGCCTTCACCGACTTCGCGGCGCTCCTTCACCTTCCCCTCCACCGGGATCTCGATCCCGCTCGGTGGCGGCTGCGGCTCGGAGATGAACCTCCGGACATCATCCTGCGCAAGACACGGGCGTTAGCAACTCTACTACAAGCAAACACTACTCGACCAAGGGAGTACGACTACTCACCTCCTTGGGCGGGCGCGCGGCGGAGTACTCCTCGGCCCCGGGCACGCCGTGTATGGCGGCATGTCCTTGAAGATCCGCGACAACCTCTCGACGATGTCGTTGTCATCCGGCTCGCCTCCCGCATCCGCGACGTGTCGTCGTCGCCGGTGTACTCGAAGCCCAGGGTCTCCCGAGCCATCAGCGGCTGGATCCTGCGCTTCATGAAACCGAAGGCCACGTGCTCGGCCCTCGGTCCCGCTTCCCCGAGCGCTTTGACGCGTGCTAGCGGCTCGGGGAGTTGGATCCCTTCTTGCATGGTGGGCTCCGTGTTCCACCACTCACGGTGCACGGGCCGCCGTCCGCTCGGCTTCGGCAAGCCGGGTGGTGGTTCGTGATGTAGAACCACCTGGTCTTCCCGGTCCGTGTTGGAGTCGACGAGCTTGTACGCCGTGTGCGCTCCGCGGCGTCCTCCCTCGGTCGGATGCCGGCCCCCTCCGACTACTGCGGGGTTGGAGGCACTTGGTCGCGGCTTGACGCGGAAGAACTTCCGGAAGAGCACCCAGTGCGGCTTGATTCCGAGGAAGGCTTCGCAGAAGTGGACGAAGACCGACGTGTGGAAGATGCCATTTGGGTTCAGGTTCAGGTACTCGATCCCGTAGTACCCGAGCAGCCCCTTGAAGAAGTCGCTGGCTGGGAGCGCAAGACCGCGCTCCACGAACCGCAAGAACATCGGGATCTCGTCTTCGGCCTTCTCCATCGGATATGGATCTCCCGCGGCGGATCTCCACATGTCGACTTCCTTCTCCCTGATGAAACCACTGTTCAGGAGGGTCAACAGGTCCTCCGTCTTCACTTTGGACTTCTTCCACTCGCGGCTTGGATCAGCCCGCGGTGGAGACATGGGCGGCGCCGCTCGGTGGCAGCCGCGGCGGCCTCTTCCCGCCCCTCTACTTCCCGGCGGCCTTGGACGTCTTGGACGACGACAGCCTTCATCCTCCAAGTACAAGGTGTCTTCACTTGCATCCGCTCGGGGGCTACCCTAAAGGCTTCGGGTGGCGGCGCGCTTAGATCTACTACGGCGGCGGCAGCATCGGGAGTGGATTCACTTCAAGATTCAAACGGAATGGCTGCGGCTCGAATGGGTGAAAAACTCTAAGGGTTTTGGCTTCTATTTATAAGCTAAATCGGCTCCGCAACGGGCGGCGGATAAGTCCACGCGCGGGCCGACTCGGTGGGCGCACGTGACTCTTCGAATTCTACTAGTCGACGCGCCTCACCTCGGGGGCTCGGCTACTTCTACTCGACTACCTGGGAAGCGGCTAGTCTCAAGAGCATCTCAGGACACATTCTTCAAGAAGACCCTTCAATTCGAGAGGAAGTACTCGACTCAAGGCTCGGGGGCTCCGTGCCACGTGTCCTTCGGTTTTTTTCTCCGGATTTTTTGGGATTTTCTTGCCAAGACTTCAGATGGACCCTCAGCCAGAGCCCGCGGCTCAAGGCTCGGGGGCTACTCCATGCGGAGTGCGGTTTTGCAAATCGTGCCTCCATGTCAGCTCCGGCTTCAAGACAAGACGGGCATTTTTGAAGACCTTCGAAGGCGTTTTCGAGGACGCTTGGGACTACTCGAGAATACTTCAAAATTGCTCGGACATCGGTCGGAGTACATTCCGGCCTCGGGATGCTTCGACTATTCTTGAGGACTTTTGACTTGTAGCACTCGGGGGACGCTTGAGGACTACTCGTTAAGGCCGTCAAGACTACTTGAAGCTATCCTTCTCGACTACAAAGTACTCGGGGGCTTGTCGTATGGACCTCCCTGGGCCCACTACCTCGGTGGGTACCAGGACCGACTACTCGGTGGGCCCCTGGGACTACCGGCTTGCGCTGCACGACACCTGAAGGCGTGGAGCACAAGGACTACACAGGAGTAGTACTCAGTTAGGGAGCTGTACATGTTCCGCACGTATAGATGACTCCTAGACGTACTCGACTAGTACTCTCTCCCTACTCCGACTTGTAACCCCCGCCTCCCGACTATATAAGGCGAGGCGAGGGACCGATCTCTAGCATCGGACCTCACCTCATCCAATTCCCTACAACCCACGGCGCACTATTGCACCATCTTGTAATCGTGCCCTATCAATCCGAGCTACGCCGCATACGGGACGTAGGGTATTACGCACCTCGCGGCCCGAACCTGTCTAAATTGTGTGCCACGTGTCTCTTCCTTCGAGTTACCGGTCTCGGCGAGTCACAATCATCTACTTCGGGTACTCCCCGTAGTAGGTTGCCGGTCTAAAACACCAATAGTGTCTATATGGGTTCTCCGTAACCATCCCTTCAAACGGGTTTGTCGCCACCATCTCGATGATCTTGGATTTAATTTCATACTTGGTCGCTTCGAGCTTTGAATCCGACTCTTGTACTTTTATGTCTTCACATCGAGGGCTAGCGTAATCCCTTAGTGATTTCTCCGGTTCTTCCACGGGTTGATTGACAAACACCATCTAGACAATAAGATAAAAACAAAAACAAAAACAAACAAAGCGTTTTTCTAGATAATAAGTGTTAGATAAAACAAACAAATGATAAACAGAATATAAAACTAAGTTAAATGCAAATCAAACGATGTAAACTAGCTTGCTCCCCGGCAACGGCGCCAGAAAAAGGGGCTTGTTGACGGATAAAAGACGCATCCCTCTACGATTCGCAAGCGTACGGACCCCACACCTTTTTCACCACGGGATTCCCAAGGTTCTTGTCAATCCGCGGAGCAAGGGGATTACAAGCGTTCGATCTATCTCTACACACTAGCTACTCAAACCCTAACTATGATTAAGCTAGAAAACAACTAAACTACACTAGAGAGAATGATCAAGATATCAAGATAAAAGACACTTGCCCATGGGTCTACGATACTAGAGCATGCAATCGCTTAAAGACATGAAAACCAATCTAATCTATCGGGGTTGTGACCATGGTTTCGCCCTTTCCCTCCTCTCGTACTGTCACTACGCGAAGGTATTCATGACTAGACCTATGATGGACACGGCGTATTGAATGGATCCAAGGAAGCATTGGAGCTCTTACTCCCTTTACGGCATGGTAGCTAACCTTAAGCATTAAAGTATATTCAACACAAGATGATAGATAGATAATCCGACAAAGTATGACTACATCTCAAGATCGATTACAACCCTGGACGAATAAGGAGATTACCCCACCATTGATCATGGTTTTCCTTCCGACGGTGTCTTCCTTCTTCTCCACGTGTGGGTGCTTCCTTCGAGGTGGTTGATCTCCCTCCGGAGATCCCCCTCCTCTCTATCTAACTTGTGGATGGCCTCCTGATGCGAATGGCTCTCTCCCCGTAGAATGGCGGGGCCTCCAGGGTTTTAGGGTTGAAGATCCTTCGGGTGCAAGGAAAGGGGGGCCGAACCGACCCCCGGAGTGGGTTGGGCCGGCCGGCCTAGGCCGGCCGACCCTGGCCCATCTCGGCCCGGTTCGGTCGCCCCTTCGCTCCCGTGGGTCCTCAGGTGATTATGCACTTTGCCCCCTCCACTTGCATAATTTTGACGATGTCGTCCCCGCGTCCAAGATGGAGGTTCTCCGCGCATGAAGTTCGATCTTTTACGCTTCAATCCCCGGGGGTGTTCCTTCGTAACACTTCGGTCTTTGCCACCATTGGAAGTGATTTCATCAACCTCATGAACACGAACAAGACTCCGTAAATGCTCCCTTGAACTTGTTGCGAATCCGTCCTTTATGTCCATGTTTTCCTACATAAACATAACACTTCCAAATGCATGCACATAGATGAACTTGTTATATGATTAGTGTGCCTAGTGGCGGGTTAGTTCCATAATCAAATCCAAACCAAAGTGTAATGAACATGCTTGGTGTACCAAAATACACTATCAACATCGGGTCGGAGCGACCGTCATACTTCTCAATTGAAGGCTTGAAGTCTTTAGGGTATCTGATCGTCCGGAGACGTTGTGAGAAAGCTGGGAAATTATTGACCGCTCCCGGGCTTGCTGATGGAGCGTGGCCAGTAGGGACAACGTAGAGGTCGTCGGGAGGGCCATTGTCTTGGTCGTAATGGGCGCATCGTAAGAGTTCCTGGTCGTGCATGATCCGGAAGTCTGTAGCTTGGATAGGGTTGTTGGCGTCGAGGGCGTCAGGTACTCCATGCTCGCGGTCGTAGTTTGCACCGAGCTATTTCAACTTCATCTCTTATGCGGTGACGCCGACTTCCCTCTACACGATAGGCCTGGACCGGAGGAGGCTAAGCTCCTGCATTACGTCTTGGATTGCTGGAGCATTAGCCGCTGGGTTGGCTGGAGCATTGGTTGCAGCATTAGCAGTGGGATTAGTCGGCTGTATTACTTCGTTTTCACCTCTTCCTTCTTCAGACACCGGGTCGAGGGGACCCTGGCTATGACGTCACTGGCGAGGATGCTCCGATCTACTTTTGCTTCTAGAGTAGGAACTTGCTGCAGATCTACTGTATCCAGTGCCTCTTTCTTCGATCTGAGCAGCTGCAACACGGACATTGGCTTGGAGGCATCGGATCGCTGGAGAATCTTCAAGGTGGTTTAGGACAGCGAGAGCGGCTCCCAAATTGGTCTATGATGAGTTGTAAACGTCAAGTCCGTCGCGCTCGAAGTCCTTGAGGAGATATCGCCCACGTAGTCTGTTGGCACGAGGTGCATCGTCTTGGCGTCGCTATTGTGGGGCCGCTGGTGCCATGAGTTCTTGTTGCGCGGCATTGGCGTTGACCTGTCCAGCATTAGCCGGTTGAAGACCTACACCTAGGGCAGCAGCTGCGATCTCTTGTTGTCGCCAGACAGCTCGGGCGGCATTAGCGTTTTCACGCTCTTGACGTTGCGCGTCTGTTTCTCCATCTTGCGGTGGTACATCTGCAGAGACAACCAAGATCTGGCGATCTGGGGTCTCAAACTCTTCTCCCGGATAGTTCGGGGAGATCGTTGTGTGGGCGACCTGGAACGCAAGGCGGTCTGGAGACGACTGTTGGTTCAATCGGCGGCGGTGGGCCGTGGTGAGAGGTCGGCGAAGCTTCTTGAGGACACGGCACTGGCGTGCTGTGTGTTTAGACTTCTTGTGGACAGGGCATGGTTCATCGAGGTGATTCCTGCGCTTCCACGATCTTGAGAGTTGAGTCCAGATTCGATCTGGATCTTGCGTTTCATGTAGCGTGATGCTACACGAGCTGCGTTGCGCAAGCCAAGAGGCATGCTGGAGGGCGACGAGGTCGTGTGAGGGCACTTGACGCGCTCACAGACTTTGATTGTGTCGGAGAGCATGCCCTCGACACGATCAATCCCGGCGATCAGGTCGCTAGGAGTGGGCGGGTGGGATTTCTTCAACAGATCTGTTTCGATCTATTGGTTGGTGGTGACTGCGTTGCCTTCGATGACAAGGCAGGCGGCTGGAGTGGTGGAAGTTGCCGGCATCGAGCCAAAGCAGATGTCTACAGAGTTGGTGAGGAAGTCTGCCATGCTCTCCGGGAAGATGACGCCGTTGGTCGAAGCCATCGAGTTGCACGAAGAACCTTGACTCTGTCCCTACCTGGCGCGCCAACTATCAGATGGTGAGATCTGAATAGCCCACGGGGGTGTAAATCCCTGTGGTTTAGTTGTTCGGCGGGGAGGAGTCTAAGGCTAAGAACTAGAAGGTCGCACACGAGTATGTGGAACACAGAGAACACGGCGAGTTTATACTGGTTCGGGCCTCCGGAGAGTAATACCCTACGTCCAGTTGTCGGTGTAGATTGCTTGAGGATTGCGTTGGTTGAGGTTACATGAGGGATCGCCTCGTCCACCTTATATTGGCCAGCGGATGAGGTCGGTTCCCAGACTCCTGGTCGGTTACGACCAGGAGACCTAAGTCTACGTTACACATCTTGCCATATCCCGTCGATCTGCTTTGGGCGAAATCCACCGAGGTCTTGTCTGGTACGCCAAGTCTTGAGGTCGTAGCGGATCAGGTCGTCTAGGGAATCTTCTAGAAGGTCTTCAGGAGGTCGTGTGGGCCGCCAACTAGGTCGGTTGGGCCCACTGACAGGTCGGCAGGTCTTCTAGTAGGCCGGACCCACTTGTTGGGGACGACCGTGAGCCTGGTCGGTGGGGACCCAGGGGTACCCATGTATCACACACACTAAGTACGACTCGAACCCAAGCCTCAGGCGAATTTAGGCGGGGTGCGAGCGGCCGAGCGGAAAAGACGCGCGAGTCGGAGATAGCCTACGCCTCCAGGAGGATACGGCCCTTCTCCCTTGCCTCTGAACCAACGGGCTACTCATGTAATCGAACCTTTCCAGCTCAAATTCGTCTAGGCGAAGGAAAAGAACGGCAGAACGGCATGACAAGAGAAATAAAAAGCGAATACTCAAATTTGCAAACATTCAAAATATTCTAAATATACTGTGTTTGTTACAAAAGACACACGACTCGAGTTCTAACTTTACATCCAAAAGGGCACAAATGCCCAACTATTTTCAGGCTTGAGGGCCACCCGCCGCGGGAGCGTCAGGGAAGAGGAAATCTGTGAAGTCCTCGGCGAGCTGGTCGGCGGCAGAGGCGGCGAGAGCGTCCGCACGGTGCATCGCCGTCTCCTCATCGACACCGTCGGGGACGATGTAGCCCGTGGAGACAGCCTCAAAGTCCAGCTGGTAGTGGGACGCCACCACACCGAGGGCCTTCCGCACGTCCAGGTGAAGGGCGCGGCGCATGCGCTGGGAGACATGCCCGCCGAGGGTGCGTAGGCGACTCGCCAGCAAGATCCCGGCCTGCGCCTCGCCTTCCTCAACCTCTTGGCAGACCTCGAGGGCGGCAGCCTGCAACTCCTCCAACTCCTGCTGCGAGGAGTTGCAGGCCGTCTGCACAGCCTCGGCCTGGGTGGTCGTATACCCCAGGGCGGTCCGCAGGCCTGAAAACCAACGACGAAGAAACAAAAGTCGGGAGTGGATCCCGAGCAAGCCAAATTGACAAACGAAAGGGGCAGAAAAGCGACTCACCTTCGACCTGCTTCCTCTTCGAGTCGAGGACTTTGTGCACCTCCCCAGCCTCCTGCTGCTGGTCACGGACCGTGGCTTCTTGCTCCTCGAGGGACTGGAGCAAGTCCTCGTGCGAGATGCTGAGCTGGGTCAGCTCCCCGTTGAGCCGCGAGACGTCGTCATCCCGCTGCTTAAGGGTTGCCTGCGCCCCCTCGATCGCGGTGCGCTCTTGCTGGAGCCAACCCTGTGCCTCTTCCCGCGCCAGGTGTTCCCGCTCGAGGGCAGCCCAGGCCTCGACGAGGGCAGCCCGCTCCTGCTGGAGTTGGTCCTCCGCCTGCTGGCGTGCGACCCGTTCCTGCCGGAGCTGCTCCTCCGCCGACGCGAGAGACGCGGCCTGCTCGGCCACACTCGTCCTCGGCTCCTCCGCCTCCTTGGCCTTCTCCTCGGCCTGGCGTTGCCAAGCGCGTGCTCCCTCGAAGGTCGCGCGGTCTTGTTGAAGCTGGGCACGAACCGAGGCCACCTCAGTCTCCCACTCCGCCGCCAGAGCGTGCGCCTTCGCCAGGTCCTCCCTCGCCTCTGCAGCGCCTCATCCCGGTCCACGAGCGCAGCCCGCACCTTCTCGACGGCGAAGGCCCCCTCCGTGGCCTGAGCATCCAACTCCAAGAGCTGGTCCCGCAGGGCTTCCGTCCGGTACACTAGCCACCCCTTGTCGGTCCTCAGGGCGACGACGAGGGCGTCGAGAGCGTCACGCTGCTCCCGAAGCCGGTGGAGCTCAGAGTTCATCTGGTCGAGGGTACCGTACCTCTCCATGGCCCGATCCTCCAACTCCTGCCGCCGGCAGATAAAGCCCAAGAGACACAGGTCAGGGGAAGCGCGGACGCGGAAGAAACAAAAGGAGAAGAACCGCGAAACTTAGCAAATAGTCACACACCTAGAAGACGCGCCACGTAGGACCACCGTGGATCCGCAAGGCCTCGTTCAACGCCCGGTTGAGCGAGGAGCCGTGGTCGTGGAACTCTTGCCACAACGCCTGCTCCTCTTCGGCGTCGTTGAGATGGGCCGGCGGCGCGCTGGCGCGCTCCCGCCTCCGCTCCGGCGCGCGCGCGGTGCTACCCAAAGCGGGGAGGGCAGCACAAGACGACGAGGCCCCGGCGCCGTGCGTCAGGCGCCCCGACATCACGGTGCCATCCTCCCTCATCACGAGAACCCCCACCGGGGGCTCGAGGGCTGGCGCGGGCGGGCTCATCCATTGGTCCCACCCGGGTGGTGGGGCGTCATCGTCGGTGATGTCCACCACCGCCGTCAGATCGTCGCCGGCGGGGGCAAGCGGCGGTAGAGCCAACAAGCACGGTGGTCGCCGTTGTCATGGCCGCCGTCACGGTCGTCGCCTCCCGCCGCGGCTCCGTAGCCGAGGCCACGACGTGTGGGGGCTCGCTCGTTGTCGCCGCCGCACCCCCGTCCCCCTCGGCGGCCTCGACGAACGCCGCCTCGTGGGGACAGGCGCGCCCGTCCTGAGCACCTTGGCGGGCGCAAGGGGGGAACGGTCGATGTCGCCCTGCAAACGCAAAGAACAGAAGAGTTAGGCCCTAGCCTCTCGAAACCAAAATGCCCGGGAGAATGACTACCTACCTCAAGGTGGAGAAGCCGCACTTCCTCTTCCTCGAGGGTTCGGCGGGTGCCGCTGCGGCGCCCGTTGCCGCCGTCACGGCACTCCCGAACGTCGCTGCGGCGCTGCCCGCCGCCGCCATCGCGCCACCCCCGGATGTCGCCGCGGCACTCGTGGCCGCCGGCGTGGCACTCCCGAACGCCACCGCGGCACGCGCCGACGCCTCCGTGGCGCGTGCCACCTCTTCCATAGAGCGCTTGGTGGCGGGCACTTCCATGCCCGCCCCAGACGCTTGTCCCTCTGCCGCCTCCGTGGCTCTCGGTGAGGGGGCGCGGGCTCCCACCTCTCAGGGAGGGCCCGCCCCCCGTCGCCCTCTTCCTCCTCTTCCTCTCCCGACGACGAGTCCTCCGAGGTTGCCGGTGGAGAAAGTCCTTGCTGCTCACGCAGCCGTAATTCCTCATCCCGCCGTTCCCGACGCTCCCGCCGCCGGATCCTTTTCTCTTTCTTGCACGCTGCTCGCTCCTGCTCTCGACGCTGCGCCGCGCGCGCGCGCCGTGCGGGCCCAAGGCGTGGGCGGGTCGGACCGCGGGGCGTCCACGATCACCCTCTGCTGAGAAGACAGTTGTCAGAACAACGCTGGTACGCCTCGAGAATGGGAGAAGGAAAGGGAGACCACTCACCGCCGAGGCGTCGGGAAGCATCGCGAACGACCAGAGGTCGTCGTTGCTGTACTTGCCGCCCTTGAGGCTGACGGCGCGCCTTGCCCTAGTGGCCGCGTACTCCGTCGGGAAGCGCTCGTTTAGCAGTCGCGAGCGCACCAACGACACGGGGTTGGCCGCGTCGCTCATCTCGTAGATGCGGAGCTCCCTCTCCATGAGGGGGACGATCCGTCGGTGGTGGAGGTTCGCGAGGACCGATGTCGCGGCAAGCCCGGCGTCCGCCAGGTTCTTCAGCCCCTGCAGGAGCGAGTCCAGCCGGGCTTGACGCGAGGACGGGGACAAACCATGAAGCCAGCTGTCCGCAGGGTTCACCAAACCGTTGGGAACCGGACCGGTTCGACCGGTTCCCAGTGGAACCGGTCCGGCTCGGTACACGAACCGGTCCGGTTCCCACTCACAAATCGTGCCTACATTTTTTTACACCAGCAAACCGGCCAGTTTCACCGGTTTACCGACCGTTTTTTTTGAACCGTGGAAACCGGTCCGGCAGTGGTTTGGGTAGCCCTGGCTGTCCGGCTTCTCCTTCACCACCTTGCTGGTCTACGGGGGGAGGCCGAGCTCGTCGTTGCGGAGGTAGAACCACCCACACTCCCACTCCACGTTGTTGGAGGTCATGCCGCAGGGGATGTAGAACTCCTTGCGCGAGTCCCGCAAGGAGAAAGTCAAGCAGCCGGCGCGCACCGCCCGACGAACCCATTCCGCAGGCATCGTCATCGTGTACAGCTCCGCGCAAAATAGGTGGATCTAGAGATCCCAATTTATGGGGATCCCTAGGAACCCCTCGCAGACGCCGACGAAGGTGGCCGCCTGCGAAATGGCGTTGGGGGCGAAGTTGTGCAACTCCACCTCGTAGTGGTAGCACAGCGCGCGCATGAAGCGACTTGCCGGCGCGGCGAAGCCGCGTTCATGGTGCCGGATGAAGCTGACGATGTACCCGTGCGGCGGGTTGGGCTCCCGATCCGCCGCCGGGGGACGATCCAAGCTGGAGGTTACCCGTCCACGTTCGGCGCCAGCTGACTACCGGTCACGAGCTCGGTCAGGGCGATCTGCGTCACCGTCGACCGTTGCCACGGCAGCGGGTCGAGCACCTCGATCGGTGGAACGAGCGCCATTGCGGAAGGCGAGGATGCGCGGAGGCGAAGCGGACGAGGAACGAAGAGCAGAGGGCATGCGGTGCTTTGAGTCGATGGCAAGAAGTGCAGAGCAAAAGATGCGAAGTGTTGAGGTAAGGGGCTCCCCTTTCCTGCTCCGTGGATTTATAAATCCAGGGGAGCAGCGCTCCTCAAACCGCGCGCGTGCCACGCGCATTAACTGCAGGTGACTGCGTACGCCACTGACAAGCGGGCCCCACGACACCGAAACAGCGCACGCGCAATCATTGCGGCGCGGCAACCGAAGAGCCGCGGCGGCCCATCACGTCCGCCCCCCACGTCGCCCACTACGCGCGCGGCTGCGTTGCCTAAAATGGCGCGCCCGCAGCGCACGACCACTGCCATGACAGTGGGCATTCAATGGCCCGTTCCCTTACCTAGTAAGCGTGACCCTCGAGCGGCCCAAGCCCAGGGCTCAAAGAATCATACCCTCGAGGTATGCAATTACTAGTTTGTGGCTCGAGACCCGCTCGACGAGAGCGGGTGCCACAGATGCCCTCGATCTAGAGGATTACTGATCAGTAGCTCAAGGGTCGATTCGGCCGAGCGCCCATGAGTCTTGCAGATGTGAAAAAGACGGGAGCACCTAGTTGCCACCCGCGACGGCCAGGGTTCCCCAAACCGGACCGGTCCGGTTTGCGCGGTTCAAAAAAACCGACCGGGGCTCGATTTGCTTTGGTTTCTTAGGTCCGGTTAGGGACCGGTTCCCGGTCATATTTCGAACCGGGACGGACCGGTAGGACAGGGAACCGGTCGAACCGGCCCGGTTCCCACCGGTTCGGGGAACCCTGGCGACGGCCCTACTGATCAGGGGTTCGAAGCCTGACCCTCGAAGGGCTCGAACAGGCGCCTCATATCAACAGAGTCAGGATGACGATGGCGCACGCATTCGAGCCTATCCTCAAGCCCACCACCTCGAGGGCGCCCCGCATGTCGTGTTCAAGAACCAACGAGGGCAGCTAGTCGAGGGATCCCACCGAGGGAGAGCTTCCGCGCCCTCGGTCCCCAGCGAACGGGACTGAGCCCTACCTAGCAAACCCACGTGAGTGCTTTCATGGACGAGTCTCTGGACCACGAGCCTACCCTCATCGAACGGGGCATGGGCGTCCACTTAAACCACCCGATAACAGCTCGAAGAGGAACCTGCAATTCGCGACCCGCTCGATGGGAGTTGCAGACACCTCGCCCCACATCCCGTGGAGGGACGGCGAGGGGACGTACGGAAAAGTCGGAGAGCCAGTCCCGATCGCCTCGATGGGCCCAGGCTCGGGGGCTCAACGCGAGGCTACACCACCTGGACATGCACTGAACGCACGCGAACATCGACACATACGTACGGCGCCACTGAGGCCGGCTGGAATATCGCCGAGGCCGGCTGAGATAAATGCCTCACACAAAGACGACACAGCGAATAAAACCTTGAAGGGGTGCCACACTTCTCCAAGGCTTCGGGGGCTAGACCCGCGGGTCCGCTAGCGCGTCTCCACGGAATAGCACAGCAACCAGGGGGGAAGAACGTCCCATCAGCCAGCACCAGCATCTGCGGGATCCCAATGGATGCCCCGCAGATGCTCGGGGGCTACTGTCGGGGACAGTCATAGGGGTCCCCTAAACAATCGGGGAAAACCCACCTCGTCTCGTAAAAACGCAAAACGCAAACTAACCCATGAGCCCAAAACGCACACACAACACGATCACGACCCTGGTGGCCCCCGTGGCCCACCAGAGCGACTAGGCTGAGCGCCCCCTCGGGCGAGGTCCGCCTCGCTTGAGGGCTGAGCGTCCCCTCGGGCGAGGTCCGTCTCGCTCGAGGGCTGAGCGCCCCCTCGGGCGAGGTCCGCCTCGCTCGAGGGTCCCCGCGCGCACGTCACCCCCGCACCTGCTCGCACGTCCGAGCCATTTAATGCTTTGACACCCGCAGGTCTGCTCCACGACCCCGATGCGCCTGGGAATCACGCCTCAGCGCTATTCCACCGACTCCCCGGGCAAGACCATCCCCGCCACTGTACGGCACTGTGCGGAGAGGCCGGTGTCAGCTCTGTGGCACTGTGCCGCCCACTTTTGTACGGCTAACACGTCAAGCCCTCGAAGGGGGACGGCGGAACCCTCGAATGGGGGACAAATACTTTTTCCATGTCTACACAGGACTACACCGTGACGTCAGGCCGGCGGAAACGGTCTTCTACGTCGCTATCAGCCCTGTGCATACATCCTCGCCACTGCAACGCCACTCCGGGCATTGCAGCGCCATCCCCAACGCTGTGAAGGCGCACGGGGACAGGACATCGCCACGCCCGCTACTGTGCCTCGTACGGCCTCCCATCGATGGCACCCTCGAGCCATCACGTGGGCGGCGACCGGATAAGCAACCTCTACGCCACCACCCTCGAAGCCGCTCCTGTACGGGCACAGGACTCGCCATGACGCCCCAACAGGAGCAAGATTCGCCAGGACGGTCGTCAACTCCATGGCACTGCACGCCATACCTCCACACGTAGGAAAATAGTGCGCACGCTTGTAAACTGCTCTCTCCTTGACCTATAAAAGGAGGGGCAGTCCCCCGGCCGCAGGGAACCGACACGAAGACGGACAGCGCTCACTTGCACGCTTTCCGCCCTCATCCCGATATTGGCACTTGCCTCAATCAGTACCTCTGGGACCTGGAGGACCAGCCTTCTCTCCCGCCTCGCTTGTAGCACCCCTCTGCAAGCACTACGGTGCAACGCAATACGGTGCCCCGAGCACATCCCTGCTGGACGTACGGCCCTGGCCGGAACCAGGATAAATCTCGTGTCACCCAGTTGCTTAGCACCGACCATCGAGATATAGATCTCAATGCTCTTACTAGTTAGTGTCGGGACTACTTTCTGCACCGACAGTTGGCGCGCCAGGTAGGGGTCTTCGCGTCGAAGATCAGCTTCCACCAGCCACTCGATGGTGATCCGCACCGAGTACAGGGGCCAGAGGTACTCCATGGGCAGCTCGGACCCCCTCCCAGCCGGGTTCGAAATCCGGTTTGGGAGCCTGAACTTTCAGGCCACGGGGAGCGGCTACCTCATGCGCATCACCAACTGCGACGAGCTTCACCCGTGGCGGTCGACCGGGCCAAGACCGGTCCCCGTCGGACCCGTTGTCGACGCCCCGGCGCCCGCCCAAGCGGACGCCGCAGCCCTTCGGAACCTCAACGCCGACGGCGCTCTCGACAGGTGCGGATGGAACGACGTCGGGCCGCGCGCGTCGCCTCACAACGCGACGCAATCACTGGCGAGATGGCAACCGCTCCCGCGGGGGAGCGCGCGTTTCACGAGCCGCAGTTCCCCCTCGGCATGCGCGGCGCCGCGATGGCGTACGCCTCACCCGCCAGCACCGGTGTGGCGGCGCGCAGGGGCCGTCCTAGCCGTCATGTCCCGGCGGCCAGGAGCCTTACCACCACCACCAACGACGAGTCCTACCACGGCTCCACCAGCGAGCTGCCACCCGCCACCTCGCACTGGTACGCGGTGTGGGACTTCTCCGGCATAACGGATCCGGTGATGTTCCAGCGGTTCCTCGACGTCGCGGACTACCGGTTCAGCTACTCTGACGACTCCAGCGTCGGGAGCTACGACCCCGCGCGTGAGTGCTTCGTCGTGGTTGTCGACGACCAGGTGAATAGCGCGAACGCAGGGGCCGGCGACGGAGAAGCCCCTCAGGGCCCGGGAACTGGACTACTCCAGGGCGCGGGGCCAAGCGCAACCCCCACCTCGCTAGCGGCGGGCGCTGACATCAACGCGCAGCTAGCCCAAGGGTGTTTAGTTTGAATCTTGATTGGTGCAATTTAATAAAATAATTGTTTTGTTCTGGCCTTTCACATTATGTCATACCCCTCTGTCCCATAAAAAGTGCAATCTTAACTTTTAAAAAAATTACATAAAGAATGCAATCCTATAAAATAGATTTAACCACCTTCCTAATTAAGATTTGATTTACATGACAAAACTTAGTATATTTGGCAAACAAATGAGGGTATTAAAGTTTTTTCATTCTTCACTAATATGTTGTTAAAAAAATTAAAATTGCACTCTTTTATGAGACGGAGAGAGTATCGTTGTACTTTAAAAAACACATTATTCAGAAAATTATATTGTACTACCCGTTAATGGGTGAAGTTTGGACACCACACCAATTAATTTCTCTCCAAACTAAGAAACATTCTAAATTTTCTAAGAAACTTTTTTAAGATCAACCTACTCCCGGAAACAAGCATACAACTTTTCCCAAGGATATCTTCGATTTGCGAGTGATATATTTCTTTTTTTTCCAGAATGTGCATGTATTTTACACGGACTTACATAACACCACCTTAGATTTAATAAAAAAGAGAGAAGAAACTAAAGAAAAATTAGGCCTGGAGAGGGCAAAAAAGAGAAACATTCAGATAGACTATAGCTTCCTCCTCAATATAATTGTTTTTTTTTTGTCTGTATAAACTTGGCTAACCAGCTGGGAAAAATAAAATTGAAAATAACTTTCTTTGCTCATATTTTAGTTTTCCAAAAAAAAGAGTTCGGTCATATATATTAGATTAATTCCAGTTGCGCAAAAACTATTATATAGATTATAGAAAAAGACGGAAACCATTCAAAATTCAAATCTGCCGTCTGGCTTAGGAAAGGGGAAAACCCCAAGCAAAGCCTTCGTTCTATTCATCACTCGGCGGCACCCAAACCCACAGGCAGAGCAAGGAAATGGCGATCGCGATCTCGCAGGAGGCCTTCGACGCCATGGTCCGGGAGAACATGGAGGACCTCGGCATGGACGCCGACGAGGCCCTCGCCGACGCCGTCGAAGCCCTCTCTCTACAGGGCGCTGATCTGTCCGGTAACCACCCAACTCCCCATCAGATCCGCACCTTTCCGTTCTCTACATTCTTCACCTAAACCTCTCGCTGCTTCGTGCAGGGATCATCAAGCGCGTGCCGGGAGAGGCAGCCGCGGCGGAGGTGAGCCCGGTGGTGCGGGTGCTGGACGAACTGAAGGCTTCTCACAGTGCCAGTGGCGGGTTGGGGCAGGATCTGGACGGCTTGGTCTCTCTGATCGAGGCATTGCACGGCATGTGCTGCTCTGGAGAGGGGTCGGAGAATGCAGCGATCGCGGTGCGGAATGGCGGCGTGGAGGCGCTCGTCGCCCTGTGCGCGTCGGCCCAGGTTGCGCAGGAGAGGCTGCTTGCGTCGGCCTTAAAGGCGTTGAGCTCCGTGCTCAGGGGTATGATATGCTGTCCCTGCGGTCTTTCCAGATGCGGAAATGTGTTTGGAAATTTACAACATTCTTCCATTTACAATTTAAGTTTATAGTCACGATTTATTGACTTCACAGTAGAAATTTGAACTTTTGTGAAACTTGCATAGTAGCATGTATATATTACTGATGCTGTTAAAATACACCTGGAAGCAACAGCTTTTTCTGCTTGGCTGAACTTATGTGTGAAATTCACGAAGGAACTGTGTGCTAGAACCTAGGGTCTTCATCATTTTCAGAAATTGAAATAGTTGTGCTGATAAAAATCACCAAGAAATTGATCTATTCCAATGATGTTTTTGGGTTTAGTATAAACAGCTTACATTCTGTTTATGATATCAAATATAATACTGCAGCTACAAAATGACCTGTTCTGCAATGCCCTGGGGAATTTCAGTTGTGGTGCCATGCGTATTTAATTACCTTGTCATAATTATCAGTCTATTTTGCTTGATTCTGCACTGCAAACTGATGATGGCAAATGTATGGTCTGCTCTAAATTATATCCTGACAGACAATCTCAGTTCATTGTCTAATATCTAGACTTTTTTATATATAGACATTGGGAGCACCGAGAAGTTCAGACAAAGCGAGGGCCCCAAAATTGTCATGGATATCTTGAAAGGTGGCTCAGAAAGTTCAGATTTACTGGATGCTGGATTCAGTGTTGTGGCAGCAGGATCTGCTGGCAATGAAGTTGTGAAAGAATCCTTTCTGGACTTGAAGGTTGATGAACTCATTCTACATGTTATGAGGGAGAAATCAAAAACCAATGTGCAAAGCTTGTATGATGCCATACGTGTTCTGTTGACACCTGATGACAATCGAGTGGTGGCTTCTCAAGTATGCTCTATATGCTTGCAGCATTTTTCTTTATCTGAAAGTATGTGCTTGCATGATTGTTGAAACAGTAATGGTCCACATACTTGGAGGATTGTGCAAACTGCTAAGACTTGCGGTTTCAAGTGTATGACCAGTTGTATGCTAATATTCAAGTATGTGCAAGTATTTGGTAATGGCATCTGTTATGTGATATTTATAGAAATAGACTAACATATTAATTAACTTGCTCAAATATCTATTTGTGTTTTAGATGAGTCTCTATGTCATTGTTGAAACTGTAAGTTGCTGATTCATTTCAATTGGGATGCTACAAGAAGCAGAATGCAGCCTTTCAGTAAAAATTTGAAGGAATCAGATTCGATACTTGCAGTTTAGTACTAAACAAACTTTTAGCAATGATTGGTTATTGAGGTAGCATTAGCATGTTAACAGAAATAATATGAAAGTGCTAGGTGTTGACATCTGTATTTAGAGACGTTATGCCCATTGTTTTTGTTCCTTCTTGTATATGGTCATTTTGGTATCTCAAAGTCATCAGAACATGTGTACCTTAGTTGCTAATTTGATTTCAAATTTGTGTTGATCTGTTCATCACCTGATGCATTATAACAGCAGTTTCTATTTGTTTTCATCTCAATGAGTGGCTGGGGCTTTCATGCATATCTTCTATTTTACCACCCAATGCATATATTCTATTTTACTTTATCTTTGAGATGAGATATATCGACTAAAGTATATAAACTCGACCAGGTATATGGATATTCCCGGAGGTTTGCAGAAATTGGGATTGCTGAAGTTCTTGTCAGTGCACTTCGTGAACAAGTTGCTCCTTCCAGCTTGCCATCTGCTTGCGCTGCTTTAAAGTCGATCGCTGTCAATGTAAGCTTTGCCATGGTTTTCTTCTTCTTCCTTTTCAATTCTCATCTTCACCTTACTAGAAATAAATACCTTCTGAAGGCATTCACATTAGCAAGTTGAAATTTGGTTCAAATTTGAAAAATATGTACTCTTTATAATAAACTGCCAGACACCATCATTTCCATCCATGAAGGGGCTATGTTTATAAAGCAAAACTAGCTATTGCACACACACAGTAACCTATGTGGTTATAAGCTGCTATAGGAGAACTTCACCATCATCTTCTGTGTTACCACAGGATGAAATATGTCGTTCGATATCTGAAAATGGGGGGATCGATGTGCTGCTTCAATGCATTGATGAGGCTGGTGAACAGAAAAACAAAGTTATTGCAAAATCGTGTTGTTCTTTGTTGTCTAAGGTATGGAGGTGTGATACAACACTGCGACATTCATGTTCTTGAGAACACTTTACTTTCATCAAATTAAACTTATATCGCATTCTCTTCTTCTTAAGTTGGCTGCTAGCGATGCAAACAAGTCTGTTATCATCCAGCGAGGTGGTTTTGATAGGTTCTTAAAGCTTGCATCCAGATTTTCAGAAGATCCTTCCATAATACAGGAGGTACTACATATAGATAGGAGACACTGAAAAATATCTCTCTTTTTTTGACATACTTGCCTGAGCATGTGTGTACACTGTGCAGGTGATGTCTATGGTGACGGTCCTTACATTGAGGTCACCGGAAAATGCAGCGCGTGCAATGGAAATAGGCTACGGTACTCTGGCGATCCAGGCGATGCAACGGTTCCCGTCCTCCAGCCAGACTCAGAAGCAAGCTTGCCTTATGATTCGCAATCTAGTTGTCCGAAACCCTGAGAACAGGTATGCTGTGGAACATTCAAATATTTTCCTCTTGACATGATAACCTATGCATAATCACTCTGGCTAACATAGATATTCAGTGCCATTTGCCAGTGGTGACCTCCACAGCAAGTTTTACAGCCATCTCCAACGTATTAACTATTTGTAGTATGTTTCTACATCTGACACTTGTGTTGCCATTGCAGGACCATCCTACTTAATGATGGTGCAGAGAAGCTTATCAGAAAGGCCAAGGTGATGCACGGAAGCTGCAAAGATGCTGCCTCGTCAGCATTGAGAGATCTGGGCTTGGCCAATTACAACGCATAGACAGCATACAAAGTCTTATCTAGGTTGTGTTAAAGTTTGGCCATGGTAGAATGTTTTGGAGAAAAATACATGGTGCTTTTGTTACATGGTGCCACGGGCCCACGGCACAATGGAAACAGTTTGCGGCCTGATCGTTTGGCTGGTGGCTGGTTTGTTCTGAGATAAAAGTACTGCTGGCTGGTCACTGGTGGCTGATTTGTTGTGAGAGAAAAGTACGGTTGGCTGATAAGCCAAGCGAACAGGGCGTTGTAGAATCGTGCTGTGCTTGCATCGGTAACTGGCCACATTTTTGCACTGCATGATACTACTACATAGCATGGGGTGTTTGGTTTGATAAATCACCTCATTTAGAATAGATGAAATGGTCTGGCTATCCTATGAAATTTGGAGTGAACCCATTTCACATAATTAAACTAGAGTAAAGTGCACCAGCGGTCCCTAAACTATCAGTGGTGTGTCATCCCGGTCCCTAAACTCTCAGATTGACCATTCAGGTCCTCAAACTTGTTGGGTTATGTCATCCCGGTCCCAAAACTTGCAGATCACATGTTTAGATCATCAAACTTGTTCCATTGTGTCATCTTGGTCTCCAAACTTAGTTTTGAATCTCAACTATATAACAAATAATTCATAATTTTTTCATAACAAACTTTATATCAAAATTGTAACACTTGAAGTGATCTACAACTTTGTAGTTGAATTTTTTTAATTAAAAATGTTTAAGGTTCCAAAATTTAATTTCAAATTCCAAAATATTTAAAGCATACAACAATATTTTGGGGCCCTCAACAGTTTAAAGTCAAAAAAACATTTCACCTACAAAGTTGTTTACCACATTGAGGGTTACAATTTTGATGTAAATTTTGTCTATATTTGAATTCATATGAAAAATATGACTTACTTTTTGATATACAGTTTATAGATTGCTATGTTTTTAGTTTAGATGAGACTCAAAATCAAGTTTGGGGATCAAGGTGATACAACTGAACAAGTTCGAGGATCTAAATGGGTAACTTGCAAGTTTAGAGACTGGCATGACACAACTCAACAAATTTAAGGACCTAAACGGTCAATTTGAAAGTTTAGAGACCGGGATGACACACCTATGATAATTTAGGGACCGGCCGTGCACTTTACTCATTAAACTATATACGTGGGAATGAGCAAGAGATGGATCAACTCATTCCATAACGAAGATGGTGGAGATTGGTTTTCTCATTCCTCAAGCCAAACACCCATAATGCACAAACGTCAAGTGTGCCCTAACAGAAGGCAAAATACACAAACCCGGCACCTTCTGGCATCAGTCATCATTACGTTAATGGTGGTTTGCTGACCGAAACACTGAAACCATCTGTTAGCAGGTGTTTTTCAGAACCTGACTTCTAAGTCAATGCCGAGGATTACATTTCTACGGTAACATTGAGAGTCATGGATCCATGGTTCCTTTCATGCTGTTAACAAAAGGCTCTGGTGTCACCCTACTATTTCAGTTACTGTTGTGCAAGCACCCTCCTACAGGAACACATAAATCATGAACTCAGAATGTGCAAGCAAAAGCAGTTCCTCTCCTGATTAAATTCTACATTGGCCACAGATCTGATTAGTGCTTACCTGAACATTTTGACTCCCAAGAGAACACAAGAGATCAACTATTGTCCTACAAGGGAACACAAATTTATCAGAAATTTACCAGCGGACAATGATTAAAAATCCCATCGAGTGAACAACAGCAGAATGTGGTAGTTGAAAAGTACCTTGTCACTCTTCTCTGATCCTCCTGAAGGTTGGAACAACCTCGAAAATGCCTTCCTCTCCTGATCTCGTCTGTCAGAAATCTGCCAGAATCGCGGGTGGAAAGTCAGAAAAAGCTGACAGGAACATCCTTAGTCCTAAGATTCATAAGAAGTAATAAACCAACCTTCTTCTTTGCAGCAGCAAGTTCTCGCTTAATTCCTCCTGAAGAATGTCAAAACAAAATCCAGAGGTCACATTTGTGAACAAAAGAGTAACAATAAGAGATGAGGACATGCAAAAACACAAACCATCATTTGGCTCTAATTCCAGTGCTTGCTGAAAGCTCTCCACTGCAGCATCGATATAGTTGAGCGCCACGCGTACCTGCAAATATAGTACTATGTGAAATCCTTGTATGTCTACATGGATGTTTGAAATTTTGTTAATGAACTATTACCATGACAACAAAGACTACAAGTAGTAATACTGTATCAGGAATTATACTTATATACTACGGTAATGTGACAGAAATACAACATATAAGTATATTTGCAACCGAAAAACAAGACACGGAGAGCAAGTGTCATGGGAAAAGAAGGAACGCATTGTTTAACACGGTTTTGCTGAAACCCTTCTGATTGCACACTCACATCATATCATTTGTGCACTATACTGTCACAAATTTGAATTTCCACAATTTAACACCAAAGGCAGAAACTAACCTGTCCTTGTCGGAAAAAAGCTTTTGCATTGTCCTCCCTTTCACGCAGTGCAAAATCTGCATCTAACAAAGCACCCTCCAAATCTCCTAACTTCAATTTGCAAGCCTGAAGAAGTTATAACTGGCATCATTATAATACACCACAGAACATCAGAGATTTATAAGTGAACAACAGACTGGAATAGAACTTACAGAGCTATTTGTGAATATAATTGACTTTGTTTTTCGCAGCGCTGTGCTGCTCTCTGGACAAATAGACAGTGAGGACTAAGTAAAATGTGTGTTGATCTTTAATTACCAAAATGAAGAATAAACATAACCAAGCAGTGACGAGAAGAGGGGAAAAACTACCTTCATCAATATCTTCTTTCTCCCAGCAAAGATCTAAGTACCGCATGGCTTTTCTGTATTTTCTGAGGGCTGTCTTGTAATCCTGTTTCTGTACAGAGGCAGTAACATAAGATGTAAGATACCAAAAGAAGTCACGTTGGATACCTATTTACTGCATTTAGGTTAGCAAAGGATTTGGTCAGTTTTGTTTACAAGATGCAAGATATTCAGACTTCTACTGGGTTCTCAAAGTAGCTGACAGACTAAGTGGAGCGCACCAATGTTCTCACAGAATACCGTGTTTTGAAATTGACATGAAGTTCATTAGATAGTTGCATTGCATGACAACTATTTTGCTATAAATCTGAATAACCGATCTGCTGCAGTTGAAATGTACATATCACTTAAAAAGAGTATTTGCCAAATATTTAGTATAAGCTGCAGTCAGAAAAGAGAAAGAACCTTGAAACTTTCATTTCCAAAAGCCTTTGCAGACTCCACAGCATCAATCCACCAAGAAACTTCTGCAGGCTTTTCATCGAGATCAATCGGCCAATCAGGATACATGTCACCATCCTTGAAAAAGTTGACAACTCCGTCATTGGCACCTTCTGGTAGCTCTCCACAGTCAACAATAACAATATCATCAGTTGGGCGGTCAGCTTCATCAACAAAAATATGCTCCATTGCACGAACTACCCCCATTCCTTTTATAGCCCTTCCAAAAACAACATGTTTTCCATCAAGGTGAGGTGTTCGGGTGGTAGTAATGAAAAACTGAGATCCATTTGTGTCAGGTCCAGCATTTGCCATTGATAACATTCCTTTCCTCTCATGCTTCAAGACAAAATTCTCATCCTCAAAATTCAATCCATATATTGACAGCCCCCCAGTTCCATCACCAGCAGTTATATCTCCACCTTGGACCATAAAACCCTTGACTATGCGATGAAAACATGAGCCCTGAAAGCAACATTTTTTGTTGAAAAAAATACTTGTAAGTTGTCAAAAAAATGGAGTATAAAAGTCTAGGTGGAAAAACTGAAGTAATTGGCTGAGGTCAAAAGATAAATTAACTGTTCACAAAAAAAAATCAACCCATTCAGATCTACACAACAAAGTATTATCTTCATCTTTCTTTCAGCAATGGAAGAATGATTTTATAAAGTCTGAGGGGCATGCTAATTATGTCCAAGTCCAACACTCCAACTGACATAAACACCAGCAATCTCTTAGTAAGAAATGGGGAAGACAACTCTCCCGATATGTGCAAATCCCGACAACTACAAAGTACACACGTAGAAGTCCCACTATGCTCATTGTACCACTTGATACATGTAATTCCAACAGTTGACTGAAAGACTGAAAAGGCTAATCACTACAGCTCCAATTACGGATTTGAGTATTTCTCATGCATTGCATCACCATTCCAGCTTATGATGTGAAGAATCTCAGCTGTTGAATGCCAAACCTTGTTCAAAATGTCAACCATACAAGGTCCTATCACACCACAAACTACTAACTGAACATGAACATAAAAAATGCTGTTTCTAGGCGTTAAATCTACAGCAGGGATATTGTGCACACCAAAAATGCCAGAAACTGTGCATTTTACGTCCAGTTTCTGAATCTTAAAACATATTTGGATTAAAGCGAGCCCAAGGCTTTCTACGCATAATGATGACCATGAGCACATTGCTCAATCATGACCTTTTTCAGACCAATCTTGACTGCGCATTTCATGTTTCATAGGGTATTCTTGTGTTGCCAACAATAGTTGTTGCATAAAGCAAAGCTATGCAATTTTGAAAGGAACTATGATACATTGTGGCCTTTCAGCAGTACTTCAAACCACCAGAAAAGAAACTAAGTATTGGAAGGATATGCATGCTAACAGTGTGATGAGATCAAAAATGAAAGTAGAACCATGTGGCAGGGTATATAGTTTTGAGCTTACAAAAACTAGAGGAAGAAGACATTAACGGATAATATTGTCTGACAGAAGGAAACAGACAATACAAAGACCTCAAAAGTAGGTATTTGAAATGAAAGCAAAAGGGCAGCAAGGCCTTATATAGAGAACCTTGCAATGAATCAAAACAAAATCTACAATCTGCAGCTGCAATCACAAGTTAAATGCCCCCTCAAAATCTAACTAGATTGGCAAAACTGCATCAGATAAACTGAGTTAAGTTGTCCCAATGCCTAAATCAATTACTGTACGTTTGTATCCATCGCGTTGCATCACACCAGACTCCCAAGGGACTTTGACAGGCAAAATAAAGGGCACGAGAAGCTACCAGCGCGAAATCAATGTACAATTCGTGAATCCTGCCTCAACGGAGTTTACAGCTAAAAATTCGACCGAGTTAACCGCACGGACCCATTAATTATGAAACTGATTAATCTCGAGCAAACCTCTCTATGCGCACCAACCAAAATTCCAAACCTAATTGATAATACTCTTCCAAACCGCACTGATAGAGGACGAATTTCCGATTCGACGAGCAAAACCAAACAAACCCCAACTGCTTGCAACCGCACCACGGCAAAACCCCAAATAGGCCACCAAAAAACCCCAAGTAGGCAACCGCACCGCAGCAAACCACCAAACGACTGCAAGGGAGAACGCCAAAATGCACGAGACACGGGAAGTCAAACCTTGTAGTGGAGGGGAACGCCGCTGTCGGCGCTGACGCCCTTCTCGCCGGTGCAGAGGGCGCGGAAGTTCTCCGCCGTGCGCGGCACCACGGAGGCGTAGAGCTCCACCACGATCCGCCCCTCCAGCTCCCCGCCGATGCTGACGTCGAGGTAACACCTAGGGTTCCTCACCGCCAACTCCTCCACCGCCGCCGCCGACTCAGCAGCAGCGGGGCCCTCGCCGCCGTCATCCATCGCCGCGGCAAGCTGGGGACGCCGGCGCAAGCCCTAGCGGCAGCTCTGGAGGCGCGCGCGTCGGAGGCGGCCGCGTGAGCGAGCGAGGCGCCTTCGCGTCGGGAAGTTGTGTGCTGCAGGCTCGCGCGTTGGGGCGGCGTGGTTAGTTCAAACGAGGAGGAGGGGGCCGGCGGAGTGTGGACTGCGGAAGTGTGGAGTGTGGGTGGCAAGCGCAGGACAGCCGCGAGAGGTGCGTGAGCGTTGGCTGAGTGGGGTGGGGCCTCTTCTGTTGGGCTTGGGCCTAGACGACGTGGAAATTTTCAATCAATTTACTTTTTTTAGTTTTCTTTTTTAAAATCCCAATGTGACATCTGATCAAAAAAGATGGCAATTGGCCTAAAAAAGTATACTCCTTCCGTCTCTTATTGATAGTTGCTGGGAAAATATGCATGTAATAGAGCAACTCCAATGGGGGCCTCCATATGGGTTTCTACTCTAAATTTTAGAGGTTTGGTGAAAAAAAACAACTCCAGCACGACCTCCAAATGGCCCTCCATTTTTGAGGCCCCCTCCAAATTCCCCCTCCCACCCTCCATTTCTGGAGGCCCTCTACTTCCCCCTCCAAATTGTGGGTCCTACCGTTTTCGTTTTTTCTTACCTTTTCTTTTTCCTCTTCCTTGTCTGTCTTGTGGATCTCGCTGCCGCCTCCTCTGGCTTCGCCGGCTCGCCCCCGTCTCGCTGCCACAGCACCACCACCGGCTCGCCTGCATCCCGACGGCCGCGGAGCCGGCTCGCCTGCGGCGCGGCGTACGCCGACACCGCCACCGCCGACACTTGCTGCGGGGGCAGGAATACCCGTAGCCCATCGGCGCCACCGCCTGGAAGAAGCTCCACAGCAGCAGCAACTCGTGCCCACGGAGGTACGGGATCTGCAGGTCCGCGCGCGTGGCGACGGATGACCTACGACGCCACCGGAGTCCCTCGCGGATGCCTCCAGGTCTTGCTCCTCATGGGCCACCTTCTAAGGCGACACAGGCGGCGAGCTCGGGTGCCGGGCGGGATGTCACTCCCAAGCTCCGAGCGACAGAGCGGCAACGGGGACCTCCTGCGTGGAGAAGCGGAGGAGGCACCAGTAGTCCGGGATGGACTCAATCGGAGAGGACTTGTGCTCGATTGAAGAAGAAAAGAGAGGATCGTGACTAGTGTTCGGTGCAGAGAGGAAGCCAGGACGACCACCGCCGCCGCGAGCAGGCCGAGGCCGAAGCACGCTAGGTCGCGCCGTGCGCGGGAGCACGAGGCCGAGACCTGAGAGGAGGAGGAGGCAAGGGATGGGGATGAACCGGACGTCGGCTGCCCCTCCTGCCCCTGCCCGACCCCGCCCTTGCAGCCGCGGATCCAGGGCGCGGAGGCCACCATGGCTGGGAGCCGGAGGAGGAGGAAGGCGGAGCGGGAAGGGCACCGCCGCGCCGGGGAGCTCAAGGAGGGGCCGGTGTAGGGAGGGAGGAAGCGAGCGGTTCGGCCCCGCGACGAGCCGGCGGAGCGAGGAGGTCGGTCGTGGCATAGCTCGACATGCGAGAGGGAGAGAGATGGGGAGGCAACACGGCTGACAAATGGGGTCCACAGAAAAATGGAGGCTCAATTTGATGGTCGCCGCTGGAGTTGAGATCTAATTTTAAGGCGTTGTACTTTTGAGTTGGGCCTTCAAATGTATTTTGAAGGCCTCATTTTGGAGCATTTGAAGGCCTCATTTTGGAGGTCTCTGCTGGAGTTACTCTAAGGGATCAGTGACAAGAGACGAGAAAGTACAAGAATTTGTGGTTATTAAAAAATGACTGTCATCGTTAGGACCTCACCTTCAGATCCAGAGGGGAGGGACGTGGGACGAGGGTGGGCAGCGGGGACAGGTATCACAAAAGCTGCGAACCTGATACCATCAGCGAGATGTGCAGTTTAGCAAGGTAAACAGAAACTTTCTAACTCCATGCACAATGTGCTGCACACAAGCACATTCCTGACCTCTAACCCTCCAAGGTTGGATTGAAATGTCGACCTTGTTCACAAAAACTCAAGAATTGTAGTCAGCAGTTGAGCATGCATGATGTCCTGTTGCCGTTGATTTCAGCAAGACAATTATAGGTAATATATGTAAGCTCCCAAGTCATAGACCAGAACTTATGATAGCACGGTACATAGCAGTACAGCGATAAAAACAAAAGTAGACATGATGATTCTAAAGGCTTAGTTAACATCCTAGCAGACGGTACAAGCGGCACATCGCATCATGAAGCCACAAGGATGACAAATCAGGTTAACTGATCTCGCTTCCAATGCAAAGATTATTGCAGTCTAGGTTTGTCCCCAACACAAGTGCCTATCCACAGAGGCCGCAGCTCCTCCATTCAGATTCGCACGGACACTTGTCTTCTTATTTCCATGCAACACCAGGCAACCTACAAAGTGGCCACCACTTCAGTAAAAAGATACTAACACAAGATAACATATGAAACCAAATTTACATAAAACATAAAAATTATTATTCCGTTTAAACATCCTTGATGGGCATGCATAGAAACTTACCCTCTATATATCTAACACTAGAACATTGGTAAGCACTACTTTAAACCTTATAATAAGGTTTGGTTCTAAAAAATGTCCAATGGATCAACACAAAAAGATAAACTGGAAAAAGAAACAGCCAGATCAGATAAGACCAGTGCATCTAAATCATACTGTTATGCCTCCAAAACCAAAATTAACCTTCTATCTACTTTTATTTCAGTTTATTAGTATAGCGAAACCCAAATCTAAGCTGGTAAAATTACATAACTAAAATGTTCTGTTATCTGATGAACCCGCATAAAAGACAAAGCAATTAGTGACTCACCCTAATTTCAGGGATACATCTGAACCATCATCATTATCCTGTGAACTTCCAGAGTGCAGTGCAGTCATCACAGATTCAGAGGATTGCCCGTCTTCAGCAGTAACATTTTCAGTATCAACAACTGTTTGCTTGCCAGCTGGAGGCATCTGGGATACCTGTGTCCATATATATAAGACGGAAGTGCAAACATGCATTGAGATGGATGATGCATCCTTCAAAGAAATGATGGCTAGCTAAAAGAGTGCAGTTAATACTTGATTCCTCAGTTGCATGTTCTCATCTGCCAGCTGGGAACTCTGCAGTACAGCATGGAAAAAAATAATGTTTATTACTCGCACTATTTTCCTTTAGAACTGTAGGGAGAAAGAACATGCTGAATATATATTGGCTACCTAATTCATCTCCCTAATCAAGTGACAATGAAACATCAAACCAAAAGCTAGGCGATGATATTAGCTGTAAGTTTTTGTATGTATCTGTAAACTAGCTAGTGAGCAATGCCCTTTACTAGAAAACATGCTTAGTCTGCTAATGCAATTTCTGAACAGCTTTTAAAATATCATAATGAAAACCTCTAGATTCTTAACTGAGACACGAGTGTCCACTTTGACACAACTGTCTTAAAACTTTGAATGCCTCGAGTGAACAATTTTTCTTTAAACTAAAAGGTGACTGTTAACCCCCCATCTAAAAGGAGGTTTCTTTTTTAAAAAAAACCTTGCTCCTCTTAGGTTTCAGGCATGCGGTTCCAAAAACATAAGACAAAAAAAGAGCACCATAAATCCACTTGTGTATTTCTTAAAGCTCTCACAGATGAGAGAAACTCAGCAGTAAGCCAAAAAACATTGAAACACATGTGAACCATATTGAATTAAGACTATCTAATCACGATCCAACAGCTATAAGACAACTATATTCTATATGTAAGCTAAATTATCGGCATCACTTAATTTAGCAAACTTTGCACAAACAAGTAATATAATGAGCTTTAGAGGTGGATGCTATTGGTAAATTTTAATACTCACATGCACATATTTTGTATTTGATACAAGTGGATTTCGATCAGGTATTCTAGTTTCAATGACGTGTAGCTAGATGTAATAAATCATATAGCTTAAGCATCTAGTAGTTAAAAAATGGTGTGATCCGCCTATTATCCTTTATATATATATATATATATATATATATATATATATATATATATATATATATATATATATATATATATATATATATATATATATATATATATATATATATAAGTGAAACCCTTTAACTGTTCCTTACCTTTCGTTGGAGCTCACTGATCTGTTCCAAGAATTGTTGATCCTGCAATTATATACCCAATGAAACTGTGGTTCATATTGCCCAATAGAAATAGGACCAAGCCTAATCACCATACACTCGCAAAAAAAAAGCTTAATCACCATACCTTTGTCTGAAGCACCTTGTGCAGACCAGATTCCAGGCTCTTCTCCAACTGCTGTAGTTCATCAACAGTCAATCCCTCAAGCTCCTCACCTCTCATCTGCCTATAAATAATAAATGAAGCAACATAATTCATAAGAATACACATTGCAGATATTTTTTCAATGATCATATAAAAAAGGAATAGGACATATACCTGAGTCGAAGGCTTGCTTCTGTGAGTTGATCATTCAAATTTGCATATTTGCTATGCTCCAACTGAAAGGAAAAGGCAGGACTGTCAATATCAGCAACAAAGTAGACAAGGTAGAGTTCTATATCATTAATAAAAGAAAATAAAAAAGAACAACAAATCACATAAGCTTTGCAGATGCATGCATTCAACAATATTTTATCTCTGAACAGTACCAAGAGAAATTTAAGAATGGATTAAGAATATTTCCAGGTTTGAAAAAATAAGTGCACCAAAATAAAGATAGTGAATGTGTTTTTCATTTTTATTATTTCTAAATAGATGATTAATTAGCCCCTCGTACTCATGATAAATTAAACAAAAAATTGTGCTCTACGTACCATGTCCACTTAGTATGGTGGGAGTGTTATTCTTAACGGACATTAAAGCGAATCGAGGGATTAAAGGATAAGTAGTGTTTCATAAATGATAAAAAAGGCCAACTAGGAACATCACTTGAGCTAGCATGCTGCAAGTTGTGGTGCAATTAGTGTTCGAGAAAAAAGTCGTGGTGCAATCATTGATCAGCTAGGGTGCACACACAAAAAGAAACCAAAGAAGTTTTCTTATACAAGTTTCTTTCAATGGAAACTTTTTTAATTTTGTTAACCCAAAATAAAGATGCAAACTAGAGGACTTTAACATGCCCAGACCTTTGACATGAAATGACCCACTTTGCAGCATATTCTCACATATCACTTCTGCTGTTTCCTGGGTTATTTCCATGTAACGTACCATGTACTACCTAGCATTACAGTAGAGAAAAGAATGATTACATACGTTCAAGTCAAGCGAAGGCTGTTCTGTTTTCCCCAGATTTTTAGAATGTGTGTTGTACTTGTCAATGATCTCATTCATACTGTCAAAGGGAAGCAATGTCAGAACCATAACATGCTACAAAAAAAATCAGGATACAAGATTAAGTAACAAAGATGAAAAGATGCAATATTCTATAGGCTGATTATTATACACACAAGCGGACAAAGATTGGCGCTTTCATGGAAAAAGAGATTTCCCAATAAGAAGACACCTGTAGTTGAGATTGCATAAGCAAAAATAGGACAACAACGAAGCATATATCAAACAAGACTTGGTCATTTCATATTCAAGGGTCAATAAAACCCTTTAGTGACATCTGAACTTGGCAAAATAAAAGAAGATAAAGCATAAATATAGGACTTAAAAAGGGTATGACATCATTCAGTGGATATTAAACGGTTAGCAGCCTTTTCATTAAGTCTACCGGTGCATTTGCTGTAGGTAAAATCAACAACTTCTATATGTCTGCACATAGCATTTTCAAGTTATACCCTCTCATTGTTTTCCCCATCAACTAAAACATGCATATTCCTTAATGAGGACTTAATATATTGGGCCTTTCATAATGTATTATTTAACAAGGGCAAGATCAAACCTGCTTCAAAATTAACATCTGTTCATACACATTACGTGTGCTTCTACATTGCATTTGTTGTTTGCGAAAATCATATCATTTCAAGATGTTGTCATCTTAACTCTTAACAAACGTCATTCAACAAGAAATAATTGATTTTAACAAAAAAGATACAGAAGAAATATTTCAGTAAAATAAAGTATGTTTGGATATATCCATGATCATACAACATATTTGAAACTGTCTTGAACCATAACTGTTACAAAAAACTGCACTCTCAACGATGAGGTTTCTGTTAGACCAAGAAGTTGTGATCACGGCATGTGGATCGATTGATACATAATGAAAAAGTAAAACCATTAAATATTTCACTGTCAAAGGGAAGCACTTCCAAGTAATAACATGATGACCAATTAAGTTGTGCAAACAAATACTAGCAAGGCATGTCATTTGTCTAGCTGAGAAAAAGTTGTCCCTTTAATATGTACAGCACAAAGGCGTATACAGATCTCTTTTTTAAAAAAAAATCGAGTTATGCATCATCGAGTGGGGGGGAACAATGCATCCGATCGAGATTCCTCGAAAATGACAAGAATGCATTAACAATAACTTTATAAAACAGATTGGCATCATTTTCAGTTGATGTTTGTAAAAAAAGAAGGGGTGCATTGAACATAAAACAAATATGATGCTGCAAGATGATGGAAATATGTATGCTGTGAACAGAACCTAATGACAGCATACATAAAGAAAGTTATTCCCAACAATCACATTCTAGAACTGCTGCTGTCGAATAGAACATGGACAAAGTGGAGTATATCATAAACAAGTATTTGGCAGAACATCTAGGAACCACATAAATGATTGCCTCAAAGGATGGCTCGCTTTCAGCACACAACAAAAGAATGATGACGAACTAGAGCTGTAAGAGTGGCACAGATTCAACAAATAAAAGAAGAAGAAAATCATATGGAAAAACAATCATATCGAAAAATAGTAGTAGCACATGGTCAACCAAGACAAATTTCCTATCAACCAACAGTAGCACATATATAACAAAAACAAAGCAAGCTCTACACAGCCAGCAGGCAGTATTTTTGCAGCATGGCAGTACGCACAAAGCACGAGACCCTCTTTTGATCACTGATAATGTAGTGCCACCCAGCACCACATAAAATCACAAGGGCGGTCGTACGTAATTAGCAGGCGCAACTTTACTCCCACCACAGAACTGAGAAGACGCACATATACCTCGATTAACTCTACACACTCATACGCACAGCAAATAACAGAGGTCACCGTACAAGCAGCAGCCGAGATGCCTCGTCAGTATACACACCCCAAACGGGAAAAAGAAAAGTCAAGTCACAAAAACAATAAGCAAGCACAAACCGAAACTACAGTAACTACAGTAAACTAGCTAGATAGAAAAATCCCCATTTCCCTGAGATTAGACGCAAAAACGCACCCGCAGTCTCGAACCGACATCTATCATTCTCGGCAGATTCATCCATCCCCATGGTAAAAGAGGCGATCCGATCAGAACCGTCAATATCAACACGTCGCGTGATCTCCGTATGATGAAGAAAATATGGGAGAGGCAGAAGTATCACGCAGCGGGAACCCTAACCAGGCCGGATCTTACGACTCGGAAGGCGTGAGGGGAGGGTAGGCTGGTAGATCTGCCGAAACTCGGCGGCATGGGGCGGAAGTGACGAGGGGGGGTAGACGGAAGGGCGCGAAGGCGGCGTGCGCATACGCACCTGGAGCTGGCGAACTGGGAGAGCTTCCCCGTGGATGAGAAGACGATGAGCGCGACGTCGGCATCGCACAGCACGGAGAGCTCCTCGGCCTTCTTGAACAGTCCGCGGCGGCGCTTGGAGAACGTGACCTGCCGCGCCGCCGCGCTCTCTATCCTCTTTATCTCCCGCCGCTCCCTCGCCATCGCCGCCCGCCGATCCCCCCCTCTCTTTCTCTGCCGGCGCCGGGCGAACCCCGGACTAGGACGTACGGCGGCCTCACGCGTCCCACGCGGCGGAGGCGGGGGAGGGAGAGGTCGGAGGCAGGCCGGCCGGTCGGCGGTGGGGGGCTGTGTGTGATGTGATGCGAAAGGAGAGGAGGAGGGAGGGGGAGAGGGAGAGGGAGAGGGGGAGAGAGAAGGAGAGGAAAGGGGAAGGGGCGAGTTGGGGTCTCGAGACGGGGAACTTGCTCCTATTGGCAGGTCGGCATAAATAAAGCCACCCGGCGACAGCCCACGCAAATTAACCCCATGGCCACCGGAATAAACAAGGCATAAAAGTGGGCGAGCGAAATGGGGCGGGGCTACGGGGCCGGCCGGCCCAGTCATTGTTTAAGCGCCCGCCACACGGAACCGCCGCGCCGGGCGGGGCCCACCTGCGCAGAGAGCGAGAGGAGGAGGCTAGACCAGGCGTAGGGATGGGTCGAAGTGGAGCGAGGTGGAGGATTCCTGAAAAGGAAAGGGGGAGTGGGGGGTGGAGGAGGAGCATGGCACGGCCGCACCAGAACAGTACAGCCTGTAGCTGGCGGCCGCGTGCGCGCCGTGACGGTGCTTCTGTGCTGCTTGCTGGCCTCCTCCTGCCGCTGCCGCGGCCGCAGCCGCAGCGGCAGCGCGTCGGGGGAAATCAAGGAGAAAGCCGACGGGGGAGGAGAGGGATGGGGAAGGGAAGGGAAGGAAAGTGAGAGAAAAAGGTGGAGCGGAGATGCTGCGCCTGCGCGCTGCGCGTGGCGGGGATTGGCCGAACGGCACGGCCGCGTACTGCTGCAACTCCCCGGATTCGCTGTTCCGGCCCCCGACCCTGTGGCGCCCCGGTGTGCCGCCGCGCCGCTCCCGGGCTCACGCGGTCATCCCGGCCGTCCACATCTCGCGCCGATTTTTGCTCAGTCAGACTTACCACTTAAGGAGGTAGCTTCCATTTCTACTCTTGATCAGTGATTACTAACGGCTTTTTGCTCTTCTTTAGTCGTGGCACTGACAGACTAAAGTGTGGTTTGTCACGGTTGATGTTTGGTGGCATATAACAGACAGTTCTTTGCAGTTTTAAATCATGGTTCTGATTCCACATAGTGTCAGTACCTAACAATTGTTAGTACTCCCTCCATTCATTTATCCAAGGTCTATTTGTACTTGGCTCGATCAAAGACCAAGGAAAGGGATTAAGTCCCTCATATCATTAATTTTCCAAAAATCATGTGAGAGAGACTTATGCCTCGCACGGACTCCAAAGCGTCGATTTAGTGTTTTTCAATAAAAAAACACAAATAGAACAAGCATAAATGGATTTTCAGATTTTGAAATAGGCCTTGGATAGTTGAAAGTAGGGACCACACCCGCACCGACCGTGGTAGGAAAAGAAATTAAAAGCGCCGTGGAGTAAGAAATTGATCTGAACGGATTAGTCGATGCAGTGAGCTATTTTCATCTAACAGTGCCGTGGCCCAGCATATGACGAGATGTTGCAACATCAGGAGGACGTCGGTGAACCAGGTGGAGAAAGAGGAGTACAGTCTATATGAGAACAATAATGAGGCTATTGAACTGGGGAAAATATATAGGGGGTGATTGGGACCGCTCGCTCCCGTTTTTTTCCGCCTCCGCTCCGGCTCCACGGTGCCAAACACATCTAGCTCCACGAACTCGCTCCAAGAAAAACGTGGAGCCGGAGGCCAACTCCACGTTTTTCTTGGAGTACCTCAAGGGGTACTCCACCAACTCCACGTTTTTTATGGAGTAGCACCTCGCTTCACGAACTCCACGGTGGAGCCGCTCCATGGTGGAGTTCGTGGAGCGGAAGCCGGAAAAACGGGAGCGAGTAGTCCCAAACACGCCCATAAGGAACTCGCTGCCGCGCAGCAGCGAGAGCGCGATGCGATATGCCTTCCGTGCCCACAAAAATGTGTCAGGTACTGTTTAGTTGGGGGTTAAAAATTGTGCACGCATTTTTTAACCGTTAAATGTATTAAATCAAATAAAAACAGTTTACAAAACTAACTTTACAACTCCTATGCTGATTTATGAGGCGAATCTAGTATGATATAATGGGACCTTTAACCCCATGTTTGGAGAATGGTGATATAGTATTACTGTAGCAAATTATAGATTAATTAGGCTTGTTAGATTCGTCGTGTAAAGTCGCACCAATTTGTGAAAAGATTTTTTTGCAAATAGACTTTCTTTAGGATACCATACATTCATGATTCTCATAGTGAAAATAATTCGACCCATTTAACTAAACACAAGAGGAGGAAAAAAGATGACATGTCCTACGAAGTGTTGCGGCGAAGAAAAGCAAATCCCATTCTTAAAAAAAAAGAGCTACTCCGTTCGTCCATGTTTACAAGGCACACACGTATCAAGATTCAGATTGTATAATTTTTTACTAATAATTTAACTATTAAATTCTTACTTTTGTAATATGAACTTTATATAGTTGGATTCGCAGTGAAATATACTTTACTATGATTGTAAATTTGTAACCGTACTTCCTCCGTCCCACAAAAACCGTTTAGAAAATTTAAGACATGTTATTAGTTGTGACAAATGATATTGTTGTGCCTAATCAATGATGCATTGAAACCTAAAAAGAGACATCAAATAAGCATTCGATAGGCTCCATGCACTTCTAAATGTAATATTTTCATGATACTTGTATTAGTTTAATAAGAACATTTATTACAAACTAAACAACACTCTTCGTGGGACGAATTTTGAAGGCTAAATGAGTAATCTTTATGGACCGAGGAAGTAAGTGATATAATATATGATATATAAATGATCAAAGTATCATTTGGAAGACCATGCCAAGTTATGATGTGACTTCAAAAATTAAAAGAGATAGTATCAAAGCAAGGACATAAAACCATTTCACACGCTGTACCATAGGATGTTTCAAAAATACAGGACCACAAGCTAGTGATGTCAAACCGCAAACGTCACGTTGCATGCAGATAAACATGGAAAAGCAGCCACTCCCTCTCTGTCGCTCAAAACGTCTTTGTGAACAACACTCATAATACTTATCATTTTGGTTTTCTATATACTCTTTTCGTTTCAAAATACTTGTCATTCTGAGTTTCTGAGTTTGTAGATAGTACATTCTCTTTGTTATGTATGTGGACATAGCAACTATCTAAATACATAACAAAGGCAATGTACTTAAAGATGTCAGAATGATGGAGTATAATATAAGCTGTGTAAATTGCAGTAAACAGAACCAAAAGATTCATTGCCCAAACTGGCTAATCTCCCCGTGCCTAATTAATCCCCATCTCGTAACCAAACCAGCCGGTCTCCGTGCAATGTCCAATCACAATCAAGCGCGAAATCCAACCGCATCTCATCCGGCAGGGGGGGCGTGCTATAGCCCCGATATGCCGAATCAGTAGATGGGATTACTTTATCTGTTGAGCTTTTGGCATTAGCCAAAGAGATCGAGCTAATCTGGGTAGTAGGAGTGGATCGAAGCGGTAAAAGGAATCGTTTCTTTCGGACCAACGGCCGCGCTAGCCTAACCCGAGGCGAACATTTGTCTGGGCCTGGCCACGCGCGGGTGCGCGCACGGCGGCGCACGCCAGCGCGTCCCCGTCGTCCGTCTCGCCCACACGCACTTTGCACGGCGGTCAAACCCACAACAGTCCAGTTTCCTCTGCCGCGGCGCAGCCTTTTTCCCTCGCCTCGTCATGATGCTGCATGGTGGTGGACTCGTACGGCCGGCCGCCTGGAGCCCTGGAGGCTGGAAAGAAATCAAAATAAAAAAAGTGGCGAATCATTGTAAAAGTGGCGAATCTATTCGATAGATTTTAAAATATTTTTCTGATTTGCATTATTAATTTGTTGCGAGAGGAAATTCCGAGAAAAATACTATCTTCGTTCTCAAATATATACCTTTTAGGACAAGTAATTTAGTTCGAAAATGGACTATAGGGGGTGTTTGAATCCATGAGTTATTTTTTAAGCCCACCCCTTTTTAAATTTAAATACCAAATAAGAACCAAACACGTGTGAAATTTATTTTAGCCTATTTGCAACTAGCTCACCCAAAATAATTATCCTCAAAATACATGCTAATTGGGCTATTTTTTCTAAGGGCAAGGGGGAGAGAGGGGTAAGGTCACAAATAGCTCAAATAGCCCAAGATCCAAACAACTCAAGGGCTATTTCATTATAAAGCTATTTTCTTAAGCCTAAACTTTAGTTTCTCAAAATAGCTCTAAGAAAATAGCTCTTTAATAAAATAGCCCTTGAGTTGTTTGGGTCCAAGAGCTATTTGACCTTCCCCCTCTCTCCCTTGCCCTTAAAAAAAATAGCCCAATTAGCATGTATTTTGGGGATAATTATTTTGGGTGAGTTAGTTGCAAATAGCTCTAAAATAACCCACCTGTTTGGTTGCTATTTGAGCTATTTAGGCTAAAAAGGGGTGAGCTAAAAAAATAGCTCATGGATTCAAACACCCCATATATCGCCTTGTTTATTCTAAACGTCATAATATATATTATGGATCGAGGGAGTTTAAAACTATAACGTCCGTCTAGATTCCAGACTTCCACGGGTACTCGTCCTAGATCTCAAATTACAATTTGAACTGCTTTGGCAAGAAAGCTATAGCTCTAAAATGCAGACTCATGGCCATTCCATCCTAAGAGTCGCATCCTCAAAACGAGGAAAGGATGGAAACGGTTCCGGGTCCGTTGTTGCAAAATGCAGTTCGCCCCCAACTGCATCCTCCGTTTGCACATGCAGAAGCGATACATTATTGGAGATTCCCTATCCCACCCCACTAGCGCAAAATAGGGAAAGAAAATTTACTGTGCCGGCTCAAATATGAGCAAAGCCCCAGCCCACGACCGCATTCCCGGGAATTTTCCGGCGGTCTGCAAACCAATCGTCGCCCTCCTCCCTCCCTCCATCCACCCTCGTGCCCCTCCTCCGTCGAACTGCTCCTTCCTCCGTCGCCATCTCGCGGGCACCACAACCCCCTGCTCTCCTCCGGCCGGCCTCGCTCCTCGGCCTCCCTCTGCCGACCGGCGGAGCCCGCAAGGAGGCGTCCGGACGCAGGGCAGAGTTCGATTGGAACTGTCTGGATCTCGCCCGCGTCTCCCGTCCGCCGCCACTCCACGCGCCTTTGCTTTGTCGTTTCCCATCCACGACGACGTTGACCTTCGGGTTTGATGCATCACCCCCGATCGGGCGGAATCCGCCGGCGCGGCCGTCAATTGGCGTGGCTGGGTGCCGACACGGGTTGCAAACCGGTGGATTTGGGCCTCGGGGCCGCGACGGTGGAGCAGGAAGGCATCGACCTCACCCGAGCCGCTCCTGCTCCGCGCACCCGCCATCGGAGCCGACCGCGAGGCTGCCACCGTGTGCCTTCGCCGCGGAGCGCCGGATCTGGGGAGCACAGGTCGAGGGACTGGATCTTCCGGGGAGGAGCAATATCGACGGCGGCGGAGGCGCTCGCCCTTCATCCCTCCTCTTCCCATCGCCCCCGCGCAGCGTCCTCCCCATGTTCGCCTCCGCTCCTCCACCTCCGCTCGATGCCAACACCAGCAGGAGCTCCAACTGCCGCGTTATTACGCGAAGGGAATAGGGAAACTGCTGGAGACCATCCTCTTTTGCAGCACGGGGTTGTCCTCTCTCCTGCTGCATATTGCAGATGGGGCGACGGAAATGTGTTGTGGATAGTCTAAGTCAATGGCGGAACTAGAGAGAAAATTTAGGGGGAGGGGGGGCAGGCAAACATTTGTCAGTTTTAATTTGATAATTAATCTCAATTTTATAAGCATACAATAAATAACTAGCTATAACTATATAGTAGTTAATTATGAAACGATAATATGGAAGAATGATAATGATGTCTACCTTTCTTATGTAGTTGTAGCCCACCATTGCAGGCTCACAGTCACACACCGCCGACCGCTGTGGTCACCAGTGACCTACTTTGCAGCTTGCTGTCGCTGATACCATTGTCGTCGAGCGTCAGCCTCAGCCTTGCATCCAGGTGCTCTTGCCGTCGAAGCATTACGCTGTCACCACAATACCACATAGGTCTGGCCATCTCGAGCTCTCCATGCAGGATGACTGCCAATTGGGAACTCGTGATATCGATTCAGGCAGGGCTCTGGGAGGGATACATGCATTATGTTTATATATTGGCCTTCTTTATTAGTTGGGGCAGCAAGCTAGCAAGTCATTAGAAGCCTGCTTTGGGATGTCGCTGGACTAAGAAACATGCAGAGCTATTAGAAGGGAAAAAATATTGTTAGGGGGCCATGGCCCCTGCCAGCCCCCCTCAGTTCCGCCACCGGTCTAACTGGTTTTCTACCGCCCAAGGGGTAATTCTCACGTGAGAACCCAGAAAGGAATCCTTTGGGAGCATGGGATCCCGCTATTGGCGGAGTACTGGCGGGAACAGTGCTCACTCTAGTGGTAGTAGAGCGAGCTCATAGGCTACCACAAGTAGAAACACTAGGCTGAAAGGCTACCTACGACGGAGCACCCACCCAGCCCGCCGCCCTTTGCGTACGCCCCGGCCGCCGGGCGGCACCGTGACGACGGCGTGCGCAGGGTATGTACCCGCCGCCCGCGCTCCGTGGAACAAGGCTCAAGGCTGCCGAGCCGTCCAATCCCCGGCCCTCCGCTCTCGATCGCACTCTTCCACGCGGGTGTCTCGCCAAAGCGTACTGCTCCTACTACTCCGTAGGCCGTGGAGCGTCTAGAGCCCTCTCAGCCCTGTGCCCCTGTGCGCAGGCAGCACAACCTCACGGGCAGAGCAGTGATCTGCGCACAGCACAGGGGTTCAAGCGACGGACCGCTCCGGCGGCGAGCCCGCGATTGGGCGGGTGAGGGCGACCGGGGCGACGGGTGGGTGGGTGGGTGAGTGACCCGGCGCCTCGTACGCACAGCCAGCTAGCCGTGGCGCGATGCTCTACTCGCGTCCTATGCCTTCCTCTCTCCCACCCCGGCAAAAGAGCGCGGTGGCGGGTGGCTTTCAACGACACCAGAGGGGGAGCAAACAATCAACAAAGGCCACCTCGACCGAGGCAAACCTCGAGACTGAACCCGCACTGTCTTCCTTCGTAAGGAAGCTACCCAGCGCTCTCCTTCGCCCTTTCGGTGTAAGAATTAGAGATTGGAGCCAACAACGATTTCATGTTGATCCATGGTATAAGTACCGTACCCAGTTACAATCGGCAACTGCCGGAGCGCGGGCGCGCAGGGCGCGCACGGCGTGCGCGACGTGCGTAGCGTGCGCGTCGTGGACGCCGGACGTGGTCTACAGAGGGCGGGAAAATCTCTGGAGACCAAAGTTAAACGTAACGCACACACACGCTGTATCACCCCCCGCAGTCTTAGCGTTCTTCAGCTCGATGACGCAAAGACTGTCTCGGAAGGCTTCGAATGTGCGCGTAGGGAGCCCCTTCGTCATGACATCGGCGTACTGCTCACCTGTCGGTACATGTACAACGCGGAGCTGGCCGATCTGCACGCGCTCGCGAACGAAGTGGATGTCCAGCTCGATGTGCTTGGTCCGTTTGTGGTGCACCGGGTTCTTCGACATGTATACAGCCGAGACGTTGTCGCAGAAGATGACGGTGGCCTTGGAGACCGGGAAGTATAGCTCACCGAGCAGCTGCCGTAGCCATATGCATTCGGCGGCGGCGTTGGCAACGCCACGGTACTCCGCTTCTGCGCTGGAGCGAGATACCGTTGGCTGTCGCTTCGAAGACCACGACACGAGCGAGTCGCCGAGGAAGACGCAGAAGCCCGACGTCGAGCGGCGCGTCTCCGGGCAGCCACCCCAGTCCGCGTCGGAGTATGCCGTGACGTCCAGAGACGACGAGGCGCGGAGCAGGAGGCCGTGAGTAGTGGTGCCTCGAATGTAGCGTAGGATCCGCTTCAGTTGGACCAAGTGATTCTGACGAGGGTCGTGCATATACAAGCACGCTTGCTGCACGGCGAATGCGAGGTCCGGGCGCGTTATGGTCAGGTACTGCAGAGCGCCCGCGATGCTGCGGTAGGCCGTCTTGTCGGAGACAGGGGGGCCATCGGAGTCGAGCTTGCCGTTGGTGTCGATGGGCGTCGCAGCGGCCTTGCAGTTGGCCATGCCGGCACGCTCGAGGATGTGTTCGGCGTAGCGACCCTGGGAGAGGTAGAAGCCATCGGGGGAGTGCCGAACGTCGATGCCGAGGAAGAAGTTCAGCGCTCCCATGTCCTTCACTGCAAACTCGGCACGGAGGGCGTCGACGATTTGTTGCAGCAGTGCGGGGCTCGACGCGGTGAGCACCATGTCGTCGACGTAGAGGAGCAGGTAGATGATGTCGCGGCCGCGGCGCAGGACGAAGAGGGAGGAGTCCGACCTTGTGGCTGTGAATCCCAGCTTGATGGCGTGAGTCGCGAAGCGGGTGAACCAGGCGCGCGGTGCTTGTCGTAGGCCGTACAGCGACTTGTCGAGGAGACAGACAGCTTGGGGACGAGCAGCATCCGCGAAGCCGATCGGTTGTTGACAGAAGACGTGTTCGTCGAGACGACCATGGAGAAAGACGTTCGAGACGTCGAGTTGACGCGTCGGCCACCGCTTCGAGGCTGCAATGGCGAGGACAGTGCGGATGCTCGCCGGCTTGACCACCGGCGTGAAGGTTTCTTGGAAATCGATGCCTTGGCGTTGCTTGAAGCCGCGAACCACCCACCGAGCTTTGTAACGCTCGAGAGTGCCGTCGGGAAGGAGTTTATGCTTGAACACCCATTTTCCTGTGATGATGTGGGCGCCTGGGGGCTTGTCGACGAGCTTCCACGTGCGGTTGGCCTGGAGCGCGTGGAACTCGGCCTCCATGGCGCGACGCCAGTTGGGATCCCGTAGTGCAGCCCGAGCGGACGACGGGATTGGTGAGATGGTCTCGGCCGCGGCCATGGCGTACCGGGGGTTGGGTTTGAACACGCCAGCCCGGGCGCGAGTAACCATGTGGTGAGCCGGTGGTGCCCGGACAGGCAGAGCAGCCGGTGGCGACGAAGGAGCAGTCGTGGAGGGTGACTCCGTGGAGTGACCGGTCGACGTCGAGCCATGAGGCGGGCACGACCTGGATGTGGACGCGTCCAGCGGTGCCGGCTGATGGAGGACAGGCGAGGACGCGGCAGCGTGTGTGTCCGGAGCGTCGTGCGCATCTTGAATGGGTGATGGCGACGGACCGTAGCTGCCGGGTGAGGAGGACACCGGAGGATGGCGCCGTGGTGTGGAACGCCCAAGGAGGAGGGGCGTGTCATCGTCGGTGCATGGAACATGAGAGAGCACAGGAGATGACGGAGTCGCGGCAGGCGCGCGGAACGGGAACACCGCTTCATCGAACACGACATGACGGGAGGTGATTACCCGCCTAGAGTCTAGGTCGAGGCACCGGTATCCACGGTGATCGGGCGGGTAGCCGAGAAGGACGCAGGCGACAGAGCGCGGAGCGAGCTTGTGAGCGGCGGTGGCTATCTGATTAGGATAACACAGGCAGCCGAACACGCGCAGATGGCTGTAATTGGGTGGTGTGCCGAGAAGGCGTTCGAATGGAGTGCCGGGCGCGGTCGCATGGCATGGTCGACGGTTAATCAGATGTGTGGCCGTGGTGAGCGCCTCGGCCCAGTAGGCATATGGCATGCCGGCATGGACGAGGAGGCTGCGGACACAATCATTCAGAGTTCTGATGATTCTTTCGGCTTTGCCATTTTGTGCTGAGGTGTAGGGGCAGGTGAGCCGGAAAGCAATGCCATGTTTGTCGAAGTGTTGCCGAATGGTGGAGTTATCAAACTCCTTGCCATTGTCGGATTGAAAAGCAATCAACGGCAACTGAAATTGAGTAAGAACATAGGCATGGAATGAAAGCAAGCATTGAGCCACTTCACATTTTGATCTTAAAGGAAAGGTCCAAATGTAGTGGGTACAAGCATCGACTAACACAAGGTAATACTGAAAACCAGAATAACTACTAACAGGTGATGTCCATACATCCCCGTGCACAAGTTGGAAAGGAACGAAGCTAACTGACTCTGAGGCAGTAAAGGGCAAACGAGTGTGCTTGCCAAGCTGACAAGAACGACAAGTATGAGCTGTTGACTTTGTACAATGGAACTCGAACTGGTGGATGGTGCGCTGCAAGGTGTCGCGGCCAGGATGCCCAAGACGCTGGTGCCACAGGTCTGCCGAGGAGGAAGCGGTGGACAGCAAAGCTTGCGCGGTCGACGGCCGGAACGGGTAGAGCGCGCCGGCACTGTTACAGCGGAGCATCTCCATCCTGGACGGAAGAGCCTTGACAGAGAAACCATGGGGATCAAATTGAAGCGGCGCTGGAGGATTGAACTGGCGATTGCCACCGGCGGCGACAAGGGCGTGCTGCGCGGTGGACTTGGCGTTCTCCACGTCATACTTCTCCTCCAGAAGTAGATAGGAGCGCGCCGAGAGGAACGTGTGCGGCGGGTTGCGGTTGGCGATCACCGGCACGGCGCCACGAAACTTGGGGGAGAGACCGCGCAGCATGTTGATCACCTGGGATGTCTCGCGCACCGGCTGACCGAGATCGCGAAGCCCATCGGCGAGGCGCTTGAGTCGACCGGTGTACGTTGTGATGTCCATGTCCCCTTGCACGAGACTGCGGAGCTCCGCCTCCAGGTACACGGCGCGATGGAGTTCGTGGTCGCGGAACTGCGCCTGGATCGCCCGCCAGACCTTGTAGGCCGTGGCCTTGGGGACGCGGACGATGGCGCGGACGTCCTTGGAGATGGTGTTGTAGAGCCAGCTGAGGATGCACTGGTCCACCATCACCCAGTCGGCGTCGTGGCGGTTGGCGGAGGTAGGAGCGACGGTGAGGTGGGAGCGGAGGCCGAACTTGCCGACGACGGTGTCGAAGAAACTCCGCCACTCGGTGTAATTGGAGTCGGTGAGGTCGAGCTCCACGGGAATGTGGTTCTTGATGTTGACGGTTTGGAGGACGGTGGCGGAAGGTGGCTGGACGAAGGAGTCGGTGAGGGAGAGGGCGTCGTCGGACGAGGCAGAGGAAGAGTGGGAGGAGGCCGCGTCGGAGAGATCGCCCTGGAACAGAGGGTTCTCCATGGCGTCCATGGCGAGGGAGAAGAGGCAGCGGTGGTGCTCGCGACGGCACGCGCACGATCACGGGCGGCGACGGGAGAGGTGGAAGAACCTGGAACAGCTGATACCATGTAAGAATTAGAGATTGGAGCCAACAACGATTTCATGTTGATCCATGGTATAAGTACCGTACCCAGTTACAATCGGCAACTGCCGGAGCGCGGGCGCGCAGGGCGCGCACGGCGTGCGCGACGTGCGCAGCGTGCGCGTCGTGGATGCCGGACGTGGTCTACAGAGGGCGGGAAAATCTCTGGAGACCAAAGTTAAACGTAACGCACACACACACGCTGTATCAAGTGTTGGAGTATAAGTGAATTGCCCACCTTTCCTCATCAGCTTAAGCTTTTGGGTTGAACTGGTTGGTGCATGCAACTTAATATGGTATCAGAGCCAGAGGTCTCGAGTTCGAATCCTGGCGGGCGCGTTAATTAAAATAATTACAGCCCACTCCAATATTCCACGTATGCGGCCTGGGGGAGCCTGCACGTGAGGGGGAGTGTTGGAGTATAAGTGAATTGCCCACCTTTCCTCATCAGCTTAAGCTTTTGGGTTGAACTGGTTGGTGCATGCAACTCAATATTCGGCCCCCTCCCGTCCGCGCCGGAGTGCGACGGGAGAGGGGTCTTGCCTCCTCACATTAACTTAGGTTAGTTATTAGTTTACCTTTCCCTAGTGCCTCCATGGCCAGTGCCCTTCGTGGCTCCTGCTACCTGATGCGGGAGGACGTCGCCTTCCTCATCGCCGGTGTCTTCGCCGGCTGCCTCGTCGCCGTCGTGCTTCATCACCCGGTTAGTACAAATAAAATAAAAAATCCCCACCTCAGCTCAGATCTCCCTCCGCCTCCTCTCCCTCAGCCATCTCCGTCACGCCGCCAAGATCTGGGCTCCTCCGTTTCGTATCCACCGACGCCCGCCTCCGCCTCATCTCCGGACCAAGCAGCCTCTACAAGGTCAGATCTAGCAAACAAGCAGCTCCACTACATCAAGCGGTGGTTCGATGAACTCGTTCCCCCTGGATCCTGACCTGGAGCTTCTTCAATCGCCGGCGACGACTTTCAAATCATCTTTCAGTCGCCCGGTGTGCGCCTTCAACACTCCGTCGAGGCGTCGATCCGTCTTCAACCGATGCTTAGCACGGTCTCCCATCTGGCTGTACGCGCCCCTGGTGCCTCTACGGCTGTTCGACGGTGAGCTCATCGCCCGCCGCCGCTGTGTTGTTGTGTTTATCTGGTCTAAGGACCTTTATGTAATTTTGTCTTCTTCGGAGGACTTTTGTGTAAAAACTGGCTGCTTAATATAATGCTATGCTATTGTAAAAAAAACGACACCCGAGGGAGGGAAGGGGCCGGCCGGGGTCTCGGATCTCCTGTGCCACGACCACGAGTCCACGAGAGCCGAGCTACTACAAGCTAGGCCACGGATTGATCCCCCATTTGGCCATTTCCTCTCTTTGGAAGCATTCAGCATGTAGCAGTAGCACGACACTGTGCCACTCGTAGCACACCCGAGAGGGATTCGCGGATGGTTTGAGAAGAGGAGGTTCAGAGCACGCATGCATGCACCTGGGTGCCCTGACTGGTGGACCTCCGTTGGCGGCGGCCGGTCCAAACGTTCGAGGGGTACGACGTAGGCGGCCGGTCGACACGCACGCGCTTCCCATAAAGGAGGAAGGGTTTGGTTTTTAATAGCGAGCTGAGCGAGCGACAACTGCTACGGCCAAACAGTGTGCTTCCTGAAAGCGATTAGCTTTGGATTGGCTCCCGCCTGCCATTTATGATGGAACAGCCATGACCTCGCTCAGATATGCTGGATTGGTGGTGATGAACTGATGATCTCTTGAGTTCTTGTCTGACGATGAAAGCCGCTGGCTGCTATGGGCCATAGTGCTCGGACGATCGATGCATGGACATGGATCATGTTCATGCCACACTGATCGAGCACGTCCTTGGTTCTATTCTATTTGCGCTACTTTTATTATGTCCATGCCTATTAGGTTCGTTACTGCAGGGATTTTCAGGTGCTGTTGTTGTTGGAGGGGGCGGTGTGTTCAGGATAGCACTTGCTTCCAATGAGTTTCGTAGCGACGAGCGTCAGCTTGGGTGCTACAGCAAGGAAGAGGGAGCCCATGAAGGGGGTGCAGTGACCACCACTGACCAGAGCCCGGCCAAGGTTCCGATTAAAAATACACACGAAGACGTCAGTGTGTTTGAACAGCATGATCGTCATCACCCAGACAACCAGTGGACAAAACTGATGACTGTTTTCGGTGATCATGGTGACCTCGTCTCGGAATTGCCAATGTCGTCTCTCTGATATCTCGCCGTGGCTTTTGCGAGTCCGCCGATGTCATCTACAGCTCAGTTGACTGGCCAGCGGCCACTCCTTGACGAGCGGGTAAACCGTCTGGCGACAACGCGGCCTCCGGCCCCCCACCACCACATGACGGACAGCGATAGCATCAGCAGTCTCATGCACTGTCTCCGCCTGAGCGGAACATCTGATCGGATCAGAGTCAACAGTTTTGCTGCCCTACAGTTTTCAGCAATGGACTGACTGGTAGGAGTACTTTCGCAAGTGCTGTCACTGACATCCTAATCCTTTTCTTTTATCATTTTGAGCTGGAAACTGGAGCTATCCGAGGCTCCAAAGCAGCCAATTATTTCTTTCAAAAATGCTCCTAAAAAGAGAGGCAACCAGCAAGTAATCCGTGAAAAGCAAGATTTCGATTAGTAGGTTCAAGAAACACAACAGCTAGGTAATCTAATTCTAGAAACTACTCGTAGAAAGGATAATGACAAATGGACTCTGCACAACTTGGGTCGTTTTGACGCTGGGCTTCTGGGCTCTCGATCAAACCGCGCGCGATCGAGCGCCCGCTTGCGATCGGGCGTCAGCACACTGCCACGTCGCACCATGTGACGGCAAGGCTCCACGCCACACCACGGCACGCGACGCCGGCCGCTTGGATCGTTGCAGACCCGGACAATTATCTTAGCCGGGAGTTCAGTCAAAATCAACAGCTAAGCCAAGCCAAGCCAGCGAGCAGCAGGGTCTTCAATCACCAGGGAAGGAGGCGGCAGCACGCAAGATCGATCCAAATCCGTCGACCCCCGTGCTAGTCCGTGCTCGTGACCCCTCGCAGAGCGAAGAGGCGGAGGAGATTCGAGCCCGGGAGAAGCGAGGAGGCCCGCGAGAGAGCTCCCTCCATGGCGACCGGCAACCTGGCGAGCGTGGTGGTGGCGGTGGACGGCAGCGAGGAGAGCATGAACGCGCTGCGGTGGGCGCTCGACAACCTCCGCCTCCGACCCGACGGCGAGCTCGTCGTGCTCCACGTCCAGCCGCTGCCCAACATCGCCGCCGGGCTCAACCCGGCGCCCATCCCCTTCGGCGGGCCAAGTAAGCACGCCGATCTCAGTCTCGCTCCACGCTTGTACTCGTCGCGGTAGCTCATCGGCGGTCCGGGCTTTGACGGGTGTGTTCTATCCTGGGCGGTGGGTGGATTGATCAGGCGGGCTGGAGGTGCCGGCGTTCACGCAGGCCATCGAGGCGCACCAGCGGCGGATCACGCAGGTGATCCTGGAGCACGCTCTCAAGATTTGCTCCGACAAAAATGTAAGGGGGGCGGCAGCGACAGGTTCTGTACGTAATCCCGAATGTTGGTGTTTGCTGATTGGGATCGTTTGTTGAAGGTCAAGGTCAAGACGGAGGTGATCGTGGGTGATCCCAAGGAGAAGATCTGCGAGGCGACGGCCAACCACAATGCTGATCTGCTCGTCATGGGCTGCCGTGCCATTGGGCCGCTTCAGAGGTAGAAATAGATATCTATTCTTGTGCTCTGCTTCACTAAAATTGCTTTTAACTGGGAGACAGACTTGCCTCCTCCCGAATATCACAACTTGCGTCTTTCTCTATGAACCGGAGTAGTTTTCAGTGCATTGGAGATCTTTAGCATAAATACATCAGAAACCAACAAGGATGATATTTGTCACCTTAAGCAGCAACAATGAATGAAGAATTGGCTATATAAACTACTGAGGAAAATGTTTGTGTGCATCTGAACTACGATTAGAGAAGGAGCAAGGTTTTGTATGAAATTGTAGATTCCATACAATTTTCTTGCCAGCGCATGAAAATTTCAGACTGTTTTTCCAATTCCAACTGTAGAATGTGTTTTTGGTACGCCTATCATCACTGGTGTTTGATGCTGGAACATAAAATTTCATTTTATTGATGCAGCAGTCTGAATTTCAGACTGTTTCCTTCACGTTCAACAGCAGAAAACTTATGTTTATGCTTATCATCGCTTATGTTGATGTTGTAACATAGGACTCCATTCCAATATGAATTAGCCGATATGTTTCTCATGATCAGAAGGTAGCAAACTTATGCTTTGCGTGCTTCTGTGTATATCATGTAAAGTTGTAAAAACAACATCAATGAAAATGAAGCACCTTCCTGGTTTGTGCAATAGCGCAGCTATCTGCTAGTGTCAGTCTGAATACCTACCAGTTATCGTTATGTGTTGTGGTTCGCATTTCACACTAAGTGCGTCCATGGAGCTGCATTGGTATTTTGTTCTTTATAAAATTTGAGAACAAATTATCTGTAAACCCTATGTGTTAAACATTCAAGTCTCTAGCTAGTACTTTTCTTTTTTAATAGAAGTCTCTTGCTACTATTGCCACTTCACTTTTTTTTTTGAATAATTTTCGCTCTGTTGTCCGATTTGTATACCAATTAAAGCCACACTCTAATTGACTCCTTTGTACAGGATGTTCTTGGGCAGTGTGAGCAACTACTGCATCAATCATGTGGGTTGCCCTGTTGTTGTGATCAAGGGGACTTAAGCTACCCTTGATCGACATTCTTTGGTGCACTTCAATTCAAGTGTTCTGATGCTGCTATTGTGCCATTTATCCTGTACAATATGACACATTTCGCATTTGAAGGCCATGCATCATATTTTATTTGTCATTCTGCTGCTTATGAGGGTTGCTCTGTGGCCTCCGCGTTTGTAAAGGGAAATGTGTACTGGTTTCGTAATCGTGGAAATAAGTCTGCCTTGTGGCACATTGTTCTGTACATTCTTGTATTTGTTGGAGCTATGGTGCTGCCTGAAACCTGAACATCAGCAAAATTCCAGAATCCCTGGTTCTTGTCTGTTGTCTTGCCATAGTTGATATGTTCTGAGTTCATCAGACATTTTTCATTTTTGCATCTAAAGGTCGTATTCGTTACCATGATCAATAATAGAGAGAGTAGATAACTGATCATTTTAGCAACAATTTTACACATGATCCAAGAAGAGAGGGAGGGGTTTTATTGTCACTTAGTCAGAGATAACCGCTCCCAGTGTATACTAGCTGAAGGTTTTGCCTGCCTCAGGCATTCCTAGATTTCTCTGGACATATTTGATTTTAGAAAAATGATGGTCAAAAGGAAAGGAAAATGAACAAAAAACAAAAAATCGAAGCTCAGATGATACATGAGAAACTAGTAGCATGGAGTCGACACTCATACGACTGACACAGAGAACAAAAACAAAGCGACAAGCAAAACAAGGCAATTCATCAAATTTCAAACCAACCGTGTGCTGCTGGCCTGCTCTGCGCAGAGGAATTTCAAACTAGTTGATATGTGCTGCTATTGCAAGCCAGACACCACTGCAGGTTGCAGTTTCTTCACACTTCATAAATCTGCTGTATCAATTCTGATGGGGCATCTGCAACAATCCTCTACGATCAGATAGTAGGAGCTTCCGCACCATGTTATTGAGTTCAGCGACTGGTAGCCACTGGAAACCACCCCGTCTCCTTCCTTCAGGGAAGCTACTGATGTGCAACCTACCAATAGCATTTTGCATAAGACCACGGAATAGTCAGACAACTGGCAACACAAAGTGTAGGTACTCAAAGGTCAACACAAAGCAATGCTGCATCAAGTACTCAAGAAATTGCAACTGGAGCCACATATTCACAACTACATTACTGGCACCGGCCATTGCTTGCTTTGTGAATTCTTATCTACATTCCAAAACTGCAACATTCGACAACTGCCGTGATAATTGAAACAATAAAATGCGAAGAGGGAACTGAACTGATAGGTGACACATCATAGCTACAAATTGATTGAACATTTGCTGAAGTTGTCACATTACAGGCCAACAACAAGCACCATTTTTCTACAACAGGATGCTTGTATAACAGGCAACTGTTTTTTGTACATCAAGGAGGGGCAACACAGCAGTCGACCCAAGGAATGACAAAGGAGACATCAGAGACAATCAATGAAGGCACTGCTGTATCCCTGTAAGGCTGTAGCATAGATGGCCTCAATCCTTCACATCTGCAACGCCTTCAGAAGCTACCTGAAACCTCGCTTCAGCTTCAGCCAGGCAGGGAGAGCTTATTACTTTGCAGATTCGTTCCTCCCCTCGTCCCTTGCGAAGAGCAAGCCTAATGGAGAAAGCAACAACATTTAGATAAAAGCTATGGATAGGAAATTAGAAATAGAACAGAAGTTGGGGACTTAGATATGGGTAACTTGTCAGCAGTTAGCACACCTTGTTGTCGAAGCATGAGCCATGATGTTCCCACCGATGGGCTTGATCTGGGGTCCAGCAAACATAGCAGAGCCATCCACTTGTGCAACAACTTGATTTGTGATAACCACAGCGACTCCAAACTGCAGTGACCAATCAAACCAAATTTAAGCAAAACACGAATGAGGGGCATCCACATGGTGTAAACAACATTTTCATTTGCTAAATCATAACCATAGAGTAAAAGCCTTGAGTTTTTTTTCCAATGATAAAAAAGAGAATGATAACTTATAACTGACCTCATCAGCTAACTTCTGAAGGCTCCTCAGGAACTTAGCCATATGCATTTGCCTTGCTGACAGCTCCCCTCTTCCTGAGAAATCAGTTCTGTACAGAGCTGTGGCACTGTCTACAACCATAAGAGCAAATCTGCAATTGCAGAGATTCATATCAGAAATTCAGAACAACATCTAGTTCTGCTATACTAATCTTCATAACAATCAGATACTGAGAATCAATGGAGGCACTAGCTACTACGATAAGTTCACAATTGCTGCAAACAACCATTTGTAAGCGGAGTTAGTGAAAGTCTTTAACAGAGTTGCAGCAACAATATGTTTAGCTGGTTCCTATATTGCCTGATGTAATCAGATTTTACCAATTTCACTAAATGGTGCAATGGTATGTACAGTATAATACAGTATATTATTCATACTGTAAGATCTGGAAAAAAATGCATCAGCTGCCTAACACCACACATCACATTTTATTCCCTATGAGCCGTTTCGATTTTTTGTGTTTGGCAGAAGTCACAATCGGCCAGAGCTGAAGCCAACTCATAAGCCCTCCATAGTCAGAGTGTGCCATAAAGGAAACCGGGATTTCTTGTTCAGTGCACATAGTGCAAAAAAATTCACGATACTACTGCAAATAGCAGTGAAGCTCAGTTCTTTGCAAGATTTATATCCATACTTTAATTTCATATGGAATTGCTATCTGACAGAAAGAAACAATTATTAACTAAGGCATGGTCCGTATGATTTAACCAATATTAACTTATGTACCAAGTGCAGAAAGTTTGTCACCTATCCAATAAAGCAAATAGAGCAGTTATGAGCTCAAAATAGCATACAGTAAATAGGTAGTCTCAAAAGTAAAAGTTGGACTTTGAACTTGCCTGGTCTCTATCATCATGGAAGCTGCCTCGAGCAGAAGTCTGGATTGATGATCTGTATTATAAGCTCTTGCATAAGCCACATTCTCTAACACATCAGCACCGTTCAGTCCAAACCTGGATTCAAGAATGTTCATGTTTAGCAGTCAAATTAAGGTGTAATAATACAACTAATAGCTGCAATTAAGGTATCACCTGTCAGCAATCTGCAAGAGCCTTTGTGGTCTGAATGTACCCTCTGCATCAATGTATAGAGCCTTTCCTTCACCGCCACCTTGGTCCAATGGAAGCTGTAATATAAATTATTAACATATTTGATACCAACCAAACAATTCATGCATGAAATGGAAAACAAGGTAAACAGATACAAATCACACCTGACATGTAACACAAAGGGTGTGACACAACTGAGTCTTTCCAGAGCGGAATTCACCATATATCTCTGTAATAGATCCTGTTTCTATCCCACCTATTGAAAGAATGTCATAAACAGGATGCTAAATGATCCCAATTCACTGGAGGAAAGAAGGATCACTAAATCTACAAGCGTGTTACCGTCCAAGATCTTGTCAAGCTCTCTCGATCCAGTTGTAACTTGAATAATCTCCAGCCGTTGTGCATGAAGTTGGCTGGCACTTGTAAATCCCAGTGGAACTATCTTAGATGCTGCGAAAGGATTGCAGACAGTTATGGAATAGTTTGAAAAGCAATTTCCATACAACCGAGTCTTAATATGACCAGCACAACCGGAAGACTCATTTTACTTGCCTGCTTCAACTATTTTGTCAACTTTAGCTTCACTTATTCCTTTGATTTGCAGAAGATCTTTCCTTGGAGTGTAAGCCACAGCCTCCACGGTGTGCAGACCAGAATCTTTGAGCTTCTTCACATCCAGTGCAGCTATTCCTGATGCCTGGACAAAAAAATTACACAAACTTAGTTAATAATAACACATCAATGTACTTTAAACTGTTTTCAAGAAACCAGAACTCATTAGTCAAACAAGGAATAGAAACAAACTGCAAAATGCCATACTAAGAGTTCTGCCATTCTACATTGAGCTTGAAGTTATATCATTAAGCACTGAAATGTGTGTTATTCTCATTCATCCATTAGTTGACAAGGCAGTGTTGTTCAGGAAGCAAATTATTCATTTTCAGAACTGTCCAGAGAGGAAAAAACTGACAGATCTAAAATGTAGTAGCCTAGTAGGCATAGGAAAAATCAACAACTAGAAGAGCATTTGCCACAAGAAACTGAATAGTGAATTCACGCTTCATTGCTCAAGTGAATCTCAAAATCATGCATCCCTGAATAAACTCAATAGCCTAGCATATCCTCTCTGGTCAGCCAGAGATGTCCTAAATGTCGAAACATTTTATTAGTGCAGAACCTGCAATCTGTAAATCCATGATGGCTGAAACAAGGGAATAGAAACAAATTGCAAAAAGCCATTCTATGAGGATTGGCATTCTACATTGAGCTTGAAGAAAGTTATATCATTAACGAATGAATTTTATATGCATCATTCATTAGTTAACAAGGCAGTGTTGCTCAGGCAGCAATTCAAAGTTTTGAGAAATGGACAGATTGGGGAAAACTGACACACCTAAATGCTGTACACATAGGAAAACCAACTACTAGAAGTGCAACCCTCACAATAAACTGAATAGAGGCTTCATGCTTCATTTATCAAGCAAATCTCAAAAGCAAGCATCTCTTAATCAATTCGACACCCAAGTTATGATTCAATTGAGAGCACATTATCTCAGTTCAACTAGAAATGTCCTAACGTTGATACTGTTTATGACTGCAGAATCTTCAATCCACCAGGAATTGCAGAAACGACCAAGCAAATCCAGGAAAACCCCCAACATATATAAGTGGCCTGCAACTGCAAGGCACCCGAAATTCCAAGAGAACCTCGGCCTTGACACCCTGAATCAAGGACGATTCAACAGCTAGGTCCTAGAGCTTCATAACAACTATAAATTTGTTCCCGATTCAACTCCAAACAAACAGGAATTACCAAGACACACTCAATCTTGACGCCATTCGGGGGAAAGGCTAATCGATCGATCGATCAAGAACCTAGGTTTTCGCAACCACGAATCTGGGGGCACGAGCACGATGTCGATCCAACCACGCACGAACCGGAAATTCAAGAAATGCCCCAAACTAAAACACCATGACACCATTCACAGGAACAGGAGAACCAATCAATCAAGAAGCCGCGGCAACGCCCCAACCAGAAACCGAAGAAAAGGTCGGCCTTGACTCCACAACAAGCGGGGATCAAAAGATCCAAGAACCTCCGATTCCTCGGCCAAGAACCCAGCGCCTCATCCGAATAACCCGAGGACGCGACGGAACCCTACCCCCATTTCCCGTCATGCGGAACCGGAACCCCCAAGAGAAGCCGGAGACGTCGTCCCCATTCGGGCGCGGAGTGGGCGAAGAAGCTGGCAAGTTTCGGCGGGGAGGACGGGTGGTCCATACCTGGAGCTGCTCGATGGGGAATGGCCCGTGCTCCACCTCCTCCTGCTGCTCCGCCGCCGCCCTCTGCTGCTGCGCCGCCGACGACATGACTGCTCTCTCTCTCTCTCTCTCCTGTCCGGCGTGTGTTCGTTCGTTCGAAGGAAATGGGAGAGGGCGGCAAGGCGGAAACGCGGTAGGCTCTCCTTTTATGGGAAGGTTCCCTGGGCCGAAGTGGGCCATAACGTTGGGCCTAAACGGCCCACAATCGCGCCCTAAGTGGGACCCACCTGTAAGTGGCCCTACACGCCGTCCTCTGTTCCCATCTCGGCCTTTCAACTTCGTTCGCAAGAAGCTCCGCCTGCTTAACCATCAAAAGCGAGCGCGAGGGGAGTAGAGGGAGGCGCCGCCGCGGAGTTCCTGCTCGATCCAGCACCCGCCGCCGCCGTCGACGTCGCCTACAGGACAGGATGTTTCTCACGAGGTAGACTATGCTTTCCCTTCCCCTCCGTGAAGTTTCAGATTTTGTTCCCCCTCTGCTTAAACCTTCGATTCGATCCGCCGGCGGCGCGTCGGGCGCTGACGCATCCGCGTTTCCCTTGCGTGCAGGACGGAGTACGACCGCGGGGTGAACACCTTCTCGCCGGAGGGGCGGCTGTTCCAGGTGGAGTACGCCATCGAGGCCATCAAGGTGAGATTTCGCTCTCGACTCGCAGCGGGAGGGCGAGGGGTCGGATCGAATCTGAGCAGTGGGGGCGTCGAGACGAGTGGTTGTGCGGGGGTATTTTGGGAGGATGGGGCCTGATTTGTGTTGTTTGGGGGTTGCTTGCTCACAAATCTGGAGGAACACCTGTTTACGAATGTGGAGTAATCTACTATGTACTATCTAATCTAAGTTAGAGTATTCACTCCTCTCTCTTACCCTTTTTTACAAATCCTTTATGCCACAACCTTGCATATCAATATAATCGTTCAGGCACTGTCGTTTTCTCAAGAAAACAAATCTGAAAGGGGGGCGGTTGGAGTTTCTGTAGGACGAACCGAATTGTAGAATTGCGGAGGTTTAGGCGTTGTGGGTGTGTGCTGCTGAAGTCTGGAGTACTGGATTGCTGATCTAACTAGTTGACGAGTGTTTGGATTGTGTAAGGTTTTGTGGTTATGTAGATGTGGTGGCATACTTTCTTCTAGGAGAGCCGCGTCATTAAATTAAGTAGGAAATTTTGCTCAATAACAACTCTTGCAGCACAATACACAAGCACAAATCCCTATTGATTTGATTGCATGCTCTTGTGATACTTACATGTGGGCTTCTGTGTGGAAGTGATGGTTAGGTGGTTGTTTCTGTTCTCTCTTGCAGTTGGGATCGACTGCAATCGGGTTGAAGACAAAGGATGGTGTTGTCCTTGCTGTTGAGAAACGTGTCACCTCGCCACTACTGGTACTTACTCAGCTACTCATATTAAATCTTCCTTCACAGTTGTATGGCTCAAAACACTGAGTTGAGAACATTTGCTTGCTGACCAGACTTATTTAATATGAATCTCCTCACCTGTGGTCTATCATTTTCTTCCTATACAGTACTTGGCCTTAGGTAGGTCTATTAAGATGTTCCTCTTTCACACAGTTGTTACCTTGTTCGTGCGACCCCTCATTCTACAACTTTTTCATAGTACTAGATCATGCACGTGTGTTGCTATGGGCAATAAAAATTAAAAATCATGTAATCCTAACTTATAAATAAGTTTTTTGTCTAATAATAAGAATAAATATTTTGATATTGGTTTCATCATATTCAATAACTCATGAGTCACGACAATTGACACCATTACTGCCCTGAAGACAACAATGGTAAAATGAAAAAATACACTAGATCATTCAAACAAATTAAAGAAAAAACAATATCAGGTATACTGCTCTGAATAACAATGGTCAAAATGAAAAAAAAAACATACTGAGGGGAATAGACCAACCAAGCAAAAAAACCTAGCAAATGATTATGGTTTGTACACGGTATGATAGCATACAAGCACAATGACGCACTTCTAGGATATAATCATGGATGCTAGATTAGTTGTAGCGGTAGCCCTCTTCATTTGAAATCAACCAATCCTGAAATCAACCAGTTTAATAAGTATATTTTATCATTTGAAATCAACCAATCCTGAAATTGATGTGGCCTTTGAATGTTGAGCTCACTAACAAAGAACAGCTAGACATAAATAATTCATCACACACCCTGCAATGTGGCCTTGCTTTTGGATTCATGAATCAGACTACAATATAGCCTATTTTAGGATGACAGCTTATTCAATAAGAATTCAGAAAAAAAATCTAGATAATTAGATGGTTTGGTGCTATATGACATATGAGACCTTGGCCGTCCAGTCATGTATACTATTTGGTCAGATTATTAGCTTCCACATAAGTATTGTGCTCTCATAACCTCATTCATGCTCAAAGGCCAAATAATTTGAGACCTGCGGATTCATTTAGCATCCTCAGTTCAGAGTTTCTTCAAGTTAGCAACAGTTTTCCAGCAAACTTTTGTGGAGAGTATTTAGTTCAAAAAGTATGACAGAATGGAAAAGATCTGAAAAATTGTGTGATACATCATACATATTCTTGCTGTTTTTTCTCACTCAGCTTGTCATGCCCAAAAAAAATCTCATGAGCCCAGTTCATGCTACCGGATGGAGACAAATGCATAATAATTCAATGGTTCTTTCAAGATTTCAAAGAATTTTAAATTGGCATGGGAGTCTAAAAACTATTGTATATTTACATGGCACTTTGAAAGCACACTCCCCCTGCCAGGCATGTGTTCCAAGGGTTCGTGTATGTTAGGCATATGAGGAGTTTCTGGCAAAAGTCCGATAGTTTCCGACAACTGAATTGTGGCATGAATCAATCATTGCAGTATTACTACAGGATTCCAGTCTACCATGTACCATGTGACCCAGCCGCTTGCTAGTTGCTACAGCAGGTTGACTATTTAGGGAGTAAATTACGCTTAAGACTGTATGATTTAAGACTGTACGCTTAACACTACGGTCTTTTTAGAGTGGTACAGGTTTTGTTCTCCTGCTGATGTAACTATATAGTTTTAAACTCAACTTCATGCAGTATTAGGATGTTCCTCTTTCACACGATAAAAGGAATAGTTTTAGCAGCTTTACTTAGCTTCCTGTTTTAGGTTGTTTCATGTTCAAACTGTTACTAAATTCAATGTTTTTTTTTGCTCTCTGATGTTATAGGAACCAAGCAGTGTCGAGAAAATCATGGAAATTGATGAGCACATAGGCTGTGCCATGAGTGGGCTTATTGCTGATGCTAGAACGCTAGTTGAGCATGCACGTGTTGAGACCCAGGTACTTTCTTGAGTACACATACTTACATGTTTGGGGAGGTTTATCTGTTAATCTTTGTCTGACTTGACATGTTTACAATCAGAATCATAGGTTCTCATATGGGGAGCCAATGACCATAGAATCTTCTACACAAGCTATCTGTGACTTGGCTCTGCGCTTTGGCGAAGGTGACGAGGAGTCAATGGTGAGCCTCATTTATGTTCTTAATCACCTCTAAAATACAAGAAACAAAATTAATTTGCTGCTGTCCAACAGGGATTTGTACCTATACTTTTTTTGCATTCTAAATTTGTCTGCTTATCTTTTGAAATGTTGACTGGAGGAAATTGAATTGAGTAGAACATTTAGGTGTTCTAGGCATAAGGTTTCTGAGTAGTATTAGCATCGGAAGAGAGACTACTACTGAAATTATGAAACATCATTGTATCTTTAATCTAGACCTACCCTGCCTGCACTGTCTCTTTGATCTGTGACATGAAGATGGACCAGATTCCACTTTCAAGGTTCAGTTACAAAATCAGAAAATATTCCCATTTGCCAAGCATTTTGACATGGCCATCCTACAACTAAATTTTGCAGCATTAATGCGCCAAAGGAAACCGCCTCACCCATCTACTTTTATATTTTCATTATATGGAGTGAGGTATTGAGGTACTTATTTGTTGTGCAGTCACGACCATTTGGAGTGTCTCTCCTAATTGCTGGACATGATGAGAATGGACCTAGCTTGTAAGTGCTGATCCATGTGGCTCAAACTGTGTTTTCTTTCTTTAACAGCTGGCTTTAGAATCCATGTTTCCTAAACTGGGCTGTATTACTTTTTTTATATAAAACCATTGTATTATCATACATTTAATGCTCGCTGCTTTTTATTGTATTTTTTTAATACTGTCCTGGTAAAGTAAGTGGTTGTACTTATTTTTCTATCATGCATTGTAATTGCTATTTGTTGGCTCTTTTTAGGTTGTGATGGTAAACAATTTCTATGTTTACATGTCTATTTGCCGTAGAGAGTAGGATTACCATTTGTTTGAACCCATGACTATGGTTATTTGCCAGGCAGAGGCATTATGTTCTAACATTTGGCAGGGTTATCTGAAAAGTAGAATTCCTGTAAATAAGAAAAACAGAAAGTTGTTGAACTTGTGAACACGGATTGTTCTGATGGTTATTCATCTTGTATTTTGCTCCATTCTGTATTTGCACAAGGTCTTTGCTTATAACAAGCATAAGTGATGTATATAAACAAAAATGTCAACTTTGATGCTCAACTAATTGAGTGGGGCTCTGTGTGCACATGCTATATACTGAATTGATCTATAAGTGTATAGCTTTCAATTATAAAGTATTTGCTGTCCTGCGTCCCAGTAAGTGTTGGGAAGAATCATTATTTACAAGGTTTAGCCAAGTGATTTGTATGATTTGCTCATTATTAGGCAACATATGCCATCTTAATCCCTCGATAATTTGAGACATTTTTTTGTCATAGTGTCATGATCAATTTGCACAAAGCCACTGGACTACAAGAATTCATGGTTTGCGTGCTGTGTGCTGCAGGTACTACACTGACCCATCTGGGACCTTTTGGCAATGCAATGCAAAGGCAATTGGATCAGGCTCTGAAGGAGCTGATAGCTCTTTGCAGGAGCAGTACAACAAGGTATAAACTTGCTAAGTTAATCAAAGAATCACACAAAGCTCAGATTAAATCTTATAGAAACTCCATCCAATGATACAGTGTCTGAGGGTGATACATCCACTGCATTCTGCTTAGAATCTTTAAATATGCTACTCACACAGAATGACACCCGAAGATTTTACCTCATTATTCAAATACTTGGCTAGTATATGCATTACTGCCATGTTGGCAGTTGATCCATAGAAAATCGAGAGTAACGACTTGCTGACATCATGGTGCAGGACCTGACTCTCCAGGAGGCGGAGACCATAGCCCTTTCTATTCTGAAGCAAGTTATGGAAGAGAAGGTATGGGGCATGGCAAACCACTTCAGACACCATAGCTCAGCTCTTTATGTGAACATGTGATCTTATTGTCTTAATCTGAACAGGTGACCCCAAACAATGTTGACATTGCCAAGGTCGCCCCCAAGTACCACCTCTACACCCCCGCCGAGGTTGAAGCCGTCATCGCGAGGCTGTGAAGTGCTTCCAGATTCTTGTCGTTCACACCATCGATCATTAATAGACAGTTCTCTGTACGAAGCGTGGATATGTTTGATGCGGGCTGAACTGCCTAGTGTGTTGCCGAGGCTGCCATCATCAGACTCGTGTCAACTCCACTTGGGCAGTCGCTGATAGTCCGATTTAACTGCAGCCCTGTCATTCTGTTTGTTTCAACTAGTGTTGAGAACTCCTGTACTGCCAGAAAGAAAGTACACTTTTTTTACGAATTTGTCTTACGTTTTTTTTTTCACTGGATCCTCCAGACCTTGTGCACCCAGCTGGTGCTTTCCACGTCCAGTTGTTTTTTCCTGGCTGTCGAACCTCTCGAAGCAAGGTACTACTTACTCTGCCGGTTCTTGCCTGCTGCTGCGGCTGAAAGGAAACGCCTCTCTGCTTCATGCCAGCTTCGCCTGAATTCTACTAATCTATCGACTGCTTGGTATTGGTAGGTTTCTGAAATATAAATGCCATTTCAGAATAGGAAACTTAAAGGTCGTGGACAGCAGCTGTGGCTGCCCTGTAGTTCATAATTTCATATCCTCTGAAAGCAACTGCAGAAACAAAATCTTCGCTGAATTGTAAAAGGCATCGCGTAGTGCTAAATTATTTAACGCGGGAAATGGTAAATGTGGAGAACTAATAAAGAACCTGATAATGGTCATAGTTGCATCCGCTGTAGGCACAAGAAACTCTGCTCATGAAATAATCAACTAACGGCATGTTAACCGGAACAGAGCCCTCTGCCCGCCGTTCCGCGCAGCGGCGCACGTGCCTCCGGGTGGCGCTTGCCGCTTCGACGCTTGGTGATGGTGGCAGCGGCGTCGGCCGGCGTCCTCGAGCCAGCTCTGTCGAAGGGTCGAGCGGCACGATCACTCTTCGCCTCCTCGGAGCTTCTGGAGCTTCGCCGGTGCGAGCTCAGTCACGGCAAATGGCATGCCGCTGGGGTACGGTTCCGATACAGCTGCAGGTGAATAGCTCAGATGGGGCTTTGCGGGACGGCGGCACGCTGGACGCGTGGTGGGAGGTGTGAGCAGTGACCCAAACCAGGGGTATTTCGGCAAATAATCGGATCACGATCCATAACTGTGATCCGAATTATGGTGTTTTCCGTAAATATTCGGATCGCAATTAATAATCACGATCCAAATGAGGGGGTTATTTGTAAATTTTGGAGGGTGCCTTTCAAAATTCTGGATCGTGATCCCCGCCCTCCGCCGCGGCTTGCCGGAGAGTGTCGGGTGCGTTTCGAATTTCTGGAGTGCGATCCCCGCCCTCTGCCCGGCTTGCCTGAGAGCGCCGCCTGGCGCCGGCTGGCCGTCTGTCGGGCGCCTGGATCCGGCCACGTGCTCAGCTCGCATTGTGCTCAGCTCGCACCGTGCTCAGGACGACTCCGAAGCCTAAACTAACTGAACATAGCAGACGTGATGCTGATCTTAACAAAGACAGATTGCATTGGCCGTAGGCGGCAATGACGAATCCAACGATGGGGCTAAGGGCGCTCGACCGCTCGAGCCCCCCGGCCCCCCTACTCCCATGAACCACTACACTAGCCCTTTGTGATCTTTGTTGTCACTGTATGGCCACCTCTATCCACAAGCGAGATTTGTAAAAAAGGTCTCATCCACTACAATGAGGATTCCTCACAAGTATTGGCGCTGGTAAGAACACAACTAGCCCCTCTACTCCCTGGATTCCATTGAGTTTAAAAGAAGAATTTGATTAGAAAAGAGAAAAAGAAGAAAAATAAGAGCAATAATCAGTGGAGATGCAAAAGAATGAGAACTCAACCTCCTAATTTTTATTCTGCCTCCTGGCAGGCGGTGCGGGGGAGGATGGAGGCGACGTCCTTTAAGCGTGAACTCGCCAGCAGCCGGCAAAGTCCACCACGTTCTGGTGAACACAGACAGCTGCTGTCTGCCGCCTCCAGGGCGAAAGTTCTGGTTTTAATATGTTCTTGTTTCCAGCGCATGAAAATTTCAGACTGTTTTTCCAAGAGAGCTAGAACCGTGGCCATGGCGCAGGACCCATGCAACGATGGCTAACCTTCACTCCTCTTGCCTTTGTGCACGCGCAACAACTGTTTTGGCGTACTGCACTGAAACTATGCGTGTTTGTTTTTATCCATTGTCCATATTCAAATCCACACCCACCTCAAATGGGGAGAGTATGAGTAGAAAATAATTATCCATTGAAGAAATGGGGAGGATAAGGTGCGGGGAGGGTGCAAATAATCGATTGGGTATGTATAGAATCTAGTACAAAACTAGTTATGCATTGGGTATGGGTGAGAATGAAGAGGGTAAGAAGTGGATAATAATTATTTGGATTTGGGTATGAATAAGAGTGGATTTGTCCATACCCTCCCCAGTGGCAGGCTTAGCTGAAACGGGAGTAGTTCATTACACGTTCTAAGTTATGAAGTCTCAGGACTTGAGGAGCTCCAATTACGTTCACGCTGGACGGTGACACCGGTGGAGAGCGAGCCTTTTGTTCAAGACTTTAGTCCCGGTTCAACTTGGGAGCCGAGACTAAAGGCCTTTCGTCGACGTCGCCCGAAATGCTCGTTGTAGCCGGCCCCACTTTAGTCCCGGTTTGTATTACGAACCGTGACAAAAGGGGGCTCCAAATGGCTCCATCCGGGACTAAAGGCCGGGGGCAATATAACGCTCGTACCTCCTTCCTCCTCCTGCCACCCGAGCCATTCACTAGCCCCTCCATGGCGACTCAAGCCTAAGGTGGTGCTGTGATTTTTTTTCTTTATTAGTTTGTGAAGATTTCTCTCCTCCAAGGTGTTGTAAAGGTTAGAATCTTCACCCTCCCTTCATTTGTGGTGATTAAATTTTGTTTTATGGTTTAGAGATGCAGAAAATAGAAATGTTAATTTGTAGTTAGGTAGGAGGAGTTTAAATTAATTAGAGAGATGAGATTTTGTATATAAACGTGAAGATGTAGTTAGGATGGTACTTGCATTGTTCCTTCTTTCATTAAAATCTTGTTTTTCATAATATTGAACTTTTCTTGTACATATATATATAGTTTATAGAAGTTGTAGAAGTTGTAGTTCTAGTTACACAAGCACAACAAAATTGGGTTTGCAATTTTTGGATATTTCTACGATTTTATCTTGAATTTACCAGTCACTGGGTCAAAGAGTAAAACTGGAAGAATCTACTTATGCTCAGGTCCCTGAAACTTTTAAAATTTTAGAAACCAGCCCTCGGCTTTTGCACACAGACCCTCGGGGAAAGATACCCTTCACAACTTTACCCTCCCGCGACGGGGCAAGCTCGCCGGCGGCGAGGTAGGGCCGGAGGAGGCAAACAAGTAAGGGGGATGGGCGATTGGACTCACGTGTGGCCTATTCGCGGTGGTGGCTCGAGCGGAGAGGGGTCCGACGATGGCCGGCGGCGAGGCAGTGGCAGCACGGCCGCCGCGGCTCGGGTTCCGGGGAAATGTCGGCGATGCTAGACCATCAAGTGTGATTGGAGGCTCGCGTGGGGGCTAGGGAAGAGCTTAGGGTTACGGGATGGTCACGGGCGCATGCGAGAGTGCGAGTTCGCTGGCGGCGCTAATGGCGGGCGGCGGTAGTTGGCTCGGTTGCTCAGGCGCGCGAGGGAAAGAGGACGAGGGGGGTTTATAGGCCCGGTGGCGCGTAGAGGCGGTTTCGCCTCACCGTCGTGTCCTACAGGGACTCCAGCATGGGTGCGGGGCGGTGACGACGTACGGGGGAGCCGGTGGGCAATGGGGAATAGCGGTTTGCCCGCCGACGAGGGCGTACAGGCCGCGTGGCACCGGCCTAAGCTTCCACGCAAGCGTCACGGGCTCTAGCACACAGCGGCGGCGGCGCGGGCCTCGGACCGATGGTCACTCCAGCACCTCGGCGTGCGCACGCGGGCCGGGTACGGCGAGCCGATGTGGCGTCGTGCGGGCGACGTCGTGCGCAGGAGCGCCGGTTTGCAAAACCAGCTCAACTTAACCTTCTTTGAATCAAATTTTCTCCAGTTTTTGAAATAGAAGTGCACTAACAGTTGAATACAAAAGTTTCTCATCAACTTACCCCCTACCAAACCTACAAAAGCTCTAGGGTGGTTTGATCAACAGATCGAGCACAATTTGCAAGGGAACCTGACAGAAAACTCGGTGCCCGTGAACAGTGATCCAACACAAAGATTTGCATTTTTCACCATCTTACACTCCAAACTAGCAATGCCACTCAACAGAGAAGTTGTGTGCCTTGACAAACTGCACATTTTTCTCATTGGGTGATTTTGAAGTGTTTAGTGAAATTTTGGAGAACGTGCCAAAGTTCTAGAATGACACAAAGGGGTCAAAGGGGGAACTAGGGTTTTAGGCAAGGGGTTTGACCATGGGTTAACTTAGGGTTCCCAAGGGTAGTTAGAGAAGTGGTTAGAAGAGTCATTAGCACTAATCACCACTGAGCAAAAACACGGGGTGTTACAGTTTTGACAGAAATAAAAGGTGCTGGAAGTCAGTTTAGATAAACCATAGATTACTAGCCACCTGAAAGAACCCAAAAATCCATCTAGGGCCTCTCGTACTAGTTTAATCCTTAACATCCTACGTACTTAGCAAAATTCTTATTCTTGGCAACTTTTAATTCCAAAAACAAGTTATTAAGGTATTATTAATACTCTGGTGCATATCGTCGCTCTGGTACCAGCTGTGACAGAACCACCCAAAATAATTTCGTATTATCACCTAAGCCTGTCAACATGGCCATTAAGCAATAATAAAGAACTATTCTGTCACCTCTGTCGGGGCATGCCCGGTAAATCACTTACAACAGGATCGAGGTACGCGCTAAGCCCACACGAAGGCGGGACCAGAGTACGTCATTGCATTACATAAAAGTCCACAAGTACTTAAAATTACAAACCTAGTTTTGAGTACATAAAAGTAAACATGGTTCAAAGTTTTAGACAACGAAAATTAAAATAAATGCATGATGCACACAGGAGGCCATCCATGCATAACACTCCTCATCATCGTTCTCCCACTCAATCTCCCATCCATCTGGAATAACACCAGGCCAGATAGGATTACCTGAAAACAACAAATTAAGCAAGGTTGAGTATACTAATACTCAACAAGACTGACCTGTCAAAATAAAGACACAACTAGACATGCAAGGCTTTTTGGCTGGTGGGTTTGTTTTGCCAAAAGCATCTGAGAGTTGATCCTTACTTTCAAGTTTTAGCTCAAGTTCTAGTATGTTAACAGTTCTAGATAAGCACATATCTAAACAAGTATGGTTGTACAAACAAGATTAATCATCCAACAGTATTAATCCAAAATGTTCCATAAATAAATATGGGGTAGCCAGTAGTCAAGCTGACTCAGATAACGGCGAGTGATCGACGATCGATCGATTTATATCCTTGCAAGGTAAATCCAAGATACACGGAAGAAAGTAGACCCCAAGAAATCAAATAAAAGCGAATGCGGGGTCTACCCCGACCAGGCGGTTCCCGTCATTCCCCAGATTAGGGACAGGCACTACAGTTCTAAGTACAAGGTTACTGGAACGCCCTCACACGGCACGTCCAGACTCACACTTGCACTACCGGAATCAAACCGGGAGAAACATCCCAAGAGTAGTCGCGATAAAGTCCACGCACGAGTTCATTAGGTACTAGGCTTACCGGTGTCATTCCCGACAAGCACTTGGTACGTTCAATAGCTTAAACCAAAGCACAATGCTACTCGGTCGAGACCGAACCCATTGCTCTTACCACATGGGCGGGTCAATTTAATCAACTTATGATTCCAACATAAGCATCCTATCTCACGAGCAATGAGTCATTACTCGACTTCTACCGTATCCTTAGAGCATGGCACTAGCGTCCTGACATACTAGTAAAAGAGCATAGGAGTCCTAAGGATCATGCATCTAGGTTTCAAATAATTCCTGAAACTTAAATGCACAAAGTAAAACATAAATACTGAAATGTAAAAGGTATGAATTTTTTAATAAAAAGGGTTAGATGAAACCGGTGCTTGCCTTCCTCTGACTCAACACTAGCTTTGGGCTCTTCTGGACTTTGGTTCAGGTCCTGCTGCCCACTAACTTGGTTCAGCTCACCACTAGCGGATTCCTCCTACTCCTGAGTAAGTGTGTATGTCCCGTCGGGAAGATCTACACGTTTATGCGCATGCATTAGTTAAAGTTAACCTTGATGGTGACTGTGTACATATTTAAGCAAACTAAAGTATTTAACTTCACAAAACAGAAAGTGGTGTGATTAAAATTCAAAAACAGAACCAAGACATGTTTTCACAATCTAACACCTTAATTGCCCTTTCTTTATTTAATTAATTAAAATAAGCCTTATAACCATAAATCCATATAAAATAAAAAACACTTCAAATGAGCCTAAGCTTTTGCACACAGTAACATATTCGTATTTTAAGCTCTCAAACCAAAATTTAGCTTAAGATCATTTATAAATTAATTTATATGAAAAAGACAAATTTGAGCCTAGCATAGCACAAATAAATCTTATAAAAAGATTTATTAATCTTTTTGTCTAAATTTTCTGCTACAAGTCATTTATACCAAATCTAAGCCTCTAACCAAGTTACAAATGTAGATCAAATTTATTTTAACATATTGATTTAACATCCTAAACAAGCTTAAATATAAAACATGAATCAAACAAAAGCCTAAAATCAAATCCTACCTACCAGAGGTACCAATCACAATGACAAAGTCCTAGGGTGCACTGGTGCTTAAAAGAAAAATTTACTAAAAGGGCTATAAAAAGCATCAAGCTTAAACTAGCATAAAGCTTACATAAATCATAATTAAAGATCTACACATCAAATTCATGCCAACTTTAGTCACCAATCTAAACATGTCATAAAGAGAAACATATCTAAAATTCAACTCTATAGTATGTGTATATTTTAAACTACACTAAAAACACATCAAACTGAGTTTGAATTTTTAATTCAAAATCTACACAGAAAAACCCTATACATACATTCTAGAAAAGGTAGAGTTTTTCACCAGAAACCCAACAAAATTGGATTTGCATTTTTCTGATTTTTCTACTATTTGTAATGAATCTTTGAAGTAACATACGAAACCCTAGTAATGCATTTACAACCGGACTGTTGACTTAATTTCCAGAAATCACAAATATGCCCTTGGTTTACGATAAACACCCTAGGAAGATTGAAGAAGATGCAATCAGGTCCCTGGCTGGCCTGGAGACCTCGCCGGCGGCGGGTTCCAGCCGGGACCGGCCGGGGAGCACTCCAAGATGGCGTGAGGACCTTGTCTGGGTCGATTGGAGGTGGGGCTCGGGCCGGAGGTGGCGTCAGTGTGCGCCCACGGCGGGTTGGCCGCCGGCCGGCCGCCGGAACTCAAATTTCAGCTCGGTGCAGCACAATGCGGGGCAAAGAGTGGAAGGGGAAGCTTCCCTAGGCCGTGTAGGAGGTGTAGAAGTGGAAGGGCGGCGGCGGTTTAGGTCGGGGGCGAGGTACCGCGGCGGCGGCCCGGCTCTGCCTCGTTCAAGAACCAGCGCGCGTGAGCGGAACAGAGGCGAGAGGGGTGAGAAAGGCTGGCTTGGGACACGGCCTCAAGGCCTTTAGCACCCATCACGGCCAGGTGGAGACCCTGCATGCGCGCGAGAAGGCTGCGGCGACTGCTGGCGGGCGGCGCGGCTGGTGTGTGGCGTTGCCGATCCTCAGGCACGCGTGGACGCGGTGTACGGCGCGGCCGCAGACGGAGGCACCACGACACACCCTTTAGTCCACGGCGAAGAGCTCTAGGAGTCCGTACGCCGAAGCGCGGAGGCACCGGCACGTGGCGGACGGGCGGACGGCGCACACGCGGGCACGACGCGAGAGCGGCGGGACGTCGGCGTCCGACGTCAATCTCATTTGATTTAAACGTTTTCCACCAAGCAAAACTCCAAAATTTGTCAACCAAGTTGTATCCAAAAATAAAAGTTGCAGAGGAGCTATAGCGCTACAACTTTCTCAAAGGGCGACCTATGTTTTGATGTTTGGTTTGACGGGAAAATCGTGATGAACATACAGATTTTCTCGGCCCCGATTTACTGCGCACAAGAACTTCAACTCAAATTTAAGCGAATTTGCACTCAAAATTGGAATGTCCGCCAATTATGAAAAATGTGTTCCGCAAATAACAAAGAATTTTTATATAGGCCGATTTTGAACTTCTATAGTGAAATTTGGAGAATGCAAAAAAAAACCAAATTAGCCTTTTGGAGCTCTAGGAGTTTGACCATGATTTTAGAGTTTGACCAAGGGTTTAAGTACAAAAGTGTGCACAATCAAGCAAAACATGCTTAGAGACTAATTAAACTTGATTAACATAACCAAAAGAGGTGTTTATTTTTAATAAACACCTGGGTGATATATCATCAACAGCAAAAAGATGCTCCAGCCTCACATCATGTCCGACACGCCCACGGCTCGGCGAGGTGAGCGAGCGCAGCACGCCGATCTCCTTTATTCACTTCACAAGAGGTGTACCGAAAGATTACCCAGTAAGTTGGATGGGAGATTCCTCCAATACCCACACGGTATTTCTCTCTTTTCCTTTGCATTAAACACATGAACTTTTAATTCTTTCATCATTACAATAAATGACTCTATGCCCATTTATTTAACACATATAGAACGAAAACACAGCGAAACAAGGCAATTCCCGTCGAATTTCAAGCCAACTGTGTGCTGCTGGCCTGCTCTGCGCAGAGGAAGGCTGGAAGGTTATGCTGCAATTGCAAGCCAGATGCGACTGCAGGTTCCAATTTCTTCGCACTTCATAAATCTGCTGAATCAACTCTGACTATCATCCTGATGGGGCATCAGCAACGACCCTGTACGATCAGGCAGTAGGAGCTTCCGCGCCATGTTCTTGAGTTCAGGACTGGTAGTGTGAGGTGGCTCACTGGAAACCACTCCGTCTCCTTCTTTCAGGGAAGCTACTGATGACAGATCCGTTCTTGTGCCGGCATTACCATTGCCATTGTCGCCAGCGGGCGCAATCTTCTTGACGCCAACAAAATCCTCAGCAAACCGACGGATGTAGACGACGCAGTAGTTCTGCGGCAAGCTGAGCACGCTCACCGAGTCAATTGGGGCGGCAAGGACGCCGCCATGCTTGAGCACCCGATCGGCGAAGGCGAACCTGTCGCCGTCCTCGTCGAAGTACCCGAAATCCAGCAGGAAGTCTACTGACGAGTCCCCTAACATCAGCATCCGCCGCAGCGAGGCGGGTCGCAGGACGCCGTCCTGGCCCTGCCTCGGGGCGGGCGCGTCGCAGTCGCCGTCGGAGCCGAGGACGACGGCGCGGGCGCCGGGGGCGAGCAGGCCCTCGCGGCGCAAGTCGCGGAGTAGTAGCTCCGCCTGGGCCGCGGCGGCGCCGCAGGCGTCGGCGGTGTGGCGCCGGGCGGGCGTCTGGGCGGCGCGGAGCCAGGGCAGGAAGAGCAGCGCGACGGCGAAGAGCACGGAGCGCGCGAGCACGCGGAGGGCGCGCGGGCCGGGGAGCCGGATCACGACGGTGTCGACCGGCATCGAGGGCGCGGCGCGTGGGCTGCGAGAAGGAGCGCTTGGTTCTTACCGTTTGAGACGGCGGTGAAGAGAAGGCCGGCGCGGAGGGGGAGGGAGGACGGCGGGCTTTAGCGGGTGCAGAAGCGGGCGGCGGTGTGGTTGCCACCCACGAGGGCGAGGCGGGCGTGCGGCGCGCGCAGCGTGAGGAGGACGAGCTCCCGTATCCGCTCGGTCTCCATGGAGGTGCGGATCTGCCCGGCCGGGGTGGGTAGGGGGTGGCCCTGGTGTTAGGTCTCCATCGGCGGTGGCCGCCGGTGGGATGTTCGGTGCGGAATTGGGATGTTCGTGAGGGAATTGGGGGCGGAGATCGGCGGCGAGGAGGAGGCGGTGGGCGTCGGGTGTTTATGTTGGGGCAGGGAGCCAGGGACTGGGTGGTTTCGGAACGGTTCCTTGTGTGTGGACGGTGGTGAACTGGTGATGGATTCTGTGAATTCCGGTACGTGGGACCGGATCACCGGAATTCTAGTGGTCTTCTCCTCCGGGTGGTTTTCTGCCCAAAAATGCATGTACAAATGGAACAACAGCATGACATTTTTTTCCGAATGCAAACAATTGGACTAATAGTCTGTTCAGATTAGCAAATACTCCGTACTCACTATTTATGTGTAATAACATCAAACTATTCACTCATCACATCTTTTCCAGACTAATACAGCAACTTTTTACAACTTTTCATCAATAGCAATATTCCAATACTATTCATGTGCGCAGACTTCCAATCTAAATAGGCTGACATGATTTTATTTATATACTCCTTATGTTCTGACTAAAGATATTTTAGTATTTTTAGATGTGTAGTCTTTTTTAAATGTAATAAATCTATAAATTTAAAAATACTAGAACAGGAGGGAGTAAACTTTCACGATTTTGTTTGAAGTTTGAACAACACAGATCGAATTCGTTCGGCAGAACTTAAAACCAGAAGCCGACGTATTGCTGTGAGAGAAAAAATATATAAGAAGTTGTACGGTAGATTGGTTGTGAGAGAAAAACATTGCGGAAACAGTTCTTCCATAAGTATTTCCGCATAATTCTTTCTTTTGCGGTCTCACCATAACCATATCCCAACCCAACTAACATATTAAGAGAATTACAACCCTTCAATAATTGTTAGGATTATTGAAGCACTATTTACAACCCCTTCAACAGTTCTCCCATAAATATTTCCCGAAAATTATTGAAGCACTATTTTATTGTCGACTTTACTCAAGTTGGGTTAAAAAAAACTTTACTCAAATTGGATTTTTCAGGGCACTTTACTCAAGTTGGACTGGGAAAAAGAAAACTACTGGAGTTGCTCTAAGTTTTGCAGATGGTGATTGAAGGAGAAAAAACCATTAACTCCCCTTGGTGCCTCAGGTTGTCGGCACCTCATGTTAACTCTGTTGCTTCGGTACCCACCTTTCGTCGTCTTCGAGTGTGGCTGGATGCGCCGGTCGTGGGGAGTGGGGATGCGGGTGAGCTCCGTCCCCCTCCTGGTAGCGGTGGTCGTTCTTGACCGCCTTTCCTGCATAAGCTTTTCTTCGTCGTCACCAAGAGTAGCTTGCTGTCTTTCCATCGTTTGACTGCTTCTCTGCTTTGGCGGTGGGCTGCGTGAAGTTGGCTCCGGAGGCTTGCGAAAGCTTGGTCCGCTCTCATCGGACCGACAACAGGGTGCGTTCTTCGGAACTTACCTCACCTTGTTGGAGGCGTTGTTCCATTTATCTTGCCAGGTGAAAACTTGGTCTGCTTCGGTGTGGGTAGACGGATGATGTTGGCGTTGTTCTCCTCCTTAGAGGCACCATCTTGCTTGTTCTTCATGCTTCTCTCCCATTGGTACCTAGGTGTGAGTCTGTCGGTGATGTGCTTGCCCTCTTGAGGTACTCTTTTCGTGCAGGTTAGGCGTTGCCGGTATTTCTATGTTTTTCTTCTGCTGGTGTTCCTCTGGCCATGTTGGTCGTCGTGCCTCTCTTGTTGTGTTTCCTTGTAACGCCACGCCTTAGGAGTTGGTTGCTTAGTTGTATCTCTCTAGTTCCTTCTTCTAAATAAAAAACGTGTTATGCACGTCTTAAAAAAATTAAAAATGTGATTTACCTTGTGCACCCTAGACCATTTTGAAAGGAAAAGCTTTGAGCTACTGTAGTTACTGTGCGTACATTAGTACAAATTTTAATGAGGTGACAATTTGTATTAGAAAACTAAATCATTTTAAAGTCTAATCAACCTTTTCTGAAAAATAATATCCATCGGACGGCTGGGAGAAAAAGGCGCTACGGATAAAGACGAATGAATGCCCCTCGCATCCCGAGGTCGCAATTAAGCATCGCCCCACTACCGTACCTCGCAAACTCGCAATTCGCAACACAGCCGCCGCTTCCCAGAGAGAGCCGTCGAGTTCAGGAGATAGTCGTCGGAGAAGAGAAGGATGGGCTTCGAGAAGGAGATCCTGAGAGCCGGCACCGGCCCCAAGCCGACAAAGGGCCAGAAGGTCACCGTCCACTGCACCGGCTACGGTTCGCCCCTTCCCTTCCGTCCCAAAACCCTCGGTTTTCTTGGATCCGCCTCGCTTTGGCCTTTAGGGGTTAGCGTCAGATGCTTCCAGATCCATCTCGTGCTGGTAAAAGGGTCGCCTTGATGCATAAGTGGCAGCTGTTTTCCTTGGCGTAGATGTTTAGGGTGCGAATTTCAGTCGTGAGATTGAGATCGATCTGATTCGAGTTGCAAACGAACCTTATTCTCCTCCATGATTCGTTTCTCTTTTTTTCTTGCTACGACCAACAACACTATCTATTCTTCAGTAGTTGCTCGCTAACCTTTGCTTATTGCTATTCTGTTTTCTGCAGGGAAGGATCGTGATCTATCCAAGAAGTTTTGGAGGTAAACAACAATCTGTTTCCTTATTTTACATCCAAGTGTAGCATCAGTGCAATAGGGCATGTCTTCAATTTGTTCATAGGAGGGAATTACTTATGCAAGTAATTAAAATTGCCGCTTTTTTGTGTTTTAATATTTTTAATATTATGTTGTTAAATCTTCAGCACCAAGGACCCGGGGCAGCAGCCATTCAGTTTCAACATTGCTCAGGGTTCAGTGATCAAAGGTAATTGTGGAGACCTGCTTCGCCAGTTAGCTTGGCTACTGGCACACGTTCCTAATTTGCTATGGTTTTAGTTCCATTGTCAATTTGTCATCAACTTGACTTAGGCACATGATTTAGCAAGGGTTCAATCATATGGTCATTCTGATTGCTCTCCATACAAATAAATGGAGTACAAACTTACTTAGTTACTTGTGATTGATAAATGGATTATGACATTACTTCTGATTGAACCAAACTTGCCCTTTCTACATTATTGATAATTGGATTATGAACTTTCTTCTGAATTCAGATGCCTTTTTATTTGTGGTAGAACTCCAAATTTTCATCGCTTGCCTTCGCTGCTTGTAATCTATGTAAGCCGTGGTTGTCAGTCATGTTCTCCTTGATGAAGTAGCAACTCTCGAGTCATAAAGCCCTGTTGGGCGTATTTGAACCATTTTTGTTCTGGTCTGGAATTTATCTGTCATTGTTCATAGCCAGTCCAGTCCAGTTTCACATCATATGGCAGAACTTCACATGTCTGCAAAGTCATGGTAAGCCAAGTAAACCATTCTATTAACGTCACACTAACTGCTCTGTTTCTTATAGGTTGGGATGAGGGAGTTATGACCATGCAAGTGGGTGAAGTTGCTCGTATCAAGGTATGATCCACGGACATGTTAAGTTAGCCTGAATGTGTTTTTTTTCTGGTCCGTCTTGCATTTCATCACCACAGTAACTTTGAAGTGCTATCTCTGAAGGAAGTAACTTCCAAAAGAAGGACATGATATTAATTATGGATTTTTAGCCTTTTGCAATGCATTTTCTCTTTACCTAATAGACTAATAATCAGTTTTGTAGCTGATTTTCTTTAGTTCAAAATGATTTGTGTTTGCTGTGTCCTGACACCTGATATATGAGTGTTCTTGCTTCAGTGCACCCCAGACTATGCTTATGGAGCCGGCGGATTTCCAGCCTGGGGAATTCAACCCAACTCGGTGCTGGTGTTCGAGATTGAAGTTCTCAGTGCCCAGTAAATTCGCAGTGCAGTGCTGGATGGAGCTATGGAGCATTGGCCATGCCTTAAGTACTGAAATAATTCTGTTGTCACCTCGTGCTACACAGCAGACTGGTGTCCTTAGTGAATCCTGTGAAACTTTTAACAGTTTGTGGTCGTGATATATTGAGTTAAGGTGTTTCTTGTGGTGCAACTCTCGGTCAAGTTCTTGTCACTGTCAGTTGACCGTTACTTTCTATGCGGCCCTTGCCAAGGTGCCCTATGCTTGTCAATTAGCACTGCATAGGATATATGAGTGGCTGACTAAGTTTATGAACTCCTTCCGCATACCGGTCTGCGTCAGGTGCGTCAGACTCAGGCACTTAGCTCCAGTTGCGGAGTCTCATGTGGAACAGCATTTCGTTTCAATTTTCTTTGTTCCGAGTAAACTGACGATAGAAGCCTTATGATCTATTAATATGTATTGGAAAAACCGCGAAACGGGTTTCCGAAGATAATTTTTGCTTTCACAAGGGTTCCGGAGCGAACAGTTTCAGAACATAGCAAAATTTGACCATACTTTTGAAAGGTGTCGGTGCGGAATGTGGTCCCGACACTAACCAGTAATAAGCGCCAAGGTCTATCCCTCAATGGTCGATGCCAAGCAATCAGAAACACAAGGTTTATCCTGGTTCCGGTCGAGGGCCTTACGTCCAGCAGTGATGTGCTCGAGGCACTATATTGCTCAGCACCGGGGGTGCCTGTAGTGGGGCTTGCTACAAGCAAGGCGGGAGAGGAAGCGTGGCCTCCAAGTCCCTGGTGGAGTGGCTGAAGATGTTATGGGAGAATGAGAAAACAAGTGTGCGGTGTGTCATATCTTGTTGTTCTGCCTTATGTCCTCTGTCTCGTCCCCTGCGGCGGGGGAGTTCGTCTTCCTTTTATAGGCCAAGGAGAGAGCGAATTACATGTATGCCGCACTATTCAGCTACATGGGGAAGTGTGGTGCGCCGCGCCGTAGAGTAGGCGGCTGCCTTGATGGTCCTTGCCGCGATCTGGCCATCATGGCGTATCTTGTACCCGAACAGTGGTAGCTTCGAGGGTTGGGGCACGGTGAATGGCCGCGATGTCCCCAGGCGGGCTCGAGGGAGTTGCTGACGTCGATCCGTACGGGATACAGTGGCAGGCATGGCGGTGTCCCGTCCCCGCACGCCCCACAGCGCCGCTGTTACCACAGTGTCCGGCGTGGGATTGTACGCGCGGGGGCGGCCGCCATGCCGTTAACAGTGGCAGGGATGGCGCCCCGCCGGCCTAACATCTCGACCTAACCCTGCAAAGTCACGGGAAAACAAATCGAGGGTGCGGCCGGCCCCCCTTTGAGGGCTCGGCGCGTTAGCCGTACAGGAGTAGGCGGCGCGGCGTCACGGGGCTGGCACCGGCCACGTCGCACAGTCCCCCACAGTGGCGGAGATGGGTTTCCTCCTAGGGAGTTGGCGCAACAGGACCGTGGCGCGAGTCCCAGGCGCATGATGGCGCCGCCCCGCCTTTGTCAGAGCATTAAATGCTCGTACCCGCGTACGGGAACGGGCGTGCGCGTGCAGGGTTCCCTGGAGCGAGGCGGAGCCTGCTCGAGGGCGGCGATGTGAACCCTCGAGCGAGGCGGAGCCCGCTCGAAGGAGGCGTACACCCTCGAGCGGGGCGAAGCCCACTCGAGGGAGGTGCGTGCTCTCGAGCGAGGCGGAGTCTGCTCGAGGGGATCATTGAGTGGGCCGCCTTAGTGGGCCGTCAGGGCCACCGTGGCGTGGGCCATGCCCCGTGTGTTTTAAGCGAGGCGTGTTTGGCTTTGGTCTTTTTTGCAGGTTTTAAGTGGGGTTTCCCCAGTTGTTTAAGGGGACCCCAGGGCTGTCCCCGACAGTAGCCCCCGAGCATCTGCGGGTTCGCCGGCCAGGCTCCCGCAGATGCTGGAGCCTACTGATAGGACGTCCTTCCCCCCTGGTTCGCGAACGCTTTCCGTGGGGCCGCGTCAGTGGACCCGCGGGTCTAGCCCCCGAAGCCCTGTAGGAGCGTAGGCGCTCCTGCAGGGGTTTTACCGCGAGATTTGGCCAGAGGGCGTGGTGCATATCACAACCGGCGTCGGCAATGTTTCAGCCGGCCACGGTGACGCACGCGCTGCTGGCACTATCCGCGGCTGGTGCAATCCAGGAGGTGTAGCCGTGCGTCGAGCCCCCGAGCCTGGGCCCGTTCGAGGCGATCGGGTAGAGCTCTACGACTTGTTTTTTAACGCACCCTCGCCGTCCCTCCGCGGGACGGAGGGTGAGGTTTCCGCAACCCCCATCGGCCGGGTCGCGGATTGCGGATTCCTCGTTGAGCTGTTAGCGGGTGGTTCGAGTGGACGCCCATGCCCCGTTCGATAAGGGTAGGCTGCGCGGTCCAGAGACACACCCATTAAAGCGTTTGCGTGGGTTTGCTAGGTGGGGCTCGGTCCCGTTCGCTAGGGACCGAGGGCGCGGAAGCTCTCCCTCGGTGGGATCCCCCCGGCTAGCTGCCCTCGCTGGCTCTCGAACACGACATGTGGGGCACCCTCGAGCCGGCGGGCTCGAGGAACGGCTCGAATGCTCGTGCCCTCGTCGTCCCCGACTGCGGTGATCCGGGGGCGCCCGTTCGAACCCATCGAGGGTCGGGCTTCGAACCTCGATCGCAGGGCCGTGCGGGGGGTGGTGGCTAGGCGCCCCCCGTCTTTGCATCTGCGAATCCTCGAGGGTACCTGACCGCGTCGGCCCTCGAGGCACTGATCAGTAAAACGGTGCGGGGTTGCGGCTAAGCGCTCCCGTCTTGGCATCTGCGAGTCCTCGAGGGTCCCTGACCGCGTCAGCCCTCGAGGCGCTGATCAGTAAAACGGTGCGGGGTGGCGGCTAAGCGCTCCCGTCTTGGCATCTGCGAATCCTCGAGGGGCCTGACCGCGTCAGCCCTCGAGGCGCTGATCAGTAAAATGGTGCGGGGTGGCGGCTAAGCGCTCCCGTCTTGGCATCTGCGAATCCTCGAGGGGCCTGACCGCGTCAGCCCTCGAGGCGCTGATCAGTAAAATGGCGCGTCAACGGTACCTGTGGTGCCTGTTTTGTCTCAAACGGGCCCCATGGTGACCGTCCCACGCCTGCACCCTCCGAGGGTTGAATTTTTTTGAGCCAGGGGCTCGCGCCGCTCGAGGGTCCTCCTTACTTGGTAAGGGGCCGGGCCATTTAATGCTTTGCTGCCGCGGCTGCGGTTTCGCGCCGTGGGCGCGCCTTTTAGGCGCCCCGCGGCCGCGCGTGTAGTGGGCGGCGTGGGCGGGCGGACGTGACCGCCCGCCACGGCCCCTCCGGTTCTACGCCGTGATGATGGCCCGTCAGCGGTGGCGTGGCCGCCGTAGTCGTGGTGGGGCCCGCCCGTCAGTGACAAAAGATTCCCCCTGCAGTTAATGCGCGCGGGACGTGCACTCTGGAGAGCACGCCTGCGGCTTATAAATCTGAGGAGAGGGGGAAACGGCGGTTTTTACCTTAGCGATCGCCATTCTTGCTCCCTGCGCTCCTGCCCCCGTCTTGTTCTCGCCGCAGCGCCTTTCCGTCTTTGGAGTTCTCCTCCTCGCTGTTCTTCGTTCCCGCCCCCCTTGCCTTTCCTCATGGCGCCTCTACCGCCTCTCGTCATCGTCGATCCGTACGCGTGGGAGCGCTCTACGGTGACGCGGCTGGCCCTGGGTGAACTGGTGGCCGCCGATCGACTGGCGGCGAATGTGGAGGGCCGGCCGGCTGAGTGGATCGTGCCACCGGGCCGGGGACCACGTGCCCAACCCGCCGAGCGGCTACGTGGTGAGCTTCACCGGTTCCACGAGCGCGGCTTCGCGGCGCGGCGAGTCGCTTCATGAGGGCGCTCTGCCACCACTACGGCGTGGAGCTGCACAACTTCGCGCCAAACGCAATCTCGCAGGCGGCCACGTTCGTGGGCGTTTGCGAGGGGTATCTAGGGATCCCGTGAACTCGGGGATCTCTCGGATTCACCTCTTCCGCGCGGAGCCGTACACGCGACCGACGTCGGAGCAGAGGACCCGCCGCACGGTGCGCGCCGACGGCATGTCGCTCGCTTTGCGGGCGCGGTACAAGGACGACAACATCCCTTGTACCATGACGACCAATAACGCCGGCTGGGAGCGGGGGTGGTTCTACCTTCGCAACGCCGAGCCCGGTCTCCCCCCTTACACCGGCCTGGTGCTCCGGGAGAGGCCCGACTCCTGGAGCCACGGCGTGTCTCCGGACTCGCATCGGAGGCGGCTAGACTCGCTCCTAGCCGCGTTGAGGAACCTGGCGGGGCGCGGGCTGACCGCGGCTACCGTCCTTGCTTTCCTCCACCACCGGCGGGTCGTCCCCCTGATGGAGAGGCCACTCCGCATCTTCGAGATGACAGAGACGGCGAACCCCGTCGCGCTGGCGAGGTCGCGGATGCTTTCGAGCCCCCTCCTGCGGGAGTACGCGACCACACGGGCGCGGAGCGCCGTCGACACCCGGTCCCTGCGCAGCGACCGGTCGTTGTGGGATCTCGAGATGCTCCCCACCGGCCCGCTGGTGAGTAGAATTCTTGGTTCCGTTCTTGACCTTGCTGATACTTCAGGTTGCTGACGCGCTTCGGTGTTTTGCTTGCAGATGGTGAGCCTGAGCGCCACGAAGTCTGATCCGCCCACTCCCCACTCTTGCGCGCTTGGTCGAGCGTCGCAGCAACGGGAGCGGGAGCGGGCGGCGCGCAAGAAGGAGCGCACAAAGCGACACCGTGAGCGTCGCGAGCGGAGGAACGAAGAGTACCGGCTGCGTGAGCAGCAGGGGCTCTCTTCTCCAGGAACCGAGGAGTACTCGTCCTCGGAGGAGGAAGAGGAGGAAGAGACTGGGGGGCAGGGCCTCCCTGATAGGTGGGAGCTCGCACCCCCCGCCGCCGGAGCCAGCTCCGGCGGCAAGAGCAAAGATCGCCCGGGGCGGGTGCGGAGGCGCCCGCCACCGGCAATCGACGACGAGAGCGGCGCGGGCCGCGGAGGGCGCCGCGCGCGCGCCCCGCAGGTGCGCGCGACGGCGCGCGCGCGCGCGCGGCGGGGCCCGCGCGCGCGGCGGGAGACGGCCGGAGGTGCGGCGGCGGCCGTGCCGGCCGCACCGGCGTCATCCGTCGGGACCTCGAGGAAGAGGAAGCGCGCCTTCTCTTCTTAGAGGTGAGGGACTTGCTCTTTTGCGGGATTGCATTTCGACAACCAAGAACTCGACCGTTTGTTCGTGTTTGCGCGAGGTGGTGCCGACCATGCCTCCCCTCGCACCGGCCAAGGTGTTGAGGGCGGACGCATCCGTTCCCACCCGGCGGCGCTCGTCGAGGCGCCGCGGGCGGGGGGGCAAGCACGGCGGCCGCGGCGGGCGAGAGCTCGCGGAGGTGCGGCCGAGGCCCCGAGGCCACGGCCGGCGGATCGACCGTCGCGCCGCGGCCGACGGCCGTCGAGGAGTAGCGGGGCGCCGGTCGTGGCGGAGGCGCGGCCCGCGCGCCGGCCGAGGAGGGCGAGCCGGGCGCCCGTAGTCGCGGAGGCGCGGCCGGAAGCGGTGGCCGCGCGCCGCGGCGAGAGCCCGCGGTCACGGGAGGCACGGGCGGAGGCGTGGACGGAGGCGACGCGAGGGGCCCGCACCGCCGGCGGCTCCCGGCGGCGGTGGTGGAGATCCCGGACGACGACTCCCCGTCGCCCGGGTGGGACCAGTGGGTCAGTTTCCCCACGGCGTCCCCTGAGTCCCAGGAGGGGGCTCTCGTGAGGCGGCGGGAGGGCCACATGGTGGCAGGGGGCCCAGGGCACGGTGCCCAGGCCTCTTCTTCCCGCGCCGGTCGTTCCGCCCCGGCAGAGGGGCTCGTTGGCGATCCGCCCGCGTTCGCCGACGCCCAGGGGGAGCAGGAGCTATGGGGAGAGCTCCGCAACCACGGCGCCGCGCTCGACCGAGCGTTGAACGAGGCGCTGCGGATCCATGGCGGCCCCGCGTGGCGCGTCTTCCAGGTGGGGTGTCGTCGCCTGTTTTCTTTGTTTTTCTCGTTTTTGCGCGCGGTCCTTGCAGCATGACGCTCACAGGTCTCGGTTTGTTGGTGACAGGAGCTCGAGCACCGCGCCCGCGATAAGTACGACGCCTTCGATCAGGTGAGCGCTGAGCTCCGCCAGCTCCAGGAGCGGTGCGACGCCTTCGACGCGCTCGCCAATGCCCTGAGGACTCCGGACGGTTGGCTGTCATACCGGGCCGTGGCCCTGCGCGATCAGCTCCATGAGAGCGCAAGGCGGAGACTCGGCGCGCCCCTCCTCCCTCGAGCGAGGTTTGCACGGCCCTCATCGACCGGGATGAGGCGCCGCGCGGCGCGGGCGGACCTAGAGAGGGCGCGCACCCCGGCGGCCGACCGGGGAGACCGGAGGTGGTTGCCGTCCGCCGCGACAACCCGGAGCTCCATTCGTTGCTCCGGGGGCGCGGGCTCGGCGAGAGCCGGGGGCCGAAGAGCGGGCGCGCGCGCCGAGCGAAGGCCAAGGAGGGCGATGATCCGAAGGCCGCCCTCGACGCCAAGGCCGCGGCGCTCGCCGTCGCGAAGGACCGGCCCTCCCCGCGGGAGTGTACCGCCCGCCGGGGGGCCGAGGGGCGGCTCCGGCGATGAGCGGGCTGCCCTTGCGGACGCCCTGGTCGGCGCTCGAGCCGGAGCGCGTCGCTCGCGAGACCGCGCGCGCGTGTCGCTGGAGGGGCGGAACGCTGAGTTCTCGAAGCTCGAGGGCGAGCTGGTGGTGCTCAGCATCACGAGCGCGAGCCAAGAGCTGGCCCTCCAGGAGCAGAGCGAGACCCTCAACGGCCTTGAGCAGGCGGTCGAGGCCGGGCGCCGCGCCCTCGAGGTGGAGAAGAAGCAGGTCGAGGGTAAGTTGTTGTTCGTGTCTTGTTTCGCTGATTTCCCCTTAGAGGGTTCGCCCCCTTTTCTGATCCCCCTCTTGATTGGCGACTTCAGGCTTGTGCACCGCGGCCGGGGCACGCGGCCGAGCGGGGGCCGAGGCGCCGGGCACCTCCTACAACTCCTCCGAGCGGAGAGCTGCCGGAGTTGCTCTCCGCGCCCCTCGAGACCCGCCGAGCCGTGGAGGAGGGCGAGGCGCAGCCGGGAGCTCGCCGGCCGCCCGCCCGCGCGCCCTTGGCGGGCACATCACCGGACGCATGCGCCGGACGCTGCGCCTCGGCGTCCAGAAGGCCCTTGGGGTGGTGCGATCTCATTATGAGATCAACTTCGAGGCGGTGGCGGAGGGTTACATCGTCCCTGAAGGCATCGAGGACGAGGTGGCGATGGAGTGGGTGGACGCCTTAGCTGCTGACGCCGCCGGGGCGCTCGCCGAGGCCTTTGAGGAGTTCCTGTTCCCTGATGCCGCCGACGACGATGCTCCGCCAGCCTGAAGATTGCCGGGCGCTAGGCCCTTTTTTGTTTATGTATTAGTGTGCGGGCCATGTGGCCTTGTAAATAAACACATCACTTTCTTTTCAAACGTTTGTGAAAGTGGAATGATGTTCTTTACTTTATTGCGCTTTTTTGTTTCTCCTTCTTCCTGAGTAAATTCTAGTTAGGGGAGTTCGATTTTCGCTGGTGGCCTGTTGGGTTGGAGGCAAGAGAGAAGGGTCGTATCCTCGCGGAAGTGTAGGCTATCTCTGGCTCGCACATCCTTTCCGCTATGTTGCCTGCGCCCTGTTCGAACTTTGCTCGAGGCCGAAGTAGAAACATACTTAGCGCACGTGAGTTGTTTCCTTTTTGCGAAAAAATGGGACCATTTTGGGGGGGGGGATGCCCCCCGTAGTAGCCCCCGAGGGTAACTTGGGTTTCGGGGGAAAGCCGAGTTGCCCTTTTTATTGAACTGGTGATATTTACATGGTTGCCACCAACTGGGGTGTTGGTCATGTGATTTACAACAAAGGACTTGGACATCCTAGCTAGGGATAGAAGCGACGTAGCTGTTGGATGTTCCAAGCGTTGGTGAGTTCTTCGCCGTCCTCGTTGGCCAGCTTGTACGTGTCGGGCTTGAGCACTTTCACCACGACGTAGGGCCCCTCCCACGGAGGTGACAGCTTGTGGCGTCCTCGGTTATCTTGGCGTAGCCTTAGAACCAAATCCCCTTCGCTGAAGTCCCGCCGGTGTATTTTCCGTGCCTGGTAGCGCCTGAGGGACTGTTGATATCTTGCGGAGTGCATTAAGGCCACGAGGCGCGCTTCATCCAGCTGGTCCAGTAAGTCCTCGCGGGCTCGCTGGTTGGCGTCCTCGTCGTAGCCTCGTACTGTGGGTGACCCATACTCTAAGTCCGTGGGGAGGACGGCCTCCGCGCCATGGACTAGAAAAAACGGGGTGAACCCAGTGGCTCTGCTTGGGATGGTCCTTAGGCTCCACACGACCGCTGGTAACTCTTGGAGCCATTTCCGACCAGACTTGTTCAGCTAGTCGAAAATTCTGGGCTTAAGGCCTTGTAGGATCATGCCATTGGCACGCTCCACTTGGCCGTTAGTCTGCGGGTGTGCCACAGCCGCCCAATCCACACGGATGTGGAATTTGTCGCAAAATTCTAGGAATTTTTTCGCCCGTGAACTGAGACCCGTTGTCGGTGATGATGGAGTTTGGTACTCCAAAACGATGGACGATGTCGGTGAAGAACGTCACCGCTTGCTCTGCCCTGAGATTCGTAATGGGGGCGTACTTCTACCCACTTGGAAAATTTGTCGATTGCAACCAACAAGTGGGTGAAGCCCCCGGGCGCCTTTCGCAGGGGCCCGACGATGTCCAGCCCCCATACGGCGAAAGGCCATGTTATGGGGATGGTCCGCAGACCTGAGCGAGGAAGGTTGGATTTGCGGGCGTAGAACTGGCACCCTTCGCAGGTGCGCACGATCTCGCTGGCATCCGTGACCGCGGTAGGCCAGTAAAAGCCTTGACGGAACGCATTGCCTACGAGGGTGCGGGGTGCGGCGTGATGGCCACAGATCCCCGCGTGAATGTCCCGTAGGAGCTCGCGCCCCTCGGGGATGGGCACGCACCGCTGCAGGATGCCGGAAGCTGCGCGCTTGTACAGCTCGCCGTCGATGAGGGCGAAGGACTTGGCCATCCTGGCGATGCGCCTGGCCTCGGCCCGGTCCGAGGGGAGTTCCCCTCGAGCCATCCAGGCGACATACTTGTCGCGCCAATCTGCCTTGATGGGGGCTGGCTCGAAATCCATCACGTCGGCCTCGTCGACGCCATACCCCTCGAGGAGGGAGAGCACGTACGCCTCGTTCGAGGGGTCCTCATCCATGGGCTCCACGCCTGCTAGATTCGAGGGAGCCCCCGAGGGTTCCGCGTGGCTCGAGCGGTGAGGCTCGAGGGTGACGGAGGGCTGGGCGATGTCTCGGGCAAAAACGTTCGGGGGGACGGTGATCCGCCCGGACGCGATCTTGGCCAGCTCGTCCGCCTCCTCGTTGTACCCAGGCACGACACGTGATTGAGCTCGATGCCGTAGAACTTGTCCTCGAGGGCTCGCACGGCCTTGCAGTACGCTTCCATCTTGTCGTCGTGGCAGCTCGCATTTTTCATGACTTGGTCAATCACGAGTTGCGAATCCCCCTGCACGTCGAGGCGCTTGACGCCTATTTCAATGGCGATCTTGAGGCCGCAAAGGAGGGCCTCGTACTCAGCCATGTTGTTTGACACGGGGAAGTGGAGACGCACTGCGTACCGCATGTGCTCCCCGAGGGGTGACACGAAGAGCAGGCCCGCGCCCGCCCCTGTTTTCATTACTGAACCATCGAAATACAGAGTCCAGCACTTTGCTTGGATTTGTGGCGGCGGCAGTTGCGTGTCCGTCCATTCAGCAACGAAATCCGCCAGGATCTGGGACTTGATGGCCTTGCGCGGGGCGTAGGCGAGCGTCTCGCCCATCAGCTCCACCGACCACTTGGCGATCCTGCCCGCCGCGTCTGGATTGCAGATGATCTCTCCCAGCGGGAAGGAGGAGACCACCGTGACAGGGTGGGCCTCGAAGTAGTGGCGAAGCTTGCGCCGTGCGAGGACCACTGCGTATAGCAGCTTTTGGACTTGAGGGTAGCGTGTCTTGGTGTCGGATAAGACTTCGCTGATGTAGTTCACGGACCGTTGGACCGGCAGGGCGTGCCCTTCCTCCGTGCGCTCTACTACGATTACGGCGCTGACCACTTGGGTGGTCGTGGCCACGTAGAGCTGCAGGGGTTCGTCGTCCTGCGGCGGCGTGAGGATTGGGGCGTGGGTCAAGGACGCCTTCAGCTTGTCGAGCGCGTCTTGGGCCTCTGCGGTCCAGGAGAAGCGCTCGTGCTTTTTGAGGAGGTGATAGAGGGGCAAGCCTTTCTCGCCGAGCCGCGAGATGAAGCGGCTCAAGGCGGCAAGGCACCCCAGCACCTTTTGCACCCCTTTGAGGTCCCGAATTGGACCCATTCGCTCGAGGGCCGCAACCTTCTCGGGGTTGGCCTCGATGCCTCGCTGGGAGACTATGATGACCTCGTCGCTGGTGGCCCCGCCCAGCTGGCATGTTAGGCGGTAATCGTTGAGCCACACGCGGGGATCCGTTTCCCCGTTGTACTTGACAATGGTCGTGGGCTGGCGGAAGCGCTGGGGGAAGGCCGCCGCGCGGATCTCCCGGCTGAACACACGGGTCCCCGGGGGCTCCGGCGTCGGAGAGCGGTCTTCATCGTTGTCGTAGCGTCCACCCCGCCGAGGGTGGTAGCCTGCCTCCGCTCGCGTATCCGCTTTGCTCGTCCGCCGAGCGTTGATGACATTACGGGCGTCGCCGTCCAGCGCCATGCGCGTGTCGAGGAGCCGTTCTTTGGCCGGTGTGCGTCCCGGGTTGGCCGGTCGCTCCGCCGCTTCACCTGCATGGACTGAGGGTTCGCCCCCCTGCGCGGCCTCGTCGGCCCGCGCGTTACCCTGTTGGCGGATGCGTGACGCCGAGCTCTCGGCCTGTTGAACGGCCGCCTGCTCGATGAGTGCCTGCGCCTCACGGTGCAGGTTTCGCGCTTCGGGCGTTGAGGGGGTCGGCATGGCCCGCAGCAGCGTCGCGGCGGCGATAAGCTTCTGGCTCGCCCGCGGAGGCGTGTCTGGGTTGTCGACGTTGAAGTCGGTGTTGATGCGGTCGCGGGCCTGTAAGCCCAACTCCTGTGCGCGCTCGCCGCGTGCGGAGGCTTCGCCGCCATGGAGGCGCGGAGCAACCGCACCGTCCGTATTCCTCCGCCGCCTTGGCCTCGAGTTCGCGAGCTTGGGCTAGGCCGTGCGTCGATGTCGGCTCCCGGCGGGGGTGCTCGGTCCGCCGGCCGGGCGCGGAGCGGTCCCCGGGGCGGGCGTGACCTCCCCCGTCGCCGGCGCCCGCCGCACCGGTGGCGTTTGCCGGGTCGTTGGCGATGACAATGCGGCATTCCCCGCGCGGGGTCGTAGCTCCCGGTCTTTGGAATCGTCGGAGCGGCCCGAACCGCAGGTCCGTGGCGTCAAGAAAACGCCCGAACATCACTCGGGTCCGCACGCCGAGAAGTCCCATTCCGCGTACCCATGCGGGTTGGCGGGCGGCAACGCGTCAAGGGAGCCCGGGGACGACTCGTCGCCGCGGAGGCACCGGGGTCCCCGGCGACGAGGACGTGACGGCCGGGGGGGAACCCCGCGCATCGTGGTGTTGACGTTGGCGTTGTAGGCCGCCGCCGCGCGCGCACGGACCGATGGGGAAGCGTGGCCGGAGACCGCGTGTTCCCCCCGTCGGGGTGGCGGTCGTCGCGCCGACGGGTGCGCCGCATTGGGAGGCGGCGCGTTCGGCTTGCCGTCGCTCCGACCGCGTCCGTCGTGAACGCCGACCGGAGCGGCGGCGGCGCCGTGACGCGCGACGGGCCCGCGGCATCCGTGCTGCGGCGGTGTCCGTGCCGTGGCGACGCGCGCGCGGCGGGGACCGGGGGCGGACCCGGCCGGCGCCGCGCACGGAGCTCCTCACGGTTGGTGAGGCGCATCGTGTAGCCGTTCCCCGTGGCCCGGAAATTTGTTCCCCGTGGCACAGGGAGTCGGGCCCCGAACCGGATTTCGAACCGGCGGGGAGGGGTCCGAGCTGCCCATGGAGTAGCGCGTACCGCGGTACTCGGTGCCGATCACCATGGAGGGAATTAACGTTGGATTGACCTTAGGCGCTCGTTTGCCCCACGGTGGGCGCCAACTGTCGGTGCGGAATGTGGTCCCGACACTAACCAGTAATAAGCGCCAAGGTCTATCCCTCAATGGTCGATGCCAAGCAATCAGAAACACAAGGTTTATCCTGGTTCCGGCCGAGGGCCGTACGTCCAGCAGTGATGTGCTCGAGGCACTGTATTGCTCAGCACCGGGGGTGCCTGTAGTGGAGCGGCTACAAGCAAGGCGGGAGAGGAAGCGTGGCCTCCAAATCCCTGGTGGAGTGGCTGAAGATGTTGTGGGAGAATGAGAAAACAAGTGTGCGGTGTGTCGTGTCTTGTTGTTCCGCCTTATGTCCTCTGTCTCGTCCCCTGCGGCGGGGGAGTTCGTCTTCCTTTTATAGGCCAAGGAGAGAGCGAATTACATGTATGTCGCACTATTCAGCTACATGGGGAAGTGTGGTGCGCCGCGCCGTAGAGTAGGCGGCTGCCTTGACGGTCCTTGCCGCGATCTGGCCATCATGGCGTATCTTGTACCCAAACAGTGGTAGCTTCGAGGGTTGGGGCGCGGCGAATGGTCGCGATATCCCCAGGCGGGCTCGAGGGAGTTGCTGACGTCGATCCGTACGGGATACAGTGGCGCATGGCGGTGTCCCGTCCCCGCACGCCCCACAGCGCCAGAGCTGTTGCCACAGTGCCCGGCGTGGGATTGTACGCGCGGGGGCGGCCGCCATGCCGTTAGTGGCAGGGATGGCGCTCCGCCGACCTAACATCTCGACCTAACCCTGCAAAGTCACGGGAAAGCAAATCGAGGGTGCGGCCGGCCCCCTTCGAGAGCTCGGCGCGTTAGCCGTACAGGAGTAGGCGGCGCGGCGTCACAGGGCGGCACCGCCACGTCGCACAGTCCCCCACAGTGGCGGAGATGGGTTTCCTCCTAGGTAGTTGGCGCAACAGGACCGTGGCGCGAGTCCCAAACGCATGATGGCATCGCCCCGCCTTTGTCAGAGCATTAAATGCTCGTACCCGCGTACGGGAACGGGCCTGCGCGTGCAGGGTTCCCTCGAGCGAGGCGGAGCCTGCTCGAGGGCGGCGATGTGAACCCTCGAGCGAGGCGGAGCCCGCTCGAAGGAGGCGTACACCCTCGAGCGGGGCGAAACCCACTCGAGGGAGATGCGTGCTCTCGAGCGAGGCGGAGTCTGCTCGAGGGGATCATTGAGTGGGCCGCCTTAGTGGGCCGTCAGGGCCACCGTGGCGTGGGCCATGCCCCGTGTGTTTTAAGCGAGGCGTGTTTGGCTTTGGTCTTTTTTGCAGGTTTTAAGTGGGGTTTCCCCAGTTGTTTAAGGGGACCCCAGGGCTGTCGCCGACAAAAGGTCTGAATCTGCTTCCAGACAGCAAGAGGTCAGCGGGCAACCTTTTAGTCAGATATGCCAGTAACACTAAATTCGCAGCAAAAGTAGCAAATACGAGCTTCGTCCAACATAATTGATACTACGGACACGACTCTCTATATTGGAATTTAAGGGCTTGTGCACTTCTTTCCATTATACTATTGGTCTCTATCTATACAATACAGGGACATCAGTAGCCATGAAAGTTTTTATGCCCTTGTCCATACCTTTCAAAGAATTCCTACCAACCAGTTAACATGTTCAAAAACAGAGCAATTGCTTGACATCACCTAGGCTAGGTGCTATCAATGAAGCTAACCTACAACTTGAATTACGCTCTTAAGTGCAATCCAGTTTCGGAATGCAGACCAACCATCATCCCATAGGCTATGGGAACATAGCTCGGCTAACCAGCAAAACTATTTTTGATGGTCTAACATGGCAGGGTTAGCTTCATGTACACCCCCTGAGCCTCCTCTGATAGACTTCAGTGGCCTACTTCTCTTTGTGATGATCTTGTCATCCTCATTATGACCTTTCTCTGCATGACACCACCTTTGATTTTTTTTTCCAGAGAAAAGGTGCATGCGCATTGTAATGCACACTAGTATGTACAGAAAGAAAAAATGCTGATCAATAGTAGAAACTAGAACTCTTCTGGCGGGGTGCATCTTTGCAGAGAATAGAGCGAACTTCCATGATGGATCTGGGTGGCTCTAGGTCTTTCTGTGGGATTGTATTGCCGAGCAGCTGTTGCAGCTGCGAGGCAAACGTATCATCCAGTACCTGGTGGATTAACAGGTTTAATTAAACAAAAGCCAAGAAGGAAAAGGCAATATCAATACAATGGTGCTGTGGGAATTTGAACTTACTGTAACTGCAACTCGGGCGCCTTTATACCAGGCTTTATTTTCTTTGCGATTCTCCAGGAAACTCAGCACGTCCTAAAACTTGATCAAATTAGTAACAGAAGTGGTAAGAAAAAGGTCTGACAGTATTGATACTTGATATACCTGTCCCATCCGGTCCCAAAAACCTCGGCATATGGCTACAAAAACATGTACTTCAGAGATTTTGTGTGCATGATTCATTGCCTCAATTAGCTGATCCTTCAATGCCTGCATCCTGTTGCGGATATCAGATTCAATCACCAACTCTTTCGAATCCTGAATGATCTTTTTTAGCTTTGTGGTATTTTGCATACGGGTCTGCAGAAGAACTTCAAATGGTAAGAATATCATAGTTTACAACAAATGCAGCAGAACAATCACACAGTAAAGTGCCAGTAAGACCTATCCACAAGACCATAACTAGATCAGTGACTAATAAATAGCTAGTAGTAGAGAGTTGATGTGGAATCAGGGTTTGGTACTTTGGTTCGATAAAAGCTTGGATCAACTACAAAGCATTATACAGATAAAATCACCGCTACATAGGACCTCATACTACAAAACCACCAAGATTAAACGAATGGGAATACATCCATAATGGTCTCATGCTGGCAGATTTGCAGCGGAGCGTGCAGCACATAAAAATAATTTATTTAGTAAAGTCCATTTTCAGTAGCATAACGATAATTTTACATTTAGCAACCAAATCTTGGTCTCATGCAAGCAGCTCCATGCTAGAACTTACATGGATGAAGATGCTTCATGATTTCTTTTCTCAGACGGAGCTATGAATACAAGTGACTCGGTTTTATGACATGATATGTTTTGTGTCCAGTTTCGGCAAGGTATCAGAGATTCACAAGAATTTGTAACAAGCCGGAATCAGGAAAAGGTAACAAGACAGAAACACACTCACATTCTCTGCAAGCTTCTCAACCACTGCTTGCATGTAATTTCGGAATTTAGCTCTCAATGTCACAGTAACTTCACTAAGTTTTTCTCCGATGGCTGCAGAATTTCCTCCATTAGGAATACAAGAACTCCATGACTTGAGGTGACTCTCGATCCGAGGCCGCAAAACATCAAGTAATCTTTTCAATGTATTCAAGAGAATGCCAAGCTAAAAGCAGACAGGGTGTCAGATATTAATAACTGAATTTCTTATAAACGTGAATTAATACCAAAACTTACATCTTCAGGTATAGTATAGGGCAAAACGTGAATTAATACCAAAACTTACATCTTCAGGTATAGTATAGGGCACCGTTGAATTGCGCTTTGTGAGTTTCTGGACAACCTTGAGGCCAAATTTCTTTGGAGCAATACAATCCTTGAGCGGAGCTAAAACATCTGCATACTGTTTTTCCAAAGACTCAATCACCGCTTTCTCAACATCTGCAATGGCCTTTTGTTTCAAGGAACAAAAAAAAAATCAAGACAAGTCAGATTTTATTCTGATGCAGATACAGCAATTAAAGAATCTGTAAGAGAATCCAAAGTTTCTGACATACATTCTCAAGAACAAATATGTATTCGGGCCATCGGCAAATGATAACTTCATACTCTGTCAATGTATTCTTCAGCAAATCATACATCTCATCCACAAACGGTGTTGTCATATGCTGAGTCCTAACTCCTGACCATTTGACCTGATAATAATTGACAAAGGTGAAAGGAGATCGAGAAGAGTAAAACAATGAAACATGATTGGACTCTATATAAACATGCCACAGTAATTGTTTTGCACAAACTAAAATAATTACTGACAAGTTTATCTACATTTTGGGTGTGCCTGGTTGCACGCCACATCTTGCCAAGCCACAGATGTGACAAACCATTCAATTTTTGGACACTGCTTGGATGCTGACTAACTAACATTAGGCTGTAGCGTATTTTTTGTGTGCATTTGCTGCCATCGTTGCGGCGCCCAGTTTTGGCGCATAACATGCACCGCCGTGGCTCATGGGTGTGGGCATGCGGTGGCTGAGAAGAAAACATGCCCTTTATCTGCCCTGTTCCTAATGGCACTGGAAGTAATGTTAAGAAAACATTACCACATATTTTTTGTGTGCATTTGCTGCCATCGTTGCGGCGACCAGTTTTGGCGCATAACATGCACCGTCGCCGCTCATGGGTGTGGGCATGCAGTGGCTGAGAAGAAAACATGCCCTTTATCTTGGTTTTGGCAGAATTTGGTGTGACTTGATAAGTGGACTTCTAAACTCCTCGTCAACACAGATCCTGTTAAATGGAAGTCCGGGTGAAACCATTAAACATAGACGTGGATTGAGACAGGGAGATCCTCTCTCTCCAATGCTCTTTATTTTGGTCATGGATGTGTTAGGGCACATGATCTCACAGGCTGCTGATCTTGGGCTGCTACAGCCCCTTTCTTCTAGAGCCCTTCAACACAGGATTTCGATGTATGCCGACGACGTGGTGCTTTTTCTTAGACCAGAGGCAAATGATATTGAGGTCACCATGGATATTCTCAATCTTTTTGGTGAAGCGTCTGGCCTTAAGACAAACGTTCACAAGAGCAGTGCCTTCCCAATCCGGTGCCAACAGGAGGACATTCAAATAATTCAACAACACCTGCCATGCTCGGTGGCTGAATTCCCATGTCGGTACTTGGGATTGCCTCTATCTTTGAAGAAGCTTACCAGGAATCAAATCCAACAGATCATTGACCGAATTGCTGATTTACTCCCAGGATGGAAATCTGAACTCATGAGCCGGGCTGGAAGGGCTGTGCATGTTCAGTTTGTAATGACAGCCACTTTAGTATATTTGATCATGGCTTTGGACCTGCCCATATGGGCCCAAAAAGCCATAGATAAAATCAGAAGGGGTTACCTGTGGAAGGGAAGAAAGGATGTTCAGGGAGGTCATTGTTTGGTGGCATGGGGAAAGGTTACACGGCCTAAGGAGCTAGGAGGATTGGGTATTTCAGATTTGAAAAGCTTAGGGTGGGCTCTCAGAATGAGGTGGGTTTGGCTGCAAAAAACAGAGCCTAACCGTCCCTGGAGTATGTTCCAAATCCAAGTACCTAACCAAGTACATGATTTTTTCTCTATGGCTGTATCAACTGAGGTGGGAAATGGAACAAGAACTCTCTTCTGGGAGGATAGGTGGCTGCTCGGGCAACGCATTGCTGACCTTGCTCCACGCCTACTTGCAGTGGTCGGGAAAAGGAACATCAAAAAACGGACCGTGGCAGAAGCAATCTCTAGTCATCTATGGATTACGGATGCCCGAGCGGCCTCATCCATTGGTGCATTGGTGGAATACCTTGCTCTATGGGATATCATCATGGAATTTTCACTGCAGCCAGGGGTAGAGGATAAACACATATGGCGACTTTCCCCTTCGGGAAAATATTCAGCAAAGTCGGCGTATGAGCATATGTTTCAAGGGTCAATTCAGTTTGGTCCTTGGGAACGAATTTGGAAGACGTGGTCTCCTGGAAAGTGTAAATTCTTCCTTTGGCTGGTGGCGCACAATCGATGTTGGACAGCTGATCGGCTTGAGCGGCGTGGACTGCCACATGCTGAACATTGTGTTCTGTGTGACCAAGAACAGGAGTCGATCGATCACCTGTTGGTGGCGTGCCCCTTCACAAGACAATACTGGTTCAACATCTTATCGGAGGTGGGTCTTCAGGCTCTTGCTCCACAACCAGAAGATACAATCTTTGATGAATGGTGGAGTAAAGCATGGCAGGCTGCACCCGAAATTCAGAAAAAAGGATTGAACTCTTTAGTCGCCTTGGGTGCCTGGACCATCTGGACACATCGGAATAGCTGCGTGTTTGATGGTCTGGCACCAAGCATGTCCCGGGCTTTAAGTGTGACCGTTGAGGAACGCCATCTTTGGGAGATTGCTGGCGCCCGTGGCCTCGCTTCCTTGATGGGGCTGTCTCAACAGACTTAGTTGGGACGAGGTCAAGTGTGTGGTCTTGGTGTTTGTTTAAACAGGCGCGGGTTATATTTGTTTTTAGCAGTGGGTGCGTGGGGGTGTGTTGTTTTGTACTTAATGGGTTCTCGTCCCATTCTTTATTTCTTCTTAATATAATGATACGCAGCTCTCCTGCGTATTCGAGAAAAAAATCTGCCCTGTTCCTAATGGCACTAGAAGTAATGTTAAGAAAACATTACCACGGTCATCTAGTTTATAACTAGAAAACACCACATTTCAGCATGTGCACACATGAAAACTTGCATGTGCCACCCTATGACCCTACTAGGGAAAAAATGAGAACCAAAATTACGGCATCCACAAAAGAAGATTGCCCATCAACCACCTTTCAATCATTCATCATGTTAAGAGTTTGTGCTGAGAATAATAGATATCAATAATGTTCCGCAGCAATAAAAACTTAGCACCTACCTTATCCAGTCTGCAATTTTCCAGTAGCATCCTACGTTTGTCTTCAATCCATAATACAATGTATAAATGGAACAACTCTTTTGCATCTACACCTGCTTTTATAGGGCTGTGCGAAATTCAAACATAAGGGATGGCACAAATTCAAAGATCAAACTTGATTTAGATTTAAAGTGAAGAAGGCTACCATATATTCCAGCTAGCAAGATCCTTCTGAAAATCAGCAGTAGCAATCACCAAATCAGCAACAGGTGATGCAGGTCCAGCAGGAGGGCATGCAACAAGAAAAGCACGAAGTCTATTTGACAGCTCCACACTATAGATGGCGGCGGCTAAATTTGGGAGGTCAACAAAACTGTGGAAGCAAAGAAACAAAGAGAAACAAAAACATGTCAAAACAAATGAGGCAGAAACATTGCAGAAGATTGTCACCAAAGCGGCAAAGCTTGGATAAGGTCATTTACCTGGGAAGTATGTGCTGATTATGAATTTCAATATCTGTAAAAATTTCATTGCGCAGATTGTTGCATAATGATTTCATCTTCTGATAAGCTGTAGTAACAGTTACCAAATCCACCCTGACACCTTCTGAATTACCCATTACATACTCATCAGTCTCGAGCATGTGCCGCCTTGATCGCTTCCTTGCAGCTGCCTGACCATGGATTAAAATTTACAAACATTAGTTCCATGTACATAACACAATCCATTTATTTATTGAAAAGATAAATAATGACCTGGAAGTAACCGCACAATCTTAGTTGAGCCTCTGGGGATAGAACGTCATGCAGAAGACTGTAGAGCTTAATAGCTGGTTCCAGAGCAGCAGCAGCCAATCCAGTTGGAGGCCTAAACTCTTCCGACAAGCCGGATGGTATAGAATCATCCAGTGACTTGTAATTCTCAAAAACCATAGCAAGAGTTTGCTCAATTTGCTCCTCAACTTCCCCCAGTATTCGGTTCTGAGTGAAGAGATTCCAGTCAAGCAATAGCAGCGAGACATTTGTAACAGCAGCATTCCAGACAGATGCCAATACAAAGTCAAATGAGAATAATTTTATTTGTTTCATCTAGGTAATTAATTTGGTCAAACAATCTAACACTGACACTAAACCTACGAAATGCATTGGCATGCCAGAAACACAGTGACCCAGAAAACAATGCATCTAATGGAAGAGAGAAATATACCTCTTGGTGGCTCAATGCGGCAGTACCATGGTTCTTCATCAGTACAGGTAACAAAAGCTCGTGAACTAGATTGAGCCAATCAGCAGTAGGTGTCGCAACATCCATGATATAAGAAAGATACCTATAAGAATAGCAGTCAGCAAACTCATATAGTAACATAAAAAAAGAAGAAAAGAGGATGAGAAATGCGGAGAGGATCACAGTAATTTATTTTAGAATCTAAACAACTACTCCCTCCGTCCCAGAATATAGCTACTTTTAGACTTTTTCAAAGTCAAATATTTTCAGTTTTGAGCAAGGATCTTTTGAGCAACACCCCCATTTCGGTAACATCAAGTACAACATGACATATAATAAAATAGTTGACATGTGTGTCGCGTTAGATCCAAATAAAGCATGCAACAGTTTTCAACATAAACATAACAATAAATACACGTTAAACGGTAGAAGAAGAATGTACAAAAGAATGGGGCCCAGTGTGATGGGTAAGTACCTCAACTTTGTGTAGGCATCCGAAACTCCGTAATACAATGCAAATTCTGTCAACAACCATTTCCAAGAGCCATGCACAAGAAGGTTCCGTTGTTGAATGTGCTGTGCTTTCATTGCAACTTCCAAAACGATATCATATGCCACAGTTTCTGCAACAGAGCCATACTACAGAGCAAAGATAGAGACAATTATTGTCCAACAAGTAAAAAAAGAGCAGTATTCCTTCCATCAATCAATATATAGTAAAATTTAAATGTTATTGTCAAACTGGCAGACATTTACAAAACGACTGTCACTAATTCAGTCTTCTTACATGATTTGTATTATGAAAAGGACTACCTTGTTTGCTTGTATTAAATAAAGCCAACAAAGTTTAAAAATTCTCTAGTTCCGAATTCCTAATATCATATTCCCTCCTATCACAAATATAAGTACCTTTAGATTTGCCCTGAGTCAAATTTATTTAGCTTTGACCATAATAGCAAAAAATACTAATAGTTGTTAAACATAAGGTTGCCGCTCAAGATTCGTCATCGAATTTATTTCAGACCTTTTATTTAACTATATATTTCTACAGAAATCGGTGGTCAAAGTTACGCCCTGTAGTCCGTGTCCTAAACTGCTTATATTTGTGATCAGGAGTGGCATGTTTCATGTTTGGCAACCAACAAGCCTTTTCAGGAAATCTTAGACGAATATGATTAATCATTCCAATAAAAAGCTATCATACACCATCAATCCAGAAAAGCTAAACCCAGGTCAACGAGAATCAAAACAGCAGCAGCCTTCAACTACTTTTGACATTTACATATCTAGAAATTAACCACCCAAATGAATATATTAATAGCATGTGAGCAACAGTGTACCATGAACTAAGGTCAAACAAATTACATTGAGAGAGTTTGGTAAAAAAAAAGTGAGCTGAATTGGCAGCATCTATACCTTCATGTTGTTCTCGTCAGCAGCAGTTGTATAGTTTATATATAGCTGTATGCGACCCACAAGTTCGTGCTCAGGTTCCCGGAATATTGACCACCAGCGTAGTTTGTCAGTCTGCACAAAACTTAATGTACTGAGAACAGGTATGAACACCAACAGGAGCCATTTTTTTATGAATTTACTGGTACAGTCGCAGTATCTGAACATGTGCATACCCACACAGTACACTCTCACTGACACCCCCTGTACACACCAGACCTACAAACTACACGCAATCAAATCAACAGAAGCATCCAAGGCCCCCCACATGACTCATGTCACATTCCCATTGTAGCTTCACATGTGAGGCAGCGATTTTGGATCAGCTCCGCTAGGAATACTGTGCCGATCCAGGATTGAACTTAGGACAGATGAGTTCATAACAACCAAATCCACTGAGCTATCGCTTAGATCCTAATACAAATCCATTAAGATAAAGAACTTTGACATCAAGTAGCAAAACGGTTTGCAAATTCTTACCGGATCCTCAGCCATTGTAGCAACTTGAGCAACAACACGACCACAGGGCTTCCCCTTTGAATCAGCCACATCAATGATCAAATCATCTCCTAGACTATCAGGAAAGCTGAAATATCAACATAAATAATCAGCTTAACTAATTTTGTCAGATTAAGATTTTACTTTTAGAAGAGCAAGTTTCAACGAATACATAAAGCACTGAGTTTGGTATTCAGAGCAAATGAAAAAATGGTAACATAGCTATTATAGGAACATCTTTGGCACATACAAGACATGGGTTTCACCAGATCCAGGCTGCATAGGTACCACATCATCTTCAGGTAAACTTTTAAGCCTCAGTTGGCAGGAATATGTCTCTGAGGCAAGAAAAAATATCATGAGACGAGGAGTCAAGATCTGAAATCTACAGGGAGAAGTAAAGCATATTAACCTTGTGGCGCTTCATAGGATGAACTGCTCCGCAGAGTAGTTACACCGACCTTTAACAGACCGGACACCTGCTTGATATACTGAGCACTTGCTTGCATGTATGCTAAGCTATGCTTTGAGAATGAACTGTTAGCAGGAAGCTGTGGTAAAACTCGAACCCTCCGTACAGACTCCCATCCTGATGAAAGTGTGGATTGTACATTGGATAAACGGTACCGGACAGTATCCAATTTCACCATTGGCAATGAAGAAAAGTTGCAACCAGAAGGCATGTCAACAGACATCCGAACTTTGCGAACTGCAATCAGAATGATTTTAAGTTAGCATTAATGCCTCAGAATTTTTTGTATCAAGTACATGCAACAGCCTAACAACTGATATGTTTTGCTATTCCAAGATGTCTTCATGAATAACAAACATAAAATAGCAAACAGATACAGGGTATGCTGATGGAAAGAATACATGGATTTTGTACCTTGAACTTTCATTTTGCCTATTGTTTTCTTGGGTTTTGATGCGGCACCTTCACTTACTAGCTCTGATGCACGCTTCGACATAAGCTCCTCTTCTGATTGTAATAAGACATTTTGCAAGCTAAATAAAACATTCAAGAATGTCAGAGCTTACTCAAGTCTTATATCAAGAGTACGACAAAAGAAGACATGTAGAACAACCGGCATAACCAAGAATATTGCACTATAGTAAGATGACAAAAATGAATAGCTGATAGGCTTCTGAAATAAATAAAAAAGTTTGTAGCATATTGAAAAATAGCATTTTTAAGTAGTAATATGTGGGGAAATTGCTGAAATTTTCGATTCTTGATATAATTGCACTATATTGGTTGAGTACACATATGTAGACTAATGTAGACCCTGAAAGAAGCTACTTTGAGTCACTTGATAATTATATTCTTTACAATCTGCAATATTAGAGGTCACATATTCCAAAATGGATGAAATAACTTAATTCCAGGGATGTATTTTGCTTCTACAATAGATTAAAACTAATGCATTGTTATCGGGAAATAATGCAAGGAAACCCATTGTGTAGGATCATGCACGCCGAATGGTTTTGATAACTACAATTATATAGCATGAAAGACAGGTTGGATTTCAAGTTTTAACTCAGTACCAATTTCTGGTATCAACTCTATAAACATAATAAGCATAAATTTACCTTGAATGAAGTGTTTAAATTGCAATGTGCTTCACCATCAAAAGCAAATATCATATCATAATGGATAACAAGAGCTATGACCAAGAAGAATAGACATGTTATATTGTGCTATTCCGTAAAAAAGATGTAATTGCGGACACCTCACCCTAAAAATTCATAACACTATACAATGGCTATCCTCATAAAGGACAGATCTGGTAGTTGCTAGAGGCAGCAAGCATGGTGGAGATACAACACCTAGTGACATGATTACAGCGTTTGGTTTAAGAGAGGTATCTTCAATTATGTGCAAGATTTACCTGAATGTATTTCTCAAGAGTGTGCACTCATTTTCCAGAAAAATTGGAGCTTCCATACAGCCTCTAGCCCACGCATGAAGGCACAGGCGGACACAGGCATCATAAGCAAGTACAGAATACCAGGGCCCTTGCAGACTATAAAAAGGTTCAAGAATGTGTTAAAAGTGTTACACCACTGCAATTTTGTTTAAATACTTCTTTGATAAAGAAAAATACCTGGCATGAAAGGTTGGGACTCGAAGAGGAACTGAAGAAGATGCCTTGCTTGTGTGTCCTGCGTTCAAAGTGCCCCTACATAGCAGGGAAATGTAACCAGAAGGATTGATGAAACAGAATTAAAAATTACAATTCTTTCAAAAAAAATGTTAGTTTAGCACATCTTATGGAGGCTACCTGGCATTTTTGGCAGCTAAGTTAGCTTCCCCATTAACTTCTTGGTGTTCTTTTTTGGCAGATAAGCCATCAGTGGAATTTGCATTGCCACTAAATCTGGTATCATTATGAGTAACTGGACGATGGTCCTGGTCGTAATCGTTTATTGGAGGTGCACTGGGGACACCAGACAACCCATCCTGCACATAAACATATGATTAAACTGAACAGCTGGAGAAAATCACATAAAGAAATTAGTGCAACCAACACATAGGGATGACGGGGTTCTGCAAGAACTAAGAACTATTAAGTGCTGAAACTATAAGAAGCATTAAGTGATGTAACATAAACATAGATTTTGCTATTTTTAATTATCTGATTTAGCTTTTGTGTGTTTTGGAGATCAAACCCCATCAAGATGTGTCGACGATCAAGATTATGCCCCCAAGACAACCCAAAATGTACATAGAAAAATGGCAGTTTCAACTAGTTGATAGTAGAGAGATGTTTTGCAAATAAACAAAGAAAACTAACCAATTTATCTGTTGACTTCATATCCCCTCGAGCAGGGACATGAGAGCTGACTGGCTGGTTTGTTTTCGAATTTAGAGGCGTATTGCGGCTGTAATTCTCTGCAGCCACTGCACGAGTCTTCTGAACCACATTGTTCGCTTCTCTTCGGGCTGGGCCAGTATGGGAGTACTCTGATGCATACCCACCCTTGGATGTCACACCGTTGCTCTGCCCTTCAACCTGGCTAGAAAATTCTGAGCTGCCTGCAGAGTCTGAGCACTCCTCGTCAACATACCCAACAACCCGACCCCGTGTCAGCGGCCGTCGCAATGGCTGTGCCTTAGCTCTTGGCAGTGCCGTGTCTCGCGAAGAGCTCAAGTCCGAGTAGCCATCATCAGTGGAGTAGTAGTGCTGCTGTCCAGGCATGGTGGCGTAGCGGTAGAGGGGCGGGGCAGTGCGGCGGGGCGACGAATCCACCGAGTACCTGCCGCTGCAGACCTCAATCTCATCGTTGTCCGACGACTCGTCCATGTCGGATCCCGAGGCGGCGCTGCCGTCGTCGCTGCGCAATGAGGAGCGGGGCAGCGGCACCGCCGCGCCGCGCGGTATGTGCCCGCTCCGGAACTTCTCCGGCGTCGGCATCCCGAGCCCGCCGCGGCCGGCCGCGCCGCGAACGGCGCGGAGCGCATCCATGCGGTCGTGGCTGTGCAGCGCCGCCGCTCCCTGTCCCTGCCGACGCATTGGCACAACCATGCACAGAGAACACACGTCAGAGACTGAAAACCCAAGGGCCGCAGCAACTCAAATCAGCTGCGGGGGGATTCGGCGGCGCGGCGAGTTCACTCACCTCTCGCACCCACTTGAGCGCGTCGCGATCTAGCCCCTCCGTGAACATGGCGAGCGCATGCGGATTCCAACTGAAACAGGCGAACAAACCAAACAAAAAATCAGAAAAATTCCGAGCCAAACGCACCAAATGCGGGTGATCCAACACCGAAAAAAATCCCCAAAAAAATCCTCAACAGCAGATTCAAAAACGAAGAACACAGTGGGAAATCAAGGGAATGGGAGCTGAATCGCGCAGGGGGGAATGCTGACCTTGGAGCCGAATCGGCGCGCGGGTTCGTCGCTGGTAGGGGGGGACGCGAGCGCCCCGGATTTGAATTTCTACAAACTGATGATGCGAGGAATTCTGCGAGCAGCGCGCTGGGGGCGATAGCGACGGGAGCGAAACGGAACCGAGTGGGGCGAGGTGGAATGGAAGGGGGGGAGAGGGAGCCGAGGCGGAGGAGGAAAGGGACAAAGCTTGTGGCCGTACCGGCGAAATTTACTAAACCCCACTACGAATAAACGGGAAGGGGACGACCGATTTTGCAGATAAGCCCTGGGTTTGTGGCGATATTTAGCACGCAACGTGGTCGACCCTTCCGTGAAGAAAAGACCCATCCCTGCGCCAGTAATAACGCGTTTTTGCTCGGGTGTGCTTCTAAAAACTGCCGCGCATTATCAGCGTGAAAAAGGAAACAATTGATTCGAGAATCAAATTTCCTATTTATTCCGTTAATTAACTTTCTTATTACTGGAGTGCAGACGTGCAGTGCAGTGAGGTCCTTAAAGTTACTGCGATTAAAAAGCATCTTCTACCTATAATCACGACGAGGGTCTGCGCGTAAAAACCCCTTCGCTCTTGGTGGGGCCATCCTCGTTGGTCGTCTGTTTCCTTTCTTTCCGTTAAACCTCCCCGTCCCCGTAGCAAAGCCCACAACGGGAGGATGCAGCTGCGGTCAGATACCACCACCGGCCGGCGGCCGACCCGCTCGAGCGTCGTTGACGACGTCAGGGCGCGCGCGGGCGCGGCAACGTCGTGAGGACAGGGGGCCCTCCCCGTAACGGTCGAAACGTTAGTGGTGGCCGGACGTCGCGGCGCGGGTGCGCGGAGTGGTGGTGGTGGAGGTGGACTGGGGCTAGCTGGGAAGTGTGGACCGGCAGGTGGGAACGCCCTCCACCGTCCTCACCAGCTGGGCGGCTCTGGGCCCGCCTCAGGACGCAGGAGCTACTACCGTCGGATCCGCTGCGTCAACACGTGGCGGACATCGAGGGTCGGTACGACGTGTGGGGCCCATTGTGTTGGGTGTATGGGGCGGCGCATGGAGAGCTGCGTGGGGGGAGTGTCACATGGCCGCGGGGCCCGCGTGTCGGTCCCCTTTTTCGAAACGGCGTGTGTTGGTCGGAGGAGCGAGGACTCATGAGACGATTATGCCCCTGGTATGTTGTGGGAATTGCAGCGGCGGTGAGCGCTCCTGCCACTGACAGAGCGGGCGCCTCGTGCTTTCGGTGCTGGGAGACTGTGCCGGAACGGCGTGCATGTGGGCCCGAGGTGATGGATCGCGGGGAGCAAAAGCCAAAAGTGCTCTACTCGCGCACGGGTCCACCCCATGTTCCAGGACGACTCGGGTTTGTGCTGATGCCTTTGTTACGGAATGGCTTACGGAATACTATTGGAGATCCGTCTGGGATCAATGAAAAACACCTTAAACCTGGTGATGAAAGATTATTATCGAGCACTTAGCACATCTGAGCCTTTATCACGCTATCTATAACTCCTATATAGGAGCTCCCCACTATGGAGTTCTCTCAACACGCAAAGATGCCACCTCAACAATTTCCTCACCAAGACCATAACATCTAGTGGTGGGCCCCATTGTTTGAGCTAGCTAAATGTTGGGGAAGATGGCCTTCGGAAGCCTTGTCCACGTCCGGCCAGGCTGACGGCCGGCTCACGTGTAGCTTCGGCCGCACGGGGGGAGTTTTCGTAATCTTTGGTTTGACGGAAACACTAATGCTACTTGAGTTATGTGAGTTTTGTCGTGCGGGAGCGACCCCATCGAGCGAGCAAGGCCGACCTTCGGTGCCGAAGGCTCGAAAGAGCCCGAGTGCGCGCGCGTCGAGGACACCTCGGGTCGGGGCGGGAGGCGGCACGGGCGAGATGTCCCGAGAGGCACGACGCGACCGGAGCGAGATCCTAGGGTCGCCGGCACCGAAGGTGCGGTGCACCGTGACACGTGGCCGCCGCGGACGTGTAAAGAGGGCACCGTACGAGGCGGAGACAAGGAACGCCGCGTGTAAAGGTGTTTCGACCGTACGGAGACACGCCGGAGGCTTGTACGACGCGGGGGAGTTCTTGTTATACCCTTGTAAAATGTTTAAAGCCGTTTGTCGGGAACGCAAAAGGTGTAATTGAGGCAAATGACCATACCGGGGGTCTCCTATAAATAGTGAACCCCTTTAATGAAAAGACACCCCGTAATGAGAAGAGAGCACCGAAGGCCACCGCCTGGTCTTTCGGTCTTCGGTCTACAAGGCGTTCGCTTGTCGCATTTCCTGTTCCGTTTGTGTTTCCTCGTTTCCTTTCTCCGTCTAGACTAGTAGAAATAGCTTCGGGTTAACAGTAGAAGAAGGGAAACGTTCAAAGGGCATTGTTGTGTCGGCGCTCACCTTCGGGCCCGATTCCCACCAACACTAAAAAAATGTTATAACTCAAAAATCAAAAAACCAAATTAAATTCGATTACACCATTAGATTCCTTTTAATAAATCATTCAAAACAAGGTCTCATGTGAATATATTTTGATAAAATGACAAATATGCCCCATCGATGGTAGTTGGTATAGAGTAAAGTGAAAAAGAAAAAAAGAAAAAAAGGAAAAATAAGAAATAAAAAATAGGAGGGAGATAGTAATGTTCGACTCATAGATTTCTCCTAATACTTGCGACAACGCACGGGGAATTAAGAAATATAAAGGAATATCGGTGTAGATATAATTTTGACAAAATCCCGCAACGAACGCGCGGGTGTTGAAACCTAGATCAAAGAATTACCAACGACGGCGATGAGGTTGCCGAGGTCGCCGAAATTCTCTCTTATGATCGGACGCGTGAGGTTGCGGAATTCTCTCTTACGATCATTACATTTTTCTTAATTTCCGCAAAGAACGCGCGGGTGAAATTCCCCTAGTAACCGTTGACAGTAAAGCCGTGACACTGTCCAGAGGTGTTCCACCTTGTCAGCGTGCCTTGTAAGCTTCACTGAACACGCTTTCTCCGCTAGTGCGAGCTGATGAGCCTTTTTTCCCTTCGGTATGACGCGGAAAAAGGGCGTGCGGGGTTCGGTGGGTGTGGCGCGGGTGCATGCCGCATGCGCACGTACTCGGCGCTCACATGGAACGCATTTGCCCGTCCACGGAAAGGATGCGCCGCGCCGGCGGGGCGCTCGTATCGTTCCCTTCTCCTCCCGCTCCGGCGAGCCGTCTGTTCGCCAGAACTGCAAAGGGTTTGCGGCAGCAGTGTGTTTTTCCCGTTGACTGACCTCGTTCACTGCGCGAGTGTGAACTCTGCACGTGCATGTGAAGCATTTTCCGCGCAAGATCTTGCTCGCTTCCTTCAGCACTACGGAATGTCAGGCTGGGGGGCAGACGGTGTGGTGCGCGCAGTATTTGGATTCTTCCTTCAATTGATGCCAGTAATGGAATCGCGGTCGTCTGCGCCTGTTTTGTTTTGTTTTAGCACAAGTGGGGTGTGCAAAGCGGAGAGCTCGCCCAGGTAACACGGCAGGTTCCGTGGATGGATGGACGGGCCTGAATTCTTTGATCCATCCGGACGAGCGTTGGCAGCGATTGCAAAGCTGTGGGGGGTTCCCTGGAACCAGTGGAGCGTCTCCTGGAACCACGTCGGCACAAGCATATCATCCCGTGCGCCTATACTTTAGACAAGAGTGGGAAAGCCGCCCGGCCGGCTCATAGTCCTTTTTGCCGTGATGGTAGTACTACCAATATTTTTTTTTCTAGTAGTTAAATGCACGGTGGTGGCGCGGGGAGCGTAGCGCTAACACGACGGCTTTAATTCGAATTTTGTTGCCCAGACGACGATCGAGTATCGCCGTGACTGCAGCTTGACGATAAACGAAGAAGAGCTGAATTTCTGAACGAAAAATCTGAACCAGTGGCCAGTCGGCTAATGGGCCGAGATTCCACTGTATCTCAGCCCACTAAGACCAAAACTCAACTTGTACAGAATGCAGGCCGAGGAGTTGTTGCTGGGCTAGGCCTAACAAACAACTGGCTAGGCCGCGTTGGTCGTGTCAAGTTTTGCTCCATCCAGTCCCTCCTTCCTCTGTGAAAGGAAAAGAGTTCGGGTAAAAAAAAATCTAGAACCTTCTGTCGTCACTCGTCAGCCCACAGAATCCACCAACCCCTGCTGCGTGGCGCACCGGCACCGCAGCACCTCCTCCACGGCGCCCTTCTCCGGGAAGGAAACCCCCCTGGGAAAGCAATCGGCGCCGCGGCAGGGGGGGTCCCGCGGCGGCGGAGCGAGGAACAAATCCCACCGTGAGGGGACGGTAGGAGATGTGGTGGGAATGGGAGGGCGACGGCGAGGAGGCGGCGCGGGAGGACGAGGAGACCCCCGTCGACTTCGACTTCATCTCCCTGCTCGCCAAGCCCAAGGTGAGGCGCGACCTTACCCCGCCGGCCACCGTGTTCTTCCTCCGATTCCGCGGCCCGATTTTGGGTTGCGGAGGTAGGGCTAATTGGGCCCTTTGGAAGGGGACACAGTTTGCCCCTTTAGCGTGCTTCGCATAATCGCATTTCTAGCAAGCTTGTTGGGTCGTGCTAAATGGGTAATTGTGCCTGCAGGATTACTACAAGATATTGGAGGTTGATTACGATGCGTCGGAGGAGACGATCAGGTCCAGCTATATCCGGCTTGCGCTGGTTGGTATCCATCCCAAAATCCAAGTACCAATGATGTACTGCAGTTTAGTTTTCTTGAGCAAAGTAGTTGCCTGAAGTGCCATGTTTCCTGCAGAAAATTCATTGAGGATACTCTCTGTTACTGCTAAATTCTAATTCACATCCTTCGCATTGTTGATGACATGATGGTAATGTAGATCCTTTTCGTTTCCATTTTTGTCTGCAGAAATGGCACCCTGATAAGAAGCAGGGTGAAGAAAATGCAACCTCCAGATTTCAGGAGATTAACGAGGCATACCAAGGTGAGATTGATTGGTTGCTCACTTGCTTAGTGTCAAATCTGTTCCGCAAAGTAGCCTACATAAATTGTACCATATACAATTTGCATAGCTCGTGCTTAATGTACCCTAACGAGGGTGTCTAAGCGGCAACTTCTGATGTACTTCTGCATGTCTGTTGTGTCTGCTTCTATAACCACAGATGCTGTTAAGAAGTAAGAAGGTGTCATACCAAGTTGGATATCAGTGTATAAAAATGTACCTACTTATCGGAACATGGTTCTGGTTCACCAGCCATATACACCCATACCTTCCACAGATTATTTCTCTAGATCCTGTAGTACTTTTAGGAGCTTTAAGAGGAGTGTTAGCACAGTTCCAAAAGACTAGGAGTGTCTATACATCCTAAATCTTAGTAAATCCATAATATTTGTTAAGAAGTGGCAAAATATTCAGATACCAGTGATCAAGATGTTAAGAAGTGGCAGATCAGAAAGTAACACATTTGTAACATTAGTATATGTTCCTCAGCTACCTAACTGCTCCAGGATCAAGATTAAAAATATGCCCTTGTACGAGAGAGTGATGAAATGGCTATGAAAATTATAAAAAGTGGCCTATTCTTTTTTTAGTGGCTTGAATAGCTTGGCATGTCTCTGCACTCTGCTGTGTTCATTTAGGATAATCTTCTTTTTGTTTCTTCTTGCGAACTATCTTTGATAGTTTTTTTAGAAAGCCATAAAACTGTTAGATTTGTCGGCGAATGTTAGATGTAAATGCATCCCTAGTTGGCCATCATGCTTGAGCAGTTCAGCCACATCTGTTAAACATTTTGTACTTTTATTAGGCTGTATCCATCACCAGTCTCGCTCCTCTAGAGAAAGCTAACTGTGATGATAAGAGTCTCGGTCCTAAAGAAATATTCTTTCACTGTGCTCTTCACTTTCCATTCTAGAAAGAGACTAATCCTGGGCTTATTATGACTCATCTTTTGTTGTTGTTTCTGGTTCCTCTCTTTTAACAGTTCTGAGTAATCCTGCAAAAAGGCAAGAGTACGACAAGGCAGGCATTATATACGTCCAAGACCAGAATGTGGCGGTAAGCATTTCCCCCCTGTGGTTATCTTGCTATCCGATTGTTCTCACACATTATGTTTTTTGCCAACATTTTCAGGACTACTTGAACCGGCACAAGGGTTTAATACTCACCTGCAATGGCCTTGGCATCAGGTATTCGGTATGGTGAATATGTTCAGTTGCACCACAGTCTGCATCCACCCGCAGTCTTAGATGATGTCTAATTGCAAGATAAAGAAAATGGTATGGTGGTACCATATTTTGGGGAGCTAAAGATGGACGTGTTGAGTTCATCTTACAACAGTGTTGATTTTATTTGTTGATCAGCGGTTGTTGATTGCAAGAGGCAGTTATGTTCCTGTAATCGTTGCTCCCAGCATGTAAGACACTGTTCTAATCTATGTAATGTGACTGTGAGCGGCGTCTGTTCCGTAAGAATCACTTTGAGTTTTATGTTGACACAGTGGAATGTCTAGAGGGGAAACTGAGTGCTAAAACCACATGCTCTTTCCTGGAAAAACTTATGATCCCCAGGTTACCGGTTTACTGCAGTATATATCTATAACAACGTCACCCTTCCGTTATATTTGAAAGAGGGTACTGTACTTTGTACATGATTCAGTGTACAAGAATAATCTCTTATTAAAGATATCCAACTTGCCACGGTATCAAGCTGATTTGCAACAAAAAAAAAAACAAATATAAAATTTGGCATCTTTGCCAGTCAGTTTGGTCGAGCTGCAGCTGTTGCCGAAAGCTCCTCTTCGATCTCAGTACTTGGGGTTTAGAGCTCCTCCTTTTTCTGTGGAACTTGAAGTGATGATTACTGGACAGGAGCACTATGGGCTTGAAAAACTTTGATGAGTGTTTTTTTATACTTTACTCGACGGTATACACAAGAGATCCACCGATCCAGTAAAAAAACAAGCAGAAATACTTAACAAGCACACCAGCCAGGCTTCAGAAATCTGGCTAATGACTCGAGAGAAGAAACATAACTTTAGATACACGATCTTCTTTACCCTTAAGTAATATTTAGAAAGAAAAGGAGAAAACCTAATTATAAGGTGGCTGCAAAGCCTAAAGCTTGTGCCAAAAGATCATTTGTTGACAGCTCAAATAATCCTCTGTTTGAGATCTTCAAACTTCGCGAAAAGGTAGTCTCTGCTTTCCTGCATATAGAAAATTTAAACAGAATTCTGATGTTCAGGTCACTGAGCACACAGCACGGTACAGTAAGGGTGGTTTCATGGGGTGATTGAGAATTCAAATGTACCTTGAAAAGGAGATATCGTGCAATGAACCAAATCGAGTAGCCAGTTCCTACTAGTTCCAGAAATTTTGGCAGCTGTGATGAATAAACCAAGCAGATTAGTGCATTTTTGCACTTAGAAAGAAGTTGAATGTTATCGTCGATGTCACGAGTACATACCAGGGGAACTTTATCAATTGCAGACACAATGGAAGATAGAACCCATAAAACGACAAAGGCACCAGATCCAGTGAGAATTGAAGTTGGAGTCACTTCAATGTTAAGCTGAAAATAGGTGGCAATGAATAACTCGTCCAAGAAATAAAAGGCATCCAAGAACACCAAAATTACATATATTCACACAGAGTTTCCATCTGAAAACTACACTATCTTTATCTATGACAATTGATACTGAATCATGAATTAAGACAATACATGAAGTAGCTTTTTTTGTTCTAAGATTTATCAATGAAATGTGAACAGAGTGATACCTTATAAAATAAAATAAGTGGGTCGATTTAGAGAAACAAAACACATTTATTTGCCCGGTTGGGCCTCTTATGAAGATAGAGGTTTCTAACTTCATAACATGTCGAGCATTTGGAGCTCTAGAGTTCACCAGATGTAAACTAGAGCCTAGTCTCCGGTTATTGACTCCTCAAGTTTTACAAGTAGCATGGTGCTCCATCAAAAAAAAAACAGTAGCACGGTGACAAAGCCCAATGCTGGAAACATAGATACAATGTCAAGCAATAGGTGAAAATGAATCTAACAAGGTCAATCTGAATGGTATGTATGCATGTTAAGTCTTAGTTGGTTCTTCTCATTTTGCAGACTGCCTACAGCAATGTCTTCAGTGCAGCAAGGACAATTGTTACTACTGGAGTATCAATTCTTCTTTTATCTCACATAAACACCATTTCAGTTTGGTTTAATTCCGCATGATAGTTATTAATAACTAGAATGTTCAAAGGTGCCAAGGTGCTACCCGGGAAGTTCTGTACTGCTGGTCGGTTCTAGTTTACCTATTCCCTATCCTAGGAAAAAAAGAGTTTACCTCCATTATTTCCATGTTACTTCACATGAACATTAGAGATTAACAGTAGACAGCTTCGGAAAGGTAAAGCTTGTTTGGGACCATGAACAGCAAAACTAAAGCAGGCACGTGACGCGATACGGCGATACCTTGCTTAGTATCTCATCCAGGCCGCCGTCATCCGTGGATGGGGACGGCTCCGACGACACCAGCTCTGCTGCTGCAGCAGGCGCCTCCGCGGGGCCACTGGGCACGGCGCTAACCTCCTCAGCCTTGTCTTCGGCAGGCGTATCGGGCTTGTCGGCGACGGCGACGGCGACGACGGTGGACGAGGTGGAGGCCGGCTCTTCGGACGGCACCGGGTCAGGCACAGCCGCAGTGGCGCAGCGCCAGCCTGCAGCAGAAAAGAAACACAGCGCTGTGAGGAAGGGAACACGAGAGCGAGCGACTGGTACAGAGCGAGAGGGGATAACTAGCTGAGACCTCGAGCTGGGAGGCGGCGGCGGAGCTGGACGGCGGCGGCGGGACCCGCGACGCAGCGGAGGGGCGCGGCGGCAGCGCGTGCGGAGGCGGTGGTGGAGACGCAGAGCTCCATGATCTCTCTCCTCTGTCCTCTCCCTCCTTTTGGGGTTTCCCCTCCTCTGCTCTTCCTGTGGACTTGTGGAGGCAGGCCCTGGTTGGTTGGGTTTTGAGGTTTCAGTGAGCCGCGAGGAGGATGAGGGCCTGGTGGTGAACTGGTTGGTGATGCTGGGCTGGTGGAGTGGTGGCTCCCTTGCCGCTGTACAGAGTGACGTGTGCGTTCCCGCGCTCCCCGCCGCCTAGTATCGTTGATTCGCTGATGCATACTACTCGTACGCAGCTGCTCGGCGGCATGTGTGACATGCGATGGGCCGATGGCTCTCCAGACCTGTGGCCTCTGGGGTCCAGATTCTTCGTGGCTGCTTTGGCAGGAGGACAGGTGGTGTAGTGGTGCTTTCGCTTTTGCTCCCTCTCGTCTCGTCCTGTGTGTGTGGATTGCATTTTTGCATTTTGCGAAAGAGCAAAAGGGCAAAAAAAAAAAGGAGAAGGTGCACGACGGACGGTTCTCTGTTTATTTCTTTCGTCGGGCATTTCGTGTTCGACTTTTCGCCGAGCAACTGTGCGGCTCCTGTAGAGCAAGAACGAAGGATGAGCGATTGAAATGATTGGCCATCAGTTCTGTTCCACTTCCACCCCCACAAATTTGTCCTCTTTTGCTAGCATTCCAGCAATGCACGCATCAAAGATCGACAACCAATTCCACACACATAAAAACAAAATTGTGAACCACACTGAGTGACATCTTATAGTTGAAGCACTTCTTTGATTTGATTGTTTGTTTTTTGGTAGACTTCTTTGATTTGAATGGCCCAGTTACGTAGCAAGAATAATAGGCCATGTATCAAGCCCAGCTTCTTTCAGACAAATTCGGCCTTTCAAAACAAAACATCTCTCACGGTCCACGTGAAAAGAAGGCCCGATTAGATGGTTCCTCCGAATTGAGAAGTTTGTTGAACTGCCTCGAGCTTTGAGCCGTACAAACGTAGCGTATTTTCGATAATCATCAGTCATCAGTGATTCAGGTTGACACAGGAGATCAAGGCAGAGGTAAGAATACGGAAGATGGCCTGTGGAGGCCCTGCGCGCCAAATCTTTCGATGATCGAAGCAAATTGCTGTCTACTACACATTTGCTCGGGTATTTTGAGGAGTAAACAATTTTCACCGTAGCATCTGAGCCCCGGTCTCTTCTTCCCTATTGAGCTTTACAGCTACAACGAAACAAACCACTTGGTGACGCTATCCTCCTCCCCACACACACCTCCCTCTTCCCTCCTCTAACGATGAGAATTCTCTCCTGCCAAGGTATACCAAGTAGCGTTCGTAGCACCTGCAAGTATAGATGGCCAAATGGGCTGGGCCAAACGGACGGCACGAGGCACGGCATGATTTGGCCCGTCCCAAGCACGGCCCGGCCCGCATAAGGATGGGCCGGGCCGGCACGGCCCATTGTGGTGGGCCATGCTTGGGCGGCGCCGCGCACGTCGGCCGGCACGGCACGGCCCGTTTAAGTGGATGGCACGATTTGGCCCGTTATATCTTTCGTTACACATTAAAATTTGTTACGTTTGTGATTGTACGAACATATTATAACTAAATATAGGTCAATATATGACAAGACGTATATGTGTATCATTATATGTATGCTAAAACTATCAAAATTCTAAAAATGTGAGCATATTATATGTATTTATGCATCAATTGTCATCAATTTTAATTTTTTTTTTTTTTGCTTAGTGGGCTAATGGGCGGCCCGCCCACCTAGCATGCGGCCGTTGGGCCGCACGACCCGCATAAGCCATACCCGGGCGGGCCCGGGCCTATAAGGTGGCACGTGGGCCGGCACGGCCCGCCCGCCAACATGGTCGGGCCAATGCGGCCGGCCAAGACGGGCCCGGGCCGGGCCGGCCCGGCCCGCCTGTTTGGCCATCTATACCTGCAAGGCTGCAACAGCGGCCGTTATAACGGTACTTTACCGCTATGACTACAGGGTAGGGGACCCAAGATAGCATATTTGGACTTAGCAGCCGCTATAGTCTGCTATTGTCCGCTATTACAGCTACTACTCCTCATGTTAGGCGCTATTTGCTACATTTATGCATTAATTGGTATATGAATATGAATGAAATAATACTAAAAATAAGTATTGAAGTAATCGTAAATAATTATGGGATGACAAATAAAATTCTTTTCATTAATATAAGAATTTAATGTTAATATATATCAGTACACTTAATTATATCAACTCCTTTTATTGTTGCCGTGAAATGCAACGGCTAACTTGATATTTTGATTTATTAGAATAAATTTGATATCAATATTCGTATATTCTTTAAAATTGTGACTACTTTTTAGATTTTGCTATTTGGACTTAACGTTCATTATAGTACACACTATCCGCGATCTGCTATATGCATATACTGGCATTAATCAGCTATCATACCGCATTGCCGCTAGACGTTATTTAGTACCTCGCCAGCCCAGCCACCACCATGGTAACCTGTACTCTGTTGGCTCTCTCCCGTACACATGCATGTGAAATCGTAGCTAGCCTCCAAATACCCGAGACCCTAAACCCAGCCACCGGAAGTGTTCTTCTTCTGGCAACCTCGTCGAAGTTGGGGGAGGAAGTACATCTGTACATGCAGCGCCATACAGGAGCAGAAGTCGCGAGAGAACGGAGAGGCCAGAGAAAAATTGCGCGCTGGAGTCCACAGGAGCACTCAAGTGTGTAGCATAGGATCCCCCCCTTTGGCACGAACTCACGGTCACGGCATGATCGTGCACGACTCCAGTTTTCTCCACCCATACGGCGACCCCGGTGGCCAGTGGGCAGTGGCCACTCTAGTAGCCCACACGCAGAGCTCTTTTCAAGCGACGGGCAAGCAGTACGGCAGGCACGCCCGACGCTTGGGCCGGCCGCGATGGCATGCTACTGCTGCAGCTGGCTGTTTGTTTTCTAGCACATGGCTGCTGCGATCGGGCCTGCCCAGGCCCGGCGTTGGGCGGTTAAACCGTTTGTTTACTCGCGGCCCGAGGTCTTGACCACCGACCGATTGATCGGCGACGCACGCACTCGTCAGTCGTCACGCTCGTGACCGGCCGTGTAGCATACCAGTCTGCTGTAGCGGTAGCGCGCGACGCCTCCAAAGACATCACGTGACATCCCCGGCCGTGTCGCACATTCCCTCCCCTCGGCGACCGGCGCGCGCACTACGTGCCCCTGCGTACGCGTCGCGGTCTCCGCCGTCGCCGGACAAGTAGGGCGCGCGGTGTCGAGGCTAGAGGACCAGAGGGGGGATGGATTATGCATGGGCGCGGCGCGTGCTCCTCCCGTGCATCGGGGGCGGCGGCTCCCGATCCGCGGCGGCAATCAAGACGGGCGGCGACGGGCCTTCATCGCCGTCGCCGGCTCTCGCGCGCGAGCGGCAGCTAGCAAGCTGGCTGCATGGATTGGCAGCCCACAATATATTTGGCAGGGCAAGCTCGCGCGGGCGCTCACCGTGCTCCGCGCGAAGCGAACACGAACGAGCTCTCGGTTGTCGCGGCTTTGCTAGTAGTCAAAAGTTACTCTTCGCGGGGTCATAATCTATACTACTTCCCCAGTTAATTTACACGCAAAAGTTGCGTTGGTTAAATTTACCTCCCCGCCAGCCGATGCACGGGAGGTCGATCGGATAAGCTAATGTATTCTCGCGCGTCGGGTTTTGGCGACGGTGGCACGGAGAAGGGAGAAGCTAGCACTGCACGCACGCAGCCGCCACCAGGGCAGCCAAGGCACGGCGAGCCGTGTGGTGGTCCTATAGTCCCCGACCGTGGAGGCGGACATTAGAATCTGACTCAGAACACCTGCAGCCTGACGAAAGTCCTGAACTGCTGACCCTTTTTCTGCGTCTTTTGGCTTTGGACCCAGACCCAGCAAGGCAGCAAGAGGCCGGCCGGAAACCGAAAAACCCAGCCACGGAGCCACCAGGCCAGCCGAGACGACGACGACCCAGGTGGCGACTCGTGCGTGTCCTCTCCTGCTCACCACCATTCGTCGGTGCGATACGCTCTCTTCTTTATATACCCACCCCACCCCCACCCCTCCTCCCCTCCTAGTCCTAGCTACCACCACGGCGGCATCCGCATCGTCCTCCCTCATCATGTTGGTGCATGCTAGTGGTGGTGGTGCTGCTGCGTGCGATGGTGGAGTGGAGATCTGACTCTGCAAATCTGAGCCTAGGCCCCCCCTGGCCCCGGGGGACACCATACATGTTGCCGCCCCTGCGCCGCTGTGGCGCTGTCCTCTGCTTCGCCATTGTTTACTCGACCGGTCGATCAGCTTTTGGAGGCGGTTTCAACCAAGGACGTACAGGGTTTTGGTTCTTCTTAACCCGTAAGCAATAGCCGCCTGGCTGTGCATCGCGCAGTTACTGTGGCCACGTTCGAGTGGGAGGAGGGACCGAGGGATCAGATTCGAAGCATCCGCTCTGCTGCTGCCATGCATTTCTGCTTCTCTCGGATGCTGGTGCGCGATACCGAAACAAAACAAAACAAAAGCCGCCGCATGTGTGCCCGGCGTGGACGGGTCGGGAACGCGCGGCATGTTCTGGCGGCCGGGGCTCCAACGCTTTACATCCAGGAGGTTTATTGCCCGTTGTGTCCATGGATCTGCACAGCGGAGATGGGCCACGATCGATGCTGCGAGTTTCTTTTTATGACATTGGTGAGGAAGAAGATCGAACGAGGAGGATCCGTAGACGATGCAAACTAATAACGTGTAGTACGTGTGTCGGATCGATCGATCCGGCCGTTGGGTCGATTGATCGACGATCTGCCGTGACAGAGTCAGCAGCAGTAGACGCAGATCTACTACTGGAACCGGCAATGTGAAGAGGAATGATAGTGCTTAGCGCGATTCATGGTCATGGATGGATCTTTTTCACCCCCCATAAAAAGAAAAGAAAAGAAAAAACAAAGGGATAAGAAGAGTTATGATAAGGACCATCTCCTCTCTGGCTCTCTGCACGCTAGCTAGCCTTTGAACACGATCCAATGTGCCGCCCATAAATCTTGCTTCGATTCTACTCCAGGGAGGGGGGATTGGAGGGGAGTGAGTGAGTGAGTGAAAAAGACTTTTACGTGGCTGGCTCATGACCGTACGGAAAGCAGGTCAGCAGGTGGCCGCGCCGGGAGCTAGCCCCCCATGTCGTCCTCGACGCGATCGACCCCGACCCCGTTCGATCCGATCGCGAAGCCGCCGCCCGCGCAGAATATTGCGAGCGTGCCGGACGGATCCCCCTATTATATACGTGCTCCCTCCCCAACACGCCCCGGGCCGGCCGGCCGGTCGACGTGGAGCTAGCTAGCGTACGTGCGTGCGTGCGTGCGTTGCCGGCCGGCGGCACCCGGCAGGACCGGGGGGTTGGCCGAGCCCGAGCGCTTCGGATCACAGAAGAAGATGCTTCGGGGGCGACAGGGCAAAGGGGTGGATGGATGGGTGGATAGATGATTATTACTTTTGTTCACGCACCAGCTGCGCGCGCATGCTATGTGTCTCTCGATCCGGCGCCGCATGGCGCCCGCCGGCTATCTCTCCTACTAGCTAGCTCGCCTCACCACCGGCCACGTACGGGGGCCAGATCGATCGATCGCGGGATCGGAGATGGGGAATTATTGGATATCATAGACAGAAATGGTACTGAGCTCGCTCGATCGATCGATCGGTGGTGGACAGGGACAATTTATACGCCAACATGGGATACCAGTAGCTAGCTAGTCAACCGGATGGAAACAAGGTCCTCCATCTCCTTCCTGGAGTGCGCGCGCCGAGCTATTAAAATCGGCGGAAATGGGCACGATCGAAGAACGGACAACTTCTAGAGGAACATGACGTGTCGGGGACTCGGGGCTGCTGGTGGGATCCGAGAGCGGACTACACATGTGGATTTCACGAGATCAGGTGCGCGCGCGGGAACGGAATGGAAAGAATGCCGGGAACAGGGAATTTTTCATGAGCGACAATGATCCGTCACAAAAGTAAACGGGCCACGTGTTATTGGCTTAAAACGTCATGTCATTGACAATGATCCGGAATTACTTACTAGTAAACAACGCTTTTCAGGATGAGACAATATCACACTTCTAATTGGACCATTTTCCCTGGGAAATTTCGGTGTTTTTTTTGGATTTTTCAGAATCCGCGATTTTTCTAAGGGACAATAATTCGTCAGGAAAATAGACGGAACATACTGTTGGCTTACTTAATAATAACTTGGCATGAGGTGACGCCGCGCTTCTATTTATATTGCGGTCTCTCAAGAAAGTTTTAGATTCTTTTGTAATCTAGATTTTTTCTAAGGGACACTGACCCGTCAAGAATATGGATGCATCATATATAACTTGTCATGAGATGATGCTACACTTCTATTTACATCGTTGTCCCTATGTAAATAAAAAAAATTGTTTACATTGTCTTCCCTCATATAAAATTTAGATTTTTTTTGTAATATGGAATTTTTACGAGGGACAATGACCCGTCGAGAAAATATATGCATCATATTGTTGCTTTGCCTAATAATAATTTGGCATGAGATTATGCCGCAATTCTGTTTAAATCAATAAAATTTTGATTCTTTACATTTACATTGTCTTCCCTGAGATAAAATTTATATTCTTTTGTGATATGGAATTTTTCTGAGGGACAATGATCCGTCAGGAAAATGGATGCATCATACCATTGGTTCACCTAATAATAATTTGGCATGAGATGATGCGCACTTCTATTTACATCACCGTCCCTCGGAAAAATTTTGATTCTTTCATTTACAATGTCTTCCCTCAATAAGATTTAGATTCTTCGTAATATGAAATTTTTTCGAGGAACAATGATCCGTCAGGAAAATGGATGCATCATACCGTTGGTTTACCTAATAATAGTTTGGCATGAGATGATGCCACACTTCTACTTACATCATTGTCCATCGAGAGAACTTTTGATTCTTTACATTTACATTGTCTTCCCTCAAATAAAATTTAGATTCTTTTGTGTTATGGAATTTTTCTGAGGGGCAATGATCCGTCAGGAAAATGGATGCATCATACCGTTGGTTTACCTAATAATAGTTTGGCATGAGATGATGCCACACTTCTATTTACATTGTCGTCCCTCAAAAAAAATTAGATTATTTTTATTTACATTGTCTTCCCTCAAATAAAATTTAGATTCTTTTGTGTTATGGAATTTTTCTGAGGGGCAATGATCCGTCAGGAAAATGGATGCATCATACCATTGGTTTAACTAATAATAATTTGGCATGAGATAATGCCGCACTTCTATTTACATCGTAGTAGATTATTTTTATTTACATTGTCTCCCCTCATATAAAATTTAGATTCTTTTGTAATATGAATTTTTTCCATGGGACAACGATCCGTCAGGAAAATGGATGGATCATATTGTTGGTTTACTAAACAAAGCTCGGGTATGAGATAACAATGTATTTTTAATCACATTGTCGTCCCCTCAAGAGAATATTGTATTATTGGGAGTTCTTAGAATATACTCCCTCTGTCTAGAAAAAAATGGTGTTTTAGAATTGTCCTAAGTCAAACTTTGTTTTAACTTTGACTGAAATTATAGAAAAAACAATATATGTACATATCTTAGATATGTACATATTATTAGATTCGTCGTGAGATCTATTTTTATAATAATATATCTATTTGATCTCATGAACATTGATACTTTTTCGCATACATTTGGTCAAAGTTGAGAAAATTTGAATTAGTATACAATCATAAAACGTCATTATTTTGGGATGGAGAGAGTAATTTGGTATTATTCCGAGGGATAGTGACCCGTCGGTAAAATAGACTGCTCACACGATCAGCTAACCGAAAAATGCCTTTGGCATCAGACGACACTCTCATTCTCGTGCCAATCACTAGTTTCGCGCCTTGGAATTCCTCTTTGTTGCAATTGTGTGAGGGTCCGGCGTGTCGGTTTCGCGCCAAAGAAATTATACTCGCGACCGCCTTTGGCGCCTTTCCACCACTGAAACAGAAGAAAAAGAAAATCTAAATCTCGTAGTAGACACAGGCCATGAAAGGTATTAGAGGAGTAAACAAAATCAGCAGGCCACCAAGACCACCACCACGCGTTCCGCCCATCGCAGAGTGTGTGGGAGCGCCAGAGTGTAGTTGTGCCGCATCTTGTTTTCTAGCACACGGAGGGTTGCGAGGATCGGTGTACTAGGATGTTTACAGCCAGGGGCGAGGCGAACAGCGAGGCGGAGAGAGACGTCCACCGAACCGAGACGAGGAGGAGGCCGGAGGAGGAATTGACGAGAATGGCCAGCACCCGATCGCAAGATGGATAGATCCACGGCGATGGCGTTCAATCATGACCTGGGGCACCTGGCCACTCGATCTCTAGCCCCAGCGGCCATGGCTGATCCTATCATGCCATGCCACAGCCTCCTCCCCTGCTCGCACCGCACCGCACGGCACGGCACGGCACCAACAGGGCACGGAGCGTGCGTGCATGCCCTCCACTTTGCAGACGCGAAATTTGCAATTGTGCCGGTCTCAAAAACGGGTTTCGCTACTTTGCCATTATGCAAATTGGTTTCGCAAAATTGCCATTCTCAAGCACGACCACACACACGGCTGCAATGCCTTTTCACCATTTTCCTCCTCATTTTATGTTTTTCTCCACCGGACCGACCAAAATGCCCTTGAGGCCTCCGGGCCGTAGCTCGTTGTTGCTGCTAGCGGTCTAACTGCTTTGACCGGGAGGCCCAACCGGAGAAAGAACAAGTTAAATAAAAAATCATAGAACAAGACAATATCACATATAAATGGAAAAAATATCACAGAACATGGCGAAAATCATATATAAATGAGATCTCCAGATAGATAATAGGTTCAACATTAATAAAAAAAAGGCAAATTCATGATTGGTTCAACATCACATATTGATAAAAATAGGTTCAACATCACAGACATAACAAGTTCATCATATCTCAGTTACAAAGCCATGGTTCAAAGATACATAAGCTTCGAGGTCACAACTCAATTGGTCTTGAGCCTTTTAGGTGTCAGCTTCCTTGGAGGTGTTGTTTTTACAACATGAACGAGCGGGGAGGAAGGTTCCTGGTGGCTTCAACGGTGGGATGGGAACTGGTGCCTTCTCCCAACAAAGCATAGCAAGACGGCTGCAAACAAAAAAAAAATATGCACTTGTTGAGCAACATAATAATTTTAGTTACTTTAACTACAATTTTGTTTTCTCACCTTCTAGTCACTCTTCCGGGATCGTTTCGCAAGAAAGTCTCCTTGGTAGCCTCGCTTTGTAGCATTTTTGTTTGCGGCCCACTTGGTAGCCTCCTTTGTAGTATTCTTTCTTGGCTTTCTCTTCCTTTTCTTTGTTCCGTTAAGTGCACATTTGTAGCTGCTTTCACCATGGCCCAACTCTCCACACCTTGGACACTTCCTTTTCCCTCTAATCATCTGTTTCTTCCCCTTATTATTGTCACCAGCTTGTTCTGAAGTTTTAGTATCAGATTTAGCCTTAGATTTGCCACCACCTTCAAGGAAGGTTTTGATCCTCAACTTCCTTTGCCTTCCTACACCTCTTGGAACAAGTGGTGCCGCAACCACAAAAGGTAGGTCCACCTCTGGCCAATATGACTTGTCAGGCAATGGCTCGATCAACCTCTTGTATGCATTCTGAAACCTCTCCACAGAATAGTACTCATGAACATAGTCCTCCAGGTTGACATCAATTTGTTGTGCTGTTAGCAATGCCAAAGCATGATGGCACGACTTACCTGTGTGTTGCCACTCCAGACATGTACAATCATGAATATGTGCCTTCACTACATTCCTGGACCCACTAGTGTTGTTATATACCTCACCTTGAACACTGTCACCTTTGACAACTGACAAATATCCTAAGCCTCTAGTCTTTGCTTTCAGTTGTTGTATGATAGCTGGTAGGATCTTGCCAGTCAACCTTCGTCCAATACTTCTCCTTTTGTTCCATAGGACCATTATCATTTCTCTCAGCTTATCTCGCTAGCTCACAAACAGGAAGGTCCTCTATCTCTTTGATCCAATTATTAAAACATTCTGCTAGTTTGTTAGTGATATAATCACACTTTATATTTGGGTTGAAGGCACATCTCATCCACTTCAAGGAATGCCATTTATTTAGCCACTCAATAATTTCCTTGGATGCCTCCACAATTTCCTTCATGTGCAGCAAAAACACTTCCTGACGATATGCTCTTGCTGCAGGGTACATCTTTGAATGAGTGTCGCCACCCCACTTCTTAATGTAGTTTTGCATCAGATGCCTAAAGCATTCCCTTTGTTCAGCTTGAGGGAACACAGACCTTCACAAAGCATTTTCCAACCCTTTGCATGCATCCGTACAAACAAGCAAGAGTAGGCAAATCTCCAACAACCTTATGAAGCATCCTCATAAACCAAATCCAACTTTCTTCCGATTCACCATCAATAAATCCATAGGCAACAGGATACATCCAATTGTGACCATCAAGTGTTTGTAGCTGCTGACTAAATGCCCATTCCACCTACCATTAAGTGCGTTGAATCTACACTAAGATATGGCCTACATCCCTCTTTAAAACCTTCAATGCAAGGACTCAATGCACAAAAAAACCGATGAAACACCACCGACCATCAACCTCCTTGGTTTCAATCTCAATAACACTACCTCGGTGATCGCTTCGGAACCTCTTCCTTCCATCTAAATAGCAGTTCGAAAACTATCTTCCCAATTTCCATACACCTCTCGCCATGGCCTTTTGTCTCCCCCTCCACACCGTGTCATAATGAATTGTGCACTTGAACCGATCTTCCAATTTATCCATCAACTCTTTAGTAGTCATTGCTTTCTTCCTAAGAATACGAACCGCCTTTGAAGCAACCCAAGCACTTGTTGGTGTAGTACTATTTCTCCTACTACCGGACATGCATGTGTGCTTATCGATCAATATCGTCACCGTAAATGAAAACAAGAAAACAAATTGTTAGTCGCCAATAAAAAAATATTTTGAACAAATGCATATGCCATGTTAGCGGCCGAGGTTAATACCATAAGCTGTCTTGTGATCGAGGTTGTCTTCTCCCAACTATGTGCCAAGGGCAATCCTCTGTCATGCAATTGTCAATAAACCTCCCTGGGTCCGTCTTCTCAGTGTGTAGTTCAAACTCCTTATTTATCGCAAATTGCCTTATAGCCAACTCCGAATTGCTTCATGTCGGGGTAAACGGATCCAAGATTCATGCATGGATTGTCCGGATCATACACTATCACTCTCTCCCCGGTATCTTGTCATCAACGGTAGGGCTGCACCCTCAGTATTCTGATCAGGGTCTTTTCCTTTATCAGTAGCTACTCCTGCAGCTTTTCTAGTCTTCTCTTCATCATCTCTCAAACCCAACAGCTCAAAAACATGGTCATCCTCAATATATTCTAATCTTCCCTCATACTCATCATATATCTCATTGACTTGCAGTGCATCCCAATCAACATTTACTGCTGCATCCTCCGCATCATCAGTCCCAGGAGGTAAAGCATCAACACCCCCAAGAGATACAACATCAACAGCCCCAGAATGTTCTACTATTGCTAGACTACGCTCAGGCTCTGTGTCGAGCCTACCAAAATCGATTGAACAGATAAAATTGGGTTAGATGGGAAACCAATCGCAGGCCTACGGTTCGTCATTGAGTTAGAAGCTTAGGAAGAGAAGGTGTGACTTACCCAGCGACGAAATCGGACCACGAGAAATCCATTCTAATGGTTCATGGCACAGATCCTGACCGGCGGCGACGTTGACGGGCGTGGGCGGCGTTGTTGGCGCGTGAGGCAGAGACAGGGGCGGCGGAGTTGCCCGGCCCGCGTCCGCCCCGAGCGGCGACGGGGACCGGCGCCGTGCGGGCGGCGGCGGCGTTGCCCGGCCCGCGTCCGCCCGCGCCCCGAGCGGCGACAAGGACGGCGCCGTGCGGGCGGCGGCGCGGCGTTGCACCGGGCCGCGTCCGCCCGGGCCCGGCGCGCGGGGGACGGCGCCGTGCGGGCGGCGGCGCGCGTTGCCTAGGCCGCGTCCGCCTGCGACAGGGACCGACGCCGGAACCCTAGCTGCGAGATGTGGTGGAGCGAGGTGTGGGCGAGCGAGTCGTGACGAAGGAGATGGAGTCCACAGATGCGGTTGAAGTCCTGGAGTCCTCAAGGGCATTTTGGTCGACCTGGGTGGAGAAAAACATAAAATGAGGAGGAAAATGGTGAAAAGGCATTGCGGTGTGTGGCGTGCTTGAGAATGGCAATTTTGCATAAACCATTTGCGTAATGGCGAAGTAAGCGAAACCCGTTTTCGAGACTGGCACAATTGCAAATTTCTCCTTTGCAGACGCGGGAGGGGAGCGCGCGGCTCCGGAGGCCCGCCCAAGCGGCTGCCAAAATGCCTTGCTTGCATCCACTGTTGTGGCCTCGAATGGAACGTTGGATGGATCAATCAAAGCTACTAGCCACCCACCCATCAAACTCTTGTCGGAGTTCACATTTGCTCTGGCTGGCTAGGGCTACGAATGGAACAGGCGACGTCTGATGAGCCCGATCGGACGGTGCGAGACCGTCACCGACCGACTCCACGACCTGAGAAAGGGGGAGGAGGGTCCTTTCCGGAATCGAACAGGCAGCGCTGCAACTCCTCCTCCCTGTCCTCTGTTCTCGACGGGGACGAGGGGCAGCTGGGCAGGGGGGCCACGACCGTCTCCTCCTCCGCTTCATTCGCCTGCGTCCCCACCCGTCGTGATCGATCGATCGATCGGCCACCGACCGGAGCAGCCGCCGATCGAGCCGCGGGGCTTTCGTGGTGGCCGGTGGCCGCGCGGCTCTGGATGGAAACCCGCGGGGGGTTTTCTTGGATCGCCGCGAGGGCTCTCCGCTACCCCGCACCTCAACGATCCTTTTCTTGGATCGCCGCGAGGGCTCTCCGGTGTCTAGCTAGTATGGGCGGGCGACACGGCCAGCACTGGTGCGGCCTTCTTCTGCTTATATATATTTACATATATATATATATATATATATATATATATATATATATATATATATATATATATATATATATATATATATATATATATTTACATATATATATATATATATATATCTTAGGGGATAAACGCTGCACGCACAGGCGGTCAATACCAGTACGATGGAGGGAAACGTACCGATCCGAGAACTAACTATTCGAAGAAAAACAAACAATTTAGCGTGGATCAGGGGATGATGCTATGATGGTGGGATGTGGCACACAGTGGAAGGGATGGGCGCTGCCGCTGCACGATTTTTCAATGGAGAAGAAAGTTACAAACGGGCACCTCCATGCGATCGAGATCTCCTTTGCGTCGTAGTGTCTGTCGACTGTCCATATAGTACCAGGCCTTTGTTAAATGGAAAGGTAAATGGGATGCCTCCGTCCGTGTGTTTTGATCATCCTTTGCCGCGTACTATCCGAGAGCAGTGGTGTCGAGTGTACCCGGGGCAAAAGATTGAGCAGAATCGTCGAGAAATAGGGGGGCTCGGAGATCCCAAGGAGAATTCGGCGTCCTAGCCAAATCGTTCGTGGATCGTCCAGTTCCCTGCACCCCCCAAAATTTGTTGCATAGTTGCATCCGCTGTGCTGCCATCATGCTCCCCTTGCAGGCACGCTGGGAGTGGCAGTGTCGTTGCACTAATGATCCAGGACTATTTATACACAAGAACATGACCAGGGGGGAAGCGATCTCTCAACTTTCTTTGTCCTCCACTTTGAAGCCGCTGTTTTTGATCGTCGCCTCGCCACCAGGGCAGTGCGAGAAGCTTTGTCTACCACCTGGCTTTTTGCGAGCAAGCATCTGATTCCCCCCGGCCACTGCGATGCACCATGCGCCTTTTGGGTGTCCTTTTCCGAGAAATTCATCTGGAAATTTTGTCACGGATTTACGTGGCCTCCCTCTCCGGCCTAGTGGCTGATCTTGTTTGGTTTAATCGCACTTACTAGGCTGTTGTGGCGCATTTGGGAGATTTATTAGGATTTTTTTTGTCTGGGGCTTTGTTTCACGCTAGCCTTATTATTCGATCTATAGCCTTCTTTTTTATTTGTAGCATTTTTTTTCTCACTGGAACCTACTACCTAAAAGCGTGAACAGTGAAAGGGGGAAAAGAAACTGGCTAAAAGACGTTCGAGATCGAGGGGGGGAAATATCGATTGCCTGCATGCTCCCATGTGCCGAGCCATAAAAACACCACGTAAGCAGTGACAACAAAAGTTCCCCAAAATAATGCTGGCAGATACTACTACTGTGCTGTTACCATATAGTACTACACCACAAAAAAAAAATCAACTCGAAACACATTTTTTTTAGAAAGGGAAAACAGCACAAGGCCTAGTGGCTCTTGCCAGCACATGTTTGGTTGATCACACTTGGGTCAATCGGATAATTTTTACAATTTGTTTTGTTGTGAGAGGGTGGAACGTACTTCTCAAACAAACGAAAAGTACTGGAAAGAATCCTATGAGACACTTGAGATTAGTTGGGAGAAAAAAAAGGCTGCTCATAGCCCAAAACCATAAAAAAAACTTGCCTATAATGACGGAAAAAACCCAAAGGAAAATGATGACGTGGATTATGCTACCCTCAACCATTATCACAACCTCAACTCGAACAAAAAAAAGTTCACAAGGAGAAGCAATCGAATAAAGAAATATTTTTTCCAATATTTTGAAGTAAAAAAATCTAATATATGACCTGCCTTTTATACACGGAAAAAGTGTACATTTCATCGTTCAAGTATTGCAAAAGTATGACATTGATCCTTCGTGTTTCATTTGGAGCAAATCAACCCCTAAATTATCTGGACTAGTGTGTTAATTACCATCAAGTTAGTTTGACAATGATTTAATATCATATAATAGTAGTTTAGATCATGCAACTGTCTTGCTAATTACTACTTAATCACACCTTATGTTGAGTCAACCTATGTAATAATTTAGTGTAAATCAATGTCTTTTTTTTTGAAAAAGAATCACGGAGTATCCAATTTAGATAATTTACTAAAATTTTATGAACTTTATATTTTTGACATATCATATTGTAAATATATTTCACTAAACCATTGTTAAACTATAAGGTGGGATGATAAATACACCAGATTAGTTAGTTAAGAGATTAGTTTGCACCAAATAAAACATGAGGATGAATACCACACTTTTGCAATACTTGAGAGTGCACAATACACTTTTCCCCGTTACACCATGAAGTTGTCTACCTTTTATTACCTCATAAAAAAGGAAAATCAGAACCTTCAAGGCTTCAGAACGGGAGCATGCCCCCCCCCAGTTGAGATCAGTTACTGTTTGGTAGTGAAAGTAAGAGTGTGCATAAACTGAACCTTTTCCAACTGGCATGCCATTTCATCTGAACAGATAATCCTTTTTCTAGTATACAATTAATGAAAAGTCGCGTTGGTAGCAACACAAAAATTGCATGGCTAAACAACGACGAGAGCCATCCACATACACAAACGAAACGATAGGTGAAAAGGAACTTCACGAACGAAGAGCAAAAGCCTAGGTATTGGTCGGTCCCGGCCACCCAAACGATGAAATGACAGAACCTCCCCCTTGGAGAAAGGAACGTTCCTTTCACAACCGTCTTCGCACACATCTCAGTGTGAAGTTACTCGCTGCTTCACTGCCAGAAAAGCAGCTAGCCACGAGGAACGCGCGTAGGAATGACCAAACTGCCCACCGGCTCGGCGCTTCGCAGGTGGAACCGGAAGCAAGACCGAGCGAGCCATCGGTTTACAGAAAAACCGAATCGTCCTCATTTCGGCTCTTAACCGGCTTTATCGGTGGGGACGGGCTGGGTTCACGGGCTGGGCTGGGCTGCCCATTCGGGACGTCGTCACGCTGGCACCAAGCCGCACGTACCTCTCAGTCTCTCACCCACCCCTCCCTGTGGACTGGGTTTTGTGGACCGGCTGCACAAGGGTGGTGCCACCGCAGCGCTTTCCTACGTGTGTTTGTTTCTGCCATTTTTTAAACACAGCCTTATCTTTGTTCAAATTTATGTTCTGGTTTATAGCATTGCTCTGAGATTTGGATTAGTTCTTCAGAATTGTGGATCCAGCTTTAGCCGATTGGATGAGATGTGCCACCGTATCGGATTTTTACGTGTACTCTGACATTCTTGCGGGGACGGGCTTTCCGTTTTCCGAAATTGTGGATCCAGGTTATGCAATTGTTTCCGTTGTGGTGCGTGGACTCGTACTGCTACGTCCAGGAAATATATAAAACTATTTCGAATCAAATGGAAGTTTCTGCAGGAACCATCGTTCTCTTGTGCTTGACTTGATGCCGTTTTGAAGGTTTGGTTTGGAAAAGAGTGACATTTTGAATTATCCAATTAAGTACCGTAATATAAATTAAATAAATTATCCACACCTACTCTTTCAAAGGAAAATAGTAGCTAGGCAATAGTATAGTATAACTTTAGTGGAAGTGTGGAACATAATTAAAATGCACCAAAGCCAGATGTGATGGCAGCACCATGGCTTTTCTTCATTCATGACGAGAAACAACTTGAAGCCTTGAACTACTACTACCAATAAACTACACTTTTTAGATGTTTAAATGTCAATTTACTGAGATTGCTATAGTTAATGAAATGGGATTTTTCTCATTAAAATACACCTGCTCCAAATTGGAGTATCCAATGGGATTTTGATTCTCAGTAAATTCGTTCAGTAATAACGGTACAAAGATGGAGGACTTCTGTAGCACGGGTTACCAGATTTATTATCTTCAATTAATACCAAGCACTGTGCATCGATTTCGCTGTGCATAGTAGAATTTAACAGAAAATCCTGCGACACCCTTCACGCAAAACCCGACCCAGTGTCGCGTGCGCGCAAAGGATCCCGCGCTCCCAAAACTCTCACGGGAAAATGCCAAAACAAAACAACCCCAAAGAGGTCGCGAGCATGTTTTACGCCGAGCCCCTCGCTGCTCATCAAAATCTCAACCTCCTCCCACTTCCACCCTCACTAGGCAGAGCGCCCGGCCGCCCTACATAAACCCTCATCTCCACTGCTCTCTCCCCCTGTTTCCACACTACAGTGTCCGGCATCCTCTCCACTCCCCCCTCCCCCTCCCTCCCTCTCGCCCCTCTCTGGCCTCTCCACTTGAGAAGAACTCAATAGAAAAAAAGGCAAAAAAAATATTTACCTTTTTTTATATCTATATCTGAATAAAATCAAGAAGAGGGAGGGGGATAGAGAGGGCAGGGAGGGGGAGGAGAGTAGCAATCCAGATTCAGAGAGGATAGCAATCGGCTCTCGCGAGGAGGAGAGGGAGAGTGAGCAAGAGCTGCGCTGGTGAATTGATTGCTCGCTGCCCCAGTCCTGCATTCCTGCCGTAGCAGCTTTGGCAAGTAGGGTGGTGTGGCAAGCATGCTGCCGGGCTATGACTGCGCCGCCTCCGTGCTGCTCTGCGCGGAGGACAACGCCGCTATTCTCGGCCTCGACGACGATGGGGAGGAGTCCTCTTGGGCGGGCGCTACGCCGCCACGCGACACCGTCGCCGCCAGCGCCGCCGCCGCCGCCGGGATCGCCGCCGAGGGGTTCTTGGAGTTCCCCTTGCAGTCGGATGAGTGCGTTGCGGCGCTCGTGGAGAGGGAGACGGAGCACATGCCCGTGGAGGGGTACCCCCAGAAGCTGCAACGGCGGTATGGGGGCCTGGATTTGGCCGCCGTCCGGAGGGACGCCGTCGATTGGATTTGGAAGGTGAGTTGTGTGAATCTATCGGATCCTTTCTTTGCGTTATTATGCTGAGATGTGAATCGCCGGATTTGCGTAAAGGTTTCTCCTTTACTGAGTTCATCGCGGTTCTTGACTTGATTGCTGCTCATCGGTGTCGTTCTCGATGTATACTGCCCTCACAGCTCACTGATTCCGCATCTTTTTGCTGGATAGGTCATTGATCATTACAATTTCGCACCGTTGACTGCAGTTTTATCTGTCAACTACCTCGATAGATTCCTCTCCACGTATGAGCTTCCTGTAAGTCTTGCAATTTTAGCATCACTGCAAGCAATCCTTCTAAAATTGCATAGTGCTGATGGGGGGAAGATCCAAATCATGGCAGGAAGGTAATCCTTGGATGACACAGCTCTTGGCAGTGGCATGCTTGTCTTTGGCTTCGAAAATGGAGGAGACTTTTGCGCCACTCCCCTTGGACTTGCAGGTGAGTCAGTGCGATGCATCTCATAAATGGTCTACACATACATTGTGAAAGTTTTGCCTTCTCAAGAGATTAATTGACGACTTTGCCTATCAGGTTCCTGAGGCAAAGTTTGTTTTTGAGGGGAGGACCATAAAAAGGATGGAGCTTGTGGTGCTAAGCACCTTAAAGTGGAGGATGCATGCTGTTACTGCTTGCTCCTTTATTGAATACTTTCTTCACAAATTGAGTGATCTTGGTGCACCTTCCTTGCTCGCACGCTCTCGCTCTGCAGACCTTATCTTGAGCACTGCTAAAGGTACAATTTTAGGACTTAGTTGATGTGATTCCTGTTCTTCATCGATCGGCATAGAATTTGCAAATTTGGCAGCAATCAATTGCTGAAGTCTGACAATTGGGTCTGCAGGTGCTGAATTTGTGGTGTTCAGACCCTCAGAGATTGCTGCCAGTGTTGCTCTTGCTGCGATTGGGGAATGCAGAAGTTCTGTAATTGAAAGAGCTGCTGCTAGTTGCAAGTATTTGGATAAGGTAATATTTCACAGCTCTGTGTTCCAACACCATTTAGCACTTATCATTGGATGGTAACCTCTGAGTACAACACTTACTCAAATTGTTTCCAATTTAGTCTAAACACCATTAATGTGTTTTTAGGAACGAGTTATAAGATGCCATGAAATGATTAAAGAGAAGATTACTAAGGGAAGCTTTATCCTAAAATCTGCTGGATCATCAATTTCCTCTGTGCCACAAAGCCCCATTGGTGTATTAGATGCTGCAGCCTGTCTGAGTCAACAAAGCGATGATGCTGCTGCTGGATCTCCTGCAACATGTTACCATAGTTCTTCCACAAGCAAGAGGAGAAGGATTACTAGAAGACTGCTCTGACTGCTTCAGGTGTGCTCCTCACCACTCTAGGAGTTTTTGGTTGGTTCAATCATCTTAATTTAGTTTGGCCACTCAAGGATAATGGTGTAGTCAAGTAGTTGCTGAAAGGAACAACAAAGCAGGCACACTACTTGATCCATATAGAACAAATAATAAGCTGCGTGCTGTACTGCTGTGAGCCAGTTCATGCAATTGACATCCGTAAAGGGAATACAGAACCCTTGTGGGTTCAGGATGCTGGTGTAGGTAGAGAGGGAACAGGGAATTCACATATATTGTAGATATAAGAGCTCTCTCTTACCATTTTGTACTTTTGCTCCTTCAATTTGCATTGAACTTTAGGCAAGGATTGCCTTGGGCATTGAACTTGCGATGAAAGAGAAGAATCCAAAAAGGAACCAGCAGTGCAATAGAACAATTTGATATATTTCATGATACTACAGATATATTTGCTTTTGTTAATCATGAGTTATCAGTTTGTTGACAATGAGCATTGTTCTATTTTGTTTCCATTGGTTGATCATGTGCACGGTACCATCGTTGATTATCCTTGATTGCTACCCTGCCTGTCCTATCCACTCAATTTATTTATCTGGAACATATATGGACCTTAAATGATTCATGGGTTTAAAAGATGCATTAATCTGCTAGGTCAGTTTGTCTGATCAAATTGGGAAGCATAAATAGAGGGATCTTATCTCTTAAAAGTTACATTTTGGTTGGGGATATTTTGTTAGATTGATGCTGGTGAAAGCTAAGACTACGCCAGTAATCCTCAGATCATCTTGCAAAACCACTAGATCAATGCTCTGGGTACAGTAACTATTGTTGTGCACTTGGACTTTCCAGTATCGATCCTGATACATTTGCACCTGAATTCCACCCGTAAACAAGACTGAGATCCACCTACCACTTCTCTGCGCCTCATTGTCAAGCATATTTTGGAGACAAGAATCTCTATTGTTTTATTGCCAATTCACCTTGAACAGAGCAAGGGTTGTGAATATCATCAGTAACTAGCCGAAAGCTGGAAACCCGCCTCCCCTGAACTGCCAGTTGGGTTTCTGGAACCTTGGTCGTGCTTGGTCACTACTGCGTAGCAATGGTGCCAAGTACAATTGTTGCTTGACGCTCTACCCGCAGTACAATGGGCTGTAGTTACTTTCTACCAGTGTAGTGGCGTGCCGTGCCCTCTGGCTTGGTCACCTGGCCGGCTGGCCCTGTCTTTCGCTGTTCCCGGATGGGTATGCTCCGCCGCACTGAAGTACTGATGAGCTAATGCGCTTGAAAAGGGTTCTTTGAATTGTTTCTCTGCATCGCGCGGATGCAGAACTTACTGCAGAACCTGCGATCAAGAATTAGCACATGAAAATCTTTCAGATTTATACACTTGATAGCTCTGCATTGAATACTTCAGGTATACCTGGTAATGGGATGTCGCAGTGTACAGTCTGCAGTCTGCTGGTGCTTGCTGAATACTATTCGTGCCCCCCAGCACTGACTCCTACGGGTGTGTGATCTCCGCGACAGTCCCAACCCAACCAAACAAATGTCCGGACCAGCTATCGCCATAGATCCAACACTCTGGCCCGGCCATGCCGACAAGCTCCTGTTCGACGCTTGCTGGACAATGGCAAATCCCAACGAAATTTCAGAAGCTCTGCACATGATCTTTGCGATTATGCAGCACAGAAGAGGGGAAAGGGGAAAATGTCTCGGCTCTGAATCCAGCCCAGTTGCCTCCATTACCTACAGGTGGCGGGGGCGGAGCCATTGATCATTGATCGCTCGAAGGCACATTCTGAAGGGAGCCTGCTCCCATGGCTTGACCGGAGTAGCTCATCATGATTTCGTTATCTACTCGATGGCTCACCATCATGGCTCCTCATGAGCCCTCCCTCCCTCCTCCACGGGTCGGGGACCTTGCGTCGCAGGGAGGGCGGTGTGGCTCCGTCCGTGCCTGGACCTCCTCATTGGGCGCTCCCCATGCCTGGCTCCCTACCACCTGCATTCCCTTGTCGCCCCCCTTCCTACCCAATCGAGCACTGCACATTAACTTGTCGTCCTGGATCTCGATCGATCGCCTCGCCCCCTCCACAGCCAGCAGCACGATCATGCTGCCCCCGCTCTTCGTTGTCACGCACCCTCTTTCCTCTTTGGCCGTAGTGAGAGTCTTGACTCGTTAACAGCAACTTCATGAGTCAGAGATCGATCCCGATCAGCTGCAAATTCAGAGCCCGAAGCATGGATTTGCAGAGCGGTGCGGGAAATAAAACTATGCGTGAGCAAAGACTTGCTGCAGTTTGCAGAGGCATGTGCAGGCACACTGTTGCTGGTAGTGGTAGTCCCTCTTCAGTCTTCACATCGGATGATACTCTGGTGAGCCATAAGTTGAGATCGCTGTAGACATTATGCTTCTGGGCGGGCGGCCTCTCCTCTCCTGTCCCCCGTGGCGTGAATCGTGCGTCGCCGAGGAGGGCTTGTCACCTTGTTTAGATAGGCAACAATCGTCACGTCAGATGATAATTAGAAGTCTTAAACGTAAGTTAGTGACAAAATTCATTTCATAGGCTTGGATAAATTCACAAGAGAATCTATTGAACACAATTAAGATATGATTAGATAATGTCGTGCTAGAGAACATGCTTTAATCATGATTTAATTAGATTTAATAGATTTGTCTCGTGATTTTCAATCAATATGTATAATTAGTCTGTAATTATCAATCCATATGTATATAATTAGTTTATAATAACAAGTCTTTCTAATGCAATCATGATTTAATTAGATTTAATAGATTTGTCTCGTGATTTTCAATCAATATGTATAATTAGTCTGTAATTATCAATCCATATGTATATAATTAGTTTATAATAACAAGTCTTTCTAATTAGCATTTGAAAACTCGATGCGATATTTTCGACAAGTTATCACTTCCAAATAAACAAGGCCCCGGGGCTTGGTGAGTGGTGACCACAGCCATCGGCAGGTCCAGGCTGCACTGCATCAGTGCATCACCCATACCAGGTACACATGAAGCCAACGGAATTCAATGGTGTGCTTGGACGGCGTACGAGCCCCTGCCGCTACGTCACAAGCGGCCGCGTAGCTGACGGTGCCGGTGTCCACGCCCCTCTGGAAAGTTGCCGCAGGTTTCACGGGGATGCGATTTCCCCGCGCAGCGCTGGTCCTCCCTCGTCTCTCATGGCCGCAACAGTTCGGACCTTGCAGTGAGCTTTTCTCAACTTCACCTGCAGGTAGGTAAACTTCTGCAGGTGAAGCTGCAGCCTGCAACAACACATGCAGTACGATGATACGGCTGGATTGGCTCGTGTGTTTCTCGGTGCGGCAGTGCGGGTTTCTCCCGGTAACAGTGGCTCCGACGACGATCGAGCGGCGGAAGCTGACTATGCGGCTGGTGGTGGTGGCGACGGATCAATCATCGGAAAGAGACAGATCTGGAGCTGTTCGGGGGCGGGGAGGCAGGGGAGGCGGGCGGGCGTCCGGCCGACGACGGAGCACAGCGCAGCCACGCGCGGGGCACGCACCACCGACCGTACCGAGGGCTACGAGTCGGTTTGGAAAGGTCTTCCCTCCCCCCGTGCGCCGTACGTGCCCCTCGTGACGAGATGATTGTTCGGTGTGCGCCACGCGATCGTCGCCGGGGACCCGGCGTGGCTGCGAGCTGCGTGCGATCTCATCTGCTGCCGTGCCCGTGCCCGGTGCTCTTCCTCCGTTTCCGTTTGAATCTGGGATCTGCTGCGTGCGGATTCGCGCGGGTTTCTGCGAGGGAAACAGCGGGCGGCTGCTCTCCTTGGCGGGAAGGCCGAGATTGGATTAGGAAGCCAGTCACTGTTCTCCGTGGACCGAGAGGCAGCCGGGTCTCTGAAAATTCCAAGCTCTGTCACGTTTTCTTTTGTTGGGCCTCTTTGCGTTCGGCGATTGGCTCGTCGCGTCAATGCTGAAGTTCTTTTTTTGAAACGAGTTTATCTCCTTTTTCTATTTTTTAATAACTAATTTTCTACGTATACAGGCAAGCATCCGGATCCGGTTTATCTTGAGCGAACTCGTGGCGCCGCACGTGTCCTCCACGTCAGTACGTCACGGACTAGGAAACCCGCCTCTGTTTCGGACTCCGCAACGGCCTTCCCCGAAACAGTTCAGGCCTACTATATCTGTCTATCTGTCTGAGCTGGGCCTTTCAGTGTGCACAAAAAGCCCAGCCCACCCAGTGGCCGCCCCAACCGACCGTCCTAGTCAAGCCTTATCACTTTCCCCAAAATTAGAATCAAACCCTAACTCGTCCTCCTCCTCTTCGATCCCCACCAGGCGACTCGCCGGAACCCTAGCCAGCCCTAGATCCACCGCGTCGCGCGCGCGCGGTCCGCCGCCATGGCGACCCTCAAGGACCTCCTCCCGGCGCCCAAGGCGTCGGCGTCCACCTTCTACGACCACAGCAGCGACCCCTGGTTCAAGGAGCGGTACGGCGGGGAGCCGGCGCAGGGGTCCGCGGCGGCGAGGCCCGCGGCCGCCGGCAAGGTCATCCCGCCCTACGGGAAGCGGGCGGGCTTCGTGCCGCGCCGCCCGGAGGACTTCGGGGATGGCGGCGCCTTCCCGGAGATCCACGTCGCGCAGTACCCGCTCGGCATGGGCCGCCGCGACGACAAGGGCGGGTCCAAGATCCTCGCGCTCACCGTCGACGCGCGCGGCAGCGTCGCCTTCGACGCCGTCGTCAAGCAGGGCGAGAACGCCGGTAAGATCGTCTACTCCAAGCACAGCGACCTCGTGCCCAAGATCGCCACGTCCGATTCGCAGGCGCCGGTCGACGACGAAGAGGAGCAGAAGGAGATTGAGGAGACCATGGAGCGGACCAAGGCTGCCCTGGAGAAGGTTGTCAACGTCCGTCTCTCAGCCGCGCAGCCCAAGAATGTGCCCACGCATGACTCTGAGTCCAAGTTTATCAAGTATAAGCCGTCCCAGCAATCCGCGGCGTTCAATTCAGGTGCCAAGGAGAGGATCATTAGGATGTCGGAGATGGCGGTGGATCCTCTTGAGCCGCCAAAGTTCAAGCACAAGCGTGTGCCTCGGGCGTCCGGGTCACCACCTGTGCCGGTGATGCACTCGCCACCACGACCAGTTACAGTGAAGGATCAGCAGGATTGGAAGATCCCGCCATGCATTTCAAATTGGAAAAATCCAAAGGGGTACACGATTCCACTTGACAAGAGGTTGGCAGCTGATGGAAGGGGGCTGCAGGAGGTGCAGATTAATGATAACTTTGCAAAGCTTTCTGAAGCATTGTATGTGGCGGAGCAGAAGGCGAGGGAGGCAGTACAGATGCGCTCCAAGGTTCAGAGAGAACTGCAGCTGAAGGAGAAGGAGAGGAAGGAGCAAGAGCTGAGGGCTCTTGCACAGAAGGCACGTATGGAGAGGACTGGTGGTCCACCTGCATCATCAGGTGTGACTGCTGGTGGCAGCAGGGGAGCGGTTGAGGCTATCGATGAAGATATGGATATGGAGCAACCACGTGAACCGCGTGAGCAGCGCAGGGAGAGTAGAGAAGAGAGGGAAGCGAGGATCGAGCGCGATAGAATCCGTGAGGAGCGCAGACGCGAGAGGGAGCGGGAGCGGAGGCTGGAAGCCAAGGATGCTGCCATGGGCAAGAAGAGTAAGATCACAAGAGACAGGGATCGTGACATCAGTGAGAAGATTGCTCTGGGTATGGCAAGCACTGGTGGCGCCAAAGGTGGTGAGGTCATGTATGACCAGCGGCTGTTCAACCAGGACAAGGGGATGGACTCTGGGTTTGCCACAGATGATCAGTACAACATCTACTCTAAGGGGCTTTTCACAGCGCAGTCCACGATGTCTACGTTGTACAGGCCTAAGAAGGATGGTGATTCTGATGTGTATGGTGATGCGGATGAACAGTTGGAGAAGGTTATGAAGACTGAGAGGTTCAAGCCTGACAAGGGCTTTACTGGTGCTTCAGAGAGGACTGGGAAGCGCGACAGGCCTGTGGAGTTCGATAAGCAGGAGGAGAATGATCCCTTCGGGCTGGATCAGTTCTTGACTGAGGTGAAGAAGGGAAAGAAAGCTGTGGAGAAGATTGGAGGTGGAGGCACCATGAAGGCAAGTGGTGGGTCCTCAACGAGGGATGACTATGACGGAGGATCTGGGAGGTCCCGCATTAATTTTGAAAGGGGACGTTAAGGTATTTGCTCTTCATGATATCTTTCTGCATGTTTTCAATGTATTATTATCAAATGTTTCAAGCGGTGCCATGTAAGAAGGTGAATACTCTTTTTGATAAGAAAGGGTTTGATGTCTAAGCTACAGCAGGTCATGTCCCTGCCGTACTTTGAGTGGTTGTGTTAAAGAATGTACTCTTTAGATCCTATGACCCTTATGTATTTGTGTATCAGTTAATGAAGAGATCTATCGTCGTTCTTTATCCATATTATGTAAGCACGTCTCTGTTGGACTTTCAAGCGGTAGGAATTTTAAATACATCAATCCTGCTAGGTGGTAGGAACTTTAAATGCATAAATTTATGCTGCTTGTGGGATATCCGGATATGGAAGAACTGAACAGACCATTGTGTTGCTGTCTTGGAAGGGTGAATTATGTGCTGATGCTGCGATGATTCAGTCTTAATAAGACAATTTTTTGAGGGTGAGATGGATCTGATGTAAAGTTTGGGTCTTTTGCATCTGTAATCATTGAGTCGTTTTGTTCAGAGATGTATTCAGTAAGAATGCACCTTGTGATTATTGCAGTGATCAAGTGTTGCTTGGTTGTGCTCGTTTTGCTAAGGTGGAGTTTCTGCACTATGTTCAATCTGTTTTATTTGATAATGGCCCTGTTTGGATCCATGGGCTAGAGTTAGTTTTGGCTAGTTGGAGCTCAACTAGCCACAAAGTATCCAAACATGAGGGCTAGATTGAGCTAGTTTACATCTAACCCACCCAAAAAAACTATCCCACCCAAGAGGTGCTTATTGGGGTTAGTTCATGTTGAGTCCACCAAAAAGTGACTTTTCTCTCCCTCCACCCGCACCTAATGATTGAAAAAGTACATTTAATGTCATTCTAACCCTTTCATCCAAACACCTCTAGAGTTAGAGTTAGTTTAGGGCTAGAGCTAGAGTTAGAAACTAGCTCTAACTCTAACCCCGCTAGAGTATCCAAACAGGGCCAATAATGGCTTGTAGTACAGAACCTTGTTCTGAACATGTCGAAAGTCTCATTGTCGATGGCTGTATTTTTCAGATAACTCAGTTATGTGTAGTTTTTTTTCTAGAACACACAGGAGAACTGCGTATCATTATATTATCATTTTATTAAAAGAAGAAGTTTGTAGTCGAAGAGAAAACTCCTACAACACCCACCCACCCCTGTCACTCACAGAGCTAAATCACCTGATACAGAAAAAAACAGAACGAGTGAACGACCCATGACCTTAGACCTGTAGATCTTAGCCAGCCTCTCTAAAAGCAGTAACACTAGGGGGTGCGCCATTAAAAACACAATCGTTGTGATGTTTCCAAATGCACTTCCATCCTAGCCATGTGTAGTAGCTTGAGGGGTTTACTTGATAGAATGATCAGTCTCATCTAGTATGTGTTATAGTAGCTGAGGGGGTCTGTACATGACCCCATGATCGCGTGTTCCTTTTTGGTAGAATGCAAACTAGCCATGAGATTATGATAAGATTCACTCGTGTGATGCTTATTTTAACACTTCTTGTCTTCGAAGAAGCCTGACGAGACACTTAGGATCTGCTTCTTGCTTCAATTTCTTTAGGTTTGATGAGCACACAGGTTCTGCTTAATGATCGCATCGAAGCAGTCTAAAAGCCCATCACATTCACATACACAGCCAAGGCTATGGGCTTCATTGCATCAACGCAAGCCAAAGCTTTCCATCCATACTCTGGAGACGAATTAGCCCGCTAAAGACACTTCCATTAGCATCAACACAATTCTGTCCTAGAAAATGCTCCTTGGCTTTGCTCTCTATTGGGATTTGATGATCGCTCCCAAACTGTCTGAAGGTATCACGGATTTTTTTTTTTTTTTTGCAAAGTTAGGATGATGTTTGATTGCAAGCGTAAGTTTCCAGAGACAGTGGACTAATCAGCCCGTTACAGACAGTGGCATTAGCAACGTAAATTGTGTTCTTTGCGCCATTGTTGACGACGTTTGTTGATCAGGAGGAGGTGTCAATTTGGGTGCAGGTTGGTTGATGCTTCACTGACGATGTTGCTGCTCTTTCCTCACATACTCCGATGTACATATGCCAGTGTAGCATGTCATGGAGAAACGTTGAGATCCCTTGAAAAAGAAAAAGGAAAGGAAGAAGAAACGCTGGATCTATTGATATGGGCCGGTGGTATCCTCACCACGACGGGCCACGCACAATTCCGGCCTACATAGGCTGGCTCAAAACAAGATTGCCCGGCAGCACTCGCTCAGGAACATTTTCTGCACAGGAATCTTAGTTTCCTGTGAATCGAGCGTGACATTTCAGCCGTGACCACCACCCAAAAGAAACGGAAAGGGGTACGACCTCCGGAACAAGTTGGTTCCGGCGTATAATCGGCAAGGATTTTTTTTGTGTGGAAGCAGGGCGACCGCGGAGCCGTCTCGTCGGCGACCCCAACTTGTCCGGCGCCAGTTTCCTCCGCTCGACTCCGGCGGCCGTCCATCTCGCCACCCGATTCCGATGCTAACGATCTCGCTGCCGATCACGATTCACGAGGCGGGCGCCTTCGATCGCATCGCATGCACCCCCCTCCTCTGCTTTCCGCCGCATCGATCCGTCGCGCAAGACGACGCTATCTTCAGACTGTGCATGCAATCCAGCAGCGGCCTCCTCGACAGTGTTCCGTGTTCGTAACCTGACGACGGCCGGCCGGTCGAATTCAGCACTGGCCGATCGATCAGCCGCCCAAGTTATTCCTTCGCTTTCGAACTTTTTGTCATCAGAGTATAGAAGAAATTCAGGCTTCTCGATTCGTTGTACATTGTACCTTGCCTAATGCGCGAGCGAACGATTCCGCTACGCGTTGCGCACATACGCCAACCCGTACCCATCGGTCCTTTAATTTGCCGTCGATTCGTGACGCGTATCGCACGAGACTGTTTGAAAGCTACTACTACGCTCGTATCCTGCCGGGGCCCCCCATCAACGTGACTGACTTCTAATGGCCGTGCCCGAGACAAAGATGAGGACGGCGAGCAAAGGATCTAGCTAACTACTGGTGGGGAGGTCAAGCAAGCGAACAAAAGCCGTGGAAAATTTAAAGGAGGGCGGCGGGGACGGGGCAAAAACGCGGCGCGAACGACGAACCAGGCGTCGCGTACGTGCGGCACGTCCGGAGATCGTGTCCCGGATTCGGTGATGACGCCTGGTCGCCGCCGCCGCGGGCTCCGTCCGATCCGTCCTCCTCGCCGGCTCGCCAACAAACAACGGGCCCGAGCGGCCGGCCAACCTATCGTGACCGCGCGCTCGGTTACGCGGCCGCCCTCGACATCTCCGGTCACGATCGCGTCGCGGCCCGATGCGGCGCCGGCGCGGCGGGCGTACGTGCGGAACGTGCCGTGGCCGATCGAGAGCGGGGAGGGATCGGTGCGTGCGCCCGCGCCTTTGGGGTCGTCAAAAGGTGGAGCGGGGAGACCTTTGTGCTTGCGCCACATCGGCACTGTTGCTCGTTTTGTCCTGATCTGCTCCCGGAAGTCATTGAAGTGGGCATGTTGCAGGTCCTACTACTACTACCGCCCATGTGACGAATTAGGACGGGGAGTTTTTGTTGGTACCTAATTCCATTGCCTGCCAGTCAAGCTCTCTCTCTCTGTATACTTTTTGCGACGAAGGAAGGAAGGAAGCTTCTCATTCCTTCGTTTCCATGCATGTTGCCAACAAACAACGACCCAAATAAAATCCTTCAGGAACACACATGAGTACACCACCACCATGTTTTACAAATTGCAAGCCTGTTTTTCCAACAAGAGATCATCTCATCTCCATTTCCCGCCCCCATTTCCCATGGCGCCACGAGATATTTGTAAAAAGTAAAAAAAAAATCACATGTGCCGCCATCCCAGGTTCGAGACCCCCCTGATTCTGACCTCTAAAGGTGACACGCCAATATATCAGAGCTAACAGCTCTATATACCAAACTGTGCATATTCACGCTGCGGTGCTGCCACTTTCAAGCTAGCTAGCTTTCCAAAGGAGTGGACAGGGAATTGCGTAGGATCGGATGTTGACTGGTTTCAGCATAACCACCACTTAAAGCCCCATGGAAACAACCAAGCAAAAAAACAGTATCCGCCTGGCGAAATTGTGGTCCTCGGATCGGACGAACGAAGACGACGACAAGCGCCGATCCGACGTTCTGGCCCGCGCGCCCCGCTGGCGGAATCCGACGCCGCAATCGCCGGAGATATCATCAAGGATCGATCGATTGATCTGTAGCCGGCGGGCCGGCGATCCCGAAAGCCACAAATCAACCTCAGACACCGCGGAGCTGTCCCGATATCTGGCCACTGAGATCTCCTGCGAGACCACCACCCCGGCACAAGTTTTTGTCGTTGGTGATGATCAGCAGCCGCGAGCAATGATGGATGGTTTGATGTGCGTGGTCGACCGCCGATATCTGGCCAGCTTCTTCTTCATTCGCTTGTGGCATGGGCCTTTATCATGGTTAGGTTAGGCTGCTCGTTCCATTCCAAGATCATTTCCCCTCGTCATCTTTTCTCGGTAGATGCTAAGCCGAGGACAGCGACCTGGCTTGTTTTTTTCAGGCTTGCAGAATTCAGATGCTAAGCCGGATTCAGATTTGACAGAGATAAGGTTGTTTTTGGCTTGTAACTACTCCTAAGTAGACCTTAAAGGGTTTTCTGTACCAGCAAAATGATTGTGGCCACACTGTTCTCGTACTGTCCGATTGACCGGCTCATCACGGATTTGAGAGTGAAAAGTAGCTGGAGAGAATATTGGATAAGGTATGACTGTTGTTTTTATCCATTGTCCATATTCAAATCCACACCCACCTCAAATGGGGAGGGTATGGGTAGAAAATAATTATCCATTGAAGAAATGGGGAGGGTAGGGTGTGGGGAGGGTGCAAATAATCAATTGGGTATGTATAGAATCTAGTACAAAATTAGTTATCCATTGGGTATGGGTGGGAATGGGGAGGGTAAGAAGTGGATAATAATTATTTAGATTTGGGTATGAACAAGAGTGGATTTGTCCATACCCTCCCCGGTGGCAGGCTTAGGATAAGGGTTTCATTTCAGCAAAAAAAAAGGTTGTTTGTGTTTATGTAATCTTGAGGTTACATCGCTGGGCTGACTGTAAGATATAGGATATAGTTGACAGGACCAACGATATGACCGATGAGTTCAGACGAACCGATGCTTCCAAAAGCCAAAGATTTCTAGATGACTTGTGTGGATTGGCAAAGATCTGCGAGTGCTCTTTCAAGCTAAGGGAACGAAGGGCCTGATTGGTTAGCATCCAATTGTGTCGAGCCAAAATCAAGGCAAGCCCATAAATTTTGGTATGGCATCCAACCAAGACTCATTGTGAAAAATTTGCTTAGATTCTGGTAGGGTATGCCCACATTTTGGCCAGCCAAATATTTGGTATGGCAGCTTTGGTCACCAACCAAGCAGGCTCGAAATTACTGACCAAATCTTAGCTAAGCACATCATACTTTGCATAATTGCATCCAGCTACAGTTTAATATCATTGAGGGTGGAGTGTACCAGGGTTCACCATTTCGCGGTACCGGACCAACCCAGGAGCTAAACCAGCCGATATAACACTCCCTAACCAAACCTGATAAAAACCTCCTATCGGTATACCGGTCGGTTTGACCGGTATACCGGTCCGGTTTGTTCGGTAAAAAACCAGCCGGTTCACGGTTTGGTGACCCTGAAGTGTACCCCTCTTGCCGCTCCAACCAAACAAATTAAACATTTTGAAATCTTCCGATGGAACATGGATTTCCCTAGAAATAATTTTTCTTTGACAAGGAGGTATGAGTACTATTTTATTTCCATTTCACGTGAAATGAAACAGTACTCATTTCTTCTGAACAAAAAAGTGAAATTTATCTGAAATTCTACCGGACCTATCATAACGAGATGATATCCGCGGCGATTGGCTTCTCTGGTGAGAGGGATGGAGAAAGATGCACTGCTGAATGCTACCATGCCACAGGAAATCAAAGCACCGGTGGACGGCAGGCACTGGCGGCTGCTCCTGCGGTGAATCGATGACGTCGTACGTTCCAATCACCAGGCGTTCAGGGTCCCTCCTCTCCGATTCGGTGGTGATTCCCCGTTGTTCGTACGCAACCATCCCTGTGTCCTGTGTAGGGTAATCTTACTGTCCCGGTCAGTCATTTACATGACCTTTACACCAACCCATTGGAGCAACGGTGACTGGGAGATTTTATGCACTAATTAACACCGGTCTAAAAGACTATTTTTTTTAAAAAAAATCTCCTGCACTAACACAACGACTGAAACGATGCCGAGCATTTATACTCGCCGACGTCAATCGAAATCTGAGGACCGAAGCACGTCGACAGCGACAAATGGCACCTAAACTGGCCTGCCACAGCACGTTGCATCATCTTGGCGATCTAGCCGGCCAAACTCAGGAGTTTGCTCGTAGGAAGAAACTACCAAACAAGCTTTATATTTTCTACTCCAAGAAGCTAACAGTATCCAAAGCACCAAACTTGCCTTCGTCCACCACATTCCGGTTAGGTTTCTAGGCAAGTTCGTGACGAGTTGCTACCAGCAACAAAGGGTATCTTCCCCGGCCAGCGGCTTGATTCTCTCCCAAACCAGATGCCTCTCCTAGAGCACCCACAAGCGTAACGAAACAAGGCTAATCGGGGTCCTAAAGAACCCGACAACCTCTTAATGACAGACACGAGGAGAGCCATAAACAAGGCGTGGTATCATACCAGAAAACCCTAAAAGAACCTGAGATCTAAAAAGGCCCAGGGATCTCAAATCCTCAGAGTTGCTCAAGGAAAAAAAACCACCTAGATCGAGGCGACCGATCGCCCCAGATGCAGCAGCAGCTCATGATATAAAGAAACGGGCAGATCGAACTGGATCCATGGAGAAAACAAATGCGAGGTGCAGTGACCCAAGGAGACAAACCACATGCCTGCCAGCCTCTCAGCCGGGATGGCTCAGCAGAGATCTAAACAATGCATTGATCCATGATAAAGAGACAACCCATCCCGGTTAACTATTCCAGACAAACAAGTTAGGGTTTCGGGAGCGAAAACTGTAGTGGTTAGCACGCGGATGGTGGTGCTCAACTGGGGCGTTCAAATATGCAGCAATGGAACTCCACCACCATCAGTTAGAAAACTGCTGTTACCTTTGCCAGTTGGGGTCGGCGGTGAGCTGCCTTGACGACCCCTCCAGGATCCTGAAAGGTGCAAGAGGGGAAAAGGCAGCAGAATAAAAACAGACGGCCATCAGTGCAGTTGATGTCATGAGGCTCTACATGAAACAAGGACGACGACTATCAGAGCAAATCATTGGTAGGGCCTATCGTTATGATGGAAATTCAGTACAGAGCTTACGGTGTTTATTATAGTGATAGAGACGTCACAGTCTGAGGTAGTAATATATAGATGACCACGGCAAGCAATGGAACTGTGATGCACGATAACAAGCAGGGCAGAACCAAACAAACAATGCCGATGAAATTTCAATTTCCTCCAATAGCTTCTTGATTAAAAATAGCAGAGGGGGGAGACCAAAAAAAAGGGATAATGGTCTAAAGGTCTACAAAAATAACTCATGAGTGCTAAAAATGTAGAAAAAATAGCGTAGCCGAGTTTTGGATCATCTAAAACATAATAGCCAATGGAACATTGAAGCTTCGGACATAGGCGGCATTGCCATTCCGTGGTGTGAGCAGAAAAACAAAAAGGGAGATGGCAAGATAGATGTAGCCCGAGACTTGAGTGCCGAAGAACCATCCGAAGCCAGCTGACTGGAGTCAGTGTGCAGTCAGTCCCTGTGCAATCAGTCCCTACTCATCATTGCTATACTGTAAGATCAGCACCAAGTGCTCCGATGACTTGCTCTGGAATCTGGATGTGCTCCTCAACTGCCCCAACTCGGTATGCCTCCTTGCCAGCCCAAGGATCAATGAAGATCAAGAGAAAATAATCAGCAGCCTCTTGATTTACAGGAGCATTCCTGCAGCAACTTGAAAATCATCCACAGGAAGCTCCCCTGGCTCTGAAAAACTTGAGGAATAATTGAACAAACACGTCCGTGGGTACAGCAGAACTGTTCTTTCAACAGAAGTACTACAAAAGGGTAACAAATGGTGGAGCATCATTCCTTGGTCCTGCCAGTGACCGATACAAGTACAACTTGTCGACAATCTCAGCCTCCCCTTCATCATCAGGGTGGTCCTTGATTACTTCAACCACCAAATTTTGCATTTGCTGAGCTACATCTTTGCAGCCCCTCATAGTTAGCCTGCATGAGTTCATCCATAAGAACCTCATATTGTAGAAGTAGTTCATTCCTGAGAGTAATCCCTTGTCACTAAAAGGGCTATCTCTGACCTCAAGCTTCTGCAACTTAGTGCATCCCTCAAATATATATTGCAGGGACATATCACTATTCCCAGCAAAGGCAACAGACAGAGTCTTTATTAGCTTCCCGTGTTTCCCGATGTATGCAAAAGCTTTATCAGTAAGCAGGCCAGAGACTGAAAGTCTGGTGAGCTTCTTGCAATTCATCACAATTGCACCAAAACCATCATCCATGGGCTCCCCAGTGATCCGATCAGGCCGGTGGCGGCCCATAATGCAGAGGCGGAACACCACAAGGTCAGGACAGTTCTTGGACATAGCAATTACAGCTGCATTTGTCATCCGCTGGCAGAAGTAGAGGATTGATTCTAGCTTTGGGCAGCCTTCTGAGATTGCCTGAAGACCAACATCCGAGACTGAGCCCTCAGAATCTTCAGAGGCATCCAAAGGAAAAACTCGCAGCTCGCGGAGTTCTGAGCATGTATCAGCCACAGCCCGAAGGCCTTCATCACCCACCGTATCGAGAACCTAGAGTAAGAAATTTAAACATCAATGCCTACGTTTTTAACAGCCAGTTAACATAAAAATTAGTATAAGCTCAATGTGAATGTGGAAGGCAGCTTACCCAGAAAGTGCGAAGATTGATGCAGTTGCGAATAACCGGTTTGATTTCCTCAGCAGTTAGGCTTGCAAAGCTAAAGTTTAGAGAAGTGAGCTTGGCACAAACTGGGTAGATTGCTGGGAGGTATTCTGGATTAACATCCCGGAAACCTGATAGACAAATGAGCGACCTGGATGCAGCGAAAGATGTAGCAAGCTCAGTCACAGACAAACCCCCACCAGGGGCAGCTTCAGATCGGAATGCACCGGTTCCAAAGTGTGTGAGCTGGGGTGCTCTTGCCATCAGACGGCGCAGCTGCTCTACCGACACATGGTGGTTCACACGCAACCGGCGCAGAGCTGGTGAGCGAGCAACCAGTGCCTCCAGAGCCTCAAAGTTGAACGGGACGCTGACACAATCAAAGACGAGTGACTCCAGAGAGGTGTTGGACTCTGGGAATTTGGAGATCCAATCCACCAGCTCATCTTCCTCGTCATCAACGTAATCTTCAATGAGATCTAGCACGCGAAGATGCCTACAAAATTAAAACCACCAACCGTGACTGTGAGATACCAGTACTACAACTTAAATGCTGATATTAGTGTTCCTATTCCCTGATAACGGAAAGCAGACAGCTTGCAACTGGAAGTACCCCAAATCTGGGTGTAGCCAATTTAATTAGCAATACTATTTTGCCAAGGACCTTGAGGTAAACATGGGGGGGGAAAATCAAATTTAAACCTTGCCAACAGAAACCATAGGACTTTCCACGGCAAGATTAGACTGTGACAGTACCAGGTGTCACGAGCTTGGTGATTAGTAGAACAGCAAGAACAATAAATAAAGATTTTACACGTAATTTTGACAGGAAGGCGAGTTGCGACCAGAAACCAATATAGTGCCATAAAAGCTCGGCGATATCAGATTCGGATCCATGGCACGGCCCGGACCAATAAAACAGAAAAGCGTAAAGGGCTAGGAGTGCACATTAAATAAGGGTGGATTTGCGTGGTGCAGCTAGTATTGAACAAATGCACGAATGGCATAGTATGATACCCTCCCAAAGCGAGTAAAGCTGGTAAAATACTCCTCCGGATACCACAAGGGCAGCTTAGATTCAGCTCGTGCGCAACAATAGAAAAGTTGAGTGCTGGGGGGCGACGTACCGGCAGCTCCCAGCGATGTCTGCGAGGCCCGCCGTGCTGAAGCCGTCGCAGCACACGAGCGAGAGCTCCTTGAAGAGCGGGAACGACTTGGCGACGAGGCCGAGGTCCTCGTCGGAGACGGTCATCCGCTTGAGGCAGATGCGCTCGAGGCGCGGGTAGGCGGGTCCCAGCGCGGCGACCCAGGGCGAGACGTAGGCGCCCCACCCGTAGGGCACGAGGCTGAAGTCGGCGAAGCGCGGCTTGCCCTTGAGCACGACGGAGCGCAGGCCGCCGAAGCGCTCGACGGCGCGGCGCGGCGAGACGGCGTAGCAGTTGCCGATGAAGAGCTCCCGGCGCGTCTGCGCCTCGGCGCGGTACCAGGAGCGGCAGACGAGCGAGGCGGCGTTGCGGTCCCTGGCGGCGGTGAGGAACTCGAGCACGCTCTCGAGCACGTTCTCCAGCACCTGGTCGGGCGGCGCCCACCTGCCTCCGCCGCCGTTGCCGCCCCTCAGATCCGGCTCCCACCTGTCGCCGGCGCCCCCGCCGGGGTCGTCCTCCGACATCTGCGACGGCGGCGAGTCGGAGTCGTCCTCCGCCGCATCGCGCATGCCGGACGCGGAGGAGGACGAGGGCGAGGCGGAGGACGCCGTGGGCGGCGCTAGGGTTAGGGATTGTGGGATCTGGGGAGGGGAGGCGCGGTGGGGTGCGGGGGAGGGGGTGGAGGAGGTGGAGGACGAGTGGGGAGTGCTCATGTGAGACTGGAAAAAAGGATTAAATAATGATTAGATCTGAGAGGGCGGAGGAGGTAGCGAGCGAGGTGGACTGGCCGCTGGCGAGGGGACGCAGACGCAGACGCAGCGCGGGCGGCGGCGATCGAAAGCCTCTGCCTTTTTATTCTCTCCCCGCTCTCCTCCGTTTGGCTGGTTCCGGTTTGGGCTTGGGAACAAGACGCCTACGCCACTCGCCAACGGAGATCAGATCGGATGCCAACGCCCGCCGGCGACGACGCCCCGGAAAGCAACAGGACCATACGCCATTACGCTGCTCGCTACCCACGGGCCGGGGAGACGACCAAGACGTTCTAGACTTCTAGTACTAGTTGCAGCAGCCAGGAGGTACTAGAGGCATGGGCTTTGCGACGGCAAAGCTTCCAGTGCTCTTGTCACTTATTACGCCGCCCATCACCATTCTATTCTGGGCAGCAAACCACACAACAACACACGGTAACAGGACTAGCCTTTCCATGCTACTGACGTCAATGATCGCTAGGTTTCGCTCGCGCTTTAACCACTTTTACCTCATCCAGAACGCCCAAAACTTCTGGCAGGACGGCTTCATCTTCTACTCCATGCACAGTACTTTTTAACACCAGAACGGCAAAGAATGGCCTAGCATTCTCCACACAACTTTCACGCCCGTATCCGCACGGGAAGTTCAGAAACTCCGGGAGAATCATGAGGTACTACAGACAGACGACAAGATACGTATTCAAAGCCAAAGCCGGGTCTCGAGCCTTGACTCGTACTACTACTACGACGAGGTGCTGAAAGGGAGCTACAGTGACAGGTGCGGCACTATTGCGAAGCATGGCTCCTCCTGTCACGCAAGGCGACACTGTTCCTGTTCGAGTGCTCAATCATGCACAAACACCCGGGCCCCGGGCGGCCTACTGTTCAGCTACATCGCGAGGTCTTTTGCTCGCTTTACTCCTGTGCCGCGCCCTGCTTGTCCACCGATGCGTCCGTGAAGCCCACGAGACGACGGCCGGCCGCGGCGCAATGCCAATGCCCGTAGCTTGCTTCTCCGCGCCCGGGACGGCGGCTAGGAGGAGGCGTGAATCGAGCGAGCAGAGCGGAGCAGGGGCTCGCCGCACCACACTGCTAGCGAAAGGGAAGACAGGAACTGGTGGAGTGTAGTTTTTGTTCTCGCGCTTCCCTGGTCCATCTTGTATTCTGGTTCGAGTCTTAAGTTTAAATCATTTTCCCTAATGGTGTATTCTTGCACTGATGATGAAATCTGCAGCACAGACGACACATGGATGTTTAGTTTCGAGAACTAGAGTTTAGCTCCATCACAATGTTCTAGTTAAAAAGATTAAATATGAGCTAATTGCACAACTAATTACATAAGTCGTCACTAATTCGCGAGGTAAATCTATTAAATCTACTTAATTCATAAGTAATATACATTTGTTTAATAATAGATCATTGACTGATTAGATTGAATAAAATTGTTGCAAATGTGGAGGGTTTTCCTATTCAACTTAGTCGGCACGTTGAGCTTGGAAGACAAAAATTTACTACCTTGTTTATACCGTGAGTTCGTACTTATTCACCCGTTGTTCCCATGATAATTAGGAGTATTAAATGTAGATTAATAATAAAATGCATTTCATAATCTAGGTAAATTCGCGAGACAAATATGTGATCCTAATTAAGTCATGATTAGACAATGTGGTGTTACAATAAACATCTTCTAAAAATAGCTTAGTTAGGCTCAATAGATTTGTATTATGGTTTCCAGTCTATCTGCATAATTAGTTTTATAATTAGATCATGTTTAGTCCCCTAATTAGTATCGGTTAATTTGATTTGATATTTTCGACAAGTTTATAATGTGATGGTACAATAATTAGCATCACATTGTGCTGATTAGATAATGTGATGGTACAATAAACATGTGCTAATCATAAATTAATTAGGCTCATTAGATTATAGTTAAATTATGGTTAGCCCTCTAAATAGCATCCAAGCGAATCAAACACCCACTAAAACTTTTAGCCTGTTCAGACGGCAAGTGCCTGATGCTGATTTATTTTGACAGAAAAATACTACTAGCTGACTAGTGCATAGAAAAGTACTGATCGTCGGTGACTAATAGGTGACTAATAGAAACAGAGCCATTCGATCGGCAAGTTTCTAATGTGACATGTTTTTATTCCTTTTTCTTTTCTACCATAATATGTTTTGATACCATTTTACTATGATATTTCCACAAATTTCTTCACCCAACAAAGCCGTGCCAGTGTAGAAAAAGCATGGCATGTATACATGTGGTTACTGCATCGTTGCATACAGAAGATTCCTATGCGAGGATAGAGGCGGCCCAAAAGAAAAGATGCCGGTTTCACAGACTGAAAACCCATCAGACAGCTGCTTGACTCGGAGAATCATGCAAGTCAGGTACGGGAACCCGGAGAAATCACTTGTGGTGAGACATCTTTTCCGTCAGAGCCAGCCGTATGTTACCTCGGGACTCATGAAACCTCGCGACACCCGAAGCGAGGTTTTTCGTCCGTCCGGCCGGCCGGGGCCCTGCCATGACCATGAGGTTGCTGCCGGGGCCCTGCCATGAGGTTGCGCTCGACGCGACTCGATTGAAGGCATCCGATGACAGCTCTCAATTCCAGGGTTTCTTGGCATGGTGCATTCCAGCCTCCCAGCTGGACGAAGAGCTATGGCCGTCCTAATGTAGCTCACAGGCTCACAGCTTTGAGCCCTTGATTGCTTGTTGCAGCAGCTGAACAAGGACCAGGGAGCCAAGGCGGGTCATACCTTTGGCCCGATATGTTGCTGTCTTGTTGATAACCAGTAGCCTGTAGCCGCGACCTGCACGGAAGTATACAAGCATGAACATTAGTAAATACTGATGCTACTAGTTGGTTAGTATGTATCTAGGAACATTGAAGAGTTCAATCAAGTTAACTGATGCTACTATTTACCTTTGGCCCGACATGTTGCTGTCTTGTTGATAACCAGTAGCCTACGGAAGTATACAAGCATGCACATTAGTAAATACTGATGAACCTTAGCATGAACATTAGTAAATACTGATGAACCTTAATGCTACTAGTTGGTTCCAGTACCAAAACTTATATGTATATATATATATATAGGACTATTGAAGAGTTCAGTCAAGTTAGCTGATGGCTGCCACCTACATCTACATCCACGAATCTTGATTCTGTCATACTGGTATTAGCAGGTACCAAATTTCTTGGTCAGCAGTAAGTTGCCTTATTTATATTGTTTCCTTCTGTGATTGCTAGAGAACAAATTTTATATTGACAAGTGTATCATCTGTAGTTTGGCAGTGTAGCCACAATTAGCACTAGTGAACCACACGGTTAGGTCCTTCACTTAGAATATAGCAGCCAAAGTGACCAAATTTCAGTCATTGTCACCCTCTCCATACAAGCACACTACTAACAGAGGGAAGGGTACAACTCCAACCCACTTCAACAAAAAGGAACCGGGTGTGTATAGTGTAGACCAATAATAAACTAGCCCAGCTTGTAGCAAGCTGTCAGTAAAATGATGACCCAAAAATGATATTGGGAAACATTTAGACAGGAGTTGAGGAATGTGGTGTGGGGTCACATGTTTAATGGCAGCAAATTCGGTTTCAGGCCTACACAGTATATGTTCCGTTTGAGAATAAGGAACAAAGGGATCCCACAGGAACAAGAAGGCCATAAAATAGGATTCAAACAAGGGTGCATTGTGCAGATAATATTTCTTGAGCCAGTGGATCAGTGTATTGTGCATGTAGTGACAGCAGGGGTGGGGTTGGTGGATTACCTTGGAAATGTTTTCTACAATTCAAATGCAATGATATTCATTCATTGTTTGATTCAACAAATGAAAGTTCATACAATGCTTCCTCAACTCCAAATTGCTCCAACAATGTGTGCTGGCATATACATAAACCACCCTGCATAAAGTCGTGTTTAGAATAAGGATAACTCCTGATCAGCACAACAAACTGAAAAAACAAGGCAAAGGACTGCAAGTTGCGTCCTTCACTAGTCTATACTAATAAAACTGTCAAGAAAAAAAGTAACGACTTTGACAGTATCCTTTCACCATGATCTATGGACACCCAAAAGCTCACATATCACCAATGCATGAAATTGGAGAATGAACCAGCATATAAGCTACTCCTACCTAGCGCCTTCAGACCTTACTCAAGACATTACACTCGGTGCTGATGGTGTGACCACCATGCATTTCATTTGCAAACAAAAGTAATATTCCTCTATGACACCTCGTAAGAACAATTTATGCTGATGGATAACCTCTATTATTTATTTGTTCTGCTACAGCAACGCACTGGCAATGTTGCTATTTATTGAGAACTTTTGACAAAAACTATTATCTTATCGCAGCTATCCAGCTTAACCCTTTTTCTTGTCCTAAATCCTCGGAACTGTAACTCAGGGAAGGTTCCACTTCCCTGCTGCTTAGATCCCAGGTAAGAAACAGGCAAACTCTTATATATCTGGTCGATCCCGGAAAAAAATTGTCCGTCCAAATCTTGAGTAGCGTGGCTACATAAAGCACTACAAGTCTGCTGTAAGCCATACATGCCCATTGCTCCACGATAGTTCAACTGGTGATGTTAGCCATAAAACGGCAGAGTAAATAAGCTCGGTTGCCTACTCACCTTTCAGTAAAGATTAGGTCCTGAGATCAGTGACATGAGCTCATTGAGTCACCCAACTACTTGTGATTAGTCAAGTAGGCACATTTTAAAAACACTTGGTGCCTGGTCCTGAAGAAAGCATCTACCAAGCCAACTGAGTCCAGTAAAATCAACCCTAAATGATCCTTAATACGTTAAAAAACAAAGGAATCTTCCTATTCAATAAGCATGGACTATTGGATAAGGATGTTACATAATAGCATATCCAGATTAATACTCCGCATAACAAAAGGCATATATACTACTTCATTTTAGTATTTCTATATATATATACAATAGACTCCAATATAATTCTAATAGGCATTGCATTAATTTTTTCGGTGAGGAGAGGCTATGGTACCGAACAAGTTTACCATTAAGGCAGCAGATGCACAATAAGATATACCATAAGAAAAGAACATGATTGGAATATGCTATTTGTTTTGCCACTTTAGATGTAATACTGATTGCATAAACAACTTAAACACCACGTCTAGGCCACAAGCCACGGCACATTTTTAATATATTGACCACTAATAGCTGGCAGTAAAATCAGAGAAACCACATCATCAGTTACCTTTGAATGAGCTTCTGATTATCCATAGTGACAAGAAACCACAGCATCAATAGTAACAGCACTCATCTCCTTCTCAGACCTATGCTCTTCTTCTTCTGAGTGATCGCAAATCGTCTTGACATAGCAACATTGTAAAATCTCCGCATATGCTCAGACAATCGATGTATCGCGCCAAGGTTGCCTACAGTTGATAACTGCAGCATTATAGCATCAAACTTCTTGTATGAAAGTTTCATGTCACGGTTTATAACCTCATCTAGAAGAGCACTTGCATCATCCGTTCTTCCACAATCAAACAGACCATCAATCATGATTTCATAGGTATCAATAGCACGTTTACATCCTCGTTTGTCCATCTCATGCCAGATATCTAACGCTCTATGTGCCTCTCCCATCTCAAAGAACATCACCATCAGCATATTATAGGTATGAACACTGGGCTCACAATGCGCTTCTATCATTCTCTCACAAAGCTCAAGTGCATCATCAGCCTTTCGAAGGCTACAAAGCACCTTAAGAAAGCAATTGTAGGTGACAATGTCAGGAGGAAATCCAGCCTTCCCCATTTCCTCCAACACGCGGTAGGCAGCATCCAGTTTACCCACCAAGCACATCCCTTCGATCAAATCTTTATAAGTCGACACATCAGGCATACACCCACAACTTCTCATATCTGAAATCAGTTCAAAACACTCCTCCATTCGATCAGCCTTTGCTAGCGCAACAATCATAATCGAATATGTCTTGGCTGTGGGTGACGATATGGTTGATCCCTCATTCCTCATAAACTCAAACAACTCCCTTGCCTCTGACACCAATCCAGCGCTGCAAAATGAATCGATGGCTGCTATGTAGGTGAAACTCTCAGGTGTGTGCTTCATCTGAATCATTTCCTCTAGCACCTTCATGGCCTTCTTGGGGTCCCTCGCTCGGCACCACCCGAAGAACAGGATACTGTACGTCTCGGCATTACCCAGCAACTTCCTCTTCACGCGGCCGAAAACCGCCTCCGCGTCCTTGACCATCCCACACTTGCAGAACGCGTCGAGCAGCACGTTGAGCGCGTCGGTCTCTGGCGGCGTACGCATCCGAACCCGGCGCTTCTTGGCCAGCTTCCTCATGTGCGTGAGATGCTTCTCCGTGTAGGCGCGCAGGATCGCCAGCAGGTCCTCAACCGGCACCGACCTCGTGCCGTGGCGCTTCATGTGGTCGAGCACGTCGCAGAGGACACCGAACTGGCGGCTCTTGTACCGCGTGCCGGAGAGGATGTCGATGATGTCGTTGTAAGTGTCCAGCTCGTGGCTGTACCCGTCCTGGTGGGACGCCCAGGCGAAGAACCGGAACGCCAGCTTCTCCTCGTAGCGGAGGCGGTGCAGCACGTCGGCGACGAGCGGGGTAGTCAGCTCGGCGCCCAACGCGTCGAGAGCGGCCTCCGTGCCCTCGTGGGCTTCCGACTCCGTCTTAATCATGGCGTCGTAGATCCTATCAGAGAGCCCGGCGAAGCGCTCTTCCCGGAGGTGAGTGGGGAGGATGGCGTGGTCGGAGAAGAGCCGCCGCGCCGTAAGGGTGGGTAGATGGAACCGCGGCGGCGGCAGGATTCGGGTGGCGTGTAACGGTCGGAAGGAGGATGGGTTGGGGGAGTGTGTGGCGCCATGGGTTGGCAAGGGCGCGACCGCGAGAAGGCGGCGGAGATGGCGGAGCCGGGAAGGAAGGTTCATCGTGGGATTTGGGGGCGGAAGAGCAGGCAGGGCGCGGATTTGGAGGTTGGAGAGGATGAGGAGGATTTGATGATTGAGATTTGGAGGTTTCTGGGAGTGGGGACCGCACCGCGGCGCGGCCGCCGGCGGGGCGCGCCGGCGATGTCTGCGCTCCTGGTAACGAATGGGGATGGGATTTCGCCGGAGACAAAGTCGAAGGGGCAGGTGGACCGTGAGAGTTTTGCGCCCTCGAGTGGGCTGCCTGTGACACAGCAGCCCACCATCCCAGTGACACTGGGAAAAAGCCGAAGCCCGCATAGGATAGATCCACGACCGTGCGACGGCCCATGACCATGAGTTTTGTTAACCTGATGTTTTGGCACGGACTCGCTGCAACTGAAAATACACGTTTTGTCAGACAACATTCTGTAAATAAAAAGATCTCAAAATTCAGAAGGGCAGGGAAGAATTTGATAAAGGGATAATGAACAATGCAAAAAAAAAATTGCTCATGAACTGCGAAATCAAAAACTGAAACCATCATTTCAAAATCGGCATGTCTGGCAGACGGATCAGTGGATCATCACTGCTACTAATCCATAGCATCTGGCCGGAAAACAGACCAAGCTTGCATGTGAATGCGGAAATAAAACCTCTAGGAAAATTAAACCACGAAATAGAACATATTTGCAACAGCGCGGGATATGCTGCAGATGAAAGAAGCACCAATACAAGCAAAGATGTGGTGCTGGCAAGTACGAGTGTTCTATCAGAATTTAGTTCGGCTTTCCTGGTGTTTGTGTTCCCCACCCAACTCCATGGACAAGGTTTTATTTGATCTGGGTAGGCCTAAAAGCAACAGCCATACGGGCTTAGTATTCAGAAACAACTGAAACAGAGACATAAAAAATGGTGACAACGATGGATACTGCAAGCTGACCAGGTTTGCCATATTCAGTTCCGCATTTGTTTGTAACCAGCTTGAATAACTCCGTGCTTCTGCCATAAGCTTCTGCTGGTGCTGCTTGGTTCTTATTCTGAACCATGAGCACACTTCTTTTGACAATGGTTGCAGCATTTCTTCACTTACCCATTTTGTTTAGCGAATGGATCATTTCGCTCCCATTTTATGGCTGAATGAACTATGAAGAACAAGCAGCTTTCTTGTGATCGTATGAAGTGTAACTGAACTTATAGCAGGAGTACTTACTTTGATCGATTGCAAATGTTTTAAGGCGAAGTATGTGAATTCAGATCACTTCATTGGATGCACACTATACAGCTAAGGTTCAGAGCATGATGAACATGACTGTGACGTCAGTTCGCAGTCCTAGTTCTGACTTCTGAACGAAACGCATAACGAAATCTGCTAAAATGCACAGCAACAAAACAGATTCCGGGGGTACAAAGTAAAACACAAGTACGCAACTTCAGAATTCAGATCATGATGCATAATCAGAGAAGAAAGTTCAGACATCTCTACCGCTTGTAGCGTATGGTTCCGCTCCTGTACAAAATTAAAACTACAATTTGTACATCTCAAGTTTTTCAACAGAATTTCGAGCACTACTACCACGTTGATTACAGCAGGAAATGAGCACCCTGTTGCCCACAGACCCCAAATATCCATTTCTTTCGCGTGTGAAACAAAATCACTTTCAAGATTCTACGTCCAAATCTGTTGTTCCCGTTCTAAGTCGGAAGCGGCTGCGTAACTGCCTTCTCCTCGTCCGCCGCCACCTCGCGGGACGCAGCGCCAGCTTTTGCACCAGACGTGCTGCCTCCTCCAATGAGGTCAAGGCGGACGCTCCCCTTAGCCGGAACGCCGGCGGCATCGACGGCGGCCACGCGCTTCCCTCTCAGCCTCGTGAACGACGAGGAAGACACTTCTCCCCTGTCGGAGCTAAACGTCATCCTCGACGTCGACGGCGAAAAGAAGGAAAGCTTCCCGGAGAACGTCCTCGCAAGAAGCGATTGCCATCTGCTAGGCCGGCCGAGCGGGGCGCTGCGGCCGCCGCGGCTGCTTCCTTCCCCGGCTCTCCGCCCGCGACGCGACTGAAAGCTGTGCTCGCTCGCGGCGGCCATCTCCCTGCGCACGTGCTCCGGCAGCCGCAGCGTGAACCGCTCCATGTCGCGGTCGAGCCGAACGGCGAGGGAGTGGCCGGTGGAGTGCGACCGGGCGAGGTGCGCCGTCGCCGGCCGGCTTCCCGATCGCAGCCGCATGGCTCGCCGCTGGGTCCCTATCTGCTGCAGTTCCAGCGCCTCCTGCCTCCGCTCTTCCTCCTCCTCCTCGGTTACCACGTCGATCACCACGGCCACCGGTCGCGGACCATCACCTTGCCGTGCAACCACTGTTCCGCTCGAGATGCTGCTCGCCACCGGAATCGACCCGAAGCTCGGCTCCCCATCGCTGCTCGTGTCCTTGTTTGGGTCGAGGTTGCAGCGGCAGACTGGGCAAGTGACGTGGCTGGCGAGCCACTCGCCGATGCACTCCGGGTGGAAGGCGTGGCTGCACTTGGGCAGCAGCCTGAGCCGCTCCTCGTCCTCGAACTCGCTGAGGCACACCGCGCACTCGAGCGTGCTGCCCTTCCCGACACGCAGCGCCTTGGCCTCGGCGTACTTCATAGTGGGGAACGCCTCGACCATCTCGGCGTCGAGCCCGCGGGGGCGCCGCTGCCGCCGCGACCGCGTGATGAAGGCGTTGAAGTTGGGGACGGCGGCGGCAGCGCGGTCGTTCTCGGACCTGGCCGCGTAGCCGCCGGTGCAGTGGCGGAGGTAGACGGTGAAGAAGGCGATGAAGACGAACACCGCGATGACGGCGGCGAGGAGCGCGATCATGGCCGTGCTGACGTGCACCTTGCTGGACATGTAGTCATCGTCGACGCCAGGAGACGCCGGCTGCGCGCTGGCCGAGGCGAGCGCGGACGCGAGGAGCGCGGCGAGCAGCGCGCGGACATGGCGAGGCTTGGGCATCCTTGCGCGCTCCGGGGCAGAGGCGTGGGGACCCGGGCCGGAGACGAAGGCGAGTTGACTAGGCTGTCTGCGCAGCATGCAGTGTGGAGCCCGGGCTATATAGAGGCCAAGCAGCAGAGCCGCCAAGAAGGTCGCGATCCCGGGGCACGCGGCGGGTATGGCGGGAGGAAGCCGCGGGCCAGGCGTGCGCTTTGTTTGGCACTTTTGACTGGCCATCCATCCAGGTGTGCAGAAACTATGACTGGGCAGCACTGCCGCTGGAATGCTGGATCGGAGTTATACAATTCCAAACGGGCCGCCCGGCCATAGCCCTAAACGGCCCGGCCCTATCGGGCACGATGGCAACTTGCGTGCCGTGCCGCGCCGGCCACCGTGCCCGGGACGGCGCCGAAGCACGGCCCTATGGGCTGTTTTTCGGGCCGGGCCGGCACGGCGGCACGAACGGGCCGATGGGCCGCGACTCGAGCCGCGTCCGTCCGACACTATCCGCCACGGACCGCGAGAGGCCGGCGCGGTGTGTCCCTACCGACGACGGGTTGGGCGGTGGCGGCGTCCGGCGGCGCGGTGTTGGTGATGCCGGAGTGCACCCCGCACCCCGGTGGTTGTCTCGCCGCATCGGTCGACAGCATCCCTCGGAGCAGCAGGCGTGGTGTCGCGCACTCGATGATGTAGAAGAGGAGCGGACGCCGCACAATCGACGCCGGAGAGGATGGGGCCGACAGCGGAGGGCACGGCGAGCGCGCGCTGCAGGCGGGCGGGTGTGCGGCGGAGGAGCCTGAGGAGGAGCAAGAAGGGAGGGGCACCCAGCGGCCGGCGAGATCGGGTGGAGGTGAGGAGGCTGCCTGTGGCCTATGGGAATGGGATTTGGGAGGAGGCGCAGGAAGGGTGTGCGGCTGTTGTAGGGAGGAAAAGAATTAGGGTTAGGGTGAAGAGAGTTGTTTATATACTTGAGGTATAATGGTCTTCTAAAAGGCCGGGCTCCTATCGTGCCTAAGGCCGGGCCGCCATCGGGCTAGTCATTATCGGGCCGTGCCTCGGGCCGGCACTATGGGCCGAGGTGGCGGCCCAAGCACTAAAGGGTCATCGGGCCGTGCCGGCACTAGGCACTATTAATCGTGCCTCGGGTCGTGTTAGGGCCGTGCTTTTTAGGGTCGTGCCTCGTGCCGCCAATCGTGCCCGGCCCATTTGGAATACTATAATCGGAGTTGGATTGGAGTTGGAATTTTGCCGTACTCGTCTCGAAGTCCGAAATCAACCGCGTGTAAAATAACACCCCGCTTATCGGGAATGGCCAAAAAGGGAGACTCGCTCCTACCAGCAATCGTTTGGGCCTCCTTTTACGTACTCCCGCGTTCTAAAAAAGTGTTCTTTTCGTATGAGATATATTTTCATAACATATTTAGTGTTATAAATATTAATATTTTTCATTATAAATTTGATCAAACTTCACCGAGAAGAAATCAAAGTGCACACTCTTTGCGGGGCGGAGGGAGTATATGAGAAGATACTCCCTCCGTATTACAATTAGATGATGTTTTGAACAAGGTTTTAGTCAAAAATTGGAAATATAAATCATGAATAACATTTAAGTTCTTGAGTTTGCAAATGTGAAATTATATTAATAGATTTGTTTTGAAAAATATTTTCACAATAATATACATATATAACTTTTTAATGAATATTTTTATAAAAAAGTCAAAGTTATACTTTGGAGACCGTGTCATTGTCCTAAACATCATCTAATATCGGTATGGAGGGAGTGTAGTTATTCTTATGACCATTGTTTTGGAGCTCTTCAAGATTTTCCTTGCAACACACCACCCGAGTTTCTTTTTATAAGATGCACACTTTGACACGATGTAAGTCCCCAACGCCAAACTTGATAATGTAAAGTAACCATGAAATTAATATCATATAAAAACATTTTAAATGTGAACCCGGCAATAGCAAATTTGTGCGGTAGAATTTGCAGAATCTTAGACCAAAATGTTGGTAAATTAAGATTAAAACGAGATTGACTCTACTTGTAAAATAAGGAAGGGAGTAACTAACATAGATCCATATTGTAAAATCATATATGTGTTAGATTGATCTCAACGGTGGCCCAACGGCCCACCGGGCCCCTTAGTCTCGCGCCACGATCGGGGGCGCCCAACCCTAGATTGGTTGGTGGGCCCCCGTCACACCGCACTATATAAAGAGGTGGGGGCCACCGGCTCGCGCACGAGGTTCGCCGCCAGCCACTCATTCCCACCTACAATCCCTAGCCGATCTACAGGGACGCGCAGGAGTGACGGGAAGCACCGCCGCCACCGCCACTCCCTCGACCGTCGCTGCCCTAGTGAAGATCGGGCTTCGCGTCGCTGCCCTCGCGCAGATCTACTACATGGCAAGCGGTTCCGGCAGCGCCCCTGCCGGAGACGGCACACCCCTCTCCCCTCCTCTCTCTCTGTTGTTCATGTATCTCATGCACGTACATACACGATAACGCGATTTTACCGGCTAGATCGGCACCTAGTAGATCCCAAATCTATCAACGGTATCGAGTCTCGGTTAGGTTGTAGATCTAGCCTCGGGTAGTTGCAAAGAAAAGGAAACAGATCTCGAATCGAAAAAGAGTCAAAAGTCAAATTCGAAACCCTAACCCTAACCCTAGATCTAAAAGGAAAAGGACGCGGGAGGGGATCTTTTGGACCCCTACCTCACCGTCTCTACCGCCGCCGGTGCCGCCTTGGGCGCGCACCGCGCGGACAGTGGCGAGCCGAGGCTCGTTGGGGCCTCACCGCCATGTGGGCTTGGGGCCCGAGGGCACCGCCGTGCATCCCCTCGACGGTGGCGCGCTCTCCCGCGTGGGGAACGCGCTCACCGGCGAGAGGGCCCGCGGCGGCGCCGCCGCCATCTTCTCCTCGGCCGCCATGGGCGGTGCACCTCCCCGTCCTCTCGGTTTCTTGGGGCTAGGGAACGGGGGGAGAAGAAAGTAGAGGGAGGGACACGCATGGGAGCGCCGGCGGCCTTGGGCCGGGCGGCGGCGCGCGCGTCGCCGGCGGAGGCCGGCCGCGGGGCCACCCCCGCCGCCTCTTGTTCGGGTCGCGGTGAAAGACGGGGAAGAGAGGAGAGAATGATCTAGGGTTTTCCGGGGGCGCGGGCGAGCGGTGCCTTTTATACTACCGAAAACCAAGGGCGCCCGTCTAATCGTGTCCTGTGCGGATGGACGGCCGTGATCGCGTGTGGGCAAACCGCCGCGAGATGGGTCGGATTTGGCCCCGGGCGGGCGGCGCGGGGGTTGTTGGGCCGTTGGCCCCGGCCGGCGCGCGGGGAGGCCGTGGGCTCGTTTTGGCTTGCGGGTCGAAAAGGGAGTCCGTGAATAGTGCATTTTGTCATTTTATTTTGACATTTTTTCGAAGCAATTATTTGTATTTTTTGTATGTATTTGATATTTATTCAAATTTGAACCAACGGGATAATTTGTTTAGAGGTAAAAGTGAATTTTAACGGATATATTGCTTCGAACGAAAGTTTCATGAATTTTATTCATGTTTCCGCCGCGAATCGTTTAAAGTAATGCTTATTTTTTAAATTTAATTGGAACCAACGGGAAAATTAAATTTAAAGAGCATGTTAAAGTAATTTTTCCCTGTTAATTGTGGTGCTCGTTATTTACCGACCAACATTGTTAGTAACACTATCATGGTTAAAATGGATGTTTTTGTGCATTTATTTCTATTTCTCGCCCAACGGTGATATAGATTTAATTGCATAAACAGTTGTATGTTTTAATTTTGACCAACGTTGGATTAATGCATGCAATTGTTGTTATGGATCTCACTTATTGTGGTTTTCAGGAGGGTCCAACTTGATGAGTTTCATCGACAAAGTCCCGATCCTCAATGTCGAAAATCACAAGGAATGGAGCAGAAAGTGCATCCGGCTTTGTGTGTGTCCGATCTTGATCGGGGTCTTTGAAGGAGCTACGCCGGAGCAGCCGTAAAAGCCGGTGAGAGAGACAACTGATAATGATGAGGCATGGGCAAAGAAAGAGAGGGACTATGCTCCCTTAGAGTTGTCATGGTCCATTTCTAAGGGGAAGTGGGTCACGGCAAACAAAAAGTGCATGGCTTTCATAGAGAACACGATTGAGCCTTCTCTTTTGAGCTCGATTGATGGTTGTACCTGCGCACGAGTTACTTGACGAGATAAAGAGTGTAACACCCCGCCCACCAAAGCCGCACCGCCCAGCCCTTCCGTAGGGGCGAGCACACGTACACATAGCACCCTGCTTACACTTTCGTCCTCGCTTCGTGTAAAAGGGTTAACCCAAGGGTGGTATGGCTGGTGGACAAAGGCTTATAAGTCGGCTCCACCCTTGCTCTACTAGCAATGTGGCACTAAACACGCGCACCTGCGCTCATGGGCCACTCATGGGCCATCCAAATTGGGCCGGGTGTGACATTCACCCCCCCTCAAAGAACCCGACGTCCTCGTCGGTCCAACTCACCCGTCCAGTGCCGACCCACACGCCATGTCGTGTGCCCCATCCCAGGCCTACACGCACATGCATATGTCCGCACACTGACCCGAGCAAATGTCCGAGAACATTCCCTCTTAGTGCACGACCGTACGTCCAGTGCCGACCCATATGCCATGCCGTGTGTCCCATCTCAGGCCCACACGCGCCATGCGCCCTATGTCCGCACACTGACCCGTACGCGCAACCGCGAGGGTCGGCTCTGATACCATTTGTAACACCCTGCCCACCAAAGCCGCACCGCCCAGCCCTTCCGTAGGGGCGAGCACACGTACACATAGCACCCTGCTTACACTTTCGTCCTCGCTTTGTGTAAAAGGGTTAACCCAAGGGTGGTATGGCTGGTGGACAAAGGCTTATAAGTTGGCTCCACCCTTGCTCAACTAGCAATGTGGCACTAAACACGCGCACCGCGCTCATGGGCCACTCATGGGCCATCCAAATTGGGCGGGTGTGACAAAGAGTCGGTTTTCCGGCTCTGCAAAGACATATGCCACCATGATGCTTAGACAGTTGGTGAATGAAAAATACACTGGTAATGGAAAAGGTGTGAGAGAGCACATCCTCAAGATGAGCAACCAGGCATCTAAGCTAAAGCCATTGGATGAGGAACTTGAGATCAGGCCCAAGCTCCTTGTTCACTTGGTTATGGCTTCACCGCCAAAGGAGTTTGACACCTTTGTTACCAACTACAACATCCATCCGGAAGCGAGTGGGATGCGGAAAAGACTATAGCCATGCTTGTTCGGGAAGAGGAAAGGATAAGGGCTCAAAGAGGTGGTTCTTTGAACTTTGCTAAGAAAAAGAACTTCCATCCAGGGGCTTCTTCTTCAAAGCCACATGGTAAAGTTAACATGCCGCATCGGCATCAAAAGGAGAAGAATGTTCTTCCAGTGGACAAGGATCAGTGTCTCTACTGCAAGAAAAAGGGGCACTACAAGAAAGAGTGTCCCGAATGGTTGAAGTCGGTCATGGATTCTAAAGGTAATAATATAGTGTCTTTTGTAAATGAATCCTTGTATACACGAGTTTCCAAAATCTACTTGGTGGATTGACTCAGGTGCAATGGTTCATGTTGCAAATTCTTTACGGGGATTCGGTTCGACCGGAGCACGGAAAGAAAAAAAGTTCTATTGAAGTAGCAAATGGAGTTCAAGTCGAAGTTGAAGTTGTTGGCGATGTCTCTTTGGAGCTTGTTGATGGTTTCATACTTTTGCTTAGAGATGTTCTTTATGTTCCTTCGTTAAACGAAATTTGATTAGTATTTCACGTTTGTACAAAGATGGTTTTGAATGTCATTTTGGACATGGCCGGTGTGCCATTTGGTGTAATAATGCTTATGTTGGTACTTCTTACCTTCATGATGAGATTTATTTATTATCCTTGCGTGAAAAAGTTAATTCCGTGTGTGATGTGAATGTTCATGTTACAAATGATTCCGAGTCGGAGAATGCACAAAAGAAAAGAAAGAGAACTCATGATACATCGTCGAAATTGTGGCACTATCGTCTAGGCCACATTTCGAGGGGGAGAATAGAGAGCCTCGTTAAAAATGAAATTCTTCCTCCATTAGAGTTCTCGACTTAGAGCAATGTGTAGATTGCGTTAAAGGAAAGTATGTAAAGCAAATTTAAAAAGATGCTAAGCGAAGCACAGGAACTCTAGAGATAGTTCACACTGATATTTGTGGACCGTTTCCTGTGAAAAGTATGGATGGCTATGACTCATTCATAACATTCACAGATGATTACTCCCGTTATGGTTATATTTATCCAATTAAAGAAAGATCGGAAGCACCTTGGATAAATTTAAAATATTCAAAGTGAAGTTGAAAATCAACTTGATAAAAGAATTAAAATAGTAAGATCTCGACCGTGGAGGGGAGTACTATGGTCGTCACACCCCATTTGGCCAAGTTCGGGACCTTTTGCAAAGTTCCTACAGGAAAATGGCATAGTAGCCCAGTATTCGATGCCGGGCGAGCCTCGGCAAAATGGAGTAGGCCGAAAGGCGTAACCGTACACCGATGGATATGGTGCGCGAGCATGATGAGTTACTCCACCTTGCCATTGAGTTTGTGGATGGAGGCGTTGAAAACCGCTATTCACATTCTCAATAGAGTACCAAGCAAGTCGGTGCCGAAAACACCGTACGAGCCGTGGACGGGAAGAGTGCCCTCTCTACACCGTTTGCGTGTGGGGGGGGGGGGGGGGGGGGGGGGGGCCGAGGCCAAAGTGTTTAACCCAAACATAGCAAAGTTGGATCCCAAAACGGTTAGTCGTTTCATCATTGGGTATCCCGAAAAGTCAAAAGGGTTTCGTTTCTCTTGTCCGGACGGATATACAAAGTTTGTAGAAACGAGACATCTTGTCTTTCTAGAAGATGAAATTATCGGGGGGAGCACGGTAGTTCGGAAAGTTGATCTTGAGGAGAAGAGGGTGTGTGCACCCAATCCAATGATTTAGGAGCCATATTTCTCACTACTCGTTGTACCGCGCCGACGGCCCTCGAGGTTGTGGTGCAAGCACTGTTGTAACTCCGCCGGTGGCAACAACGAGTGAAGATCCGGAACCTGTCCCTCGGGATCCGATTGAATCAACCGTTGCGCATGAGGATGAGAAACAACGACCCACCGTCGATGATGTGCCAACGGATGATGAGGCACAAGATGTGCCGACGTAGAGGGCCCTCGGAGGTCTCAAAGAGTTAAAAGATCGGCTATTCCCGATGATTATAAAGTTTATAATACAGAAATAGCTCATATGGAGGGTGATCCCGTTTCATATGAAGAGGCCATGAGAAGTGCTCACTCATCGAAATGGTTGGAGGCCATGGAGGATGAGATGAAATCGATGAGTTCCAACGATGTGTGGGACTTGGTAGAAATTCCTAAAGGAGCCAAAACAGTAGGCTGTAAATGGGTCTATAAGATTAAACGTGACTCCAGAGGGAATATAGAAAAGTATAAGGCACGACTCGTGGCTAAAGGCTATACACAGATAGAAGGAGTAGATTACAATGAGACATTTTCTCCAGTCTCATGTAAAGATTCCTTCAGAATAATTATGGCATTAGTGGCACATTTTAATTTAGAGTTACATCGGATGGATGTAAAGACAGACTTTTCTAAATGGTGATTTGGAAGAAGACGTTTACATGAAACAGTACCGAAAGGTTTTGTTGTAAACGGAAAAGAACATATGGGATGTCGCTTAAAGAAATCCATTTATGGATTAAAGCAAGCATCCGGATAGTGGAATCTAAAGTTTGATGATACAATAAAAAGATTTGGGTTTGAACCGAATATAGAGGACAACCGCGTTTATGCAAAGTTTAAAAGTGGGAAATATGTTTTCCTAATCTTGTATGTGGATGATATTTTGCTTGCTAGCAATGATGTCAACGTGCTACGAGAAACAAAGAAGTTTTTGTCCTCGAATTTCGATATGAAAGATCTTGGTGAAGCCTCTTATGTTTTGGGCATAGAAATTCATCGAGATAGAAAGAATGGGGTTTTAGGATTATCTCAAAAGGCATATTTGGAAAAGGTTCTAAAGAAGTACAATATGCATACGAGTAAAGCAACACCGCTCCTATAGTAAAGGGCGATAGTTTTGGAGAATTCCGATGTCCCGGGAATCAATATGAGCTCGATCAAATGAAAGCGATACCGTATGCACAAGTGTGCATTCGCCCGATTTAGCGTTTATCACCGGAGTACTCGGTAGATATCAAGATAATCCAGGCATAGAACACCGGAAGATGGCAAAGAAAGCAATGTGTTATGTGCAAGGCACAAAGCATTACATGCTAACATACGAAGCTCGATCGCCTAGAGATAAAGGGGTATTCGGATGTCGACTATGCGGGAGATAAAGATGGAAGAAGATCCACGTCCGGATATTTGTTCACTCTCGCAGGGGGGAGCTATTTCGTGGAGAAGCTCCAAACAAAAGTTAGTTGCATCATCCACGATGCACGCGAGTTTATAGCATGTCATGATACTATTGGACGGGTGATATGGTTAAAGAAATTTGTACCCGACTTGAGAGTGGTAGATTGTATTCATAAACCACTAAAGATGTACTTGTGACAATCGGCCCGAAGTATACTATGCTCACAACAACAAGTCGAGTAATGCTTCCAAACCTATTGAGGTAAAGTTTTATGTTGTGAAGGATAGAATCGGGATAAAACCATAAGTCTCGAGCATATAGGGACAAAGGATATGGTTGCGGATCCGCTCACGAAAGGCTTACCACCTAATGTGTTCCGAAACACTTAGCGGCATGGGGTTAAGGGAAAGCCTATAAATCCTGGATTATGAAGTGGCCCAAAGTGAATAGAATTTATTCCAAAACGGAGAAGTATGTTGTGGTCTGTTTGAGTCTATCGGCGGTCGAGCCGTGACGATGAAGCATGCTTATGTACCTATCCGTGATGGAACGAATAAAGTGGAAAAGTTAAAGTTAAAAGTATATGATGAGATCAAGGGGGAGAATGTTAGATTGATCTCAACGGTGGGCCCAACGGCCCACCGGGCCCCTTAGTCTCGCGCCACGATGGGGGGCGCCCAACCCTAGATTGGTTGGTGGGCCCCCGTCACACCGCGCTATATAAAGAGGCGGGGGCCACGCGGCTCGCAAGACGAGGTTCGCCGCCGCCCACTCACCCCCACCTACAATCCCTAGCCGATCTGCAGGGAAGCGCGGGGAGTGACGGGAAGCACCGCCGCCGCCGCCACTCCCTCGACCGTCGGCCCCCGCCGCCATAGTGCGGATCGGGCTTCGCGTCGCCGCCCTCGCGCGGATCTACTACATGGCAAGCGGTGCGGCGGCGCCCCCGCCGGAGATGGTACACTCCTCTCCCCCCCCTCTCTCTCTGTTGTTCATGTATCTCATGCACGTACATACACGATACAGGTTTTACCCGGCCGGATCCGCACCTAGTAGATCCCAAATCTATCAATATGTGCCCATAGGATGTGTGAGAACAATAGCTGTTTTTCTCGACAATGTGCCAATTCCGGCAGAAAAATGAAGAAAAAAATATCCTATAGTATGTTCCAAATCTTATGAGGTCCAGAGTGGATGTGTTTTCTTCCACGAGAAATGGGGTACTAGTAGCATATATAGAAAATTGACTTTTTAGCGCATGAGCTCTAAACGAAAAAGACATGTCGCCATGTCGGTGAAACAAACTATAACCGCGTGTAAAACCAAATATAACCCGTCGACAGATCGACCAGGTGAGCTTTTGAATCCCGGCATGGACGTCGGACTTGAGAGCACTTGACTTCTCCCGCCCTGTCCCGTCAGCGTCAGCTGAGACGCGACAGGCTCGGCCGAAACGAACCGCCGATCACACGAACGAAGGGCTCGATGCCACCCCCTTGCCACGGGAGACGAAGACGACGACAGGGGGTGGGCGTCGGCCCCGCCGTGTACACGTCCGGACGCCCAAGTCCACGCGCTGTCCAGCTGCGCGATGCCAACCTGCCGCTCGCTGCTCGCTACCTAGTGGGCTAGTGGGCTAGTTGGCCACGGCCGCGCGTGCCCAGCCGACCGGCCGGCGAGACCCGAACGAGACGGCAAGCGATCGAGGGCCACACTCCCCGCTGGCTCGCGACCTGGTAAACCCCCGGCTGGACCCCGGGTGGGAGTGGGAGAGGAGGCGCTCGTGCACGTCCACACCTCGCTCGCGGGGTCCCGGGGCGGGGCTCCCCCGGCTCCGGCCGGGCCAAGTCGCGATCGCTCGCTCGTACCGGCGTGGGGCTCCGTCGGCGTCATGCGGCACGGCGCGCCGCTCCTCCATTGGCACGGCGACAAGTGCGAGCCACGCACTGTACATGTTAGACAAGTTCGAGGAGTGCAAGGCTCAGGCTCAGGCTACGGCTCCGGGCGGCGGAAGTGACAAACGGGCGAGCAGTGCCCCGACGAGCGACGGGGGCTGTACGTGTCGAGGGAGTTTCGGAAGTCACGCTGAATTATATATGGAGGATCTTGACATTCGTCCTGCATGCACGTCTGGTGCAGAATCCTCATCAGGTTCCCCGTCTCTGGAGAGTTCTGAAGGATCCGGACGTTCTCGTTGAACTAGCTTTATTTATCCTCTGGTAACTCAGCCGTGAGCGGTTTGACGGCGACTGATGACACGATTAACTGAACATACTACTGTGTAGAGTTGGAGGTCACACACATGATCTTAAGCTAGAGTTGACGACCGTTGGAGAATGAAACCGCAGGTGCTCTTCTTTTTTCTGCCCCGGAAGCCGGGGCATTGCAAACGGCAGTACTACACTGCACGCGCGGCAGGGTGCAAGAGGACGAGGATGGCGCGCTTGGCGGGCACGTAAAACCTTGGAAGTCCAGCGTCGTTCGGCATGTTAATTTGCGTTTTCTTATCTGCCAGATGCGAGTGAAGAAGAACAACACCGGAAAAGATGGCGAGTCCAATGGGACTTAGTATTTCTTCAGTCTTGTATTGGTCTGCGTTAGCATGGTCAATGTTTATATTTCATTTGACGTTCTGGTTTCCCCTAGCGATGGTCCATGCATCTTTCATTTCCCCTGAATTTGGCAGCGCGTCGCTGCCACCGGCTATCGATATCGCGTTATGTTAGGAGATGGCATCAGGCATCCATCGTTGTTTTGTTCGGCAACATTCGCCATCGCCAATGCCATGGTCCATGGTTGACCTTGACCTGTTGGAGTTTCCCCGTTCTCTCTCTTTTGTTCAGCAGGTTATACTGTTGGGCCGATCCAGAATCATATGCGTATATGCGTCCCTTCTGCGACAATTTGGCCCAGCGTCGTGCCGCCGGGCTGGGGGACACGAGTCCGTTTTCCCCCTTTTTTCTAATTGTTTTTTCTTTTCTATTTTCTTGTTTCTTTTTTATTTCTTGTTTATTGTTTTTTATTTATTTATTGCTTCCTTTTTATTTCTTCTTTCTTTATTTATTTATTTCTATTTTATTTTTATATTTTCATTTTTCTATTTTTTGTTTCTTTTATATATATTTTTCTCTCTCTTGTGAATATTTGTTTCCTTTCAATGAATTTTTCCAACTGAGTGATTATTTGTTTGTTTATTTCTCTATTTTTATTTTCTTTTCATTCTTTTCTTTCATGTTTTTCTTTTCCCCTAATCTGTACGATTTTTACTTTTTCATGTTGTTTTCTTTCATGTTATTTCATATATTCCTTTTTCATCTCTTCATCTTTTTCATATTTGTTATTAATTTACTTATTGATTTGATTATTTATTTTCACCCCTTCATATTTTTCATGTTTGTTATTTTTCCTATTTTTTATGATTTTTCTGTTTACATATTTGTTCGTGTTCTGTAAATATTTGTTCGGCTATAATAGGATCTTGTTCTGATATTTGTTTGCATTTGTTCCGACACATTATTTTGTTTGTTCGAGATGACATACAAACTTGTTCCGGCTATAATAATAAGTTGTTCTTGCTATAATAATGTTTTGTTCGGGCTATAATAATAACTTGTTCTGACACTATATTTGTTTTTGTTCGAGGTGACACACAAACTTGTTCTAGTTATAATAGGATCTTGTTTCGACAATTGCTCTTATTTGTTCTGACACTTTATTTTGTTTAATCGAGATGACATACAAACCTGTTTTGGCTATAATAATGAGTTGTTCTGGCTATAGTATATCTTGTTCTGGCTATAGTAATATATTGTTGTGTCTATAATAATAACATGTTCCGACTCTTTTTCTGATTTGTTCTGACACTACATTTGGTTGTTCGAGATGACATACAAACTTGTTTTGGCTATAATAGTATCTTGTTCTGACAGTTGTTCTCGTTTGTTCCGACACTTCATTCGTTTTGTTCTAGCGATAACAAAATATATAACCTTAATTAAAAATACGGATAAAAAAGTTTGTCAAAATATAGTTAAGTGGATCTTGTTTCAAAATTTTTATTTTCAGAAATTCAATGGTGCAATCAAAATTTATTTTTAATACCCGGTTTATGATTTATAAATTTTTTTTACTTTTCAAATAACTTCGTGATATCAACTTTTTAATTTGTTTTGCATACATGCAGAATACTAAGTGATTAACGGTTCCACTCTTTTTGTCTGTTTTGCATGCATGTAGGAGAATAACGTGATTACTCGTCTCTCACACGTAGCAGCGCCCTTCGGTGACAAATTGTTTTTTCTGCTGAAGTGACGCCTATAACCGTCTGTCCGATCCATTGGCAAGTTGTTGTGTGATAGCATGGAATTTGTTTACATTTTTTATTTCTCTTCTTTTTTGCGAAAATATATGCTCCGAAAAAATCTGCAAAACTATACATCTACCACCGTGGGGAGAGTATATCGATTATTTGATTATGAAGATGACTTCAAATGGAAAAATTGTGAACTACAAAGTTGTAGATCTCGTCGAAAGCTACAATTTTCATATAAAGTTTACCTCCATCCGGGTTCAAACAAAAAATTACAAATTTTTGAAAACAGACTGGAGCTCTACTACCGTGGCCCACGACGGTAGCAGTCGCTATAGTACCACGTGTGTAGCTACCGCCGTGAGGCACGGCGATAGTTCCCTGCCTTCCCCTACAGTGTTAGATGTATCATGTATAGTTTTGCAATTTATTGGACGGGGCATTTATTTTGCAAAATTGAGAGGGGAAATGTAAAAAAATCGATAGCATGCGAGTAGTACCTGGGCCGTAAAAATGGGCCTGCAGGCTGCAGGTACCCACTTATATCGATCGATATGAATGAAGAAGCTAGCCCGGGTCACGGATTTGCAATTAACTTCTCCGTCCCAGGGTTCACCATTTCGCGGTATACCGACCGGTATACCGCGATTTTGGGGTTACCGGCCCGGCTCGGTAGCCAAACCGGTCGGTATACCACTCGCCAACCGAACCTCGCTAATAGCTTCGGATCGGTATACCGGTCGGTTTTTGCCGGTATCTTGGGTCCGCTTTTTTCGGTTCAAAAAACCGACCGGTTTACGGTTTGGTGAACCCTCGCTCCGTCCCGCTCCCGCCGTTCAGCGGACAAGATGCATGTTGGCTTCGACATGTGGCAGACGGCATCAAAAATTTTCTTCCTTCGCCGAGAGAGGAGGTCGGTTTCTAGCAGTGCTCCTCAGCCGACGGCGGCGCGGAAGACCGGGAAGTGTTACAAAGATGTGCTTGTAATTTTTTTTTTGTAAGGGTGTTCTTGTAATGTGGGTTGTAATTTTCTCAAATTATGAATGAATCAATCCCGGTTTCTTAAAAAAAATCTTCTCCGTCCCGCCGTCTGGCTAAGGCCTTGTTTAGTTGGCAGATTTTCCTCTTTTGGCTTTCTTTCCACCACATTAAATACACCAAAAGACATATGTTCGGAATACTAAATATAGATGAAATCAAAAACTAATTACACAGTTTTGATGGCCTTTGCGACACGAATCTTTTGAGCCTAGTTATGACATGATAGGATAATCAGGGTTAACAAAACCACCAGGGAGCGGTACCCACGAATAAAAAAAACCGGACGGCTTACTGGTGAAACCGACCGGTTTACCGCTCTCAAGAATTTGTAGGCACGGTTTTGGGGTGGGAACCGGACCGGTTCATGTACCGGGCCGGACCGATTCCACCGGGAACCGATCGAACCAAACCGGTTCCTACCGTTTTTGCGAACCGTGAGGACAATATTTAAAAAAAAGGCGAAACTTACCTTTCTGCCACAGTGCGTTAAAAAGTCAAAACTTTCTAACAACTAAACAAGCCCTAAATCAACTGCCCGACTCCCGTCCGGCCGTCGCTCTGTAACTCCCCGACTCCCGTATACGTACGTGTACCAGCCTGCCACGGGCAACTCCTGCTACACTACAGCTACAGCGCTATCTGAAACCACCATTCAGTCTCTACTCTCTTTCACTCTACTGCCCGCACACAGTGACCGCGCGTACCGCAAGATCCCGATTGCCCCGCGCCGCGCCACCAAAAGGGTTCCCCGACGACAGTGCCCCTGCCACAAAGCCCCCCGCCGGTGCACCATCCATCGCGGCATCAACCAACAGTGCCATCCAACAGCCGGGCCACCAGGGACTTTCCGGATTCCGCCCGGCCCCCGGCCACGCCCGCTCGTACCACCGACGACGTGCATCCATCTTTTCCCCGGTCTCGTCGGCCGGCCCCCCTTCCCTTTGCATCCAAGGAGCCCGGCCACGGCCAGCCAGCCAGCCCGGCGATCTCTTCACCCGGCCGCCGGGCGCCGGCTCGATCGATCCCGATTCCCTTTTGCATGGAACCGAGAGTTCCTCTCTCTCATTGGTCCTGTCCCTGTCTGGCGCATTACTCGAGTAGTGTTTCTGAACATGGCCGGCCGCCGTCGCCGTCGGTTACGACATGCACGAAGCCGCAGGCAGGCAGGCAGGCAGGGAAACTGATCAGCGCGCGGGCAGCAGGGGCGCAGGGGAGACTCGTAACGACCGGTTCCTTTCGCGCTAGCTATGGCAATGGGAGGTTTTAGTCAACATGGCGACTGTTTGCACTCGACCAAGTTGATGAGGGTGCGTCCAAGTCCAACAGACAGAGAGGAGGAGCTCACCCGGTGGCGTTAATTGGCAGCTAAGCCGGACCTGGAATCTCACCGATCGTTTCCCCTGAAATCAGGGGCGAAAAGCCTTCAAGACCGGGATTGCCACTTAGACCGGCCGGCGGCATCCGGCGGCGTGCTTTGCTTCATTGCTTGCTGAGCTCACTCAGCTTCTTGCGAGCGTTTGGTTACTCGTCGCCGGACGCCGGTGGCAGGTGCGTGTGCTTTGGGCGCTCTGAATCGGGGAACTCTTTGCTGCGGCGAGACGTCTCGCGCTCGTGCTTCTGCTTCCCGACTGCGACGCCAGCGCTGAGTGTGAGAGCCCGTCACTGTGCAAGCGCGCGTGCAGCTTTCAGCGTCGCGGGGCATGCAAACGGGCAATGGTGACCTGCCCTTGCCCAGTTCCTTGCAGCTGGAGGCCAGGTGGTCGTCAGGCTTGCTGCTTGCTGCATGCAGCTGCACGGTTGATTTCTCTCTCCCATTTGCAAATATTTTTTTTCTTGACAGAATAATGACTCGAGTAATCCTCCATTCCACCCCTGCATCAACAACCCTAGCGAGAAAGAATCAATCTAGCACCACTTGAAAATTACCCCGTCCGTACACCGAATAATCAAGGGGAGGACACGGCAGAGGCTGATGCCTTTTGTTAATCATCTCAGGTACGCCACCAACCATATACTAAACCTAAGTGCCTCCATGGCGACAGGGCGGACATGCGCGGATACGTGTCGTTTTGCCTCCCCTGAGCCTTACGCTCTCTAACCCAGTAACCCCCGTCCTCGCAGACGCATCGCACTCCATGGCCCGCCCATGGCCCCGTGGCAGACCGGGTCGTTGTCTCCATTGCACATCCATGTTATTCTACAACTCCTTTATAGGGGCCACCTCGTCGCCCCTCCTCCTCCTCCTACCTCCATGTCCGCGGCCATGGTGTCCAGCGTCAAGGGCACCTCCAGCTGAGCATGCCATAGCTCTTGTTGCCTACCTAGTATGCAGATCTTCTAACCCAGTCCGTGTCCCACACCTAGCCGTGACAACTGATAGGCTGGTAGGAGGTTAGTCTTGCTACGAAGGAGCAGAAGGTCTGGCCATGGCGCTCGAAGCCGTTGTGTTCCCGACGGAGCACCTCGCGTGCACGGCCAAGGCGGGCGCGGTCGCGCAACCGGCGTCGCTGGGGTGCGGCTTCGACATTGACGACCTCGAGGAGAAGGGCGGCGTGGTTCTGCAAGAGGATCAGGAGGCCGTCGCCGCGCTGCCGCTCGGTGCCAGCGCGGCCACCGCATGGGACGTGGCGCTCTGCCCGTGCTCCGTCGCTCCGGGCGCCGTGGAGGAGTGCTGGGACGCGCAGCGACGCCTCTCCGTGTCGCCACCGCCCGTGCCGGTGGCGCCCGGGCGCGGCAAGGCGGCCGCGTCCGCGGCGCGGAGGCGGCGGCGGCGGCCCAAGGCGGTGAAGAACACGGAGGAGATGGAGAGCCAGCGGCGCAACCACATTGCCGTGGAGCGCAACCGGCGGCGGCAGATGAACGAGTACCTCGCCGTGCTCCGCTCCGTCATGCCGCCCTCCTACGCGCAGCGGGTACGTACGAGCACGATCTCCACTTGTCTCTCCGGCAGCATCGTCCTAGCTGCAAGAGCTTCGCCGGTCATGTCACCATGCATTTGCGCGAACGGCTTGGCGTTCACCGCGTCGTTGATTGCCGCTGTCCCCCCTAACTTTTACTGTAACGGACGTCAAATCTTGCTGCCCCCCGACCTGGCCTGGCCTGGCTTGCTCATCTGCTGAGACTGCTGCTGCCTCGCCGCTTTGGTTGCATCCGTCACGGAATCTCTAGCGATCGTGTACTCCGCCACTGCTCCCCGCATCAAAAGCCGCACCTTCTTGTGCGCCAAGCTCTTGGTCGGTTCCGGATGGCATGTGCGGTTTTGTAACCTAACGTGTGCTGATGGATTGGGCACGGCGGGTGCAGGGTGACCAGGCGTCGATCGTGGCGGGCGCCATCAACTTCGTCAAGGAGCTGGAGCAGCTGCTGCAGTCGCTGGAGGCCCAGAAGCGGGGCGCGGGCTCGTCGTGCACCGAGCCACAGCCGGCGGCGGCGCCATTCGCTGGTTTCTTCACCTTCCCTCAGTACTCGACCGGCGCGACCGGAGCTGTTGGCTCCAGTGAGAGTTCTGGCTCGGCTGGCGGCGATCAGAGCGGCGGCGGCGGCTGTGCGGGGGCACGGCGGGGCGTGGCCGACATCGAGGTGGCCGTGGCCGAGAGCCACGCGAACGTGAAGGTGCTCGCGCCGCGGCGGCCCAGGCAGCTGCTGAGGATGGTGGTGGCGCTGCAGTGCCTCGGCCTCACCGTGCTCCACCTCAACGTCACCACCACCGCGGACCACATGGCCTTCTACTCCTTCAGCCTCAAGGTACAATACAACAAACTGAAACTAATTCATCGGCACCGGCGCCGCACATGATCAGCTACTGCATGTGAGCCTTGTCTCAACCCCTCGCCGTCGCGCGCTTCTGTTTGCAGATGGAGGACGAATGCCGGCTATCGTCGGTGGACGACATCGCCGCCGCGGTGAACGAGATCGTCGCCAAGGTCTCCGACGAGCGCGTCAGCCAGTTACTTGCTGCTTATTGATTAGCTGGAACAGTGTTAAGCAAGTGTCATGTATTGTAGCATCAATTTGATCCTAGTACAGGGATAACTCTGGCAAGTGGCAAATCGCGCCACTGTCAGTGCAGTACTACGAACTCGAACTCCATGTTTGCGTGCAAGAAAGCCTGTATCTACGATTGGACCAGCTTAATCATATGTTTTTGCAGCGCAGTACTAATTCGTGCGTATCCAGAATTCCAGTCACATCTCGCGAGTAGCAATTATTTGCGCCCATCAGTCCTCCGTGTGCACACGGGGGATCAGGTCGGTCGATGAACTTGGGAGGGACCAGCTTTCTCGATCTCTGACGAGTTTTGCTTCTGAACGATGTTTTCTCTGACGAGTTAGCACACACGCTTTCACCTGCAGATAAGAGTCAGTAGCATGAATTATTCAGATCGAGACTAGTGGGGCAGTCGAGTTCCTATCTTTTTCTCTGATGATAGAATTAGCCGGCTGCAATCATCTCATGTTACGATCGACCATCGTCGTAGCGACCTTCCGTGTACTTTGATCGCTACAGGTTTCGGGATCACACAAGAGGAGAGAACACCATCAGTGACACGTCGGGCTCATCAGGTTTGCTCCGCAAGTAGTCCTCGAGTGCTTGGTGGTGTGGATGAATGAATCTGTTTTTTTTTAAGGAAATATCTCCCATATATACTTTTGTGACCGTGACCGCACACAACTGAATTCTTCTTACAGCAAATTCAGCTTCAAAACTGATCATCAAAATGATGAATCTGGTGGCATGGCGTAGAGCCTTGGCTCTCTTCATTCTGCTGGCACTGATCCGGGCAAGAACTGGTAGGATTGTTCCAAGTCCTTCTCCCAGCCGGAACTGTCTTTTCTCGGGCCGGAATGATTAAGAGATAGGGTCTCTCCCGATCGGCATCAGTTCGGAATCATGGCGATGAAGTATGAACAGCCTTGCTGTACGTAAGGATCTGAGAGGTGAACCAAAAAAGCCAATGGGCGACGGACGACGGCACTGCGGTATAGTGTGGCTACTGTGACTGAAAAGAATGTTACTAGGACGTGCATGCCTACGAACGAACTGGTGCACCTGACATCAAAGTGTTTCGTGCATGCATATGCCAGCCTTTGCGTTTTGCTACGCCAGCTACCTCAGCTCAGCCGCTACAGCGCGTAGTAGCTTTGCTTCACGTCCTGCCCTACACCCCACCTGTTCCTTCGATTTGTAGCCTGACACTTTGCGGGGCAAACATCTGCAGATCACCAGGCGCAGAAGCAGCGCCACTGTGGAAAACGTCTGTAGCACATGTCCTCGAATTACAGTTTGCTTTGCTCTTATTATTCTTACAGATTTTTTTTTTGTTGGGATTCAAATTACAGTATCAATTAGAAAGCTGTTGCATAGTCATGCACTCACTGAAATTTGTTTCTGCACATTGATTTCTTAAGTAATGTTACGATCTTAACATTTTGTTCAGCTATCATTTTTCTTTTTTTCCCGGCAAAGCTATCATTTTTCTTGTTAATAATTTCAGAATGACGATGACTAGTGATAAGCATACATTGATACACATCATGCAACTGTTGGGTGACATGGGCTGAGAACTCGGCTACCAACGCAAATCCGCAATCCATTTTCCGTTTGCCTACTTATAAATAAATTCAGACAACGAGATGCACACGTCGCCTTCCAAGAAAAAAAATCTTTTCTGAAAATTCATTAGCGATTCCCCAAAACTGCCTAATCGTAGAGAATTACTACGTCCAACCAGCCGCATAAGCTGCTGCTGTATATTCTGTATGTAGGGCAAGGAATCATTCGCTCGCAAGCCCTGACTGTAACGATATGGATCAACCTGAAGAAAGTTGCAGAGCAAGACAAGGTCCGTACAACTGGATCTTGTCCTGAGCCGGCTACGCCCCATTATACATTCCCTTGTCTGATGGCAGGGCAATAGGGTGGAATCGGAGGAAGGAAGCACATGCCGCTGCATGCATGCAGGATTTCTTGGCATACCTGAGAGCTGAGTAACATTAGATGATTAGACCCCAGGATAGCACATTTTTGTGACGTCCTGAAATGAATCGTTGATTCTTAAGTAGTGGCCCATGGCGTATCCAAATTCCAATCGAGGAACATGCCAATGGCACGCTACCATCACAAGGATTTCCGGCATCAGATCCACGGTGGTGTGGGTCTGGACGCTGGAGAGACACCGTATAAAAATTCAGATGGGGGCAGCATACGTGTCTCGGTGGACAGCCTTTGCTGTTAGATACGCACGCCTCAATAATTGAGGTTAACAAATGTAGTAATCAGAGCACTGCAATCCAAATTCATTTTCATGCACCTGTCAGCAGGTACCACAACCACGTTTAGTGAAGGAATGTTTTTTCCCTTTTGGAAAACTATAACGTATGCAGAGTTGCAGACAGATACAAGAGTATATATATACTATAAACAGTTGGACACATTCAGATACACTACATCTCACCTACCATACCAAGATATGGATCATCCAGGCATCCAGCTACCTCTACCTGTATTGTTTTGCTCACCACTCACCAGGCCTATCGATCTAGCGTGCCATGACCTATCTGTAGTCTACTACTGGACGAAGCGTCGATGGACACAAGTAGGGCAAGGCAAACATGTCATCTGACTGACGCTGCTGCGCGCGGCATCAAAGACTTTGTCAGGGATAAAGCTACCCTGGTCCCTTCAACCAAACCGTTCGCTTCCTGTGCTCCACGGCGTCGCCCGGCCCATCTTTACGAAAAATCATTGCAGAATTAACAAGCGACAACGAGGAGGCACCGAAAATGTTGCCTAGACTCCGGAAGTCATGGTACCTTGAATCTGAGCCCCTCATCTCGCCTCGATGCTGGCTTGTTTTTGTCTCATCTGCCCAGCAAAAAGCGCCGTGGACAGTGAAAAAGTCTGTTACACAGTCCACTTTTTCTCCCTCGTCGCCCGCGCCCGCGACCTGTACCAACGCTGGTACTCTCCCATTTCGCGCGTTGTCACCTGCCCCGGACTGTGATGGGTACTTTTTTTTCTTTTTTACTAGAAATTGTTTGTGTCCACAATGGTTACTACACATGCTCATTAACTTGCTCGTTCACACCTAAAGTCCGAAACAAAGAGTATTACACATGCTCATCGACCTGTACAACTATAGAACACGATCCGCCCCATCTAATGTACCACCACCTCACACACGGTACCATTTATATCATTTATATGTTCATATATATTTTCAAATTTTGTTGGTACTGCGCATGCTCAAATTCGGTTGGTACGTGCATGCTCAATTCTTGAGCATACAATTTTTTATCTTAGAACAAGCCACGCCCCATCCACAAATTGAGTGCAAATAAAAATCTTCACCACAATTTTCAAATATAGTTAAATATCTGATTTCATAAAGTACTCGATGAGCACAAAAAGTTAGAACAAGGCATGCTCCATCTACAAATCGGTCCAAATAAAAATCGATGTCATAAAATTCAGCCCACGGTTCGAGATCTATGAAGGAAAACTACTGAAAAAGAGAAAATCCTTGCATGAATCAGGCATCCCAAATCGTGTATAGAGATCTACTAAGGCAAACTAGAAAACAGAGAGAATTCCTGCACGAATCATGTACAGAGATGTGAACTCAAATCGTGTACAGTGATCTTAGAAGCAAAATTTGATTCTTGCCAAACGAAATCAAGAACAGATGGAAGAAGCAGAAAAGAAAAATGTTTTCATCAGCAAGAGATCTGGAGGGAGCTGCTCACGCAGAGAAAAAAAATCATCAGGAAAGATAACTCCAAACATTTTTATCTTTTACCTGCGAAGCAAAAGAATTGCTGATGACCGAAAAATCGAATTGCTCAAACACATCGAACCTGCTACAAGGAAATCTACATACAAAATCATCCAAATTTAAGTGAAAGAGTAAGATATAAGCCGGAAAGAAAAATAACTCTACATACGCTGCACAAACAAAAGAATTTTGGAGACGTCCGTATTGAGCAATCATATTTGTTGTTGAATTTGGAATAGAAAAGAAAGAAGCACCGAAACTTGCAAAAAAGAAAAAGATAGCGATTGCGTGGGCATAGTATGCAAATGAATCCCACCGGTCGATTTTGCTTATCCTAATTAACCAAAATCAAAGAATTGATAAGGTTCCCGGGATTTGGACGGGATCCACCGCGCCGGATCTAGGCCGCACCGCACCTATGGCGGCTCCGTCTTCGGTGGCCGGTGCGCCATTACGTGGACGCGCGCGCGCGCGGTGGGTGTGGACCGGGGAACGAGCCGAGTCGGCCCAACGGAGGCGGCGACGACCGCCGACGGCCGTACTCGGTGGCCGCAAGCCTCCTCGCCGGAGCCTCTCGATTTGGATCCGGAGAGAGACGAGAGAGACAGATTCACCGCGGATTCACCGCTAGATTCAGAAATCATGTGGAAGAGGTCGTCGTCGTCGGAGCTGGCCGGCAGACGAGCTCCGCTCGGGCCACCTCGAATCCTCGATGATGAACTCGATCTCCTCGCCACCCGCCCGATTGGAGCCGTTGTAGGCTGCATATTCCTCGAAACGCGCCGGAGACGGGCGTCGTCCCGCTCAAGCGCCCGGCTAGAAGAGGCGGAGGGTGCCGCCGCCGCGCTCGGCTCCGGCATATCCGGCTCGGGGAGCGCCGGATCCGGTCGGGTGCGCCGGATGCGCGGCCTCCCCGCGGCGCCGCCGCACGCCGGCACGCGGACCGTTCGCGCCGGTGTCGGCGGCCGACGGGGGACGATGAGCTTGACCATGTCGTGGGGACGACGAGATTATCACCAGCTCCGCGCTCCCCGCCCGCATGCCCTTGATCTGGAGAGGGATGACTTGGCAAGCTTGGATCCGGAGAGGGAGGGGCGCCGGGGAGAAGGAGGCGGAGGGGCGGGGCGCCCGCCTCGGCTCCTCCGCCAGCCGCCGCGCCGGGCGATCCGGGGAGGAGGCCGCGGTCGCCGGGGGTCGACTCGATCCGGATGCGGGCGGAGAGAGAGAGCGAGAGAGAGAGGCAATGAGAAGAGAGACAGACGCGTCGGCCATGACCCGTGGGCGACTTTTGATATGGTCGGGTGAACCCGGTCCAAGGTGTCCGGTAGGTGCAGTACGGCCCACCACCATAATTACGGCCCATCTACTCTCTCATCCATGTTTTTTCGGCCGGGTTTTGCGCCGCCGACTTCGCACCCCCGCCACGGCCCGGATCTCGGTGCCCCTGCTCCCACCAATTCTACGGCCCGGATTCCGTGTACCCGGGCTTCCGGAAACCAAAAATCTTAGTCCGAGGAGGCACCGGCGGGGAAAGGGGGTTCGAGCACGAAGAAAGCAGTTGGTACTTGCGCTGCAGCCTGCAGGCCGGGGTTCCCCGGCAAACAGTCTTAGAGCAGGACCATTCAGGTTGGGCATGCATCAGTTGCCTGCTCTGAATCCAGCAAAGGGTTGGTGTTCTGCTCGCGAGAGAGAATATCATCAGTTCGTGGGCGGCAGGCTCGCGCGAACAGTGGCGGCGAGTAAAAGTGAGAGCAAATTCAGCTCGTGTAAAAGGCTGAGCAACTGTTTACTGTTGTTTACTGAAGAAGTTGCGCTGGGATCCGACCCTCCGGATGGAACAGTTGGTTGGAGGAGTCAAGTCACGTCAACTGAATTGCAGGACCCAGTAACCGCGACTTCCATTCCCGAATTCTGCCGGACGATGTGTATGGTAAGTATTCAGACATGGTTCGCTCAATTTTTCCGACTCTAATTCACAATTCATCACATTTTAATCACATTGATTCACATCTTCTCTCATAGCATGCGACTTAATGTGCATTATTTCCACAATTTTCCATCTCAATTCTCAATGCACTATACCAGTACTCTTCATTCATGCAAATTTTTTTGAAAGGTCGACGGAGGGGGAGGGAATCCCCCACCTGATCCATTGATGCCCCTAACGGCCCGCATGATAGAGTTTACAGGGTTTTACATTGTATGGTTTGCATTGCCGCGGCAAATAAATTACACCAATCGTCACACACCGATGCTTCAATGGTCTTCATTCTACATCGCCACAAGGCTGCACCAGCCTTACACTCCATCAGCAATTGTCTCTTCGACAGGTGCTCCCCCCGGAAGACAACTCCATTCCTACGTTTCCATAGTCTCCAGCAGCAAAGGAGCACCAAAGTTTCGATCTGAGTGTGTGGAACATGGGCTGGGCACGGCAGCTCATCCAACATAGCAGTGCTGATCCCTTCTGGCAGTTCAAACTGCAATGCCTGCCAGAAGCCCTGAGCAAAAGGGCATTGGAAGATGATGTGTGTCGCCATCTCTTCAGTGGCACCACACACCTCACAGGTTGCTTCTTGGACAACATGTTTCTTCAGGAGATTAGCTTTGCATTGTACACGGCCTTGGATCAATAACCATGCAAAAAATTGCACTCGCGGTGGTGCTTTGCTCTTCCAGACGAACTTGGAGGCGGGGGAATCTGTGCCTTGTGCATCCACCAGGAGTTGGTAAAGCCGTCCAGTGCAGAGTTTGCTGTCGGAAGTGGCAAATGGGCACAAACGTTTGTCCTCACTTTGTGAAAGGACCACCTGATGTTGTTCACTGCCTCAAGCTCCCGCCTTGCTATGGCTGACATTTGCGACACCAATTCAGACTCCAATCCTGAGGTGAGAAATTCATGGACCGCGTGGGTGGATCACTTGCAATGACTGAGGAGCGCCGGAAAGCGTTCGGTCAGGCAATCCTCTTCACAACATACATCAAACCAAAAGGACATGTTGCGTCCATTGCCTAGCTGCACAGTTGTGATCGCTCGGTAGAGGGGCAGAAGCTCACGTAGCGCAGCCCAGTGAGGACCCGCAAGCTCCCCTTCCAGACTTGCTATATTGGCATGGCGGTGCACCCAAGCTGCCCATGATGAGCCCTCCGAGCAGTGGAGTCGGTGCACAAGCTTCAGGAGAAGGCAATAGCTTTGCACACCCGGATTCTTGATGTCAAGCCCCCCTTGTTGTCTGGATGTTTGAACTTTATCCCAAGCTACAAGGCAAGAGCGCCAATAGAGTTTTGGTCAGCGGCCCACAGAAACCTCTCCTTTTCTGATCCAGTTTGGATATGAGGCCAGGAGGAAGTTGGATGGCACACATCAGGTAGACAAGATGGCTATCAAGTACTGAGTTGATCAAAACAGTGCGTCCCATGGGGTTTAGGAAGAAGGACTGCCATCCAGCCAAGTATCTGTCGGCGCGCGCTATATATGGATCAAAGGTGGCCAGACGAATTTTTCCACAAGATAGTGGTAGGCCTAGGTATGTTCACGGAAAGTCCTCCTGCCGACACCCTAGAGCTTGGACGCATTGGGTAGCAACCGAGTCACTGAGGTGCATTGGCATAGTTGTACTTTTTGAATAGTTGATCTTCAATCCAGTGGCTTTGGAGAAGTTTTCCAGCAATTCACGTATCCTGATCACATCACCTAGTTCACCACGAAGGGGGATGAGCGTATCATCGGCATACTGCAACATAGAGCAGGGTGTGTTCTCCATAAGTGGGTGGCGAACCCCAGCGTTGTGACGCCCCAGGTTTTTAATTAACCCTAACAGCCGGTCAACCCAGCTGACAGTGGTCAAATCACGGTCAACATGGGCCCTTACCTCGAAAAACTCGCGGGAGGGAGGTGAGTGTGGTCTAAGGGAAGGCTATGCACTGGGCATTATTGGCAAACACTCGATCGAGGAGGGAGAGGGTGGGGTTATCTCGCTTGTCATACCAGGTGTAGAGGCGATCAAGGAGCGGGATTTCCACCAGGGCAAGGCGATCCAAGGTGTTGTTGAAGGAAGTGTAGAGGTGGGCGTTGACACGGCCGTTGTTTTTGTCAGCAGCCAAACGACAGAGATTGAAGTCCCCGGCCAGTAGCCAGGTGTAACACCCGAAGTGTTTATTAAAGATAAATACCTCATTTAGTTGTGTTAATCAGGGTTAATTAGCTCCTAAACATGTTTGACATGATTGGACACACATTTGCACAAAAGACCTTGGTCAAAATCCCAAATCGTGGTCAAAACCCTAGATCTCAAAAAGGCTGATTCGGGTTTCTTGTGCGTTCTCCAAATTTCACTATAGAAGTTCAAAATCGGCCAATATGAAAGTTGTTCGTTATTTTCGGGAACACAATTTTCATAATTGGCGGACATTCAAATTTTGAGTGCAAATTGGCCAGAAATCGAGTTGAACGTGCTGTGAACAGTAACTTGGGGCCGAGAATTCTGCCAACTTCGGCCGACGTTCCCCGACAAACTGTTGCTCAAACATCATGTCGCCCTTTGGGAAAGTTGTAGGTCTATAGCTCCTATACAACTTTTAGTTCTGGAGATTTTCGAGTATGTTGGAACTTTGTGGAGTTCTCGAATTTTGAAAACATGTTCACGAAATAAAATTTACGATGACGTCGCCACTGCAGAGCCGGTGTGCGTGCGCAGGGCTGCATCGGTACGTCCACGTGGCGCCTGTGACTGCTTCTGGCGTACGGTCGCCTGGACAACTCCGCGGTGGACCACGCAACCCTAGGGGGTTCCGCACACCCCAGAGTCGTACGTCGTGATCAGGGGCGCGTGAACGCGGCCTGGCCACGGGCCCGCTCGGCCACGCGCTGGCGTGTGCCGCACCGCGAGGCCCCTTGGCGCATGCAGCCGAGCCAGCTAGTCTCCGCCCGTCGCGCGTACTCCTACTGCTCAAAGGACGCCTACGACGCACATGTGTCGTCTTCAATTCAAAGCAAGCCGCAGCAACTCCCTGTCCTGCCGCCGCTCCTCTACTTCGTGCGCCGCCAGCACCATTGCCGCAAGGCCGCCAAACCACCTCCCTGCACCAGCCAGCACCACTTGGCCGCTCCTCCCCTTTCCCTGCTCCTTCACGACACCGCCAAGCCGCCGCCGAACTCGCCGAACGCACCGTCGCCGGTCACTGGTAGGAGCAGTGGGCGCCCAGGGTGTACCACGCTGCAGGCCGCCGGCGTGTGACAACCCGCCCAGGAAAATACCGTACTATCGCCTAAGACCGATCCACTATGGTCATTAAGCAATAATAAGGTATCATCCTGTCGTAAGTTGCCGGGTTAACGCCCGGTAAATCACTTGAAAAGCAACAAGGATCGAATATATGCATTAAAACTCACTCGAAGGCGAGTCCAGAGATACAACAACATTAATATCCAAATTCGTACCCTGAGGGGTTTATTTATTACAAACCATAGTTTTTGTCACGATGAAATAGTTCAGAGTTTTGAAAAGCAGCGGAAATTAACTAGCGGAAGCGAAGACACCACGGGAGGCCATCCATGATGCTTTCAGTAGTCGTCCTCCACCCACTCCAGCTCCCAACCGGCGGGATCTCACCGGGCCACACATCACCGAAGGCATTACCTGGATCAACACATTATAGCAAGGCTGAGTATACTAATACTCAGCAAGTCTTACCCGTCGGTGATATCTACTTCACCCATTCTAGACCATGAAAGGCTTTTTTGCTACTGGGTTGCTTTTGCTAAATAGTAACAAAGAGTAGGTCCTTACTTTCAAGATTTTAGCACAAGTTCTAGTGGTTTAATCTTTACTACATTAGCCAACTAGTACAAACAAAGTTGTACAATACAATTAACCAAACATCATCTTCATCAACTTCCATTATTAGGGATCACATGTGTCGGTGCGGAATGTGGTCCCGACACTAACCAGTAGTAAGCGCCGAGGTCTATCCCTCAATGGTCGATGCTAAGCAACAAGGGACACATAGTTTATCCTGGTTCCGGCCGGTGGGCCGTACGTCCCGACGGCGGTGTGTTCGTGGCACTATATTGCTCAAGACCGGGGGTGCCTGTAGTGGGGCTGCTACAAGCAAGGCGGGAGAGGAAGCGTGGCTTCCAAGTCCCTGGTGTAGTGGCTGAAGATATTGTGGGAGAATTGGAGAGCAAGTGCGTGGCGCATCTTGACTCGGGTTGTGTTTTATTGTCTCTTGTCTCTCCCCCCCGCGGCTGGGGGGTATGTCCTCCTTTTATAGATCAAGGAGGGAGCGAATCACATGCGCCGCGCTATTTAGCTACGTGAAAGAGGGTGATGTGCTATGCTGTAGAGTAGGCGGCCGCCCGGGAGATCCTTGCAGCGATCCAGTCATCATGGCGTATCTTATACCCGAACAGTAGCGGCTTCGAGGGTAGAAGGGCAGCGGACGGCCGCGATGTCCTCAGACGGGCTCGAGGGGGTTGCTGACGTTGGTCCGTACGGAGCACAGTGGCAGGTAAGGCGGCACCCCGTTCCCGCACGCTTCACAGTGCCGGAGTTGTTGCCACAGCGCCCGGCGTGCGCTTGTACGGGTGGCGGCGGTAGCCATGCGTGCCGGTGGCAGGGATGGCGTCCCACCGGCCTAGCGCCTTCACCTAACCCCCCGCAAGGTCACAAGAAAGCAACTCGAGGGTGCGGCCGGCCCCCTTCGAGGGCTCGGCGCGTTAGCCGTACCGGAGCGGGCGGCGCGGCGTCACGGGACTGGCGCCAGCCACGCCGCACAGTGCTTCCCACAGTGGTGAGGATGGGATCCCTCCTGGGGAGTTGGTGCGGCGGTACCGGGGCACGAGCCCCAGGCGCATGATGGCGCTGCCCCGCCGGCGTCAGGGTATTAAATGCTCGCGTACGGGAGCAGGCGCACGCGTGCAAGGCGCCCTCGAGCGAGGCGGACCCCGTTCGAGGGGGGAGCGGACCCTCAAGCGAGGCGGAGCCTGCTCGAGGGGGGAGCGGCCCCTCGAACGGGACGAAGCCCGCCCGAGGGAGGCACGCATCCTCGAGCGAGGTGGAGCCTGCTCGAGGGGGTCTTCGAGTGGGCCGCCTTGGTGGGCCGTGTCTTGCATGGTTAGGCGTGTTTGGTTTAGTTGCGGGTTTTTAATTGGGGATTTCCCCGTTGTTTAAGGCGACCCCCGGGGGCCGTCCCCGACGTAGCCCCCGAGCATCTGTGGGTTTGCCATTGAGGCTCCCGCAGATGCTGGAACCTACTGATAGGACGTTCTTCCCTTCTGGTTTTGCGAACGCTTTCCGTGGGGCCGCGTCAGCGGACCCGCGGGTCTAGCCCCCGAAGCCCTGCAGGAGCGTGGGTGCTCCTGGAGGGGTTAACCGTGAGAGTTGGCCAGGGGGCATGGTACATGTTTCAACCGGCGTCGGCACTGTCTCAGCCGGCTTCGGTGACGCACGCGCCGCTGGCACTATCTCCGGTGGGTGCAATCCAGAAGGTGTAGCCGTGCGTCAAGCCCCCGAGCCTGGGCCCGTTCAAGGCGATCGGGTAGAGCTTTACGACTTGTTTTTTAACGCGCCCTCGCCGTCCCTCCGCGGGACGGAGGGTGAGGTTTCCGCAACCCCCATCGAGCGGGTCGCGGATTGCGGATTCCTCGTTGAGCTGCTGGCGGGTGGTTCGAGTGGACGCCCATGCCCCGTTCGATAAGGGTAGGCTGCGTGGTCCAGAGACACGTCCATGGAAGCGCTTACGTGGGTTTGCTAGGTGGGGCTCGGTCCCGTTCGATAGGGACCGAGGGCGCGGAAGCTCTCCCTCGGTGGGATCCCCCGGCTAGCTGCCCTCGCTGGCTCTCGAACACGACATATGGGGCACCCTCGAGCCGACGGGCTCGAGGAACGGCTTGAATGCGCGTGCCTTCGTCGTCCTTGACTCGCGATGCGGGGCGCCCGTTCGAACCCGTCGAGGGTCAAGCTTCGAACCTCCGATCGCAGGGCCGTGCGGGGGCGGCGCCCGGGCGGCCCCGTCTTTGCGTCTGCGGCCGTCGAGGGCCCGGCGAGCCGGCCCTCGTGGTGCCGATTAGTAACAATGGTGCGGGGCGGCGGCTAAGCGCTCCCGCCCGACATCCGCGACCATGCGGGGGCCGGGCGAGCCGGCCCCGAGGCGCCGATCGCGGAACACAGCGCGGCATGGGTGCTTGCGGTGCCTGCTCTGTTTCAAGCAGGCCCCGAGGCGACCTTCTCACGCCTGTGCCCTTTAGAGGGTTGAAATCGTCCCGAGCCAGGCGCTCGTGGCGGCGCTCTGGCGCGGAGGTGTTGCTGGTGCTGTGTTCAACCCGATTTTTCTCAAAATTTTCAAACATAACTGGATCAAGTGATGAATACCAAAGTTGTAGATCTAGGTACCAGCAACATTTTTTACAAAGGCTGTATAAGGTTTTCTTCCTGGATTTGAATTTATTTGAATACCAACTTTGAATGTCAGCCTGTTTTTGGCAACAGTGATTCCTGCCTTGCAAGGGTTTTTTCACAATTTTCCTCTCCAAATTTGAAATGCCAATCTACATGAAAGTTGTGTCTCTCAACAAGACCTACAACTTTCCTAAAGGTAGAATTTTAAGTGTTTAGGTGAATTTTGGAGAACGCGGCAAAAGTCCCGGCAGACACCTGTGGACACTGGGATGGCAAGGGGTTTGACTCACCCTTTGACCATGGGTTGGCCCCACAAGTGTGTTTATTATTCATTTAGGGTCACTAGGGTGTGTTAGTGAGTTTTTCGGGGTGAGGGCCCAGGTTGACCTAAGTTTGACCTCGGTTGACCATTTGACCGGCTAATCCGGTCATTAGCGTTAATGACGGTAATTAAAAACCTGGGGCGTCACAGCCTACCCCCTTAAACGGAATCTCGTCCCGAGATTCGATTTGACAACGAAGAGATGGGGAGAAAGACTCACTGTTTCGGGATTGGAGGAAGCCCGGATACTTGGTGTTAAGATAATCCTCCGTCTCCCACGTGGCTTCTTCTTCCGTGTGATGGCTCCATTGGATCTTGTACATTCGCACGGTCTGCCTTCGGGTCTTTCGCTCTTTTTGGTCTAGTACCTTCAATGGATGCTCGACGAGCGAGAAATCCGGCTCGATCCAAGCATTAGCTTCTTTGATGATTTCGTTCTCCGGAACAGGCATTCCCTTCTTCAATTGAGTTACATGGAACACATTGTGAACTGCGGAAAACCGTTCTGGCAATTGGATACGGTAAGCCACGGGTCCACATACTTGTATTACTTCATAGGGTCCAATGTAGCGCGGGGCTAACTTTCCCTTGACTCCGAACCTTTGCACACCTTTGGTGGGGGATACTTTCAAATATACATGATCTCCCACTTCAAAGTGTCGAGGTGCGGTTCCCTTGTCATGGTAACTCTTTTGTCTCATCTGTGCCATCTTCAAATTTTCTCTTATCACTTGCACCCTTTCTTCGGCCTCTTTAACTAACTCGGGTCCAAAGAGTGTTCTCTCTCCGGCCTCTGACCAATTCAGTGGAGTGCGGCATCTACGTCCGTATAGAGTGTCGAACGGTGCCATTTTCAAGCTGGCCTGATAGCTGTTATTGTAAGAGAACTCTGCCAAGGATAAACACTTGTCCCAACTCTTGTCAAAGTGCAAGATGCTTGCTCTCAACATGTCCTCTAGAATCTGATTTATCCTCTCCGTCCGACCATCGGTGCGGATGATAACCGAGAATCGCGGAGTAGCTGAGTTCCCAAACACTCGTGCAATTGTTCCAAAAAACGGGCTACAAACTGAGTCCCTCTATCAGAGATTATAGTTTTTGGGATTCCATGCAGACGAACTATATGGTCCACGTACAACTCTGCATATTGTTGTACGGAGTAAGTGGTGTGCACGGCAATGAAGTGAGCGGTCTTGGTGAGTCTATCCACAATTACCCAAATAGAATCCTTCTTTCTAGGGGTTAAGGGTAAACCCACAATGAAATCCATACTAATATCGTCCCATTTCCACATAGGTATCGACAGGGGTTGGAGTACTCCTGCCGATTTCAAATGACTTGCTTTCATCCGTGGCAAGTATCGCACTCGGCTACATACTTGGCTACATCCACCTTCATATTGGACCACCAAAAGTTCCGCTTCAGATCTTGGTACATCTTGGTACTACCGGGATGAATAGAGAACTTGGACTTGTGAGCTTCATCTAGAATGATTTTCTTGATTTCCGGGTCAACGGGGACCACTAGACGTTTCCCAAACCAGACCACATCTTGGTGATCCTTCTGGAAACAAGTGTACTTTGGGTCTCCTTCTACTAGTTTCTGCCTGATGGTTTGAACATCTGCATCATTGTGCTGGGCAGTGACAATCCTGTCATAAAGGTTTGACTCTGCCGTCAAGGCATAAAGAGTTCCCTGCGGCACCACTTCTAAGTTGAGCCTTCTCATTTCTTCACACAAGGGTTCACTGATTGGCTCCAACTCTAGGTGGTTGCAATGATCCTTGCGGCTAAGAGCATCCGCAACAACATTTGCTTTGCCGGGATGATAGTGCACTTCTAGATCATAATCCTTGATCAACTCAAGCCATCTTCTCTGTCTCATATTCAATTCTGACTGGGTGAAGATGTATTTGAGGCTCTTGTGATTGGTGAAGACATTGCAATGATTGCCCATTAGATAATGTCTCCATATCTTGAGGGCATGAACGACAACAGCTAACTCAAGATCATGGGTAGGATAATTGAGCTCATGGGGTCGAAGTTCCCGTGAAGCATAGGCAATGACTCGGCCTTCTTGCATAAGGACACAACCGAGACCTGTGCCTGATGCGTCACAGAAGACTTCAAACGGTTTGGAATTATCGGGTTGAGCTGGCTGAAGTTAGATGTTGTCTGAGGGTGTGGAAAGCTTTCTCACATGCTTCACTCCACACGAATTTTACTCCCTTCTTGAGTAATTCGGTCATGGGTTTTGCGATTCTGGAAAAGTCTGGAATGAATCGACGGTAGTATCCCGCCAATCCTAGGAAACTGCGAATTTGATGCACGGATTTGGGTGGTTTCCAATCCATCACCTCTTGAACTTTGCTAGGATCTACGGAGATACCATCTTGGGAAATGGTGTGCCCTAAGAATTTGACACTTTTCAACCAGAATTCGCATTTGGAGAACTTAGCATAAAGCTTGTGATCTCGCAAACGCTGAAGGACAACTCGGAGATGATTGGCGTGATCTTTCTCGCTCTTAGAATAGATGAGAATATCATCGATAAAGACCACGACAAATTTATCGAGCTCCGTCATGAACATGGAGTTCATGAGGTACATGAAGTAGGCAGACGCATTAGTGAGTCCGAAGGACATGACCAAGAACTCGTAAAGACCATAACGAGTGGAAAAGCGGTTTTAGGAATGTCGCATGGTCGAATCTTGATTTGGTGGTAGCCAGAACGAAGATCGATCTTAGAGAAGACTTTGGCACCGCCCAATTGATCGAAAAGAACATCAATTCGAGGAAGTGGGTATTTGTTTTTGATGGTGACCGCATTGAGTGGTCGATAATCTACGCACATTCTCAAGCTACCATCTTTCTTTTTGACAAAGAGAGGGGGCAACCCCAAGGAGAAGAGCTCGGGTGAATGTAACCCTTATCTAACAATTCTTGGAGTTGGGTTTTTAGTTCGACTAACTCCTTGGGTGGCATGCGATAAGGTCTTTTGGAAATGGGTGCGGTACGGGGCCGGGAGTTCGATCACAAACTCGACATCTCCGTCCGGTGGCATACCGTGCAACTCGTCGTGAAATACATCCGGTACTCACACACTACTGGAATTTCAGCAAGAGAGGAGATAATGGTCACATAGGCACAAGAGTCGGTACCGTCCCGGAAAGGTAGGTACAAGGTAGTGTGCCCGACCGTAGGAGAGTTGATCTCTACGACCCTATCTGATATATCTAGAACCACCTTATGTTGATTCATCCATTCCATACCCAAAATAACATCCATGCTTCCCAATTTGATGGTTATAAGATTAGATCAAATAACCTTACTTCCTAGTCTCAGAGGAACTTCGAAGGTCACTAATTGAGACGTGATGTTTCCACCGGGTGTGGTAATTTTATAAGCAGATTTGGTTTGTACTCCTCTTAGACCCAATTTGTCTAGCAGACTCTCATTTATGAAACTATGTGTGGCTCCCGAATCAAATAAGACCTTAACAGGAGTGTTATTGATAGAGAATGTACCCGTGAGTACTGGAGCTCCTGCTGGAATGTCACTCATGGTAGTGAAGTTCAGCTTGCCTTGGCGCACTTGCACCATAGGCTTCTTGGCGGAGTGGTAGGCTTGCTTCCCGTACCCGATTTTGCGGGTTGGGCTTGATCTCGCCCGGGCTTGGGACACTCATTAATGTAGTGCCCCGGCGGCCACGCGCTTGTAGCAACGACGATCTCCAACATCGCGAGGGGGTGCGGTAGGCTTTGGAGCCTCGCTCGTCGGGCACGGCGGGAACCGGAAGTTCCCGGCAGTTTGCCTTGAGATGGCTTCATCGTCCGGCGTCCGCTTGAAGATTGCCGGGATGGGCCTCGGAGCTTCCTTCTTCACAAAGCGAAACTTCTTGTTTGTTCCGCTGCCTGGGGTGAAACCGGACATCCTCTTGTTGTCCCCATGGTCTTTCTTCATAGCATCCTCTTGCGAGATAGCCTTGTTCACTAGCTCATGGAAGTTTAAGGGCTCGAGTAGATTCAGGTGCTCATACAGCTTGCCATCAAGCCCGTCACGAAACCTCTCCATCTTCTTGGCATCAGTATTAACATGATGCCCACCGTACTGGCACAAGCTATTGAACTTCTGAGCATAGCGGTACATGGAGTCAGATCCCTGACGGAGGGCCAACAGCTCCCTCATCTTTCTGTCCATCAGACCCTTGAGGATGTGGTGGCTCTTGAAAGCCTGCTTGAACTCGTCCCAAGTCACAGCGTGGCCTCGCTGCATGGACTTGAAGTGGTCCCACCACATCAAAGCTTCCCCTCGCAGTTGCAGCGCTGCGAAGTTCGCTTTGTTCTCCTCGGAGCAAGGCAGCACAAAGGCAGAGAATTTCGCCTCTATGGCCTTGACCCAAGCCTCAGCTTCCAGAGGGTCTTCTGCTTTAGCGAAGGTTGGCGGCTTCATGGCGATGAACTGGGCGTACGTGGTGACCTGGTTAGGCCCCTCGTGGTTGGCCCCATGTGGCGGCCCTCGGTTCATCCGGCCGGGCGATCTGCTGCTGCGTCTGCAGGATCTGGCGCAACACCTCGGTTTGGGTGGCCATGAAAGCCTCCGTCGGTGTCATGGGCGGGGGTGGTGGCAAGTCACCACTACCACTCGCTCCGAAACCGTTGGGAGAGCTGCGCGTGGTTCCCACCATCTGAAAAGTGAGCTTCATTAGTGAGATAACCGAAAGCTTACTCCAAATGATGACAAGCACGATCATGCATAATCACATCTCATTAGTACTTAAATAATGAGGACAACAACAAGCAACAATATTCCATAGCCACCAGGATTCATAGGATCATTCTTCTCAACCGGTTAGGACGACGATTACTCAATTGCGCGGCTCATAATTACTTTTGAACGATCATCGTCATTTCGGATACCAAAGAAGGTGGTATACGAACGAGCACTTATTCGCTGGCAACGAGTGATGTTCCTAAAGATGCTTTGCTTTACCAACGTTTTTAGGAGAGGATGCAACATTGACAAGCGTGGTCATTTGCAACGATTTATCCAAGGATCTGGTATTCAACGCAAGGAAATTTCAAACTGAAAGACAACAAAATTTACTTAATAGCATACAAGCTTAAGCATTCTTATTACAACTGACAGAACAAGGTTCAAGACATTACAACTCGAATTTGGAACATCATGACATGACACGATACAATAGTTGCTTGGCACGAAGACGTGCTGTCAAGCCAACTACTCTAACACCTCAAGACAACTCGATAGGATCGACATCCTTCTGCTCCCTGCTGTCGGCAACCTAGTTGCCCACTGAAGCACCACTGTACGACGGCGAAGCTGGGGGAGTCGGTAGCGGTGGTCCTGCCTGGCTCGTCTGATCCAGACCGGACACAACCTGCTGCTCCTCCGGGTGTGCCTGTACTGGGGGCAGTGGCTGTAAGGCCACTATAGCCTGTAAGGCGGCCACCTGTACCTCGGCCTCCTGCACGTGCTCCTGCATCTCAGCAATGTTCTGCAGCAGTGTCAGCCTCTCTATCTCGTGAGCGTCGGCATCCTCCTCTAGTGCATGGTTCTCCGCCTCCAGATCCACGATCCTCTGTAGGCGGTCACCTCTCTCAAGCTCCAGCTGGAACCTCCTAGCACGCAACTGTCGTTCTCCCCGCCGCACATGGGTAAGCGTGAAGTTCGACCGCTCGCCCGCCGGTGCGCTACTGAAAGCTGCTCCCAATCGCGCCTAGATGCCTCCAAGCGCTGTGCAATAATCGCTGCGGTGTTATAATGGAGCCCCTGGAGTGTGAAGACCACGTTCAGACAACGAGCAAGTGTCTGGGTAACATCCAACGGCTCTGCTAGGGTCAATAGCTCCCGTAGGTGGTCCATACGGTCCAACCAAGCTGGGTCGTGAGGACTCACAGCAGGAAACAGTCCAAACGGAGAAAGAGCTACCACGGTAGGTTTGTGGTCACAAAAGTCTGTCAGCACTCTGATGGCGGCTGACTCCACGGACTCGTGAGTGATAAATCCCCAGTAAATAAATCTCAGGTCAAACCAGTCGGCGTGGTCTGGGTGTGGCGAACGGCAACGATCACTGCGGCGGGGAACGCCAAAGCGCTCAAACTCCTTCACCTCGTACGTCGGTGGGGGTAAGGTAGCTCGCGCACGCGAGTGCTTCCCCACGCCAAGCGCGGAAAACCCTCCCGGTGCAACCCGTTGGTATGGATCGTATCGTCGCCGTCGAACCGGTGGAACACGGGGAAATCCATCCGTACACAAATGTAACCCATGTCGGATCTCAAAGAGAACGGCATGTCAAATGGTGAAGTTACGGCGGTACGTGAATAAAAATTCATAACCAAAAATCCGAAACCTCAAAAATTCATAACCTCGGATGTGCTTAGGGAAAAGTGAACTAACCCATCGAAACTAGGATTGAGATTTGCTTATTACAAGACAGCTAGTTGAGGAGCAATGTTTTTTAACAATTTGGTTTTAATTAAACCTAGCACACGGTAAACAATTTTTCACAAAATTTCGGCAGCATGACGGCTAGGTATGAGGGGTACCTCTAATTTATAAAAAGCACACACTAGCATAATCTTCCTTAGAGAGCATATGGAATTCCGATTTTTGGGTCCATTTTATTTGTTTCGATTTTTAACATGCATGCAAGACGTCCTATTCGACCTCACATGGCAATCAAGCCAAAAATCGAAGTTAGTGCCGGTGGCAAGGCTTTTTTTCGTCTCTCGCCTATAATATCTAGTCAAGAGCTATACGGTACTCGCTTAACAACTAACGAAGCGGCCGTTATGTATCCGCGAGAAAACGAACCTTTCGTGCCAGCACGTCACGAAAGCGTCCACATACATTACTGTTCACTATAGAAATGGTATCCATGCGTTAAGCCGCTGCATGGACAGCGTCCTATTTAAGACTCTGACGCGACGTGAGTGCCCATTGGAATAGGCCTCACTCATCCCTCACGGACTTTCCAGTGGTACCATCACGTATGGCAAAACGCGACGAGACTCAAACGCGACGCGGCACCCATTGGAATAGGTCCCACTAGTCCCTCACAGGACTTTCCTGTGGTACCACCACGTATGGCAAAACGTGATGAACTAGTATGGTTGTGCGAGAAGGTAAGTCTGACATAAAGTAATGTGCTGGGAGTTAGCAAAATAAACCATAAGTTAATTAAGCCACCTGAAAGAACCCAAAATTCCCTCTAGGGCCTCTCGGTCTAGTTTATCCTTAGCGGACCAACGTATTTTGGAAAATCAGAAAATCTTGGCATATTTTATTCAAAAATCAGTGATTAAGGTTTATTAATTAATCTCTGGTGCATATAAGCTCTGATGCCAACTGTGACAACCCGCCCAGGAAAATACTGTACTATCGCCTAAAACCGATCCACTATGGTCATTACGCAATAATAAGGTATCATCCTGTCGTAAAATGCCGGGTTAACGCCCGGTAAATCACTTGAAAAGCAACAAGGATCGAATATATGCATTAAAACTCACTCGAAGGCGAGTCCAGAGATACAACAACATTAATATCCAAATTCGTACCCTGAGGGGTTTATTTATTACAAACCATAGTTTTTGTCACGATGAAATAGTTCGTAGTTTTGAAAAGCGAGCGGAAATTAACTAGCGGAAGCGAAGACACCACGGAGGCCATCCATGATGCTTTCGGTAGTCGTCCTCCACCCACTCCGGCTCCCGGCCGGCGGGATCTCACGGGCCACACATCACTGAAGGCATTACCTGGATCAACACATTATAGCAAGGCTGAGTATACTAATACTCAGCAAGTCTTACCCGTCGGTGATATCTACTTCACCCATTCTAGACCATGAAAGGCTTTTTGGCTACTGGGTTGCTTTTGCTAAAAAGTAACAAAGAGTAGGTCCTTACTTTCAAGATTTTAGCACAAGTTCTAGTGGTTTAATCTTTACTACATTAGCCAACTAGTACAAACAAAGTTGTACAATACAATTAATCAAACATCATCTTCATCAACTTCCATTATTAGGGATCACATGTGTTGGTGCGGAATGTGGTCCCGACACTAACCGATAGTAAGCGCCGAGGTCTATCCCTCAATGGTTGATGCTAAGCAACAAGGGACACGAGTTTATCCCGGTTCCCGCCGGTGGGCCGTACGTCCCGACAGCACGGTGTGCTCGCGGCACTATATTGCTCAAGACCGGGGGTGCTCGTAGTGGGGCTGCTACAAGCAAGGCGGGAGAGGAAGCGTGGCTTCCAAGTCCCTGGTGTAGTGGCTGAAGATATTGTGGGAGAATTGGAGAGCAAGTGCGTGGCGCATCTTGACTCGGGTTGTGTTCTGTTGTCTCTTGTCTCTCCCCCCGCGGCTGGGGGGTTCGTCCTCCTTTTATAGATCAAGGAGGGAGCGAATCACATGTGCCGCGCTATTTAGCTACGTGAAAGAGGGTGATGTGCTATGCTGTAGAGTAGGCGGCCGCCCGGGAGATCCTTGCAGCGATCCAGTCATCATGGCGTATCTTATACCCGAACGATGAGCGGCTTCGAGGGTAGAAGGGCAGCGGACGGCCGCGATGTCCTCAGACGGGCTCGAGGGGGTTGCTGACGTTGGTCCGTACGGAGCACAGTGGCAGGTAAGGCGGCACCCCGTTCCCGCACGCTTCACAGTGCCGGAGTTGTTGCCACAGCGCCTGGCGTGCGCTCGTACGGGCGGGGGCGGTAGCCATGCGTGCCGCCGTGGCAGGGATGGCGTCCCACCGGCCTAGCGCCTTCACCTAACCCTGCAAGGTCACAAGAAAGCAACTCGAGGGTGCGGCCCGGCCACCCTTCGAGGGCTCGGCGCGTTAGCCGTACGGAGCGGCGCGGCGCGGCGTCACGGACCGGCGGCGCCGGCCACGCCGCACGGTGCTTCCCACGGTGGCGGGGATGGGATCCCTCCCGGGGAGTTGGTGCGGCATGCGGGCGCGAGCCCCGGGCGCATGATGGCGCCGCCGCCCGCCGGTGTCGCGGGTATTAAATGCTCGCGTACGGGAGCAGGCGCACGCGTGCAGGGCGCCCTCGAGCGAGGCGGACCCCGTTCGAGGGGGGAGCGGACCCTCAAGCGAGGCGGAGTCTGCTCGAGGGGGGAGCGGCCCCTCGAACGGGACGGAGCCCGCCCGAGGGAGGCACGCATCCTCGAGCGAGGTGGAGCCTGCTTGAGGGGGTCTTCGAGTGGACCGCCTTGGTGGGCCGTGTCCTGCATGGTTAGGCGTGTTTGGTTTAGTTGCGGGTTTTTAATTGGGGATTTCCCTGTTGTTTAAGGGGACCCCTAGGGTCGTCCCCCGACAGTAGCCCCCGAGCATCTGTGGGTTTGCCATTGAGGCTCCCGCGGATGCCGGAACCTCCGATAGGACGGTCTTCCCTTCGGTTTTGCGAACGCTTTTCGTGGGGCCGCGTCAGCGGACCCGCGGGTCTAGCCCCCGAAGCCCTGCAGGAGCGTGGGTGCTCCTGGAGGGGTTAACCGTGAGAGTTGGCCAGGGGGCATGGTACATGTTTCAACCGGCGTCGGCACTGTCTCAGCCGGCTTCGGTGACGCACGCGCCGCTGGCACTATCTCCGGTGGGTGCAATCCAGAAGGTGTAGCCGTGCGTCAAGCCCCCGAGCCCGGGCCCGTTCAAGGCGACCGGGTAGAGCTTTACGACTTGTTTTTTAACGCGCCCTCGCCGTCCCTCCGCGGGACGGAGGGTGAGGTTTCCGCAACACCCATCGAGCGGGTCGCGGATTGCGGATTCCTCGTTGAGGCCGCCGGCGGGTGGTTCGAGTGGACGCCCATGCCCCGTTCGATAAGGGTAGGCCGCATGGTCCGGAGACACGTCCATGGAAGCACTTACGTGGGTTTGCTAGGTGGGGGCTCGGTCCCGTTCGATAGGGACCGAGGGCGCGGAAGCTCTCCCTCGGTGGGATCCCCCCGACTAGCCGCCCTCGGCGGCTCTCGAACACGACATATGGGGCACCCTCGAGCCGACGGGCTCGAGGAACGCTCGAATGCGCGTGCCTTCGTCGTCCCCGACTCGCGATGCGGGGGCGCCGTTCGAACCCGTCGAGGGTCAAGCTTCGAACCTGCGATCGGTAGGGCCGTGCGGGGGCGGCGCACGGGCGGCCCCGTCTTTGCGTCTGCGGCCGTCTAGGGGCCGGGCGAGCCGGCCCTCGAGGTGCTGATTAGTAACAATGGTGCGGGGCGGCGGCTAAGCGCTCCCGGCCGACATCCGCGACCATGCGGGGGCACCGGGCGAGCCGGCCCCCGAGGCGCCGATCGATAACACGGCGCGGCATGGGTGCTTGCGGTGCCTGCTCTGTTTCAAGCAGGCCCCGAGGCGACCTTCTCACGCCGTGCCCTTTAGAGGGTTGAAATCGTCCCGAGCCGGGGGCTCGTGCCACTCGAGGGTCTGCGTGGCATGGGTGCTTGCGGTGCCCTGCTCGCTTCAAGACGGGCCCCGAGGCGACCCTCTCACGCCGTTCCTCGTCGAGGGTGGAAATTACACCGAGCCAGGGGCTCGTGTCGCTCGAGGGTTCTGCGTGGCATGGGTGCTTGCGGTGCCCGCTTTGTTTCAAAACGGGCCCCGAGGCGACCTTCTCACGCTGTACCCCTTCGAGGGTTCTGCGTACCTTGCAAGGAACCGAGCCATTAAATGCTCCACAGCCGAGGCTGTAATTTCGCGTCGTGGGCGCGCTTTTTTAGGCGTTGCAGCCGCGCGCGCGCGCGTAGTGGGCGGCGTGGCGGGGCGGATGTGACCGCCGCCACGGTCCCCTGCTATTCTTCGCCGTGATGATGGCTTATTCGCGGTGGCGTGGCCGCCGCGGTCGTGGTGGGGCCCGCCCGTCAGCGAGAAAGAAGATTCCCTGCAGTTAATGCGCGCGGGGCGTCCGCTCCGGAGAGCTCGCCCGCGGCTTATAAATCTGAGGGGAGGGGAAGACGACGGTTTTTTACCTTAGCGTTTCGCCGTTCTTGCCCCTTACGCTCTCGCTTTCGCTTTGCTCTCTCCACCGCAGCCCTTCGCCATCGGAGCTCCTCCTCTCCTTCTTGTCCTCCGCTCTCGCATCCATTGTCTTCTCTCATGGTGCCGCTTCCGCCCCTCACGATCCTCGACCCGTACGCCTGGGAGCGGTCGACGGTGACCCGGCTAGCCCTTGGCGAGCTAGTCTCCGCCGGCCAGTTGGCGGCGAACGAGGAGGGCCGTCCGGCGGAGTGGATTGTGCCGCCGCCGGGGGGACCACGCGCCCAACCCGCCGGAGGGCTACGTGGTGAGCTTCATCCGCTTCCACGAGCGCGGCTTCGCTGCGCCGGCGAGCCGCTTCATGCGGGCGCTCTGCCACCGCTACGGCGTGGAGTTGCACAACTTCGCGCCGAACGCGATTTCGCAGGCGGCCACGTTCGTGGGCGTATGCGAGGCGTACTTAGGGATCGCGAACAATTGGGAGCTGCGGGCCGCACCTATTCCGCGCGGAGCTCTTCACGCAGCCCAAGACGGAACGGAGGACCCGCGCGCGGTGCGCGCGGCGGGATGTCGCTCGCCGTGCGGGCGCAGTTCAAGGACGACTACATCCCCTGCACCATGACGACGAATAACGCCGGCTGGGAGCGGGGGTGGTTCTATCTGCGCAACGCCGAGCCCGGCCTCCCCCCTTACACCGGTCGGGTGTTCAAGGAGAAGCCCGACTCCTGGAGCTACGGGGTGTCCACGCCCCAGCATCGGAGGCGGCTGGGCTCGCTCCTGGACGCCTTGAGGAACCTGGCGGCGCGCGGGCTGACCGCGGTGGGCGTCCTCGCCTTCCTCCACCACCGGCGGGTTGTGCCTCGATGGAGAGGCCGCTCCGCATCTTCGAGATGACGAGAGGAGGCGGACCCCGTCGCGCTGGCGAGGTCGCGGATGCTCCCAACCCCCCCTCGGGCGGGCGTACGTGCTCACACGGGCGCGGAACGCCGTCGACACCGGATGTCGCGCCAGGACCGGTCCCCGTGGGACCTCGAAATGCTCCCCACCGGTCATCTGGTGAGTATGGTTCTTGGCCTTGTTTTCGTTCTTGAAGATGCTCCTGGCCCCTGACGTGCCTTTGATGTTCTCGCCCGCGGTGGTGACCTTCGCCGCCGCGAAGTCCGTCCCTTCTACCCCCCGACTCCCGCGCGGTCGGTCGGGCGGCGGCGACGAACGGGAGCGAGGGTGCGGGCGCGCGCGGGGAGGGAGCGCGTGAGGCGGCACCGCGAGCGCCGCGAGCGGCGGAGCGAGGAGTACCGGCGCCGCGCGAGAAGCGAGGGGCTCTCCTCGCCGGGGACCGAGGAGTATTCGTCCTCGGAGGAGGACGAGGAGGAAGAAGCGGGGGGGCGGGACCCCTCGATAGGTGGGAGCGCCGCTCCCCCGTCGCCGGGAGCCGGCTCCGACGCAAGGGCGGCATCGCCGGGGCGGGCGCAACGCGCGCCCGCCGCCGAGCGGTTATCGACGGGGGCGGCGCAAACCGCGGAGGTGCGCGCGCGCGCGCGCGCGCGCGCGCGCGCGCGCGCGCGCCGTGCGCGGGACCGGGGCCGTGCGCGCGGCGGAGGCATCGAGAGGGCGCGGCACCGGCGCGCGCGTCGCGCGCGGGCCTCATCCGCCGATGCCTCGAGGAAGAGGAAGCGTGCCTTCTCCTCTTCGAGGTAAGGGGCTTGCTCTTCGCCGGGTTTGGTTTTTTGGCGACCAGGCGTTCTCACTTTTGCTTATGCTTGGGCGGGGGTGGTGCCAACCGTTCCTCCCCTCGCACCGGCTAAGGTGCCGAGGGCGGACGCGTCCTTCCCCACCGGCGGCGCTCGTCGAGGGCGCCACGGACGAGGGGCAAGCACGGCGGCGGCGGGCGAGGGCTCGCGAGGCGCGGGGCCGAGGCCTCGAGGCCCCGGCCGGCGGATCGCCCCCGCCGCCGTCGCGCGGCGGTGGTCGTCGAGGAGCGGCGGGCGCCGGTCGTGGCGGGGAGGCACGGCCGCCGCGCGCGCGGCCGGTGGTCGTCGAGGAGCGGCGGGCGCCGCGGTCGTGGCGGAGGCACGACTGCGGCGGCGGCCGTGGCGGAGACGCGGCCGGCGGTGGGCGTCGCGACGGAGGCGCGGCCGTGGCTCCGGCCGCGGCGGAGGCGGAGCGCGGCGTAGCCCGCGGGGGCGCCCGTGGTTGCGGTCGAGGAGGGCGGACGAGCGCCCGTGGTCGCGGGGGCGCGGCGGAGGCGGTGGCCACGGCGCCGCGCCGGGCGCCCGTGGCCACGGAGGCGCGAGTGGAGGCGCCCGCGGAGGTGACGCGGGGGCGGCGCGCCGCCGGCGGCGGCCCGCCGGCGGTGGTGGTGGAGGTCCCGGACGACGACTCCCCACCGCCGGGTGGGACCGGTGGGTCGGCTTCCTCACGCTCTCCCCGGAGTCCCGGGAAGGGGCCCTCGTGAGGCGACGCGACGGCCACATGGTGGCGGGGGGCGGGGACATGGTGCCGAGGCCTCATCTTCCCGTGCGGGCCACTGCGTTGACGGTGAAAATCCGTCAACCTAGCCATGAGTTTACCTTCGGTGTTGGCATTAGTTTTATACCTTATCCATTGGTACTAACCCCCGTGGTATAACAAGTTCACGTGTGCATGTCGTTTTTGGAGTTTAATGTTTATGCGGGGATTTAGTGTTGAATGCAAGACTTTCGGGATAAGTTCATCAAGCACCTCATGACAAGACCTTGAAGCCCCGAACAAGTCATGCAATGAAGCAAACTTAACTCCAAGAAGCCGGGGACTTGATCCGAGAAGACGACGGACTCCGGGGACTCGACCGGAAAAGTGCCGAATCTTGCAAGACAAGGAGTTGAGTCCAATTCGGAGAGAAACCGACGACATGGACCTACATGCGAAGGGGGAAGCATCCGGGAAGCAAGGGAACCGACCTCGGGCAAAGGAGCCGCGCGGGCCGGGCCTAAGTGGGCCCGGGCCGGCCGGCCCGGTCCGGTCGGCCCGAGCCCATTTAGGGCCCAAACCCGTCGCCCTTTGCCCTAGCCGCCAATCGGGCTATTTATAGTCCCCCGACCGAGAGCCACGCGAGAGAAGATTTCGTCTTCGGCCGCCGAGAAGCGAGAGAAGAGAGGGACACCATCTAGGAGAGGAGAGGGTCGAGCTAGTTGACTAGGGTTTCCCTAGCCGACGTGGGAACCTTGCAAGGAAGACCACGTCGGAGTTCCCGGGAGCTAGAAGCAAGATCAAGGAAGGATCCCGGTGGTGATCTTGTGTATGTATCATTGTTATAGTTGATTTATCAAGTTGAATCTTTTCTCGCCGATCAAGTGTTTCCTCGAAGATTTCGTTTTTCGATCGGCTTTGCTTATTTCAATTCTATTCTCGAGATAGATTACATAGGGTGTTCTTGTAGCCGCGGTGGCTAGAGGTACACACGGATCCTCCGAAAGAATCTCGACTTGTCTTTTGACTCGCCCTAAGCTCCCCGCATGAATAGGGATACGTTGTGACGAACGGGGGGTCTCGAAAGGCGGATGTTTTCGGATTTGGACGGGAAACCACGATTTAAAGAGGCTTTTATTAAGATTCGATTTGCTACTTCTTCTTTTGCTTGGAACTTCAACAAAAGGCTTACCCCGATCCCTCTAGATCGGTTTATCTACCTAATCTTACTTTGTTTTCTCCGGTTTTTAGTAGATTAGATCTGTTTTGTGTCTTTTACTTAGATGCATTAGGTTCTTTATTGAAGATTGCAGTTACTTGGCTTTAATAGATTAAGTCTTGCGTCACACATTTGTTCCACGGATTCGATACCTTGGGTTCACCACTCGAGGGAAGAAGGGTCCCTTGACTACGACGGGAGACTTGTACGCTTGCGAGTCACGAACGAACTTTGATACAATTATTAACCGTCAACAAGCCCCTTTTTCCCGGCGCCGTTGCCGGGGAACAAGTGATCAAGATTTGATTTTTTATTGCTTTTTTTTTGTAATTTTCAGTACTGATTTTGTTTTATTTTTACATCTATTAAATTTTGATCATCCTCAAAATACATCTAATCTAGTTTGTCTAACTCTAGTCTTTATAGATTTGTTTTGTTTTCTAGTTTTTTCGCATACTTTGTTTATTGCTAACCCTAACGGGAGATGGACGGCTACCTCTCCAACAAACCCAATAATTTTGTGGATGATCCGAGAAAAACTTTACGAGGCTAAGGAGACGTGAAGCACATCAAGGTAAAAAAGTTGGATTTTGTAGATTCGGAGTCGGAAGACAAAGGATCGCAGGAATCTCCGGAGAATTCACCACCTCAAAGTCCGCGGGAGAACCGACTTCCACCAATGGGTGACCAACCACCGGAAGAACGCAAGATTGGGGAGCTATGCACCCCAGACATCATCGACCTATCAATCTTGAACCTCGAGGAGATCGGAAGACCGTTCGAGATCAAGACCTCAACAATCCGCATGGTGCAACATTCACCCTTCACCGGCAAAGAGGATCCGAACCTTCACCTCCAAGCATTCATTCAACTATGTCAGACTTTCAACATGGATGGGGTGACTCAAGATCAAATGAGGGCAAGGCTTTTTCCGTTTTCACTACTCGGAAAGGCTTTGCAATGGTTCCACTCTCAACCGGCGGAGACGGTGCAAAATTGGAACACGTTGATGAAGGCTTTCATGAAGGAATACTACTCACCGGGTAAAACTCAAAGCTTGCGTAATAAGATTGCCACCTTTGTTCAATATCCTACGAAACTATCTCGGAGGCATTCGAGCGCTTCAACGAGTACACCGGGCGGTTCCACATCACAAGTTCCCGAAAGAAGACCTCGTGCAAAAGTTCTATCAAGGACTCACCATGGCGTCAAGAACGATCATCGATGCATCGGCGGGAGGATCTATCATCGAGCTTACACCGACGGAAGCTTTCACGCTATTCAAGAAGGTCGCGGATAATGACACGTGGGCATCATCCGGCGCCTACACCCCTGCTCAACCCATGGGGAACGTCAAGGGAGTCTTGCAAGTGGAGAAGGAAGACATACTTGAAGGCAAGATCGACTCGCTCATGAGGAGGTTGGAGAAGATGGAGATAGAAAAGAAAGAGGCTCAAGACTTGAAGGCCGCCGAAGCAAGGTCCACATGCGAAGAATGTGGAGAGTATGGCCATGTCCGCAAAGATTGTCGGAGGAAGCCAAAGTGCTCGACTACATGAGGAAGGGAGAATTGCTGAACTTCCGCTACGGGCAAGGTAGGCCTCAATTTAATGCAAGCTCATCTATTCCTAACGCGGTTCCGCTTCGGATACAATTGAAGGAGTTCATGGATGAGCAAGCTAAGATCAACAAGGACACCGTCACCAAGTTCAAGACCATAGACAAGGTGTTGGAGAACATCGATAGCAAAGTGACGGAGGTCGGAAGTTCCAATCATCAAGTGCTCAACATGATGAAGATGCTCGAGACGCAAGTTGGACAACTTGCGGGGCGCCTCTCTAATGATGAAGGGAAGCTTCCGGGACAACCCAAATGTCCCGAATCGGCGAAGGCCATTCAAACACGTTCGGGGAAGGAGACCGAAGATCCGGAACGTTCCGCGGGAGCAAGGAAGCTTAAACCGTCCACCGAGGTGGAAGGAGCTGCTAAAGAGAAGGTTACGGGGATCGTCACCGAGGAACCCGAGTCGAGATGCCGGAAGATGACACGAGGATACCGCAACTCAAGCCACGCTACTTCCGAGGTAAACTTGACAACCACTTTGAGAAGTTTGTGGAAGTTGTGCGTAGACTTAGCATCAACATGCCATTACTAGATGCCCTACAAGTACCTACATATTCTCGTTACTTTAAAGATATACTTGCAAATAAATATGAGATAGCAACGCTCGGGGTAGATCATGTCAAAATGTCCGAGGAGTGTAGTGCGGCTATTGCTTATGGGCTAGAGAAGCAAAAAGACCCCGGGTGCCCTACAATTCCATGTTCGGTTGGTTCTTTCAACTTCGAGAAGGCGTTATGCGACCTTGGAGCTAGTGTGAGTGTCATGCCGAGGGATGTGTTCGAGAAGTTACGCCTACCAATGGAGCCTACGGGAATATGTTTGGAATTGGGTGACAACTCCATTCGCTATCCCTTGGGCATTCTCGAAGATGTACCCGTGAAGATTGGACACCACTTCATCCCCGTCGACTTCGTTGTGCTCGAGATGGGAGAGAGGGAGAAGCCGCCGCTCATCCTAGGGAGGCCGTTCCTCAAGACCGTGGGAGCTACTATTGATGTTGGCAAGGGGGAGATCATGTTCGATATCAACGGAGAAAGGAGTTCCTTCAAGTTCCGTCCAAGGATTGAGGCATGCAACATGATTGGAGTGAAGGGAGAACCAAAACAAACGAAGGAGCCGAAAAAAATGAACGTAACGAAAATCAAAGAAGGTGTTGCATCCGTCAAGACAAAGGAAGAGAAGCCGCCTGTGAAGACCAAAAAAATGACTAAGCCAACTAAGCCGGAAGTCAAGCCCGCGCCCAAGATGGTGCGGAAGTGGGTACCCAAGATTGCAACACCCGCAAAGAGCGTTGATCCGGAGTAATCAAGTGAAGAAGTCTAGCTATAGACTATAAACGAAGCGCTAGGCGGGAGGCAACCCGTTTCGTCAAGTCAAGTCAAGAATAAGCTACGGGAGGACAACCCGATTCCAGGTTTTTCGAGTATTTTTAATAATTTAGTTTTTGAGTTTTATTACGCAAAGACATTAGACTTAGAAGTGTTTGAACAATATTAGAGACATAATTCTTGATTGAATGTTTGCTTTATCATAAACCCTTTGCATGAACCCTCCTATGTGCTTGTTTGATTCTTTTCTTTTCGAGAAACTCCTCAACCAAATAATTTCAGAACCTTAACTCAACCTTTCACCCTCATTATGGTGCTGAGGTTGGCTTATTTTTCATGATAAAACCACACGAGTAGAGCCACGATTTATATTCAAGTGTTATAAAAATTCAGCACGTGGTAGGACTCGCGTGAACCTAGAAATCAAAGCTTTTGGTTGGTTTTAAAAATCTTTATCCTTGGTTTCTCTAGGATTAGAACTTTTCTAAGCCCATTCTAATTTTGCTTCATTCAAAATCTTTCTTATTTAGCCAAAATTAGAACCTAAACCTATGCCCCCATGATCAAGCGGGAAAACGTTCGCTCTCAACCGATGAGAGCAAACTTTACCGGTGAGACCGAAATCGACGTAGTCGAAAAATATTTTCGACTTACATTTGTTTTTAATGGTTTAAAAACTTCTCTAAAATTATGCTTGAGCTCTTGCATGGCTCTGAAAAATATTTTAAATTTCGAATTAGAGGAGTGCTTAACCTTAAACACACCTAAATGGAGGCAACTAGTTTGAATTAATCATGCATGCACCATTGGATTCCCTTTTATCAACTTTCACCAATTCCACATGCAAAGGACAAGCATGGTGGGCAGCAAGCATCAACTTTGCAGGATTTTCATGGTGGCATGTGAAGCAAGTGGAGCTAGGGAGCATGGACATGACCCAAAGCATGGAGCATCAAGTGGGAGGACCAATAATTCAAGAAAAGGAGTGGACGAGAGCGTTTGGGCGGTGCAACTCGTGGAGCACGCGGGCGGGGAAAGTTGCGGAGGCGAAATGATCGTGCTTCGGGAGAAAGACGCGCCGAGGAGGAGCCGGAGGACCCCGGCCGGCCGGCCCGAGCCGGCCGGCCCGCCCTATAAAAGCAGCCCCCCGGCGCCCGTTTTCTGCGGGCAAGATTCCCTCTCCTTCCCTTGTTTGTGTGTTCAAGTTTGTGTGCTCGGTAACCTTCGTAGACTTAGCCAACCATCCCAAGCTTGATAGCTCAAGAAAAATCCACACCCTTAATCCACTCAAAGTCCACATCCGAAGCAAAGAGTTAAGTGCCTAGTTTACCGGTTGCAACCCGGAATTTTAGTTGAAGAAAGAGTGCAGCAACCATGTGGAAGAAGACCACAAGTCTCTTCTCCAAGAAGAAGAGTTCGTCGTCGTCCAAGCCGTCATCAACAACGTCTTCGAGGAGGCACTCGGTTTCCGAGTCTCCCCGGAGCATGGAGACGGACACGGCACCACCGAGGAGGGACGACGCTCTCCTCCTTGGTGGTATGAGGGCCGCAAGAAGCACTTCCATGAGGTTCACCGAAACTCGTGGGCACACGGAGGAGCAGCCCGCGCCACCACGACGATCGACTCGCTCAACCGCACCACCTCCTTACACCCCGACACAATCTTCGTACGGCTTCATCATCTTGTCGGCGGAGGAGGAGGATAGGCTCGCCAATCTTGAGAAGAGGCTTGTGCCAAACGTCGAGTTCGACGACCAAGCACTCTACACCTTGGGTTTTTGCACCGACATATACTACATGTTGGGGCACCTCGGGTGGGTGCGGTTCTCCAACGGAATATCGGTGGACACCCATTTGGGTTACGCCTTGGAAATTTTGATGACTATTGCACCCATCGTTGATGATGATGGGGTGCAAAGCTTGTCATTCCGTTTGGAGGGAATCGAGCAAGTGGTTCCCTACGAGCACGTAAGGGAGCTGCTTGGATTCCACAAGGGAGCTCGGAGAAAGTTGACGTGCCTCCCGACATGTTGGCGAAATTTTGGGGCATGATCTCCGGAGAAGCCCATCAACAACGCAATTGCATCCGCAACCCCATTATCCGGATATTTCACTCTTGGATGTGCAAGAGGGTATTGGGGAGGATGAGGGAAACAAAGGTGACCGACACGGAGTTGAATTGGCTATACTCGGCTTTAATTGCCGGGCAGCCAATTGACCCCTCTTACCTCATGATCAACCGTTGGTGTTGTGAAGCAACATCGGGGGCGGTAATATTTGTTCGGGGTGTTACCTCTCCATGTTGGCCTTTTCCTTGCGGCCGGGGATCGCAAGAAACCCCGCTCACCTTTTGCGTGGTACCTCTCTCGGTTTTGAGTACTTGCGGCAAGGCAAGTACATTAGTGGAGATGAGAGAGGAGGTTATCGGTTGGCCATAGTGAACCTCCCCCTTCCGAATGAGAGGCTTAGGCTTTTCACCGAAGGAAGGGAAGATTGGTTGGAAGAGGGACTACTTGTCCCCGCAAGGAAGAACAAAAGAGGAAGAATCGTAGAGGAGGGAACATCCTCCGCACAAGCAAGTGGAGCACAACCCAATGTGCAACCATTTGGCGGGGTTCCTCCTCCGCCAAGTTATTACGGAGGGTCTCAACAACAAGCATGGGGGGGGTGGTGCACCGGTACCCCCACAAAATTATGTTGTGCCCAACGCTAACTTCGCGGAGTCCTACGCTCATCATCCCCAACCACAACAAAGCATGGCCATTATTGGAGGGTATGCTGCAAGAAATGCTCAAAACATCGCAGCCATCCAATCTAACGCAGCCCAACTCGGTGAAGGCAACGCAAATATTGCCTTTGAACTTGGACGCCTTCACCTTGTGGAGCCAAATCAATTCGACGGAGGAAGCGTCCAACCATATTATGAGCAAGGGTATTATTATCAAGACTATCAACATCAACCACCGGCGGAGGACTAGAAGATTTAGGAACTTTAGTTTTCTTTTCTTTTCTTTTTCTCCGTAATTTTCAGCTTTTGCTTATGTGTGTTTGCGTAGTATTTTCTGTTTTTTATTTAAAATTCAGCAAGCATGTTTGTTTATTTTCAGTATGTATTTCAACTTGATGTCACCATTAATAAAGACACCCTTGATTTTATCATTGGAAAAGTTACAAAATTCGTGCCATGATGATATATGATTAAAATTGCAGCTTTGTTCATCTTTGTAATTGATTTATGCATGTTTAAGCTAGTGCTCTCTTAAAAATACAGAACTGAATTTATTTAAATGCTAGCTTAATTTTCAGCGGAGGTTATGATTAAAATAAAGACCCATAGTGTTTTATGTGCTCTCAAGTTATGAATAGATTAAAGATGTCTTTTATGCTCAAAAATATTGCTAACCTTGTCACAAATATCACTTGTGTGTTGCTCAACCTATCCAAAGCCTTATATATATTTGAGTGCATGAACCTTAGTGTACAAGATTTATTTTTGAGTGAGTTATTGCAGGCCATGATTTCTCTGGCCCGAGACTAAGAAGCTGGTCATTCCATTTTTGCGTATCTATCTTTTTGCTAGCCTTTTATCAGGTGCATTGTGTATCCCCGCATCGGAGATCTCACAAACTTCGCCGGATATCCACCCTTAAACCAAATATCATTTTTTGTGATTACCTCCTTGACCACAACCTATCGTTGAGAATGGATCATCAATTCAAGGAAGATCGCAAGACGGTGCCAACGTTGAAGATTTCAAGTATCTCTCCAAGGAAAAATATTCCGGTACCTACCTTATTTTTCGCCTCTTTGCTCGAGGACGAGCAACGTCTAAGCATGGGGGAGGAGGTAGGTACGGTGCAGTTTTAGAGTTCAAAGGGGAATATTTTAAAAAAATGATGAAAGAAAAAAAAAATCCGGTGATACTCATGACTTTCAAGGTATAAAAAATCAAAACTTCGTTGTGAAAGTCATGGACTGAATATATGACGAGGAAGAAAAAAAAATGAATGAATGAAAGAAAGAAAAGAATGAGAAATATGAGAAAGAAAAAAATGTGCGTAAAGTAAATTCCCTAGCTCTCTAAAAGTGCATTCAAGGCTTCAAGTTAAAAAGATCCATTCTCATTTTCCAACCATGTGCAATCCGATAACGAGGACTTCCTTTGTGCCTTGGGATCACTCTTTGCCATTTGCACATGTCCACTCATCTAAAAGTGTGTGTATTTTTTTCTCTTTCCCCTCCTTGATTAACATTATTTTCCAATGACCTTTTTGACGAGTCTCGGTAAGACCATGAGAAGCTTGTCTTGTTTTGACAATACCTCATTTATAAAATCTTGTTAGGACTAAACTTTCCCAAAGCTCCATATAAAGCCTACCACATATATATGAGAGGGAAAGGAGTAGAATATATAGGCTTGAGAGACAAGCGAGATGAGAGTTCATGAGCAATGCATGAGATGATTTAAATTTGTGAATTTGGTTTAGCTTTTCTTTATCTCGTTCTTTATTTCAAAAATTCTGAGATCTATTTAAAACTTTGTGAGCATGTTAATACTTGTGGGATAAGCTTAATAAGAATCTACCCTCCGTAGAGATGAAGGCTAGCACATTATGGAACTTCAATGAATTAAAATTCGAGAGCATTATGTTTTCTCATGTGTAATCAAGTGCAAAGTTTAAACATTGTTTAGCAATGATGATATCCATCGAAGGCTTACTCGAGGACGAGCAAGGTTTAAGCATGGGGGAGATGTTGACGGTGAAAATCCGTCAACCTAGCCATGAGTTTACCTTCGGTGTTGGCATTAGTTTTATACCTTATCCATTGGTACTAACCCCCGTGGTATAACAAGTTCACGTGTGCATGTCGTTTTTGGAGTTTAATGTTTATGCAGGGATTTAGTGTTGAATGCAAGACTTTCGGGATAAGTTCATCAAGCACCTCATGACAAGACCTTGAAGCCCCGAACAAGTCATGCAATGAAGCAAACTTAACTCCAAGAAGCGGGGGACTTGATCCGAGAAGACGACGGACTCCGGGGACCCGACCGGAAAAGTCTGCCGAATCTTGCAAGACAAGGAGTTGAGTCCAATTCGGAGAGAAACCGACGACATGGACCTACATGCGAAGGGGGAAGCATCCGAGAAGCAAGGGAACCGACCTCGGGCAAAGGAGCCCGCGGGGGCGGGCCTAAATGGGCCCGGGCCGGCACCGCCCGGTCCGGTCGGCCCGGGGCCCATTTAGGGCCCAAACCCGTCGCCCTTTGCCCTAGCCGCAAATCGGGCTATTTATAGTCCCCCGACCGAGAGCCATGCGAGAGAAGATTTCGTCTTCGGCCGCCGAGAAGCAGAGAAGAGAGGGACACCATCTAGGAGAGGAGAGGGTCGAGCTAGTTGACTAGGGTTCCCCTAGCCGACGTGGGAACCTTGCAAGGAAGACCACGTCGGAGTTCCCGGAGCTAGAAGCAAGATCAAGGAAGGATCCCGGTGGTGATCTTGTGTATGTATCATTGTTATAGTTGATTTATCAAGTTGAATCTTTTCTCAGCGATCAAGTGTTTCCTCGAAGATTTCGTTTTTCGATCGGCTTGGCTTATTTCAATTCTATTCTCGAGATAGATTACATAGGGTGTTCTTGTAGCCGCGGTGGCTAGAGGTACACACGGATCCTCCGAAAGAATCTCGACTTGTCTTTTGACTCGCCCTAAGCTCCCCGCATGAATAGGGATACGTTGTGACGAACGGGGGTCTCGAAAGGCGGATGTTTTCGGATTTGGACGGGAAACCACGATTTAAAGAGGCTTTTATTAAGATTCGATTTGCTACTTCTTCTTTTGCTTGGAACTTCAACAAAAGGCTTACCCCGATCCCTCTAGATCGGTTTATCTACCTAATCTTACTTTGTTTTCTCCGGTTTTTAGTAGATTAGATCTGTTTTGTGTCTTTTACTTAGATGCATTAGGTTCTTTATTGAAGATTGCGGTTACTTGGCTTTAATAGATTAAGTCTTGCGTCACACATTTGTTCCACGGATTCGATACCTTGGGTTCACCACTCGAGGGAAGAAGGGTCCCTTGACTACGACGGGAGACTTGTACGCTTGCGAGTCACGAACGAACTTTGATACAATTATTAACCGTCAACACACTCCGACCGGGTGGAGGGGGTCGCCGGTGATCCGCCCGCGTTCGCCGACGCCCAGGGGGAGCAGGAGCTGTGGGAAGAGCTCCAGCGCCACGGCGCCACGCTTGACCGTGCGCTGAACGAGGCGCTGAAGGTCCATTGCGGCCCCGCATGGCGCGTCTTCCAGGTAGGGCGTCGTTGCTTGTCTTCCTCTTTTTCTCCCTTTCGCACGCTGTCTTTGTTATCACGACGCTTACTGGCTCTGACTTGTGGGGGATAGGAGCTCGAGCGCCGCGCCCGCGACAAATACAACGCCTTCGACCAGGCGAACGCCGAGCTCCACCAGCTCCGGGAGCGATGCGGCGCCTTCGACGCGCTCGCCGACGCCCTCGGGACCCGGACGGTGGTTGTCGTATCGGGCGATGGCCTTGCGCGATGAGCTCCACGAGAGTATGAGCGCAGACCCGGCCGCTTCCTTCTAGCCTCGAGCGGGTTTGCACGGCCCTCATCGACCGTGATGAGGCGCCGCGGCGGCGGGCGCGCTCGGACCGGAGAAGATGCGGACGTTGGCGACCAAGCGGGAGGCGGAGGTGGCCGCCGTCCGCGGCGAGAACCGGGGGCTCCGCTCGTCGCTCAAGGGGAGCGCGGGCGCGGCGGCGCCGGGCCGAGGAGTGGGCGCGCGCGCTCGAGCAAAGGGCCAAGGAGGCCGACGACTTGAAGGCCGCCCTCGACGCCAAGGTCGCGGCGCTCGTCGCCTGCGAGGACCGCCCGCGGGGAGCGCACCGCCCGCCAAGGGGCTGAGGGGCGGCTCCAGCAGGAGCAGGCCGCCCTTGCTGGCGCCCGGTCGGCGCTAGAGCGAGGAGCGCGTCGCTTGCGAAGCGGCGCGTGTCGCCGGGAGGAGCGGAACGCCAAGCTCTCCAAGGTCGAGGGCGAGCTGATGGTGCTCATCATCAATAGCGCGAGCCGAGAGCCGGCCCTCCATGAGCGGGGGCGAGACCGTCAAGGGCCTCGAGGGCGGCGGTCGAGGCCGAGCGCCGTGCCCTCGAGGTGGAGAGGAAGCAAGTCGAAGGTGAGCCGCTGTTTGACTCCTGCTTTGTTGGTTTTCTGTTAGAGAATTCGCACTCCCTTCTCTGATTTCTTTCTTGTCTTGGTGACTCCTGGCTTGCGCATCGCTCTGGGGCACGCGGCCGAGCGAGCTGAGGCGCTGCAGGCTTCCTACAACTCCTCCGAGCGGGAGGCTGCGGGGAGTTGCGCGGTGCGGCCCCTCGAGACTCGCCGGGTCGTGGAGGAGGGCGAAGCGCGGTCCGGCGGCTCGTTGGCGCCGGCCGCGCGCGCCCTTAGCGGGCACGTCACGCGAGCGGATGCGCCGGGCGGCGCATGCGGGCGTCCGAGAAGGCCCTCGGAGTGGTACGGTCCCACTACGAGGTCAACTTCGAGGCGGCGGCGGAGGGTTACGTCGTCCCCGACGGTGTTGAGGACGAGGTGGCGATGGAGCGTGTGGACGCGCTCGGCCGCCGACGCCACCGAACGCTCGGCCGAAGCCTTCGAGGAGTTCCTCTTCCCGGACGCTGTTGACGCCGCCGCTCCTCCCGCCTGAAGACAGCTGGGCGCTAGGCCCGTTTTTGTTGATGTATCAGTACGCTGCCCATGCGGCTTTTGTAATTAAACAAGTTATTCTTGCCACAAACATCTGCCAATGTAAAGTGAAGTCTTTTGTTTACTACGCTTTTTTGTTTCTCCTTCTTTTTGAGTAGATTCTAGTTAGGGGAGTTCGATTTTCGCAGGTGGCCTGCTGGGTTGGAGGCGAGAGAGAAGGGCCGTATCCTCGCGGCGTGGGCTATCTCTGGCTCGCGCGCTCCTTCCGCTAGGCTGCCTGCGCCCTGTTCGAATCGTTGCTCGGGGTCGAAGTAGAAAACAAACTTAGCGCGCGTGAGTTGTTTCGTTTTTGCGCGAAAATGGGACCATTTTGGGGGGGATGCCCCCCGCAGTAGCCCCCGAGGGTAACTTGGGTTTCAGGGGAAAGCCGAGTTGCCCTTTGCATTAGATTTGTGGCGTTTACATAGTTGTCACCAACTGGGGCGTTGGTCATGTGATTTTTACAACAAAAAATACTTGGAAATCCTAGCTAGGGATAGAAGCGACGTAGCTGTTGGATGTTCCAAGCGTTGGTGAGCTCTTCACCGTCCTCGTTGGCCAGCTTGTACGTGCCGGGCTTGAGTACCTTCACCACGACATAGGGTCCCTCCCACGGAGGCGATAGCTTGTGGCGTCCTCGGTTGTCTTGGCGTAGCCTTAGGACCAGACCCCTTCGCCGAAATCCCGCCGCGTATCTTGCGTGCTTGGTAGCGCCTGAGGGACTGTTGGTACCTCGTGGAATGCATCAAGGCCACGAGGCGTGCTTCATCCAGCTGGTCCAGCGAGTCCTCGCGGGCTCGGCCGGTTGGCATCCTCGTCGTAGCCTCGAAGCACGGGCGACCGTATTCTAAGTCCGTGGGGGAGGACGGCCTCCGCGCCATGGACTAGGAAAAACGAAGTGAACCGGTGGCTGCGCTTGGGGTGGTCCTTAGGCTCCACACGACGGTGGCAACTCTTAGAGCCACTTTCGACCGGACTTATTCGGTGGTCGAAAATTTCGGGCTTAAGGCCTTGTAGGATCATGCCGTTGGCACGCTCTACTTGGCCGTTGGTCCGTGGGTGTGCCACGGGTGCCCAATCCACACGGACGTGGAATTTGTCGCGAACTCCAAGAATTTCCCCGCCCGTGAACCGGGACCCGTTGTCGGTGATGATGGAGTTTGGCACTCCAAAACGGTGGACGATGTCGGTGAAGAACGTCACCGCTTGCTCGGCCCGATATTTGTGATGGGGCGCACTTCCACCCACTTGGAGAACTTGTCGATCGCGCCAACAAGTGAGTGAAGCCCCCGGGCGCCTTTCGCAGGGGCCCGACGATGTCCAGCACCCACACAGCGAACGGCCATGTTATGGGGATGGTCTGCAGGACGTGAGCGGGAAAGTTAGACCTGCGGGCGTAAAACTGGCACCCCTCGCAGGTGCGTACGATATCGCTGGCGTCCGCGACCGAGGTGGGCCAGTAGAAGCCTTGGCGGAACGCGTTGCCAACGAGGGTACGCGGCGCCGCATGATGGCCGCAGATCCCGGCGTGGATGTCCCGCAGGAGCTCGCGCCCCTCGGGGATGGGCACGCATCGTTGCAAGATGCGGAGGCGCGCGCGCTTGTACGGCTCGGCGTCGACGAGGGGCAAATGACTTGGCCATCCGGCGATGCGTCTGGCCGCGGCCCGATCCGTGGGGAGTTCCCCTCGGTCCATCCAGGCCACATACTTGTCACGCCAGTCAGCCTTGACGGGGGCCGGCTCGATGTCCATCACGTCAGCCCCATAGGCGCCATACCCCTCGAGGAGGGAGAGCACGTACGCCTCGTTCGAGGGGTCCTCATCCATGGGTTCCGCACCCGATGGATTCGAGGGAGCCCCCGAGGGTTCCGCGTGGTTCGAGGGGTGAGGCTCGAGGGCGACCGAGGGTTGAGCGATATCGCGGGCGAAAACGTTCAGGGGGACGGTGATTCGCCCGGACGCGATCTTGGCCAGCTCGTCCGCCTCCTCGTTGTACCGGCGGGGCACGTGATTGAGCTCGATGCCGTAGAATTTGTCTTCGAGGGCTCGCACGGCCTTGCAGTAGGCCTCCATCTTGTCGTCATGGCAGCTCGCGTTCTTCATGACCTGGTCAATTACGAGCTGTGAGTCCCCTCGCACGTCGAGGCGTTTGACGCCCAACTCAGTGGCGATCTTGAGGCCGCAAAGGAGGGCCTCGTACTCGGCCATGTTGTTCGAGGCGGGGAAGTGGAGGCGCACCGTGTACCGCATGTGCTCCACGAGGGGTGACACAAAGAGCAGGCCCGCGCCCGCCCCTATTTTCATCACCGAACCATCGAAGTACAGAGTCCAGCACTCTGCTTGGATTTGCGGCGCTGGCAGCTGCGTATCCGTCCACTCAACGACAAAATCCGCCGGGGATGCGGGACTTGATGGCCTTGCGCGGGGCATAGGCGAGCGTCTCGCCCATCAGTTCCACGGACCACTTGGCGATCCTGCCCGCCGCATCAGGATTGCGGATGATCTCCCCCAGCGGGAAGGAGGGAGACCACCGTGACGGGGGTGGGCCTCGAAGTAGTGGCGGAGCTTGCGCCGCGCAAGGACCACCGCATACCGTTAACACCAAAATTTGGTAAGGAGTCTGACTTGTGGGTCCGGTTCGAAAAAGAGTCCGTCTGGTGGAAGGAAGGATATTTCTAGAGATTTTCGGCAAAGAGATCCGCGGTCGGCTATCTGCTCCAGTTCGGCAAAGGAATAGTAGAGCTGATTTTGCGGGATTGGACGGTGACGTGGCTCAATCAGAGGAAGCGAATGGATGGATAGGCGATCGAGGTTTAGCTAGGCAATGAATCCATTCGCGGTTGTAATCAACAGGGTATAAATACGATCCCTGGATGTATGTAACAAACACGTTCATTCCTCAATACACACCGGCCTTACGCCAAACCCTAGAGTCCTTGTCGTGTCGTCGAGTTCTTCGAGAGGGCCAATCGATCCGTCGACCTCCGTGAGTACCGGCAACCTTGTATCATGTCTAGTATCATGCGGTGGATTTAGATCTGATGCAAGTAGTCTTGTTACCATGCTTCGTGTCATGCGGTAGATTCAAGCTTGGTTCAAGAGGGTTTCTTGTTAGATCATGAGCCATGCGGTAGGCTAAGATCTGGCTTGAAGCTAGTTATCGGCTCTATTGGATTTTGGCAAGATCCAATAGATTCATTAAGTTATCCCGTGTTATCATGAGTTTTACTTTATGTTTTAATTCATGTAACACACCCTTGCCCAATCTAGATGGGTTTGGATCGGCTATGTTCCTTTTAAGATCCGTGCATGAGCAAGTTTCGTGTTTTGACGCGTGGATCTCGTGCTCTTCGATAGCCGAAACCGAATCAATCTAGGTTGTTACGTGTTGCGGGTTCAAGCTTGCTTTGTTCGTATAAATCTTGAAAGAGCCGGGTATCATGCGGTAGATGCAGGTTTTTGGGTTGCCTTGGAGCTAATCATCCGGTGGATTAGATTTCCAATTCAGTCTGATAGATTTATTCACGTGGTAATGTTTGTTCCTTCTTCATGGACCCGAATCGGGTATTGTTCGGCCGTATTCGGTTATGTTTTCACGAGTAGATCATGTGCATTAATTGTGCTTTAAATGACGTATGCTCTTAGCTTTCCATATTTAGATTGTATCATGCGGTGGGATAGATCTATTTGTGGAAAGTGGTACGTTTTTCATGCAAGTTGTATCATGCGGTGGATAGATTTGCTTGATATCGTGCCCGACGGATCTTAGAGTAATTAGACATGCGGTAGACTAATGCTTTGGATCTGTGCATGCTTATTTAATACATGATCATGTTCGTGCTTTACTTTATTTGTTCAATGTTGATTTTTCATGAAGATCGATCACGACTCTGCACGTGTATCTATGTTTATCCAAAGATCGATCGTTTGTCATGCTTACGTCATCCATTCGGCAATGTTCTTTTTCCCTTTGCGGTTACCCGAATGGTCATGGTTCTTTGACAGGTAGCTTTGCATAGCTACATGTCATCTTACTTGGCTTCTTAGCCGTAAATATGGAACGCGTGCGGTACCACCGCAAGTTCCAAGCTTTGGTATTTAATTGTTTTATCTTTTGTTAATTTTCGGGAAAAATTGAGCGGCACGTCACTCTCTCTCTCTCGCGCGTGCGAAGCTAGCTTTTTCGGGCTTGCCGTGTGATTGGCGTCGAGTGCACATTTTGCGTCAACACACTTTTTGGCACGCCGGTGGGACAACGGCCGAATTGGTTCAAGATGCCCGAAGTCTCGGACCTCCGGATGTCAACATCGAGGAGCTTTCCCCGAGCAAACATCGGCGGCTCCTAGACGCCGTGAATCGGTTTCGGCAAAAGTGTCTCATGTCGTTTAAGAAGAATCGAAGTGGTGTACCGTATCTAAGGAATGACACCGCCCGAGTGCCGCTGCCGGGAGAGAGCGATGCCTCAACCCAACGAGGAGAAGGAGGAATGCGCACGGATGTTCCAAGAGTCGGTAGACGACATGCTCACCAAGCACAACCGAGGCTTTCCTCGGGTCGCTCCCGGCGGATGATGGTGGCCCTCTTTGGCCGGCGCGGGGCAAGCGTTCGGGAAGGCGCCCGCCGGAAGAGCACCGTGGAGCCGGGTGAATCAAGCTCTCGGCCCGCCGCTACGGAGCCAATTGCGGCGACCTCCTCCTCAAAGCTCCGGGAGCCAAACATTCCAACCTCCTCCGCAGGGCGCCGGGGGGCAGCCAGTTCAGCCCCCGTTGCAAGCTTCAGGAAGTCAACCAATCCTGCCGCCACCACAGAGCAGCACGGGTCAGCCTGTGCAACAGCCGAATCCGTACCAGCCTACGTACGGAGACCTAGCGTTCGGCTCATCTGGGGCCCCACTCGACCCCAGTCGAAGAATAGCTCCGTCGACCAACTGGCTCCAGAGGAATTTGTACGGCGGCGGTTATCATGAAGTGGGAAATTACGGAGCGTTCGATGCCTTCCCGCACCCAGGGTACGCGCGCGGGCCGCAGCGCTCAAGAGGAAGACGCCCTAGCACGCAAGATGGCCGAATTGATGCAGAATCAGTTCGGCCTCAAGCCAAAGATGCAGGGCCCCACCTATAAGCCACCGTTCCCAGAGTGGTACTATAACGTGCTCCTGCCGCCGAGGGTGAAGCCACCGACGGAATTCACAAAGTTCTCTGGGCAGGACGAGACAAGCACGGTCGAGCACATCGCCCGTTATCTCATGCAGCTTGGGGAATGCTCGGCCGAGGAGGCGTTCAGGGTTCGCTACTTCCCCGCCTCACCGACGGGTCGGCTTTTCGGTGGTTCTCATCCCCGCCTCCCCGAGTCGGTGGCCGGATGGAAGGACTTGGAGCGTAAATTCCACGCTCATTATTTCGGCGGCGGCTCCGAAAAGAAGGCGATTGATCTCGCCACCCCGAAGCAAAGGCACGGCGAGACACCACCGGAGTTTCTTAGAAGGTTCGGGGGAAGTCAAAGGCATGTGCTTCTCGGCCGAACTTGCCGGACGATCGGCCTAGGCGATATGGCCGTCGCCGGGATGTTGCCGGCCGTGCGCGAAAAGCTATTTGGGATGGAATTTGAAAACTTGGGCCAGGATTTGTCACAAAAGTTATCTTTGATGAGCAATCGAGCGTATGGCCTCAAGAAAGACCCCAAGTTTGGCAAGCGACACGACGTCGGCCGACATCTACAATCAATTCTTGGACAAGGCCGATTTGTTCGAGGATTCGACGACGAAGTGGAGATAGGCTGCAGCGAGAGATCATGTGGGGTAAAGAGCCCTTGACAATGAATCGGCGGTGGGTCAAGCGGACCAAAGGGACTTACGACTTCGACATCACAAAGGCCGATAAGTTGTTTGAGCTCTTGGTAAAGGAAGGCCGAATCAAGGCGCCCGAAGGGCATTCTATGCTTCGGCTTCGATGGAGTCAAAGCGAAACGTTACCGCGGCTTCCATGACAGGGGACTCGCACTCCATCAACGATTGCGGGGTCTTCGGGATGAGGATCCGAAGGCTATCCAGGAGGGGCACCTCAAGTTCGATAACAAGATGAAGCTAGATGGCCACCCCTTTCCTCGAACATGCTCGGCTTCTCTCGTCAATGCGATAACGGCGAAGAAAAGGGGAAGGTCAAGGTCCCGACCTCGCCGAGGTCCAAGCAAGGTGGATCGGTGGACCGGAGCGCCGGGTGACCCTAGAGCAAGTGCGGGCGACGCCCCCGCGTTCTCAAGAGCCACATCGAGATTGGGGAATCGTCCAGGCCTAGACCCAAGGTGACGTCACGCATTCTCCTCAACAAGTGGCAACGCCAGATGGAGAAGGAACGCTACCAGAAGCGTCGTCACGAGGAGGAGAAGCGCAGGGCTGAAGAGGAAGCGCGCAGAAGGGACCAAGAACAGTACACGCGCGAGCAGGAGCGCGCCCACTGGGGGTGCGCCTTCTTCGAGCACCGCCGGAATGAGGGCCTAAAGCTGCCCACATTGAGGAAGCGTCCCGAATGCGGCGACGGATATGTTGAGTACGGGCGAGGAAGCGCAATCGCCGATCCGTCCATGAGAGACTTGGAAGGGTCCACCCGAATGGGGATCGGCGGCAAAAAATTGAAATCATTGATCATCCCGGGGAAGCGCCAAGCTGATCTTAGGTGGGCTGATCAAGAGGAGGACGAGGATGTTCACGTCTGGCAGAAGGGGCAGTGGTGCCCGCCGGTCTACGCGGGGAGCCGAAAAGGCGGGTCCGGCGCTTGAGGAACCGCGAGATGAAACAAGCCGGGATCCGGACGAGGCGAAGTGGCGCCCCAAGGACCGCCCGGAAGGATCGAAGCGTTCGGCTATCGCTTGCATGGTATACTTCCTGCCGAACGAGTTCATGGCTCCCGCTAACCAGGTTATGCGGGGAGGAAGCTTCCTTTGATGACGAGCGCCCGAGGAGATGATGGCACAACTGGTGCTTGCCAAGCAGGCCGTCTTCGACAAGCCGGCCAAGAATCGCCATATGAGGCCGCCGTACTTGAGGGGGTACGTCAATGGCAAGCCATTGACCAAGATGTTCGTCGACGGCGGGGCGGCAGTCAACGTCATGCCGTACACCACCTTCAGGAAGCTTGGCATGGGCCCGAGCGATCTGACACCTACGAGCATCATCCTGAACGACTTCGCCGGGAACCCCTCAGACACCAAGGGATGCGCTCACGTGGACTTGATGATCGGGTCCAAGACGCTGCTCACCACCTTCTTTGTCATCGAAGGCAAGGGAGCCTACAGCCTGCTGCTTGGGCGGGACTGGATTCACGCCAAGCTGCGCGCGTCCCATCCACCATGCATCAACGGCTTATCCGGTGGGTGGATGACGAGATCGAGGTCGTCCGGGCGGATGACTCCGTGAGCGTGGCCAACATGGAACCGGCCTTGCGGGAGTACCAAGGCATCGATTGCTTCTCGGGGAAGGAGCGGGGAGAAGGTCCTGTTGAACCCGTCGGCGGTGACCAACGGCCGATTCAAGCGATCGGCTCTTATAGTAATTTTTAATGGAGAACCCCGTGGATGGCACTGATGGCAAGTTAGGACGAGGATTCATGTCGGCCGATAATCTGGAAGAAGTTGACATTGGAAGCGGTGATAAGCCAAGGCCGACGTTCATCAGTGCAAATTTGCAGCCAGACTTCAGGGGGAACTTAATTGAGCTTCTCAAAGAATATAAAGATTGCTTCGCACGGGATTACTCGGAGATGCACGGATTGGATCGTTCCATCGTCGAGCACCGGTTGCCAATCAAGCCTCGGTTTCAAACCATATAAGCAACCGCCCCGGAAAATCTACAAGGATGAAGTATTGGCCGATGTGAAGAAGGAGATCGAAAGATTACTTGACGCAAACTTCGTTCGGCCGTGTAGATATGCGGAGTGGATTTCTAACATCGTCCCGTGTATAAGAAGAATGGAAAAATGAGAGTTTGCATAGATTTCGGGGACCTAAACGAGCTACTCCCATGGATGGATACCCGATGCCTATTGCCGATTTGTTGATTGACGCCGCCGCTTTGGACACAAGGTGATTAGTTTCATGGATGGCAACGCGGGATACAATCAGATTTTCATGGCAATAGAAGACATCTCGAAGACGGCCTTTAGATGCCCTGGTCATATAGGCCTATTTGAATGGATAGTCATGACATTTGGGTTGAAAAATGCCGGTGCAACCTATCAGCGGGCCATGAATTACATTTTTCATGAGTTGATCGGCAAAACTGTGGAAATCTACATCGATGACGTGGTGATCAAGTCCTTAAGTCATGACACCCATCTAGAAGATGTGAAGAAGACCTTGGAATGCACCGGAAGCATGGCCTAAAGATGAATCCAAACAAGTGTGCATTTGGGGTGTCAGTTTGGAGAGTTCCTGGGGGTTTTTGGTCCACGAAGGGGGAATCGAGGTTGGCAAGAAGAGCATGAAAGCCATTGATGAAGTCGTTCCTCCGACCAACCTCAAGGAATTGCAATCCTTTGCTCGGCAAGATCAACTTCGTGAGAAGATTCATCTCAAATTTATCACGAAGGTGTTGCCATTCTCTCCATTGCCGAAGCTAAAGAAGGATCGAAATTCACATGGGGCGACGAACAACAAAAGGCTTTCGATGAAATCAAGCAATACATGAAGGAGCCGCCGGTCTTTGGTTCCTCCTCGACTTGGACAAGCCTTTCAAGTTGTACGTGGCGGCCGATACCCAAACTATTGGATCGGCCCTTATTCAAGAATTCGAAGGAAAGGAGCGGGTAGTAGCTTATCTTAGCCGAAAACTACTTGATCCCGAAACCGAGGTATTCGGCTATAGAGAAACCGTGTCTTTGCGTATACTACTCGTGTACAAAGTTTCGGCACTACTTGTTGAATGCCGGATGCACCGTATACTCGAAGTTTGATGTGATAAAACATATGTTATCTACGCCAATTTTGAACGGTCGGATTGGCAAATGGATTTTAGCTTTATCGAATTCGAGTTGAAGTTCGAATCGGCAAAAGCCATCAAAGGTCGGATCATTGCCGATTTCATAAGCGAACATCGTGACCCTTCAATTAGTCTACTTGAAATTACCCCTTGGGCTTTATTTTTTGACGGGTCATCATGTGGCAAAGGTGGGGGAGTAGGGATCTGCTAATTTCGCCCAAAGGTGAGATGTTCGAATTCGCTATTCCTATACAACCCACTGTCACAAATAACCAGGCTGAATACGAGGCACTACTTCGAGGGCTTCAATATTTGAGAGAAGCTGGGGCCGTGTCGGTTGAGGTCTATGGAGATTCGAACTAGTAATCAAGCAATTGAACGGCCAATACGAGTGCAGGAGCGAAGCGCTGAGGAGTTACTACGAAGAGTGCAGGGAAATCTTGAAGAGCTTCCCACTGGTAACCCTACAGCACATTCCTAGAGAGCATAACGAAGAAGCAAATAGGCTAGCTCGGAGCGCCTCGGTTACAAGGAGAGTCAAGAAGCATTTCTTTGCAGAGGCGTGTGCACTAGGGGTGGATCTTGCGAGAAGATGATTGGAGGAAAGAGATCGTTGATTACTTAAGAGATCCATCCCGAAAAGTCTCTAGGAAGCTCGGTACAAAGCAATTAAGTTCGTTCTTCCGGATGACAATTTATTCTATAAATCATTAGACGGAGTATTGCTACGATGCACCGGGTCCGAGAAGAAGCCAAGAACATGATGAGCGACGTGCATGATGGGATATGTGGAGCGCACCAATCGGCCTATCGGATGAAATGGGTCATTAGACAAGCCGGATGCTTTTGGCCGACGATATTAGAGGATTGCTTTGAGTATTACAAGGGATGTCAAGACCGCCGTGAAGTTCGGGAATATTCAAAGAGTCCCCGCATCAGCATTGAATCCCATCATCAAGCCATGGCCATTCAGGGGCTGGGGTATAGACTTGATTGGCCAAATTAATCCGCCGTCTAGCAAGGGGCATAAGTTCGTGCTTTTGGCTACGGATTACTTCACCAAATGGGTCGAGGCGATCCCACTGAAGAAAGTGACGTCAGAAAACATGATCGAGTTCGTCAAGGAACACATCATCTATCGATTTGGGATCCCTCAGACGATTACCACCGACCGGGGGGCACAATTCGTGTCATTGGAGTTTAGAGATTTTGCCGAAAGCATGGGAATCAAATTGTTTAATTCCTCTCCGTATTATGCTCAAGCTAACGGTCAAGCGAGAGGCTTCTAATAAAATCATGATCAAGCTGATACAGAAGAAGATCGATCAGAAGCCAAGGAGGTGGCATTCGGTACTCAGTGAAGCGTTGTGGGCTTACCGAATGGCCCCCCATGGAGCTACAAAGACTTCTCCTTACGAGTTGGTTTACGGGCATCATGCGATCCTGCCCTGGGAAGTGCAATCAGAGTCAAGGAGAGTAGTGCTGCAAAACGATTTGAGCTCCAAGGATTACAGTGGCCTAATGATGGATGAATTAGAAGATTTGCATATGATCCGTCTCAGGGCCCTGGAAAACATCGAGAAAAACAAGCTGCGAGTCGCCAAGTACTATAACAGGAAAGTAAAGGTAAAGCAATTCGCAGAAGGCGATCTAGTTTGGAAAGCGCTATTGCCGATTGGAACTAAATACGGTGAATTCGGCAAATGGTCCCCTAGCGGGAGGGGCCTTTTCGTGTGGTCGGATGCGTCCCTGGTAATGCATACATATTAAAAACTTTGCTAGGGGAAGAATTTTCCGCTGCGATAAATGGAAGATATCTCGAAGAAGTATTATCCTAGCATTGAGATCGATCGGTGATTACACACATACGGCACAAAATAGCCGGCGCTCAAAGACGAGGCCGCCTTCGAACAAAATCTATGAACAAGAAAGAATGGCCGAGTGCTCGGATGCATTGCCCTTAGCTCAATACTACATTACAACCGTTTCTTGCGGGATTACACATAGCGAGCCCCGATGGTCGGGTCCCCTAAGGGGTAGGAAGCGAGAAGGCGTGGAGAAAGAAGCGAAAGTATGATTCAATCTTTTCTTTGCTTCTTCGGTACGTCGCTCCCTCTTCGGTTGTTCCGGGACCACCGTGACGGCGACTTGGAACGCGCGAGGATGACCATGATTGGCGGCCTCTACCAAGCTATCCCGGGCCGCCTTCGGGTTCGTACTGTCGAGAGACATCCGGAGCAAAAGAATCAAGGTTAGGGGCAAGAAATCCGGATACAAACATAAAGGAGTCGAAACATTTACCCCCTACTAGCGCTTCCCGGCGCCATGCGACGCTCGCGCTCGGCTGGCAACGGACGGACATGTCCCCGAGGCCATGCTCCGGGTGCCGGACACGGCGGCGGAACCGATGGTTAGCCCTCTCGCTCGGGCGTGGCATCCTGCGCCGGGGGAGGAATCGGAGGAGATGTACTCGGGAACATCTTCGGTCCCGATGACCTCTTCGGGAAGCAAATCAAGGACCGAAAAGGGCAAAAGGAAAACATGAAGCGCAAGATCAAAGCGAGGAGAACAAGGAGCAGATCAAGAGAGAACTCACTTCCGAATCGTACGCTTCCTTGATGAGCCGCTCCCCTGAGGTTGTTTACCCTTGTCCATGGCGTTGGGGTTTTTTCCTCTAGCGAGCGGGGAAGAGACGAGAAATGATGGAGGAGTGTGCGAGTGGATTTGCGAGCACCCCACGGGCTATTTTATTGACCAAGGAGGCGCATTGGGAGTGATGATTTGGCCGGACACACCTTTGTTGGAATACCAAGCGGCAGGGTTTTCCACCAAGTGCGAAGGGTTTTCTTTTGAACGGTGTTTACGGATTGCCGAATTGGGATCCTTTGTGGATTTTGCGCCAAGGGGCAGTTGTTCGCGCGCGTTCGGCTAAAGACAGTTCCCAGATGCATTCAAAGAAGACAAAATTCACAGATGCAAATGCGAAGGGAGACATCACGGAACAAATGCGAGAATTTAAAAGTTCATCATATATTGCCGAGCATTTACACATCCCTAGTACAATCTAGTCAAAGAGCCTATTCAACACGGATTGGGGATGGGTAATTTCGGCAATGGCGTCGCCGTGGCCGTCGAGGCGCTCCGGGGATGAGCTCGATCTCGTCGATGTCCTGCGGCGCGCCGCCACGAAAGCCACGCGGCCTGGTGGAGTAGTCGACGTCCGTATGCGTCGCCATCGCGGCCCGGGGCCCAAGGTGGTGCCCAAGCGAACACCGTGAACGGCCACCTCGTCGACGCGGCGCTCCACCGCGGCCGGCCGCTCCGCCGGCGTGTCGCCGTGGGCATTCACCTTCTCGGCCAATTAAACTACCGGCGCCTTTGGGCGGTTGAGCTCGGCGTCGCGGCTGCGAAAGACAAACAGAAGAGATTAGCATCAAAGGCCGAGCTAGACCAAGAATCAATCTCAGGGCCATACCGTCAATGGCCTCCAGCAGCTGTTTGCGCTGGTCCTCCCATTCTAACTCGGCCACGCCCGCTTTCTTGGAGACGTCCTCCAGTTCGCGACGGGACGCCTCTAACTCCTCCTTGTAGCGGATGGCGTACGCTTCCCCCGTACGGTGCGGGGGAGTGGCCATCGGACTCGAGGAGTCATGCGGGGAGGGGCCGATTGACCGGCGCACGGGGCGGATTCCACCGAATCGGCCCCGAAAAGGGATAGATGATCGTCAAGGCAAAGGAAGATTAAAAAGCGAGAATCACGAGAGGAGAGGTTGACGGTCGTCACCGCCGCGCGCATTGGCGCTGCTCCCCTCGGCCTCGTCGGAGGCACGGCGGCGGTTGAGGCGGCGCACCATTGTGGTTTGGGATGCGCCTTGTTTGCGAGAAGACTCAAGATTGGCAAAGATTCGAGAGCTAGAAGGCACGGTGGAGAGCTAGGGGCACCTATGGCAACATTTATAGGCACTGGCGGGGGTGAATCGTGGCTTCGAGTCGTGGGCGTGGATCGTGGCGCACGTCCCAATAAAATCGGAAGGTGGAAAGATTTCCTTGACCAACCCGCCGGCGGGTCGTTTGGAGTTCTAAGGCCGGACCGTGCGCGGGTCGATTGGTTCGGCTAAGGGAACTCAAGGTGTCGATTCGGGAGTTAGCGTTTCACTGCCGAATGGGTCGTTCGACGTTACATCTCAAAGTACGCAAAAGAAAGGAAACAAATCACAAGGAGATATTACGAGAACGACCGGTTCAATTTTACATCAATAAGGATTCGGGCATTCGGGAGTTTGGCAAGAACACGACGAACATTGGATGTTATCAAACGGGAATTGTCCAGACATCTCCCGACGGTCTTTTGGGCGCCGGATAAGTCGGTGAGCTCCGCATCGCATTGCTTTATTCGGTGACGGCCGATTCTACTTCCGCTTGGGTCTTTGCCATCAATCCGGGGAAGTTCGGCTATTTTCTTTTGGTCAATCTCCATCTCCGCCGACGGGCTTCTCGGCTCGGCCTCTAGAGCGGCCTTCCTAGCGGCTTTCGGATCATAAGAAGCTTGCGGGTTAGCCAATGCATCTTTATGGTTCTCTGCTTGGGATTGTGCCCCGTTCATGGCTTGTTCGGCATCAGTTTTCCTTTTCTCAATGGCCGGACGGGAGCGCAATTTCCTCCAAGCGCGCCTCAAGGGTACATAAAGGGGCTCTAAGTCATAGACGGATGACAGAGAAGCTCGATGTCTTCGGGGGAGTTCTTAACTAATGGGTTCAAACATTTCTTCGAAATGATGGAGATCATTGAACCGATCCCGAGCATCTTTCTCTAGCCGAGCGGCAATTTATGTAAGCTTGGACAGCACTTCATTTGGCAGCGGCTGGAATACTCCTTCCATCACCTCAGCAGCTGAATTGTTCTCTGATGGCAGGCTTGGTGATGATGGAACTTGATCCTGATGAACAACATTGCCGAATTAAGGATACTAAACACCAAGGCACCAGAATTGAGTACGGGTGGTTACCTCATGGCTGGTTTCTTGAGTAGGGGCAATCACAGGTGAAGAGGACGCTCCAAGAAGAGCCGAAACTTCTGAGCTAAGGGGTGCCGATGCGGGCATTGGCAGCTCATGGGTTTACGGGCTGGAGAGGAGTCGGGTCTGCCGCCTCTGGTGGGTTGGCTATCTCTGTTGGACCAATAGGCGATGGCATCCTGGGGGAATTTGGTAGCCCCGGTTGAGTTGGGAGATTCATCTGCGGAGAGTGTATTGCTTCGAGAAGGTGACGAAGATGAGATCTCCACTGGGATGGGCAATTCAACCCTGGATGGACTCGCTTGTTGAACCACTGGAACATCTACAAGCGGTTCTCTCACGGCTTCTTCGCAAATGTCCAATTGAAGGGATAAGTGCCGGTGCTCATCCTTGAGAAAAAACAAGAAAGGTCATACCGGTGGATGGAGCATCGGCGGTACGCTCGGCTCGAAGGCTGCCGGGCTCGGTCCGAAAACACACAATGATATGATCCATCAAGAACGAGTGACCCGGTAATCAAGAAGGTAAAGGTGTTTACCTCAATCGGCACTTTCTTGACGGTTCTCCTCCTTTTAGCACTTGGAGGGGCAATCGGATGCGGACCTTGCCTCCCGTCGACGAACAAGGCTAGAAAGGCGGGATCGGTGGTAGCATACACGGCCATTAGTTGATGCAGGGTTGTGGATTTAAACCCCAGATCTGAAATTGGACCTTCGGCATTATAAGTAATTACCCTGGCTCGAGGGGCAGGCACTGTGTTCTGTGGACAGAAAATGAGGGTCAGGATCATGAATAAAAGAGAAAAAAGGTCTGATCAAGGGGCTCATTGTATTACCTCTGAAGTTGGCAGAAAGTCAGACACCAACTCTGCACAGAATACATGAACAGGTTCACTGAAGATGTGGTCATGAAATTCTTGCCACCAGGAGTTGAAGGTAGGGTGAACTATGGTTGTGGGCACAAAAGGACATGTGTAGACAGTGGGACTGCACACATAGTTGAAAACTCTGCTGCTTGCATCGGTTCTTTGATTTCCTCCCGGGTTTGAGGAATTCATGCGAAACAATCTTGGGGGTATCCGGCCACATCCGGGTTGCCCGGCCATTACATTAGGTGGTAGTACTCATAAGTGCGACATTCCGTCTCCCTCCATTGAACTCGGCCGGTAATATGCATGGGCGGATTATGATGTTAAAGATCTCCAAGAATCCCCTATCTTGATGGCGGGCTCAAAGGTAAATTCGACGGGGAAGGTTAAAGTATCATTGCCTAGATAAGGAAGCCAAAGAGGGTTGGAGAAGCCTTTGAAGAACAACTCGAAGAGGCTGGATGATGTCTGTTGGATGATAACGATTGAAGCTTGCTTCTCCATAGTTTTGGCATCCTCTCGGTAACTTGAGGCTCTCCTTCGGGGGATTGGACAAAGGGAAGAACCCGGAGTTCAAATCGACGCCTACAATCGATGCATGTGGAGGCCGGCCATATTTGAATAAACCACCAAGGGCCATTGACGCATGTTATCCTGCGGTCGGTGTACATTTGGGTAACGATCGATGAAGCATATGATATACACCGCCCAAGAAGAATTTTCCCGAGAGGAGGCGATTGCCACTAGCAAGATGAATCGCCATTGCAATATGATTCAAAGTGGGTTCGTTGGCCTTGCCACAGAAGACAAATCTGCATAGCCACATGTTCAGAAAAGCTCTGTATTCAACTTCGCCAAGGGGATTATCTCTCATGTGCTTCAGGATATAATGCTTGTAGCCATTCCCTGGTTTTACCCCTGTCTGGCGTGAAGAATTTTTGAAGTTCCAGGGCTGGACAGATCCGGTGACGTCAAGGCCGGTGATCATGTATACATCGGCCAAGGTTGGGGACATTGGGCCATGCCCAAAGAGGAAGGCGTTGACGCCATTTGACCAGAAGTGGCATGCGGCTATCAGAAGATCTTCATTCTTGGGTGTCTCAGCTACGGATAACTCCAGACATTGAGCGATACGGAGAGCATCCAGTTGGTCAATCCACTCTTATCCGCAAGAATCCTCCGATACCAAGTCTTCCGGCCGCAATTGGGGGCAAAGGCCGGTTCTTGAACGCATCTTGCCACGCGGGGAGGTGGAGATAAAGGCGCCTTGAAGGGGATTCTGCGAGATTCGGCGGCAATAAAATCTCGAGGGTCGGGATTCCCTTCGGGACCAAGATAATAAGGCCGCGAATTGGCCTCAATAGGAATCGGAAGAGCGAGAGAAGGTTCCTGGAGGAGAGCGGAAGAGGAAAATCTCGGGTAAAATTGAAAACCTAATGCCGAACAAAGGTTTGGAGGGGTGAATTTACCCGAGCGACTTGGTTTTGAGTTGCCATTGGAGGTTCAAGCTCGGAACGCGGGGGGATCTAGGGTTGGATGCGAACGAAGATTCGGCGGATTGCGAAGAGCGAGGTGTTGACGAGATTTAACTCAAGGATTCGTGGTGGAGTCAATTGTGGAACAAAATTACTTTTATCCCACAATTGAAGGGGCATGTGTTAACACCAAAATTTGGTAAGGAGTCGACTTGTGGGTCCGGTTCGAAAAAGAGTCCGTCCGGGTGGAAGGAAGGATATTTCTAGAGATTTTCGGCAAAGAGATCCGCGGTCGGCTATCCGCTCCCGGTTCGGCAAAGGAACGATGAGAGCGATTTTGCGGGATTGGACGGTGACGTGGCTCAATCGGAGGAAGCGAATGGATGGATAGGCGATCGGGTTTAGCTAGGCAATGAATCCATTCGCGAGTTGTAATCAACGGGGTATAAATACGATCCCTGGATGTATGTAACAAACACGTTCATTCCTCAATACACACCGGCCTTACGCCAAACCCTAGAGTCCTTGTCGTGTCGTCGAGTTCTTCGAGAGGGCCAATCGATCCGTCGACCTCCGTGAGTACCGGCAACCTTGTATCATGTCTAGTATCATGCGGTGGATTTAGATGTGATGCAAGTAGTCTTGTTACCATGCTTCGTGTCATGCGGTAGATTCAAGCTTGGTTCAAGAGGGTTTCTTGTTAGATCATGAGCCATGCGGTAGGCTAAGATCTGGCTTGAAGCTAGTTATCGGCTCTATTGGATTTTGGCAAGATCCAATAGATTCATTAAGTTATCCCGTGTTATCATGAGTTTTACTTTATGTTTTAATTCATGTAACACACCCTTGCCCAATCTAGATGGGTTTGGATCGGCTATGTTCCTTTTAAGATCCGTGCATGAGCGAGGTTTCGTGTTTTGACGCGTGGATCTCGTGCTCTTCGATAGCCGAAACCAAATCAATCTAGGTTGTTACGTGTTGCGGGTTCAAGCTTGCTTTGTTCGTATAAATCTTGAAAGAGCGGGTATCATGCGGTAGATGCGAGTTTTTGGGTTGCCTTGGAGCTAATCATCCGGTGGATTAGATTTCCAATTCGGTCGATAGATTTATTCACGTGGTAATGTTTGTTCCTTCTTCATGGACCCTGAATCGGCTGTTCAGCCGTATTCGGTTATGTTTTCACGAGTAGATCACGTGCATTATTTATGCCTTAAATGACGTATGCTCTTAGCTTTCCATATTTAGATTGTATCATGCGGTGGATAGATCTATTTGTGGAAAGTGGTACGTTTTTCATGCAAGTTGTATCATGCGGTGGATAGATTTGCTTGATATCGTGCCCGACGGATCTTAGAGTAATTAGACATGCGGTAGACTAATGCTTTGGATCTGTGCATGCTTATTTAATACATGATCATGTTCGTGCTTTACTTTATTTGTTCAATGTTGATTTTTCATGAAGATCGATCACGACTCTGCACGTGTATCTATGTTTATCCAAAGATCGATCGTTTGTCATGCTTACGTCATCCATTCGGCAATGTTCTTTTTCCCTTTGCGGTTACCCGAATGGTCATGGTTCTTTGACAGGTAGCTTTGCATAGCTACATGTCATCTTACTTGGCTTCTTAGCCGTAAATATGGAACCGTCACGGTACCACCCGCAAGTTCCAAGCTTTGGTATTTAACCTGTTTTATCTTTTGTTAATTTTCGGGAAAAATTGGCGGCACGTCACTCTCTCTCTCTCGCGCGTGCGAAGCTAGCTTTTTCCGGCTTGCTTTGTGTGATTGGCGTCGAGTGCACATTTTGCGTCAACACATACGGCGGCTTCTAGACTTGAGGGTAGCGCGTCTTGGTGTCAGACAAGACCTCGGCGATGTAGTAGACCGGCCGATGGACCGGCGGGGCGTGCTCTTCCTCCGTGCGCTCCACCACGATCACAGCGCTGACCACCTGGGTGGTCGCGGCCACGTAGAGCTGCAGAGGTTCGCCGTCCTGCGGCGGCGTGAGGAGCCGGGCCGTGCGTCGGTGGACGCCTTCGGCTTGTCGAGCGCCTCCACGGGCCTCGGCGGTCCGAGAGAAGCGCTCGTGCTTCTTGAGGAGGCGATAGAGGGGCAGGCCCTTCTCGTCGAGCCGCGAGATGAAGCGGCTCAAGGCGGCAAGGCACCCAACACCTTTTGCACCCCCTTGAGGTCCCGGATCGGGCCCATTCGTTCGAGGGCCGTGACCTTCTCGGGGTTGGCCTCGATCCCCCGTTGGGAGACGATGTATCCCAGGAGCATGCCTCGCGGCACTCCAAAGACACACTTTTCGGGGTTTAATTTGACCCCATTGGCCGTAGGCGGCCGAACGCGATGCCAAGGTCGCCAACCGGGTCGTCCGCCCGCTCGGTTTTCATGACGATGTCATCCACGTACGCCTCGACCGTCCGTCCGATGTGGTCCCCGAAGACGTGCCGCATGCGGCGGCGGTATGTCGCACCCGCGTTTCGGAGGCCGAACGGCATCGTGACGTAGCGAACATCCCGAACGACGTGATGAACGAAGTCGCGAGCGGGTCGGACTCCTTCATTTTTATTTGATGATACCGGAGTAGGCATCAAGGAAGCGAGCAATTCACACCCGGTAGTTGAGTCAACAATTTGATCAATGCGTGGCAAAGGAAAAGGAACTTTAGGACATGCTTTATTAAGACGGGTATAGTCTATACACATCCGCCACTTCCCATTCTTTTTCTTTACAAGTACGGGGGTTTGCTAGCCACGTTGGGTGGAACACCTCCTTGATGAACCCGGTCTCTAGAAGCTTCCGCAGCTCCACTCCAATAGCCCGTCGCCGCTCCTCGTCGAAGCGGCGCAGCCATTGTTGCACGGCGCGAGCGTGAGGCGGGATGTCAAGGGAGTGCTCGGCGACCTCCCTCGGGATGCCTGGCATATCCGAGGGGCTCCACGCGAAGATGTCGGCGTTGGCGCGGAGGAAGTCGACGAGCACCATTTCCTATTTGGGATCGAGGGTGGAGCTGACCCTCAACACCTTGCCCTCGAGGGCAAGAGGGTCGAGGGGGACCTCCTTGGTCCGCTCGCGGCGTCGAAGGTGCGGTGTGCTTGGCGGTGGAGTCGAGGTCCTCGTTGACCATCTTCTCCAAAGTGGTGACCAGCGCTTCGTCCAGCGCTAGCGCCTCTGCGTGCTCTACGCACTCGACGTCGCAGTCGAATGCGTGCTCGATGGACGAGCCGACGGTGATGACGCCGTTCGGTCCTGGCATCTTCATCTTCAAGTAGGTGTAGTTGGGGACCGCCATGAATTTGGCGTAGCGAGGCCGCCCAAGTATGGCGTGGTAGGCGCCCTTGAACCCCACCACCTCGAAGGTGAGCGTTTCCTTGCGGAAATTCTTCGCGGTGCCGAACCAAACCGGCGCGGTCGATGCCGCCCGAGGGGCTGGACCTGCTTGCCGGGCGCGACGCCGTGGAACGGCTTCGTGCTAGGCCGCAGCTGGTCTAACCCGATCCCTAGCAAGTGCAGCGTATGCGCGTAGAGGATGTTGAGGCTGCTGCCTCCGTCCATCAAGACTTTCGAGGACCGCGCGTTCCCGATGATTGGGTTGACCACCAGCGGGTACTGGCCCGGGTTGGGGATGCGGTTCGGGTGGTCCTCCCGGCTGAAGGTGATGGCGTCCTCCGACCAGTTGAGGAAGGATGGGGGCGCCCTCTCCGCGGCGAGGACCTCGTGCCGCTCCCTCTTGCGCTGGCGGGTCTTCATGTCGACAGTTGGCCCTCCAAAGATGAGGAACACGTTTTCCACGGCGGGGAAGCCGCCGGCGTCGCCATCTCCCCCGTCTTTCTTGGCCTCCGCCTCCTTCGCGGCGGTGCGGCCGTAGAACTTCTTGAGCATGTCGCACTGCTCAAGGGTGTGGTTTACAGGGGTCTTGTGGTAAGGACATGGCTTTTTCAGCATGTCATCGAACACCCCCGGACCTCGAGGTGCCGGTCGAGGGCCCCGTCGAGCCGGGTCAACAGCAAGAGCCTCGGCGTCACCGCCGTCACGCTCTTGCTCGCGCGCCTCGCGGCACGGCTTCTTTCCCTTATTGCCCCGCTTGTCGTTGCGGTGGGGCTCCCTGGACTTGCTGCCCTCCGCGGGCGCGTCCTCCGAACGCTTGCCCTTCTTGCCGTCGAAGATCGCCCCCACGGCCTCCTCTCCTGAGGCGAAGCTGGTGGCGATGTCAAACGACTCGTTGCGGTCCGCGGGCGGGCCGCGCCCCGGCTCTCGCACAAGGTCCCGACACGTGGTGCCCTCGAGGAAGGCATGCACGATCTCGGACCGCGCCACGGCCGGGGAGTTCGTGCGGCGCTTGGAGAAGCGCCGTATGAACTCCCGCGGTGACTCGCCGGCTTCGGTTGCGGGGAGCGCGAGGTCCCGGGGAGTTCCCGTGGCGCACGTACGTGCCCCGGAAGTTGCCCACGAACGTGCGGACTAGGTCGTCCCGGTTGTGGATCCGGGCGGCGGGGGCGGTGCTCGAGCCACGTCGGGCCGCATCACCGAGGTGCGGGGGGCAAGTTGCGGATGATGACCTCGTCGGCCGGTGGCCCCGCCCAGCGGCACGCCGGGCGGTAGTTGTTGAGCCACACGCGGGATCCGTCTCCTCGTTGTACTTGACGATGGTCGAGGGTTGGCGGAAGCGTTGGGGGAAGGCCACCGCGCGGATCTCCCGCCGAACACACGGGTCCCACGGGGGCTCGGCGTCGGAGAGCGGTATTCGTCGCTGTCGTAGCGTCCACCCCGTCGAGGGTGGTAGCCCACCGCTGCTCGTGCGTCCGCCTTGCTCGTGCGCCGGCGTTGATGACGTTGCGGGCGTCGCCGTCCGGCGTCGCGCGCGCGTCAAGGAGTCGCTCCTTGGCCGGCGTGCGTCCGGGTTGGCGGGTCGCCCCGCCGCTCCTCTGCGTGGACCGAGGGTTCGCCCCCGGTGCGGCTCCGTCGTCCGCGCATCCCCCCGTTGGCGGATGCGTGATGCCGAGCTCTCGGCCTGCCGGACGGCCGCTTGCTCGATGAGAGTCCGCACCTCGCGGTGCGGGTCTCGCCCTCGGGGGTCAAGGGTGCCGGCATAGCCCGCGGCGGCGTTGCGGCGGCAATGAGCTTTGGGCTCGCCCGCGGAGGTGCGTGCGGGTTATCGACGTTGTTGATGCGGTCACGGACTTTGTTTGCCCGCCTCCGCGCACGTTCGCCGCACGCGGAGGCCTCCCCCGCCATCGAGGCACGGAGCGGCCGCACCGTTCGGTACTCCTCCGCCGCTTAGCCTCGAGCTCACGGGCACGGGCTAGCCGCGCGTCGGCGTCGGCCCCGGCGGGGAGAGCGCTTGGCCCCGCGGCCGGCGCGCAGCGATCCCTCGGGGCGGGCGTGACCTCCCCGTCTCCGGCGCCCACGGCGTCGGCGGCATTGGGCTGGGTCGTTGGTGATGACAGCGTAGCACTCCCGCGCGGGGTCGTAGCTCCCGGTGCTGGAGTCATCGGAGCAGCCAAACCAGTAGTCCGTAGCGTCGAGGAAACGCCGGAACATGACTGGGTCCGGCACGCCCGAGAAGTCCCACTCCGCGTACCCGTGGAGGTTAGCGGGCGGCGGCGCGTCAAGGGAACCCAGGGACGATTCGTCGGGCCGGGAAGCGGCCCGGGATCCCTGGCGACGAAGACATGACGGCCGGGGGGAACCCTGCGCATCGTGGTGTTGACGTTGTTGTTGTAGGCCGTCGCGGCTCCACGCAGCCCAATGGGAAAGCGCGGTCTGGAGACCGTGCGCTGTCCCGTTGGGGTGACGGATGCCATGATGGCGGGCGCGTCGCGCTGAGAGGCGGCGTGCTCGTCCTGCCGTCGCTCGGACCGTGCCCGGCGCGAACGCCGTCCGAGCGACGGCAGCGTCGTGGCGTTGACGGGCCCGCGGCGTACGCGCGCCGGCGGCGTCCGCGCCGTGGTGGCGCGCGCGGCCGGGGTCGGAGCGGACCCGGCCCGGCGCCGCGCGCGGAGCTCCTCACGGTTGGTGAGGCGCATGAGGTAGCCGTTCCCCGTGACCGAAAGTTTGGGCCCCCGAACCGGATTTCGAACCCGGCGGGGGAGGGGGTCCGAACCGCCCATGCAAGAGCGTGTACCGCGGTACTCAGTGCGGATCACCATGGAGGGAGTTGTTGGATTGACCTTAGGCGCTCGATTGCCCCACGGTGGGCGCCAGTGTCGGTGCGGAATGTGGTCCCGACACTAACCAGTAGTAAGCGCCGAGGTCTATCCCTCAATGGTCGATGCTAAGCAACAAGGGACACAGAGTTTATCCTGGTTCCGGCCGGTGGGCCGTACGTCCGGCGAGCCGGTGTGCTCGTGGCACTATATTGCTCGGACCGGGGGGTGCTCGTAGTGGGGCTGCTACAAGCAAGGCGGGAGAGGAAGCGTGGCTTCCAAGTCCCTGGTGTAGTGGCTGAAGATATTGTGGGAGAATTGGAGAGCAAGTGCGTGGCGCAGCTTGACTCGGGTTGTGTTCTGTTGTCTCTTGTCTCTCCCCCCCGCGGCTGGGGGGTTCGTCCTCCTTTTATAGATCAAGGAGGGAGCGAATCACATGCGCCGCGCTATTTAGCTACATGAAAGAGGGTGATGTGCTATGCTGTAGAGTAGGCGGCCGCCCGGGAGATCCTTGCAGCGATCCAGTCATCATGGCGTATCTTATACCCGAACAGTAGCGGTTTCGAGGGTAGAAGGGCAGCGGACGGCCGCGATGTCCTCAGACGGGCTCGAGGGGGTTGCTGACGTTGGTCCGTATGGAGCACAGTGGCAGGTAAGGCGGCACCCCGTTCCCGCACGCTTCACAGTGCCGGAGTTGTTGCCACAGCGCCTGGCGTGCGCTCGTACGGGCGGGAGCGGTAGCCATACTGTTAACAGTGGCAGGGATGGCGTCCCACCGGCCTAGCGCCTTCACCTAACCCCCCGCAAGGTCACAAGAAAGCAACTCGAGGGTGCGGCCCGGCCCCCCTTCGAGGGCTCGGCGCGTTAGTCATAGGGAGCGGGCGGCGCGGCGTCACGGGACCGGCGCCGGTCACGCCGCACGGTGCTTCCCACGGTGGCGGGGATGGGATCCCTCCACGGGGAGTTGGTGCGGCGGTGCGGGGGCGCGAGCCCCGGCGCATGATGGCGCCGCCCGCCGGTGTCGGGGTATTAAATGCTCGCGTACGGGGAGCGAGGGCGCACGCGTGCGGGCGCCCTCGAGCGAGGCGGACCCCGTTCGAGGGGGGAGCGGACCCTCAAGCGAGGCAAAGTCTGCTCGAGGGGGGAGCGGCCCCTCGAACGGGACGGAGCCCGCCCGAGGGAGGCACGCATCCTCGAGCGAGGCGGAGCCTGCTCGAGGGGGTCTTCGAGTGGGCCGCCTTGGTGAGCCGTGTCCTGCATGGTTAGGCGTGTTTGGTTTAGTTGCGAGTTTTTAATTGGGGATTTCCCTGTTGTTTAAGGGGATCCCTAGGGCTGTCCCCGACAACATGACTAGTGGAGTAAGTAGTGTCGGGTAACGGTGAGAGGCCGACAATCGATTGATTTAAACCTTGCAAGGTAGACCCAAACACTCGGTAGGTTGCCCCGCGAGGACAACTTTCCCAGGTCGTCCCCATAAATCCTCGGGTCGGGATCGAATCTTACAGTCTTTGGTGCAGGCTATCCGGCATACCCCGTGAGATACCCGGAGTCAGCATACACCACCGGTGGCGAGCCGTGAGAGCGAATCCCAAGAGTAGTAACGGTAGGATCCCTTGCCGCCTCATTATGGTACTAGGCTTACCGGTCCCATTCCCGGCAAATGTTTGGTACGTTCAAAGACTTAACCCACATAACCACTGGACCGGAGCCCAGATCCCATGCTCTTACCATGTGAGCAATCCATTTAAGGATATAGTATGATTCCTATCTAGGAACCTATTCTCGCGAGTGAGGTCATCACTCGACTTGTAACGGTCCTATAGCATAGCAGCTATCGACCTATCACACTAGTAGGGACCAAAGGTACCTATGGATCATGCATCTAGGGTTTCATTCAACTCCTGTACGTAAATGCACAATCATTCATAGATAATTGAATAAAGAACTTTAAAACTAGGTTAGATGCACCGGAGCTTGCCTTCGTCAGCTAGGTTAGCTTGGGCACCCTCGGTGTCGAGTACTTCCACGTACTGCAGCGATGCTTCCGCTCCTCCTTCCTCGGTTTCCGGGACCAGGGAGTAATCTCCGTCCGGAAGATCTACACGGAATTCAATGCACTTTAGGTGATGTGATAGTTTGTTGTCTTATCCAACACTAGTCGGTCATATTCACCTTAACAAGCATTCATCTAAGATTTCTCTTTTAGGAAGGTTAGGGGATGTACATGGGTTACTCTTTTTATTCCACATTTGAATAAAGGTTTTTAATAAGCTTATCATTTCATACGAAAGCTTCATTTCCTTTTATCTTCACCACGAGGTGTAATTAATATTTATATTTATGAATTAATTCCTTATCAGTGCTGATAATTAAATTTCTTTTATTTATATTAAATAATACTTTCAAAAAGGAAAAAGATTTAATTGAGGGTTTCTCTTTATTTTAATTTCCCTTTAATATTAAGAGGGCATTTAAGACTTTTATTAATCAATTAAATTACCAAAAATTAAATGAGTGTTTCTTAAGCCTACTAGCACCCATCCTGGTCCATTGGACCCACATGTAAGTGTTGGATGCTAAGAAATTAAATATTATTGAAAATAACAAAGGCTAACTAGTGATTCAAAGTAAATGCATATAAAAATAATTAAGTATCAAAATGATCCCAATTTTCTCGTGCATGCTCTCTGGTCCTAAACCAGCCTAGAGGACCAGCACATTCACATGGAAACTCTACTGATCTTGGTATATTAATTTACAAAGGAAAACATGCATAATTCAAGAATAATTATTTCTGTTAATCCAAAATTCATGATTAATTCACAGGATGTGTATTTTGGCATTACAAGACAGTGTGCACAAGTTGGGCTCAAGAACATAAATATATTTAACAGGAAAAATCATCTAGGCAGTTACTGCAGGAATGGAAAAGAATTTGTCTAGCAATATCTACTGCATAACTTTGTGCAATATTTGGCACAACATCTAGTCCTATCCTAACACACAACATATCCGAAATTTGTCTACAGAGGAGTTATATATTTCAAGTTATGACGGATCTATGTGTAACACATTTGTATTTTTCCTGCCAAAACTACTTTGAATCTAGCCATGAGTATACAACAAAAGAGGTGGGGTTTATCATCCTGAACCCTACAAAATTAGTTTGGGATTTTTCTGATTTTTCTGTGAAATTTTAGGCATTTTACAAGTCACTGGACCTAACTGCAAGAAAAGATAGATAGGTTCCTTCACAAACTAGCCCTTGAATCTTACGCGAAGCACCCTAACAAAACTTAAATCTCAGCAATTGGGTCCTTGACCGGCCGAGCGGCGCGGGCACGGCCAACACCGGCGAGCTGGCGGCGCCGCCGGCCGTGCAAGCGGCCGGGCTCGACCACGTGCTCACCTAGGAGCCGTAGGTGGGCGGCGCCGGGACGGAGTAGTAGCGGCGGCGAGGTTCGGGCCGACGGCTAGCGGCGGCGGCCGCGGCGGCTCGGTGAACTACGGCGTGGAGGCAAAATGTTGGCAAACAAGCGAACGCACGAGCTACCCCCGGGAGCTAAGGAAGCCGGGCCGGGCGGTTGGACGGCGGCGAGTGCGGGCGGCGAGCTCCGGCGGTGTGCGGTGGCGGCAATGGCGCGGGCGGCTCGGGGGTGGCGCGCGGGGAGGGACATGGGGCTTAAATACGCGTCTTGGCCCGCCCGTGGTTGACGAGGGGGTGACGGCGGAGATGTCGGCCGTGCTACGGCGGCTCGAGGCACGCGCGTGCGGCGGCGGCACGGCCGACGGACCACCGGTCCGCGGCGTGCGCGCGCGCACGGCGGCGCGGACGCCGGGCGCCTCGGGACGGGGCGCTGCGGGGGCGCGGGGCATCGGGATGGAGCGCCTTGGGGAGGGCGCGACCTTGGTAGGCGTGGGCGCGGACGCCGGGCGCGGCGGCGCTCGGGTGGCGACGGCGGCGCGCGGGCGCTCGCGACGTCGCGCGTGGCGGCGCTCCGGCGCGGGAGGTGTTCTTTCGGTGCCGTGTTCAACCCGATTTTTCTCAAAAATTTCAAACATAACCGGACCAAGTGATGAATACCAAAGTTGTAGATCTAGGTACCAAGGCAACATTTTTTACAAAGGTCGTATAGGGTTTTTCTTCCCGGATTTGAATTTATTTGAATACCAACTTTGAATGTCGACTGTTTTTGGCAACGGTGATTCCCGCCTTGTAAGGGGTTTTTCACAATTTTCCTCTCCAAATTTGAAATGTCAATCTACATGAAAGTTGTGTCCCTCAACAAGACCTACAACTTTCCTAAAGGTAGAATTTTAAGTGTTTAGGTGAATTTTGGAGAACGCGGCAAAAGTTCCGGCAGACACCTGTGGACACTGGGATGGCAAGGGGTTTGACTCACCCTTTGACCATGGGTTGGCCCCACAAGTGTGTTTATTATTCATTTAGGGTCACTAGGGTGTGTTAGTAAGTTTTTTGGGGTGAGGGCCCAGGTTGACCTAAGTTTGACCTTGGTTGACCATTTGACCGGCTAATCCGGTCATTAGCGTTAATGACGGTAATTAAAAACCTGGGGCGTCACACGACGCCACCCTCTCCAGCCCGACCAAGACCACTTGTCCCCTTAAAAAGGTCAGTAGCAGCCCCGAATGAGCTCCTCCGGCCAAGTCCGGCCGCCGCCGGCCGTGAATTCCAGCAGCCGATGTGGGCAGTCCACCCGGGGACCACATTGCAAGACTCGAGTTCTGCGCAGGGAGTTTTCCGCAAAGTAGGGGCTGTTCCGTAAATCTGAAAAGAAAGTTCAAGGGCCCCCCTATAAATGTGTTATTAGGGTTTCAACTGAACCTTTGAAAAATCATTAAAAATCATAGAAAAATCATAAAAATGCAAATCTAATTTTGTTGGGTTCCTGATAAAGAAACCTATCTTTTCTAGATAGCATGTATAGGGTTTTTTCTGTGCAGTTTTTAAATTAAAAATTCAAACTGAATTTGAAGTGTTTTTAGTGTAGTTTAAAATATACACATGCTATGAACTTGAATTTTGGATATGTTGCTCTTTATGGCTTATCTAGATCTGTGACCAAAGTTTGCATGATTTTGATGTGTAGATTTTCAGTTATGAATTATGTAAGCTTTATGCTAGATTAAGTTTGATGCTTCTTATAGCCCCTTTAGTGAACTTTTCTTTGAGCACATGTGCACCCTAGGGCTTTGCCTTTTTGATTAGTACCTCTGGTAGAGTGGATTTGATTTTAGAAAATTGTTTAATAGGTGATTTGGATTTAATCTTGTGTAGGAGTTTAAATTCAAAAGTTGAAAAATAATTTGAATCTGCAATTATGCTTTGGTCAGAAGCTTATATTTGGCATACATGACTTGTAGGAGAAAGTTGAGATCAAAAAGTTTATTAAATCTTTTTATATGAATTAATGGTGATTTACTAGGCTGAATTTTGTCTTTTTCATATAAATTAATTTATAGATGATATTAAGCTAAATTTTGGTTTGTGAGCTTAAAATAGGCATATGTTTCTGTGCACAAAAGTTTACGACAGTTGGAGTTATATTTCTTTTGTTACGAATTTTTGATGAAAGGCTAGCTAAAAATCAATTAAAGGTGTTTGTTCACTCTTTAAGATAATCAAGGAGTGTGTATTTCGTTCCTGTTTTTAATCATTTAAACACACCCCTTTACTATTTGGTGAAGTTAAGTAACTTAATTTGCTTAGATGTGCACACAATCACCATCAAAGTAGTGTTTTGTTCATCATCACACCACCCTAATAATTTTTTTGTGAGAAAATATTAATGTTTGGATGAATGTGTCCAACAAGAGTTGGTTTTGTGGTAATTCTCCCACCTACACCATAATCTAATGCATGTGCATGTGTACGTGTAGATTTACCAGACGGGACGTTTACGCTCACCCAGGAGGAGGAGGGAGCAGCTAGCGGGGAGGTGAACCAGTTAAGTGTGCAGCAAGACCTGGACCAAAGTCCAGAAGAGCCCAAGGCTTGTGTTAGTGTTGAGTTAGAGGAAGGCAAGCACCGGTTCATCTAACCTTTCGTTTTAAAATTTCATACCTTTTCTTTTCAGTATTTATTGTTTATTGAAACCTAGATGCATGATCCTTAGGACTCCTATTCTCTTTTACTAGTATGTTAGGACGCTAGTGCCATGCTTTAAGGACACAGTACAAGTCGAGTAATGACTCATTGCTCGCGCGATATAGGATATTCTTGTTGGAATCATAAGTTGGTTAAAATGACTCGCTCATGTGGTAAGAGCAATGGGTTCGATCTCGACCGAGTAGCATTGTGTTGGTTTAAGCTATTGAACGTACCAAGTGCTTGTTAGGAATGGGGCCGGTAAGCCTAGTACCTTCTGAACTGGGGCGAGATCTTTCTAGCTACCCGCTTGGGATGCGTCTCCGGGCTAGCTACCCGTGGTATAGTGTGTGAGTCCGGACTGGTCGGGTTAGACCCTCCGGATAACCGTGTACCAGAGTTTGTAGCGTCTGATCCCAAACTGTGGGATGTTGGGAACCGCCTGGTTGGGGTAGACACTGCACTTGGTCTACCTTCTTCCGTGTATCTTGGGTTTACCTTGCAAGGATATAAATCAATCGATCGTCGGTCACTCGCCGTTATCTGAGTCGGCTTGACCACTGCTACCCCATGTTTATTTATGGAACATTTTGGATTAATATTGTTACCTATTTAATATTATTTGCACAACATGCTTGTTTAGTGCAGGTGCTCACCTAGAATGGTTAACATACTAGAATTGGAGCTAAAATCTGAAAATAAGGATCAACTCTTAGTCGCTTTTGGCAAAACAAACCCAACAGCCAAAAAGCCTTGCATGTCTAGTTGTATTTTCTTTCTGTCGGGTAAGTCTTGCTGAGTATTAGTATACTCAGCGTTGCTTTTTTTGTTGTTTTCAGGTAATCCCAGCTGGCCTGGTTCTATCCCAGATGGTTGGGAACTTGAATGGGAGAACGATGATGATAAGTGATATGCATGGATGGCCTCCTGTGTGTATCATGCGTGTAGTTTACTTTCCGCTGTCTAAACTCTGAACCATGTTTACTTTTACATACTCAAAACCTGGTTTGTAATTTTAAGTACTGTTGAATTTGTGAACCTTTTGTGTAATGTAATGTTGTACTCTGGTCCCGCCTTCGTGTGGGCTTGGCGCATATCTCGATCCTGTTGTAAGTGATTCACCGGTCTTTACCCAGCAGAAGCGACATAATAGTTCCTTATTATTACTTAATGGCCACGTGGACAGGCTTAGGCGATAACATGGAATTATTTTGGGCGATTCTGTCACACCAGGGGCCGGAAATGTGTTGTAGTAGTTCTTGGAGATTGTGGAGGAAAACAGGTGAATCTCGGTGGTCAGACGGGGCATACACATTGGTGACAGTGAAGTGTTGGGCGGAAGACGTGGAGGACAACACGGTGGTGAGGGTATGGCGTCTGGTAATGAAGGATTGGATGGTGAAGAACTGAAGATGGAGCTGCTCCAAGCAACGAGAATGCCACCACGCGAGTTTGTAGCAGAGATGAAGTGTAAGGAGTCGAGGGAAGGGGGGAGGAAACGTTTGGCGGAGAACTCAGTGACGTCCTGGAGTTTGGTCTCTTGAAGGCAGACTATGGAAGGAGCAGCAGTCATGATCGCATCACGCACCACATCGCACTTGTCCAGGTCGCCTATACCACGCACATTCCACAACATAATTTTAAAAGTTTGGAAAGAAGATCCCATAGCGAAGCAAACGCAAATTGGCATGTAGTGATAAGAACTACATGGGTAAAAGAAGTGAATAAAAGGAACTTGAAGATACTGTTTCACCTCGTATTGTTGGACTCTCTTTTCTGTCACAATTATCACTGGTGGATTTTACGACTTCAGATATCTGAAAAGAATCTTTTTTATATATTTTTCTTTCGATGATTTTTCAAATACATGACGGGTCTCAACATTGACAAAAATAGCCTCGAACCGCCACCGTAAATGGCGGTAGGGACCTATCACCAGTAACCCCGCGCGGGGTACTGTAGCGGTTCCTACCGCCGTTCCCGGTGGCAATAGGGACAATTTCTTTTTTAAAAAAACATAATTTTTTGATATAAACTTGAATGGAGATGAAATTTATACGGAAATTGTAGCTTTCGATGATATCTACAACTTTGTAGTTCGAACTTTTTTCATTTGAAGTCATCTTCAGACTCAAAAAATTGATATACGGTCCAAATCTCAGTTTACGGTATCCACTTCTGGACATTATATCGATTTTTTGAATTCCAAGATGACTTCAAATGAAAAAAATTTGAAACTTTGTAGATATCGTCGAAAGCTATAATTTTTGCATAAATTTCATCTCCATCCGAGTTCATACCGGGAATAGCGGTAGGAACCGCTGGGGGTACTGTAGCAACCGCCGTTTCACGTGGTGGTAGGTACCTACCGCTATTTACGGTGGCGGTTCGAGGCTAGTTTTTCCGATCTTGAGATCCATTGTATATTTTTGAAAAATCGTCGAAAGAAAATATATATTTTAAAAAAATTCTATCTGAAGACATGACAAGAACTGAAATGAACTGAACAGCGAACAAGGCCGTTCCTGGGCCGGACGCAAACCAAGAAGAGTTGGGGGTCAGAATTGACTAGACGGGCCGATAAAGGCACAGCCCACGGGCCACGCCATGACACCGACCACTGAACACGCTCATTGAGTCTTCGAGCTACGACAGTAGCAGAGTTCTTTTGGTTAGTCGGATCAAAGCAGCACACCACTAGACCAACAGGGTTACAGCTTACCTGGGTTAAGTACTCAAGTTGCCTGGCAGTGGTGGCCAAAACCTGGGCTTCGGCTTCGGTGCCTTCCTTTAACCATAAAACCAGAAAGGAATCGGTGACTAGAAAATCGAGCACTTGTTCGTGGAGCCAAGAGGAGTACTCGCGAGGTATGCTTTACACTTGAAAGCAGGGATGCCAGACACGGATATGCAGTGCTCAACTGAACCGAGCGATTCGTTTGGTTATTTAATTCGGTATACGCCCGCCGCACAAAAGCAACCGACAGAAAATCAGGAACAAACTTTACACGCACCTTTGGGGGTTGAGTTGACTGATCCAACAAAGGATACAGAGCCCTGCACACAGGCCTTAAATTCAGGTGTTCGTCGTGCTCTCTCCAGTCTGAACCGATGAAACCGCTCAAAAATGAAGGGAGGACGGAAAGTTTGAAATGAAGAAAGTTGTATGCTGAAGAACTGCAGAATCTGGAATCCCGAATGAAAGAAATTTGATGCCTGTGTAATTTTGATCATGGCATAGATTTTGGGTGCTTTGTTTTAGAGTGTACGAGGTACAGTCAAGGTTTGTCTTCTTTGGTGACCCTGAGTCCGGCAATCGGTCCATGTCCGGCAACCAGACGACCGGTTTTCGAGATTGCATCAGCCGCCCATCAGTACCCTGTTCACTAGCCGTTAAAAAACCCTGGACCAGCACATCACTGCCGTTGCAGCAGATACTTCCATTTCCCCTTCTAATCGGGGCCTAACCGCACTGTCCTTCACCTAACAGCAGAGCGATGTTTAGGCCTGGTCATGCTGATCAATGATGGAAATCATATACACTGTTGATTGCTTGTGTAGGTTTAAATTGAAGCATTTCTCATGCCCACTGCCATGAACATGCGAAATATGTACTAATGTCTTGCCATCCTGAAAACGTTCGTCGATCAACATGCAAGGTGTGGAGTCATTGTCAAAAGGTTAGGTAGCTTAACCCAGCCGATCTCCATGTGAAGGGGAAAATCAGATGCCAACACCGCCGGCTGCACCGGACGCAATCAGATTCACTTCACTTTGGACGGTTATCATATGAAAAGATGTCGCACCTAAAAGACCAAATAGCCTCAAAGCTATAAAGGTATCCTCGACGATGCATTTCTCCCTCAGCCCGCGAATCTGTAAATAAAATATATATGTGGAGTTTCATCTGAGCCACCCGTTTCAGATCCGATGTTCTAGAGGTTTAGAGAATATATATGTGAGCAGAAAGCCTAGTGGAGTAAGATTTACTCAAAGCATGCATTCAGTTAAGCAGCAGATCAGAGAAATAGGTGTGAGGTGATCCATGGTACAACAAAATCTATGAACTCATCCCTGCTCGATGAGCAGACGACAAGTCCTGTTGCATATGATGGAAAGTTAAACTTGTTGCCGAAACTTTATCATGAAATTAAAATCAATCTTGTCATCGGTTGGTTGGTGGCACAAAGAGCCAGAGCCTGAACAACAACAATCGCCGTTCTATTCATGCAGCGAAAGCGTTTCATTTCGACATTTCCTCATAGGTAAAGCGGCTCGATCGATATATTCCTTCCCACACAGCCGGTGAAAAGCCTATTGGCCACCAACTCCGCGTTGCGATCGGCGCTGTTATATAGGGGCCATATTCCCGTCGTCTCTGCGTCGTCAGTTCCCAATTTCTCATTAGCTGAGTTAGTGCGGCGCAACGCCATCCAGAGAGTAAAGCTAGCTGCTTTCGGAAACTCTTTGTCTTGTGATCGATCAGCGGTGCTCAATCCAATGGCTTCCAGTTGGCTCTCTCGGTTGCCTCTGGCAGTGCTGCTGCTTGTGGCCATCTGCTCCTCCACGGCTGCCGCCTCCTCCTACACCGTCGGCGACGGCTCCGGCTGGACCACCGGCGTCGACTACACCTCATGGGCCGCCTCCAAAAACTTCAAAGTCGGCGACAGCCTCGGTATGTGTACGCGCTCTCTTACTTGGCGGCCTGCTGTCGCATGTATGCATGATGCATGAGACAGAGACGACTCACGGTCGATCACGAGTCTGTGTTTGATTGGTTCGTACGTGGCAGTGTTCAACTACGCCAAAGGGTTGCACACGGTGGTGGAGGTGAGCGCGGCGGAGTACATGGCGTGCACGGCGTCGAACCCGATGGGCTCCGACAGCAGCGGCGCGACCACGGTGCCCCTCAAGACGCCCGGGACGCACTACTTCGTGTGCAGCATCACGGGCCACTGCGGCGCCGGAATGAAGCTCGCCGTGACTGTCGGCGGCTCCAAATCCCCCGCCACCACGCCGACGACCCCGACGACGCCGAGGACGTCCCCAACACCTACCACCACGCCCTACACGACGCCGATGCCGACGACCCCGACCACCACCACGCCGTACACGACTCCGACGACCCCGACGTGCTCTGGAGGAGGTGGTGGTGGTGGAGGCACCACCACCACGCCGAGCACGACGCCGTTCATGTCGTACCCAAGCGCGGCCGGCCTCGGTTCGGCGTCGCTGGCCGGGTTTGGCCTGGTTTGGTGTGTGATGTTCCAGCTAGCAGCGCTGCTCTAGACGCAAGAACGGCCATGATCAACCAGGATGGAGGCAGTGCTCTTATAGATATAGCTAGGTCATGTCTCCGGTGACGTGCGTGCTACTGATGTGTTTGTTCTTTGTTACGGATGTCCCCTGGGATGAAGGAAACTGGTTTCGCCTCTCAACCACGGTGCTGCTATCGTGGTGACCTGGGTCGACTTTCTGAATTTTAATCCAGCAAACAAGATCCTGCATAGCGAGTCCCATGAACAGAACAGCTCTGCAGAGGACTCCAAACTTCCTTTTCCAGTTCCAGCATCTTCTCCTAATCTTTGTCTAGTAAGCGAAAAGGGGTGCTTCTATTCCTGTTGTCGAAAAGCTTGGTGCTCATTTTCGCCCACTGGCGCTTTTTTACCTTGTTAGCGTATTCGGCAGCGGCACCAGTCTTGGCAGAAATTTTTAACACAGAAGCCACGAAGGATTTTTTTTTTAACGAGCGATGGAGGATTTTTTTTTTGACATGGAGCCACGGAGGATTTAACGCTTTGAACTGCTGAATTCTTAAGAAGAAAACCCTTTCGGCCTATCCGAATGACTCGACCAGGCCTCTTGCTTCGGTGGGCTAGCGCTCGCTCTGATGGGCCGGTACACAAATTGGGCTAACTCATGGGCTAGATTTTCTTGCTCGGCTCGTTTTCCAGCTGTCTGTCGAGCCAAGCGCCGCAAGCAAGCCGAGCTGATGGCTGTGGCTGCTATGGCAGTTAACGGCCGGCGTCGTCCGTTACGAGTACGAGCATGTAACCGGGTCGGATGTTTGTTAATTTGGATCCGCAACCCGCACCAATTCATATGCGGTTTGTCCATTTTGTTCTCACTTGCATAAATAAATTTTAGTTCAATATAAATATTTGTATAAACAAAGATTCTTGTACCTTTCATCTATTCATACTTTTATTGATTTTTGCACATACTTTCTTTTTAAAGTGGGGTTTTTTTGGAAGTGTGTGGTAGCACGGTTGGAGCACTGGAATTACGTGGTCGCAGACTGGTACTTGGACGCAAAGCATACATGGGGGAACTGTTTAGATGGTGGGGTAAATGAGGTAAATTTACCCCTAATTTACCCCTAAGGTGCCAAACATGTGGAGGCAAATGTGGTGGGGCAAATGTTTTGCCCCCTAATTCCATTTGGCCCTAAAAGGTAGCAAATTGGAGCAAATTTGTGGTGGGTCCCGCTCCCCCTCTCTCATCCACATCCACATTTACCCCTCCATCCAAACACCCCAAGGGGCAAATATTAGGAGGGGCAAATAGGAGGGGAAATCATTTTCCTTGGGGTAAATATTTACCCCTACCATCCAAATAGTGCAATGGTAGAGTAGAGTGGAGCTCCCAGCAAGAAAATTACAACCTGCTAGTTTTCATTCCTCCGTCAAAAAACAAAGGAACATGCTGCACGCATGAAGAGTAAACAATTCTGCACGTGACCGGAGTCGCCAATTTAAAATCAAACGAGACGCCCAAATCAAAGATGGACACTAATTTTAATCCGCAGCAGATCAAAGAACAGCAGCAGCGTTTCATATATACTCCGCCTGTCCGTCGCCATCTCAGTTTTTTTTTCTAGTTTTGCTCTTCCTTTGAATCCGGATTCTGGAGCGGGGTCGTGGGGAGCGGTAAAACGACGAAACTGTTGGCCTGTCGAGGTTGTTCTTCCTTCAATGCGACGGATCAGCTCTGCACGCCGTGAACGACCGCTCGAGTACTAATCAACAGTATAAATACTTGCATCACTCGAATAATAGTTGAAGCCCACCTCGCTAAATGTAAATCTTTGCTTCGTTCTGATAGTCATCCAAGGCGCGATATCCTCCTGACGACGGCTGGCTCGAGGGATTGCCGGAGAAGGCCAACGCTGTCAAACTCAAGGACAGCAATGTCGTCGCCGCCGCAAGGTCGTCGTCCATGATAGAGGTGCGTGCGGATTGAGGAGCTTCATCGGACTTTTCAAGTTTTCGTACAAGCAATCACGCACTTGCTATACGGCGCTGCTGCTGGAAGAACGCCCGGCGTCCATGGATAAGGTCAGGGGCGGCCGGGGATTTTGAGTGTTGGTATTCGAACTTAGTAAAGGGTGCAAAAAATTTTTTTTTGACAGCTTAAATTGCGGTTTGAGGGGAGGGAGGCGGGGCATGATTTGGGCCGAATTGTTGGGTTGTTGGCCCAGTTTTGCGAAATGAGTTGTAGGGTGGCCTGAGTTGGTGTATTTTTCCATTTAGTTGAATACACATGAAGTATATACTATATGTATCCAGTTTTATTTCAAAAATAATTGGTATTCAATGAATACCATTGAATACCAAGTGGGCCCGCCCCTGGGTAAGGTGATGTCGGCGGAGGACACCGTCTCCACCGTGCTCTCCTTTGTCCTCGCCGACGCGCTCCTGCGCTTCAGGGCTGTCTGCCCAAGCTGGCTCCGTCTCATCTCCGACCCCGCCTTCTGCCGTGTCCACGCCGCCCACCCGGCGCCGCTCCACGGCTTCTTCGCCCCGGCGACCCTCCCTGGCGTCCAGCATACCTCCGCATGACGGCGACAATGATGAGCTCGCGTGGGAGAAGGCGTACCTGACTTTCCTAGTACGCCACAGGAGGGCATACCACGAGTTCATTCCAGCTCGCAACAAGATCAGTTTCATGAGGCTGCGGCCGAGGCCGTTGGTCGCCCACGTCCTGGCGAAGCAGTTTGTTGCCGTGGACTGCAAGCGCGGACTGGTGCTCAGTGCTCTTCTCCCTCGGCAAGGAGGCGGATCGGCCAGACACAAGTGCGCTCAGCTAGTCTTAACTGGAATAACCTGGGATACGAACAACATGATCTTAGTGAGCTCGAAGACCCGTTTGAGCTGGAGGAAATAAAGCAAACGGTTATGAGTTTACCTAGCGAAAAAGTCCCGAGCCCAGACGGTTTTGTTGGTCTGTTTTATAAAAATTGTTGGACAATCATCCAGGACGATCTGATAGCAGCCTTGAGAGCTTTCCACTCCTTGAGAACGCAACGGCTACACCTAATAAATGAAGCAAATGTTTGATCAACGGCTACAAACGATGCAACCAACATTACAGATTTCCGCCCGATCAGTCTGATCAACAATTTGGCTAAAATAATCACCAAAATTTAGCGGATCGCCTAACGCCAAGACTAAAGGATCTTGTATCAAGATGTCAAAATGCCTTCATAAAAAAAGATGTATCCATGACAACTTCATTTACGTACAGAGTGTGATCAAGGGCCTGCACAAAGCTAAGCGTCCATCATTGTTCATCAAGTTAGACATCTATAAGTCCTTCGACTCAGCCAACTGGGTTTTCCTCCTGGCGGTAATGCAAGCGCTAGGTTTCGGACAACGATGGCGCGATTGGATAGCCACCCTGTTGGCCACTTCATCATCCAAAATTTTACTAAACGGTATCCCAGGAAGGCAACTAAAGCATGCAAGAGGTTTACAACAAGGGGACTCACTTTCGACCCCCTCATCGACCGATCGAGTTGGCAACACATATAGGTCTTCTACACCCTATCCTCCCTAGGGCGGCCTCGCTGCGGTGCTCCCTCTATGCGGACTTTGCGAACCCAGACCGTAATGGGCTGCATCACATATCACAAATTTTAAATATTTTTGGTAACTGCTCAGGCCTCAAAGTTAACCTCAACAAAAAAAAGATTTTTCCTATTAGATGTGATGAAACAACAGTCACAGAGGTTTTATTACACTTCCCCGGCAAAATTGGGAAATTTCCTGGAAACTATATGGGCCTACCCCTCCATACATGAAAATTGTGACACGTCGATGTGCAGCCGCTGCTTGACAAGTTTGGAGGGCGTATTCCGGGTTTGTCGGGGACGGCCATAAGGGTCCCCTAATGACAAGGGAAAAACCCCTTTTTCGCAAAATAACAAAACGCAAACAAACCCACAAATCGCAAATCACACCCCGTGTAGTCGCAGCCCAGTGCGGAGAAGGGCCCACAACCCAAATAATCTCAGCGGCACATCAAGCAGCCAGCCTCAACACCCCTCAAGCGAACTTCCGTCTCGTTCGAGGGCCAAGCGCCGCACCACGAATCCCTGCCTCGCTCGAGGGCTACACGCCCCCTCGGGCGAGTCTCCACCTCGTTCGAGGGCTACGCACCCCCTCGGGTGAGTCTCCGCCTCGCTCGAGGGCTACACGCCCCCTCGGGCGAGTCTCCGCCTCACTCGAGGGTTCTGCGAGTTCGTAACCCCCGCACCCATTCCCCCGACCGAAGAATTAAATGCTCTGACACGCCGCGGGCGCCCGGGGCAAAGGCGAATCCTCGCCAACCGGACCTCTGACACCGCATGGGAATCATATCCCGGTGCGGTTCCGCCAACTCTCCCCGTGCGGCCATCCTTGGCACTGCAGGGGAACTGTGCGGGAAGGCCGGTGTCAACTCCGCAACACTGTGCCGTCCACTCTCGTACGGCCTGCACGCCTCACCCCTCTTAAAAGGACGGCAAAACCCTCGAAAGGGGTACGGACGCCTACCCCGCGCCCGCACGGGACGACGCCGTGACATCGGACCAGTGGAGCGCGTCTCCTCCGTCACCGTCGGCCCTGTGCGACCATCCCCACCGCCGTGCCGCCATCCCGAGGATGGCGTCCCCGTCGCCGTGGGGATCCCGGACGACAAGACATCGCCATCCCCGCCACCGTACGCCCTCCGTCCTTCCGTCGCCCACACCCCTCGAAGCCGCTCCTAGGCGGGCACATGACTCGCCACGACACCGCCGGGAGCAAGATTCGCCGGGACGATCGGTGACTCCATGACACCGTACACCATACCGCCATATATAGCTTAGAGCTGTGCAACATGATTGTAAACCGCCTCTCCTTGGTCTATAAAAGGAGGGGGCGGTCCCCTGGCCGCGGGGGAAGGACGGATAGCTGGTCACTTGCACGTTTTCTGCCTTCACCACGATATTGGCACTTCGCCTCAATCAAACCTCAGGGACCTGGAGGTTTCTCCTCCTCTCCCGCCACATTTGTAGCCCCCCTCTGCAAGCACTACAATGCAACACAATACAGCACCTAGAGCGCCCCTGCTGGACGTATGGCCCATGGCTGGAACCAGGATAAAACTCATGTCAACGTGTTGCTTAGCATCGGCCATCGAGAGATAGATCTCAGCGCTCATACTAGTTAGTGTCGGGACTACTTTCCGCACCGACAGTTGGTGCGCCAGGTAGGGGAGCACGCGCTGAAGATCAGCTTCCCACCAGTCATTTCGATGGTGATTCGTACCGAGTACAGGTCCCAGAGGTACTCCATGGGCAGCTCGGACCCCCTCCCAGCCGGATTCGAAATCCGGTTCGGGGGCCCGAACTTCCGGTCTACGGGGAACGACTACCTCATGCGCGTCACCAACTGCGCCGAGCTCCACCCGTTGCGATCGACTGGGCCAAGTCCGGTTCCCACCACACCTGCTGCTGACGCTCCAAAGACCCGTGCGAGCAAATGTTGCGGGCCCTTCGGCATTCGTTGACGGTTCAAAACCGTGCTCAAGTTCACCGCAAGCCTACGGGTGACTTGGTGCCTTTTTCACCAAGGAAGGTTCTCCCTAGATTTGTCAATCCAAGGATCGGAAGCAAACTCCTAGGATTCTCCATCTAACCTATTGATCTAGCCTAACATGAAGCATTGATTGCATAGCAAGATAAATTTTAAAGATGTATGAATTATAGCATAAGGTTGATCGCATCCATAAACGTAGACAAGGTAAAGAGCAAACAAGGGAAACTAATGCCTATCATCTTCTAGTAGTAGTTCCGGCCAAAAGAGCAAGCGCGACATGCATCTCATCCAAAGCCATCTTTAAACTACTATCCTCCGGTCCGATTCCGAAAACCCCCACCTCTTGGAACCCCGTTCGTCACAATGTATTCCTATTCATGCGGGTAGTCTAGGGAGAGTTCGATAGAACAAGTTGAAATCACTTGGTCGGCACGGTATGCACCTCTAGCCACCGCGGCTACAAGAGCACCCTATGTAATCTAGCTATAGACTAGATTGGGGAAGAAGCATAACCAAGAAGAAAACAAAATCATCGAGGGAGGAATCGAGTCGCTAAAAGATCGGATGACATGAAGTACTTAACTCACATAATAAATGTGTTTAGATCATCTCCACTGAGTACATACCATTGATGACCTCAACTAGCTTCGGGACTCCGCCATGGCTCAACCGTGCAAGGCGGCCATGGCGGCTAGGGTAGGCCTAGGCCATCTCCTAGACGTCTTCGAGGACTCGCGGCGGCCGTCGTCGCTCTCTCCTAGGGTTCGCCGAGTTCCTGTGGATGGATGGATTGATCACCCCTCCTTGGGCGCCCAAGGGGTTGTATTTATGCCCTTGGGGAGCCTTGGGGCGTGCTCCACCTTGCCTTGCACGAGATCTTCCTTGGGAGAGAAGGGAACTTGGTTTCCATAAAATCAGCCTCGTCCAGATTTTCCTAATTCGCAGCCCTTCCTTGCCGGCACCATATCTCCCACGTCCGGACTCCAAATAATGCAAATTCGGTGTCCTGGTTGTATGGCACGAAATTTCCTCCAACTTTGGTATTCATTTTTCTTTGGAAACGAAGATAAGATCTCCAAATCGGCCTTGGAAGATAATCTGTTCTGATTTCGGACTGACTGCGCAGCAGGGATTTCGAGGGTCATAACTCCTAGCTCCCTTATCCGAATTGGGCATTCCACATATCCAAATCGAAGGTATCGTCGATGCCCACAACTTTGGTAGTCAAACTTTTGCCAGTAGAGGACATTTAAGTCTCTGAATCTGCACCGAAAGATCATGTTGTTCGGGTTGCGAGAATATCTCTCGGGCCGAGTTGATCTCGTTGGTAAACATCCAAGTCCACACAGCTTTTACGTGTTGATGCTTCGGTCCTTGGATCATTTGGAGTCATGTTCACTTCATGTCTTGACTTGTGACGGGCTTCATGATCTTCTTATAAAGTGTTTGATGAACTTATCCCGAAAGTCTCCTCTTTAACGTTAATTTCCTGCGTAAACAACAAACTCCAAAATCGACATGCGGGAGTGAACTTGATACCTCCGGGGGGTTAGTACCATTGGTTAGAATATAAAATACATGCAAATATTGACGGTAAACTCATAGCTAGGTGTACCAAAATCGACTGTCAACATCTCCCCCATGCTTAAACCTTGCTCGTCCTCGAGTAAGTTTTCAATGGATATCAGCATTGCCTTTCATTGTTCATACCCTGCACTTGATCACACAAGAGAAAGCATAATGCTCTCCAAGTTTATATTTGTTAAAATTCCATAATGTAACTAGCTTATATCTCTATGGAGGGTAGATATAATTTAAGCTTTTTCCACAAGTAATCAATCAAGCTCCACAAAATTCGAATAGGTCTTAGAAACTTTTGAAGTGAAGAACGAGGTGAATAAAAGAGCTAAACCAAGTACAAAAATTTAAACCTTCTTGCATCTTGATCATGAACTCTCTCATCTCACAACACTCTCAATCCTACTTGATCTATATCCTTTCCCTCTCATGTTTGTAGGTGAAAGGGTTTTATTTGGAGCTCATAGGAAGTTTTTATCCTACCAAGATGCTAAAGTTGAGACTATTATCAAAACAAGGCAAGCTTCTCATGGACTTATCATGACTCGTCAAAAAGGTCATTGGAAAAATAATGTTCACAAGAAAGGGGAAGAGAAAGAACTCACACTTTTAGATAGGTGGACATGTGCAAATGGCAAAGAATGATCCCGAGGCCCCAACAAAGTCCTCGTTATCGGATTGCACATGGTTGGAAAAATGAGTATGGGTCTTGATCTTGAAGTCTTTGGAAAATCCTTAAGCAACTAGAGAACCGAGGGAGATTATTATTACTCTATTTTTTCTTTATTTTTCTTGTTTTCCTCCTTTTTTCTTCTTTTTTTGACATGTCAGGTACTTGGATTTTTTTATTTTTTATTTTGTCCTCTTATCTTATTCATTTTTTTATCTCCCCTAGAACTCTAATTTGCATAGTACCTACCTCCTCCCCCATTCTTTGACGTTTGCTCGTCCCTGAGCAAAGAGGAAGTGGTGTTAAGGTAGATACCGGATGTTTGATGAGAGGGAACTTGAATCTTTCCTTTGAAGCACCTTCTTGTGACGTGTCGTCTCCATACTCAAGTGATAGGTAGGTAGGTCAAGGAGGTTAACACAAAAGATGATGTTGGTTTAAAGGGTGGATATCCGGCGAGATTTGCAAAGCTTCCAATGTGGGAGCTCACAATACTCGGATAGAATAGGCTAGCAAAAGATAAGTTACGCAAAACACGGAATGACCAGCTTCTTAGTCACTAGCCAAAGAATCGAGCCTTGAATCAATTCACCCAACAATAACTCTTGTAATCTATGGTCGCACTCAATATATAAGGCCTTGGATAGGTAGAGCAAAATGCAAGAGGTATTAATGACATGGTTAGCATGACTTTTAAAAGCAAAAATAATATGTTCTTCGACCCATCCAAAGTTGAGAGCATAAAAGAAACCCTGGGTCTTTATTTTTATCATGACCTCTACAAAAGATTAAGCTAGTATTTAATTAATTTCTGATTTGTATTAGAGAGCAATAGCTTAATCACACATAAATAAGCACAAAGTTTAAACAAAGTGGCAACGGTCATCATATATCAACGAGCAAGATCAAGCCAAAATTATTTCATCATGGTGAGCACAAGGTGATGACAATAAAAAAACTAAAACTAGGTTGTACTCCTAGAAGCCATGTTATTTCATGAGAGAGACATACAAAAGTTGAATCTAAGGCTGTTGAAGGCATATACATATATACAAGTATTTAGAAAGACAAGGACAAAGAGAGGGTTGAGGAATTGTTACCGTCCTTTGATGCTTGTGATGTAGCGCACCCTCCCCCATGCTTAAGCATTGTGCCTAGCATGGAAGAAGGAAGATTGGCATTCGTAGCAACTGTGATCCTTGAACTCCATGCGGTCTTCTTTCGTCTACCAAGTCTTCCCCCATGCTTAGCATGTTGCTAGGCGCGGAAATGATGAACCATCTTAAAATTCTTGAAGTCCCACCGCCATGCGTGGAGATCATCATCACATTGTTGCCTTTGTTCATCCTTCAATGTTCGCCCTTTGCCACGAGCCTTGATCCCAATTGTTTCTTATCCCATCTTCTCCTCCTTCCATGTTGTCCTTTATTGCTGGTTCATCTTCCATGAGTTTTTATTCTACTTCCAGAACTGATAATGTACTGACTAATAGCTCCATTGCAAAGTGCTTGAAATTATCTTTCCAACGAGTGGTCATTCATCCTGATCGGACTCCGAACAAGAGAGTAACGCCCTTTTTACTTTGTTGGTGCAAGCTGTCCGAGGCTGATTTCAGAATGTGTGACGCCCAAATATTTGGTTGTAACTTCTTGCACAGGTCTCCTAAAATGTTGATTCTTGATGCATTGGAAAGTAGACTTAATGGAGCACTTGAATATCTAATTTTTTTTCGTACATCTCTGAAAATGTGCTTAATCTTGATGAAAACAGCAGTGCTCCTTTCGGGATTTTAAAGGTGTTTATGATCTTGATTTCAGCTTTTATCACGAACTCATGGGAGTGATTCACCATGCCTGCAAAATAATTATAAAGCACAAAGTACCCCTGAGGTGACGGTCGGGAATACTCACCCTATGCCAACAAACCATGACATCCCTACGATTTTCACTCGTGGCATAGTTAATCCAAAGCAAAAATACTAATGGGTGTACGTGAGTGCAAGTGTGTATGCAAATGAAAGGATGGTATAAAAACAAAACAATGTTTACACCAAATTCTAAGCTCCATGCTTACAAAGTGGTTGCCAAACTTTCTATTCCCATAGAGATTTGTTAACCAAGGTCAAAACACCATGTTCATCCCAAGATCAATAATTCTTTATAGTGCAAGAAAAGTAGGGCGCATTGCTAAGTTTATAAACCAACTAATGCAATATGATAGCTCAGGATATAAGACTAAATGATGGTGGTCTTCAATCATGTCTAAACACCATGTTTACATAAGATTGCAAAAAGTAGTAACGCATGCCGGCAAGCATTAACATGGATATGAAAGCATTCATCATAAAGTTTCACAAAAGGTCCCAAGCTAACATAAAGTGGATGATGACAAAGAGATGGATGTAAAATACAAATGCAGAAAGTTAGCACAAACAAACATTAGCAAGGTTTGAAAAACACTTTCGATGTGGTCTATAATAACTAATAGACAAAGTTTGATCTCACACTTCATGAGGTAAGCATTGTCAACTAGGAAGTAACCCATCCACTTCATGAGGTAAGCATTGTTAATTGCACATCTTCAATTATTATTGCAATCAATATCTTGATAGGTCATGTAGATACATACATATTCCATACATAATCAGTAAGTTGTGCTTTGCATGTCAGTTTTGCATGCCTGTTAGCCAGCTCTCAATTTCCTCTTTAATTTTCTGCTAGTTAGCTGAATCTCTTCACCAGGAAGTAACTGAGTGCCATGTTGCTTGCTCTAGCTTTCAGCTTGCCTTCTTTTAAGTGATGCTCGGAGAATTATGGCTGGCTCTACTAGTTTATCACTTAATCTCTCAGTCTGAATGTTCTATTTGAAACCTTTGAAACCTCTCAGGTCCCATGGAGGTTGTGGCTAGATTGATCTATGGAGGTGGCTGGATCCGTCCATAGAGGTTGGCTGCACGATATTACCCTTGTCGTCTTTGGTATGATAATTGCTTTGTCAAGTCCAAGTTGATGCAGCACCTGTATGTCAACATGTTTGACGAGGTCATCCTCTCTATCGCCCCATCTATTCTTATTTGCATGTCGTTCCTGGGCAATGTTGTGATCAGGCAGTGACACAATTTATATGTTTGACACTGTGATTCATATCTACTTGCGGCGGCCACTACAATATTAATTCACATAGTCATCAATAAACAATGCAACTCACTTGTTAGCCTACTAGTTTAGTAGTCTAGAAATTTCTTGTCTGATAATGCCATGGTTTCATTGCATAATGTTGTATGTGTGCATCCAAATAGCTTGTGTTTGCTTAAATTTTCTCAGTATTGTTTTGCACATCTTTGCATATTTGTACTTAGTAGCTTGTATCCTTTTCGGTCTCTATTTTGTTCTGCAGTGAACTATTCGTCTAGCACAATATATATGATATATTGTTAGTGCACAACTTGGTGGTCTATATTATTTAACTTATCATTGGTATGCTCCTTATGCTGATTTGAAGAAGAAATGAGGTCAGTGAAGCTGACAACCAATGCAAACTCTTTTTTCTGGTAAGCTCTAGGTGTGTTACATATATGCTTGCTGTTTCCTTATTAGTTCTCTAGCTCATGACGACTGGGTCACCACACTATTTTTGTCATGTGCTCATATGCTAATAATTTCAATGTTCAGAATATATCACATATGGTTTTCTTGCAATATGAACCAACTTCATGACTATTCCAACCGGATATGCAGTCACATTGATTAGTACCAGTAGTAACTATAGTACTTTTTCCCCCAGTCTTGACACATATATCATTTCTTTTCTGAAACCATAGTAGTAACTATGTCTTGCAACAAAGTGAAAATGGCTGCATATTGTCGTTAATAGTACTAATACTCTGATTGCCATTTCTCCTTTCTGTTGATATTCATTATGAATCGGCTTTGATGCCACTAAACATAATCACTGAACTGCTTACATCATTTTTTGACTTAATTATTTTTACATCATTGTTTTTACCTATGATTTGCTCACTGTCTGTGCTTCAAAAGCAATATTGCTCATGTAATTTCCTCACTAGATTAGGGATCATTTGATACTACCCACTGACAAGTGTTTGGTAATGTTCCTCTTTCAAGTTATGGCTTAGATGCATAAGAGAAGTGATCAGTAATCAATGGACCTGATATCTGGAGTTCCGAACTGCTGGACTACTAGTGATGCTACAAGGACATTTGATTTGTTGTTTTGTGATTTCTAGGATTGTTGGGTTCAATTTTATGTCGATTTTGTATTTCTTGTTGAATGACCGGGTTTAAAAATTGGGCCTATTGAGCTTTGTTGTGAAATTATATTTTGTTTGCCATTGAGGTGGTGTGAATGTATTGGAGATTTATTAATTTAAGAATTATTATTATTGAAATGTGTGGCTTTATTGTTGTATTCGTTTTGTGGAAATACGATCGGTATCGAATTTGCCACGTGAATGCCATGTCAACGCCACATGGCGGCCACGGTAGCGCCATGTGGCGGCCACGGTAGCGACACGTGGCGGCGAGGCGGTGACATGTGGCAGCCACATCAACAATGCGTCATCTAGCTACCCCGTGCCTGCCACATCGGCGCCTCATCATCTTCCATGTCGGCGGCCACCTTGTCTCTATGAGTGATGTGGCAAGTTAATCCATGACAATCACTTTCGTCACGAGATTTTGGGCTTCGGCCGGGTTCAATGGGCTTTACACCAATCTATGACGGCTTGAGAACGTCATGGATCACGCTAATCCATGACGAAAATTTAAGGACGTCACGAGAAGGGATCCGTGACGCTCAATACATGACGTTCTCAAATTTCGTCATAGATGTCATTTTATGACGAAATTTTGATGATCCGTGACGAAAATTGACCGTCATAGACCACGAGATTTTTTTAGTGATCGAAAAGAATCAATCAACCAAACTAACAAGGGTTAAGGGTAGGTTATGAGTATCTTATATTTTTGGCTCAAACGAGGATTTTGAAGAGAGAAAGTCATGTATAGAAATTCTAACTAAGGTGGCGCTACGAATCTTTTAATGAGAAACAAACCTATGGTTTTAGGATGGCTAAAGGTATGAAAGGTTTTCCTAAGGATTTTATGGGGAGCTAGTCAAAATTTTTAATTAGAAAAGAGGAAAGGGATAGACTTGTTCAACCGGAGGGTGAGAGCCCTCAGTAAACTCAAGAAATCCTACCTCTATAGGCTATGGTTTTTGGTGGGGGTTATAGGAAGGCTTAGGTTGGTTGGACGAAAAGTTAGATTAACACAACACGCAATGCGATATAACAAGGCTGACCAAAACAACATGATATGGAGGTTGTCTAAAACAAAAGTTAGCCTAAATTAACTAGCCACAAGTTTAGAATCAAAGGATGGTGCCAACTTCATATATCTCTCTAAAATGAAACAAAAGAAAAAGACTCTAAACTCTAATAGGCACACAAAAAAGGTTTACAAGGTTTTGAGATCAAATAACAAAGTGCTCCCTCAATAGCAATTAGAACATACAACATGGTGTTGTGGTTTTTATTAGAGCAATTGTAAAATGTTACTTGATGGTTTGATTAAAGAGCACAATGTAGACGGTCATGTATATATATAAAAAAACCGGGTTGCCTCCCTCAAAGCGCTTCATTTAAAGTCATAGAGCTCGACTTTCTGACATACCTTCTTATTGTTGTAGAGCCATGATCCTTCATGCAATATTTGAAGGTGTTCATGCAGCCTTGATCCACTCTCCATGCTTGACACGATCACTTATGCTCGATGAGAGGCTTGCCGAATCGTCTCATTGCATCATCATCATCACTTTCTCCATCACACTTTATCGCTGCCTCTCCTTTCACAAATTTTCCTCTCTGTCCAAATCAGACCATGTAAAGAACAATAGCTTCCATGCGTGGTGTATGAAATTATCTTTCCATCAAGTATTTATTCACCCCAACGGACTCCGATCGAGTGAGTTATGCCCGTTCTACTCGGGCGCTGCAATCTGTCCAAAGCTGATTTCAGATTGCACATCGCTCAATGTTTTTGTCATATCTCTTTGTACGGGTCTTCAAATTCATCGATCTTGGATGCGTTGGAACTGTCACTTGATAGATCTTCTGATTTTCATCTTTTTCTTCATTGAACATGTCTGACCAAGTCCTCAAGATTGATGAAAATAGCGACGCCCGTTTTTGAGGTTTGGTGACGTTGATGCACGAGTTTGCAATTCCTTTGAGTATGACTTATCTCCTCTTAATTTATGTTTAATGCCCTGCATGGTTAGTGAAACTTGGGATTTCTCCCACAATTTGCTCTTTTAAGGTCACTAGCTTGATCAAGCACAAAGCAAGTCCAAGATTTACAAATCATATCGCAAACAAACACATCCATAACCACAATTTATGACGAAGTAGGTTGTGATTAATTATAGCATAAGTTTTCTTACTCAGCACTAAGCTCTTATTAGGAAAAGGTTCATTAGGCATGTAACAAATTTTAACAAAGCCTCTTTATCACTCTCAAGAAATTCTAGCCTATCATGATTATCATAAGGACAAGGCATTGAATTGAATCAACCTCGCTAATGGATATGAATCATAGATATGTCAAAGGAATATTATCAGCTCCAAAAGCATCTTGAGAGGTTAATTGGTACCTTGGCCTTCGAGCTTTTCATCGTGAGTGGTCTCTCAGAGTTGAAAGCAAACAATCTTCAATGATCGGTGGCTTGTATCGTCTTTTCACAATTTCTTCATTCGTGCCACACATCATCAAGGTTGCCTTGTGTGGACTCACTCTTCTTATTCATTTGTAGGACTTCACACATGTCTCAAATATCTTCTTGTAACTCCATGATCCTTCGTGTGAGAGCCCCGAGTATCCACGCCATTGGATGCTATCATTTGTGTGTAATCCATGGTGATTTGCTTCTAACATCTCCTAGCGTCGAATGTTGCCAACTTGTGCCTTCTTTTGACAATGCTCTTGGAGTCTTTGTTTTGTTCCAAACTTCTGAATTTCATCTTGTGTGGTCTAATGGAAGCGTTGCCCAAGCTTCTCTTCGTTATCGTCGTCCTCATCTCCACTATCTTGTTCTCATCATGTTGCTGCTGCCTCTTTTTCGTGGATTTTCCCCTATGTACATAACATAACATATACAAAAATATTGTTCCATTGAAAACTTTATAAAATTACCTTTCCAACGGGTACTCATTCATCTTAACCGGAGCCCAAATGAGGGAGTTATGACCGTTTTGTTTCCGCTCTTGCAGGCTGTCCAGAAAATTTCAGAACGCGCAACCTTCGGTAATTCGGCCATACTCGCTTGTAGGAACCTCCGATTGACTTGATTCTTGATTCGTTGGAAGCGTAACTTCATGGGACTTCTATATATATGAAGATATCCTGTTGTTTTCCCTTGAGGTTGTGCAGAAATTGATGGGAACTGAAACTTCTTGTGAATTGATCCGAAGATGTTGACAACCTTGATCTTGTGGTCTTCGGGGCGTTACATCGCGTCTCCTTTGGCTTTAAATCGTCACCATTGCTGGACCAGCGAGTATCATGATGGCAATGGTGTGTCTTCTTCATGATTTTGCTTTAGCCAAAGTGACGGGTGCTTCTTTCGCTACGTGATTGCTTCCAACACCTATTGCTTGGACAAACAACCCTCCACATAACATTAGTCTTAAAACTTTAATTGACACATTGACATACCTTGTTCAACATCACTCGTGTAGGGTGTGGACTCAATAGCGTATGATGGGACGCTAACAAAAGTTAGCACCTACCACTAAAAAGTGAATCTTGATGTAGTCATCATCTTGTCGGAGTGGATGTGAACGTCTTGTGTCTAGCTTTTCACCTACTTTCAAGCACACAAACAAGAAAAGCAAGCATGTATGCAATAATAAAAATTAGGGTTAGTCAAAGAGATAGATGGATCACCCTAGGGTTCGAGTTGCCAGTCCCCGGCAACGGCACCAGAAAAAAGGGCTTGTTGACAGTTCAAAACTGTGCTCAAGTTCACCGCAAGCCTACGAGTGACTTGGTGCCTTTTTCACCAAGGAGGGTCCTCCCTAGATTTGTCAATCCAAGGATCGGAAGAAAACTCCTACGATTCTCCATCTAACCCATTGATCTAGCCTAACATGAAGCATTGATTACATAACAAGATAAACCTTAAAGATGTATGAATTATAGCATAAGGTTGATCGCATCCATGAACGTAGACAAGGTAAAGAGCAAACAAGGGAAACTAATGCCTATCATCATCTAGTCATAGTTCCAGCCAAAAGAGCAAGAGCGACACGCATCTCATCCAAAGCCATCTTTAAACTACTATCCTCCGGTCTGATTCCGAAAACGCCCGCCTTTCGGAACCCCCGTTCGATCACAACGTATTCCTATTCATGCGGGTAGTCTAGGGCGAGTTCGATAGAACAAGTTGAAATCACTTGGTCGGTCCGGTATGCACCTCTAGCCACCGTGGCTACAAGAGCACCCTATGTAATCTATCTATAGACTAGATTGGGGAAGAAGCATAACCAAGAAGAAAACAAAATCATCGAGGGAGTAATCGAGTCGCTAAAAGATCGGATGACATGAAGTACTTAACTCACATAATAAATGCGTTTAGATCATCTCCACCGAGTACATACCATTGATGACCTCAACTAGCTTCGGAACTCCGCCATGGCTCAACCGTGTAAGGCGGCTAGGGTAGGCCTAGGCCATCTCCTAGACGACTTCGAGGACTCGCGGCGGCCGTCGTCGCTCTCTCCTAGGTTTCACCGAGTTCCTGTGGATGGATGGATGGATCAACCCTTGTTGGGTGCCCAAGGGGTTGTATTTATGCCCTTGGGAAGTCTTGGGGCGTGCTCCACCTTGCCTTGCACGAGATCTTCCTTAGGAGAGAAGGGAACTTGGTTTCCACAAAATAGCCTCGTCCAGATTTTCCTGATTCACAACCCTTCCTTGTCGGCACCATATCCCCCATGTTCAGACTCCAAACAATGCAAATTCGGTCTTCTGGTTGTATGGCACGAAATTTCGTCCTTCTTTGGTATTCATTTCTTTCCTTGGAAACGAAGATAAGATCTCCAAAGCAGACTTGGAAGATAATTTGTTCTGAGTTCGGACTGACTGCGCAGCAGGGATTTCGAGGGTCATATCTCCTAGCTCTCTTATCCGAATTGGGCCTTCCACATATCCAAATCGAAGGTATCGTCGATGCTCACAACTTTGGTAGTTAAACTTTTGCCATTAGAGGACATTTAAGTCTCTGAATCTGCACCGAAAGATCATGCTGTACTGGGTTGCGAGAATATCTCTCGGGCTGAGTTGATCTCGTTGGTAAACATCCAAGTCCCCGGAGTTTTACGTGTTGATGCTTCAGTCCTTGGATCATTTGGAGTCGTGTTCACTTCATGTCTTGACTTGTGACGGGCTTCATGATCTTCTCATAAAGTGCTTGATGAACTTATCCCGAAAGTCTCCTCTTTAACGTTAATTTCTTGCGTAAACAACAAACTCCAAAATCGACATGCGGGAGTGAACTTGATACCTCCGGGGGTTAGTACCATTGGTTAGAATATAAGATACATGTAAATATTGACGGTAAACTCATAGCTAGGTGTACCAAAATCAACCGTCAACGGCACCCCAACGCTAACGGCGTTCTGGCCAGCGCTCGCGCCAGGTGCGAATGGAACGACGTCGGACTGCACACGCCGCGGCACAAGGCGATGCGCCCATTAGCAAGATGATGACGACGCCAACGGGGGAGGGCACGGCTGCCGAGCCACAGTTCCCCTATGGGATGCGCAACGCCACGACAGCCTACGCTTCGTCCGCCAACACCGACGTGGCAGCTTACGAGGACCTTTCCGACCACCACCTGCTGGCGGTCCGGAACCTCATCGCTACCACCAACGACGAGTCGTACCATGGCTAGGCCAGCGAGTTGCCCCTCGCAACCTCACATGGGTATGCAGAGTGGGACTTCTCCGGCGTGCTGGACCCAGTGATGTTCCAGCGGTTCCTCGACGCCGCGGTGTTGACGATCGATTTTGGTACACCTAGCTATAAGTTTACCGTCAACATTTGCATGTATTTGATATTCTAACCAATGGTACTAACCCCCCTTGAGGTATCAAGTTCACTCTCACATGTCGATTTTGGAGTTTGTTGTTTACGTAGGAAACTAGAGCTTAAAGGGAGACTTTCGAGATAAGTTCATCAAGCACTTGAAGAGACGATCATGAAGCCCGACACAAGTCACGACACATCATGAACATGACTCCAAAGGGTACAGGGGTCGAAGCATGAAGCTGGAAAACTCCAGGGACCTGGACAGAAGATGCTAAAGCTTGCGCGGCAAGGAGCTCTGTCTAAACCATGGAGAAGACGACGTCAAGGGCCCACATGCATAAGGGATCAAGTCAACAATTGACCAAGAAGCGTCGGGGAGCGAACCAGGGCCGAAAAGGGCCTAGGCCAATCAGCCCGGTGCCGGTCGGCCTAGCCCGTATTCGTGCCGGTTCGCGGCCCCGAACGCATCAATGCCGACTTCAACGTCGACGATCCAAACACGCCACCGCACGCGAGCCGGGAAGCTTATCGCGGCCGCGACGCCGCTCGGGGCCATGCCCGCACCCTCGATGCCCGAAGCGCGAAACCCGCACCACGAGGCGCGGTGCTCATTGAGCGTGCGGCCGCGCAACGGACCGAAAGCTCGGTGTCCCGCATACACCGGCGGGGCGGCACGCGGGACGACGACAACGCCCAAGTCTAAGAGGCGTCCGTTCACGCGGGTGGCGCGGCGGGGCAACCGGCCAACCGGGGTCGAACGCCGGTCGGGGAGCGGATCCTTCATACGCGTGGGCGGGCCCGGGACGGCGATGCCCGCAACGTCATCAACGCTCGCCGGAGGGGCGACGTGGAGGCACGGGCGGCGGCGGGCTACCACCCCCGGTGGGGCACCCGCTACGATAGGCTGCGAGGACCGCGCTTCGACGCCGGAACCCCCGGGGACCCGTGTGTTCGGTCGGGAGATCCGCACGATGAGCTTCCCCTAGCGCTTCCGCCGGCCCCACCTCGATCGACAAGTACACGGGGGAGACGGACCCACGCATGTGGCTCAACGACTACCGCCCGGCCCCGCCGGCCGGGCGGCGCCACCACCGACAAGGTGATCATCCGCAACCTACCATTGCACCTCACGGACTTGGCTCGGACGTGGCTCGACCATCCGTCGCCTAGTCGGATTCACAACTAGGACGATCTAGTTTGCACGTTTGTGGGGAACTTTCGGGGCACATATGTGCATCTCGGGAACTCATGGGACCCGTGGGAGTGCACCCGAAGCCCGAGAGAGTTGCTTCGGGACTTCATATGACGCTTTTCAAAGCGCCGCACCGAACTCCCTAGCGTAGCCCAATCCGAGATCGTGCACGCCTTCCTCGAGGGCACGACCTGCTGGGACCTCATGCGCGAGCTTGGGCGAAGCCCGCCGGTCGACTCCAACCAGTTGTTCGACATCGCCACCAGCTTTGCTTCCGGCAAGGAGGCGGTGGGGGCCATCTTCAACGGCAAGAAAGGCAAGCATGTGGATGACCCACCTGCGGAGGGCAGCAAGTCCAAGGAGCCCCAGCAAAAGCACAAGTGAGGCAATAAGGGTAAGAAGCCTTGCCGCGAGGCGCGTGCGCGGGGGCACGACAACGGCGGGGACGAGGCCCTCGCGGTCAACCCGGCCCGAAAGGGCCCTCGAGCGGCCCCTCGAGGCCCCGGCGTATTCGATGACATGCCGAAGAAGCCCCGCTCGTACCACAAGACCCCGGTCAACCACACCCTCGAGCAAGGCGACATGCTCAAGAAGTACTACGGCCATGCCACCGCGAAGGAAGACGAGGCAAAGAAGGACGGTGGGGATGGGGACGCCGGCGGCTTCCGGCGGTGGAGAACGTCTTCCTCATCTTCGGGGGGCCGACCGTGGACATGTACAATAGCCGCATAAACGTGAGTGGCACGAGGTCCTCGCCGCGGAGAAGGCTCTTCTTTCCTTTCTCGGCGGTCGCAGGACGCCATCACCTTCGGCCCGCGAGGATCACCCGAACCGCATCCCTAATCTAGGCCGGTACCCACCGGTTGTCGATCCGATCATCGGCAACTCATGGTTCTCCAAGGTGTTGATGGACGAGGGCGGTGACCTCAACATCATCTACGTGCACACCCTACGGCCGATGGGGATCGGGTTGGACCGGCCGCGGCCCAAGACGACGCCGTTCCATGGTGTCGCGCCGGCAAGCGCGTCCGGCCCCTCGGGCGGATCGATCCGCCGGTCCGGTTTGGCACGCCGGACAACTTCCGCAAGGAGGTCCTCACCTTTGAGGTAGTGGGGTTCGGGGGCACATACCACACCATCCTCGGGCATCCGTGTTACGCCAAGTTTATGACGGTCCCGAACTACACCTACCTCAAGATGAAGATGCCGAGCCGAAAGGCGTCATCACCGTGGGCTCATCGATCGAGCACGCATTCGATTGTGACGTCGAGTGCGTGGAACACGCCGGAGGCGCTAGCGCTTGATGAAGCGCTCATCGCGAACATGGAGAAGCCGGTCAACGAGGACCTCGACTCCTCAACCAAGCATGCGGGCGGCTTCGAGGCCGCCGAGCGGACAAAGGAGGTGCCTCGACCCCCGCTACCCCCGAGGGCAAGGCGTTGAGGGTCGGTTCCACCCTCGACTCGAAATAGGAAGTGGTGCTCATCGACTTTCTCCGCGCTAACACCGACATTTTCACGTGGAGCCCCTCGGACATGCCGGGCATCCCGAGGGAGGTCGCCGAGCACTCCCTTGACGTCCTACCTCACTCCTAAGCCTTGCAACAACGACCGTGGCGCTTCAATGAAGAGCGGCGCCGGGCGATCGGAGTGGAGCTGCGGAAGCTCCTCGAGGCTGGATTCATCAAGGAAGTCTTTGACCCCACGTGGCTAGCCAATCTCGTACTAGTTAAGAAAAAGAATGGGAAGTGGAGGATGTGTGTAGATTACACTAGCTTGAATAAAGTATGTCCTAAAGTTCCTTTTCCTTTGCCACGCATTGATTAAATTGTAGATTCTACCACGGGGTGCGAGCTTCTATGCTTCCTTGACGCCTATTCCGGGTACCACCAAATAAAGATGAAGGAGTCCGATCAACTCGCGACTTCCTTCATCACGCCATTCGGGATGTTCCGTTACGTAACAATGCCATTTGGACTCCGAAACACGGGTGCTACGTACCAACGGTGTATGCAGCATGTTGACGGATAAAAGACGTATCCACCTACGATCCGCAAGCGTACGGACCTACACCTTTTTCACCACGGGATTCCCAAGGTTCTTGTCAATCCGCGGAGCAAGAGGATTACAAGCGTTTGATCTACCTCTACACACTAGCTACTCAAACCCTAACAATTATTAAACTAGAAAACGACTAAACTACACTAGAGAGAATGATTAAGCAATCAAGATAAAAGACACTCGCCCATGGGTCTACGATACTAGAACATGCAATCGCTTTAAGCATGAAAACCAATCTAATCTATCGGGGGTTGTGACCACGGTTTCGCCCTTTCCCTCCTCTCGTCTTGTCACTACGTGAAGGTAATCGTGACTAGACCGTGATGGACACGGTGCATTGAATGGATCCAAGGGAGCATTGGAGCTCTACTCCCTTTACGGCATGGTAGCTAACTCTGAAGCATTAAAGTATGTTCAACACAAGATGATAGATAGATAATCCAACAAAGTACGATTACATCTCAAGATCGATTACAACCCATGGACGAATAAGGAGATTACCCCATCAAGGTGCTAGACATAGCACCGTTGATCATGGTCACCCTTCGGACGGTGCCTTCCTTCTGCACTTGTGGGTGCTTCCTTCGAGGTGGTCGATCCCCCTCCGGAGATCTCCCTCCTCTCTCTCTAGCTTGTGGATGGCCTCCTGGTGCGAATGGCTCTCTCCTCGCAAATGGCAGCACCTCCGGGGCTTTAGGGTTGAAGATCCTTCGGGTGCAAGGAAAGGGGGGCCGAACCGACCCCCCGGAGTGGGCGGGCCGCCGGCCGGCCCGGGGCCGACCGGTCCCAGGCCCACCTCGGCCCAGTTCGGTCGCCCCTTCGCTCCCGTGGGTCCTCATGCATTTATGCACTTTGCCCCTTTCACTTGCATGATTTTGGCAATGTCATACTCACGTCCAACATGGAGGTTCTCCGTGCATGAAGTTCGGTCTTTTACGCTTCAATCCCCGGGGGTGTTCCTACGTAGCACTTCGGTTCTTGCCACCATTGGAAGTGATTTCATCAAGCTCATGAACACGAACAAGACTCCATAAATGCTCCTGTGAACTTGTTGTGAATCCGTCCTTTATGTCCACGTTTTCCTACATAAACACAACACTTCCAAATGCATGCACATAGATGAACTTGTTATATAATTAGTGTGCCTAGTGGCGGGTTAGTTCCATAAACAAATCCAAACCAAAGTGTAATGAACATGTTTGGTGTACCAAAATACACCGTCAACATCTCCTCCATGCTTAAATCTTGCTCGTCCTCGAGCAAGTACTTGTAAAAGTACTTGTAAAAGAACTTCGTCCAAGGTGTTGTAATCATGTTCCGCTAAATCTTTCTTCACAAGTTAGTCAATCCTTTATCTTTAATACATAAACATAAAGTAATGATCATCATACATAAACATGGGCGTTTAGAATCTTTACCACGTCAAGATTTACCCCACAACTCAAACTCTTTACTCGAAGCCTTCAATCTCGACCATGCTTACCTCTTTGCTTCCATTGGAGGGTTTTATATGATTTTCAAAAATAAAATTCCCGCAACAAGTATTAGACAAAAACCTTTCTCCAAGCTCTCTCAAGTCGCTCATATAAAGTGGCTATCCTAAACAAGTTTTATAAAACTCTCACCTCCCAATAGTCTCTCATATAACATGTAAAGTGGAGCTATAGGTAGGGCTAGCACAAACAACACAAGTATTGTCAAACTAAGAACTTCCTCTAATGGTTGTTTACCTTTCAAAGCCAATGATCATGAGAATTAATCCATATGTAGGGATATCAAGGATGAGAAGATTTAGAATGGTGGACATGTGTAAGGGCAAAAGAAAATATGACTACGAGGCACTGATGACGTCCTCGTTGTCGGATTGCACATGGTTGGAAAAAGAGTGAAAGTTTCATCTCTCAACAACGTGACATCCTTCCTTGCACTTTTATTTTTTTTTCTTTTCACTTGATTCATCCCTCTCATATCCTTCTTGCCACTCCTCTTCATACACATATATTTATTTTTCTTTCTTTCTTTTCTATTTTTTCTTTCTTTCTTTTCCATACTCATACTTTTCTCTTTATTTTTTCCTCTCTTGACATCTTTTCAAAGCTCTCAACTCCTCTCTTTCTTGCATGCACACAATCTGAAATTTTAAATAAACCATGCTAGATACAAGACGAAACTTTGAAAGTAGGTTGTGTTCAAGGAATGTGATGTACACAAGAGATGTATAGGGTTGGGTATGGAATTCGGCGATGTACGAGACTTCCAATGTGAAAGTCACGTTACCGAATGCATGACGAGGCTAGCAACAAAAGATAAGCACAAGGACATGATCATTGCTCGAAATTAAAACTCCCAAAAGAGAAGGGTCCTAGCCCAACTCATCATGCTAATCACACTTGTGGTGAAGCAAAAAATAAATTTGGCTGTATAGGATTTTTTTTCTTACTCTCAACTTGGAAAAAGAGGTTTTGCTAACCTTTATTACAAGTTTTTTTAGATAATTTTCAGAACTGAAATCCTCCAACTTTTAGCATTGAACATAGCACAACCAACATGTGAAGCTCAAGATAGAAGTGTGATATGGGTACTTTTAGAGGTAGCAATTCCACTAGGCACCACGGTAAACGTTTTTCAAACCACACACTTATGTTCATATATCAAGAATTAAAGATAACAAACGAGTGAATAAAGATAAGCATCGCACAAAACACAAAATTTAAAGGACTCTTTTTATTTGATTTTCTTTGACACAACACTAAATTAAGACACTTCAAACTTGCAAAAAGTTTAAAACACACTTAAAAACTAAAGACTCTTAAATTCTAAAACTCTCTCGAAAACTAAACTGAACCAATCTAAACCTGAAGCTCAAAATGGGAAAAAAGTTGGCCCAAAGTAAATCTTCGCGAGAAACTCCGGAAAATGAAAAGAAAACTATTTACGAAATCCATGCCTTATTTTTCGTCCTAGGCTAGACGTTCGGGCTCTTCTTCCATGGTGAAGACATCAATGTGGTGAAGGGGCACAACGTCGGGTTCGTAGTAAACCTTAAGCCGTTGACCATTCACCATGAATTGACCACCCTTCACATTCGTAATGGTTACCGCTCCGTTGGAGAGCACCGAATGCACAACATAAGGTCCATCCCACTTGCTTTGCAATTTCCCCTTTCCGAAGGTTTTAAACCTTGAATTGTAGAGGAGGACCTTATCTCCCTCTTAAAACTCTTTCTTTTTCAACCTTTTATCATACCACCTTTTAATTCTCTCCTTGTATATGCTTACATTCTCGTATGCTTTCAACCTCATCCCCTCTAGCTTGCTTATTTGAATCCTTCGTTTTACCACCGCAACATCGAGATCAAGGTTCATCTCTTTAATCACCCAATAGGCTTTATGTTCCAACTCAACCGGAAGGTGGCAAGCTTTTCCATAGACGAATTGATAAGGGGTCATACCTATCGGTGTCCCGAACACCGTTCGATAAGCCCACAAAGCTTCGTCTAATTTCTTTGACCAATCCTTGCCTCCTTTCTCTATGGTTTTGTTGAGAATGCTTTTTAATTGCCTATTCGACGTTTCCACTTGTCCGTTGGTTTGTGGATGATAGACCGTAGAGACCCTATGTTCAATTCCCATCTTGTTCAAGCACTTTTCGAAATTCTTCGCGGTGAAGTGAGTCCCTCCATCGCTTATCAAGATTCTCGGTGTACCGAAACGAGGAAAAATCACGTTCTTGATCATAGTAATGGACTCCTTCGTGGAAGCTTTACGACATGGCATGGCCTCTATCCACTTGGATACATAATCAACCGTGACTAGAATATGCTCATATCCGTGTGAGTTTTTGAAAGGCCCCATGAAGTCTATACTCCACACATCGAATAAATCTATTTGTAGATTGTATTTCAAAGGCATAGAATTTCTTTGAGAGATGTTTCCGGTTCTTTGGCATTCAGGGCATGATGCAACATATCTTTTAGTATCTTCATGCATCTCCGGCCAATAGAATCCGCTAGACCACACTTTTGCTTGGGTCCTAAAATGGCTATAGTGTCCACCGTACTCCGCCGAGTGGCACTTTCTCAAAATTTCTAGCCTCTCTTCTCTTGGCACACATCTTCTCATGACTCCATCATTGCCAAGTTTGAAGATGTATGGTGCATCACAAATGTATTTCTTACTTTCGGAGATTATCTTCCTTTGAGAGTTTCTATCTAGATGGCCAAGAGGCATCTTTCGAATTGCTCGAATGATATCAATCATCCAAGTGTCTTTATCAAGCATTCGATAGAGGTGGTCATCTCTCATCTTATCTTCTATGGGCTCTTTATCATCTTGTCCATGATTCATCCTAGACAAATGATCGGCCACAACATTCTCCACCCCTTCTTATCACGAATCTCAACATCAAACTCTTGGAGAAGAAGGATCCAACGGATCAAACGTGGTTTGGCATCCTTCTTAGCCAAGAGATACTTGATGGCCGCGTGATCGGTGTAAACAATGACCTTCGAGTTCACGATGTAAGATCCGAATTTTTCGAAGGCGAATACCACCGCTAGAAACTCCTTTTCCATAGTGGCATATTTTAATTGTGCCCCATTAAGAGTTTTGCTAGCGTAGTAAACGGCGTGGGAACTCGGCCTTCCTTTCTTTGACCCAAAACCGCGCCTACGGCGTAGTCACTTGCGTCACACATGATCTCAAAAGGTCGGCTCCAATCCGGAGGTTGAATAATAAGAGCACTCACCAACGCACTTTTCAAGGTCCGGAATCGTCGCTAGGCACTTGTCATCAAAGTCAAAAGCCACATCCTTTTGAAGGAGATGCGTTAAAGGCTTAGTGATCTTCGAGAAGTCCTTAATAAATCTTCTATAAAATCCGGCATGACCTAGAAAGCTCCTCAAGGACATAACATCCGTTGGAGGTGGGAGTTGCTCAACTGTCTCTACCTTAGCCTTGTCCACTTCAATGCCTCTCTCGGATATAACATGTCCGAGCACTATGCCTTGCTTAACCATGAAGTGGCACTTTTCCCAATTTAACACCAAGTCTACCTCCGCACACCTCGTGAGGACCTTATCCAAGTTTGCCAAGCAATCCATGAACGTCTTCCCATAAGCGATAAAAATCATCCATGAATACCTCGACAATTTCTTCGCCGAATTCCGAGAGTACGGCCATCATGCAACGTTGAAAAGAGGTCGGAGCGTTGCATAGACCGAAGGGCATCCTTCTATATGCAATGTTCCATAAGGGCATGTAAACGTTGTTTTGTGTTGATCATCCGGTGAATGGGAATTTGCATGAACCCCGAGTACCCATCGAGAAAGCAAAAATAAGTGTGGTTCGCTAATCTCTTGAGCATCTCGTCAATGAACGGTAGGGGAAGTGATTTTTTTGTTGCTTTGTTAAGCTTACAATAATCGATACACATCCGCCACCCGGTCACGGTTCTTTACGGTATCAATTCGTCCTTCTCATTCTTCACCATAGATGTTAAGCCTCCTTTCTTTGATATGGAATGTACCCGGCTCACCCATTCGCTATGCGGAACGGGGTAGATGATTCCGACATCAAGTAACTTGATGACCTCTTTCTTCACTACCTCTCGCATGGCATGAGTTAGCCTCCTTTGGTGGTCCACTACGGGCTTACATTGGTCTTCCATTGGTATACGATGAGTGCAAAAGGTGGGCTAAGGCCTTTGAGATCATTAATCAAATATCCAATCACCTTCCTATGTTTTTTCAATAAAATCAGCAACTTCTCATTTTCTTCGGGACTCAACTCGTCACTCATGATGTCCGGATAAGTCTTGTCTGCACCCAAAAATTCATACTTTAATCCTTTGGGCAAAGGTTTAAGGTCTACCTAGGGCACTTGTGGCTCCTCGGGTTTAATCTCTCCTATGTCCTCGAATTTTTCTTCCTCCACGCTTCCATCTTGTGGTTCTAAGCCTTTTGTTGCTTCTTCTAGCTCTTCATCTTGTTGATCATTAATTTGATTTTCCATAGCTCTTTGCAGTGGGTCTCTAAGGGTTTCAACAAAACAAAGACTATCTACCTCCTCTACTTCGTCTTTGGGAGGAAAAGGTTAAGGGTGTTTAGAAACGCAAAGAAAGTTATATGTGTACTTCTTTCCATTAAGGTTCATTGTTACTTTGCCTTATCCGGCATCCAACACGGCATAAACCAACTTAAGAAAGGACCTACCTAGGATTATGTGATCATGATTACTATGGTAAGCATCAATAACAAAGAAATCGATTGGTATACATTTTCCAGAGATTATTACATTCATGTTGCAAGCAATACCTAGAGGTTTAATAGTTCTACCATCTCCCATGATTAATTTCGTTGATGTTGGAGCTAAGTCTAGGTTGTGGTCTTGAACTTTATCATAAATTTTAGAAGATAGGACACTTACTTGGGCTCCGATGTCGCATAAAGCTTTGCATTGAACTCCGTTGATCTCGCAACTCAAGTGTGGTGCCATCTTCTCTTCTTCTCTGGATCCTATCACGTAAACTTCGGTGAGGCGAGCGTATAGCGATGCTTCGGGCTTAATCCCCATAATTCTCTTCACCTCGGCTATGTGTTCTAAATCCACTTCATCATTTCCAAAGAGCTTTTGAAAGATCTCACTGGTGATTTCAAGGTCGTATGAATCTTCTGCTTTCTTCTCCGGTGGGAAATCCACTTCCAATGCTCTTGCCATCCCCTTTTGATTAGGGAACGGTCTTCTCTTATCGAATACTTCTCTGTAATCGATTGGAACCCAATCCATTGGTTCAAACTCCCTTAGTGGCTTCGCGCTTGACATGCTTCTCTTGTTTGTTTCATTTGATACGGCGAAGTCAATGCTCGGGGAAGTTCTTGACTTGATGTGTTCTTCTTCAAGCTTTTCCGGGATTGGCTCCTCTTTTGTGACTTCCGGTGTTGCCTCTTTAGAAAATTCAACACACTTCTTCTTCCTTGAATTATATTCCGGCTCTTCCGCAAGTCTTGTTTCCCAATCTCTTCGCATGGCGGCCGCTTTACTAATTTTTTGTAGAAGTTGAGTGGCTTACGTGAGTGTTTTCTCCATGAGATCCCCACCCGCACACATTTGGACGTGTTACATGCAACTAGGGGTTAGGGAAAAGAAAAATGTATGCAAGGGTACGTCACCGGAGAAGCCGAGTCTTGGTCCTTGTTCGATCAACTCATTAAACCTATTCCAAGCTTGGTCTATCCCTTCCTCTTCTTGCATGAAAGTGATCACTTGCCTCCTTAGATGTTGAACCTTGCTAATTGGAAAGAACTTCTCGCAAAACTTCTTTGTCAACTTGTTCCAATTGCCTTCAATTTCAAAGGACGCAAACAAGTACCATGTCTTCGCTTCACCGGCAAGTGAGTGGGAAAGAGATTCCATTTGAACCATTCACCGGGAACTCCTTGACGCACCGTGTTGCATAGCGTCATGAAATGCCATATGTGTCTATATGGGTTCTCTCCGTAACCATCCCTTCAAACGGGTTTGCCGCCACCATCTCGATGATCTTGGATTTGATTTCATACTTGGTCGCTTCGAGCTTCGAATCTGACTCTTGTACTCTTATGTCTTCACATCGAGGGCTAGCGTAATCCCTTACTGATTTCTCGGGTTCTTCCACGGGTTGATTGACGAACGCCATCTAGACAACAAGATAAAAACAAAAACAAAATAAAGTGGTTTTCTAGATAATATGTGTTAGATATTAGTAAACAAAAGATAAAATAAGTATAAAACTAAGTTAGATGCAAACCAAACGATGTAAACTAGCTTGCTTCCCGGCAACGACGCTAGAAAAAAGGTCTTGTTGACGGATAAAAGATGTATCCACCTACGATCCGCAAGCGTACGGACCTACACCTTTTTCACCACGGGATTCCCAACGTTCTTGTCAATCCGCGGAGCAAGGGGATTACAAGCATTTGATCTACCTCTACTCACTAACTACTCAAACCCTAACTATGATTAAACTAGAAAACGACTAAACTACACTAGAGAGAATGATTAAGCAATCAAGATAAAAGACACTCGACCATGGGTCTACGATACTAGAACAGGCAATCACTTTAAGCATGAAAACCAATCTAATCTATCGGAGGTTGTGACCACGGTTTCGCTCTTTCCCTCCTCTCGTACCGTCACTACGCGAAGGTAATCGTGACTAGACCTATGATGGACACGGCGCATTGAATGGATCCAAGGGAGCATTGGATCTCTACTCCCTTTACGGCATGGTAGCTAACCCGAAGCAACAAAGTATGTTCAACACAAGATGATAGATAGATAATCCAACAAAGTACGATTATATCTCAAGATCGATTACAACCCATGGATGAATAAAGAGATTACCCATCAAGGTGCTAGACATAGCACCGTTGATCATGGTCACCCTTCCGACGGTGTCTTCCTTCTTCTCCACTTGTGGGTGCTTCCTTCGAGGTGGTCGATCTTCCTCCAGAGATCTCCCTCCTCTCTCTAGCTTGTGGATGGCCTCCTGGTGCGAATGGCTCTCTCCTCTGCGAATGGCGGCGTCTCCAGGGCTTTAGGGTTGAAGATCCTTCGGGTGCAAGGAAAGGGGGGCGAACCGACCCCCGGAGTGGGCTGGGCCGGCCGGCCTGGGCCAACCGGCCCATGCCCATTTCGTCCGGTTCGGTCGCCCCTTCGCTCCCGTGGGTCCTCATGCATTTATGCACTTTGCCCCTTCCACTTGCATGATTTTGACGATGTCATCCTCGCGTCCAAGATGGAGGTTCTCCATGCATGATTTTTGTGTTTTTCGCTTCAATCCCCGGGGTGTTCCTACGCAGGCACTTCGGTCCTTGCCACCATTGGAAGTGATTTCATCAAGCTCATGAACACGAACAAGACTCCGTAAATGCTCCTTTGAACGTGTTGTGAATCCATCCTTTATGTCCATGTTTTCCTACATAAACACAATACTTCCAAATGCATGCACATAGATGAACTTATTATATGATTAGTGTGCCTAGTGGCGGGTTAGTTCCATAAACAAATCCAAACCAAAGTGTAATGAACATGTTTGGTGTACCAAAATACACCGTCAACACAACATGTTTTCGGAGACCACATCGGGCGGACCGTTGAGGCATACGTAGACGACATAGTCGTAAAAACCGGGAAGGCGGACGACCTAGTCGGTGACCGCGCACCGCGTTCGACCGCCCGCGAGCCAACGGGGTGAAACCGAACCCCCGAGAAGTGCGTGTTCGGGGTGCCGCGTGACATGTTGCCGGGATACATCGTTTCCCGCAGGGCATCGAGCCCAACCCCCGAAAAAGTCGCAACCCCCGACCGGATGGGCCCGATTCGAGACCTTAAGGGGGTCCGGAAGGTGTTGGGATGCCTCGCCACCTTGAGCCTCTTCATTTCGTGGCTCGGCGAGAAGGGCTTGCCCCTCTATCGGCTCCCGAAGAAGCGCGAGCGCTTCTCCCGGACCGTCGAGGCCTAGGAGGCATTGGATAAACTCAAGGCGACGCCCGCCCACGTGCCGGTCCTCACGCCACCCTAGAACAGGTGAACTTCTATACCTCTACGTCGCCGCGACCACCCGGGTGGTCGGCCGCGGTCGCCGTGGTCGAGCGAATGGAGGAAGGACACACCCTACCGGTCCAAAGGCCGGTGTACTACATCGGCGAGGTGTTGTCCGAGACTAAGGCGCGGTATCGCAAGCCGCGACACTACTTCGAGGCCCACCCGGTCACGGTGGCCTCCTTGTTCCCGTTGGGGGGGATCATCCGTAACCCGGACGCCGCAGCGGGATCGCCAAGTGGTAAATTTTCCCCTTCGGATGGAAGATTAAGACTTTTTCTTGAGGGGAAAGAAGATTGGTTAGAGGAAGGACTTCTTGTGTCGGCGAAGAAAAAAATAAAAGAGGAAGGATTATAGGAGAAGGTTCTTCCACGGCCCAAGAACGAGGTGCACAACAAAATTATGTGCGACCACGACGCCGCCGAGTTACTACGGCGGTGTACCAATGCAAGCATGGGGGAGTGGTGCACCCATACCCCCACCAATTTTGTGGTGCCCAGCGTAGCCTTTGCGGAGCCATATGCACATCTTCCTAAACCACAACAAAGAGTGGCCATCATTGGAGGATACGCTGTGTGAAACATGCAATTGCAGCCATCCGAACCAATGCAAACCAAATGGGTGAAGGAAATGCAAAAATCGCTTATGAGATTTGACACCTTCACTTAGCACTGTCGGACAATTCATAGGAGGAGTGGTGCAATCCTATTATGAGCAAGGGTACAACAACCAAGACTATCAATGTCAACCACCGGCGGAAGATTAGTGAGAGGAGGAGCTTTAGTTATCTTTCCTTTACCCCCTTTTCTTTAATTTTCAGCTTGTATGCGCCTATGTATGCGTAGTGTTTTCAGTTCTTATTTAAATTTCAGCATGTGTGTTAGTTTATTTTCAGCATGTGTGTTAGTGTTTATTTTCATCATGAATAAAGACACCACCTTGTTTTTATCTTTGGTAAAGTTATGAAATTTGTGCCATGATGATATATGATTATAATTGCCGCTTTGTTTATCTTTGTAATTGTTTTATGCATGTTTAAGCTAATGCTCTCTTAAAATGCAAATCTGAAATTATCTAAATGCTAGCTTAATCTTTAGCGGAGGTTATGATAAAAATAAAGACCCATAGTGTTTTATGTGCTCTCAAGTTTTAGATGGATTAAAGATGATTTATTTTTGTTCCTAAAAGTAATGCTAACCTTGTCATAAATACCACTTGCATGTTGCTCCACCTATCTAGAGCCATATAAATATTTGAGTGCAAAGACTTAGTATACAAGGTTTATTTTTGGGTGAGTTATTTCAGGCCTTGATTTCTCTGGCCCGAGACTAAGAAGCTGGTCATTCCGTTTTTGCGTATCTATCTTATTGCTAGCCTTTTATCCGTGCATTGTGTATCCCCACATCGGAGATCTCACAAACCTCGCCGGATATCCACCCTTAAAACCAAATATCATCTTTTGTGATTACCTCCTTGACCACAACCTATTGTTGAGGATGGATCATCAATCCAAGGAAGATTGCAAGACGGTGCCACGATTCAAGATTTCAAGTATCTCTCCAAAGGAAAGGTATTTCCGGTACCTACCTTATTATCACCTCTTTGCCCAAGGACGAGCAAACGTCTAAGCATGGGGGAGGAGGTAGATACAATGCAATTTTAGAGTTCAAAGGGGAGCAAATAAAAAAAATTGATGAGAAAAAAATGAGAAAAATAAAGAAAGAACAAAAATATGAGTATGAGAAAAAGAGAAGAAAAGAAAAAAATATGAGTATGTATAATATATAAATAAAATAAAGTGAACTCCCGGTTCTCAAAAGTGCATTAGGAATTTCAAGGTTTCAAGATTTAAAAGATCCAAACTCATCTTCCAACCATGTGCAATCCGATAACGAGGACTTCCTTTGTTCCCAGGGATCACTCTTTACCATTTGCACATGTCCACCTATCTCAAGTGTGTATATTTTTTCTCTTTCCCCTCCTTGACTTAACATTATTTTCCAATGACCTTTTTGACGAGTCTCGGTAAGACCATGAGAAGCTTGTCTTGTTTGGACAACATCTCATTTATAATATCTTGGTAAGACTAAACTTTCCCAAAAAGCTCCATATAAAGCCTACCACATATGAATGTTATGAGAGGGAAAGGAGTAGAATAAATAGGCTTGAGAGACAAGTTGAGATGAGAGTTCATGAGCAAAAGATGCAAGGTGATTTAAATTTGTGAACTTGGTTTAGCTCTTTTTCATCCCATTCTTTATTCCAAAATTTCTGAGATCTATTTGAATTTTGGGAGCATGTTAATACTTGTGGGATAAGCTTAATTAAATATCTACCCTCCGTAGGGATGAAGGCTAGTACATTATGGAACTTTAACGAACTAAACTTTTGAGAGCATTATGTTTTCTCATGTATGATCAAGTGCAAGGTTTAAACAATGAAGGGCAACAATGATATCCATCGAAGGCTTACTCGAGGACGAGCAAGGTTTAAGCATGGGGGAGCTGTTGATGGTGAAATTCCGTCAACCTAGCCATGAGTTTACCTTCGGTGTTGGCATGAGTTTTATACCTTATCCATTGGTACTAACCCCCGTGGTATAACAAGTTCACTTGTGCGTGTAGGTTTTGGAGTTTAGTGTTTATGCAGGGTTTTAGTGTTGAAAGCAAGACTTCCGGGATAAGTTCATTAAGCACCTCATGACAAGACCTTGAAGCCGGTACAAGTCAAGCAATGAAGTGAACACGACTCTAAGAAGCCCAAGGACCCAACCCGAGAAGATGGAAAACTCCGAGGACCTAGCCGAAAAGTGCTCGAATCTTGCGAGACAAGAAGCTTCGTCCAATTCGGAGAGAAACCGATGACAAGGGCCCACATGCGGAAGGGGGGAGGATCTAGAAGACTCGGGAAGCAACACGGGCGAAGGAGGCCACGAACCGGGCCGAAGTGGGCCCCGTGCCGGTCGACCCAGGCCGGCCGGCCCGGCCCATTTCGAGGCCCGCCGGCCCCCCTTGACCTAGATGCATCTCGGGCTATTTATAGCCCCCTGACCGAGAGCCATGCATTAATCAATTCGTCATCCGCCGCCGAGGAGCAGAGAAGCTTGAGGGACGCCATCTCGGAGATGAGGGTCGTGCTAGTTGTCTAGGGTCTCCCTACCCGACAGGAACCTTGCATGGAAGACCACGTCAGAGCTCCTGAGCAAGGATCAAGATCGAGGTAGGATTCTGGTGGTGATCTTGTTCATGTAATCATTCATGGTGAAGTTTTTATAGTGAATCTGATTTCTAGCGATCAAGTGCCTTCTCGATGATTTTGTTTTCTTCTTGGTTTTGCTTCTTCCCCAATCTAGTCTATAGCTAGATTGCATAGGGTGCTCTTGTAGCCGCGGTGGCTAGAGGTGCATACCGGACCGACCAAGTGATTTCAACTTGTTCTTATTGAACTCGCCCTAGACTACCCGCATGAATAGGACTACGTTGTGACGAACGGGGGCTGCGAAAGGCGGGCATTTTCGGAATCGGGCCGGAGGCCACAATTTAAAGGTGCTTTTAATGAGATTCGCTTTTCTATCTTCATCTATCTTGTTTGGAGCTACAACATAAGCATGATCTAGACTCGCTAGATCGATTATCTCTTGCTTTCTCTTGCTACCTCTTTAGTAGATTAGATTAGATTAGATGTGTTTCCTTTATGAGTTGGTAGATTAGATGCAATTTAGTTCTTCATAAGATAGTTTTCCTTGCTTTACTAGATTGAATCCTTGTGTTGCACATTGTTCCACGGATTCGATACCTTGGGTTCACCACTCGAGGGAAGAAGGGTCCCTTGACTACGATGTGGGATTTGTCCGCTTGCAAATCCATATGAACTTTGATATGATAATCTACCATAAACGGCTCCCAATTTACCGGCGGGGAAATTCCCGGAGTTTTGCGACAAACACCACATATGCGTGGACCGGGCGGCCGTCACACATTTACGGACCAATGGTCGGGTGGAGCGTGCCAACGTCATGATCCTACAAGGCCTCGAAGCCTAGGATTTTCGACGTGCCGAACAAGTCCGGCCGAAAATGGCTCTAGGAGTTGCCATCGGTCATTTGGAGCCTCGGGACCACCCCCGAGCGAGCCACGGGACTCACCCCGTTCTTCCTAGTCTATGGCGCGGAGGCCGTTCTCCCCACGGACTTGGAGTACGGGTCACCCGCAGTTAAAGGCTATGACGAAAGCGCTAACCGGTGAGCCCGCGAGGACTCATTGGATCGGCCTAGACGAAGCCCGCACCGTGGCCCCGATGCATTCGGCGAGATACCGGCGGGCGCTAAGGCGGTACCAAGCCCGGAGAAGATCCGGCGACGAGACTTCGACGAGGGGGACCAAGTCTTAAGACCGCGCCAAGATAATCGAGGCCACCACAAGCTATCGCCTCCATGGGAGGGGCCCTACGTCATTGTCAAAGTGCTCAAGCATGGCACCTACAAGCCGGCGAACGAGAACGGCGAGGAACTCACCAACGCTTGGAACATCAACAACTACGTCGCTTCTACCCTTAAAAAGGATTTCCAAGTTTCTTGGCTTTTCGCATACCCAACACCCCGCCTTGTTGTACAAATGTAAATTTTATCATTGAATAAAGTCAAAAGGGCGACTCGGCTTTCTCTCCGAAACCCAAGTCCTCCTCGAGGGCTACTTGCGGGGGTATCCCCCCCCCCGAAAAAAAAGGTCTCATTTTCTTCACAATTTTTCGCAAAAGACTATGTTTCAATATGCTTAGCATGCATCGACCCGAGCCTCGGGCGAATCCATGCGGGACGCGAGCGACCAAAGGAGAAGACACTCAAGTCGGAGATAGCCTACGCCTCCAACAGATACGACTCTTCTCCCTTGCCACTTCACCTACAAGCTACTCATGAAATCGATTCCTCCCGGCTCAAATTCGCCCATGCAAAGGAAAAAGAGACGAAACAAAGACAAGCATCGAAACTTACAAACATTTAAAGTGCTTTGAACGGACAACGTTTATTACATAAGCCGCACAACTCAAGTTCTAACAAACAAAAACTTAAAGGGCTCGAACGCCCAACTACTTTCGAGCCTTGGGGCCGCCACCGGAGGAGCGTCGGGGAACGGGAACTCCATGAAGTCCTCCGCAAGAACGTTGGCGGCGAGGAGAGGCGAGAGCATCCACGCGGTTCATCTCGACCTCATCGTCGACGCCAACGGGAACGGCATAACCCATGGAGATCGCCCCGAGGTTGACCCGGTAGTGCGACGCCACCACGCCAAGGGCTTTTTCGGACCCCCGGGTGGAGTGCGCGGCGCATACACCGGGTAACGTCATATTCGAGAGCCAACAAGGGCAGCTAGTCGAGGGATCCCATCGAGGGAGAGCTTCCGCGCCCTCGGTCCCCATCGAATGAGACCGAGCCCCGCCTAGCACACCCGCGTAAGCGCTTCCATGAGCGTGTCTCCGGACCACGAGCCGACCCCTATTGAATGGGGCACGGACGTCCACTTGAATCACCCGTTAACGGCTCAACAAGGGATCCGCGATTCGCGACCCGCTCGATGGGAGTCGTGGACACCTCACCCCTCCGTCCCGCGGAAGGACGACGAAGGGGTGCACGAACAAGTCGGAAAGCTCGCCTCGATCGCCTCGAACAGTGCCTAGGCTCGGGGGCTCAACGCATGGCTACACCTCCTGGATATGCACCGGACGCAGACGAGCGTCGATACGTGCGCACGACACCGCCGAGGCCGGCTGAAACATTGCCGATGCCGGCTGAAACTAACACCTCGCACACTGACAAACACTGCAAAAAAACCTTACAGGGGCGCCCACACTCCTGCAAGGCTTCGGGGGCTACACCCGCGGGTGCGCTAGCGTGTCCCCATGGAGCAAAGACAACAACCGGGGAGGGAAGAACGTCCCATCGGCAAGCGTCAGCCTCTGTGGGTTCCTAATGGATACCACCGCAGAGGCTCGGGGGCTACTGTCGGGGACGGCCATAAGGGTCCCCTGATGACCGGGGAAAACCCCTTTTTCGCAAAATAACAAAACGCAAACAAACCCACAAACCGCAAATCACACCCCGTGTAGTCGCAGCCCAGTGCGGAGAAGGGCCCACAACCCAAATAATCTTAGCGGCCCATTAAGCGCCCAACCGCAACGGCCCCCTCAAGCGAACTTCCGTCTCGTTCGAGGGCCAAGCGCCGCACCACGAATCCCTGCCTCGCTCGAGGGCTACACGCCCCCTCGGGCGAGTCTCCGCCTCGTTCGAGGGCTACGCGCCCCCTTGGGCGAATCTCCGCCTCACTCGAGGGTTCTGCGAGTTCGTAACCCCCGCACCCATTCCCCCGACCGAAGAATTAAATGCTCCGACACGCCGTGGGCGCCGGGTCAAAGGTGAATCCTCGCCACACCGGCCCTCCGACACCGCCTAGGAATCATATCCGGCGTTGTTCCGCCAACTCTCTTCGTGCGGCCATCCCCGGCACCGCATGGGAACCGTGCGGGAAGGGCCGGTGTCAACTCCTCAACACCGTGCCGCCCACTCTCGTATGGCCCGCACGCCGCACCCCTCGAAAAAGGACGGTGAAACCCTCGAAATGGGTACGGACGCCTACCCCGCGCCCGCACGGGACGACGCCGTGACATCGGACCAGTGGAGCGCGTCTCCTCCGTCACCGTCGGCCCTGTGCGACCATCCCCACCGCTGTGCCGCCATCCCGAGTACTGCAACTCCATCCCCGTCGCTGTGGGAGCCCGGGACGACAAGACATCGCCATCCCCACCATTGTACGCCCTCCGGCCTTCCGTCAGCTACACCCTCGAAGCCGCTCCTAGGCAGGCACAGGACTCGCCACGACACCTGCTGGGAGCAAGATTCGCTAGGACGATCAGCGACTCTACAACACTGTACACCATACCGCCATATATAGCTTAGAGCTGTGCAACATGATTGTAAACCGCCTCTCCTTGGTCTATAAAAGGAGGGGGCGGTCCCCTGGCCGCGGGGGAAGGACGGATAGCTGGTCACTTGCACGTTTTCTGCCTTCACCACGATATTGGCACTTCGCCTCAATCAAACCTCGGGACCCGGAGGTTTCTTTTCCTCTCCCGCCATGCTTGTAGTCCCCCTCTGCAAGCACTACGGTGCAACACAATACAACACCTAGAGCGCCCCCCGCCGGACGTACGGCCCACGGTCGGAACCAGGATAAAACTCGTGTCAACATGTTGCTTTGCACCGGCCATCGAGAGATAGATCTCAATGCTTGTACTAGTTAGTGTCGGGACTACTTTCCTCACCGACGGGGTTGGAAGGGCAAACTATTGTCCATGGCCGTAGGGAGACATTGATTAAATGTGTGTTGTCATCACCACCGATCTATCACCTCACGGTATTCCCGATACAAAAATGGTTATTGAAACGGATCGACAGATGCGAAGAAGCTTCCTTTGGAAAGGAGAGGAACCGGATAAAGTTAGTGGAGGACATTGCTTAGTAAACCGGCCAACTTGTTTGTATGCATAAAGAGCTTGGGGGCTTGGAATAATGGACCGAAAGATTTGCTCGAGCTTTACGTTTGCGTTGGTCGTGGTTCAAATGGAAGCAAGTTGATTGACCTTGGACCGGACTTGACAACCCGTGCGATAAGACGGATAGAGACCTCTTCGATACTTCTACGTACCGTTACATAGCTTGGAAAAGGGGACAAGGCCGGCTTCGGAATTCAAATTGGATTAATGGACAAGCCCCAAAAAATCTAGCACCGTCACTTTTCCAAAAATCAAAGAGAAAAGAAATCACGGTGATGAAAGCTACCGAAAACAACCGATGGATCAATCACATCACTCCAATTCTCACTACTGTCGAGCTAAATGAGTTCATTCTCCTTTGGGAAGAAATTACATCGGTAGTAAGGTATGAAAACTTAGAAGATGAGATTAAGTGGAAATGGACACCGGACGGGCAAAGTACGCAATTCGGGGGCGTTACAAGAAGTTAGCCTCCGTGCTGATTTGGAGAGCGAAAACCGAACCTAAATGGCAAATTTTTGCACGTATCCTCCTTCCGCATAAAATCCTCACCGCTAATAACCTTTCCAAATGAGATGGCCACATGATCCAATTTGCAACCGTGCCAAACCTCTCCGAAGACACCGACTCACTTGTGCTTGGACCGCCCGTTCACCGGGCGGTGTGGGTGCACCTCACCACCCGGCCTACAGAGACAAAATTAACAACATCCTTCTACGCGTATCGTTAATGGGTGGTGGAAACGTTTACGACGACCTTTTGACAAAAACAAAGGCCTCAAATTGATGGCCTCGTTCTTTACTTTTGGTGGAATATTTGGAAAGAACAAAATAGAAGAGTCTTTCAACGAGTCTCACCGGAGATAGTAGAAGTAGCTTCTTTGATCTTAAGCGACACCCAAGGCTTCCAACATCCGGCTTCAAAGACAAGTGACCGTGCGAGTGGACGTGGCTCCTTCTTAGTTTGTTTTCTCTTCTCTTTGGGATGCTTTTTGAGTTTTCTTTGTCCTTTTCGATTATTGCCTCTAGTTGCCTTTAGCCGTACGAGTTGTAAGAGTTGTATTTGTTTGTTTGTTTTCCTTTTTGCTTGAGGTCTTCTTGTACCTCTTTTTCCTTCTAATAAAAATTATGGCAATTCTCTCGCCGTTCCTTTCAAAATAAAAGGAGGCAGATCGGTCGTTCGTCTTACCGGTCGGCAACCCCGCCACTTGCCGGTGGGTTTAGGTGCCGAGGCTCGATCCTTGGTTGTTCCTTCCCGGCACGGTCCGGTTGTGGCCGACCTCACCGATATACGATCCAACATCGTCGAGCCACTTCAAGATCGTCCTTGTTGAAACCCGCGAGCCGACATCGTTATACAACGACGTCGAGAGCCGGTGCTTCCACATCTTCTCGTCCGAGACCTTCGCCCGGGAAACCCCCGCCGAACATTTCCCGAGCAATAAACAACACGACTTGACCATGTTCATCACCACCCGTGACATCGGGGGAGTCGACAACCGAGTGACGCCGTACAATGTCGCCGGTGGCACCCTCCGAGAGGTGGCCCTACCCCCGATGCCCGCGCCCATTCTTTCAAGGTTACCCGACAAAGCACTTCGTCGATCTACGGATTCCTCTCCGTCGACGGGTGCCTTCGCACGTGCACTTCTCCGTCATATATATACCAAGGTGTGGGTTCGCGAGATTGTCCACCCTCATCGTCGCCGGGAGTGGGTTCTCCGCACCACGTCGAGAGGACTTTCCGGTGATGGAGCACCTTCATGATCGCGAATGCCACGTTCCGCCGCTCGGAGCGGCAGCCTTTCTTCGAGGAACCGGGCGCTACGATCGGGTTCGACATGGAAAGGTTGTGGTGCATGGCTCTCCCCCCGCGGCACCCCCGCTTGCCCGTGCACCGACAGAGGCTTCTTTGACGCCGTGCGGACAGGAGCACGCTAGGGCCGTTGCTCCGGCTTGGCGGTTGCGTCGTCACCGGATTGATGCGGTCTCCAAATTGCTCGGGGACATTTGAAAAATTCAAGTTCGGCGCAGATGTATTTAGCTTGCAAAATGCGGAGAACTCTTATCGATGAATGTCGCTCAATTTTTTGGATCTTTTTTTTAAAAAATGCCGACCACTCTTGTAGTCTTGTGATGAGTTCGATGTTGCCGAGCCGAGTAATCAAACTTGCACTACCGGATTCGAAGCCTCTATCGAGAGCCCCAATCCTCTCGGCAAAGGCTGTTTTCCTCTCGGCAGAGCCTCCGCCGAGAGGAAGCTCTCGACGAGAGGCCACTCTACGGAGGCCGGCCGGTAAAGGCTCCTTTGCCGAGAACCACGCCGCATCCTCTTGGCGCACATGTGCCGAGAGCACGGATGGCTCTCGGCAGAGAGAATTTCACAAAATAAAAAAAGAAAACCCGCCGGCAGCGGGCCCACATGTGACAACCCGCCCCGGAAAATACCGTACTATCACCTAAAACCAATCCACTTTGGTCATAAGCAATAGTAAAGTATCATCCCGTCGTTAGTTGTCGGGTTAACGCCGGTAAATCATTTGGAGATCATACAGAGGATCGAACATATGCATTAAAACTCACGCGAAGGCGAGTCCGCAGTACAACACCAAATTAAGTCTAAATTACCCCCTGCGGGTTGAATTATTACAAACCATTTGCCATGACATGATAAGTAAAGGTTCAGAGTTCGAAGACAACGGAAATAAAATAAACTAGCGCAATGGTAAACATCACAGGAGGCCGTCCGTGATGCCATCACTCATCGTCATCCACCCGGTCAACAGCACCTGCAACAACAGTTTTAAAGCAAGACGGAGTATACTAATACTCAGTAAGACTTAACCGTCGGTGATAACTACATCACCAAACTCTAGACATGAGAGGCTTTTGGCCGGTGGAGTTCTTTTGCTGGAAAAGCAACAAAGAGTATGTCCTTACTTTCATTATTTTAGCACAATTACTAGTTGATTACCATTTCTAAGTGTGCCAACTGATTCAATCAAGAATTGGACAGGCAATTAATTCATACAACAATATTCACCAAGTTCCGTCATTACGGGATATCATGGCCAGTTGATTAAGCAGTCTCAGATAACGGTGAGAGGCCGACAATCGATTGATTTAAACCTTGCAAGGTAAACCTAAACACACGGTAGGGTGCCCCCGCGATGACAACCATCCAGGCAATTCCCAAAAATCCTCGGGTTGGGATCAAATCTTACAGTCCTGGGTACATGGTTAACTGGCACACCCCGCGAGGCACCTAGTCTCACACATGCACCCCTTCTCGGTAGCTAGCCGGGTAGGTGAATACTCAAGAGTAGTAAGGGAGAGTTCCCGCACCGCCTCATTAAGGTACTAGGCTTACCGGTCTCATTCCCGACAAGTGCTTAGTACATTCAAAAGCTTAGCCCACGAAAGCCACTGGACCGGAGCCCAAATCCCATGCTCTTACCACATGAGCAATCCATTTATAAATATCTTATGATTCCAACATGAGAACCTATTCTCGCGAGTGACGAACATCACTCGACTTGTACCGGTCCTATAGCATAGCAGCTATCGACCTAGCATACTAGTGATGGAGCATAGGTACCTAGGATCATGCAACTAGGGTTTCAATTCAACTCCTGAAACGTAAATGCACAAACATAGCAAAGGTAATTGCATAATTTTTAAAAGACGGGGTTAATGATCTGGGGCTTGCCTTCGCTGGCAAGGTTGGCCTTGGGCCCTTCGGACTTTGGTCCGGGTCTTGAGCTACGTCCACGTACCGCAGCGCTCTTCGTCGCACCTCGTCTCCTCCTTCCGCACGGCGTATATCTACCGTCGGAAGATCTACACGAAGATGCAAATGCAAGATTTATTTGACGATTTTTAATTTAATTAATTACAATCAACAAATGACAACCATGGGGTGCATGGTTGACCACATTCACCTAGATAAGAATACATTCAGCATACTCTTCCAAAAAGGAACAATATGCGGTTCTTTATTATTTATTCTTTTTTATAGTGACTGTGTACATATATAGTTGAATAAATTAATTTAAATTCCAAAAACAGAAATGGGTTGGTCTTTATCTTTTCAAATGATTTTCAACACAACCTAAAGTCACTAGGTGTGTAGGTGGTGATTTTTCCAATTTACTTTAATACAAGCTTAAATGTCTTCCATTATTTTATTCATAAAATTAATTAATAAAATTCAGTGCAAAGGTTCATTAAGCACTAAACACTTAATAAGCCAATGAACACACATGCATGCCTAGGATAGCTAAGAAATTAATTATATTAAAAATAACAAAAGCTAGCTAATGAAGCAAGACTAATGCATACAAAACTAAATACACATCAAAATGATTCCAACTTTCTCACACATGATCTCTGGTCCAAAACTAAGCTAGGGATGCAACAAATACACCTAGAACTGTTATGGATCTTGAGTTATGCATTTACAAAGAAAAACACACATATATCAAGAATAAATATTCCTGACAATTATAAACTTTTTACTAATTCACCAGAGTTGTATTTTGGCATAGAAAGATAAAATGCAGAAGTTGGTCACAAAAATATAATTATTTTTAGCTACAAAAATCATTTGGACAGATTATGCATAAATATAAAACAATTTATATTAAACGATTTACAACATAAATTTGTGCAATTTTTGGTACAGGATCTAGGAATAACATAATACACAACATATCCAAAAATTAGCTACAGAGGACTTGTAGATTTTGAGTTACAACAGATCTAGGTTTTTCATATTTTTATTTTTCATGCGAAAACTATCAGGGAAAAGCATAGACAAGCTTTACCAAAGTTATAGTGTTTGTTACCATGAATCCAACAAAATTGAGTTTGCATTTTTCTGATTTTTCTACGATTTTCTATGCATTTTACAAGATTCAGCAGAACACAAGTACTATTTAAGAAACTACTTTGCTTGCAGGCCCCTGGAATCTTTTGATTCCTTACAGATATGCCCCTACTTCTCACAAAGGCTCCTGGGCAAAAACTTTGCCTCGCAATTGAGTCCCTGGCCATGGCCGGCGGCGGACCGGCCAAAATCCGGCGAGCCGGTGGCGCGGGTGGCCGGGGAAAAGACGGGGAAGTGACCAGGAGCTCACCACGCGTCGGTTTGAGGCTGGAGACGGGGCGGGGATGGCATTGGCGAGTGGGCTCGGCGGCGCAGGAGCTTGGTGGCCGCTGGGGCTCGGCTCCGGCGAACAGGAGGGCTCGGCCTGGTCAGCAAGCGAGCGGGGAGTCTTGAGGAGGTCCTGGGAGAGGTATTGGAGGCGTTTTCCGGTGATGGAAACTAACCGGGGGTGGAGCTTGCCGAGCTGCGTCAATGGGGGACGGCGGCAGCGTGCTCACCCGCGAGGAGAAAGGGCGTCTCCTTAAATAGGTAGGTGCGCGCCGGGAGAGGGGAGGCAAGGCCTTCGTCGCGAAGGAATCTCAACGTCAATGCTGTGGTACGACGGACGTGTCTTGGTAGGCGCGCGTGCACAGGGGGAAACAGCGGCGGACCGGCGGGCAATGGCGGGTGCGGCCGGGGTGGCTAATGTGGGGGCTCCACGTGGCATGCGCGGACTTCCGGATGCCTCGGTGCGCGCGGTGCCTCGGGAAGGCGCGCGCGGGCGGGGCCGGACGGTGCGGCGCGGGGCGCGGCGTGCGCGGGCGGGGCCGGACGGCGCGGCGCGGGCGCGGGCAATGTCGCGGCGCACGCTCGGTTCCGGCGCGACTGTTTCATCTTAGGTCACTTTAACCACGATTTTCTCCCAAATTTTGAACTGAAGTGCACTAGGTGGTGAATAGCAAAGTTGTAGATCTCACTACCCTCTACAACTTTTATAAAGGCTCTAGGGTGTTTTTCTCAATGGTTTTTGCACAAATTGCTGCCAAACTTTGAATGCCACTCAATTTCGGTGAACAAGAGCTGCTAGCAGTTGACCAAGTTTTCCAACCTTTTTCACTCAAAATTTGAAATGCCATTCAACATGAAAGTTGTGTCCCTCGAAAAACAGGACAACTTTCATATTGGGAGATTTTGAAGTCTTTAGGTGAAATTTGGAGAACACGACAAAAGTTCTGGATGACGTTCAAAGACATTAGGGTTTCGGTGGGGTTTGACCGTGCCTTTGACCAAGGGTTGACCACAAGTGTGTGTTGACTTGATCAAGAGGGTCATTAGGGTTTGTTGGTGAGGTTTTTGAGGTGATGACCCAGGTTGACCATGGTTTGACCAATGTCAACAGTTTTGACTCAGCTGATTCTGTCATTAGCATTAATGACGCTAATTAAAACCTGGGGCGTCACACCACCAGTCGGCCACCCTGGCCCCCGCTGCCACCGCCACCGCCACCTGCACTGCCACCACCACCACCACCTGCACTGCCACCACCCGCAACCACCAACACCACCCGCCGCCGCCGCCACCACTCATCGCCGCCACCACCACCCGGCGCTAGCACACACACAGAGAGAAAGAGACCGAGAGAGAGAGGGAGAGAGGGCGCACCGGGAGGGAGGCCGCCGCACCACCACCGGATCTGTGTCGAGAGGAAGCCGCCGCACCACTGGATCCGCACCGGGAGGGAGGCCGCCGCACCACCACCAGGTCTGCGCCGAGAGGAGGCCGTCGCACTACCACTGGATCCGCGTCGGGAGGAAGCTGCCGCACCACCACCGGATCCGCACCGGGAGACCGCCAGGAGGTCGCGCCGGGAGGGAGGCCGTGCCGGTGGGCCGGATCCGCCGCCACCGCGTCTCGCCCCCACTATCGCTCCTCACCATGAGGTGAGGAGTGAGCGGAGGGGGGAGGAGGGGGGGTGACGCGGGCCGTGCCGGCGGAGTGCCCCCCCAACGATGGTGTGTGGATGGGGCGGCGACTGAGGGGGAGGAGGGAGGCGAGGTGGGCAGAGGGAGGCGGCGGCGTCGGTTGGGGGTGGTGGAGGGCAGGAAAGGGAAGGGCACATATATACTAGGGTTTGGCTTGGAGGGGAGAGGAGGGCGCTGTGAGTCGTTGATCTGCCGATCGACGGCCAACAACGGCTGGCGAGATCATGGGCCAAATTCGGCCCGTGTGGGTTGAGGTGCTGGGCCACTTCGCCACTGCCCCAATAATTCTTTACCGAGAGCCACGTGGACCTGCTCTCGGCACAGGTCCCTCTTTGCCGAGAGCCTAACACTCGGTAGAGAATTTTTTTCAAAATTTTAATTTATAAATAGCAAAAATGTGTGAAATTTTTCAACACTTAACAAGGCACTAGATATGTTGTGTATTGCTTATAAAAAAGTTGTTGTGGTCAAACTCAAATTTAAATTTCTCTAACACATCAAACCTAGTGACATGAGTTCAAATTCTGTGAAACTTCTCGTGAGATGTTCCGGTTTATAAACAACGTACGTGTCAAAGTGCTCAAAACGGTCTCAACTTTTTACCACAACCTGGACATATGATATCATTGCCGCTTGACAAAGTTCGTGATTTTCAAACTTTATTTGAATTTTATACAATTTTAAAACCTTTCTACGACACGATCTTCATTATGACCAGATAACAAGATGTTTGAATTTTAGTTTCATTTCATGTACATGGTCTTATAGATGGCTCATGAACATGGATATCATTTTTTCACCAACTTTACTCTAGGATTTCATGCACTTGCAGTTCATATCTGACGTGTACGAAAAAATTGCTTGAAATGATATAAAATGTTAAATATAGCAAACAAAGTTAAAATTATGTCAAATTGAGCATAAGTTTTGTATAAGTGCATGTTGAGTATAGAAAAAAATTTTGAGGCAAGAATGATTTTTTCAAATTTCTTTGCCGAGATCCAGTCATTTTTTTGTCGAGAGTTTTTTGCTTTGCCTTGCCGAGAGTTTTTTATTTAGCTCTCAGCAAAGGCTTCAGTTTCCCGTAGTGTTGCCGCGAGCTTGCATGGTCACAAAAGGAAACGGGAGTCCTCATCCAAGTATTTTTACTGTGGGGGAAGGGAACAAGCACACATAAAACAGTGGATAAATCTGCTCATACGATCATCAGAGTTAAAAATCGAACGAGAGTGGTCAAATTTACGGGCGCGCCTAGCGCCCAAATCCGCAGCGAAACAAGCTCGGCTTGTTTTCTAGTCCCAGCTGCTAGTTGAGCCTTACGCCGCGAGCGAGCCGAGTAGCCGAGGTAATGGCTGTGGCAACTAACGGCCGGCGTCGTCCGTTACGCGGTCGTTTGAGCTGAATCACGCCGTCTGGGGCAGAGTGGCGCCCGTCGTCTCTCCATCCGTTACAGAAACCTTTTCGGCCTCGTGGGCTAGCGCAATCCTGATCATCTCATGGGCCATGTCATAAATTAGGCCTACTCTTTGGGTTAGCCGCACGCTGTGATGGACCCTGGCATAAATTGGGCCAATTGTTTGGGCTAGCTTGTCGAGCTTGGCTCGACTTCTAGTTTCAGCTGCTTTTCGAGCCAAGCGCCGCGAGCGAGCCGAGCTGATGGCTGTGGCAATTAACGGCCGGCGTCGACCGTTAGTACATGTATGGCTGAGCCGAGCCGGCGGCTCCAGATACTAGCCGCGAGCTGCCGAGCTGCATCACGCCGTCTGGGCCCTCGCGTCCGTTACACTGCCGCCGTCTAGGCTGGTGACGACGTGAATGAAGAGTGGAAGTTGGCACAGAAGCATCGGAAGAGCTGAAGCTGCATTTTCCTCCATCAGAACAGGAACAAGCACGCACAAACCAAGAACGAGTCTGCTTACAACTTACAACGTGATCAGAGCTACCAAAATCAACGAGACATCCAAAACAAAGATGGATGCTTATTGCAAAGTGCAAACAACGAACAAATCCGCAACAGAACAAAAGAACAGCAACAGCGTCCGGCACCCTCTCAAATTTAGAAGGCGTGCACGGCGATGGCAGCGAAAGCCGCTGCTAGGGCGACGAAGCTTGCGGAGGCGGCTGCAGGCACCGCGGCGCTCTTTGGCGGCATGCTCGGTCCGGGCGCCGGAGCAGGCTCCGCCACCGGTCCCGCTGACGGCGGCGAGCTGACGTGGTTGTGGGGAGACGGTGCGCTGGCCTTGGGGGCGGCAGAATTCTTCGTCGGCGCAGGGGCCGGTGCCATCTTGGCCGGCGCGGGCGCGGGCGTCGTCGTGGCGGGCGTGGGAGCCATGGTCGGGGCAAACTTGGGTACCAGGTTCGCTGGCGCCGGAGCAGGGGCGTCGTCGGGGCTGGGCGACGGCGCCGTGGCGGCGAAGGCGGCCACTGCCAGGACGGCGAAGAGGATGGCAGAGAGAGCGGAGCGTGAGGCCGACATTGTCGCCGCGAAGTGCCGGTCTCTGCGACGGGCGGAGGCGGCTGGCAGTGGCAGAGTTGGCGTCGCTTGGTTTGTCTGCGCCTTGAGCGAGCTTGTCGCCTTCTCTGCAGGGTTCGAGGGTGGCGAGGAGATGCACTATGTAGTGCTCGAAAAACGAAGAGGAAGCAACGATGCCTACGACTATTTTGCTGCAGTGAAGCTGGAATGGGACTATGGGAGTGGGAAGGACGGCCTGAACTGTGTTATGCGATTCAGACAGAATCATATTAAGCTGCTACCTCACCTCAGACGTGTTCTGTATAGGATTAAGACTCATTTTTGACATTAAAGTTGTCATTTTGATTAAGGAAATGGCATGCCACTAATCGGGATTTAGCTTTCGCGACCTTGTTGTGTGCATTTAAACTTTTAAAGTGCAAAACGTGAATGCCACACAGCGCCACAGCAGGAAATGTGTGTGCTCGACTGCTAGTCGTCTTCAGGAAATGGAGATGGCCCATCTTGCTGTTTGTTGGGCCAAATGGCCTTTGCAAAAACGCGCGTCGTTGCCTGCCGTGCGTGATGTGATGTATATATCAGCCCAAATAAGATGGCGAAATTATCATTGGCCCAAATCGAGAAGCTGGGTCATCCATCTATTTTTTTTATCATGATTTTGCAAAATATATGGTCCGCCGGTAGTGGGCAGATGTATAGTTTTGCAAAATTTCTGATGGACCATATATTTTTGCAAAATCGTGATAAAAAATATATAAAAAAATCGTGCTTTGCATGACATGACGTTCATTTGCAATAACAGCAAAGCTGGGACAGTGATCCGCCTGCAACCAACCAAGCAAGTCAGGCAAGACAGGGCAGCATGCTTTATGTTCTCAGCTATACAACCACCTCGTGCTTACAGTTATATGCCACCTCAACCTCAGGAGCTTACCAAGAATCTGACTGATTTGGCGTTGGCGGTGACTCCGTGTTCTGTTGAAAGGCCTATCTGAACTGAACCCCAAACCTACGCAGCGCGGCGGTGCCGGTGCTAGTTATAGAGAGGGTCCCGTCCCGTGGAAACAGCTAACTAGATTCTGACACGACGCCGTACGAGAATCCGAGGCGGTGCCAAATCAGATCGCGCCGCCACGGCGGCACCGACGCGGCGTTCGCCCGAGATAAAAGCAGAGCTGAAAACAAAACCCGCCAGCGCCGGTGGTGGCGGTTTCAGACCTGAGCGCGCGTCCACGTCTCGACCGGGCGTCACCCATGTGCCGATGCGCCGTGCGCGCAAGGACAACGGAGGGAGCACGGAAGCGCCGTACCCCGGCCGCCCAGCCGCCGCCCGCGCGCCGTCCTCCGGGGGGCTCGGGGACCGCGCAGACGCGCACCGGGCACGTGCCCCCCGCCCCCCCAGGGCCGCGGGCGGCGGCGTGCACCAGCACGGCGGTGACCGGCGAGACGCACAAAACCGACCACGGCGTTAACAAAAACGTCTTGCTCTCGTGGATCCCGCTGGCCGGCCAGAACCCAAAACCAATCGGAATCGCGTCCGCTGGCGCCGACTTTCGCGTGAATTTCCGGGGTTCGTACTGCGCACGGCGGCAAATCTAGGCCCAGTATCAAAATTGTGTTGGCTTGCTCTATTTGAAATTTTCGAGCAAAGTTTCATGGAAATTGTGGCGAAGGTAGCATCGTCCACCCCCATCACGCATGTTCGTTTGCCGGCGAAACCATGCCACGAGTCCACGATGTTTCAATCACTCGTCAGACCGGCCTATCACCTATGCCCTACGAACTTTCCCTAAAATACCGATCGTCAACAGTAGGGGAGGAGATCTTCAAAACAGAGACAGAAAAATTTGACCAGCTGCGGTCCGCGAAGCTCTCGGACTCGGTCTCGCGCGGGCAGACACAGAAGCCTCATCTTCCGCCGCCTGGAACCAGGAGGCCTCCATCGTCAACCGGCCAACCCCATCCAGGCTTGGCATGTTGAAGTGGTTTCACTGACCTGGTTGGGACGGATTTTTTCTACAGAAAACATCAGAGCCCGCCTTCACGTGAGCACGTACGACTGGACGCATTCCCGCCGTTTTCGCGGCTGTTTCGCGACCTCCTCCTCCTCTGTCCGCCTATGCCGCTGGCCCGCCTGACCGAGATGGGATCTCTGTGTTATGCAGTGACGTAACGTAAGACGCATGCCCATGATTAATAACCCACACAAAATTTCATGAAAAATACAATGAAAAATATGAATGGATGAAAGATAAAATGATTCATATTTATGCAAAGTTTCAAGTTGAACAAAAATTTGTGCAAAGACAAATAAAAATGACAAATTCGAACACTTATTTTTGCACTGCCCATTTGCTATGAATTGGAGTCTGCTAAACTTGAAAGTTCCTCGAGCACTGCCGTATGGTGTGCTTCAGTCCTTCAAAATCAACTGCATGTGAACTTTTTCATGGCCATCACTATACTTATGTGCTGGAGCATTTGGATGGCTCGAAATGACCCCATCTTTAGGGGAATTCAAGGAGCTAAAGAACGTTTTAAATCGAGTTTGCTCTAGTTATTCTAAGAGCCAAACAGAGTTGGAAATCAAGCATGTATTCATGGTTAAACTCAGTGTTGTAATTGAAGTGATTTTTTTTCCTTTTTTTCCTAAGCTCTTTGCTTAACACCGGTATTTTGTAACCATGTTTTTTAATATAATTAGTAGAGGACTCCCCTCCTGTTTCCTCAAAAAAAGATCGGATGCGCTATTAATCATGACCAGCAAACCCCGCATCTATTCATATGGAAATTGTCTTCTTTTTTGCACAAATCCTTGTTCAATCTAAATCTTTTCATGAACATAACACGAGTCCGTTCGGCCGATTCGATGAACAATCTTCTTTTGGTAGAAGAATGAATAGTGTTATGTGAGAGGAGATAAGCGGGATAAGCGAGATAAGCCAAGTTCGGATAAGTTCGAACGACCTCACGGAGAGCAAGGGAGTGCATCAGAGGGTGGAGGCACCAGATGTTTTTCATGAAACTTTGTTCATTGCATCATGTTATTTTTTGGTTAATTTGTTCGTGTATTTTTAGTGGATTATTACTCACGCGAGAAGCACATGAGAGGTGGGAGCACCGGATAAGTTCTCCTCCCGACTAGTCTTTGTCCCGCTGTCCATTTTGATTTGTCTTTCCGGAAGCATGTTCTACTTACAATCACACATGCTTAGGACAAATAAGAAGAGCGGGGGAGAGTGGAGAAATGAAGCAAAAGGTAAGAGTACATGTATATTTGATAGAAAAAGTAGGAGAAAATAGAAAAACAGGGTTGTTCACCTTCATTTTTGTCCATTCCGCTGAGAGGAGTGTGTGTCCCATCAGCGTAGCTCTGTCTCCCTCATCTCATCAACAGTTTCCCGGCTTCCTGCCGGCAGGCGCACCAGCACCAAATAAAAAGAAAACTCCCATCTCTTGGACTCTCACGGATGGCGGCGTACCACCAAAGTACCAGACCCATCACCACCACCACGCACCACGACTCCACGGGTCAGAAGAAAGCAACCCAAACACCAGCAGCACTGCAGGCCCTGCAGCATCACCACCCAACACAACACCGCGCGAAGACGAGAGAATGAAGCGAAATTCCCTCGCGGTGCCGCGCGCTGACGAACCACCACCACGCATGTATGTCATCCCATCATCCCAGATCCAGGATCCATCGATGGGAAGCTTCCAAAAAGATCCCTTTTCCCAAAAGCGCCTCGAAAAAGCGGGGAAAAAACCCCGATCGACCCAACTAAAAAACCCACAACCCCGATCAGACGCCGTGCGTGCCTAGTACTCCGCTCCCGTCGTGGTCCGTACCGCACGCGAGCACAAGCCCCGACCGCGCGCACACGACGCCAACTCGGACCCAGCCAGGCAGGCTCCGCTGCTGCTCTGCTAGCCTTGCCTGCCCGCGCTCGCCGCCTGCGCATGGCCAGCCAGGCCGCATCAAAAAGTCCAACCAAATCGCAGCTCCCTCCACGGCTCGCGTGCACCATCCGCGAAGCTCCCCTCCGCACCCACACCGCCTGAGACCACCACGGCACCACCTCCACGTACTTATATGAATGAGCACACGAGCGCGCCCACACACGACGACTGCTCTGCGTCTGGTTTCTACACGAGAGTTCGTTTCGACGAGTGGTACGGTGGTGGCAGGTGACAGCGTCCCGTTCCGGCCGGTCCTGTTGGCGGCGCAGCTTGGTTTTGAGGAGTATGGTGATGGGCAGCAAGCAGGCGAAGTCTGGCAAGAAGGCGGCGGAGGTGGCGCGGTGCCGGCGCCACCCGCGGCACCGGCAGCAGGGGGCGGGCGTCTGCGCGTCCTGCCTGCGTGACCGCCTCTCCCGCCTCTCCTTCTCGGCGTCGGTGCCCTCCGTCGTGCGCCGTGGCGGCGACGACGAGGAGAACTACGAATACGACGGCTACGACGAAGGCGCGTCGTCCTGCTCTGAGGCGTCCACGGCCTACTCCTCGGAGGGCACCAGCGCCGCGTCGTCGGGGCGCGCCAGCCCGGCACCCGGCGAGCCGGCGTTCCACGACGAGGTGAGGCGGGCGGCGCGGGTGTCGCTGCTCATGCGCCACGAGCGGGTCGTCGGGGACGCCGACGCCGTCGCGGTGTTCCTGGCGAGGAGGAGGGAGCAGCAGAGGAGGGCGGCGACGGCCACCAGCTTCTGGTCCAAGCTGCTGCACGCCACGCGCGGGGGAGGGAAGAAGGAGGAGCAGGAGGGGTGCTCGCTGGCGGCGCGCGCCAAGGCGATCGAGGAGAGGGGCGGCGCCGCGGCCAAGTGGGTCCTCTTCTGATCGGGGGGTCCATCTGATCCGGCCATGCATGCATGCCGATTGCTTCTGCTAGTGGTTTCGTGGCATTCTTTTCTCGTTCTTTGGGTGCATTTTGTTGATGGTTTTCGCATGGGTGTCCAAGGGGCATGCAGCTTAAAGCTTAGCCTTAGCTAGCCATGATGATCCATGCTTAATTTGTACAGATCTAAAGCAAACAGCTTGTACTTGATCCGTTGATCGATATTCTTTGATTGATTTATATCTATACAACAGCTAGAGCCATGCTGCGTATTGACATTCCCTCTGTTGGCTTGAGTTATTCAAGCTGGACCGTTGACTTTTGCTTTGATTCAAACTTGAATCGATCAAACATGGAAATCCTTCAGCGTGCTGTGAGCCTACGACCCATTCCTCATACCACTAGCTGTCTAGCTTAGAATATGGATTTAGGATTTGTAACTGGAGCTTTCTACGAGTTCATAAGGATTGTGTGGGGTGAAAACAACAAAGTGGCGTTTGGAAGCAGAGTATCTTTTGGAAAATACATCATCTGCAGTGCAGTACCTGCTCTCGGCAGTTGGGACTTGGGCCAGTGTTGTATCTTTTGACAGGTAACTGGATGGAATACTAATTCTGTTACCACTTCTTTCTAATAGACGATTAATTTTCTCCACTTATTTACAATACGCGCACCCACTTTACTAGCATTATCCTTTTTTGGAACAGGTTTCCTTGGGCTGTACAGGGTTCCCCAAACCGCCGCCGGCCGGTTTCGCGGTTCAAAAAAAACCGTCGGTAAACCGGTGAAACCGGCCGGTTTGCTGTTGTTAAAAAAATATAGGCACGGTTTGTTAGTGCGAACCGGACCGGTTCGTGTACGGGCCGGACCGGTTCCACCGGGAACCGGCCGAACCGGTCCGGTTCCCAACGGTTTGGTTAACCCCTCGCCCGTTCGGTTTGGTGGGCGATGGCCGGTCTTGATTTGTTCGAGAGAGAGAAAATCATGCTGGTTTGGTGTGGCTGATAAGCCGAGCGAACAGGCTCAGGGTCTGTAACCTCTCACTGTACCTGCTCCTAGCATTATACGTGAGCGCAAATTAGAAGAACCAGATAGCATAGCACAGTAGAAATGGACAGTTTTTTAAATCAACCACAAGTCCACAAGTCTGATGTCTGGACACACGAAAACAGTTTGGGGGTACTTCCCCAAATCCCGATCATGTATACATTTGTATTACACTTTCACTGGTTACACCTCACAAAGGCACGTTACACTTCACATAGAATCGTAGGTACACCTTTACATTCTCTCACTTCGATCACAAATCAGCAACTCCATTACAGATTCAACAAGGTGAGGAAATCAGCTAGTCAACAATGTTACCTGCTTATTCTTTGTGAAGTAGGTAAGTCCCAAGGCTTCTTGGTGGGAAAATCTCCTGCCTTTCCGCAAAGCCTGTCAACGTATCATCCTTTCATTTTGCTGATTTTTTGATGGGCAGGCGTCTTGAGCTTCCAGGAAGCACACCCAAACGATCATCAGATCTGTACATCCTATATCTTCCTTTCTGCATCTACTGCTACAGATTCTTTTTAAAATTTGGTGTATGCATACTCTAAATCCTAAAAGAATGTCACCACCTATCTCAATGATCCTGGAAATGCAGATCCATGTCTCCTGTGTTATCATCATCGTCGTCGTCAAGGTAATCGACAGGCAGGTTTGCAGGCCGCCGTTTTAACCTTTGGAATATGTCATCAAGAGATTCAGGTGAAGAGACATTGGAATTTGGAACAAATCCTGGATCTTGGCGCAAAGGAATGAACTTCTTGGAACCCATATTTGCTTTGAAGTTCTGAAAACCAATCTTCATTGAGGCCCATGTTGCAGACACTCCAGTTGGTGGTACACCAGCGTCGGACCGCTGCTCAGAATTTCTTTCTTCAAGCAAAGACACAGAGTTTGATGAAGTTTCCTTCTTCACTGCCTTCCCTGCCTGCCGGTTCTGTTCTCTAACAGCACTGTATTTACTGGCAATATTCTCCCTGTTGTTAGCATATTTTGAATGACCAGCTCTCCCGCCGGAAGAAGTTGCCCCTGCTTTCATCTCAACTGTATCTTCAACCTGTAACACAGTTGAGAATGGAAACAGAAATCAGTAAGTACCAAGTAAAAAGATAAGATAAAATTCATCTGAACTCTGGAGATAACCAAACTTTGCCTAATGAAAGCTGGCTCAGATCACCCTTATTTTAGCTATGTGGCAATTCAGTTTTCAAGGGCTTTCTGACATGGTACACCTAGCTATTACATAAATTAGGAAGTAAACCTAAAAGAGGCAGCTAAACCTGCAGTAAGCACCCTCTGTGGGTCCTATGGGTATCAGATTTTTTATATACTTTATATGTCTGAACTGTATGCAACCTCACGGTGTGATGGCACATCATCCAACTGATTTTGGGCCCAAGGGTTGTGATTTGGACCTGACCAGTTTCCATACCTAGCAGGTATAAAATGATCGGATACACAATTTCAGGGGATTCTGAACCGAAATGACAGTTCCAGAAGGGAGGGGGTATTCAAAGGGTACTAGTTCCAAACATATAAATGGCAGATGGATTAGACTTCAATGTAAATGGAATAACCATTCTACGCACCAATGGCACATTTTGCGATTCAATATCTGTGCTCACACCGTTGAAATTCCTTGCCAATGGAATAATCTGATCACCCACTTTGCATCCTTGTTCAATCCAAGATCTCTCTAGAGGGAAGAAAAAGAAGAAAAACAATCAATTAGTACAACAAATAATGTGTTTGGACGGCAGAAGAACAGAAAGCCAGTGTTTGCAGCAACAATTCAACAGTAGTTACACAAATATTTCGATCATATTGACTAGTCAGAATCAGATAAAGCATCATTTTTCCAATTAAAGCCAGGAAAATCATTGAAAGTCATAATTCAGGGTCCTGTTTTACTTTTATGTGCAAAGGTTTACAAAGAAACTGAATTATGGAAACCTAAGCAATTATAAGATGCCTCCGGTTCCCCCAGACGTAAAATCTGTGGGGTCTTTACCTTTCTGTAGAATGATCATTCCAGACGGATCTAAACCATCTATATTCTCTTCCTCACGCTGAAATTTGAACCTTTTCCAGCTTCCAAAAAAGTCAATCACGCGGCCAAAGAAATTACTAGCAACCAATAGCGTATAAACAACCATGATCAGTGGATAGATCCTGTTGAAGCCTCTCCCAAAGAAGGGAACTGCATCATCAATGTTCCCCATTCTCTACAACAGATAGTTTGTTTGGTGTTAAGTATGAAGCTTTTTCCACATGGCAAACAGCAAATATAATCAGCAAATGAAAGAGAAGCTACAATTTTTTTCCTTCCAGAAGCCAAGTGTTAACACATTTTTCATCTACACAATTGATATAGACATATTTGACAAACAATCCAGGTCAATAAAAATAGCAACTATTACCTTCTCAAAAGTAGTTTTAGCATTACCACCAAGGCGGATGAGATTCAGAAAGTTATATGAAATAGGAGGTGCATATCTTGCAACCATTCTGCACAAAAAAAAAAAAGTGTTGAGTGACTTTGGAAATGGAACCACACCAAACATAATAAAATATGAAGCATTGAAACTTACGAACAGATCATAAGCAAGCTGACAGAGCTGGTTTGTCTTGGAGTCAGAGAATAAAACATCAACATACCAATCTTGAATAATGAATAATATGTGCATATGCACATATACATCAAGGGGACAAATGCAGCAACCTGTTAATAAACAGAAGCTTATAAATATGGCTGAAAACTAGGAAATTTATGAAGTCATAACAAAAAATAGTAAGAAAAATTATCGCTATGGGTTCAAAATTTAGATAATGAGTAGGTGACAAATTGAACATGATTGTTGCGGCCTATCCAGATAAACTAGTACTTAATTTATCGCTAATAAGATAGTAAGTGTTGCAGGTAAACTGGACTCGGTAGAAAGCTGATAGTAAGCGTTTGCGTGAAGTGTTCGGACCCTTACCTGAACTAAAACCTCTTGCCTTCCCACAGCTTTTATAAGAATGGAAAAAAGAGACAAATCAACACCACTTGGAAGCAAAGTAGCTTCAGCTAAAAGTATAGCCGCTGACATGCAGCCAAGGATAACAGCAAATGCTTTTTGAAGCTGCTTTCTCAGTATACAGCGCCAAATGAACTCTGGAAATGCAGCAAAGTATCCATGAGTTGATCCCATGAACCATTAACAAGTTGTAAGAATAATATAAATTCACAAAGAAAGTACGAACCCAATCTAATCCGAGATGCTTGGTTGCAACAAAAAAAAATAAAAAATAAAAAACCTGCAGTATCGATAAGAAGAATACCAATAGTGTCCAAAAGTGATCCAAGTGTGCCCGAACGACTTTCTCTAAAACTTGATACGTATTTCCTGTTTTTTGAAAGGGAAAAAAAATCAATACTAGTACTTGCATCTTTCAGAGCCAAAAGAGCACAAGCACGACTGGTTTGCAGAATTGCAGTACATATTGCTCGAGGGTTTCCAAACAATTACTGAGGATATAGGGAAAAAACATTTTCCATTTCTGAAACGATCCTCATGTTGACAGGCACAAACATCTATGTTTGTTAGCAAATGAACTATCCAGGATTCCAGACCACTAATCAAGTACTCCCTCCGTCCCAAAAAGAATGGTGTTTTAGGATTGTTTAAGTCAAACTTTTTTTTAACTTTGACCAAGAATATATAAAAAATTACATATATATATGGTATGAAATAAATAGCATTAGATTCATTATGAGGCCTATTTTTATTATATATCTATTTGATGTTATAAACATTGATACTTTTCACTATAAAATTGATCAAAGTTGAGAAAATTTGACTTAGGACAATCATAAAACGTCATTCTTTTTGGGACGGAGGGAGTATTATTAATCAGTAATGTTTGTACTTTATATGTTGCATCCAATGGACTAGAGCATTAAAAACTTTCTGTGCAACTACTGGCAGTAAACAGTTTGCCGCTTTTAGAAATTGCAGATTGGACCTTCCCTCATGCTTATCATATATCACTAGGCATAACTTGCTTCACAGAATCACCAAGTTTCACCTACACTGTGCAACATTATTATTACGGTATAAATGGGAGGGGGGGGGGGGTATCCCCATAAATACATTATCATGCAAATACAATTGCATGTTGAATGGGACAGAGGGACACATCCTGATTACTATTAAATTGAAATGCCCCCTGTTCTACCAAATAATTTAACATCAACAAACTACAAGAACTTTCTGCAAATATAAAATCAATAAACTTACCATCCATTTGCATCACGACGTTCATAATTTTTTATAGTGTCTTCTAGTTTGAGGGCTTCCATGACACAAGTCATATATTCACTGCAAAATGGCAGCACACTTGAAATTTAGCGGTCAAATAGCGTAGATATAGTCACACTTTTTAATTTCGCTTTTTCTATACTTATTTACAGACAAGCAGCTTTTCATAACCCGCACGTGTCATATATGAACAATCCACAACTCCACATTACTAAATGAAATATATATAGTGGCTTATCTTATAATACCTTTTGCACCTATAATACTCCTCATGAGCCCTTCTGAGTTGCCGCCGAAGTGTGGCCATTGATTTATCATCAGTATCGTAGTCCATATCATTTTCACCTAATCTGCCACCAGAAGGTTTAAAGGAAGGATCCTCCCGCAGCTGTGATGGTCATAAAATCATAAGATATTTTGCATAATAGCAATACTTATATTCAACTCATTCATATTCGGGAAAAATAAATAAATCAATTCAACTCATTCACAGATTACAGCAAGTACCATTTGGGCCACCATGTTGTCAATAATATCCATGTAAGGCCTCAAAAGATCACGCTTTGACATTTGATTTGAAGTGGCTTGAGCAACCTGAAATGGAACAGTCACATCAGCAACATAAATGGAATGTACTTACAACAATTGAATATTATTGCTGAAGAATTTACGGAGTGTACTTACAACAATTGCATTTGAATATTCTTGATGGGCACTATCAAGCTTTACAGCCATCTTGGCAACTCTATGAGAAAGTACTTTTTGGCGATGAGACCAGTCTGCATTTTTCCAAATGTTTCTTGGGATTTCGCTCAACCCAAAGCCAAGAAGAAAAGCACCAGTCACCAATCCAAAGGTATTCGAGCATGCCATTGCAAATCCGACAATACCGCCGTCCCTGTCAAGAAAATTTATTCCAGGTCAACACTCTACTATAGATACAAATACGAAAGACAGCTAGTTTTGGAAGAACTGTGTTCTCAGCGAAACAAAGAAAGGGCATCATTCATTCAGAACGACAGCAGTACTTTGATGGTACCATTACTTATACAGTATTCAACTCATGAATCAAACTTACTATGCGATGCTAACATAAGCACCAAACATAATGTTTGAAATTACTTTATGTTGAATCTTATATAGATATTTCAGAAAAATATTTCAGCACCCACATCAATACCATGAAATTGAAGTGATGCTGCAACGTTATGTTCCTCAAATTCGTAGTGGAAAATTTTGCTCAAGTGAGATTGAAGCATACCAAGCTCTATGCATGATTAGTAGTAGGATGAGGCCAATAAGCCCAATGGCTCCCACAATTGAATAAAAGAGCAGGTTCATATGAATGCTAGTTTTCAGCCTTTCTTTAACAGTGAAGTCTCCTGCATCTTCATAGCCCTGGATAGTAGGAACTACAGCCCTGTTTACATACGCAAACACAAGCTTCGTTTAGGAATATTAATATCAGTGCTAATGATCTGAAGAAGCACTAGTGCATCCAAAAAAATAGACTAAAGGTACATCATAACTATGATTGTACAACAGACCAAAGATTACATTGAGCTGGCCTACCAGAAAATAAGTTAGTAACCCTCAATCCAACACAAGATTAGATACCTTCCCATTCTACTTTTTCCCTTCTACAAACCATATAATGCATAGCCAGTGTTTTCCCAACTAGTAGATTGGTTTCTTTCCCAACTAGCAGCCAGTGATAAAGCAAAACGAGTTATATTGATGCCCAAATGATGAAGGCAGCACAAAAGAAAGAAATTTCACATTTTGAATAGTACCGATACAGTGTTATAACTCTCATCGAATAGATTGGTTTTTTCCTTCGTAGCTGCTACTGAGAATCAGGAAATTCAAATGGGAGGGGGGGGGGGGGGTACGCAAGACATGTTTATACCATGTTAGGATAAATGTGCTCCAATAGGACCAGCTCCAAAAGAATCCAATGCCACCCTTCGCGCTGCCAGTTAATGTCTGCAAGGGACAAGAGTTTAAAAACCGAGTGTAAAATAGAATTTTCTAGCCCGGTACACTAATAAAGTTTGCCATACAGTTACACTAACACATTTATTGATATTTTGAGCATCTAGTTGTCTGAACCTAACAAAATGGTGAATCCCGACAAACTAAAAGAAGATGTTTGCGAGAGGTAACACAAAGGACTATAGTGTGTTGCATGGCAATTAGCTGTGAAGACTCAGATAGTGTAGAAACAGAATTCTCTGGAGTAACTTGCAGTCAGGCTGTGCAATTCTCCTCGGGTACAAATCAATTTGCCCCAGGTAGCGGGTACAAGGTTCCCACTGCATTTTGTAGGTAGCGGGTACAAGGTTCCCACTGCATTTTGTATAAGCTATGTAAATGTGTGGCCTCTCTAATGGGTGGCTGAGGTGAGGTTAGCTTCCCAGATCTCATTCCACGGCAATACGCGTCAATTGAAAAGCGTGTTCCAGGGCCAACACGCTTCATAGGTAAATTGCAGTTTCAATTCGTGCAAACATCCTAATTGTCACGCAACAAGCTCAACCCGGTGGTGGATCTAACAGCATCAACAGCCAAACCAGCGAAGCCGGAGCAGACCGATGGCCGGAACCGGGGGCAGAAAATGAGGAGGTGGGGGGGAGAGAGCCGCGGTAAGGGATCTGACCGTCCAGATGTCGGCGGGGACGAGGATGATGATGGAGAGGGAGCAGAACCACGCGTATCCGACGGTGGCGACGACGTAGCGCGGCACGGCGGGGCCGGCGAAGTAGCGGAGCGTGACGACGACCATGCCCAGCGTCAGGGGCAGCGATATCAGGTAGAACACCCACATCGCGCCGCCCGGGCGCCGCCCGCCCCGCCGCCCCGACGGCCGTAGGGGGAGGAAGAAGAGTCGCCGGTGGCGGTGGAGCCGGGCCGGCTCGTGTCGAGGCGCGCGCGGGTGGTGAGGTGGGGCCCGGGAGATCGCGGGGCTCTTTTGTCTCCGGGGAAGTGGAGGCGCACGGCGGCGGAGGGAAAGGGAAGACGAGGAAGGTGCTGGTGGGCCGAACAGGGACGTTCGGTGGAGTATGGAATTGTCTGTCGGTCCGAGGGGAGTACTGGCACGCACGCAAGGATTTGATTCATTGCCAAATGTACTGGACAGAGATTTTTCAAGCTTGGTGGGTGATTTGAATGAATTTCATTAGAAATCAGAGCAATATGAAGAATTTTCTTTCAAAATTCTGTATAAAACATTTTGAACAAGTTTGAAATTCTTATAGCTTGTTTATGGAAGGATATTCCACTCCATCTGTCAAAATTTCGGACTTCGATTAAAAGGGTACTTGACCTGGGCTTAATGGTAGTTTTGAATAATCTGGCTTGACCTTCCGTACAAACAGGGACCGGATACAATTTATATTTGATGATTTTGTTTAAAAAACATGTGCTCCTAGTGGATCCAATGATGTATCCAGAGTTAGACTTTATGTCTGAGAATGATCCATTCGCTCTTATATCACAGAACAAGTTCTGAGCAAAGCTATGTGTTTGCTTTCAACATGAATTTAGGAGTATGTTATGTTATGTTATTATTATTCCTAAAACGAGACTTCTACATCAACTCCATAAATTAGGAGTGCTCGCTATGTGTTTTGTTCATGTCCTGATGTGCGGTGAGTATAGATTACAATCTGTAAATTCTATTTTAACAATGACAGATTCATAAGTCAAAAATTAATTTTAGAGTTTGTTTAGTTAGGTGGATTCATTATTAAACTTTTCTCTATTCACCGGTCACAACTCACATCGGGTTACATCTTCTCTCACAACACACGCAATTTGCTGAACTAAACACCTTTATGCGCAAGTGGTAATTCAAAGGGACTGGTCTAACTCGTGTTTGCTCCCAAGTGCCCAAGCCAAACTCGTGTCAACGGTCAGCCAGCCACGACGCAAAATCGGAAAACGACAAAATTCTCGAGGGAGGGGGGGGGTATTTGGATAGGTTTTCGGTTAGGAATGGAAAAAATGAATGGAATATTTGGATCTGCACCATTACAAGATTAATTAAATTAGTGCCATTATAATTGTCACAATTTTGAAGAACGTCATTACCATTCTACTTACTATGCCAGTGCCATTAAAATTTCGCAGTTGTTTGAGATATGCTATTATGTACCCCCAATGTTGTCTCAGGCCCACTTTGCAAGCATATGGGAGTGAAGAAGGGGAAGAAATGTCTTCTTAGCCCTCATCTTCAACCTCCGTCCGTTTGGGTCTGCCTTGAATTCTGATGACCGCCACCGGTGATGGCAATCTCGTCGCGCTACACGAGCATGCCATCCTCGCTTCCGCCGTCGTGATTTCCGCCCGCGACCACGACTTTCAGCTCCAATTCGCCGAGGCCATCGAGGCCTCCCTCCGCTTCCATCCCTCAGTTTCCTCTTTGAAGAGTATCTTAGCCCCCTAAGTGGGTTTTGGTGGTTTAATGACACACTTAAGTAGCTAATGATTTATCTAGTCCATGAGCAGGTATTAAAATTATATGTGGCATCAAGTGCAGTTTATTGACTATACAAAAAGGAAGTGATGCTACAAAGGGTTCGAAAGAAGGCTTATTTATTTTATGTTTTTTGAATTTGAGTCATAGGAACGCCGTACTATAAAGAGGGACAGGAAATGTGTCTTCCAAGAGTCGAACAGGTGCTCTAGTTGCTAAAACAAAACCTATGAGAGACAACTTTGCACCAGCACATTCACAGGGATCTTTTCTTAGGTGCTGACCTAGGGAGGCCGGAGTATCCGGGTTTACCCCGAAGTCTCCGGACTTCCAGGAGTTTCCGGGTTTACCCCGGATACTCCGAGTCTTAAAGCTGTAACGGCTATTTTCTGGGTGAGGGGGTATAAAAGCCCCCTCCACCGCTTCCTTTACCCTCTCTCTTGCCATTTCGACCTGCAAACCTTCAGACCTTATTTACTCCCTCCTTTACTCCCCTTGGCTCAAGTTTGGTGATATTGTTGTGGGGATTTAAGAGGGATTGAGAGCAAGAGCTTAGAGAGTGCTAGTGAGCTGATTTTCCTTCTCTAGAGCACCTCGTTCTTCGCTTGGTTGGCACACTTCGTGTTTGTTACTCTTAGAGCTTTGAGCTCCTAGCCGGCTAGGCGTCGTCTTGGAGCATCCAAAGGTTGTGGCTGCCCAAGGAAGTTTGTATCACCCCGAATTTGAATAAGTAACTCTAGCTTGATCTTTGTGGTCGCTAGAGGGAGGAAAGTGACCTAGGTGTAAAGGTCCACCCTTTGTGGGTACCTCAACGGAGACGTAGACCTCAAGGTGTGAGGTTGAACTCCGGTAACAAATCCTTGTGTCTCTTGTGCTTGTTCATCTTGTTGTATGCTTGTTTCTCTCTTGAGCACATATCTAGGGTTTGGTGCCGATCTACTTTGTGTTGAGGTTTCTACAAGATTGGAGTGGATAAACAGGCTTGTCTCATCTTAGTGCATAACCTATTTTCATAGATTTACATTTGAGCAAGTTTAATTTCTGTCAAATTTGATTCCCCCTTGACAGGCCGGAATATCCGGACATTTTCCCGGATTCTCCGGATTTCCCGGAGTATCCGGAAACTCCGGACCTGATTTAATAGTTGCGAAAAAGTTATGATTTTTCAGGATCGACTATTCACCCCCCTCTAGTCGACATCTTGATCCTTTCAATTGGTATCAGAGCCAAGTGCTCCGTATTTAAAGCTTAACCACTTGGAGCTAAGAAGATGTCGAATCCAAGTGATCGAGCCCCACCTCTCGCCGATGGTGATCCCGTCAACAATGTCGTTGGCACACCTCCCGTCCTACCTCAAGGAGGCAACACCCATGGCGCAAGCACGAGCCATCAAGCACATGGACATGGTGATGATTCCTCCGATAGTGAGGATGAAGAGTTTGATGATGCAAGGTCCAACCGCTTCACTTGACGACCATCAAGGGACTATACTCGAACCTCTTTCGATTACTCTCGCTTATCCTTTAACCATCCATCGGGTTCTAGCCACATTGGGAAGATACCCCAATTTGATGGAACCGGCTATTCCAAGTGGAAGAACTCGATGGAGGAGTATTTGATGGCGGTGAATCCCGCACTTTGGACTATTGTGAACAGGGGTATTACCTTTCCTAGCGGTGATGGGACGCTAACCCAAGAGCAAGCAAATGAGATACAAAGAAAATATCAAGCCATACGCATCATCAAGAGTTCACTCACGTCCGAAGAGTATGACAAGGTGGATGGATTGAAGTCCGCTAAGGAAGTGTGGGGCACATTATTCATCAATCATGAAGGGACAAAGCAAGTAAGAGAAGGAAGGATTAGAGCTTTGGAAAGTGAGCTCAATCGGTTTGTCATCAAAGATGAAGAGTCTCCACAAGACATGTACAACCGCTTGAACAAGATCATCAACAAAATCAAGTCTCTAGGAAGTACAAGATGGGGAAGAAGAGAAGTGGTTGACAAGATCCTCTTTGCATATATGGCAAGGGATGTTCAACTCCCAACACTCATAAGGGAGAAGAGAGGCTTCAACAAGTTCACTCCGGCGGATGTGATTGGAAGAATGGAAGAACACCTCATCACCGTCAAAGAGTCAAAACTTTCACAAGAAATGTCAAGGATGCATGAACAACTTGAGAAGAACAAGGGAGTGGCCCTCAAGGCATCTAGCAAGGAGAAGAGGTCAAGCTCATCAACTTTAAAGACCATGGTCGAGGAAGATAGTGATGAAGATAGTGACATGAACATGACCCCCGAGCAAATGGCTCTCTTTGTGAGAAAGTTCAACAAAATGTTCAAAAAGAGTTGATTCTTCAACAAGAACAAGGACAAAGACAAGATCAAGACGAAGAGGACTTCCAAGAGACCATGCTTTGGGTGTGGCAAGGAGGGTCATTTCATTGCGGAATGCCCCAACATAAGAGTGAGGAGAAAAGACACCAACAAGAATGACAAAAACAAGAAGAAGGAAGTTGGTGAAGTTCACTTGGGTGAAGAACGGGATTTAAATGGTGATAGCTCGGATTCCGATGATGAAGCGGGTCTTGCTACCATATCCATTGGGGAACCAATCAACAAGTCATCACACCACCGATGATGAAGATGACTTCACCCACACTTGCCTCATGGCTAGGGGCTCCAAGGTAGACACTCCCACCCCACCCCTAGATGATGATAGTGAAAGTGATTTTGACTTTGAAAAATGATCACTAGCTTTGGTAAAAAGGCAACTAAGAAAATCATGTTTTTAATGAAAGAAATAGAGAATACAGAAGGGACTCTAGAGGTGCAAGAAGAACTCTTTAGACTTGAGCGGGAGAAAACCATTGCCCTTGAGAATGCCCTTGTAATTGAAAAGAAGGGTTTCAAGGTGCAAGAGGACTTGCTCAAGGAAAAGGAGATAGAAATTCTTAGCCTCAAGAAATCCCTAGCTAAAGATGAGTTGATAGTAGATGAATTAACTAGGGAATCTTTCCTAGCTAAGGATGCTTGCAAGAAACTTGAGGGTGAAAAGCTTGAACTTCAAAAGAGTTTTGATAGCTTAAAGACTAGTCACATAGCATTAGAAGTCCAACTTGACAACCTCAAGAATAATGCTACAACTTCATCTAATGATGCTTCCTCTAACTCTCAAACATCAACAAGCAATGGTTGTTCTAGATGTTATAAAATTTATGTAAATGCTTGTGCTTCTAATGTTGCCGAGATGAATGCCATGAAGAAAGAAATTGCTAGGTTGTCAAATTCTCTCATTGATGAAAAGAAGAAAGAACCTAGGAGAGGTGAGTTTGAGAATCACACCAAAGGCTTTGGGTCAATCTACATGAAGAAGTTTGGCTTTGCGGATGGGAAGGGGCTTGGTAAGCAAGAACAAGGAACAAAAGACCCCATCCCATTCATCAAGAACTACCACACCAAGGGTATGGGAACAAGAAATGTGGTACACGGTATGAAGCAATTGGGTGTCAAGAACTATGACAACCAAGTTGGGTACAACACTCCTATCAAGTTCAAAAGCACCCAAGCTACAACAAATGCACCACAACCAAAGGCAAACACCAAGCCAAACAAGTTGAGCAAGAAGCCCAAACCACATGCATCACAAGATAGCTTCTATGCCGATTATGTGTTGACTTGGAACCGCAAGGGTAAGGTGGTTGCCAAGTTTGTGGGGCCCCGCACAAAAGGGACATTAATCAAAAGGAATGTGTGGGTGCCAAAGATTCTTGTGACTAACACTCTAGGACCCAAATCCACTTGGGTACCTAAAACACAAGCATAACTTGTTTTGTAAGCATACTCCTCTGGTGGAACAAAATGGGTGATTGATAGTGGATGTACAAATCATATGACCGGGGAGAAGAAAATGTTTACATCTTGTGATATGATTGAAAATCCTACAGAAAGAATTGTCTTTGGAGGCAATGGTGGAGGAACGGTTGTTGGTCTTGGTAAAATTGCTATCTCAATCAATCATTCAATTTCCGATGTTTATTTGGTTGAATCTTTGGACTACAATTTGTTGTCCGTTTCACAACTTTGTGAGATGGGTTACAATTGTTTGTTCACCAATGAGGGTGTGACTGTCTTTAGAAGGGGCGATGACTCCGTTGCCTTTAAGGGTGAACTCAAGGGAAGGCTTTACTTGGTGGATTTTTCATCGCATAAAGCCCAACTTGATACATGCTTATTGGCAAAGATCTAGCTTGAGTTGGCTTTGGCATCGCCGACTATCTCACGTTGGGATGAATAATCTCAATAAACTTCTAAAAGGGGAACACATCCTAGGACTAACAAACGTTTATTTTGAGAAAAATAGAATTTGTAGTGCTTGTCAAGCCGGAAAGCAAGTTGGTGTCCCTCATCTCGCCAAGAATGTGCTCACCACCACAAGGCCATTGGAACTACTTCACATGGATATCTTTGGTCCGGTGGCTTATGTTAGCATTGGAGGGAACAAATATGGATTTGTCATTGTTGATGACTACTCTCGGTACACTTGGGTATTTTTTATGAAGGACAAGAGCAAAGTTCATGAAATATTCAAGAAGTTTGCCACAAGAGCCCAAAATGAATTTGATGTGAAGATCAAGAGAGTGAGAAGTGACAATGGCACCGAGTTCAAGAACACCAACATTGAAGAGTATCTTGATGAAGAAGACATTGGTCATGAACTCTCCGTCCCATATACTCCACAACAAAATGGGATAGTAGAGAGGAAGAATAGAACTCTCATTGAAGCCGCAAGAACCATGCTTGATAAGTACAAGACTTCGGATAGTTTTTGGGCGGAAGCAATCAACACGGCTTCTCATGCTATCAACCATTTGTATCTTCACAAGCTTCGCCACAAAACCGCTTATGAGCTTCTAACCAGTAAAAAGCCTAACGTGTCTTACTTTAGAGTTTTTGTTTGTAAGTGCTTCATTCTTAACAAGAAGCCCAAAAGCTCTAAATTTGCATCTAAAGTTGATGAAGGTATCTTTCTTGGTTACGCCTCAAACGCTCATGGTTATCGTGTCCTCAACAAAACCACCGGTTGTGTTGAAGTCACGTGTGACTTGACGTTTGATGAATCTAATGGCTCTCAAGTGGAGCAAGTTGATGAATTGTGTGTAGGCAAGGATATACCAGCTGAAAAGGCTATAAGGAAGATGGCCATCGGAGAAATCAAGCCAAGAAGAAGATGATGAGGACGACGAAGTAGAAGAAACAACAATTCTACCTCCCGCTGCGAACCCCGGAGTATCCGGAGAGAAATCCGGAGATTCCGGGTTTTTCGGAAACTCCGGAGAAAAGTTCAGAAATTCCAGACCTGCTGCTGATACTTCACAAGGCAGTCAAGAAACTGAGGATTTGATTCAACAAGAAGTTTCTGACCCACATCCAAGAGTTCGACAAAGTGTTCAACGAGATCATCCCGTTGACAACATTCTTGGAAGCATCCGTAGAGGGGTAACAACTCATTCAAGATTAGCAATTTTTTGTGAACATTACTCGTTGTTTCTATGTTGGAACCTATTAGGGTTGAGGATGCTCTCGGAGATGCCGATTGGGTGATGGCCATGCAAGAAGAGCTCAACAACTTCACTAGGAATGAAGTCTGGTCCTTGGTGGAACGCCCCAAGCAAAATGTGATTGGAACCAAGTGGGTGTTTCGCAACAAGCAAGATGAAGATGGCGTGGTGACCAAGAACAAAGCTAGATTGGTGGCAAAAGGGTACACTCAAGTAGAAGGCTTGGACTTTGGAGTAACATATGCATCGGTGGCAAGGCTTGAAGCAATTCGCATACCCTTAGCTTTCGCCACCCATCACAACTTCAAGCTACATCAAATGGATGTCAAGAGTGCATTCTTGAATGGTTCAATCTCCGAAGAAGTCTACGTTGAGCAACCACCGGGCTTTGAAGACCCTCAATTTCCTAACCACGTCTACAAGCTCCATAAGACGCTCTATGGGCTCAAGCAAGCCCCTAGAGCATGGTAGGAATGCCTTAAGGAATTTCTCTTAAAGAAAGGCTTTGAAATAGGCAAAGCCGATCCTACTCTCTTCACTCGTAAACAAGGCAATGATTTGTTTTTATGTCAAATATATGTTGATGACATCATATTTGGGTCTACTAATCAATCTTGGGTTGATGAGTTTAGTAGGATCATGACCAAAAGAGTTGAGATGTCTATGATGGGCGAGTTGAAGTTCTTTCTCGGTTTTCAAATCAAGCAACTCAAGGATGGCACATTCATAAGTCAAACCAAGTATACTAATGATATGCTCAAGAAGTTTGACATGAACCATGCCAAGCCCATCAAAACACCTCTGCCATCCAATGGACATCTTGATCTAAATGAGGAAGGCAAAAACATCGACCAAAAGGTATATCGCTCCATGATTGGTTCTTTGCTTTACCTTTGTGCATCTAGACCCGATATTATGCTTAGTGTGTGCATGTGTGCAACATTTCAAGCTAATCCTAAGGAGTGTCATCTAATGGCCGTTAAGAGAACTTTTAGATACTTGGTTCATACTCCTAACCTTGGTTTATGGTATCCTAAGGGCTCCACTTTCGATCTACTTGGCTACTCTGATTCGGACTATGCCAGTTGCAAAGTAGATAGAAAGAGTACATCCGGGACTTGCCAATTTCTTGGGAGGTCTTTGGTGTCTTGGAGTTCCAAGAAACAAAACTCCGTTGCCCTTTGCACCGTTGAGGCCAAGTACGTTGCAGCCGGCGCTTGTTGTGCTCAACTACTTTGGATGAGGCTCACTTTGAGAGACTTTGGTTGCAAGTTTAGCAAGGTGCCACTCTTATGTGACAATGAGAGTGCCATTAAGCTGGCTAACAACCCCGTAAACCACTCAAGAACAAAGCACATAGACATAAGACACCATTTCTTGAGAGACCACGAAGCCAAAGGAGATATCGCCTTAAGCCATGTGAGCATCGATAAGCAACTAGCCGATATCTTCACAAAGCCTCTTGATGAACTAAGGTTTTGTTCTTTGAGGAGTGAGCTAAATATCTTGGATTCTCGTAACTTGGCTTGAGATCATGCACATATTTGAATGACCTAGATTAAGACTTTGAAACGAAAAAATTTGTGAAAACTTGTGTTGAATTTGTTTTTGTAAAATTTGGATCTTTATAGTACAACACTTGGACTATTGTTTCTATTGCTTGTTTGTGACTAGTTCAAAGTGTTGATACTACTCAAGCTCACATATATTACATATATAATCTTTCAAATCTATCCAAAATCAAATTCCTTGCAAATCTTGCCGCTGGATTCAGGGGGAGCTGAGACTCCGGAGTTTTTCCCAGAGATTCCGGGTTTCCCGGAAACTCCGGACCTAACCCGAAGTGTCCGGGTTGTTAGGGTATAAATACCCTTTTACCACAATCAAAGGAGTCCATTTATCCCTTTCACAGTTTGACCGCATCCCCTTCCTTCCCCGTCGCCTCCCTCTCTCCCCCCATCTCGCCTTTAGGCGATTTTCGAATCCAACCCATCAACTCATGTGAGTGAGGGATTGAAGGCACCAAGGCGTGGAGATTGAAGATCTACTTCGGTTTTGAAGGATAGAACCTTCTCTCCCCTCTCTCCCCAAGGTATTCATTGAAGAACTTCCCGATCTACTTCCCTCTAGTTAGTTTTGTTGTATCCTCTTAGGGAATAGATGGAGAACACTGCATAGCCCCTAAATCTACTTTATCTCGCTGTTTGGATGGTCGATTTGTGCTACATTGTGAATTAGGGTTTCGGGTATGAAACCCGGAAACTCCGGGGTTGGAAAACCCGGACTCTCCGGACTTTCCAGAGTATCCGGATTTTTTCCCGGAGTCTCCGGGGTTCATCCTGCAAACCCTAAAATCACAAAGTTGTGCATCTCTTCCATGGCTCATCTCTCACTTCCATATCCTTTTACTTATCCGGATGGTGAGAGTGAAGGTCCGTCGCGAGACCGAGGAGCCCTCCACCCAAAGGAGGACCAAGGCTGAAACGACCCGAATTTCCGCGAACGGAAACCCGACTCTCGCACCTCCGTGATAGTCCCGGAAGAGGCTATCACGTGCAATCCCCGTCTCAAGTGGTACAAATCCATACAACACGGGAATAAAAGAAGAATTACATAATATTATTATTACAACATCGTAGTACAACTCTTCGGCACAAGCCGGTACAAGTCCAACGAGACCGAATCAAGAAAGGTAAAACACCTACGCGGCGGATCTACATAAGCGAAGCGTTTCCGGCTCCACGAGCAAACTCGAGCATAGGACCGGCTCTAGTCTTCACACCTTCGTCACGAAGTTGTAGTCGTAGACGGTCACCGAGTCCGAAATGCCGCATCTACCCGATAAGCGGGTAGGTCATGTCGCCTTCCCAACAAAGAGCAAAAGCGGTGGTTGAATCTAGTATGCATGGATAAAACCTATATTTGGTCGTAGAAAGTTATGCATGCAAGCAACGCGGTAGCAACAACCAAGGTATGCGAGAATAAGCGACGAGGTCCACTCCTCCGGGAGGTCCACACCCTCGAGGTCCACACCTCCGAGGTCCACACCTCCGGGGTCCGCACCCCTCAACAAGGATGTCCACACCAAAGCACCGAATCACAACCACGATCCAGGCTCCCAACTCTCATCCGCGATGTGGGGCCCGCCCGCTCCTATCCCCACATCTCAACGGCCACAAGCCGGCTCACACACTCGGGGGAGAGAAGAAGCACGAGAAAAGAGTCTAGCCGGGTGAGAGATCGAGGACCGTCCATAACCGGTGGACACGGACTATAGCTATAGGTTTAACACTCGCGAGGTTGTACAACCGTACCCGCCCGAATAGAGCCCGGATGGTAGCGAACCACCCGAAACCCTACCATACGGCCGGAGTCCAAGTAAGTGGATAGTACCCTCCCCGCGTCTCCGAGTCCGGCGCAGCCCCCCGCCGTAGAGCTCATAGCGCCGCCGAGGGGTCCCTCGAAGCCGTGGAACCCTTCCCCGCCTCGCCGGGGCGAAGTCTTCTAAGGAGGAAAGCCGTCTCCCGACACGATCACACCGATCCGCCTACGGGGAGGGACGCTATCCACTACAAGTATCACCCCGCACCCCCCGCCCAATACAAGGCGGGCGGTTTGTACGGTAAAAGTCCACCGAAGCAAGGTCAACCGACGATAGGTCCTTAAGGGCCGAGAGCGAGCACTCTCCATCTCCATCTCGTCCGACACGCCGCCGGGTGAGAGGCCGGATCGCATCTCCTCGAGGTAGGCGTTCACAAGTAACCAAACGGCTCGCTCCCGCCGGTAACACGACAAGGAAGAACACACCCGTAACTCACGCTAGAACACACCGAGATCTCCCACATCTCGGTCCAAACCCGAGAGAACCATCCATAATCAAGCAACAAAAGTATGGATAGTTGGTATATGGGACTAGCTAGGGGTCTGTAGCTAGCCCCGAGGTAGGTAAAGCAAGGAATCAGGATATATCAAATAACAAGGCAAGGCTAATCAAATGGCTATGCAATCCATCAAATCAAGTAACATAAATATAGCACTAGCAACTAATAGCATGCATGGGTTCTACATGGTTGGGAGTGACATGACACCTGCGCGGTAGTCGACGTAGAGTAGTAGAGGTTGAGCATCCTCTCGATCATTGTTGAGGTAGACGCGTCTCCTTAGTCGTCGCAGCTCGGGTCTTCAACAAGAACACAAGCCTACACGAGAGGCGACGCGGAAATAAATAACGAGCATTCATCTAATGCAAAAACATCAATAAGAACCAATTTAGAAGATCCAATTAAACTCCAGAGTAAATACAAGCAGCACTGGTTTTATTAATGAAAATAGAGCAATAGGTTTTAAAACAAAAGCAGTTTTAGCAACTAGTTTTATATACTAGTAAACATGGTAGGGTCAAGAGTTAGTTCAAAGATAGATTACGGGTCTTACGGCTATGATCTTAGGTAATCAAGCCCGCAAGTAGGAAAGCGGAGAGGTCGAGATCAAGCACTTGCTAGGTTTTAGCTCTTGGATGATCAAAGCGGTAGCGCGAAGGGTGATGAAAGCAGAGCGAAGCAAAGATAACTAGAAAAGGTATTATCATGCCAAGATATGCAAAGTGACGTACTCGGAGGGGATGAAAGAATCAACTTGTGATCGATATTGGGTGACGATGCGGAAAGGCATGCTTAAGAGCGCTACAAGGCATGTACTCGTGAAGTGGCAACGACCGGGGCGAGGCGGCCTAGGTTGCGGCTCGGGGTTGCCGAGCGTGAAGCGGAGGCCTCTCGCTCACGACACGGACGTCCATCACGTGCGGCATCCCGGTTTCAAGCACATGGCACGGTACGCGCTTCACAGGCACGAAGCAAAGTAGAACGAGAGCGGATATGCACGAAGCGAACAAAGAGGGAAGGCAAAGGTGTAGAGAAGGTTGGCGATGAGATAATGGGGTAGGATTCTTGTCCGCCGCACGCCAATGGTTAGTTGCGGGGCTCCGGCGTCCCAGACCCACATTAGCACAGTGGCGGGCAGCGGCCACGGATTCTACACCAAGAACGCGGGGCAAAAGGGTCTCGGTCCAAGGACAAGAGCAGAGAAGGACAAGATAGCGGCGAGCGTCTCAAAATTATGGAACCAACGCAAGTGGTTTCATAATTTTCGGAGCTCCGGGTAATTAGATAAGAATTTTTCAAAGATAAAAGGTTTTATAAATTAATTTCCAAAATCATTTATAAACCAGAAAAGGATTTTTAATTTGAAAATAGGGATGACATCAGCATGTCGTCATCGTGACGTCATCGTCACGGTGGTGCCAAAAGAGGTAGTGGGCCGAAATCGGCCCACTTGAACTTAGTCTCTTAGGCCGTAAAGATGAAGTCCAACCGATCACCCCGAAGATAAATACGAGTTCACGGGATAAAGTGAGAAGGGCCGAGATGGGCCGCGTCGGCCGGGGCCGCCCATGTTCTCCAAAGACACGCACCGAGAAGTCCGGTGCGGACCCTTAGGGAAAACCGGGGAGCAAGGCATCCCCTTGCCGTCCATGCCGGACGTGGTGCGCGCGGCGCAAAGATGTGGCGGTGACGGCGAGCGGCGCCGGCGGCCGAATGACTTCGACGTGCGTGAGAGCGAGAAGATAGGGACCGCTAGGTTCCGGTGAGGTTCCCGGCGCAGACAAGGCCCCGGGGTCGAGCGTCCGGGCTCGGCGAGGCGAAACGCGACGGTGCTCTTGGCGTAACGCGAGGCGACGACGGTGTCCGAGCAAAACCACGGAGGCGAGTGACAAAACGGAAAGGAACCCGCGTTTTAGCAACTCACGTGCGCGGCACAACCAGCACATGGGCGTGCTAGATCAAGCTCGCGCGCGAGCACGGGTAAAGACCACCGTGACTCGCTTGGCTGGCACGCACAGGTTATCGGCAGGCCGAGTTCTCAGTGCTGCGCCATCGCGACGATGGCGACGAACTCCCGTGGAGCGGTGGCGACGCTCATTGGAGATGAGCGATCCAAAGCACTTGCGCACACCTACTCGCGAGTGTGGTAGCGGAGTTAGTGCACGCGCACACGTACGTTCACGCGCATGGCGCGGAGGCGTCCGGTGTGTCACGGCGAGAAAAACGTGGGAGGCGAGTTAGCGGCCTATGGCCCGCCGGCTCATCTTCGGGGTGCACGGCGGTGTTGTTGGCTTGGGTTCTTGCACAAAGAGGGCACGGGACGAATCCCGGACAAGGCACGAAGTAACGGGGAGAAACGTGTGGTTGCGCCCTCTCGCACAAACCATCGAACATGTGGTGAGCATGCAAATGTGCGGCTTCAACCATGCCATCCGGTGTTCGGAGAAGGCAAGAACATGCTCGGCACGAAGGCCGACCATCACGAGCGGATTAAGAAGGAAGGCCTCGATCACCTAAAGCTCAAGGATACGCACTAGCAAAACAACAAACGGCTAGAGGGCGTGCAAAGGTGGAGCTTCGGTAACGTGCATCCGTGGTCACTAGTGTTCGGAGGGGAGCATGCACGGCACGAAGGCCGGCGGCACGTGCATGCATCGAGGGTAAAAAGGTGTTGGCTTGGTCGGATGGCTCACCTACGGATTTGTTGACACGGAGGTCATTCTCGTCAAACACGTCGAGCGCGAGGTGGACGAGATCGTCGTGTTGGGGAAGGAAAGGGGTAGCCGCTTGTCCTCGCTGCAAGCCCACGGTTCTCTTGGTGTAGACGTTCCCGTCGACGAAGTCGTGGATCGGCGGTCACGGCGTCCTTGGCGTGGGCGGCTTCCGCTTCCTTCGATCCTCCTCCGCGACGCCGACGGTTTCATACGGGGAAGCGGGGGTGTTAGTTTGGGTAGGAAAGGATCGGGCAAAGAAGAAGAGAAAGTAAAGGAAAAACGGGGTACCGTTGTGTGCACTTCCCACCTTTCGAGCAAAACATCGAGCATGACAAGGGCGAGGTGGAGAATAGCCGGTGGTCACCGCTTAGTTGGCACATTCTGTCGAACACCTTGTGTGCATGCCCTTGATCAAGGAGGCGCAGCTTGGCAACAATCATGCCACTGGTTCGAACCCTGCAGGTGACGAACACGGCATGAAGGCCGGCTTCAGAGACAGAACAAGGGCAGCAACTCTGCCAACGGCTTGCTGTGCACAAGACAAGAGAAAAACAGTGTGGTTGTGCTCACCATGGGCTCGTCGGTGTTCAAGGCAAGGCAGGGCGAGCTCGAGGCCGTGGTGGCTCGGTGTAGTGCAGGCAAGCCATTGATCGTGGTTGTGCCACGCTCGGTGAAGGGGATGCAGACCCAAGGCGGCTTGGCGTCCTGGCATAACGCCGAGCAGGTGGTGGGCGCCCTCAGCTTCGTCATGGTAGGTGGCTCCAGGTCAGCTCGGGTGTAGCGCTCTCGGGCGTCGATCTCCAGCTGGGCTTCCTCGAACCCGAACTCGCGGTCGTCGATGTACTCGATGCTCCCGGCGACGGCTCCGGCTCGGTGTTGTCGTCCATGGGCGTCCTCGGCTCCTGGATGGCAAAGGTGTGATGCTCCCCGGCGTTGGTGGCGCAGGTGTCCCGAACGAAGCAACCGGCGCAAAGCTCCAAACCCTTTCCCCCTCCATTCTCCTCCTCTCCTCCTTCCCTTCATCTATACGGGCGGCGATGGATTGGGGTTTTCCCCCTTAGCGGCGGACACGGGGGCGGACGCTCGGCGTGCTCTTTATATGGGGGTGCTAGGGTTCGAGTGTAGCCACGGACGACAAGGATGCGGGGGGAGAGGCCGCGTGGTTCCCATCCGCAGCGCCGGCGCGCAGGGGGCAGCACCATGGCGAGGCCGCGGTGCGGCTTGCCCGCCGGCCGCCCGTGCTCGCGACGTCGGCGAGGAGGAAGGGGAAAGGGGAATAGTTTCCCCCGGGCCGACACACGGGCCGTGTGTCATAGGGAGAAAAGAGAGGGCAAGACCGCGGCCAGGGCCGGGCCGCTTGGTGGGCCGAACCGCCGGGCCGATTCGGCCGGGCTCGCGCAAGGATAGGTGGGTCGGTCCGGGTATAAAAGGTGGGCTGGGTTAGAAGCCAGGTTAGTAAAAATAGGTTTAGGAAATGATTTAGTTTATATAAGTTTGAATTACTTTCAAACTCAAACCTCACACAATTAAACTCCAAATAAAATCCAAGAAATCCAACTCACATTTATACTGTAATTTGAAAATAATTTTTATATAGTTTTATTTTATAAGGAATTTGAGATGAGAGGCTAGCAAATTGGAATCAAATTTGGTAGCTCACATGTTCACACAAAAAGTTTTAAATTTTTGCGAAAATTCACACATGGGAAAACAGTCAAATTTCTGGTATGTTACAAAGGCTAGGCATGATCCCGCCACCTTGAGGGGCGTGCAAGAGGAGCTAGGCCAAGGGGGCTCTCAGCGCAGCTCTAGGCCAAGAAGAGGTGATCCTCCTCCCTCCTATGCCGAAAGGAGTGAATAAGAGATAGAGGAGGAGGAGGAGGAGGAAAGCACCAAAAGTGATGATGTAGAGGAAGATGAAACCTATGAGCAGTCACCTAAACCTCCTCGTCGCCATGGGAAGGGGCCAGCTAAAGAGAAAACCCACTACAAGCCTCATCCCAAAAAGAGCCACCAAGCCTCCTATGTTCATCAAAGCTGTGCCGCTACTCGCATTCCTTCTAAACACAAGCAAGGAGTAGCAGCCCACATTTGCCCCAAAACACCTCCTAGACTCATCCCTACCTTTCCACCAAATGTCCGGGTGGTTGACACTCCTATCAAGCTTAGGGAGCCCGGATCCATGCTTGGCTTTGCTGAGCACATGATAAGGGATTATTCCAAGAATGCTCTAGCTGTGAGAGAGCAAAGGGAGGAGGATGTTTATCGGTACCTCAAGGGAGAAGGGCTTGAGGCAAGATTTTGGTGTGACATCCATAGAGATTTCTATCAAACCGTCATCCGGAATCCTAAGTTGGCTGCAAAGAACATGGTGCCTATTGTGAAGATGAGGTACATCGATTGGAAGTACTATGAGGAACTCAACAACACGGTGTTCAACTCCGTGATTGAGAAATGCAAGGAGGTTGGGCTATATGATATCATGGGGTTTAGGTACAATTGGAGCAAAGAGATTCTTGCTCAATTCCATTGCTCCTATTACTACAACCCTTATGACAACACCATCACATGAACAACCCAAGGAAACAAGTGCACCATAGACTACATGACTTTCTCTAGGCTTCTGGGACTTGGTTCTAAGGATGAAGAACACACTCCCGTTCACAATGAGAACAAGTACAAGCCTAGGGAGCTCACTTTCATGTTTCCTACCCATGACTTGGCTATAGAAGGCAAAGCAGATCAACTCAATCCATACTACTACTGCCTCAACCAATTCTTTCGTGCCACCATTGATCCCAAGCAAGGAGATGCTACGGCCTTGAGGTACTTCACCCCTAATCTCCTCAATAGGATGGCACCGAATGAGGAAGGTTTTTGCATATTTGACTTCATTTGGAATGAGTTGAGGAGGGCTATGAATGATCCCATGAAGTATCTCCCCTATGCCCCCTATCTTATGTACATGATTGAGAGAGTCACAAATGTTTGATATCCCAAGGATGTCATTCATGTGCCATTCCGTCACCTTCGGGATCGAGCCAAGAAAGCACCAAAGGCTCGCAAGTATGTTGGCTCCTCTAGCACAGCTCCTCGCCATGATGACATGCCCGCTGCACCCTCTCCTCCTAGACCTCCCCGTCGGCACCGTGGCTCCATGATCAAGAGGGTTCTTAAAAGCATCTTTAGCATGTGCAAGACCATGGCCACGGAGACCAATGAGAATCGTCGGGATATCATAGAGATCAAGTCTCATCTTGGCCTTCCCACCGATCCCTACCGTGAGCTCCCCGATTTTGATGATCCATTTGCGAAGTGGGACGCCCAAGATGCGGAAGAAGGACAAGAGGAAGGAGCGGAGGAGGATAATGAAGAAGAAGAAGAGGAGGACGATGACAACTCCGAGTGATCCAGTTGCTCCACACTTCCTTTTTGGCGCTTGATACCAAAGGGGGAGTGAATTTATCTATCTATTTGTGGAACAATGAACTTCATGTATTTGGATTTGGAACTTTTGTTTGTAATAACTCTAAATTCGTATGTATGTAAGACTATGTGAGCTTGAGACATTCGATTGTGTGCTTGTGATGTTTATTCTGTTTTTACTCACTAAGGATGATTTATGGTAGATTGAAAATCTTTGGTGAATGTTGTTTTGCGCTGGTGTTCTGAAAGCCTGGAGACTCCGGAAATTTTCCCGGAATATCCGGATTTCCCGGACATTCCGGATTTGACCAGGACAGTCCGGACTTTCTAGCACCAGATTTTTCTTTCATCCTTGTTGAGTGCATAATCTGTCATGAGCATCTCACTATTATCTATTGCACGTCACAAGCACCCCACTAGTGTAATACTCTCATGCTTTTCTCTCTGTGCAAAATTTGGCCCTAAAAGGACCATTGATATTCAAGATCAAAATGCACATATTAAGGGGGAGCATTACAAAAGTTTTTGCTATTCATTATTTATCTATTGTAAGACTTAAATGTGTTGTCATCAATCACCAAAAAGGGGGAGGTTGAAGAGTATCTTGGCCCACTAAGTGGGTTTTGGTGGTTTAATGACACACACTTAAGTAGCTAATGATTTATCTAGTCCATGAGCAGGTATTAAAATTATATGTGGCATCAAGTGCAGTTCATTGACTATACAAAAAGGAAGTGATGTTACAAAGGGTTCCAAAGAAGGTTTATTTATTTTATGTTTTTTGAATTTGAGTCCTAGGAACGCCGTACTATAAAGAGGGACATGAAATGTGTCTTCCAAGAGTCGAACAGGTGCTCTAGTTGCTAAAACAAAACCTATGAGAGACACCTTTCCACCAGCACATTAACGGGGATCTTTTCTTAGGTGCTGACCTTGGGAGGCCGGAGTATCCGGGTTTACCCCGGAGTCTCCGGACTTCCAGGAGTTTCCGGGTTTACCCCGGATACTCCGGGTCTTAAAGCTGTAATGGCTATTTTCTGGGTGAGGGGGTATAAAAGCCCCCTCCACCCCTTCCTTTACCCTCTCTCTTGCCATTTCGACCTGCAAACATTCAGACCTCATTTACTCCCTCCTTTACTCCCCTTGGCTCAAGTTTGGTGAGATTGTTGTGGGGATTTAAGAGGGATTGAGAGCAAGAGCTTAGAGAGTGCTAGTGAGCTGATTTCCCATCTCTAGAGACCTCGTTCTTCGCTTGGTTGGCACACTTCGCGTTTGTTACTCTTGGAGCTTTGAGCTCCTAGCCGGCTAGGCGTCGCCTTGGAGCATCCAAAGGTTGTGGCTGCCCAAGGAAGTTTGTATCACCCCGAATTTGAGTAAGTAACTCTAGCTTGATCTTTGTGGTCGCTAGAGGGAGGAAAGTGACCTAGGTGTAAAGGTCCACCCTTTGTGGGTACCTCAACGGAGACGTAAACTTCAAGGTGTGAGGTTGAACTCCAGAACAAATCCTTGTGTCTCTTGTGCTTGTTCATCTTGTTGTATGCTTGTTTCTCTCTTGAGCACATATCTAGGGTTTGGTGCTGATCTACTTTGTGTTGAGGTTTCTACAAGATTGGAGTGGATAAACAAAGCTTGTCTCATCTCGGTGCATAACCTATTTTCACGGATTTACATTTGAGCAAGTTTAATTTCGTCAAATTTGATTCCCCCTTGACAGGCCGGAATATCCAGACATTTTCCCGGATTCTCCGGATTTCCCAGAGTATCCAAAAAAATATTCGGAAACTCCGGACCTGATTTAACAGCTGCGAAAAAGTTGTGATTTTTCAGGTTCCACTATTCACTCCCCTCTAGTCGACATCTTGATCCTTTCACTCTTCCAATGTGCCTCATCCTCCTGAAGACAAGCCGCCCCCACGCTCCCTGAGCCCTCCTCGGACGACGTCTATGCCCTCGGGATCCTAGTCGCTGACTTGGCGCTCGCCGAGCAGGACTACCGCGCTGACCTTCCTGTCGTGGTGCTCCCTCCCAGGCTGCAGCGTCTGCCTGCATTACCGTGTAGGACGCCCGCTTCGCGCGTGAGTTCGATGCCATCCCCGAGGATCAATGTGCTCGTGCACAATGACTAATTCAAGCGTTGCGGCGTACGAGCCGCGACGACGATCTGAGCTCACAGGCATGTGGCCATGCATCGCGTCACGCTATGGTCCCAGCTCGGGTGCCGCACTCGCTGGCCTTGGGCGAGCGCCGACCACGAGGACTACTGCGGCAGGAGGTTGAAGACGACCTGACGTGTGGGTCCCACACATCAGTGAAATGAAAGAGAAGAAAGGAAGGGGGCAATCTTGTCCATGCGAGAATACACAATCTCTAGTACGTCTGCAAGTGGGTCTCGTCCGGCGTCTGGCGTACATAATGGCATATGTCACGCAACAGTGAAATTGTAATGACACTGACATAGTAAGTTGAATAGCAATAACTTACTTTAAAAATGTGACATTTATAATGGTACAGAACTAATTAACCCTTGGATATACGGGGTTAGGGTTTGGGTTTGGGTTATTTATGTGGGCCCACATGTTTAACAAAATCATACAAACTATATTGCTCAGAATGTTCCAGTTTTATGTCTCTCTATGGCTTCAAAGAGACTTGGGCATGACATAAAAAAGAAAAAAAGAAGAGGAAAAAGTGAGATGAGAGAGGGAGAGAAATGAACATGTGTTCTACTAGGCGAGAAGGGCCTACCTCCCTAAAAAGAATAAATTAGAGATGAATAATAGACACAAGTCCGAGGGCGAGAAGAGCCCACATCTCTAAGGAGAGAGAAAAATGGACAAAAGTCCGGGGCGAGTAGGGCCCACCTCTCCTAATGTCATGTAACCCAAGGTTCTCTTAAAATTATTGCTAGAAAGAGATATATTTCGAGAACAAAAGAAGCAAAGGCAAAGCTAAAGTTGAAAGTTTTTATGTTTTTATCATATCAAGTTGTCATACGAGAGTACTCGAGCTTTAACTTGAACATCTTCTCGCAAAACTCCAGAATTTTAGTGAAACCAAGAACTTGAGACATGGTGCTTGACTTAATTGTTATATCTTTCAACTGCTCAAGACCCAAGTACAGATAAAAGCCCCATGTTCTCAAGCAGATATAAGCAGGTTTTAAAAGTCTGACTTTTTCATCCTACCTTGGAAAAGAATTTATTGTGGTGTCTTGCTAAGAGACTAGCAAGAGGTACGCTTGGGGGACCCGCTGTTGATGCTCACTAACTCTTATTTTTATGCATCAACAATACATGAAAAAGGACCAAAAAGATAAATCAACAGTAGTATAGGGTGAAGGACCGATACGGCGAACCAGAGAGGGGGGAGTGAATGGGAGCCGATAAAAATTCTTCTCGAAGGAGATTGAAACTCCAACAAGATGAACACGGCTTCCAACACACGTCTCTGACTCACTACCCAAGTTGGCCAAGCCCACGTAGCCACTAGAGTGCCACTGGACCTAGGAACCAACACACAACCTTCCGACCCGAGAACGCAGCGGAACACCTAACCCCGAGTCTACGGACCAACACCGGTCGGACGCGGTGAGCACCACCGGCCGACCGGTCCCCGCCGGTGAAACTAGGCAACTTTCACTAAGTGGCTCCACACCGGTCGACCGGGTGAGACACACCGGTTAGACCGCTCACACCGAAAGCCCCCAAAGCACCAAACAGAGCCAACCGACCACCAAACCGACCCAAACTCGAAACAAGAAGCAACACGAGACAACAAGGGAACACACCCGGACGTTCACCCGAGAAAAAACCCACCGAGGGTTGCACCGGTCGGACCGGTCAAGAGCACGGTCGACCGGTGTAGCCTGGGCGACTCGGGATGAACAAAGACCCGCGGGTCAACTCCCCCAAATCCAAACCTCGATCTCCCGAATTGTTCCACGGACTTGAACAAGACTTTGGGGATATTAGGAACACCTCATGAGGAGTCCATAGCCAAGTTTAATCCCACCAAAACTCGTCCAAAAAGGAGGAATCGAAGGAATCCCGCCAAGAGCACCACAAACCCAAGAACTCGGAAAACCCCAAAATCGAGCCCCTTTACTCACGGATTTGGGAGGGGAATCACAACCCAAAGAACCACGAAGGGTTCCCACAAATTTCCCCCATCAAATCCCCAAGAGAAAGGTCTCGAAACCAACCCAAATAAATCACCAAGAGAGGGCTCCGAAAATCACCACCAAGAACAATCGAGAACCACACATCCAAACCTTGAGGAACCACGCCGAATCATCTATACATGCAACAAAAGTTCATACAAGGTTTAGCTTGCCGCCCGATCATCCAACCCTCTCACAAGATCTCACCATGAAGCTCTCAAGCTAGTCCTATGGAAATCCTAAGGAAAATAGGAAGGAAAATAGGAAAACAAATGAGCTAGGGTTCCAAGAGTTGGCTGCCATCATCTCACCTCTTGGGTTATATGGAGGCAACCGAAAGTCTAAAATGCCCTTTCCTAATAACTAGGGATACAAGCCCCTCAAGGGCGGATTTGGAAGTCTTCATGTCTTCACCATCGGACGGATGCCCGGCGACCGCACCCTGCGTAGCCTCGACGCAAGCCATGCGATCCCGACGCGTGTCCTCCGCTTCGAAGTCTCCGGACCGCGCGTCGCCGCACACCGGCCGACCGTGCTCCTCATCGGTCGACCGGTACCCACCGGGCCGACCCACCGGTCGACCGGTCCGCACCGCCGCAAAGACCGACTTCGGTTCTTCGGTCTTGGCTTTGTGGATCAACCAAGGAACCCGGTGGTTTTTTCGGTGAACCACCGAAACCCCGCGAACTCGGTGTAGCCTCCGCCAATCTCCACTCATGACTTGGCTCCCACGTAGTCCCGGCTCGACCTTGGTTTTGAGGCTCAACCAAGAAACCGTCCATGACTTCATCTTGTTGTTCATGTGACCATGTGGCCCGCACTTGACCCCCGCCGGGCACCGGTCCCTCGAACGAAGCCTACTTGTCTTCTCCACACCCGGAGGCCTCACGGCGACGACCTTTCGCGCTTGTTCTTAACCCGCACCAACACCGTCAAGCCGCAACCTCGCACCCGCAATACTTAGCCAAGAATCAGTCCACACAACGTTGTCAATCACTCATCACACAAGGAAGCGACCATCCACCGGTCCTCGAACCACACATGGTCCTCAATCTCCCCCTTGATGAGTGCATTGACAACACCCACACGAAAGTAACAAGAGAGAAAAGAAAAAGAAAAGAAACGAAAAAAAAGAAACTCCAACAAGCGATCGAAAGCCAAACAAAGGCAAAGAGCAAGATCACTTGAAGAAGACAAGTCTCGGACCCCTTAGGCAAGGGCAACGGCTCGACACATCCGAGACAAAACAAAGCTCAAGCAAAGAGCGCAAACCACCAAAGCAAAGCTCAAAAACCACAAAGAGCTCCCCCGCACACATGCAAGCTCCCCCCGAACCAATGCACCCCCCGGACGAATGCATGCAAACCGGCTAAAAAACGGGCGGCTTCAAAGAACTTCACTCACACCGGTCGGACCGGTCATCACCACCGGTCGGACCGGTGCCTAAGATGTGCACGAGATCAGCACTCACACCGGTCGGATCGGTGACCTCGACCGGTCGGACCGGTGCACAACAGAGCCCGAGTAAATGGCTCGAAACCACCTGAAAACCTTCTAAATGCGTCCAGCAAGCCATTTCAAGCTCAAACTTCCCCTTGTTGGCAATGCATGAATCAAGCCAAAAATGCAAAATATTCAACCTAGAGCTTCTCAAATAGACCAAATTCAACAAAGAAAGCTACACATGTCCAAATGAGCAAGTTAGATACTCTACGGCTTCGTATCGATCTCAACTACATGATCACCAAGTTTCACAACCATTGGACGAAGCTAAGATGGATTTGGGCAATTTTGCGAAAAACTTGCCTCTCATGAGCAAAGTCCTAAACATGATCAAAGCATATCAAAATGGCAAAGCCACACAAACTTCATGCTAGGACAACCATTCTAATCATAAGACCATCACAAACACCCACAAGCACCTCATGTCATGTCAAAGCCACCGAGCCATGTGCCTACTTCTATGTATGAGACTTCTCATTGGTAGGCATCATGCAACGGTTTAGCACCCAAAGCAAATTAAATTCAGCACATATGACATGGGAGCATATTTTCCAAGCATTTTACATTTCATTTTCAGATTCATATATGGTACATGAAATGTCTTTGCGACAAAAAGGAACTTATGCCCCTCCACAAGATGAAGCAAGAGGGCTAAACATTCATGATGGCAAATGAGCCTTTGGCCCCATATGATCAATAAACTAGCTATCCAACCACAAATTAAGCATAGCCAAGCTACTAAAACATGTCAAGATCATATAAAGTCATTTACACATGAGAGAGCATACATGTGACATTTTCAAAAACATAGCTATCAACCATGGATTATTCATCAAGATCATCAAGAGCTAAGCCAAACTAACCATAGCATACCAAACAAGCTCACAAAGACATATATCTCATTCCATGGTGAACATTGTATATGAGAGAAGCTTTTCCTATCATGCATATACAAATGCACAATTAATACAAGGATGCCTATACATCATGTTACATATGCCATGTCAAATGCAAGAAATGCACAAAGGAAAGCTATACATATGCTACAAAGGAGCTCCCACACACCCAACTCAAGAAATCAAACACACACCAAGTTCCCCCCGCAAACGAGTGAAAGTTGCTTGATCTAGGGTTTGGTGAAAATATCGGCTAGTTGGTCATGTGTGGGTACATGGATCAAAGCTATCCTTCCTTTCTCTACATTGTCTCTCGAAAATGATACCTCACTTCTATGTGCTTGGTTTTGGAATGGAGCACCGGGTTCTTTGCAACGCTTATGGCACCGGTGCTATCACATTGAAGTGGGATATGGGTATACTCCTCACCAAAGTTACTCATGGTGTATGAAATTCAAAGGAGCCGAGAGCAACAACTAGCGGCGGCAACATACTCGGCCTCGGTAGTAGATTGAGCAACACTCGATTGTTTGCGGGAAGACCAAGACACCAAAGAAGAACCCAAAACTCGGCAAGTCCCGGAAGTGGACTTCCTATCCAACCGACACCCGACAAAATTCGCGTCCGAAAAACCATGAAGCGCCAAAGAAGAGGACGCGGAGTACCAAAGGCCGAAGTCGGGAATGTGACGCAAGTACCCGAAAATTCGCTTCACTCGCTTGCCGATGCGAAGTCCTCGGAGACGCTTGAAAACGAGCGTACGGACACACCGAGAAGCGTATGTCCGGCCTCGTCGCCGTCAAGTAGAGGAGTGACCCGATCATGCTCCGGTACTCCTTCCGGTCCACGTGTTCACCTTCATCGTCCGCATCAAGAGCCGTAGTCGTACTCATCGGCGTCGTCATAGCCCCGGAGTCCTCCATCTTGAACTTCCGCACAATGTCCTTGGTGTACTTAGCCCGGTGCACAAATGTTCCTTACTTTGATTGTTTGATTTGTAGCCCGAGGAAGAACCGCAACTCGCCCATCATGCTCATCTCAAATTCCCTCGCTCATATCATCTCGCAAACCTTGCAACAAGAGAGTTAGACGAGCCACCAAAGACAATATCATTCACGTACACCCGCACAATCGGGATATCTCGCCCGCCTCAGGCAAAAACAAGGTCCGATCGACCTTCCCCATCTCAAAACCTCTCTCAAACAAGAACCCCCTCAACCTACCATACCAAGCTCTAGGCGCCTGCTTCAGTCCATACAGCGCCTTCCTCAACTTGTACACCCGGTGGGCATACTTCTCACTCTCAAACCCAGAGGTTGCCTCACATACACTTCTTCCTCCAACACACCATTCAGGAAAGCACTCTTCACATTCATTTGGTGCAACTTGAACCCTTTAGCCACAGAAAAGGCTAGAAGAATCCTAATCGCCTCCAAACAGGCTACGGGAGCAAAGGTCTCCTCGTAGTCAATCCCCTCCTTCTGACTGAACCCTTGAGCAACAAGTCTCGACTTGTTCCTCAGAACCTCACCTTTCTCTCCCTCTTTGTTCTTCCACACCGTTGACGGTGTATTTTGGTGCACCTAGCATGTTCAATACACTTTGGTTTGGATTTGATTATGGAACTAACCCGCCACTAGGCACACTAATCATATAACGAGTTCATCTTTGTGCATGCATTTGGAAGTGTTGTGTTTATGTAGGAAAACATGGACGAAAAAGAATGGATTCGCAACAAGTTCAAAGGAGCATTTACGGAGTCTTGTTCGTGTTCATGAGCTTGATGAAATCACTTCCAATGGTGGCGAGGACCGAAGTGCTACGAGGAACACCCCCGGGGATTGAAGCGTAAAAGATCGAACTTCATGCGAAGAGAACCTCCATCTTGGACGCGAGGATAACAGCATCAAAATCATGCAAGTGGAGGGGGCAAAGTACATAAGTGCATGAGGACCCACCGAGCAAAAGGGGCGACCGAACCGGCCGATTGAGCTCGGGCCGGTCGGCCCGAGCCGGCCGGCCCGGCCCGGTTCCGGAACCGGTTCGGTCCCGTTTTCCTTGCCCTCGAAGGATCTTCAACCCTAAAAGCCCCGAGGCGCCGCCAACACCGAGGGGAGGAGTCATTCGCACCGAGAAGGCCATCCACAAGCTAGAGAGAGAGGAGGAGGATCTCGGCGGGGAGATCAACCACCTCGAAGGAAGCACCCTCTCGTGGAGAAGAAGGAAGACACCGGCGGAAGGGAAACCATGATCAACGGTGCCATGATCAGCACCTTGATGGGGTAATCTTCTCATTCGTCCATGGGTTGTAATCGATCTTGAGATGTAATCGCACTTTGTCGGATTATCTATCTATCATCTTGTGTTGAATATACTTTCATGCTTAAGGTTAGCTACCATGCCGTAAAGGGAGTATAGGCCTCGATGCTTCCTTGGATCCATTCAATACGCCGTGTCCATCAAAGGTCTAGTCATGAATACCTTCGCGTAGTGACAGTACGAGAGGAGGGAAAGGGCGAAACCGTGGTCACAACCCCGATAGATTAGATTGGTTTTCATGTTTTTAAGCGATTGCATGCTCTAGTATTGTAGACCCGTGGGCGAGTGTCTTCTACCTTGATATCTTAATCATTCTCTCTAGTGTAGTTTAGTTGTTTTCTAATTTAATAGTAAGTTAGGGTTTTAGTAGCTAGTGTGTCGTTGTTGATCGAACGCTTGTAATCCCCTTGCTCCGCGGATTGACAAGAACCTTGGGAATCACGTGGTGAAAAAGGTGTGGGGTCCGTACGCTTGCGGATCGTAGAGGGATACGTCTTTTATCCGTCAACACACACCCACTTTGTTCCAATCGGCTTACACCCTGGAGGAGGGTCAACCAACTCCCAAACCTGATTCCTCTCAAAGTTCTCCAACTCCTCATGCATCGAATTAACCCAATTGTGATCTGATAGTGCTTGTCCAATATCTTTGGGCTCAAAAGTAGCAACAAATGCAGCATGAGCGAAATGAGAGTTGTTTCGAACCCTCGACCGTGTAGTGCGTTCATCCATATCGCCGATGATCCTCGAAGCTGGGTGATCCACTTGTACTCGCCGGGGAGGTTCTCGCCTCGATGCTACCTGCCCCTCAACATCAACTTCTCCTCATTCTTGATTTGTCGTCGTAGGTGTAGTAGAGGGTCCGTCCATCATCGTAGTCGAAGTAGTGGGTACATGTTCAGCCGGGGTCACCGCACCACCATCTTCATCGTCTCCATGTTCATGCTCCTCCTCCTGAAAGATCTCCTCTCCAAGCTCATCATCACCTGCACACTCAAAGACAAGCTGACTACATGGCTTTGTCTCCTCGAAGGTTACCTCGCAAGTCTCCACGATTTGGTTAGTTTCAAGATTGAGCACACGATATGCTCTAGAATGAGATGCATAACCAAAGAAAATACCATCGACAAACCTAGCCTCAAACTTATCCAACTTCCTGCCTTTCTTCAGAATGAAACACTTGCAACCAAAGACATGGAAGTGACTCACCTTGGGTGTGCGACCATGCATCAACTCATAGCATGTTTTCTTCTTGTGCACTCTGAGGTAGATCCTGTTCGACACATAGCACGCGGTATTCACCGCCTCAGCCCAATACCTCCTCGAAGTCCTATGCTCATCAAGCATCGTCCGAGCCATCTCGCACAAGGTCCTGTTCTTCCTTTCCACAACACCATTCTGGGGAGGCGTATACGGACTCGAAAACTGGTGCTCAAGACCCAAGTCATGGCAAAAGGTTTCAAAACGAGAGTTTCTGAATTCCGAGCCATTATCATTGCGGATAGCTCGTATGGCATCTCCGTGCCTCTCGTTCCTCAATCTTAAGACTAGATCTCGAACAAAACCAAACGTCTCCCCCTTATCCTCGAGAAAGAACACCCACGCATACCGAGAATAGTCGTCCACCACAACAAGGACATACCACTTCCCACCCGCAGATCGCACACGAGCTGGGCCAACAAGGTCCATATGGAACAGCTCGCATGGACGCTCAGTCATCACATCGGTGAGAGGCGGGTGAGAAGAGGCTACCATCTTGGCATGCCTACACGGAGCACAAACCAACTCTTTCTCAAGCCTCAACCGTGGCAATCCTCGGACCAAATTGAGTTTACTCAAGGGTGACAAAAGGTCAAAGCTCAAGTGACCCAACTTCCTATGCCAATTCCACAACTCACTCGAAGAACCAGCCAAGAAACAACGCTCCACACCCGAAGACTGAGAAAAATCAGCACGAAACACCTGACCCTCGGGAACAACCATACAGACAAGGTCCCCTCGAGAGTCCAAAATCCGAGAACCACCTGGCCGAAACAACACCTCAAAACCCTCATCCAACAACCGGGGACACGGAAAGCAAATTGTACCCCGGCGATTGAACAAGAGCAACACGCCTCGAAGTGATCTTGTCACTCACTTTAATCTCACCTTACGAAAGCACACGCCCACGCCCATTGTCCCCAAAAGTGATGTACCTCTTTGTCACCACCGGGACGAGACTTGAGAACCACCCCCTGTCTCCGGTCATATGCCTCGTGCAACCGGAGTCGATCAACCAAATGTTCTTCAAGTCTCCCACCTGAAATTCAGAAACAAGCACGTGAGCGAACAAACGACTCAGCACTGGGGTTAGTACCAAAAGAGTAAAACCAGTGAGCCATTTTCTCGAAAGTGGGGTTAGCACCAACCAAAGCATCTCTCCTATCAAAGCTACCTGCACGAACACCACCACGGTAACCACCCTGAGGGAACCACCCCTCTCTGCCTGGAGGAGGACCAAAACCACGAAAGAAAGCCCGTGGAACGTCCCTCCTCTCCTTCTCAAAGCTACGACTCCTCCCATCCCCGTAGTGAACTCGAGGGGAGAACGCCTAGCAACCCGACCACCCGCAAACTCTCCGGCCCAACCACCGAACCACGACCTCCAAAAACAACTCTCGCACCGTACGAGCACAAAACCCAAACCGCCGCCCTGTCCGGAGCCCGCACCGTCCGACCGGTGCCCCACACCGTTCGACCGGTGTGACTTGGGCAGCAGCACCTCCAACAGCCTTCCGCTCTCCCCAAGCCTGAACTGTCCTCACACTCGCCTTGCCCAGGGCATCTGCACATGAGGCTCAAGTACACCATCGGAAGGGTGGTACTTGTCCTTGTTAGCCCACTCCTTTGCCATTCTCTCCTCTCGCTTCCTCTTGAAGCAAAACTCATCCTTATGGCCATCTCTCCCACAATAGCCACAATGGAACCTCACAAGCTTAGGCTTAGGCTTGGGCTGTGGCTGCTCACTTGGTTTCTCTCCACTCAATTCCTCCACCGGTTTCCCCTCACTAGCCTTCTCACTTTCTTTCCCAAAGAACACTTTCCCCGAAGTGCTCACAAACTTGATAGGCTTTTGTAGATCATTTGTGGGTGTAGGAAACACGGGTGGAGCTGGGGTTGTGTCTAGTCGGTTCCTAAGATGGTTAGGTTTTGGGGGAAAATCATTTTTGTGGTGGGTTTTTGGTGGCTCTGGGATATTCTCTCCACTTCCCTCACCAACCTTGTTTGCCCCAAGTCCCTCACCATCCTCGCCTCTTAAATGCCTCGATCATCATCCTCAACCGAGGCTCATGACCCGACAACCAACCCATCAACTTCCTCGGCTCATCATTCTCATCCCGCAAACGATCAACATAATGCGCAAGTTACAGATTTTTCAAATCATGCATTTCACAGGTAGAGCATGATGTAGGCATGGGTTCTTTCAGCTTAGCCTCAAGAGAACTAGTGTAAGCATGCATCTCATCAATCTTAGCATGCAAAACAGGGCAAGAAGTGCAAGCACTGTCGTATGGACCTCCCTGGGCCCGCTACCTCGGTGGGTACCAGGACCGACTACTCGGTGGGCCCCTGGGACTACCCGGCTTGCGCTACACGGCACCTGATGGCGTGGAGCACAAGGACTACGGAGGAGAAGTACTCGGTTAGGAAGCTGTACATGTTCTGTGCTGTATGGAAGACTCCTAGACGTACCCGACTAGTACTCTCTCCCTACTCCGACTTGTAACCTTGCCTCCCGGACTATATAAGGCGAGGCAGGGACCGATCTCTAGCATCTCATACAACTCACGGCGCACTATTACACCATCTTGTAATCGTGCCAAATCAATCCAGAGCAACGCAGCATACAGGGCGTAGGGTATTACGCACCTCGCGGCCCGAACCTGTCTAAGTTGTGTGCCACGTGTCTCTTCCTTCGAGTTACCGATCTCGGCGAGGCCACATTCATCTACTTCGGGTACTCCCCTTAGTAGGTTGCCGGTCTAAAACACCGACGGTACCGGCGCGCCGGTAGGGGGATCTCGCCCGAGATCACATGGAGAACTCGACGGCTCCCGTCTACTTCAAGCCAACCGTCGCCTTCAACCGCGGCGACACCTTCGTGTTCGGCGCCTGGGTCTGCACTGCTGACGGCGCGGGCTCCTTCCAGCGCTGCCTAACCATGCCGCCCAACCCGAAGACCGGCTTCGTGACGCTTCCCGAAGTCGTCACAGGCGAACTCGCCGGCAAGTTCGGCGAAATTTCGCTCTTCAACCGCCACGCTGACTTCGAGCTCGAGTCCGCTTACAACTCGAACTCGGCGTCTCCATGGGCCATCGCGTGCGAGCCGGTCGCTCGCCCATCGCGAGCGGTCCCCTCACCTCGTGAGCGCTCCGCGCGTGGCCCCCGCATCCTCGGCGGGCCCGCACGGGGGGCTCCCTCTTCGCGCCGGCCGGCAAGGAGCCCGTACCCGAGTACAACTCGGACTCCGACACCGCCCCCGCCACGCTTCGGACTCCAACCCTCTCTCCGAGTTCTACTCGAACCCCGATTACGAGTTTGACTTCGGGTCGGACCCCGAGGAGCCCGAGTCCGAGGACAACTCCACCGAGCTTCCCTTGTCGGGGGCCGACCTCCGGGCCGGTTATAACATCCACACCGGCCGGGAGATTCGTCTACTGGCCAGACCGCAAGCCTGCTGACCTGATAAGCGGAGACTCACGCTACGTCGCCTACATCGACTCGCTACCGTTCCAGGAGGGAACACCGCTAGCCCGGGCTGACTCGAGCACTCCAACGGAGGTGGCGCCTTCTGAGTCCAGCCTTGGCACCCCCGATCGCCAAGTCTTCATGGCCGCTGGCGACGCCCCAGGGCATTCAGAGACGGCCCAAGACAGATACCTGGAAGACATCTCCTCCGACGAGCTCTCTGCTGATGCTCCACCAAACGAGAACCCTGCGGACGCAGACGCTCGACGTGAGCGTAACCGGAAGCGCGGCGAATGTCGCCGACGCCTCCGCGATAACTTCCCCGTCCGCAATCTTGCGGAAGCTCTTGAGGCGGTCGAGAGCAGAGTACACACTACCCCCGAGCAAAGTGCCTCATGTCGATCACGGCCGATCGCACGCCGGGCTCGGGGCATACACGCCGGAGAGGTCATCGCCAAGCTCGCCGAAGACGCCTACTTAATGCGGGTCGACAACAGAGTCAACCAACCTCCTCCGGCCCAGAACCACGACAACGAAGCCACAAGTCGCGGCGCCAACAACGGTCCGAACCGTACTCGAGCCGAGCTCCCGGCCCGAGCCGAACCGTCGTCGCTCCAACGCCGGCGGACCTCCACGGCGTGACAACAACAACCGCGAGGTCGTCCCCCACCGCGCTCCGGCCAACGGCGGCGACCACGACCCCGACGGCGGTGGCGGCGACGGCGGAAGCTCCAACCATGGAGCCAACGGAGAGGGCCGGCGGCGGCGGCGGCCGCGGCGGTCGAGGCCACGCGAACGCCCACGCCTGCGGCGCCTCACGGGGCGGCTATGACGCCCGCCGAAGATTGAGGAGCCGCGGCGGAAGAAGTCGACCACCGCGGGCGACGGCGACGGCTTCCCCGCCTTCTCACCTCGACTTCGCAACTTGCTCCTCCTCGACAAGTTCAAGCCTTTGGGGATCACCAAGTACGATGCAAAGCAAGACCCCATCTAGTGGCTCGGGTGCTACGCCCTCTCCATCGAGAATGCGGCGGCAACAACGACACCAAGTGTCTCTACTTCCCCTTCGCCTAGACCAAGCTCCACTCACGTGGCTCGAGTCGCCGGACAAGCACTCGATCGACAAGTGGGACCGGTGAAGGAGCGAGTTCACCGGCAACTTCGCGGGCGCCATGGGCCGATCGGGTACTCGCATGGACCTGGCCATGGTCAAGCAGGAACAAGGCGAGACCCTCCGCAAGTACATGCGCCGCTTCTTCGACAAGCGCGCTACCGTCGTCGACGTCACCGACAAGGAGGTCATCGACCTCTTTCAAGACGGCCTCTACCACCGCCGCACCTTCGAAGACTTCGGTCGCCGCCGCCCCAGGTCCATCCCCCACCTCAAGGACATGATCACGTCCTGGGCGGATGAAGAAGACAAGGCCAACGCCAAGTACGACGCCATTCGTGGCAAGAGCAAGCAGAACCAGGGCGGCGGCAGCGGCAACAACACGAACCAAGGCGGTAGAAACAACGACAACAACAACTACTCGGGTCCCAACCGCAAGCGCAAGCCAGACAACACTGTCGCGGATATCCAGCGCCCTGCGAAGGAGAACTCGAAGAAGAACTCCGGCGGCTTCAAGGACCTGCTAAAGGAGAGGTGCCCGTGGCATCCAAACGGCAACCACACCACCGAGCAGTGCTACCAACTCAGGCACGCACTCAAGGATACGTCGGAGCCACCGCACCCTCACGACAAAAAGAGCAAGAAGAAGGACGGCGACAAGAACGACTTCTAGGAGCCCGACAAGACCGCCAACGTCCTCTTCGGCGGAGCGCCCAGCGGGCGGGAGCGAGAAGGCTACCCGTGGTGAAGTCATGTCCATTAAGCCGGCGGTCCCGAGCCCCTCTTAGGTGGTCGAGGTACCCATCACCTTCTCCCGCGCGGATCAATGGACCGGCTTCTGCGAACCGAGACGGTCCCCCCTCGTCCCGAAGCCGGTGGTCGCGGGCTCTAAACTCAACAAGGTGCTTATCGACGGTGGAAGCGGGCTCAACTTCCTTTTCACCAAGACCTTGAAGAAGATGAAGCTCGACATCACCCACATGCTCACCAAGAGCAACACGCCCTTCTACGGCATCGTCCCCGCAACGCGACTATTCCACCGGGCTCGGTGGTCCCCCGATTACCTTCGGGGAATCTCGAGACAACTACCGTACCGAGTACATCAAGTTCGAGGTCGCGGACTTCGAGACTTCCTACCACACCATCCTCGGCGACCGGCCATCGCCAAGTTCATGGCGGTGCCCCACTACACCTACTTGGTACTCAAGATGCCAAGCCCGGCGGTGTACTCTCTCTTCAAGGGGACTTGAAGATCTCTCACGACTCCGACACGAAGCCGTGGAGATCGCTTCTACAAATCAAGTACCCAACGCGATGATGGAGGTCTACGCCGCGTCGAAGAAGCTTGCTACAAGTGAACTCGACATCCCGGAGAAGTCCGACGGCCGCCAACAAGCCTCGGCCACCCGAGAAGGTACTCGTCAAGATGATCGACCTCGGAACGAGCGACCCAAAGCAAGACCACCACCATCGGGGCCGGCCTCGACCCCAAATAGGAAGACACGCTCATCGGCTTCCTTCGGGCTAACCGCGACATCTTCGCGCGGAAGCCGACGGACATGCCGGAGTGCCCGGGGAGCCGATTGAGCACGCGCCTCAACGTCGATCCTAAGGCCACCCCCAAGCGACAACACCTCCGACGCTTTGCCGACGACGGACGGGACGCCATCAAGAAGGAACTCGCAAAACTACTCGCGGCCGGCTTCATCGAGAAGTCTTCCATCCCGAGTGGCTCACCAATCCCGTCCTCGTCCGCAAGAAGAACTCGAACGAGTGGAGGATGTGCGTCGACTACACCGATCTCAACAAACACCGCCCCCAAGGACCCCTTCGGGTTGCCGCGGATTGATCAAGTCATCGACTCCACGGCGGGCTGCGACACCGTCTCTGCTTCCTCGACCGCTACTCCGGTATCACCGGATCGCAATCAAGGAAGAAGACTAGGAGAAGACCGCGTTCATCGCCCCGTTTGGCGCGTACTTGCTACATGACCATGTCCTTCGGGTTGAAGAACGCCGGCGCCACCTACCTACGAGCTATCCGGGCCCGCTTCAAGAGGCAACTCAACAAGAACATCGAAGCCTACGTGGATGACGTGGTCGTCAAGACCGTAAACTCCGGTACCCTCATCGACGACCTTGAAGAGACTTTCGCATCACTGCGCGAGTACCGCTGGAAGCTCAACCCGAACAAGTGCATCTTCGGCGTGCCTTCGGGCAAACTACTCGGCTTCATCATCAGCCAACGTGGCATCGAAGCCAACCCCGAGAAGATCTCCGCCATCACCGGCATGAAAGCTCCCACGAGCATCAAAGACGTCCGAAGCCGACGGGTGCATGGCGGCACCGAACGGATTTATCTCGAGGCTCGCAGAACGGGGGCTCCCCTTCTTCAAACTACTCAAGCATCAAGAGAAGTTCGTGTGGACTCCGAGAGGCGGAACAAGCCCTTGCCCGGCTCAAGGACTTCCTGTCGAAGCCGCCGATCCTCACGGCTCCTCACAAGGGCGAGCGCCTCGCTCTACCTCGCCGCGACTACTCACGTGGTCGCATCGCCATCGTCGTCGAGCGGCGGGGAAGACGGCCACGCCTACCCGGTCCGGCGCCCGGTCTACTTCGTCGGGGCCGAGGTTCTATCGTAGTCCAAGACACGCTATCGGCCCGTGCGAAGCTCCGTACGTAGTACTCATCACCTCGAAGAAGCTACGACACTACTTCCCGGCGAGCATCGGATCTCCGTCGTCACCGACTACCCGCTCGGCGACATCTCGCGGAACCAAGACGCTACCGGAAGAATCTCCAAGTGGGCGGTCGAGCTCGGCACCCTCACCATCGACTTCAAGCCACGCACGCCCATCAAGTCGCAGGCACTAGTCGACTTCATGGCGGAGTGGCGGGAGAAGAACCGCCTGCCCACTCCCACCGTGCGACCGAGCATTGGGTGATGTACTTCGACGGCTCACTCAACCTCGAGGGCGCAGGGGCAGGGGTACTCCTGATCTCTCCAACAGGCGAACAACTCAAGTACGTCCTGCAGATCTTCTGGAAGGTCTCAAATAACGAAGCCGAGTACGAAGCTCTCTTACACGGGCTCCGCCTCGCGGCTTCACTGGGCATCAAGCGGCTACTAGTCTACGGCGACTCCGCAGTGGTCATCAACCAAGTCAACAAGTCCTGGGACCGCAACAAGGAGAACATGGACGCCATCGCCTAGAAGTTCGCAAGCTCGAGAACAAGTTCTACGGTCTCGAGTTCCATCACATCGTCCGCGACAACAACGTTGCGGCGGACGTCCTCTCGAAGCTCGGATCTACCCGCGCTCAAGTACCGGCGGGCGTCTTTGTTCACGAGCTTCACGCGCCATCCATCTCGGAGCCGGCGCCACCGACCACCGCCCCGGCTCACCCACCACTGGACGAGAGGTCATGATGATCGACGTGGACTGGAGGCAACCCTTCATTGACTACCTCGGCGAGCAGAAGGTTCCCTCCGACAAGAACTCGGCCGAGCAGCTCATCCGCCGCGCCAAGTCCTACATCCTCGTCGGAGACAAGCTTTACAAAAGGGGTGCATCTTCTGGAGTACTCATGAAGTGCGTCCCTCGGGAAGAAGGCAAGGACATCTTGGAGGAGATCCACAAGGGCGTCTGCGGCAACCACGCGTCCTCACGCACGCTGGTCAGCAAGGCCTTCCGGCGAGCTTTCTGCGGCCCACGGCTCTGGGCGATGCCGAAGAACTCGTCGAAGGTGCCGGGGACGCCGCACTTCGCCAAGCAAAGCAACACATCCCGGCCTACAAGCTAGTCACCATACCGCCAACTTGGCCCTTTGCCTCGCCGGGGTCTCGACATGATTGGGCCACTGCCAACTGCGCCAGGTGGTTTCAACAGAGTATTGGTGGCCATCGACAAGTTCACCAAGTGGATCGAGGTCAAGCCGGTCACATGCCCCAAGGCTGACAGAGTACTCGACTTCCTGGATGAACTCATACATCGCTACGGACTACCCCACCGCATCATCACAGATCTGGGCTCCAACTTCAACAACCACCAGTTCTGGGAGTACCGCGAGAACAGCGGGATCGACGTCCGATACGTCTCAGTTGCCCATCCTCGGGCCAACGGACAAGTCGAGCGCGCCAATGGGATGGTGCTCGACGCTCTCAAGAAGTGGCTACATGACGCTGCTAACTCCAAAGGGGGCAAGTGGATCAAGGAACTACACAACGCACTCTGGGGGCTACGGACTCAGCCATCCAAGCCAACGGGGCAATCCCCTTACTTCCTGGTCTACGGCTCCGAAGCAATCCTCCCTGCTGACGTCATATGGAACTCGCCAGCAGTGGAGCACTACGACGAAGGCGTCTCAGAAGACAGCAGACGAGTTGACATCGACAGCCTCGAAGAAGCTCGCTGCGCTGCCCTCGTCCAATCAGCAAGGTACCTAGAGGGTATCCAACGCTACCACGATCGCAACGTCAAGGAACGCTCCTTCAACGTTGGTGATCTCGTCCTCCGTCGCATTCGAACACGGAAGGACTACACAAGCTCGCGCTCCCCACGGGAAGGTCCCTTCACCGTGGCAAAGGTGACTCGGGCCGGGCTCCTACCGCCTCCGGACACTTGAAGGCGAAGACATCAACAACTCGTGGAACGTCGACCAGCTGTTGACGGATAAAAGACGTATCCCTCTACGATCCGCAAGCGTACGGACCCCACACCTTTTTCACCACGGGATTCCCAAGGTTCTTGTCAATCCGCGGAGCAAGGGGATTACAAGCGTTCGATCAACAACGACACACTAGCTACTAAAACCCTAACTACTATTATACTAGAAAACACTAAACTACACTAGAGAAAATGATAAACGATCAAGGTAGAAGACACTCGCCCACGGGTCTACGATACTAGAGCATGCAATCGCTTAAAGACATGAAAACCAATCTAATCTATCGGGGTTGTGACCACGGTTTCGCCCTTTCCCTCCTCTCGTACTGTCACTACGGAAGGTAATCATGACTAGACCTTTGATGGACACAGCGTATTGAATGGATCCAAGGAAGCATTGGAGCTCGTACTCCCTCTACGGCATGGTAGCGAACCTTAAGCATGAAAGTATATTCAACACAAGATGATAGATAGATAATCCGACAATGTGCGATTACATCTCAATATCGATTACAACCCATGGACGAATGAGAAGATTACCCCATCAAGGTGCGATCATGGCACCATTGACCATGGTTTCCCTTCCGCCGGTGTCTTGCTTCTTCTCCACGAGACGGTGCTTCCTTCGAGGTGGTTGATCTCCCGCCGGAGATCCTCCTCCTCTCTCTCTAGCTTGTGGATGGCCTTCGGTGCGAATGACTCCTCCCCTCGGTGTTGGCGGCGCCTCGGGGGTTTTCGAGTTGAAGATCCTTCGAGGGCAAGGAAAACGGGACCGAACCGGTGCCGGAAGCTGGGCCGGGCCGGCCGGCCTGGGCCGGCCGGCCCCGTGCCCAACTCGTCCCGGTTCGGTCGCCCCTTTTGCTCCGTGGGTCCTCGTGCACTTATGTACTTTGCCCCCTCCACTTGCATGATTTTGATGCCGTTATCCTCGCGTCCAAGATGGAGGCTCTCTTTGCATGAAGTTTGATCTTTTACGCTTCAATCCCGGGGGTGTTCCTCGTAGCACTTCGGTCCTCGCCGCCATTGGAAGTGATTTCAGCAAGCTCATGAACACGAACAAGACTCCGTGAATGCTCCTTTGAACTTGTTGCGAATCCGTCCTTTATGTCCATGTTTTCCTACATAAACACAACACTTCCAAATGCATGCACAAAGATGAACTTGTTATATGATTAGTGTGCCTAGTGGCGGGTTAGTTCCATAATCAAATCCAAACCAAAGTGTAATGAACATGCTAGGTGCACCAAAATACACCGTCAACACCAGCTCGTCGATTCTACGCCTAGTCTACACGACTACTCCGGGGTTCAAGTCTACACGACTACATCAACACCCCTCCGCCGTAAGCGGCCTCCGGTCCCGGCCACGGTCTCCGGACTACTCCTCTCCAGGATCCAGCCCACGCGGCTACCTACGGATCCCGGGGCCGCGACGAGCGACAAAGGACTCTAGCAGAGTCTACTAAGAGACCATGTACTCCAAGATCCAGCCTACACGGCTACTTACGGATCTACTGCTGTAAGCGGCTACCCGCCCTAGCATTACTCAGCTGTAAGCGGCCTCCGGGTCCAGGCGACTACTCTGTAACTACGGCCCTGGCCATCCAGGTGTACTTCTTCAGTAATAAAGTTTGATCATTCAAGCAACTTCTTTCTCGTCTACTCCCTTCAACGGGACCACTACCGCCGAGTACGACTACTCGCATCCACTCCACGATGGGGGCTCCGCACTGCGAGATCGCGACTACGAGTACTCATTGCTAGAATTTTCTTTCATTAATACTTAAGCAATTCATTACAATTGTTTTTGTACAACTTTGGCTACTAGCTAACTATTACAGGGCTACTGGAGATTGAGCTTATCAGCTACTTGCTCCGCGATGGGAGTCATCTACTCCGTAGCTCCGCGTCGCTCATCGGTGCGGTTGGCGGCTACCCCCGCCGCCGACTACTTCCACTGGGGCCTTCGGGAAGTAGGACTTCATGAAGGCCAAGACCTGATTCGGGATCGACCTTGCCATGTGCTTCACATAAGCCGCCAGCCGGCTGGGGGCTTCCCTGAGGCGATCCACCAGCGGAGCGATCTTGGGGCCGCCCGGATGAGGAACCAAGAGTCTTGCGATCGGCAGCGCGGCTTCTTCAAGATCCTTCAGTTGGGCCCGCAGTGCCTCACAGTCTTCATTCAACTTCTGCAATGATTTGTAGCAGTTGACGAGATCGCAGTCAGATGCAATCCGAAGCTCCATGTGCTTCTCGCACTCGAAGGCAAGTTCTTTGTAGTCGAGCTCGAGTACCTGGCGGTCTTCATACTCGTCTCCGAGGACTTCAATCGCTCCACTTGGCCCTCAAGCTGCGCAAACACAACAAAGCGCAAAGTGGGTCAGACTACATCTCGACCCTCAACAACTACCCAACAAGTCAAGCAGCGAACCTTTGTTCTTGTTGCGGAGGCTCTTGTTCTTCCGCACCAAGTCGTCGCCCTTTGCCTGCAGCTCTTGGATGTCATTGTGATACTTGGCAAAGGCGGCGTCGAGCTTGGCTCGCATGGCAGCCGCATGCTTCCGAGACTTCAAAAGCCGATCTTCCAATGCCTCGGCCCGAGCACCGCGTCACCAAAGCCCCGCAGCTCGAGGACCAGGAGCGTCCTAGTGGTCGATGGATGACCGCTCCTCGGTGATGAGTGATTGACAACGGGTGTTGGACCGACTCTTGGCTTAGTGCGCAGTGTAGGCCGCGGCCTAGTTCGTGTTGTTGCGGGTGAAGAACGGGCGCGAAAGGTCTTCGGCCTTGAGGGGCCTCCGGGAGATGGAGAGACAAGTAGTCTCGGTTCGAGGGACCCGGTGGACGGCGGGATCGGGTGCGGGCCACATGGTGGCGACACGAGCAAGACGAAGTCATGGACGGACGAGCCGATGCACGGTGGCGGTCGAGTCAAGTGGTTTGGCGGGAGGCCGGACCGGGCACGCGGGGGTTTGGTGGTTTGCCCACAAAACCACCGGCGGACGGTTTCTTGGTTTGGGCCTCAAAACCAAGTCCGAGGGCCCAACACGACGGAGACGGGATCCGGCGTGTCGGGGAAGCTTCGAGGCGAGAGGACACGCGGCGGGATCGCATGGCTTGCGTCGGGAGGATGCGGGGTGCGGCAAAGGCGTGGCCGTCCGATGGCAAGACCCACAAACATTACCTAAATACCCCTACGTGGGTTGTATCGCCAGTAGTTAAGTTAGGGGTAGTCGAGTCATTTACCACTCCGGCGGGACCAGATATATAAGCCATGAGTGTGTGTTGATGGCTCTCTCTCTCCGCGACTTAGGGTTTCATTTCCTCCCTCCTCTTGCTCATTTTCGTAGCTATTTTTCCTTCCATTTTCTATAGGCTAGCATGAGAGCTTCCCGAGAGATTTGTTGAGAGGGATGGATGCTAGGGCGGCATGCTAGACCTTGTGAATCTTTCCTGGTTTGTATAGAAGATTCGGGGTTGTGTTTTCGTGGCCTTTTGTGCTTGTTTTTCATGCCTTTGTTCCCGGTGTGATTCCGCGGATTTGAGTGGGTTTCTCCCCGGATTTCTTTGAGGGAAACATGGATAGATGTCTTGTGTATCTTTGTGCTTGACCTTGTGCCCTCAAACGCCGGGAAACCACTTCGATTCGTGAGTTTTCGTTCGGTGCTCTAGCTTTTGGTGGTGCTCAAAGGATTCCCGATTCCCGGTGATTTAGGGAGTTAGGAGGCAAGATTTTTGGGCTATAGCATCCTTGTGTGACGCTTTTCAAGTACCCAAACCCTTGTCTCCACAGCTTCAACCGTTTGGGAAATCCGATGATGATTTGGGGGAGTTGACTTTCGGGGTCGTGGGTTTTCAGTTCTGTCCGCACCTGGCGGACAGTCCGCGAGGTGGTCGCGGACGGTCCGTGAGGGGCGTGTTCGTCGCGTGTTCGTCGAGTTCTTGCGCGTCCTCGCTTTCGATCCGGTTTGGGTTTTGGTTTTTGTTGCGGCCCGGTTTGCGGACGGTCCGGCTTGAGTAGCGGACGATCCGCGGGTGGCGCGGACGGTCCGCCCGGCCTCGGCGGACGGTCCGTTTTTCTCGGTCGCTTCGGTGTTCGTGTGCTTTAACGGACGGTCCGCGGTGTAGGGCCGTACGAGTCCGCAAGGTCGGCGCGGACGGTCCGCGGTGCGAGAGACGGACGGTCCGCGAGGCCCGTGCGGACGGTCCGCCCCCTCTGGCCGGACGGCCCGCCGAGCCTGTGTGCTTTGCTTCTTGGTTCGATTCTTTCCTTCCCTTTCAAGTGCTTCCTCGTGTGCTTCTAGGAATCGTTCCTAAGGCTAGAGGTTGATCCATAACCTCGTGGTCTTGGCGATTGGTGCGTGATTCGATCCATTGCTTGTGTGTGACCGGGGTTTGTCTAGGGTATAGGCCGGATTCTTTTGGAAGAATTTTTTACCGGCTCCTATTCACTCCCCCCTCTCTAGTCGCCATCCGATCCTTCAATTGGTATCGTAGCTTGGTGCCGTATTCTTTGCGACTTTGACAAGTCCCGAATCCTTAGATGGCGTACGTTGAGCGGGGCGGTCCGCCGCACTTCGATGGCAAGGGTTACCACAAGTGGGCGGCTCGTATGATGATCTTTCTTCGTGGGAAGCCGTTGGATTTCATTGTGCTTGACAAGACCTATGCTATTCCGGTCAACATCCATACTCTTATGGTGACCGATGCCGTGCTAAGGCCAAGTATGAGGCTAATGCAAAAGCCGTTGATCACTTGGTCGGAGCCCGTGTGATCCAGAGTTTGAGCATGTTCGCCATTTGAATCTTGCTTGGCAAATTTGGGAAAAGTTGTTGGTTGCTCACGGTGGTGATAACCATGTGAAGGCTCGCCTCTTTGTCTCTTACCGGATGCAATATGAGAATTTCACTCCACTTCCCGGTGAGGACATTGATGCGATGTTTCAGAGGTTCACCGCCATCGTGAACAACATGAAGGCTAATGTTGAGGATTTTCCGTACACCGAGCATGATCAGGCTTTGAAGCTCTTGCATGTCTTGGACCCAAATGTTTGGGGTGCTAAGGTTGAGGCCATCAAGGAGTCTGGGCATTACTTGACTATTGAGTTGGATGACCTCTTTTCTAAGCTCAAGTCGGCCGAGGTTGACGAAAGTTGCAATCCAAACATGAGGGCTCGACCGACCATAGTCTTGCTCTTGTGGGCGGATCAAAGGGCAAATCTAACCCTTCCGTCGACAGTTTTCCTTGTCTTCTCTCATGTCCATTCCAGATGAGGAGTTTGATGTGCTGGGCGAGGAGGAGCTGGCCTTGCTCTCAAGAAGGTTTGAACGACTACACGAGAGTCGGAGGAATGCAAGGCGGAGCTCAGGGACGTGCTACAAGTGTGGCAAGCGTGGCCACTTCATCGCCGAGTGCCCGGAAGCAGAGGAGAACAAGTACAAGGTGAACGAGTACAAGGCGCACCCGAGGCGTGAAGACAAGTACTCCTCCAAGGGCAAGCACTTCAACAAGTCCAAGAGCAAGGACAAGGATGTTGACGGTGAAAATCCGTCAACCTAGCCATGAGTTTACCTTCGGCGTTGGCATGAGTTTTATACCTTATCCATTGGTACTAACCCCCGTGGTATAATAAGTTCACGTGTGCATGTCGTTTTTGGAGTTTAATGTTTATGCGGGGATTTAGTGTTGAATGCAAGACTTTCGGGGTAAGTTCATCAAGCACCTCATGACAAGACTTTGAAGCCCCGAACAAGTCATGCAATGAAGTAAAATTAACTCCAAGAAGCCGGGGACTTGATCCGAGAAGACGACATACTCCGGGGACCCGACCGTAAAAGTGCCGAATCTTCCAAGACAAGAAGTTGAGTCCAATTCGGAGAGAAACCGACGACATGGACCCGTATGCAGAAGGGGGAAGCATCCAGAAGCAAGGGGAACCGACCTCGGGCAAAGGAGCCCGCGGGCCGGGCCTAAATGGGCCCGGCCGGCCGCCCCCGGGCCCGGTCGGCCCAGTGCCCATTTAGGGCCCAAATCCGACGCCCTTTGCCCTAGCCGCCAATCGGGCTATTTATAGTCCCCTGACCGAGAGCCACGCAGAGAAGATTTCGTCTTCGGCCGCCGAGAAGCGAGAGAAGAGAGGGACACCATCTAGGAGAGGAGAGGGTCGAGCTAGTTGACTAGGGTTTCCCTAGCCGACGTGGGAACCTTGCACGGAAGACCACGTCGGAGTTCCCGGAGCTAGAAGCAAGATCAAGGAAGGATCCCGGTGGTGATCTTGTGTATGTATCATTGTTATAGTTGAATTATCAAGTTGAATCTTTTCTCAACGATCAAGTGTTTCCTCGAAGATTTCGTTTTTCGATCGGATTTGCTTATTCCAATTCTATTCTCGAGATAGATTACATAGGGTGTTCTTGTAGCCGCGGTGGCTAGAGGTACACGCCGGATCCTCCGAAAGAATCTCGACTTGTCTTTTGACTCGCCCTAAGCTCCCCGCATGAATAGGGATACGTTGTGACAGAACGGGGGTCTCGAAAGGCGGATGTTTTCGGATTTGGACGGGAAACCACGATTTAAAGAGGCTTTTATTAAGATTCGATTTGCTACTTCTTCTTTTGCTTGGAACTTCAACAAAAGGCTTACCCCGATCCCTCTAGATCGGTTTATCTACCCAATCTTACTTTGTTTTCTCCGGTTTTTAGTAGATTAGATCTGTTTTGTGTCTTTTACTTAGATGCATTAGGTTCTTTATTGAAGATTGCGATTATTTGGCTTTAATAGATTAAGTCTTGCGTCACACATTTGTTCCACGGATTCGATACCTTGGGTTCACCACTCGAGGGAAGAAGGGTCCCTTGACTACGACGGGAGACTTGTACGCTTGCGAGTCACGAACGAACTTTGATACAATTATTAACCGTCAACAAGCCCCTTTTTCTGGCGCCGTTGCCGGGGAACAAGTGATCAAGATTTGATTTTTATTGCTTTTTTTTTGTAATTTTCAGTACTGATTTTGTTCTATTTTTGCATCTAATAAATTTCGATCATCCCCGAAATACATCTAATCTAGTTTGTCTAACTCTAGTCTTTATAGATTTGTTTTGTTTTCTAGTTTTTTTCTCGCATACTTTGTTTATTGCTAACCCTAACGGGAGATGGACGGCTACCTCTCCAACAAACCCAATAATTTTGTGGATGATCCGGAAAAACTTTACGAGGCTAAGGAGACGCGAAGCACATCAAGCTAAAAAAGTTGGATTTTGTAGATTCGGAGTCGGAAGACAAAGGATCGCAGGAATCTCCGGAGAATTCACCACCTCAAAGTCCGCGGGAGAACCGACGTCCACCGATGGGTGACCAACCACCGGAAGAACGCAAGATTGGGGAGCTATGCACCCCAGACATCATCGACCTACCAATCTTGAACCTCGACGAGATCGGAAGACCGTTCGAGATCAAGACCTCAACAATCCGCATGGTGCAACACTCACCCTTCACCGGCAAAGAGGATCCGAACCTTCACCTCCAAGCATTCATTCAACTATGTCAGACTTTCAACATGGAGGGGGTGACTCAAGATCAAATGAGGGCAAGGCTTTTTCCGTTTTCACTACTCGGGAAGGCGTTGCAATGGTTCCACTTTCAACCGGCGGAGATGGTGCAAAATTGGAACACGTTGATGAAGGCTTTCATGAAGGAATACTACTCACCGGGTAAAACTCAAAGCTTGCGTAATAAGATTGCCACCTTTGTTCAATATCCTACGGAAACTATCTCGGAGGCATTTGAGCGCTTCAACGAGTACACCGGCGGTTCCACATCACAAGTTCCCGAAAGAAGACCTCGTGCAAAAGTTCTATCAAGGACTCACCATGGCGTCAAGGACGATCATCGATGCATCGGCGGGAGGATCTATCATCGAGCTTACACCGACGGAAGCTTTCACGCTATTCAAGAAGGTCGCGGATAATGACACGTGGGCGTCATCCGGCGCCTACACCCGCTCAACCCATGGGGAACGTCAAAGGAGTCTTGCAAGTGGAGAAGGAAGACATACTTGAAGGCAAGATCGACTCGCTCATGAGGAGGTTGGAGAAGATGGAGATAGAAAAGAAAGAGGCTCAAGACTTGAAGGCCGCCGAAGCAAGGTCCACATGCGAAGAATGTGGAGAGTATGGCCATGTCCGCAAAGATTGTCCGGAGGAAGCCAAAGTGCTCGACTACATGAGGAAGGGAGAATTGCCGAACTTCCGCTACGGGCAAGGTAGGCCTCAATTTAATGCAAGCTCATCTATTCCTAACGCGGTTCCACTTCGGATACAATTGAAGGAGTTCATGGATGAGCAAGCTAAGATCAACAAGGACACCGTCACCAAGTTCAAGACCATAGACAAGGTGTTGGAGAACATCGATAGCAAAGTGACGGAGGTCGGAAGTTCCAATCATCAAGTGCTCAACATGATGAAGATGCTCGAGACGCAAGTTGGACAACTTGCGGGGCGCCTCACTAATGATGAAGGGAAGCTTCCGGGACAACCCAAATGTCCCGAATCGGCGAAGGCCATTCAAACGCGTTCGGGGAAGGAGACCGAAGATCCGGAACGTACCGCGGGAGCAAGGAAGCCGAAACCGTCCACCGAGGTGGAAGGAGCCGCTAAAGAGAAGGTTACGGGGATCGTCACCGAGGAACCCGAATTCGAGATGCGGAAGATGACACGAGGATACCGCAACTCAAGCCACGCTACTTCCGAGGTAAACTTGACAACCACTTTGAGAAGTTTGTGGAAGTTGTGCGTAGACTTAGCATCAACATGCCGTTACTAGATGCCCTACAAGTACCTACATATTCTCGTTACTTTAAAGACATACTTGCAAATAAATATGAGATAGCAACACTCGGGATAGATCATGTCAAGATGTCCGAGGAGTGTAGTGCGGCCTATTGCTTATGGGCTAGAGAAGCAAAAAGACCCCGGGTGCCCTACAATTCCATGTTCGGTTGGTTCTTTCAACTTCGAGAAGGCGTTATGCGACCTTGGAGCTAGTGTGAGTGTCATGCCGAGGGATGTGTTCGAGAAGTTACGCCTACCGATGGAGCCTACGGGAATATGTTTGGAGCCGGGTGACAACTCCATTCGCTACCCCTTGGGCATTGCCGAAGATGTACCCGTGAAGATTGGACACCACTTCATCCCCGTCGACTTCGTTGTGCTCGAGATGGGAGAGAGGGAGAAGCCGCCGCTCATCCTAGGGAGGCCGTTCCTCAAGACCGTGGGAGCAACTATTGATGTTGGCAAGGGGGAGATCATGTTCGATATCAACGGAGAAAGGAGTTCCTTCAAGTTCCGTCCAAGGATTGAGGCATGCAACATGATTGGAGTGAAGGGAGAACCAAAACAAACGGAGGCGCTGAAAAAGAAGAAGGAGCCGAAAAAAATGAACGTAACGAAAATTAAAGAAGGTGTTGCATCCGTCAAGACAAAGGAAGAGAAGCCGCCCGTGAAGACCAAAAAAATGACTAAGACGACCAAGCCAAAAGACAAACCCGCGCCCAAGATGGTGCGGAAGTGGGTACCCAAGATTGCAACGCCCGCAAAGAGCGTTGATCCGGAGTAATCAAGTGAAGAAGTCTAGCTATAGACTATAAACGAAGCGCTAGGCGGGAGGCAACCCGTTTCGTCAAGTCGAGTCAAGAATAAGCTACGGGAGGACAACCCGATTCCAGGTTTTTCGAGTATTTTTAATAATTTAGTTTTTGAGTTTTACTACGCAAAGATATTAGACTTAGAAGTGGTTGAACAATATTAGAGATATAATTCTTGATTGAATGTTTGCTTTATCATAAACCCTTTGCATGAACCCTCCTATGCGCTTGTTTAATTCTTTTCTTTTCGAGAAACCCCTCAACCAAATAATTTCAGAACCTTAGCTCAACCTTTCACCCTCATTATGGTGCTGAGGTTGGCTTATTTTTCATGCTAAAACCACACGAGTAGAGCCACGATTTATATTCATGTTATAAAAATTCAGCACGTGGTAGGACTCGCGTGAACCTAGAAATCAGCTTTTGGTTGGTTTTAAAAATTTTTTTTTATCTTTGGTTTCTCTAGGATTAGAATTTTTCTAAGCCTATTCTAATTTTGTTCTGTTCAAAATCTTTCTTATTTAGCCAAAATTAGAACCTAAACCTATGCCCCCATGATCAAGCCGGGAAAACGTTCGCTCTCAACCGATGAAAGCAAACTTTACCGGTAAGACCAAAATCGACGTAGTCGAAAAATATTTTCGACTTACATTTGTTTTTAATGGCTTAAAAACTTCTCTAAAATTATGCTCAAGCTCTTGCATGGCTCTGAAAAATATTTTAAAATTCGAATTAGAGGAGTGCTTAACCTTAAACACACCTAAATGGAGGCAATCAAGTTTGAATTAATCATGCATGCACCATTGGATTCCCTTTTATCAACTTTCACCAATTCCACATGCAAAGGACAAGCATGGTGGGCAGCAAGCATCAACTTTGCAGGATTTCAATGGTGGCATGTGAAGCAAGTGGAGCTAGGGAGCATGGACATGACCCAAAGCATGGAGCATCAAGTGGGAGGACCAATAATTCAAGAAAAGGAGTGGACGAGAGCGTTTGGGCGGTGCAACTCGTGGAGCACGCGGGCGGGGAAAGTTGCGGAGGCGAAATGATCGTGCCGGGAGAAAGACGCGCCGAGGAGGAGCCGGAGCACCCCCGGGCCGGCCGGCCTAGGCCGGCCGGCTCGCCCTATAAATGGCGTCCCCCGGCGCCCGTCTTCGCGAGCAAGCTTCCCTCTCCTTCCCTTGTTTGTGTGTTCAAGTTTGTGTGCTCAGAACCTCCGTAGACTTAGCCAACCACCCAAGCTTGAGAGCTCAAGAAAAAATCCACCTCCCTAATCCACTCAAAGTCCACATCCGAAGCAAAGAGTTTAAGTGCCTAGTTTACCGGTTGCAACCCGGATTTTTAGTTGAAGAGAGAGTGCAGCAAGCATGTGGAAGAAGACCACAAGTCTCTTCTCTAAGAAGAAGAGTTCGTCGTCGTCCAAGCCGTCATCAACCACGTCTTCGAGGAGGCACTCGGTTTCCGAGTCTCCCGGAGCATGGAGACGGACACGGCACCACCGAGGAGGAACGACGCTCTCCTCCTTGGTGGGATGAGGGCTGCGAGAAGCACTTCCATGAGGTTCACCGAACCTCGTGGGCACACGGAGGAGCAGCCCGCGCCACCACGACGATCGACTCGCTCAACCGCACCACCTCCTTACACCCCCGACACAATCTTCGTACGGCTTCATCATCATGTCGGCGGAGGAGGAGGATAGGCTCGCCAATCTTGAGAAGAGGCTTGTGCCAAACGTCGAGCTCGATGACCAAGCACTCCACACCTTGGGTTTTCGCACCGACATAAACTACATGTTGGGGCACCTCGGGTGGGTTCGGTTCTCCAACGGAATCTCGGTGGACACCCACTTGGGTTACACCTTGGAAATTTTAATGACTATTGCACCCATCGTTGATGATGATGGGGTGCAAAGCTTGTCATTCCGTTTGGAGGGAATCCAACAAGTGGTTCCCTACGAGCACGTAAGGGAGCTGCTTGGATTCCACAAGGGCGCTCGGAGAAAGTTGACGTGCCTCCCGGCATGTTGGCGGAATTTTGGGGCATGATCTCCGGAGATGCCCATCAACAACGCAAAAGCATCCGCAACCCCATTATCCGGATATTTCACTCTTGGATGTGCAAGAGGGTATTGGGGAGGATGAGGGAAACAAAGGTGACCGACACGGAGTTAAATTGGCTATACTCGGCTTTAATTGCCAGGCAGCCAATTGACCCCTCTTACCTCATGATCAACCGTTGGTGTTGTGAAGCAACATCGGGGGCTAGTGATATTGGTTCGGGGTGTTACCTCTCCATGTTGGCTTTTTCCTTGCGACCGGGGATCGCAAGAAACCCCACTCACCTTTTGCGCGGTACCTCTCTCGGTTTTGAGTACTTGCGGCAAGGCAAGTACATTAGTGGAGATGAGAGAAGAGGTTACCGATTGGCCATTGTGAACCTCCCTCTTCCGGATGAGAGGCTTAGGCTTTTCACCGAAGGAAGGGAAGATTGGTTGGAAGAGGGACTACTTGTCCCCGCAAGGAAGAACAAAAGAGGAAGGATCGTAGAAGAGGGAACATCCTCCGCACAAGTGGGTGGAGCACAACCCAATGTGCAACCATCCGGCGGGGTTCCTCCTCCGCCAAGTTATTACGGAGGGTCTCAACAACAAGCATGGGGGGCGGTGCACCGGTACCCCCACAAAATTATGTTGTGCCCAACGCCAACTTCGCGGAGTCCTACGCTCATCATCCCCAACCACAACAAAGCATGGCTATTATTGGAGGGTATGCTGCAAGAAATGCTCAAAATATCGCAGCCATCCAATCCAACGCAGCTCAACTCGGTGAAGGCAACGCAAATATTGCCTTTGAACTTGGACGCCTTCACCTTGTGGAGCCAAATCAATTCGACGGAGGAAGTGTTCATTCATATTATGAGCAAGGGTATTATTATCAAGACTACCAACATCAACCACCGGCGGAGGACTAGAAGATTTAGGAACTTTAGTCTTCTTTTCTTTTCTATTTCTCTGTAATTTTCAGCTTTTGCTTATGTGTGTTTGCGTAGTATTTTTCTGTTTTTATTTAATTTTCAGCAAGCATGTATGTTTATTTTCAGTGTGTATTTCAACTTGATATCACCATTAATAAAGTCACCACCTTGATTATATCATTGGAAAAGTTACAAAATTCGTGCCATGTTGATATATGATTAAAATTGCAGCTTTGTTCATCTTTGTAGTTGATTTATGCATGTTTAAGCTAGTGCTCTCTTAAAAATACAGATCTGAATTTATTTAAATGCTAGCTTAATTTTCAGCGGAGGTTATGATTAAAATAAAGACCCATAGTGTTTTATGTGCTCTCAAGTTATGAATGGATTGAAGATGTCTTTTATGCTCAAAAATATTGCTAACCTTGTCACAAATATCACTTGTGTGTTGCTCAACCTATCCAAAGCCTTATATATATTTGAGTGCATAAACCTTAGTGTACAAGATTTATTTTTGAGTGAGTTTTTGCAGGCCATGATTTCTCTGGCCCGAGACTAAGAAGCTGGTCATTCCGTTTTTGCGTATCTATCTTTTTGCTAGCCTTTTATCCGTGCATTGTGTATCCCCGTATCGGTGATTTCACAAACTTCGCCGGATATCCACCCTTAAACCAAATATCATCTTTTTGTGACTACCTCCTTGACCACAACCTATCATTGAGGATGGATCATCAATTCAAGGAAGATCGCAAGACGGTGCCAACGTTGAAGATTTCAAGTATCTCTCCAAGGAAAATTATCTCCGGTACCTACCTTATTTTTCGCCTCTTTGCTCGAGGACGAGCAACGTCTAAGCATGGGGGGGAGGTAGGTACGGTGCAGTTTTAGAGTTCAAAAGGGAGTATTTAAAAAAAATATATATAATGATGAAAGAAAAAAAATCCAGTGATATTCATGACTTTCAAGGTATAAAAAATCAAAACTTCGTTGTGAAAGTCATGGACTGAATATATGACGAGGCAAGAAAAAATGAATGAATGAAAGAAAGAAAAGAATGAGAAAGAAAAAAAAATATATATTTGTGCGTAAAGTGAACTCCCCGGTTCTCTAAGAGTGCATTCAAGGTTTCAAGATAAAAAGATCCATTCTCAATTTTCCAACCATGTGCAATCCGATAACGAGGACTTTCTTTGTGCCTCGGGATCACTCTTTGCCATTTGCACATGTCCACTCATCTAAAGTGTGTGTATTTTTCTCTTTCCCCTCCTTGATTTAACATTATTTTCCAATGACCTTTTTGACGAGTCTCGGTAAGACCATGAGAAGCTTGTCTTGTTTTGACAACACCTCATTTATAAATTCTTGTTAGGACTAAACTTTCCCAAAAGCTCCATATAAAGCCTACCACATATATATGAGAGGGAAAGGAGTAGAATATATAGGCTTGAGAGACAAGTGAGATGAGAGTTTATGAGCAATACATGAGATGATTTAAATTTGTGAATTTGGTTTAGCTTTTCTTATCTCGTTCTTCATTTCAAAAATTCTGAGATCCATTTAAAACTTTGTGAGCATGTTAATACTTGTGGGATAAGCTTAATAAGAATCCACCCTCCGTGGAGATGAAGGCTAGTACATTATGGAACTTTAATGAATTAATATTTTGAGAGCATTATGTTTTCTCATGTATGATCAAATGCAAAGTTTAAACATTGTTTAGCAATGATGATATCCATTGAAGGCTTACTCGAGGACGAGCAAGGTTTAAGCATGGGGGAGATGTTGACGGTGAAAATCCGTCAACCTAGCCATGAGTTTACCTTCGGTGTTGGCATTAGTTTTATACCTTATCCATTGGTACTAACCCCCGTGGTATAACAAGTTCACGTGTGCATGTCGTTTTTGGAGTTTAATGTTTATGCAGGGATTTAGTGTTGAATGCAAGACTTTCGGGGTAAGTTCATCAAGCACCTCATGACAAGACTTTGAAGCCCCGAACAAGTCATGCAATGAAGTAAAATTAACTCCAAGAAGCGGGGGACTTGATCCGAGAAGACGACATACTCCGGGGACACGACCGAGAAAAGTCTTGAATCTTCCAAGACAAGGAGTTGAGTCCAATTCGGAGAGAAACCGACGACATGGACCCGTATGCGAAGGGGGAAGCATCCGGGAAGCAAGGGAACCGACCTCGGGCAAAGGAGCCCGCGGGGCCGGGCCTAAATGGGCCCGGGCCGGCCGGCCCGGTCCGGTCGGCCCGTGCCCATTTAGGGCCCAAATCCGACGCCCTTTGCCCTAGCCGCCAATCGGGCTATTTATAGTCCCCCGACCGAGAGCCACGCGAGAGAAGATTTCGTCTTCGGCCGCCGAGAAGCGAGAGAAGAGAGGGACACCATCTAGGAGAGGAGAGGGTCGAGCTAGTTGACTAGGGTTTCCCTAGCCGACGTGGGAACCTTGCACGGAAGACCACGTCGGAGTTCCGGAGCTAGAAGCAAGATCAAGGAAGGATCCCGGTGGTGATCTTGTGTATGTATCATTGTTATAGTTGAATTATCAAGTTGAATCTTTTCTCAGCGATCAAGTGTTTCCTCGAAGATTTCGTTTTTCGATCGGATTTGCTTATTCCAATTCTATTCTCGAGATAGATTACATAGGGTGTTCTTGTAGCCGCGGTGGCTAGAGGTACACGCCGGATCCTCCGAAAGAATCTCGACTTGTCTTTTGACTCGCCCTAAGCTCCCCGCATGAATAGGGATACGTTGTGACGAACGGGGGGTCTCGAAAGGCGGATGTTTTCGGATTTGGACGGGAAACCACGATTTAAAGAGGCTTTTATTAAGATTCGATTTGCTACTTCTTCTTTTGCTTGGAACTTCAACAAAAGGCTTACCCCGATCCCTCTAGATCGATTTATCTACCCAATCTTACTTTGTTTTCTCCGGTTTTTAGTAGATTAGATCTGTTTTGTGTCTTTTACTTAGATGCATTAGGTTCTTTATTGAAGATTGCGGTTATTTGGCTTTAATAGATTAAGTCTTGCGTCACACATTTGTTCCACGGATTCGATACCTTGGGTTCACCACTCGAGGGAAGAAGGGTCCCTTGACTACGACGGGAGACTTGTACGCTTGCGAGTCACGAACGAACTTTGATACAATTATTAACCGTCAACAAAGGACAAGCGGCGACCAAGCAAGAGCGGCTACAAGAAGAATAAGGCAAGAGCGATGGTGGCCGGTGCGAGCGACGTTGACTCAAGCTCAAGCGAGGAGCGATCAAGCTCAAGCGGCGAAGATGAAGGCGCCGGGAGGCACAATGGCAAGAAGAGTGCAAGCGGAACCTCGGCGGGGCCGAGCCGTATGGCGCTTGAGGGCTTTTGTGGCATGGCCCATAGCTCAAGCGACAAGAAGAGCGAGAAGAAAGACGGCGACTCCGACTCGGAGGATGAGGTAAACCGTGACCCCGACCCTTTGCTTGCTCGAGATTGCTAGGTTGAATGGCTTGCTTGATAACCGTGATAGTGTGCTTAGAGATGCCAAAAAGATGAGGAAAGATCTTAGGGCATAACTTGAGAATGCTAGTGAGAAAGTAGGAGAGCTAGAGTCAAAATTGCTTGAATTGAAACTTGAGAATGACTCTTTTGTCGGGGACCGCCCTAGGGGTCCCCTTAAACAATGGGGGAACCCTCACTTAAATCCCCGCATCGAAATGAGGCCGAGCCTAACCATGCGGGAAAACCGACCATGCGGGACTTGGCCTATGCGGCGAGACTCGGAGGCCCACCAAGACGGCCCGTCCGGGAAGACCCCTCGAGCGAGGGCTCCGCCTCGCCCGAGGGCACGCTCCTCCTCGAACGGGTTCCGCCCCGTTCAAGGGGCAACCCTCTCCTCGAACGAGCTCCGCTCCGTTCGAGGGGCGACCCCTTCCCTCGAGCGGTTCCGCCCCGCTCGAGGGCACGCTCCCCCCCTCGAGCGAGTTCCGTCTCGCTCGAGGGTCCGCTCCGCCCTCGGCGGGGCCCGCCACGCTCACGGGCGCCCCGCACGCGTGCGCCGGCCCCGTACTTGGGCATTTAACGCCCACGACGCCGCGGGACGGCGCCATCATGCGCCGGAGCTCACGCCCGGTGCCGCCGCACCAACTTCCCGGGGAGGAGCCCATCCCCGCTACGCGTGAGATGGACCGTGCGGAACGGCCGGTGTCGGTCCCGTGACACCGCGCGCACGCTCTCGTACGGCTAACGCACCCGACCCTCGAAAGGGGGCGGGGCGCACCCTCAACTCCACTTTCTCGTGACCCCGCGGGTTAGGTGAGGGCGCTTGGCCGGTGGGTGGCCATCCCGCCACCGTAACGCGCGGCCGCGGCCGCCGTACCCACGCGTGCGGGCACACGCCCGACTCCGCGGGCGCACGCCCGAACACCTTGCAGCAACCACTCCACCACCGCGAGCTCATTGGGAAGGAACGCCGTTCGCCCGCTCCCCGTACCCCGTACCGCCCATCATCGGCACCTCCCTCGAAGCCTATCGGGGGACGCCATCGCCATCGCCGCCTCCTACCCTCGAACCGCCACTGTTCGGGTACGAGGTAGGCCATCATGGCCGGATCGCAGCGAAGATCGACCGGACGGCCGCCCACTCTACACCGTAGCACGACGTGCTCCCACACGTAGCTAGGTAGCGCGGCGTGCATGTAACTCGCCGCCCCCTTGGCCTATAAAAGGGGAGGCGAGCCCCCAGCCGCGGGGGGACGAATTCAGAGGAACACAGCGCACCGTGCACTCACTCTCTTATTCTCCCACAACATCTCCGGCCACTCACCCAGGGACTTGGAAGCCACGATTCCTCTCCCGCCTTGCTTGTATTTGCCCCACTACAAGCACCCCCGGTGCTGAGCAATATAGTGCCACGAGCACGCCCCTCGCCGGACGTACGGCCCCCTCGGCGGAACCGGGATAAAATCTTGTGTCATTAGTTGCTTAGCATCGACCATTGAGGGATAGACCTAGGCGTTATCTACCGGTTAGTGTCGGGACCACATTCCGCACCGACGGTTGGCGCCCACCGTGGGGCAAACGAGCGCCTAAGGTCATTTCGCTAACTCCCTCCATGGTGATTCGTGCGAGTACCGTAGCACCCGCTACAACATGGGTAGCTCGGACCCTCTTCCGTACGGGTTCGAGATCCGCTTCGGGGACTTGAACTTCCGGGCCACGGGGGAACGGCTATCTCATGCGCCTCACCAACCGTGAGGAGCTCCGCGCGCGCCGCGAGGCCGAGTCCGCTGCGGTCTCCGCCGCACGCACGACACCGCGCGGGCGCTGCGGGCACGGATGCGCGGGCCCATCGACGCCGCGACGCCGTCGTCGCTGCGGGCTACGCTCGCGTCGGGCGCGGTCCGGCGGCGGCGGCGAGCGCGCCGCCGCCCAACGCGGTGCACCCACCGTCACGACGGCCGCCACCGCCCCAGCGGGACCGCGTGCGGTCTCGGACCACGCATCCCCATCGGGCTGCGAGGCGCCACTACGGCCCACAACGCCAACGTCAACACGACAATGCGCAGGGTTCCGCCTGGTCGGCACGTCTTCGTCGCCGGGGATCCCGGCACCTCCGGCCAGACGGACGAGTCGTCCCCGGGCTCCGTCGACACGATGCCACCCGCCAACCGACACGGGTACGCGGAGTGGGACTCTCTCGGCGTGCGGGACCCGGGCCGCGTTCGGGCGTTTCCTCGACGCCACGGACTACCGGTTTGGGCGCTCCGACGACTCCCGGCACGGGAGCTACGACCCCACGCGGGAGTGCTGCGCCGTCATCACCAACGACCGGCCAACGCCGCCGCGGTACGGCGGGCGCCGAGACGGGGGAAGTCACGCCCGCCCGAGGGGATCGCCACGCGCCCGGCCGCGAGGCCGAGCGCTCCCGCCGGGGCCGACGTCGACGCGCGGTGGCCCAAGCTCGCGAGCTCGAGGCCAAGGGCGGCGAGAGGAGTGCGGACGGTGCGGCTACTCCGCGCCTCGATGGCGGGGGAGGCCTCCGCGCGCGGCGAACGCGCGCGGGAGCTGGGCCGACAAGTTCGTGACCGCCTCAACCCCGCCCCCAACGTCGACATCGCGGATACCCCGCCGCGGGCGAGCCAAAAGCTCATCGCCGCCGCAACACTGCTGCGCGCCATGCCGGCACCGTCGACCCCCGAGGCTCGAGACATGCACCGCGAGGTGCAGACCCTCCTTGAGCAAGCGGCCGTCCAACAGGCCGAGAGCTCGGCCTCACGCATCCGCCAACGGGGGGGACGCGCGGGGTGACGATCCGGCACCGGGGGCGAACCCTCGGTGCACGTGGGTCAACTTGCGACCGAGGGGACGCACGCCGGCCAAGGAGCGACTCCTTGACACGCGCGGGGGCGGCGGATGGAGACGCCCGCAACGTCATCAACGCCAGGCGCACCAGCAAGGCGGACGCGCGGGCGGCTAGGGGCTACCACCCTCGAAGGGGTGGGCGCTACGACAGCGGTGAGGATCGCTCCCCGACGCCGGAGCCCCCGGGCACCCGCGTGTTCAGCCGGGAAATCCGCACGGCAGCGTTCCCCCAGCGTTTCCGTCAACCCTCGACGATCGTCAAATACAACGGGGAGACGGACCCTCGTGTCTGGCTCAACGATTATCGCCCGGCCTCGTCGGTGGGCGGGGCCACCAACGACGAAGTAATCATCCGCAACTTGCCCCCCGCATCCGGGCGACGCGGCCGGACATGGCTCGAGCACTTGCCCGCCGGCCCGGATCCATAGCCGGGACGATCTAGTCCACACCTTCGTGGGCAATTTCCGGGGCACGTACGTGCGCCCGGGGAACTCCCGGGATGCCGCGCTCCCGCACGCGAAGCCGGGCGAGTCGCCGCGGGACTTCATACGGCGCTTCTCCAAGCGCCGCACGAGCTCCCCGGCGTGGCACGGTCCGAGATCGTGCACGCGTTCCTCGAGGGCACCACGTGCGGGACCTTGTGCGCGAGCCGGGACGCAGCCCGCCCACGGACTCGAACGAGCGTTCGACATTGCCACCCGGCTTCGCCTCCGGAGAGGAGGCCGTGGGGGCAATCTTTGACGGCAAGAAGGGCAAGCGCTCCGAGGACACGCCCGCGGAGGGCGGCGGGTCCAAGGAGCCGCGCCGCAACGACAAGCGGGGCAAGAAGGGGAAGAAGCCGCGCCGCGAGGCGCGCGAGCGCGGGGGCGCAACGGCGGCAACGGCGAGGCCCTCGGCGGTGACCCGGCCCGACGGGGCCCTCGGCCGGCTCCTCGAGGCCGGGGGTGTTCGACGACATGATGAAGAAGCCATGCCCCTACCACAAGACCCCCGTGAACCACACTCTTGAGCGGTGCGACATGCTCAAGAAGTTCTATGGCCGTGCCACCGCGAGGGAGGCGAGAGGCCAAGAAGGATGGGGGCGATGGCGACGCGGGTGGTTTTCCCGCCGTCGAAAATGTGTTCCTCATCTTTGGGGGACCACCGTCGACATGTCGACCGGCGGCGCAAGAAGGAGCGGCACGAAGTCCTCGCCGCGGAGAGGGCACCTCCGGCCTTTCTCAAGCGGTCGAAGGATGCCATCACCTTTAGCCGGGATGATCACCCAAATCGCATCCCGAACCGGGCCGGTACCCACCGGTGGTCGATCCCATCATTGGCAACGCCGGTTTTCGAAGGTCCTTATGGACGGAGGTAGTAGCCTCAATATCCTCTTCGCGCATACATTGCGCCCGATGGGGATTGGGGGCTGGACCCGTTGCGGCCCGGCACGAAGCCGTTTCACGGCATCGCGCCCGTAAGGCGGGTTCAACCCCTCGGGCGGCATCGATCCGCCCATCCGGTTCCGGGACCCCCAAGAATTTCCGAAAGGAAACCCTCACCTTCGAGGTGGTGGGATTCAAAGGGGCCTACCATGCCATCCTTGGGCGACCATGCTATGCCAAGTTCATGGCGGTCCCCAACTACACGTACCCGAAGATGAAGATGCCGAGGTCCAAACGGCGTCATCACCGTCGGGTCATCGATCGAGCATGCATTCGACCGCGATGTCGAATGTGTGGAACATGCGAGAGGCGCTAGCGGCTGGATGAAGCGCCGGTGAACACACCGGAGAAGATGGTCAACGACGACCTCGGCTCCGCCGCCAAACACATCGGCACCTTCGAGGCCGCCGAGCAAACCAAAGGGGTCCCCCTCGACCCGAGCGGCCCCGAGGGCAAGGTGTTGAGGGTCGGCTCGACCCTCGATCCTAAATAGGAAGCCGGTGCTCGTCGACTTCCTCCGCGCCAACGTTGACGTCTTCGCGTGGAGCCCCTCGGACATGCCGGGCATCCCGAGGGAGGTCGCCGAGCACTCCCTTGATATCCCTGCCTAACGCTCGCGGCTGTTCGGCGGCGGGCCGCGCCGCTTCGACGAGGAACGGCGACGGGCGATCGGAGCGGAGGCCGCGGAAGCTCCTCGAGGCCGGATTCATCAAGGAAGTGTTCCACCCTACATGGCTAGCTAATCTGTGCTTGTAAAAAAGAAAAATGGGAAGTGGAGGATGTGTATTGACTACACCAGTCTCAATAAAGCATGTCCAAAAGTTCCTTTTCCCTTGCCACGCATAGATCAGATCGTTGATTCCACAGCCGGGTGTGAACTACTCTATTTCCTTGATGCCTATTCGGGATATCATCAAATAAAAATGAAGGAGTCCGACCAGCTCGCGACTTCGTTCATCACACCGTTCGGGACGTTCGTTACGTCACGATGCCTTTTGGCCTCAGAAACGCGGGCGCAACATATCAGCGCTGCATGCAGCACGTTTTTGGGGACCATATCGGGCGGACGGTCGAGGCTTACGTGGACGACATCGTCGTCAAGACCAGGAAGGCGGACGACCTGGTTGGCGATCTCGGCATCGCGTTCAGCTGCCTGCGGGCCAACGGGGTCAAGCTCAACCCCGAAAAATGTGTCTTCGGAGTGCCGCGGGGCATGCTCCTAGGATACATCGTCTCCCAGCGGGGAATCGAGGCCAACCCTGAAAAGGTCGCGGCCCTCGAGCGAATGGGTCCAATTCGGGACCTCAAAGGGGTGCGAAGGTGTTGGGGTGCCTTGCCGCCTTGAGCCGCTTCGTCTCGAGGCTCGGTGAGAAGGGTTTGCCCCTCTACGGCTGCTCAAGAAGCACGAACGCTTCTCTTGGACCGCCGAGGCCCGGGAAGCGCTCGACAAGCTGAAAGCGTCTCTAACACACGCCCCAATCCTTACGCCGCCGCGAGACGGCGGAACCCCTCCAACTCTACGTGGCCGCAACCACCCAGGTGGTCGGCGCCGTGATCGTTGTGGAGCGCACGGAGGAAGGGCATGCCTTGCCCGTACGAGAGGCCGGTCTACTACATCGGCGAAGTCTGTCGGACACGAAGACGCGCTACCCCCGGTGTCCGAAGGCTGTTGTATGCGGTAGTCCTCGCGCGGCGCAAGCTCCGCCACTACTTCGAGGCCCACCCGGTTACGGTGGTCTCTTCCTTCCCGTTAGGAGAGATCATTCGCAACCCCCGACGCGGCGAGCGGGGGTGCCAAGTGGTCCGTGGAGTTGATGGGCGAGACGCTCGCCTACGCTCCGCGCAAGGCCATCAAATCGCAAATCCTAGCCGATTTCGTCGGCCGAGTGGACGGACACGCAGGCGCCGCCCCCTCGGATTCAAGCGAGTCTTCGGACTCGTTCTTCGACGGCTCGGTGATGAAGACGGGGAGCGGGCGCGGGCTCGCTCTTCGTGTCACCCCTCGGGGAGCACATGTGCTACGCAGGTGCGTCTCCACTTCCCCCGCGTCTAACAATATGGCGGAATACGAGGCCCTTCTCTGCGGCCTCAAAATCACCATTGAGTTGGGCATCAAGCGCCTCGACGTGCGAGGGGATTCGCGACTCATGATCGATCAAGTCATGAAGAACGCGAGCTGCCACGACGACAAGATGGAGGCATGCGCAAAGCCGTGCGGGCCCTCGAAGACAAATTCTACGGCATCGAGCTTAATCATGTACCCCCGCCGGTACAACGAGGAAGCGAGACGGGCGGCAAAAATAGCGTCGGGCGGATCACCGTTCCCCCGAACGTTTTCGCGCGTGACATCGCGCGGCCCTCGGTCACCTTCGAACCTTACCCCTCGAGCGACGGCGGACCCTCGGGGGCTCCCTCGAACCCATCGGGTGCGGAACCCATGGAAGAGGATCCCTCGAACGAAGCGTACGTGCTCTCCCTTCTCGAGGGGTACGGCTCCCACGAGGCGTCGCAATGGATATCGAGCCGGCTCTGTCCAAGCGGATTGGCGTGAAAAGTACACCGCCTGGATTGCTCGAGGGGGAACTCCCCCACGGACGGGTCACGGCCCGGGCGCATCGCCGGGATGGCCAAGTCATTCACCCTCGTCGACGGCGAGCGTACAAGCGCGCCGCGTCGGGCATCCTCCGGCGGTGTATACCCATTCCCGAGGGGCGCGAGCTCCTACGGGACATCCACGCGGGGATCTGCGGCCACCACGCCGCGCCACGCACCCTCGTTGGCAACGCGTTCCGCCAGGGCTTCTATTGGCCTACCGCGGTCGCGGACGCCAACGAAATCGTGCGCACCTGCGAAGGGTGCCAGTTCTACGCCCGCAAGACCAACTTGCCAGCTCATGCTCTGCAGACGATCCCCGTAACATGGCCGTTCGCTGTGTGGGGGTTAGACATCGTCGGGCCCCTGCGGAAGGCGCCCGGAGGCTTCACCCACACCGCTCGTCGCGATCGACAAGTTCTCCAAGTGGGTGGAGGTGCGCCCCATTACGAATTTGAGGGCCGAGCAGGCGGTCACGTTCTTCACGGACATCGTCTACCGCTTTGGAGTACCAAACTCCATCATCACGGACAACGGGTCCCGGTTCATGGGCGGAAGTTCTTGGAGTTCGCGACAAGTTCCACATCCGAGTGGATTGGGCGGTGTGGCGCACCCACAGACCAACGGCCAAGTGGAACGTGCCAACGGCATGATCCTACAGGGCCTCAAACCCAGAATTTTCGACCAACTCAACAAATCTGGCCGAAAATGGCTCCAAGAACTGCCAGCAGTCGTGTGGAGCCTAAGGACTACCCCAAGCAGAGCCACGGGTTCACCCCGTTTTTCCTAGTCCATGGCGCGGAGGCCGTCCTCCCCACGGATGCGGAATACGGGTCACCCAAGGTTCGAGGCTACAACGAGGATGCTAACCGGCGAGCCCGCGAGGACTCCTTGGACCGGCTAGACGAAGTACGCCTCGTGGCGTTGATGCACTCCGCGAGGTATCAACGATCCCTACGACGTTACCAAGCACGCAAGATACGTCGGAGGGATTTCGGCGAGGGGGACTTGGTCCTAAGGCTACGCCAAGACAACCGAGGGCGCCACAAGCTATCGCCCCCATGGGAGGGACCCTACGTCGTGGTGAAGATGCTCAAACCGGGCACGTACAAGGCGGCCAACGAGGAAGGCGAAGAACTCACCAACGCTTGGAACATCCAACGGCTACGTCGCTTCTACCCTTAGCTAGGATTTCCAAGTATTTTTTGTTGTAAAAACACACGGCCAACGCCCCGATTGGTGTCACCTATGTAAATACTCCAAGTATAATAAAAGGGCAACTCGGCTTTCCCCCTGAAACCCAAGTTACCCTCGGGGGCTACTGCGGGGGGGCACCCCCCCAAATGGTCCCATTTTTTCGCGCAAAAAACGTAACAACACGCGCTAAGTTTGTTTCTTACCTCAACCTCGAGCCATGATTCGAACAGGGCGCAGGCGGCACAGCGGAAGGAGCGCGCGAGCCAGAGACAGCCTACGCCGCGTGGCTATGGCCCGTCTCTCTCGCCTCCAACCCAGCGGGCCCCTGCGAAAGGCGAACTCCCCTAACTAGAATCTACTCAGGAAGAAGAAGAAGCAAAAAGCGCAATAAGCAAACGATTTCATTTACAACAACTGACCATGTTCATGAGATGACTTGTTTATTTACAAGAGGCCACGAGGCCAGAATTCTGATACACATAAAACAAAAAATGGGCCTAGCGCCCAGGTGCTTTCAGGCGGATGGAGCGGCAGCATCGGCGGCGTCCGGGAAGAGGAATTCTTCGAAGGCCTCGGCGAGCGTCCCGGCGGCGTCAGCAACAAGCGCGTCCGCGCGCTCCATGGCCACCTCGTCCTCGACGCCCACGGGCACGATGTAGCCTTCCGCCACCGCCTCGAGGTTGACCTCGTAGTGGGATCGCACCACTCCGAGGGCCTTCTGCACGCCCAGGTGCAACGCCCGGCGCATCCGCTCCGTGACGTGGCCACCGAGGGCGCGCGGGCGGCTAGCCGGCGAGGGCCGCCGGCACGGGCATCGCCTTCCTCGACGACGTGACGGGTCTCGAGGGCCGCGTCCCTCGGCTCCGCGGCTCTGCTCGGAGGAGTTGTAGGAGGCTGCGGGGCCTCGGCCCGCCCAACGAGCGTGTCCCAAAGGCGTGCGCGGGCACGGAAGCAACAAGATGACAAGAAATCGAAAGGGGGAAACGAACCCTCTAAAGCAAGAACTAACAAGCGAGGGTCGGATAGTAGCTTACCCTCGACTTGCCTCTTCTCCGGATCGAGGTCGCGGCGCGCGGACTCGAGCGCCAACTCGAGATGCTTTGGACGGTCTCGCCTTGCTCGACGAGGGCCATCTCTTGGGCGGCATTGCGATGCCGGCGCCAACGCCTCATCCTCAACCTCGGAGAATGCGGCGTTCCGCTCCTTCGGCGACCTCTCTCGCCTGTCTCGCGCGCGCGCGCTCCCGCTCCCGGCGCCGTCCGGGCGTCGCCAAGGGCGGCCTCGCTCTCGCCGGAGCCGCCCCTCGGCCCCCGGCGGGCGATGCGCTCTCGCCGGAGCCGCCCCCTCCGCGGCGGCGAGAGCCGCGGCCTTGGCGTCGAGGGCGGCCCTCGGGTCGTCGGCCTCCTTCGCGCGGTTGCTCCAACCCGCGCGCCCGTTCCTCGGCCCTCGGCGCTGCTGCGCTGGGCCCCCTCGAGCGACGTGCGGAGCTCCGGGTCTCGGCGCGGCGGTGGCCACCTCCGCCTCCCGAGGTGGCGGCCCGGCGTCCGCGTCTTGTCCGAGGTCCTCGCGCGCGTTCCACGGCGCCTCGTCCACGATCGACGAGGGCTGCGCGCGGATCCGCCGAGACTCGAGTCACGCGCCGCGTCCTGCCCACGAGCTCTCGGGGAGCACGTCGCACCACGCCATCGCCGGTACACCGGCCGGTGTCCGGCGTCCCGAGAGCATCCGCAAGCGCGTCGTAAGCGGCCGCATCGCTCCGGAGGCTGGCGGACCTCGGCGTTCACTGGTCGAACGCGCTATACTTTTCACGAGCGCGGCGCTCGAGCTCCCCGGCATCCACACATCGAATCTCGCAAGTGTCAAGGCTTGAATGCAGCACGCGAAAACGAAATAAGGAAGGGAGACGAGCAACGCGTGGCTCACCCCGGAAGACGATCCCGGGCGGGCGCGTGGACCCGCAGCGCTTCGTTCAACGCGCGGTTGAGCGTGGCGCCGTGGCTCAGGAGCTCGCCCCAGAGCTCCTGCTCCCTCTGGGCGTCAGCAAACGCCGGGGGATCCTCCACGGCCCCCCCCACCTGGGCGGGGCGGCCGGCGTGGGAGGACGAGGCCTCGGCATCGTGCCCCCGGCCCCCCACTATCATGTGACCCTCGTGTCGCCTCACGAGGGCCCCCTCCTGGGGCTCGGGAGAGTTCGTGGGCCAGCTGGCCCACTGGTTCCACCCAGGCGGCGGGGAGTCATCCGAGAGCTCCACCACCTCCGCCTGGAGACCGCCGGCGAGAGGAGCCGCCTGCTCCGCCTCCGCCGGCGCCTCCCCGCGCCTCCGCGGCCACGGGCGCCCGTCGTGGCGCCGTCGCCGCCACCTCCGTCCGTGCCGCCGCATGCGCGGCGCCCCCGCGAGGTTGCGCCCGCCCCGCCTCTTCCGCGGTGGCCGCCGCCGCGCGGCGGCACCTCCACCGTGGCCACCGCCGCGGCTCGCGCCTCGTGGCGACCGGCGCGGCCGCCCCCCGAGCCTACTGGGCGCGCCGCGGCGGGCGATCCGCCGGCCGGGGCCTCGAGGCCCCCGGCCGGGCCTTGCGAGCTCGTGCCGCGGCCGCGCGCGTCCCGGGCGCGACCCCCTCGACGAACGCCGCCGGGTGGGGATCGACGCGTCCGTCCTCAGCACCTTGGCCGGTGCAAGAGGAGGGACGGTTGGCACCGCCCTGCGCGAACACGAATGGAGGGTTAGAGCATCTAATCACCAGCACACCAAAACCAAACGAAGGAAGACGAGGCTTCTTACCTTGCGGAGGAAAAGGCCCGCTTCCTTTTCCTCGAGGCCTCGGACGGGGCCGGCGTAGCGGCCGCGCCTGACGCAGCGCCTCCTGATGGCGCCGCCACACGCACGGGCACGCCCGCCCCATGCGCGGGCGCGCCCGATGCCGCACCCCCGGCGCGCGCCGCGTGCGCGGGGGCACGCTCGCCCCGCGCGCGGGCACGCCTCCCGACGCGCCCCTCGACGACGACGCCGCTCGCGCGGACGCGCTCCGCCGCGCGCGGGCACGCTTGGACGCGCGCGCGCGCGCGTCCGCCGCGCGCACCTCCGCGGCACGCGCGCGGCACCTCCGCGGCGCGTGCCGCCCCCGATGATGACCGCCCGGCGGCGGACGCCGACGCGCCCGCCCCGGGCAAAGCCACCCCCGGCGACGCCGGCGCGGGATCCGGCCGACGGGGGGCGCGGGCGCCACCCCTGTCCGAGGGGGCCCTCCCCCTCGGACTCTTCCTCCTCGTCTGTTCGAGGGACGAGGGCTCCTCGATATCCGGGGAGGAGAGCCCCGGCTCCTCCCGCCCGCCGGCACTCCGCGGACCGTGCGTCGCGGCGCGCTTGGCGCCGCCCGGCGTGCTCCCTCTTGCGCGCCGCTCGCTCCTTCTTGCTCCCCGGCTGCGCGCCGGCCAAGCGCACGGGAGTCGGGGGTGGGCGGAACGGACTTGGCGATGTTGAACTCCACCAGCTGCGCACAAGAGTGACAATGACGGATCAGGAGACGAAAGCAAGACCAAGAACTAAAACGAGATCAGGAACCCAACTCACCCGCGGGCCGAAGGGGAGCATCTCGACGTCCCACGGAGTCCGGCCCTCGGGCAGCGGCGACGTCCGGGTGTCGACGGCACTCCGCGCCCGGGTGAGCGCATACGGCCGCTCAAGGAGCGTCGGGAGCATCCGCGACCTCGCCGGGTCGATGGGGTTGGTCGCCTCGCGTCATCTCGAAGATGCGGAGGCGGCCTCTCCATCGGGGGCATGACCCGCCGATGGTGAAGGAAGGCGAGGACGCCCATCGCGGTCACCCCGTGCTTCCTCGGCCCGCTCCGGTGCGCCCGACAGACCGACTCTGCCGCGCCGGTGCCGGGGCGTGGACACCCCATAGCCCCGGGAGCTAGGCCTCTCCTTGAACACCCGGCCGGTGTAGGGGGGAAGGCCGGGCTCGGCGTTGCGCGGATAAAACCATCCCCGCTCCCGGCCGGCGTTGTTCGTCGTCATTGTGCGGGGGATGTAGACGTTCTTGAACCGCCCCCGCGGGGGCAAGCGACATCCCGCCGGCGCGCACCGCGCGGCGGGTCCTTGGCTTTCCGTCGTAGGCTGTGTGAAGAGCTCCCCGCGGAAGAGGTGTACCCAGAGTTCCCAGTTGACTGGGATCCCCAGGTACCCTTCGCAGACGCCCACGAACGTGGCCGCCTGCGAGATTGCATTGGGGGCGAAGTTGTGCAACTCCACCCCGTAGTAGTGGCACATTGCCCGCATGAATGTGCTCGCCGGCGCGTTGAAGCCACGCTCGTGGTAGCGGAGGAAGCTCACCACGTAGCCCTCCGGCGGGTTGGGCTCGCGGTCCGCCGGCCGGCGGCACGATCCACTCCGCCGGGCGCCCTTCTTCGTTGGCCGACGTGGCCGGCGGCGACCGGCTCGCCCGGGCGGCGGGTCACGGTCGACCTCTCCCATGCGTACGGCTCCGGGACCCTAATCGGAAGGCCGAGGCGGCGCCATAAGGGGGACGAACGAGTGCAAAGGCGGAGGACAAGGAAACGAGGAAAAAGCTCTAAGCAGCGAGCCCGCGCGACGGCAAGAGTGAGGCGAAGGCGAAGGGACGGAGGGCGAAAACGGTGAGGAGCCAAGGTAAAAAACCGCCGTCCCTTCCTCACCGCAGTTTTATAGGCAACGGGCGAGTTCTCGGAGCGGACGCCCCGCCGCATTAGCTTGCGGGGAATCTTTCCGTCGCGTCGACGAGTGGGCCCCACCACGGCCGCGGCGGCTCTAACACTTGCGGGCGGGTCATCATTGCGGCAAGACCGGCGGCGACCGAGGCAAAACCGTCACGTCCGCCGGCCACGTCGCCCACTACGCGCGCGCGCGCGCGCGGCGCCTAAAAAGGCGCGCCGCCCGGCGCAAAACCGCGGCCACGACCGCAAGGCAATTAAATGCCGGGCCCCTTGCCAAGCAAGGAGAGCCCTCGGCGAGGCGAATCCTCGGCTCGAGACAAAGGCGACCCTCGATGGGATGACGGCGTGAGAAGGTCGCCCGGGACCTGCTCGATGTAGAGCAGGCAGCCACGGGCACCCATGCCACGTAGAACCCTCGAGCGGCATGACCCTCAACTCGAAACAAGGCGACCCTCGATGGGATATCAGCGTGAGAAGGCCGCCCGGACCTGCTCGATGTAGAGCGAGACCACCGCGGGCACCCATGCCACGTAGGACCCTCGAGCGGCATGACCCCCAACTCGAGACGATGTCAACCCCCCAAAGAAGGCACGCGCGTAAGAGGATCGCCCGGGTCACGCTTGAGATAGAGCGACACCGAAAGCACTCATACCGCGCCATGCCACCAACCGGCACCTCGAGGGTCGGCACGCCCGGACCCCTCGACGGCCGCAAACGCGAAAAAGCGGGGCTGCCCATGCACGGCCCCGCACGGCCTTGCGATCGGAGGTTCGAAGCCCGACCCTCGACGGGTTCGAACGGGCGCCCCGGATCACGAGTTAGGGACGACGAGGGCACGCGCATTCGAGCCGATCCTCGAGCCCGTCGGCTCGAGGGTGCCCCACATGTCGTGTTCGAGAGCCAGCGAGGGCGGCTAGCGGGGGGATCCCACCGAGGGAGAGCTTCCGCGCCCTCGGTCCCTAGCGAACGGGACCGAGCCCCACCTAGCAAACCCACGCAAGCGCTTCCATGGACGTGTCTCCGGACCGCGCAGCCTACCCTTATCGAACGGGGCATGGACGTCCACTTGAACCACCCGCTAGCAGCTCGAAGAGGAATCCACGATTCGCGACCCGCTCGATGGGAGTCGTGGAAACCTCACCCTCCGACCCGCGGAGGGACGGCGAGGGCACGATAAAAAACAAGTCGTCAGGCTCGACCCGATCGCCTCGAACAGGCCAAGGCTCGGGGGCTTGACGCACGGCTACACCTCCTTGAAATTGCACCCGCCGGGAGACGGTGACGGGGGGAGCGTGCACCCCCGATGCCGGGTGAAACACCGCCGATGCCGGTTGGCATATGTGCCACGCCTTTCGACCGAATTGCTCGCGGTTAACCCCTGCGGGGAGAACCCACACTCTGCGGGGCTTCGGGGCTGGACCCGCGGGTCCGGCGACGCGGCCCCACGGAAGCGTTCGCAAACAAGGAGGGAAGAACGTCCTATCGGTAGGTTCCGGCATCCGCGGGAGCCTCAATGGCAAACCCGCGGATGCTCGGGGGCTGCGTCGGGGGACCGCCCTAGGGGTCCCCTTAAACAATGGGGGAACCCTCACTTAAATCCCCGCATCGAAATGAGCCGAGCCTAACCATGCGGGAAAACCGACCATGCGGGACTTGGCCTATGCGGCGGAGACTCCGGAGGCCCACCAAGACGGCCCGTCGGGGAAGACCCCTCGAGCCGGGCTCCGCCTCGCCCGAGGGCACGCTCCTCCTCGAACGGGTTCCGCCCCGTTCGAGGGGCAACCCCCTCCTCGAACGAGCTCCGCTCCGTTCGAGGGGCGACCCTTCCCTCGAGCGGTTCCGCCCCGCTCGAGGGCACGCCTCCCCCTCGAGCGAGTTCCGTCTCGCTCGAGGGTCCGCTCCGCCCTCGGCGGGGCCCGCCACGCTCACGGGCGGCCCGCACGCGTGCGCCGGCCCGTACTTGGGCATTTAACGCCCGACGCCGCGAGACGGCGCCATCATGCGCCCGGGGCTCACGCCCCGGTGCCGCCGCACCAACTCCCCAGGGAGGAGCCCATCCCCGCTACTGTGAGATGGACTGTGCGGAACGGCCGGTGTCAGTCCCGTGACACCGCGCGCACGCTACTGTACGGCTAACGCACCCGACCCTCGAAAGGGGGCCGGGCGCACCCTCGACTCCACTTTCCCGTGACCCCGCGGAGTTAGGTGAGGGCGCTTGGCGGTGGGTGGCCATCCCGGCCACCGCAACGCGCGGCCGCCGTACCCACGCGTGCGGGCACACGCCTGACTCCGCAGGCACACGCCCGAAGACTGCAGCAACCACTCCACCACCGCAGAGCTCATTGGGAAGGAACGCCGTTCTGCCCGCTCCTGTACCCCGTACCAGCCATCATCAGCACCTCCCTCGAAGCCTATCAGGGGACGCCATCGCCATCTGCCGCCTCCTACCCTCGAACCGCCACTGTTCGGGTACGAGGTAGGCCATCATGGCCGGATCGCGGCGAAGATCGACCGGACGGCCGCCCACTCTACACCATAGCACGACGTGCTCCCACACGTAGCTAGGTAGCGCGGCGTGCATGTAACTCGCCGCCCCCTTGGCCTATAAAAGGGGGAGGCGAGCCCCCAGCCGCGGGGGGACGAAGTGAGAGGAACACAGCGCATCGTGCACTCTCCATTATTCTCCCACAACATCTCCAGCCACTCACCAGGGACTTGGAAGCCACGCTTCCTCTCCCGCCTTGCTTGTACTTGCCCCACTACAAGCACCCCCTGGGCCGAGCAATATAGTGCCACGAGCACGCCCTCGCGGGACGTACGGCCCCCTCGGCGGGAACCGGGATAAAATCTTGTGTCATTAGTTGCTTAGCATCGACCATTGAGGGATAGACCTAGGCGTTATCTTCTTGGTTAGTGTCGGGACCACATTCCGCACCGACATCTTTGAAGCTTGCTCCTACTACTCCCGATGATGTTGAATGTGTTGAATGTGATGCTTGGTTGAATGAGATCAAACTCGCTTAATGAGAAGAATGCTTCTACTTTGGCTCAACTGGATGCTCTTAGGACTGAATATGATGAGCTTAAGGCTAGACCCACTTTGCTTGGTGCTTGCAAATCATGTCCTACTATGCATGCTAAGCTTGTCGATGCTCGTTCTACCATTAGTTCTTTGGAAGCATCTTTGAAATCTCCTGTTGCAAATGCATGTTCTAGCTGTGATGAAGTTACTTTGCGCAATCTTGAACTTACTTCCCGTTTGGATGTCATCTATGAGGAGAATGACTATTTGAGGAAGGTGTTGGGTTGGTTGTACGGGGCAGAACCTCAATTGAAAATCATGATTGAGGAGTTCAAGAGAGCCGATGGTCGTGGTTTGGGTTTTGAGAAGTTGGGTGAGAAAGTGGGAGAGAAGAAAGTGGGGAGAGCGTGTATGAGAAGTGTGTTGAGTCTAACCCCGAGTTTGAGGTGATCGGAGAGATCCAAGTCCCACTTCCAAAAGCACCCAAGAACTCTTTCACACCAAAGCCTAACCACCTTTGCAACAAGCTTGACACAACCCAAGATCCACCCAAATTCCCACCTAAGACAAATGATTTCCGAAACCTAGGTGAAGTTTGTGGGTGAGAAGGGTGAGAAGCCTAGAGAGAAGCCGAGCCAAAACCAAAACCCATCCCCTTCGGTGTGAGTATTGTGGCAAGGAGAGGCATCTTGCGAGTTTTGCTACAAGAGGAAGAGGGATGAGAGGCTTTCTAGGGAGCAAGCAAACCGGGACGGGTATCGCGGGCCTCGCGGTATTCCTGAGCCTAGAGTGCCACTTCCACGGGGTGTGGGAAGTGTGAAGAGTGTTGGTAGAGTTGGAGCTCAGGGTGGTAGGTTTGTGAGGAGAGATGATGGTGTGCGTGCTGGTGAGAGGTTTGGTCGGGCTCGTGGTGGTTTTGCTGGACGTCTTCCTACTCGTCCTCAGTACGGGTTTAGGGGAGATGATCGCAGCTTTGGGTTCCAGAGGAACTACGGACCACATTTTCCCCCTCGTGGTGCTCGTACTCCTCCCATGGGACATGGGAAGTTTGGTGGCAAGGGAATGATGTTTGCTAACCCCTCTTTTGAGCGAGATGGCTCGACACTCGGTTTAACTTTCTTTGTGCTAACCCCGTGTCGAGTCGCTAGCTCACTCTCGTTCTTGTTTCGACTACGGGCGGGAGGCTTGGAGAACATTTGGTTGATCGACTCCGGATGTTCTCGACACATGACCGGAGATAAGAAGTGGTTCTCCCGCCTCACCCCGGTGAAGGAAAAGCGAGACATCACATTTGGGGACAATGGACGAGGAAGGGTGTCTTTGTCGGAGGGTGTTGTGCATGTGAGTGACAAGGTAACGTTGAAGAGAGTGGCTCTTGTGAAGTCTTTGGGTTTCAATTTGCTTTCGGTTTCTCGGTTGCTTGATGAAGGTTTTGAGGTGCGTTTCAAGTCCGGCGAGTCTCGTTTGCTTGATTCTCGAGGTGATCTTGTTTGTATGATCATCCCCGAGGGTCGGATTTTCGGGGTCGATTTCTCTCGTTCTTTGGGTCTTGCTCGTTGTTTGATGGCCGGTCCTTCTTCGATTTGTGGAAATGACATAGGCGGTTGGGACACTTGAGCTTTGATTTGTTTTCTCGCTTGAGTGGTCTTGATTTTGTCCGAGGATTGCCGAGGTTGAAGCTTGAGAAGGATTTGGTTTGTGCTCCTTGTAGGCATGGTAAGATGGTAGCCACTCCCCATCCATCCCGACCGATGTCATGACCGAGCGTCCGACGCAGCTTTTGCATATGGACCTTGTTGGGCCGGCTCGAGTTCGCTCGGTGGGTGGGAAGTGGTATGTCCTTGTTGTGGTGGACGATTACTCTCGCTATGCCCGGGTGTTCTTCTTGGAGGATAAGAGTGAGACTTTTGGTTTTGTTCGAGATCCGATCGTGAGGTTGAAAAACAAGAGGCATGGGAATGCTATTCGAGCTATCCGGTGATAATGGCTCGAGTTCAAGAACTCTCGTTTTGATGCCTTTTGTCGTGATCTAGGTCTTGAACATCGTATTCGACCCCTTATGTGCCCCCTCAAAATGGAGTCGTGGAAAGGAAAAATCGGACTCTTTGTGAGATGGCTAGGACGATGCTCGATGAGCACAGGACTCCTAGGAGGTATTGGGCTGAGGCGATCAATACGGCTTGTCATGTTTCCAACAGGATTTTATTGCGAGCTTTCAAGAAGAAGACCTGTTATGAGCTGATGCATGGTCGGGCACCCAAGGTGAGTCATTTCCGAGTCTTTGGCTGCAAATGCTTTATTCTGAAGAAGGGAAAACTCGACAAGTTTGAGGCTAGGTCTAGTGATGGTATTTTCTTTGGATATGCTAACCATTCTAGAGCCTATAGGGTGCTTAACCTTGAGACTAACAAAATCATGTAGACTTGCGAGGTGACCTTCGACGAGACAATGCCATGTACCTCTCTTGGCTTTGAATGTGCAGGTGATGAAGAGATGGCCGAGGACCTCTTTGAGGAGGAGAAGGATGAAGTGGAGATGATGATGGGGAGAACCATGCGCCGAAGCCGAGTGTGTACCCACTACTTCCCCTACGACCACTATGGAGCATGGACCATCTACTTCACGGACAACGACGGTGCAACAAGAGGACCAGGCGAGAGAAGGCGAAGTTGAGGGGGAGGTAGTCTCGAGGCGTGAGGCTCCCCGGCGGATTCAAGAAGTGCATCCCCTGTCGAAGATCATTGGAAACATCGACGAACGCACTACACGGTCGAGGTCCAGGAATTCCTCTCATTTTGCTCATGCTGCTTTTGTTGCTACTTTTGAGCCCAAGGACATTGGACATGCTTTATCCGATGCAAACCGGGTCAATTCTATGCATGAGGAGTTGGAAAACTTTGAGAGGAACCGGGGTGTGGGAGTTAGTTGAACCACCTCCAAATTGCCATCCCATAGGAACCAAGTGGGTTTGGAAGAATCGGTGCGGAATATGGACCCGACACTAACCAAGAGATAGCGCCGTGGTCTATCCCTCAATGGTCGATGCTAAGTAACAAGTGACACAGAGGTTTATCCCGGTTCCGCCGAGGGGGCCGTACGTCCGACGAGGGGCGTGCTCGGGGCACTATATTACTTAGCACCGGGGGTGCTTGTAGTGGGGCAAATACAAGCAAGGCGGGAGAGGAAGTGTAGCTTCCAAGTCCCCGGAGGAGTGGCCGAAGATATTGTGGGAGAATGAGAATGAGTACGTGGTGTGTGAAGTGTTCTTGTATCTCTCGTTCGTCTGTCTCCCCCCCGCGGGCCGGGGGGTTCGCCCCCCTTTTATAGATCAAGGGGGCGGCGGGTTACATGCGCGCCGCGCTACCTAGCTATGTGGTGAAGTGCGACGTGCTACGGTGTAGAGTGGGCGGCCGTCCGGGCGATCCTCGCTGCGATGTGGTCATCATGGCCTGACTTGTACCCGAACAGTGGCGGTTCGAGGGTAGTAGAGCAGCGGATGGCGGTGATGTCCTCTGATAGGCTCGAGGGCGGTGCTGACGCAAGCTTGTACGGAGTACAGGGGCAGGCAGAGCGGCGTTCCTTCCCAACGCGCTTCACGGGGCTGGAGTCGTTGCTACAGGGTCCGGCGTGCGCCTGCACGCGCGGGTACGGCGGCCACGCCGTTGCGGTGGCGGGATGGCAATCCACCGGCCTAGCGCCTCCACCTAACCCTGTAGGGTCACGGGAAAGTGAAATTGAGGGTGCGCCGGCCCCCTTCGAGGGTCGGGCGCGTTAGCCGTACTGTAGTAGGCGCGCGGTGTCACGGGACTGACACCGGCCGTACCGCACGGTCCCTCCCCACGGTGGTGGGGATGGGCTCCTCCCCGGGGAGTTGGTGTGGCGGCACGGGGGCACGAGCCCCGGCGCATGATGGCGCCGTCCGCGGCGTCGGGGCGTTAAATGCCCGTGTACGGGGCCGGCGCACGCGTGAGGGGCACCCTCGAGCGTGGCGGACCCCGGCCGAGGGCGGGCGTACCCTCGAGCGAGGCGGAGCCCGCTCGAGGGAAGTGCTGCCCCTCGAGCGGGGCGACGCCCGCCCGAAGGGAGCGCGCATCCTCGAACGAGGCGGAGCCTGTTCGAGGGGATCCTTACGTGGGCCGCCTCGATGGGCCGTCGGAGTCCCTGTGGGCTGTGTCCTGCATGGTTAGGCACCTGCATGGTTAGGCTTAACGTATTTGGGTTTCGTTGCGGGCTTTAAGTGAGGTTTTCCCCCATTGTTTAAGGGGACCCCTAGGGCTGTCCCCGACAGTAGCCCCCGAGCATCTGTGGGTTTGCCATTGAGGCTCCCGCAGATGCTGGAACCTACTGATAGGACGTTCTTCCCTCCTTGTTTGCGAACGCTTTCCGTGGGGCCGCGTCAGCGGACCCGCGGGTCTAGCCCCCGAAGCCCTGCAGGAGTGTGGGTTCTCCTGCAGGGGTTAACCGCGAGAATTTTGGTCAGAGAGGCGTGGCACATATGCCAACCGGCATCGGCGGTATTTTAGCCGGCTTCGGGGGTGCACGCACCGCTGTCACTGTCTCCGGCGGGTGCAGTTTCAAGGAGGTGTAGCCGTGCGTCAAGCCCCCGAGCCTTGGCCCGTTCGAGGCGATCGGGTCGAGCTTTACGACTTGTTTTCTTACGCGCCCTCGCCGTCCCTCCGCGGGACGGAGGGTGAGGTTTCCGCAACTCCCATCGAGCGGGTCGCGAATTGCGGATTCCTCTTCGAGCTGGTAGCGGGTGGTTCAAGTGGACGTCCATGCCCCGTTCGATAAGGGTAGGGCCGCGCGGTCCGGAGACAAGTCCATGGAAGCGCTTGCGTGGGTTTGCTAGGTGGGGCTCGGTCCGTTCGCTAGGGACCGAGGGCGCGGAAGCTCTCCTCGGTGGGATCCCCCCGGCTAGGCGCCCTCGCCGGCTCTCGAACACGACATGTGGGGCACCCTCGAGCCGACGGGCTCGAGGAACGGCTCGAATGCGCGTGCCCTCGTCGTCCCTAACTCTGCGATCTGAGGCGCCTGTTCGAACCCGTCGAGGGTCAGGCTTCGAACCTCTGATCAGTAGGGCCGTGCGGGGCCGTGCCTGGATAGCCCCGTCTTTTCGCGTTTGCGGCCGTCGAGGGATCTGGGCGAGCCAGCTCTCGAGGCGCTGGTTGGCAGCATAGCGCGGCGTGGGTGCTTGCGGTGCCCGCTTTACTTCAAGCAGGCCCTGGGCGACCCTCTCACGCGCGTGCCTTCTTTAGAGGGTTGACATTGTCTTGAGCCGGGGGCTCGCGCCGCTCGAGGGTTTTGCGCGGCATGGGTGCCCGCGGTGCCTGCTCTACATCGAGCAGGTCCCGGGCGACCTTCTCACGTCGATGTCCCATCGAGGGTTGACGTCATCCTGAGCCGAGGGCTCGTGCCGCTCGAGGGTTTCACGTGGCATGGGTGCCCGCGGTGCCTGCTCTACATCGAGCAGGTCCCGGGCGACTTTCTCACGTCGATATCCCATCGAGGGTTGTTTTTGTTTCGAGCCGGGGGCTCGCCCCGCTCGAGGGTTCTCCTTGCTTGGCAAGGAACCCGGGCATTTAAGTGCCTCACGGTCGTGGCCGCAGTTTTGCAGCGCGGGCGCGCCTTTTTAGGCGCTGCAGCCGCGCGCGCGCGTGTAGTGGGCGGCGTGGCGGGCGGACGTGACCGCTTCGCCTCGGTCGGCGCCGGTCTTTGCCGTAATGATGGCCCGCCCGCAAGTGATGTGGCCGCCGCGGTCGTGGTGGGGCCCGCCCGTCGACGCGAAGGAGAGATTCCCCGGTTAATGTTAGCGGGGCGTCCGCTCCGGAGAGCTCGCCCGTCGGCCTATAAAGCTGCGGGGAGGAGGGGACGGCGGTTTTTTACCTTGGCATCTCACCATTTTCAGTCCCCTGTCCCTTCGTCTTCCTCTCGCTTTTGCCACCGTGCGGCGTCGCCACTAGAGCTTTCCTTCCGTTCCTTGTCCTCCGCTCTCGCTTTCCTTTGCCTTCTCTATGGCGCCGCCTCAGCCTCCCCTCACGATCTTGGAGCCGTACGCCTGGGAGAGGTCGACGGTGACCCGACCGGCCCTTGGCGAGCCGGTCGGCCGCCGGCCACGGCGGCCAATGAACACGGTCGTCGGCGGAGTGGATAGTGCCGCCGGCCGCGGACCGTGAGCCCAACCCGCCGGAGGGCTACGTGGTGAGCTTCATCCGCTACCACGAGAGGGGCTTCAACGCGCCGGCGAGCACCTTCATGCGGGCGATGTGCCACTACTACGGGGTGGAGCTGCACAACTTCGCCCCCAACGCGATCTCGCAGGCGGCCACATTCGTGGGCGTCTGCGAAGGGTACCTGGGGATCCCAGTCAATTGGGAGCTCTGGGTACACCTTTTCCGCGCGGAGCTCATCACGCAGCCCACGACGGAGCCAAGGACCCGCCGCGCGATGCGCGCGCGGCGGGATGTCGCTTGCCCCGCGGGGGCAATTCAAGGACGTCTACATCCCCCGCACCATGACGACGAACAACGCCGGGCCGGGAGCGGGGATGGTTCCTACTTGCGTAACGCCGAGCCCGGCCTCCCCCCTACACCGGCCGGGTGTTCAAGGAGAGGCCCGACTCCGGGGCTACGGGGGTGTCCACGGCCCGACATCGGAGGCGGCGGGAGTCGGTCCCGGCCGCGCGCGCTGCCGGCGCGGCGACGATGGGGCCGAACGCGATGGGCGTCCTCGCCTTCCTTCATCACCGGCGGATCGTGCCGTTGATGGAGAGGCCGCTCCGCATCTTCGAGATGACGAGAGGCGGCCAACCCCGTCGACCCGGCGAGGTCGCGAATGCTCCCCGACGCCCCTCGAGCGGCCGTACGCGCTCACCCGGGCGCGGAGCGCCGTCGACACCCGGGTGCCGCCACCTGCAGGTCGGACCCCATGGGACCTTGAGATGCTCCCCACGGGCCCGCTGGTGAGTTCGGTTCTTGATTTTGTTTTAGTTCTTGGTCTCGCTTTCGTTTCCTGACGTGTCTTTGGTGCGCTGTGTGCGGTGGTGAACTTCACCATCGCCAAGTCCGTTCCGCCCACCCCCGACTCCCGTGCGCTCGGCCGGGCGGCGCGGCGGCGGCGGCGAGGAGCGGGCGGCGCGCAAGAGGGAGCACGCGAGGCGACGTCAAGCACGCCGCGGCCGGCGGGCCGCGGAGTACGGCGGCGCGAGGAGCCGGGGCTCTCCTCCCGGAGATCGAGGAGCCCTCATCCTCGGAGGAGGACGAGGAGGAAGAGGCCGAGGGGGAGGGCCCCTCCGACGGTGGCGCCTGCGCCCCGTCGCCGGAACCCGCGCCGGCCAAGGGCGGCATCGCCGGGGCGGGCGCCGCCGGCGCCCGCCGCCGGGAGCAATCGACATCGGGGGCGGCGCGCGCCGCGGGGTGCCGGCGCGCGCCACGGAGGCGCGCGCGGCGAGCGCGCGCGTGCGCGCGTCCAGCGTGCGCGCGCGGGGGCGAGCGTGCCCGCACGCGCGGCACCATCGTCGGGGGGCGCGACGGCGGGCGTGCCCGCACGCGGGGCGAGCGTGCCCCCGCGCGCGCGCGGCGCCTTCGGGAGGTGCGGCGTCGGGCGCGCCCGCGCACGGGGGCGGGCATGCCGCGCGCGTACGGCGGCGCCGTCGGGAGGCGCTACGGCGGGCGCGGCGGCCGCGCCGGCCTCATCCGCCGAGGCCTCGAGGAAAAGGAAACGGGCCTTTTCCTCTTCGAGGTAAGGAGCCCTTGTCTTTTTTTGTTTGGTTTGATTTATTGATGATTAGGTGCCCTAACCTTCGTTCGTGCTCGCGCAGGTGGTGCCAACCGTCCCTCCCCTTGCACCGGCCAAGGTGCCGAGGACGGACGCATCGATCCCCACCGGCGGCGCTCGTCAAGGGCGTCGCGCCGGGGACAAGCACGGCGGCGGGCGCGAGCTCGCAAGGCCCGGGCCGGGGCCTCGAGGTCCCGGCCGTCGGATCGGCCGCCGCGGCGCGGCGGCCGGAGGTCGCCGGGGGGCGGCCGGCGCCGGTCGTCGTGGAGACACGGGCCGCGGCGGCGGACGTGGTGGAGGTGCGGCCGCGCGAGAGGGCGTGCTTTGCGGAGGGCGCGGCCCGCGGCGCCGGCTACGAGAGGAGGCGGGGCGCGCGCGCAACCCGTGGCGGCGCCCGTGGATGCGGCGGCACGGCCGGAGGTGGCGGCCACGGCGCCACGACGGGCGCCCGCGGCCACGGAGGCGCGGGTGGAGGTGCGGCGGAGGCGGCGCAAGTGGGCTGCGCCCGCCGGCGACTGCGGGCGGAGGTGGTGGAAGTCTCGGACGACTCTCCGCCGCCCGGGTGGAATCGGTGGGCCGCCCGGCCCACGAACTCCCCCCGAGCCCCGGGAGGGGGCCCTCGTGAGGCGGCACGAGGGTCACATGGTGGTGGCGGGGCCGAGGACACGGGGCCGAGGCCTCGTCCTCCCGCGCCGGCCGCCCCCGCCCGGGTGGAGGGGGCCGTCGAGGATCCCCCTGCGTTCGCCGACGCCGGGGGGGGGAGCGAGAGCTACGGGGCGAGCTCGGAGCCATGGCGCTACGCTCAACCGCACGCTGAACGAGGCGCTGCGGGTCCATGGCGGTCCGGCGTGGCTCGTCTTCCAGGTGAGCCGTGGTTGCTTGTTCTTTTCCTCGTCTTCGTGTGCTGCTTTCGTGCCGTAGTGCTCACGGAATTTGGTGTGTGAATGCCAGGAGCTCGAGCGCCGCGCCCACGACAAGTACGATGCGTTCGACCGGGTGAACGCCGAGGTCCACCAGCTCCGGGAGCAGTGCAGCGCTTTCGACGCGCTGGCTAACGCCCTTAGAACGCGGACGACGGTTGGGCGGCGTGCGGGCCCCCGGCTCGGCTCGACGAGCTCCCCGAGAGCTCGAGGGGCGGGGACACGGCGCGTCGCTCGAGCCTCGAGCGGGTCCGCGCAGCCCTCATCGATCGCGATGAGGCGCCGTGGAATGCGCGCTCGGACTTGGAGAAGACACGGACGGCGGCCGCCAGGCGGGAGGCGGAGGTGGCCACCGCTCGCGCCGAAGCCCGGGAGCTCCGCACGTCGCTTGAGGGGGCGCGGGCGCAACGGCGCCGGGGGCGAGGAGCGGGCGCGCGGGTTGGAGCGGCGCGCCAAGGAAGCCGACGACCCGAAGGCCGCCCTCGACGCCAAGGCCGCGGCCCTCGTCGCCGCCGAGGAGCGGCTCCGGCAAGAGCGCATCGCCCGCCAAGGGGTTGAGGGGCGGCTCCGGCGAGAGGAAGGGCCGCCCTCGTCAACGCCCGTGCGGCGGGAGCGAGGAGCGCGTTGCCCACGAGGTGTCGCGGAAGTCCTTGGCGGATCGGGACGCCAAGCTCTCCAAGGTCGAGGGCGAGGTCATCGTGCTCGGCATTGCGAGTGCGAACCGAGGAGATGGCCCTCCGGGAGCGGGAGCGAGGCCGTCAAGCGCCTCGGGCCGGCGGTCGAGGCCGAGCGCCGCGCCCTCGAGATGGAGAGGAAGCAAGTCGAAGGTGAGCCACCTTGTTTGACTCTTGCTTGTTGGTTTTTCGTTTGGGAACTCGCATTCCCTTTTTCTCGATTTCTTTCTTGCCTTGGCGTTTCCGGGGCTTGCGCACCGCCCGGGGCACGCGGCTTAGCGGCCGAGGCGGCTGCGAGCTTCCTACAACTCCTCCGAACGGGAGGCTGCGGGAGGCCGCGCGATGCGGCCCTCGAGACCCGCCGCGTCGTCGAGGAGGGCGAGGCCCGGGCGGCGGCTCCTCGGCCGGCCGTCCGCGTGCCCTTGGTGGACATGTCACCGAGCGGATGCGCGGGCGGCGCCGGCACCGGGGGTCCCGAGAAGGCCCTCGGAGTGGTGCGGTCCCACTACGAGGTTAACTTCGAGGCGCTGGCGGAGGGCTACATCGTCCCCGAGGGCGTCGAGGACGAGGTGGCCATGGAGCGTGTGGATGCGCTCGCTGCCGACGACGCCGGGTTGCTTGCCGAGGCCTTCGAGGAGTTCCTCTTCCCGGACGCCGCTGATGCTGCTGCCCCTCCCGCCTGAAAGCAGTTTGGGCGCTAGGCCCGTTTTTTGATGTGTATCAGTATTCTGGCCTCGTGGCCTTTGTAAATAAACAAGCTGTTTCATAAACGTCCGCTCGTAAATGAAGTTATTTATTTATCACGCTTTTTGTTTCTCCTTCTTCACGAGTAGATTTTACTTAGGGAAGTTCGATTTTTCGGCGGGGGCCCGCTTTGGGTTGGAGGCGAGAGAGAAGGGCCATGTCCACGCGGCGTAGGCTATCTCTCGGCTCGCACGCTCCTTCCGCCGTGTGTTGACGGTTAATAATTGTATCAAAGTTCGTTTGTGACTCGCAAGCGTACAAGTCTCCCGTCGTAGTCAAGGGACCCTTCTTCCCTCGAGTGGTGAACCCAAGGTATCGAATCCGTGGAACAAATGTGTGACGCAAGAGTTGATCTAGTAAAGCCAAGTAACTTCAATCTTTGGTAAAAGAGAAACCCTAATGCATCTAGATAAGAACACAAAACAAAGATAAATCTAATCTACTAAAGACCGGAGAAAACAAAGTAAGATTGGGTAGATAAACCGATCTAGAGGGATCGAGGTAAGCCTTTTGTTGAAGTTCCAAGCAAGAGAAGAAGTAGCAAATCGAATCTTAATAGAAGCCTCTTTAAATCGTTGTTTCCCGTCCAAATCCGAAAACATCCGCCTTTCGAGACCCCCGTTCTGTCACAACGTATCCCTATTCATGCGGGGAGCTTAGGGCGAGTCAAAAGACAAGTCGAGATTCTTTCGAAAGATCCGGCGTGTACCTCTAGCCACCGCGGCTACAAGAACACCCTATGTAATCTATCTCGAGAATAGAATTGAAATAAGCAAAGCCGATCGAAAAACGAAATCTTCGAGGAAACACTTGATCGCTAGGAAAAGATTCAACTTGATAATTCAACTATAACAATGATACATACACAAGATCACCACCGGGATCCTTCCTTGATCTTGCTTCTAGCTCCGGGAACTCCGACGTGGTCTTCCATGCAAGGTTCCCACGTCGGCTAGGGAAACCCTAGTCAACTAGCTCGACCCTCTCCTCTCCGACATGGTGTCCCTCTCTTCTCTCGCTTCTCGGCGGCCGAAGACGAAATCTTCCCGCGTGGCTCTCGGTCGGGGGACTATAAATAGCCCGATTGGCGGCTAGGGCAAAGGAGGGAGAATTTGGGCCCAAAATGGGCCCGGGGCCGACCGGACTGGGCCGGCCGGCCGGGCCCATTTAGGCCCGGCCGTGGGCTCCTTTGCCCCATGTCGGTTCCCTTGCTTCCGGATGTTTCCCCCTTCGCATGTAGGTCCATGTCGTCGGTTTCTCTCCGAATTGGACTCAACTCCTTGTCTTGCAAGATTCAGGACTTTTCTGGTCAGGTCCCTGGAGTCTGTCGTCTTCTCGGATCAAGTCCCCGGCTTCTTGGAGTTAAGTTTGCTTCATTGCATGACTTGTTCAGGGCTTCAAGGTCTTGTCATGAGGTGCTTGATGAACTTATCCCGAAAGTCTTGCATTCAACACTAAAACCCCGCATAAACATTAAACTCCAAAACCGACATGCACACGTGAACTTGTTATACCACGGGGGTTAGTACCAATGGATAAGGTATAAAACTCATGCCAACACCGAAGGTAAACTCATGGCTAGGTTGACGGATTTTCACCGTCAACATCTCCCCCATGCTTAAACCTTGCTCGTCCTCGAGTAAGCCTTCGATGGATATCATCATTGCTAAACAATGTTTAAACTTTGCACTTGATTACACATGAGAAAACATAATGCTCTCAAAATTTTAATTCATTAAAGTTCCATAATGTGCTAGCCTTCATCTCTACGGAGGGTAGATTCTTATTAAGCTTATCCCACAAGTATTAACATGCTCACAAAGTTTTAAATAGATCTCAGAATTTTTGAAATAAAGAACGAGAATAAGAAAAGCTAAACCAAATTCACAAATTTAAATCATCTTGTATATTGCTCATGAACTCTCATCTCACTTGTCTCTCAAGCCTATATATTCTACTCCTTTCCCTCTCATATATATGTGGTAGGCTTTATATGGAGCTTTGGGAAAGTTTAGTCCTAACAAGATTTTATAAATGAGGTGTTGTCAAAACAAGACAAGCTTCTCATGGTCTTACCGAGACTCGTCAAAAAGGTCATTGGAAAATAATGTTAAATCAAGGAGGGGAAGGAGAAAAATACACACACTTTTAGATAAGTGGACATGTGCAAATGGCAAAGAGTGATCCCAAGGCACAAAGGAAGTCCTCGTTATCGGATTGCACATGGTTGGAAAAATGAGAATGGATCTTTTTAACTTGAAGCCTTGAATGCACTTTTAGAGAGCCGGGGAGTTTACTTTACGCACATATATTTTTTCTCTTTCTCATATTTCTCATTCTTTTCTTTCATTCATTCATTCATTCATTGTTTTTTCTTGTCATATATTCGGTCCATGACTTTCACAACGAAGTTTTGATTTTTTTATACCTTGAAAGTCATGAGTATCACTGGATTTTTTTTTCTTTCATCATTTTTTTTAAAAATATTCCCCTTTGAACTCTAAAACTGCACCGTACCTACCTCCTCCCCCATGCTTAGACGTTGCTCGTCCTCGAGCAAAGAGGCGAAAAATAAGGTAGGTACCGGAATATTTTTCCTTGGAGAGATACTTCAAATCTTCAACGTTGGCACCGTCTTGCGATCTTCCTTGAATTGATGATCCATTCTCAATGATAGGTTGTGGTCAAGGAGGTAATCACAAAAAAATGATATTTGGTTTAGGGGTGGATATCCTGCGAAGTTTATGAGATCTCCGATGCGGGGATACACAATGCACGGATAAGAGGCTAGCAAAAAGATAGATACGCAAAAATGGAATGACCAAACTTCTTAGTCTCGGGCCGGAGAAATCATGGCCTGCAATAACTCACTCAAAAATAAATCTTGTACACTAAGGTTTATGCACTCAAATATATATAAGGCTTTGGATAGGTTGAGCAACACACAAGTGATATTTGTGACAAGGTTAGCAATATTTTTGAGCATAAAAGACATCTTTAATCTATTCATAACTTGAGAGCACATAAAACACTATGGGTCTTTATTTTAATCATAACCTCCGCTGAAAATTAAGCTAGCATTTAAATAAATTCAGATTTGTATTTTTAAGAGAGCACTAACTTAAACATGCATAAATCAATTACAAAGATGAACAAAGCTGCAATTATAATCATATATCATCATGGCACAAATTTTGTAGCTTTTCCAAAGATATAATCAAGGTGGTGTCTTTATTAATGATGACATCAAGTTGAAATACAATCTGAAAATAAACTAACATGCTTGCTGAAATTTAAATAAAAACAGAAAAAACTACGCAAACACACATAAGCAAAAGCTGAAAATTACGAGAGAAAAAGAAAAGAAAAGAAAACTAAAGTTCCTAAATCTTCTAGTCCTCCGCCGGTGGTTGATGTTGATAGTCTTGATAATAATACCCTTGCTCATAATATGGTTGGACGCTTCCTCCGACGAATTGATTTGGCTCCACAAGGTGAAGGCGTCCGAGTTCAAAGGCAATATTTGCGTTGCCTTCACCGAGTTGAGCTGCGTTAGCTTGGATGGCTGCAATGTTTTGAGCATTTCTTGCAGCATACCCTCCAATAATGGCCATGCTTTGTTGTGGTTGGGGATGATGAGCGTAGGACTCCGCGAAGTCAGCGTTGGGCACAACATAATTTTGTGGGGGTACCGGTGCACCACCCCCATGCTTGTCCTTGTGACCCTCTCGTAATAACTTGGCGGAGGAGGGACCCCGCCGAATGGTTGCACATTGGGTTGTGCTCCACTCGCATGTGCGGAGGATGTTCCCTCCTCTACGATTCTTCCTCTTTTGTTCTTCCTTGCAGGGACAAGTAGTCCCTCTTCCAACCAATCTTCCCTTCCTTCGGTGAAAAGCCTAAGCCTCTCATTCGGAAGGGGTAGGTTCACTATGGCCAACCGATAACCTCCTCTCTCATCTCCACTAATGTATTTGCCTTGCCGCAAATACTCAAAACCGAGAGAGGTACCACGCAAAAGGTGAGCGGGGTTTCTAGCGATCCCCGGCCGCAAGGAAAAGGCCAACATGGAGAGGTAACACCCCGAACCAATATTACCCGCCCCCGATGTTGCTTCACAACACCAACGGTTGATCATGAGGTAAGAGGGGTCTATTGGCTGCCTGGCAATTAAAGCCGAGTATAGCCAATTCAACTCCGCGTCGGTCACCTTTGTTTCCTTCATCCTCCCCAATACCCTCTTGCACATCCAAGAGTGAAATATCCGGATAATGGGGTTGCGGATGCAATTGCGTTGTTGATGGGCTTCTCCGGAGATCATGTTCCAAAATCCCGCCAACGTGCCGGGTGGCACGTCAACTTTCTCCGGAGCTCCCTTGTGGAATCCAAGCGGCTCCCTAACGTGCTCGTAGGGAACCACTTGTTCGATTCCCTCCAAACGGAATGACAAGCTTTGCACCCCATCATCATCAACGATGGGTGCAATAGTCATCAAAATTTCCAAGGCGTAACCCAAATGGGTGTCCACCGATATTCCGTTGGAGAACTGCACCCATCCGAGGTGCCCCAACATATAGTATATGTCGGTGCAAAAACCCAAGGTGTAGAGTGCTTGGTCGTCGAGGCGACGTTCGGCACAAGCCTCTTCTCAAGATTGGCGAGCCTCTCCTCCTCCTCCGCCGACAAGATGATGAAGCCGTACGAAGAGTGTGTCGGGGGTGTAAGGAGGTGGTGCGGTTGAGCGAGTCGATCGTCGTGGTGGCGCGGGCTGCTCCTCCGTGTGCCCACGAGGTTCGGTGAACCTCATGGAAGTGCTTCTTGCAGCCCTCATACCACCAAGGAGGAGAGCATCGTTCCTCCTCGGTGACGCCGTATCCGTCTCTATGCTCCGGGGAGACTCGGAAACCGAGTGCCTTCTCGAAGACGTGGTTGATGACGGCTTGGATGACGACGAACTCTTCTTCTTGGAGAAGAGACTTGTGGTTTTCTTCCATGCGCACTCTTTTCTTCAACTAAAACTCCGGGTTGCAACCGGTAACTAGGCACTTAAACTCTTTGATTCGGATGTGGACTTTGAGTGGATTAAGGATGTGGATTTTTTTCTTGAGTCATCAAGCTTGGGAAGGTTGGCTATGTCTACGGAGGTTTTGAGCACACAAACTTGAACACACAAACAAAGGAAGGAGAGGGAAGCTTGCGCAGAAAACGGGAGCCGGGGGGGCTCCTTATGTAGGTGAGGCCGGCCTCGGTGCTCCTCCCCGTCTCGTCTTTCTTCCGGCACGATCATTTCACCTCTCGCAACTTTCCCCGCCCGCGTGCTCCACGAGTTGCACCGCCCAAACGCTCTCGTCCACTATTGGTCCTTCCACTTGATGCTTCATGTTTTGGGTCATGTCCATGCTCCCTAGCTCCACTTGCTTCACATGCCACCATGAAATTCCTACAAAGTTGATGCTTGCTGCCCACCATGCTTGTCCTTTGCATGTGGAATTGGTGAAAGTTGATGAAAGGGAATCCTATGGTGCATGCATGATTACTAGATTGCCTCCATTAAGGTGTGTTTAAGGTTAAGCATTCCTCTAATTCGAAATTTAAAATATTTTTCAGAGCCATGCAAGAGCTCGAACATAATTTTAGAGAAGTTTTTAAACCATTAAAAACAAATGCAAGTCGAAAATATTTTTTTTACGTCGATTTCGGTCTCACCGGTATAGTTTGCCTTCATTGGTTGAGAGCGAGACATTTTCCCGCTTGATCATGGGGGCATAGGTTTAGGTTCTAATTTTGGCTAGATAAGAAAGATTTTGAATAAAACAAAATTAGAATAGGCTTAGAAAAAATTCTAATCCTAGAGAAACCAATGATATAGATTTTTAAAACCAACCAAAAGTTTTGATTTCTAGGTTCACGCGAGTTCTACCACGTGCTGAATTTTATTAACACTTAAATATAAATCGTGGCTCTACTCGTGTGGTTTTAGCATGAAAAATAAGTCAACAACAGCACCATAATGAGGGTGAAAGGTTGAGTTAAGGTTCTGAAATTATTTGGTTGAGGGTTTCTCGAAAAGAAAAGAACAAACAAGCACATAGGAGGGTTCATGCAAAGGGTTTTTGATAAAGCAAACATTCAATCAAGAATTATGTCTCTAATATTGTTCAACCACTTCTAAGTCTAATGTCTTTGCGTAATAAAACTCAAAAACTAAATTATTAAAAAGACTCGAAAAACCTGGAATCGGGTTGTCCTCCCGTAGCTTATTCTTGACTTGACGAAACGGGTTGCCTCCCGCCTAGCGCTTCGTTTATAGTCCATGGCTAGACTTCTTCACTTGATTTCTCGGATCAACGCTCTTTGCGGGCGTTGCAATCTTGGGTACCCACTTTGGCTTAGTCAAATTTTTTTTTGGTCTTCACGGCGGCTTTGTCCTTGGTCTTGAAGGATGCAACAACTTCCTTGTGGCTCGGCATCTCGAACTCCGGTCCTTCGATCGTGATCTTCATGGTCTCTAGTGTGATCCTTCATCTCTCCCGAATGAGCTTGAGTAGCCTTCGCCGTCTTGGGACCTTGGAGTTGTCTCGGATATTCTTCTTTGTTACCCATCGGGCGCCCGGCAAGTTGTCCCACTTGCGTCTAGAATCTTCATCACGATGAACACTTCACGTATAGAGCTTCCGACCTCCGTCACCTTGCCATCTAAATTCTTCAATATTTTCCCCATAGCCTCGAACTTAGTGACGGCGTCCTCATTGATCTTAGCTTGGACATGGTCATACTCCACACACTCCTTGCATGAGGATCTTGCTTCGGCGGCCTTTAGGTGTTGAGCTTCTTTCTCCATCTCCATCTTCTCCATCCTCCTCTTAAGTAAACCGATATGCCACTCAAGGAATACGACTCGTATGCATTCAGCTCTCGCAATCGTCATGCGGATAGTTGAGACTTTGATCTTGAACGGCCTCCCGGCGTCTTGAAGGTTTATGATAGGTAGATCAACGATGTCGGGGTGCGCGGCGCTCCGGTGGTTGAGGTTGATCTTCCTTTGGACTTGGAGGTGGTGATTCCCTTGGAGATTTCGACGGTCCTTCGACTTCAACTTTTGAATCTAGGGTTTCCACCCCTTTAGCTTGTGTTGCATGTCACCTTTGCTCGTAAAGTTTTCCTGGATCATCCACAAAAAAGTTTGGGTTTCTTGGAGAGGTAGCCAACCATCTCCTAGGTTAGGGTTAGCAACAAGCAAAGTATGCAAAACTAGAAAGGAAAAATAAATCTATGAAAACTAGGGTTAGACAAACTAGATTAGATGTAATTTGAGGATGATCAAAGTTTAGTAGATGCAAAAAGAAAGACAAAAAGAAAACTGAAAATTACGAAAAGGCAATAAAAAACCAAATCTTGATCACTTGTTCCCGGCAACGGCGCCGGAAAAAGGGGCTTGTTGACGGTTAATAATTGTATCAAAGTTCGTTTGTGACTCGCAAGCGTACAAGTCTCCCGTCGTAGTCAAGGGACCCTTCTTCCCTCGAGTGGTGAACCCAAGGTATCGAATCCGTGGAACAAATGTGTGACGCAAGAGTTGATCTAGTAAAGCCAAGTAACTTCAATCTTTGGTAAAAGAGAAACCCTAATGCATCTAGATAAGAACACAAAACAAAGATAAATCTAATCTACTAAAGACCGGAGAAAACAAAGTAAGATTGGGTAGATAAACCGATCTAGAGGGATCGAGGTAAGCCTTTTGTTGAAGTTCCAAGCAAGAGAAGAAGTAGCAAATCGAATCTTAATAGAAGCCTCTTTAAATCGTGGTTTCCCGTCCAAATCCGAAAACATCCGCCTTTCGAGACCCTCGTTCGTCACAACGTATCCCTATTCATGCGGGGAGCTTAGGGCGAGTCAAAAGACAAGTCGAGATTCTTTCGGAAGATCCGGCGTGTACCTCTAGCCACCGCGGCTACAAGAACACCCTATGTAATCTATCTCGAGAATAGAATTGAAATAAGCAAAGCCAATCGAAAAACGAAATCTTCGAGGAAACACTTGATCGCTAGGAAAAGATTCAACTTGATAATTCAAATATAACAATGATACATACACAAGATCACCACCGGGATCCTTCCTTGATCTTGCTTCTAGCTCCGGGAACTCCGACGTGGTCTTCCGTGCAAGGTTCCCACGTCGGCTAGGGAAACCCTAGTCAACTAGCTCGACCCTCTCCTCTCCGACATGGTGTCCCTCTCTTCTCTCGCTTCTCGGCGGCCGAAGACGAAATCTTCCCCTGCGTGGCTCTCGGTCAGGGGACTATAAATAGCCCGATTGGCGGCTAGGGCAAAGGAGGGCGAATTTGGGCCCAAAATGGGCACCTGGGCCGACCGGACCGGGCCGGCCGGCGGCGGGCCCATTTAGGCCCGCCCCGTGGGCTCATTTGCCCCACGTCGGTTCCCTTGCTTCCTGGATGTTTCCCCCTTCGCATGTAGGTCCATGTCATCGGTTTCTCTCCGAATTGGACTCAACTCCTTGTCTTGCAAGATTCGGCACTTTTCCGGTCGGGTCCACGGAGTCCGTCGTCTTCTCGGATCAAGTCCCCGGCTTCTTGGAGTTAAGTTTGCTTCATTGCATGACTTGTTCGGGGGCTTCAAGGTCTTGTCATGAGGTGCTTGATGCACTTATCCCGAAAGTCTTGCATTCAACACTAAAACCCCGCATAAACATTAAACTCCAAAACCGACATGCACACGTGAACTTGTTGTCGGGGACAGCCCCTAGGGGTCCCCTTAAACAATGGGGAAACCCTCACTTAAACCCCGGCATCGAAACACGCTAAGCCTAACCATGCGGGTAACTAACCACGCGGGACATGGCCTACGCGGCGGGACTCCGGCGGCCCCCCAAGACGGCCCGCTTAGAAGACCCCTCGAGCGGGGCTCCGCCTCGCTCGAGGGCGCGCTCCTCCTCGAGCGGGCTCCGCCCCGATCGAGGGGCAACTCATCCCTCGAGCGGTTCCGCCCCGATCGAGGGGCAACTCATCCCTCGAGCGGTCCCGCCCCGCTCGAGGGCTCGCTCCCCCTCGAGCGGGTCTCGTCTCGCTAGAGGGTCTACCCCGCCCTCGGCGGGGCCCGCCACGCTCACGGGCGCCCCGCACGCGTGCGCCGGTCCCGTACACGGGCATTTAACGCCACGACGCCGCGGGACGGAGCCATCATGCGCCGGGGCTCGCACCCCGGTGCCGCCGCACCAACTCCCCGGGGAGGAGCCCATCCCCGCCACCGTGGAGATGGGACCGCGCGGTACGGCCGGTGTCGGCTCCGTGACACCGAGCGCCCACTACGGTACGGCTAACGCGCCCGACCCTCGAAAGGGGGCCGTGCGCACCCTCTATTTCACTTTCCCGTGACCCTACGGAGTTAGGTGGAGGGCGCTAGGCCGGTGGACAGCCATCCCGGTCAGCGCAACGGCGCGGCCGCCGTACCCACGCGTGCGGGCGCACGCCCGACACCGCGAGGAGCACGCCGGCGCGCGTAGCAACCACTCCGCTACCGCGGAGCGCGTTGGGAAGGAACGCCGTTCTGCCTGCTCCTGTGCCCCGTACCAGCCGTCATCAGCACCTCCCTCGAAGCCTATCAGAGGACGCCACCGCCATCTACCGCCCTCCTACCCTCGAACCGCCCTTTGTTCGGGTACGGGATAGGCCATCATGGCCGGACCGCAGCGAAGATCGTCCGGACGGCCGCCCACTCTACGGCGTAGCACGACGTGCACCCCCACGTAGGCGGATAGCGCGGCGTGCATGTAACTCGCCGCCCCCTTGGCCTATAAAAGAGGAGGCGAGCCCCCGGTGCGGGGGGACGGACAAACGAGCACGACACAACACACCGTGCACTCACTCTCTCATTCTCCCACAACATCTTCGGCCACTCCACCGGGGACTTGGAAGTCACGCTTCCTCTCCCGCCTTGCTTGTACTTGCCCCACTACAAGCACCCCGGTGCCGAGCAATATAGTGCCACGAGCACGCCCCTGTCGGGACGTACGGCCCCCTCGGCGGGAACCGGGATAAAACCTTGTGTCATTTGTTGCTTGGCATCGACCATTGAGGGATAGACCTAGGCGGCCGACTGCGGTTAGTGTCGGGACCATATTCCGCACCGACGGTTGGCGCCCACCGTGGGGCAAACAAGCGCCTAAGGTCATTCCGCAAACTCCCTCCATGGTGATCCGCACCGAGTACCGTGCTACGCGCTACAACATGGGTAGCTCGGACCCTCTCCCGTGGGTTCGAGATCCGCTTCGGGGACACCGAACTTCCGGGCCACGGGGAACGGCTATCTCATGTGCCTCACCAATCGTGAGGAGCTTCGCGCGCGGCGCGAGCCGAGTCCGCTACGGTCTCCGCCGCACGCACGACACCGGCGCGGACGCCCGCGAGCACGGATGCGCGGGCCCGTCGACGCCGCGCCGCCGTCGTCGCTTTGGGCTACGCTCACACCGGGCGCGGTCCGGCGGCGGCGGCCGAGCGCGCCGCCGCCCAACGCGGTGCGCCCACCGTCACGACGGCCGCCACCGCCCGGCGGGGCCGCGTGCGATCTCGGACCACGCATCCCCATCGGGCTGCGTGGCGCCACGACGGCCCATAACGCCAACGTGAACACGACGATGCGCGGGTTCCACCCCGGCCGCCACGTCTTCGTCGCTAGGGACCCCGGCACCTCGCAGCGGACGAGTCGTCCCCGGGCTCCGTCGACACGATGCCGCCCGCCAACCGCCACGGGTACGCGGAGTGGGACCTCTCCGGCGTGCGGACCCGGTCGCGTTCGGGGCGCTTCCTCGACGCCACGGACTGCGGGTTTGGTGCTCCGACGACTCCGGCACGGGAGCTACGACCCCCACGCGGGAGTGTTGCGCCGTCATCACCAACGACCCGGCTAACGCCGCCGGTGCGGCGGGCGCGGGAGACGGAGAAGTCACGCCCTCGCCCCCGGGGATCGCCGCGCGCGCGGCCGCGGGGCCGAGCGCTCTCGCCGGAGCCGACGTCGACGCACGGCCCGGCCCAAGCCCGCGAGCTCGAGGCCAAGGCGGCGGGGAGGAATACGGACGGTACGGCTACTCCGTGCCTCGATGGCGGGGGAGGCCTCCGCGCGCGGCGAACGTGCGCGGGAGCCGGGCCGACAAGTCCGCGACCGCCTCAACACCGCTCCCCAACGCGGACAACGCGGACGTCCCGCCGCGAGCAAGCCGAGAAGCTCGTCGCCGCCGCGGCGCCGCTACGGGCCATGCCGGCACCCTCGACCCCCGAGGCTCGAGATATGCACCGCGAGGTGCAAACCCTCATCGAGCAAGCGGCCGTCCAACAGGCCGAGAGCTCGGCCTCACGCATTCGTCAACGGGGGGGGGATGCGCGGGGCGATGAAGCCGCACCGGGGAGGCGAACCCTCGGTGCACGCGAGCCACCCCTGCCGACCGGGGACGCACGCCGGCCAAGGAACGACTCCTTGACACGCGCGGAGGCACCGGATGGCGACGCCCGCAACGTCATCAACGCCGGCGCACCGGCAAGGCGGATGCGCGTGTGGCAAGGGGCTACCACCCTCGAAGGGGTGGACGCTACGACGGCGGTGAGGATCGCTCCCCGACACGGAGCCCCGGGCACCCGTGTGTTCAGCCGGGAGATCCGCACGGCGGCGTTCCCCCAGCGCTTCCGTCAGCCCTCGACAATCGTCAAATACAACGGGGAGACGGACCCCCGCGTCTGGCTCAACGACTACCGCCTAGCCTGTCGCTGGGCGGGGCCACCAACGACGAAGTGATCATCCGCAACTTGCCCCTGCATCTGGGCGACGCGGCCCGGACATGGCTCGAGCACTTGCCCGCCAGCCAGATCCATAACTGGGACGATCTAGTCCACACGTTCGTGGGCAACTTCCAGGGCACGTACGTGCGCCCTGGGAACTCCCGGGACCGCGCTCCCCGCACACGAAGCCCGGCGAGTCGCTGCGGGACTTCATACGGCGCTTCTCCAAGCGCCGCACGGAGCTCCCCGGCGTGGCACGGTCCCCGAGATCGTGCACGCGTTCCTCGAGGGCACCACGTGCCGGGACCTTGTGCGCGAGCCGGGACGCGGCCCCGCCCACGGACTCAAACGAGCCGTTCGACATCGCCACCGGCTTCGCCTCGGAGAGGAGGCCGTGAGGGCAATCTTCGATCCTAATGCTGACTTGTGGAAGGAAGTACGAGGGGAGGAGATGTATTCTATTATGTCTAATAACTTGGGAAGTCGTTGAACGTCCTTATTGGTGCAAACCTATAGGATGTAAATGGGTGTTCAAGAAAGGCGCAAGCTTGATGGTACTATTGAGAGGTACAAGGTAAGGCTTGCGTTGATGGATAAAAGACGTTTCCACCTACGATCCGAAGTAAGCGTACGGACCGACACCTTTTTTCACCATGATTCCCAATGTTCTTGTCAATCCGCGAAGCAAGGGGATTTATGCGTTTGACCTACCTCTACTCACTAACTACTCAAACTCTAACTATGATTAGACTAGAAAACGACTACACTACACTAGAGAGAATAATTAAGCTAACAAGATAAAAGACACTCGCCCATGGGTCTATGATACTTGAACATGCAACCGGCGAAAACATGAAAACCGATCTAATCTATCGGGGGTTGTGTCCACAATTTCGCCCTTGCCCTCCCCCCCCCGTACCGTCACTACGCGAGGTATTCGTGACTAGACCTATGATGGACACGCGTATTGAATGGATCCAAGGGAGCATTGGAGCTCTTACTTCCTTCACGCATGGTAGCTAACCTTAAGCAACAAAGCATATTCAACACATGATGATAGATAGATGTTCCAACAAAGTAGCGATTACATCTCAAGATCGACATAAACCCATGGACAAATGAGAAGACTGCCCAATCAAGGTGCTAGACATGGCACCGTTGATCATGGTGATGCTTCCGACTGCGTCTTCCTCTTCTCCACTTGTGGGTGCTTCTTTCGAGATGGGCGATCCTCTCCGAGATCTCCCTCCCTCTCCGTAGCTTGTGGATGGACTCTCGGTGCGAATGGCTCTCCCTTGCGAATGGCGGCGCCTCTAGGACTTTAGGGTTGAAATCCTTCTGATGCAAGGAAGGGGGCCGAACCAACCCTGAGTGGGTCAAGCCACGGACCGGGGCCGACCGTGGAAGGACCGAATGACGAACCGTAGAGGGAGGGAGTGAATGGGAGCCGATATAAATTCTTCTCAAAGGAGATAGAGGCTCGAACAAGATGAACACGGCTTCCAACACACGTGTCCGACTCACTACCCAAGTTGGCCAAGACCACACAGTCACTGGAGTGCTACTGGTCCTATGAACCAACATACAACTTCACAAACCCGAGAACGCAAGCCGAACACAATTCCAGCTCTCCACTGGCTCATATCTGGTCGTGGGGCCTTTGTGGCACATCATCAGACTGACCGACAAGAAATTCTTGTGGTTTCCCACAAAATATCCCCTGACACGAAGCCGGTGCAGCAGTAGGCGCACTGTTGTGTGACCTAGTCAAGTGCCAGGAAAACCTCAGGCCCCCCACGAAACAGTGCCCACCGAGCCTCAAACACTGCAACTTCGAAACAAAGAGTGAACACGAGACGCTCAAAGCGTAAATCACCCAAACGTTCACCCGAGCAAAAACCCAACTCGGGTCTGCACCGCCGTAATGTGTGAGAGGCACCGGCCGTACCGTTGTGGCTCGAGCTCTCGTGCCGAACAACACCCTAGTCAACTCCCCCAACCAACTCCCGATCTCCCCGAATCGCTCCACCCCCCCCCCCCCCCCCCCCCCCCCCCCCCCCCCCCCCCCCCCGCCTACAGGCCGAGGACCCGACGCATCGATCCCTCACCCGCGCGCCGGCCGTCAAGGGCGCCGCGCCCGGGACAAGCACGGCGGCGGCGCGAGCTCGCAAGGCCCTGCCGGGGCCTCGAGGCCCCGGCCGGCAGATCGCCCCGCCGCGGCGCAGCTCAGAGGTCGCCGGGGCGGCCGGCGCCGCCGTCGGGAGACGCAGCCGCGGCGGCGGCCGTGGTGGAGGTGCAGCCCGCGCGAGGTCGCCGCCGTGGAGGCGCGGCCCGCCGCGCCGCCGGCCGCAGAGGAGGCGGAGCGCGCGCAACCCCGTGGCGGCGCCCGTGGACGCGCGCACGGCCGGGAGGTGGCGGCCACGCGCGCCACGACGGCGCCCGCGGCCACGGAGGCGCAGGGAGGTGCCGGCGGAGGCGCGCGCAGCGGCCGCGCCCGCCGTGCGACTCTGCAGCGGAGGTGGTGGAAGTCTCGACGACTCTCCGCCGCCCGGGTGGAACCGCGGGGCCACCGGCCCACGAACTCCCCCGAGCCCCAGAGGGGGCCCTCGTGAGGCGCGCACGAGGGTCACATGGTGGTGGGGGGCCGAGGACACCGGGCCGAGGCCTCGTCCTCCCGCCGCCGCCGCCCCCGCCCGGTGGAGGGGGCCGTCGAGGATCCCCCCGCGTTCGCCGACGCCGGGGGAGCAGGAGCTCCGGGGCGAGCTCCGAGCCATGGCGCCACGCTCAACCGCGCGCCGAACGAGGCGCCGCGGGTCCATGGCGGTCCCGCGTGGCTCGTCTTCCGTGTGAGCCGTGGCGTCGCTCGTTCTTTCTTCTCGTCTTCGTGTGTCGCTTTCGTGCCGTAGTGCTTACGGAATTTGGTGTGTGGATGCCAGAGCTCGAGCGCCGCGCCCACGACAAGTACGATGCGTTCGACCGGTGAACGCCGAGGTCCACCACCTCCGGGAGCGGTGCAGCCGCTTTCGACGCGCTTGCCGACGCCCTTAGGGACGCCGGACGACCGGGCCGGCGTACCGGGCCCCGGCTCGGCCCGACGAGCTCCCCGAGAGCTCGAGGCAGACACGCGCGTCGCTCGAGCCTCGAGCGGGTCCGCGCGGCCCTCATCGATCGCGATGAGGCGCCGTGGAATGCGCGCGCGGACTCTGGAGAAGACGCGGACGCCGGCCGCCAACCGGGAGGCGGAGGTGGCCACCGCCGCGCCGAAACCCGGGAGCTCCGCACGCCGCCGAGGGGGCGCAGCGCACAGCCGCCGGCCGAGGAGCCGGGCGCGCGGGCTGGAGCAACCGCGCCAAGGAGGCCGACGACCCGAAGGCCGCCCTCGACGCCAAGGCCGCGGCCCTCGTCGCCGCCGAGGAGCAGCCTCCAGCAAGAGCGCATCGCCCGCCAAGGGGCCGAGGGGCGGCTCCAGCGAGAGCAGTGCCGCCCTCGTCAACGCCCGTGCGCCGCCGGGAGCAGGAGCGCGTTGCCCACGAGGTGTCGCGAAGTCCTTGGCGGATCGGGACGCCAAGCTCTCCAAGGTCGAGGGCGAGGTCATCGTGCTCACGCATTGCGAGCGCGAACCGAGAGATGGCCCTCCAGAGCAGCAGGCGAGGCCGCCAGGCGCCTCGAGCCGGGCGGCCGAGGCCGAGCGCCGCGCCCTCGAGATGGAGAGGAAGCAAGTCGAAGGTGAGCCACTGTTTGACTCTTGCTTGTTGGTTTTTCGTTTGGGAACTCGCATTCCCTTTTTCTGATTTCTTTCTTGCCTTGGCGTTTCCAGGCTTGCGCACCGCTCTGGGGCACGCGGCTGAGCGGCCGAGGCGCTGCAGGCTTCCTACAACTCCTCCGAGCAGAGTCGCGGAGCCGCGCGATGCGGCCCTCGAGACCTGCCGCGTCGTCGAGGAGGGCGAGGCCCGTGCCGGCAGCCTCCCTCGGCCGCCCGTCCGCGTGCCCTTGGTGGCCATGTCACCGAGCGGATGCGCCGGCGCCGCATCCGGGCGTCCGTGCGTCCCCTGAGTGGTGCGGTCCCACCACGAGGTCAACTTCGAGGCGCCGGCGGAGGCCACGTCGTCCCCAGGGTGTCGAGGACGAGGTGGCGGGCGGAGCGTGTGGATGCGCTCGCCGCCGACGCCGGGCCGGTCGCTCGGGCCGAAGCCTCGAGGACCTCTTCCCGTCGCCGCCGACGCCGCCGCTCCTCCCGCCCTCGAGCTACGGCACTTGGCCCATTTTGATGTGTACGCGTACCTCGCCCGTGGCCTTTTGTAAATGAACAATTTGTTCTCGGGACATAAACTTTTGCCGTAATGAAGTCAGAGATCACGCTTTTTGTTTCTCCTTCTTCCCGAGTAGATTCTAGTTAGAAGTTCGATTGGCGTGGTGCCCGCCGGGTTGGAGGCGAGAGAGAAGGGCCATATCCACGCGCGTAGGCTATCTTCCTCGTCTCGGACGCTCCTTCCGCTAGTGCCGCCTCGCGCCCCGTTCGAATCGTGGCTCGAGGTCGAAGTAGGGAACAAACTTAGCGCGTGTTGTTTTGTTTTTTGGCGCGAAAAAATGGGACCATTTTGGGGGGGGGTGCCCCCCGCGGGTAGCCGCCGAGGGTAACTTGCGTTTTCGGGGAAAGCCGAGTTATCCTTTTCATTAGACTTGAAGTATTTACATATCGTCGCCGCGAAGCGGGGCGTTGGCGATGTGATTTTTACAACAAAGATACTTGGAAAATCCTAGCTAAGGGTAGAAGCGACGTAGGCCGTTGGATGTTCCAAGCGTTAGTGAGCTCTTCACCGTCCTCGGTGGCCGCCTTGTATGTGCCCGGCTGAGTACCTTCACCACGACGAGGGTCCCCTCCCATGGGGGCGACAACTTGTGGCGCCCTCGGTTATCTTGGCGCAGCCTTAGGACCGCATCCCCTTCACCGAAATCCCTTCGACGTATCCCCGCATGCTCGGTAACGTCGTAGGGACCGTTGATACCTCGCGAATGCATCAAGGCTACGAGGCGTGCCTCGTCCCCGGTCCACACGAGTCCTCGGCGGCTCGTTGGTTAGCATCCTCGTCGTAGCCTCGAACCTCGGAGCGATCCGTATTCCAAGTCCGGGGGGGCCGGCCTCCGCGCCATGGACTAGGAAAAACGGGTGAACCCGTGGCTCGCTGGGGTGGTCCTTTGGCTCCACACAATGCCGCCGGTAGTTCTTGGAGCCATTTTCGCCGCTTGTTGAGCCGGTCGAACTTCCGGGCTTGAGGCCCCGTAGGATCATGCCGTTGGCACGCTCCACTTGGCCGTTGGTCCGTGGGTCTGCGTGCACACGCCCAATCCACGCGGATGTGGAACTTGTCACGAGAACTCAAGAACTTCCGCCGTGAACGCGGGACCCATAGTCTGTGATGATGGAGTTTGGCACTCCAAAGCAGTAGACGATGTCGGGGAAGAACGTGACCGCCTGCTCACCCCTTAAATTCGTGATGGGGCGCACCTCCACCCACTGGGAGAACTTGCCAATTGCGACCAGTAGGTGGGGTGAAGCCCCCGGCGCCTTCCACAGGCCCGACGATATCCACCCCCCACACGGCGAACGGCCATGTTACGGGGATGGTTTGCGAGGCATGAGCGGCAAGTTGACTTGCGGGCATAGAAGCGGCACCCTTCGCAGTGCGCACGATCTCGGCCCGGGCGTCCGCAACCGGTGAGGCCGCAAAAGCCCCGGCGAAACGCGGGCGCGCGAGGGGCGGGTGCGGCGTGTGGCCACAAATCCCCGCGTGGATATCCCGTAGGAGCTCGCGCCCCTCAGGAATGGGCACACACGCCGCAGGATGCGAGGCGCGCGCTCGTACGCTCGCCGTCGACGAGGGTGAAAGATTTGGCCATCCCCGGCGATGCGCCCAGCCGCGGCCCGTCCGCGGGGAGTTCCCCTCGAGCGATCCGGGCGATGTACTTTCGCGCCCTCCCTCTTGGGCGAGGGGCGGGTCGATGTCCATTGCGTCGGCCTCGTGGGAGCCGTACCCGTTGAGGAGGGAGAGCACGCACGCCTCGTCGAGGGGTCCTCATCCATGGGTTCCGCACCCGCCGGATTCCGAGGGAGCCCCCGAGGGTCCGTCGTGACTCGAGGGGTGAGGCTCGAAAGCGAGCGAGGGTTGCGCGATGTCGCGCGCGAAAACGTTCGGGGGGATGGTGATCCCGCCCGACGCGATCTTCGCGGCTCGTCCGCCTCCTCGTTGTACCCGCTGTGGTACATGGTTAAGCTCGATGCCGTAGAACTTGTCTTCGAGGGCCCGCACGGCTTTGCGCAGGCCTCCATCTTGTCGGCATGCGGCGCCCTCGCGTTCTTCATGACTTGATCGATCACGAGTTGCGAGTCCCCTCGCACGTCGAGGAGCGCTTGACGCCCAACTCAGTGGCGATTTTGAGGCCGCAGAGAAGGGCCTCGTATTCGGCCATATTGTTGGACGCGGGGAAGTGGAGGCGCACCGCGTAGCGCATGTGCTCCCCGAGGGGCGACACGAAGAGAGGTGCCCGCGCTCGCTCCCGTTTTCATCACCGAGCGTCGAAGAACGGAGTCCAAAGACTGCGCTTGGATTTGTGGGGGCGGCACGCGTGTCCGCCCACTCGGGCCGACGAAATCCGCCAAGATTTGCGATTTGATGGCCTTGCGCCGGGCGTAGGCAAGCGTTTCGCCCATCGCCTCCACGACCATTTGGCAATCCTTCCCGCGGCGTCGGGGTTGCGGATGATCTCTCCCGCCGGAAAGGAAGAAACCAGCGTGACGGGTGGGCCTCGAAGTAGTGACGAAGCTTGCGCCGCGCAAGGACTACCGCGTACAGCGCCTTACGGACACCGGGGGTAGCGCGTCTTTGTGTCCGAGAGGACCTCGCCGATGTAGTAGAGCGGCCGCTGCACGGCAAGGCATGCCCTTCCTCCGCGCGCTCCACAACGACCGCCGCGCTCACCACCCCGGGTGGTCGCGCCACGTAGAGCCGCAGGGGGCCCGCCGTCCCGGGGCGGCGGAGGATCGGGTGTGTGTTAGGGACGCCTTCGCCTTGTCGAGCGCATCCCGGGCCTCGCGTGGTCCGGGAGAAGCGCTCGTGCTTCCTGAGGAGGCTGTAGAGGGGAGGCCCTTCCTCACCGAGTCGCGAGATGAAGCGGCCAAGGCGCAAGGCACCCCAACACCTTCTCGCACCCCTTTGAGGTCCCGGATCGGACCCATCTGCTCGAGGGCCGCGACCTTTTCAGGGTTGGCCTCGATTCCCCGCTGGGAGACGATGTATCCCAGGAGCATGCCCTCGCGCACTCCAAAGACACACTTTTCGGGGTTTAATTTGACCCCATTGGCCCGTAGGCAATTGAACGCGACGCCAAGGTCGCCAACCAGGTCGTCCGCCTTCCGGGGTTTTACGACGATGTCGTCCACGTAGGCTTCGACCGTCCGCCCGATGTGATCCCCCAAAAACGTGCCGCATGCGCCGCCGGTATGTTGCACCCGCGTTTCGAGGCCAAACCCGCATCGTGACGTAGCGGGAACGTCCCGAACGGTGTGATGAACGAGGTCGCGAGCTGGCTCGACTCTTTCATCTTTATTTGGTGGTACCGGAATAGGCGTCAAGGAAACAGAGCAATTCGCACCCAGTCGCCGAATCAACGATTTGATCAATGCGTGGCAAAGGAAAAGAAACTTTTGGACATGCTTTATTAAGACTAGTGTAGTCTATACACATCCGCCACTTCCCATTCTTCTTCTTTACAAGCACGGGATTAGCTAGCCACGTAGGGTGGAATACTTCCTTGATGAATCCGGCCTCGAGAAGCTTCCGCAGCTCCGCTCCGATTGCCCGTCGCCGCTCCTCGTCGAAGCGGCGCAGCCCGCCGCCGCACCGCGGGCATTTGGCAGATGTCATGGGAGTGCTCGGCGACTTCCCCTCGTGATGCCCGGCATGTCCGAGGGGCTCCACGCGAAGATGCTCTGCGTTGGCGCGAGGAAGTCGACGAGCACCGCTTCCTGAGTTGGGGGTCGAGGGTGGAGCTGACCCTCAACGCCTTGCCCTCGGGGGCGAGGGGGTCGAGGGGGACCCCTTTTGGTCTCGCTCCGCGGCCCGAAGGTGCCGACGTGCTCGCGGCGGAGTTGAGGTCGTCGTTGACCATCTTCTCCAGCGTGTTCACCAGCGCTTCATCCAGCGCCAGTGCCTCTGCGTGCTCCACGCACTCGACGTCGCAGTCGAATGCGTGCTCGATGGACGACCCGACGGTGATGATGCCGTTTGGCCCGGGCATCTTCATCTTCAGGTAGGTATAGTTGGGGACCGCCATGAATTTGGCGAGCGGAGGTCACCCAAGTATAGCATGGTAGGCCCCTTTGAACCCCACCACCTCGAAGGTGAGGGTCTCCTTGCGGAAGTTCTTAGGGGTGCCAAACCGCACCTGGCAGGTCGATCCGCCCGAGGGGCTGAACCCCGCTTGCCGGCGCGATGCCGTGGAACGGCTTCGTGCCGGGCCGCACTCGGTCCAACCCGATCCCCCATCGGAAGCGCAATGTATGCGCGAAGAGGATGTTGAGGCCATCGCCCTCCGTCCATAAGGACCTTCGAAAACCGGCGTTCCCAATGATGGGATCGACCACTAGCGGCACCGGCCCGGTTGGGGATGCGGTTTGGGTGGTCATCCCGGCGAAAGGTGATGGCGTCCTCCGACCAATTGAGGAAGGCCGGAGGCGCCCTCTCCGCGGCGAGGACTTCGTGCCGCTCCTTCTTGCGCCGTTGCCGGGTCGACATGTCGACGGTAGGTCCCCCAAAGATGAGGAACACATTTTCGACAAGCAGGAAGCCGCCCGCGTCGCCATCGCCTCCGTCTTTCTTGGCCTCCGCTCCTTCGCGGCGGCACGGCCATAGAACTTCTTGAGCATATCGCATCGCTCAAGAGTGTGGTTCACGGGAGTCTTGTGGTAGGGACATGGCTTCTTCAAAGATGTCGTCGAACACCCCCGGCCTCAGGGAGCCGGCCGAGGGCCCCGTCGAGCCGGTCGGGGTCAGCCGAGGGCCTCGCCGTTGCCGCCGTTGCGCCTCGCTCGCGCGCCCGCGGCGCGGCTTCTTTCCCTTCTTGCCCCGCTTGTCGTTGCGGTGAGGCTCCTTGGACCCGTCGCCCTCCGCGGCGTGTCCTCCGAGCGCTTGCCCTTCGTCGCCGAAGATCGCCCCCACGGCCTCCTCCCCGAGGCGAAGCCGGTGGCGATGTCGAACAGCCTCGTTGGAGTCCGCGGCGGGCCGCGTCCCGGCCCTCCCGCACGAGGTCCCGCACGTGGTACCCTCGAGGAAGGCGTGCACGATCCTGGACCGCGCCACGCCGGGGAGTCTCCGTGGGCCGCTTGGAGAAGCGCTCGTATGAAGTCCCGCAACGACTCGCCGGCTTCCGTGCGGTGAGCGTAGGTCCCATGAGTTTCCGTGGCGCACGTATGTGCCCCGGAAGTTGCCCACGAACGTGTGGACTAGATCGTCCCGGCTATGGGATCCGTCGGCGGCAAGTGCTCGAGCCACGTCCGGCCGCGCCGCCAAGGTGCGGGGGCAAGTTGGGCGGATGATGACCTCATCGTCGGTGGCCCCGCCCACCGGCAAGCCAAGCGCAGTCGCGGGAGCCGGACGCGGGGTCCGTCTCCCCGTTGTACTTGACGATCGTCGAGGGTTGGCGGAAGCGTTGGGGGAACGTCGCCGCGCGGATCTCCCCGCCCGAACACACGGGTGCTCGAGGGCTCCGGTGTCGGGGAGCGATCTTCGCCGCCGTCGTAGCGTCCACCCCGTCGAGGGTGGTAACCCCTTGCCGCTCGTGCGTCCGCCTTGCCGGTGCGTCCGGTGTTGATGACGTTGCGGTGTCACCATCCGGCGCCCGCGCGCGTCGGGCGAGTCGCTCCTTGGCCGGTGTGCGCCCTCTGCTCGGTGGGTCGCCCCGCGTGCACCGAGGGTTCGCCTCCCGTGCCGCTTCATCGCCCCGCGCGTCCCCCTTGTTGGCGGATGCGTGAGGCCGAGCTCTCGGCCCGTTGGACGGCCGCTTGCTCGATGAGAGTCCGCACCCTCGCGGTGCATGTCTCGAGCCTCGGGGGGTCGAGGGTGCCGCATGGCGCGCAAGCAATGCCGCGGCGGGGCCGATGAGCTTTTGGCTCGCCCGCCGAGGGGCGCGTCCGCGTTGTCGACGTTGGGGACGGTGTTGATGCGGTCCCGACCGTCGGCCCAGCTCCCCCGCGCGCGTTCGCCGCGCGCGAGGCCTCCCCCGCCATCGAGGCGCGGAGCGCCCGCACCGTCCGCATTCCTCCGCCAACTTTGCCTCGAGCTCGCGGCTTGGGCCACCGTGCGTGCGTCGACGTCGGCCCCCAGCAGAGCGCTTGGCCCCGTGGCCAGCGCGCGCGGCGATCCCCGGGGCGTGCGTGACTTCCCCGTCTCCGGCGCCTACCGCACCGGCGCATTGGCCGGGTCGTTGGTGATGACGGCGTAACACTCCCGCGCGGGGTCGTAGCTCCCGTGCCGGGAGTCGCCGCGGGGCAGCCAAACCCGTAGTCCGTGGCGTCAAGGAAACGCCCGAACGCGACCGGGTCCCGCACGCCGAGAAGTCCCACTCGCGTACCCGTGGCGGTTGGCGGGTGGCAACGCGTCGATGGAGCCCGGGGACCACTCGTCGGCCATTGAGGCACCGGAATCCCCGGCGACGAAGACGTGGCGGCCGGCGGGACCCGCGCATCGTGGTGTTGACGTTGTTGTTGTAGGCCGTCGTGGCGCCACGCAGCCCTCGATGGGGATGCGCGGTCCGAGACCGCACGCGGCCCGCCGGGGCGGTGGCGGTTGTCGTAACGGTGGGCGCGCCACTTTGAGTGGCGGCGCGCGCCGCCCGCCGCCGCCGGGGACCGCGCCCGGCGCGAGCGCCGTCCCGAGCGACGACGGCGTCATGGCGTCGATGGACCCGCGGCATCCGTGCCCGCGGGCGCCCGCGCCGGTGTTGTGCGTGCGGCAGGGGTCCGGCGGACCCGTCCGGCGCCGCGCGCGGAGTTCCTCACGATTAGTGAGGCGCATGAGATAGCCGTTCCCCCGTGGCCCGAAAGTTCGAGTCCCCGAAACGGATTTCGAACCCGGCCGGGGAGGGGGTCCGAGCTACCCATGCAAGTAGCGTGTAGCACGGTACTCGTGCGGATCACCATGGAGGGAGTTGGCGAAATGACCTTAGGCGCTCGCTTGCCCCACGGTGGGCGCCAACTGTCGGTGCGGAATATGGTCCCGACACTAACCAGTAGATAGCGCCGTGGTCTATCCCTCAATGGTCGATGCTAAGTAACAAGTGACACAGAGGTTTATCCTGGTTCCGGCCGAGGGGGCCGTACGTCCAGCAGGGGCGTGCTCGGGGCACTATATTACTTAGCACCGGGGGTGCTTGTAGTGGGGCAAATACAAGCAAGGCGGGAGAGGAAGTGTAGCTTCCAAGTCCCTGGAGGAGTGGCTGAAGATATTGTGGGAGAATGAGAATGAGTACGTGGTGTGTGAAGTGTTCTTGTGTCTCTGTTCGTCCGTCTCCCCCCGCGGCTGGGGTTCGCCCCCCCTTTTATAGATCAAGGGGGAGCGGGTTACATGCGCGCCGCGCTACCTAGCTATGTGGAGAAGCGCGACGTGCTACGGTGTAGAGTGGGCGGCCGTCCGGCGATCCCCGCAGCCGATCCGGTCATCATGGCTCGACTTGTACCCGAACAGAGGGCGGTTCGAGGGTAGTAGAGCGACGGGTGGCGGTGATGTCCTCCGATGGGCTCGAGGGCGGTGCCGACGCAAGCTTGCACGGAGCAGGGCGGGGCAGAACGGCGTTCCTTCCCAACGCGCTTCACGTGGCCGGAGTCGCCGCGCGGGGGTCCCGCGTGCGCCCGCACGCGCGGGCACGGCGGCCACGCGCGCGCGCGTTGGTCGTGATGGCAATCCACCGGCCTAGCGCCTCCACCTAACCCCGTAGGGTCACGGAAAGTGAAATTGAGGGTGCGCCCGCCCCCTTCGAGGGCCCGGCGCGTTAGCCGTACCGTAGTGGGCGCGCGTGTCACGGACCGACACCGGCCGTACCGCACAGCTCCCCTCCCCACGCGGGTGGGGATGGGCTCCCTCACCGGGGAGTTGGTGTGGCGGCACCGAGGCGCGAGCCCCGGCGCATGATGGCGCCCGTCTCCCGCGGCGTCGTGGCGTTAAATGCCCGTGTACGGGGCCGCGCACGCGTGAGGGGCACCCTCGAGCGTGGCGGACCCCGCCGAGGGCGGGGCGTACCCTCGAGCGAGGCGGAGCCCGCTAGAGGGAAGTGCGCCCCTCGAGCGGGCGAAGCCCGCCCGAAGGGAGCGCGCATCCTCGAACGAGGCGGAGCCCGGTCGTGGGGATCCTTACGTGGGCCGCCTCGATGGGCCGTCTGGAGTCCCCCGTGGGCCGTGTCCCGCATGGTTAGGCACCCGCATGGTTAGGCTTAACGTATTTGGGTTTCGTTGCGGGCTTTAAGTGAGGTTTTCCCCCATTGTTTAAGGGGACCCCTAGGGGTCGTCCCCGACAAAAGAGGGAGAGAATGGGATGGTTGTGAGGAACAAGTCCGGACTTGTTGCTCGTGGGTTTAGTCGAAGGAGGGGATTGACTATGAGGAGACCTTTTCTCCCGTGGCCCGTCTTGAGGCGATTCGGATCCTTCTAGCCTTTGCCGTGGCTAAAGGGTTCAAGTTGTTTCGTATGGACGTGAAGAGTGCTTTTCCGAATGGGGTCATAGAGGAGGAGGTGTATGTGAAGCGAACCCACCGGGTTTGAGAGCGAGTTGTACCCACACAGGGTATACAGGTTGAAAAGGGCTCGTATGGTTTGAAACAGCGCGCCCGTGCTTGGTATGGGAGATTGAGAGGTTTTCTCGTTGCTGCAGGTTTTGTTATGGGTACCGTGGATAGGACTTTGTTTCTCCTCAAGCATGGAAATGACTTGTTGATTGTTCGTTGATATACGTGGATGATATTGTCTTTGGTGGCTCGTCACATAACCTTGTCGCCAAGTTTGCGGATGAGATGAGAAGGGAGTTCGAGATGAGCATGATGGGCGAGTTGCGTATTTTCTCGGCCGCAGATCAAGCAACCGAAGGATGGAACGTTCGTGCACCGGACCATTTACACAAAAGACATGCTAAGGAAGTTCCGTATGCAAGATGTGAAGCCGATGTCGACTCCCCATGGGGAGTACGGCCACTTTGGATGCGGATGAGGACGGAGAACCAAGGGACCGACGGGAGCACAGGAGCATGATCGGCTCCCTCCTCTACTTGACGGCGACGAGGCCGACATACAGGCTCGCCGTTTGTCCGTGCGCTCGTTTTCAGCTTCGCCGAGGACATCACATCGACAAAGCCGTCAAGAGGATTTTCGTGTACCTCCACCCCCGGTCTTGGCCTTTAGTATTCTTCCTACTCGACTCTTTCTCTTAATGGTTTTTCCGATGCGGATTTTGTCGGTTGTCGAGTCGAGAGGAAGTCTACTTCGGTACTTGCCGCTCTTGGGTCTTCGTTGGTCTCATGGTCTTCCCGCAAGCGCCTAGTGTATCTCGCCTACCACCGAGGCGGAGTATGTTGCCGCCGCGAGTTGTTGTTCCTACCGTTGTGGATTTCATACACTTTGAGAGACTTTGGTGAGGAGTGCACCGGATCCCACTTCTTTGTGATAGCACCAAGGCCATAAGCGTAGCCAAAAACCCAGGTGCTTCACTCCGTAACCAAACATATAGAAGTGAGGTATCATTTCTTGAGGGACAATGTGGAGAAAGGAACCATTGTGTTGAGCCATGTCCCTACCCAAGATCGCCTAGCCGACATCTTTACAAAGCCTCTCGACCAAGCTACATTTGTGCGCTTGCGGGGGAACTTGGGGTTTGTTGCCCTTTCTAGTTGATTCTTGTGGGATTTCCTTTTTGTATCATATGTATCATACCATGTTTACTTTGATGTATATACATGCTTTGCTTGATGTACAAACCATGGTAGGATAGCCATCTTGTCATATATCATGTTGCATTTGTATCATATTGCATCTTAGGATGATGAGCTTCTTTCATATGCCATATTTGAGTCTCTTTGGCTATTTGTGAGATATTGGTTATATGTGTGGAGAAATGGTGATGTGAGGCTATGCTCTTGGAATATTTGAGATATATGTGTGGTGAGATAGCCCCTTTTGAAATAAATGCTAAACTTGACTAAATTTTGATGAAATATGTTCCACTCGTGTGTAGTTGTGTATCCATGTCACAAGTTTGGTCTACAAGAGAAAGCGCCGTGGTCTATCCCTCAATGGTCGATGCTAAGTAACAAGTGACACAGAAGTTTTTATCCGGTTCCGGCGGGGGGCCGTACGTCCAGCAGTGGCGTGCTCGAGGCACTATATTACTTAGCACCGGGGGTGCCTGTAGTGGGGCTGTTACAAGCAAGGCGGGAGAGGAAGCGTGGCTTCCAAGTCCCTGGAGGAGTGGCTGAAGATATTGTGGGAGAATTGGAGAGTGAGCGTGTGGTGTGCGATGAGTTCCTGCCTCGTATGCTATTGGATCTGTCCTCCCCCCTGCGGCTGGGGCTTCGCCCCACTTTTATAGATCAAGGGGGAGGCGGATTACATGCGCACCGCGCTATCTAGCTACGTGGGGAAACACGACGTGCTATGCTGTAGAGTGGGCGGCCGTCCGGACGATCCTTGCAGCGATCTGGCCATGATGGCCTACCTTGTACCCGAATAGTGGCGGTTCGAGGGTAGAAGGGCGGCGGATGGTGGCGATGTCCTCTGATAGGCTCGAGGGAGGTGCTGACGTTGGCCTCGTACGGGGCACAGAGTAGGTAAAACGGCGTCCCTTCCCAACGCGCTTCACGGCGTCGGGGTTGTCGCGCGCCGCCCGGCGTGCGCCCGCACGCGCGGGGACGGCGGCCATGCCGTTACGCGGGCGGGGATGGCGATCCACCGGCCTAGCGCCTCCACCTAACCCCCGTAGGGTCACAAGAAAGTGAATCGAGGGTGCAGCCCGCCCCCCTTCGAGGGCTCGGCGCGTTAGCCGCATGCGGGGGGCGGGCGCGCGGTGTCACGGGACCGACACCGGCCGCGCCGCACGTCCCTCCCCACAAGGATGGGGATGGGCTCCTCCCCGGGGAGTTGGTGCGGCGGCACCGGGCGCGAGCCCCGGCGCATGATGGCGCCGTCCCGCCGGTGTCGTGGCGTTAAATGCCCGTGTACGGGGGCCGCGCGCACGCGTGAGGGGCGCCCCTCGAGCGTGGCGGACCCCGGCCGAGGGCGGGACGTGCCCTCGAGCGAGGCGGAACCCGCTCGAGGGGGGAGCGAGCCCTCGAGCGGGGCGGAGCCCGCTCGAGGGGAAGGGCCGCCCCTCGAACGGGGCGGAGCCCCCGCCCGAGGGGCGGCGTCCCCGAGCGAGGCGGAGCCTCGCTCGAGGGGATCTCTAAGAGGGCCGCCTTGATGGGACGTCGGGGTCCCCGCGGCGTGGGTCGTACCCCTCGCATGGTTAGGCACCCGCATGGTTAGGCTAAGCGTGTTTTGCTTTGTTGCGGGTTTTAAGTGGGGATTTCCCCGTGGTTTAAGGGGACCCCTAGGGTCGTCCCCGACGCAGCCCCCGAGCATCCGTGGGTTTGCCATTGAGGCTCCCGCGGATGCCGGAACCTACCGATAGACGTTCTTCCCTCCTTGTCTTGCGAACGCTTTCCGTGGGACCGCGTCGGCGGACCCGCGGGTCTAGCCCTCGAAGCCCCGCAGAGTGTGGGTGCTCCCCGCAGGGGGTTAACCGCGAGAATTGGTCGAGGGCGTGGCACATGTTTCAACCGGCATCGGCGATATCTCGCCCGACCTCGGTGGCGCACGCGCCGCCGGCACCGTTCTCCGGCGGGTGCAATTTCAAGGAGGTGTAGCCGTGCGCCAAGCCCCCGAGCCCGGGCCCATTCGAGGCGATCGGGTAGAGCTTTGCGACTTGCTTTCTTACGCGCCCTCGCCGTCCCTCCGCGGGACGGAGGGTGAGGTCTCCGCAACCCCCATCGAGCGGGTCGCGGATTGCGGATTCCTCGTCGAGCCGCTAGCGGGTGGTTCGAGGGGACGCCCATGCCCCGTTCGATAAGGGTAGGCCGCGTGGTCCGCAGACGCGTCCATTGAAGCGCTTGCGTGGGTTTGCTAGGTGGGGCTCGGTCCCGTTCGGTAGGGACCGAGGGCGCGGAAGCTCTCCCTGGGGGGATCCCCCAGCCAGCCGCCCTCGCCGGCTCTCGAACACGACAGTGGCGCACCCTCGAGCCGACGGGCTCGGGGAACGGCTCGAACGCGCGTGCCCTCGTCGTCCCTGACTCTGCGATCTGAGGCGCCTGTTCGAACCCGTCGAGGGTCAGGCTTCGAACCTCTGATCAGTAGGGCCGTGCGTGGCGGCGCCTGGGCGGCCCCGTCTTTAGCGTTTGCGGCCGTCGAGGGGTCTGGGCAAGCCAGCCCTCGAGGCGCTGGTTGGTGGCACAACGCGGCATGGGTGCTTGCGGTGCCTGCTTTACTTCAAGCAGGCCCTGGGCGACCTTATCATGCTTGTGCCCTTTTTAGAGAGTTGATATTGTCTCGAACCAGGGGCTCGTGCCGCTCGAGGGTTTTGCGTGGCATGGGTGCCCGCGGTGCCTCGCTTTACATCAAGTAGGCCCCGGCGGCCTTCTCACGTCGATGTCCCTTCGAGGGCTGACATCGTCTCGAGCCAGGAGCTCGTGCCGCTCGAGGGTTTTGCGTGGCATGGGTGCCCGCCGTGCCCGCTTTACACCGCGACCCCGGCGGCCTTCTCACGTCGATGTCCCTTCGAGGGCTGCTTTCGTCTTGAGCCAAGGGCTCGTGCCGCTCGAGGGTTTTGCGTGGCATGGGTGCCCGCGTGCTCGCGACATCAGCTGTGCCCCCGGCGGCCTTCTCACGTCGATGTCCCTTCGAGGGTCGCTTTCGTCTTGAGCCAAGGGCTCGTGCCGCTCGAGGGTTTTGCGTGGCATGGGTGCCCGCGGTGCCTCGCTTTACATCAGCGGTGCCCCGGCGGCCTTCTCACGTCGATGTCCCTTCGAGGGCCGCATTGTCTCGAGCCGTGGGTTCGCCCCGCTCGAGGGTTCTCCTTGATTGGCAAGGGACCGGTCATTAAACACCCCGCGCCGAGGCCGCGGTTTTGCAACGCGGGCGCGCCTTTTTAGGCGTTGCGGCGCGCGCGCGCGCGTAGTGGGCGGCGGGGCAGCGGACGTGACGGCTCGCCCTCGGTCCCTCGCGGGTCTTCGCCGTGATGATGGTCCGTCCGCGGTGATGTGGCCGGGCCGCGGCCGCGGTGGGGCCCGTCCGTCGGCGTGAAGGGAAGATTCCCCGGCAGCTAATGCGTGCGGGACATCCGCCCCGAGAGCTCGCCCGCGGCTTATAAATCCGAGGGGAGGGGGAGACGGCGATTTTTTACCTTAACGCCTCACCATTTTCGGCCCTCTCGCCCCTTCGTCTTCGCCTCGCCTTTGCCACCGTGCGTTGTCGCCATTAGAGCTCTTCTTCCGTTTCTCGCCCTCCGCTCTCGCTTTCCTTTGCCTTTCTTCTCATGGCGCCGCCCTCGGCCCCTCACGATCCCGGACCCGTATGCTCGGGAGAGGTCGTCGGTGACCCACCCGGCCCTTGGCGAGCTGGTCACCGCCGGCCAGCTGGCGGCCAACGAAGATGGACGCCCGGCGGAGTGGATAGTGCCGCCGGCGGGGGACCGCGCGCCCAACCCGCCGAAGGCTACGTGGTGAGCTTTATCCGCTACCACGAGCGGGGCTTCAACGCGCCGGCGAGCCGCTTCATGCGGCGATGTGCCACTACTATGAAGTGGAGCTGCACAACTTCGCGCCCAACGCGATTTCGCAGCGGCCACGTTCATGGGCGTCGCGAAGGGTACCCGGGGGATCCCGCCAACCGGGAGCTCTAGGTACACCTTTTCCGCGCGGAGCTCTTCACGCGGCCTACGACGGAGCCGAGGACCCGCCGCGCGGTGCGCACCGGCGGGATGTCACTTGCCCCCGCGGGGGCAATTCAAGAACGTCTACATCCCCCGCACCATGACGACGAACAACGCCGCCGGGAGCGGGGATGGTTCTACTTGCGCAACGCCGAGCTCGGCCTCCCCCTACACCGGTCGGGTGTTCAAGGAGAAGCCCGACTCTTGGGGCTACGGGGTGTCCACGCCCGTTGACGGTGAAAATCCGTCAACCTAGCCATGAGTTTACCTTCGGTGTTGGCATGAGTTTTATACCTTATCCATTGGTACTAACCCCCGTGGTATAACAAGTTCACGTGTGCATGTCGGTTTTGGAGTTTGATGTTTATGCAGGGATTTAGTGTTGAATGCAAGACTTTCGGGGTAAGTTCATCAAGCACCTCATGACAAGACCTTGAAGCCCTGAACAAGTCATGCAATGAAGCAAACTTAACTCCAAGAAGCCGGGGACTTGATCCGAGAAGACGACAGACTCCAGGGACCTGACTAGAAAAGTGCTGAATCTTGCAAGACAAGGAGTTGAGTCCAATTCGGAGAGAAACCGACGACATGGACCTACATGCAGAAGGGGGGAACATCCAGGAAGCAAGGGAACCGACGTGGGGCAAAGGAGCCCACGGGCTGGGCCTAAATGGGCCCAGGCCGGCCGGCCCAGTCCGGTCGGCCCAGGCCCATTTTGGGCCCAAACGTGCTCTCCTTTGCCCTAGCCGCCAATCGGGCTATTTATAGCCCCCTGACCGAGAGCCACGGAGAGAAGATTTCGTCTTCGGCCGCCGAGAAGCAGAGAAGAGAGGGACACCATGTCGGAGAGGAGAGGGTCGAGCTAGTTGACTAGGGTTTCCCTAGCCGACGTGGGAACCTTGCATGGAAGACCACATCGAGTTCCGGAGCTAGAAGCAAGATCAAGGAAGGATCCCGGTGGTGATCTTGTGTATGTATCATTGTCATAGTTGAATTATCAAGTTGAATCTTTTCTTAGCGATCAAGTGTTTCCTCGAAGATTTCGTTTTTCGATCGGCTTTGCTTATTCCAATTCTATTCGCGCGATAGATTACATAGGGTGTTCTTGTAGCCGCGGTGGCTAGAGGTACACGCCGGATCTTCCGAAAGAATCTCTACTTATCTTTTGACTCGCCCTAAGCTCCCCGCATGAATAGGGATACGTTGTGACAGAACGGGGGTCTCGAAAGGCGGATGTTTTCGGATTTGGACGGGAAACCACGATTTAAAGAGGCTTCTATTAAGATTCGATTTGCTACTTCTTCTCTTGCTTGGAACTTCAACAAAAGGCTTACCCCGATCCCTCTAGATCGGTTTATCTACCTAATCTTACTTTGTTTTCTCCGGTCTTTAGTAGATTAGATTTATCTTTGTTTTGTGTTCTTATCTAGATGCATTAGGTCTTTTATCGAAGATTGAAGTTACTTGGCTTTAATTGATTAAGTCTTGCGTCACACATTTGTTCCACGGATTCGATACATTGGGTTCACCACTCAAGGGAAGAAGGGTCCCTTGACTACGACGGGAGACTTGTACGCTTGCGAGTCACAAACGAACTTTGATACAATTATTAACCGTCAACAAGCCCCTTTTTCTGGCGCCGTTGCCGGGGAACAAGTGATCAAGATTTGATTTTTTATTGCTTTTTTTGTAATTTTCAGTACTGATTTTGTTTTATTTTTGCATCTATTAAATTTTGATCATCCTCAAAATACATCTAATCTAGTTTGTCTAACTCTAGTCTTTATAGATTTGTTTTGTTTTCTAGTTTCTTTTGCATACTTTGCTTATTGCTAACCCTAACCGGAGATGGTTGGCTACCTCTCCAAGAAACCCAAGCTTTTTTGTGGATGATCCAGGAAAACTTTACAGCAAAGGTGACATGCAACACAAGCTAAAGGGGTGGAAACCCTAGATTCAAAAGTTGAAGTCGAAGGACCGTCGAAATCTCCAAGGGAATCACCACCTCCAAGTCCAAAGGAAGATCAACCTCAACCACCGGAGCGCCGCGCACCCCGACATCGTTGATCTACCTATCATAAACCTTCAAGACGCCGGAAGGCCGTTCAAGATCAAAGTCTCAACTATCCGCATGACGATTGCGAGAGCCGAATGCATACGAGTCGGATTTCTTGAGTGGCATATCCGTTTACTTAAGAGGAGGATGGAGAAGATGGAGATGGAGAAAGAAGCTCAACACCTAAAGGTCGCCGAAGCAAGATCCTCATGCAAGGAGTGTGTGGAGTACGACCATGTCCAAGGACGCCGTCACTAAGTTCGAGGCTATGGAGAAAATATTGAAGAATTTAGATGGCAAGGAGACGGAGGTCGGAAGCTCTATACGTGAAGTGTTCATCGTGATGAAGATGCTAGACGCAAGTGGGACAACTTGCCGGCGCCCGATGGGTAACGAAGAAGAATATCCGAGACAACTCCAAAGTCCCAAGACGGCGAAGGCTACTCAAGCTCATTCGGGAGAGATGAAGGATCACACTAGAGACCATGAAAATCACGACCGGAGGACCGGAGTTCGAGATGCCGAGCCACGGGGAAGTTGTTGCATCCGTCAAGACCAAAGGACAAAGCCAAACTCGTGAAGACCAAAAAAATTGACTAAGCCAAAGCGGGTACCCAAGATTGCAACGCCCACAAAGAGCGTTGATCCGAAGTAATCAAGTGAAGAAGTCTAGCCATGGACTATAAACGAAGCGCTAGGCGGGAGGCAACCCGTTTCGTCGAGTCAAGAATAAGCTACCGGGAGGACAACCCGATTCCAGGTTTTTCGAGTCTTTTTAATAATTTAGTTTTTGAGTTTTATTACGCAAAGACATTAGACTTAGAAGTGGTTGAACAATATTAGAGACATAATTCTTGATTGAATGTTTTCTTTATCATAAACCCTTTGCATGAACCCTCCTATGTGCTTGTTTGATTCTTTTCTTTTCGAGAAACCTCAACCAAATAATTTCAGAACCTTAACTCAACCTTTCACCCTCATTATGGTGCTGAGGTTGACTTATTTTTCATGCTAAAACCACACGAGTAGAGCCACGATTTATATTCAAGTGTTAATAAAATTCAGCACGTGTTAGGACTCGCGTGAACCTAGAAATCAAAACTTTTGGTTGGTTTTAAAAATCTATATCCTTGGTTTCTCTAGGATTAGAATTTTTCTAAGCCTATTCTAATTTTGTTTTATTCAAAATCTTTCTTATTTAGCCAAAATTAGAACCTAAACCTATGCCCCCATGATCAAGCCGGGAAAATGTCTCGCTCTCAACCGATGAAGGCAAACTATACCGGTGAGACCGAAATCGACGTAAAAAAAATATTTTCGACTTGCATTTGTTTTTAATGGTTTAAAAACTTCTCTAAAATTATGTTCAAGCTCTTGCATGGCTCTGAAAAATATTTTAAATTTCGAATTAGAGGAGTGCTTGACCTTAAACACACCATAATGGAGGCAATCTAGTAATCATGCATGCACCATTGGATTCCCTTTCATCAACTTTCACCAATTTCACATGCGAAGGACAAGCATGGTGGGCAGCAAGCATCAACTTTGTAGGAATTTCATGGTGGCATGTGAAGCAAGTGGAGCTAGGGAGCATGGACATGACCCAAAACATGAAGCATCAAGTGGAAGGACCAAGGAGTGGACGAGAGCGTTTGGGCGGTGCAACTCGTGGAGCACGCGGGCAGGAAAGTTGCAGAGGTGAAATGATCGTGCTGGAAGAAAGACGAGACGGGGAGGAGCACCAAGGCCGGCCTCACCTACATAAAGAGCCCCCCCCCGGCTCCCGTTTTCTGCAGGCAAGCTTCCCTCTCCTTCCTTTGTTTGTGTGTTCAAGTTTGTGTGCTCAAAACCTCCGTAGACATAGCCAACCTTCCCAAGCTTGATAGCTCAAAAAAAAATCCACATCCTTAATCCACTCAAAGTCCACATCCGAAGCAAAAAGTTTAAGTGCCTAGTTACCGGTTGCAACCCGGAATTTTAGTTGAAAAAAAGAGTGCAGCAACCATGTGGAAGAAGACCACAAGTCTCTTCTCCAAGAAGAAGAGTTCGTCGTCGTCCAAGCCGTCATCAACCACGTCTTCGAGGAGGCACTTGGTTCCCGAGTCTCCCCGGAGCATGGAGACGGATACGGCGCCACCGAGGAGGAACGATGCTCTCCTCCTTGGTGGTATGAGGGCTGCAAGAAGCACTTCCATGAGGTTTACCGAACCTCGTGGGCACACGGAGGAGCAGCCCGCGCCACCACGACGATCGACTCGCTCAACCGCGCCACCTCCTTACACCCCGACACACTCTTCGTACGGCTTCATCATCTTGTCAGCGGAGGAGGAGGAGAGGCTCTCTAATTTTGAGAAGAGGCTTGTGCCCAACGTCAAGTTCGACGACCAAGCACTCTACACCTTGGGTTTTTGCACCGACATATACTATATGTTGGAGCACCTCGGATGGGTGCAGTTCTCCAACGGAGTATCGGTGGACACCCATTTGGGGTTCGCCTTGGAAATTTTTGATGACTATTGCACCCATCGTTGATGATGATGAGGTGCAAGGCTTGTCATTCCGTTTGGAGGGAATCGAACAAGTGGTTCCCCACGAGCACGTTAGGGAGCCGCTTGGATTCCACAAGGGAGCTCCGGAGAAAGTTGACGTGCCACCCGCATGTTGGCGGGATTTTGGAACATGATCTCCGGAGAAGCCCATCAACAACGCAATTGCATCCGCAACCCCATTATCCGGATATTTCACTCTTGGATGTGCAAGAGGGTATTGGGGAGGATGAAGGAAACAAAGGTGACCGACACGGAGTTGAATTGGCTATACTCGGCTTTAATTGCCGTGCAGCCAATAGACCCCTCTTACCTCATGATCAACCGTTGGTGTTGTGAAGCAACATCGGGGGCGGGTAATATTGGTTCGGGGTGTTACCTCTCCATGTTGGCCTTTTCCTTGCGGCCGGGGATCGCAAGAAACCCCGCTCACCTTTTGCGTGGTACCTCTCTCGGTTTTGAGTATTTGCGGCAAGGCAAATACATTAGTGGAGATGAGAGAGGAGGTTATCGGTTGGCCATGGTGAACCTACCCCTTCCAAATGAGAGGCTTAGGCTTTTCACCGAAGGAAGGGAAGATTGGTTGGAAGAGGGACTACTTGTCCCCGCAAGGAAGAACAAGAGAGGAAGAATCGTAGAGGAGGGAACATCCTCCGCACAAGCGAGGGGAGCACAACCCAATGTGCAACCATTCGGCGGGGTCCCTCCTCCGCCAAGTTATTACGGAGGGTCACAACAACAAGCATGGGGGGGTGGTGCACCGGTACCCCCACAAAATTATGTTGTGCCCAACGCTAACTTCGCGGAGTCCTACGCTCATCATCCCCAACCACAACAAAGCATGGCCATTATTGGAGGGTATGCTGCAAGAAATGCTCAAAACATCGCAGCCATCCAAGCTAACGCAGCTCAACTCGGTGAAGGCAACGCAAATATCTCCTTCGAACTCGGACGCCTTCACCTTGTGGATCCAAATCAATTCGTCGGAGGAAATGTCCAACCATATTATGAGCAAGGGTATTATTATCAAGACTATCAACATCAACCACCGGCGGAGGACTAGAAGATTTAGGAACTTTAGTTTTCTTTTCTTTTCTTTTTCTCTCGTAATTTTCAGCTTTTGCTTATGTGTGTTTGCGTAGTATTTCCTGTTTTTTTATTTAAATTTCAGCAATCATGTTTGTTTATTTTCAGTATGTATTTCAACTTGATGTCACCATTAATAAAGGCACCACCTTGATTTTATCATTGGAAAAGTTACAAAATTCGTGCCATGATGATATATGATTAAAATTGCAACTTTGTTCATCTTTGTAATTGATTTATGCATGTTTAAGCTAGTGCTCTCTTAAAAATACAAATCTGAATTTATTTAAATGCTAGCTTAATTTTCAGCGGAGGTTATGATTAAAATAAAGACCCATAGTGTTTTATGTGCTCTCAAGTTATGAATAGATTAAAGATGTCTTTTATGCTCAAAAATATTGCTAACCTTGTCACAAATATCACTTGTGTGTTGCTCAACCTATTCAAAGCCTTATATATATTTGAGTGCATAAACCTTAGTGTACAAGATTTATTTTTGAGTGCGTTATTGCAGGCCATGATTTCTCTGGCCCGAGACTAAGAAGCTGGTCATTCCGTTTTTGCGTATCTATCTTTTTGCTAGCCTTTTATCCGTGCATTGTGTATCCCCGCATCGGTGATCTCACAAACTTCGCCGGATATCCACCCTTAAACCAAATATCATCTTTTTTGTGATTACCTCCTTGACCACAACCTATCGTTGAGAATGGATCATCAATTCAAGGAAGATCGCAAGACGGTGCCAACATTGAAGATTTCAAGTATCTCTCCAAGGAAAAATACTCCGGTACCTACCTTATTTTTCGCCTCTTTGCTCGAGGACGAGCAACGTCTAAGCATGGGGGAGGAGGTAGGTATGGTGCAGTTTTAGAGTTCAAAGGGGAATATTTTTTAAAAAAATGATGAAAGAAAAAAAAAATCCGGTGATACTCATGACTTTCAAGGTATAAAAAATCACAACTTCGTTGTGAAAGTCATGGACTGAATATATGACAAGAAAAAAAATGAATGAAAGAAAGAAAGAAAAGAATGAGAAATATGAGAAAGAGAAAAAAATATATTTGTGCGTAAAGTGAACTCCCTAGGTTCTCTAAAAGTGCATTCAAGGCTTCAAGTTAAAAAGATCCATTCTCATTTTCCAACCATGTGCATTCCGATAACGAGGACTTCCTTTGTGCCTCGGGATCACTCTTTGCCATTTGCACATGTCCACTCATCTAAAAGTGTGTGTATTTTTCTCTTTCCCCTCCTTGATTAACATTATTTTCCAATGACCTTTTTGACGAGTCTCGGTAAGACCATGAGAAGCTTGTCTTGTTTTGACAACACCTCATTTATAAAATCTTGTTAGGACTAAACTTTCCCAAAGCTCCATATAAAGCCTACCACATATATATGAGAGGGAAAGGAGTAGAATATATAGGCTTGAGAGACAAGTGAGATGAGAGTTTATGAGCAATACACGAGATGATTTAAATTTGTGAATTTGGTTTAGTTTTTCTTTATCTCGATCTTAATTTCAAAAATTCTCGAGATCTATTTAAAACTTTGTGAGCATGTTAGTACTTGTGGGATGAGCTTAAAAAGAATCTACCCTCCGTAGAGATGAAGGCTAGTACATTATGGAACTTTAATGAATTAAAATTTTGAGAGCATTATGTTTTCTCATGTGTAATCAAGTGCAAAGTTTAAACATTGTTTAGCAATGATGATATCCATCGAAGGCTTACTCGAGGACGAGCAAGGTTTAAGCATGGGGGAGATGTTGACGGTGAAAATCCGTCAACCTAGCCATGAGTTTACCTTCGGTGTTGGCATGAGTTTTATACCTTATCCATTGGTACTAACCCCCGTGGTATAACAAGTTCACGTGTGCGTGTCGGTTTTGGAGTTTGATGTTTATGCGGGGATTTAGTGTTGAATGCAAGACTTTCGGGGTAAGTTCATCAAGCACCTCATGACAAGACCTTGAAGCCATGAACAAGTCATGCAATGAAGCAAACTTAACTCCAAGAAGCCGGGGACTTGATCCAAGAAGACGACGGACTCCGGGGACCCGACCGGAAAAGTGCGTCGAATCTTGCAAGATAAGGAGTTGAGTCCAATTCGGAGAGAAACCGACGACATGGACCTACATGCGAAGGGGGGGGAACATCCGGGAAGCAAGGGAACCGACGTGGGGCAAAGGAGCCCACGGGCGGGGCCAAAATGGGCCCGGGCCGGCCGGCCCGCCCGTCCGGTCGGCCCGGTGCCCATTTTGGGCCCAAACGTGCTCTCCTTTGCCCTAGCCGCCAATCGGGCTATTTATAGCCCCCGACCGAGAGCCACGGAGAGAAGAATTCGTCTTCGGCCGCCGAGAAGCGAGAGAAGAGAGGGACACCATGTCGGAGAGGAGAGGGTCGAGCTAGTTGACTAGGGTTTCCCTAGCCGACGTGGGAACCTTGCATGGAAGACCACGTCGGAGTTCCCGAGCTAGAAGCAAGATCAAGGAAGGATCCCGGTGGTGATCTTGTGTATGTATCATTGTCATAGTTGAATTATCAAGTTGAATCTTTTCTTAGCGATCAAGTGTTTCCTCGAAGATTTCGTTTTTCGATAGGCTTTGCTTATTCCAATTCTATTCGCGCGATAGATTACATAGGGTGTTCTTGTAGCCGCGGTGGCTAGAGGTACACGCCGGATCTTCCGAAAGAATCTCGACTTGTCTTTTGACTCGCCCTAAGCTCCCCGCATGAATAGGGATACGTTGTGACGAACGGGGGTCTCGAAAGGCGGATGTTTTCGGATTTGGACGGGAAACCACGATTTAAAGAGGCTTCTATTAAGATTCGATTTGCTACTTCTTCTCTTGCTTGGAACTTCAACAAAAGGCTTACCCCGATCCCTCTAGATCGGTTTATCTACCTAATCTTACTTTGTTTTCTCCGGTCTTTAGTAGATTAGATTTATCTTTGTTTTGTGTTCTTATCTAGATGCATTAGGTCTTTTATCGAATATTGAAGTTACTTGGCTTTAATAGATTAAGTCTTGCGTCACACATTTGTTCCACGGATTCGATACCTTGGGTTCACCACTCAAGGGAAGAAGGGTCCCTTGACTACGATGGGAGACTTGTACGCTTGCGAGTCACAAACGAACTTTGATACAATTATTAACCGTCAACAACGCCCCGGCATCGGAGGCGGCAGGACTCGGTCCTGGCCGCCCTGCGAGCCCGGCGGCGCGAGGGGCTGACCGCGATGGGCGTCCTCGCCTTCCTCCATCACCGGCGGGTCGTGCCCCTGATGGAGAAGCCGCTCTGCATCTTCGAGATGACAGAGGCGGCCAACCCCGTCGATCTGGCGAGGTCGCGGATGCTCCCGACACCCCTCGAGCGGCCATATGCGCTCACCCGGGCGCGGAGCACCGTCGACACCCGGATGCCGATGCATCCAGACCGGACCCCATGGGACCTCGAGATGCTCCCCACCGGCCCGCTGGTGAGTTTGGTTCTTGATTTTGTTTTAGTTCTTGGTGTTGCTTCTGCCTCCTGACGCGTCCTCGATGCTCCTGTATGTAGCTGGTGAGCTTTACCGCCTCAAAGTCCGTTCCGCCCACCCCCGACCCTCCCGCGCGCTTGGCCGGCGGCGCAGAGCGGGCGCGCGCGCAGAGGGAGCGCGCGAGGCGACATCAAGCGCGCCGCGGACCGGCGTAACGCGGAGTACCGGCGGCGGGAAGAAGCGGGGCTCTCCTCCCGGGGTCCGAGGAGTACTCGTCCTCGGAGGAGGACGAAGAGGAAGAGGCCGAGGGGGAGGGCCCCTCGATAGGTGGCGGCCTCGCGCCTCCGTCGCCGAACCGCGCCGGCGGCAAGGGCGGCATCGCCCGGGGCGGGCGCAACGGCGCCCGCCGCCGGCAATCGACATCGGGGGCGGCGCGCGCCGCGGGGGGCGCCGCGCGCGCGCCACGGGGGCGCGCGCGCGCAAGCGTGTCCGTGCGCGCGCGCGCGTGCGCGCGCGCGGGCGAGCGTGCCCGCGCGCGTGGTAGCGTCGTCGGGGAGGCGCGACGGCGAGCGTGCCCGCACGCGGGGCGAGCGTGCTCGCGAGCGCGCGGCGGCGCCTTCGGGAGGCGCGGCGTCGGGCGTGCCCGCGCGCGGGCGGGCGCGCGCCGCGGCGGCGCGCCGTCGAGAGGCGCGACGGCGGTGCGCCACCGCACCCCGCCTCATCCGCCGAGGCCTCGAGGAAAAGGAAACGTGCCTTCTCCTCTTCGAGGTAAGGAGATCGATCCTTGGCTTGGTTTGATTTGTTGATGATCGGGGCGTTCTAATCCTCTCGTTTGTGCTCGCGCGAGGTGGTGCCAACCGTGCCTCCTCTCGCACCGGCCAAGGTGCCGAGGACGGACGCGTCCATCCCCACCGGCGGCGCTCGTCAAGGGCGTCGCGGGCGGGGGCAAGCACGGCGGCGGCGGGCGAGAGCTCGCAAAGCCCGCCGAGGCTTCGAGGCCCCGGCCGGCGATCAGCCCGCCGTGGCGCGGCGGAGGTCGCCGAGGAGCGGCCGGCACCGGCCGTCGTGGGGACGCGAGGGCCGCGGCCGCGGCCGTGGTGGAGGTGCAGCCCGCGGAGGGCGCCGGCCGGCGGAGGCGCGGCCCGTGGCGCCGGGCCGCCGCAGAGGAGGCGGAGCGGGGCGCAACCCGCGGCGGCGCCCGTGGGACACGGCGGCACGGCCGGAGGGTGGTGGCCGCGGCGCCACGACGAGCGCCCGCGGCCACGGAGGCGCAAGTGGAGGCGCCGGGTGGAGGCGGCGCGAGGGGCCGGTGCGGCCGGCCGGTTCCGGGTGGAGGTGGTGGAGGTCCCGGATGACGACTCCCCGCCGCCGGGTGGGATCGGTGGGCTAGCCTCCCCACACGCTCCCCCCGAGCCCCGGAGAGGGGCCCCTCGTGAGGCGGCACGAGGGTCACATGGTGGCGGGGGACCGAGGACGCGGCGCCGAGGCCTCGTCCTCCGCGCGCCGCCATTCCTCGCCTGTGTGGAGGGGGCCGTCGACGATCCCCCTGCGTTTGCCGACACCGGGGGGGGGAGCAGGAGCTGCGGGGGCGAGCTCGGAGCCACGACGCTACGCTCGACCGCGCGCCGAACGAGGCGCCGCGGGTCCATGGCGGCCCCGCATGGGCGCGTCTTCCGGGTAGGCCGTGGTTGCTCGTTCTCTTCTTTCTTTCGTTCTTGTATGCTGCCCCCGTGTCGCAGCGCTTATGGGTTTTGATTTTGTGGGTGCCAGGAGCTCGAGCGCCGCGCCCACGACAAGTACGACGCCTTCGACCGGGTGAATGCCGAGGTCCACCAGCTCCGGGAGCGGTGCAGCGCTTTCGACGCGCTTGCTGACGCCCTCAGGACGCCGGACAGCTGGCTGGCGTACCGGGCCATGGCGTGGCGCGACGAGCTCCCCGAGAGCTCGAGGCAGGACCCAGCGCGCCGCTCGAGCCTCGAGCGGGTCTGCACAGCCCTCATCGATCGTGATGAGGCGCTGTGGCAGGCGCGCTCGGACTTGGAGAAGACGCGGACGCTGGCCGCCAACTGGGAGGCGGAGGTGGCCAACGTCCGCGGCGAGAACCGGGAGCTCCGCTCGTCGCTCGAGGGGGCGCAAGCGCAGCAGCCGCCGGCCGAGGAGCGGGCGCGCGGGCTGGAGCAGCGGGCCAAGGAGGCCGACGACTTGAAGGCTGCCCTCGACGCCAAGGTTGCGGCGCTCGCCATCGCCGAGGAGCGGCTTCAGCGGGAGCACACCGCCCGCCAAGGAGCCGAGGGGCGGCTCCAGCAGGAGCAAGCCGCCCTCGCCGACGCCGGCGGCGCTGGAGCAGGAGCGCGTCGCGCGTGAGGCGGCGCAGAAGTCGCTGGAGGAGCGGAACACCGCGTTCTCCAAGGTCGAGGGCGAGGCGCTTATGCTCAGCATTACCAACGCCAATCAGGAGCTGGCCCTCCAGGAGCAAGGCGAGACTGTCAAGCGCCTCGAGCTGACGGTCGAGGCCGTGCGCCGCGACTTCGAGACGGAGAGGAAGCAAGTCGAAGGTGAGCTGCTGCTTGGCTCTTGCCTTGTTGGTTTTTTCGTTAGAGGGCTCGCTTCCCCCTTTCGATTTCTTTCTGTCTTGGCGGTTCCGAGCTTGCGCACCGCCTCCGGGGCACGCAACCGAGTGGGCCGAGGCACCGCAAGCTTCTTACAACTCCTCCGAGCGGGAGCCGCGGGGAGCCGCGTGATGCGGCCCTCGAGTCCTCGCCAAGCCGCGGAGGAGGGCGAAGCACGGGCGGCGGCTCGGCCGGCCGCCCGCCCGCGCGCCCTTGGCGCTCACGTCACCGAGCGGATGCGGCGGGCGCCGCATCCGGGGCGTCCGAAGGCCCTCGGAGTGGTGCGGTCCCACTACGAGGTCAACTTCGAGGCGCTGGCGGAGGGCTACATCGTTCCCGAGGGCGTCGAGGACGAGGTGGCGATGGAGCGTGTGGATGCGCTCGCCGCCGATGCCGCCGGGTCGCTCGCCGAGGCCTTCGAGGATTTCCTCTTCCCGGACGCCGCTGCCGCTGCCGCTCCTCCCGCCTGAAGACAGTTGGGCGCTAGGCCCATTTTTTGTTCGAGCATCAGTATTCTGGCTATAGGGCCTTTGTAAATAAGCACATTATCTCAATCGTAAACATTTGATGATACGAAATGAAGTCTTTTGCTTATTGCGCTTTTTTGTTTCTCCTTCTTCCTGAGTAGATTTTACTTAGGGGAGTTCGATTTTCGCTGGGGGCCTGCTGGGTTGGAGGCGAGAGAGAAGGGCCGTATCCTCGCGGCGTAGGCTATCTCTGACTCGCGCGCTCCTTCCGCTAGGCCGCCTGCGCCCTGTTCAAATCGTTGCTCGAGGTTGGAGTAGAAAACAAACTTAGCGCGTGTGAGTTGTTTCGTTTTTGCGTGAAAAATGGGACCACTTTGGGGGGGGGGGTGCCCCCCCGCAGTAGCCCCCGAGGGTAACTTGGGTTTCAGGGGAAAGCCGAGTTGCCCTTTTTATTAGATCTGAAGCGTTTACATAGTTGTTTGCCAACTGGGGCGTTGGTCGTACGGTTTTTACAACAAAAATACTTGGAAATCCTAGCTAAGGGTAGAAGCGACGTAGTTGTTGGATGTTCCAAGCGTTGGTGAGCTCTTCACCGTCCTCGTTGGCCAGCTTGTACGTGCCGGGCTTGAGTACCTTCACCACGACGTAGGGTCCCTCCCATGGGGGCGATAGCTTATGGCGCCCTCGGTTGTCTTGGCGCAGCCTTAGGACCAAATCCCCTTCACTGAAGTCCCGTCGACGTATCTTGCGCGCTTGGTAGCGTCTTAGGGACTGTTGATACCTTGCGGAATGCATTAAGGCTACGAGGCGTGCCTCGTCCGGGGCCGGTCCACGAGTCCTCGCGGGCTCGCAGGTTAGCATCCTCGTCATAGCCTCGAACCCTGGGCGACCCGTATTCTAAGTCTGTGGGGAGGACGGCCTCCGCGCCATGGACTAGGAAAAACGGGGTGAACCCGGTGGCTCTGCTCGGGGTGGTCCTTAGGCTCCACATAACTGCTGGTAGCTCTTGGAGCCATTTTTGCCCAGATTTGTTGAGCTGGTCGAAAATTTTGGGCTTAAGGCCCTGTAGGATCATGCCATTGGCACGCTCTACTTGGCCGTTGGTCTGTGGGTGTGCCACAGCTGCCCAATCCACGCGGATGTGGAATTTGTCGCAGAACTCCAAAAACTTCCTGCCCGTGAACTGGGACCCATTGTCTGTGATGATGGAGTTTGGCACTCCAAAGCGGTAGACGATGTCGGTGAAGAATGTTACCGCCTGCTCTGCCCTTAGATTCGTGATGGGGCGCATCTCGACCCACTTGGAGAACTTGTCGATCGCGACCAGCAAGTGGGTGAAGCCCCCGGGCACCTTCCGCAGGGGCCCGACGATGTCCAGCCCCCACACGGCGAATGGCCTTGTCACGGGGATGGTTTGCAGGGCATGGGCGGGAAAGTTGGACTTGCGGGCGTAGAACTGGCACCCTTCGCAGGTGCGTACGATCTCGCTGGCGTCCGTGACCGTGGTAGGCCTGTAAAAGCCCTGGCGGAACGTGTTGCCGACGAGGGTGTGGGGCGCGGCGTGGTGGCCACAGATCCCCGCGTGAATGTCCCGTAGGAGCTCGCGCCCCTCGGAATGGGCACGCACCGCCGTAGGATGCGGAGGCGGCGCGCTTGTACGGCTCGCCGTCGACGAGGGCAAAAGATTTGGCCATCCCCGGCGATGCGCCCGGCCGCGGCCGGTCCGCGGGGAGTTCCCCTCGAGCGATCCCGGCGATGTATTTTTCGCGCCGCTCCTCTTGGGCGGGAGCCGGCTCGATGTCCATCACGTCGGCCTCGTGGGAGCCGTACCCCTCGAGGAGGGAGAGCACGTACTCCTCGTTCGAGGGGTCCTCGTCCATGGGTTCCGCACCCGCCGGATTCGAGGGAGCCCCCCGAGGGTCCGTCGTGACTCGAGGGGTAGGGCTCGAAGACGACCGAGGGTTGCGATGTCGCGCGCGAAACGTTCGGGGGGAACGGTGATCCGCCCGGACGCAATTTTGGCCAGTTCATCTGCCTCCTCGTTGTACCTGCGGGGCACATGGTTGAGCTCGATGCCGTAGAACTTGTCCTCGAGGGCCCGCACGGCCTTGCAGTAGGTCTCCATCTTGTCGTCATGGCAGCTCGCGTTCTTCATGACTTGATCCATCACGAGCTGCGAGTCCCCCCGCACGTCGAGGCGCTTGACGCCCAACTCAATGGCGATTTTGAGGCCACAGAGAAGGGCCTCGTATTCAGCCATATTGTTTGACGCGGGGAAGTGAAGGCGCACTGCGTAGCGCATGTGCTCCCCTAGGGGTGACACGAAAAGCAGGCCCGCGCCTGCCCCCGTTTTCATCACTGAGCCGTCGAAGAACGCAGTCCGGCACTCGCTTGGATCCGTGGGGGCGGGCAGCCGCGTATCCGTCCACTCGGCCGACGAAATCCGCCGGATTTGCGACTTGATGGCCTTGCGCGGGGCGTAGGCGAGCGTCTCGCCCATCGGCTCCACGGACCACTTGGCAATCCCGCCGCGGCGTCGGGGTTGCGGATGATCTCTCCTAGCGGAAAGGAGGAAACCACCGTGACGGGGTAGGCCTCGAAGTAGTGGCGGAGCTTGCGCCGCGCAAGGACTATCGCGTACGCAACTTCGGACCTCGGGGGTAGCGCGTCTTCGTGTCCGACGAGACCTCGCCGATGTAGTAGACCGGCCGCCGTACGGTGCAAGGCGTGCCCTTCCTCCGTGCGCTCCACGACGATCACGGCGCCGACCACACCGGGTGGTTGCGGCCACGTAGAGCCGGCAGGGGGTTCGCCATCTTGCGGCGGCGTGAGGATCGGGGCGTGCGTTAGGGACGCCTTCGGCTTGTCGAGCGCATCCCGGGCCTCGGTGGTCCGGGAGAAGCGCTCGTGCTTCTTAAGTAGGCGTAGAGGGGCAGGCCCTTCTCACCGAGCCGCGAGATGAAGCGGCTCAAGGCGGCAAGGCACCCCGGCACCTTCGCACCCCCTTTGAGGTCCCGGGATCGGACCCATTCGTTCGAGGGCGGCAACCTTTTCGGGGTTGGCCTCGATTCCCCGTCGGGAGACAATGTATCCCGGGAGCATGCCTCGCGGCACTCCAAAGACACATTTTTCGGGGTTTAACTTGACCCTATTGGCCCGTAGGCGGCCGAACGCGACGCCAAGGTCGCCAACCAGGTCGTCCGCCTTCTCGGTCTTTACGACGATGTCGTCCACGTATGCTTTGACCGTCCGCCCGATGTGATCCCCAAAAAACGCGCCGCATGCAACGCCGGTATGTTGCACCCGTGTTTCGAGGCCAAACGGCATCGTGACGTAGCGAACGTCCCGAATGGCGTGATGAACGAAGTCGCGAGTCGGTCGGGCTCCTTCATTTTTATTTGATGGTATCCGGAGTAAGCATCAAGGAAGCAAAAGCAATTCACACCCGGTCGTTGAATCAACGATCGATCAATGCGTGGCAAAGGAAAAGGAACTTTAGGATATGCTTTATTAAGACTAGTGTAGTCTATACACATCCGCCACTTCCCATTCTTTTTCTTTACAAGCACGGGGTTTGCTAGCCACGTAGGGTGGAACACCTCCTTGATGAATCCGGCCTCGAGAAGCTTCCGCAGTCCGCCGCGATTGCCCGTCGCCGCTCCTCGTCGAAGCGGCGCGCCCGTTCTCGCCGCACGGCGCGGGCGTTTGGCGCGGATGTCAAGGGAGTGCTCGGCGACTTCCCTCGGGATGCCCGGCATATCCGAGGGGCTCCACGCGAAGATGTCGGCGTTGGCGCGGAGGAAGTCGACGAGCACCACTTCCTATTTGGGGTCGAGGGTGGAGCTGACCCTCAACGCCTTGCCCTCGGGGGCCGACGGGTCGAGGGGACCCCTTGGTCTGCTCCGCGGCCTCGAAGGTGCCGGCGTGCTTGGCGGCGGAGTCGAGGTCCTCGTTGACCATCTTCTCCGGCCGTGTTTACCGGCGCTTCATCCGGCGCCGTGCCTCGCGTGCTCCACGCACTCAACGTCGCAGTCGAACGCGTGCTCGATGGATGAGCCGACGGTGATGACGCCGTTCGGTCCCGGCATCTTCATCTTCAAGTAAGTATAATTGGGGACCGCCATGAATTTGGCGTAACAGGGTCGCCCAAGTATAGCGTGGTAGGCCCCCTTGAACCCCACCACCTCGAAGGTGAGGATCTCCTTGCGGAAATTCTTCGGGGTGCCAAACCAAACTGGCAGGTCGATCTGCCCAAGGGGCTGGACCTGCTTGCCGGGCGCGATGCCATGGAACGGCTTCGTGCTGGGCCGCAGCTGGTCCAACCCGATCCCCATGAGGCGCAACGTATGCGCGTAGAGGATGTTGAGGCCGCCGCCTCCGTCCATGAGGACCTTCGAGAACCGGCGTTCCCGATGATGGGGTCGACCACCGGCCGGGTCGGCCCGGGTTGGGGACACGGTTCGGGTGGTCCTCCCGCCGAAGGTGATGGTGTCCTCCGACCAATTGAGGAAGGACGGAGGCGCCCTCTCCGCAAGCCGAGGACCTCGTGCCGCTCCTTCTTGCGCCGGCGGGTCGACATGTCGACCGTTGGCCCCCCAAAGATGAGGAACACGTTTTCAACGGCGGAGAAGCCGCCCGCGTCGCCATCGCCTCCGTCTTTCTTGGCCTCTACCTCCTTCGCGGCGGCACGGCCATAAAATTTCTTGAGCATATCGCACTGCTCAAGGGTGTGGTTCATCGGGGTCTTGTGGTAGGGACATGGCTTTTTCGGCATGTCGTCGAACACCCCCCGGGCCTCGAGGGGCCGGTCGAGGGCCCCGTCGAGCCGGGTCAACGGCAAGGGCCTCGGCATTGCCGCCGTCGCGTCCCCGCTCGCGCGCCTCGCGGCGCGGCTTCTTCCCCCCCCCTTCTTGCCCCGCTTGTCGTTGCGGTGGGGCTCCTTGGACTTGCGCGCCCTCCGCGGCGAGTCCTCCGAGCGCTTGCCCTTCTTGCCGTCGAAGATCGCCCCCACGGCCTCTTCTCCGGAGGCGAAGCCGGTGGCGATGTCGAACGGCTCGTTGGAGTCCGCGGGCGGGCTGCGTCCCGGCCTCCCGCACGAGGTCCCGCACGTGGTGCCCTCGAGGAAGGCATGCACGATCTCGGACCGCGCCACGGCGGGGAGCTCCGTGCGGCGCTTGGAGAAGCGTCGTATGAAATCCCGCGGCGACTCGCCGGGCCCGTGTGCGGAGCGCGAGTCCCACGAATTCCCAGGCGCACGTACGTGCCCTGGAAGTTGCCCACAAACGTGCGGACCAGATCGTCCCAGTTGTGGATTTGGCTAGCGGGCAAGTGCTCGAGCCATGTCCGGGCCGCGTCGCCGAGATGCAGGGGCAAGTTGCGGATGATGACCTCGTCGCTGGTGGCCCCGCCCAGCTGACAAGCCAAGCGGTAGTCGTTAAGCCATACGCGGGGGTCCGTCTCCCCGTTGTACTTGACGATGGTCGAGGGTTGGCGAAAACGCTGGGGGAACGCCGCCGCGCGGATTTCCCGGCTGAACACACGGGTGCCTGGGGGCTCCGGCGTCGGGGAGCGGTCTTCGCCGCTGTCGTAGCGTCCCCCCGTCGAGGGTGGTAGCCCCTTGCTGCTCGTGCGTCCGCCCTGCTCGTGCGCTTGGCGTTGATGACGTTGCGGGCGTCGCCATCCGGCCGCCGCGTGCGTCAAGGAGCCGCTCCTTGGCCGGCGTGCGTCCTTGGTCAGCGGGTCGCCCCACCTGTCCCCCTGCGTGCACCGAGGGTTCGCCTCCCGGCGGGGCTTCGTCGTCCCACGCATCCCCCCCGGTGGCGGATGCGGGAGGCCGAGCTCTCGCCCGCCGGACGGCCGCTTGCTCGATGAGAGTTTGCACCTCGCGGTGCGGGTCTCGAGCCTCGGGGGTCGAGGGTGCCGCATGGCCCGCGGCGGCGTCGCGGCGGCGATGAGTTTTGGCTCGCCCGCGGGGGCGCGTCCTCGTTGTCGATGTTGGGGACGGTGTTGATGCGGTCGCGGACTGTCGGCCCGGCTCCCTCGCGCGTTCGCCGCGCGCGGAGGCTTCCCCGCCATTGAGGCGCGGAGCGCCGCACCGTCCGTATTCCTCCGCCGGCTTGGCCTCGAGCTCGCGGGCTTGGGCCACTGGGCGTCGGTGTCGGCCCGGCAGAGCGCTTGGCCCCGCGGCCATGCGCGCGGCGATCCCCGGGGCGGGGGTGATCTCCACGTCTCCGGCGCCCACCGCGCCGGCCGGCATGGGCCGGGTCGTTGGTGATGATGGCGTAGCACTCCCGCGCGGGGTCGAAGCTCCCGTCTTGGAGTCGTCGGGAGCGGCCCGAACCGGTAGTCCGTAGCGTCGAGGAAACGCCCGAACACGACCGGGTCCCGCACGCCGAGAAGTCCCACTCCGCGTACCCGTGGCGGTTGGCGGGTGGCAACGCGTCGATAGAGCCCAGGGACGACTCGTCCCCCGCTGAGGCGCCGGGGTCCCTGGCTACGAAAACGTGGCGGCCAGGCGGAACCCTGCGCATCGTGGTGTTGACGTTGGCGTTGTAGGCTGTCGTGGCGCCACGCAGCCGATGGGGATGCGTGGTCGGAGACCGTGCGCCCCGCCCGCCGGGGCGGTGGCGGTCGTCGTGGCGGTGGGCGCGCCGTGTTGAGAGGCGGCGCGCTCGGCCGCCGTCGCTCCGACCGCGCCCCGGCACGAACGTAGCCCGGAGCGGCGGCGGCGTCGCGGCGTCGACGGACCCCGCGCATCCGCGCGCCGCGGGGCGCCCGCGCCGTGGCGGCGCGTGCGGCGGAGGCCAGAGCTGACCTGGCCTGGCGCCGCGCGCGGAGCTCCTCACGGTTGGTGAGGCGCATGAGATAGCCGTTCCCCGTGGCCTGAAAGTTCAGGTCCCCGAAGCGAATTTCGAACCCGGCTGGGAGGGGGTCCGAGCTACCCATGCAGTAGCGTGTACCACGGTACTCAGTGCGGATCACCATGGAGGGAGTTGACGGAATGACCTTAGGCGCTCGATTGCCCCACGGTGGGCGCCAACTGTCGGTGCGGAATATGGTCCCGACACTAACCAGTAGAAAGCGCCGTGGTCTATCCCTCAATGGTCGATGCTAAGTAACAAGTGACACAGAGTTTTTATCCTGGTTCCGGCCGGGGGGGCGTACGTCCAGCAGTGGCGTGCTCGAGGCACTATATTACTTAGCACCGGGGGTGCCTGTAGTGGGGCTGCTACAAGCAAGGCGGGAGAGGAAGCGTGGCTTCCAAGTCCCTGGAGGAGTGGCTGAAGATATTGTGGGAGAATTGGAGAGTGAGCGCGTGGTGTGCGATGAGTTCCTGCCTCGTATGCTATCGGGTCTCCTCTCCTCTCCCCCCTGGGGCCGGGGTTCGCCCCCCCCCCCCCCCTTTTATAGATCAAGGGGGAGGCGGATTACATGCGCGCCGCGCTATCTAGCTACGTGGGGAAACACGACGTGCTATGCTGTAGAGTGGGCGGCCGTCCGGACGATCCTTGCAGCGATCCGGCCATGATGGCCTACCTTGTACCCGAACAAAGGGCGGTTCGAGGGGTAGAAGGGCGGCGGATGGTGGCGATGTCCTCGATAGGCTCGAGGGAGGTGTCGACGTTGGCACGTACGGGGCACAGGAGTAGGTAAAACGGCGTCCCTTCCCAACGCGCTTCACAGTGCTGGGGTTGTTGCTACAGCGCCTGGCGTGCGCCTGCACGCGCGGGGACGGCGGCCATCTCGTTACAGTGGCAGGGATGGCGATCCACCGGCCTAGCGCCTCCACCTAACCCTGTAGGGTCACAAGAAAGTGAATCGAGGGTGCAGCCGGCCCCCCTTCGAGGGCTCGGCGCGTTAGCCGTACGCGGGGCAGGCGCGCGGTGTCACGGGACCGACACCGCCGCGCCGCACGCTCCCTCCCCACGGTGATGGGGATGGGCTCCTCCCCGGGGAGTTGGTGCGGCGGCACTTGGGGCGCGAGCCCCGGCGCATGATGGCGCCGTCCCGCCGGTGTCGGGCGTTAAATGCTCGTGTACGGGGGCGGTGCACGCGTGAGGGGCGCCCTCGAGCGTGGCGGACCCCCGCCGAGGGCGGGACGTACCCTCGAGCGAGGCGGAACCCGCTCGAGGGGGAGCGAGCCCTCGAGCGGGGCGGAGCCCGCTCGAGGGAAGTGCTGCCCCTCGAACGGGGCGGAGCCCCGCCCGAGGGGGCGCGCGTCCTCGAGCGAGGCGGAGCCTGCTCGAGGGGATCTCTAAGAGGGGCCGCCTTGATGGGCCGTCGGGGTCCCTGCGGCGTGGGCCGTCTCCTGCATGGTTAGGCACCTGCATGGTTAGGCTAAGCGTGTTCTGCTTCGTTGCAGGTTTTAAGTGGGGGATTTCCGGTGGTTTAAGGGGATCCCTAGGGCTGTCCCCGACACTAAGCTCCTTCCTCATTTTCTTGGCCTCTCTAAGCATGTCATCACGGTTATCAAGCAAAGAGCCAAGCCTCTCATTCTCCTGGCGCAAGAAGGGGAAGTTCATCACGCACCTCGTCGTCGGACTCGCAGTCCGAGTCGCTCGTGTGCTCTTCTTGTTTGTCGGAACTCGGCGCCATGGTGCAGAAGCCATCTCTCACGAGGCGGCTCGGCCCGCTCGGGTTCTTGGACGACTTCTTGTTCTTGCGGCGATATCCCTCGTCTTCACCGCTACTCGAGCTCGAGGTGGAGTACGCGGACCCGGGTCGACGTCGCTCGCTCCAACCATCGCTCGGGCCTTGCCTCGGCCCTCCTTCTTCCTCGATCGTCGCTCGTCCTTGTACTTGCTCTTGTGGTCGCGCCTCGAACGGTACTTGCCATCGTTCATCCTCGGCTTGTGCTTGTAGCTGTCCTTGTTCTCGGCCTTCTCCAGCGGTCGGCGACGAAGTGTCCGCTTGCCGCACGGAAGCAAGTCCTCGTGTTCCTCCTCATGTTCACGCGGTTCTCGTGCGGGCTCTCGAACCGCCTCGTCACGGCGCCGGCTCGTCCTCTCCAAGGTCATCAAACTCCTCATCCGGCATAGACATCAAAGAGGAAAAGGAGAACATCCTGGTGGATGGGTTAGAGTTAGTCTTTCCTTTGGAAACACCAACGAGGGCAAGACTATGGGAATCGGTCGGTCCCTCGAGCTTGGCGATCATGCCCCTATCCACCTCGGCCCGACTTGAGCTTCGAGAATAGCTTGTTCACCGTCGAGTATCATACCTCTCCGACTCGACTATGGCCTCGAACTTTCCGCCCCATATCGTACGATCCAAAGAGTGTAAGAGCTTGACCGCTCTATCATGATCATCGTACGGGAGCACGTCCACATTGGCCCTCATGTTGTTCACCACCACCGTGAACCTATGAAACAAGGCATCGATGGACTCACCTAGGGAGATGAGTGAAGTTCTCGTACTCTCCGTAGGTCGCATACAACCGTGCTCGAACTTGGGCGTTCCCAACATGAGCCTCCTTCAACACCGCCCAAATCCTACAAGCCAAGTGCTCGGTGTGCACCCGATCGAACTCGGCCGACACAAAGCACGAAACAAGTAGTCGACCACCTTATTGTTGGCGTCGAATCCGTCCCTCGACCCCGGAGCAAGGAAATCCATCGGTGGACATAGCCTGTGTCCACCGTGACATCCCAAAGCAGTCGACCCTTTCCGCGGAGGAACGCACCCATCCGCTTGCTACACATCCGGTAGTTCTTGCCATCGAAGTGTGGAGGACCCGAACCTCGTTCTCGGTACGCCATCCTTGGATCTTAGGCGGTTAGAGTCAACAAAGACCCGAACTGCTCTCGATACCACTTGAAGGACCGATACGGCGAACCGGAGAGGGGGGGGGGAGTGAATGGGAGCCGATAAAAATTCTTCTCGAAGGAGATGAAAACTCCAACAAGACGACCGCGGCTTCCAACACACGTCTCCGACTCACTACCAAGGTTGGTCAAGCCCACATAGCCACCGGGAGTGCTACCGGACCTAGGAACCAACACACAACCTCCCGAGCCGAGAAACGCGGCGGAAAAACCAAACCTCGAGTCTACGAGACCCACACCGGTCGGACGGGGTGAGCACCACCCGATCGGACCGATCCCCCAGGTGAAGCCGAGCAACTTCCACTAAGTGGCTCTACACCGGTCAGACCGGTGAGACACACGGTCGGACCGATGGCAGCGACCGAAAGCCCCCAAGACACCAAACAGGCCAACCGACCACCAAACGGACCCAAACTCGAAACAGCAGCACCACGGGACAACTACAAACACACCAAGACGTTCACCGAGCGAAAACCCACAAGGGCTCACACCGGTCGGACCGGTCAAGAGCACCGGTCGGGCCGTGTAGCACGGGCGGCTCGGGATGAACGAAGACCCGGCGGTCAACTCCCCCCAAATCCAAATCTCGATCTCCCGAATCGCTCCACGGACTTGAACAAGACTTTGGGGATATCAGGAACACCTCATGAGGAGTCCATAGCCAAGTTTAATCCCACCAAATCTCGTCCAAAAAGGAGGAATCGAAGAAATCCCGCCGAAAGCACTTCCAACCCAAGAACTCAAGAAAACCCCAAAATCGAGCACTTTTACTCACGGATTTGGGAGGGGAATCACAGCCCAAAGAACCACAAAGGGTTCCCACAAATTTCCCCCATCAAATCCTCAAGAGAAAAGCCCCGAAAACACCCCAAAGAAATCACGAAGAGAGGGCTCCGAAAATCACCACCAAGAACAACCGGGAAAAACACATCCAAACCTTGAGGAACCACGCCGAATCATCTATACATGAAACAAAGGTTCGTACAAGGTCTAGCAAGCCGCCCGATCATCCATCCCTCTCTACAATATCTCTCCGTGAAGCTCTCTTGCTAGTCCTAAGGAAAACCTAGAGAAAATAGGTGGAAAATAGGAAAACTAATGAGCTAGGGTTCCAAGAGTTGGCTGCCATCCTCTCACCTCTTGGGTTATATGGAGGCAACCGAATGTCTAAAACGCCCTTCTCTACTAACTAGGGATACAAGCCCCTCAAGGGCGGATTTGGAATTCTTGATGTCTTCACCATCGGACGGATGCCGGCGACCGCACCTGCGTAGCCTCGACGCAAGCCATGCAATCCCGACGCGTGTCCTCCGCTTCGAAGATTCCGGGATTGCGTCGTCACACACCGGTCGGACCGGTCCCCACCGGTCGACCGGCCGACCCACGGTCGGGGCCGAGCGGCCCCGCGTCGGGCGGCTCCGTCTTCGGTTCTCCGGTCTTGGCTTTGTGGATCAACCAAGGAACCCGGTGGTTTTACGGTGAACCACCGGAAACCCCGCGAACTCGGTGTAGCCTCCGCCAATCTCCACTCATGACTCGGCTCCCACGTAGTCCCGGCTCGACCTTGGTTTTGAGGCTCAACCAAGAAACCGTTCACAACTTCATCTTCTTGTTCATGCCACCATGCGGCCCGCACTTGACCCCCCGCCGGCCACCGGGTCCCTCGAACGAAGCCTACTTGTCCTCTCCACACCCGGAGGCCTCACCGCGACGACCTTTCGCGCTTGTTCTTCACCCGCACCAACACCGGTCAAGCCGCAACTTTTCGCACCCGCAATACTTAGCCAAGAATCGGTCCACACAACGTTGTCAATCACTCATCACACAAGGAAGCGACCATCCACCGGTCCTCGAACCACACATGGTCCTCAATGAGCGGTGCATGGCGGCGAAGCAACGGCGCCGGTGGCGCCGGCGGCGGAGCTCGCGGGGCTCGCTCGATCTCGAGATCCGGGCCTCGGTTTGGGACGCGGCTAGGCTTTACGTGGAGCTAGGAGGACGGTGAACTCATCCAGGGTTACAGGGAGGTGGCTCGGGTGACGTACAGGGGCCTCCACGGCCGGCGGCGGACGGCGGCGACGGGCACATGGCCGGCGAGCTCGTTTTCGAGTTTCCGGGCACGAAACGGGATGGGGTTGGGTCCTGGAGCTAGCTGGGTGATGGCGAACTCAGGCCGGGGGTTCTTGTGGCGGGAGACGCGACTTCGGTGGCTCACCGCGGAGAGGGGCGGACGGCGGCAGTGCTTCGCACTCCGGCGAGCACGCGCAGGCAACAGGGCGGTTGAGGACACGCAGACAAAGGCCCAAGGGAGTCCTCACCTTGCCGCGAAACCCTGAGGGGGAACGACGGAGTCCGAGATGCGGCGTAGGGAGAGATCGACGGCGGCGGCCGAAGATTGAAGATGACGGCGGCGGCGCACTGTGCAGCTCGGTCCAGCAACGGGAGAGGGTGCCCGGCGACGAGAAGCTCCGGCGGCGCTCCGGGAAGAAGACAGGGGCTCCGGGGCGCGGCCTGGTCCGGCGGCGGCGACGAGCTTCTTCACTGGCCGCCCATGGCGCGGCGCCGGAGGAGCTGCGGCGGCGGCGGCGCGTGCGAGGATGGAGAGGTGCGGGGTTCTAGCGGGTGCGAAAAAGAAGGTGCGGGGGGCTCGAGCTCGGGTTTTATAGAGGGAAAGGGGGGGGAAAACGCGCGGCCGAGGCGAGGGGCAAGGACCGGCCATTGATGGTCGTGGCGGTTTCGAGGGGAGTAATGGGAAGAGAAATTGAAGGAGGGAAAGGAGGCGGCCGGTGCTCCGGTGTATCTTGACGACGAGAATTGAAGGCGGAAGGGCGAGGTATGCGGGGGAAACGGCCGGGTGGGCGCGGTTGATGCGTCATCACGCGAAGCAGAGGAGAGGAGGGAGGCTAGAGGAAAGGGAAAAGGGTGGGGCAGCGCGAGTGAATCGGCGCACTAATGCGCAAGAGGGAAGGGGAGGATGTAACAACCCAGGAATTTAGGTATGTAAAATTTGCGAAAATTTAAAACTTTTTGCTTGCATTTGAGTGCTATCAATTTTTGAACCAAATTGCTAGCCTCTCTCTAAATTCTCTACCAATTTAGCCCATTTATAAAACATATGTTTAAAATATGGTAAAATAAGTGAGTTGGTCTTTCTCTGGTTTATTTGGAGTTCAAATGTGTGAAGTTTGAATTTGAGTGGGAATCAAATTCAAACTCCTTTTCAAACCTTAGCTCAAAGTTTAATCCTTTTTTTGGCAAACCAACCAACCAGTGATCTGGGCCGATTTCTTTTTATTTGTTTTGCAGCCGGCCCAACCCAAGCCGCCTTTCGGCCCACTAACCCGCGCAGCATCTCTCTCCCTTCTCTTTCTCTGCCGCGTGGACCCCAGACGTCAGTCCTCTCTCTCATTCCTTTCTCACCCTTATCCACCCGACTCCCCTGCGCGGGTCAACCGAGCCGCACAAGCGCGCCGCCGGTCCGGCCATGCCGGCGCGCGGGACGGGACGCGGCCGAACCACCCGGCGGCACGCACGCCGAGGGCCGGTGCGCGCGCACGCGCGCGGGGGCGACCGAGGAGAAAGGTGAAGGACGGTTTTGCCCCTCCCGCGGGCATCCAAGGCGCTCCGAGCTGCGGCCTTGGCGCGCCACCGCTCCGCTCGGCGGCGATGCCAAGGGCATTGAGGGGCTTTCCCCCTCGAGCCGCCGCGACGCCAATTCAAAAGGAGAGGGCCGGTGTGGCCTGGAGGCAAAGCCAACCGCCCCCTCTTGGGGTTTCTTCTTCCACCGAACGGCCGTGAGCACCGGGTTGAGGGAGAGTGCGGGCGCGCCACCGCCGCGCCGCGCCGTTGAGGAAGGAACGGGGCGCGCCGCCGCCGCGTCGCGCGGGCGAGGGAGGAGCCGAGGACCGAACCGGGGGCGGGGACATCTTCACCGCCAAGGAACGCCGGGCCGCGCCGAAGAGGGAGGACGAGCACCGGCGGGGACACGGAGCGAGGGGCCGGCGGCGACCACCGGAGAGAACCACTACCTCGCCTTCGCACGCCTCTCCACCGAGCCGGCCACGACTCCACCGCCGCCCCGAAGTGAGCAACACCGCGGCCACCTTATCTCCTTCCCTCCTCCTTGAGTTTTTCCTCTGTTTTGCGCCGACGGCGTTGGGGAGCGCCGTCGAGCCGCCATGCCTGGATGCCGGCCGTCGTGCCGCGAAGCCGCCGTGTCGCGCGCGTGCGGTGCTCTCGGGCCTTTCATGCCCCCGGCCCGCGGGCGCTACACGAGGACCACGTGTGTCGGCCGGCCTTCGCGCGGGCTTCTTGCGCGCGGGGACGTGAGCGTCGCCGTGTCGCGGCGCGGCGCGCGCGGCGCCCGGCGGCCGCGCCGGCGAACGAGCCGGGACGCGCAAGGCGTGTGGTTGTTCCCGGCTTCGACCCGTGGTTTGTTGCGGGTGGGGTGCGGGGGCGCCGCGCCATGACGCGCCGGCGGCGGGGGCGTCGGGCCCGGCTACCGAGACGGCGGCCGCTCGCCGCGCGCGGGGCCATGGACGTGAGCGCCGGTCCGGCCGGAACACCCCGGTTCCGAGCCGTGACGGGAGCATCTTTTTGGGGAGGGGCGTGGTGCCGGGCGTTGGTCACCCGCGAACCGGACGCCGGCGACGCGCCGCGCGGCCGCCTCGCTCGTCCGGGACTTTTTGGCGAACACCGTGGTGTGCGTGGATCGCCCGTGCGAGCTAACCTAGGAGTTGGTCCACTGCCGGTGCGGGCTCTTAGCCCGTTAGTTTTCCTTAGCGAGGCCGTCGGCCGGTGCGGAAGGAAGTTGGAGGGGGAAAAACCGGACTTCCATTATACGGTAGGTGGGTCGTGAGCGCCCGGGCCACGGTGGGCCGAAACCATTCTTTGGGCGGAAACTAGTCCGTCGGGCCACCCGCGGCCCGGCGGCACTTCGAGCCCGTGCGGCACCGTTAACCCCGGGGCCGGCGACGTCATGCCGACGTCGCAACGTATTTTCGAAAACCCCCTTTTCTTTTCTCGTTTAAAATCCCGGAAAATGTATTTAACCTTTAAAAATTCATATTAAATTCTAGGGAGCTCGTAGAAAATTACAAAACTAATTTCTATAAATCCGTATTTGCGAAACCTTGTCGATTGTAGGTAGTTTGGGTTCATTTGGATCTTCTAAATTGGATCTTATTTGGAGTTATTGCTTAGATGTGCACCGTTATCTTATTTTCGCGTCGAATCTCGTGCCGCAGACCCGAGCTTCGACCAGGAGGACGTGGAGGACCCCGAGTACACTGCTCCGGACAGCGACTGCTTCAACGGCAACGAAGGTGTCATGTCACTCCCAACCATATAGATCCTATGTTGCTATTTAGTCGCTAGTGCTTTACTTTAATGCATTGATCCGGTGAATTGCATAACCCGTTTAATAGCCATGCCTTGATGTTTTGATATATCCTTTTCCTTGTTCTACTACCTTCGGGACTAGCTACGGACCCCTAGCTAGTCCCTTACCTCAACTATCCATACTTTTGTTGTTTGATTATGGATGGTACTGCGGAGCTTGGACCGAGATGTGGGAATCTCGGTGTGTGTCTAGCGTGTGTTACGGGTGCGTATCTCCTTGCTTGTGTTTTGGCGGGAGCGAGCCGCTTGGTTACTTGTGAACGGCCGCCGAGGGGAGATGCGATCTGGCCTCTTACCCGAGGGTCGTGTCGTGTGGGATGGAGATGTTGAGTGCTCGCTCTCGGCCCCTTAAGGACCGATCGTCAGTTGACCTTGCTTCGAATGACTATTTTCGTACAGACCGCCCGCCTTGTATTGGGCGGGGGTGCGGGGTGAGACTTGTAGTGGATAGCACCCCTCCTGTAGGAGGATCGGTGTGATCGTGTCGGGAGTGGTCTTTCCCTCCTTAGTAGACTTTGCCCTGGCGAGGCCAGGGAAGGGTTCCACAGCTTCGAGGGACCTCTCGCGGGTAGTACGAGCTCTGCCGCGGAGGCTGGGGGCCGGAGCTCGGAGACGCAGGAGGGTACTATCCACTTACTTGGGCTTCAGCCGTATGGTAGGGTCGGACACCGGTGACGGCCGGTTCCGGACCTATTCGGGCGGGTACAGTTGTACAACCTCTCGCGAGTGTTAAACCTATAGCTATAGTCCGTGTCCACGGAGGTTATGGACGATCTTTCGATCTCTCACCTGACTAGCTACACTTCTCTTGTGCTTCTTCTCTCCCCCGAGTGTGTGAGCCCGGCTTCGGCCGTTGAGATGTGGGGATAGGAGCCGGTGGGCCCCACATCGCAGATGAGAGTTGGGTTACGGGATCGTGGTTGAGATCCGGTGTTTTGGTGTGGTATTCCTTGAGCGGGGTGTGGACCCCTGAGGTGTGGACCTCGGAAGCGGAAGCTTCCCCGAGGTGTGGACCTCCTAGCCGTATTCTCGCTTACCTTGTACGTTGCTTCTTGCTTTGCTAAAGCTTTCTAAGAAGCAAGATTAGGGATATCTCATGCATAGTAGAATCTACACCGCTTTTGCCTCTTTGTTGGGAAGTCGACATGACCTACCCGCTTATCGGGTAGACCCCGGTGACTCGACGCGAGCCGGACTACGACTTCGACAACGACGGCCGGGTGGACTAGAGCTCTTCCTACACTTGAGCCGCTCGCGGAGATGGAGTTTCCCGCGCTTTCATGGAGCCGCTCGCTAGACGTTTTATTTATGTTTGATTCAGTCCCGATGGACTTGTACCGGCATGTGCCGAGAGAGATGTACTCGATTAATGTAATAAAATAAATGTTGTACTCTACTTTCTATCGTTTTTATCTTTACGTATGGATTTTGGCATCGCCGAGACAGGGGTTTGCACGTGGTAGCCCTCCCGGGACTACCACCGAGGTGCTAAGATTCGGGGTTCCGTTCGCGGAAATCCGGGTCGTTTCGGTTGGTACCGAGCCATGCTTGACCGTAGGACGAGCCCCGTGAATGGTCGATAGTATAGGAAGCCGTTTTTGGACCTTGAAACTTTATATAAACCCCTTGGCTTCGTATGTATATAACTATACTTATATATATGCATTACTTTGATTAACTTTCACTAACTACCTTACTAACTACGCTCTAACAACGTTGTGCGGATGGCGGAGAGTACGTGGGTTCCTTTGGAGTCGGACGGCAAGAGCTACGGAGGCTTCGCCGCTTGCCGAGAGAGTGCCCGGGAGGCAGTGGAGTGGGGGGGCCGACGGAGTCGCTACAAGGGGAGGGCCATGGGGCACATGGAGCAGACCCCCACTTTCCTGGCCGTCACGGTGCCAGCAGACCCACGGGTGCCAGAGTTCGAGGAGGTTGAGGTGCACTGTTTCGAGAGTTCGACCACGGAGGCACACCAGACTGGCGCACGCAGAGCTCTCAAGAAGGTTTGTGTCCGGCTCAGGGAGAAGCTGAAGGACACTCCGTTCGGTGTGCTACCGACAGAGATCTACGACCCGGTCGCTGGGACTCGAGCGACCGAGCGCGGTACACGGAGGTGACTTCGGTGTAGGAGGACGAGATGATGCTCGCGGCCGGACGGTGCATCCCGGCTCGGGACCGTGCACGCGTACCGGGCGTACGATGAGATCGCGTACCTTCGGTGGAGGTGTGACGATGCCTCGCGGCGGGTTCGGGACCTGGAGGTGGAGAGAGAGGATATACTTGACGAGTTGGAGGCGTCGCACGAGAGGAACGGAGAGCCGGTGCAGGCCTGGATCGCGGCGGCCGCGGCAGCAGCACCGAGCGGGACGCCGGAGGATCGCTACTCCGGAGGCGCGGGTGAGGACGGAGCGGGGAGTTGCACCGGGCTTCGGTGGAGGCCGCGCGTGAGGACAGAGTGAGGCCGGCGCAGGCGAGGGACCGTTGGAGTCGGTGGGAGCCGGCAGTACCGACTATCAAGTCAAGGTGTGGGATCTTCGGGAGGCGAGTCGACACAACTACCACCACTTGTGCTACCTTGGTGGACCGGCTACGAGGAGAGAGACCGAGCAGCCGGGACCCGCGCGGCCCGGGAGCGTTCCGACCGGCGCAGAGGCCGACGGAGCCGGGAGGCGCTCTCCGCACGCCTACCACCCAAGAAGAGGCCCCGACCGAGGACGAGAGACTTTCGAGCTTCCCCCGACGCTCCTACCACGTGTGCGCCCGTACCCGAGTGGTTCGCGAGACACGGTGGAGATGGACCGTGCTCTCCGGGATACCCGTGACTACTACGGAGGACCGGCGATCGGGGTGCCGGGTTACCCAGAGTCCACTCACCGCCGTTCTACTCGGTTCCACCCGACACCCGCCTCCGAGGCACCTCGAGTACTCGTTGATGGGAGTAGAGATCTTGTAGCAGCATTCCGAGTAGATGTAATAAGTTAGATGTAATGCTACCGCTCATGTTGACATGCTCGTAGTAGCTACCCCATGTTGTACCATGCGTTAGCGTGATGTGTTGCCGTGTACCCTCGAAGGTCGTTGGAGTAAACCTCGAGGTGCACCCCTTTTGTATGATGGCATTGATTGAGTGACATGGATCTTCATGGTTTTTCTCGGAGTTCATGCTTCTTTATGTTTGTATGAAATTCTTTGTTTGTTAGCAGGGATTACTCCTTTATAGCTAATAACCTTATTAAATACATTCACCCTACCACTACTAACTATTGCAAGCGGGAACGGATGTCGGGAGCAAGGAGGTCCGGCGACTCGGCCCGTTTCGAGGGAGGTCGCCGGGGACGACGGAGGGGAGGATGCCCCTAACCCGGCCGGGAGCGAGAGGCCGCGGACGTCGTGGAGGTCACGCGCCACGAGGCGGGCTCCACGGAGGCCTGGCAGGCCGCGGAGGCTGAGGAGGCCGAGTTGGCGGTCGAGGAGCCGCGCGCGACGACGAGGGAGCTCAGGAGCGAGGAGCTCGAGCACGAGCAGTACCCCGGCCCGAGGGAGGAGCAGGCCAGGCTCAGGGACACGAGGTGCCACCACCGCCACCTCCCCCGAACTTGGCCGACGTGATGGCAGGTGCGGACTCGACCGATGCGTACGATCACCCAGATGCTAGCTCAGAACAACAACAACAACAACAACCACAGGGGTCAGAACCGCAACGCTCCAGAGGGTTTCCAGAAGAAGGTTGAGAACTTCAACAAGCTGCGACCGCCTACCTTCGACCACTCAGCAGACCCGATGGACGCAGACAACTGGCTACGTGAGATTGAGAAGAAGCTGGAGCTGACTGAGCTTACTGAGGAGGAGTGTGTGACCGTGGCCGCGCACCAGTTGGTCGGCACGGCCAGTGCGTGGTGGGACAGCTACTGTGACTCGCACTGGGACCCGTTGCACATCGGGTGGGACGAGTTCGTGGAGGCCTTCAGGAGCCACCACATCCCAGACGCAGTGATGGACGTAAAAGGCTGACGAGTTCAGGCACCTCAAGATGGGAAACATGTCAGTGCAGGAGTACGCCAACCGCTACCGGGAGCTGATGAGGTACGTGCCGACGACACCGACACAGAGAAGAAGAAGGTCTACCGGTTCGAAAGGGGCCGCACAAGGGGATGGCACACCACTTGTCCGCGCACGACTGCCCGACACTTCGCTCCATTATCGACAAGGCACTGATCGTGGAGAGGTCAAGGCTTGAGTACATGGAGGTTCGTGGAAACAAGTCCAAGCGCACAGACCAGGCAGGACGCTCAGGTCCACCCCAGAGGCAGAGGACAGGCTACGCTCAGGGCCACCAGTCACAGCAGAGGCACCACGTCACTCAGTCTCAGCCGCAGAGCAGAGCTAACCCAGGCGGGAGTGGAGGTCAGAACAGCTGGAAACCGAGGCCACCACCGCAGACAGCAGACAGATCCAAGGTGACTTGCTTCAACTGCCGTCAGGTTGGGCACAAGTCATTTGAGTGTCCCCGGCGGGCGCCACCGGGGAGTCGAGCCGCGGCTCTCGGTTCCGGACCCCGGCCCAAGCCACCGGCACCGGGAGGACAGCCACCCCCGTACACAGCGAGAGGACCCGCTCGGCCGCCGGCTACTCGAGGCCGTCCGAACCACCTCACCGCCGAGGATGCAAGCGGCCGCACCCGACGTCACACTTGGTGAGTTCCTTGTTGACACGGTTTTGGCAACCGTTTTGTTCGATCTGGAGCTCGGTTTTCGTATATTTCTACCAAGTTTGCTAAAGAAAGGTCTCTACCAACTAAGCCTCGACCAAGGCCTATCTTGACTAGCTCTCCGCTAGGAGAGAAGAGGAGTACGTTAGAGTGCAGGGGGAGTGAGGATGGTGTTTGAGGGGCTACGATTCACGGCGGACTTGACGAGTTTTGGAGTCTACTCGGGATAGATGTGATCCTAGGGATGGATTGGTTGGCAAAGCACAACGGGATAGTCTCCTGCAACCCCGAGTGATACGGCTAGAGCACCCCGGTGGGACTATAGTGCGGATCGAACCACGCAGTCCGAAGGTCGCTACGATGATGTGCAACATGAGTGGGAAAGAGATTGAAGAAATCCCGGTGGTCCGTGACTTTCCGGACGTGTTCCCGGGAGGAGCTTACGGAGTTACCTCCGAGACCGGGACGTGGAGTTCGTGATTGAGCCGATGCCGGGGGCGGGGCCCATTGCAAAAAGTCCGTACGGGATGTCGTCCGACGAGCTGGATGAGTTGAAGAAACGGCTCAAGAAGTTGCTTGAGCAAGGGTTTGTTCGGCCGAGTGCCTCACCGTGGGGTTCACCGGTGCTCTTCGTGGAGAAGAAAGACGGCACAAAGAGGATGTGCATTGACTACCGCACGCTCAACTCGATGACAATCAAGAACAAGTACCCGCTACCCGTAATCGAGGACCCGCCGGATAGGCTCAAAAAGGCAAGGTTCTTCTCCAAGATCGACTTGAGATCGGGTTACCACTAGATGAAGATCCGAGAGCGGGGATATACCCAAGACGGCCTTCACCACACGCTACGGCTTGTACGAGTTCGTGGTGGTTTCCTTCGGCCGACCAACGCCCTCGCTTACTTCATGAACTTGATGAACAAGGTCTTCATGGAAGAGTTGGACAGGTTTGTAGTGGTGTTTATCGATGATATCTTGATCTACTCGAGACCACCGAGGAGCACGAGGAGCACCCGAGGGTCGTGCTAGAGAGGCCGAGGCAGCGAGAACCGTACGCTAAGTTCGGCAAGTGCGAGTTCCTGGATGGAGAAGGTCGCGTTCTTGGGACACGTGTTGTCGGCAGAGGGGGATAGCCGTGGATCCGTCCAAGGTAGAGTCAGTGACCAAGTGGGAGCAGCCGTTAAACGTGACGGATGTCGGGAGCTTCCTTGGGTTGGCGAGGTTACTACCGGAGGTTTATTGAGAACTTTTCCAAGATCGCAAAGCCAATGACAGAGTTGCTCAAGAACAACACAAAGTTCGAGTGGTCGAAGCGTGTGAGAAGAGCTTTCAAGAGCCGAAAAAGAGACTCACCACGGCCCCGGTGCTTACCTTGCCGGATATCAAGAAAGACTTTGTGGTCTCTTGTGACGCTTCAAGGCGGGGACTCGGATGTGTGCGATGCGGGGAAGGGAAAGTTGTGGCTTATGCTTCCGAGCAGGTGAAGAAACACGAGGAAAACTACCCGACACACGACTTGGAGGCCGGTACCGTTGTGCATGCGCTCAAGATCTGGAGACACTACCCGATAGGGAACAAGTGTGAACTCGTTTTCCGACCACAAGAGCTCGAAGTACTTCTTTACCCGGACGGGAGTTGAACATGAGGCAGAGACGATGGCTGGAGCTGATCAAGGACTACGACGTCGAGATCAACTACCACCCGGGCAAAGCTAACGTCGTGGCAGATGCACTGAGCCGGAAAACATATTGCAACAACCTCATGGTAAAAGAAGAGCAACCTGCTTTGCATGAAGAGCTAGAGAAGGCCGAGAATCGAGATTGTAGACCAAGGCCAAGTCAACGTGATGCAAGTGACCTATGACCACGGAGGAGCGAATCCGTACGACCCGGAAGGAGTGTGCGGGAAATCAAAGTGCTGCGAGAACTAATGAAGCGGGGGCAAAGCGAGAGGACTACGGGTTGATGAACGAGGCACCGTGTGGTTGAAAGAACGGATCCGTGTACCACCGGACGAGCACTCCGGGAGCGAGATCATGAGAGAAGCTCACGACTCGAGGTACTCAATTCACCGGGGCGGCACCAAGATGTACGGAGATCCGAAGATCGTGCGGGTGGAAGGACATGAAGAAGGACATAGCACACTACGTGGCATGTTGCGACACCGTAGCGTAGTAAAGATTGAACATCGAAACCTGCCGGCTTGTTGAAGTCGTTGGATATTCCGGTGTGGAAGTGGGAGGACATTTCCATGGACTTTGTGGTGGGACTTCCTAGAACACCAAAAGGAAACGACTCGGTTTGGGTCATAGTGGACGAGCCGACCAAAGTGGCTCACTTTGTGCCGGTGAAGACCCGTATGCAACCGAGAAGTTGGCGAAGCGTACGTAGAGCACATACTCGGGCCGCACGGGGCACCCGAAGTATTGTATCGATCGAGGGCCACGGTTGTCTCCAAGTTTTGCTGAGCTTCCACAAGCTTATGGGCACCACTCTCAACTACAGACACGGCTTTTCACCCACGGACCGACGGTCGGACGGAGAGGGTCAACCGGGTCCGGAGGACATGCTACGAGCTTGTGCACTCACCTATGGCACCGATTGGGAGAGCGAGTTTGCCGTTTGCGAGTTCTCGTACAACAACGGCTTTCAAGCAAGTCTCCGGATGGCACCCTTTGAGGCCCCGTACGGGCGAAGTGCGGAACCCCGCTAGCCCCGGTCGAAGTGGGAGAGCGGACACTGTTTGGGCCAGCAATCATTGAGGAAGCAGAGGAGAAAGTCGAGAAAGTTCGTGAGAACCTGAAAATCGCTCAAAGTCGTCAGAAGAGCTATGCCGACAAGAGAAGGAGAGAGTTGACCTTTGCAGTTGGCGACCGAGTGTACTTGAAAGTCTCACCGCTCCGAGGAACTAAGAGGTTCTTGGTGAAGGGAAAGCTTGCACCGAGGTACGTGGGACCGTACCCTATCACCCGTAGGATTGGAAGTTTGGCCTACCAGCTTGCACTACCCGAGACAATGGTGGGAGTTCACCCGGTGTTTCACGTGTCACACTCGAAGAAGAGCGAGAAGGCAAAGTGGAGGCAAAGCAAGTGCCCATGGAGTTGCTTGACTTGCAAGACAACCTTGAGTATACGAATATCTGAGAAAATCTTGGACAGAGCCGTTAAGGAAACAAGGAGAACTACCATTCCTTTACGTAGAGTGTTGTGGAGCAACCATACGGAGCGAGAGGCAACATGGGAGAAGGAAGGCGATCTCGGGAAAGAGTACCCTCACTTGTTCACGGAGGAGGTCGAGGACTAAATCTCGAGGACGAGATTCTCGGTGGTGGGGGAGAATGTAACAACCCGGGAATTTAGGTATGTAAATTTTGCGAAAATTTAAAACTTTTTTCTTGCATTTGAGTGCTATCAATTTTTGAACCAAATTGCTAGCCTCTCTCTAAATTCTCCACCAATTTAGCCCATTTATAAAACATATGTTTAAAATATGGTAAAATAAGTGAGTTGGTCTTTCTCTGGTTTATTTGGAGTTCAATTGTGTGAAGTTTGAATTTGCTTGGGAATCAAATTCAAACTCCTTTTCAAACCTTAGCTCAAAGTTTAATCCTTTATTTGGCAAACCAACCAACCGGTGATGCGGGCCGATTTCTTTTTTATTTGTTTTGCGGCGCGGCCCAACCCAAGCCGCCTTTCGGCCCACTAACCCGCGCGAGGCATCTCTCTCCCTTCTCTTTCTCTCGCCGCGTGGGCCCCGGACGTCGGCCCTCTCTCTCATTCCTTTCTCCCCCTTATCCACCCGACTCCCCGCGCCGGTCAACCGAGCCGCCCAAGCGCGCCGCCGGTCCGGCCCATGCCGGCGCGCGGGACGGGACGCGGCCGAACCACCCGGCCGGCACGCACGCCGAGGGCCGGCCGTGCGCGCGCACGCGACCGGGGGCGACCGAGGAGAAAGGCGAAGGACGGTTTTGCCCCTCCCGCGGGCATCCAAGGCGCTCCGAGCCGCGGCCTTGGCGCGCCACACCGCTCCGCTCGGCGGCGATGCCAAGGGCATTGAGGGGCTTTCCCCCTCGAGCCGCCGCGACGCCAATTCAAAAAGGAGAGGGCCGGTGTGGCCTAGAGGCAAAGCCAACCGCCCCCTCTTGGGGTTTCTTCTTCCACCGAACGGGCCGTGGAGCACCGGGTTGAGGGAGAGTGCGGGCGCGCCACCGCCGCGCCGCGCCGTTGAGGAAGGAACGGGCGCGCCGCCGCCGCGTCGCGCGGGCGAGGGAGGAGCCGAGGACCGGACCGGGGGCGGGGACATCTTCACCGCCAAGGAACGCCGGCCGCGCCGAAGAGGGAGGACGAGCACCCGGCGGGGACACGGAGCGAGGGGCCGAGGCGGCGACCACCGAGAGAGAACCACTACCTCGCCTTCGCACGCCTCTCCACCGAGCCGGCCACGACTCCACCGCCGCCCCGAAGTGAGCAATACCGCGGCCACCTTATCTCCTTCCCTCCTCCTTGAGTTTTTCCTCTGTTTTGCGCCGACGGCGTTGGGGAGTGCCGTCGAGCCGCCATGCCCGGATGCGGCCGTCGTGCCGCGAGAACCGCCGTGTCGCGCGCGTGCGGTGCTCTCGGGCCTTTCATGCCCTCGGGCCCGCCCCGTCGTATGGACCTCCCCGGGCCCACTACCTCGGTGGGTACCGGGACCGACTACTCGGTGGGCCCCGGGACTACCGGCTTGCGCTACATGGCACCCGAAGGCGTGGAGCACAAGGATAGCACGGGAGTAGTACTCGGTTAGGACTCGTACACGTTCCGCACCGTGTAGAGGTCTCCTAGACGTACTCGACTAGTACTCCTTCTCTACTCCGACTTGTAACCCCCGCCTCCGGGACTATATAAGGCGAGGCGGGGACCGATCTCGGGATCACCTCATCCAATCTCAACTCACGGCGCTCTATTGCACCATCTTGTAATCGTGCCCTATCAATCCAGAGCTACGCAGCATACAGGACGTAGGGTATTACGCACCTCGCGGCCCGAACCTGTCTAAATTGTGTGCCACGTGTCTCTTCCTTCGAGTTACCGATCTCGGCGAGTCACATTCATCTACTTCGGGTACTCCCCGTAGTAGGTTGCCGGTCCAAAACACCGACAGCTGGCGCGCCAGGTAGGGGCTCTCGCTCGAGATCACATGGCGAACTCGACGGCTTCCGTTCACATCAAGCCAACCGTCGCCTTCAACCGCGGCGACACCTTCGTCTTCGGCGCCTGGGTCTGCACTGCTGATGGCGCGGGCTCCTTCCAGCGCCGCTTGATCATGCAACCCGACTCGAGGACAGGCCTCGTGACGCTTCCCGAAGTTGTCACGGGCAAGCTCGCCGGCAAGTTCGGCGAAATTTCGCTTTCCAACCTCCACGCTGACTTCGAGCTCGAGTCCGTCTCCAACTCGAACCCGACGTCGCCATGGGCCATCGCATGCGAGCCGGCTCCTCAGCCATCGCAGGCGGTCCCCTCTCCATGCCAGCGCTCTGCGCGTGGCCCTCGCGTTCCCAGCCGGGCCCGCACGGAGGCTTCTACACCACGCCGGGCCGGCAAGGAGCCCGTAAACGAGTACAACTCGGACTCCGACGCCGTTCCCAGCCGCGTCTCGGACTCCAGCCCTCTCTCCGAGTTCTACTCGAACCAGGACTACGAGTTCGACTTCGGGTCGGACCCTGAGGAGCCCGAGTCCGAAGACGACTCCTCTGAGCTTCCCTTGTCGGGGCCGGCCTCACGGGCCGGTTATAAGATCGACGCCGCCGGAAGATACGTCTACCGGCCGGACCGCAAGCCCGGCCGAGCCGACAAAGGAGGACTCACGCTACGTCGCCTACATCGACTCGCTACCGTTCCGAGGAGGGAACACCACTAGCCCAAGCCGACTCAAACACACCAAGCGAGGTGGCACCTTCCGAGCCAAGCTTGGGTACGCCCGATCGTCAAGTCTTCATGGCTGCCGGCGACACCCCGGGAACCTCGAGCACGGCCGCGGACAAGTACTTGGAGGACATCTCCGCGTACGAGCGTCCGCCGATGCCCCCGCGGACGAAACCGACGCCACACGAGGACGCCGGCGCGAACGTAACGAGGAAGCGCAACGAACGACGCCGGCGGCTCGGAGACAACCTTCCCATCCGCAACCTTGCGGAAGCTCTCGGCGGGTCGAGAGCGAGTCCACACCACTCCCGAGCAATGCCTCATGTCGATCACAACGATCGCACGCCGGGCTCGGGCATACGGAGCCGGGGAGGTCATCGCCAAGCTCGGCCCGAAGAAGCCTACTTCATGCGGGTAGACAAGAGAGTCGGCCAACCCCTCCCCGCCTAAGCCTCGCGACAACGAAGCTACTAGTCGCAAGTGTTGACCCCGGTCCTAACCGTACTCGGGGCGACATCCCGGCTAAACCAAACCGTCGACGCTCCACCACCGGCGGGCCCTCACGGCAAGACAACGGCAACCGAGAAGTCGTCCCCCACCGTGCTCCGGCCGGTGGCGGCGGCAACGACCCCCGACGGCGGCGGCGGCCGCGGCGGCGGCTCCAACCACGGGGCCAACAAGAAAGGCCGGAGGCGGCGGCGGCCGCGGCGGCCGCGGCCACGCGCATAGCCACGCCTCCCGGCGCCTCTCGGGGTGGGTACGATGCTCGCCGAGAGAATCGAAGAGTTGCGGCGAAGAAGTCGACGACCGCCGCCGAAGGCGACGGCTTCCCCGCCTTCTCACCCCGGCCGCAACCTCGCTCCTCCCCCGACAAGTTTAAGCCTTTGGGGATCACCAAATACGACGCGAAGCGAGATCCCATCCGGTGGCTCCGATGCTACGCTCTCTCCATCGAGAACGCCGGGCGGCAACGGCGACACCAAGTGCCTCTACTTCCCCTTCTGCCTGGACCAAGCCCCACTCACGTGGCTCGAGTCGCTGGACAAGCACTCAATCGACAAGTGGGACCAGCTGAAGGAACAGTTCACAAGCAACTTCGCGGGCGCCATGGGCCGTTCGGGTACTCGCATGGACCTCGCCATGATCAAGCAGGAACAAGGCGAGACCCTCCGCAAGTACATGCGCCGCTTTTTCGACAAGCGCGCTACCGTCGTGGACGTCACCGACAAGGAGGTCATCGACCTCTTCCGGGGACGGGCTCTACCATCGCCGCACCTTCGAGGACTTCGGTCGTCGCCGCCCCAGGTCCATTCCCCACCTCAAGGACATGATCACGTCCGGGCGGACGAAGAGGACAAGGCCAACGCCAAGTACGACGCCATCCGCGGCAAGTCCAAGCAGAACCAGGGCGGCGGCAGCGGCAGCAATCCAAACCAAGGCGGCCGCAACAACAACAACAACAACAACTTCTCGGGTTCCAACCGCAAGCGCAAGCCAGACAATACCGTCGCGGCTATCCAGCGCCCTCCGAAAGGGAACTCGAAGAAGAATTCCGGCGGGTTCAAAGACCTGCTGAAGGAGAAGTGCCCGTGGCACCCGAACGGCAACCACACTACCGAGCGGTGCTACCGGCTCGGGCATGCACTCAAGGATACGCCGGAGCCACCGCACCCTCACGATCGAAGAACAAGAAGAAGGACGGCGACGACTTCCAAGAACCCGAGAAGACCGTCAACGTCCTCTTCGGCGGACTACCCGGCGGACGGGAGCGAAGGCTACTCGCCGTGAAGTGATGTCCATTGAACCGGCGGTTATGACCCCTCTCGGGTGGTCGAGACACCCATCACCTTCTCCCGCGCGGACCAATGGACCAGGCTTTCTCCGAACCAGGACGTTTCCCTCTCGTCCCGAAACCAACAAAGGGCGGGCTCTAAGCTCAACAAGGTGCTCATCGACGGCGGAAGCGGGCTCAACGTCCTCTTCACCAAGACTCGAAGAAGATGAACCTTGACGTCACCCCCATGCTCGACAAGAGCAAAGCATGCCTTTCTACGGCATCGTCCCAGGCAACGCGGCTATCCCACTAGGCTCAGTGGTACTGCCAGTTACCTTCGGGGCGTCTCGCGACAACTACCGCACCGAGTACATCAAGTTCGAGGTCGCGGATATCGAGACTTCCTACCATGCCATCCTCGGCAGACCGGCCATCGCCAAGTTCATGGCGGTGCCCCACTACACATACTTGGTACTCAAAATGCCAAGTCCGGCTGGCGTACTCTCCCTCCAAGGGGACTTGAAGATCTCTCACGACCGCGATACGAGAGGCCGTGGTGATCGCTTCAACAAATCAAGTACCCATCCCAATGATGGAGGTCTACGCCGCGTCGAAGAAGCTTGCCACAAGCGAACTCGACATCCCAGAGAAGTCTGACAGCGCCAACAAGCCTCGGCCACCTGAGGAGGTGCTCGTCAAGTCGGTCGACCTCGGAACAGGCGACCCCACCAAGACCACCACCATCGGGGCCGGCCTCGACCCCAAATAGGAAGACGCGCTCATCAGCTTCCTTCGGGCTAACCGCGACATCTTCGCGTGGAAGCCGACGGACATGCCGGGAGTGCCCGGGGAGCCGATCGAGCACCGCCTCAAGTCGACCCAAAGGCCACCCCCAAGCGACAGGCACCTCCGACGCTTCGCCGACGACGGACGGGACGCCATCAAGAAGGAGCTCGCCAAGCTACTCGCCGCCGGCTTCATCGAGAAGTCTTCCATCCCGAGTGGCTCGCCAACCCCGTCCTCGTCCGCAAGAAGAACTCGAACGAGTGGAGGATGTGCGTCGACTACACCGACCTCAACAAGCACTCGCCCCAAGGACCCCTTCGGGTTGCCGCGGATTGATCAAGTCATCGACTCCACGGCGGGCCGCGACCTGCTCGCTTCCTCGACTACTACTCCGGTACCACCGGATCGCAATCAAGGAGGAAGACCGGGAGAAGACCGCGTTCATCACCCCGTTTGGCGCGTCTTGCTACACGACCATGTCTTTCGGGTTGAAGAACGCCGGCGCTACCTACCAACGGGCCATCCGGAGCTGCTTCAAGCGGCAACTCAACAAGAACGTCGAGGCCTACGTGGATGACGTGGTTGTCAAAACCAGGGACTCCAGTACCCTCATCGACGACCTTGAAGAGACCTTCGCATCGCTACGCGAGTACCGCTGGAAGCTTAACCCGAACAAGTGCGTCTTCGGCGTCCCTTCGGGCAAACTACTCGGCTTCATCATCAGCCAGCGCGGCATCGAAGCCAACCCCGAGAAGATCTCCGCCATCACCAGCATGAAAGCTCCCACGAGCATCAAGGACGTCCAGAAGCTGACGGGGTGCATGGCGGCATTGAACAGATTCATCTCGAAGCTAGGAGAACGGGGTCTCCCCTTCTTCAAATTACTCAAGCACCACGAGAAGTTCGTGTGGACTGCAGAGGCGGACCAAGCCCTTGCCCAGCTCAAGGACTTCCTGTCGAAGCCACCAGTCCTCACGGCTCCCTACAAGGGCGAGCAGCCTCGCTCTACCCGGCCGCGACTACTCACGTGGTCGGATCGCCATCGTTGTCGAGCGGCGGAGAAGACGGCCACGCCTACCCGGGCCCGGGGGCGCCGGTCTACTTCGTCGGCCGAGGTCCTATCGTAGTCCAAGGCTCGCTACCAGCCCGTGCAGAAGCTTCTGTACGCTCTACTCATCACCTCGCGGAAGCTACGACACTACTTCCGGGAGTACTCGGTCTCCGTCGTCACCGACTACCCGCTCGGCGACATCCCGAGGAACCCGGACGCCACCGAAGGATCTCCAAATGGGCCGTCGAGCTCGGCGCCCTCACCATCGACTTCAAGCCACGCACGACCATCAAGTCGCAAGCTCTAGTCGACTTCATGGTAGAGTGGCGGGAGAACCCGCCTACCCGCTCCCGCCGTGCGACCGAGCATTGGGTGATGTACTTTGACGGCTCACTCAACCTCGAGGGCGCAGCGCGGGAGTGCTTCGATCTCTCCAACGGGCGAACAACTAAAGTACGTCCTGCAGATCTTCTGGAAGGTCTCGAACAATGAAGCCGAGTACGAAGCTCTCCTACACGGGCTCCGCCTCGCGGCTTCACTTGGCATCAAGCGGCTACTAGTCTACGGCGACTCCGCGTGGTCATCAACCAAGTCAACAAGTCCCGGGACCGCAACAAGGAGAACATGGACGCCATCGCCTAGAAGTCCGCAAGCTCGAGAACAAATTCTACGGTCTCGAGTTCCACCACATCGTCCGCGACAACAACGTTGCGGCGGACGTCCTCTCGAAGCTCGGATCCACCCGCGCGCAAGTACCCGCGGCGTCTTCGTCCATGAGCTTCACGCGCCATCCATCCCGGAGCCGGCGCCACCGACCACCTGCCCCCACCCCCATCCACCACCGGGCGAGGAGGTCATGATGATCGACGTGGACCGGAGGCAACCCTTCATCGACTACCTCGGCCGAGCGAAGGTCCCCTCCGACAAGAACGCGGCCGAACAACTAGTCCGCCGCGCCAAGTCTTACGTCCTCGTCGGCGACAAGCTTTACAAGCGAGGCGCGTCGTCTGGAGTACTTATGAAGTGCGTCCCTCGCGAAGAAGGCAAGGACATCTTGGAGGAGATCCACAAGGGCGTCGCGGCAACCACGCGTCCTCCCGCACGCTGGTCAGCAAGGCCTTCCGGCGAGCCTTCTACTGGCCCACAGCCCTGGGCGATGCCGAAGAACTCGTCGGAAGGTGCCAAGGATGTCAGTTCTTCGCCAAGCAGCAACACGTCCCTGCATACAAGCTAGTCACCATACCGCCAACCTGGCCCTTCGCCCGCCGGGGGCTCGACATGATTGGGCCACCGCCAACCGCGCCGGGGAGGATTCAACGGGTACCGGTGGCTATCGACAAGTTCACCAAGTGGATCGAGGTCAAGCCGGTCACATGCCCCAAGGCCGACAGAGTACTCGACTTCCGGATGAACTTGTGCACCGCTACGGGCTACCCCACCGCATCATCACGGACTTGGGGTCCAACTTCAACAACCACCGGTTCGGGGAGTACCGTGAGAACGAGAGGAATCGACGTCGGATACGTCTCCGTCGCCCACCCACGGGCCAACGGACAAGTCGAGCGCGCCAACGGGATGGTGCTCGACGCCCTCAAGAAGCGGCTACACGACGCCGCTAACTCAAAAGGGGGCAAGTGGATCAAGGAACTACCCAACGCACTGCGGGGGCCGCGGACTCAACCATCCAAGCCAACGGGGCAATCCCCCTACTTCCCGGTCTACGCGCTCCGAAGCCATCCTCCCCGCCGATGTCATATGGAACTCGCCGGCGGTGGAGCACTACGACGAAGGCGTCTCGAAGACAGACAGACGAGTTGATATCGACGGCCTCGAAGAAGCTCGCCGTGCCGCCCTAGTCCAATCGGCAAGGTACCCGGAGGGTATCCGACGCTACCACGATCGCAACGTCAAGGAACGCTCTTTCAACGTTGGAGATCTTGTCCTCCGCCGTATCCGAACACGGAAGGACTTCACAAGCTCGGCTCCCCTCGGGAGGGCCCCTTCACCGTGGCTAAGGTGACCGGCCGAGCTCCTACCGCCTCCAAACACTTGAAGGCGAAGAAGTCAACAACTCGTGAAACGTCGACCGGCTCGTCGATTCTACGCCTAGTCTATACGACTACTCTGGGGTTCAAGCCTACACGGCTACATCAACACCCCTTGCCGCAAGCGACCCTCCGGTCCCGGCTCCAAGTCTCGGACTACTCTCCTCCGAGTCCCGGCCCGTGCGGCTACCTACGGACCCTGGGCTGCAACGAGCATCAAGGACTCCAGCAGCGGTCTACCAAGAGACCACACTCCAAGATCCAGCCTGCGCGGCTACCTACGGATCTGCGATCCAGCCTACACGGCTACCTACGGATCACTCACTGTAAGCGGCTACCCGCTCCAGTACTACTCAGCTGTAAGCGGCCTTCGGGTCCAGGCGACTACTTGTAATTACGGCCCTGGCCACCCAGGTGTACTTCTTCAGTAATAAAGCTTGATCGTTCATCAACTTCTTTACTGTCTACTCCCTGCTACGGGACTACTAAGCCGAGTACTACTACTCGCACCTACTCCACAATGGGCGCTCCGCACTCTGAGATCGCGGTTACGAGTACTCATTGATGGAACATCACATTTCATTGATATATGAAAAAGTTCATTACAACTGTCTCCTATACAACTATGGCTACTAGCTATCTATGCAGGGCTACTGGAGGTTCAACTTATCGGCCTACGCTCCGCGATGGGAGCCATCTCGCTCCAAAGAACTGCGCGTCGCTCATCCGAGCGGTTGGCGGCTACCCCGCCGGCGACTACCTCCACCGGGCCTTCGGGAAGTACGACTTCATGAAGGCCAGCACCTGCTTCGGGATTGACTTGGCCATGTGCTTCACGTAGGCGGCCGGCACCGGCTTGGCGCCTCACGAAGTCGATCCGCCAACGGAGCGATCTTGGGGCCGCCCGGTGCGGCACCGGGAGCCTCGCGATCGGGAGGGCGGCCTCTTCAAGGTCCTTCGGTGGGCCCGAGCGCCTCGCGCTCTTCGTTCAACTTCGCAAAGATTTGTAGCGAGCTTGACGAGGTCTCTATCGATGCAATTCGCAACTCCATGTGCTTCTCGCACTCGAAGGCCGGCTCCTTGTAGTCGAGTTCAAGTACACGGCGGGCTTCTTGCTCGCGGTAGAAGAGATTCTTCATGCTCGATCTCCGAGCCCTTCGGCCGCCCCCACCCGGCCTTCGAGTTCCGCAACACCGAACACAACAACGGGTCGAGCTTGACGACTTCCAACAAGTACCCGACAAGTCAAGAGCCATACCTTTATTCTTGTTGCGGAGGCTTTTGTTCTTCCGCACCGGCTCGTCGCCCTTCGCCCGCAAGTCCATCACATCGTTGTGGTACTTGGCGAAGGCGCGCGTCAAGCTTCGACCGCATGGCGGCCGCATGCTTCCTTGACTTCATGAGCTGCTCCTCCGGGGCTTCGGCTCGCGAGCACCGTGTCGCCGTAGCCTTGCGCAGATTCGACTTCTCGCGGGATCGCTCCGCGACGTCCCGCACAAGACAAGTTCAAGTCAGCGAGTACTCAACGAAAGGATTGACTACTCGGGAGGCAACGGCTACGTACCTTCATCCTCTGTTCGGCTCGCCGCATCGCCTCCAAGTGCCGCGCTAACACCGCCGGCTCGACGAGATCGTCGGCAAGCAGCTCAATCCCGCCACGGCTACTCGGCGTAGCCTCCGTCATTAGCGCCGAGCGGATAGGCTCCGCGTCTTGGATCTCGGGAGATCGATCGCCACCTCCGGGGCAACCCCCGGCGACGTGGTAGCCGCCTCCTCCTCGGCGGACTTCTCGACGGTTTCCCCCATGGGCTCGGGGGCTCCTACCGCAGCCTGCGGGGCTCTCGGTGTCAACTCCCGCATGGGCACCCCCGCGGGGATGTCACCCCCTTCGGCCGCCCGTCACCAAGGAACACGCGCATCGCATCTACGACTACTCTTTTTGGGGCTCTATAGCTTCGGGAGGAGTACTCACCTTCGACTACGACCGCCTCGGCGCGCCAGCGCTTCGGCGGACCGGGGGCTCGGTCGCGGCTTGGGCTTCTGGAGCGGGCTCCTCGACGGGCGGCGCGGCCTTTTCGCCTCGCTGCCGCGGGCTCCTCTCCGTCCCAGCTCAAGTCCGTGGATTTTCTGCACAAGTATCCACAGAGGGTCGTCAGATAAAATCGACTACTACAATGAGTACTACTCATGACGATATGTTACTTACAAGTTCGACCGGACGATAGTCACGGCCGGAGCACCGAGGATGCTGGCGATGTCAACCAGTCCACCCTCGGCGGGCGTTTCTTCCTCCGCCTCTCCGACTACCGCCTCCTCCACGGCGGCGGCGGCCGCGCGAAGTTCTCCGCGCCCCTCGCGGCTTCCACCTCTTCAACGGCGGCGGTCGCGGGTACTCGCTCCCCTTCGGGGCGGGGGGCGGCGCTCCGAGCCGCGCCGAAGTTCTTCGACGGCGGGGGGCGGGACTTCGGCTTCCCGGCCCGGTTCCCCCCACCGTGGGCCACATGCCCTCATCGCCTTCCTCCACGGGCCCCCGCCGGCGGCCTCTCCCGTACGTAAGGACGACTACTCGTCAGCACCGTACTCGATCACTGGGTACTCGACTACTTTGCTCAAGATGACTTACCTCTGGAGGCGTGGTCTCTGAGACCTTCATCTTCTTTGCTACCCGCTTCTTGGCGGGGTTGCGCGGCTTCCTCGGCGGCGCGGCAAGGCTAGCCTCCAGGCTAGCCGGAGGGTCTTGGATGAGAGGTACATGAGGCAAGCCCGGACGGCTAAACCTCGACCGCAGCTGGAAGCGGTCCTGCAGCGTCTCCTCGTCTTCCTCGTCATCGGAGGTATCCTCCACGATGACGGGATCGTCGTCGTCTCCGACTACTCGGCGCTCCTTCACCTTCTCCACCGTTGGGATCTCAATTCCGCTCGGTGGTGGCTGCGGCTCGGAGACAAACCGCTTCACATCATCCTGCGCAAAAGACACAAAAGCGTCAGCAACTCTGCTACAAGTGCCTACTACTCGACGAAGGGGGTACGGCTACTTACCTCGTTGGGCGGGCGCGCGGCGGAGTACTCCTCGACAAGGCACGCCGTGTACTCCGGCATGTCCTTGAAGATCCTCGACAACCTCTCGATGATGTCGTTGTCCTCAATTTCGCCCCCGGCATCCGCGACGTGTCGTCGTCGCCGGTGTACTCGAAGCCCATCGTATCCCTCGCCATCGGCCGGCCGGATCCGGCGCTTCATGAAGCCGAAGGCCACGTGTTCGGCCCTCGGTCCCGCATCCCGCGAGTCTTGATGCGCGCTAGCAACTCCGGGAGCCGGAGCCCCTCCCCGCATGGTGGGCTCCGTGTTCCACCACTCTTGGTGCCCGGGGCCGCCGCCCGCCGGCTTCGCAGCTCGGGATGGTGGTTCGTCATGTAGAACCACCTCGTCTTCCGGTCGGTGTTGGAGTCCACGAGCTTGTACGCCGTGTGCGCTCGGCGGCATCCTCCCTCAACCGGATTCCGGCCCCTCCGACTACTCTAGGGTTGGAGGCGCCGGGCCGCGGCTTCACGCGGAAAAACTTCCGAAGAGAATCCAAGGTGGTTTGATTCCCAAGAAAGCTTCGCGAAGTGGACGAAGACGGAAGTGTGGAAGATACCGTTGGGGTTCAAGTTGAGGTACTCGATGCCATAGTACCTGAGAAGCCCCTTGAAGAAGTCACTCGCTGGGAGCGCAAGACCGCGCTCCACGAAGCGCGAGAACATCGGGATCTCGTCCTGTGCTTTCTCCATCGGATAGGGATCTCCGCGGCGGATCTCCACATATCGATCTCCTTCTCCCTGATGAACCCGCTGTTCAACAGGGGTAGCAAGTCTTCGGTCTTCACCTTCGACTTTTTCCACTCGCGGCTTGGGTCGCCGCGCGGTGGAGATGTGGGCGGCGGCGCCCGGCGCCGCCGCGGCAGCCTCTCGCATGGCTCCTCTTCTTCCCCGCCGGCCTTCGACGTCTTCGACGGGGACGGCTTCATCCTCCAAGTGCAAGGAGTCTTCACTCGCATCCGCTCGGGGGCTACCCTACAGCTTTCGGGTGGCGATGCGCTTGGATCTACTACGGCGGCGGCGCTCGCCGGGAGTGGATCTACTTCAAGATTCAAGTGGCGAATGACTGCGGCTCACTTGGGTGAAAACCCTAAGGGTTTCGGCTTGTATTTATAAGCCAAAACGCCTCCGCAACGGGTGGCTGGATAAGTCCACGCGTAGCTGACTCAGCGGCTGCGCGTGACTCTTCGCATTCTACTAGTCGACGCGCCTCACCTCGGGGGCTCGGCTACTTCTACTCGACTACCTGGGACGCGGCTAGTCTCAAGAGCATCTCAGGACACATTCTCCAAGAAGACCCTTTAATTCGAGAGGAAGTACTCGACTCAAGGCTCGGGGGCTCCGTGCCACGTGTCCTTCGGTTTTTTCTCTCCGGATTTTTCGGGATTTTCTCGCCAAAACTTCGGATAGATCCTCGCCCCAGCCCGCGGCTCGAGGCTCCGGGGGCTACTCCACGTGGATTGCGGTTCCGCAAATCGCATCTTCTTGACGGCTCCGGCTTCAAGACAAGGCGGTGCATTTTTGAAGACCTTCGAAGGCAGATTTCAAGGACGCTTGGGACTACTCGAGAAGACTTCAAGATTGCTCAAACATCACCGGAGTACATTCCGGCCTCGGGATGCTTCGACTACTCTTGAGGACTTTTGACTTGTAGTACTCGGGGACGCTTGAGGACTACTTGTTAAGGCCTTCAAGACTATTTGAAGCTATCCTTCTCGACTACAAAGTACTCGGGGGCTTGTCGTATGGACCTCCCCGGGCCCACTACCTCGGTGGGTACCGGGACCGACTACTCGGTGGGCCCCCGGGACTACCGGCTTGCGCTACACGGCACCCGAAGGCGTGGAGCACAAGGATAGCATAGGAGTAGTACTCGGTTAGGACTCGTACACGTTCCGCACCGTGTAGAGGTCTCCTAGACGTACTCGACTAGTACTCCTTCTCTACTCCGACTTGTAACCCCGCCTCCCGACTATATAAGGCGAGGCAGGGACCGATCTCGGGATCACCTCATCCAATCTCAACTCTCGGCGCTCTATTGCACCATCTTGTAATCGTGCCCTATCAATCCGAGCTACGCAAAGCATACGGGACGTAGGGTATTACGCACCTCGCGGCCCGAACCTGTCTAAATTGTGTGCCACGTGTCTCTTCCTTCGAGTTACCGATCTCGGCGAGTCACATTCATCTACTTCGGGTACTCCCCGTAGTAGGTTGCCGGTCCAAAACACCGACACCGCCGGCGCTACACGAGGACCACGTGTGTCGACCGGCCTTCGCGCCGGCTTCTTGTGCGGGGACGTGAGCGTCGCCGTGTCGCGCGCGCGCGCGCACCGGTTACCGGGCGGCCGCGCCGGCGAACGAGCCGGGACGCGCAAGGCGTGTGGTTGTTCCGGCTTCGACCCGTGGTTTGTTGCGGGTGGGGTCCGGGGGCGCCGCGCCATGATGCGCCCGCGGCGGGGGCGTCGGGCCCGGCCACCGGGACGGCGGCCGCCGCCGCGCGCGGGGCCATGGACGTGAGCGCCGGTCCGGCCGAACACCCCGGCTCCGAGCCGTGACAGGAGCATCTTTTTGGGGAGGGCCGTGGTGCCCGGGCGTTGGTCACCCGCGAACCGGACGCCGGCGACGCGCCGCGCGGCCGCCGTGCCGTCCGGACTTTTTGGCGAACACCCGGTGTGCGTGGATCGCCCGTGCGAGCTAACCTAGGAGTTGGGCCACCGCCGGTCCGGGCTCTTAGCCCAGTTAGTTTTCCTTAGCAGGCCGTCGGCCCGGTGCAGAAGGAAGATGGAGGGGGGAAAACCAGACTTCCGTTATCTGTTAGGTGGGCTGTGGCGCCTGGGCCACAGTGGGCCGAAACCATTCTTTGGGCGGAAACTAGTCCGCTGGGCCACCCGCGGCCCAGCGGCACTTCAGGCCCGTGCAGCCTGTTAACCCCGGGGCCGCTGACGTCATGCTGACGTCAGCAACGTATTTTCTGAAAACCTCTTTTCTTTTCTGTTTAAAATTTCCAGAAAATGTTTTTAACCTTTAAAAATTCATAATAAATTCTAGGGAGCTCGAGAAAATTACAAAACTAATTTCTATAAATCCGTATTTGCGAAACCTTGCCGATTGTAGGTAGTTTGGGTTCATTTGGATCTTCTAAATTGGATCTTATTTGGAGTTATTGCTTAGATGTGCACCGTTATCTTATTTTCGCGTCGAATCTCGTGCCGCGGACCCGAGCTTCGACCGGGAGGACGTGGAGGACCCCGAGTACATCGCTCCGCAGCGGCCGATCGCTTCAACGGCAACGAAGGTGTCATGTCACTCCCAACCATATAGATCCTATGTTGCTATTTAGTCGCTAGTGCTTTACTTTAATGCATTGATCCGGTGAATTGCATAACCCGTTTAATTGCCATGCCTTGATGTTTTGATATATCCTGTTCCTTGTTCTACTACCTTCGGGACTAGCTACGGACCCCTAGCTAGTCCCTTACCTCAACTATCCATACTTTTGTTGTTTGATTATGGATGGTACTGCGGGCTTGGACCGAGATGTGGGAATCTCGGTGTGTGTCTAGCGTGTGTTCGGGGTGCGTATCTCCTTGCCGTGTTTTGGCGGGAGCGAGCCGCTTGGTTACTTGTGAACGACCGCCGAGGGGAGATGCGATCGGCCTCTTACCCGAGGGTCGTGTCGTGTGGGATGGAGATGTTGAGTGCTCGCTCTCGGCCCCTTAAGGACCGATCGTCGGCTGACCTTGCTTCGAATGACTATTTTCGTACGACCGCCCCGCCTTGTATTGGGCGGGGGTGCGGGGTGAGACTTGTAGTGGATAGCACCCCTCCCGTAGGAGGATCGGTGTGATCGTGTCGGGAGTGGTCTTTCCCTCCTTAGTAGACTTTGCCCGGCGAGGCCGGGGAAGGGTTCCACAACTTCGAGGGACCTCTCGCGGGTAGTACGAGCTCGCCGCGAAGGCCGGGCCGGGGCTCGGAGACGCAGGAGGGTACTATCCACTTACTTGGGCTTCGCCGTATGGTAGGGTCGGACACCGGTGACGGCCGGTTCGGACCTATTCGGGCGGGTACAGTTGTACAACCTCGCGGAGTGTTAAACCTATAGCTATAGTCCGTGTCCACGGGTTATGGACCGCTCTTTCGATCTCTCACCGACTAGCTACACTTCTCTTGTGCTTCTTCTCTCCCCCGAGTGTGTGAGCCCGGCTTCGGCCGTTGAGATGTGGGATAGGAGCCGGTGGGCCCCACATCGCGGATGAGAGTTGGGTTCCGGATCGTGGTTGAGATCCGGTGTTTTGGTGTGGTATTCCTTGAGCGGGGTGTGGACCCCCGAGGTGTGGACCTCGGAAGCGGAAGCTTCCCCGAGGTGTGGACCTCCTAGTCGTATTCTCGCTTACCTTGTACGTTGCACCGCTCGCTTTGCTAAAGCTTTCTACGACCGCATTAGGGATATCTCATGCACGTAGAATATACACCGCTTTTGCCTCTTTGTTGGGAAGCCGACATGACCTACCCGCTTATCGGGTAGACCCCGGTGACTCGACGCGAGCCGACTACGACTTCGACAACGACGGCCGGGTGGACTAGAGCTCTTCCTACACTTGAGCCGCCCGCGGAGATGGAGTTTCCCGCGCTTTCATGGAGCCGCCGCTAGACGTTTTATTTATGTTTGATTCGGTCCCGATGGACTTGTACCGCATGTGCCGAAGAGATGTACTCGATTAATGTAATAAAATAAATGTTGTACTCTACTTTATCGTTTTTATCTTTCCGTATGGATTTTGGCATCGCCGAGACAGGGGTTTGCACGTGGTAGCCCTCCCGGGACTACCACCGAGGTGCTAAGATTCGGGGTTCCGTTCGCGGAAATCCGGTCGTTTCGCAGGAGGCACGGGCGGGGGCGGCACCGGAGGAGACAGGTGGCGGCGCGGCCATGGGAGAGAAAGGGGCGCGGGCCGGAGGTTGAGGAAGGGCCCCGACAAGCGTGCCCCGCCGGCGGCCGAGAGAGAAGAGTGGGGAGGAGGAAGTGGGCCGACGGCGAGGTTGGTGGGCTCAAAGAGAAGGTGGCCGACGGGAAAGGAAAAAGAAAGAGAGGGGGAGGAGGGTTGCTGGGCTGGGCCGAGAGGAGAGGGAGGGAGAGAGTGTTTGGGAAGTTTTCTTTTCTTTTTTTAAAAAAACCTTTTCAAACTCACATTTCAAACTTTTGAAATTGAACTCTTTTCAAAACACTCCAAGATTTTCAAAACATTTTTAAAAGCTTTTAAAACTTCACACAAACAAATAATAAACGCTATGCAACCAAAAGATGATGCACAAGCACTTATTGCTTCTAAATTATTAAAATAATATTCAAATATTTTTAAAGGCCAAATTTATTTGATAATTTATTTAATCATTAGAAAATAAAATCTAAAACACCTTGTTGCTTACATTAATTTGGTGATGGAATTTTAGGGTGTTACACTTCACATACTAATCTTGACGTGCAAGGGCAACACATGCTTATAGTGTCACTCTTCCATGTCCACATTGACATTGGTTTGACGTGCAAGGGCAACACATGCTTATAGTGTCACTCTTCCATGTCCACATTGACATTGGTTCGACGATGTGGAGCTCCACGATGCATACGAGTGCTCGCTATCCGTTTTTTCATGTCAAGCTGTAGATTCTGTTTTAACAATGACAGATTTATAAAACCATATATTAAGAGCGAAAATTCAAATTATGCCCGAGTGGCAAGTCAAAGGGACCGGTCCAGCCAGCCGCGGCGTAATAAAACCGCAAACCGTCGAAGCGCGTCGCCGCCGCCGCATCCCCGTGCGGCCGTATCCCGTCGCAATGCTGCGACTCCGAAACCATCTCCTCTCCGGCGTCCCCGCCGCCTTCTCTCTCCACCACCGCCTTCTCTCCACCACAGCGGCCGCCTCTCCTCCCGCTGGATTCGCCGCAAAGGAATACCTCGTCGCCACCTGCGGGCTCACCTCAGCGCAAGCGGTCAGGGCCTCCAAGTACCTCGCCCACCTCAAGTCTCCCGCCAACCCTGATGCCGTACTCTCCTTCCTCACCAGCGTCGGCCTCTCCAAAGACGACATCGCCGCCGGAATCGCCAGGTACCCGCCGCTCCTCTGCTGTCAGGTGGACAAAACCCTAACCCCCCGTTTCTCCCAGATCCTTTGCATCGGGCTAACCCCTTCCCAAATCTCCCGCCTCACTAGCATCGTTCCCAACATCTTCGTTTGCCCATCCAAGATTTTCCACCTCCAGTTCTATCTCTCCTCCATGGGCTCCTTCGACCGCCTGCTTTTTGCCCTTAAGAGGAGTCCCTACCTCCTCGGTCAGAAGCTTGATTTGGTCAAGCCCAACATGGCGTTCCTGCTGCAGTGCGGCCTAACTGCCTCTGATTTCGCCTTATTCTCACAACTGTTAAGCTCGAAGCTAGAGCGTGTCAAGGAAACGGTGGCATGTGCTGAGGAGAAGCTTGGTGTGCTGCGTAATACAGGGATGTTTAAGAGAGCCCTGTGGGTTGTCCATTGCCTGGGCCCTGAGTCCGTCGCTGCAAAATTGGATCTTGTGAAGGTGACTCTTCGATGCTCGGAGGCAGAGCTGGCCCTTGCGGTGCACAAGGCACCACAAATTATGGGCATGTCACAAGCCAATCTGAGTCGCAAACTGAAGTTCCTGAACGTGGATGTTGGGTTGAAGCTTCAGTACATCTTGCGTAGGTCACCAATTCTAACATATAGCTTGCAGAGGCGGCTGATGCCCCGGCATTATTTCATCAACATTCTGAAGGCGAAGGGGCTTGTAAAAGAAAGCATCGACTTTTATAATGTTGTTTGTCGTAGCGAGAAGGCGTTTATCCAGAAGTTTATTGATCCTCACAGCAAGACTATTCCAGGGCTTGCAGATGCTTATGCTACTGCCTGTGCAGGGAAAATACCTCATGATATCAATGTGTAAGATTTGCAAGTAGAGATGTTGAAGTGCATTCTGCTCCCAGCATATGGATGTTATTATGTTAAGGCATAGGTAATTGATTTTTATCAACAGTGGGAATCACATTTCCCCTTGATTACTGTTATCTTGCTGTGTTCTTTATGCATTTCAATGCCAGCTGGTTGTAAAATGGTTTCCTACATGAAACAATTTTGGCTGTTGGACTGCTGTGCCATCTACTGGTCTAATTTGTCAATGAGTAACAATGGCACCTACGCAAGTTACAGAGAATGAAAAGCTGAATAGATGGTAGTGGTGCTCTGCCTGTAGAGCTACCTGTTGATGAACTATTGCATCTAGGTTCCTCGGCGAACACTAATGTGCATGACTGATTTAGTGATGCCCACCTTTGTGTGATGTAGTTAATTTACTTATGCTTCAGGACCATTTCTGTGATCCATTTAAATTTTGTGAGGCATTCAATCATTTTCAGAGATTAAAAATTGTCATCCTAGACTATGTTCACTAATCACTATTGTTTTAAGTTAATTTCAGGACTTATCAAATGTTCAATCCGAAGAGTAGTTTCGTTGCTTATTAAAATTTGCAAACGCTTTTGCAACCAGCACTGTACAACAGTATGTGATTTTGCAGTTACCTACTGTCTTGTTTGCCGGCTAATTATATCCGAGGATTCTGTTAGCTCATCTGTTAATTAGAAGGAAAAAAATGGCACTAGGTTCTGTACAATTCAGTAGCATTTTAGGATATTCGTTCCGATGCTCCACTTCTGTCACCTTGAATTTCATTTGCTATTTTGGTGGATACAGGTCTCATTTTGGCATGGCCCAGGAATGCCTTTTATGTCAAACTTACAGCTTTGAGTTCCTGCTCGATGAAGTCTCTTTGTTCTGCTTCATAACACGGACTCGGTGTATCCTTAGAGCACCCGCTTTTTATGTCTCTTCTTTTAGTTTGCTTGATTATTCGAACTGAAAACGTACCTAAGACTTAATATTATCATCAGATGTCTTCTTTTAGTTTGCTTTAAGATCTATGAACTGATTCACCATTACTAAGTTTAACCATTTCAGCTGTGCGATAATTGTATAAAACTGGAAATGTTTTGTTTGCCTGGGTACAGAATTATTTTTTTTCACTTTAACAATGAAATAAACAAGAACTACGTGCTGAATAAGAAACATGAAGAACTTGCCTGGGTTGGTCTTTCTTGCTATGCCTCATTTGGTACACTCCTGCCTGGCTGTGTTGAATGTAACACATGAAAAATGAGAACATGCAGCAATCTCAATTGTCAGTTTTATGCTGGTTTTAATGGAAAATAGACATTTTCAGACTGTTATGTACTGGTGCCACGACAAAGAGATGTTCAAACTTCAAAGTTTGTAACAAGTTACAAAATCATTTGGGGTTTTTTTTACAAGGAACACATGTATCATACTCCCTTCATTCATCTATACAAGGCCTATTTTTGTTTGGCTCAAAGACCAAGAGAAGTACTCTTATCATTAGTTTTTTTTTTGGAAAAAGCCAACTTATATTTATTATGAATTTGGTTACTCTCTGCATGTACTTCACTCGTTGTCGGGGACAGCCCTGAGGGTCCCCTAAGAAACCGGGGGAATCCTGCTTAAAACCTGCAAAAACGAAAGCGAGACGCACCTCTTACCTAAACACACACAGGGCACGGCCCACGCTGCGGTGGCCCCCGCGGCCCACTGGAGTGGCCCAATCAAAGGCCCCCTCGAGCGGGTTCCGCCTCGCTCGAGGGCTAACACCACCTCGAGCGGGCTCCGTCTCGCTCGAGGGCTCCTCACAAGCGCACCTGCTCCCGCACGCGGGTACGGGCATTTAATGCTCTGACACAACAGAGCCGCGCCATCACGCGTCTAGGAATCACGCCCCGGCGCTGTTCCGCCAACTCCCTAGGGGGAACCCATCCCCGCCACTGTAAGGGACTGTGCGGCATGGCCAGTGTCAGCTCCGTGACACTGCGCCGCCCACTCCCGTACGGCTAATGCGCCGCGCCCTCGAAGGGGGCCGGCTGCACCCTCGAACCCCTCTCTCATGACTCTACGAGGTCAAACCATGACGTCGGGGGCCGGCGGGAGCGCCATCCCCGTCACCGCGGGCCCCGTGCGGCCATCCCCGCCCCCGCGCCGCCACGCCGGCACCGCTACAACAACTCCGCGCCGTTGAGCACGCGGAGACGGACGCCGCCACGCTCGCCGCCGTACCCCGTACGGATCACCGTCGCCGGCTTCCTTGAGCCCGTCTGAAGACGCCCCGGCCAACCACCACGCCTTCACCCTCGAAGCCGCCCCTGTTCAAGTACGGGACACGCCACGACGACAAGACCGGGGCAAGGACCGCCAGGACGACCGCCAACTCCCCGGTGCTGTACGCCATACCTCCACATGTAGCTAAACAGTGCGGCATGCATGTAAATCACCTCTCCTTGGTCTATAAAAGGAAGGTGACCCCCCTCGCTGCAAGAAGAGAGACATCACACACGGGACCACGGGTGGCGAACACACGCACGCTCCCCGTCTTCCCCCACGATATTGGCACTCGCCTCAATCACTCCACTTGGGACTTGGAGGCCACGCCTCCTCTCCCGCTTTGCTTGTAGCCGCCCCACTACAGGCACCCTGGTGCAAAGCAATACAGTGCCTCGAGCACACCCTTGATGGACGTACGGCTCCGGCCGGAACCAGGATAAACCAAGTGTCTTTAGTTGCTTAGCACCGACCATCGAGGGACAGACCTCAGTGCTTACTACTAGTTAGTGTCGGGACTACATTCCGCACCGACACTCGTGAGGTGTGCATGCGAAGAATTACTGCCACAACGATTCCCAAAGCATCACTTCCAAAAAAAATGAGAATAGGTCTTGCAAAAGTGAACTTTTCAGATTTTATAATAAGCCTTACATAGATGAATGGAGGAAATAGATGAATGGAGGAAGTATTATCACAACCGTGGTATTACAAATAGGTCCTAAGAAGAAGACGAAATTACAATTAAGTGTTGGATCTGAAGCAGAAGCAGGCATCTCTGTCCATGGCGTTGGTGACGATGATGCCGCCAGCAGGGGCGTTAAAGACGCGTACACTCGGATGGATTGACCCCACGCAGTGTCGGTTTTTTTAGAAATACACGGCACAACGCAGACGCTCACATCATGCACACACACTCACCCTATGAATACACACGTACGCAAACCCTACCTCTATGAACACCTCCGAAAGGCTGAGCACTGACAGATATGGAGATTCTCGAAGTCACCACTGGTGCCTTGTCATCGACGGGAACGTCGCTTACCACTTAATGCATAACGCCGGAAAATCCCTAAATAAATCCAGGAAAAGGTGCGAGAACTAGGATTTGAACCCTGGTGGGTAGCGTCCCACTTGATCGTCCTATCATTGGACTACAAGCCCATTCGCACGCAATGTTGGTTGAAGGTGGGTCGTTCAAGCTGTTGAAGGAGGAGGAGCATCCGGTGACCGAAGAATGTTGTTGGAGTCGTTGTCGGAGGTTAATGAAGAGGCATGAACTATGGTCCAAGGGAAGGCAGCGCTGATGCACGAACACCAGGAGGGAGACCACCTTGTTGCCGAAGCGGGCTCCTGGAACGGAAGCTGTTGTGGAAAGGTGGGGCGACCGGCGGGATGGAGGCGGAGGGGGTGGATGACGCGACCAAAGCAAAGAAGAGATAGCAACAGCATCACATAGCAGGTCCACCCAAAAGGGTTCTCGATCCGAAGCTACAACGCTCAAATCAACTTCATCCCCAGATGAATCAAAGCAGGGCGGATTTGGTGGGGAGGCGGAAGGGGATGGGAGATCCGCTCGGCGGAGAAGAGGGCGAGGGGAATGTGAGGACGGCTTTATTCGTACTAACTGTGGTACCGGCGACAGCGAAGAAGCCGAAGACGACGACGATGCATCGCAAGCAGCAACCACGGTGGGGAAAAGCCATACAGGCACGGTAGATCTACGAGCTAACTACTACGGTTACTAATAACTAGTGGCTTCGGGGCCCCTCTTATGCACGCTGACGAGAACGCTGGTGGGCGGGAGGGGGTGGAGGAGAGAGTGGGGAGAGATTGTTGTGAGTTGCCGGTGGGGAGGAAAAATTGCTAGACCCCTTAGTTGAAACATTGCCACAAACCCCTTTGAACTCATCTAAATGGTCCTCTTGTCGAACACTTAATCTGTGACCAGGTCATCACCCATCAGGCTGTGGAAGTTCATGTATGCCAGATTACTTTGCGTGTTCGCTGGTCGCTATTGATCTTCACAGCCTAGAAGTAGCCAGCCAGGTCAGCACACGATGCCAGTATACAGAGGGGAGGGGGCAATTATGATTAATATAACTTGTTCCCAATTTTTTCTATGATTGATCTCTGCACTTTTTGAGCGTATGTGTTTAGAATTTCCTTTTGGAAGTCGGACACAAAGGCCCTCGTGTCGTCCTCACGAGGGCGACCCGGGGGCGCACCCACCCCGCGCCGCCAGCCCCCTCGTCGCAGACCTCGAAGACCGCCGCCGCCACCCCCACCGTCGGCGGTGACGTCCAGCGGTGGAGTCGCACAACCTCCTCCACCACGTCCCTTTCTCCTCTTCCCCCCTCCCCTCCTCCCTCCTCCCTCCCTTCCCTCACCCTTCTCCTCCTGGTGGTTGCGGTGCCCCCTGGCGGCGGATTCGGCCCTCCTCAGCGCAGATCCGACCAACCCCGATGCGGAGTCGGCGTGTGTGGCAGTGGATCCGACGCGGGGTGGGTCGGCTCCGCGTTGACCCGGCGTCGGCCGCCGCTTCCGTCCGGCCGTCCCCCTGTGTTCCTGGCGCGAGCGGTGATGCCTATGCGCGGGGTGGGGTGGTGGCGGTGGGTTGGCCGGCGGCAGTCCTTTGCTCGCCTTCTCCCACCCTCTGCGAGGGCTTGCCTCTTCCGGTGTCGCCTCGTCCGGCCCGTCGCGGTCTCCGTTGTCGGTTCCCGGTGGTCGTGGCCCTCCTGGGTTTGGGGCAACGCTGGGGGCACGAGCACCACCTCCTGCGCTAACGGTGGTGGTTTTGGTGCGGGACTGGGAGGGCAGCTGTTGGCTTGGTCGTGCGCTAGTCGTCCTCCGGTGGGTCGCTGTGGTTGTCAGTTGGTCGTCATCCTCGTTTGGTCGTTGTTCTTGGTGGTCAGCGGCGTGATGGTTGTGCTGGCCCAAAATGTGTCCTTTCCGGGTCATCGATGTCCTCTGAGGTTTTGGGGCTTGGCGAAATCCAGTGCATGCTTGCGGGCGGATGACGGCCGACGCGTGTGGGCGTCGTTCACCTCTTGAGGCGTCACTCCAGTGCCTTCTCCTCCGTCCTCACCGGTTGATCTTCATGGAAAATCTTGGTCCGCTTAGTCGTCTTGTTCCGCGGTCGGCAACTTGTGGATCCATGCTTCCACCTGTCTCTCTTCGCTGGTGGGATAGGAGGATGGGTCTCGTCCTCCCCCTGGTTTCTCAGGCTATCAGTGCTTCACGTCGAGCTTATGTGCCTTGGTGCCACCCTCGGCGTCTTCTAGTGTTGCTGCATGCACAGGTCGTGGGGAGTGCAGATGCGGGTGAGCTTCTTCCCCCTCTCGGTAGCTGTGGTCGCTCTTGGCCGCCTTTCCTGCAGAAGCTTTCCTTCATCGCCATCAGGAGTTGTTTGTTGCCTTTCCATCGTCTGACTCCTTCCAGGCCTTTGCGGGGGACTGCGTGAAGTTGGTTTTGGAGGCCTGCGAAAGCGTGGTCCGGTTTCAGCAGTCCGGCAACAGGTGCGTTGTTCGGAACGTACCTCACCTCGCTGGAGGCATTGTTTTAGCCTCCGTCCATTTGTCTTGCCAGGCGAAAGCTTGGTCTGCTCCTACGTGGGCAGACAGATGATGGTGGCGTTGGCGTCATCTACCTCCTTAGAGGCATCATTTTGCATGTCCTTCTAGCTCGTCTTCGGTTGGCACCTAGGTGTGAGTTTGTCGGTGGTGTGCTTGCGCTCTTGATGTACTCATCCGTGCAGGTTTAGGTGATGCCGCTAGGGCTGTTTTTTCGGTTGGTGTGCCTCTGGCCATGTTGGTCAGTCGTCGTAGTAGTTTTTACCTTTTTTCTCCGCACCTTAGGGGTTCTCCTAAGGTTGCTTAACTGTAATTCTCTCCTTCTTAATGAAAAACGTGCTATGCACATCTTAAAAAAAAAGAATTTCCTTTTGGACATCAGGTGAAGTGTATTTTACATTTTTGGGAGCATTTTCTAGCACAACCTCATCAAGCTCCTTGTTATACAAAGCCATAAGCTAAAGGATAGCAAATTACTCTTATTTAAGAACATAGAGAATCAGCATGGCCACTAAAGAAGCATCTTTAAAATGTTCACCATCCAAGCATAAAAGCATATTAACAAAACAAGTTAAAATTAAATATTTCAGTACATCAAATGATCTACTTGAGCTAAATTAGGACGGGGTGTTAGAGACTTTACAGTATGCCGCCCCCTCCCTCCGCCCCTGTTCATGGCAATCACGATCACCGCTGCTCCCTCTCGTGCTCCTCGAGAGTTGTCCTAAATGAGCAGAGTTTGCAGTCTATGGGCAGCGCGTGTGGGATCCTGACGCCTCCTCGGCTCATATCCACAATGGCTCAACGGGTGGACGTCCACCCAATTTCAAACCAAAATGTGCAGTTCAATCGGCTGCGATCAGTTAACTGACTGGTTAGCTGGTCGGTTGCGAATCAATAAAGAATTTGGCATGTTTTCAAATTTGAATTAAAAATTAGAAAATAAAAGAAAAAATCCTAAAAATATTTCAAGGTGCATAGAATCTAATTGTGTAAAATTTTGTCAAATATTAGTGCATTTAGTATTTTTGCGAGCATTAGAAGTTCAACCGGTAGATTTTTTTCTTTTTCTTTTTTGGTTTAACTTCTAATGCCCGCAAAATCTATACTATAAGGAGTGAAGACAATTGAAAACTTTTCTCACCCAAATCGGGTCCAGCATACCCCTCACATCGGACCTACCCGTCGTATGTTTTTAGGAGTGGATAGGGTGGAATAACTATGAAAGGACAAACAAAAATCGCAATTTCGAGAGTTTCTTTCAAAAAATGAGTTATTTTTCTCATCCACCCAGCACATACCCACCCGTGTACCCACCGGGCCGACCTTTCCCCTCCCCGTCGCTGCCACAGCCCCACATCACGAAAGAAAAAAAAATCTGTCGTACCCAATCGTCGTTCTTCTATATTTTTTCCTTCGTCGCAAGTCCCTGTCACCCCTGCGCCGCCGCCGAACCCACGCCAGGTCGCAGTCGCTGGTGCGCGCACGGTCTGACGACACCATGCCCAGCTGGTCATCCTCGATGACAGACGACAATGGCAGAGTGGTGGTAAAAGTGTCGGTGAGGGGCTCCAAGACGTCAGCCACACGCGCCAGGATGACGCTGGGGTGGCTGTCGCGATGTGCATCCCCGGATGCCTGTGCCAGGATCGGCACGGCGTCACCGGGCACCGCGCGGTGCCTTGCCGTGCGGCTCTACGAGAGCCTCAGCCGCCGCGGACGCCACCGGGAGGCTGACCGCGTGTTCTGAGATGCCGCCGCCGCCCAACGGCGATGTGTCAGAGGGTGGCGGGGGAGTCATCGCCGTCGCCGAGTGGGAGCTCACGGGGATGGCATGCCTGCTCAAGGACGGCTTCGTTGGCTACCTTAGGGAGCTCGCCAAGATAACGTCATCTGTTCCCAAGCAGGAACTTACAGTACATTATTGCATTGCTTTCAGAGGTGGAGCCACCCTATCGGCGTGGTGGGGCGGCCGCCCCAGCTACCGTCGTGCACATCTTACAACCCTCCTTCCTCCTTTGGTCACTACCTATCTGTTTCTAACGATTTAACATCGATGATCATGGCCTGAAGATGAGGAAGAGTTCTTAGCGTGGGAAGAAAGACGATACTCTTACTGCACTTGTAACTATGCTAGCCCAACAACTACCCGTAAATTTTGTGTAAGTTTTGTGTGTATGCATATGTCATTTACTTTAGTTTCTCGTTGGAAACCGCCCCACCTTTAAATTTTTTCTGACTCCGCCACTGATTTGCTTTCATGCATTGATTTCAGCCAATAATCTTTCTATTTTCCAAGAAAGAACCTTTTAACCACTGAAAATTCTTACAAAACATTCAAATAGAACCAGATATTGCTTTGAAGAAATTAACAAAGCATAATCATATTCGAGTATCCTCTTGGAAGAGATAAATAATCTGAGACGCTACGCTCCAAACTCAAAAAAGTTAGGGAACTAAACACCATATGTTTGTATATCTTCATTCCTTGATGTCATATTTTCAATAATCACTGTTAAAATGAAATCAATCATCTGATTTCAGAACTGATAAATTCCTTGAATATTGAAACATAGTTTAAATGGAAAGAATTTTTTTCTCTTTTAAGATGATATGAAAGGACATAACTATATAGTTTCTCTGTAACCATCAATCCACATGAAAATTAATTTGTATATATTATGGGCTGATAAGCATCGGAGATTTAAATAAGCAGGCTCATGTAAAGAACAAAATTAGTAGCACTGGATATGAACAAAATTAGGTCCATTCAGAAGGTAAAGGAAATTTATATTGGCTGAAGCAAATCAGTTTGTTGAAAGATTATTTACTCTCAGATGGCTCGAGAAATAAAACTGCAAGAAAAGATCATACAGATAAGTTTAGCAGCCAGCAATGAAACTCTTTCAGGTGAGCATTTCTCTCTCATATTTGATTTGTACTTTTAGATGTGCTGGTCAATATCGTTGGTATTTTCAAATTTGCTTGTCTCTGTGATGTTAGCATACTCTTAATGTTAAATAAAGTGAGTATTGCTTTGAGTAGCATGGCCATCAGAAAGGCTAAGATAGGAGCTCACAGAAAAAGAATCTGGTTTCTATGCCAAGGTGGCATCTATATCTTTTTTATTCTCAAATATATTTAGGTTTTTAGGGTTAATGGGTGTTGTTTCCCGCTCGTTCCTAATAGTCAGTCAACTGGAGATGTGCTTTTTTACCAAATTATTACTTGTCAATCTCTTAATCAATATGTAAAAAAGTGACTTCCTATTTTAGTATCTTGTTTCTTTAACCTGACACATCCAAATTGTCAAATTGATACTCCTTCAATTTGACATTTTTTTGCTCTTACACTGCCTACAATATTATTTCTTATGCATTAGGTTGTCTAGTGTAGGGAAAAGGAAGCGATGGTGGAGGCATGTGCAGGAAGCCATAAGAAAAAAGAGAGTGACCAGGAGCCGAAGGGAAACGGGGTGGCTACGCTAGCGCAAAACAAAATTTTCCCCGCAAAACAGAACCGCCGCTCGTCGGAGATCACGGGATTACCACTAGACGCGCGGATGCGGCGGAACCGTCTCGATGTAGACGAACGCGTCGAGGGTAGCAAAGCGGTGCAGCTTGCTCACGTCCTTCTTGACTTGCACGTGCGGCTCGTCCGATCCAAGTGCTCCGGATGTAGCACCTCCAAGGTATCCACACGTACGGAGAAGGAAGCGACGCACGCCGGACCGCTAGGTCCGCGAGTGCGACGAGGAGAGAGCGTTGGCGCGCGGGCCGCTACTTGAGAAAGTTGTGTCTTTTCGGGAGGGGTGTGGTCCATATTTATTGGGAGGAAAACCCCCCCACACCATCGTCCATTAGCAATATGGGACTAATAGATGGTGTACCACTTACAACGCTAATGGGCTTTACAACATTTGTGGCCCATTAGGACTTTTACACCATAATGGATCAAATCCATCTGAGTCCACTAGTGGATCAAATCCGATTGGCTCTAGGGCATATTTCCAACGAGTCTCCCACTTGCACTAGAGTCAACTATGCAAGTATATTCATCCTCATTCGGCTTCCAACCCCTTAAGTGTGTGACCCTATAGGTTCACGTACACATAGACTTGACCCGAGTACACTACTCGATCAATAGTTGATAGCGGCCTCTAGCAAGACGTGTCAACTCCTATGCATACGTAAAGATCTTATCAGACAAACCATCACAACAATTCATACATGCTATTCCCTTTGCCTCACGATATTTGGTCTAGCTCCAAGCTGACCTCTCTTTCTCGACACTGTGATTTGGATCATCAAAAAGGGGGTTAACCCTTAACCCAACACGGCCATGTATTTCTTGATCCGATCACTCGAGGGGCCCAGAGATATCTCTCTCAAGTAGAGGGGCAAATTCTATCTTGATTGACCATGCCTCACAAAGATGCTTCCCGACAAACCCGAAAGTCATCTTTATGACTACCCGATTACGGAGTAGCGGTTGATGGCCCCTAAGTAGGTCAATTCACATCTTGAGTACATGCGACAATCTCAAGTCTAAGGACATAGCGTATACGTTGTGTAAACAGAGAACAAGGTCTCAAATTGGGTCATCCGGCCCCATGTCATACATGTGCCCACATTATTAGTTATACATCTCCATGTTCATGACTTGTGAAACATAGTCATCAACTAATTCATGTGCTAGTCATTAACTCATACTAGGGACAACTTTTGAATAACCATACAAGTAAAAGAGTTTCACAAACAATTCACATAATTGCCAATCAAATACAAGTCGCCTTTCATGGATATTCAATAAAAGAACCAAGTGACATGGATATAATGAAATATAATCATCTCTATAATTCCTTATAGGACATATTTCTAACATTCTTCCACTTGCACTTGAGCTAATCTAGAATAAATCTAATACCCATAGCTCTCATGTGCGCCTCATGCTTAGGGCTGTGGAAGGGGTTTTGTCAAAGGATCTGCAACATTCAAATCCGTGTGTACTTTGCATATCTTGATATCACCTCGTCTAACGATCTCTCGTATCGATGAAATTTCCGCAAGTACATGTTTATTCTTTTGGTGGTTCCTTGGCTCCTTTGCATGCGCAATAGCCCCATTGTTGTCACAATAAAGATCCAATGGGCTAGAGACACTCGGAAACACACCAAGTTCGAAAGGAACTTCCTTATCCAAACACCCTCCTTTGCGCCTTCCGAAGTCGCGATGTACTCGCTTCGTTGTAGAATCGCCCATCGTCTCCTCGCTTGGAACTCTTCCGGCTCACGGCTCCACCATTTATCGTAAATACGTATCCTGATTGCGACTTTGAATCGTCTTGGTCAGTTTGGAAACTAGCATCGGTGTAACCCATTACAACGAGCTCCTCCTCACCTCCATAGACTAGGAACATGCCTTTAGTCCTTCTTAAGTACTTAAAAAACATTTTAACCGCTGTCCAGTGACCCTCACCTGGATCAGATTGGTATCTGCTTGTAACACTGTGTGCATACGAAATATCTGGACGTGTACATATCATTGCATACATAATAGATCCGATGGCCGAAGCATACGACATTCTACTCATGCGTTCCCGCTCATCAGTTGTCGAAAGACACTGAGTCTTGCTAAGATGTATGCCATGTGACATAGGCAAGAACCCTTTCTTTGCCTCTTCCATGTTGAACCTTTTCAACACTTTATTAATGTAAGTGTCTTGGCTTAATCCTATAAGCCTTTTTGATCTATCTCTATAGATTTTGATGCCCAAAATGTATGCCGCCTCACCTAAGTCCTTCATTGAAAAACTATTTTTTAATGAGGTCTTAGCGGCCTCAAACATAGGAATGTCATTTCCAATCAGTAATATGTCATCCACATATAAGATTAGAAATACTACGGAGCTCCCACTTGCCTTCTTGTAAACAAAAGGCGCTTCTTCACTCTGAATGAAGCCAAACCCTTTTACCACCTCATCAAAGCGAAGGTTCCAACTCCGAGATGCTTGCTTCAATCCATAAATGGATTTTTGAAGTTTGCACACCTTTCCAACGATTGGTTGGATCAACAAATCCCTCAAAGTTGTGTCATATACACATCCTCGCCGATTTCCATTTAGGAAAAGCTCGTTTTGACATCCATCCGCCATATCTCATAATCGAAATATGCGGCTATAGCTAGAATGATCCGAACGGGTGAGAATGTCTCGTCGTAATCAACTCCTTGAACTTGTCGAAAACCTTTTGCAATGAGTCGAGCTTTATGGATGTGAACATTTCCATCCATGTCCCTCTTCTTCTTATAGATCCATTTGCACTCTATGGGTTTAACACCATCTCGGCGGGTCAACCAAGTTCCAAACTTGATTGTTATCCATGGAATCTATTTCGGATCTCATGGCACTTTGCCTTTTCTCGGAATCGGGTCCATCATTGCTTCCGCATATGTCATAGGTTCATCATTGTCTAACAACAATATGTCGCGCTCTCCCGCGATCATGAGATTGAGCTTATCGGTTGCGCGACGTGCCCTTTCGGACCTTCGTGGTTGTGGTGGTGCTTCTCTTGCCACGGGCATCTCAACTCGTTCGGCCTACATTAGCATCAATTGTGAAATCTTGCCCAACCGACTCATCTTGAACTTCTTCAAAATACACCTTCGTCTACATTTTTCTCTTTTAAGAAACTCTTTCTCTAAGAAAACGTCGTTCCGAGCGACAAACACTTTGCCTCTCGACCGGTTGTAGAAATAATATCCCAAGGTTTCCTTTGGATATCCCACGAATATGCACTTGTCCGATTTAGGTGTTAATTTATCTGATTGAAGTTTCTTCACATAAACCTCACAACCCCAAATTTTCAGAAAAGACAACCGGGAGTCTTACCAGTCCACATCTCATATGGTGTCTTAACTACGAACTTAGAAGGTACCCTATTTAAAGTGAAAGCTGCGGTTTCTAGAGCATAACCCCAAAATGACAATGGTAGGTCCGATCGGCTCATCATTGATCGGACCATGTCCAACAAGGTTCGATTATGTCGCTCGGATACACCGTTTCTTTGAGGTGTTCCAGGTGGCGTAAGTTGTGGAACAATTCCGCAACTCTTTAGATGATTGCTAAACTCATGGCTCAAATACTCACCTCCACGATCAGAACGCAAGGTCTTGATTTTCTTGCCACGTTGATTTTCTAGTTCACTCCGAAATTCTTTGAACTTTTCAAAAGTTTCAGACTTGTGCTTCATTAAATAGACATAACCATATCTACTTAAATCATCAGTGAATGTTATGAAGTATTGGTATCCACCTCTAGCTATCGTACTCATTGGTCCGCACACATCCGTATGTATGAGTTCCAGTAAGTTCGGGGCTCTCTCGGAAAACCCGAGAAAGGCATCTTGGTCATCTTTCCTAGCAAACAAGCTTCACATGTCTCGTAGGATTCAAAACCAAACGAAGTTAAAAGTCCATCGTTATGGAGCTTCTTCATGCGCTTTTCATCGATGTGACCCAAATGACAATGCCATATGTAGGTGGGACTTAAATCATTAGGTCGAGACCTTTTAGCACTTATGTTACAGATAGGTGAATCATCAAGATTTAAAACAAATAAGCCATTCACAATGGATGCACAAGCCACAAACATATTATCCTTAGAGATCACACAACCATTGTCTTCACTCGCAAATGAATAACCATTCTTCATCAAACATGAAGGGGATAAAATGTTTCGACTCAAACTAGGAACAAAATAACAATTATTCAACTCCATAATAAATCCCGACGGGAGGTGTAGCCGCATCGTCCGACGCTCAATGCAGCAACTCTTGCATTATTGCCTACGCGGAAATCAACTTCTCCTCATTCCACGCTTCTACTTCTTATCATTCCTTGCATCGAGTTGCAAATATGAGCAACCGATCCGGTATTAAATACCCAAGAATTAGTATAAGAATCAGCGAGGAAAATATATGTAACATAAACATTAAGTGTACCTAAAGTGGAAGTACCCTTACTTCCATTGCTTTTCATAGAAGCTAAGTACAACTTACAATTTCTTTTCCGTTGACCGATTTTCTTACAATGAAAATATTCGACCTTGGCAACTGGACTAGCCTTGGGCGCCCGGTTTGGCATTGGGATCTTATCCTTGGCCTTACCTTTCTTCTTCCAAGAATTGTCCTTCCTTTTAAATATCGGCTTGTTTTGGATCGCCATCACATGACTATCGCCCGTGCTTTTCTTAACGTTATCATCTATTGGTAAGGGGGTGCCTAGAACTCCTTCCCTTTTCTCGGCTCCGAGAACAATTCTCACATTACGAATCCAATTCGTAAAGTTTGTTCCGATCAACTTGTCCTTCTCAAGGACCGAATGCAAGGTAAACGATGTGGTGTTGCTAGGTACCATTAATCTACAACAGAATAATAAATGCAAAACACTAAGACAATATATCCATGACAGAGTAAAATAAAAGAATTTACTCCCACTAAAATCAATATCCCCACATTGATACTTAGTGATTCAGAATCCACAACTAACAAGTTTACTAGTGAGCTTTTGCGTCACCGCTAGTAAACAAGGTAGATCAGTAAGCAACTCTTTGCTAATCATATCACATATGACTTCGTTGTTGGGTGACATCTCTATGTCTAGGATCCCAACCTTTATGCCCCAAAATCCTTAACCGTTAAGATGACTTTTATAAGTAAACCAACACTTATGCGTGTAAGTATCCGATACAAACCCGTCTAGTCAAGGAAAACTAGTGGCACCCTAATTTCATAGACCCACCACTAATTGTACAAGACGTGGGACGGTGGAAAGTGTTGGGAGGGCATGTTAACTTAAAATTACAAAGGGATCGTTCTACTCGTAACATCACACGCAAGAAAACAACATTGTCGCATGTAAAAGTAGAACGGTAAGAACGACATTCACACAGTTGTAACGCGGTACGGCCTATTCTCACATGGTGATCTCCATCTCCATTGACCTGTACATCATGTTGATCTCCATCTCCATGGTCCGTGTGTGCCATCCTCCATGTGATGAGTCCTCCAAGAACTATCTAACGCGTGCTAGTAATGAAAGTTACACAATCGCGTATTAGATCATCACAAATTGGTACGCAGACCATTACATTAGTTTTGACAATACATATGGCTCCAGCCGTATTGCCGTACACGTGACACGCAGGTCACGAATAAATTACACACATGCATCACATACACATATAGGCCATACCGATTACAAAACCTCGCAAAACAAATTATCGCAATTTCGACGTCCAAACTTAAAACGCCCGAAAACCCATCTTGCAAGCCGAATTTGGCAAAACTAATTTCACCGAGACCAGCATAGCTGGTTTATCACATGTGTAAAATTTTCTGTAGATCAATTTTCGTATAGAAAACATCTTCATCCGAGTTAACCACGAAAAGTTATGACTGTTTTACCAAACAGTATGTTTTCTGGTTTTTCCCGGGCCGGTAAAGATCCAATCTGCCACCACCACGCATCCCATGCGCCTGGCACTTGAGCTAGCTTCGATTCGACCAATCCAATTGATCTCCTTCTCGTTGTGACTGGGTTTACGTGTATCACTTAACTCCGATGGCGGAATTCCGACCGGTAGGAGTAATTCGTTACACGACCATCACGTCAAGAACACGAAGCCGATCAAAACTTTGATCTACATCTGCATATCTCCATATGCACACATCCCGAATCTAAAACTTAGCAGCTATGGCTCTGATACCACTGAAGGGAAACGGGGTGGCTACGCTAGCGCAAAACAAAATTTTCCCCGCAAAACAGAACCGCCGTCGTCGGAGATCACGGGATTACCACTAGACGCGCGGATGCGGCGGAACCGTCTCGATGTAGACGAACGCGTCGAGGGTAGCGGGCGGTGCGGTTGCTCACGTCCTTCTTGACTTGCACGTGCGTCTCGTCGATCCAAGTGCTCCGGATGTAGCACCTCCAAGGTATCCACACGTACGGAGAAGGAAGCGACGCACGCCGGATCGCTAGGTCCGCGAGTGCGACGAGGAGAGAGCGTTGGCGCGCGGGCCGCTACTTGAGAAAGTTGTGTCTTTTCAGGAGGGGTGTGGTCCATATTTATTGGGAGGAAAACCCCCCCACACCATCGTCCATTAGCAATATGGGACTAATAGATGGTGTACCACTTACAACGCTAATGGGCTTTACAACATTTGTGGCCCATTAGGACTTTTACACCATAATGGATCAAATCCATCTGAGTCCACTAGTGGATCAAATCCCGCTTGGCTCTAGGGCATATTTCCAACAGAGCTCCTTCAATGTGAGAATATTGGTATTTGAATTCATCTGGTGGGCGGTGGCTGCTATTCATTTTTGGTTTCTTAGAATCATATTTGATGTTGATGCTCAGTTTCATGATTTTTTTTATCCAAGGATAATGAGGAGCTCTTTGCTACTGAGAGTATGCAGATCTTCTTAAAGCTGATGATTTCTTGTTCAATCACGAAGAATTTTGGTTCAGCACAGGTCCAATCCTTAACACCTCATCTGATGGTCTATATCCTCTTGTGAAATCAGGTCTGAAGAATTCTTATGTTTCCATCTGCAGTTCTTTTTAAAAGGAACAATTAAGTTGTATTGACATACACGTAAGCATTGGTGGATAATGTCAAACAGGAATTTTTGGGCTGCCATACAAGGACAGCAATCTCTTTAATCATCACTACTGGAATGGTGAGTTTAATTTTTTTCTGTGCAGTCTGGGCCTAGGTTTTATGTTCTCCTTTGGTAGTAAGATCGCTTGAGCTAGTTTTCTTACGTCTATATTTTCTTTTAAACTTCGATTTTGATCAACAATATTACTACAGAAGTAGCTATAATCCAGGGCAATCCAAATATGCATGATTAATTTATTCTATATATGTGTGTGCAGTTTCAAATATATGCTTTGGATTACATAAGTAATATCTAATCACTTGTAGAAGGTTCAGCTATAATCTCGAGGTTAAGGAATAATCCAACAAGGCATGTCTTACATTAGTCTTTATTTTTGTATGTGGAATCTTTCAAGTAGTATGACCGCTGCTTGGCCCATTTTTCTTCTGTACAAGTTGGGTGATGCAGCCAGGTTCTCAAGATTCTGGTCTTAAGCGTGGCATGTTGTTCTTAGAAGGACTGAATTTGAAGAGACCGTTTACAAAAGGATTTTCCGATCCCTATATTGGGAGTCCCTGTAGTTGTCGCAGAGTGGTGCTGGCATTTTTTAGCTCATTCCTAGATTAGGTGTCAATTCCTGGTTCTAGGAGAAGGATTTGTTGCACTCACATCAGCATGTTTTTCTCTCATACCATTTAGGTAGCATGGTTGATCTCAAGAAAAGCATATCATGTTTAAATTTACTCAAGCACAAACTGCACAATTTTTATCATGCGATTTGTTGGGGGAATCATAAGTTTTTGTTATCTCATTCTTCATTAAGGGAGGTACAAGGTTGTCTTCCTAACACATTAATGCTTCGATAAATATTGGCTATAAGGGTTGATTTGGTTTCACGGGGAGATTATTTAGAATTTAGAGATTAATAAAGATCACATGGTTATGAAGAAAATAAATACCATGATTAACAAATACTACAAGGATCTATATATACATATAGATGTCTTGGATGGCTGATGTCATGTGGCTGATGGGACTCTGATGGATTTCTCCTTCCATTGTAACTCTTGTATCAAAAACATTAATATGTAATCCATTCTTTTACTTAGTGTATTTTTTATTCACGTGTGTGTCGCACGTGCCCTTCAACTAGTATACTAAATGAACAAATATTTGAAAAAAATTAACACCATTAGATTCTACGCACCTTAAAGTATTTTTACAGTATGCCACCCCAGCCCCCCTCCTCCGCCCCTGTTGAAGGCAATCACGATCACCGCTGCTCCCTCTCGTGCTCCTCACAAGTTCTGTCCTATATGAGTAGAGCTTGCAGTCTATGGGCAGTGCGTGCGGGATCCTGACGCCTCCTCACCTCATATCCACAATGGCTCAAAGGGTGGACAATACCGTTCACCCCTGAGCAGGGTTATTCTTACCGACCGGTGGCCGGTTAGCACCGCCCGATGGTAACGGTTAACCGGTCTGGTAACCAGACCGGTTACCGGTAAATACCGGTCAAATTCAAATTTAAAACCTCAGATCAATTGGCTATGATCCGTTATCTGACTGGTTAGCCGGTCGGTTGTGAATCAATAAAGAATTTGGCATGTTTTAAAATTTGAGTTAAAATGGAAAATAAAAGAAAAAAATTTCTAAAAATATTTCAAGGTGCGTAGAATCTGGTGTAACAAATTTCAAATATTAGTGCATTTATTATTTTTGCGGGACATTAGAAGTTCAACCGGTCGAATATTTGTTATTTTTCTTTTTTGGTTTAACTTCTAATGCTCGCAAAATATACTAAATGAATGAATATTTGAAATTTTTTTGACACCATTAAATTCTACGCACCTTAAAGTATTTTTGGGAAATTTTGTTTCATTTTCATTTGTAGTCCAATCAGAAATTATGAATTCCACGTCCACCGGTACGCTACTAGCTTGTACCGCTACCGGTCCGGATCGGTAAAACCGGTTACCGACGCATCAGACCGGTAGCAGTTGGGATTAAAAACCCTGCCCCCAAGGCCCGGTCTCTGGGCAGGGTGCCCCACATGACCTCTGCTCGACGCCACTGGAGCGCCTCCATGTCCCTGCCGCTACTGCTCGTCGTGCTTAGTCACTCGCCGCGGTCCATGGCAGCAACACCAACGGCATGAGGCAAAGGCACATCCCTGTTGCTTGCTAGCTGCTAATGAGGCTTCGCAACATGTGTGATGAGGTCTTACCGGTCCGGACCGGTAGCGGTAGCGGCAACGGTCGGTTCCCAACCTCCTCAATTCAAAATTTTCAAATTTGAAAAAAAATTGAAAAACAAAAGAAAATTTCTAAAAATACTTCAATGTGCATAGAATCTATTGTCGACCTAGGTGACAGCAGTTGGCGCAGATCCCGGCTGAAGAGGGGGAGGAAGGACGATGGAGTGGGTGGTGCTCGGTAGAGATGGAGTTGAGGGGGAGGGAGCCAGGAAAGTGATGGGAGGGGGCGGCTGCAGGGGTGGGGAGGGGTGAAATGAGTGAAATAGCTAGAGTTTCTTCTATTTATATGAGAGGATGGTATTAACTATCGGGTTGCAGTCGGGCTGGCCCAAAATCAGGTCGTGCCCGTGCCGAGCCACCGTGCCGAGGTGCGGCCCAGGCACGGTCTGATCATCAGGCCGGGTTGGCTCGAGGCACTACCCCTTTCGTGCCAGGCGTTCTAGTGTTGTGTTTTTTCGGGTCGTACTCGTGCCAGCCCAACGGGCTTGGCCCATCTAGTCATCTATAGCTGGGTGATGGCGTCGTCATCAGCCGCTCAGCGGTAGCGCCCTGTGCCGCGGCTCCATGGAGTTCCCGCATGACGAGAACAGAGAATGGACGGACTACCGGGCGCTAGCTCAAAGCATCAGACTGCAGCTTCGTCAGGTTTTGTTTTTGGCCAGTTCATCTCTCCTGATTCTCCCGGATGCAGTGGTGGGTGCTCGTGGGAAGAGGATGGTTCCATGACACATCGAGATGATGTGATCAGTGTTTTCACTTGCCAAAGACTCACCTCTAGCTAGGAGTTGAAATATAACACTTGGCCGAAATTGAGATAAATAAATCAACAAATAAATAATTTCTTTACTTTGATTTAAGAAACGGTCAACCAACTGTTACATGCATATATATCATCGTAGCAACTTAACACATAAGAGAAACGTGTGTTGGGTTTAGTCCAATCGGAAATTGATGGTGAGGGAACACAACATATAGGTGGGGGCAGTCTTCACCCATCAGACTAGTCTTTTGAGTTGAGTTAGGTCAGTCCCTCACCATTAGGTTAGTCTTTTGGGTTGAGTTAGGCAGGGCCTATTGTTGTGGGCTCCAGTTGACCTAAGGTCTGGTGAGGCGCCGACTCGTGGGTTTAACAGGTCGGGTTGGATTCCGCTACGCCACTCTAACAAGTGGTATCCTAGCCGAAGGTCGGAAAAACATGGGAAAATATCTCTGGGTCACGGGGGAGCCTGTGAACGTCTCCGGATGGTCACATAGATGGTTGTGATGGAAGAATTGGGCCCAATGTGTGATGTGGAGATTGTTAGGTTTAGTCCCACATTGGAAATTGATGGAGGGGGAGCGCAACATATAGGTGGCGGTGGTGGGGGAGCGCAACATATAGGTGGCGGCAATCCTCACCCATCATGTTAGTCTTTTGGGTTGAGTTGGGTCCAGAGCCTTGTTGTTGTGGGCTCCGGTGGACCTAAGACCTGGTGGGGCGCCTACTCGTGGGTATAGCGGACCAGGCCGGATTCCGCTGCGGCACTCTAACAACGTGGATCCAAGTAGTGTGAACGACCATTGAACATTGAAAATGACCAAGTACGTGTTTTGTATTTCAACAACTCATACGACTCATGTCGTGATATAGCGCCCCCTCAATAAATCGGGGACGCCGCACAAAAACTCTACAAATGACATCTGTCTAGTCCGGATTCCGCTGCGCCACTCTAACAACGTGGATTCAAGTAGTGTGAACGACCATTGAACATTGAAAATGACCAAGTACGTGTTTTGTATTTCAACAACTCATACGACTCATGTCGTGATATAGTGCCCCCTCAATAAATCGGGGACGCCACACAAAAACTCATACAAATGACATCTGTCTAGTCTAGTAGCTAATTCAAATCCGGTGGGAAACCCAGGTAGGATCCCAGAAATTCAAGCACCATAGCGCCCGAGTGATTGTTTGCGATCTCATGTCGAAAACCTCGCTGGTATCCATGAAGTAGATGGCATCCTCGTCCAGCTCTCCCTCTCCGTAGTTAGAAGAGTGAACGCACTTGCTGAATCATTTGTCGATGAAGTGCTTGGCCTGGATGATCACCAAGGCCCCAGACACCGGCATCCATGTGCCCCCGTCCGTGTCCGCCTCGAAAACCTCCACTTTGCGCGTGGAGCTGGGGCGGATGTTATATGTCGCTTCAGCGACAAATTTTCTCCACGTCGCTGAAGGGCCGCGGCTGGGGGTGGGGGAGATGTTTTTTTCTTTCTTTTTATTATTCTTTTATTATTCTTTTCTATTTTTTTTTCTTTTTTTCTTTTTTATTCATAAACGCTTTTTCTGTTTTTATTTTTTTCCTTCTTGTTTTCTTTTATTTATATTCCTTTCTAATATTATTTTTTTTCTGTTTCATTTTTTCTTTCTTTTTTTTATTCTTCTTTTTTATTCTATTTCCTATATCATTTTTATTTCTCTTTTCTTTTTTATTCATTTTTACTTTCTATTTATTTTTTCAGTTTCCATTTTTTATATTCTTTCTTTTTAATATTTTTCCTTTAATTAATATTTTTATTGTTCTCGCTAGAATAATAAGTTGTTCTACCTATAACTATCATGTTCGGGCTATAATAACAACTTATTCTCACTCTTGTTCTGATTTGTTCTGACATTACATTGGTTTTTGTTCGAGATAGACACACAAAATTGTTCCGACTATAATAGGATCTTGTTCTAACAGTTGTTCTCATTTGTTCTGACACTTTTTTTTTCGAGATGACATATAAACTTTCTGGTTATAATAATAAGTTGTTCCGGCTATAATAATATCTTGTCATGTCTATAATAATAACTTGTGCTGACCCTTGTTCTGATTTGTTCGGACACCACATCCGTTGTTTGGGATGACATATAAACTTATTCCGACAGTTGTTCTCGTTTGTACTGGCACTTCATTCTCGTTTGTTCTAGCGATAACAGAATATATAACCATAATTAAAAATATGTATAAAAAAGTTTGTCAAAATATAGTCAAGTGGGATCTTATTTCGAAGTTTTTATTGTCAGAAATCCAATGGTGCGATCGGAATTTAATTTTGATGTTTAGTTTGTAATTTATAGATTTTTTAGTTTCAATCATTGTTGATGTCATCAATTTTGTTTTCTTTTGCATGCATGCGCCTTTCCTTCAGCTAAAGCGACAATTAATAGCACCCGAAGCTGGGGAGATCATTGGGCATCTCCTCCTCGACGCTAATAGGAACCTGGTCCTGGCAAGCTATTGGTTCTCAGTGTCAAGCTTGTACTCTGGGTCATGGTACCTCCTCCTCGTAGCCCTCGTCTTCGTTGAGAAGCATCAGCTCATCAACACCGTCACCGTTGTCGTCGCCATCAACGTCGCTCTATGATAAGTAGTCGCCGTAACCAAAGCTATCCAGCAGGTGCCTGATGAAGCGTTTGCAATTGCTGATCGCGGGCACTTGGTCTTGGTGCAGGACGAGGTCCAAGGCGAACAGGTCCTCGGCCCTAGTAATCCCGTGGAGCTGGTCTCCCATGAAGGCAATGTCGACGATGTACATGAAGGGAGGAGCCATTGGCTCGGGAGTCCATGTGCCTCTCCCAGGCTGGGTTAGGACCAAAGGGTAATGCCGGCTCTGGGTCATGACGGCTATCACATATACACATCGTTGGATGTCGTGGAGCGCATGAGCACCTTTTTAACAATATAGGGTCCGTTTGGCATAGCTCGCCTTCACCGTAGAGCTGTTTTTTTAAAACAACTCCATGAGCAACTTCACGAGCGGGGGAGAGAGCAATGTTTTTGCAGCTTCACCATGTGCTTAACTCTCGTGAGAGTGAGTTTTCGGGAGAAGCCGACTAGAGAGTTGGGCGAGAGAGTTGGTTGTTTGGCTATTAAAGTTGTGAAGCTCGCTCGTGAAGTCGCTCGTGAAGTTCGTACCAAACGGGCCCATAAACAGTCTGGGATCTAGCTCTAGCGGAGAACGGCTTTTGCAGAGAGTGTCAGGAAGGAACCGTCAGGGAGGACGACCCGCGGTCTCAGCTGCGTCCGGGGACAGCGGTGGCGCACTGCCAAGTGCCATGAACGGCAGACAGCGGCGAAGCAGGCGCGGTCCGCAGGCTTAGACTAACTCGAGCAGATTGCTGATCTGCATATGCAAACAACGGCTTGTGCAGAAAGGAGAGAGAAAAAACTCCCTCAAACGAAAGTTGCTTTCCAGCAGCTTCCTCAATCCTCTCGCGCATCCACCTCAGCAGTTACTTCCCGCGGCCGCGAGGAGAGGGAGAGAGGGGGTTGCGGGCGAGCGGGCATCGACGTAGCTCGAGCAGGCCGGAGCGGGCAAGGTGCGTGCGGGCGTCGGCGTAGCTCGAGCAGCCGGACCGGCGTCCGGCGTCGACGTAGCTCGACGTAGCAGCCGTCGCGGGGACCTCGAGCTCAACGGACCTCGAGGATCTCCGCCGTGCGCAGACGCAGGGGAGCTTCGCCCGTGCTCCGCCGCCGCCGCCCGTGCTCGCCGCCGCCGCCCGTGCTCCACCTGCCGTGGCTCGACGGCGGAGTAAGCGCGCGGTCGCCGCGCGGGATCCTCCTCCTGGATTTGTGAGGACCATGTGTGGTTCGAGGACCGGTGGTTGGCCACTTCCTTGTGTAATGAGTGATTGACAACGTTGTGTGGGTTGATTCTTGGCTAAGTATTGCAGATGCAGGTTGCGGCTTGACTGGTGTTGGTGCAGGTGAAGAACAAGCGCGAAAGGTCGTCGCCGGTGAGGCCTCTAGGTGTGGAGAAGACAAGTAGGCTTCGTTCGAGGGACCCGGTGGCCAGCGGGGTCAAGTGCAGGCCGCATGGTGGCATGAACAGAAAGATGAAGTCATGGACGGTTTCTTGGTTGAGCCTCAAAACCAAGGTCGAGCTGGGACTGCGTGGGAGCCGAGTCATGAGTGACGATTGGCAGAGGCTACACCGAGTTCGCGGGGTTTCCAGTGGTTCACCAGAAACCCACTGGGTTCCTTGGTTGATCCACAAAGCCAAGACCGAAGAACCGAATACGGTGCTGCAGCAGCTCCAGACCGGTCTGACCAATGGATCTGAGCGGTCTGACCGGTAGGTACTGGTCTGACCGGTGAGGAGCACCGGTCTGACCGGTGTCCGACGACGCAGTCCGGAGACTTCAAAGCGGAGGACACGCGTCGGGATCGCATGGCTTGCGTCGAGGCTAAGCATGGTGTTGTCCCCGGGCATCCGTCCAATGGAGAAAATCTGAAGACTTCCAAAACCGCCCTTGAGAGGCTTGTATCCCTAGTTATTAAGTAAGGGTATTTTAGACTTTCGGTTGCCTCCATATAACCCATGAGGTGAGAGGATGGCAGCCATCTCTTGAACCCTAGTTCATTTGCTTTCCTATTTTTCCCTTCCTATTTTCTTAGGATTTCCATAGGACTAGCTTGAGAGCTTCATGGTGAGATTTTGTGAGAGGGTTGGATGATCGGGCGGCAAGCTAGACCTTGTATGAACCTCCTTGGTATGTATAGATGATTCGGCGTGGTTCCTCAAGGCTTTGTTGTGTTGTTCCCGGTTGTTCTTGGTGGTGATTTTCGGAGCCCTCTCTTGGTGGTTTTCTTGGTGTGTTTTCGGGACCTTGCTCTTGGGGATTTGATGGGGAAATTCGTGTGAACCCTTCGTGGTTCTTTTACCTTTGATTCCCCTCCCAAATCCGTGAGTTAAGGGGCTCGATTTTGGGGTTTTCGGTGTTCTAGGGTTAGAGGAGTTTTTGGCGGGATTTCTTCGATTCCTCTTGATTTGGCAAGTTTTGGTGGACAAAATCGTGGCTATGGACTCCTCATGAGATGTTCCTACTATCCCCAATGTCTTGTTCAAGTCCGTGGAGTGATTCGGGAGATCGAAGTTTGGATTTGGAAGAGTTGACCGCGGGTGTTGTTCATCCCGAGCCGCCCGAGTTACACCGGTCCAACCGTGCTTTTGACCGGTCCGACCGGTGCGAACCACTTGTGGGATTTGCCTCGGGTGAACTCGCTTGACTCATGTGTCTTTGGGTCTTGGTGCTCTTTGGTCGGTTCTTGGTCTCGTTTGGAGTTGTTTTGTTAGGTTTTGTGTAGGGTTTTCCTTCTGTGCAGGTTGTGTTTTGGGGGTGTTCTTGTTCCAGGGCCTAGAAAAGTCACTGAGTCTCTCTGGAACACTTGTTGTGTGGCTGTTGTAGCCACCGCCCGACCGGCGCTCGTCCACCGCGGGTCCGACCGGTGTCACCGGTCTGACCGGCGCAGGCCATCGGTCTGACCGGTGCAGCACAGGCAGCAAGCCGTGCAAGTTTTCGCTGTGCGTGTTGGTGTGTTTTGGCTCGGAAGGTTGTTTGTTGGTTCCTAGGTCCAGTAGCACTTCAGTGGCTGCGTGGGCTTGGCTAACTAGTGTAGTGAGTCGGAGACGTGTGTTGGAAGCCGTGTTCGTCTTGTTGGAGTCTCCATCTCCTTCGAGAAGAATTTTTATCGCCTCCCATTCACTCCCCCCCTCTCTGGTTCGCCGTATCGGTCCTTCAAGTGGTATCAGAGCCGGTTTGGGTCTTTATTGACTCTAACCAGTCTAAGATCCAAGGATGGCGTACCAGGAACGGGGTTCGGGTCCTCCACACTTCGATGACAAGAACTACCAGATGTGGAGTAAGCGGATGGTGGCGTTCCTCCGCGGAAAGGGTCAGATCCTTTGGGATGTCACGGTGGACACAGGCTATGTCCAGCCGATGAACTTCCTTGCTCCAGGATCGAGGGACATGTTCGACGCCAACAACAAGGCGGTCGACTACTTGTTTCGTGCTTTGTGTCGACCGAATTCGATCGGGTGCACACCGAGCACTTGGCTTGTAGAATCTGGTCGGTGTTGAAGGAAGCTCATGTTGGGAATGCCCAGGTTCAGGCTCGGATGTATGTGACTTACCGGAGAGAGTACGAGAACTTCACTCATCTCCCGGCGAGTCCATCGATGCCTTGTTTCAGAGGTTCACGGTGGTTGTGAACAACATGAGGGCCAATGTGGACGTGCTCCCGTACGATGATCATGATAGAGCTGTCAAGCTCTTACACTCTTTGGATCGTACGATTTGGGGTGGAAAGTTCGAGGCCATTGTGGAGTCGGAGAAGTATGACACTCTGACGGTGAACGAACTGTTCTCGAAGCTCAAAAGTCGGCTGAGGTGGATAGGGGCATGACAGCCAAGCTCGAGGGCCCAACTGACTCTCATAGTCTTGCCCTCGTTAGTGGTTCGAAAGGAAAAGCTAACACTAACCCATCCACCAGGATGTTCTCTTTGTCCTTTTTGATGTCTATGCCAGATGAGGAGTTCGACGTGCTTGGAGAGGACGAGCTGGCGTTGCTGATGAGGAGGTTCGAGAGGCTGCACGAGAACCGGGTGAACATGAGGAGGAACACGAGGACATGCTTCCAGTGCGGCAAGCCGTGACACTTCGTCGCCGACTGCCCGGAGAAGGTCGAGAACAACGATGTCTACAAGCACAAGTCAAGAACGGATGGCAAGTACCGGTCGAGGCGCGACCACAAGAGCAAGCACAAGAACAAGCACAAGGACGAGCGACGATCGAGGAAGAAGGAGAGCCGAGGCAAGGCCCGAGCGATGGTTGGAGCGAGCGATGTCGACTCCGGTTCCGCGTACTCCACCTCGAGCTCAAGTAGTAGTGAAGATGAAGGTGATCGTCGCAAGAGCAGTAAGTCATCCAAGTACCTGAGCGGGCTGAGCTGCTTCGCTAGAGACGACTTCTGCACCATGGCGCTGAGCTCCGGCAGCAAGAAGAGCACGCAGAACGACTCGGACTCTGATTCCGACGACGAGGTGCGTGATGAACTCCCCTTCTTGCGTCAGGAGAATGAACGGCTTCGCTTGTTGCTTGATAATCGTGATGACATGCTTAGAGAGGCTAACAAAATGAGGAAAGAGCTTAGGGCTTTACTCGAGGATGCTAGGACTAGAGTGGCTGAGCTAGAAACACAGAATTTGGATGCTAAGCTGGAACTTGATTCTTTGAAAGCTTCACCTGTTGTTTCTGATGATGTTGAATGTGCTGATTGCTCTATTTTCCTTGCTGATCTTGCATGCCTTGTTTAAGGAAAAGCATGCCTCCAAGTGTGAGGAACTAGATGTTCTTAGGGTTGAAGTGGCTGAGCTTAAATCTATATCTGCTTTGTTAGGTGCTTGCACTTCATGCCATGTCTTGCATGCTAAAATTGATGAGATGCATGCTTACACTATTTCTCTTGAGGCAAAGTTGAAAGAACCAATTCCTACATCTTGCTCTACATGTGAATTGCATGCTTTGAAGAATTTGGAACTTGCACATTATGTTGATCGTTTGCAGGATGAGAATGATGAGTTGCGAAAGTTGATGGGTTGGTTGTCTGGTCATGAGCCTTAGTTGAGGATAATGATCGAGACATTCAAGAGGTAGGATGGTGAGGGACTTGGGGTAAACAAGGTTGGTGAGGGAAGTGGAGAGAATATCCCAGAGCCACCAAAAACCCACCACAAAACTGATTTCCTTACTAAACCTAACCATCTTAGGAACCGACTAGACACAACCCCAGCTCCACCTGTGTTTTCCCCACAAATAAATGATTTCCAAAAGCCTATCAAGTTTGTGAGCACTTCCAGGAAAGTGTTCTTTGGGAAGGAAAGTGAGAATACTAGTGAGGAGAAACCGGTGGAGAAGCCGAGTGGAGAGAAACCAAGTGAGCAGCCCAAACCCAAGTCTAAACCTAAGCTTGTGAGGTTCCATTGTGGATATTGTGGGAGAGATGGCCATAAGGATGAGTTTTGCTTCAAGAGGAAGCGAGAGGAGAGAATGGCGAAGGAGTGGGCTAATAAGGACAAGTACCACCCTTCCGATGGTGTACTTGAGCCTTGTGTACAGATGCCCAGGGCCAAGGCGAGTGTGAGGACAGTTCCGGCTTGGGGAGAGCGAAAGGTTGTTGGAGGTGCTGCTGGTTGGGCTACACCGGTCAGACCGGTGAGGGGCACGGTCGGACGGTGCAAGCCCCGGACAGCGAGCGAGTTCGGGTTTCGTGCTCGTACGAGTGCGAGGTTTGGTTACGGTGGTTGGGCGGGAGAGTTTGCAGGAGGTCAGTTTGCTAGGTGTTCTCCCCCTCGTGCCCAATACGAGGATGGGAGGATCCATAGCTTGGAGATGGAGAGGAGGGACGGTCCACGGGCTTTCTTTCGTGGTTTTGGTCCTCCTCCAGGTAGAGAGGGTTGGTTCCCTCATGGTGGTTACCGTGGTGGTGTTCGTGGAGGTAGCTTTGGTAGGAAAGATGGTTTGGTTTGTGCTAACCCCACTTTCGAGCAAATGGCTCGGCACTTGGTTTTACTCTTCCGGTACTAACCCTGATCTCGAGTTGTTTGTTCGCTCACGTGCTCGTTTTTGAATTTCAGGTGGGAGACTTAAAGAACATTTGTTTGATTGACTCCGGTTGCTCGAGGCATATGACCGGAGACAAGGGGTGGTTCTCAAGTCTCGTTCCGGTGGTGACGAAGAGGTACATCACTTTTGGGGACAATGGGTGTGGGTGTGTGCTTTCAGAAGGTGAGGTTAAGGTGAGTGACAAGATCACTCTAAGGCGTGTTGCTCTTGTTCAATCGCTTGGATACAATTTGCTTTCTGTGTCCCAGTTGTTGGATGAGGGATTTGAGGTGTTGTTTCGGCCTGGTGGTTCTCGGATTTTGGATTCTCGAGGGGACCTTGGCTGTATGGTCGTTCCCGAGGGTCAGGTGTTTCGAGCTGATTTTTCTCAGTCTTCTGGTGTTGAGCGTTGTTTCTTGGCTGGTTCTTCGAGTGAGTTGTGGAAGTGGCATAGGAAGTTGGGTCACTTGAGCTTTGACCTTTTGTCTCGCTTGAGTAAACTCAATTTGGTCCGAGGATTGCCACGGTTGAGGTTTGAGAAAGAGTTGGTTTGTGCGTCGTGTAGGTATGCCAAGATGGTAGCCTCTTCTCACCCGCCTCTCACCGATGTGATGACTGAGCGTCCATGCGAGCTGCTTGATATGGACTTTGTTGGCCCAGCTTGTGTGCGATCCATGGGTGGGAAGTGGTATGTCCTTGTTGTGGTGGACGATTACTCTCGGTATGCGTGGGTGTTCTTTCTTGAGGATAAGGGGGAGACGTTTGGTTTTGTTCGAGATCTTGTCTTGATGTTGAGGAAGAGAGGCACGTAGATGCCATACGAGCAATCCGCAGTGACAATGGCTCAGAATTCAGAAACTCTTGTTTTGAAACCTTTTGCTATGACTTGGGTCTTGAACACTAGTTTTCGAGTCCGTATACACCTCCCCAGAATGGTGTTGTGGAAAGGAAAAACAGGACCTTGTGTGAGATGGCTCGGACGATGCTTGATGAGCATAGGACTCCGAGAAGGTTCTGGGCTGAGGCGGTGAATACCGCGTGCTATGTGTCAAACAGGATCTACCTCAGAGTGCATAAGAAGAAAACATGCTACGAGTTGATGCATGGTCGCACACCCAAGGTGAGTCACTTCCATGTCTTTGGTTGCAAGTGCTTTATTCTGAAGAAAGGGAAGAAGTTGGATAAATTTGAGGCTAGGTCGATCGATGGTATTTTCTTTGGTTATGCATCTCATTCTAGAGCATATCGTGTGCTCAATCTTGAAAATAACCAAATCGTGGAGACTTGCGAGGTAACCTTCGACGAGACACAGCCACGTAGTCAGCTAGTCTTTGAGTGTGCAGGTGATGATGAGCTTGGCGAGGAGATCTTTCAGGAGGAGGAGCATGAACTTGGAGATGATGAAGATGGCGGTGTGGTGCCCCCGACTGAACATGTACCAACTACTTCGACTACAGTGGTTGACGGCCCTTCTCCTACACCTACGACGACAAATCAAGATCGAGGAGAAGCTACAGTTGAGGGGGAGGTAGCATCAAGGCGAGAACCTCCTCGGTGTGTACAAGTGGATCACCCAGCTTCAAGGATCATCGGCGACATGAATGAACGCACTACACGGTCGAGAGTTCGGAACAATTCTCATTTCGCTCGTGCTGCATTTGTTGCCACCTTTGAGCCCAAAGACATTGTACACACACTATCTGATCATAATTGGGTTAATTCGATGCATGAAGAGTTGGAGAACTTTGAGAGGAATCAGGTTTGGGAATTGGTTGACCCTTCCTCAGGGTGCAAGCCAATTGGTACAAAGTGGGTGTGGAAGAACAAAGAGGGAGAGAAAGGTGAAGTGGTGAGAAACAAGTCGAGGCTTGTTGCTCAGGGGTTCAGTCAGAAGGAGGGGATCGACTACGAGGAGACCTTTGCTCCCGTAGCCCGTTTGGAGGCGATAAGGATTCTTCTATCCTTTTCCCTGGCTAAAGGGTTCAAGTTGCACCAAATGGATGTGAAGAGTGCTTTCCTAAATAGTGTGTTGGAGGAAGAAGTGTATGTGAGGCAACCACCGGGGTTTGAGAGTGAGAAGTACCCCCACCGGGTGTACAAGTTGAGGAAGGCGCTTTATGGGTTGAAGCAGGCGCCTAGAGCTTGGTATGGTAGGTTGAGGGGGTTCTTGTTTGAGAGAGGTTTTGAGATGGGGAAGGTTGATCAGACCTTGTTTCTACTTAGGCACGGCAGAGATATCCTGATTGTGCAGGTGTACGTAGATGATATTGTCTTTGGTGGCTCGTCTAACTCTCCTGTTGCAAGGTTTGTAGATGATATGAGCAGGAAATTTGAGATGAGCATGACGGGCGAATTGCAGTTCTTCCTCGGGCTACAAATCAAACAATCAAAGGAAGGAACATTCGTGCACCAAGCTAAGTACACCAAGGACATTGTGCGGAAGTTCAAGATGGAGGACTCCAAGGCTATGACGACGCCGATGAGTACGACTACAGCTCTTGATGCGGACGAGAAAGGTGAACACGTGGACCAGAAGGAGTACCGAAGCATGATCGGGTCACTCCTCTACTTGACGGCGACGAGGCCGGACATCCAGTTCTCGGTATGTCTGTGCGCTCGTTTTCAAGCGTCTTCGAGGACTTCGCATCGGCAAGCGGTGAAGCGAATTTTCAGGTACTTGCGTCACACTCCCGACTTTGGCCTTTGGTACTCCGCGTCCTCTTCTTTGGCTCTTCATGGTTTTTCGGATGCGGACTTTTCCGGGTGTCGGTTGGATAGGGAGTCCACTTCTGGGACTTGCCAATTTTTGGGATCTTCTTTGGTGTCTTGGTCTTCCCGCAAACAGTCGAGTGTTGCTCAATCCACTACCGAGGCAGAGTATGTTGCCGCAGCTAGTTGTTTCTCTCAGCCCCTTTGGATCACATACACCATGAGTGACTTTGGTGAGGAGTATACCCATGTTCCACTTCAATGTGATAGCACCAGTGCCATAAGCGTTGCAAAGAACCCAGTGCTCCATTCCAAAACAAAACACATAGAAGTGAGGTATCATTTTCTGAGAGACAATGTAAAGAAAGGGAAGATAACCTTGATCCATGTACCCACACATGACCAACTAGCCGATATGTTCACCAAACCCCTAGATCAAGCAACTTTCACTTGTTTGCGGGGGAGCTTGGTGTGTGTTTGATTTCTTGAGTTGGGTGTGTGGGAGCTCCTTTGTAGCATATGTATAGCTTTCTTTTATGCATTTCTTGCATTTGGCATGGCATATGTAACATGATGTATAGGCATCTTTGTATCTTAGGTTGCATGTTGTTTGTATCATATGCATTTGTTAGGAAAAGCTTCTCCTATATACATTGTTCACCATGATGTGCTATATATGATCGTGGGAGCTAGTTTGGTATGATATGGTTAGTTTGGCTTAGCTCTTGATGATCTTGATTTATAATCCATGGTTGATGGCTATGTTTTGAAAAATGTCACATATATGCTCTCTCATGTGTAAATGTCTTTATATGATCTTGACATGTTTTAGTGGCTTGGTCATGCTTAATTTGTGGTTGGATAGCTAGTTTATTGATCATATGGGGCCAAAGGCTCATTTGCCATCATGAATGTTTAGCCCTCTTGCTTTATCTTGTGGAGGGGCATAAGTTCCTTTTTGTCGCAAAGACATTTCATTTACCAAATATGAATCTAAAAATGAAATGTAAAATGCTTGGAAAATGTGCTCCTATGTCATATGTGCTTAATTTAATTTACTTTGGGTGCTAAATCGTTGCATGATGCCTACCAATGAGAAGTCTCATATATAGAAGTAGGCACATGGCTCAGTGGCTTTGACATGATATGAGGTGCTTGTGGGTGTTTGTGATGGTCTTATGATTAGAATGGTTGTCCTAGCATGAAGTTTGTGTGGCTTTGCCATTTTGACATGTTTTGCTCATGTTTAGGTTTTTGCTCATGAGAGGGTAACTTTTCGCAAAATTGCTCAAATCCCTTTTAGCTTTGTCCAATGGTTGTGAAACTTGGTGATCATGTAGTTGAGGTCATTACGAACCTGTAGAGTATCTAACTTGCTCATTAGGTCATGTGTAGCATCTTTTGATGAATTTTATATATTTGAGAAGGTATATGTTGAAACTTTTCACATTTTGCCTTGATTCACGCATTGTCAACAAGGGGGAGAAGTTTGTGCATGATATGGGCACCTGGGAGCTTTTGGAAGGTGTTCCAATTGGTTCGGCAATTTTTGAGCAGTTTAGTGCAGGGCCGGTCACATGGGGCGGTCTAACCGCCCCCTAGGCGGTCAGATGTGTGGTAGGCGGTCTAACCGCCTGGTGAGGGCGGTCTAACCGCCCTGGGCAAGGTGAGCAGAATTTTGCTCTTTGTTGCATTCCTGTGTTGCATTGCTCCATTGGTTCAGGGGGAGTGTGCTTTGGCTCAAGGGGAGCTTGCATATGTGCAGGGGGAGCTCTTTGTATGGTTTCTTGGTTGACCCTCAAAACCAAGGGCGAGCCAGGACTGCGTGGGAGTTGAGTCATGAGTGGCGATTGGCGGAGGCTACACCGAGTTCGCGGGGTTTGCAGTGGTTCACCAGAAAACCACTGGGTTCCTTGGTTGATCCACAAAGCCAAGACCGAAGAACCAAAGACGGTGCTGCAGAAGCTCCAGATCGGTCTGACCGGTGAGGAGCACCGGTCTGACCAGTGTGCAACGATGCAGTCCGGACACTTCGAAGCGGAGGACACGCGTCGGGATCGCATGACTTGCGTCGAGGCTAAGCAGGGTGCGGTCGCCGGGCATCCGTCCGATGGAGAAAATCTGAAGACTTCCAAAACCGCCCTTGAGGGGCTTGTATCCCTAGTTATTAAGTAAGGGTATTTTAGACTTTTGGTTGCCTCCATATAGCCCATGAGGTGAGAGGATGGCAGACATCTCTTGAACCCTAGTTCATTTGCTTTCCTATTTTTCCCTTCCTATTTTCTTAGGATTTCCATAGGACTAGCTTGAGAGCTTCATGGTGAGATTTTCTGAGAGGGTTGGATGATCGGGCGTCAAGCTAGACCTTGTATGAACCTCCTTGGTATGTATAGATGATTCAGTGTGGTTCCTCAAGGCTTTGTTGTGTTGTTCCCGGTTGTTCTTGGTGGTGATTTTTGGAGCCCTCTCTTGGTGGTTTTCTTGGTGTGTTTTCGGTACCTTGCACTTGGAGATTTGATGGGGGGAATTCGTGTGAACCCTTCGTGGTTCTTTTACCTTTGATTCCCCTCCCAAATCCGTGAGTTAAGGGGCTCGATTTTGGGGTTTTCGGTGTTCTAGGGTTGGAGGAGTTCTTGGCGGGATTTCTTCGATTCCTCTTGATTTGGCAAGTTTTGGTGGACAAAATCGTGGCTATGGACTCCTCATGAGGTGTTCCTACTATCCCCAAAGTCTTGTTCAAGTTCGTGGAGTGATTCGGGAGATCGAAGTTTGGATTTGGAGGAGTTGACCCGCGGGTGTTGTTCATCCCGAGCTGCCCAGGTTACACCGGTCCAACCGGTGCTCTTGACCGGTCTGACCGGTGCGAACCACTTGTGGGATTTGCCTCAGGTGAACTGCTTGACGCGTGTGTCTTTGGGTCTTGGTGCTGCTGGTCAGTTCTTGGTCTGTTTGGAGTTGTTTTGTTAGGTTTTGTGTAGCATTTTCCTTCCGTGCAGGTTGTGTTTTGGGGTGTTCTTGTTCCAGGGCCTAGAGAAGTCACTGAGGCTCTCTGGAACACTTGTTGTGCGGCTGTTGTAGCCATCGGCCTGATCGGCGCTGTCCACCGGTCTGACCGGTGTCACCGGTCTAACCGGCGCAGGCCATCGGTCGGCCGGTGCGGCACGACAGCAAGAAGCCGTGCAAGTTTCCGCTGTGCGTGTTGGTGTGTTTTGGCTCGGAAGGTTGTTTATTGGTTCCTAGGTCCAGTAGCACTTCAGTGGCTGCGTGGGCATGGCCAACTTGGGTAGTGAGTCGGAGACGTGTGTTGGAAGCCGTGTTCGTCTTGTTGGAGTCTCCATCTCCTTCGAGAAGAATTTTTCTCGGCTCCCATTCACTCCTCCCATCTCTGGTTCGTCGTATCGGTCCTTCAATCTGCATCAGTGGTGGCCCGTGCTCCTCCTCTGCTCCCACGCGGATCGAGGCTGCCTCCTCCCAGCGCGGCGAGGTCGTCCTAGATCCGACCACCGCGCCTCGCCTCACACTACTGCTCCGCCTCACTCCTCCATCTTCGACCCTGACGCGAGGTCCGCCGCCGGGCTGTGTAAAGGGGTGCTGGATCTAGTTGACCCCGCCCTCTCCCCGGTGCAGCGGGCTCGAGGCCGCGCAAGCTTGCCATCGCCTCTGACGCAGGAGAGAGAGGGCCAGCGGAGCAGGAGATGGAAGAGAGAAAGAGGGAGAGCACTCGAGCCGTTGTTTTGCAGCGAAGGGAGAATACCCCAGGAATGGGCAACGGAGGAAGGGCTACCGCAAATTGCAGCAAGCAGTGTAGCATCCGCTGGAGCATACACAGTAGCACTTCGTTCTGCATTTCGGGGATGCAGCAGCTGCTGCAGAAGCCGCTGGAGACGGTCTTAGACTGTCTTTAGCAATATATTGCATCTCCATCTGCAAAGAGCTGGTCTACACAAAGGAGAGAGGAGATTTCCTTCCTGCAAATGAGAGGCCCATCCAGCGGTGATGCGCAAGCGCATCCGCATCCTCCCGGGCAATTGACTCCCGCGGGAGGTGGGATCAAGAGGGGGTGGAGGAGACGGCCCGCGGCGAACCTCCTCCCGGCACGCGACCCCAAATCCTCTGCTCCGAAGAGCCTCGGCCTGCTCCCTCCAGATCGAGGTCGGCCCCTGCATCAAGCCCAGGATCCACCTCCGGCGGCGTCGGGAAGAGGGAGGACGGGGAAGGAAGCGTGGCGGTGGGCGGAAGAGGAGGAGGGGCCGCGGGCGGATGCACCGAGGAGCACTGCTGACCGCGCGCCGGAATCTGCTCTGCCTCGCGCCAACCGTGTGACGCCGTGTCCTGCTCCGGATTGAGGAACGGGCGTCGACGACGACTTCCAGCTCCACCACCAAGTCTCGAAGGTGCCGGCCTCTGCTCCATCAAAAACTGCCTTTGCGTGGGGAAGAGGGCCACGACCGGCCGCCTCCAGCTCGCCGTCGAGCTTCGAGGAGGCCTCGGATACGAGGCCGAGGAGGTCTACCACGCCGCCGAGCTCGACACCACGGACAAGAGGGGCGCCGTCGAGATCCGAATCGAGCCGCCTCCATGGATTTGAGCTCGACGGACTCTCCACTGCATCAGGCGAGATCCGGCGGTGTCCTCTACTACGGTCCGCGCGATGGTGCGCTGGAGTGGCGAGCTTCCCGTGGAGGCGGAGAAGGTGGCCTCCAGGGTGCGAGGCGGCGATCTCTGGCGGTGCCCCTCCACGAGGGATCTGAGCCTGGCTGTCGGTAGCGGAGGGAGACCAGAGCTCGAGGCGGCTCCGGCCGCGAGGGGAGAGAGGCGGGGGGGAGAAAGAGGAGGGCTTTTACATTTTGCCATTATAACGAATGGCAAGCACTCGAAAGCCATTCTTACGATTGCTCCTACTGATTTGCCACTCTTAGTTGAGACCTTACTCAAGTATACCCTTTTTGCCTATGTGGCACGCCAGCGTGTCAATTTTTGCTTATGTGCACCCAGCCCACTTGTACCAACTCATACCAACGTGGATCGAAACGCGAAAAGACCAAAACACCCCTGGCATCTTCTTCTTTCTACTCTCCTCTCCAGTTTCTTTCGGGCACTCTGCCATGGCGGCCGGCTTGGCTCCGTCTAGGGGCGCCGGGCATGGGAGGCAGCGGCGGCCCGCCTAGGGGGACGCCGGCCCCCGGGAGTTGCGGCAACGCTCGCCGCACCACGCGCGGCCACGGCGCCCGTCCGCACCAAGCGCCGATCGGGGCACTCGCTCGCACCACGCGCGGGCGTGGTACCCGTCCGCGCCAAGCGCGGCCGCGGTGCCCGCCCGCGCCACGTGCCGATCACGACACCCTCCCGTGGCGAGACTCAGCCCTGGGGAGGGGGCACTAGCCACTGGAGATGGGGAGGCTGCCGACCATGGGATAGAGGGCACCGACCATGGAGGGTGCTTGAGGTTGAAGATGACCCTGACATGTGGGTCCCACATGTCAGTGGTCGAGTGGAGTTGTAGGCATGGGCACAACCAGAATTTCTTGTGGAGGTGTCTGCATGGTGTGTGGGTGCCTGCGTGGCAAGTGGTCGTGGCGTGCCACATCAGCGAAAAGGGTAATTGTGAATGGGTGCTGAAATAAGAGTGGCAAATCTGTAGGGGCAATCGTAAGAATGGCTTTCGAGTGCTTGCCATTCGTTATAATGGCAGAAATGTAAAAAGCCCGAAAGAGGAGGAGGGCGGCACAGTTGGGATGTAGACAGAGGCCAATACCCCTAGGAATGCAGCACAAGAGGGAGGCAAGCGCAAACTGCAGAACATGATGGGGCAACTGCTGGAGACGTTACAGTACGTTTCCAATTTGCATTTTGCAGATGGAGACCGGGATGGGGTGACCGATGCAGACGGTTAGGACAGCAGGCGGCGATCTTTCAAGGAGCCCCGGTAGCATGTCAGACCATGTTTTTCGATCCAGTCAAAGTAGACTATAAGGAGCGAAGATAATTCAAAACTTTTCTCAACCAATTCGGGTCTGTCTTACCCCTCACGCATGATGTCACACCCGGCCCAATTTGGATGGCCCATGAGCACAGGTGCGCGTGTTTAGTGCCACATTGCTAGTTAAGCAAGGGTGGAGCCAACTTATAAGCCTTTGTCCACCAGCCACACCACCCTCGGGTTAACCCTTTTACACGAAGCGAGGACGAAAGTGTAAGCAGGGTGCTATGTGTACGTGTGCTCGCCCCTACGGAAGGACTGGGCGGTGCGGCTTTGGTGGGCGGGGTGTTACACCGGACCCACCCGTCAGGTTGTGTGATGACCAAAAAAGTGGAATGACCATAGAAATCGCAATTTGAGGAGTGTTTCTACCAAAAACATAATTTTTTTATTACCCACCCTGTGTCTACCCACCCTCCACACCTGTCGGGCCCACCACTATGACGCCCCAGATTTTCATCAGGGTTCATTAACCCTAATGTCTAGTCAAACACATCGACTTTGGTCAAATAGTGGTCAACCTAGGTCATCATCTCGAAAACCTAACCAACAACCCCTAATGGTCAACTTGGTCAAAGCTTGGTCAAAACCCTATTCAAACCCCCACTCAAACCCTTTGACCCTCCTAGTCACTGTAAACTTTTGTCGAGTTCTCCAAATTTCACCTAAACACTTCAAATTCTCCCAATGTAAAAGTTGTCTAGTTATTCGATGGACACAACTTTCATGTTGGGTGGCATTTGCAATTCGAAGTGTAAATGCGTGAAAAATCGTGGTCAACGCCTCTAGTCACTGTTCACTGGCACCCTGAAAATCTGCAAGTTGGCATGCAGTTCATGTGAAATCCGTTGCTCAAAACCCCGTAGAGCCTTTGTAGAAGTTGTAGCTGGTCGCAAGATCTACAACTTTGCTTATTAGCTCCATGTGCACTTTAGTTCAAAAATCTTGAGAAAAAGGATGTTCAACACTGCTACGCTGAACTAGTTTCGGCACCGGACCGCGAGCTCGCGGCTGCGCGCGCGCGACGTTGCGCCGCGCCATGTCGGCTCCGCCGCCATACGTGCACGCCGAGGCGGGCTCGCGACCGCCGATTCGAGCGTTGAGCCCTAGCTCTGTGCGTGACACTCGTGGGCCCCCGGCCGGCGCCACGCGTCGCACCCACGTGCGCCGGACGACTGCGCCGCCTTGAGCCATTAGGCCGTCGTCGCCGCACGTCGCCACAGCCCCACCAGCCACATTGTGCCCATGTCGTGGCCATACCTTGACTTGATGCTCGCATGAACCACCTCTTGGCGCACCGTGCCACCTATATAAGGTCGTCTTCCTCCTCTCGCGCTCACGGTCGCACCGCCGGACGCCATTGCCACCGCCCCGCCGAACTCCTCCCTCCGCTTATTTCCCGAGCCAGTGGACCCTCCTAACCTCTTCCCTAGGGCGCATAGGAGCTCGCACCGCAGCAAGTTGACCCACTCCACCCGAACCTCGCCGGAATTTCAGCGACCGCGGCCCCGCCGCCGCTCACCGGTGACCTCCGGCCAAGGCGCAACCGCCAATCGGTCAGGGGTGAGCCCAATCGCAGCCCAGACCCATTTGTTGGTCGTCTCCGGCCCCACCTCACCGGCGGCGAGCTCGCCTCCGCCGCCAGGGGACTGAGTTGTGAGAGTTCTTGGCCCGAGGGTATATTTGTGAAGCTCTGAAACTTCTCAGGGACTCTTGTGAAAATAGTTTCTTTCCTTTTGTTAGTTTTTGGCCAGAGCTTGTAAAATCCATAGAAGTTCAACGAAAAATCAGAAAACTGCAAAACCAGTTTTGCTGGTTTCCTTGTGAAGAACCCCACAACTTTTGTAAAGGATGACCATACTTTTGTGTGATAGTTTTTGCACAAAAAATTGAAAACAGTTTACCCTAGATCTATTGTACTGCAAAATCTACTTGTGTTCATGAGCTTATTTTTGGATATGTTGTGCTTCATGCCATGTTTAGGCTACACACCAAAATTTGCACAAAGTGGATGAGTAAATCTTTTTTATGATTTATCTTGTATTTATGATGAATCTGACTAAATGAATTTTATAGCTTAAGACAAATTTATTTTTGTGCCCAACTACTGGCTATTGTCTTTTTATGCTGAAACTCACCTCTTGTGATTTTACCATGATTTTATATCTGCTATAAATATTTATTCTTGATTTATGCTTAGTTTTATAAGTAATTGCATATCTCATGATATATAATAGCCCTAGATGTAAATGTTGGTTGCTTAGCCTTGTTTTGAACCAGAGAAACAGTGAAAGAAAGTTTGAGTCCAGAGTGCCTTATTTATTTTTATATGCATTTATCTCATTTGTGGTGGCTAGAAATGTTATTTTTGGTATATTTATTTTTATAGCTTAGGCAAGTATGTATGTGTGGTCAGTGGCTTTTATTAGAGGTAGTAAGCTCAGTGAACATCCCCCATGGTGTTTTATAAATTGTTTTGTTGAATAAAAACCATGGGAAGCCATTTTAAGCTTAATAATAAGAGTAATTGGAAAACCACCATTACACACCTAAAGACCCTATGGATGCGATGTGAAACTTGCTAAAGTGGTTAGAACCAACCCTTTGCTTTTTTGTGGAAATTAAATTTATTTATTTATATAAATATGCACACGGTCACTATTAAAAAGAATAGATAATAAAGCATCGCATATTGTTCCTTTATTGGAAGAGTATGTTGAATGTATTATTATCTAGGTGAATGTGGTCAACCATGCACCCCATGGTTGTCATGTGTTGTTTGTAATTAATTAAATCAAATCGACAATTAAATATTGCATTTGCATCCTCGTGTAGATATTCCCGACAGTAGCTATACGCTCGTGCCGGAAGGAGGAGACGAAGGAGTTGACGGGGACGTGCACTATGTCGCTGTAGAGCAAGACCTGGACCAAAGTCCAGAAGGGCCAAAGGCCAACCTTGCCAACGAAGGCAAGCTCTGGTTCAACATTAACTTATGTTTTATTTAAATTATGCAACTATCTTTGTTATGCTTGTGCATTTACGTTTCAGGAGTTGAATGAAACCCTAGTTGCATGATCCCTAAGTGTCTATGTTCGTTTACTAGTATGCTAGGTCGTTAGATGCTATGCTCTAAGGACCCGGTAAAAGTCGAGTGATGTTTGTCACTCGCGAGAATAGGTCCTTATGTTGGAATCATAAGATCTTTATAAATGGATTGCTCATGTGGTAAGAGCATGGGATTTGGGCTCCGGTCCAGTGGTTTCTTGGGCTAAGCTTTTGAACGTACTAAGCACTTGTTGGGAATGAGACCCGTAAGCCTAGTACTTGAATGAGATGGTACGGTTTTACTATTACTAATCTTGAGTTGTCTCCTGCCTGGTGTTAACACCAAAATTTGGTACAGGAGGGAGTCTGAATTGTGGGCCAGTTTGGTAAAAATCCCGTCCAGCGGGGGAAGATTTCTTCAGAAGATTTGGCAGTGATGCTTGCGGTCGGCAGTTTGCTTCCGTTCGGCAAGAGGATCGTTTGCGCTGATTTCGCGGGATCGCGTGATGACGTGGCCCGAGCGGAAGGGATGAATGGATGGATAAGCATTCGCATTCGAGCGTTAATTTAGGTATCAAATATTGTGCTCGTAGTCCACCAGGACTCGTGCCACGACGGGGTATAAATATGAACCCTGGGTGTATGTAATTGTATTCGCACATTTTTCATAACAAACCGGCTTTACGCCAAACCTTCTGAGTCCTCTAGTCGTGTCGTCGAGTTCTTCGAGAGGGTTCATCGATCCGTCGACCTCCGTAAGTACCGGCAACCTTGTATCATGTCTAGTATCATGCGGTGGATTTAGATCGTGATGCAAGTAGTCTTGTTACCATGCTTAGTATCATGCGGTGGATTTAAGCTTGGTTCAAGAAGGTTTCTTGTTAGGTCATAAGCCATGCGGTGGGCTAAGATCTAGCTTGGAGCTAGTTATCGGCTCTATTAGATTTTGGCAAGTTCTAATAGATTCATTAAGTTACCACGTGTTGCTTCGAGTTTTACTTTATGTTTAAATTCATGTAACACTCTTTTGCCCAATCTAGATTGATTTGGATCGGCTTTATCTTGTTTGGTGATCTTTACGTCGCGTGCTCACATCTTGACTCAATAAGGCACGTGGATCATGTGTTTCCCAAATAGCCAAAACCGAACCAATCTAGGTTGTTACGTGTTGCGGGTTCAAGCTTGTCAATCTTGTGTAAATCTTGACAGAACCGGGTATCATGCGGTAGATGCAGGTTTTTGGGTTGTCTTAGAGCTAATCATTCAGTGGATTAGATTTTTAATTCAATCTGATAGGTTTATCATCTTTGGCAATGTTTGTTCCTTCTCCATGGACCCCGATTCGGCGGCTGTTCAGCCGTATTCGGTTATGCTTTCACGAGTAAAACGTGTTTATAAGTTATGTTTTAAACAATGTGTGCTTTTAGCTTTCCATATTTAGATTGTATCATGTGGTGGATAGATCTATTTGTGGTTGGTGGTGTGATTTCAAACAAGTTGTATCATGCGGTGGATAAACTTGTTTGGCCTCATGCTTGACGGGTTTTGAAGTACCTATACATGCGGTAGACTAGTGCTTTGGGCCTATCCATGCTTGTTCATTACATGTTTGTAATCATGCTTTACTTCAGTTATTGTTTATTGTTACTTATTCTCGAGGATCGGTCATGGTCTTGTGCACGTGCAATTTTGTCCAAATAAAGACCGATCTATCGTCATGCTTGCGTCATCCGTTCAGCTATGTTCTATTTTGCGCATTAAAGCTCCCGAATGATTTCTAATCTGCTGGCAGATAGCTTCTCATAGCTATATGTCATCTTACATGGCTTTCTAGCCGTAAATATGGAGCTGTCTGGTACCACCCGGCAAGTTCCAAGCTTTGGTATTTAACTACGTTGTATTTTGTTAATTTTCAGGGAAAGTTGACTGGGCCCGCAACCGGGAGGAGGGTACATGTGTGAGGCTGGATGTACTAGGTGGGGGCATACCAGATAGCCTTGTGCCTGGGACTGTAAACTATTATCCCAAGCCGAGGATTTTTGGGAACCGTTTGGTCGGTGTCAGCACTGTTGGGGCACCGCTCCGTGTGTTTAGGTCTACCTTGCAAGGTTTGTAATCAATCGATTGTCGGCCTCTCACCGTTATCCGAGACTACTTAATCAACTGGCCATGATATCCCTTAATGATGGAACTATGTGAATTCTACTGCATGAATTAATTGTATTGTACAATTCTTGATTGCATTAGTTGCTTATTATAGTAATGATTAACTTACTAGAATATGAGCTAAAATATTGAAAGTAAGGATCCATGATCCTAGTTGCTTTTTGGCAAAACAAACCTACTAGCCAAAAGTCTTACATGTCCAGAGGTAACCTTTGTAAGGTAAGCCTTGCTGAGTATTAGTATACTCACCTTGCTATAATTGTTGCTTTCGGGTGATGTATTATCGTATCGCTAGTAGTATTTCCGCTGTTTTAAAACTCTAAACATTTACTTATCTTGACTTGAACCATGATTTGTAATATTAAACCCCTAAGGGTGAATTTGGATTTAAATTGTGTAACACACTCTGGACTCTCCTTTGTGGGAGTTTTAATGTATACGTTTCGATCATTTGTGGGTGATTCAAGTGATTTACCAGGCTTTGACCCGGCAACACTCAATGTGATGATTCTTTATTATCGCTTAATGACCAAATGGATTGGTTTAGGCGATAGTACGGAATTATGTCGGATGGAGTTACGACACCCACCCGCCCTTCGACCCTTCCTACTGGTCAAGACCGGCCGGTGATCGGGAGGATGAGCTCGGGCGGCAGGTTCTCGGAAGGCCGCGGATGGGGGCTTGGCTGCCGGCCTGCCACCGCAAGTTGCATGGAGGCAATCCTATCCCCTGTCTCGTGCTCGTCGCCCTCGCAGTCTCGTCGTCCTCTCGCAGCACTCACGAGGAGCCGTCCATGGCGGACCGTGGGACTCTAGCGGGCGGCATCACGGAGGTGCCGCAAGGAGAAATGACCTCTGCTTCCAGGAGATCGTCCGCTTCGCTGTCGACGAGCACAACAAGAAGACCGTAAGGACCCCTGCCCTTCCTTCTTTGCGCTACATAGTATGTCCAGCTAAACTAAATCGGTGCTCTGCTGCCTAATTGTGCGGTGCTCTGATCGCGAAATTCATATTTGGGAGATGCCTCGTATTGGTGTTATTTAACTTTCTGTTGGCCAACCTACCCAATCGTGTAAATCTGAACCATTTGTATCGTGGCGTATGAGATTGAGCAATTGCTATCCCAGATCCAAACAGGTTTTCTATTAAATCAATGGACGTGATGGATTAATTATTTTTATTATCAAATACTCCCATCCATTGAACTTCATCCAGCTGATTGGAATTATCTACCGGTTACCACCCAGGAGGTCACTTGTTGAGCATCACTGTCATTCAACTTTTTAACTATTAGATTTTAGGCAAAGTTACAATTTTCTCTGCTGCTTTCAAACTTCATACGTGGACTGGACTATATTTTCTGAACAAGTCCTGAGCTCTGAATAATGATGCAACTGTTGTTGGCATTTGCCTACTGATTATTCCATCTTTAGTTGATTTAATCGTAGGTCCATAGAGCTCATTGATTCATGCTTCATGGTCATCTTATGTTGCAAAACGAACAATGCACAAGTGACTTATGCGAAATTTGGACGACCATATGTTAGCTGGGTGAGCATACAGTTTATACTTTTGTTGCCAAAGTAGACCTTTTGATTTTTTTACATGCAAAATGAAAACAACCCCTGTAACATAACAGAGATTAGCTTTCATATAGAGAGATACTTACTATGTTCCTTCAACAACCTACGCCCTGTTCGATTGGCTTATCAGCCACCAGCCAGCAGTACTTTTCTCTCAAAACAAACCAGCCACCAGCAACCAGCCACCAGTATCTTTCTCTCAGAACAAATCAGCACCAGCCATCAGTCACTAGCAAAACGAACAGGCTGCTAATCTTCAGTTTTTGTCAGTTGCAGGGACTGAAGACAGCAGAAAATGGTCCACGCCGAGCAAACACAAATCTACATGTCACTGATATGTGTGAACCAGACCATATGTTTGTTGATCATACAGGTATAGTAACTTCTTTGACAAAGTATACCATTGTTTTTTAGTTTACTTGCAAACAACCACTACAAAATAACTGAGTTTACTTCACGTGAAGGGACACAAGCTGGGTCCTCAATTTTTCAATAACGATGCAATATTCATGGTCTCATCTTGCAGAACACAATACCGAAGTTAATTGTTTTGTGGTTTCGATTTGGTCTATGTATAGTTCAGAGAGGTGATGTGGTTTGTTTCATCAGGTTACAAGTTTAGAGGGATGGTAGGCAAATGTTTATTGAATTATTTTTATTATTTTATCTTAACACGATATGAGAGTTGAATGACTTTGTCCACTGATTTTTTTTCCTTCTAGAAGATTTATACAGTCTTGGAAAACTTTTGCAATCACATCATATTCTTCAATGAACTTGATTTGTCAATGTTGAGTGTCAATGTTCCTGAATTCAGTATGTATAGATAATCTCGTCCATGATTTGACTTTCAAATTCACCATGCTTTAGGCAATCAGTAGGAAACTACAACTTATGTTCAGACCTGAAGACTGGCAGTTCAGATACACCAACGAATTGAATTCTGTGAACTGCACGTGCGTTATAGATGAATTGAGCTCGATGGTGAATTCTGTGAACTGCACAGTGCGCTATAGATGAATTGAGCTCGATGGTGAAGACACTATCAGCATGAAGTTCTACTGCTACCTGATCACTCTTGATTTGAAATTTTGATAGTCCAGACACAAAATTTGATTTTTTCCCCCAAGAACAGGCTATGAATCTCTAGACATTCGGCTGTTTGCCATTGTTTTGAAGTATATACTATATGCAAAAAGAGCTGATGAAACTGTTGTGCATGATAGAAGCATTAATTCATTCAGGTGAACTTGGGACACATGCATGGGTGGGAAGGATGGACAAATCTATTGCTGTGGCAATCTTATTAAGATCAAACTGAATGTCTTCTAAAACTAATTGAACGATAGAAGGCGAGCACACCGTATTGACTCAATCCACCTTCCGCCGTATGTATTGAGATCGGGCTTATGAACCTGATCCTGATAGGAATCGTTGGTCCACGATCCTTTTTCGACTTGCACTAGTCCAGGACACATCTTCCTCGGCGTGCCGGACTGTGGCGTGGTTACTCGACGTCGACGGCAAGCTTACCGACGGCGCTGGCAGCGGCAGCTGCCCACAGCATCCTCGAACGGAGATGCATTGCATTGCATTCTACCTCTGTCCCAGATCAAATGCAATGCAAGCATTCAAAGTATGACCGAACGTGTTCGATTGCAAAAGGCATAAACACAAACACATTGCAAATCCGCTGGATCTCATCTCAGACCAAAAAAGAGAAATCGTTCCCGAGTTCTACGTTGCTTATTTCCACAAGCTGGAGATCTCCTGATAAAAAGAGAAAATTCAAGTTTCATAACCCCTCAAGACTCAGAGGTTTGACTTTCATCCGGAAAGATCTACTCGACGTTGACTTGGAAGACGTCCTTGCGCTTGTCCTCCTTCACCTTGGGCACGACCACCTTGAGCACGCCGTTCTTCATCTCGGCCTTGATCTGGTCCATCTTGTAAACCTCCGTCGGCAGCTCGATGCGGCCGTTGTACCTCGGAGGCGGGGTGGCCTCGTCCTCGCCGGCCTCCTTCTCGCCCTCGCCCTTGATCACCAGGCTGTTCTGCTCCGCCCACACCTTGACGTGCTCCTTGCCCAGGCCCGGCATGTCCACCCGCAGATGGAGCGCCTCCTCGTCCTCTTTCGCGTTCCAGCCGCGCCGCACCGCACCGGCACGGACCGGCGCCGACGTCGCCATGTCGTCCATCAGGCTCAGCAGGCGGCCGAGGCTCGGCGCATTGAACGGATCGCGGAAAACATCTGGATGGACACCAAAACGGAGTCAGGACAGAGTATAGACTACAGCCATTCGATGCGATCGAAATCTATTTTGAGAGAGAAGATGCGAGTCGGTCATGGCACGAGGATGACGACTACCTGAGAACAGGCTGGGCACAGCGTAATCCCGGCCGCCGCGACGGTTCTCGTACTCGCGGACGCTGTCCTCGTCCGACTCGGCCCCCTCGTAACGGCGGAGGGAAGCGCCGGTGTTATAACCGCGGAGGCCTCCGGCCACTGCGACCGGCCTGAGGGTGGAGCCAGCAAGGGGCGAGGACGGCGCGGCGAGGAGCTTCTCCAGCGCGCGGACCAGCGGAACGGCCCTCTTGGAAGCCATGACACTCCCTCTTTCTTCCTCTCTGAGTTCTTCCTCCCTGAGTTGATCTGCTTTCTCTTTCGATGCGATGTTCGTGGATTTCTTCTTGCGGCGTAATCCGTGGGAAAGTGGATGAATTTATATAGCGGCGCACACCTTGGAGAAGAATTCAGAAGGTTCAGGAAGAACCTGCGGTGGCGGAACATTCCAGAAGAGGCGCGAGTTGCCGCGCATTTGCTCCCGCCTTCCCCTGCTCGGAGACGAGCGGGGGCCATCTTCCACCAGGTTACTAGGCCCACAAGACAGTCGATTCCGATGGGCTTCGGCCTAATGTGTCATGATCCAAACACCATGAGGCCCATCATGATGGACTTAGACCTGTCATGATCCAAACACCACAAGGCCCATCATCAAGCCTACAGCCCAAGCCCACTTACCTTCCTCCGTCCCAAGCGACGGATTTCTCACCTGCTGCGGCCGAATCGTCGGTCGTGTCAGATCGGGCTAGAGGGGAAATTCGGGGAGGCGAGGGAGCTGTCGTTGCGGGCGGCGTTGCCATGGACGAGGAGGAGCACGAGGTTTACGGCCAGGAAATACCGGAGGACGGCGACATGGACGGCGCCGACGTCGATATGGCCGCCGGGGGTGACGACGCGGCGAAGGTACCATCCCTGGATCCGTGTCTCTTGCGCTAAACCCTAGCCCTAGGCCCGTACGGGCAGCTGACCCCATTGGGCCTTGAGTTCGTCTAGCTGCAGGAGCTCGACGAGATGAAGCGCAGGTTGAAGGAGATGGAGGAAGAGGCTGCTGCCCTCCGTGATATGCAGGCCAAGGTCGCCAAGGAGATGCAAGGTTGTGCTCCCCACCTTAGTGACCTTACCCTTTCATTGCTTCTTTTGCGATGTATAATTAGGCTACACAACATTTATTCAATATGCTTTGTTATATGATTGTGACGAGGTGATCCATCATGAGTTGATCCTATAAAATTTGGTGGGATGACTTCATTCCTCGTGTCTATACTAATTATTGGCTTCTGAGGGATGATGTGGTGAGGGATCAGCCCATTCCACTCCACAGACCAAACAAAAAAAAAAGTGAGGTGTGAGAATATGATGCTTGACCCCATTTCCTCATACCAAACACCCCCTAAGTTTATCTCAATTCCAAGTGCATTACTAATACGAGGAATTTGATGTCTTGTCTCCCATTATTTTGTAATTCATGTACAAATATACCAATGTGACCAGGATATATCAGAATTTCAGTTTGTATACCATGCTAACTTCAGTTAGACGACATACCAAATTGCTGGCATCTGACGATCAGCAATTAATGAAGTCTCAAGTCTGTGTACCTGAACTGAACCTGCCTAACCGAAGTCGCACAACCAAACAATAGTCGAATTTATGAGTCGCTACGCCACTGCCATGCCCCACTGCGCCGGCACCTCTAATGCATAGCCTGCTAGGATTTAGCGAGTGGGTAGGGTCCCATGCGAGCGTGGGCTGCTTGCGATTCTGAAGTGCTGGTCGGTCTCCCTCCATCAAACTTCTAGGGCCAGTCCATAGTAACTAAAAACCGGGCCAGGAAAATTTAAGGGGGGTATAACGGGGATTTTGGCCATAGGCTCATATGCACCCCTGGATCTGTGCATGTAATAAGCTTTAAAGGTGTTCGAGGCTTCGAGCCAGTTAAGATCAGTGCCTGCAACTGACCGGATTCGTGATTGTCTGCTCACAAGTTCACCGAGTATGTCCATGATTCTAAATGAGATATTTTAAAATTATTGATGCTCAAAGTTTCAAAAGTTTAACCAGATGAGTATTTGTGAACCAGGGGAGGGGGTACCCCCTTTTGGGCATGCTAGATCATGTCCCATGTTTCACTGTAGCGTATATCCAAAGAAAATCTCTTGATGAGCCTTCAGAAAAAATATACTATGTGTTTTACTGCGTTCTTGTCATCTCATGGATATGCTGGTCTGTCATGACTTAGTTTCATAGATGGTTTACTTTACTTTTAGCTTGATAGACTAGTACAAGGTGCAAGTTTCCTTGACAGAATCGCTCTTGTGTTTTGCAGGAGGTGACCCTAGTGCATCTACAGCTGAGGCAAAGGAGCAGTTAGATGCCCGCTCTGTCTATGTTGGAAATGTAAGATTGTATAAGCTCTCTTTCTCTTTTTCCCTACTGTGAGTGTATACACCTATAATTCAATGCATACTTGCGTTACTATATTCTGTTGCTTTTAAAAAAATTCTATATAGTATTCTTGTTATTCTACATGCTCTAAAATATGGAGGACAGAACGTGGATATCTGTATTATTTAATAGTGTGCGCGCGCACGCGCACACACACAACATGCCCTTAGTTGCTAACTGGATTTTCTTGGCACTCTACACTTAGTGTTATGAAATGTTTCTTTGAAAATGCCTACTACTTTGCTGCTTTTTGAGAAACTCAATGATTTCATTTCTACTAAAAAATGATTTGGTGCTGGATGTCTTTTTTTTAGAAAATGTAAATAGTACTGTCCTCTGGGACTGCTTGATGTCTTTATTGGCAGACAGAATACCAAATCATGTCCCTAATTTAACTATTGCTTCCTTCATTCCTTGCTCCCCAATGCTATTGGTTTCCTTATAGTGCAATGCGCTGTTGTGAAATGTTCCATGTGTGCTTTATCATCATCTTTTGCCATCAGTACTCATCAATACCCTTTTGTTGTATTTATGGAGTTTTATTCTGTTGTTTTTGTGCATTGATTAAGTAATGGTGATGGTCGCAGGGCTAGTGTGCTCGATCAAGCCTTTCAAATTTACTAGCGGGCACCTTGCCCATATTTTAGAGTTATTTAGCGTGAAAAAAAGAGAGAAATAGAAAGATATCTGAAAAAAAAATATGAAAAAGCGCATGAAAAAAAAGAAAAGAAAAGGGAAAGAGTAAAAAAACGTACAATATTAGACATCATAGGTTAGCAGACCTCCCTGATGAAGTAAGGAAGTTAGCAAAGAGCTGCTGCTACACTTGAGATGGCCCTTTTTGACTGGAGCCGGCATCTGATGCAGTGTTATCCATAGCTGCTGGTCCAATGATACCACCTGAGTGGTGCATAAGTATGACATGTAAGTGTAACAGTAGGAAACAAACTCTATTCTTTGCTGTTTGTCAACTTGTGCTCTGTCTATCTTCCCACCTTTTTCCTTTTATTTGTCGTCTCACCGAAAAATTTTATTTTATTGCATCATATTGTGATGGCTTCTTTTTCTTACTAACATGAGGATAAATGCTGCCTAATACTCCCTCCATTTCATTTTACTTGACGTTTCGGACAGGTTTGTAGAAATTAAGAATCAAGTATAATTATCCTTATGCCCATGTGAAACAGTGGCCTAGCCAGCTAGTTCCGCCTGCCGCGCACGTAGACAATATGCTACATGCGGTTTCTACCCTGGGCAAAACCGGCACGTAACTTCTATTCTTCAACTACAGCGACAAATATTATGACTCCTTTTCTTTTGAACCATCGGCGACATATAAAATGATATGGAGGGAGTATTTAGTTACATATGAGTGACATGCAGCAGACATTCCTGCAGTTTACAAACTAAGGGTGCGTTTGGCACGGCTCCGCCAGCGGCTCCCGGAGCTGTTTTGCGCGGAGCCGTGCCAAACGGTGAAAAAACGGCTCCGCCGGGGGGAGCACCTCGGGAACCCCGACTCGGGAGCGGGGAGGTCGGGGGGGGGGGGGGGGGGGGGGCCGGTTCCCCGCGGCTCCGCGGCTCCGCCCCTCCTTTGCCGGCCCGCCCCCGGCGGTTGGAGGGGCGCGGGAAGGAGGCCGGTGGCGTACTTGATAGGGGCGGCGGCGGTCCGATCCGAGGGAGGAGGAGCTCGATCCGGCGCGATGGAGGCCCGTCCGGCGGTCGCGAACTCGATCCGGTGCGGTGGTGGCGGCGACGGATCGGCGCGGTGGCGGCGGGGCCGTGGATCCGCAACGGGGGATCCGCCGCCACCCCAAGCACCGCCGGGCCGCCGGAGGGGGGAAGGGGAGAGGCGGGGGGGGGGAGGGGCGGCGCGCGGAGGGAGGTCGGGGGCGCGGCCGAGGGCCGGAGCCGGCGCGGTGGAGGAGAAGGAGCAGCGCGGGGAGGAGAAGGAGAGGAGAGAATGAGCGGCGCGGGGGAGAGAAAGGGAGGAGAAGGAGAGGAGCGCGGCGGAGAGAAAGGAGAGGGGGAAAAGAAAAGGAGAGAAGGGGGCAAGAAAAAAGAAAAGAGGAGAAAAAGAGAGAGGGGAAGGAAAAAGAGAAAGGGGAAAAAGAAAAAAAGGAGAAGACGAGAAAAAAAAGAGAAGGGGGAGAAAAAAGAGTGGGGGGGAAAGAAAAAAAGAAGAGAAGAGAAAAAATGAGAAGGGGAAAAAGGAAATAGGAGAAAAGGAGAAGAGTAAAAAAGAAAAGGAAAGGGCATTACAGACTTTTCACCGTCTTATCCACCTCACACAGTCAAAAGAAGCTGTTTTGCCAAACGTTTTCTCAAAACGGATTCAGCTCCACCGAAGAATCCGCTCCATCAGCACAGCTACAGCCGGAGCCGCCACAGCCGGAGTCGGAGCCGTGCCAAACGCACCCTAATATGGTGTTAAGAAAACTGTGTTGCACCTTGCAAAGTTGTAGGAAGTTACCAACTTAGCTGAGATATTAACAGTTCCGGATGCTACAAGGAAAAATAAAGGCTGACTGTACATCCTTCTTTCCTTTGCATTCTTATCTTAGTTGGTCATTTAAAATCAAATGGTTTGAAATTATTATCGTAAGTGTTAAGTTTAGCTCCGAGTAAGATGCTACTACCTCCTTCCTTTAATATTTGACGCCAGGTAGTTCAAAAATGAACTCGTGCAACAACAACAACAACAACAACAACTTAGCCTTATGTCCCAAGCAAGTCGGGGTAGGCTAGATATGAAACCCAAAGGTACCACCAACATAAAGACACGTAGAAGAAGTCATGGCTCGGGAACGTTGATGGCTAGTCTCCAAGCGCCCCTATCCAAAGCTAAGTCCTTGGAGATATTCCACTCCCTAAGGTCTCTCTTGACCGACTCATCCCGAGTCGGTTTAGGTCGACCTCTAACTTTCTTCACATTGTCGTCCCGCTCTAGGACCCCACTACGCACCGGAGCCTCGGGAGGCCTTCGTTGGACATGTCCAAACCATCTCAACCGATGCTTTGGATCGGTTTCTCCTCAATTGGCGCCACCCCGACCCCCGTCCCGAATATCATCGTTCCGTACTCTATCCCTCCTCGTGTGCCCACAAACCCAACGCAACATACGCATCTCCGCCACACTCAATTGCTGGACATGTCGCCTTTTTGTAGGCCAACACTCCGCACCGTATAACATCGCCGGGCGAATCACCGTCCTATAAAAATGAACTGTACAACGTCAAATATTTGAGAATGGAGGTAGTACTTCTTTTTTCTCTATTTACTACTCACATATATCCAATAAAACCCTTCAGTTCAAGTTTTTTGTCTTGCGTATTAGTCAACTTGGCGTGTCAGTTTCTCCAATATATCCCCTGGGGTGATATTTGTCACAGTACAATGTACGTATTACATGTAAAAATCAATATCTCCGTTTTCATCTAAAGTGGCACACCTTTGGATCAATACTACTTAAATACATGTTGCTTGTCATTTCAACAAATGCACCTATTTTGCTATACATACTAGGTGATTCCCCGCGCGTTGTTGCGGGATTTGTAGGTGATCCCCGCGTGTTGTTGCCGGATTTGAGAGAGATTTTTTTATAAAATTATGAACTAATGTGTTTTTCTAATTACAACTAAAAAAGCGACGATAACTACGGACTTAGAAATGGTAATAAATAATTTCAGAAAAAGAAATGGTAATAAAGATGGAGCAGAGGATGTTAGCTGATTGACTCAATTAAGCTAATGCGCTTGCTATTTTCAGAGGCAAAATCAATCCATATGAACCTGAAAATTTTAAATTTGGTTTATGCAACAGTTTTGAAGGGGCAATCCATTGAATATATTTAGTGCATGACACTCAATGTGAAACTTGCATGTTGACTAAATGAGTAAAAGATCCAATAATAAAACAGACACATACCATATGCGGGGACAGTGAGCACTAATCAATTATCAATTTGAGATGACCTTGCATCTAAACTCAGTCACAAAATCTTGCTTTAGCTACGCGACATGGATGGCCAGCTCCAACTCCCCTTGTTATTGTTGTTGCTGCGAGTTTGCGACCTGCACTCACTGATGGCCTGGCAGGCGCAGCAAGTAAATCGGGGGGAGGCGATAATGGCAACCTCCGTGGTCTGTCACAACGACGACATGCTCTCCTCTCTCGCGCCCGACGACGTGCTGCCGGCAGTCTGACCCTCTGCTTCTCCGCGACAGCAGAGCAGGCGCACATGATTGGAGAGGACTACCTCTGTTTCTTGGTGAAAAAAAGATGGCGAGGTAGGAGAACAGAGCAGGTCTGGACGACGCTTAAGTTGTTTCTTATGTTGTTTGCTGAGCCTGTTGAGCTGCCGAGAGTAAAGAAGACGAATTGTTGTGGTGGGAGTAAAGTAGAGAAAAATTAATTAAAAAGAGGGCAATAGTTGCAGGGCTGGCTGGCGCATGGGTGCTTCGGAAGAACTGCCGCTTCAGTTGCATGCATATGCTTAGCCTGTTGAGCTGCTAGGAAGAGCAACGGAGGTGCTGCCATTAAAGAAGAGGTGATAGTATTGACTGGTGAGAGACCAGAGAATGGTACCGAAAATAAAGTTTTGTATGATACCTTGAAAATGTTGGAGAGCTAACCTTTAAAATGAAGCCTTCTACCAAGCTTATATTTTAAAAATGAATGATTGTCTTTTAGGGAGTTAATCATTTTATAGTTTACGTTAATAACTGCTGCCACTTCTCGAGTGATTGTTTTCTTTCTTTATTAAAGGCTATGACATCAAATATGGATTGATTCAGGGTTTTTTTTTGGTGTGTGTTGTGGACCTTTTCACCTGCTTGGTGCTCAGTTTATACCTAGTGCTCAGTTAACTCATAACTAGTGGTTTTACATTTCTGTTTTCCACTCAGCACTCGTTAACGAAATTTTACTGATACAATTACCTTAGGTTGATTATGCATGTACACCGGAAGAAGTGCAGCAGCACTTCCAAGCTTGTGGAACTGTCAATCGGGTGACAATCTTGACTGACAAGTTTGGGCAGCCAAAAGGTTTTGCTTATGTTGAATTTCTGGAACAAGAAGCTGTCCAGGAGGCTCTTAATTTGAATGAATCTGAATTGCATGGTCGCCAGATTAAGGTACAAACATATCTGGCGGAGGTTCAATGCAATCTCAAGAGTTCAATAGCGCTTCTGAACGATGCTCAATCTTACATTTTTGCTTTGTGCTCAACAGGTTGCGCCAAAGAGGACTAATGTCCCTGGGATGAAGCAGCGTCCACCACGTGGATTTAACCCCTATCATGGCTACCCTTATAGATCATATGGAGCACCGTACTTCCCACCATATGGATATGGGTAAGTTTTGTGGTCTTTTACAATTGTGGATTTTTAGTTTTGTTTTCTAACACAGCCATTTATATATTTGCAGGAGGGCACCAAGATTCCGCCGGCCTATGCGCTACAGACCTTACTTCTGAAGTACCGTGTTATGAAGTTAAATGCAAATCCAACCATAGTCAGTCCCGGGAATAATTATACTCTACCTGCTGCTGTTTCATGTGCACAATTGCCTGTTTCATAGTAGACATTGTTGCGGTTGAATGCTTCTGCCCCAGGTGTCTTTTGTTACCTCTGTTTAAGTGCCGCCGCATGCGACAAGTCTAGCTGTGATACAAGATGTAATAACTGAAAAAACAACATTGTGTACTGATTTGCGTGCTTTCTTTATAGTTATTTCAGAAGAGATGTGCAGTTAAAGAATTGGCGGTGATATGGATACAGCTAAACATGAGCCATCAGTATAAATGCAAATGAAACCCAGAAATCGTGAGTGATGGTGATATATATTTGTCCTAATGAAGCCAACGTGCCTCATTCGTTATTGTCAGCTCTCTGGGCTGTTCGAATCTTGTTATAGCTGTTTGTCGATCGTATTGCTACCTAATCTCGGATTCTTGCTGTAGACAACGGTACCAGCGTCTAGTGCCGAGTACTCTGATACCATCTGATCGTCCATTCTCATCTCGGATTCCAAGTCCCCTGCGCATCGACCAATGAATGTGCTGGGCCTCAAGCCGTAACTACTAATCAGTCCCCTTTTACCAGACAGTAAACCTGCAAATCAAAAGCCTCAGCTAATAATCAGCCGGACTGTTTCACCGCGGGCAAAGCTGATCCGTGGTTACCGCAGTGCCGACATAAAGTCTCTGTAATATACCAGTATCACTTTTGCCCATCATTCCAACGCAGGAAGAATATTGCAGAAGGCCTCACCGATTGCTCTCATGATACTGCTGATGCCAAGGGGAGAGTCACAGGATCACAGCACAGCACAGCGGATGGTTACAGGAAGCCGCAACAACCTGATAAGGCTTTAGCCAGCAGCCCTACTCCCCCCATGCTATTGTCAACCACAAGTTCCAACAGGGGAATCTTGCAAAGTTAACAAAGCTAGGGGACAAAGGCGTGGCAGGTGAGGCGAGGTGAGGACGCATGGAAAACATAAAAACCAAAGTGAAAAAAGGGGACGGGGCTTGGGGTAGCAAGAGTACAGACATCCTATTCAGAAATCCCCCAATTAACAATCCTGATGCCGGTGCCGATCGCGGGTTTCCAGAACAGTTTAATCCTTTTGCCATCCTTTTGAGAATTGAAGCCGCACTAATCAAGAAAGATCTGAGCCATTGGCACGCAGCAAAGTGTAGTGCCGTACGTGCATTTTTGCCAAAAATGTGCGTGTAGTAGGAGTAGCGCAGTACTCCACAGCCATCTGTCCTTTCTATCTCATGCCTGTCCCCCTTTGTTTTCCTTTCTCTAGCTCTCCAACTCAAAGTTTACTCCAGGTTTATAGACAACTCCTTTTCGTCATTTGCCTGTCTGAATGTTAGAACAATTTTAAGGACACAAGGCTCTAGGCACATAACCATAAAATGCAAAAGAATCATTTCTCCTCAGCACAATGTCAAGTACTAGGCAAGTCCTGGCCAGGTAAATCTGGAGAAAGATTAGTGCCTAGGCTGCACAATTATAGCTGCAACCTGGAGGCAAGCTTTTTTTTCGCTCTATGGAGACACAGTACAGATTACCCCCAGAAGGCGTCAAAATATTTTTGGCAGAGGCATCCATCCGTTCAGACCTGACCTGACCATACCTCAAGGCGTCAAAATAGGCTGCACCTGCCTCCTGATCCTGCTCGCAGGTCGCATGGGAATTGGGAAAACCCCGTCAGAATCTAGCGTGCAGCGCCAAGGCTTGCCTGCAGAGGCGCGCAGCGCAGGCGGCGCAGCGAGAGCCTGGTGCTAATAACTTGCCTTGCAAGAGACAATCGGCTTGGCAGCCAGCCAGCCACGGGCGTCGCCGCGCACGGTGCATCCCCACCCCGATTCTGTTTTCTCAGGAAAGATCCCCGCTTTACCACAAGGTTTCCGGGCAAAATCTTGGGATCAGGCGGCAGCCAGCGGCGCCGTGGTCCGGCCGGCCCCGGCTCCGGCCCGGCCTAAAAGTGGAGTAGCTTTTAGCTTCCTGCTTGCGTGTGCCCGGTGGCTGCCCTGCCATGCCAGTATGCCACTGCCGCGCCGCGCTGCATTGGCGTGGCATGTGCTGCAGCATCTCTCCAACTCAAAGCGAGCGGGGCAGTGCACTCCGTGCAGCGAGCGAGTGCAGCGGGCCACAACCTGCGCGCGCATCGATCTTGTCCGATACACGAGGGGTGCAGAGGCCGGCCGGCCACGCGATCTTTAAAAATCTTTGCATCGCATTTGTACTGGCCTCACATGGATAAACCAAGACAGGACAGGACCCAGGAGATACAGAGATCTTTGTGTTGCTTTGCACCGGTGAAATCTCACCGGCGCATGTTGATTTGCTCCATGTAAACACCGGAGTTTACATCATCTGGATTGTTCTATTAGCAGCAGTACACTTTTAACACATATCTGCAAGCTAGAGGGGGAGATCGGGTGGTGTCGCAGACACAGTACAGCAACAGCATATCTGCCAGCTCAAGAACAGCACACGCACACACGCACAGATACAGTATAAGCAGGAAGCACTGCATGCTTTGCTGCCATCTATCTCACGGCGACGGTGGCCAGTCGAAGCCGGCGAAGCTCTCGTTGAACCCGCCGCCGTAGAACCTGACCTCGAGGTTCTCGAGCCCCTGGCCGTCGTCCCAGATGGCCTCGTCGTCGCTGCCGACGGCGTAGTAGCCGTCGACGTCGTCCATGAACTCCCACGAGTAGATGGACGAGTCGTCGTCCGAGTAGTCGGAGCACTCCTCCCAGTAGGTGTTCTCGTAGCAGTCCTCGACGCGCGGGCCCAGGACGCGGAGCCCCGGGTGGCGCTCCCGCAGGAGCTTGTCGTCCACGGCCCAACACCCGCGCAGGTCCAGGAACTTGAGGTCGCGGCACTGCCCCAGGATCTCCGCCACCGCCTCCGTCCTGATCAGCATGTACCCCATCTCCAGGTGCCGGAGCTTGGGCATGCTGCGGGCGATGGCGTGGGCCTCGTCGTGCTGGCACTCCTTGTCCACCAGGTCGATCGGGTGCATCACGCGCCGGAGACCCACCAGGGACTTGCAGTGCTTGCCGAACGCCTCCAGGGCGCGGGCGCCGATCTTGGTGCAGCTGCTGATATCGAGGAAGGTGACGTTGGACAGCCGCGGCGCCACGGTCTCCACGATGGAGTCGCTGATCTCGCTCCGTGGGATCTCCAGGGCTCGAAGAGCTCGCGCGCTGGTGAACAGGAAGATGGAGAACATTACGCAGCAGGATCAGTGTCCAATCCTGAGAGCTGTAGTAGCTCTGAAAATTATGCCAGTCATTACAGTATGTGGACCAGCTGAACGGCAAGCTTATGGGCTTGTGGCCAACCAACCACTAGCAGTAGGAGGACGGGTAATTGTGAGAGCGTCAGTGTCTATGACTGTATGCATGTGCATGCCAGTACTTGTGTTTGTACTTTCGAATCTAATAATTTATATCCCTCAATTGAGAATAAAAGATCTCTAATCCATATCCCACAATTCAGAAAAATAATAGATATCAAGTGATCAACTTCGAAGTGGCCGTGGATCCATATCCTACAAGTTTATTCAAGAAAAAGAATGGCGTTTACTCAAGACCAAAGAATGGCTCGGATGCATCAGACTGCAAGCTCCCTATCTACACAAAAAAACCTATCCATGCAATGAATTGCAAACGGTTGATTTAAATTAGAATTTGTAAATCCTCTGTGACTCTCGGGGATGAGTTTAATTAGAGTTTGACAAGCCTTATACTAATAAGTTATACTCGTCAAACCCACCTAGAATTATAAATGTACATGAATTTGCAAAACACAAGATTCAAAATTGGCAGTGTTCTGTTTGTTCTCTGCAGTCGAAGGCCCCATCATCACAGCTCTACGCCTCTAAAGATAACTGACATTCTGAATCCATCTCAGTCTAGACTGTAGCAAAAATTTGAGGTATGCATTATGAAGAGAATGGATTACTAATCTAATGGTCCGTTGGGGAAAGTAGTAATTTCACGCACAGAAATATTCAGTAACCAAAGGAATTAGGAAATGGAAATGGAAATGGAAACGGGAAAGTGCAGAAACTCAAAACTTACTGCTCTCCGATGAACGAGAGGAGCGGGTCGCAGGGCAGCCCGGAGACGCTGATGCGGTGGCACGAGCCGCCGCTGCGGCCGACGAGCAGCTCGACCATGCGGCCGATCTGCTCCGGCTTGCTCTGCTGCTGGCTCCACTCCTCGATGTCGATCTCCTGCCAGCAGTAGGGGCCGGCGACCACCCGCCCCCAGGACTTGCACACCCGCGGCACGACGGTGAGCACCTCCTGTAGCGGCAGGTTGCGGAAGATGAGGCCCAGCGCGTCCGGCAAGAGCTCCTCCCAGCACCTGTACTCCTCCGCGTCCTCGCACTCCCCCATCACTCCCTTCTCTTCCGCTCCCCTGCAGCGAGTGAAAGGACCGGCCTTACAAGCTATCCATTATGATTGACGAATGAATGCTTCAACTACCAAGATGAACTGCCGAAGCTCAGATTGAGAGTGGAAGCAAGTTGGGGAATAGAGCTGGTAAATACTACATCTCGTACACCATCTCCCATCAAAGAAGCTGGGAAGAAGCAAGTCAACTGAACACAGATCTTGCAAGACTCAGACCGAGCCAGCAAGAGACCAGAGCAATTTTGGAAGATGATTTTAGTAATCCAGCAACCTCATATGTTTTCTAATCAGAGCTTCGGAAATCAGGGAGGAGTGCAGAGGACTCAATTCGTTGCTCTCCAAACTTTTTTATTTCCATTTCTTCCTAGGGGAGTGGGAGGCTGCTTACCTTGGAGATCACTCAAGAGCCCGAGATGCTAAAAGTGGCAGCCACCAAGCAACAAAATGGCTTGTGTATGCTGTGAGCAAACCCCAAAGAAGGCAACCTATCCAAGAAGCAAGCGAAGGGGGATAAGATGTAAGCGTCATCCAAAAGTTGGCAAGAAAAAGAGCTCCATTAAAACGCTAAACCTGACTCCAATCACAGAGTACCAGGAGGAGGAAGGCACAGATCTAAAAAGAAGCCCTCTTGCAGCTGCAGGGATGGAAAAGGGCATCATGCGAATCGGTGGCCATCCCGCATACCATTTCACCACCCTATGGCCAAGCGAAACAAAAGGTATTGGCTTGCTCCCCCAGATATTTGTGGGGAAGAACGCAAAAGCTTGGGCCTTTTGGGGCTCAACAAAGCAAAAGGGGAGGAATATAAATCTCTCCCTTGCCATAATAATTTGCAAGCAGGAAGAAGAGGTTCGTGGTTTGTTGCCCGCGTATTTACCGGATTGGTGATGTGGAGACGAAGGCCCAAATTCCAATTCGGATCTGCGGGAGGCAGCAACACCTGATGGAAGGGCGCGGGGGGGACTGCCGCGGCTGGACTGGAGAGAGAATCGAGAGAGGGCGGGGCGCGACACTGCAAGGGAGAATGGTCGGTACAAGAAGAAGACTGAAGAAGGCTGTAAGCTGAGCTGAGCTTCCGTGTGTGCGTGTGTTCTCGAGTTGGAGAAAAAACGAGGGGCGCGCGGCGGGCGCACTGTGGATGCAGCTGCCCGCCTGCCCCCTTGCCGATATTGCACAGCATGTGGAATTTCTTTATCTTGCCCGTGTTGGGTGTGTGTTTTTGCCGTTCGCAAAATGCAGACGGGAATTTACAAGCTGATAGTAAGACAGTAAAAATGTTGCCAAGTGGCGTCTCGGGATTTAATCCAGGATAAACACGAGAAGGATATAAAAAATTGTAACATGTTGACTTGAGAGGAGATATTTGCAATTTGACCGCTCTAAAAGTGAATTTCGCTCGTTTTCCAAGTGACATCTCCTAATGTAGGGTGGTACGCCAGCACGATGAGGATAAGGAAAATTTGAGGGTAATATGATCAGAAAAGGCATGAAAGTGGTATGTCGCCCATCTTTGAGAGTGTTGGAATTGCAAATATCTCGACTTGAGAGACGAATTTTACTGCAGAAATGATACTTTTTGTGAGAGAAGATGTGATAGATGTAGTGTGTCGCTTTTGCGCTTCAAAACAACCCCAATTTCAATTCACTATTACATGTCACATCGAGTCACATATTATCTCACACCACCCGAGCTGTATTTTTTTCACAAATTTGTGCAAATTTGACAAACTAAATACAAACACTAATAAGGAATAACAAAACAATCCTATTACTGGGCGGGGTCACGTCAATGCTCAAATGGACCAATGGCCTTGGCGTCCGCTGGATTGCCATTTCAGCCGTTAGTTTGGTGAGCGTGACGAGCACAGTGCGTGCGTGCGTGTGTCTGTGTCGTGTCGTAGCGGTCATTGCCTCTGTCCGTAGAGAGCTGGCACTTCCCCGGCGACACGACGCCTGCGATGCAACGTGCAGCCAATGCTCGTGCAGTCGTGCTCTCGTCTCCCGTACTGTAGTACTCCAACGTGCAACGCTGACCTCTCTCGAACATTTAAAAAAAATCAGATATTGTTATGCTGCAGCTACTCGCTTCGTCCACGAAACAATGCAACTATGGGATCCGTGTCGGTCAAACTTGCTCAAATCTGATCAAATCTAAAGTAAATAGTACTTACACTTATAGCTTCAAATAGTTTTATCATGAAAATATATTCTATAACTAATCTAATGATACTTATTTTGTTTGTTATTACTTTCTTCTATATCTTTGGTCAAAATTCAAATAGTTTGACTCATCGAAAAGCGAGAATTTCATTCTTTCATGAACAGAGGGAGTACCAGCTAGGGACTGCATCATTTATTTATTTATTTATTTATTTATTGATTGCCTTCCCCTCTCTCTAGTTTTGTTTTGTTTTGTTCAGACGTTGTTGATCACCAACCAGCCTATTGGTCACCAGTCACCACTAGCGTTGCATGTGATTATGTGAAGGTTGGTCGTTGATTTGCATGGCGCTGGGGTGTGCCATGCCAGTAGGACACTAGGAGTCTAGGACAAGTGCGGATTCCTCTCTCCTGCGGCTGTCGCGTTGAATCGCGAGGCCGTGGCGCCGTGCGCCCGTGTCCGCCGGGTGCGCGCCGGCTGCTCCTGTGTAGCCCCACTCAACGGGTGGTGTGCTCCCTGCCCGCCCGTGCACCGGGCCGGGGCCGTGCGCATGCGTGCGTCTTCCTGCCAAGACACGTTCCCACGCACGCACGAGTCTGAGAAGGAAAGGAATTCCGCAAGTGCCGCCGTCAGGCTGCTGTCCTCGAACCCCCAAACGTACTCTCGACCAGGCCAGGCCTTCATTATTGAACGTGTGTGTGTGTCAAATTAGGGCTTGTTCAAAGTAGGAGTAGTAATCTGACTGTCATGCACGCGGCAATGCAGAAGTTGCAGCTTGTGTTTTATGGAGAAGCCATACTGCCATACCTTTCCCATTGTGTAACTCGGTCCCGGCTCCCGAAGCACCTCTCTTCAGCTACACACCTTCTCTGGTGTTGATTCGTTTGCTCCGCTCTGTTAGTTCGATCTTTTCACCGTTACGGCCCAAAGGCCGTAACGGGCTTGATACCGCGCGCCGGTCGGGGGCGCCCAACCAATCCATGGTTGGTGGGCTCCCGTCGCACGGTCGCTATAAAGAGAGGGGTGGGGGCCACGGCTCGCGGTACGAGGTTCACCGCGCCGCCGCACACACACTACCCCACAAACCCTAACCGACCGAGGGAGCACCGGGAGCGGCGGGAAGCTCCGCCACCGCCGCCGCCGCGCCCCTCTTCGTGGATCCGGCGCACCCGGTGTCACCGCCCGACCCTCGACCGCATTGTACGAGATCCCGTCGTCCCCGAGCCGGCACTGCATCCCCTGCGTCAAGCCGCGGCCGCTCCTGCGACCTCGACCCGCGACATGGCTTCGGACCCGCGCTCCCGTCCAACCCCGATGGTCTGCGCCCCCTTGTTACCCTCTGTTTCCTTTCGTAGTTGTATTAGGCGCAGTAGATCTAGATCTAGGTGGTCACGTCTTTTATCCGTAATCATTAAGTACCTACCGAATAGATTAGCTACCGGTGTTTGTGTTTTGTTAAGTACTTAAGATCTAACAATGGTATCGGTTAGCCTAGCCGTTAGTAGATCCGTTTCGGGGTTAGTTTTTTAATTTCCAAGTAAAGCACGTTGAAGTAGATGACCCCAAATCTTTTAGATCCGGGGGAGAGAACATCGGAATCATCCAAAATCGTTGAAAAACGAATCAAGTTTGAAACCCTAACCCCGGATCTTGCTTGGGTTAGGGGAAGGAAACACACAAACACGCATCTAGAGGCTACCCTAACCCTAGATCCACTCGGGTTAGGGGAAGAAATGAAGGAAAAAGATGCGAATCGAGTTAAAACCCAAACCCTAGATCCATTTCCCCCCAAGATTGAACAATCAGTAGGACTCCTACCTAGCCGCAAGGGCCACCGCCTCTGTGCGGGTTTGACCCGCCGCCGTGCGGGCGCATGAAGAGCATGAGCTCGCCGCCGCGTCGTCGGTGTGCGGGGTATGCGTTTGGGCGCCACCACCGGCCGCTCGACGGCCGCGCGCTCACCCATGGGGTGGACGCGCGCGCGGCGAGGGGGCGGCGCAGCGCCGCCACCCTCCATGGTGCTGCTTGTCTCTCGATTGGATCTAGCTAAGGCGTTTTTCGTGGAGTTAAGGGAGAGGCTAGAAGGGGTCGAGGGACGGGGAAGGGGGAGCTCGTCATGGTCTAGGACCGGGCGGCGCAGTTCCCCACCGCCGCCGGCGAGGACGCCGCCGCGAGGAAGAAGACCCGCCGCCGCCGGGCCGTTTTCGGGCTATGGAGGATAAAGGAGGGTGCTTGTTGCCGGTTTTTGGCCGGGCGGCGCCGCTCACCGCCGCCGGCCGGGCCGCCGGCCGCGGGGAAGAAGCGGGCCGGCCGCCGCCGATCCCGTGGCCGAGTCGCGGGGTGGGGGAGGAGAAATGAAGGGAGTTAGGGTTTTCCGGGGGCTCATCCGCTTATATACCACCCGATCCACGCGGGGTGATTTTCGGCCGTCGATCCGGCGATCGACGGCGGCGGACGTCCGCGGCCGGGCCGGGCTACTTTGAGCCCAAGCGGGTTGAGTAGCCGGGCCACTTGGTCGGCCCGACCATTGGTGGCCGGGCCAACGGCCCATGCGGGCGCGCTTGCGGACCGCGGGCCGGTTTTCCATGCTTCGGGCCGAACCGGCCGACCGTGAGCGTACCATTTTTCAATTTAAGTTTTGAATTTCAGAAGCTATTTTGTCTTGATTTTCTTGTTTTTTGCTGTTTTTCATTTAAGTTAATATCTCTGTTTAATTTTTGATAAATTCATGAAATTTTACAGAGAGTTGAATGCTTCTGAAATTAAGGTTTTCTCTGTTTATTTTTTTGTTTTTCCGCTGCGTTGATTTATTTTCTCTAGTTAAATTGAACCAAAGGGATATTTAATTAGAGAAGTTTTTTCTTTTAAGAATTTCTTATGATATTGTCATTTTTCTGGCCAAAGCCGATAATTACAATATTGTAACCTCGATACACTAAAGTTTTATGCATTAGTTCTATTTTTCTCGCCCAAAGGTGATATAGAATTAATGTAGTAGCATGTTGTATGTATTAATTTTGACCAAAGTTAAATTGATGCATGCAATATTTATTGTTAAATGTTCTCACACTTTTTCTGAATTTTATTTTCGGCTCAAGCTGGTTATGTTGGCCAGATCCCTGAGTTGACTGGCAACAACTACACGGCCTGGCGCAAGTTGTTGAAACTGGCATTTTTAATGCTGGGTATGGAGTATGTGCTAACCACAGAGCGTCCTGCTGAGCCTGAGGCACCTGTCAGAGAGGCTAATGAGACTGATGATGCATGGAAATTAAGGGAAGACGCCCATATCAAGGCGGAAAGTGAGCATCAACTCGCTAAAGCGAGGTGGGATCTAGACAACAAGAGATGTCTAGCGATCATTCAGACTAAGATGACAGAGGCAATTAAGGCGTCCATTCCTGAAAAGGATAAGGACGGAAAGTTACTCACTGCCTCCGAGTATTTGGAGATAGTGGATAAGCAGCACTCTCATCACACTAAGACTTATGCCAGTACTACTATTGGCAGTTTGGTTGCAATGAAGTACACTGGTGGTGGTATAAGGGACCACATACTTAAGATGAGCAACATGAACGGCAAGCTTGCTGAGATGGGCATGGTCCTTCCCAATGAGTTTGTCATTCATTTGATTTTTAAGTCCCTGCCTCCCGAGTTTTACGCTTTTGAGGTTAACTACAACACCATACCAGATAAGTGGGATGTGCACAAGTTGATTGCCATGTCCGTCCGGGAGGAGGAAAGGTTGAAGGCTCGGAATGGTGGTCTTGTTAACTATGTAAACCATGGTAAGAAGCCACGAAGAGAAGCTTTCCCCATAAGCATTTTCAAGCTAAGAATCAAGCGGAAAGCGGACCTTCCAATGCACCTCCTCGGGGACGGATGAAGCCTAATGGAAAAGCTCCCATGCGGAATGATCGGCCCTCCGAAACCTCGAAACCTCCTCGGCGGATGGAGTTTGCACCAAACCGGTGTCACCGGTGCAAGAAGACCGGGCACTTTGGAAGAAGCGGTGTCCTAAGTGGTTGCACTTCATGTGGTCAAAGGGTGAGGACATTATTACATTTGTAGATGAATCCCTTTACTTAAGTTATAGTAAATCTTGTCGGTGCGGAATATGGTCCCGACACTAACCGATAGATAGCGCCGTGGTCTATCCCTCAATGGTCGATGCTAAGTAACAAGTGACACGAGAGGTTTATCCCGGTTCCCGCCGAGGGGGCCGTACGTCCGCGAGGGCGTGCTCGGGGCACTATATTACTTAGCACCGGGGGTGCTTGTAGTGGGGCAAGTACAAGCAAGGCGGGAGAGGAAGTGTGGCTTCCAAGTCCCCGGAAGAGTGGTTGAAGATGTTGTGGGAGAATAAGAGAGTGAGCGCACGGTGTGTTGTGTTGAACCCTCGTCTCCTTTTTCCCTCACGGCCGGGGGCTCGCCTCCCCTTTTATAGATCAAGGGGACGGCGGGTTACATGCGTGCCGCGCTACTTAGCTATGTGGAGAAGTGCGACGTGCTACGGTGTAGAGTGGGCGGCCGTCCGTGCGATCCTTGCGGCGATCCGGTCATCATGGCTCGTCTTGTACCCGAACAGGTGGCGATTCGAGGGTAGGAGAGCGGCGGATGGCGGTGATGTCCTCGATAGGCTCGAGGGAGGTGTCGACGCGAGCCCGCACGGCGCACGGAGTCGGCGAGACCGGCGTTCCTTCCCAACGCGCCTCACGGGGCCGGGAGTCGTTGCTACGGGGGTCCGGCGTGCGCGCGCGCGCGCGGTACGGCGGCCACGCCGTTACGGTGGCGGGGATGGCGGTCCACCGGCCTACCGCCTCCACCTAACCCCCGTAGGGTCACAAGAAAGTACATCGAGGGTGCGCCGGCCCCCCTTTCGAGGGCTCGGTGCGTTAGCCGCACGGGGCGTGCGCGCGGTGTCACGGGACGGACACCGCCGCGCCTCCACCGTACCCCCCCCCCCCACGGTGGCGGGGATGGGCTCCTCCACGGGGAGTTGGTGCGGCGGCACGGGGGTGCGAGCCACGGGCGCATGATGGCGCCGTCCGCGGCGTTAGGGCGTTAAATGCCCGTGTACGGGGCCGGCGCACGCGTGTGGGGGCGCCCGCGAGCGTGGCGGGCCCCGGCCCGAGGGCGGGGCGTACCCTCGAGCGAGGCGAAACCCGCTCGAGGGAAGTGCGCCCCTCGGCGGGCGATGCCCGCCCGAAGGGGAGCGTGCGGCCTCGAACGAGGCGGAGTCCGTTTCGAGGGGATCCTTATGTGGGCCGCCTCGATGGGCCGTCGAGTCCCCCGTGGGCCGTGTCCCGCATGGTTAGGCACCTACATGGTTAGGCTTAATATTATCGGGTTTCGTTACGGGTTTTAAGTGGGTTTTCCCCCATTGTTTAAGGGAACCCCTAGGGTCGTCCCCCGACGCAGCCCCCGAGCATCCGTGGGTTTGCCGTTGCGGCTCCCGCAGATGCTGGAACCTACTGATAGGACGTTCTTCCCTCCTTGTTTGCGAACGCTTTCCGTGGGGCCGCGTCAGCGGACCCGCGGGTCTAGCCCCCGAAGCCTGCAGGAGTGTGGATACTCCTGCAGGGGTTTACCGCGAGAATTTTGGTCAGAGAGACGTGGCACATATGCCAACCGGCATCGGCGGTATTTCAGCCGGCTTCGGGGGTGCACGCACCGCTGACACTGTCTCGGGCGGGTGCAGTTTCAAGGAGGTGTAGCCGTGCGTCAAGCCCCCCGAGCCTTGGCCCGTTCGAGGCGATCGGGTAGAGCCTGACGACTTGTTTTTCAACGCGCCCTCGCCGTCCCTCCGCGGGACCGGAGGGTGAGGTTTCGCAACTCCCATCGAGCGGGTCGCGAATTGTCGATTCCTCTTCGAGCCGGTAGTGGGTGGTTCAGGTGGACGCCCATGCCCCGTTCGATAAGGGTAGGCCGCGCGGTCCGGAGACACGTCCATGGAAGCGCTTGCGTGGGTTTGCTAGGTGGGGCTCGGTCCCGTTCGCTAGGGACCGAGGGCGCGGAAGCTCTCCCTCGGTGGGATCCCCCGGCTAGGCCGCCTCGGCCGGCTCTCGAACACGACATGTGGGGCACCCTCGAGCCGATGGGCTCGAGGAACGGCTCGAATGCGTGTGCCCTCGTCGTCCCTAACTCGCGATCCGTGGCGCCCGTTCGAACCCGTCGAGGGTCGGGCTTCGAACCTCCGATCGGTAGGGCCGTGCGGGGGTGGCGCACGGGCGGCCCCGTCTTTTCACGTTTGCGGCCGGTCGAGGGGGTTCGGGCGAGCCGGCCCTCGAGGTGCTGGGTTGGTAGCACGGCGTGTGTGCTTTCTTTTAGAGGGTTGACATTGTCTCGAGCGGGGGCTCTCTCCGCTCGAGGGTTTTGCGTGGCATAGGTGCCCGCGGTTGCCTGCTCTACATCGAGCAGGTCCCGGGCGACCTTCTCACGTCGATATCCCATCGAGGGTTGACGTCATCTTGAGCCAAGGGCTCGTGCCGCTCGAGGGTTTTACGTGGCATGGGTGCCCGCGCGTTGCGCTCTACATCGAGCGGAGTCCCGGCGACCTTCTCACGCTGATATCCCATCGAGGGTCGCTTTTGTTTCGAGCCGGGGGCCCGTACCGCTCGAGGGTTTTACGTGGCATTGGTGCCCGCGGTTGCTCGCTCTACATCGAGCAGGTCCCGGCGACCTTCTCACGCTGATATCCCATCGAGGGTCGCTTTTGTTTCGAGCCGGGGCCCGTGCCGCTCGAGGGTTTTACGTGGCATGGGTGCCCACGGTTCCGCTCTACATCGAGCAGTCCCGGCGACCTTCTCACGCTAATATCCCATCGAGGGTCGCTTTTGTTTCGAGCCGGGGTTCGCCCCACTCGAGGGTTCTCCTTGCTTGGCAAGGGACCCGGCATTTAAGTGCCTCGCGGTCGTGGCCGCGGTTTTGCGACGCGGGCGCGCCTTTTTAGGCGCGCGCGCGCGCGCGCGCGCGTAGTGGGCGGCGTGGCGGGCGGACGTGACGGCTTCGCCTCGGTTGTCTGCCGGTCTTTGCCGTAATGATGGTCCGCCCGCAATGACGTGGCCGCGGCGGTCGTGGTGGGTCCCGCTCGTCGACGCGATGGAAAGATTCCCCTGCGGTTAATGCTAGCGGGGCGTCCGCTCGGAGAGAGCTCGCCCGTTGGCCTATAAAGCCGCGGGGGAGGAGGAGACGACGGTTTTTTACCTTGGCATCTCACCGTTTTCGGTCCCCCCGCCCTTCGTCTTCGCTTAGCTCCCGCCATCGCGCGGTGTCGCCGCTAGAGCTTTCCTTCCGTTTCCTCGTCCTCCGCCCTCGCTTTCCTTTGCCTTCTCCATGGCGCCGCCTCGGCCTCCCCTTAGGATCCCGGAGCCGTATGCCCGGGAGAGGTCGACGGTGACGCAGCTTGGCCCTTGACGGACGTCCGGCGGAGTGGATCGTCCCACCGGGCCGCGACCACGAGCCCAACCCATCGGAGGGCTACGTGGTGAGCTTCATCCGCTACCACGAGCGGGGCTTCACCGCGCCGGCGAGCACCTTCATGCGGGCGATGTGCTACTACTACGGGGGTGGAGCCGCACAACTTCGCCCCCAACGCGATCTCGCGGAGCGGCCACATTTGTGGGCGTTCGCGAAGGGTACCCGGGGATCCCGGTCAATTGGGAGCTACGGGTACACCTTTGCGCGCGAGCTCATCACGCAGCCCCACGACGGAGCCAAGGACCCGCCGCGCGATGCGCGCCGGCGGGACGTCGCTTGCCCCGCGGGGGCAATTCAAGGACGTCTACATCCCCCGCACCATGACGACGAATAACGCCGGCCGGGAGCGGGGATGGTTCTACTTGCGTAACGCCGAGCCCGGCCTCCCCCCCCCTACACCGGCCGGATATTCAAGGAGAGGCCTGACTCCTGGGGCTACGGGGTGTCCACGCCCCAAGATCGGAGGGCGGCGAGGAGTCGGCCCCCGGCCGCGGCGCCGCGGCCGGCGAAGATGGGGCCGAACGCGATGGGCGTCCTCGCCTTCCTTCATCACCGGCGGATCGTGCCGTTGATGGAGAGGCCGCTCTGCATCTTCGAGATGACGAGGCGGCCAACCCCGTCGACCCGGCGAGGTCGCGGATGCTCCCGACGCCCCTCGAGCGGCCGTACGCGCTCACCGGGCGCGGAGTGCCGTCGACACCGGGTGCCGTCGCACCGCGGGGGCGGACCCCCGTGGGACATCGAGATGCTCCCCACCGGCCCGTTGGTGAGTGTGGTTCTTGATTTCGTTTTAGTTCTTGGTCTCGCTTCGCTTCCCCGACGTGTCTTCGGCGCTCATGTGTGCGGTGGTGAAGTTCACCATCGCCAAGTCCGTTCCACCCACCCCCCGACCTCCCGTGCGCTCGGCCGGGCGGCGCGGCGGGAGCGGCCGGGGAGCGGGCGGCGCGCAAGAGGGAGCACGCGAGGCGACGCGTCAAGCACGCCCGCGACCGGCGGCCGCGGAGTACGGCGGCGCGAGGAGCCGGGTCTCTCCTCCCCGGAGATCGAGGAGCCCTCATCCTCGGAGGAGGACGAGGAGGAAGAGGCCGAGGGGGAGGGCCCCTCGACGTGGGTGGCGCCGCGCCTCGCGCCGCCGGAGACCGGCGCCGGCGACAGTGGCGGCTTCGCCGGGGCGGGCGCACGGCGTCCGCCGCCGCCGTCAATCGACATCGGGGGCGCGCGCGCGCCGCGGGGGTGCCGGCGCGCGCCACGGAGGCGCGCGCCGCGAACGCGCGCGTACGCGCGTCAAGCGTGCGCGCGCGCGGGGCGAGTGTGCCCGCACGCGCGGCACCGTCGTCGGAGGGCGCCACGGGCCGCGGGTCCGCGCGCGGGCGAGTGTGCCCCCGCGTGCGGCGGCGCCTTTGGGAGGTGCGGCGTCGGTCGCGCCCGCGCACGGGGGCGGGCGTGCCCGCGCGTACGGCCGGCGCCGTCGGGAGGCGCTACGGCGGGCGTGGCAGCCGCGCCGCGCCTCATCCGCCGAGGCCTCGAGGAAAAGGAACGGGCCTTTTCCTCTTCGCGGTAAGGAGCTCGTCCTTTTTCGTTTGGTTTGATTTGTCGAAGATTAGGTGCCCTAACCTTCGTTCGTGCCGCGCGCGGTGGTGCCAACCGTTCCTCCCCTTGCGCCGGCCCAAGGTGCCGAGGACGGACGCATCGATCCCCACCCGGCGGCGCTCGTCAAGGGCGTCGCACCCCGGGGACAAGCACGGCGGCGGGCGCGAGCTCGCAAGGTGCGGCCGGGGCCCCGAGGCCTCGGCCGTCGGATCGGCCGCCGCGGCGCGGCCCGGAGGTCGCCGAGGGGTGGCCGGCACGCCGGTCGTCATGGAGACGCGAGGGCGCGGCGGCGGCCGTAATGGAGGTGCGCCCGCGGAGGGCGCCGGCCGTGGAGGAGGTGGAGCGGGCGCGGCCTGCGGGGGCGCCGCCGCGAATGCGGTGGTATGGCCGTAGGTGGCGGCCACGGCGCCACGACCGGGCGCCCGTGGCCACGGAGGCGCGAGGTGGAGGTGCGGTGGAGGTGGCGCAAGCGACTGCGCCCGCCGGCGATCTTCGGGGCGGAGGTGGTGGAGGTCTCGGACGACTCTCCCGCCGCCCGGGTGGAATCGTGGGCCCCGGCCCACGAACTCCCCCGAGCCCCGAGAGGGGGCCCTCGTGAGGCGGCACGAGGGTCACATGGTGGTGGGGGGCCGAGGACATGGTGCCGAGGCCTCGTCCTCCCACGCCGGCCGCCCCGCCCGGTGTGGAGGGGGTCGTCGATGATCCCCCGGCGTTCGGCCGACGCCGGGGGGGGAGCAAGAGCTGCGGGGCGAGCTGCGGAGCCACGGCGCTACGCTCAACCGGCCGCGGCCGAACGAGGCGCCGCAGTCCACGGCGGCCCGGCCTGGCTCGTCTTCCAGGTGAGCCATGATTGCTCGTCCTTTTCCCCTTTTCGTGTTCGTACACTGCATTCAAGTCTTGGCGCTTACGGGTTTCGATTCTGTGATTGCCAGGAGCTCGAGCGTCGTGCCCATGACAAGTACGACGCCTTCGACCGGGTGAACGCCGAGGTTCACCGGCCTCGGGGAGCGGTGCGCCGCCTTCGACGCGCTTGCCGATGCTCTCGGGACGCCGGACGACCGGCTGGCGTATCGGGCGATGGCGTGGTGCGACGAGCTCCCGGAGAGCTCGGGACGGGGACGCCCCGCGGCGTTCGAGCCTCGAGCGGATCCGCGCGCCCCTCGTCGATCGTGACGAGGCGCGCGTGGAATGCGCGCGCGGACCTAGAGAAGACGCGGACGCCGGCCGCCAACCGGGAGGCGGAGGTAGCCACCGCTCGCGCCGAAACCCGGGAGCTCCGCACGTCGCTCGAGGGGGGGCGGGCGCGGCGAGCCGCCGGCCGAGGAGCGGGCGCGCGAGCCGGGAGCGGCGGGCCAAGGAGGCCGACGATGCGAAGGCCGCCCTCGACGCCAAGGCCGCCGCCCTCGTCATCGCCGAGGAGCGGCTCTCGCAAGAGAGCACCGCCCGCCAAGGGGCCGAGGAGCGGCTCCGGCGAGGAGCGAGCCGCCCTCACCGATGCCCGTGCGGCCGGGGAGCGAGAGCGCGCCGCCCACGAGGTGACGCGGAAGTCCTTGGCGGATCGGGACGCCAAGCTCTCCAAGGGCGAGGGCGAGGTCGTTGTGCTCGGCATTGCGAGCGCAAACCAGGAGATGGCCCTCCGGGAGCGGGGGTGAGACCGTCAAGCGCCTCGGGAGCCGACTCGGCCGAGGCCGTGCGCCGCGACCTCGAGATGGAGAAGAAGCAAGTCGAAGGTGAGCCACAATCCGACTCTTGTCTTGTTGGATTTTCGATTGGGAACTTCGCATTCCCTTTTTTCGATTTATCCCTTGCCTTGATGTTCCCGTGCTTGCGCCTCGCTGCGGGGCACGCGGCGGAGCGGGCCGAGGCGGCTGCGGGCCTCCCTACAACTCCTCCGAGCAGAGCCGCGCGGGAGCCGCGCGATGCGGCCCTCGAGACTTGCCGCACCGTCGAGGAGGGCGAGGCACGGGCGGCGGCTCGGCCGGCCGGCCGTCCGCGCGCCCTTGGTGGCCACGTCACCGAGCGGATGCGCCGGGCGCCGCACCGGGCGTCCGAGAAGGCCCTCGGAGTGGTGCGATCCCACTACGAGGTAAACTTCGAGGCGGCGGCGGAAGGATACATCGTTCCCGAGGGCGTTGAAGACGAGGTGGCCATGGAGCGTATGGATGCGCTCGCCGCCGACGCCGCCGGTCGCTTGCCGAGGCCTTCGAGGAGTTCCTCTTCCCGACGCCGCCGACGCCGTCGCTCCTCCCGCCCGAAAGCGCTGGGCGCTAGGCCCGTTTTTTGTTTATGTGGATCGGAATTCGGCCTTGTGGCCTTTTGTAAGCAAACAAGTTGTTTCATGAACATAAGCGGTAGATGTAAATGAAGTTGTTTGTTTATCACGCTTTTTTGTTTCTCCTTCTTCCCGAGTGGATTCTAGTTAGGGAAGTTCGATTTTCGGGCAGGGGGGCCCGCCGGGTTGGAGGCGAGAGAGAAGGGCCATAGCCACGCGGCGTAGGCTATCTCTGGCTCGCACGCTCCTTCCGCCGTGCCGCCCGCGCCCGTTCGAATCGTGGCTCGAGGTTGAAGTAGGAAACAAACTTAGCGCGTGTGGGTTGTTGCGTTTTTTGCGCGAAAAAATGGGACCATTTGGGGGGGGATGCCCCCCGCAGTAGCCCCCGAGGGTAACTTGGGTTTCAGGGGAAAGCCGAGTTATCCTTTTCATTAGACTTGACGTATTTACATAGTCGTTGCCAACCGGGGCGTTGGCGATGTGATTTTTACAACAAAAATACTTGGAAGATCCTAGCTAAGGGTAGAAGCGACGTAGGCCGTTGGATGTTCCAAGCGTTGGTGAGCTCTTCGCCGTCCTCGTTGGCCAACTTGTATGTGCCGGCTTGAGTACCTTCACCACGACGTAGGGTCCCTCCCATGGGGGTGATAGCTTGTGGCGCCCTCGGTTATCTTGGCGCGGCCTTAGGACCGCATCCCCCTCGGCCGAAGTCCCGTCGACGTATCTTGCGTGCTTGGTAGCGTCTTAGGGATCGTTGGTACCTCGCGGAGTGTATTAAGGCTACGAGGCGTGCCTCGTCCGACCTGGTCCGGGGCCGAGTCCTCGCGGGCTCGCCGGTTAGCATCCTCGTCGTAGCCTCGAACCTTGGGCGACCCGTATTCTAAATCCGTGGGGAGGACGGCCTCCGCGCCGTGGACTAGAAAAAATGGGGTGAACCCGGTGGCTCGCTTGGGGTGGTCCTTAGGCTCCACACAACCGCCGGTATTTCTTGGAGCCATTTTCGCCCAGATTTGTTGAGCTGGTCGAAAATTCCGGGTTTTAGGCCTTGTAGGATCATGCCGTTGGCACGTTCCACTTGGCCGTTGGTCCGTGGGTGCGCCACGACCTGCCCGATCCACACGGGATGTGGAACTTGTCGCGAGAATTCCAAGAACTTCCGCCCGTGAACCGGGACCCGTTGTCCGTGATGATGGAGTTCGGCACTCCAAAGCGGTAGACGATATCGGTGAAGAATGTCACCGCTCGTTCGGCCCTTAGGTTTGTGATGGGGCGCACCTCCACCCACTTGGAGAACTTGTCGATCGCGACTAGCAAGTGGGTGAAGCCCCCGGGCGCCTTTCGCAGGGGCCCGACGATGTCCAGCCCCCACACGGCGAACGGCCATGTGACGGGGATGGTCTGTAGGGCGTGGGCGGGCAAGTTGGACTTGCGGGCGTAGAACTGGCACCCTTCGCAGGTGCGTACGATTTCGCTGGCGTCCGCGACCGCGGTAGGCCAGTAAAAGCCTTGGCGGAACGCGTTGCCGACGAGGGTGCGGGGTGCGGCGTGGTGGCCACAGATCCCCGCATGGATGTCCCGTAGGAGCTCGCGCCCCTCGGGAATTGGCACGCACCGCTGTAGGATGCCGGAGGCGGCGCGCTTGTACAGCTCGCCGTCGACGAGGGCAAAAGACTTAGCCATCCTAGCGATGCGCCTAGCCGCGGCCCGGTCTGCGGGGAGTTCCCCTCGAGCGATCCAGGCGATGTATTTCTCCCGCCAGTCCGCCGGACGGGGAGCCGGCTCGATGTCCATCGCGTCGGCCTCGTAGGAGCCGTACCCCTCGAGGAGGGAGAGCACGTACGCCTCGTTCGAGGGGTCCTCGTCCATGGGTTCCGCACCCGCCCGGATTCGAGGGAGCCCCCGAGGGTTCGTTGTGGTTCGAGGGGTAGGGCTCGAAGACGACCGAGGGTTGAGCGATGTTCCGCGCGAAAACGTTCGGGGGGACGGTGATCCGCCCGGACGCGATCTTGGCGAGTTCGTCCGCCTCTTCGTTGTACCTTCGGGGCACATGGTTGAGCTCGATGCCGTAGAACTTGTCCTCGAGGGCCCGCACGGCCTTGCAGTAGGCCTCCATCTTGTCATCATGGCAGCTCGCGTTCTTCATGACTTGATCGATCACGAGCTGCGAGTCCCCGCGCACGTCGAGGCGCTTGACGCCCAACTCAATGGCGATTTTGAGGCGCGCAGAGCGGGGCCTCGTACTCACCATATTGTTGGACGCGGGGGAAGTGGAGGCGCATCGCGTAGCGCATGTGCTCCCCGAGGGGTGACATGAAGAGCGGTGCCCGCGCCCGCTCCCGTTTTCATCACCGAGCCGTCGAAGAACGCAGTCCGGCACTCGCCCGGATTTGTGGGGGTGGCGACCGTGTGTCTGTCCACTCAGCGACGAAATCCGCCAGAATTTGCGACTTGATAGCCTTGCGTGGGGCGTAGGCGAGCGTTTCGCCCATCAGCTCCACGGACCACTTGGCGATCCTCCCCGCGGCGTCGGGGTTGCGGATGATTTCCTCTAGCGGAAAGGAAGAGACCACCGTGACGGGGTGGGCCTCGAAGTAGTGGCGGAGCTTGCGCCGCGCAAGGACTACCGCGTATAGCAGCTTCTGGACTTGTGGGTAGCGCGTCTTTGTGTCCGAGAGGACCTCGCTGATGTAGTAGACCGGCCGCTGCACGGGCAAGGTGTGCCCTTCCTCCGTGCGCTCCACAACGATCACGGCGCTCACCACCCGGGTGGTCGCGGCCACGTAGAGCCGGCAGGGGCTCGCCGTCCCGGGCGGCGTGGGAGAATCGGGGCGTGCGTCGGAGACGCCTTCGGCCTTGTCAAGCGCCTCTTGGGCCTCGGTGGTCCAGGAGAAGCGCTCGTGCTTCTTGAGTAAGCGGTAGAGGGGCAGGCCCTTCTCACCGAGCCGCGAGATGAAGCGGCTCAAGGCGGCAAGGCACCCCAACACCTTCTGCACCCCTTTGAGGTCCCGGATCGGACCCATTCGTTCGAGGGCCGCGACCTTTTCAGGGTTGGCCTCGATTCCCCGCTGGGAGACAATGTACCCCAGGAGCATGCCTTGCGGCACTCCAAAGACACATTTTTCGGGGTTTAACTTGACCCCATTGGCCCGTAGGCAGCTGAACGCGACGCCAAGGTCGCCAACCAGGTCGTCCGCCTTCTTGGTTTTCACGACAATGTCGTCCACGTACGCTTCGACCGTCCGCCCGATGTGATCCCCAAAAACGTGCCGCATGCGCCGGTATGTTGCACCGCGTTTCGAGGCCAAATGGCATCGTGACGTAGCGTAACGTCCCGAACGGTGTGATGAATGAGGTCGCGAGCTGGTCGGACTCCTTCATTTTTATTTGGTGGTATCCGGAATAAGCATCAAGGAAACAGAGCGAGTTCGCACCCGGCAGCTGAATCAACGATTTGATCTATGCGTGGCGAGGAAAAGGAACTTTGGGACATGCTTTATTAAGACCGGTATAGTCTACACACATCCGCCACTTCCCATTTTTCTTCTTTACAAGCACGGGATTGGCTAGCCACGTAGGGTGGAATACTTCCTTGATGAATCCGGCCTCGAGGAGCTTCGCAGCTCCGCTCCGATTGCCCGTCGCCGCTCCTCGTCGGCGCGGCGCGGCCCGTTGCCGTACGGCGCGGGCGTTTGGCGGGATGTCAAGGGAGTGCTCGGCGACTTCCCTCGGGATGCCGGCATGTCCGAGGGGCTCCACGCGAAGATGCTCGGCGTTGGCGCGGAGGAAGCTCGGCGAGCACCGGCTTCCTATTTTGGGTCGAGGGTCGAGCTGACCCTCAACACCTTGCCCTCGGGGGCCGAGGGGTCGAGGGGGACCCCCTTGGTCCGCTCGGGCCGCCTCGAAGGCGCCGACGTGCTTGGCGGCGGAGTTGAGGTCCTCGTTGACCATCTTCTCCGGAGTGTTCACCGGCGCTTCATCCGGCCGCGTTGCCTCGCATGTTCCACGCACTCGACGTCGCAGTCGAATGCGTGCTCGATGGACGACCCGACGGTGATGACGCCGTTTGGGCCGGCATCTTCTTCTTCGTGTAGGTGTAGTTGGGGACCGCCATGAACTTGGCGTAACATGGTCGCCCAAGGATGGCATGGTAGGCCCCTTTGAACCCCACCACCTCGAAGGTGAGGACTTCCTTGCGGAAGTTCTTAGGGGTGCCAAACCGACCGGCAAGTCGATCCGCCCGAGGGGCCGAACCTCGCCGGGCCGGCGCGATGCCGTGGAACGGCTTCGTGCTGGGCCGCAGCTCGGTCCAACCCGATCCCCATCGGGGCGCAATGTATTCGCGAAGAGGATATTGAGGCTACCGCCTCCGTCCATAAGGACCTTTGAGAACCGGGCGTTCCCAATGATGGGATCGACCACCGGCGGGGTACCGGCCCGGTTGGGGATGCGATTCGGTGGTCTTCCCGGCTAAAGGTGATGACGTCCTCCGACCAATTGAGAAAGGCCGGAGGTGCCCTCTCCGCGGCGAGGACTTCGTGTCGCTCCTTCTTGCGCCGCCGGTCGACATGTCGACGGTAGGTCCCCCCAAAGATGAGGAACACATTTTCGACGGCGGGGAAGCCGCCGGCGTCGCCATCGCCCCCGTCTTTCTTGGCCTCTCGCCTCCTTCGCGGCGGCGCGGCCATAGAACTTCTTGAGCATGTCGCATCGCTCAAGGGTGTGTTGCACCGGGGTCTTGTGGTAGGGACATGGCTTCTTCAAAGCATGTCGTCGAATACCCCCCGGCCTCGAGGGGCCGGCCGAGGGCCCCGTCGAGCCGGTCGACGGGCCGAGGGCCTCGGCGTTGCCGCCGTCGCGCGCCCCTCGCCGCGCGCCGCGCGGCGCGGCTTCTTCCCCTTGTTGCCCCGCTTGTTGTTGCGCGCGGCTCTTTGGACTTGCCCGCCCCTCCGCGGTGCGTCCTCGCAGCGCTTCCCCTTTTTGCCGTCGAAGATCGCCCCCACGGCCTCTTCCCCGAGGCGAAGCCGGTGGCGATGTCGAACGGCCTCATTGGAGTCCGTAGGCGGGGGCCGCGTCCCGGCCTCCCGCACGAGATCCCGCACGTGGTGCCCTCGAGGAAGGCATGCACGATTTCGATCGCGCCACGCCGGGGAGCTCCGTGCGGCCGCTTGGAGAAGCGCCGTATGAAGTCCCGCGCCGACTCGCCGGCTTCTCGCGTGCGAGAGCGCGATCCCAAGAGTTTCCGGGGCGCGCGTATGTGCCCCCGGAAGTTGCCCACGAACGTGTGGACTAGGTCGTCCCGCTTATGGATCCGGGCCGGCGGGCAAATGCTCGAGCCATGTCCCGGCCGCGTCGCCCGGATGCGGGGGCAAGTTGCGGATGATGACCTCGTCGTTAGTGGCCCCGCCCACCGGCAAGCCAAGCGGTAGTCGTTGAGCCGGACACGGGGGTCCGTCTCCCCGTTGTACTTGACGATCGTCGAGGGTTGGCGGAAGCGTTGGGGGAACGCCGCCGCTCGGATCTCCCGCCGAACACGCGAGTGCCGGGGGCTCCGGCGTCGGGGAGCGGTCCTCGCCGCCGTCGTAGCGCCCTCCCCCGTCGAGGGTGGTAACCCCTTGCCGCTCGCGCGTCCGCCTTGCCGGTGCGCCGGCGTTGATGACGTTGCGAGCGTCGCCATCTAGTGCCCCGCGCTCGTCGAGGAGTCGCTCCTTGGGCCGGCGTGCGCCCTTGCTCGGTGGGATGCCCCGCCGGCCCCCCCCGCGTGCACCGAGGGTTCGCCCCCGGTGCGGCCTTCATCGCCCCGCGCATCCCCCCCCGTTGACGGATGCGTGAGGCCGAGCTTTCGGCCCGCCGGACGGCCGCTTGCTCGATGAGAGTTTGCACCTCGCGGTGCATGTCTCGAGCCCTCGGGGGTCGAGGGTGCCGGCATAGCCGCGCAGCCGGCCGCGGCGGCGACGAGCTTCGGCTCGCCCGTGGGGGCACGTCCGTGTTCCCGACATTGGGGGTGGTGTTGAGGCGGTCGCGGACCGTCGGCCCGGCTCCCGTGCGCGTTCGCCGCGCGCGGAGGCCTCCCCCCGCCATCGAGGCGCGGAGCGCCCGCACCGTCCGGGTATTCCTCTCGCCGGCCTGGCCTCGAGCTCGCGGGCTTGGGCCGCCGTGCGTCGACGTCGGCCCCGGCGAGAGCGCTTGGCCCCGCGGCCGGGCGCGTGGCGATCCCCTCGGGCGGCGTGACTTCCCCGTCTCCGGCGCCCGCCGCGCCGGCGGCGTTGGCCGGTCGTTGGTGATGACGGCGCAACACTCCCGCGTGGGGTCGTAGCTCCCGGTGCCGGAGTCGTCGGAGCAACCAAACCAGAGTCCGCGAGCGTCGAGGAAACGCCGAACGTGACCGGGTCCGGCACGCCGAGAAGTCCCACTCCGCGTATCCGTGGCGGTGGCCGGGTGGCATCGTGTCGACGGAGCCCGGGGATGACTCATCCGCCGCCGAGGTGCCGGGGTCCCCGGCGACGAAGACGTGGCGGCCGGGCGGAACCCGCGCATCGTCGTGTTGACGTTGGCGTTGTAGGCCGTCGTAGCGCCACGCGGCCCCGATGGGGATACGCGGTCCCGAGACGCGCGCGCCGCCCGCCGGGCGGTGGCGGTCGTTGTGGTTGGCACACCGCGCCGGGCGGCGGCGCGCTCCGCCCGCCGCCGCCGGACCGCGCCCGACGCGAGCGCCGCCCGCAGCGACGGTGGCGTCGTGGCGCCGACGGGCCCGCGGCATCCGTGCCCGCGGGCGCTTGCGCCGGAGTCGTGCGTGCGGCGGGGGGTCCGAGCGGACCGCCCGACGCCGCGCGCGGAGTTCCTCACGGTTAGTGAGGCGCATGAGATAGCCGTTCCCCGTGGCCCGAAAGTTCGAGGTCCCCCGAAGCGGATCTCGAACCCGCCGGGAGGGGGTCCGAGCTACCCATGCGGTAGCGTGTAGCACGGTACTCGGTGCGGATCACCATGGAGGGAGTTGGCGAAATGACCTTAGGCGCTCGTCAGCCCCACGGTGGGCGCCAACTGTCGGTGCGGAATATGGTCCCGACACTAACCAGTAGATAGCGCCGTGGTCTATCCCTCAATGGTCGATGCTAAGTAACAAGTGACACAGAGTTTATCCTGGTTCCGGCCGAGGGGGCCGTACGTCCAACAGGGGCGTGCTCGGGGCACTGTATTACTTAGCACCGGGGGTGCTTGTAGTGGGGCAAGTACAAGCAAGGCGGGAGAGGAAGTGTGGCTTCCAAGTCCCTGGAAGGGTGGCTGAATATGTCGTGGGAGAATAAGAGAGTGAGTGCACAGAGTGTTGTGTTGAACCCCGTCTCCTTTTTCCCTCACGGGCGGGGGGCTCGCCTCCCCTTTTATAGATCAAGGGGACGGCGGGTTACATGCGTGCCGCGCTACTTAGCTATGTGGAGAAGTGCGACGTGCTACGGTGTAGAGTGGGCGGCCGTCCGTGCGATCCTTGCAGCCGATCCGGTCATCATGGCTCGTCTTGTACCCGAACAAGGGGCGATTCGAGGGTAGGAGAGCGGCGGATGGCGGTGATGTCCTCCGATAGGCTCGAGGGAGGTGCCGACACGGGCCCGTACGGCGCACGGGAGTCGGCGAACGGCGTTCCTTCCCAACGCGCCTCACGGGCCGGGGGAGTCGTTGCTACGGGGGTCCCGCGTGCGCCGCGCGCGCGGGTACGGCGGCCACGCCGCGCGGGGGCGGGGATGGCGGTCCACCGGCCTACCGCCTCCACCTAACCCCCGTAGGGTCACAAGAAAGTACATCGAGGGTGCGCCGGCCCCCCTTTCGAGGGCTCGGCGCGTTAGCCGCACCGGGGCGTGCGCGCGGTGTCACGGGACCGACACCGCCGCGCTCCACCCCCCCCCCCCCCCCCACGGGGGCGGGGATGGGCTCCTCCCCGGGGAGTTGGTGCGGCGGCACGGGGTGCGAGCCCCCGGCGCATGATGGCGCCGTCCCCGCGGCGTCGTGGCGTTAAATGCCCGTGTATGGGGCCGGCGCACGCGTGCGGGGGCGCCCGCGAGCGTGGCGGGCCCCAGCCGAGGGCGGGGCGTACCCTCGAGCGAGGCGAAACCCGCTCGAGGGAAGTGCCGCCCCTCGAGCGGGGTGATGCCCGCCCGAAGGGAGCGTGCAGCCTCGAACGAGGCGGAGTCCGTTTCGAGGGGATCCTTACGTGGGCCGCCTCGATGGGCCGTCGGAGTCCCCCGTGGGCCGTGTCCTGCATGGTTAGGCACCTGCATGGTTAGGCTTAATATTATCGGGTTTTGTTCTGGGTTTTAAGTGGGTTTTCCCCCATTGTTTAAGGGGACCCCTAGGGCTGTCCCCGACAAATCTACTTGGTGGATTGATTCGAGTGCAACAATTCATGTTGCTAATTCTATGCGGGGTATGACTACAACCGGAATCCTAACAAGAGGAGCAAGAACAATTAAGGTTGCGAACGGCGTCGAGGCTGCGATTGAAGCCATTGGTGATCTCCCCATCAAGTTGAAGGACGGCTTCACGCTTCGGCCTTCATGACGTCCTTTATGTTCCATCTTTAAGTCGCAATTTAATTTCGGTGTCATGTTTAGCAGACAATGGTTTTGAGTGTCAGTTCAGTGCACAACATTGTTCTATTAAGTTAAATAATGTGATTGTGGGTCTTGACATCCGACAAGACAAACTATACATGTTGGCTATTCATGATAATTGCTCTGAATGTGTTGATTCCGTATGTGACAATGCGAATGTTGAATCATCTATGAATGTAAGCAAGAAGAGGAAGCGAATTGATAACGTGTCATCGAAATTATGGCAACTCGTCGCTTAGGACATATTTCGAGGGGAAGGATGGAACGCTTAAGTAAGGAATCAATTCTTCCGCCGTTAGAATTTAATGACTTAGAACAATACATAGATTGCATAAAAGGCAAGTTTATTAAACAAATTAAGAAAGGCGCAAAGCAAAGCACAGGAGTATTGGAAATAATTCACACTGACATTTGTGGTCCATTCCCTGTGGCATCTGTGGATGGTTTTGATTCGTCATTACATTCACAGATGACTATTCTCGATATGGGTACATTTATCCAATTAAGGAGAAGTCAGAAGCGCTAGACAAATTTAAGATATTTAAGGCTGAAGTTGAAAATCAGCACAACTTAAAGATCAAGGTGGTGAGGTCCGACCGAGGTGGGGAGTACTACGGTCGACACACCCCGTATGGCCAAGTTCCTGGACCTTTTGCAAGGTTTCTACGGGGAAAATGGCATAGTTGCCCAAGTATAGTACACGGGTGAACCTCAACGGAATGGAGTAGGCCGAAAGAAGGAACCGTACCTTGATGGATATGGTTAGAAGTATGTTAAGCTACTCAACATTACCGATTAGTTTGTGGATGGAGGCATTAAAAACCGCCACTCACATTCTAAATAAAGTACCTAGTAAGTCAGTACCTACAACACCGTATGAATTATGGACGGGTAGGGAACCCTCCTTGAATTATATGCGTGTGTGGGGATGTCCAGCAGAGGCTAAAGTTTTTAACCCAAATATTGGGAAGTTAGACCCCAAGACAGTAAGTTGCCATTTCATTGGCTACATGGAAAAATCTAAAGGATATTGTTTCTACTGTCCTACCGGACATACAAAGTTTGTGGAAACGAGGCACGCTGTTTTTCTAGAGGATGAAATGATCAGAGGGAGCAAGGCAGTTCGAAAGATTGATCTTGAAGAAAAGCGGGTGTGTGCACCCACTCCTATGGTTGAAGAACCGTATTTTGAGCTGCCTACTGTTCCGATAGCTACAGTGCAACCCACTGTGGTGCCGGAACCTGTTGTTAGTACTCCTGTGCCATCAGTGGAAGAAAATGAGGAAACTGTTCAACAGAATCCTACAAGAACAACTGATGCACCGGAAGAAACACAACAGCCCCAAGTACAGGAAGAGCCAGTTATAGAGGCTCCGAGGAGGTCATCAAGAGTCAGAAAGTCAGCTATCCCTGATGATTATGAAGTTTATGAATGTGAAGAAATTCACATAGAAGGTGATCCTACTTCTTATGAAGAAGCTATGAGTCGTCCTGATGCATCCAAGTGGCAAGAAGCCATGGAAGATGAAATGAAGTCAATGAGTACCAACGAGTTTGGGACTTAGAGGAAATTCCTAAAGGAGCCAAAACAAGAGGGCTGCAAATGGGTCTACAAGATAAAATATGACTCTAAAGGGAATATAGAAAAGTATAAAGGACGGCTTGTGGCAAAGGGTTATACGCAAAGAGAAGGGATAGATTACAATGAGACATTTTCTCCAGTCTCGTGTAAGGATTCTTTTAGGATCATAATGGCTTTGGTGGCGCACTATGATTTGGAATTACACCAGATGGATGTTAAGACGGCATTTCTGAATGGAGATTTATATGAAGATGTATACATGACTCAACCCAAAGGTTTTGTTGTGAAAGGGAAGGAACATTTAGGGTGTCGTTTAAGAAAATCCATTTATGGTTTAAAGCAAGCCTCTAGACAGTGGAATCTAAAGTTTGATGAGACCATCACAAAATTTGGTTTTAAGGCAAATATTGAGGACAACTGTGTTTATGCAAAGTTTAAGAATGGGAAATTCATTTTCCTAATACTGTATGTGGATGACATTCTACTAGCTAGTAGTGATGTTAGACTACTCAGGAGAAACGAAAAAGTTCTTGTCTTCAAAATTTGATATGAAAGATCTTGGTGAAGCCTCATATGTTTTAGGCATTGAGATTCATCGAGATAGAAAGAAGGGGGTCTTAGGATTATCGCAAAAAGCATATCCGGGAAAAGGTACTAAAGAAATATAATATGCATGCGAGTAGAGCCACACCTCGCTCCTATAGTGAAGGGCGATAAGTTTGGACTTCACCAATGTCCAAGGAACCAATATGAGATCGATCAAATGAAAATGGTTCCATATGCTTCAAAGATCGGTAGCTTACGGTATGCACAAGTGTGCACTCGCCCGATTTAGCATTTGTTACAGGAGTACTTGGTAGATATCAAAGTAATCCAAGAAAAGAGCACTGGATGATGGTAAAGAAGGTTTTTCGATATCTACAAGGCACGAAAGATTTAATGCTAACGTATAGAAGATCCGATTCCTTAGAGATAAAAGGGTACTCGGATGCCGATTATGCCGGAGATAGGGATGATAGAAAATCCACGTCGGGATATATATTCACTCTCGCGGGGAGGAGCTATTTCGTGGAGAAGCTCAAAACAAGAACTAGTTGCAACATCTATGATGTATGCGAGTTCATTGCCCGTTATGAGGCAACGGGACGGGTGATGTGGCTAAAGAAGTTTATACCGACTTAAGAGTAGTGGATTGTATTCACAAACCACTACAAGGTTAGCTGCGATAACAAACCGAAAAGATTTTATGCTCACAACAACAAGTTAAGTAATGCTACCAAACCGATAGAAATAAAATTCTATGCGGTGAAAGACAGAGTCCGGATAAAACTATAAGTCCGGAGCATATAGGCACTAAAGAAATGTTAGCGGATCCGCTCACAAAAGGCTTACCACCCAATGTGTTCGGAGAACACTTAGCCGTATGGGTTTAAGGGAAAGCCTATGATTTCCGGATCGGGCCCATGTTAAGATCCTATCAAAATGGATAAGTGTATTGTGGCTGGTTAATCTGGTTGTGATTACAATTTAGATGACCCATGCTCAATATGTTTATTTGTGATGAGATGGATGTCAAGTAAAGAACTCGAGATTAAGTGAATGGTTTATAAGAGATCGAGAGGGAGAATGTTAGTTCGATCTCTTCACCGTTACGGCCCAAAGGCCGTAACGGGCTGGATACCGCGCCCTGGTCGGGGGCGCCCAACCAATCCATGGTTGGTGGGCCCCCGTCGCACGGTGCTATAACGAGAGGGTGGGGGCCACGGCTCGCAAGACGAGGTTCACCGCGCCGACACACACACCCCACCCCACAAACCCTAACCGACCGAGGGAGCACCGGAGCGGCGGGAAGCTCCGCCACCGCCGCCGTCGCGCCCCTCTTCGTGGATCCGGCGCACCGGTGTCACCGCCCGACCCTCGACCGCATTGTACGAGATCCCGTCGTCCCCGAGCCGGCACGCATCCCCGCGTCCAGCCGCGGCCGCCCCCGCGACCTCGACCCGCGACATGGCTTCGGACCCCGCGCTCCCGTCCAACCCCGATGGTCCGCGCCTCCTTGTTACCCTCTCGTTTCCTTTCCTAGTTGTATTAGGCGCAGTAGATCTAGATCTAGGTGGTCACGTCTTTTATCGTAATCATTAAGTACCTACCCGAATAAATTAGCTACCGGTGTTTGTGTTTGGTTAAGTACTTAAGATCTAACACCGCCACCACTTGGGAACCTGGATCGAGCTCCCTCTTCTACCTCCAGAGACGACACAAACCTCCTTCTGTTGTTGGTGTGTGCGGCTACTGCGAGCTCTTCCGTCCCATCTTCAACCGACGCTTTGCGCGGTCCTTCCATCCGGGTGCAAGCGTCTCTGACGCCTCTACGGCCCTCCGCCAGCAGACTGATCTTCTTCGACTCCGGCGACATCAGTTCCTCTAGATCCAAATCCAGTTCAAGCTGAAGGTCTTTGTTGTAATTAGGTTTTCCTCCGAGGATTAATGAAGATGAAGGTCTTTGTATTAAGGTATTCTTCGGAGGACCTATTTGTAACTTGGCTCCTGGTTTAATATATCATCAGAGTTTTCGAAAAATGCTCCAACTAGCTTGGTAGAAATGAATTTTCTTTCGAGGAATAATAGGATGGCATATTGGCATGAACCAAGCGAGGTGGCAAAAAAAGGTGCAACGTCTCCTCCAGTCGTCTTTATGAACCTCGTGATGGGGACGCGCCAACGACCGCGTATATTCAACAATGGTGGATTCTCTGCCCAGCCATGCCTGTCCAATACTACTACAACGCTAGGCTGAGGTTCTAGAGATGCATGAAACTTATTACCTGCTGATCAAAATGATTTTTTTTCGAACTTTCATAACTTTCCACGACATTTCAAGCAGTTTATAGTTCGTTATCTAGCAAGTGTTTGCTAGAAATGTGTTAGAAAATAAGATTGAAAAGGCTTCAGATCATCGTGCCCCCATTAAAAAGAATCTGAAGTTTGAATGCCATGGTTAGAAAGGTATTGATCATGCTCGTTGATTGATCTAGACTAGTTCCAATATAATTAATAAATTGATAAATCCTAAATTAAATTTGGCAAACATGTAGTAGTTTAGTTTTCACACTTGTGAGGAAAAAAAATACAAGACTCCATATGTACTAGAAATGCTCGCGACGTTGCCGCGAATGACCAGCGGGTGGGTTGTTTTTCTATACGGGTTAAATTATTGTGTAGTTTCATATTTTGACAATTATTCTCCTATTATGATGATATATTTTTGGCTTGACATCTTACCTGATAGGTGAAGTTTTATTCGCGAATCGCGATGTGTTGGTGTTGAAGAGATCATCAATGTTAGCATGTCGTATTGCGGTTGTGAGACTACTCGCTTCTCGTATTAGTTATGTAACTATTACAAATTTAGGTTTAGTTTGCATTTCTCATACCAGTTATGGTACTCGTTTTGAGAGTACTCGCATCTCGATACTTTGACAAAGAGGTTTTTAGTTTCAGAATTTAGGCTTGTCGACTAAAGATTTCAACACGAAACATGGTGATTATCAATGTTGACTTGGATAGACTTAGATATGAATTATGAAATGATGTGTCGCAGATCAATCTGACATTTACAATATTTTTTTACCAAGTGTGAATACGATTTAAGTAAGATAACAATTTGTATTTATATTTAATATTGTACATGTCTATGCAGAATTTTACTAATACTTTGTAAAACTTTTGCAAATGCGTTGTGCAAACGAAAAAAAGAGTATAATGCAGCGTTTGCAGTTTGGAAATAAAAGTGAGGCAAATCAACTTCCTTGACCTTGAATTTTAGAGCACGGCGATTAAATTCAGAATCAGGTCGATGCTGACCTAGCAAGCACAATCACTTAGAAGTTCAACAAATATATAATAATTGAAATGGATCACAACGTATTAAACAATTTGAGCATGAGTATCAGATGGCAATCATAGGTGACGGACCGTCATGATAGGACGATCACCTCTTTTTTAATTACAGAATGATTTTTATTTGACATGGTGATTTAGTTTATATTTATAAGTACATCTCATCTACACCTTGTCCTTGGTATGAACATGGACCATTCGCATTTTTCCGTCGTAGGCCCTGTCATGTCACCATTTCTCACCATCTTTTTCTCTTAGGAAACTCACCGTCCCATTTGCTGCCACGTTTCGCACCTCATTGCCAATCTCTCTCCTATGCCAATCCCTTCAATCTTCGGAGCGTGGCGTCGGCGGCAGGGCCGGCTAGGCGTGCGGCGGCCACAAGGCCCTTGGAGCACGGGCACAACGGGCGGCGGGCGCTTGTCGGTGCGGAATGTAGTCCCGACACTAACTAGTAGTAAGCGCCAAGGTCCGTCCCTCGATGGTCGGTGCTAAGCAACTAGAGACACTTGGTTTATCCCGGTTCCCGCCGGGGGCCGTACGTCCGGCGAGAGGCGTGCTCGCGCACTATATTGCTTTGCACTCGGGGTGCCCGTAGTGGGGCGGCTACAAGCAAGGCGGGAGAGGAGGCGCGGCCTCCAAGTCCCCGGTGGAGTGATCGAAGTAAGTTCGGATGTTGTGGGAGAATTGAGGAGTGTGTGCTTGATGTCGTTTCGGATGTTCGTGTCCTCCGTCCCCCGCGGCGAGGGGGATTCACCTTCCTTTTATAGACCAAGGAGGGGGGTGAATTACGTGCATGCCGCACCGTTTAGCTACACGGGGAAGTATGGCGTGCCGCGCCGCGGATTTGGCGGTCGTCTTGACGGTCCTCGCCACGATCTTGTCATCATGGCGTGTCCCGTACCCGAACGGTGGGCGGCTTCGAGGGTAGGGGCGTAGTGGTTGACCGTGGCGTCTTCAGACGGGCTTGAGGAAGCCGTTGACGGCGATCCGTACGGGATACGGTGGCGGCGTGGCGGTGTCCCGTCCCCGCGTGCCTCACGGCGCGGAGTGGTTGTAACAGTGCCGGCGTGGTGCCGCGAGCACGGGGGCGGCCGCACGAGACCAACGGTGGCGGGGATGGCGTCCCGCCGGCCTAGCGTCATGATTCGGTCCTACGAGTTCACGAGAAAGTGGTTCGAGGGTGTGGCCGGCCCTCCTTCGAGGGCGTGGCGTGTTAGCCGTACGGGAGTAGGCGGCGCAGTGTCACGGAGCTGACACTGGCCATGTCGCACAGTCCCCCACAGTGGCGGGGATGGGTTCCCCCTAGGGAGTTGGCGTAACGGTCGGGGCGTGATTCCCAGGCGCATGATGGCGCCGCTCCGCCGTGTCAGAGCATTAAATGTCCGTACCCGCGTGCGGGAACGGGCGTGCGTGTGAGGGAGCCTCGAGCGAGGCGGAGGCGGACCCTCGAGCGAGGCGGAACCCGCTCGAGGGAGGCGTGAACCCTCGAGCGAGGCGGAACCTCGCTCGAGGGGGCCTTTTGGTGGGCCACTCCGGTGGGCCGCGGGGGACCACCGCGGTGTGGGCCGTGCCCCGTGCGTGCACTTAGGTGAGAAGTGTTTTGTTTTGGTTTTTTGCGGGTTTTAAGTAGGATTCCCCCGGTTTTTTTAGGGGACCCTCGGGGCTGTCCCCCGACGGTAGCCCCCGAGCATGCGGGTATGCGGCCGGGCTCCCGCGGATGCCGAAGTCTACCGATAGGACATCCTTCCCACCGGTTGCTAACGCTTTCCGTGGGGCCGCGTTAGCGGACCCGCGGGTCTAGCCCCCCCGAGCCCTGCGGGGAGCGTGAATGCTCCCGTAGGGGTTTTACCGTGGAATCCGGTCGGTGGGTGTGGTGCATATTCCAACGGCGTCGGCGATGTTTCGGTCGGCTTCGGTGACGCACGCGCAAGCGGCACTATCCGCGGCCGGTGCAACCCGGGAGGTGTAGCCGTGCGTCGAGCCCCCGAGCCTCGGGCCCATTCAAGGCGATCGGGGCGAGCTCTTCGTCTTATTTTAAACGCGCCCTCGCCGTCCCGCCGCGGGACGGAGGGTGAGGTTTCCGCAACCCCCATCGATCGGGTCGCATTGCGGATTCCTCATCGAGCCGTTGGCGGGTGGTTCAAGTGGACGCCCATGCCCCGTTCGATAAGGGTAGGCCGCGCGGTCGGAGACTCGTCCATTAAAGCGCTTGCATGGGTTTGCTAGGTGGGGCTCGGTCCCTTTCGCTAGGGACCGAGGGGCGCGGAAGCTCTCCCTCGGTGGGATCCCCCCGGATAGGCGCCCTCGGCGGCTCTTGAACACGACATATGGGGCACCCTCGAGCCGGTAGGCTCGAGGAAAGGCTCGAATGCGCGTGCCCTCGTCGTCCCCGACTGCGGTGATGCGGGGCGCCCGTTCGAACCCGTCGAGGGTCGGGCTTCGAACCTCGATCGCAGGGGCCGTGCGGGGTAACGGCCCAAGTGCCCCCGTCTTTCGCATCCGCAGTTTCGAGGGTCCCTGGCCGTGCCAGTTCTCGAGCCGCTGATCAGTAGTTTTTTGTGAATCGAGGGCACTGCGGCACCCGTTTTATTTCAAACGGGCTTCGAGGCCACTGGTCGATGTTTGCACCCTTCGAGGGTCGTATTAATTTGAGCCAGGGGCTCGGGCTTCTCGAGGGTCTTCTTTACTCGTAAGGGACGGGACCATTTAATGCTCGCGAGTCGCGGCTCGTAGTCTCGCGCCGCGGGCGCGCCTTTTCGGGCGCCGCGGCCGCGCGCGTAGTGGGCGGAGTGGTCGGGCGGACGTGACCGCCCGCCACGGCCCTCCGGTTACCACGTCGTAATGATGGCATGCGTGCGGTTGCGTGGCCGCCGTGGTCGTGGTGGGCCCCGTTCGTCGGCGAGGGAATATTCCACCTGCCGGTCAATGCGCGCGGGGCGTACGCTCCGAGAGCACACCCGCGGCCTATAAATCCGATGGAAGGGGAAAGGGCGGTTTTTTACCTTTGCGCTCGCATTCGCCGTTCTTGCTTCTTGTGCTCTAGCCCCCGAGTCACTCTCGCCATTGCGCCTCTCGCTCTCGCAGCTCTTCTCGCTCCTTGTTCTTCGCTTCTTCGCCCGCTCGCATGGCTCCCCCGGCGGCCTCTCATCATCATCGACCCGTTGGCATGGGAGCGCTCGACGGGGACACCGGCGGCCCTGGGCCGGCTGACCGGCGGCCAACTAGCGGCTAACGAGGACGGACGGCCGGCCGAGTGGATCGTGCCGTCGGAAAGGGAGCGAGCGCCCAACCCTCCGTTCGGCTACGTGGTCAGCTTCATCCGCTTCCATGAGCGCGGCTTCATGGCGTCGGCGAGCCGGTTCATGCGGGCCCTCTGCCACCACTACGGCGTGGAGCTTCACAACTTCGTGCCGAACGCGATCTCGCAGGCGGCCACATTCGTTGGCGTCTGCGAGGGCTTCCTGGGGATCCCTGTGAACTGGGATCTCTGGGTTCATCTTTTCCATGCGGAGCTGCACACGCTGCCGACGACGGAGACGAGGACCCGCGCGCGGTGTGTGCTGGCGGCATGTCGCTTGCCGTGCGGAGCCAGCGCAAGGACGACTACATCCCCAGCACGATGACGACCAACAACGCGGACTGGGAGCGGGGGTGGTTCTACCTCCGCAACGCCGAGCCCGGCCTCCCCCCTACACCGGCAAGATGCTCGGGGAGAGGCCCGCCTCCCCGGTACCACGGGGTGTCCCCGCCCCGGCCACCGGGCGCGGTTGGACTCGCTTCGGCGCGCGCCGAGGAACCCGGCGGGCCGCGGGGCCGACCGCGGAGGTTGTTATCGCCCACCTCCACCACCGGCGGGTCGTCCCCCCGATGGAGAGGCCGCTCCACATCTACGAGATGACCGAGATCGCGGACCCCGTCACGTTGGCGAAATCGCGGCTGGCTGCCGGGCCCCCTTCCCGCGGGAGTACGCGGCCACCGGCGCGGCGCGCCATCGACCCCAAGTCCGGCGCCACGAAGACCAGGCCCCGTGGGAGCTTGAGATGCGCCCACCGGCCCGCCGGGTGAGCGGAGTTCCCGAGTTCACTTCCAATTTTGCCGCCTTCCCGAGTCGTTGACGCATTTTAATGCTTTGCCTCGCAGATGGTGAGCGTGAGCACCGCGAAGTCCGAGCCGCCCACCCCCCGCTCTCGCGCGCTCGCACGCGCGCGCGGCCAGCCGAGAGCGAGAGCGGGTGGCTCGCAAGAAGGAGCGTGCGATGCGACATCGGGAGCGTCGCGAGCGGAGGAGTGAGGAGTTCCGGCTGCGCGAGCAGCAGGGGCTCTCCTCGCCGGGACCGAGGAATACTCATCATCGGACGAGGAGGAGGAGGAGGAGGAATCGAGAGGTTAGGGGGCGGGGTCCTCCCCGATAGGTGGGAGCCGCACCCCCGTCACGGAGCCGGCTCCGTGGCGAGAGTGACATCGCTGGGGGCGGGCGCGGAGGCGCCCGCCACCGGGCAATCGACGTCGGGGGCGGCGAGCGCCCGAGAGGGCGTCCGCGCACGCGGCGAGGGCGCCCGCGCGCGCGGCGGGGCCGCGCGCGCGGCGGAGATGGCCGGAGGCGCGGCCGCGCGGCCGCGCCCGCATCGTCGGGCGGGGACCTCGAGGAAGAGGAAGCGCGCCTTCTCCTTTTCGAGGTAAGGGATTGCCTTTCAAGGGGTTGCGTGCCCGATAGGCGGGAATCTGACAATTCGTTTGCGTTTCCGCGGGGCGGTGCCAAGCGTGCCTCCCCCTCGCACCGGACAAGGTGCCGAGGGCGGACGTGTCCATCCCCACCCGGCGGCGTTCGTCAAGGGCGCCGCGGGCGGGGGCGAGCAAGGCCGCAACGGCGAGCGCGAGCTCTCAAGGCGCGGCCCGAGGCCTCAAGGCCACGGCCGGTGGTCTCGCCCGCCGAGCCGCACCGGTGGTCGGCCGAGGAGCGGTGGGCGCCGGTCGCGGTGGAGGCGCGGCGGGCCCGGTCGCGGTGGAGGTAAGGACGGAGGCGGAGGCACGGCCGGCGGCGCCGGTTGCGGCGGCATTGCCGGCGGCGTCGCCGTGGAGGGCCACCCCGGCGCCGGCGCGGCCATTGAGATGCGGCCGGAGGCGGCGGCCGCGCGCGCGCGCGCGGCAGAGCCTCGCGGCAACGGAGGCGCGGTCGGAGGCGGCCGTGGGGGCGCGGCGAGAGTCCGTGCTCGCCGGCGGCTCCGGGCAATGGCGGTGGAGATCCGGACGACGACGCCCCGCCGCCGGGTGGGACCGGTGCGTGAACCTCGCCCATGCTATCCCCCCGAGCCCCGGGGGGGGCGCTCGTGAGGCGGTGGGACGGCCACATGGTGGCGGGGGCCGAGGGCACGGCGCCGAGGCTTCTTCTTCCCCCGCGCCGCCGCTGCGCTCGGGAGAGGGGCGCGTTGACGAGCCGCCCGCCTTCGCCGAGCGCCCGGAGGAGCGGCGGCTGTGGGGGGAGCTCCGTGACCACGGCACCGCGCTCAACCGGGGGTTGAACGAGGCGCGCGCATTCATGGCGGCCCGGCGTGGCGCGTCTTCCGGGGTGAGGCGTCACCGCCTTTTTTCTTCGATTCCGTCGTTTTCGCGCTTGTTCCTCGTGGCACGATGTTTTGCGGGTTTTGATCTGTTGGTGGCAGGAGCTCGAGCACCGTGCCCGCAACAAGTATGGCGCCTTCGACCAGATGAGTGCCGAGCTCCGCCAGCTCCGGGAGCAGCATGACGCCTTCGACGTGCTCGTGGAGGCCTTGAGGACCCAAGTAGGTCGGCCGTCGTGCGGGCGGAGGCCCCGCGCGACCAGCTCTTGGAGCACGAGGGTCGGGCCGTGGCGCGTCCCCCCGCCCTTGAGCGGATTTGCACAGCCCCTCATCGATTGGGATGAGGCGCGCGGCGCAGCGGCGCGGGGGGATATTGTGACGCCCCGGGTTTTTAATTACCGTCATTAACGTTAATGACCGGATCTCGCCGAGTCAAAGCCGCCGAGCATCGGTCAAACCTAGGTCAACCTCGGGTCATCACCTCGAAAACTTCACCAATGGACCCCAATGAACCCCTTGACCAAGTCCACACATACCCCGTGGTGGACCCTCGGTCAAGGGCACGGTCAAACTCCGCTTAAGAATTGACGTCGGCGAATGTCGTCCGAAACTTTTGTCGCGTTCTCCAAAACTCACCTAAACACTTCAAAATCTACCTTTATGAAAGTTGTCCATCTTGTTGAGGGACACAACTTTCATGTAGATTGGCATTTCAAATTTTGAGTGGAAATTGGTGAAAAACTTGATCGACCGACGGTACCTCGTTGACCGAACATGGCGGCATTCAAAGTTGACAAGGCGTTCTGCAAAATCCGTTGAGAAAAACACTATATGGCCTTTGTAAAAGTTGCGAGAGGGTAGTTAGATCTACAACTTTCCTATTCATCACTTTGTGAACTTCTATTCAAAATTTTGGAGCAAAACGTGTTCAAACGGCGCCGGTCCGACACATGAACATTCACTCGGCGCTCCCACGCGCGCCCGCCGCGCCGCGCCGCCGCGCGCGCGCCGCACCCGCGCCAGGGCCCCGCTCGCCTCGGCGTCCGCGCCCCTGTGCGCGCCTTCCCAACGCGCCACGCATCCCCAAAGCCCGCGCCCCGAGACATCTAGTGACCCGCGCCGCCCGTACGCGTCGCGCTCGGTCCGCCGGTCCGTCGGGGGCTCCCCCGCGCGCGCGCGGCCAAGGCCGCTCGCGTACGGCGCACTGGTGTCGAGGACCTCGTGTCATGTCGCAGTAAAGGCGCCCGTTTTCCCCGCCTAAAAAACGGCCGTGGTCGGCTTCTCCCCGTGCGCACGCCGTCGACGTCGAGTAGGGCCCGCCGCAGCTACTTCGTGCCCATGGTCGTCTTCCCCAGTCTCCAGCGCCCTAACCCTTGCCTCCCTGCTCCGCGAAGTCGCGCCGCCCCTCCTTGCTGCCCCGGCCGAGAGCTCGCCGGAGGCGAGCTCCAGCAGAAACCACACGGCCGTGCCGCGGAGCACCCACGTCGGCAGCCCCTATCCTACAATTGAGCCCCCAAACCGAACCCTAGTGGTCCATAGAACACTCCCCCACCCTCCCCCGGCCGGAATCCGGCGATCCCCGGCCGGAATCGCCACCAGACCACCGCTGGCCGCGCCCAGGACCACATTGCAAAACGAAACTTCTATCCGAGGGCCTCACTGCAAAAGGGTAACTCAAATAGTAATTGTGATTTGGCTGATTCTTGTAAATTATGTAGAAAATCTTAGAAAAAACAGAAAAATGCAAGACAAATTTTGTTGGATTCTTTGTGAAATATCCTACAACTATTGTTATTCTTTCCGAGCTAGTTCCCGATAGTTTTTGGATGAAAAATAGAAATGTGAAAAACCTAGATCCGCAATATCTCAAAAACTATAAGTCCTCCGTGCCAATTTTTGGATATGTTGTGTGTTAGGTCATGACTAGCTCCTATGCCAAAAATTGCACAAAGTTATGATGTAAATCTTTTTATAAAAATGTTTTTCCTTTTCGCCGGATATGCATAAATGATTTTTCTAGATAACAATATTTAGGTTTTTGTAACCAACTTTTGCACACTCTCTTTTAATTCCAAAACACACCTCTGGTGAATTAATCACAATTTTATAGTTAACGGAAATATTTATACTTGAATTATGCTTGATTGTCTTTAAAAATTCATAACTCAAGTTTCATAATAGTTCTAGGTGTATGTGCTGCACTACTAGGCTAGTTTTGGACCATATAACATGTGTGAGAAGGTTAGGATCATTTTATTGAGTAATTATTTTTGTGTGCATTTATCTGGTCCTTCAAGCTAGCTTTTGTCTTTTTCAAAAATAATTAATTTATGGCTATCCAAAGCTAGCATGTGTGTCCAGTGGCTTGTTATAGGTGTTTAGAGTGTAACACACCCTTCCACTGAATTTTCTTAATTAATTTCATGAATAAAAGCTATGGAAGCGATTAAACGCTTAATAGTCATTTAATGGGAAAAATCACCAAACCACCCTTGCTAACTTGTGTGTGGTTGTAAATCGATTTAAAAAGCTAAATGCACCTACCCACTACTATTTGTGAATTTAAATTAAATTATTTACATATATATGTACACAGTCACCATCAAAAAGAATATTTAATAAAGAATTGTGTATTGTTCCTTTTTGGAAGAGTATGCTAAATGTATTTCTTATCTAGGTGAATGTGTCCAACTAATACACCCCATGGTTGTCATCTATTGTTTGTGATCAATTAAATTAAAATCATCAAATAAATCTTGCATTTGCATCCTCGTGTAGATCTTCCCGACGGTAGATATACGCTCGTGCGGAAGGAGGAGACGAAGGTGCCGACGAAGAGGGGCAAGTACGTGTTCGTAGCTCAAGACCCGGGAGCAAAGTCCGAAGGGCCCAAGGCCAACCTTGCCGGCGAAGGCAAGCCCCGGATCATTAACCCATCTTTTAAACTTATGCAATTATGTTTGCTATGATTGTGCATTTATATTTCGGGAGTTGAATTGAAACCCTAGATGCATGATCCCTAGGTACCTATGCTCTATCACTAGTATGCTAGGTCGATAGGTTGCTATGCTATAGGACCCGATAGAAGTCGAGTGATGTCCGTCACTCGCGAGAATAGGTTCCTAGATAAGAATCATAAGATCTCCTTAAATGTATTGCTCATGTGGTAAGAGCATGGGATTTGGGCTCCGGTCCGGTGGCTTTCGTGGGCTAAGCTTTTGAACGTACTAAACATTTGCCGGGTACGGGACCGGTAAGCCTAGTACCTTAATGAGGCGGTGCGGGACCTTACCATTACTACTCTTGAGTAATCACCTACCGCTTTGCAACCGGGAGGTGGGTACATGTGTGAGTACGGGTGTCTCGGGTGGGACATTCCAGATAGCCTTGTACCCGGGACTGTAAGATTCGCTCCCAACCCGAGGATTTTTGGGAACCGCCTGGTCGGTGTCGGCTACGTTGGTGCACCGCTCCGTGTGTTTAGGTCTACCTTGCAAGGTTTAAATCAATCGATTGTCGGCCTCTCACCGTTATCCGAGACTCGCTTAATCAGCGGCCATGATATCCCATAATGATGGAACTTGGTGAATATTATTGTATGAATTAATTGCTTGTACAATTCTTCATTGAGTTAGTTGGCAAGAAATGATAACCAACTAGAACTTGTGCTAAAATAATGAAAGTAAGGACATACTCGTTGTTGCTTTTCGGCAAAAGAACTCCACCGGCCAAAAAGCCTCTCATGTCTAGAGTTTGGTGATGTAGTTATCACCCAACGGCTAAGTCTTGCTTGAGTATTAGTATACTCACCCTTGCTTTAAAAATTTTGTTGCGGGTGTTGTTTGGCCCGGTGAGATTCCACCCCAGTGGGAGCTGGAATGGGTGGAAGGGGACGAGTGATGACATCACGGATGGCCTCCCGTGATGTGTATCGTCGCGCTAGTTTATTTACTTCCGCCGTTTCCGAACTCTAAACCTTTACTTCTGTCATGAACAATGATTTGTAATAACGTGGATCTAATCGTGTTGTACTCGGACTCGCCTTCGTGTGAGTTTTAATGCATGTGTCGATCCTCTCGTATGATTTCCAAGTGATTTATCGGGCGTTAACCCGACTACTAACGACAGGATGATACTTTACTATTGCTTAATGACCAAAGTGGATCGGTCTTAGGCGATAGTACGGTATTTTCTGGGCGGGTTGTCACACAATCGGTATCCGAGCATGCACCAAAGCTTAATTAACAATCTTAATCACCTGATTTTCGAATAAAATTTGCCAAGATTGTCTGATTTGCAAAACACGTTGGTCCGTTAAGGATAAACTAGACCGAGAGGCCCTAGAGGGAATATTTGGTTTCTTTCAGGTGGCTTATTAATCTATGGTTTATTTTGCTAACATCCAGCACATTACTTTATGTCAGACTTACTTTCTCGCACAACCAAACTAGATGAGCCACGTGTTTTATACGTGTGCTGTTCCGCATCACGGGAATTGCGAGGGTTGATGGAGTGATCCATTCCACGGATCCCATCTTCGCGTCTGGTTGTGAGTTGTGTGTTGCCACGTGTTTCATACGTGAGCATTCCGCATGTCGATCATGCGAGGCAAGGATATACTCCATTCAAACGGAGGATGTCCGAGGTTGGACGCTGTCCATGCAGCGGCTTAACGCATGGATGCCGTTTCTATAGTGAACGGTAATGTATGTGGACGCTTTCATGAGTGCTGGCATGAAAGGTTCGTTGTGTTCTGTGATCTTCTGCAGGTACACTAACCTCGTTTCGTAAGTCGCTAAGTAAGCATCGACTAGATCTCGACTAGTTATTATAGGGAGATACGTGTATGTGCCATGCCACCGCGCTAACTCCGAGTTTAGCTTGGATGCCTTGTGAGGACGAATAGGACATCTTGCATCATGCTAAAAGTCGTGGAAGAACCTAAAGCGAACTCATGATTGTTTCCATGCTCTCTAGGACAGTGATAGTCCGTGTTGTCCTGTCTAGCCTCTCTAGCATAGATGTGTTGTTGTGCATAAAAATTTATTAGTGTTGTTGCTTAGATTTCTGTCCTCGTCCAAGAATCTTTTGTCTAGGTGATCTCTACCTAGGTTGCTCCAATCTAATCTAGTTCCCGCTCGCAAAAGCTCGTGACCATAGCTTTCGTCTATCTCAAGTTATACTCGCATTTATGAACCTCTGTCCTGCTGATTTTTCCAGGAACCAAATCTGAAATTCTTGCCTAGTTAAGCACCTTCCTGACCTTCTAACTAAATCTTACATACCCAAACATGTGTCTCATAACCTTGCTGAGTTGCTACACAAATTTGAGAAATTTCGGGACTGCGGTTTTAAGTTATGAATTTTGTTCATAACCGCTTTGGAACTTAGGTCATTATGTATGCCCGCTCGATTCGAGTTATGCATATGAATGTACCTTGGTACCCCCGACTACCCCATTCCTTAACCACCTACTCTTGTATCGTGGACCGAGTTAACCTTGTACACTCACACCCGATCGGTTCTCACTTTTGTTGTTATGTCTAGATGGACAACACCGAATCCGCATCGGTTGATGTGGAATCATGGACTCTCGTGAACTACCTCGAGGAGGGTGGATTTCCTGCACTTTTGTGGGACACCCTGAAGGATCTTGGGTACACCACTCACCCAGAGTACTCGACACGTGAGGTCATGACCACAGGCCAGCTCCTTCGTTGTGAAGTGAAGGTGAAGATTTCAGGTGTGCCGACCAATCCCGCTTGGGAAGAGTGGGAGTGTAAGGCACAAGGACCGAACTTGACCGACACCGTGCGTAAGGTCGCTCTCGAAGCGCTCACGACTCTTTGTGGGAAGCATCCCGACAAGGTAGTCGGCACCGCGAGTCAAAGTAATCCCGGTACCTAAGCGACACGGTGTACCTTGTGTCGAACGTGAAGCTTTTCTTCCCGGCTCGGGGCCCATCTCCTTATAGCCCCGATCTTTTCACCTCGATCGCTTTTCGGAAGCCATGTATGACACTTACCGACGGATAGTGGGAGAAAGTGTATTCTATAGACACCAAATCTATATGTACCGAGTTAAAGAAATGGAGAATACAGCTCAAGCATTAAAGGAAGCACGAGCAATGCTAGCTACTCTCAAGAAGGAAAGACGCAAGGATAAGGCCAAGATACGGGAATTAAGTGGAGTTATCCATGAGCAAAATTTCTGTTGCAAGATAATGACCAATACATGTTAGAACTAGAGAATCAACTAGAAGCTATAGCAGCTCCACCTCCGGAACCGGTTATTCCTGGACCCGAAGGAGGAGAAGATGCTGAGGAAATTCAAGGAGAATCTGGAGTAGAGTCTGGACCTGCTTCACCGTAGCTTTCTTCGGCATGAAAGATTCAGTCGTCGGAAGTAAACCTAAGGCTAGCTTGTTGTTTAGCTGGAGTGGATGTGCTTGTAAGAGTGTCGTAAGTCGTACGAGTGTAGTAGTAGTAAGGAAACCCTAGCGTGTGCAGCCGCTCTTGGTTGAGTTTTGTGGTAGGTCGAACTAGGAGCTTTCTTGACGCGGCTAGTCCGCATTATGACCCAGTGTTGTTAAGATGATTCCGAGAACTTCCATCGTTGTAATGCTGTTATTAAACCCCCTCGGTTGTGGTACGTGGAATGTGACTTGAGCTAGTTGTGATAAAAATCTTGATCTCGAGTGGAATACCAACTTGGAGTACGTACGCTCACCAAGAATGAGAATTTTCGGTGCATGAGCATCGATTCCGAATTTGATGCTTATGTCCACCGTGTTGTTCGGTTCCATAAAACTTACCATAAATGAGCTTTCGTCATACATATTCTACTTGTCAATTTATGAGCAAGCTTATGAATGTGTGTTTAATGAAAACTCAACTTTTCGGATGGTCGGACCGACATGCAACACTCCCAATGGTTTTGGTGCCTCAAGTAGTAATGACGCACCCCCGCCACCACCTCGACACCGACAGAGGCACTTCTGACAACGCAAACCGATCTATTGCGCCAGCTCCTGCAGATGCAACAACAGATGGACCAGCGCGTGCAGCTGCTGGAACAGAGACCTCCGCACGGGGCCAATCATGAGGGACCACATGTGGTCACTACCTACACCAGTTTATTGGGATGAAGCCTCCAACGTTCACTAAGGCGGAAGAACCGCTTGAAGCCGACGCATGGGTCGGGGCCATAAAGGCCAAATTTTCTCGCTTTTACCCTTCCTTGATCCGAGGAGCGCAAGACAACCTTTGCAACCTTACAACTTCGGGGCGAAGCACCGATGTGGTGGGAACATTTCAAGTCTATGCAACCTGCTTGGACATGAAGTCACTTGGGTTGAATTCAAGCAAGCTTTCAAGGACCACCATACTCCTAAAGGACTTATGGACGAGAAAAATGAGAGAGTTGTTGGCTCGGAAGCAAGGAGGCGACACCGTGTACCAATATGCACGAAGTTCAATAGTCTTTGCCGGTACGGAGGACATCACGTGGACAACCGATGCCAAGAAAATGGAACGTTTCCGTGATGGTCTCGATGGTGACTTGTACGAAAGGCTAATACTTGTTGGAACCCAATAGTTATCATGAGTTAGTAAACAAAGCCATCTCTTAGGAGGATGCCATGAAGAAGGCACGGGAAGGTAGGAAGCGACAAGCCGATTTCACTTCCGGCGGTGAATCGAGCAAGCGGTTCCGCTTTGTCAAGAAGCGTACTCATGGGTCTTCGCAATCTTCGCCATCCGGGCGGTGGAGAATGACCCCATTCCGGAAAAGCCTTCGGGAAATCTCCGGTACCAAAAGAATCCACGGTATGTGCCCAAGCTTAGGGAACTCCCGCCCCACATATGCTACAATTGTAGACGACCGGGCATTTTGCCAATGAGTGCCCGAACCCCCGGACGACGAAGCGAACCCCGGATCCACTAAGGGCAACCGCAACAAGAAGCCAAGCTTTCAAGTGAAGCAAAGCCAACCGAATTTCATTGGTAACATCACTCTTCGAGAACCCTCCCTACTTTGTCTTTTACTTTCGAATCTCGGGACGAGATTCGTTTAGGGGGTAGGCCGTGACGCCTCGGGTTTTTAATTACCATCATTAACGTTAATGACCGGATCTGCCGAGTCAAACCGGCCGAGCATCGGTCAAACCTAGGTCAACCTGGGTCATCACCTCAAAAACCTCACCAATGTACCCCAATGGACTCCTTGACCAAGTCCACACATACCCCGTGGTGGACCCTCGGTCAAGGGCATGGTCAAACTCCGCTTGAGAATTGACGTCGGCGAATGTCGTCCGGAACTTTTGTCGCTTTCTCCAAAACTCACCTAAACACTTCAAAATCTACCTTTATGAAAGTTGTCCATCTTGTTGAGGGACACAACTTTTACGTAGATTGGCATTTCAAATTTGGAGTGGAAATTGGTGAAAAACTTGATCGACCGACGGTGGCATTCAAAGTTGTGGAACATGGCGGCATTCAAAGTTGACAAGGCGTTCTGCAAAATCCGTTGAGAAAAACACTATATGGCCTTTGTAAAAGTTGTAGAGGGTAGTTAGATCTACAACTTTCCTATTCATCACTTTGTGCACTTCTATTCAAAATTTTGGAGCGAGAACGTGTTCAAACGAGCCGCCGTCCGACACATGAACATTCACCCGGCGCTCCCGCGCGCGCCCGCCGCGACGCGCCGCCGCGCGCCCGCGCGCCGCTCCCGCGCCGAGGCCCCGCTCGCCTCGACGTCCGCGCCCCTGTGCGCGCCTTCCCAACGCGCCACGCATCCCCAAAGCCCGCGCCCGAGACATCTAGTGACCCGCGCCGCCCGTACGCGCCGCGCTCGGTCCGCCGGTCCGTCGGGGGCTCCCGCGCGCGCGCGCCGCCAAGGCCGCTCGCGTACGGCACACCGGTATCGAGGTACCTCGCGTCTTGTCGCAGTGAAGGCGCCCCTTTTCCCTGCCTACAAAACGGCTGCGGTCGGCTTCTCCCCGTGCGCACGCCGTCGACGTCGAGTAGGCGCCCGCCGCGGCCTACTTCGTGCCCACGGTCGGCTTCCCCGGTCTCCGGCGCCTAACCCTTGCCTCCCTACTCGCGAAGTCGCGCCGCGCCCCCCCCTTGCTGCCCGGCCGAGAGCTCGCCGGAGGTGAGCTCCGGCGGATACCACAAGGTCGTGCCGCGGAGCACCCACGCCGGCAGCCCCTATCCTACAATTGAGCCCCCAAACCGAACCCTAGTGGTCCATAGAACACTCCCCCACCCTCCCCCCGGCCGGAATCCGGTGATCCCCGACCGGAATCGCCGCCGGACCACCACGGCCGCGCCCGGGACCACATTGCAAAACGAAACTTCTTTCCGCGGGCCTCACCGCAAAAGGGTAACTCAAATAGTAATTGTGATTTGGCTGATTCTTGTAAATTACGTAGAAAATCGTAGAAAAATCATAAAAATGCAAGACAAATTTTTTTGAATTCTATGTGAAATATCCTACAACTTTTGTTAGTCTTTCCTGAGCTAGTTCATGATAGTTTTTGCATGAAAAATAGAAATGTGAAAAACATAGATCTGCAATATCTCCAACACTATAAATTCTCTGTGTCCAATTTTTGGATATGTTGTGTGCTAGGTCATGACTAGATCCTATGCCAAAAATTGCACAAAGTTATGATGTAAATCTTTTTATAAAAATGTTTTCCCTTTTCTGCCAGATATGCATAAATGATTTTTCTAGATAATAATATTTAGGTTTTTGTAACCAACTTTTGCACACTCTCTTTTAATTCCAAAACACACCTCTGGTGAATTAATCACAATTTTATAGTTTCCAGAAATATTTATTCTTGAATTATTCTTGATTTGCTTTAAAAATTCATAACTCAAGTTTCATAATAGTTCTAGGTGTATGTGCTGCACTACTAGGCTAGTTTTGGACCATATAACATGTGTGAGAAAGTTAGTATCATTTTATTGAGTAATTATTTTTGTGTGCATTTATCTCGTCCTTCTAGCTAGCTTTTGTCTTTTTCAAAAATAATTAATTTATGGCTATCCAAAGCTCGCATGTTTGTCCAGTGGCTTGTTATAGGTGTTTAGAGTGTAACACACCCTTCCACTGAATTTTCTTAATTAATTTCATGAATAAAAGCTATGGAAGCGATTAAAGGCTTAATAGTCATTTAATGGGAAAATTCACCAAACCACCCTTGCTAACTTGTGTGTGGTTGTAAATCGATTTAAAAAGCTAAATGCACCTACCCGCTACTGTTTGTGAATTTAAATTAAATTATTTACATATATATGTACACAGTCACCATCAAAAAGAATATTTAATAAAGAATTGCATATTGTTCCTTTTTGGAAGAGTATGCTAAGTGTATTTCTTATCTAGGTGAATGTGTCCAACTAATACACCCCATGGTTGTCATCTATTGTTTGTGATCAATTAAATTAAAATCATCAAATAAATCTTGCATTTGCATCTTCGTGTAGATCTTCCCGGCGGTAGATATACGCTCGTGCCGGAGGGAGGAGACGAAGGTGCTGATGAAGAGCTGCAGCACGTGTTCGTAGCTCAAGACCTGGACCAAAGTCCAGAAGGGCCCAAGGCCAACCTTGCCAGCGAAGGCAAGCCCCGGATCATTAACTCGTCTTTTAAACTTATGCAATTATGTTTGCTATGATTGTGCATTTACGTTTCAGGAGTTGAATTGAAACCCTAGATGCATGATCCCTAGGTACCTATGCTCTATCACTAGTATGCTAGGTCGATAGCTGCTATGATATAGGACCCGATAGAAGTCGAGTGATGTCCGTCACTCGCGAGAATAGGTTCCTAGATAGGAATCATAAGATCTCCTTAAATGTATTGCTCATGTGGTAAGAGCATGAGATTTGGGCTCCGGTCCGGTGGCTTTCGTGGGCTAAGCTTTTGAACGTAGTAAACATTGGCCGGGTATGGGACCGGTAAGCCTAGTACCTTAATGAGGCGGTGCGGGAACTTACCATTACTACTCTTGAGTAATCACCTACCGCTTTGCAACCGGGAGGTGGGTACATGTGTGAGTCCGGGTGTACTTGGGTGGGACCGTCGGGCATACTCCCCGGGTACTCATGCAAGGAAGGAAGAAGACGGACTCCTACTAAAATTCCCCTGTAATCCTACTAGGACTCGTTCCGTGTAATCCTACTAAGACTCCTGCCTTGTAACCGACTAGGAACCCGCCCCCTGGACTATATAAAGGAGGGCCGGGTACCTAGTCGGGCACCTGATCTCAACCAACATCAAGCGCAGGGCGTCATACTTGATCCCCCAAACAGGACGTAGGGTTCGCCACCTTGGCAGCCCGAACCTATATAAATCTTGTGTCCCGTGTCCTTGCGCATACCTTCGAGTTCTCGGTCTCCCGATCACGATCCCCACCGCACAATCTACTACCTCGGGTATCCCCTTGGTAGGTTTGCCGGTCTAAAACACCGACAGCTGGCGCGCCAGGTAGGGGTGATCATCACCACCGGGAGAATTCGAAGGACCCTCGTCCACAAGATCAATCTACTCGTCGACTCGCCGAGATCCATTGAAGCAAGTCGCCTTGCTCTTGTCAAAGCGGAATCAATTTTCCTACGCCGCTCTTCCGGTTGTGTCGGCACGTCGCGCGGCTCGTCACGCGGCTCGTCGCGCCGCTCGTCGTCGAGTACTCCGCCTCGCGCGGAGCTCGTCGTCGACTACTTCGCCTCCGCCGCACGTGCGGGTGCCTCGGCACGTCGCGCGGCTCGTCACGCGGCTCGTCGCGCCGCTTGTTGTCGACTACTCCGCCTCGCGCAGGCTCGTCGTCGACTACTTCGTCTTCGCCGCGCGTCCGGGTGCATCGACACGTCCCGCGGCTCGTCACGTGGCTCGTCGCGCCGCTCGTCGTCGACTACTCCGCCTCGCGCAGGCTCGTCGTCGACTACTTCGTCTTCCCCGCGCGTCCGGGTGCCTCGGTACGTCACGCGGCTCGTCACGCGGCTCGTCGCGCCGCTCGTCGTCGACTACTCCGCCTCGCACAGGCTCATCGTCGACTACTTCGCCGACGCCGCGCGTCCGGGTGCCCTCGGCACGTCGCGCGGCTCGTCGTCGACTACTCCGCCTCGCGCCGGCTCGTCGTCGACTACTTCGCCTACGTCGCGCGTCGGGTTCCTCGGCACGTCGCGCGGGCTCGTCGTCGACTACTTCGTCTTCGCCGCGCGTCGGGTGCCTCGGCACGTCGCGCGGCTCGTCACGCGGCTCGTCGCGCCGCTCGTTGTCGACTACTCCACCTCACCCGGGCTCGTCGTCGACTACTCTACCGCGCGTCCGGTGCCTCGGCACGTCGCGCGGCTCGTCACGCGGCTCGTCGTGCCGCTCGTCGTCGACTACTCCACGTCACACGGTCGTTTCGTCAACTACTCCGTGCGCCGCGACTTCGTCTTGCGGCCACCGGCTCTACGCCAGCCACGCCGTGGGGCGCGACTACTTGCCTTGCGGCAACACTGGCTCTACCTCGAGTAAGCCGCGCGCCGCCACGACGTCATCTTCCGGTCGCATCGCGTCGACCATTCATCTCGACTAATTTTCCAAACTAGTCGAGAACGGCAGTCACGCCCCCAACAACTAGTCGGAATCAACTCTGACTAGTCAACTTCAACAACAACCGTCGCGGCTCCATCGCCGACCGCCACGACTTCATCATCGGTCCCGCCGGCAGCAACAGCTAAGTCATTTATTTAAATGATTCTTTGTTCTCTTGGCTTGTTCTCCTCATCATGTAGGATTACTTGCCAACTACTCATTTGTGTATGCTTCTCGACGGGTTTTCACGGGAGCTACACTCTGCTGACTACTCTTGGGGCATATCGATCAAGTCACCACGAGTCTACTTCATCAACTCGGGGGCTATCCCTAGGAGGTAGTTTCTAAAGTCCGCTACGCGCGGCAATCTAAAGTCGACTTCTAAAGTCGCATTCTAAAGTCCGCTACGCGTGGCAATCTAAAGTCGACTTCTAAAGTCGCATTCTAAAGTCCGCTACGCGCGGCAACTTAAAGTCGACTCCGGTCGCATCTTCGCCTGCTTCGATGGCATACTACGTGTGTAAGCTTCGATGGAACCTAGCTGTAAGCGGCCCTCGGGTCCTGGCGACGATGGAACCTAGCTGCACGTGGTCTTCATGCTCTGTACCATGGGTCCAAGTACCCTAAGTACTCGCGCTCCGTACCTTGGGTCTGAAATCCATGGCCCAGGTACGCAGGTCGACTCCGGTCGCACCTTCAAGTCCACTGCGGTGGCAACCATACCTTGGGTCTGAAATCCATGGCCTAGGTACACAAGCCGACTCCGGTCGCACCCTCAAGCCGACTCCGGTCGCACCCTCAAGCCCGCTCGCTGCAATCGTACCTTGGGTCCGAAATCCATGGCTCGGTACTCAAGCCCACTCGGTGGCACAAGTCGATGCTAACGGTCGCATCCAAGCCCACTCCGGTGGCACAAGCCGACTTCGGTCGCAATCTTAAGCCCGCTCCGGCGGCAAAACTACTCGTTTTCTGCGATTTTTTATTCACTTTGGCTTTCCGGAAAGTACTTTTTCGTTTTTTGCATCTTAAGTCCACCCCGTGTGGCGCAAAGTCGACTACCGTAGTCGCATCTAAAGTCCGTTCCGCACGGCAATCTAAAGTCGACTTCGGTTCTCAAGTCGCATCTCAAAGTCCGCTCCGCGCGACAACTAAAGTCGACTTCGGTCGCATCTAAAGTCCGCTTCGCGCGGCACAAAGTCGACTTCGGTCGCATCTAAAGTCCGCTTCGCGCGGCACAAAGTCGACTTCGGTTTTCAAGTCGCATTCTAAAGTCCGCCCCACCGGCATCTAAAGTCGACTTCGGTCGCATCTAAAGTCCGCTCGACGGCATGGCTACTTTTCAAGCTACACGGTCGATTACTACTCGGAATGTCCGAAGCTGCGGGGCTCCGCACCAACAACTACTCGACGTGGCTCATATGGCTCTGTTATCTCGGGGGCAACACACTACAAGAGTACTCGAGTGATGGCTTTCGCGAACACTGAAGACCCTTGGATTGATTACCTAATCATTTCAAGGCTCGGGGGCTACTATGCTACACCCATCGTTCAATTTTTTCAAGACAAGATTCGGAATCAAGATTGACCCTCAGCTAGAGTCTGCAACTCAACCTAAGGCTTGGGGGCTACTCCATATGGAGTGCGATTTTGCAATCGCACTTCCATATAATCTCGACTTCAAGACAGATGAGCTGGACCACCTTCCAGCCTCGTGGCAGTTCAAGTACTATTGAAGACTTCTCCAAGCAGTACTCGAGGACGCTCAAGAACTACTCGCAGAGGCTTCAAGACTACTCGAACTACTACACTCGACTACAATGTGCTCGGGGGCTTGTCGGGCATACTCCCCGGGTACTCATGCAAGGAAGGAAGAAGACGGACTCCTATTAGAATTCCCCTGTAATCCTACTAGGACTCGTTCCGTGTAATCCTACTAGGACTCCTGCCTTGTAACCGACTAGGAACCCGCCCCCTGGACTATATAAAGGAGGGCCGGGTACCTAGCCGGGCACCTGATCTCAACCAACACCAAGCGCAGGGCGCCATACTTGATCCCCCCAAACAGGACGTAGGGTTCGCCACCTTGGCAGCTCGAACCTGTATAAATCTTGTGTCCTGTGTCCTTGCGCATACCTTCGAGTTATTGGTCTCACGATCACGATCCTCACCGCACAATCTACTACCTCGGGTACCCCCTTGGTAGGTTTGCCGGTCTAAAACAACGACGGGGACATTCCGGATAGCCTTGTACCCGGGATCGTAAGATTCGCTCCCAACCCGAGGATTTTTGGGAACCGCCCGGTCGGTGTCGGCTACGTTGGTGCACCGCTCCGTGTGTTTAGGTCTACCTTGCAAGGTTTAAATCAATCGATTGTCGGCCTCTCACCGTTATCCGAGAGCGCTTAATCAGCGGCCATGATATCCCATAATGATGGAACTTGGTGAATATTATTGTATGAATTAATTGCTTGTACAATTCTTCATTGAGTTAGTTGGCAAGAAATGATAACCAACTAGAACTTGTGCTAAAATAATGAAAGTAAGGACATACTCGTTGTTGCTTTTCAAGCAAAAGAACTCCACCGGCCAAAAAGCCTCTCATGTCTAGAGTTTGGTGATGTAGTTATCACCCGACGGCTAAGTCTTCTTGAGTATTAGTATACTCGGCCTTGCTTTAAAAATTTTTTTGCGGGTGTTGTTTGGCCTGGTGAGATTCCACCCAGCGGGAGCCGGAATGGGTGGAAGGGGACGAGTGATGACATCACGGATGGCCTCGTGATGTGTATCGTCTCGCTAGTTTATTTACTTCCGCCGTTTCCGAACTCTAAACCTTTACTTCTGTCATGAACAATGATTTGTAATAATGTGGATCTAATCCGTGTTGTACTACGGACTCGCCTTCGTGTGAGTTTTAATGCATGTGTCGATCCTCTCGTATGATTTTCAAGTGATTTACGGGCGTTAACCGGCAACTAACGACAGGATGATACTTTACTATTGCTTAACGACCAAAGTGGATCGGTCTTAGGCGATAGTACGGTATTTTCTGGGCGGGTTGTCACGGATATGGAGAAGGTGCGCACCGTGGCGTCGGACCGGGAGGCGGAGGTGGGGGATCGTCCGGTCCGAGAACCGGGAGCTCCACACGTAGCTCCGGAGGCGCGAGCCCGGCGGAGCGGGCCGAGGAGAGGGCGCGGACGGCGGCGAGCGAAGGCCAAGGAGGCCGACGAGCCGAAGGTCGCCCTCGACGCCAAGGTCGCCGCGCTCGCCACCGCGGAGGACCGGCTCCGGCAAGAGCGTGCCGCCCGCCGTGGGGCCGAGGGGCGGCTCCGGCGAGGAGCGGACCGCTCTCGCCGATGCCGGTCGGCGCTCGAGCGGGGAGCGCGCCGCTCGTGAGACGCGCGCGCGAGTCGGCGGGCCGAGTGGGGACGCCGACGTCTCAAGGCTCGACGGGGAGCCGATAGCCCTCGGCATCGCGAACGCGGATCGAGAGCCGTCCCTCAAGGAGCGAGGGCGCTACCGTCGTCGACTGCGGCAAGCGGTGGAGGCCGAGCGCCGCGCTCTCGAGGTGGAGAAGAAGCGAGGTTGAAGGTAGGTCGCCGTTTCGTTTTTTGTTTCGGCCGATCTTTCCTTCGAGGGTTCGTTCCCCCTTCGATTTCTTTCGTTGGTGACGTTCGGCTTGCGCACCGCGCCGGGGCGCGTTACCGACCGTGCCGAGGCGCTGCGGAGCCTCCTACAACTCCTCCGAGCGGAGCCGGGTGGAGCCGTGTGCCGCGGCCCTCGAAGCCGCCGAGCCGTCGAAGAGGGCGAGGCGCAAGCCGAAAGCTCGTTGGCCGGCCGCGCGCGCCCTCGGCGGGCATGTCTCTGGGCGCATGCACCGCGCTCTGCGCCTTGGCGTCCAGAAGGCCTTCGGCGTGGTGCGGTCCCACTATGAGGTCAACTTCGAGGCCGTGGTGGAAGGCTACATCGTCCCGGAGGGTGTCGAGAATGAAGCGGCAATGGAGCGCGTGGACGTGCTAGCCGCTGATGCCGCCGAGGCGCTCGCCGAGGCCTTCGAGGAGTTCCGTTTCGGATGCCGGCCGACGCCGATGCTCCTCAAGCACGAAGATCGGCCGGGCGCCGAGCCCTTTTTTATTTGAATGTTAGTATATATGGGCCACGTGGTTATGTAAATAAACAAACATCTTGTTTCAAACACTTGTGGAAGCGTATGGTGTTTGTTATTTTATCGCGCTGTTTTGTTTCTTCCTTTGCCTGAGTAAATTCGAGTTAGGGGAGTTCGATTTTCGCGAGCAGCCTGTTGGGCCGGAGGCAAGAGAGAAGGGTCGTATCCTCGTGGAGGCATAGGCTATCTCTGGCTCGCGCATCCTTTCGCGCTAGGCCATTCGCGCCCGTCCGAATTTTGCTCGAGGCTAAGGTCGAGCCATACTTAGCGCGTGTGGGTTTTTTGCGAGACCATTTTGGGGGGGGGGGGGGTGCCCCCCGTAGTAGCCCCCGAGGCCGACTTGGGTTTCGGGGGAAAGCCGAGTTGCCCTTTTTATTGAATTGTCGCTATTTACATTTGTGCCGCCAAGCGGGGGTGTTGGGCTTTGCGATTTACAACGGAAAAAGCTTGGAAATCCTAGCTAAGGATAGAAACGACGTAGGCGTCGGATGTTCCAAGTGTTGGTGAGTTCCTCACCATCCTTGTTGGCTAGCTTGTACGTGTCGGGCTTGAGCACCTTCACCACGACGTAGGGTCCCTCCCACGGAGGTGATAGCTTGTGGCGTCCTCGGTTGTCTTGGCGTAGCCTTAGGACCAAATCCCCCTCGGCCGAAGTTCCCGCCGGCGCACCTTTCGAGCTTGGTAACGCCTTAGGTAATGCGGTATCTTGCGGAGTGCATCGGGGCCACGAGGCGCGCTTCATCCACTGGTCTAGTGAGTCCTCGCGGGCCCGCTGGTTGGTGTCCTCGTCATAGCCTCGCACCCTGGGTGACCCATATTCTAAATCCGTGGGGAGGACGGCCTCCGCGCCATGGACTAGAAAGAACGGGGTGAACCCGGTGGCTGTGCTTGGGGTGGTCCTTAGGCTCCACACGACCGCAGAGCGGTTCCGGAGCCATTTCCGACCGGACTTGTTCGGTGGTTGAAAATTCTAGGCTTGAGGCCTTGTAGGATCATCTTGTTGGCACACTCTACTTGGCCTTTGGTCCGTGGGTGTGCCACGGCTGCCCAGTCCACACGGATGTGGAACTTATCGCAAAACTCCAGGAATTTCCTGCCCGTGAACTGGGACCCGTTGTCTGTGATGATGGAGTTCGGTACTCCAAAGCGATAGACGATGTCGGTGAAGAACGTCACCGCTTGCTCCGCCCTGAGGTTCGTGATGGGGCGCACCTCCACCCATTTGGAAAATTTGTCAATCGCGACCAACACATGGGTGAAGCCCCCGGGCGCTTTTCGCAAGGGCCCGACGATGTCCAGCCCACACACGGCGAAAGGCCATGTAATGGGGATGGTCTGCAGGACGTGCGCAGGGAGTTTGGATTTTCGGGCGTAGAATTGGCACCCTTCGCAGGTGCGCACGATCTCGCTGGCGTCCGCGACCGCGGTGGGCCGCAGAAGCCCTGGCGGAACGCGTTGCCTACGAGGGTGCGGGGCGCGGCATGGTGGCCGCAGATGCCCGCGTGAATGTCCCCGGAGGAGCTCGCGCCCCTCGAGGATGGGCACGCATCGCTGCAGGGATACACGAGGCGACGCGCTTGTAAAGCTCGCCGTCAACGAGGGCGAAATATTTGGCCATCCTGGCGATGCGCCTGGCCTCGGACCGGTTCGAGGGGAGTTCCCCTCGGTCCATCCAGGCGATGTATTTATCGCGCGCCAGTCCGCCCCGCTGGGAGCTGGCTCGACGTCCATAACTTCGGCCTCGCTGGCGCCGTACCCCTCGAGGAGGGAAAGCACGTACGCCTCGTTCGAGGGGTCCTCGTCCATGGGCTCGCGCCCGCTGGATTCGAGGGAGCCCCGAGGGTTCCGTGTGGTTCGAGGGGTGCGGCTCGAGGGTGACGGACGGTTGGGCGATATCTCGGGCGAAGACGTTCGGGGGGACAAGTGATCCGCCCCGACGCGATCTTGGCAAGCTCGTCCGCCTCCTCGTTGTACCGGCGGGGCACGTGATTGAGCTCGATGCCATAGAACTTGTCCTCAAGGGCGCGCACGGCCTTGCAGTACGCTTCCATCTTGTCGTCGTGGCAGCTCGCATTTTTCATGACTTGGTCGATCACGAGCTGCGAATCCCCCCGTACGTCGAGGCATTTGACGCCTATCTCGATGGTGATCTTGAGGCCGCATAGCAGGGCCTCGTACTCAGCCATGTTGTTCGGCGCGGGGAAATGGAGGCGTACGGCGTACCGCATGTGGTCCCCGAGGGGTGAGACGAAGAGCGGGCCCGCTCTAGCCCCCGTCTTCATCACCGAGCCATCGAAATACGAGTCCGACATTCTGCCCGGATTTGCGGCGGCGGCAACCGCGTGTCCGTCCACTCGGCAATGAAATCGCCAAGATGCGGGACTTGATGGCCTTGCGCGGGGCGTAGGCGAGCGTTTCGCCCATCGCTCCACCGACCACTTGGCGATCCCCGCCCGCCGCGTCCGGATTGCGGATGATCTCTCCAAGTGGAAAGGAGGAAAGCACCGTGGACGGGGTGGGCCTTGAAGTAGTGGCGAAGCTTGTGCCACGCGGGGACCACCGCGTAGAGCAGCCTTCTCGGACTTGGTTTGGTGTCGGACAAGACCTCGCCGATGTAGTACACCGGCCGCCGAACCGGCAAGGCGTGCCCTTCCTCCGTACGCTCCACCACGATTACGGCGCTGACCACCTGGGTAGTCGCAGCCACGTAGAGGTACAGAGGTTCGCAGTCTTGCGGCGGTGTGAGGATTGGGCGTGGGTCAGGGATGCCTTCAGCTTGTCAAGCGCCTCCTGGGCCTCGGCGGTCCAGGAGAAGCGCTCGTGCTTCTTGAGGAGGCGGTAGAGGGGCAAGCCTTTCTCGCCGAGCCGCGAGATGAAGCGGCTCAAGGCGGCGAGGCACCCCAGCACCCTTTGCACCCCTTTGAGGTCCCGAATCGGACCCATTCGCTCGAGGGCCGCAACCTTTTCGGGGTTGGCCTCGATGCCTCGCTGGGAGACGATGTATCCTAGAAGCATGCCCCGCGGCACGCCAAAGACACATTTTTCGAGATTCGGTTTTACCCCCGTTGGCCCGTAGGCGGCCGAACGTGATGCGAGGTCGCTAACCAGGTCGTCCGCCTTCCTGGTTTTCACGACTATGTCGTCCACGTACGCCTCGACGGTTCGCCCGATGTGGTCTCCGAAAACGTGCTGCATGCACCGCCGGTACGTCGCACCGCGTTTCGGAGGCCGACCCGGCATCGTGACGTAGCAATACATCACGAACGGCGTGATGAATGAAGTGATTTTTATTTGGTGGTACCCGAAATAGGCATCAAGGAAACAAAGTAGCTCACACCCGCGGTCGAATCAACAATCCGATCGATACGTGGCAAGGGAAAAGGAACCTTTGGACATGCTTTATTAAGACCGGTGTAGTCTACACACATCCGCCACTTCCCATTCTTTTTCTTTACTAGTACAGGGTTGGCTAGCCACGTAGGGTGGAACACTTCCTTGATGAATCCGGCCTCGAAGAGCTTCCACAGCTCCGCTCCGATCGCCCGCCGTCACTCCTCGTCGAAGCGGCGGAGCCGTTGCTACATGGCTCGGGAGTGAGGTAGGATGTCAAGGGAGTGCTCGGCGACCTCCCTCGGGATGCCTGGCATGTCCGAGGGGCTCCACGCGAAGATGTCGGCGTTGGCGCGGAGGAAGTCGATGAGCACCACTTCCTATTTCGGGTTGAGGGTAAAACCGACCCTCAACGCCTTGCCCTCGGGGGGCAGCGGAGGTCGAGGGGCACTTCCTTGGTCCGCTCCGCGGCCTCGAAGCCGCCGGCGTGCTTGGCGGTGGAGCCGAGGTCCTCATTGACCATCTTCTCCATGTTGGCCACCGCACTTCATCCGGCGCTAGTGCTTCCGCGTGCTCCACGCATTCGACATCGCAAGTCGAAGGCGTGCTCGATGGACGGGCCCACAGTGATGACGCCGTTGGGCCCCGCATCTTCATCTTGAGGTAGGTGTAGTTGGGGACCGCCATGAACTTGTCGTAGCGGGGCCGCCCAAGTATGGCGTGGTACGCGCCCCTAAATCCCACAACCTCGAAGGTGAGCATCTCCTTGCGGTAGTTGCTCGGAGTGCCGAACCAAACAGAGCGTGTCGATCGCCCGAGGGGCCGGACGCGCTTGCCGGTGCGACGCCATGGAACGGCGTCTTGCCGGCCGCAACTCGGTCCAACCCCGATCCCCAGCAGGCGCAGCGTGTGCGCGTAGAGGATATTGAGGCTGCTGCCTCCGTCCATCAGGACCTTCGAGAACCGCGCGTTCCCAATGACCGGGTCGACCACCAGCGAGGTACTGGCCCGGTTGGGGATGCGGTTCGGGTGATCCTCGCGGCTGAAGGTGATGGCATCCTCCGACCAGTCAAGGAAGGAGGGAGGCGCCTTCTCCGCGGCGAGAACCTCGTGCCGCTCCCGCTTGCGCTGGCGGCTCGACATGTTGACGGTCGCCCCCCGAAGATGAGGAACACGTTTTCCACAGCGGGGAAGCCACCAGCGTCACCATCACCCCCGTCCATCTTGGCTTCGGCGTCCTTCGCGGCGGCGCGTCCATAGAACCGCTTGAGCAAGTCGCATTGCTTGAGGGTGTGGTTGACCGGTGTCTTGTGGTAGGGACATGGCTTCTTTAGCATGTCGTCGAAAACCCCCGGACCTCGAGGGGCCGGTCTAGGGCCCCGTCGAGCCGGGTCAACAGCAAGGGCCTCGGCGTCGTCGCCGTCGCGTCCCTCGCTCGCGCGCCTCGCGGCGCGGCTTCTTCCCCTTATTGCCCCGCTTGTCCTTCCGGTGGAGCTCCTTGGACTTGCCGCCCTCGCGCGGCGTGTCGTCCGTGCGCTTGCCCTTCTTGCCGTCGAAGATCGCCCCCCACCGCCTCTTCGCCCGAGGCAAAGCGGGTGGCGATGTCGAACGGCTCGTTCGAGTCGACCGGCGGGCCGCGCCCCAACTCGCGCACGAGGTCCCGCACGTGGTGCCCTCGAGGAAGGCGTGCACAATCTCGGATTGCGCCACGCTCGGGAGCTCCGTGCGCCGCTTGGAGAAGCGCCGTATGAAGTCCCGGAGCGGCTCGCCGGCTTCGGGTGCGGGAGGGCAAGTCCCAGGAGTTCCCAGGGCTCACATACGTGCCCTGGAAGTTGCCAACGAACGTGCGGACCAAGTCATCCCAGTTGTGGATCTGGCTGGTCGGCAGGTGCTCGGCCGTGTCCGCGCCGAGTCGGCGAGGTGCAGGGGGAGGTTGCGGATGATGACTTCGTCGCCGGTGGCTCCACCCGACCGGGCACGCTAGACGCTAGTCGTTAAACCACACGCGGGGGTCCGTCTCCCCGTTATACTTGACGATGGTCGTGGGCCGGCGGAAGCGCCGGCGGAAAGGCCGCCGTGCGGATCTCCCCGCCGAACACGCGGGTTCCGGGGGGGGCTCCGGCGTCGGCGAGCGATCCTCATCGCTATCGTAGCGTCCGCCCCGCCGAGGGTGGTAGCTCGCCGCCGCTCGCGCCTCCGCTTTGCTCGTCCGCCGAGCGTTGATGACGTTGCGGGCATCGCCGTCCCGCGCCCCCGCCCGCGTGTGTCGAGGAGCCGCTCTTTGGCCGGCGTGCGCCCCGGTTGGCGGGGCGCTCCGTTGCTCTACCCGCGTGTACCGAGGGTTCGGACCCCCGCGCGCCCCCATCGTCCCGCGCGTCCCCTGGCCGACGGATGCGGGGCGCCGAGGTCTCGGCCCGCCGGACCCGCCGCTTGCTCGATGAGCGCTCGCGCCTCGCGGTGCAAGTTCCGCGCCTCGGCCGTCGAGGGGGCGGGCATGGCCCGCGGCAGCGCATTGCGGCGGCAATGAGCTTTTGGCTCGCTCGCGGAGGCGTATCCGGGTTGTCGACGTTGAAATCGGCATTAATACGGCCGCGGTCCCGTATGCTCCGCGCTCACGCACGCGTTCGCCGCGCGCGGAGGCTTCCCCCGCCATGGAGGCGCGGAGCAACCGCACCGTCCGCATTCTTCCGCCGCCTTGGCCTCGAGCTCACGTGCTTGGGCCGCCGCGCGTTGATATCGGCCCCTCGTTGGGGGTGAAGGAGCAGGGGCGCTTGGCCCCTCGCCCGGCACAAAGCGGTCCCTAGAGCGGGGCGGAACCTCTCCGTCGCCGGCGCCGTTGCGCCGGTGGCGTTCGCTGGGTCGTTGGTGATGATGACGCAAAGATTCCCGCGCAGGTCGTAGCTCCCGGCGTTGGAGTCGTCGGGAGCAGGCCGAACCGTAGTCCGTGGCGTCGAGGAATCGCCTGAACATTACTGGGTCCGGCACGTCGGAGAAGTCCCACTCCGCGTACCCATGCGCGGTGGCGGGTGGCAGCGCGTCGAGAGAGCCTAGGGACGACTCGTCGCCGGGCCGAGGCGCTAGGTTCCCCGGCAACAATGACGTGGCGGCCGGGGGGGAACCCCGCGCATCATGGCGCCGGCGTTGGCGTTGGCGGTGTAGGCCGCCGTGGCGCGCGCGCGCACCGATGGGGAAGCGCGGCACGGAGACCGAGCGCTCCCCCCGCCGGGGCGGTCGTCGTCGTGCCGACGGGCGCGCCGCGTAGTGAGGCGACGCGCGCGTGCCGCCGCTCCGACCGCGCTTGGTGCGAGCGCCGGCCGAGCGGCGGCGGCGCCGTGACGCCGACGGGCCGCGCAGCGTCCGTGCCGGCGGGCGTTGGCGTCGCGGCGACTCGTGCGGCGGCGGGCGACCGGGCGGACCCGCCTGGCGCCGCGCACGGAGTTCCTCACGGTTGGTGAGGCGCATCGGTAGCCGTTCCCCGTGGCCTCGAAAGTTCGTGCCCCCGAACCGGATTTCGTACCCGGCGGGGGAGGGGGTCCGAGCCGCCCATGGAGTAACGCGTGCCGCGGTACTCGGTGCGAATCACCATGGAGGGGAGTCGGTGACAAGTTGACCTTCGCCGCTCGCGAGCCCCACGGTGGGCGCCAACCGTTCGGTGCGAAATGTAGTCCCGACACTAACTAGTAGTAAGCGCCAAGGTCCGTCCCTCGATGGTCGGTGCTAAGCAACTAAAGACACTTGGTTTATCCTGGTTCCGGCCGGGGTCGTACGTCCGGCGAGAGGCGTGCTCGCGTACTATATTGCTTTGCACCGGGGTGCCCGTAGTGGGGCGGCTACAAGCAAGGTGGGAGAGGAGGCGCGGCCTCCAAGTCCCCGGTGGAGTGATCGAAGTGAGTTCGGATGTTGTGGGAGAATTGAGGAGTGTGTGCTTGATGTCGTTTCGGATGTTCATGTCCTCCGTCCCCTCGCGGCGAGGGGGATTCACCTTCCTTTTATAGACCAAGGAGGGGGTGAATTACGTGCATGCCGCATTGTTTAGCTACACGGGGGAAGTATGGCGTGCCGCGCGCGGAGTTGGCGGTCGTCTTGATGGTCCTCGCCACGATCTTGTCATCATGGCGTGTCCTGTACCCGAACAGTGGCAGCTTCGAGGGTAGGGGCGTAGTGGTTGACCGTGGCGTCTTCGGCACGAGCTCGAGGAAGCCGTTGACGGCGATCCGTACGGGATACAGTGGCAGGCGTGGCGGCGTCCCGTCCCCGCGTGCCTCACAGCGCCGGAGTGGTTGTAACGGAGTGCCGGCGTGGTGCCGCGAGCACGGGGGCGGCCGCACGAGACCAACAAGTGGCGGGGATGGCGTCCCGCCGGCCTAGCGTCATGATTCGGTCCGCGGAGTTCACGAGAAAGTGGTTCGAGGGTGTGGCCGGCCCCCCTTCGAGGGCGCGGCGTGTTAGCCGTACGGGAGTAGGCGGTGCGGTGCCACGGAGCTGACACCGGCCATGTCGCACGCCCCCCCACGGTGGCGGGGATGGGTTCCCCCTAGGGAGTTGGCGTAACAATGATGGGGCGTGATTCACGGGCGCATGATGGCGCCGCTCCGCCGTGTCGAGCATTAAATGTCCGTACCCGAGTGCGGAAACGGGCGTGCGTGTGAGGGAGCCTCGAGCGAGGCGGAACCCGCTCGAGGGTGTCGTGAGCCCTCGAGCGAGGCGGAACCCGCTCGAGGGAGGCGTGAACCCTCGAGCGGGGGCGGAACCTCGCTCGAGAGGGCCTTTTGGTGGGCCACTCCGGTGGGCCGCGGGGACCACCGCGGTGTGGGCCGTGCCCCGTCCGTGCGCTTAGGTGAGAAGTGTTTTGTTTTGGTTTTTTGCGGGTTTTAATCGGGATTCCCCCGGTTTTTTTAGGGGACCCTCGGGGGCGTCCCCGACAGTGCGCGACCGGCGGGCTCGGTGGCCGTAGCAAGGGGGCGCGCGCGAGCAGGGCAGTGCAAGGAACGCGGCCGGCGGAGCTTGGCGGTCCGGCGTGTTGCTCCCCTCGCTCGCTCCCCTCACCCCCGGCGCGCGGTGGCTTCCTTGGGCGCGCGACGGCCAGGAAGGCCGTGGCGCAACAATCCGGGGTGGCGGCGGCGGTGTGATTTCCAAGACGTCCGGGCGGACCGGCTCGGAGGCGCGGCGGGCGGGTCGCCGTCCCCAGGCGCGGTGGGCAACGGCGCGGCCCGGCCGCCATCCCAGGCAAGGAATCCAGCCCCTCAGCGATTCTTGGACTGCAGGTTGATTTTGGTAAAGAAGTTGGGTGTTTTGGCAAAATGGCAGATATTTGCCCAATCTGCCCCGTCCGCACGGCCGATCCTACGGTTGAGAAAGGCAGGTGACGTGGCCCGACTCCCGGCCCTTGGTATTTGCCCCGTTTCTTAAAGTAAAGATTGGATAAAATTATGAAAAATTGCAGCTCAATTTCCATTTTTTATAATTAATGATAAATTTATAAGAAAATACCTAACAGCATGATGAATCTAATATACTTTTTTGAAAGGATGAATCCTATATAGTTATTTAATTTCATGAGTGTGGTTACTTTTTTGTATAATTAAATCGGTAAAATTTGAAAGTACTTTGACTTAGAATAAAACAAAAAATATTATTCCTCATTTTTAGGCGGTTCAAGTGAGCTTTATGGCAAGGCAAGGTACACCAATTTATGAATAACACTTTTCCCCAATTCCACTAGCGATTAGACTCAACGAGACCACGTATCATATCTTGATCGGACATTGTTATATATCATGATAAGTCAGTGAGAACCTAGTTTTGATTGAATCCGTTAGGGGGAAAAAAAGAAATCACACTATAGATATTTGTTAGCACAAGGTCAAGATGTAAAAAAAGCAGCTAAACCGAGGATTTGTGCATAGATCATAGATGGTGGAGCTACGACATAAAAAAAAGACATAATATGTTCAACGCAAAACTGGAAAATGCAAATGCATGAGTTCGTCTGAAGCTCGATCTCCTTGCGCTCCCTCTGTCCTGGAATGACTGTCATTTCCACTTCTCGAGGAACAATTTTGATTAAATATATATAAAAATATATTAATATTTATCTAGTTTTTTAACAAAATAATTTATTGCACGTATTTTTTACAAATTCGGTTAAACTTGTGACATAAACACCAACGGTGACTATCGTTTTGAGACGGAGGGAGTATGTTTGAAAACAAACTCCGCCCCCATGACCTTATCTCCCTTTGAAGCTCTGATGAGAAAATTCACATAATTGATTTTGAAATATAGTGTACGTTCGCAAGGTTGTTAAGGTTATTTAGGTCAGCTGACGCGAGTTCCTTAGGTCACCTTGCTAGTACTGATTAATTGGGTGGTTAAAGATTTATTCTCGTGTTCCTTTCAGAAATTATGCTTTGAAAGAGACTCCGTGGTGAAAGTTCCTTAGGTCACCTCGTTAGTACTGATTAATTGGGTGGTTACTTATATGAGTTGAAAGAGACTCCGTGGTGAAAGTTTTCTAGAATGCTAGAAGGATGTTGAAAGCCCTTACAGAAGTACTATGAAAACTCTGAACGTGTCAGCAAACTATTCGGAGCTTCAATCGTACTCTCTTGCAAAGTGATCGAACTTTCAGTCACATTCTCATAATGCGGTCTCCCTTCAGAATCACACTTGAGTAGCCTGTATACGAGTGAAAGAGGGAGATTGGGAGAAGAACAAATCATATGGACAGTAGCCTGTATTCAGTTCAGAGATAAAAAAATACAAATGAAAAAGGAATAATGCCTCAATCCTGGCTCGTGGCAGGGCACGGTGCTGCTAATCATTGTCCTTCCCCTTCTCAGTCCCAGCCAAAGCAACTACTGCTAGTATAATACTGTAACAAAGCACCTTATACGCGGCGACCCTCTCAGCCACCAGCCAATAGTACTGGTCTCTCAGAACAAATCAACCACCAGCAATCAACCACCAGTATTTTTCTCTCAGAACAAACCAGCACTAGCCATCAGCCACCAGCCAAACGAACATACTGCATGCCTCCTCTAGCACCTAGAAATGCAGCTAGTTTTTTTTCCATAAGGCCGCTTGTTGATGCAATCATTTGGATCCCACCAACCAAAAAATTTGCACCTGCACACAGTTATTTCAGGTTTAGCGCGCACGTAAGAATCGTGCATGCTATGCTATGCCACTGCCAGTGCATGTTCTCATGAAGCATCGCCACTGTTGCGCCTGCCCAGCACTCTACTGTCGCACAGATGCAGCCTATAGCAACTCCATGTACCAGGCTCTCTTCGCTATGGCTTCTTACACAGTATTTATCTCTTAAAATGAAGCAGTTGTACAAATCAGTTTGTGGTACTTATTTTTTTCAGAAAAAAATCCGCCATACAAATCAGCGGAGATCTGCTGAACAACCTCTAGTTTATTTATTTCCAGAGAAAAGAATTATTCTGTTTTTTTGCATAAGTTATGCATCAAACATTTTTTATTACAGTAATATCATCCGACTAATTGTGAATGAACAGAGAGCAATACCAACAAATGATAGGATGAAGCCAATTACAAGCATCTGTGTTTGACGCAAACTTACATAACCACAGTCTCCGACATGCAACATGTCTGCTTCAAACTCGATTACTCGACCTGTCTTCCAGGTACCTTAATCATTTGCAGTTTACCCTATGTAGTTTCGCAATTCACTGTGGCTGAGCGTATCCTTCTTTACCCAGCCGCGCGCGTCACTGCATCAGGGGGTGGTGATCTCATCACCCGCGTAGGAACAGAAGATAACGCAGGGATCGCCAAAGTAACAGCCTTATTACTGCAGGCAATCAGTCACAAGGAGCGCCTGAATCAACAGGGTACTATTCCCTAATAAGACTGAGAGTGAAATCCGCATGGCTAGCAGACCAATAGATAATTAATCACCCGTGATTGATTTACTGTTTTACTGCCTCCTCGAACCCGATCGATCGGGCTGCAGCTGCAGGTAGATGACGTACGGCCGGGGAGGTGTATGATCGGTTGATTCAGTTCATCAGGGCATGCGCACAGGTGAGGACGTTCGCCCGCCCCGTGCCGCAGCGCAGCAGCGTAGTGCAGTGCAGTCGAGGCCCCTCCCTCTCGTCTCCTCTCTCTCTCTCTCTCTAGCCATCATCCTTGTGCCTCGCAGTTCAGCGCTGCTGCAGTGCTGCGGATTGCATCCAACGGGGACAGTAAATGTGCATTCAACTGCTCGCCAACCCAGCAGGGCCACCGGCCGGGGGGCGAGCGAGAGCGATCACCGCGTGCACTGGGAATGGACATGGAACGGCGTCTGTGACTGAGAGGTCTCCGTTTGCGTTCTCACCTCACTGTTCACTCCACCAGGGTTCCAGTTTCCATAAGCCCATCATCAAACTCTGAAGAAAGAGAAAGACGAACGAAGAGGTCACACACCCACCGGCCACCGCGCTTTCCTTCGACAAAATTGGGCCTGAAGCCCTGAACAGAGCTACAGGTTCCCTTTGCTTTCTGAACTCGTAGTAGCTTGGAAAGGCTATCGTCTCTGCTGAACTCGTAGAGACTCCATGCAAAGCAGTAGCCTGTGCCCCATATCTACAGCGAAGAAGCAAAGCATCACAAACCTGCTGCCACCACTACGAGTCTACAGTACAGCAGCTACTGCTTTGCTTTTGCATTGCAAGCCTGTTCTGTGTGAAATGCGTCATGTTGTATCGCTGACAGCAGGGTCTCTCTTCCTCCTGCTCCTACCACATTGAACTCTGTCTGCAGTGTTTCTGGAAAGAAATCAAGCCTGTGAGGAGCACGGGCAGTTGGACACGAGTAGTGGGGGCTTGGAGTATTGGAAAACGATTAGACCCTAAAAACATATATAACTGTTCAAGTTATATACATAAAAAACTCTGAGAGGCTGTAAACAGCTGTTGCTTTTGAGAGCCTTGCAGCAGTGACCGAATCCCCCGAGCACCGGCGACATCAGCTCAGCTCACATGCCCAAAGGGAATCCGGTTGGAACGGCCACTTTGTTTTGCAGATGAGACAAGCGGGCGCCCTGTTTTGCAATGACGCTTTACACTGTGCAATCACGCGGCAAAAAATGGCGGGGCAGGCAGATCGGCGAGCAACAAGTCATGAGACGGGTGAGTAAAAAATGGCGCATGGGCGGCGACCATGAGGAGTGTTCATGTTCATCCATCGCATTCGCAGCACAGGCGGCGGTCACAACTCAGAAGACTTTTCCAACGACAAGCATCTCTGAGTAGACAAGTTGAATTAGCATCACTAGTTGGTATGTCCAAAGTTAACTGTAAACTATTTAAAAGTTGCTGCTGGTGGGACCTCAGCTGTTGAAAAGCTTTTTGGTGCTCTGTGCTGATAGAATATGAATATCTGAGACCTTGTTTGGTTCCCATAAGTAGGGTGATTTATAAGTCACCCGACTTATAAGTCACGCCACTTTAAGTCGGTCCTGTTTGGTTACAGTGACTTATAAGTTAGTGGGCTCACACGGGGTGGTAGAGGAAAAAATGAAAATAAGTCATTTTAAATAGGGGTGGAGCTATTTATGCAAAAGTTGAAGCACTTTAAGTCGGGGTGCGTTTGGTTTCACATGTAACTTATTTTGCACTTTTTTGCACTTTAAGTAACCCTACTTATGGGAACCAAATGGGGCTCGACGCCTGTTCGTTTGGCTTATCAGCCACCAAAAAAAGATTTTCTCTCGTGAACAAACCAACCACCAAAGAACAGCCAAGAAGATCTTTTCTCTCGTAACAAACCAAGACGTACCATCACCACCCAAACGAACAGGCTGTGAGTAGACAAGTTGAATTAGCATCACTGATTGTTTTGGCCGTCTTGTCGTTATCACCTTACATGACATTGCTTTGTTTACTTTTCACTATGATCTCCAGCATACTCCGTATGTCCCAAAGTGCCAAGAGCTCGGAGTTTCAGAATATGCATCGCAGGCTCTGATGATCGTAGCAGGAGCATAGACACTGCAGGTCGGGCTGTTTTTAACAGCACACGTCGATCGGTCTAGCGTAACAACATTTAGTATAAGGAATAGACCAGGCCGAGCTACTTCAAATTAAGGGCTATGCCACCGGCAGGACAGATTCCAGAATAATTGCATTAATGACACTGTGATAAGTTGTAAACAGCACAATGACCATAAACTTTTCGAAATGGATAGAGGCAATTAGTTTAAGGAATATATGCACATCCCAGCAGTAAATTTAAAAAACTGATGATAGCACAGGACAAATAAGAAAAATAGAGTTCCTTCCTTTATACGATGATATTTGACAAGCATGTTAGCATACAACCTCCAAAAATACAGATAGATTATAGAACCTGAGACCTACTCCACTAAACAGCCGTCAGTTCATTGTACATTTGGTCGGTTGGTGAATCAAAAGAAATTCTCAGATAAATCTCTCTCTAGATATCCAGAATTGACCACGTGATCTTGGCTACTAATTCAAACTTATCTCTCATGGCAATTGCCCCTTTAATGCTTCTGCATTTATGTGCTTTGAAAGAAAGTTCATGAGTTTGCATACGTCACATCTCCGTAATGTTCATGTCTGTGCTGTTCTTGTGCAGAATTATCTTCAACACTAACATTAACTGCTAGCTTCAGCTCACTATCCAAATCTACGGCGACCACTGACGACGCAACAGCCACCCATGCAGTCACGCAGATGAACCATCCTTTGATGTCAGAGGCGAAGAAGCAGGCCTATCACACAGCAGAACCACATTATGTTGCTGGCTTGTAAACACAGTCGGCAATCACCACCTTAAGACTATATAACCTTTTGCAGCGCATTTGACCTTAACATCAATAGTTGCCTCCACACCAATACAATGAACTGCATATCTACTGGGCTGTAGATTCGTGGCTTCACAATACGATTATGATAGGGATTCCAGGGTATACAGAGAAAACACCCAACAATGACTTCGCCGTCTTCATCATCGCTATCCTTGTCATTGTTCACAAATTTGATACTATATTCAAATATCACGGGTGCTGATGAAGAGATGCCTCGAACTGGACTGGTTAAAGGCAGATCAGGGGAAAATAAATTGGTTAACCAATGAAATGCGATTAATTTATGCCAAGTAAGCCTATTGGAAGGTTTATAATTGATAGAACATAGCTTGACCAGGACTGAGCATGTCTCGCCATCAACATGTGTGCAGATTAAGAAAGGGAGGAAATTGTTTGGTTTATGCCATGTTGACAGGCTCATGTGAACCACGTCACTGCAACCTCACTAGTTTCAATGATAGTAGCTCAAGAAACTTTTTTGATTAAGAATGACAAAATCAGAATTTAGCTCTAGAAGATCTAAGTGCAGTTACAACACACAAAGTAAATTAGCCATATGTATTCAGTTTTGAAGATCAAACAATACTGAAATTAATGTTCTTTCTCTTAAAATTTCCATACAAATTCACTTACTTATAAGTTATAATAATCAACAGGAAAGCACCCCACCTGTTTCCTAAAAAAATACATATAAATTCATGTAGTGGTTTTTACTTTGAATGACCTATTTGCATCAACAATATGATAGCAAGAAACATGGATGCTATTAGCTCAAGAATTTGCACTAGTCTGGAATGTGGATACTTGAGGGTTGGAAGCCAGGACAGCAATCAGCAGCTGATAGTGGATTTTACTTCCAGGATAGTAGAGATGAAAAATGATCCTTTTTAGTTTTAAACACACAGCAAAACTTCTGATGCCGTAAACTATTTACTTGAGGGTTGGAAGCCAGGAGAGAAATCAGCAGCTGATAGTGGATTTTACTTCCAGGATAGTAGAGATGAAAAATGATCCTTTTAGTTTTAAACCCACAACAAAACTTCTAAACTATTTCATTTGGTAAAATGAATATTTGGGACTATTTCATCTGTCGTCATGATCAGATAAGCTAATTACTATATCACTACTCACCACAACAATAGCCATTTATCGCAACAACCTTTAATCACCACAAAGTGAATATACATTAATAAACGGAAACTTTCTTTCAAAATAAGCAGAAATGGAGCAAGTAAACAAGTTCCAGATCAACTAACCGTCTGATCACATGAGCATCTTCCTGGGATCAGGAAAAGACATAAACAGATAACCTACGTCATCTCGAATTGCCAGAAACCATAAATATTCATTGATTTACCACGCAAGAAATCGCCAGGAAAGTAAAGTGAAAAGAAATGAAGAACTGGTGTTGCCTGACATTAGTATGCACAATGCTGTGTAAAGTGCTTGTTCCTTAGGGGAGCTGAAAAAAATAAAACAGAAAGGTAAACCATGAGATCGAATCAGTTTAGAAACAGTTCGTTGAGAAAATAAATAAAGCGGTATTACTGGGATTGTGTTTCGCATTTGGTAACACTTGTACCTAAAATAGAAGCAACTAGGAGTAGGAGGACGGGGCCAGATATCGACATGATCATATCTATCCTTGTCATCAAGTGTTACATTCACCTCATCAGTTGTTCTGTAGCAATCATCGTTATACCTTTGTTGTTTAGAATTATCCTCTATAAGATATTCTAGAAGAAGAAAACGACCTTAAATCACAGCCAGAAGATGTCAGCAAAGCAGTCAACTAAATCCTTAAAGTCCACACAGGTACAGAACAATTTCGTTTTTTTTTGTAGTCATGAAACTGCAACCTATCGCGTTCTTTTGGAGGCCTATGGTTTTGATTGAAAGAACTGCTGAGTGTGAAAATTAACTGCAATTGATCGTGTTATGAAACCTGAAGCAGAAATATCAGGGAGGCTTGCCAAGGATAGCTCTGTTGGATCCTGTGAACTCCGAGTTCATCCATCCAGTTGTACGGAGTTCCCAGGATGGAGGCCACCTCCTCCTCGCTCTTGGCTGCTGATGGCAGGCATTATGACAAAGATGGTAAAAGCACGCCAAAAAAAAGAATGGAGCTCTGACGGATAAATGATGACATGGATAGAGGAAAAGCATGGCAAAGAATTGAGAGAGGAGCAATCTGAATTTAGCGACGACACCAACCAAGAAACGGGGGCCATATCACATCATCAGGCATTGGGGGCAGACGGACAGCCGGCGAGATGCGCTGCAGCTCCTCGAAAACTTAGGTGCTTCCACGACCTCTCCGCCCCGTCCCGCTGCATCAGAGGATTCGCCTGGGAAGAGAAGGATGATCGGTTACAGAGGGCGGAACCAGAAGCGTGGCAGAAAGATGTGAAGAGGAAGAGGTGAGGAGGTCGCCGCCGCGGCGCCCTGGACGGAATACCGACGGATGAAGGATGAGCGAGCAGTACAACGATGCCTTACGAGAGTTCCATTCAATTTGGGCCTGAAATGAGGCCCGATCTGTGCTTTGAAAAGGAAAGAACATATGTATCCGGTGCGGCAGCCCGTCTTGTCGTTTCTTTCTATTTTTCTTCTCCTGTTTTAATCGTTCTAGCTTTATCTCGGGAATGAATGGAAACCAAAGTGCTGCGTTTTAGTTTAGTAAATGAATCAATGGCCTTGTTCCAAGCAATTTTTCTTTTACTTTAAAAAAATCTTCAAAAAAGTACGGAGTAACATCAAGTGTTGCAAAAACCAAAAAATATCCGACCTGCCGGATTCGAACCAGCGACCTAAGGATCACCTGCTCTTACTACAGTCCTCCGCTCTACCAACTGAGCTAAGGTCGGGTTTTTATTTGAAGATGGACTAAAATTTATGTTATAAAATAAATATCACCCTCGATTAGTGGCATAACAATAAGGAAACATCATCGAAACTAGCCCCTTGGTCTTGTTGGGGTACAAGTTCTTCAGATCATGGCGCAAGTTCAATTAACATGGCATCTTGACAAGGATGCTGACATGCTGTCCCAACTTCAAATACCAAGCGTGTCAATTGGTAAGTCAATGAGTTTGCAGAATGCAGATGCACCAATCAATTGTACAAAGCCTGCTTGTGAATTGCCGCTCAGGATCGATGGGATTACTATTTCTGGCCCATGGGATTTGGGGAAGCTAAAACTGAGTATTGGACAGTATACTTCCACCAGGAACTGAAAAACAATGCCATTTATTTTCAGTGCAGTGCAGCCATCCTGAAGCGAGCTCATGCTTGGGACTTGGGAGGTCGCAACTCCGGCGCACGGGCGGCACGGCGCACCTGTCTTCCCGGTTTGCCAGCGCTGTTTGTGTCCTCCTCCCCTACACCCGATTCTGGATTTTCTGGTTTCTGATTTTATACGTGTTGTTGATTTCTTTTTCGACACTGCAAGCTAACATCGAAAAAGGTACAGCAAATTTGCTCGCACATGACATGAGGGAACATGCTCGCGGATTTCGCACTTCCCATGACCCCGAATACATTATTTTTCTGACCAAGTCTTATTGTTTATGCTATCTTTCTTCCCCTGTCCCTGGCTGGTACAATGAACACACCATTTTGGCATTTGCACGAGCAGGTGCAGAGCAGCACATGATTTCTCTCGTATGCTCTGCCAAATTTGCAAGATCGATGGCGCATACGGACAGGATGTTCTTGAAAAAATATTTCTTTTTTTTCATTGAACCAATGAAAGAATCCACCATCAACTACTACAAGGTACAGAGACTTTATCTGCGTGGAACACTCTCCACATCAACACCACCACCCTCGCAAAACCACTAGCCACGCCACGAAATCTACCCTACCCCAAGGTGGCGCACGACGACGTGTCCGGGTCCACGAGCGCCGGGACCAGGTACTTCCTCCCGTGGGCCCCGTTGGCATTGAAGCTGGCACCGGTGGCCTGGTCCACCAGCAGCGACCCCGCGTAGCCGGGGTACGCGCCCTTGCCGTACACGCCGGCGCACGCCGTGGCGGCCTCCAGCGGCGCGTCGGCGGAGCCCTCCTGGTAGAAGCCGTTGCCGAACGGGTTGGTCACCGTGCCGACGATCATGGACGCCAGCGAGATCACCATCCCGTCGGCGCCGACGTCGCCGTTGGGCGGGGTGAGCGGCGCCGCCTGCGGGCCGTACACGGGCTGGTGGAACGGCCACGCGCACTGGCCGGGGCACTGCGACGCCGGGTTGCCGACCCACACGTAGGCGAACCGGCCGGAGCGGGACCGCCGGGACGCGCCGTGGGTGCCGCACCGGGACATGCAGAACCCGTCGACGGCGACGTCGTCGGCGGTGAGCACCACGTTGATGGCGCGGCTCGGGGCGCCCTTGGCGGCGAGCCTGAGGAGGTCCGCGTCCGTGAGGCGCTTGCCGAGGGAGTAGGACGAGTCGAGGACGTGGGAGCCGACGCGCAGCGACGGGAACCGCGCCTTGGAGTTGGCGTAGTACTTGCGCGCCGTCTTGAACCAGGTGGCGACCGACGGCTCCGGCTGCTGCCCCGCCGCCGCCGCCGCTGGGGCCGCGGAGAGCGACGAGACGAAGTCGGTGATGACCGCGCGCTGCGGCGCGGAGAAGTTGCCGTACCAGATGAAGTTGACCGCGATGCGGCCCGACAGGAGCGCGCCCCTGTGGTACTTCATGGTGATGGCCGGCTCCTGCACGAGCGCGGTGAGACGCCTCCCGGCGAGGCAGGCCTGGAACATCAGCGCCAACGCCAGGAGCGTCGCCGCTAGAGACGCGGTGGAGCAAGCCATTGGTGGTGTGTGTGGTGGTGGTGGCTCCAACCCCAAACGAAACTTCTAGTTCTACTGGAGCTGTGTGGGGTGTTCTTGGATTGGTGATTGTCAGAGCAGGGTGGTTCTTCTTGCTTGGTGCTGGAGGATTTGCGATGGATTGGGCGGCGAGCGAGCGGGGGTTTTATAGAGGCCACGAGCTGGCGAAGTGTGGGAGCGAGACAGTGAAGTGTGGAGGGGGCAGGCACTAGCGCGTGACGTATGAGCGGGGAGGGCACTTTCTTTCTCGGCCAAAAGTAAAGAGGGCGTCCTTGGCCGGGCTGCCCGAACGGTCACTGACAGCTGGCTTTGGCGTGCCCCTGCTCGATCCCAGCTGTAGTGAAGCAGCCACTTTACCGATTTGCCCCCGGCAGTCGCCGCCTCGGATGCCGCTGCGTCAAGGCTGGAAAACCAGGGGCAAGTTGGGCATTGCGGGGTGAACGGGCAAAGTGGGGACTGCGGCCTGCGGGGGTGGGTAAAAGCGGGTTGGTTTCTCGATGTGCTTGAAATTGTAGGCAGCGGGACGCCGGGATACGAACGTTGGGGGGACGCTGGTCAGTGACACAGTGGTGGGCCACTGGGCCGGGCCCCGTGTGGTTTCGAACGTTGGCTTGGCGGGTCACTGGTTTGATGGGCCCCTGGCTCCCGTCTTCAAGAGGTGTGTGCTGTGAACAGAGCAGCAGCAGAGACCAGAGAGTGAGTACTCGAACAGTTGTTGCGCACTGCTCGGCACGATCCAGTCACAACAGCCTCGCCGGTGGCCTCAGGGCTAGGCCATTCCTCATCCGCGTAACTTGCCAGCAAGGCCGGTGCTGGCCTGTATAGCAGTATGGGTAAGTGACGACGAATGGGGTTGCGAGAGGACGGGAGAAGAAGCTGGTGTGCACGGAGATGGCATGGGAGATGGGGGGGAGCAGCGACCGATCCTACCATGCTCCCATCGACACGGCGGCAAACCGTGGGGGGACGGGACCCCGCTTCGATCCCAAATCTCCGTGGCCAATTTGTAGAGCCAAGTGGTACCCCGCCGGATCGTCCTGCCATTACAGCCATGATCCCAGCAGGCCGGCGCTAAGGGCGAGCACCAACCGCATCGTCATGGAACCGTACATAACTGACCATGGCTGATGGCTCCAATGCATGCAAAGCTGTGAGCTAACAGACGGTCACTGTGGGGTTATTATTTGCCGATCGGGGAAGAAGAAGACGCACTCGCATGATCGGATCGGATGGGAATGGGAGGACACCGATGGGTCGGTCGATGCGATCTCTGACGAGGGCGGCCCATCGGCGTACGGCGGCGCGCATAAAGCTAGGTCCCACATGTCACTGACCCACCCCAGTGCTTTCCTGCTCCCCGGATGGCCGGACCTCCTCCCTCCGGTGTGGGCTCGCCTAGAGATCTGCGTACGGCCGCCGGCCAGCTGGTGGTGAAGCGGCTGCAGCCTGTCTGCCTGTGGCGGTGTGGCCCGGGCCCTACGCCCCTATCGCCCTCACGACGCGCTCGTGTCGTGAACGGACTTGCTCATTGCTCGTGTGCCCACCCAGACACCAGTAGCTAGCGGCCGCGGCCGCCAGCCGGCCGGCCGGGCGTGGACACGCGTACACCCACACGCATACACGGCGCCGCGGCGGACGGGAACGAGACGAGACGAGACGAGACGACGCAGAGGCTGTCCTGCCCGTGCCCTTATCCGCCGCGACGGCCGGCCTGGAGGCTGGAGGAGGGCTGGCGGCCGTTGGGTGAGTGGATGACGATGTTGATGAAGGCGCAACCGGAAGGGGGAAAAGAAAAAGGGTTGTGGCATTCTTAAATGCGGCGAGGTAGCTCCGACCATTGATGAGGTAGTATTGATGCGTGCATTTGAACGTGCAGCTATCACGCCAGTGCCGATCCTCTCCGACTCTTTTTGGCGTGTCCTGCCTGCAGCGACCACTTTCTTGGTTCGTTTCGTGAGCGCCAGCTAGCGACCTGCTCTTCCGAGCCGGAAACGGAATGTGAATGCAGAGCTTTTGGATGGATTGGCCGTCGTCTGTTCGTTCGTTGCATGTTCTGGCACGACCGCACGAGTAAAACTTTCCGGCATGTCCGTCCAATGCAGTTCGTCATCGTCGGTAAAAAAAAAAAACTTCACAATACTGGGACTCTGGGAGCCCGCGGCCCACGTAGTAGAAGCATATTACGCACTCACGGCCCGCTAGGGGTTATATTAGATAGTTACAGTAAATAAAGCCCAATAAATAATGCCCGTATTCGGTGAAAAAGGGTTAACAAAAAAGGTGAAAACGCAATCCTGAGCGGGGAGGGAACAAAGCAACTGTCAAAAGGTTAACGGCAAGTACTTCTCGATTCGTCATGAATTTGAATCAAGCAGCAGTTACGTACTGTTACGGCGAGTACTGCTCTACCCCATAACAGCCATGACTAATGACGACGTACTGCCATTTTACAGTCGGGCACAGTCTAGCTAGCAGCGATTTAAGCACAATTTTCAGTACAGAGCAGCTCGCATTCGAAACCTGCAGGTACTGTCTTGTGTCTTGTTACCACCACGAAGTGAAAAACTCTTGTACTGCAGGAGGTACCTCGTCAGTTACCCAGCATCCTTAACCAATTGTCACCGTCAGTTAACATCATCAGTAATTGTAATTCTACCACGAGTAGTAAAGTCTAGTGGTTACCCAACGGATCAACTCATACGGGAAAAAAAATTGCCAGGCGAGGTGGGAGTCGTACTTGCCGAACAGAGTAATGGTAGTAAACCGTAAACGCGTAGAGTGAGTACGGGCAGCTGCTGCTGTTGAACACACGGGTGCACGGCCACAGCTTCCCTGTGGACGCGGCGGGACAGGGGATTTGCTGGTTGCCCAGGCTGTCACCTCGCAGGACGCTCCTAGGGCTCATAAACCCGGCTGCGCCGTGTCCCCCGCGTGTCTCCATTGTTCCTCCTCGCTGGGTCTCATCCTCATGGGCGCCCACTGCACCATGATGTTCATCCTTTTTAGCATGTACTACTTCTAGTCTATTACTCATGCTGATTTGTTGTGAGATAAAAAAAAATATTGGTTGATAACTAATTGATTTGTTCTAAGAGAAAAGTATCAGTGGTTGATAAGTCGGACGAATAAAGGATGGTCAGTTAATTGTTGGGGCCTTGGCAGGATCACGCTTGTTGGATAAGATACGTGTGCATGCGCTAAGCCGCTAATCCTACTGCTCTGGCTAGTGTTGGGGCCTTGGGGGTAGGGTTTTGTTGGGTTGTGAAGCAACCGGGGCGGATAACCATGGGGACGAGAACGAGACACCGCGGTCCGCGGGGCCTTGGATCCTGTGTTCCCCCTTTTTCTTTTGCTCCCACTGGATGCAGGCACTTGAGAGGCCGTGATGAACAGCTGGCCGGGGATTGGTCACTGGTCAGGGACTCAGGGTCACTGCCCGGGACGAAGGTCATGCTTGTAGCACTAGCAGAGATCTCCGTTTCGGCCAATGGTCGCGTAGATGTCCCTAGTATTTTGTATGCGACGGCTTTAGTTTGCAACTTTGCACATTGCACTACTAAATTGTTGTCCCACCAGAAAACAGGGATGGAATTTGGGTTGCTACGACGGATTTCATTATGCTAAAAAGAAGTCTTCAGGTATGTGCGGCTTTTCCCCTCCAGAAAGCATGCATTATTCCTGGCAATTCCAGGGGGGAAACACTAGTCCCATCGGTGCCATGCCATTGCACAGCACCACTGCTGATCTAGGCATGTTCTTTGGCTTCTCTTGAGATTCACAGTGGCAACCTTTGGAAAAACAAGCTTAAAACTGTCGAGGCTCCCTCTGATCATCACAGGGCACAACCTGGTATCGAGTCGATAGCAATCTGAGGCCAGTGAGTGCTACTTGTCAACACGCCTTGACGAGCGTCCAGGAGGAAAACAATGGCTTCGCTGCCTTCCTGCATGGATGCATGGTGGCTGGCTGGCGTGGAAGCGACAACGCAATCGGCGTCGCCCTCGGGTCCAAACGCTTCCAGCTGCCCCCCACCCAGTCAACTTCAGAGCTACGGATATGGCCCGGGAAGGATACGCGAAGCACCCCGGCACGGCCTGCAATTCGCACCTATAAATACCCAATCCCGTCACTGTTCGAAAATCACACACGAAATTCTAGCACGCAGAAAGCTAGTCGTCGCCAATTTCACCCTGAGAAATGGCATCGCCTCGCAGCAGCAGCAGCGTCAGCGTCAGCGTACGCGTTCGGCACGGCACGAGCCACGTCGCACTTGCGCTGATCTCCGTGCTGCTCCTGAGCTCGGCAGGCCTCTCCGCCGCGGGCGCCAGCAGGAGGCTGCTGTATCTGTACAAGCCGCCGGCCAGCGCGCGCCTCACGTACCACGACGGCGCCGTGCTGCAGGGCCGCATCCCGGTTTCCATCATCTGGTACGGCCGCTTCACGCCGTCGCAGAAGGCCGTGGTCACCGGCTTCCTCCAGTCCCTCACCCCGGCCTCGCAGGCGCCGACCCCGTCCGTTTCGCAGTGGTGGAACACCATCAATCGGCTCTACCTGTCCAAGGCGCGGGGCGGCAACGGCGCAGCGCAGGTGGCGCTCGCCGGCCAGGTCGCCGACGAAGGGTGCTCGCTGGGGAAGCGCCTGACGCTGGCCCAGCTCCCGAAGCTGGCGGCGCGCGCCAGGCCGAGGAAGGGCGGGATCGCGCTGGTGCTCACCGCGCAGGACGTGGCCGTGGACGGCTTCTGCATGAGCCGCTGCGGCCTGCACGGGTCGGATGCCAAGGCCGGGACGGCGTACGCCTGGGTTGGCAACGCCGCCACGCAGTGCCCCGGCCAGTGCGCGTGGCCGTTCCACCAGCCGGTGTACGGGCCCCAGGCGCCGGCGCTCGTGCCGCCCAGCGGCGACGTCGGCATGGACGGCATGGTGATCAACATCGCCAGCATGGTCGCGGGCGCGGTGACCAACCCGTTCCTGAACGGGTTCTACCAGGGCGATAAGGACGCGCCGCTGGAGGCCGCCACCGCCTGCACCGGGGTCTACGGGAGCGGTGCGTACCCCGGTTTCGCCGGCAACCTGGCCGTGGACCGCACGACGGGGGCGAGCTACAACGCCAATGGCGAGCACGGGAGGAAGTTCCTTCTTCCCGCGCTGTTCGACCCGGCAACGTCTAAGTGTTCTACTTTGGTGTAACCGCGAACTGGCGAAGGAACAAATCCTGTAAGAATTATGTACTGTACTGTATATATGCGAGTGAAAGGAAGTGTGCGGTAGCAAATATAGGGTTAAATTTGTTGCATATGAACAGTGGGAAGTTTTGAAGTATCAATTGCTTATCGGGGAAACTGTGCCACGTGCGAGACTAGGAAACAAGAACAAAGCTAGGATTTTTAAATCATGCTGCGAAGTAAATAAATGTAAATAAAAATGAATAATGTGAGGACCTTCCGAGAATGGTAATTTTAAATCAACTTTCGTCAGGTCTGTTTGGTGAAATTTTTAGATCCTAAAACAAGTCATGTTAGAAGGACTAAACGTAGACTAATCGGTAGTAATTATAAAACTAATTACACGGATGGACAGAAAATGACGAGAAAAATTCGTTAAGCCTACATTAAATATTGTTTTCTGTAACACGATATTGTCTAATCATGACATACTCCCTCCACTTCGGTAAAAGAAATCATTTTGGACAAGATTTGGGTCAAATATTGAAAATATCAATGATGAATAACTTTTAAGTCATTGAGTTTAGAGATGTGAAAATCGTATAAATATATTTATTTTGAAAATCAATTTCATAAAAATACATATATAACTTTTCAATAAATATATACAAAAGAAGTCAAAGTTTAGGACACTTAAATACAACTTTGACTTCTTATTTTTATAAAAATGTTTATTAAGAACTAATATATATATATATATTTATGAAAGTATTTTGCAAGACAAATCGATTCATGTAGTTTTCAGTTTTCCAAACTCAACTTTAAAAGTTATTCATGATTTATATTCTCAATGTTTGACTCAAACCTTGTCCAAAACGACTTCATTTACCAAACTGGTGGCACTTCTAATTATTGTTGTTAGTTTTGATGTGACGAGAATGAATGGATGGAAAAAAAATCTGAACTTAGCAGGGCCTCAGTTGCAGTATCCATGAGAAGAGACCATTTGGACAATTTATCGAATGGAACAGCTGTGTACACTTTTCAAAAGTGTAGATGCTGGAACCGTGTTTCCGTTATCTAATAAAATCTGAATGGACATTGTGTTTTCTCGCTCTCCCAGAGTTGTAACATTGTACAACTTTATTTTACGCTTAATTGGTTAGAGGGCCTGAGGTATGGTCGCAATCATGTGACTTAGGTTCGAATCGTATTGAAGTGAATTATGAAGCTGGTTTTTTTTTTAAAAAAATCCCCTTACCGATGAATTATGGAGTGAATTATTGTACACTTTTTATTTGCCGACAAACAAGGTGTGAGATCAGCAGACACTGTAGATTTCTAATTGATGTGTTTCATGCTTGATTCCATTTTTATATCATAGCTAGTCAACTACTTCCTCCGTCTCAAATTACAATCTATTTTGACTTTTTCTAGATGCATTACGTTTACTACTTATCTAGACATAAATATAGATCTAGATGCATATTAAAAGTTATGATGTATGTCTCTAGATAAATCAAACTAATAGTAATTTGGGACGGGGAGTGTAAGACGCAATAGTATAGGTGCGTTTGCACGGCTGTGGCTGTGGCAGCTTCAGCTGTGACTGTGCTGGTGAAACGGATTGGATGGTGAAGCTGATTAGTTTTAGAGAAACGTTTGACAAAACAACTTCTCCTGACTGTCACATGGATAAGAGGGTGAAATACCTATAATACCCTTCCCTCATTTCTTTTTTTCTATTTCCTTTTCTATTTTCCTTTTTTCTTTCTTCCTATTATTTTTACCTTTTCTCCTCCCCTTCTTCTTTTTTCTCTTTTCATTTCCCCTCACCTTATCCTTATCCCACCGGCCCTGCCCCATCCCCACCATTCGCACACACGGCACGGCGGCACGGCCGTCTTCCTCGCCGATCCGCCGCCCCCTCGGCCGATACGCCGGCCCGTCGCCTCCCCCCACCGGTCCGCCGCCCACCGTCCGCGCGCGCCTCGCCGGCTCCGCCGGCCCGCCTTCTCCGCCGCCGGCTAGGCCGGGCCGCCTCTCCCACCGGGGAGGCGGCCCCCGCTCCCACGACGCCCCTCCACCGCCGCACGCCACCGCCGAGCTCCTCCTCTCGCCCCGAGCTCCTCCAGTGCCTCGTGCCACCGCCGACCGCCTCCTCCTCGCGGGGCCCACCGGGGCAGGCTTGGCAATAGCGAGGGCGAAACCGCTTCGGAGAGCGGGAATCCCGGGAAGCCGGGACGGGATTCGCCATCGAAGCTGTTTCTGGGGACCCTTTGTGAAGCGTCCTCTCATCGGGAGGTGACTAAATGTGACACGAATACCGGTTCCGGGAAGCCGGTAACACATTTATTACAACGGGTGGATCGATCTTTTACATCACGACGACACGAGAGGGCACGGAAGTGCCAACGCCACAAGGAACAACACAAGTGCTAACGACCACACTACAATAGCAAAGGCTTCCAAAGCCTCATCGGAGTACCACACCATGGAAGCTCTCGTGTAGGCCACGGGTACACAAGCACGGTTGGGTGTAGGGCGGCGACCTACTCGACGTCTTCGGGAACGAAATCGGGACCCTCCTGCGAAAAACGAGTTAGTTAAACAAGGCCGAGCACAAACGTACTCAACAAGTTCAACCACACCCACGGAGGGGCTTATAAGCGGATCATGCACATGATATATATAACAAGGAACATGTTAAGGTTTATTTGCAAACTCATTTACTCATGCGGGGGTTCGTTTTCAAAAAGGTTTTCGCAAACCAATTTTATAACCAAAGTGTCTCGGTTGTTTTAAGAAAACCACCGTGGAACTACCGGACTCCCCGTCCGCGGTAGCCCCGGCACACCTTGCCACACACCTTACCCGAAAACAACTCACACCATGATAACATCCCAACCCCAAACACTAGTTTTGTGACCACACCGTGACTCGCCCAATACCGTGGACACGGCTATTCGAATAGGTTTGACACTGCGCGGAGGTTGTTCATCTTTACCCACAAGTAGGGTACCGCCACCCGATCACCTTAGTGTTAGTGCGGATCCTATCAAAGCCGTTACCCACCTTAGCTAACCCTACGAGCCATCACGGAAGCAACCAAGGGGTCATCCCACATAACCAAGGCGTACCTCACACAGAGCGTACCCCTACTCCTTGGTCTCCCGCCGCTCACCCGCACACTAGATGGCAAGTAGATTAACTAGTGGGGTTTATGCTAAGCCGTTGCCACATACAATGGTCAAGTGGTTGTACGATGATTTGGGTCAGGTGAGATGTCACGCAACCCGGTCCATAGCGACAAGATGGACAACTCCCAACATGCTCAACCACACAGGTACGAGCTCAACCATACTCCTGACACACACGTCCATCCCGTCTACCGGTTCTTTACTCATTTTCCGAAATACCCCGGTCCCGTTTTTAAAGCACTCACATATTTTTAAAGCAATCATTTTGGCCAAACGGGGTTCAATCATAGCAATCAAGGGTGGCTATCCTACCAAGTTTTGCGGTAAAACAATTTGTAATTTGTAAAACGGGTATAGGGTTATATTTATAAAACTAGGACGAAAGCATGCATCAAAGGATGAGATTGAACTTGCCGTCTTCGAAGTCCTCGGGGAGTTCGGCTCGGCGTTCGGGATCTCGGGCTCCTGCTCGCGGTACTCGGTTCCAAGCTCGGCTCGGGGTACCCTCCTTCGTTCACTCCGTCTTAAGGGAACAGCCCCCGAGGGTCCCCCAAAAAACCGAGGGAACCCCGCTTAAAACCCGAAAAAACGAAAGTGAAACGCACCTCTTACCTAAACATGCACACAGGGCACGACCCACGCTGTGGTGGCCCTCGCGGCCCACTGGAGTGGCCCAATCAAAGGCCCCCTCGAGCGGGTTCCGCCTCGCTCGAGGGCTAACACCCCCCTCGAGCGGGTTCCCCCTCGCTCGGGGGCTAACACCCCCCTCGAGCGGGTTCCGCCTCGCTCGAGGGCTAACGCCACCTCGGGCGGGTTCGCCTCGCTCGAGGGCTCACGCCACCTCGAGCGGGTTCCGCCTCGCTCGAGGGTCCCTCACAAGTGCACCGGCCCCCCGCACGCGGGTACGAGCATTTAATGCTCGACACGGAGAGTCGCGCCATCACGCGCACGGGAATCACGCCCCCGCGCCGTTCCGCCAACTCCCTAGAAAGAACCCATCCCCGCCCACCGTGGGGAAGCGTGCGACATGGCCGGTGTCGGCTCCGTGACACCGTGCCGCCCACCCCCGTACGGCTAACGCGCCGCGCCCTCGAAGGGGGGCCGGGCCGCACCCCTCGAACCCCCTCTCTCATGACTGCGGGGGTCAAACGGTGACGTCGGGCGGCGGGAGTGCCATCCCCATCAGCGTCGCCCCGCGCGGCCATCCCCGCCCCCGCGGCGCCACGCGGGCGCGCGCTACAACAACTCCGGCGCTGTTGAGCACGCGGGGACGGGACACCACCACGCCTGCCGTTGTACCCTGTACGGATCACCGCCAACGGCTTCCTCGAGCCCGTCTAAGGACGCCCCGGCCAACCACTACGCCTTCACCCTCGAAGCCGCCCCTCGTTCAAGTCACGGACACGCCGCGACGACAAGACCGGGGCAAGGACCGCCGGGACGACCGCCAACTCCCCGACGCCGTACGCCATACCCCCACATGTAGCTAAACAAGTGCGACATGCCGTAAATCGCCCTCTCCTTGGTCTATAAAAGGAAGGTGATCTCCCCTCGGCTCGCGGGGAGAGAGACATCACGGATGCTCCCCGTCTCCCCCACAATATTGGCACTCGCCTCACTCACTCCACTTGGGACTTGGAGACCACGCCTCCTCTCCCGCTTTGCTTGTAGCCGCCCCACTACGGGTATACGTGGGAGTGGATCAACATCCATAATCCAAAGAAGAAAAATCCAATAAGATCCTAAATTATAAAGCTCACATCCAATCCAATCCAATTCACTCACTCAAAATCCAATATCCAACAATATAATCAAACCATCACCAAGGTTGACTACTAAGATAAATCTATATGTGGGACACATGTCCGAGCCGTACCCTAGAATTAAAAACTCGCGTTCACATTAGAAAATTTATGCGGATTTGACCGAAATTTGGTGAGATGCCTTAACATGACGATCACCGCTACTCGGTGCAAATCGGTGAAGCCAAATCTATATGTGGGACCCACGTCCGCAGTCGGACCCTAGAATTAAAAGCTCGCGTTCACACTATAAAATTTTAGCGGATTTGACCGAAATTTGGTGAGATGCTTTAATATAACGATCCGCTACTCGGTGCTAATCGGTGAAGCCAAATCTATATGTGGGACCCACGTCCCGAGCCGGGACCCTAGAATTAAAAGCTCGCGTTCACACTATAAAATTTTAGCGGATTTAATCGAAATTTGGTGAGATGTCTTAATATAACGATCCGCTTACTCGGTGCAAATCGGTGAAGCCAAATCTATATGTGGGACCCACATCCGAGTCGGACCCTAGAATTAAAAACTCGCGTTCACACTATAAAATTTTAGCGGATTTGACCAAAATTTGGTGAGATGCTTTAATATGACAATCCGCTACTTCATGCAAATCGGTGAAGCCAAATCTATATGTGGGACCCACGTCCGAGCCGGATAGTAGAATTAAAAGCTCATGCTTAGACATCCAATACCGATTGGACATCCAATTTAATTTAGCATGTGGACATCCACATCCAAAGTAATCCGGTCCAACGAAGTCCAAAAGGAAAAAAATCCAATTGGATTTGGATTTTCCATAATCCATTACCACGTCTAACTACGGGCACCCGGTGCAAAGCAATACGGTGCCTCGAGCACACCCCTGTTGGACGTACGGCTCCGCGCGGAACTAGGATAAACCCGGTGTCTTTAGTTGCTTAGCACCGACCATCGAGGGACAGACCTCAGCGCTTACTACTAGTTAGTGTCGGGACTACATTCCGCACCGACGCAGGCGCCCACCGTGGGGCACACGTGCGCTGAAGGTCAACCCGTCATCAGCTCCCTCAATGGTGATTCGCACCGAGTACCGCGGTCGGTGTTACTCCATGGGCGCTCGGACCCCCTCCCCCCGCCCGATTCGAAATCCGGTTCGGGGGCACTCGAACTTTTAGGCCACGGGGAACGGCTACGCGATGCGCCTCACCAACCGTGAGGAGCTCCGCGCGCGGCGCCAAGCTAGGTCCGTCCCGGTTGCCGTTGCACGCGTCACCACGACACCAACACCCACCGGCACGGACGCGGGTCCATCGGCACCATGGCGCCGCCGCCGCTCCGGCCGGCGCTCGCGTCGGGCGCGGTCGGAGCGCGGCATGCGCGCGCGCGTCGCCTCACAACGAGACGCGCCCACCGGCGTGACGGTCGCCGCCCGGTGGGGGAGCGCTCCGTCTCGGACCACACTTCCCCATCGGTCCGGGCGGTGCCACGACGGCCTACGTCGCCAACACCAACGCCAACGCCAACGCCAACGCCACGATGCGCGGGGTTCCCCCGGCCGCCACGTCTTGGCCGCCGGGGACCCTAGCACCTCCGCCGACGACGAGTCATCCCTAGGCTCCGTCGATGCACCGCCACCCGCCACCTCGCATGGATACGCGGAGTGGGACTTCTCCGCGTACGGACCCCGGTGATGTTCGGGCGGTTCCTCGACGCCACGGACTGCGGTTCGGCTACTCCGACGACTCCGGCGCTAGGAGCTACGACCCCGCGCGGGGAGTGCTGCGTCGTCATCGCCAACGACCCGGCGAACGCCGCCAACGTGGCGGGTGCGGCGACGGAGAGGTTCCTCCCGCCACGGGGCCCGGATCGCGCCCGGCCGCGGGGCGAGTGCTCCTCCTCCCTCATCACCGACGGGGGGCCGACATCAACGCGCGGCGGCCCGGCGCGCGCGAGCTAGAAGCCAAGGCGGCGGAAGAGTACCGCACGGTGCGGTTTCTTCGTGCCTCTATCGCGGGGGGGGGAAGCCTCGCGCGCGCGCGGCGAACGCGCGCGCGAGGCGGGCGGGCAAGCCCGCGATCGCATTAACACCGACTTCAACGTCGACAATCCGGACACGCCCCCGCGAGCGAGCCAAAAGCTCATCGCCGCCGCGACACCGCGCGTGGGCCATGCCCGCCCCTTCGACACCCGAGGGCGCGGAACCGCACCGCGAGGCGCGGCGCTCATCGAGCAAGCGGCCGTCGAACAGGGCCGAAAGCTCGGCGTTCCGCATCCGCCAATAGGGGAGCGCGCGGGACGATGGGGCGCGCAAGGCCCCGAACCCTCCGTACACGCGGGCGGAGCGGCGTAACGCCCCGCCAACCCGGGACGCACGCCGGCCAAAGAGCGGCTCCTCGACACGCGCGGGCAAGCCCGAGATGGCGACGCCCGCAACATCATCAATGCCCGACGGACAAGCAACGCGAGAGGCACGGGCGGTGGCGAGCTACCACCCTCGGCGGGGTGGACGCTACGACGGCGGGGAAGATCGCTCACCGACGCCGGAGCCCCGGGGAACCCGTGTGTTCGGCGGGGAGATCCGCACGGCGACCTTTCCCCCGGCGCTTCCGCCGGCCCCACGACGATCGTCAAGTACAACGGGGAGACGGATCCCCGTGTATGGCTCAACGACTACCGCCTAGCGTGCCAGCTGGGCGGAGCCACCAGTGACGAGGTCATCATCCGCAACCTCCCCCTGCACCTCGCCGACTCGGCGCGGACGTGGCTCGAGCACCTACACCGCCGGCCCGGATCCACAGCCCCGGGACGACCTGGTCCACACGTTCATGGGAAATTTCCGGGGCACGTACGTGCACCACGGGAACTCACGGGACCGGCGCTCTTGTACCCGGAAGCCGGCGAATCGCTTCGGGACTTCATACGGCGCTTCTCCAAGCGGCGTGCGAGCTTCCAAGCGTGGCGCAATCCGAAATCAAGCACGCCTTCCTCGAGGGCACCACGTGCCGGGACCTCGTGCGTGAGCTCGGGCGCAGCCCGCCGGTCGATTCAAACGAGCTGTTCGACATCGCCACCAGCTTTTCCTCGGGCGAAGAAGCAGTGGGGGCGATCTTCGACGGCAAGAAGGGCAAGCGCGTGGACGACGCGCCCGCGGAGGGCAGCAAGTCCAAGGAGCTCCACCAAAAGAACAAGCGGGGCAAGAAGGGGAAAGAAGCCGCGCGCGGCGCGCGAGCGAGGGCGCGACGACGACGGCGGCGAAGCTCTTCGCGTTGACCCGGCTCGACGGGGCCCTCGGCCAGGCCCCTCGAGGCCGGGGGTTTTCGACGACATCTTTGAAGAAGCCATGTCCCTACCACAAGACACCGATCAACCACACCCTCGAGCAGTGCGACATGCTCAAGCGGTTCTACGGCCGCGCCATCGCGAAGGACGACGAGGCCAAGAAGGACGGGGGTGATGGCGACGCGGCGTCTTCCCGCCGTGGAGAACGTCTTCCTCATCTTCGGGGGGGGGGGGGGCGACCATCGACATGTCCAGCCGCCAGCGCAAGCGGGAGCGGCACGAGGTTCTCACCGCGGAGAAGGCGCCTCCTTCCTTCCTCGATTGGTCGGAGGACGCCATCACCTTCAGCCGCGAGGATCACCCGAACCGCATCCCCAACCGGGTCGGTGCCGCCGGTGGTCAACCCGGTCATCGGGAACGCGCGGTTCTCGGTGGTCCGATGGACGGAGGCGGCGGCCTCAACATCCTCTACGCGCACACACGCGCTGCCGGGGATCGGGTTGGACCGAGTGCCGGCCCGGCACGACGCCGTTCCATGGCGTCGCGCGGAGCAAGCGCGTCCGGCCCCTCGGGGCGGATCGACCTGCCCGTCTGGTTCGGCACGCCGGACAACTACCGCAAGGAGACGCTCACCTTCGAGGTGGTGGGGTTCAGGGGCGCGTACCACGCCATACTCGGGCGGCCCTACTACGCCAAGTTCATGGCGGTCCCCAACTACACCTACCTCAAGATGAAGATGCGGGGCCCAACGGCGTCATCACCGTGGGCTCATCCATCGAGCACGCCTTCGGCGCGACGTCGAGTGCGTGGAGCACGCGAGAGGCCCTAGCACTTTGGACGAAGCGCTGGTGGCCAACATGGAGAAGATGGTCAACGAGGACCTCAGCTCCACCGCCAAGCACGCCAGCAGTTTCGAGGCTGCTGAGCAGACTAAGGAACTGCCCCTCAACCCTGCTACCCCCGAGGGCAAGGCGTTGAGGGTCAGTTCTACCCTCAACCCGAAATAGGAAGCGGTGCTCGTTGACTTCGTCCGTGCCAAGGCCGACATCTTTGCGTGGAGCCCCTCAGACATGCCAGGCATCCCGAGGGAGGTCACCGAGCACTCCCTTGATATCCTACCTCACTCCCACGCCGTGCAGCAACGGCTCCGCCGCTTCGACGAGGAGCGGTGCCGGGCAATCGGAGTGGAGCTGCGGAAGCTCCTCGAGGCCGGGTTCATCAAGGAAGTGTTCCACCCTACTTGGCTTGCTAATCCCGTATTAGTGAAAAAGAAGAATGGGAAGTGGCGGATGTGTGTGGACTATACTAGTCTTCATAAAGCATGTCCTAAAGTTCCTTTTCCTTTGCCGCGTATCGATCGGATTGTTGATTCGACCGCCGGGTGCGAACTTGCTATGCTTTCTTGATGCCTATTCCGGTACCACCAAATAAAAATGAAGGAGTCCGACCAGCTCGCGACTTCGTTCATCACGCCGTTCGGGATGTCTCGCTATGTCACAATGTCGTTCGGCCTCCGAAACGCGGGCGCGACGTACCAACGGTGTATGCAGCACGTCTTCGGAGACCACATCGGGTGAACCGTTCGGGCATACGTGGATGATATAGTCGTAAAAACCGGGGAAGACGAACGACCCGGTTAACGACCTCAACATCACGTTCGGCGCCTTCGGGCCAATGGGGTTAAGTTAAACCCAGAAAAATGTGTCTTTGGCGTGCCGTGGGGTATGCTTTTGGGATACATTGTCTCCCGGCGAGGCATCGAGGCCAACCCCCGAAAAGGTTGCGACCCTCGAGCGGATGAGTCCAATTCGGGACCTCAAGGGGGTCCAAAGGGTGTTGGGATGCCTTGCCGCCATGAGCCGCTTCGTCTCGCGGCTCGGTGAAAAGGGGTTGCCCCTCTACCGGCTCCTCAAGAAGCACGAATGTTTCTCCTGGACCGCGAGGCCCGGGGAGGCGCTTGATAAGGCCGAAGGCGTCCCTTACCCACGCCCCAATCCTCACACCGCCGCAGGACAGCGAGCCTCTGTACCTTTACGTGGCTGCGACTACCCAGGTGGTCAGTGCCGTGATCGTAGTGGAGCGCGCGGAGGAGGGGCACACTTTGCCGGTTCAGCGGCCGGTGTACTACATCAGCGAGGTCTTGTCCGACACCAAGACGTGCTACCCTCAAGTCCAGAAGCTGCTTTACGCAGTGGTTCTCGCGCGGTGCAAGCTCCACCACTACTTCGAGGCTCACCCCGTCACGGTGGTTTCATCTTTCCATTAGGAAAAATCATCCGTAACCCGAATGCAGCGGGCATAATTGCAAAGTGGTCGGTGGACGATGGGTGAAACGCTCGCCTACGCCCCGCGCAAGGCCATCAAGTCCCAAATCTTGGCGATTTCGTAGCCGAGTGGACGGACACGCGGTTGCCGCCGCCACGGATCTAGGCGAGTCTTGGACTGCGTACGCTTCGACGGCTCGGTGATGAAGACGAGGGCGGGCGCGGGTGCGCTCTTCGTATCACCCATCGGGGAGCACATGCGGTACGGCGTGCGCCTTCATTTCCCCGCATCGAACAACATGGCCGAGTACGAGGCCCCGCTTTGCGGCCTCAAGATCGCCATCGAGATAGGCATCAAACACCTCGACGTGCGGGGGGAATCGCGGCTCGCGATCGACCAAGTCATGAAACACGCGAGTTGCCACGACGACAAGATGGAGGCGTGCGCAAGGCCGTGCGGGCCCTCGAGGACAAGTTTTACGACATCGAGCTCAACCACGTGCCCCGATGGTACAACGAGGAGGCGGACGAGCTCGCCAAGATCGCATCGGGGCGGATCACCATCCCCCCGAACGTCTTTGCTCGGGACGTCACCCAACCGTCCGTCACCCTCGAACCGCACACCCCGAACTGCACAGAACTCTCGGGGGCTCCCTCGAATCCAGTTGGTGCAAAGCCCATGGACGAGGACCCCTCGAACAAGGCATACATGCTCTCCCTCCTCAAGGGGTACGGCGCCGGAGAGGCCGAAGCCATGGATGTCGAGCCAGCCCCCAGCAAGGCGGATTGGCGCGACAAGTTCATCGCTTGGATGGACCGAGGGGAACTCCCCTCGGACCGGTCCGAGGCCAGGCACATCGCCAGGATGGCCAAATCCTTTGCCCTCGTCGACGGCGAGCTGTACAAGCGTGCCGCCTCCGGCATCCTGCAGCGATGTGTGCCTATCCCCCAGGGGCGCGAGCTCCTCTGGGACATACACGCGGGCGTGTGCGGCCACCATGCTGCACCCTGCACCCTCGTGGGCAACGCGTTCCGCCAGGGCTTCTACTGGCCCACCGCGGTCGCTGACGCCAGCGAGGTTGTGCGCACCGCGAAGGGTGCCAGTTCTACGCTCGCAAGTCCAACCTCCCCCGCACACGTTCCGCGAGACCATCCCCATCACGTGGCCTTTCTCCGTGTGGGGGCTGGACATTGTCGGGCCCCTGCGGAAGGTGCCCCGGGGCTACACCCACCTGTTGGTCGCAATTGACAAATTCTCCAAGTGGGTGGAGGTGCGCCCCATTACAAATCTCAGGGCGGAGCAAGCGGTGACGTTCTTCACCAACATCGTTTATCGGTTTGGAGTGCCGAATTCCATCATCACCGACAACAGGTCCCAATTCACGGGCAGGAAATTCCTGGAGTTCGCGACAAGTTCCACATCCGCGTGGATTGGGTAGCCGTGGCACACCCACGGACTAACGACCAAGTGGAGCATGCCAATGGCATGATTCTACAAGGTCTCAAGCCCAGAATCTTCGACCAGCGAGCAAGTCTGGTCGAAAATGGCTCCAGGAGCTACCAGCGGCCGTATGGAGCCTCAGAACCACCCCAAGCAGGGCTACCGGGTTCACTCTGTTTTTTCTGGTCCATGGCGCGGAGGCCGTCCTCCCCACGGACCTGGAATATGGGTCGCCCAAAGTACGGAGCTACGACGAAGACGCCAACCAGCGAGCCTGCGAGGACTCACTAGACCAGTTGGATAAAGCACGCCTCATGGCCCTGATGCACTCCGCAAGGTACCAGCAGTCCCTAAGGCGCTACCAAGCTCGAAAGGTGCGCCGACGGGACTTCAGCCGAAGGGGACTTAGTCCTAAGGCTACACCAAGACAACCGAGGATGCCATAAGTTATCACCCCCATGGGAGGGACCCTACGTCGTGGTGAAGGTGCTCAAGCCCGACACATACAAGCTAGCCAACGAGGACGGCGAGGAACTCACCAACGCGTGGAACATCCGACGGCCTACGTCACTTCTACCCTTAGCTAGGATTTCCAAGTCTTTTGTTGTAAATTACATGCCCAACATCCCGGTTGGCGACACAATGTAAATAGCAGCAAATCAATAAAGTTAAAGGGCAACTCGGGTTTCCCCTGAAAACCAAGTCACCCTCGGGGGCTACTGCGGGGGGCATCCCCCCCAAAAAATGGTCCCATTTTTTCGCAAAAATCTAACTTGCAAGCGCGCTAAGTATGTTTCGAATGAAGCCTCGAGCGAATCAATGCAGGGCGTGGATGGTCATGCGAGAAGGACGCACGAGTCAGAGATAGCCTACGCCTCCGCGAGGATACGACCCTTCTCTCTTGCCTCCGCCCAATGAGACCGCGCTCACGAAATCAAACTCCCCCAACCCAAATTCGCTCGAGCAAAGGGAAAAAACAGAAAGGCGCGACAAATAAAAGGCACCACTTAAATTTACAAGTGCTTAAACATTCCACAAGTTTCACTTGTTTATTTACATGGCCATTGTGACAACCCGCCCGGAAAGTACCGTACTATCGCCTAAGACCGATCCACTTTGGTCATTAAGCAATAATAAAGTACCATCCCGTCGTAAGTCGCCGGGTTAACGCCCGATAAATCACTTGAGAGCACAAGGATCGAATATATGCATTAAAACTCTCTCGAAGGCGAGTCTAGAGATACAACAACATTCAAATCCAAATTCGTACCCCGAGGGGTTTATTTATTACAAACCATAGTTTTATCACGATGAAATAGTTCGAGTTTTTGAAAAGCGACGGAAATTCACTAGCGGAAGCGAAGTCACCACGGGAGGCCATCCATGATGCTTTCGGCGGTCGTCCTCCACCCACTCCGGCTCCCGGCCCGGCGGGATCTCACCGGGCCACACATCACCGAAGGCAATACGGATCAACACATTATAGCAAGGCCGAGTATACTAATACTCGGCAAGTCTTACCCGTCGGTGATAACTACTTCACCAAATCTAGACCATGAAAGGCTTTTTGGCTACTGGGTTGCCTTTGCTAAAAAGTAACAAAGAGTAGGTCCTTACTTTCAAGATTTTAGCACAAGTTCTAGTAGATTTAATCTTTACTACATTAGCCGACTAGTACAAACAAGGTTGTACAATACATTTAATCAAGCATCATCTTCCTCAACTTTCATCATTAGGGATCTCATGACTAGTGGAGTAAGTAGTCTCGGATAACGGTGAGAGGCCGACAATCGATTGATTTAAACCTTGCAAGGTAGACCCAAACACACGGTCGGCCGCCCCCGCGAGGACAACTTCCCGGAGCCGTCCCCATAAATCCTCGGGTTGGGATCGAATCTTACGGTCTTTGGTGCAGGGCTATCCGCATACCCCGCGAGATACCGGAGTCACCATACACCACCGGTGGCGAGCCGTGAGAGCGAATCCCAAGAGTAGTAACGGTAGGATCCCTAGCCGCCTCATTATGGTACTAGGCTTACCGGCCCCATAACCGGCATGTGCTTAGTACGTTCAAAAACTTAACCCACATAACCACTGGACCGGAGCCCAGATCCCATGCTCTTACCACGTGAGCAATCCATTTAAGGATATAGTATGATTCCTATCTAGGAACCTATTCTTGCGAGTGAGGTCATCACCGACTTGTAACGGTCCTATAGCTTAGTATCTATCGACCTATCATACTTAGTAGGGACCAAAGGTACCTATGGATCATGCATCTAGGCTTTCATTCAACTCCCGTACGTAAATGCACAATCATTCATAGATAATTGAATAAAGAACTTTAAAACTAGGTTAGATGCACCGGAGCTTGCCTTCGTCGACTAGGTTAGCTTGGGCACCCTCGGTGTCGAGTACGTCCACGTACGCGAGAGAACCTTCCGCTCCTCCTTCCTCGGTTTTCGGGACCGGGGGAGTAATCTCCGTCCGGAAGATCTACACGGAATGCAATGCACTTTAGGTGATGTGATAGTTTGTTGTCTTATCCAATTCTAGTTGGTCATATTCACCTTAACAAGCATTCATCTAAGGTTTCCCTTCTAGGAAGGTTAGGGGGTGTACATGAGTTACTCTTTTTATTCCACATTTGAATAAGGGTTTTTAATTAAGCTTAACATTTCATGTGAAAGCTTCATTTCCTTTTATCCTCACCAACAAGGTGTAATTAATATTAATATTTATGAATTAATTCCTTATCGGTGCTGATAATTAATTATCTTTTATTTATATTAAATAATACTTTTAAAAAGGAAAGATTTAATTAAAGGTTTCTCTTTATTTTAATTTCCCTTTAATATTAAAAGGGCATTTAAGCCTTTTATTAATCAATTAAATTACCAAAAATTAAATGAGTGTTTCTTAATCCTACTAGCACCTATCCTGGTCCATTGGACCCACATGTAAGTGTTGGATGCTAGGAATTTAAATATTGTGGAAACTAACAAAGGCTAGCTAGTGATTCAACTTAAATGCATATAAAAATAAATAAGCATCAAATGATCCAAATTTTCTTCGGCATGCTCTCTGGACCTAAACAAGCCTAAAGAACCAGCATGTTCACATGGAACCTCTTCGAACTTGGTTTATTAATTTACAAAGGAAAACATGCATAATTCAATAATAATCATTTATCTTAATCCAAAATTCATGATTAATTCACAGGATGTGTGTTTTGGCATTACAGGACAGTGGGCACAAGTTGGGCTCAAGAACATAAATATATTTAACAAGAAAAATCATTTTTGAAGATCTGCCGGAGATAGAAAAATATTTTTAGAAAAAGATTTACATCATAACTTTGTGCAATATTTGGCATAGGAACTAGTCATGACCTAAAACACAACATATCCAAAAATTAGCTACAGATGATATATGGTTTTTGAGATATTGCAGATCTAGGGTTTTCACATTTGTATTTTTTATGCAAAAACTAAACGGAATTAGCTCAGGCCAGAATAACAAAAGTTGTAGCAGAAATCACCATGAATCCAACAAAACTGGTTTCACATTTTTCTGAATTTTCTGTGATTTTCTACGCAATTTACAAGATTCAGCAATTCAGTTCAACTATTGGAGTTACCTTTTGCAAAAAGGGCCCGGAAAGAACGAAGGTTTGCAATGTGGCCCTCGGGCTGGCCGGCCGGCGCGGGCTTGCCGAAATCCGGCGAGGCCGGCGGCCTTGGCCGAGCGGGAGCGGGCCGGGGGAGGGTGGAGGAGGGTCTAGGGTTCGGTTTGGGGCACCGGACGGGGTGGAGGAGCCGCCGGCGGGGGTGCTCGCGCGCACGGCCGGACGGTGTCCGCCCGGAGCTCGCCTCCGGCGAGCTTCCGGCCGGGGGCAGGAAGGGGCGGCACGGCGCGGCTTCGTAGGGGCGGGGGGCGAGGCTTAGTGGCGGCGGGACCGTGGAAACGCCCGTGGACGCGGTGCGGCGGCGGCGGGTGCCATGGTGACGCCGACGGCGAGCTCACGGGAGGAACGGCCGTGGCCGCTTTATACCTCGAGCGAGCGAGGCAAGGGGGGGGTCACGTCTCGCGGTGAGACGTCCCCGGGCCGGTTAATGCCGCCCGTACGGCGGCCGAGCCTCGGCCGGCGCGCCGGGCCGGGCGCGGCCGTCGAGCCGCGGGGGTCTTTGCGGTGCGCGGCCGTCCGACGAACCGGAGGCTCTACGCGGCGTCCGGGACCCCGAGGGTGGCCTCGGTGCGCGCAACGCACGGGGGGAAGGAGCTGCCCACCTTGGGAACGGGCGCCGGCGAGCCCGGACGCCGAGGTAGGGGCGGCGCGGCGCGCGCGGCGCGCGGCGTCGCGCGCGGCGTCGCGGCCCGAAAACAATTCACGGTGCCCCTGTTCGGACACAAAAATCTCCAAAAACTTGAATAGAAGTGCACAAAGTGGTGAATAGGAAAGTTATAGATCTAACTACCCTCTACAACTTTCATAAATGCCGTCTAGTGTTTTTCTCAACGGATTTTGCGGGAACGGCGTGCCAACATTGAATGTCGGCCTATTCGAAAAACGGAGAGGTGCGGCGGTTGATCAAGTTTTTCACCAATTTCCACTCAAAATTTGAAATGCCAATCTACACGAAAGTTGTGTCCCTCAACAAGATGGAAAACTTTCATAAAGGTAGATTTTGAAGTGTTTAGGTGAAATTTGGGGAACGCGGCAAAAGTTCGGACGACATTCGGCGACGTCAAAGGTTAAGCCGGTTTTGACCGTGTCTTTGGCCAAGGGTTTACTACGGGTGTGTGTAGACTTGGTCAAGGGTTTCATTGGGATTCATTGGCGAGGTTTTCGAGGTGATGACCCGGAGTTGACCTAGGTTTGACCGACGTTTGACCGGTTTGACTCGGGCCGATCCGGTCATGAGCGTTAATGACGGTAATTAAAAACCTGGGGCGTCACGGCCATACGGCCCAAATACTAACATTTAAACGAAAATGGGCCTAGTGCCCGGCGGTCTTCGAGCCCGAGGCTCGTCGGCGTCGGCGGCGTCCGGGAACGAGAACTCCGTGAAAGCCTCGGTGAGCGCCTCGGCGGCATCGGTGGCAAGTGCATCGGCTGCTCCATCGCCGCCTCATCCTCGACGCCCTCCGGGACGACGTAGCCCGACGCCACGGCCTCGAAGTTCACCTCGTAGTGGGATCGCACCACGCCGAGGGCCTTCTGGACACCTAGGTGGAGCGCGCGACGCATGCGCCTGGAGACATGCCCGCCAAGGGCGCACGGACGGGCGGCCGGCGAGCTTCCGCTTGCGCCTCGCCCTCTTCGACCGCCCGGCGAGGCCTCGAGGGTCGCAGTGCGCAGCTCCACCAACTCCTGCTTGGAGGAGTTGTAGGTGGCTGCGGCGTCTCGGCCCGATTGGTCGCATGCCCCGGCGCGGTGTGCGGGGCCGGACGACGTGAGCAAAAGAAATCAAAAGGGGATCGGACCCCCGAAGTGAAGATCAACAAAACGAGAAACGAAGTGGCAACTCACCTTCAACTTTGCTTCTTTTCCACCTCGAGAGCCGGCGCTCGGCCTCGGCCGCCTACGCAAGCGGACGACGGTGGTGCTGCGCTCCTCGAGGGACCGTTGTTGGTCCGCGTTCGTGATGCTGAGGGCGATCAGCTCCCCGTCGAGTTTCGAGACCTCGGCATCCTGCTCCTCCAGCGACTTCTGCGCTCTCTTGGGAGCAACACGCTCCCGCTCAAGCGCGGATCGGGCGTCGGCGGAGCGACCCGCTCTGCTGGAGCCGACCTTCGGCCTCCTGGCGGGCAGCACGTTCCTGCCGGAGCTGTTCCTCCGCCGCGGCAACCGCGGCGACCTTAGCGGCGAGGGCGGCCTTCAGTTCTTCGGCTTCCTTGGCCCTCTGCTCGGCCTCCCTCGGCCCGGCTTTCTTTCGGGGCTCGCGCCTCCGGGGAGCCACGCGCGGACCTCCCGGTTCTGGGCCCGGACGGACACCACCTCCGCCTCCCAGTCGGTCGCCACGGTGCGCGCCCTCTCCAGATCCCCCCCTCGCTTGCTGCAGCGCCTCATCCCGGTCGATGAGGGCCGTGCAAATCCGCTCGATGGCGGAGGGGCGCGCCGTGGCTGCCCCTCCGGCTCCGGAGCCGGTCGCGCGGGGTCCTTGCCCGTGCAGCCGACGCCGGTCGTCCCGAGTCCTCAAGGCCTCCGCGACGGCGTCGAAGGCGTCGCGGCTGCTCCCGGAGGCCGGCGGAGCTCGGCGCTCATCTAGTCGAGGGCGCCGTGCACGTCGCGGGCGCGGTGCTTCGGCTCCTACCGCCGGTGGACGAAACCCATGAGTGCCACACCACAAAGACAAACACGAAAACGGCGAGATCAAAGAAAAAAGTCACGATATCATACCTGGAAGACACGCCACGCCGGGCCGCCGTGAATTCGCAGCGCCTCGTTCGGACACCCGGTTGAGCGAGGCGCCGTGATCGCGGAGCTCCTCCCACGAGCGCTACTCCTCCCGGGCGTCGACGAAGTGGGGGTGGCTCGTCGACACGCTCCTCGGCGAGGCGGGGGGGCCGGCGTGGGAAGAAGAAGCCTTGGCGCCGTGCCTCCCGCCCCCGGTCACCATGTGGCCGTCCCCACCGTCCGACGAGCGCCCCCGCCCGGGGCGCGGGGGGCGGCGTGGGCGAGGGCTTGCCCACCGGTCCCACCCGGGCGGCGGAACATTGTCGTCGGGGATCTCCACCGCCGTCGCCCGGGGAGCGCCGGCGAGGGCGGGCTCTCGCTGCACCACCGCGACCGCCTGCGGCCGCGCCTCCGCGGTTGCGAGGCTCCGCCGCGGCGCGCGTGACCGCCGCCTCCGGCCGCGTCTCGGCGGCCGCGGCGCCGGACGGGTCTCCATGGCCGACGTCGCCGGCGGCGCCACCACGGCCCGGCGCCGTCGACCGTACCTCCGCCGTCGGCCGCGCCTCCGCCACGGCCGTCGCTTGCCGCACTTCCACCACGGCCGGCGCCCGCCGTTCCTCTGCGACCGCCGGCCGCGGCCGGTGGGCGATGTCACCGGTCGTGGCCTCGAGGCCTCGGTCGTGCCTGCGAGCCCCCGCTCGGCTCGCCGCCGTCGTGCTTGCGCCCGCCCGCGGCGCCCTCGACGAGCGCCGCCCGGTTGGCATGGATGCATCCGCCCTCGGCACCTTGGCCGGTGTGAGGGGGGCACGGTTGGCGCCACCCGCGGACACGGAAACAAACCGTCGGACCCCGCCCGACGGGCGCGCTACCCCTCGAAAGTTTATTCCTTACCTCAAGGAGGAGAAGGCCCACTTCCTCTTCCTCGAGGTCCCCGCCGACGTCGCGGGCACGGCCGGCGCGGCCGCGCCCACGCCTCCAACCACCTCCGCGCGCGCGGGCTCCGCCCTCGCGCACGGGCTCCTCCGCCGCTCGCACGGACGCCTCGGTGGCGCGCGCCGCACCTCTGCCGGCTCGTGCCGCCTCCGTCGTGGGCGCGGTGGCGGGCGCCTGCGCCCACCCCGGGCGACGGTTCTCCCGCCACCGGAATCGGCTCCGTGAGCGGGGGCAGGCTCCCACCTATCGGGGAGAACCTGCCCCCTATCCTCTTCATCGTCCGACGACGAGTACTCCTCCGTCTCTGGCGAGGAGAGTCCCTGCTGCTCGCACAGCCGGAACTCCTCGCTACTCTGCTCCCGGCGCTCCCGGTGCCGCGCGTCGCGCTCCCTCCTGTGGTCCACCCGCTCCCGCTCTCGCTGTTGCGCCACGCGTGCGAGCGCGCGGGGACCGGGGCGTGGGCGGGTCGGACTTCGCGGTGCTCACGCTCACCATCTGCGGGGGTCAGGCGAAGCCTTAAAATGCGCCGCAACCCAAGAAACCGGTGAGATAAGAAAGGAAGTCAGGAAATCCACTCACCGGGCGGCCGATGGGGAGCATCTCGAGCACCAACGGGGGCTGCGTCGTCGCAACACCACGACCCGAGGTCGATAGCGCGCCGCGCCCGGGTCGCCGCGTACGACCTCGGGAAGGGGTCCCGCAGCAGCCGAGACTCCGCCAACGCGACGGGGTCTGCATCCTCACGCATCTCGAAGATGCGGAGCCGCCTCTCCATCAGGGGGACGATCTCGCCGGTGGTGGAGGTTGGCGAGGACGCATCCCGCGGTCGCCCCGCGGTCCACCAGCCTCTTCAACGCCGCCACGAGCGAGTCCGGCCCCGCGCCGGGTGCGAGGTCGGAGACACCCTGTGGTACCCGGGAGGCGCCCTCTCCCGGAGCACCTTGCTGGGTGTAGGGGGAGGCCGGGGGGGCGTTGCGGAGGTAGAACCACCCCCGCTCCCGTCCGAGTTGTTGGTGGTCATCGTGCGGGGGATGTACTCCTCCTCCCTCGCGCGAGCTCCGCACCGCGAGCGCCAAGCCGCCGGCGCGCGCCGCACGGTGAGTCCTCGGCTCCGACGTCGGCAACGTGTGTAGGCGCGCGCGCGAAGAGGTGGACCCAGAGATCCCAGTTCACGGGGATCCCCAAGAAGCCCTCGCAGACGCCGACGAACGTGGCCACCCGCGAGATCGCGTTCGGCACGAAGTTTTGAAGCTCCACGCCTTATTGGTAGCAGAGGCCCCACAAGAAGCGGCTCGCCGGCGCCGTGAAGCCACGCTCGTGGAAGCGCATGAAGCCAACGATGTAGCCGTACGGAGGGTTGGGAGCTCGCTCCCTCTCCGACGGCACAATCCACTCCGCCGACTGCCCGTCCACATTCGCCGCCAGCTGACCGTCGGCCACCGAGCCGATTCGGGGGCCGGCCCTCGTCGCCGTCGAGCGCTCCCACTCCGGCGGGTTGATGATGGTGAGGGGCTGCTGGGGGGCCATACGAACGGGCGGGGGGACAAGGAACTGGAAGCGAGAGTGGCTCCGAGAGCAGGATCGCAAGGGCAAGAACGGCTCGGGGGCTGGAGTGCAAGAGGCAAGGACAACGAACGCTAAGCGCAAAGGTAAAAAACTGCCTCTTCTCCGCCTATCAGATTTATAAGTCGCGAGGCGTGCTGTCCGGAGTGCACGCCCCGCGCGCGTGCTTCGTAGGTGAAATGCTCGCTCAGCGGCAAGCGGGCCCACCACGACCGCAGCGGCCGCATAACAGCACGCGCGCCATCATCACGGCGTGGTAACCGGAGGGCCGTGGCAGGCGGTCACGTCCGCCTGCCCACTCCGCCCACTACGCGCGCGGCCGCGGCGCCTGAAAAGGCGCGCCCGCGGCGCGAGACTGTAGCCGCGACTGCGGGCATTAAATGGCCCTGTCCCTTACCAAGTAAGAGAGACCCTCGAGCGGCCCGAGCCCCTGGCTCAAATAAGTGCGACCCTCGAAGGGTGCGAACACCGACCAGTGGCCTCGAAGCCCGTTTGAAATAAACGGGCGCCATAGGTGCCCTCGACTTACGGAAACTATTGATCAGCAGTTCGAGGGCTGGCACGGCCAAGGACCCTCGAAACCGGCAGATGCGAAAGACGGGAGCACTCGGCTGCTACCCCGCACGACCCTGCGATCGGGGGTTCGAAACCCGACCCTTGACGGGTTCGAACGGGTGCCCCGCATCACCGAGTCGGGGACGACGAGGGCGCGCGCATTCGAGCCTCTCTTCGAGCCCGTCGGCTCGAGGGTGCCCGACATGTCGTGTTCGAGAGCCGGCAAGGGCGGCTAGGCGGGGGGATCCCACCGAGGGAGAGCTTCGCGCCCTCGGTCCCTAGCGAATGGGTATGAGCCCCACCTAGCAAACCCATGCAAGCGCTTTAATGGACGAGTCTCGGACCACGAGCCTACCCTTATCGAACGGGGCATGGGCGTCCACTTGAACCACCCGCCAACAGCTCAATGAGGAATCCGCAATCCGCGACCCGATCGATGGGGGTTGCGGAAACCTCACCCTCCGTCCCGCGGAGGGACGGCGAGGGCGCGTCTAAAACAAGTCGAAGAGCTCGCCCGATCGTCTCGAATGGGCCCGGGCTCGGGGGCTCGACGCATGGCTACACCTCCTGGGATGCACCGGCCGCGAATGGTGCCGGTCGCACGTGCATCACCGAAGCCGGCCGAAACATTGCCGACGCCGATTGGGACATGTACCACGCCCCCCGACCGGATTCGGCGGTGAAACCCCTGCGGGGAGCACTCACGCTCTGCGGGGCTTATGGAGCTAGACCCGCGGGTCCGGCGACGCGGCCCCACGGAAGGCATTTGCAACCAAGGGGGAAGAGCGTCCTATCGGTAGGCTTCGCATCCGCGGGGAGCACGGCCGACACACCCGCGGATGCTCGGGGGCTGCGTCGGGGACAGCCCTGAGGATCCCCTAAAAAACCGGGGGAACCCTGCTTAAAACCTGCAAAAAACGAAAGCGAAACGCACCTCTTACCTAAACACGCACACAGGGCATGGCCCACGCTGCGGTGGCCCAATCAAAGGCCCCCTCGAGCGGGTTCTGCCTCGCTCGAGGGCTAACGCCTCTCTCGAGCGGGTTCCGCCTCGCTCGAGGGCTCACACCTCCCTCGAGCGGGTTCCGCCTCGCTCGAGGGTCCCTCACAAGCGCACCTGCTCCCGCACGCGGGTACGGGCATTTAATGCTCTGACACAGCAGAGCCGCGCCATCACGCGCCTGGGAATCACGCCCCGGCGCTGTTCCGCCAACTCCCTAGGGGGAACCCATCCCCGCCACCGGGGGGCGTGCGACATGGCCAGTGTCAGCTCCGTGACACTGTGCCGCCCACTCCCGTACGGCTAACGCGCCGCGCCCGGAAGGGGGGGGGCCGGCCGCACCCTCGAACCCCTCTCTCATGACTCTGCAGGGTCAAACCGTGACGTCAGGCCGGCGGGAGCGCCATCCCCGTCCACCGTCGGTCTTGCGCGGCCATCCCCGCCCCTGCGGCGCCACGCGGGGCGCGCTACAACAACTCCGGCGGCCGGTGAGCACGCGGGGACGGGACGCCGCCACGCCGCGGCCGTACCCCGTACGGATCACCGTCAACGGCTTCCTCGAGCCCGTCCGAGGACGCCCGGGGCCAACCACTACGCCTTCACCCTCGAAGATGCCCTCGTTCAAGTACCGGACACGCCGCGACGACAAGACCGGGGCAAGGACCGCCGGGACGACCGCCGGCTCCCCGACGCCGTACGCCATACCCCCACATGTAGCTAAACAAAGTGTGGCATGCCGTAAATCACCCTCTCCTTGATCTATATAAGGAAGGTGATCCCCCTCGGCTAGCGGGGAGAGAGACACGGATCACAGGAAGAAGACATCACAGACGCTCCCCGTTTCCCCACGATATTGGCACTCGCCTTAATCACTTCACTTGGGACTTGGAGGCCACGCCTCCTCTCCCTCTTTGCTTGTAGCCGCCCCACTACAAGCACCCCGGTGCAAAGCAATACAGTGCCTCGAGCACACCCCTGCTGGACGTACGGCTCCGGCCGGAACCAGGATAAACCAAGTGTCTTTAGTTGCTTAGCACCGACCATCGAGGGACAAACCTCAGCGCTTACTACTAGTTAGTGTCGGGACTACATTCCGCACCGAGCACCGTCGGCCTATAGCGCACACACAAGCAAGCATGCAATCAATATAGGCATACACAATTTCTCAGGCTGAGCTCGAGGAAGGTAATTAGATAAAAATAGAAGAATAAACATTATGCAGGGGTTTTGGGTGCGGATTGGTAGCGGTATACCCGGTACGGGTGTGAGGAAGTTTGGGCACGATTTGGATTAAAATTTGCGCATGAAATGATGGGTTAAAGGAGGTGTTTAGGGTTAATTAGGGGCCTGTTAGTATTTTATTTTAAAAGAAAATGACCTAATTATAATATTTAGATACGGTGAGGGTTTAATTAAATATCCTAGGGGTATAATTGTAAGGGGGCGGGGTTATTTTGGTGATTAGTTTTAAGGTATGGGGTCGATTTAAAAAGAAGAAGAGAGAGGGAATAGAGAAGGGGGGGTTCGGTTGGATAGTGGGAAAGGCGGGGGTATGGGCAAAATGCCCTTTCTTCTTCCTCCCCTCCCTCCCGATCCGGACGAGGGGGAGGGCCGAGCGGCTGCGGCCGGTGATGGGCGCGGCGCCACAGGGGGGTCGGCGGCGGCCGTGGAGGAGGGGAAAACGGAGAGGAAGGCAAGGGGATTCGATTCCCCTACCTGATTTGGGCTGTGATGTTGTGCAGGGACGGCTCGGCGGCGGCGGCCGGAGGGTGGGGGGTGCCGGCTTATGGTGGCGGCGGCGGGAAGGTCAAGAGGGAGAGGGAGGTGGTTGCTAAGATGCGGGGCGAGAGGTGGGGAGCCGGTCCGGCCCTTTTATAGGCGCGGGAAGGTCGGTTTGGGTGAGGATTTTTGAGCTCTAGGAGCTTCGATGGCCGGCAATGGCGGTGGGGAAAAAATATCTTGGCGTAGACCATGGGCCGGCGAGCTTCCGTGTGGTGCGGCACGCGTGGGACGCGACCCTTCGTGCGGGCGGCGGCCGCCGTGGCCGTGGGGCGGGGGAGACCGGCGGGGAGGAGAGTAATGGTGGAGGGCACGGTTTGGTCGTCGCCCGTCGGAGCAAGGGAGGGAGCAAGGGAGGGGGCGACACGGCTCGGCGAGGCTTCTCGCGCGGGGCGGGCGTGGCGTGCGCGCGCCGGCGAGCTTTGTCGGCCGGGCGCGGCCGAAGAGAGGGAAGGGGGGCGCCGGTCCCGGAGACCGGGGGGCGCACGAGGGAGGTCGTCGACACGGAGGCCAACCGAAGGAAGAAGAAAGGGGGAGGAAAAGAAGAAGGGAAAAAGAAAAAGGAGAAAAGATAAAAGAGAAAAAGAAAAGGAGAAAAGGGAAAAAGGAAATTAGAAAAAGGAAAATAAGAGAAGAAAAATAGAAAAGAGATTTAGAAAAATAGGAGAAATTTCTACGAAAATTAGGAGAGAGGTGAAGAACGATTTTTGCGGATTTCCCCGGGTTTTCGGTGCTAATTTACGGGACGGCGGTGATGGCGAGGCGGACCGGCCGACGGGACCGCGGTGGTGCGGGATTCCGTCATGGTGGCCGACGCCGGCGGCGGCGAGGCGGCACGCGTGGGCGATGGCCGGGTGCGGGGCGGTGCGGCGGGATTCGCGGCACGCGAGCCGAGGGTGAGAGAGAACGACCGGGGGTTTCGAAAGGGGGTAAATGAGCTCGGCGGGAAAATTTTGAAAACACGCGTGATTTATTAGGAGCTAAAAATGCGGGCATTACGGACCTACCCCACTTAAAATGAATCTTGCCCTCGAGATTCGGCTAGTTTTTGGACGGGTGGGGAAATTCTTTCTTCAACGCGTCCTGTCGTTCCCACGTGGTTGAACTCGCACACCCATACTTCGACGTCCTTGTTCTTTTGACCACTATGTCCAAAATCTTGACGGGCACTTCTTGGTACCTAAGGTCCGGTCGTAGATCGATGGTCTCTACCGGTACTCGCTTTTGTTCGAGGACCTTCAAACATCCGCGTAAGCGGGAGACATGAAACACTAGGTGTATGTCGACATCTCTTACGGTAGCTCCAACCGGTATGCTACCGCTCCGACTTTCTTCGGTACTTTATATGGTCCAATGTACCGAGGGGCCAACTTTCCGTGCACCGAAATCTTCGAGTCCCTCGGATAGGTGAAACCTTGAGGTAAGCGAAATCTCCAGGATTGAAGCTTGCTTCTCGCCTCTTCTTGTCTGCATAGTTCTTCTGTCGGGATTGAGCGGCTTTCAACTTTTCTCGGATGTCGGCTACTCGCTCTTCGGCTTCCTTTATAAGTGCGGGCCCAACCGGGGCACATTCTTCCACTTCTAACCACATCGAGAGGTGTCCTACATTTCCTCCCATATAAGGCTTCAAACGGTGACATTCCTAGGCTTGCTTGATAGACGTTGTTATAAGAGAACTCTGCATATGGTAGACTCTGCTCCCAGTCTTTGCCATAGGTGAGGACACATGCTCTCAACATGTCTTCCAGAATTTGGTTTACCCTTTCGGTCTGTCCATCTGTCTGCGGGTGATACGCCGAGCTGAAATCCAGCTTGGTACCCATGGCTTTATGCAAGCTTTTCCAAAACCTAGAGGTGAAGTCGGGTCCCTCTATCTCGGACTATCCTTCTAGGCACTCCATGCAATTTCACTATGCCAACTTATCTCCTCCATAAGTGGTACGTACGAGTAGAAAGTGAGCGACTTTAGTGAGTCGGTCCGGTATCACCCATATGGAATCATGTCCCTTCCGAGTCTTTGGCAAACCTACTACAAAGTCCATGCATATTTCGCCATTTCCATACGGGATTGTAAGGGCTGCAACGATCCTGCGGGTTTACGGTGCTCGGCTTTAATCCTCGACAACTATCACGGTGGGTGACGAACCGGCAATGTCTGCTTTCATTCCATTCCACCAATACTTCTGTTTTAAGTCCATATACATCTTGGTGGATCCCGGGTGAATGGAATATGCCGAGTTGTGGGCCTCATCCATGATGGTCTATCGGAAATCTCCGCCTTCAGGCACGCATATCCTATTCTTATACCACAGTGTGCCCTGATCATCCACTCTAAAGTCTGGGGCCTTATTTTCTCCTGTGTGTTTGTGGATTTTCATCAGATTTTCATCAGTCTCGTGGGCCTTCAGGATCTTCTCCTCTAGGGTAGGCTGAACACTCAGTTGGCGGACATAGCCTTGGCGAACAATGTGCACGTTGAGTCGTGCCACTTCCTCTTGCAACTGGGCACTCTTAGGTACTGCCTTCTCGTAGGATTTTCGGCTTAGGGCATCTGCTACTACATTGGCTTTCCCTGGGTGGTAGTGAATCTCTAGGTTATAGTCTTTGACTAACTCTAGCCACCTTCTTTGCCTTAGGTTCAGGTCGGGTTGGGTGATGATGTACTTTAAGCTCTTGTGGTTGGTATGGATCTCGCACTTATTCCCAATCGGGTAGTCTCCAAATCTTAAGGGCATGCACTACGGCCGCAAACTCCAAATCATGAGTGGGATAATTACGCTCGTGGGGTTTGGCTGGCGGGAAGCATATGCCACTACTTTCCCGTCTTGCATGAGAACACATCCCAACCCTTGTCGGGACGTGTCGCAATATACAAAAAAATCCCGTTGAATGTCTGGCAAGGTCGGCACGGGGCTGTGGTCAATCTTCTTTTCAACTCCTAGAAACTTTTCTCGCACGACTCGGTCCAGTTGAACTTCTTCTCCTTCTTGAGCAACTCTGTCATGGGCCGGGCAATCTTGGAAAATCCTTCAATAAACCTCCGGTAGTACCCTGCTAAACCAAGAAAGCTTCTGATCTCGCTCACACTTGGTCGGTTGTTGCCGGTTGGAGATGTTTCAACTTTCCCGGGGTCTACTTGCTACTCTTTCCGCGATCGGAATATGTCCAAGGAAAGATATTTTCTCCGACCAGAACTCGCACTTGCTGAACTTAACGTACAACTTGTGTGTCCTTAGTTTTCCTAGTACTACTCGGAGATGCTTGCTCATGTTCTTCCACACTCTTGGAGTAAACAAGTATGTCGTCGATGAATACTACGACAAACTTGTCTAGCTCTTCCATGAACACCTTATTCATGAGGTTCATAAAATACGCTGGTGCGTTGGTGAGTCCAAAGGACATCACTGTGAACTCATACTGCCCGTAACAGGTGACAAAGGCGGTCTTGGGGATGTCGCTTTCCCTAATCTTGAGTTGATGGTATCCCGACCTTAGATCCACCTTTGAAAAATACTTGTCCCCTTTCGATTTGGTCGAATAAATCATCTATTCCGGGGAGGGGATACTTGTTCTTGATGGTAACTTCGTTTAGCGAGCGATAGTCTACGCACATCCTCACGCTCTTATCCTTCTTTTCTACGAAAAGCACCGGGGCTCCCCATGGTGATGAGCTTGGTCGATGAATCCATTTCGCCGGAGTTCTCCTAGTCGCTTTTTCAACTCGCCAACTCGGGGCTGCCATCCTATAGGGTCTCTTGGCTATGGGAGAGGTTCGGGGGATAAGGTCGATGACGAACTCTATATCCCTATCCGGTGGCATTCGGGGAGTTCCTCGGGGAACACATGCGGGTATTCTTGCACTACCGGGACATCCTCTATGGACTTGGCTTCCATGTTGAAAACCATTATGTCCGGCTTTGTGTCTTCGGGTGTGGCAGGTCACTTGTATCCCGTCTGGGTTGGTTAGATGCACTACTTTATCAGCGCAACTTATAAGGCCATGGTGTTGGCTTAACCAATCCATCCCAAGGATCACATCTACTCCCTTGGACTTCAGTACTACCAGGTCCGCTAGGAATTCTACCCCACTTAGAATGATCCTTACCGGGGACATCCCGGTTGACACTTGATGTCACCTCGGGCGTTCAAGTTAATAGGGGTGCTTTTAGTAGTACCGTAGGTATGCTATGCTTTTCCACAAAACTTGAGGATATGAATGAGTGCGATGCTCCTGAATCAAATAATATGGTTGTCGGGACCGAGGCGACCGGGGAACTCACCGAGCACTACGCCTTGTGCTTTCGAGCCTCCTGTGCGTTGATGTGGTTGACGCGGGCTCGTCCATAAGCTCGTTGGGGTTGCCTCATCCGCTGGTTGCTTGTTGTTGTTGCCGAAGTTGTTGTTGCTTTGCGCACGAGGCATGCGGTTGGCTCCGGACATGAGTGGCCTTGGCCCATTCACCGAGTTGGAGTAGGCGAAGGCCGTTGGCTTCTTGGCGTATGGGCGTTGGCAATGAAGTGTCGGTCTCACGGCGGTTGAAACACACCCTGGAGTTGTTGTTGCTTGTTGTTGGCGGTGACTTAGCTAGTGTTGCTAGGTGGGGGCTTCATGGTGTTCGGTTGTTGTATGGTTTGAAGCGGGGTTACGGGGCCTTGAGAGCCCGTGGCTTGCGACTGGGTTCTGTACTACATGGGGGCTTGGAACCTGGACATGGGGTGTCCGAAGCTTCTCTGCCTCTGGGATCGCTTTTGCTGCTGGGCCTTGTGCTCCATGAACTTGTGCTTGTTCTCTTTCTTCTCTTCTGCCCTCGCTCTCTCTGTGAGTATGGCCATGTTCATGAGGGTGTTGAAATCCGGGTAGATCTGAGGGGTAAGCAGGGTCCTCAGCTCCGGAGTCAATCCCTTTTTGAACATCTCCTCGTTTCTTGGAGTCCTTATCCACTTCTTGTAGGGCATAACGAGCCGGCTCTATGAACCGGTAAGTGTACTCCTCCACGGACTTGTTGCCCCGGCGGAGTTCACGGAACTCGTCCGCCTTGTGCTTCGGTGTGGCCTGCGGGATGTGGTAGCGGCGAAACTCTTCCACGAACTCATCCCAAGTGATGGCGGAGGGATCCTTGGGCTGCCGCACGGTAGTTCTCCCACCACGCTAAGGTTGTTCGGTGGTGGTGAGTGGCCGGGGAGAACCTTGTCTTGGTCTTCGCAGTGGAAAGGCTCCAGTTACCTTAGAATGGCTCTCAGCCAGTCATCAGCATCCAAGGGGTTCACTGACCCGCCAAAAGTGGGTGGCTTCGTGTTGAGGAACTCTATCGGCTTCTCATTCATGCCCGGCACTCGGGGCCTTGGGCGGTTGACGATGTTGAATATGGCCTCCATCAGTACAGTCTGATTGGCCAAAACTTGCGCCAGTTCTATGGGAGGGGGTGGCGGTGGCAGGACAGCGTTCTCTCCTCAATCTTCGCCTTGGTTCACTTCCTGGTCGTTAAGGCGCTCCCTTCGGTCGGCTTGCAATCCTTCAGCATCCATACGACCGGAGCCTTGGTGGGTCCTAGCAGGACGCCTGGAAACCATCTGTAAAGGAGCGGGTTTTCTAAGAGATCTAGCTTTTATGTGATGTTTAAGTGGATTATATCGGATTTCTTTTTGAAAAGGCAGGGTCTACTCCGCCGGCAAGCACACAACAAGCACATAGCAAACAAGCAAGTACGGACAAGTTTTTATTACAAATCGGTGAGGAGGATACATCCCGACTACACGACCGACACTACACGGACACACTACACGACTCGGTACGACAAGAGCTAAGGGTACGACTCTAAACTCGGACCGATCACGGCTTCAATCCACGGGTCAAGGCAACCGGGGTATGCTACTCGCGGGGAGAGCCTTCTTCGGGGTTGAGTGCACTTCCCGGCAGAATGAGCAGTTCATCTTCGTTCTCACCATCGGGGTTTCCATTCCCTTGGGGCCGTGCCGCAAATTCCGCGGTCGCTGCTGGTGGTTCGGTGACTACGGTGGTGTTGGCGGGGCTTCAATAGTTCCTCCCCATCCTACAAGGGGTGTTCCAAGCAGGACTTGTGCTTCTCCAATGGCTGGAACGGGTGTTCCGCTGTTGGTCCATTCTTGCATGCGTTGGTCTTGGATCCGCCTGAGGCTTTCATGGGCAACAGCTTCACTGCTTATGGCGGCTGCGGTCCTTGCTTCAGCTTGAGCCACTCGGACTTGGTGCATCCTCACTGTGACTTCAGCTTGCTCGGCCCGACTGATTTGCTCCCTCAAGAGCTTGGCTTGGTCATCAAAGAGTTTGTCCAGGGAGACGAGGTAGGCAACTATGTGGTACAGCAGGTCTTCTTGGTGGCGGCGTCGCTTTAGGTTTCTCATTCGGGCCTGCCAGACTGGGGTTCTGATGGCGGGAGGAAAATACCTCATCGGTGTGGGGACAAGGTGTTCCTCGTAGATCCGGCACAAGTAGCGGAGGGCTTTTCTGAGGGCCAAGGGGTAGGTGTCTCGGTGTCGAAACCCCGTGGCGGTCACGCGCCACGGCTCGATGTTGGTGTGGCGGTTGCTTCGGCGACGGAGAGGACCACCCTACGGCGAAGAGTGCCGAGTTGCTCGTACTCTCGCTGTAGTACCTAGGACGCTCGGTGATATCGAGGTGCTCCGGAGAGTTGATAAGAATGCGAGCAAAACCGGGCTCCTCCGGCACACGCCTTGGGTCCATCCATCTTCCGCCATGCGAAAACAAGGGTAGAGTTGAACGAGGTTGTGGTAGGGAACAAAAGGTAGATAGCTTTATTTAGTAGCAAGGTTGGGGTACACTCCTCGGGGTACACTTATCATTACTAGGATATAGCTCTAGCCTAGACATTCTAGTCTTATCCTCATGGTGATTCTTCCTCCATCCGAATACGACGCTTCTTCGGTGGGAGGTCTTGTTCCAGTATCACGTCCTCGGTCTGGGTCCCTTTGTCCTAATGAGTTTCTTCGGGTTCATCTGCCTCCAATCCAGCTTCTTCTCTCCTTCTACGTTCTCTGACCTCATCCCATAGGGCTTTATTGGCCATTAGAGTGCGCTCCCTTTCCCTTAGGTAATCTTGCTCCATGTTCTGTAGGGCAACTTCCGCCATCGTTGTCTTTATCCTTTCGAATTCTATCCTTTGCTCGGCTCTTTCCGCTCTGTCAATCTGTTGCTTCAGTTGTTGGGCTTGTTCCTGGTAGAGGTGGTCTAGGCCATTGAGGTAGATAGACAGGTGGGAAACTGCATCTTATAGGTCTTCTTCCTCTCGTTCTAGTCCCCTCATGCGGTCAATCCATGAGCGTCCTCTACCTCTGGAGGGTGGGAAAATCCCATTGGAGTCCTTCTGAGATGCTGCCTATAAACCACTCGTAGACGTCGCAGGGCCTTCCGAGCAGACTTTGGGTAGGTGTCGGCGAATCGAAACCCAGTGGCGGAGACGAACCAGGGTTCTATGTCGGGGTAGAGCGTACTTCTTCCCACGAAGATCAGCACTTTACACTGAAGGGTGTCGTAGCATTCGTACTCCCGATAGACGAACTCCGGTGGGTCCCTTACTCCGACGCGCTCTAAGCTGAGTAGCGAGCGGGTTAGGGGAGGCCAAGGCTGGACGGGGGCGGACTCCTCCGTTCCATTCCGGGTTAGCCATGCGGAATCGGTCAAGGATCAATGTAAGGACTTAGGAAAAGATGAGCTCGGCAAAGAAAAGGTTAGAGAGGGGCCGGAGGAGGTATCGTATCCTAGGGGTCACGTCCTACGGCCAACCTACGGCTGCGATACCACCCGAAGCGTCCCCTCATCGAGAGGTGACTAAATGTGACACAAATACCGGTCCCGAGGAGGTTGGTAACACATTTATTACAACAGGTGGATCAGTATTTTACATCACGGCGACACAGAGGGCACAGAAGTGCCAACGCCACAAAGAACAACACAAGTGCTAACGACCACACTACGATAGCAAAGACTTCCAAAGCCTCATCGAGTACCACACCATGGAAGCTCTCTGTGGAGGCCCTGGGTACACAAGCACGGTTGGGTGTAGGGCAGCGACCTACTCGACGTCTTCGGGAACGAAATCGGGACCCTCCTCTGAAAAACAGTTAGTTAAACAAGGGTGAGCACATACGTACTCAGCAAGTTCAACCCCACCCACGGAGGGTCTTATAAGCAGATCATGCACATGATATATATAACAAGGAACATGTTAAGGTTTATTTGCAAACTCATTTACTCATGTAGGGGTTCATTTTTGAAAAGGTTTTCGCAAACCAATTTTATAACCAAAGTGACTCAGTTGTTTTAAGAAAACCACTGTGGAACTACCGGACTCCCCGTCTGCGGTAGCCCGGGCACACGACCACACATCTTACCCGAAAACAACTCACACCAAGATAACATCCCAACCCCAAACACTAGTTTTGTGACCACACCGTGACTCGCCCAATACGCGTGGACACGGCTATTCGAATAGGTTTGACACTGCGAGAGGTTGTACATCTTTACCCACAAGTAGGGTACCGCCACCCGATCACCTTAGTGCGGTGCGGATCCTATCAAAGCCGTTACCCACCTTAGCTAACCCTACGAGCCACCACGGAAGCAACCAATGGGTTATCCCACATAACCGGGGCGTACCTCACACGGAGCGTACCCCTACTCCTTGGTCTCCCGCCGCTCACCCGCACACCGGATGGCAAGTAGATTAACTAGTGGGTTTTATGCTAAGCCGTTGCCACATACAACGGTCGAGTGGTTGTACGATGATTTGGGTCGGGTGAGATGTCACGCAACCCGGTCCTTAGCGACAAGATGGACAACTCCCAACATGCTCAACCACACGAGTACGAGCTCACCCATACTCGACACACACGTCCATCCCGTCTACCCGAGTTCTTTACTCATTTTCCAAAATACCCGGTCCCATTTTTAAAGCACCCACACATTTTTAAAGCAATCATTTTGGCCAAACGGGGTTCAATCATAGCAATCAAGGGTGGCTATCCTACCATGTTTTGCAGCAAAACGATTTGTAATTTGTAAAACGGGTATAGGGTTATATTTATAAAACTAGGACCAAAGCATGCATCAAAGGATGAGATTGAACTTGCGCGTCTTCGAAGTCCGGCTCGGCGTTCGGGATCTCGGGCTCCTCGCTCGCGTACTCGGTTCCAAGCTCGGCTCGGGGGTACCCTCCTTCGTTCACTCCGTCGGCTATAGCGCACACACAAGCAAGCATGCAATCAATATAGGCATACACAATTTCTCCGAGTGAGCTCGAGGAAGGTATTTAGATAAAAAATAAAAGAATAAATATTATGCGGGGGGTTTTGGGTGGCGGATTGGTAGCGGTATACCCGTACGGGTGTGAGGAAGTTTGGGCACGATTTGGATTAAAATCGTGCATGAAATGATGGGTTAAAGGAGGTGTTTAGGGTTAATTAGGGGCCTATTAGTATTTTATTTTAAAAGAAAAGGACCTAATTATAATACTTAGATATAGTGAGGGTTTAATTAAATATCCTAGGGGTATAATTGTAAGGGGGCGGGGTTATTTTGGTGATTAGTTTGAAGGTATAGGGTCCGATTTAAAAAGAAGAAGAGAGAGGGAATAGAGAGGGGGGGTCGGTTGGATAGTGGGAAAGGCGGGGGTATGGGCAAAATGCCCTTTCTTTTTCCTCCCCTCCCTCTCGATCCGGACGGGGGAGGGGGCGGGCGGCGGCTGCGGCCGGTGATGGGCGCCGGCGCCCTAGGGGTCCGCGGCGGCCGGGGAGGAGGGGAAAACGGAGAGGAAGGCAAGGGGATTCGATTCCCCTACCTGATTTGGGCTGTGATGTTGTGCAGGGACGGCTCGGCGGCGGCGGCCAGAGGGTGGTGGTGCCGGCTTATGGCGGCGGCACTGGGGAGGTCAAGAGGGAGAGGGAGGTGGTTGCTAAGATGCGGGGCGAGAGGTGGGGAGCCGGTCCGGCCCTTTTATAGGCGCGGGAAGGTCGGTTTGGGTGAGGATTTTTGAGCTCTAGGAGCTTCGATGGCCGGGAATGGTGGTGGAGAAAAAAATCTTGGCGTAGACCTTGGGCCGTCGAGCTTCCGTGTGGCGCGACGCCGTGGGACGCGACCCTTCGTGCGGGCGGCCGGCGTGGGGGAGGAGACCGGCGGGGGGGGAGAGTAATGGTGGAGGTGACCGTTTGGTCGCCGCCGTTAGAGCAAGGGAGGGGGCGACGCGGCTCGGCGGGCTTCGGTGCGGGGTCGGCTTTGGCGTGCGCGCGCGGCGAGCTTTGTCGGCCGGGCGCGCCCGCAGGAGATGGAGGGGGGGCGCCGGTCCCGGAGACCGAGGGGCGCGCGAGGGAGGTCGTCGGCCCGGAGGCCAACCGAAGGAAGAAGAAAGGGGGGGAAGAAGAAGGGGAAAAGAAAAAGGAGAAAAGAGAAAAATAAAAGGAGAAAAGGGAAAAAGGAAATAAGAAAAAGGAAAATAAGAGGAAAATAGAAAATAGATTTAGAAAATTTGGAGAAATTTCTAGGAAAATTAGGAGAGAGGTGAAGAAGGATTTTTGCGGATTTTCCGGGTTTTCGGCGCTAATTTCCGGGACGACCGTGATGGCGAGGCGGACCGGCCGGGGGGACCGCGGCGGTGCGGGATTCGCGTCGTGGTGGGCGGTAGCGGGCGGGGGCGGCACGCGTGGGCGATGGCCCGGGTGCGGGCGGTGCCAACGGGATTCGCGGCACGCGGGCCGAGGGTGAGAGAGAACGACCGGGGTTTCGAAAAATGGGGGTAAATGAGCTCAGCCGGAAAATTTTGAAAACACGCGTGATTTATTAGGTGCTAAAAAATGCGGGCGTTACCCTTTGGCACAGCTTCGTGGGAAACAGCTGCCGAAGTTGTGCCAAAGGCACCCTATATGGCTTACCATGATAATTACTAGGGGTTGAATTGGAGTGACCATGATCAAATTGCATTGTCATAAAAATAAAGAAAAAGGAGCACATAACAAGTTTATAGTATTGTTTAGCGAAGAAATGTAAATTGGATAAAATCTTTCCGTGCCTGATCATTCAGGGGCCCTAAAAATGCATTCATCTCTAAGATGATACTATTGTCAGAAGAGGACTTTGACTCCACCATTGGGGCAAAGGAGAGGCCACCGATGCCATTTCTATCCGCAAAGGCATGCTCCACATATGGCCTTCTCGGTCCCGGGGATCGGTGAAGGTGACATTCCGGGGCGGGGTGTTCCGGACCTGGTCGAGGGCTCGAGGCCGATCCGCCGACGTGCGCCGTCACCCGTGCACATCTAGCCTGACCGCGATGCGACGCACGAGCTGCCGGCTGCTGCCATGCCGAAGAGCCGATCGTCGAACAGATTCCTCCGGTGTTATTCAGCCAGGGGCCAAGGCAAACAAACCGCTGCAGGAGCTACACAGGTTGTTCTTGTAATCCATAGCCTGTATCGGTGTGCTCCCTGACACTGAGAAATGAGGGAACCTTTCGTCTTGCACATGCGGCCGTTTGTCTGCTGAATCCGCAGCCGGGGAGGCGAAACAAGCTTTGTCGCCCCGTCTGGTCGTGGTAATCCGCTGACCTGCACTTTTGTTTATGTTCTAGACTCACCCCAACAGCTCAGCAGGACCTTGATTTTGCAAGATGCTACGACCTTGCTACAGGCAGTAGCTGCAGCTGGCAATCTCTCGAGATTTGTACGCCGTTGAACGCCAGGGAAGCATCCTGGAACGTACTTGTGCCTCACAATTCATCGCCCCAACCCAAAGGTCCCTATAAATTTGTGGTTCTGCACCGTGCTCGTTCATCATCCAGCATCAGAAACTCAGAAGTCAGAACACAGTCACAACTGTCACTAAACACCTGACACCTCTACATCTCGCCACACTCGCTCATCTTTCATCTAGTCTTCAATGGCTGCCATTTATGCAAAGGCGTTGATGCTTGCAGTTGTGGTGGTGCTTGTGAGCACGCCACAGCTCGCTGTGGGGGCAAGGAGGCGCATGGAGCTATACCAACCGAACCCAGCTGACATGCTCTCCTACCACAACGGAAAAGTGCTCCACGGCGACATTGCCGTGTCCATCGTCTGGTACGGCCAGTTCACGCAGGTGCAGAAAACCATCATCTCCGACTTCCTCCTCTCCCTCACGGTGATGCCCCAGGCCGCCTCGCCGTCCGTTGCTCAATGGTGGAACACCATTGACCAGCAGTACCTGTCCAAGGCGGTGCAAACCGCACCAAATGCCGGCGGCGAGGAGGCCAAGAAGACCCAGGTGCTGCTCGCCAACCAAGTGTTCGACGACACCTGCTCCATGGGCAAGTCACTCACCCTGGCGCAAATCTCCGCTCTGGCCGCGAGGGCCAAGCCCAAGAAGGGCGGCGTCGCACTGGTCTTCACGGCGCAGGACGTCACCGTGGAGGGCTTTTGCATGAGCCAGTGCGGCCTGCACGGCTCCGACGCCAATTCCGGCACGACCTACGTCTGGGTCGGCAACTCGGCGACGCAGTGCCCCGGCCAGTGCGCGTGGCCTTTCCATCAGCCCGAGTACGGGCCCCAAGGCCCGCCACTCATGCCGCCCAACGGCGACGTCGCCGTGGACGGCATGATCATCAACCTGGCGAAAGAGTTCGCCGGCGTGGTGACCAACCCGTTAGGCGACGCGTACTACCAGGGCTCGAGCAACGCGCCGCTTGAAGCCGCCACGGCGTGCCCGGGACAATTCGGGAGCGGCTCGTACCCGGGATACGCCGGCAACCTGAAGACCGACCAAGCGAGCGGTGCCAGCTACAATGCCAATGGCGCGCAAGGGAGGAAGTACCTACTTCCCGCGCTCTTCGACCCTTCCACTTCTACTTGCAGCACATTGGTGTAGGGAGAACAGCAATGCAGGATTCTCGTCTTAGTTTGTCTATTGCGAAGGTTGTGTACATATCAGTGATGTTCAGTTTAGAACTTCAGCTCATGTGTAATTCTTTTATTTTTAGAGATTCATCAATTGTTCTTCGTAATAATTTTTATGGGTGGATCAGCAACTAAGGTTGGCCCAATTCAAATCAAGAACCATTACTTTTTTAATCATATTGTGAGTCTCTCAGGCAAAGCAACGATATGATCTGACTTCTGCAGTCTTTGTCGAAACTTCCATCCGAGGACTGTAAGTTCATTTCCAAATTTGCACCCATCCCTAGGGGGGTATGTGCAAAGTAGAATATGGATTGAATACAAATTTTAGAGTGCTTGAAATTATCGAGGGCCGTTCATCTAACAACATCTAACGGTGAAGATACCAAGAAGTATAAGTAACTAAAGGTAAGTACTCGTAAATAATGTGAAATAACTATGATACCCTTTTAGTTATGTGTAAATTTATTAATTTTTTGGTATGAAGGATTAAAAAGTAAAATACCTACAAGTATCACAAGTACTTTCAAGTATTAACAAAGCTCTGAAAATAGCCAAATGAGAATATACCCATGTATCTTCACATAGAAAACATGTGTAGATTGAAAAAAAATGTGCGTGCAAATAGTGCTGAAATAAAATTTTTGAACGAAAAAATTGTGAAAAGTTGTGGTATTGTGCCACTGAAAAATTTGACTCGATATGACAGGAGAATAGTTCAATGTGACGAATGAATATCGGCTATTTGTCAATCTATGCGGTAGTAGTATGTAGTAGCTGTGTGGCAGTGTGGGTATCTTCGTAAAAAAAAGGTAGTTGTGTGGGTATCTTCGTCTTGATGAGCTAGTAGTGCAGTTTTACTTCAGGAATTGGAAAATATATCATGTTATCACTTCTTCCATTTTGTTTAGATTCGGAGATGAATATATGTCGGTCCATAATCAACTCAATTCGATCATGCACGTACTAATTTTGTTCAATAACGAAGTGGTTGATTCATTGACCCAAACACAACATCGCTGTAAGGAATCAGGTGCTCGTTAGCCTAAGAGGGAGAGGGGGTGAATCAGGCACCTTAAAATCTTAACCTATGGCTTCACTAATTTTACACAAAGATAAACTAGAACATACTATCTAGCTGTGCAACTAGGGTTGTTCTAGTGTCAAACTCTCATCCAAAATAAGGTTTACAACCTATAGTCATTCATAGCATGATACTACTCTACGAAAGTAAAGGCAAGCAAAGATTGCAAAAAAGTAAATGCAGAAACGTAAAGGGGATGAGAGGAAGCAAACTCTTGACACGCGATTTATCCCGTGGTATCGGTAGGCACTAAGCCACCCCTAGTCCACGTTGTTGAAGCACTCACACAAGAGTATTGCTTCCCGGTCACCAAGTCTCTCCCAAGAGCACCACTTGACTCGCCACAAAGGCTCGCCACTTAGGCACTCGCCAAGCTCCCTTGGTCACCTTGATGCCGCTTCCACTAAGGAGCTTCTCCACCAAGGAAGGGGGTCTCCACGTCCCCCGCACAAAGTGTCCTCGCCGCTCCACACCAAGCCGGAGGGTCGATGACGATTGCTGGTGAGCCACTTAGGCCCCAAGACTTCCGACGAACCTTGTACACCTTGATTCACTCAAGGATAACCTCACAAGGTTAGCACAACCTTGCACTCACTCAGCTCTAAGCTAAGCCTAGCACTAAGCACATACACTAAGCATATGCAAGTCTAAGGATGAGCAATTAAGCACTTGGATGGATTGAATATGATCTTCTAGGTGTCTTGAACTCCTCTGCACTTCCACTCAATCCAGCAATCTCAAATGGGTGAGTGGAGGGGGTATAAATAGCCCAAGGCACTCAACTAGCCTTTGGCTAACGGCTCTCTGAAAAGTTAACCATCGGATGAACCGACACCTACTTTTCAGGAGCATCGGTTCATCCGGTGCCCCTCCCACGTCACTTAGCCGTTGAGGTTCTCTCGACGAAGCGCTCCGACGGTGCGTCGGTTCATCCGTCTTCGAAGGACGCTTCGCCAAACCCTTATCGCATGCATCTTCATAACCGTCGGATAGACCGACGCTTCCTCTGATCATGGCGTCGGTTCATTCGGTGCTGAAGGCCTCGTCTTGGCGCGTCTCTGTATTTATTCAAACTAAGCGTCGGATAGACCGACGGTATCCTTTCTCAGACCGTCGGATCATCCGGTGCTACTTTCTTCGCTTCTTCTTTTCTGCAATTCGTCCGACTCTACTAACAAACGGACCGTCGGTTCATCCGACGGTGTCCTTTCTTTTTCTTTTCTTTCTCGTTTTTGACCCTTGAAAAATAGACTATCTCCTCAATTTGGCATGTGGTATTTTGGCATCCTTGGGCCTAGAAATGTCTACAAAGACATGCTAAACAATAGGTTAATCTCATTGATCATGTTATTATAAATCACCAAAATCAAACTCAAACTAATGGCAAATGAGGCTATGTTGGCTACAATCGTGCGCAGAGAGTGGCGTGGTCGAAAATCAGCCGAGGGCGCACCGCCGGTCTCCCCTGCCGCCCGCGCCCATAGCCGACCGCTGCGACGACATCGCGGGACGGTGCATGCCGAGACCGCACGAGCGCTTCATGCTGCGGTTGGCAGGCGCACACGGGACTCCTCCGATCAGCCGCACTCCATCGCGCTCCCACTTCTCCTTGGCCTTGTGTTCGCCGCACGCATGCCTCCCACTATCGCAGCTGGCCGGCGCGCGGCGCCCCCGGCCGTCAAACAATTGCGACGCGTCTTCTCGGCGGACGCGCGCGAGGCGAGGTGCTCCTCGAAGGGCACGGCGGACAGCCTGTGCCACCATTGCCCCGTCATTGGGACGCCGGCACGCCGATCGCCTCGCTTGAAAAAGATTCACCTTGCTTGAACTTTGAAGGGTCCCCTCTCCCGCTCACGCGGCTGCCGCCCTCGCCGAAGGTGAAATGCACGCAGCCGAGATCCCTTGGCACCTGATCAAATTAAGCTAGTGGACTGTGGACTACTACTAATACTGTTGACTTCACGGCGAGCATATCCAGGTAGATCAGCAATCCTGGAATTTTGATGGAGTTCTAATAAAATTGACAGGATCATAATCTACGGGATATGAAGATGGATCCCCCCCCCCCCCCCCCCCCCCAAACTACTAGTACTATATATGGAGATGGATTTAGGATTACGAAATGCAGCTAGACAAATCGGACATCGAATCTGACTTCGCCATCCGCCCAGGCTGGCCTGTCCCTTTGATTCTTGAAGGCCGAGCATGGCAGCGCCAAGATGCTGCTCGCTCAGCCACGACCAGAGAGAAGTGGCAATGTCCAATACGGGAATGAGAGATGCGATTCTGTCCAGGTGCTGAGGTGCACAACGTTGCATGACTTGCACGGTGCGTGCGTGCGCGCTCGCGCTGTAGCCACGTGTTACAAGTCCCTGGCATGATCTCCATTTTTGCGCCACCGATATGGATCGAGACTACGTCGTTGGTCAATCAGTCACTCGATCGCACGCCACAATCCAGCTGTCAGATCACCATGCACGCACGAACGTATCGCGATCATGGTCGTGGGTCAACGAAGTCTTCGCTCGATCTACACAGCAACCCACCGTGATCCCGCCCGTGCATTGATCGGCCGTCAACTTCTCCACTCGGTGATTCTCCAGCTTGCGATCTTGCAAAACCTTACGAGCGCACATGCGACTGTTGCAGGGCACGTACGCCATCCACAACGACTACTTCTTCTCCCACTAACCACGGCCATCGGCGGCGGCCGGCGCCGTGGTTACTGCAGCATCGAGCTGCGGTTTGGCCGGCGTGCCCGGTGCAGCTCCCTTCGACCCTTTGCCCCCGCGCACCTGGGGAACGAACCCTCATTCCCCGAAGCATATCCACTTCTCCGGCTCCAAAGCCCCATCTCATCCGCCCCCGGCCGCGCCGGAACGCGCGCGCCCAGTTCTGACCCGCGGCGCGGCGCGGCGCTGCCCAGGCAGCCCAGCCCTTGCTCTTGGGAACCTTCCGCGGCCACATGCGTCGGACACCTGTTGGCCGTGGATTGGGCGCCGGAACCCCCGGGGTCAAACCCTCATCGGCTCGCTCATCCCCATCCGGCGCGCAGGCAGGCAGGGGAACAAGAACAAGGCGTGCGGCGACCTGACCCGCAGCATTGTCTCTGGAGCCGTGCCCGGAAGCAACTGGACAGCGCAGCGCGCACGGTGAGTATAGTTGGCCAAAAAGCACGAGGCCCATGGGCCGGCCCATAGCACGAAAATTTGGCCCGACACGAGCACGGGCCCAGCACGATTTTTTCGGGCCTGGGCCGGCACGAGCACGACGTCGGGCTGTGCTGGGCTGCAACTCCAGCCCATAGTGCCGGCCCAGCACGGCACGAAATAGCTGGGCACGATTCGGCCCGTGTGCCGGCACGAGGCCCAGTGGCCCACTTGGCCCAGCTGGCCCAGGCGTGGCGGCCATATATAAGCCCCCGCGGCCCCCCCCCCCCCCCGCTCTAACCCTAGCCCCCGCCCCCCGGCCCCCCATTCGCCCCGCGCGCGCGGCGCGCGCGCGGCCCGCGCCCGCCTCTCGTCCTCCGCCTCCGCCCGCCTCTCGTCCTCCGCCTCCGCCCGCCTCTCGTCCTCACCACGCCGGCGGCCGGCCACCTCGTCCTCACCCACGCCGGCCACCTCGTCCTCACCCACGCCGGCCACCTCTTCTCTCCCCTGGCACCCGCTAGATCTACGCCGGTGGCCACCTCCTCTCGCACGGCCGCCGGCCGGATCTACGTCGCTCGCTACCTCTTCGCTCCGTCGCCGGCTAGATCTACACCAGCGGCCGGCCACCTCTTCTCTCGCCCGCAACCGCCGGATCTACGCCGGTGGCCACCTCCTCTGCATGCCCGCCGGCCAGATCTACGCCGGTGGCTACCTCTTCTGCTCCGTCGCCGGCTAGATCTACACCAGTGGCCGGCCACCTCTTCTCTGCCCGCAACTGCTAGATCTACGCCGGTGGCCACCTCCTCTGCACTTCCGCCGGCCAGATCTACGCCGGTGGCTACCTCCTCTGCTCCGTCACCGGCTAGATCTACGTCGGCGGGCTCTGGTAACTGGTAAGTTCTCTGTTGTTCGTTACTTTGTCTCCTCCTCTGTTTCACCGTTTTGTTTTTGCAGTTTTGCAGATGGACCACACCTACAACGACGAGCTTAGGATGATGGGTCTCCCAGGAGATGATGAGGACGACTTGGGTGGAGAGGAGCTCTTGGGCGCCAACTTTGCTACCGGGAAGTGGAAGCTTGTCTCCACCTCCACCTCCGCTACCCGTGCCGCCCGTGCACGTGCACGTGCACACCGCACCTCGCTCCCCGCACGCGCACTCGCTCCCCGCACCCGCACTGCGCACCGCAGCCGCCGCCAGCCCGCTCCCCGCACCCGAACCTGCAGCCTCCCGACTGCGAGTCTCCTACCGCCGCACGGCCGCCACGAAGAAGGTAGGGAAGAGGTCTAAAGTGTGGGACGAGTTCGATGAGGTGTTCGAGATGAGGAACGGCAAGAAGGTACGTGTACGGAGCCACCGCAAGCACCGCGGCAAGGTATACTCGGAGTTTGTCCACCGGTGGTACTGGCCATTTGATTCGTCACATCCCCAAGTGCTCGTTCTTCTTGCTCGCACCCGTAAGTCTTCTCGGTCCCGACTTGGCTTTAGCTCCGATGGTAATATGCATCTTTGGCAAGTACAATGAAGAGGTAGCTCGTATTTCGACTTTGTAGGTTGCTTGCTAGACTTGATTTGCCTCTGTCTCATGGTGAAAGTGATGCTTTTGAGGAGTACATTAGGATTGCTCATAACCCTAAGTTCACTCGTGTATCTAGGCAAACCACAACTAGAGACTTTAGCAAGTATTTCATGTCCCGACGTGATCAACTTATTGAGTCTTTTAAATCTGTTTCCTCTGTTGCTCTTACATCTGATATCTGGTCAGGAAATGCTAAGGAAGATTTTCTTAGTGTGGTTGCTCATTATGTGAATGTTGATTGGCGGTTAGAAAAGAGGATAATTGGTATGCGTTTGATTGATGTTTCTCATAATGCGATAATATTCTTGAGCGCATTGAATCTGTTGTTGCTGAGTATGGCTTGACTGATAAGATCTTTTTCGTTACACCGGATAATGCTTCGCCAACACAAAGGCAATTGAGAACTTGACTCCTTTGATTTGTGGTTATGTTGGTAGCTTGTGTATGCATCAGCGATGTGCTTGTCATATCATTAATCTAATTGTGAAGGCTGGCCTTCAGGTTTTCAAGCCTTTTCTTTCTTCATTTAGAAGTGCAATTTCATTTATCAATGCATCTAACCAACGCATTGCTCGCATACAAGTCATATTGCATTTCTTGTAATGTTCGGCCTCGTAAGTTTGGGTTAGACATGGATGTTAGATGGAATGCTACCTACCTCATGTTGAAGCATCTCATTCCTCATCGACATACATTTGGTGTTTTTATTGCAACAAATTATCCTTTAGTTGATGGACAACCCCTGCTGACAGATCACCACTGGTATGCTGCTGAAAAACTCCTTGAATTTCTTGAACAGTTCTATGATTCTACTGTTGTTTTATCTGGAGTTTACTATCCAACATCTCCTTTGGTTTTGCATCATGTTCTTGATATAGCTGAGCATCTTAATAGTTATGAGTCGATCCCGAATTTGAGGCTGATTTCGGACGCATTGTTTCTCCTATGAAGCGAAATTCCTTGAGTATTGGAGTAACATACCATATTTGTATGCCTTTGCATTCATATTAGATCCTAGGGCTAAGATGAAGGGTTTTGCAAATGTTCTCAACCATTTATCTCATTTCAATGGTAAGGATTACTCCATGTACTTAAGCGAAGTAAAGGATGAACTAAATGGCCTCTATGGTAAGTATGAGGCAAAATTTGGGCATCAAATGAGGATGCAAAGGCCTCCTCGGCTCGGCCCTATTGCGAGGTAAGAGGAAGACAAGCTGGAGTAAGGTCTTTTCTTCTCAACCTTCTTCTTCGGTAGTACCGTTGGTTCCGTTGCTACACATGGTAATTTGTCCTCTCGCCGTTGCTTCATCCAACCTATCTAGGAGAACATCTCGCTACTTCTTTATTGCATGCTCGCTTGTTCCGGTGCTCCTCTTGTTCCTCCTACTACCGAAATCACTTCCTACCGGACGGTGACACCGTCACCCGGCTTGAAGATGATTTCGGTGTGTTGGCTTGGTGGCATGAGCATAAGCTAACATATCCGTTCTTTCCGTACTAGCTAGAGATGTTATGACTGTTCTGTCTCAACTATATCCTCTCGAATCCGCATTTAGTACCACCGGCGGGATAATTGAGGAGCGGCGTCGGCGGGCCGACCCCGGACATGGTGGAGATGCCGACTGCGGTGAAGGACTCGGGAGCAAAGGCCGATGCAAGACTGCAACATGACATCGAAGACCCTGAGCTTGAAGATGCATTTGAGAACCTTTATCTTGATTGAGAGTTGATGACTTGATGTTGTAAAGCTTTTGAGAACTTGTATCTGAACTTGTATCTGAACTTAATTAGGTAGTAGTAGAGCTGGCTGTACTCTTTTTTCCTTTGTAGGGTTTTCTCACGAGGTGTGAGTTTTTACCTACAAAGGTTTTTAATGAGGCGCAACACAATAAGAACGACTCAAATATTATTTGATATTTGATCATTTGAACTTTATATGTTTGTGATTTCTTTTCGGTTTGGTAGGATTTTAATTCATCGCTTTTTCACTTTGATTATGTTATTGACATCCTTGTGAAATTTGCTCTTGAATGAGGTGCAATAGTGGTGCCGGGCCGCGGGCCGGCACGGCCCGGACGGCACGTCGTGCTCGTCGCCGTGCCTCGTGCCGGCACGACACGAAAAAATAGCCTCGTGCTCGTGCCGTGCCGCGAGCTCGGCACGTAGTGCCGGCACGGCACGAGCACGAACCGCATCGGGCCGCATCGTGCTCGTGCCGATCGTGCCCGTGCCGGTTCGTGCTCGTGTCGGGCTGGGCCGGGGCGGGCCAAATGGCCATGTATAACGGTGAGCGACACACGGTGGCGTGCGCGGGGCGCGCCGCGCCTCGTTGCCTCCCCACGGTCCCCCCATCCTCCTCCTCCCGCCGCGCCGATCTCTGATGCTGCTGCACCAGCTGTAGGCGGCACGTAGGATAGGAAGGAACCGTCCGCGAGGCGCGAAGTCTCTCGTTCTTCTTTCGCAGGCACGACCGCATGGGCCTATAAATAAGCTCTGCCGGGGAGCCTTCCACTCCATCACAATTCACCAACACCACACTCACGCACAAGGTCAATCGATCACATAGCGGCAGCAGTGAGCTCAGTAGCTCACGACTCACAAGTTTACAGGCCCAATTTCAAATTACAGAGTAGCTTGTAGAGTTTTTAGCAATGGCATCTCGTGTTCTGGTAGTGGCGATGGTACTGATGAGCCTGGCGCAGCTCTCCGTGGGGAGCAGGAGGCTAATGGAGCTGTACATTCCCCCGGCGAGCGACCAGCTCACGTACCACCACGGCACCGTGCTCAGCGGCGACATCCCGGTGTCCGTCCTCTGGTACGGAAGGTTCACGCCGGTCCAGAAGTCGATCGTCTCCGACTTTCTCCTCTCGCTCACCACCGCCCCGAGCGCAGCCACGCCGTCCGTCGGCCAGTGGTGGGGCACCATCGATCAGCTGTACCTGTCGAGCGCCGCCACGAACGGAGCCGCGCCGGCGACTACGACGCGCGTGCTCCTCGACGCGCAGGTGTCCGACGAAGCGTGCTCGCTGGGGAAGGCCCTCACGCTGGCGCAGATCGAGGAGCTCGCGGCGCGCGCCGGCGGCAAGAAGGGTGGCATCGCGCTGGTGTTCACCGACGAGGATGTGGCCGTGGAGGGGTTCTGCAGCAGCCGGTGCGGCAAGCACGGCTCCGCCGATGCCCAGTCCGCCTACATATGGGTGGGAAACTCCGTGAAGCAGTGCCCCGGGCACTGCGCGTGGCCGTTCGCGCAGCCGCAGTACGGGCCGCAGGGGAAGCCCCTGGTGGCGCCCAACGGCGACGTCGGGATCGACGGCCTGTTGATGGTCCTCGCCACCATGGTGGCCGGCACCGTCACCAACCCCTACGGCGACGCGTTCTACCAGGGCCCCAGGGAAGCGCCGCTGGAGGCGTGCACCGCGTGCCCGGGCGTCTACGGCAGCGGCGCCTACCCGGGCTTCCCCGGAAACCTGCTCGTCGACCCGACCACCGGGGCCAGTTACAATGCCAATGGCGTGAACGGGAGGAAGTACCTGCTCCCGGCCTTGTACAACCCGGCCACATCCACTTGCAGCACCTTGGTGTAGTCGAGTCTTGTACTCACTCTCTAGTGATGTACGTAGTCTGTACCTGGATACCGTCCATGTTTCTGTACGCTTGCCCAAAAGTTGTAAATATACGAGTTTGTGGAATTGGAAGAAATGAAATTACTTTGTTCAATCCCAAAATGTTTAATGGGCCTATTGCATTCTCCCCAAACTATAAGAAGGTTGAGGCCCATTAACACTTACCCGAAGAATGGCCCATTAAGACCGGAAGATCGAACCAGCCCAAATAATGATTACTGATTGGGTCAAAAAGAAGCCGCGAGCCCCCGCCGCTCTCGCCGTCTCGCTCCAAACGAGCGCCTACGGATCGGATCTGCCGGCCGGCGGCGCATACACAACGAGGACGGGCGCCGGCGGCCGGCAGCGGACTAGTCGTCGAACTGCCTGTGATAGGCGAGCAAGACAGACGAACTCTGGTGCATCAATTTTAGCAAAGGTATCTCGATCTCGAGTTTAAATTATTAATCTAGTTTGTTCTGCTGAAATTTACAGTTCAACATCTGTGCTCTAATGTTATCGCATGCATTAGAGCAACTCCAACAGTTTGGTAAACCAATTTGACATCCATATAATTTTGGCAAAACAAGAAAAATTGGTCTCCAACAGTTTGGCAAACCAACTTGGCAAAAATAGAAACTTGGCAAAACTCACCTCCCCACGCGCATATATGCGCGCGTGGATCGTGGTTGCCATCGTTGTTTCCCTCTAGGTGGGAGGGTGAAAAAGAAATAAAGAATAGAGAAGGATTCCTGATGTAAGTTTTTCAAGAGGTGGAAGGGCACATACATAATTTTGTTTCTCTCAGGATTCCTGATCTAAGTTAGATTTGGATTTGGCAAGTGAATTATGCCAAACTGTTGGAAATGAATTCTTTTTTTACTTTGCATAACTTTTTAGAAGTTGGCAAAACACAGAATTTGCCAAGTAAATTTTGGCAAACTCTTGGAGATGCTCTTACAACTTTAGAAGTGCCGCTATCAGTTGAGAGGTCGGATTCGTAACGATCAGAGGTTTGAGCAAATTCTTTTAGTGTCATTGTAATATATACCAATCCTTTGTATGTCATCTGATGGCATTTAGAGGATTTTTTTGCATGACATGTGGGGTCAGTGGCATAGAGAGGACGTGTATACTTTCTGAGATAAATTTAAAAATTTGACACCCAATTCGGTAATCTAGTTTCTCTTGACACATAATTCGTGACTTCTTAAGAAGTTTGACACCCTACGCTCGAATTTCTTCAAAATGAGACTCTTCTCCATTTCTCTCTTCACCCCTAGTGAAATGACATTTTTACCCTCCTCTTCTTCCTCTAGTTCTTGCCCACCTCCTCAGTCCCTCACCGACGAGCTACCGACGGCCAACTCCGTCGTCACCCCCGTGGCGTGACCTGATCCCCTTCTACCCTCCCGCGTCACTCTGCCCGGCCGACGAGCCTTCCGAAACTCCCTCTACACCCCTGTAGGGGACATTTAACCCCACCACAAACCCAATCCAAACCGAACCTCAAACTCTAAATTGTCGGAGCTGATGTTGAAGCTCTAGTGATCCAATAATGGTGAACAACAAAATTCTAATTCGGCGTGTGAGAGGAAGTTAAATGCTCGACTGTGATTTAGCAATTCACAATGAAAATGGGCTTTGGTTGCTCCACATGGAGCTGTAGTAATAAGTTAGACAATTGAAAAGTTGTTTTTTGGGGTTCACTAAACTTTTGAGAGACCCTACTCACTTGATGAACGTGTGTTCTGAAACCACCAAAACCTGCTATATCATGTGATGTAAAGCCAGCCAGAGCGCAATAAAAAAAAAAGCCAGCCAGAGCCCATGTTACTCCCTCCGGTTTGGTAAAGGAAGACGTTTAGGACAGTGACACGGTCTCCAAAGTGCATTTTTGACTTCCTATTTTTACAAAAATAATTATTAAAAACTAACATATGTATACTTTTATGAAAGTATTTTACAAGACAAATCTACTCATGTACTTTTCACATTTCCAAACTCAACAACTTAAAAGTTATTTATGATTTATATTCTCAATGTTTAACTCAAATCTTGTCCAAAACGCTTTCTTTTACCAAACCGGAGGGAGTACGTTTCTTGGTTGATCAACTGTCCCCATTTCGTTTTTACCAATACGCCAAATTTATAGAGAGGCGTATGTTGACTAGTCTTCTGAACTTTTGACTACAGTATCCAATGGTTAGTGTTGGTTTGACTTTGACCCTGCGACTGACTATCGAGAGTAAAAACACCTCGCAGTAAAGTTCAAATCCGATAGACCAGTCGAAGAAGAAAGGTGGGAAGATTCTGCGGTATCCTCGCGCAGCTTTTCTCCGCGTTTGTGGGAATCCGGGAGGCGTCCTCTCCTCCCTGCCAGCAGCCTTCTCCGCCGAAGCGTCCCATCCATTCCACTGCCATCTCGCAATCAGCAACCCCTTTGCTTGCCTATCCTCCCAGGTCCCCAGCTTTTGCCCGCGCAGAGCTAGCCTAGTGCCTACCACCCCCCGCCCTCTCTGCCATCTCTCTCGCAAACAGCAGGCTCGCGAGGAGAAAGCTCGGGTCTTTTGATATCGCGCGCCGCGGATCGCAGTCAGGGCATGGACAGATTCCGGCGCCGCGAATTGAATCCGTCTCGGAACGGGTCGACTTCATCAATGAAACAATAAACAGTGAGCACCATTGTCAGGGGGCCTGGCGGCAGTAGTAACGGCGTTGCATGTTCGCGGCACCCGCGCAGCCCGTCGATCGCCGTTATGGCCGCGCTGCGCTCCGGTCACCGGGGGTAGTGCCGCCGGACCCGACAACGTAGACCACATGCCATTGCTGGCCACTGTTTCCTGCTTGCGTTGTTGCAGCTTGCACTGTTCAATGGCTTTTATCGCCCATCACCAAAGATTACTTTTCTCTCACAACAAATCGCCCACCAAGAACCGGGACAAAGAAGATTTTCTCTCGTAACAAACCAAAGACTACCATCACCACTGCCCAAACGAACAGGCCGTTGATCTTGAGAGTTCGGAACCCCTCCTCCTCTGCCTTTGTTTACCGCGAGCCGACGCCTGATGAAGGCATGAACAGTGAACAAGAAACTGGTGGTACAGCACAGACTAGTGGCCAGAGGGGATGTTTTATCGTTGGATGCCTGGAAAGTTCTGTTTCTTACCTGATTGAGATTTGTGATTCGTTATTTCCTGCCGGCTTTTCACCCTGCGACCCCGCCGCTGCATGCAGCCACGACCGGATCTACCCGGCCTGCCGTGGTGCCGTGCTACCCGCCTGGCCTACACGAGGATTGGGGGGGAAAATGGCCACGAGTGTTTGACCGATCTATTGATAGCCCGATACCGTCGGGCCGGTGGATCGACGATTCCAGTTATCGTAGTAGGGTAGTTGTTGCGAGTAAAGGCGATTCTGAGCCTGGGGTCCTTCCTTTCTGAAAGTGTCTCGATGGCCACACTTGATAGCACCCGTACGGAGGATGATAGCCTTTGCATTCTTCGGCTGGAAACTTCATAGGAGTACTGAAGGATGGGTTGGGTTAGATGCGTGACATGCGTCATGCCTCATGCATGCAAGGTCGCCAGACTATTCCGGCTCTTGCTGGGAGCACTCTGATCTTGGACCATCCATGGCATCGAATCATGGGAGCCTTGGAGGTAAGCTGTTCCCGAGCTCCCATCCTATGCTACGTGCTTCCCCCTCTGTGGCTCTGTCCTAAGCTTTAGCTGCTTCAGCTAGCGCGGATGGCTGATGGCAGCCAGCATTGGTCCCTTGGCACTCATCAACTTGGTACTACAGCCTAGTCCTTTGCTCGCTCTTATTTGCCAATCGCCATCACTCACCACATACCCAAATTTCAAGCATCCCGCCGTGAGGCGGCATTGCTCATTTGCATAGCCGATTCAGAGTTTGTTCGCGTTTGGTTTCACATTGACTAACTATAGATTAACTAAGCTTACGAAATTTTATTTTGTCATCGATTTACATTTATTATTTCTAATTATTATTTTGAAAAATATACTTCTAATTAGCATTAAATTACATCATCACATTCATTCATTCATTCATTCATTCATTCATTCATTCATTCATTGTGACACGACAGTCGGTCAAAGTGCCCAAGCCCGGCCATGTCCCCGGAACGATAGCGACTGTTGTGGCTCCATTCCCTCGTTTCTCTCCTCAGCGCCGAGGGATAGAGAGATGACGACGCGGTAGAATGCCATGCCACTGAGTATGGGAGACTGTGTTAAACCAAATAGTGATAGGCTCACAAGGTGGTCACCATCCTGTCCTTGCTGCGCCCTCCATCCTGCCGTGGCATCCCCCAGCCCGTTTGTACATATACGCCCTCCCTTGCCACGGTCACCACGTTCCTCTGCTCTCCCCCCTTCGCAGCCTCGCTCCCCCGTAGGTCACTGTGACCAGCAGCAGCTTCTCTTGCGCTCCGGTGGCGCCATCACTGCTCACCTCCATAGCAAACCTCAGTAGCTCAAGGAAACCACCGACTAGCTTCCTGCTTCCGGCCTGCGCGAGACAGAAGCTAGCTCTCTTCTTTAGATAATCTCGCTCCAAGAAGCTTCACTGCTCTCCTCTCTGCTGCCCTCGACCGGCCGGTCTGCTACCCAAACATCTAGAGCTCCTGGCTGTAAGAGATGGTCTCATGGCCGTGAGCTCACCTCGCCGGGCACTCCTCGCGGCCGTGCTCCTCGGCTTCCTCCTCGCCGCCGCGACCAGCATCCGCACGGCGACCTTCTCCTCTTCCCAGGTACGAGACCACCATCTCAGCGCCCGCTTCGATCAATTCTTGCATTCAATCACGCACACTCTTCTTTCGGCACGCACGTTGTCGATCTAGCGTCCGTCCGTCCCTGACAGGGCGGTTGCGGTTTTGTGAGCTATGTGCAGAACCTGGCGGAGGACAAGTCGCGGCTGGGGTCGACGCCGCCGAGCTGCCACAACCGGTGCAGCGCGTGCAACCCCTGCACGCCCGTGCAGGTGACGACCGTGCCGGGGCTCGGCCGGTCGTCGGTCCGCGTCACCGACGACACGGTGGCCGCCTTCTCGCGCTACTCCAACTACAAGCCGCTGGGGTGGAAATGCCGCTGCGACGGCCGCCTCTACGACCCCTAGCGTGCCGCCGGCCGCCGGCCGCCACAATTCTCCATGGCGCCCCGAGCGGCAACTCGTGGACTACTCTGCAGTTCTCTCAGGTGAAAAGACTGGATAGGCAGGCCCATGGCGCGCGGTTAGCTAGGTAGCTCATGATCTGCTATTCAGATTCTTCTTCTCCAGCGTGTCATCTGTGCATGCCCGTGGAGGAATGGTTGCTTAGTCGCTTCAAAAGCTTATTAGATCGAGAGCTTTCTGCCTTGCAGCTTGTACTGCCCGTAGTCGTAGCCATATTTTTGCACTCTGCTAGCTGAAGCAATTTTACTCGCGTGTAAAGAGTGATTTGGGGGGCAGTAAAAATCCCAGCACCACTGCTAGTAGTGCTCATCTCATCAGCGCTCTGGTAAATGGCAGGCAGGCCGGCCTGCATGGCAGCATGTGACCTACCCGGCTCTGACGGGCTCTGGTGGCCTGAATCTACCGCTGGATCGCAGTGCTGCCGCTACCGCTGCCGATCCGATTAGTAGCCAGCGTGCGTACGTACGTCGTCGTCGACGCTCGACGGCGTACAGGGAGAGGACCCCAGTAGTTGCCGGCTGGTTGCGCTTGGAGCCTTGCGTGACGTGTGGCCGATCCGAGCGACCCGTCGGGCCGTCGGGGGTATAGGTGTAGTACACGTACGTTGTGCCTGAACCTGATCTTGATGCGATTTTAATCTTCTGCTGCTGCACAGCTGCAGCAGCATAGTTATTGTGAATTGTGACCATCATCGGCTATGTAGTGTGGGTACGGCCCTGATGGATCGCCATGTGTTGGGTTTACTGAGGTGTCTCCCTCGTGCCGAGCCGCTGATCGTATGGGGAGGGATCAGCGATCCCCGGCCGGTGTGGTGTGTGGGGCTCGTGGCGCTTTGGAGGTAGCAGCAGCAGCCGCTGCATGGGGGCGTTGCTCTTGTCGGGCTCGCGCGCGCGCGCTCTGTGGGATGTCGCTGTGCGCGCGGGGTCGGGCCGGGACGTGGGCGCGAGTAGGGACGGTGCAGGTGACCCCTGACATTGTTGGTTTTCAAAATGGAATCATGGTGCGCTAGTACTCGTGCTCCTCGCTAATGATTTGGTGGCAGCACAGCACGTCGTTGGGATCGGAAATGAAATTAACAGGTGCTCGGTTTTTGCTGGGAGAGGATCAGCGAATGCTTGCTTGATTGTTCTGTGGGGACAGGTTTGTCCTGTCTTTTGTTGTTGCGTTAGTGGGCAGGTAGTTGTTGGGCCGATTCAAAATGGGCTCACTCAAACGTTAGTGGCCGCCAGACCGATCATCCCTACCGCAACTTGGCCCGACATGCACTACATCAACGTATTACGGCCCAAAGTGGTTATAATGGATTGGGCCCTTTTCAATAGCCCACCCTCAGACGCGCGATACTACGAAGCTCATTTGTGTGCGCGCGCGCTACCCTCTCGATTTTTTAAATGTATATATTTATTATTTTTCCTTATTTTTAAAAATTTATGTCTTACTTCGAAGTTTGCAAATATATAAAACAGACTCATGATATGGTGTTTGCCAACCGCCTTATGATACAACGGTTGTAGGTGCTACAGTGTTCCAAACGCCGTGTGATATGGCGGTTGTGAACAGTACCCTAGCGCGGTACTGTAACGCCTACAACCACCGTATCACACGGCGGCAAGAATCAATCTGTTTTCAAACAACCGTAACTTTTTTATTTAAACTCGAGTTGGGGTAAACTTTATATGAAAGTTATAGTTTTCAACGAGATCTACAACTTTCTAGTTCAAACTTTGTTCATCCGAAATCATCTTCGGACTCAAAGAATCGATACACTATCCGGATCAAGATATCGAAAACTGAGATTTGGATAGTATATCGATTACTTGAGTCAGAAGATGACCTTAAACGAAAAAGGGGTGAACTAGAAAGTTGTAGATCTCGTCAAAAGCTACAATTCTCATATAAAGTTTACCTACATCTGAGTTCATACAAAAAATATAATATTTTGAAAATGGACTGACCCTTATCGCCGTGTGGCACGATAGTTGCAGGTGCTATAGTACCCTCGTATGGTACTATTCACAATCACTGTGTGACATGGTGGTTGGGGTGCTACAGTGCCCACCACTGTATCATACGACGGTAATGATATAGTTTTAAAAATTTTGAGGTTGGTTTTAAAATCGAAGAAAATATAAAAACAAAAAATTCTCTCCTCGCCCACCGTCTAAAATACGGTTAATTTATGCTTTCCTTTTTAAAAAAGTAATTTACACTTTGTTCTAAAAAGAAGAAATTTCGGTTTATAAATCATGAAAGATGTACTCCAAAATTTGTCACATAAGTTGTCATTGATAAAGAGTTGTACATACAAATTGTGTGTACAAGTTATAAATTTCAAAAATAAAAACTTTGAACTGTCCTTTCAAAATTGGATGTACGAATTGTAGGAATAAATTCAACTACAATTATATTAAAGTTGTATACAAAATCTCATAACAAATTGTTGCGAATGTCAAAGTTCTGTGTATAAATTACAATATTTTAAGAAGTAAAATTCTGGGAATTAGGACTTTTCAAAAATGGAAGCTCGAGTGGCTAGCAGCGCGCGGTAGTTAGCGAGCTCCTAGATATTCTATGATTCTATCATTATATAGTTTTTCTCTAGACTGGTTAACAATATATTCCGGAAACAATAGATTAAACAGATTGGAGACACACGCACATCAGGACGGCCACGCCAGAATTTACAAATGTTGCAACTTGTAAGTACCCTAAACTAACCAATCCTCCAATAACGAAAGCGGAAAATTAAAGGAGAAGTGTAAAAAAAAACCCTCTAATCTATATCAGGGCGGAGCCACAGGGAGCGCGCAGAGCACCACATATTAATGGTTGTGGCTGGAGCCCTTAAATACTCTGCCGTTGCAACATGCAAGACGACAACAGCTAGACAAGCCTTCTTGAGGTTAGGCTATAGTTGGCCAAAAGCACGAGGCCCATGGGCCGGCCCATAGCACGAAAATTTGGCCCGACACGAGCACGGGCCCAGCACGATTTTTTCGGGCCTGGGCCGGCACGAGCACGACGTCGGCCGTGGCCGGGCCGCAACTCCGGCCCATAGTGCCGCCCAAAGACGGCACGAAATGGCCGGGCACGATTCGGCCCGTGTGCGCGCACGAGGCCCGGTGGCCCACTTGGCCCGGCCCCGGCCCGTGCGTGGCGGCCATATATAAGCCCCCGCGGCCGCCCCCCCCCCCCCCGCTCTAACCCTAGCCCCCGCCCCCCGCCCCCCATTCGCCCCCGCGCGCGCGCGCGCGCGCGCGCGCGCCCGCCTCTCGTCCTCCGCCTCCGCCCGCCCCCTCTCGTCCTCCGCCTCCGCCCGCCTCTCGTCCTCACCACGCCGGCGGCCGGCCACCTCGTCCTCACCCACGCCGGCCACCTCGTCCTCACCCACGCCGCCACCTCTTCTCTCCCCGCAACCGCTAGATCTACGCCGGTGGCCACCTCCTCCGCACGGCCGCCGGCCGCATCTACGTCGCTCGCTACCTCTTCGCTCCGTCGCCGGCTAGATCTACACCGGCGGCCGGCCACCTCTTCTCTCGCCCGCAACCGCGGATCTACGCCGGTGGCCACCTCCTCTCGCATGCCCGCCGGCCGGATCTACGCCGGTGGCTACCTCTTCGCTCCGTCGCCGGCTAGATCTACACCGGTGGCCGGCCACCTCTTCTCTCGCCCGCAACCGCTAGATCTACGCCGTGGCCACCTCCTCTCGCACTTCCGCCGGCCGGATCTACGCCGGTGGCTACCTCCTCTCGCTCCGTCACCGCTAGATCTACGTCGGCGGGCTCGGTAACCGGTAAGTTCTCTCGCCGTTCGTTACTTTGTCTCCTCCTCTCGTTTCACCGTATTGTTTTTGCGGCTTTTGCGGATGGACCACACCTACAACGACGAGCTTAGGATGATGGGTCTCCCGAGAGATGATGAGGACGACTTGGGTGGAGAGGAGCTCTTGGGCGCCAACTTTGCTACTGGAAGTGGAAGCTTGTCTCCACCTCCACCTCCGGCCTACCCGTGCCGCCCGTGCACGTGCACGTGCACCCGCACACTCGCTCCCCGCACTCGCACTCGCTCCCCGCACCGCACTCGCACCGCGCCGCACGCAGCTCGCTCCCCGCACCCGAACCCGCAGCCTCCCGACTCTGAGTCTCCTACCGCCAGCACGGCCGCCACGAAGAAGGTAGGGAAGAGGTCTAAAGTGTGGGACGAGTTCGATGAGGTGTTCGAGATGAGGAACGGCAAGAAGGTACGTGTACGAGTGCCACCTGCAAGCACTGCGGCAAGGTATACTCAGGTTTGTCCACTGGTGGTACTGGCCATTTGATTCGTCACATCCCCAAGTGCTCTGTTCTTCTTGCTCGCACCCGTAAGTCTTCTCGGGCCCCAAACTTGGCTTTAGCTCGATGGTAATATGCATCTTTGGCGTACAATGAAGAGGTAGCTCGTATTCGGCCTTTGTAGGTTGCTTGCTAGACTTGATTTGCCTCTCGTCTCATGGTGAAAGTGATGCTTTTGAGGAGTACATTAGGATTGCTCATAACCCTAAGTTCACTCGTGTATCTAGGCAAACCACAACTAGAGACTTTAGCAAGTATTTCATGTCCCGACGTGATCAACTTATTGAGTCTTTTAAATCTGTTTCCTCTGTTGCTCTTACATCTGATATCTGGTCAGGAAATGCTAAGGAAGATTTTCTTAGTGTGGTTGCTCATTATGTGAATGTTGATTGGCAGTTAGAAAAGAGGATAATTGGTATGCGTTTGATTGATGTTTCTCATAATGCTGATAATATTGCTGAGCGCATTGAATCTGTTGTTGCTGAGTATGGCTTGACTGATAAGATCTTTGCTGTTACACTGGATAATGCTTCTGCCAACACAAAGGCAATTGAGAACTTGACTCCTTTGATTTGTGGTTATGTTGGTAGCCTGTGTATGCATCAGCGATGTGCTTGTCATATCATTAATCTAATTGTGAAGGCTGGCCTTCAGGTTTTCAAGCCTTTTCTTTCTTCATTTAGAAGTGCAATTTCATTTATCAATGCATCTAACCAACGCATTGCTGCATACAAGTCATATTGCATTTCTTGTAATGTTCGGCCTCGTAAGTTTGGGTTAGACATGGATGTTAGATGGAATGCTACCTACCTCATGTTGAAGCATCTCATTCCTCATCGACATACATTTGGTGTTTTTATTGCAACAAATTATCCTTTAGTTGATGGACAACCCCCGCCGACGGATCACCACCGGTATCTTTCTCGAAAAACTCCTTGAATTTCTTGAACAGTTCTATGATTCTACCGTTGTTTTATCCGGAGTTTACTATCCAACATCTCCTTTGGTTTTGCATCATGTTCTTGATATAGCCGAGCATCTTAATAGTTATGAGTCCGATCCCGAATTTGAGGCCGATTTCGGACGCATTGTTTCTCCTATGAAGCAGAAATTCCTTGAGTATTGGAGTAACATACCATATTTGTATGCCTTTGCATTCATATTAGATCCTAGGGCTAAGATGAAGGGTTTTGCAAATGTTCTCAACCATTTATCTCATTTCAATGGTAAGGATTACTCCATGTACTTAACTGAAGTAAAGGATGAACTAAATGGCCTCTATGGTAAGTATGAGGCAAAATTTGGGCATCAAATGAGGATGCAAAGGCCTCCTCGGCCGGCCCTATTGGGGGTAAGAGGAAGACAAGCCGGGAGTAAGGTCTTTTCTTCTCAACCTTCTTCTTCCGGTAGTACCGTTGGTTCCGTTGCTACACATGGTAATTTGTCCTCTGCTAGTGCTTCATCCAACCTATCTAGGATAACATCTGCTACTTCTTTATTGCATGCTGCTTGTTCTGGTGCTCCTCTTGTTCCTCCTACTACTGAAATCACTTCCTACCTGGACAGTGACACTGTCACACAGTTTGAAGATGATTTCAGTGTGTTGGCTTGGCGGCATGAGCATAAGCTAACATATCCCGTTCTTTCTATACTAGCTAGAGATGTTATGACTGTTCCTGTCTCAACTATATCCTCTGAATCTGCATTTAGTACCACTGGCAGGATAATTGAGGAGCGGCGTCGGCGGCTGACCCCGGACATGGTGGAGATGCTGACTCGGTGAAGGATCGGGGGAGCAGCCGATGCAAGACTGCAACATGACATCGAAGACCCTGAGCTTGAAGATGCATTTGAGAACCTTTATCTTGATTGAGAGTTGATGACTTGATGTTGTAAAGCTTTTGAGAACTTGTATCTGAACTTGTATCTGAACTTAATTAGGTAGTAGTAGAGCTGGCTGTACTCTTTTTTCCTTTGTAGGGTTTTCTCACGAGGTGTGAGTTTTTACCTACAAAGGTTTTTAATGAGGCAGCACAATAAGAACAGCTCAAATATTATTTGATATTTGATCATTTGAACTTTATATGTTTGTGATTTCTTTTCGGTTTGGTAGGATTTTAATTCATCGAGCTTTTCACTTTGATTATGTTATTGACATCCTTGTGAAATTTGCTCTTGAATGAGGTGCAATAGTGGTGCCGGCCGCGGGCCGGCACGGCCCGGGACGGCACGTCGTGCTCGTCGCCGTGCCTCGTGCCGCACGACACGAAAAAATAGCCTCGTGCTCGTGCCGTGCCGCGAGCTCGCACGTAGTGCGGCACGGCGCACGAGCACGAACCGCACGGGCCGCATCGTGCTCGTGCCGATCGTGCCCGTGCCGTTCGTGCTCGTGTCGGGCGGGTCGGGCGGGCCAAATGGCCATGTATAGGTTAGGCACACATTAGCAGGCAATGAATTTCATGCTAATTGCTAATGAAGCTAATCAATTGACTTAAATACAATATTCTGTGTCACCAAACCTATCATTATTATTCTTTGTAATCTAAGTTTTCATTTTTACTAATAATAGTGCGTGCTCAGGTAGATGACCATTTCAATCGCATCACTGAGTAATCAATTTACAAATATTTTAGGTATACAACCTAATCACTGTTACATGGTGGAAATAACAATTTTCGTAAAAACTCGTGCAAATCAAGATGAAAAAAGTCGTCGAAATTCACACAAAAATCACATGTGCAGATGATATGATGATACATAACCTTGTCAAATATCTTGTTGAAACTCGATTTCGTTTGTGAGATATAAAAATAACAAATTACTAATAAATCGTATGGGCAAGTTTCTGGCTTGAAATTTGTTATTTTTATATTTCACAAATGAAGTGGAGTTATTGGATAAGATATTTTACAAAGTTGTGTATCATCATATCATCTACACATGTGATTTTTTGGTGAATTTAGACGAGTTTTTTTCGTGGTTTGCACGGATTTTCACGAAGGTTGTGATTTTCCAGATAAGTCCCTTTGCAAATCTGTTTTTAGAATAATTTTGTTGTTCATGCTAATATCGAAGTCCTTGAAAAATTGTAAAAAAACGTTTTCTACGAGTACTTGGTCGCAGCCCCCCCACACCCCGCCTCAAATCCTGGGTCCGCCCAAATCGTAATCTTTTGATCCTGACACTTCACTCCTGGTCATACCGTCCTAGCATGCATCTTGACATCGCCTGGGACCAGTTTATTCAGCGCATGCGAGAAAAATGCACCGAGTGAACAAGTTGCCGATAAGATAAAGCATATCCATTTGTCTTGGAGTGGAGTATTTTCAAGGCTTGTACTTAACCACACTAATTTGGCTGTTACTCCCTGAACCGAACGAAAAGAATTACAAATGACACTGGCAGAAACACAGTCGGAAGTTGGAGCCTGCAGCCTAGTTCAGTTCTTGGGGAGGAGCACGTCGCGAACCAGGTCGTCGAAGTTGCGGTGGGACGCGCCGCCGGGCTTGGCCGCCTCGATGGCCTTGTTCCTCCACTCCCTGGCCTTCCTCCTCATCTCCTTCCCCTGCTCCCCGTCCATGAGCTCCGTGATGAGGCTCGCCACGGCGTCGCGGCGGACGTTGCTGTCGATCTCCATGCCGACGCCCCACACGCTGCACTGGTACCGGCAGTTGGTCTGCTGGTCGGCGAAGAAGGGCCAGCTGATGACGGGGACGCCGCCGCAGATGGTCTCCAGCGTGGAGTTCCAGCCGCTGTGCGTCAGGAACGCGCCGACGGCCGGGTGGTTGAGCACCTCCTGCTGCGGGCACCAGCTCGCCATGAGCCCGCGGTCGGCCGTCGCGGCGAGGAACTCCGGCGGCAGCACGGCGGTGTCGCCCTTTACGAGGTCGCGCCGGATGATCCACAGGAACTGCCTGCCGCTGTTGGCAAGCCCCCACGCGAACTCCACCAGCTGCTCGTTGGTCATCACGGTGATGCTGCCGAAGTTGACGTAGACGACGGCGCCGGGGTCCCTGCCGTCGAGCCACCGGAGGCACTCCTCCTGCTCCTTCCACAGGCTGAGGGTGATGGAGGAGCGCGGGGTGGGCGGGTCCTCGCGCGCCAGCAGCGGGAGCGGGCCCAGCGTGTACACCTTGCGCGCCATGCCGATCGACTCCATGGCCGCCACCGCCTCGCCCTCGAGCTCGTCGAAGGTGTTGATGATCACGGCCGACGCCCCCGCCGAGCGCCCCGTCTCCTTGAGGACGTAGTGCACCATGTACTCGTCCGGGTCCGTCGTGCGGATGAAGCTCGGGAAGTCCCGGAACCTCATGTTCCGGAGCCCCGGCACGTCGTCCACCGGCGTGTCGAGGAATCCGTTCGTCAGCTGCTCGACATCTGCGCGCGCAAAGTACAAGTTCAGGTCAGACACGTTTGCTCGCCCACGCAGGCATTCACTGAAGGTCTGGAGCACGGACGTGTGCAATCAATGGCGTATGCACGTAAACTTGCGAGGCAGACAAGTTTGACGCGCTGTGATGATGAGTCAACACGACACAATAATACACGCACCTTTGAGCGGAGCGAGGCCACGGGCCATGAGGAGGCGATAGTGCTGGTAGCCGAGGAAGCTGATGGCGCTGGCGGTCCAGAGCTGGACGTAGGGGAGGCCGAGCTCCTGGGCGGCGTCGATGGAGAACCCCATGACCACGTCGGAGATGACGCAAGTGACGGGCGGGTGGCCGGTGGCGGGGTCGTTGAGGGCGGCGAGGAGGCGGCGGAAGGGGCCGAGGCAGGTCTCCGTGGTGGACTTGCAGAGGGAAGGGATGTCCTGCGTGACGTCGTCGTCGTCCGACGGGGGCAGGCCGTCCGGGATGGTGGCGAAGCGGAAGCCCGGGACGCCGGCCACGGCAGCGGCGCCGCGGGTCCGAACGAGGCGGGCCTGGTTGTACTCCGTGTTGACGAAGGTGACGTCGAAGCCTCGGGCGTGAAGCAGCTTGGCCACGTTGAGCATCGGGGTGATGTGGCCCTGCGCCGGGTACGGCAGGCACACGGCGTGCGGCCTCTGCGCGGCGTCGCCGAGGGAACCCATGGTGATCTGATGAGAACTACGGTTGCTTGTTGGGTGCTGGCTTCGGCGTTGGCTCTAGCTAGCGTGCTGCGTTGCGCGGCGAGGCTGGTAGCTCTGGACCTCTGGACTCTGGTCGCTCAGTTGAGCTGGTTTTCTTGGTGATTTTGCTGGGGATTGGGTCAGCACGGGCGGGGCTATTTATAGATAAGCGTCGACATAAGGATAGCGATACGGAATATGGTGGTGGGTGGCCGTCGACAAATCCAGTGAGGACACGATGTCGATGGGATATTTTACTTTTTTTTTGCATTTCGGCTGCTTCGTGGGTGCAGCCGTGGAGGCTGCTCGCTGGGGATGGCAGCTAAGGCCTTGGTCAACGTCACACGAGCAGCCGGGCCGTGATCTTCCGCAGACCGACCGGGCAGCATGCAGCAACGCCAGCCATGTCGGCGATGAGATCTGGGGAGCTTCGCCCACGTCCACGTGCGCGGCGTGCGAGCCGCGTCTGTATGCCCGGTTCGGCGGCGGCCGGCCGGCGGGTCCGCCATGCAAGGTCATCAGCGCACGGTGCCGAAAAACGTTCGGTACGCGACCACGCGGGTGTTCGGCAAGCAACAAAGGAAGACGTGGCCGAAAAAGGCTCACCACCGTCGTCACTCATGACTCATGAGGGCAAACCCGAGCATTACGCTGACCAAGCTGCTAGCTGTGCATGCCGCAAGCTGTTTGAGCTAGCGTTCGTGATTCAACATTTTATTGTTACTGTATCGGAGTCGAACTCCATTCAAAATCTTGCGTTGTGTTTGCGTACGTGTTGTTCGTCTGGATTGCTAGTCTTGAGCTCCAAAACATTTATCAACACCAACCATCTACGAACGGTATTTTTCTCTTACACTGAATCAACACCCACCGCTAGCTACTAGCCAACTACGAGCAAGGTTAATGGTTGCGATCTCGCGCTCCACCTCACCCAAACTGCCTAGCTGGTGGTGGCGGGCTCCATCTGGTGTTTATTGTTCCGCACCCTTGCAGAGACAATAGGAGGCATAGAGCTGCGCTACGCTCGCTTTCAGCCGGCGCATGGCGACTTGGCGAGACACCCGCCTCACTCTCTCTCTTCTTTACTCTCTCTGACAGCAATGCTTTTATCCTACGTGTCCAGTCATCGCCCGCTGATGTAGGCTTATAATTCTCTAAAAAAATGTAGGCTTGTAATACTTGCTCTAAAGAAGGCGACCAGCTCTCAACAATGATTGTTACGGAGTGTTATGGCAGCGAAGCTCTGCATAGTGCATACAGCTTCTTGACTCACAACTGCACGTTGTCATGCCTGACATAAAAGCGAGAAGACCCAGTCAGACGCCAGCAGGCTGCCCGTTGTCAAGCAGTAGTGAGACATGCCTGACAGTCAAATTTGGGTGTAACCTGGTTTGAACTGACCGTGAGACGGTGTGTTCAAATCATAATAATTACGTAGTTCAAATACTGTAGTACATGTACTCCGTTGCTGTTTCGCGCAGTAACTGTTTCATGCCTGACGATCAAATATGGGTGTAACCATGCATTGAAGTCGTTGACCCAAAATCATGTGCACATGTAGATTGTTTATAGCTGCACTGATTAGTCATCATCTGATGGCGTCTTTCCCAAGCAGCAGAAGCTGTTGAGTGTTGACAAGCAGTGCCTGCACCTTGATCACAATTTGCAGTATCAATAGCATGATTTTTATTTATGTCAGATGCACTTTTACATATTTCAGTTTCACACAATCAACAGGTCATATTTGTTAGATAAAACTTGTGTACTTAATTAAAACACTTAGATCTAATTCATCTTAACCAGGATCTCTAGTCAAAAGTAGATCACACCTAGTACCGAAATTAATGCGGAATAGGTCAATTAGATCTAATACCGGGTAATGGAGGAATCCATCTCGCCGGTCCGAGTTGGTGTAGACGATGACGTCGCCGGTGTAGTGCGGGGCGTCTCCTCTCGCGACGGTGGCCTTCCGGTCGACACCGGTAGCGCCCGCGGTAGGAACTCGAGCTTCCGAACCTTCCCGCGCCCTCACTAATCGGTAGACAAGGGTTTCGGTGGAAACCCTATAGATGGATCGGCTTAGGTCGCCCGTGGGGGCTTCCTCTCTTATATAATGGCGCCGTAGGCAAGGGGCCGAGCCCAATGGGCTTAGTGTTTGCCTCCCGATCACCGGCAAACGGGCCGACGCACGGGAGAAGCTTCTCCCGTACGGTTTGGCCGACTTGAGGTCAACCAAAATATCTAACATTCTTCCCCCCGACCGAGGGTCAACAAACAAACTTTATAATTTGTCAATTTCATTGATCATATGCGGGTGGATACACATCAATCAACATTCTCCCACTTAATCGAACAATCTTAGCTTAAACTTACGTTCGTCTTATGTTCACACTCAATGCTACAATAAGACCTAGCGAATGCGTCATCGGCGTACATTACGTACATACCGGACACCATTAACTAAAGTTCACTATAACATCTTGATAGAACACTTATTTGCTTATTTGGAAGTTTATTTATTCGGCCTCATCCGTAATCATATTTCGCATTTATCACCAATCCAAACTAATTTCGCGAAAATAGGATAGGTGTAAAATCCTCAATTAGTCATGTTGCTAGCATCTTACTTAAAGCCTTAAATATGACTACGATCCCGGGACCCTTCATTCATGTCATAATTTATTATCAATGGGCTTGACACCATCGATTATATGTCATTACTTTGAAGGAATACCGTAATTAAATACGTTGACATTGATTTCAATCAATGTTAACTTAATAATAACAATAACATCGGAACTTATTTCTTATGTCCGCCTCGCATTAAAACATGCCATACACAAAATTAGCTTGTTAAGCTAACTTTGTTTTAGAACTTTTCGTTAATCGCTCATAAATGTAAGAGTGAAGGATATAAACTTATTGTGCACTTTTATATCCATATACTCTTACAAAACTCATCTGAATAATTCTTAACTAAATAAGCATGTTATCATGGTGCATTTAAAAACTTTTAGCACCTTTTTCCAGTGGACCTCTCCTGGATTTAGACTTATCGGTTTTGTCAAGCATTCCGGCTTGTAATGCTAAGTCAATTACTTATCATAGACCTTAGCATACAGTTTCAGGAACGTCTTCCTTTTAACTTAATCTTAATTTTATAGTCTTTATAAAATTTGATTATCAAATCAAAACAGGCATAGCTGAATATGCATTCACTATTTATCACTTAAGCAATTATCTAAATTTTGCCCTTCAGGTGATAATCTTAATACTCACTTTTGTCCTATCTCGGTGTTATGCTCCCCCGCATCTTGGGAGGGACTTCACTAAGATGCATCTAATCATGTGATGAATACTTTTCCCCTTCCTTGGAATGCATACTTATTTTCCATTAGCTTATGAAGAAAGCATTCACCTAGAGTACGAAGATGATAAGTTTTCCACCTTAACCTTACAAATAATCATGGTTGCCCATGATACTTACAAACTTATCATGAGGTATGAACTTAGCATCTCAGTTTCTTTTTGGAATCACTCTTGAGTATGTAGACCCATTATGGCCTACTGTCTTGACTCCATTAGAAAATTGCTATAAAACTTATGTTAAAGTTCATATACCCCTTTATAACCTCTTCTTTATAAATATTAATCGAGGTTCTTACTATTGTGCCCAAAAATTAATCTTATCACTAAGTTTCACACATTTCTGTAGCAGTTAAACAACTAAAGAAAACCCTCAATAGAAATTATGCATGAAATGGAGGTATACTTATGGCACAAATTAAATATATGATAAATCATATACTTATTGTCTTAAGTCATCAATATAAAGAAATATTACTCTATATCCCATTAAGATTTTTGTTTCCTCCTATGTGAGCTCGCCATTGAGCTTTGCTCACTCTCGGAAGAGAACTTTCTTATGTCGGGAACCTTAATGAAGTAGCCGAAAGCATTAAAATGTGTCGGCCCTTAATCTTAATTGAATAACTTATAATGGTAGCTCTTTGATTTCTTTAGGTTTGGCACGACACTTAGCTTGCCTTTCTTAGATACCATAGAGAAACTTCCCTTGCTAACCTAACTCACAACAGCGTTGGCCAGAAAATGAATCAGAGTAGCAAGGTTATGATTAAATGCTCATCAAACAGCGTAGGCTAGAAAGGTGAACATAAACCATACTTCAATCGTCTCTGGTTCTATTGAAATAGTCCACAACAGCGATGGCAAGAATATGGACTAGAGCAACAAAACTTGTGAAAATTATCCCGTACCCAGCGGTGGCTAGAATAAAGAATAAAATCACTCTTATTTGAGACAATTGGTAATCTTAGTAGCACTCCAATCCTAATGATATCAAGACAATCTTATCTCGTCAATCTTATCCGGCATTAAAACAACACCCTTGAACTTATAGTTATTCTTAATAGGTATTAAAATAGTGCGAGAGTAAATATCCAAAATGCATCTTATTATTTGGAGTATTTTCTTAATTCATTTCTTAGCCGTCAAGAACGTCTCTTATTTTACTAATCGGAGCATCTCAGATCGATGAGACATTCCTTTCTCCCCCTCGAATTTGTGGTCTAAACGAAAGTGTACCACATGTTCGACAAGGTCTCATCATATCTTTATGCATATAACTTAAATAAAGATCAAAGACAAATGCGAGGAGAATATAACAAGCTTGATAATGTTTTTATTACGTATTGGGAAATACAAAACTTAAGAATTTCACAATACATAAAAATGGTTATAATTCGCACTTAAACTAAGGTACATCATCACCTAATTAAATTGAAAATAATGCTAAGAACTTAATGAGTAATGCGAAGCTCCATAATCTTTGATTCAAGGATGTCTTGTGGACTTTACTCCCCCATTTCTCCCTCTCTTTATGGCTCATTAAAGTCTCGAGGAAGAAATGAAATGTGCAAATGCACCTTAGTCAATCCACCATGGGAGTAAATAGTCTCGAATAATCTTAATAAAGCTTATGAGGCAAGTTAATTACCCATCCTCCGAAGCCATGACTTAAACTCAAGACACAACTTCAAGATATGGCCGGGTGATACAAAAATTGCAGATTACTTGAGCATAATTCTAATCAAGAGCATGCCTCTCATAATTCTCAGAAAGAGAAGCCATAAATTTATTGCACAAGTTCACCGTCAGAGATGGACTTCCCAAGTGCTTTTAACTTAGTGGCTATGTCATATATGCTCTTAATGTGTACGCTCAACGCACCTTTATCATTATTTCATAATTTTGCCATGAGGAAAGCGACTAACTTATCTTTATTGCTTCCCTCAATGGAATGTAATAACTCCTTAGCACTTAGCATAAAGCCATTCCCTTGATCAGGAAATGCTCCCCTTAAAACTTCAATGATCGAATGCTTAATGACCATTGTTGCAAAGTAATCAGATATGTGCCAATTTTTCTAAATTGGAGACGTACTCCCTCATTTGCTTGGCAAGATCCTCATACTCTTAGTGGGAGCAATAGGTTAGTCCTCCCGAAGTGCATAATCAAGATCATGAATCTTGAGAATGCGAAGCACACTCTTAGTCCAAACTCTTAGTCCAACTAGGGAAAATGTGCCATCATAATGCTTAAAAGGTGCGTAGTAAGTCTACATAAACAATTGAAAGTACAAAACCAATCATGTCTCATGAATAGTACAATGAAGATGCACATGAGAGCACGATAATAACCTTACGGTGGTCCGATTAAAATCATGCAATAAATTTCAATTTGCATCACCGGTGGGGAAAACAAACAAAATTCATCTAAGACTCATGATTAAAACAACGGTGGTCAGAATTAATCACAAGTTTACTCTAACTGAACTTCCCGGTGGTTCCATTCAATCAGAGGCATCTTATATGTACTTAGGCGAAAATATAATTTTCAACTTAAAAGAAGCAAATTAATGCAACGTATAATCTTAAACTTAGAGGAAACATGAATGAACTTATATTAAAGGTTGATCTTATGCCTATTTTATAATAGGACTTAAACTTAATGTAATCATGTCATAAAGCATAGAATGTGCTCATAAATGACAGGCACATCAAAACTTAATTATCAAAAATACTCAAAGATTCATCATCATGATAATTCCCAAACCTTAACTTAATTCCTCAAAATCTGGAAATTTCTCATGAGAGAAGGAATTAGCCTTAACTTAATTGCCTTAGTAATCATATGTAATGAGATGCACATAAAAGCATGATGATAACCCTATGGTGGTTTGATTAAAATCACGCATTAAATTTCAATTTGCATCACCGGTGGGGAAAACAAACGAAATTCATCTTAAGACTCATGATTAAAACAACAGTGGTCAGAATTAATCACAAGTTTACTCTAACCGAACTTCTCGGTGGTTCCATTCAAGTTAGAGGCATCTCAAGGCATGGTGGTGGATTTAAAATACACTAAAATGACATGAATATCATCCACTTAATTAACATGATTCATAGAATTTATAACTTAGCTTAAATCATGAATTAATAATAGCTTAAATAAATAACATAATTTATGCTATAAATATCTCAACTTAAAAGAGGACTAAATAATAACTTGAATAAATAACATATAACTTATGGAAATTCAAAAGCCGAGCTTAGTTGCGTAATTAAACTTAATTGAGAATGGTAATTAAAGCTTAAGTGAAAACAAGAAATAAAACCGAACTTAAAAGGAAAATACTGAAATTCGTAAATAAAATACGAAACTTAAAATGAGCCCGAAAGCTAAATCGGCCCAAAACGGCCTCCTAAGGCGGAACACTCTTGCGCGGCCTTGCGGCCCACATGCGGCCCGGCAGAACGCAAACGCGCGACCCAAAAGAGCCCGAGCGCGCGCGGCTCGGCCTAGGGGCACGGCTCGGCTCGGGTCGGCTCGAAGCGCGGCTCGACGGCTCAGCAGCAGCTCGAGTAATGGCTCGGCTTGGCTAAATAACTGGGCGCAAAGCTAAATGGGCCGAAAGCCCAAAAACCGACGGACAGGCCGGCGCCTGAATGCGGCCCATCGGCGCTGTCCGCCACCTGCCGCCTTCCGCGCTGATCTGGCCGTCCGTTTCTGATGGACGATTGCGGTCGCGTAGCGGCTTGAATATAAGCCGAGCGGGTGGGGGCAATGAAAACCCTAGCTCATTTTCACTCCCTCCCCCTCACTGATGCTTCCCAGGGCAGCACCGCCATGCCCCGCGCCGGCCGGTGAGAGAGAGGGTCGCGGCGGCCGGGGCCGAGCCGAGCAGCCCGCCGCGAGACCCTCCTCCCCGGTTTGAGCGGCCGGCGGCCGGCGGCTTTCTCTCCCCACATCTTTCCTTCTCCACTGAAAATCGGAGTGTAGGGAGTTCTTATGGAGGGCCGGACTGAGAGGATGGGCGCGGCCGGCCGGCGTGCGCGGGAGCCGAGGCTCTACCGCCGTAGGCCGACCGGTCGGCTCCCCAAAGTGTGATCACCGGGGGCCTTTGGGGGCTCCTCGCCGGCGCCGCGTGCAACTCATGCGCGCGGCCCCGTCGAGGTCCTCCTTTGGCCTCTCATGGAGACGCCACCGATGAGGGTTTGGGGCATGGTGGCGGCGCGACGTCGGCCGGTGGCGGCTCATGCCCGGCCGGCGCCGTCCCCACGGCCCCGTTTTTTTTGTGTGTGGCACCGTGGCGGTGCGGCGTCGGCCGGTGGCACCTCATGCCCGGCCGGCTCCGTCCCCATGGCCTCTCTCTTTTTTTTTTTTACCGATGGCGGCTCGGCCGCCGAGGTCAAGGACCTCACCGATGCGCGTCCGATGGCGGCTATGCCGCCGAGGCTAGTGGCCTCTCGTACTTTTTTTTACGCATTCTTATTGCTTCGATGAATGGGGTGACTAATTTCGGGTTAGGGTTTCGAGATGTTTGCCGATATCCGAGTTGCAATGTTCCCCTCCTTCTAATTGCTTCGTCTTAAAACCGAGATGTATGTAACGGAACGTGTAGATCTAGGACACGCGAAACCCTAACTCATAAATTTTAGGCTTAATCGAGATTAAACTTACCGATGCGTACCGATCCGAACTTAAATAACTTAGCTAAGCATGAAGACCATATTGATCCATCTAATCTAAGCATGAATCACAACTAATCATGATCTTAGACAGGAACTAAACTTAAATCTACACCTTAACTTAGATTGAACCGACATGAACAGAGGGCTTAGGGTTCAACTAGGGGATCTAATCTGACTAGATTAGGCGACTGATATCAATTGTTAGATAAAATTGATGTACTTAATTAAAACACTTGGATCTAATTCATCTTAACCAGGATCTCTAGTAAAAAAATAGATCACACCCAGTACTGAAAATAATGCGGAATAGGTCAAATAGATCTAATACTGGCAATGGAGGTATCCATCTTGCCGGTCTGAGGCAGTGTAGACAATGACGTCGGTCCGTTCAGTGTCGGGCGTCTCCTCTGCGGCGGTGGCCTTCTAGTCGACGCCGGTAGCGCCGCGGTAGGAACTCGAGCTTCCGAACCTTCCGGCGCCCTCACTAATCGGTAGACAAGGGTTTCGGTGGAAACCCTATAGATGGATTGGCTTAGGTCGCCCGGGGGGCTTCCTCTCTTATATAATGGCGCTCGTAGGCAAGGGGCCGAGCCCAATGGGCTTAGTGTTTGCCTCCCGATCACCGGCAGAACGGGGCCGACGCACGGGGAGAAGCTTCTCCCGTACGGTTTGGCCGACTTGAGGTCAACCAAAATATCTCACAACATTCACACTCTCGGTGTGCATCGATTTATTTCGAAAAGTACTGTTTGTGTCTCTGAATGAGTGTTTTGCTATCCATTAACCACTAAAGTCTTAATAATCAGCATTTCCACGTGATTGCATAATATTGAACAACCGGTCACTTAGTAGGATGTTTTTAGTTGACATGACATGGACCTAAAAGGGAGAGAGAACAATCGAAGTCGAAGGAGGGATGGCCTGGAGGATACTCCCAAGCGAGGCAAGCAAGCAACTAATTCATCATTAAATCAATATATAACCTATATGTGGTGACGTCGAGTAAGATACTTACTACTTAGTAAGATACTCCCAAGCGAGGCAAGCAATGCAAGCAACTAATTCATCGTTAAATCAATTTATAACCTGTCTGTGGTGACATCCTCACTAATCTCTGCTGACCAGCACTTCTAGTTGACCTCCAACCTCTACGCAACTGTATACGCAATGGTACCATTTACAAGCATCCACTTAACCATTTTTTATCAGGACTAGCTAGCTAGTTTGTGAAAGCACTCCAGTTTGGTATACACAACAGAGCAGAGAGAGATCGCATTTCGAATCTGCCTTTGTGTTGTGTGGAACTGTAGATCAGTGAAATGGCAGGGTTTCCTACTGACCAAGAAAGGTGCGCCGGCTGGCCGGTGATCAACAATTCAAGATATTAGCAGCTTCTTTCCATGGACGAACGGCACAGGAGCGATGCCACATCGATGGGTCGATATTTCTCACTCTCACCCGACAAAGGTGGCATGGCTGGAGATCGACCCGAGATTCTGATGAACCTGGCCACCACTTTGCTCTGCTCGATCGCGTAGTCGCACACATCGCTGTTTCGTCGCTTTCGCGGGAACACTACCGTTCCATCATCGGTCGTTTCCTTACGACGTGGACAGGCCTCGCTCGTCTCTGGACTATGGCAGCAAGCCAGCAACTTGGACGGATGGAGCCATGGAGCCAATCAGGCAAGCGCCAGCCGAATCGTGCTGGTGGGCGAGTGCAAGCTGAGACGAGCGGTCGGGCACGCGGGCTCCATCGACGATCGATCACCTCCGGCGAAGAAGAGGCGACAGTCAAAGTGCCCTGCTCGTGGGCAGTTTTTGTCTCAACTCTCGTGGGGTCTTCCATATGTCACTGTGCGTGCTAGAGACTTCTTACGAGGGCATCTTCGTTTGGCTCATTCTTCCTCCTCTAATCTCCCATTCTTTTCTTCTTCCTCTTCAAACTTCAAATTTGTTCCTTTCTTCTTCCTCCTCAGATTTGTAAGGAGATCGTGTTCCATCGGTCGATTCTTTTGACGTGGACAAACCTCGCTTGTCTCTGGCAGCAACTTGGATGGATGGAGGTAAGAGAATCTCTAGTACAGGATCGGAGATGGAAGATTTTGAAAAGAAAAACTGAGCTCATAGTCAGCAGGAGTACCTTATATTCCATTCAAAAACTAATTTGTGACGAAAAGTGCTCGGGCTTTCATAACTCTCGTGGGCTCCATTCCGCTCTGCTCTTTCTTTACGTGTACGTGCACACGTCCGGCGACTATATGATTTGAATTTTTTCGTTGCCGTAGGAGTACACGACTTATCATCTCTTGCTCGGTTGCTCGAGAAGTCGCGAGGATGCCACCGGGTTCGCCGGGTCAGGTCGGCGAGCATGACGCCGGTTCTTACGTCAGAGCTCAGTTCGTCGTTGCAAGTTTGCAACGGCCATTGGGTGGCGGTTGAATTGAATTTGGGAAGTTCAACGCATGCTTTGTATTTGTATATGGGCTCTCCTTTTCAACGCCTACTGGTGTGAAGTCAACACGAAGGGAAGCTGGCAGCGCTCTGAGTGAGGACGTACACCCCATCAAATCAAAGATCCGTGTCCAAGGAGCAGGGAAGCCATTCGCCGCCCTGGGTCCATGACTCATATGTCTTGTCGCGTGCAAAGCAAAGATTAATCCAAATCCCGTTTCGCCAAGATATGTTTTTCTAATGGGTGACAATATATTGTGTGTGTGGGGTTGCATTGCACCCCTTTGCACGTAACAAGAGTTGTGTAGATGTAGATTAACAGAGCTTGGTAGGGGGCGGGCCCAGGTGGGTGAGGAGTCTGTCATCAGGTCTGCAGGATATGCATTCATGAAGCTGATGGAACATGTAAATAATCTTCTATGGCAGCCGGCTGCTACCACTATGCCGTGAGAAAAAAAATCATGGGTACGAAATGGTGGATCAATGGTCTTTGTGTCTCTGGATTGCTTTTCTTTCATGGTCTTTGGTATTCTTTGGCTTTGGTTGCTGTGCACCAAAAGTGCCATCTCTTTCTACCCCCTCTTAGGCCGTCTCCAACAATCTAACTTAGAGCTAGTGAAACTAATTTTTTAGTCATGAAACATTGCAAAAGACAAGAGACTAATTAGGAGAGAAGAGATAAGCTCGCTCAATTCCCAATACACTCGTTCTCTCACCGCACAATATTCAAAGCTAGTTGTTGTACTCTTTTCTCGTTTAAATTCATCGCCTTAGAGCTAGTGCTAGCTCATACCATTGGAGACGCCCTTAATCAATGAATGTACCGCCAATAAGAGATCCTGGAGAATCTTATGCTGGAACATTAGGGGTATCAACTCTCAAGGAAAATCGGATGCCATCAAAAGTAAAATTGCAGAAAGTAGTTGTGATATTTTATGTTTACAGGAGACAAAAAGAGAATTATTCAACACTCAATACTTAAAAAACTTCTGCCCACCAAGACTGAATGACTTTGATTTTCTCCCCTCTGTTGGTGCTTCTGGTGGATGCATTGTGGTTTGGGATAGATCAAAATTTCTTGGCTCAGCCGTCTTTCAAATGAATTTGGCCACTCAATTGAGTTCATCTGTAAGCTTACTGGTGAACACTGGATTTTAACTAACATTTATGCACCGTGCATATCAGAGGGGAAATTAGTTTTTCTCGACTGGTTCAAACACATTGAGATGTCTGATGAAACAAAATGGCTCATCGTGGGGGACTTCAATCTGCTTAGGTCCCCTGAAAACATAAATATGCCTGGCGCTAATACCTCTGAGATCTTGGCCTTTAATGATGCCATTAGTAGGCTTGGCATTGTTGAAATTCCTTTAAAAGGATGCAAATTCACTTGGACCAACAAACAACAAGACCCACTACTGGAGAGACTTGATTGGTTCTTCTGCTCCAACTCTTGGATTTCCATAATGCCAAATACCTAGGCATCTGGGCTCTCGAGGGATACTTTAGATCACACTCCATGCCGCACCACTGCTACAACAAGTGTTCCCAAACCCCAGGTTTTCAGATTCGAGAATTACTGGCTTGAGCACAACCAGTTCTTAGACATCCTTCACAATGGCTGGAACCTCCCCACCCAGCAGGTTGATAAGGCTAAAAGAATCAGTGCAAAATTCAAAAATCTTAGAAAGGTTCTCAAAGCCTGGAGAAATCAGCTTCCCAATTTAGCCAGAACCATTCAGAACTGCAAGGATGTTATTCTCTTCTTGGACACACTGGAGGAAAGCAGGGATCTTACCCTTGAGGAATGGAACTTCAGAAACACTATCTCTGAACAACTTCAGTCTTTACTTCATCAGTAGAAATCTATTGGAAACAAAGAGGTGCCATCAAATGGGTTAAGTTTGGAGATGAATGCACAAATTTCTTTCATACTAATGCATCTATTAAGCATAACAAAAACACAATCACTATGATCAGAGATAATACAGGAAGGGAGCTTCTGAACCATGAAGAGAAGGCTGACTTTATTTGGCTCTCCTTCAAAGAAAGACTTGGGACTTTAGAATTTAATGGGTTGAATATTGATCTTGATTCTCTCATCAACCCTTCAGATAACCTTGACTGGTTACAAGAGGAATTTACCAAGGAGGAAATTAAAATCATCAAAGATCTTCCAAGCCACAAATCTCCAGGCCCTGATGGCTTCAATTGTGAATTCCTTAAAAAGTGTTGGCCTTTAATTGCTGATGAGTTTTATGATCTATGCAAGGATTTCTTTGATGAGGAGGTATGCTTGAGAAGCATCAACTCCTCATTCATCACCTTGATCCCCAAGAAGGACTGTCCTATTAACATCGAAGATTTCAGGCCTATATCCCTTTTAAACTCCTCAATCAAACTTCTCAGTAAGCTCCTAGCTGAGAGACTGCAACGAGTTATTATCTCCTTAGTTCATGCCAACCAATATGGCTTCATAAAAACCAGAACCATACAAGACTGTCTGGCTTGGGCGTTTGAGTACATTCACCTATGTAAATCAACAAGAAAAGAGGTGGTGATCATCAATCTGGATTTTGAAAAGGCCTTTGACAAAATTGAACATCAAGCTATCATTGAGATCATGAAAAGTAAAGGTTTTGGCCCAAGGTGGGTGGGATGGATCAAAGCCATCCTTGAGTTAGGCACTTCTTCAGTCCTTCTTAATGGAGTTCCTGGCAAGGTCTTCCATTGCAGAAGAGGAGTGAGACAAGGGGACCCTCTCTCCCCTCTTCCTTTTGTCCTTGTTGCTGATCTCCTCCAATCCATGATCAACAAAGTCGGAACCCAAGGTCTTCTCAACCTTCCCATTCCCAACAGAGCAGGAAATGACTTCCCAATTGTTCAATATGCAGATGATACCCTTTTACTCATGGAAGCTTGCCTCAGGCAGCTCTTAGTCAAAGAAATCCTTTCCTCTTTTGCTTCTGCAATAGGTCTTAACGTCAATTATAATAAGTTCATCATGCTACCAACACTACTAGAATCCTAAGCTATAGCGACCAGACGCTAAAGACCGCATACAAACATTGGTCGTCGATCCAGTTTTTAGTTGTTACAATATCAAATTGCTGGAACCAACGACCAAAAAACTGGTGGTCGCTAATTCTGCATATATGTCGTCGTTGTTTTGGGTTGGTTGCCCTAGAGCCTGGACTAAAGAAAACGCATCTATTAAGCACCGTAGTGCGTTGCCGGTTCCCAAGGCTCTCCCGATCTTTATACGTAAGCTTGTCCATAACAGTTCCTCTGCACAATCGTCGCCTGATCCATATCGCCCAACACAACAATAGCGGTTCCCATATCTTGCTCCCTCTAGCCCGCTAATCACGCTGCCGCTGCGCTGGTTGCCGGATGCCACCGTCGTCCCATGGCGCGCTGACCATCGTCCGCAGATCTGCCTGTGCATTCACCGTGCCGGAGCTACTACTACTCTTCGACCAGCAGCACAACGACACAAGAACATCGACAGCCCTGGCCCTTGGTGTCGTACATGCGGCAACACAATGAGTACATCAGGAGAGGGGTGGCGATCTGTTGCTCTAGATGCGGAGTTAGGACGTCGATCGATGGCACAACACCTTCTTTCTTGACAGTATGCTGGTAATCAGTATTCTTGCAGATCAACGTTCTGGGATTTTTCTGACGTAGAAAATTAGTTGAACGGAAGATTTCATATAGCTTTCCTGTAGATCGAATGTGAGTAGCTATATATACTCTTGGGGGATACTAGAAAAGTAGGACAGAGAAGTGCATGGATTATTTACTCAATATATAGCATATTTCATTGATCTGTTTTCAGGTATCGGCTTATATATAGCATATTTCATTGATCTGTTTTCATGTATCGGCTACTTGATAATGCGGCCTCTAACAAGCCAGTTATGGATGCAAATAATAGCATCAAGAACTGAAAAAGGTGAATACTGTTTATTTGCAATAAAGATCATTACTTGTCTTGCAACTTGCTATTGCAAATGGAAATTTACAATTATCTTGGAATCATGATCATTCTCAATTAGGTTGCTCCGCTGGTAGAATGAAAAGTATTTTGTGAGAGGAAATAAGCCAAAACAAGTCGAGATAAGCTGAGATAAGCCAGTCAAACAGTCTCATTTCTGTTTTACTGTTTCATATAAAAGGACAATAGGGGCCTTGTAGTCTGGGGTTCCAATTAATAAAATATTGTCAACTTATTTGCTTACCTACAAACTTTGCGTATTCCAGGGCTCAAGATGAAGAACAGTAGAAGCGTCATTGGAAACTGTTTCTGAGGAAAGGACGTCAATTTGTGGGTGTCAACAAGTTTATTTTTCTTTTGCCATTGGATTCTTCCATATGTAATGTAATAAAAGTTGTTTGGCTATAGTAAAATATAAGCCACTGTAATTGGTGTACTGGCCTTCTTAAAAAGAGGTTACAAAACATTTTGTTTCAATAAATAAAAAGTAATTGGTGTCATCGTCTGCGCTAACACAAATAATAAAGTTAACGCTAATGATCTAATAAGTGATGATGAAAGGGAAGAAAGACCGCATGAAGCTCTCAACCACGCTGGTGGTTTCCTAAACGAGAGCTTGTTTGATGCAGAGAATGATCACATTTTAGATCTCTCTCCTATCAGTCGTAAGAAAAAAATTTAATAATGCCAAGAAACAAAAAACTGGTAATCTTTCCAAGTAGTCAAAAACCCCTTCAAAGATTATTATAAAATGAAAGGGGTATTCTGGAATAGCAGAGGTCTTGCAGACTTGGCTAAACATAGATTTTTGGTCGAACTAGTTAGAGAAGAGTAGATTAATTTTATTGCTCTCTCTGAAACTGGTCGTGAGTCCTTTCTTGATCACGTCCTCAAAAATTTATGTGCTGGACGTGATTTTTGTCGGTGCGGAATATGGTCCCGACACTAACCGTAGTAAGCGCCGAGGTCTATCCCTCAATGGTCGATGCTAAGCAATAAGAGACGCGGGATTTATCCTAGTTCCGGCCGAGGGGGCCGTACGTCCGGCGGTGGTGTGCTCGAGGCACTATATTGCTCGGCACCGGGGTGCCCGTAGTGGGGCTGCTACAAGCAAGGCGGGAGAGGAAGCGTGGCTTCCAAGTCCCTGGTGTTGTGGTTGGAGGTGTGGTGTGTATCTCTGTCTGTTGTCGTGTATGTCGTCCGTCCCCTGCGGCAGGGGGGTTCGTCCTCCTTTTATAGATCAAGGAGAGAGCAAATCACATGCGCGCCGCGCTATTTAGCTACATGAAAGGGCATGGCATGCTATGCTGTAGAGTGGGCGGCCGTCTGTACGATCCTTGCAGCGATCCGGCCATCATGGCCTATCTTGTACCCGAATGGTAGCGGCTTCGAGGGTAGAAGGGCGGTGGAAGGCCGCGATGTCTTCTGATAGGCTCGAGGGAGCTGCTGACATCGGTCCGTACATGGTACAGCGGCAGGCAAGGCGACGTCCCGTTCCCGCACGCTCCACTGTGCTAGAGCCGCAGCTACGGCGCCCGGCGTGCGGTTCGTACGCGCGGGGGTGGCAGCCATGCCGTTGGACGGTGGCGGGGATGGCGTCCCACCGGCCCTAGCGCCTTCACCTAACCCCCGCGGGTCACGGGAAAGCAAGTCGAGGGTGCAACCGGCCCCCCTTCGAGGGCTCGGCACGTTAGCCGTCTTGGAGCGGGCGGCGCGGCGTCACGGGACCGGCGCGCGCCCCGCCGCACGGTGCTTCCCACGGTGGCGGGGATGGGATCCCTCCCGGGGAGATGGTGCGGCGGCACGGGGGCGCGAGTCCCGGGCGCATGATGGCGCCCGCCCGCCGGTGTCGGGGCATTAAATGCCATCGTACGAGAGTAGGCGCACGTGTGCGGGGCGCCCTCGAGCGAGGGCGGACCCCGTTCGAGGGCGGAGCGTACCCTCGAGCGAGGCGAAGCCTGCTCGAGGGGGGAGTGGGCCCTCGAGCGAGGCGGAGCCTGCTCGAGGGAAGCGCTCTCCCTCGAACGGGACGGAGCCCGCCCGAGGGAGGCACGCATTTTCGAGCGAGGCGGAGCCTGCTCGAGGGGATCTTCGAGTGGGCTGCCTTGGTGGGTCGTGTCCTGCATGGTTAGGCGTGTTTGGCTTTGTTGCGGGTTTTTTAATTGGGGATTTCCCTGTTGTTTAAGGGGACCCCTAGGGCTGTCCCTGACAGTAGCCCCCGAGCATCTGTGGGTTTGCCATTGAGGCTCCCGCAGATGCTGGAGCCTACCGATAGGACATTCTTCTCTTCTCGGTCTTGCGAACGCTCTCCGTGGGGCCGCGTCGGCGGACCCGCGGGTCTAGCCCCCCGAGCCTGCGGGAGCGTGGATGCTCCCGTTGGGGTTTAACCGCGAGAGTTGGACGAGAGGGCATGGTACATGTTTCAACCGGCGTCGGCGGTGTCTCGGCCGGCTTCGGTGACGCATGCGCCGCCGGCACTATCTCCCGGCGGGTGCAATCTAGGAGGTGTAGCCGTGCGTCAAGCCCCCGAGCCTGGGCCCGTTCGAGGCGATCGGGTAGAGCTTTACGACTTGTTTTTTAGCGTGCCCTCGCCGTCCCTCCGCAGGACGGAGGGTGAGGTTTCCGCAACCCCCATCGAGCGGGTCGCGGATTGCGGATTCCTCGTTGAGCTGCTAGTGGGTGGTTCGAGTGGACGCCCATGCCCCGTTCGATAAGGGTAGGCTGCGTGGTCCGGAGACACGTCCATGGAAGCGCTTGTGTGGGTTTGCTAGGTGGGGCTCGGTCCCGTTCGATAGGGACCGAGGGCGCGGAAGCTCTCCCTCGGTGGGATCCCCCGGCTAGCTGCCCTCGCTGGCTCTCGAATACGACATATGGGGCACCCTTGAGCCGTCGGGCTCGAGGAACGGCTCGAATGCGCGTGCCTTGGTCGTCCCCGACTCGTGATCGCGGGGCGCTTGTTCGAACCCGTCGAGGGTCAAGCTTCGAACCTCGATCGGCAGGGCCGTGCGAGGTGGCGCCGGGCGGCCCCGTCTTTGCGTCCGCGGCCGTCGAGGGGCCCGGGGCGAGCCGCCCTTGAGGCGCGGTTAGTAACAATGGTGCGGGGCGGCGGCTAAGCGCTCCCGCCCGGCATCCGCGACCGTCCGGGGGCCCGGCGAGCCGGCCCCCGAGGCGCCGATCGGTAGTACGGCGTGGCATGGGTGCTTGCGGTGCCCGCTTTGCTTTCAAACGGGCCCCGAGGCGACCTTTCGACGCCCGCACCCTTTAGAGGGTTGAATTTGTTTTGAGCCCGGGGCTCGTGCCGCTCGAGGGTTCTACGTGGCATGGGTGCTTGCGGTGCCCGCTTTGTTTCAGACGGGCCCCGAGGCTACCTTCTCACACCCGAACCCTTTAGCGGGTTGAATTTGTTTCGAGCCAGGAGCTCGTGCCGCTCGAGTGTTCTACGTGGCATGGGTGCTTGCAGTCCCCGCTCTGTTTCAAACGGGCCTCGAGGCTACCTTCTCACGCCTGAACCATTTTGAGGGTTGGAACTCTCCCGAGCCAGGGGTTCGTGCCGCTCGAGGGTTCTGCATACCTTGCAAGGAACCGAGCCATTAAATGCTACGTAGTCGGGGCTGTAATTTCGCGTCGTGGGCGTGCCTTTTTAGGCGTTGCAACCGCGCGCGCGTAGTGGGCGGCGTGGGCAGGCGGACGTGACCGCTGTCACGGTCCCTGCCATTCTCCGCCGTGATGATGGCTTATTCGCGGTGGCGTAGCCGCCACGGTCATGGTGGGGCCCGCCCGTCAGCGAGAAAGAAGATTCCCCTGCGGTTAATGCGCGCGGGACGTCCGCCCGGAGAGCTCGTCCGCGGCTTATAAATCCGAGGGGAGGGAAAAACGGCGAGTTTTTTACCTTGGCATTTCGCCGTTCTCGCCCCTTGTGCTCTCGCCTTCGGTTTGCTCTTGCCATCGTGCGCCTTCGCCATTAGAGCTCCTCTTCCTTTCCTTGTTTTCCGCTCTCGCATTCCTTGTCCTTTCTAATGGCGCCGCCTCCGCCCCTCACGATCCTCGACCCGTACACACTCGGGAGCGGTCGACGGTGACCCTGCTGGCTCTCAACGAGCTGGTCTCCGCCGGCCACCGGGCGACGAACGAGGAGGGCCGACCGGCGGAGTGGATCGTGCCGCCGGCGGGAGACCACGCGCCCAACCCGCCGAGGGCTATGTGGTGAGCTTCATCCGCTTCCACGAGCGCGGCTTCACCGCGCCGGCGAGCCGCTTCATGCGGGCGCTCTGCCACCGCTACGGCGTGGAGTTACACAACTTCGCGCCGAACGCGATTTCGCAGACGGCCACATTTGTGGGCGTCTGCGAGGGGTATCTAGGGATCCCGGTCAACTGGGAGGTCTGGCTACACCTCTTCCGCGCGGAGCTCTTCACGCAGCCCACGACGGAGCAGAGGACCCGCCGCGCGGTGCGCGCCGGCGGGATGTCGCTCGCCGTGCGGGCGCAGTTCAAGGACGACTACATCCCCTGCACCATGACGACGAATAACGCCGGCTGGGAGCGGGGGTGGTTCTACTTGCGCAACGCCGAGCCCGGCCTCCCCCCTACACCGGCCGGGTGTTCAAGGGGAAGCCCGACTCCTGGAGCTACGGGGTGTCCACGGCCCAGCATCGGAGGCGGCTGGACTCACTCCTGGCCGCCTTGAGGAACTTGGCTACGCGCGGGTTGACCTTGGTGGGTGTCCTCGCCTTCCTCCACCACCGGCGGGTTGTGCCTCTGATGGAGAGGCCGCTCTGCATCTTCGAGATGACAGAGGAGGCAGACCCCGTCGCGCTGGCGAGGTCGCGGATGCTCCCAACCCCCCTCGGGCGGGCGTACGCGCTCACACGGGTGTGGAACGCCGTCGACACCCGGATGTCGCGCGGGACCGGTCCCCGTGGGACCTCGAGATGCTTCCCACCGGCCCGTTGGTGAGTATGGTTCTTGGCCTTGTTTTCGTTCTTGATGATGCTCCTGGCCCCTGACGCGCCTTTGATGTTCTCACCTGCAGCTGGTGACCTTCAGCGCCGCGAAGTCCGTCCCGCCTACCCCTGACTCCCTCGCGGTCGGTCGGGTGGCGCAGCAACGGGAGCAGGAGCGGGCGGCGCGTAGGAGGGAGCGCGCGAGGCGGCACCGCGAGCGCCACGAGCGGGGCCGAAGCGAGGAGCACCGGCCGCGCGAGCGGCGAGGGGGCTCTCCTCGCCGGGGACCGAGGGAGTATTCGTCCTCGGAGGAGGACGAGGAGGAAGAAGCCGGGGGGTAGGGCCCCCCCGATAGGTGGGCGCCCGCCCCCCCGCCGCCGGAGCCGGCTCCGGCGGCAAGGGCGCATCGCCCGGGGCGGGCGCAACGCGCGCCCGCCGCCGGGCAATCAACGACAGAGGCGGCGCGAGCCGCGAGGCCGGCGTGCGCCGCGCGCGGGGCGGGGCCCGTGCGCGCGGCGGAGGCGTCGGGGGCGCGGGCCGTAACAATCCGAGAATCTAGGTGTGTGAATTTTGCGAAAATTTAAAACTTTTTGTTTGCTTTGAAGTGCTAACTATGTTTGAGCCAAAAATTGCTAACCTCTCACCAAACCCTCCACTAGTTTATCCTATTTATAAAACTTATATTAAAAATATGGTATATTTAGTGAGTTGGCTCTTCTTTGGTTTAATTGGAGTTCACTTGAGTGAGTTTGAATTTGAAAGGGGATCAAATTCAAACTATTACTTTCAAATCCCAAGCCTAACTATTTTGTGTTATTAGGTCAAGGGCAGGCTGGTGCTTGGGCCGAATTCAACCCACCTCGCGATGCAGCGGCCCAACCCCAGGGTGCTTTTCGGCCCACTTAACCGCACCGCACCCCTATCCTCTCCTCTCTCACTGCCGTGTGGGCCCCGATCGTCAGCTCCCTTCCTTCCCCTTTCTTCCCCCTTCTTTCCTTATCGCTTTGACCCACCGCGCGGCGAGGCCGAGCCGGGCGGCCGCGCCGCCGGTCCAACCGCGGCGGCCCCGCGCGGGGTGGCGCGCGCGGCCGAGCCGACCGGCCGGGCACGCACGCCAACGTCCGCGCGTGCACGCGAACCCAGAAGCGACCCCGGGGAAAGGGATTTGACCCCGCTGCCCCTATCCCACCGAGTATCCGAGGCGGGCGAGCATCACCGCGGGCGCCACCTGGCCCGAGGCGGCGGCGAGCCAAGGGCACGGTGGACCTTTCCTCCCCGAAGCCCCGCGGCGTGGATTCAAAAGGAAAGGGGGGCAGTTCGGGTTGGAGACAAGGCCAACCACCCCACTTGGGGTTTTCCTCCACCTCTGTTCGGCGGCGTGCTCGGTGAGGAAGGAGAAGGCGGGCGCGCGCTGCCGCGCCGCGCCGTTGGGGGAAAAGGGCAGGCGGCCCGTGCTGCTGCGTTGCGCTGGGCGAGGGAGGAGCCGGAGTCCGGATCGGGAGCACGGACCACGACGCCGAACCAAGGGAGGAGCGCGACGACGTGAACAACTACATCGCCGGAACGCCTTCACGCCGGAACATCAACGACCCGTCTCCGTCAGGCCGGCCACGTCTACACCGTCGCCCCGCCGTGAGCACCACGGCCTTCCACTTCTCTTCTCCCCCTTGGATTCTTGCTGTGTTGGCACATGTGAGGAGGCGCGTCGCTGTGAACCTACTGCCTGGATGCCGGCCTTCGCGCCGTAGCATTGCCGTGCCGCGACGGATGGCGTTCTTGGGCCGGACGTGTCCCTGAGCGCCGCCGTCGCCGTGCGAAGGGCGACGCGGACTCGTGCAGGTGAACCGGATGGACGGAGAGGAGGGGCGACGCGCCGCGGCTACCCCAAGCCGGCGGGCGAGCCCTCCCCCGGAGCACGCCGTCGCCATGCGTGGAACGGAGGAACGTTTGGCCTTCGAGCCGTGATCTCCGTGCGGGGATGTTGGTCGGCCCGGCCTTCGCGCCATGCCTCCCGTGCGGGTGGGGAGTAGGGAACGCGCGTCGGGTCGCGCCGCGCCGTCGAGCCGGGGGCCGAACGCGCGCCGCGTCGTTCGGCCGGCGTTTGTGCTGGGCGCGCAGGTCGTGAGTGTAACCCGGGCTTCGACCCGTGGCTTGTGCGTGAACGTGTGTGCGGGTGGGGAAAGCCGTCACGCCGTGACACGCCGGCGGCGGCGGCGTCGTGTCCGCCACCGGGACGACGCGCGCGTCCGCCGCGCGCGGATGCACGGGTGCAAGAACCCGGCCGGCAAGCACACCCCGGTGCGAGCCGAGCCGTGTGTGCTGCCAGGGGATGTTGAGCTGGGGCGTGAGGCACCGGAGCCGAACGCCGGCGGCGCACCGCACGGTCGCGGCGTCGCCAGACCTTTCATCGAACACCAGCTGGGCAACCGGGCGAGCAGCGCCAGGTTAAGGGGGAAAGGCAGGCCGACGAATGGATTTGGGCCCTAGGCCCAGCTAGCGGCTGGCAGGCCATCGGCCCGGTGCGGGGTAAAAGCAGAAGGGGGTTTTCTAGACTTCCAACGCCTGTTAGGTGGGCTGTGATGCCTGGTTAGGTTGTGGGCCGAGGACCGATTCGGGCGGAATCAAGTCCGCTGGGCCGCCCACGGCCCACCGTCCTTTCGTGCCGTTTTTCAACCCGTTAAACTCGGAAAGGCCGACGTCATGCCGACGTCGGCGGTCGTTTTTCCGAAAATTCCTTTTCCTCTCTCGTATAAAAATTCCGTAAAAATGTTTTTGACCTTTAAAAATTAGTAATAAATGCTAGGAAGCTCGTAAAAATACAAAACTAATTTCTATAAATCCGTATTTGCGAAACCTTGCTGATTGTAGGTAGTTTGGGAACTTTTGGATCTTCTAAATTGGGTTTTATTTGGAGTTATTGCTTAGATGTGCACCGTATTTATATTTTCGCGTTGAATCTCGTGCCGCAGACCCGAGCTTCGACCAGGAGGACGTGGAGGACCCCGAGTACACCGCTCCGGACAGCGGATCGCTTCAACGGCAACGAAGGTGTCATGTCGGTCCCAACCATATAGATCACATGTTGATATTTAGTCGCTAGTGCTTTACTTTAATGCATGGAATTGTTGGATTGCATAACCCGTTTATTAGCCATGCCTTGATGTTTTGATATATCCTGTTCCTTGTTCCGCTACCCGCGGACTAGCTACGCACCCCTAGCTAGTCCCTTACCTCAACTATCCATACTTTTGTTGTTTGATTATGGATGGTGCTCTGGGTTTGAGCTGAGATGTGGGTATCTCGGTGTGATTCTAGCGTGCGTTCTGGGTTGTGTATCCCCTTGCTGTGTTTTGGCGGGAGTGAGCCGCTGGATACTTGTGAACGGGCCGCCGAGGGAAGATGCGATCTGGCCTCTTACCCGAGGGTCGTGTCGTGTGGGATGGAGATGTTGAGTGCTCGCTCTCGGCCCCTTAAGGACCGATCGTCGCTGACCTTGTTTCGAATGACTACTTTCGTACGTACCGCCCGCCTTGTATTGGGCGGGGGTGCGGGGTGAGACTTGTAGTGGATAGCACCCCTCCCGGCAGAGGATCGGTGTGATCGTGTCGGGAGTGGTCTTTCCCTCCTTAGTAGACTTTGCCCGGCGAGGCCGGGGAAGGGTTCCACGCCTTCGAGGGACCTCTCGCGGGAAGTATGAGCTCGCCGCGAGGGCCGGGGCCGTGCTCGGAGATGCGAAGGGTACTATCCACTTACTTGGGCTTCGCCCGTATGGTAGGGTCGGACACCGGTGACGGCCGGTTCCGGACCTATTCGGGCGGGTACGGTTGTACAACCTCTCGCAGTGTTAAACCTATAGCTATAGTCCGTGTCCACCGGTTATGGACAGTCTTTCGATCTCTCACCCGACTAGATACACTTCTCTTGTGCTTCTTCTCTTCCCCGAGTGCGTGAGCCCCGCCGCGGCCGTTGAGATGTGGGGATAGGAGTCGGTGGGCCCCACATCGCGGATGAGAGTTGGGTTCTCGGATCGTGGTTGAGATCCGGTGCTTTGGTGTGGTATTTCTTGAGCGGGGTGTGGACCTCGGAAGCGGAAGCTTCCCCGAGGTGTGGACCTCCTTGCTATATTCTGCTTACCTTGAATGTTGCACTGCTGCTTTGCTTAAGCTTTCTACGACCGCATCGGGGTTATCTCATGCATAGTAGAATATACACCGCTTTTGCCTCTTTGTTGGGAAGCTGACATGACCTACCCGCTTATCGGGTAGACCCTGGTGACTCTGACGCAGAGCCGGACTACGACTTCGACAACGACGGTTGGGTGGACTAGAGCTCTTCCTACACTTGAGCTGCCTGCGGAGTTGGAGTTCCCGCGCTTTCATGAAGCCGCCGCTAGACGTTTCATTTCGTTTGATTCGCCCCGATGGACTTGTACCGGCATGTGCCGAAGAGATGTACTCGATTAATGTAATAAAATAAATATTGTACTCCATTGCTTTGTTTTTACTTTTCTGTATGGATTTTGGAATCGCTGAGACAGGGATTGCACGTGGTAGCCTCCTGGGACTACCACCGAGGTGCTAAGATTCGGGTTTCCGTTCGCGGAAATCCGGGTCGTTTCGGTTGGTACCGCAGCCATGCTTGACTGTAGGGCGAGCCCCAGGAATGGTCGATAGCATAGGAAGCCGTTTCTGAACCTTGAAACTTTATATATAAACTCCTTGGCTTCCGTATGTATATAACTATACCTATATATATGCATTACCTTGATTAACTTTCACTAACTGCCTTACTAACTACGCTCTAACAACGATGTGCAGATGGCGGAGACGACGTGGGTTCCTTTGGAGACGGACGGCAAGAGCTACGGAGGCTTCGCCGCCCCGCCGAGAGAGTGCCCGGAGGCAGCCGGAGTGGGGACCGACGGGATCGGCTACAAGGGGAGAGCCATGGGGTACTTGGAGCAGACCCCCACCTTCCTGGCCGTCACGGTGCCGGCAGACCCACGGTGCCAGAGTTCAAGGAGATTGTGATGCACTGTTTCGAGAGTTCGGTCACGGAGGCACACCAGACTGGCGCACGCAGGACTCTCAAGAAGGTGTGTGCTCAGCTCAGGGAGAGGCTTAAGGATACTCCGTTCAGTGTGCTTCCGACAGAGATCTACAACCCGGGCCGCTGGGACTCGGGCGACCAGGCACGGTACCTGGAGGTGACCGCAGTGGAGGAGGACCCGAGGATGCTCGCTGCCAGGCGGTGCATCCTGGCTCAGGACCAGGCGCTGTACTGGGCGGACGGAGAGACCGCGTACCTTCGGTGGAGGTGTGACGATGCCATGCGGGCGAGTTCGGGACTTGGTGCCGGAGAGAGAGGACATACCGGACGAGTTGGAGGCGTCGCACGTGAGGAACGGGGAGCTAGTGCGGCTTGGACCGGCGGCGGCCGCGGCCTAGCACTAAGAGGGACGCCGGAGGATTGCTACTCTGGAGGCGCGGTTGAGGGCAGAGCGGGAGCTACACAGGACTTCAGTGGAGGCCTCGCGGGAGGACAGGGTGAGACTGGCAGAGGCGAGAGATCAGTTGGAGTCAGTCGGTGCTGCAGCCGCTGACTATCAGGTCAAGGTGTGGGATCTACAGGAGGCGAGTCGACACAACTACCACCACCTGTGTTACCTTGGAGGACTGGTCTACGAGGAGAGGGACAGAGCAGCCAGGACCCGCGCGGCTTGGGAGCGGTCGACCGGCGAGGCCGACGGAGCCTGGAGGCGCTCTCCGCACAGCTACCACCCAAGAAGAGGCCCAGACTGAGGACAGAGACTTTCGAGCTTCCCCCGACGCTCCTACCACGAGTGCGGCCGTACCCGAGAGGTTCGCAGGACACGGCGGAGATGGACCGTGCTCTCCAGGATACTCGTGACTACTACGGGGGACCGGCGATCAGGATGCCGGGTTACCCAGGAGTCCACTCGCCACCGTTCTACTCGGTACCACCAGACACCAGCTCCGAGGCACCTCAGAGTACTCAGTGATGGGAGTAGAGATCTTGTAGCGTCCCCGAGTAGATGTAATGAGTTAGATGTAATGCTACCGCTCATGTGACATACCCGTAGTAGCTACCCCATGATGTACCATGCGTTAGCGGGATGTGTTGCCATGTACCCTCGAAGGTCGTTGGAGTAAACCTCGAGGTGCACCCCTTTTGTATGGTGGCATTGATTGAGTGACATGGATCTTCATGGTTTCTTTCGGATTTCATGCTTCTTTATGTCTGTCTGAAATTTTGTGACTGTTAGCAGGATTACTCCGTTATAGTTAATAACCTGATTAAATACATTCTCCCTACCACTACTAACTATTGCAACTGGAACAGATGTCGGGAGCAAGGAGGTCCGGGCGACTCCTGGCCCGTTTCGAGGAGGTCGCTGGGGACGACGGAGGGGAGGATGCCCCTAACCCGAAGCGGGGAGCGAGAGGCCGCGGACGTCGTGGAGGTCACGCGCCACGAGGCGGGCTCCGCGGAGGCCGAGTAGGCCGAGTCGGCGGTCGAGGAGCCGCGCGCGACGACGAGGGAGCTCAGGAGCAGGAGCTCGAGCACGAGCAGTACCCCGGCCCCGAGGGAGGAGCAAAGCCGGGCTCGGGGACACGAGGTGCCACCACCGCCACCTCCCCCCGAACTTGGCCGACGTGATGGCGGTGCAAACACACCGATGCGGACGATCACTTAGATGCTAGCCCGTAACAACAACAACAACAACCCTAGGGGCCGGAACCGCTACGCGCCGAGGGTTTCCGGAAGAAGGTTGAGAACTTCAACAAGCCGCGACCGCCTACCTTCGACCACTCGGCGGACCCGGTGGATGCGGATAAGCGGCCGCGTGAGATCGAGAAGAAGCCGGAGCCGACCGAGCTTACCGAGGAGGAGTGTGTGATCGTGGCGGCGCACGCACTGATCGGCACGGCCGGTGCGTGGTGGGACACTATCGTGACTCGCACCGGGACCCGTTGCACATCGGGTGGGACGAGTTCGTGGAGGCCTTCGGGAGCCACCACATCCCGGACGCGGTGATGGACGAGAAGGCCGACGAGTTCGGTGCACCTCAAGATGGGAAACATGTCGGCACAGAGAGTACGCCAACCGCTACCGGAGGAGCGATGAGGTACGTGCCGGAAGACACCGACACGAGAGAAGAAGAAGGTGTACTGGTTCAGAAAGGGACTGCACAAGGGGATGGCACACCACTTGTCCGCGCACGACTGCCCGACACTTCGCTCCATTATCGACAAGGCACTGATCGTGGAGAGGTCAAGGCTTGAGTACATGGAGGTTCGTGGAGGCAAGTCCAAGCGCTCAGACCGAGCGAGACGTTCAGGACCACCTCAGAGGCAGAGGACGAGGCTACGCACGGGGCCACCGGCGCGGCAAGAGAGGCACCACGCCTCTCAGTCTCAGCCGCAGAGCAGCCAACCCAGGCGGGAGTGGAGGTCGAATGCATCGGAAACCGAGGCCGCCACCGCGAGCGTACCGACAGATCCAAGGTGACATGCTTCAACTGCCGTCAGGTTGGGCATAAGTCGTTTGAGTGTCCCCGGCAGGTACCACCAGGGAGTCGGAGCCGCAAAGCACTCGGTTCCGGACCCCGCCCAAGCCACCGGCACCGGGAGGACGGCCACCCCGTACACAGGCAGAGGAGCGCTCGGCCCGCCGCCTACTCGAGGCCGTTCGAACCACCTCACCGGCGAGGATGCAAGCAGGTCGCACCCGACGTCACACTTGGTGAGTTCCTTGTTGACTCAGTTTTGGCTACTGTTTTGTTTGATACTGGAGCTCAGTTTTCGTATATTTCTACCAAGTTTGCTAAAGAAAGGTCTTTACCAACTAAGCCTCGACCAAGGCCTATCTTGACTAGCTCTCCGCTAGGAGAGAAGAGGAGTACGTTAGAGTGCAGGGGAGTGAGGATGGTGTTTGAGGGACTACAGTTCACGGCAGACTTGACAGTCTTGGAGTCTACCGGGATAGACGTGATCCTAGGGATGGATTGGTTGGCGAAGCACAACGGGATAGTCTCTTGCAACCCCAGAGTGATTCAGCTTGAACACCCCAGCGGAACTACAGTGCGAGATTGAGCCACAGAGTCCGAAGGTTGCTACGATGATGTGCAACATGAGTGGGAAAGAGATTGAAGAGATCCCAGTGGTCCGTGAGTTTCCGGACGTGTTTCTCAGAGGAGCTTACGGAGTTACCCCCAGACCGGGACGTGGAGTTTGTGATTGAGCTGATGCCAGGGGCGGGGCCCGTTGCAAAGAGTCCGTACGGGATGTCGTCCGACGAGCCGGACGAGTTGAAGAAACAGCTCAAGAAGTTGCTCGAGCAAGGGTTTGTTCGGCCGAGTGCCTCACCGTGGGGTTCACCAGTGCTCTTCGTGGAGAAGAAAGACGGTACCAAGAGGATGTGCATTGACTACCGCACGCTCAACTCGATGACGATCAAGAACAAGTACCCACTACCCGAGAATCGAAGATTTGCCGGATAGACTCAAAAAGGCAAGGTTCTTCTCCAAGATCGACTTGAGGTCGGGGCTACCACCGAGATGAAGATCCGAGAGCAGATATACCTAAGATGCCTTCACCACACGCTACGGCTTGTACGAGTTCGTGGTGGTTTCTTTTGGGCCGACCAACGCCCTCGCTTACTTCATGAACTTGATGAACAAGGTTTTCATGGAAGAGTTGGACAGAGTTTGTAGTGGTGTTTATCGATGATATCTTGATCTACTCCGAGACCACCGAGGAGCACGAGGAGCACACGAGAGTCGTGCTAGAGAGGGCCGAGGCAGCAGAAGCGTATGCGAAGTTCGGCAAGTGCGAGTTCTGGATGGAGAAGGTCGCTTTCTTGGGACACGTGCCTGTCGGCGAGAGGGGATAGCCGTGGATCCGTCCAAAGTTGAGTCGGTGACCAAGTGGGAGCAGCCATTGAACGTGACAGATGTCAGGAGCTTCCTTGGGTTGGCAGGTTACTACCGGAGGTTCATTGAGAACTTTTCCAAGATCGCAAAGCCAATGACAGAGTTGCTCAAGAACAACACAAAGTTCGAGTGGTCAGAAGCGTGTGAGAAGAGCTTCCAGAACCGAAGGAGAGACTCACCACGGCTCCGGTGCTTACCTTGCCGGATATCAAGAAAGACTTTGTGGTCTCGTGATGCTTCAAAGCAAGGACTTGGTTGTGTGCCGATGCAGAAGGGAAAGTTGTGGCTTATGCTTCCGGACAGTACCGAAGAAACACGAGGAAAACTACCCGACACACGACTTGGAGCCGGGTACCGTTGTGCATGCGCTCAAAATCTGGAGACACTACCCGATAGGGAACAAGTGTGAACCGTTTTCCGACCACAAGAGCCACGAAGTACTTCTTTACACGGACCGAGCTGAACATGAGGCGGAGACGGTGGTTAGAGCCGATCAAGGACTACGACGTCGAGATCAACTACCACCCGAGCAAAGCTAACGTCGTGGCGGATGCACCGAGCCGAAAACATACCGCAACAACCTCATGGTAGAAGAGGAGCAACCTTGCTTTGCATGAAGAGCTAGAGAAGCCGAGAATCGAGATTGTGGACCAAGGCCAAGTCAACGTGATGCAAGTGACCTACGACCGGAAGAGCGAATCCGTACGACCCGAAGGAGTGTGCGTAAATCAAAGTGCCGAGAGAACTAATGAAGCAGGGGCAAAGCGAGAGGACTACCGGGTTGACGAACAGGCACCGTGTGGTTGAAAGAACGGATCCGTGTACCACAAGACAAGGCACTCGGGATCAAATCATGAGAGAAGCTCACGACTCGAGGTACTCGATTCACCCGGGCAGCACCAAGATGTACAGGGATCTGAAGATCAGGTACTGGTGGAAGGACATGAAGAAGGATATAGCACACTACGTGGCCTGTTGCGATACCTGTAGCAGAGTAAAGATTGAACATCAGAAACCTGCTGGTTTGTTGAAGCCGTTGGATATTCCAGTGTGGAAGTGGGAGGACATCTCCATGGACTTTGTGGTGGGGCTCCCTAGAACACCTAAAGGAAACGACTCAGTTTGGGTCATAGTAGACAGGCTGACTAAAGTGGCTCACTTTGTGCCGGTAAAGACCAGGTATGCAACCGAGAAGTTGCGCGAGCTGTTCGTAGAGCACATACTCGCCGCACGGAGCACCCGAAGTATTGTATTTGATCGAGGACCACGAGTTTGTCTCCAAGTTTTGGCAGAGCTTCCACAAGCTTATGGGCACCACACTCAGCTACAACACAGCTTTCCACCCGCAGACAGATGGTCAGACAGAGAGGGTTAACCAAGTCTTGGAGGACATGCTACGAGCTTGTGCACTCACCTATGGTACTGATTGGGAGAGCAGTTTGCCGTTTGCAGAGTTCTCGTACAACAACAGCTTTCAAGCAAGTCTCCGGATGGCACCCTTCGAGGCACTTTACGGTCGAAAGTGCAGAACCCCGCTAGTTTGGTCAGAGGTTGGAGAGCGAGCTCTGTTTGGACCAGCAATCATTGAGGAAGCAGAGGAGAAAGTTGAGAAAGTTCGGGAGAACCTGAAAATCGCTCAGAGTCGTCAGAAGAGCTATGCCGACAAGAGAAGGAGAGAGTTGACCTTTGCGGTTGGCGACCGAGTGTACTTGAAAGTCTCACCACTCCGAGGAACCAAGAGGTTCTTGGTGAAGGGAAAGCTTGCACCAAGGTACGTGGGACCGTACCCTATCACCCGAAGGATTGGGAGTTTGGCCTACCGGCCTTGCACTACCCGAGACAATGGCAGGAGTTCACCCAAGTGTTTCACGTGTCACAGCGAAGAAGAGTGAGAAGGCAGTGGAGGCAAAGCAAGTGCCCATGGAGTTGCTTGACTTGCAAGACAACCTGGAGTATACAGAATATCCTGAGAAAATCTTGGACGGTAGCTGTCAAGGAAACAAGGAGAACTACCATTCCTTTCTGTAGAGTGTTGTGGAGCAACCATACAGAGCGAGAGGCAACATGGGAGAAGGAAGCCGATCTCAGGAAGGAGTACCCTCACTTGTTCACAGAGGAGGTCGAGGACTAAATCTCGAGGACGAGATTCTCGGTGGTGGGGGAGAATGTAACAACCCAGGAATCTAGGTGTGTGAATTTTGCGAAAATTTAAAACTTTTTGTTTGCTTTGAAGTGCTAACTATGTTTGAGCCAAAAATTGCTAACCTCTCACCAAACCCTCCACTAGTTTATCCTATTTATAAAACTTATATTAAAAATATGGTATATTTAGTGAGTTGGCTCTTCTTTGGTTTAATTGGAGTTCACTTGAGTGAGTTTGAATTTGAAAGGGGATCAAATTCAAACTATTACTTTCAAATCCCAAGCCTAACTATTTTGTGTTATTAGGTCAAGGGCGGGGCGGGTGCTTGGGCCGAATTCAACCCACCTCGCGATGCAGCGGCCCAACCCCAGGGTGCTTTTCGGCCCACTTAACCGCACCGCACCCCTATCCTCTCCTCTCTCACTGCCGTGTGGGCCCCGATCGTCAGCTCCCTTCCTTCCCCTTTCTTCCCCCTTCTTTCCTTATCGCTTTGACCCACCGCGCCAGACAGCCGAGCCAGGCGGCCGCGCCGCCGGTCCAACCGCGCCCGGCCCGCGGGGGTGGCGCGCGCGGCCGAGCCGACCGGCCGGCACGCACGCCAACGTCCGGCGCGTGCACGCGAACCCGAAGCGACCCCCGGGAAAGGGATTTGACCCCCGCCGCCCCTATCCCACCGAGTATCCGAGGCGGGCGAGCATCACCGCGGGCGCCACCTGGCCCGAGGCGGCGGCGAGCCAAGGGCACGGTGGACCTTTCCTCCTCGAAGCCCCGCGGCGTGGATTCAAAAGGAGAGGGGGGGCAGTTCGGGTTGGAGACAAGGCCAACCACCCCACTTGGGGTTTTCCTCCACCTCTGTTCGGCGGCGTGCTCGGAGAGGAAGGAGAAGGCGGGCGCGGCCGCCGCGCCGCGCCGTTGGGGGAAAAGGGGGGGCGGCCCGTGCCGCCGCGTTGCGCCGGGCAAGGGAGGAGCCGGAGTCCGGATCGGGAGCACGGACCACGACGCCGAACCAAGGGAGGAGCGCGACGACGTGAACAACTACATCGCCGAACGCCTTCACGCTCGGAACATCAACGACCCGTCTCCGTCGGGCCGGCCACGTCTACATCGTCGCCCGCCGTGAGCACCACGGCCTTCCACCTCTCTTCTTCCCCTTGGATTCTTGCTTGTGTTGGCACATGTGTGGAGGCGCGTCGCCGTGAACCACCGCCGGATGCCGGCCTTCGCGCCGTAGCATTGCCGTGCCGCGACGGATGGCGTTCTTGGGCCGGACGTGTCCCTAAGCGCCGCCGTCGCCGTGCGAAGGGCGACGCGGACTCGTGCAGGTGAACTGGATGGACAGAGGAGGGGCGACGCGCCGCGGCTACCCCAAGCCGGCGGGCGAGCCCTCCCCTGGAACACGCTGTCGCCGTGCGTGGAACGGAGGAACGTTTGGCCTTCGAGCCGTGATCACCTGTGCAGGGTTGTGGGTCAGCTGGCCTTCGCGCCATGCCTCCTGTGCAGGTGGGGAGTAGGGAACGCGCGCCGCGTCGCGTCGCGCCGTCGAGCCCGAAGGCCGAACGCGCGCCGCGTCGTTCGGCCGGCGTTTGTGCCGGCGCGCGAGGTCGTGAGTGTAACCCGGGCTTCGACCCGTGGCTTGTGCGTAACGTGTGTGCGAGTGGGGAAAGCCGTCACGCGCGTGACACGCCGGCGGCGGCGCGTCGTGTCCGCCACGGGACGACGCGCGCGTCCGCCGCGCGCGGATGCACGGGTGCAAGAACTCGGCCGGCAAGCACACCCCGGTGCCGCAGCCGAGCCGTGTGTGTCTGCTGGGGGGATGTTGAGGCGGGGGCGTGAGGCACCGGAGCCGAACGCCGGCGGCGCACCGCACGGTCGCGGCGTCGCCAGACCTTTCATCGAACACCACCGGGCAACCGGCGAGCGGGGCCGGGGTTAAGGGGGGGAAAGCGAGCCGACGAATGGGTTTGGGCCCTAGGCCCAGCTAGCGGCTGGCAGGCCGTCGGCCCGGTACGGGGTAAAAGCAGAAGGGGGTTTTCTAGACTTCCAACGCCTGTTAGATGGGCTGTGTTGCCTGGTTAGGTTGTGGGCCGAGGCCCGATCCGGGCGGAATCAGGACCGCTGGGCCGCCCACGGCCCAGCGTCCCTTCAGGCCGTTTTCAACCCGTTAAACTCAGAAGGCTGACGTCATGCTGACGTCAGCGGCTGTTTTTCTGAAAATTCCTTTTCCTCTCTGTATAAAAATTCCGGTAAAATGTTTTTGACCTTTAAAAATTAGTAATAAATGCTAGGAAGCTCAGAAAAATACAAAACTAATTTCTATAAATCCGTATTTGCGAAACCTTGCTGATTGTAGGTAGTTTGGGAACTTTTGGATCTTCTAAATTGGGTTTTATTTGGAGTTATTGCTTAGATGTGCACCGTATTTATATTTTCGCGTTGAATCTCGTGCCGCAGACCCGAGCTTCGACCAGGAGGACGTGGAGGACCCCGAGTACACCGCTCCGGACAGCGACTGCTTCAACGGCAACGAAGGTGTCATGTCACTCCCAACCATATAGATCCTATGTTGATATTTAGCTGCTAGTGCTTTACTTTAATGCATGGAATTGTTGGATTGCATAACCCGTTTATTAGCCATGCCTTGATGTTTTGATATATCCCGTTCCTTGTTCCGCTACCCGCGGGACTAGCTACGGACCCCTAGCTAGTCCCTTACATCAATTATCCATACTTTTGTTGTTTGATTATGGATGGTGCTGCGGGTTTGAGCCGAGATGTGGGTATCTCGGTGTGATTCTAGCGTGCGTTCGGGTTGTGTATCCCCTTGTCGTGTTTTGGCGGGAGCGAGCCGCCGGATACTTGTGAACGGGCCGCCGAGGGAAGATGCGATCGGCCTCTACCCGAGGGTCGTGTCGTGTGGGATGGAGATGTTGAGTGCTCGCTCTCGGCCCCTTAAGGACCGATCGTCGGCTGACCTTGTTTCGAATGACTACTTTCGTACGGACCGCCCGCCTTGTATTGGGCGGGGGTGCGGGGTGAGACTTGTAGTGGATAGCACCCCTCCCTGCGGGAGGATCGGTGTGATCGTGTCGGGAGTGGTCTTTCCCTCCTTAGTAGACTTTGCCCCGGCGAGGCCGGGGGAAGGGTTCCACGGCTTCGAGGGACCTCTCGCGGGAAGTATGAGCTCGCCGTGGAGGCCGGGGCCGGGGCTCGGAGATGCGGAAGGGTACTATCCACTTACTTGGGCTTCGGCCGTATGGTAGGGTCGGACACGGTGACGGCCGGTTCGGACCTATTCGGGCGGGTACGGGTTGTACAACCTCTGCGAGTGTTAAACCTATAGCTATAGTCCGTGTCCACCGGTTATGGACGGTCTTTCGATCTCTCACCCGACTAGATACACTTCTCTTGTGCTTCTTCTCTTCCCCCGAGTGCGTGAGCCGGCCGCGGCCGTTGAGATGTGGGGATAGGAGTCGGTGGGCCCCACATCGCGGATGAGAGTTGGGTTCTCGGGATCGTGGTTGAGATCCGGTGCTTTGGTGTGGTATTTCTTGAGCGGGGTGTGGACCCCCGAGGTGTGGACCTCGGAAGCGGAAGCTTCCCCGAGGTGTGGACCTCCTTGCTATATTCTCGCTTACCTTGAATGTTGCTATCGTCGCTTTGCTTAAGCTTTCTACGCCCGGATCGGGTTATCTCATGCATAGTAGAATATACACCGCTTTTGCCTCTTTGTTGGGAAGTCGACATGACCTACCCGCTTATCGGGTAGACCCCGGTGACTCGACGCGAGCCGGACTACGACTTCGACAACGACGGTTGGGTGGACTAGAGCTCTTCCTACACTTGAGCCGCCTCGCGGAGTTGGAGTTCCCGCGCTTTCATGAAGCCGCCGCTAGACGTTTCATTTCGTTTGATTCGGTCCCGATGGACTTGTACCCGCATGTGCCGAAGAGATGTACTCGATTAATGTAATAAAATAAATATTGTACTCCATTGCTTTGTTTTTACTTTTCCGTATGGATTTTGGAATCGCCGAGACAAAGGGATTGCATGTGGTAGCCTCCTGGGACTACCACCGAGGTGCTAAGATTCGGGTTTCCGTTCGCGGAAATCCGGGTCGTTCGGCCGGCGACCGGCGCGTCGGCCGCGCGGGCCTCGTCCGCCGAGGCCTCCGAGAAAAGGAAGCGCGCCTTCTACTCTTCGAGGTAAGGGGCTTTCCCTTCGCCGTGTTTGGTTTTTTGGTGACCGGGCGTTCGACTTTTGCTTATGCTTGATCGGGGTGGTGCCAATTGTGCCTCCCCCTCGCACCGGCCAAGGTGCCGAGGGCGGACGCGTCCATCCCCACCCGGCGGCGCTCGTCGAGGGCGCCGCGGGCGGGGACAAGCACGGCGGCGGTGGGCGAGGGCTCGCAAGGCGCGGCGGGGGCTTCGAGGCCCTCGGCCGGCGGATCGGCCGCCGTCGCGGCCGCCGGCGGTCGTCGAGGAGCGGCGGGCGCCGGTCGTGGCGGAGGCGCAGCCGCCGCGGCGGCGGCCGTGGCGGAGGCGCGGCCGGCCGGTGGCCGCCGCGGCGGAGGCGAGCGGGCGCGCGCCCGCGGTGGCGCCCGTGGTTGCGGTCGAGGAGGTTGGACGGGCGCCCGTGGTCGCGGAGGCGCGGCCGGGAGGCGGTGGCTACGCGCGCGCGCGTCGGCGCCCGTGGCCACGGAGGCGCGAGTGGAGGCGCCGGCGGAAGCGGCGCGGGGGTTGGCGCGCCGGCGGCCGGCTCCCGGCGGTGGTGGTGGAGGTCCCGGACGACGACTCCCCGCCGCTCGGGTGGGACCGGTGGACGAGCTTCCCCACGCTCTCCCCGCAGTCCCGGGGAGGGGCTCTCGTGAGGCGGCGCGAGGGCCACATGGTGGCGGGGGCCGAGGACATGGCGCCGAGGCCCTCGTCTTCCCGCGCCGGCCACTCCGCCTGGTGGAGAGGGTCGCCGACGACCCGCCCGCGTTCGCCGACGCCCGGGCGGAGCGAGAGCCGTGGGGGAGAGCTCCGCAGCCACGGCGCCACGCTCAACCGTGCGCTGAACGAGGCGCTGAGGGTCCACGGCGGCCCCGCGTGGCGTGTCTTCCAGGTAGGGCATCGCTGCTCGTTTTCCTCTTCCTCTCGCTTCCGCGCGCTGTCTCTGCATCAGGATGCTTACGGGTTTTGACTTGTGGGCGACAGGAGCTCGAGCGCCGCGCCCGCGATAAGTACGGCGCCTTCGATCGGGTGAACGCCGAGCTCCACCAGGTCCGGGAGCGATGTGGCGCCTTCGACGCGCTCGCCGACGCCCTCAGGACTCCGGACGGCTGGTTGGCGTACCGGGCCATGGCCTTGCGCGATGAACTCCCCGAGAGCACGAGGCAAGACCCGGCACGTCGCTCTAGCCTCGAGCGGATCTGCACAGCCCTCATCGACCGTGATGAGGCGCTGTGGCAGGCACGCTCGGACCTGGAGAAGATGCGGACGCTGGCGACCAACTGGGAGGCGGAGGTGGCCGGCGTCCCGCGGCCGAGAACCGGGGGGCTCCGCTCATCGCTCGAGGGGCGCGCGGCGCGGCAGCCGCGGCCGAGGAGCGGGCGCGCGCGCTCGAGCAAAGGGCGAAGGAGGCCGACGACTTGAAGGCCGCCCTCGACGCCGAGGCCGCGGCGCTCGTCGCCTCGAGGACCGGCTCTCGCGGGGGAGCGCACCGCCCCGCCAAGGGGCCGAGGGGTGGCTCCCGGCGAGAGCGAGCCGCCCTCGCCGACGCCCGGTCGGCGCCGGGAGCAGAGCGCGTCGCTCGCGAGGCGGCGCGGTGTCGCCGTAGGAGCGGAACACCGCGTTCTCCAAGGTCGAGGGCGAGCTGATAGTGCTCGGCATTGCGAGCGCGAATCGGGGAGCGGCCCTCCGAGAGCGAGGGCGAGACCGTCAAGGGCCTCGAGCTGGCGGTCGAGGCCGAGCGCCGTGCCCTCGAGGTGGAGAAGAAGCAAGTCGAAGGTGAGCCGCTGCTTGACTCCCTGTTTGGTTGGTTTTCTGTTTGGGAATTCGCACTCCTTTTTTTGATTTATTTCTTGTCTTGGTGACTCCAGGCTTGCGCACCGCTTTGGGGCACGCGGCCGAGCGGGCCGAGGCGCCGCGCAGCCTCCTACAACTCCTCCGAGCAGAGCGCGGCGGAGTTACGCACCGCGGCCCTCGAGACCCGCGGGTCGTGGAGGAGGGCGAAGCGCGGCCGGCGCTCGTTGGCCGCCCGCCCGTGCGCCCTTGGCGACCACTTCACCGAACGGATGCGCCGGGCGTTGCGTCTTGGCGTCCAGAAGGCCCTCGGAGTGGTACGATCCCACTACGAGGTCAACTTCGAGGCGCTGGCGGAGGGTTACGTCGTCCCCGACGGTGTTGAGGACGAGGTAGCGATGGAGCGAGTGGACGCGCTCGCCGCCGACGCCACCGGGACGCTCGCTGAAGCCTTCGAGGAGTTCCTCTTCCCGGACGCTGTTGACGCCGCCGCTCCTCCCGCCTGAAGACAGCTGGGCGCTAGGCCCGTTTTTGTTTGTGTATTAGTATGCCGGTCATGTGGCCTTTGTAAATAAACAGGTTGTTTTTGACATAAACATCTGTTGATGTGAAAAGAAGTCTTTTGTTTATTGCGCTTTTTGTTTCTCCTTCTTCCTGAGTAGATTCTAGTTAGGGGAGTTCGATTTTCGCGGGGGGCCCGCTGGGTTGGAGGCGAGAGAGAAGGGCCGTATCCTCGCGGCGTGGGCTATCTCTCGGCTCGTGCACTCCTTCCGCCGGGTCGCCCGCGCGCCGTTCGAATCGTTGCTCGGGGGTCGGACGTAGAAAACAAACTTAGCGCGCGTGAGTCGTTTCGTTTTTGCGCGAAAATGGGGCAATTTTGGGGGGGATGCCCCCCGCAAGGCCCCCGAGGGTAACTTGGGTTTCGGGAGAAAGCCGAGTTGCCCTTTGCATTAGACTTATGGCGTTTACATAGTTGTCACCAACTGGGGCGTTGGTCATGTGATTTTTACAACAAAAAATACTTGGAAATCCTAGCTAGGGGTAGAAGCGACGTAGCTGTTGGATGTTCCAAGCGTTGGTGAACTCTTCACCGTCCTCATTGGCCAGCTTGTATGTGCCGGGCTTGAGTACCTTCACCACGACGTAGGGTCCCTCCCACGGAGGTGATAGCTTGTGGCGTCCTCGGTTGTCCGGCGTAGCCTTAGGACCAAATCCCCCTCGCTGAAGTCCCGTCGGCGTATCTTGCGCGCTTGGTAGCGCCTGAGGGACAGTTGATACCTCGCGGAATGCATCAAGGCCACGAGGCGTGCCTCGTCGAGCCGGTCCGGCGAGTCCTCGCGGGCTCGGCCGGTTGGCATCCTCGTCGTAGCCTCGAACCCTGGGCGATCCGTATTCTAAGTCCGTGGGGAGGACGGCCTCCGCGCCATGGACTAGGAAAAACGGGGTGAACCGGTGGCTGCGCTTGGGGTGGTCCTTAGGCTCCACACGACCTTTGGTAACTCTTGGAGCCATTTTCGACCGATTTGTTTAGCTGGTCAAAAATTCTAGGCTTAAGGCCTTGTAGGATCATGCCGTTGGCACGTTCTACTTGGCCGTTGGTCTGTGGGTGTGCCACAGCTGCCCAATCCACACGGATGTGGAATTTGTCGCAAAACTCCAAGAATTTCCTGCCCGTGAACTGGAACCCGTTGTCGGTGATGATGGAGTTTGGCACTCCAAAACGGTGGACGATGTCGGTGAAGAACGTCACCGCTTGCTCCCCCCGAGATTTGTAATGGGGCGTACTTCCACCCATTTGGAGAACTTGTCGATCGCGACCGGCAAGTAGGTGAAGCCCCCGGCGCCTTCCGCGGGGCCCGACGATGTGCGGCCCCCCACACGGCGAACGGCCATGTTATGGGGATGGTGCGGGACGTGAGCGGGGAGGTTGGACTTGCGGGCGTAAAATCGGCACCCTTCGCGGGTGCGTACAATTTCTGTTGGCGTCCCGCGACCGCGGTAGGCCAATAAAAGCCTTGGCGGAACGCATTGCCGACGAGGGTATGAGGCGCCGCATGATGGCCGTAGATCCCGTGTGGATGTCCCGCGAGAGCTCGCGCCCCTCGGGGATGGGCACGCACCGCCGCAAGATGCGGAGGCGCGCGCTTGTGCGGCTCGCCGTCGACGAGGGCAAATGACTTGGCCATCCTGGCGATGCGTCTGGCCGCGGCCCGGTCCGTGGGGAGTTCCCCTCGGGCCATCCAGGCCACATACTTGTCACGCCGCCGGCCTTGACGGGGGCTGGCTCGATGTCCATCACATCAGCCTCGTAGGCGCCATACCCCTCGAGGAGGGAGAGCACGTACGCCTCGTTCGAGGGGTCCTCGTCCATGGGTTCCGCACCCGTTGGATTCGAGGGAGCCCCCGAGGTTTCTGTGTGGTTCGAGGGGTGAGGCTCGAGGGCGACCGAGGGCTGAGCAATATCGCGGGCGAAAACGTTCGGGGGGACGGTGATCCGCCCGGACGCGATCTTGGCCAGCTCGTCCGCCTCCTCGTTGTACCGGCGGGGCACGTGATTGAGCTCGATGCCGTAGAATTTGTCCTCGAGGGCTCGCACGGCCTTGCGGTAGGCCTCCATCTTGTCGTCATGGCGGCTCGCGTTCTTCATGACCTCGGTCAATTACGAGCTGCGAGTCCCCTCGCACGTCGAGGCGTTTGACGCCCGGCTCAATGGCGATCTTGAGGCCGCAAAGGAGGGCCTCGTACTCGGCCATGTTGTTCGAGGCGGGGAAGTGGAGGCGCACCGTGTAGCGCATGTGCTCCCCGAGGGGTGACACAAAGAGCGTGCCCGCGCCCGCCCCCGTTTTCATCACCGAGCCGTCGAAGTACGCAGTCCGGCACTGCGCCTCGGATCCGTGGTGGTGGCGGCCTGCGTATCCGTCCATTCGGCGACAAAATCCGCCGGGATCCGGGACTTGATGGCTTTGCGCGGGGCGTAGGTGAGCGTCTCACCCATCGGTCCACGGACCACTTGGCGATCCCCGCCCGCCGCGTCGAGATTGAGGATGATCTCCCCCGGCGGGAAGGAGGAGACCACCGTGACGGGGGTGGGCCTCGAAGTAGTGATGCGGCTTGCGCCGCGCGAGGACCACCGCATACAGCAACTTCTGGACTTGGGGGTAGCGCGTCTTGGTGTCAGACAAGACCTCGCTGATGTAGTAGACCGGCCGCTGGACCGGCAAGGCGTGCCCTTCCTCCGCACGCTCCACCACGATCACAGCGCTGACCACTTGGGTGGTTGCGGCTACGTAGAGCTGCAGGGGTTCGCCATCCTGCGGCGGCATGAGGACTGGGGCGTGCGTCAGGGACGCCTTCAGCTTGTCGAGCGCATCCTGGGCCTCGGCGGTCCAGGAGAAGCGCTCGTGCTTCTTGAGGAGGCGGTAGAGGGGCAGGCCCTTCTCGCCGAGCCGCGAGATGAAGCGGCTCAAGGCGGCAAGGCACCCCAACACCTTTTGCACTCCTTTGAGGTCCCGGATCGGGCCCATTCGTTCGAGGGCCGCGACCTTCTCGGGGTTGGGCTCGATCCCCCGTTGGGAGACTATGTATCCCGGGAGCATGCCTCGCGGCACTCCAAAGACACACTTCTCGGGGTTTAATTTGACCCCATTGGCCCGCGAGGGCACGCGAACGCGATGCCAAGGTCGCCAACCAGGTCATCCGCCTTCCGGTTTTCATGACGATGTCATCTACGTACGCCTCGACCGTCCGCCCGATGTGATCTCCGAAAACGTGCCGCATGCATGCGAGCCGGTATGTCGCACCCGCGTTTCGGAGGCCGAACGACATCGTGACGTAGCGGAACACCCCGAACGACGTGATGAACGAAGTCGCGAGCTGGTCGGACTCCTTCATCTTTATTTGATGGTACCGGAGTAGGCATCAAGGAAGCGAGAGCAGCTCGCACCCGGACCGTTGAGTCAACAATTTGATCAATTCGTGGCAAAGGAAAAGGAACTTTAGGACATGCCTTATTAAGACTAGTGTAGTCTATACACATACACCACTTCCCATTCTTTTTCTTTACAAGTACGGGGTTTGCTAGCCACGTTGGGTGGAACACCTCCTTGATGAACCCGGCCTCTAGAAGCTTCCGCAGCCTCCACTCCAATAGCCCGTCGCCGCTCCTCGTCGAAGCGGCGCGGCCGTTGTTGCACGGCGCGGGCGTGAGGCAGGATGTCAAGGGAGTGCTCGGCGACCTCCCTCGGGATGCCTGGCATATCCGAGGGACTCCACACGAAGATGTCGGCGTTGGCGCGGAGGAAGTCGACGAGCACCACTTCCTATTTGGGATCGAGGGTGGAGCTAACCCTCAACGCTTTGCCCTCGAGGGCGAAGGGTCGAGGAGGACCCTCCTTGGTCCGGCGCTCCGCGGCCTCGAAGGTGCCGGTGTGCTTGGCGGCGGAGTCGAGGTCTTCGTTGACCATCTTCTCCAAAGTGGTCACCGCCGCTTCATCCGGTGCGGTGCTTCGCGTGCTCTACGCACTCGACGTCGCGGTCGAATGCGTGCTCGATGGACGAGCCTACGGTGATGATGCCGTTCGGCCCGGCATTTTCATCTTCAAGTAGGTGTAGTTCGGGACCGCCATGAACTTGGCGTAGCGAGGGCCGCCCAAGTATGGCGTGGTAGGCGCCCTTGAATCCCACCACCTCGAAGGTGAGCGTTTCCTTGCGGAAATTCTTCGCGGTGCCGAACCACACCGCGAGTCGATCCGCCCGAGGGGCTGGACCTGCTTGCCGGGCGCGACGCCGTGGAACGGCTTCGTGCTAGGCCGCAGCTGGTCTAACCCGATCCCCAGCAAGTGCAGCGTATGCACGTAGAGGATGTTGAGGCTGCTGCCTCCGTCCATCAAGACTTTCGAGAACCGCGCGTTCCCGATGATTGGGTCGACCACCAGCGGGTACTGGCCCGGGTTGGGGATGCGGTTCGGGTGGTCCTCCCGGCTGAAGGTGATGGCGTCCTCCGACCAGTTGAGGAAGGATGGAGGCGCCCTCTCTGCGGCGAGGACCTCGTGCCGCTCCTTCTTGCGCTGGCGGGTCGACATGTCGACGGTTGGCCCCCCAAAGATGAGGAACACGTTTTCCACGGCGGGGAAGCCGCCGGCGTCGCCATCTCCTCCGTCCTTCTTGGCCTCCGCCTCCTTCGCGGCGGCGCGGCCACGGAACTTCTTGAGCATGTCGCATTGCTCAAGGGTATGGTTCACGGGGTCTTGTGGTAAGGACATGGCTTCTTCAGCATGTCATCAAACACCCCCGGACCTCGAGGTGCCGGTCGAGGGCCCCGTCGAGCCGGGTCAACAGCAAGAGCCTCGGCATTACCGCCGTCGCGCCCTTGCTCGCTCGCCTCGCGGCGCGGCTTCTTTCCCTTCTTGCCCCGCTTGTCGTTGCGGTGGGACTCCTTGGACTTGCTGCCTTCCGCGGGCGCGTCCTCCGAGCGCTTGCCATTCTTGCCGTCGAAGATCGCCCCCACGGCCTCTTCTCCTGAGGCGAAGCTGGTGGCGATGTCGAACAGCTTGTTGGAGTCCGCGGGCGGGCTGCGCCCCAGCTCTCGCACGAGATCCCTGCACGTGGTGCCTTCGAGGAAGGCATGCACGATCTCGGACTGCGCCACACTGGGGAGCTCCGTACAACGCTTGGAGAAGCGCCGTATAAAGTCCCGCAGCGACTCGCCGGGGCTTCGGGTGCGGGAGCGCGGCTCCCGAGAATTCCCCGGGCGCATGTACGTGCCCGGAAGTTGCCCACGAACGTGCGGACCGGATCGTCCCGGTTGTGGATGCGGGCCGGCGGGCGGGTGCTCAAGCCACGTCCGGCCGCATCGCCGAGGTGCAGGGGCAAGTTGCGGATGATGACCTCGTCACTGGTGGCCCCGCCCAGCTGGCACGCCAGGTGGTAGTCGTTGAGACACACGCGGGGATCCGTCTCCCCGTTGTACTTGACGATGGTCGAGGGTTGGCAGAAGCGTTGGGGGAAGGCCGCCGCGCGGATCTCCCGGCTGAACACACGGGTCCCCGGGGGCTCCAGTGTCGGAGAGCGGTCTTCGTCGCTGTCGTAGCGCCCACCCCGTCGAGGGTGGTAGCCCACCGCTGCTCGCGCGTCCGCCTTGCTCGTGCACCGGCGTTGATGACGTTGCGGGCGTCGCCGTCCGGCCGCCCTACGTGGCGTCAAGGAGCCGCTCCTTGACCGGCGTGCGTCCCGGGTTGGCGGGTCGCCCCGCCGCTCCTCCCGCGTGGACCGAGGGTTCGCCCCCTAGTACGGCTCCGTTGTCCCGCGCATCCCCTTGTTGGCTCCGAGTGGGCCGCCTTGGTGGGCCGTGTCCCGCATGGTTAGGCGTGTTCGGCTTTGTATGCGGCCCACTCGAAGATCCCCTCGAGCGAGGCTCCGCCTCGCTCGAGGATGCGTGCCTCCCTCGGGCGGGCTCCGTCCCGTTCGAGGGAGTGCGCTTCCCTCGAGCGGTGCTCCGCCTCGCTCGAGGGTCCGCTCCCCTCCTCGAGCGGGGCTCCGCCTCGCTCGAAGGTACGCCCCGCCCTCGAGCGGGGTCCGCCTCGCTCGAGGGCGCCCCCGCACGCGTGCGCCCGCGCTCCCGTACGCCGACATTTAATGCCCCGACGCCGGCGGGGGCGGCGCCATCATGCGCACGGGGCTCGTGCCCCGCACCGCCGCACCAACTCCCCGGGAGGGATCCCATCCCCGCCACCGTGGGGGGCACCGTGCGGCGTGGCCGGCGCCGGCCCCCGTGACGCCGCGCCGCCCGCTCCGTACGACTAACGTGCCGAGCCCTCGAAGGGGGTCGACCGCACCCTCGACTTGCTTTCTTGTGACCTTGCGGGGGTTAGGGTGGAGGCGCTAGGCCGGTGGGGACGCCATCCCCGCCACCGTTGACGGCATGGCCGCCGCCCCCGCGCGTACGGACCCCACGCCGGGCGCCGTGGCAGCGGTTCGGCGGCCGCGGAGCGTACGGGAACGGGACGTCGCCTTGTCCGTCACCGCGCCTCATACGGACCGACGTCGGCGGCTCGCTTGAGCCTATCGAGAAGACATCACGGCCATCCGCCGCCCTTCTACCCTCGAAGCCGCCATCGTTCGGGTACAAGATAGGCCATGATGGCCGGATCGCCGCAAGGATCGTCCGGACGGCCGCCCACTCTCAAAGCATAGCACGCCACGCCCCTTCACGTAGCCGAATAGCGCGGCGTGCATGTGATTCGCTCCCTCCTTGATCTATAAAAGGGGGGACGAACCCCCCCCGCGCGGGGGGGGGGGGGGGGGGGGGGAGACAGACACAAGACAACGGGAGACGGCCGCGCCACGCGCTTGCTCCCCAATTCTCCCACAACATCTTCGGCCACTACACCGGGGACTTGGAAGCCACGCTTCCTCTCCCGCCTTGCTTGTAGCAGCCCCACTACAGCACCCGGTCTTGCCGAGCAATATAGTGCCTTGAGCACACCATTGCTTGGACGTACGGCCCCCTCGGCCGGAACCGGGATAAATCCCGTGTCTCTTATTGCTTAGCATCGACCATTGAGGGATAGACCTCGGCGCTTACTACCGGTTAGTGTCGGGACCATATTCCGGATCTTGCTTGGGGTGGATCTTAGTGTGTTTGATATTGGTGCCATCGATGAGGGGGATTTCTATGTGAAATTCACCCTTAGATACAAGTCAACTGACTTCAAGTTTGTCCTTTATTCTATTTATGGACCGGCCCAATCACAAAACAAAGGTGCGTTTCTTGCCGAACTCGCTAATACCTGCTCAAAGGAGAACCTTCCTTTTCTCATTGGCGGGGATTTTAATATTATGTGAAAACCTGAGTACAAAAGCAGTGGTGATTTTGATACTAAATGGCCTTCCCTTTTTAATGTTGTCAGTAAGTCCCTTGATCTTAGGGAAATTGTCATGACAGGTCGCCAGTATACTTGGGTGGGTGCGGGGGATAATCCGACTTATGAAAAGCTTGATAGAGTTATAGCTAGTACAGAATGGGAAATTAATTTCTTCTTGGCCAAGGTCCAAGCTAGAGACAGGAACATATCAGATCATACTCCACTAGTTGTGTCCACAGGCGCATCCACTCACCAGTCCGGATCCAGACCTTTTCGATTTCAGAGGGGATGGCTCCTAAAAGAGGGTTTTTATGATATGGTTGCAAATATTTGGCGATCAGAAAACCCTGGATCTTCTCCACTATAGCGGTGGTAGTCCAAGATCCGCAGACTAAGGCAACATCTTAGAGGCTGGGCGTCTCATATGGTGGTCTCCTATAAAAAGGAGAAAAATACTCTTCCGGCCCTTCTGCAGGATCTTGATAAAAAACAGAAATTGATAGGCTATCTGATCATGAGATCAATTTAAAGCACTATCTTAAAGAGCGGCTAGTTTTGCTTTCGAGGGAGGAAGAGCTTAAGTGGTATGAAAGAGCTAAAGTCAAAACTCTCTTGGAAGGGGATGCTAATACAAGGTTTATTCACCTTGTTGCCAATGGCAAACACCGTAAGCAGCATATTTATAGGCTTGAAGATGACAATGGTGTTGTTGTTAGTTCTGTCCGTCTTTAATGCCACATCACGAATTATTACAAAAATCTGTTCAGGGTCCTAGAATAGACGGAAATCACCTTGATGGAGGATCAGATCCATGATATTCCACAAGTATCCGATGAGGAAAATGAGATCCTCATTGCCGATTTTACTGAAAAGGATGTGAGAGAGGCAGTCTTCCAAATGGAGCATAATAAGGCTCCTGGACCAGATGGCTTCCCAACTGAATTCTATCAAGTGTTCTGGGGGGTGATCAAAGATGACCTTTTGGCTATGTTCCATGAATTCCACAAGGACACTCTTGACCTCTTTAGCCTCAACTTTGGGATCATTACTTTAATTCCAAAAATTGAGAATGCCACTAAGATTCGACAATACAGACCTATTTGTGTCCTCAATGTTAGTTTCAAGATTTTTACCAAAGTTGGAACTAACAGGCTGAATAAAGTAGCAAGGACGGTGGTGAGCCCACCACAAACTACCTTCATGCCTGGTAGGAATATCATGGAAGGTGTTGTTATTCTACACGAGACCATCCATGAACTTCATACCAAAAAATCTAATGGAGTTATTTTTAAGATTGACTTTGAAAAGGCCTATGATAAGGTTAAGTGGTCATTCCTCCAGCAGACTTTACGCATGAAAGGCTTCTCACCTAAATGGTGTAGATGGATCCAAAACATGGTTTCGGGAGGGAGTGTGGGAATAAAAGTTAATGATGACATTGGACCCTACTTCCAAACGAAACGGGGGCTTAAACAAGGGGATCCTATGTCCCCTATCTTATTTAACATTGTCGCTGACATGGTAGCCCTGCTCATTAATCGAGCGAAAATAGATGGACAAATAAGAGGGGTGCTACCCCATCTAGTTGATGATGGTTTGTCTATCTTACAATACGCAGATGACACCATAATCTTTCTAGACCATGACCTTGAGCAAGCTAAAAATCTTAAGCTCCTGTTATGTGCTTTTGAGCAGCTTTCGAGGCTGAAGATTAATTTCCACAAGAGTGAAGTATTCTGTTATGGTGCGGCCAGAGAGATGGAGTCTTCCTATACTTCTCTCTTTGGTTGTAATTCGGGAAATTACCCTTTCAGGTATTTAGGTATCCCGATGCACCATAGACAACTACTAAATTTCGAATGGAGTAAAGTCGAAGAATGCTTCCAGCAAAAGCTCTCGTGTTGGAAAGCAAAATATCTATCCTATGGGGGGAGGTTGGTCCTGCTAAATTCGGTGTTAAGTAGCCTACCCATGTTCATGATGTCCTTTTTTTGAGGTCCCTAAGGGAGTTCTTAGAAACCTGTATCATTTCAGATCTAGATTTTTTTGCAAGGTTCTGCTAATAAGCACAAATATAGGCTTGCCAAATGGGACATTTTGTGTCGCCCCAAAGATCAGGGTGGCCTTGGGATTTTGAACCTACAGCTACAAAACAAATGCCTGTTGGCAAAGTGGTTAGTGAACCTCTTGAACACTGATGAGACCTGGCAATCATTGCTAAGGAACAAATATTTGAGAACCAAAACCCTCACGCAAGTATCATCAAAACCAAATGACTCTCACTTTTGGAGAGGACTCATGCGTATTAAATATGAGGTTCTGTCTAACGGTTCTTTCGTTATTAAAAATGGAACCAACACGAGATTTTGGGATGATACGTGGATAGGGGATAAGCCGCTCAAGGATACCTACCCATCCTTATACCATATAGCGCGAGATAAGCATGTCACAGTTTCTAAGGTTTTATCCTCTAGACCCCTTAATATTTCTTTCAGGCGGTCGTTGATGGATAATAACCTAAGCCATTGGCTTCACCTAGTAGCTCGGGTCTCTAATGTTGTTCTGGTGGATGCTAAGGATTATTTTAAATGGTGGCTGACAAAAAGGATTTTTCACTTTTCGGTCATTGTATCTACATGACATAGATACTCATCCACCTTTTCAGTATAGGAAGATCTGGAAGTGGAAAATACCTCTAAAGATCAAGATTTTTCTTTGGTTTCTTAAGAAGGGGGTCATTTTGACAAAATATAACCTTGCAAAGAAAAATTGGAAAGGAAGCCAACAATGTGTCTGCTGTAATTTGAATGAAACCATTCAGCACCTATTTCTAGATTGCCCTTCCGCAAAAATGATTTGGAGGATTATTTTATATGCTACTAATTTGACCCAGCCTAGATCTATTAGCCATATGTTTGGTACGTGGCTTAATAATGAACATAAGGACCGTAAGCCCCTGATTTGAGTTGGTGTCGCTGCCATTTGCTGGGCTATTTGGAAATGCCAGAATGATATAGTTTTCAAAAAGACGAAATTTAATTCGATTTTGTAGGTTATTTTTAGGGGAGCTTACTGGCTATGCTTCTGGGCCCAGTTGTAGCATAAGGAGCAGGCTAAGGATACCCTCATCGCTATGAGCAGGAAATTAGAAGTCGTTGCTCTACAAATTGCTAATAGAGGATGGAACTATTTTATTTCGTTTACCTTAGTTGGGGGCTTGTTGCCCGTTGCTGCTTATTTTTACCCTTTTGTGGATGGTTCTTTTGAACTCTGTAATATTTGGCTGTGTACATCTTCGGATGTAGAGGCCGGATTTAATTATCCAATATCTAAAAAATGTGTGGTCACCCATCAGAAGAAGTAGACAAGGATGTTGTACAACTGATTGTTGATGCACCATAGTGGATAGTGTTAACAACCAGAAAATTTGGTCGTTAATATCGCGTACTAGGTGTTGTTATAATATATATTAACAAAACAATTGTGGTCGTTATCACTATGAATGTGGTCGTTAATAAATTATTAATAACGACCACATCTTGGCTTGTCGTTGAAAAGTTAACGACCGGAAATTATATGTGGTCATTAATAGTATTAACGACGGAGCCTTTAACGACCATGAACGACCACCAAAATGTGGTCATTAATAACTTTTAACGACCACATCTGCATTTTTAACAACCACATATCCCGTCGTTAATACCCCATCTTCTTGTAGTGCAATCAACATTTCTCAAGAAAAACTCCATGAGCTCTCTTCCACCTTTGATTGTCAGGAAGGTAGAATGCCTTTCACATACTTGGGCCTGACCCTTGGTTCCACAAAACCCAAAATGGAGGATTTCTTACCCAAAGCTCATTTCCACCTCTGCCTTTTTATCTCAGGCAGGAAAACTAGAAATGGTTAACTCAGTGCTCACTTCCACTGTCATGTATCAATGCTGCACTCTGAAACTACACAAAGGGATTGTGGACCAGATTGACAAATATAGGAAGCACGGTCTATGGAGGGGTTCAAACATAAACTCCAAAAAACCCCCAAAAGCTGCTTGGCCAAGTGTGTGCCTCCCTAAGAAGGAAGGGGGACTTGGAGTAATTAATTTACACACACACACACACAATGATTCTTTGTTAATGAAGTTTCTCCATAAATTTTATACAAAGGCTGATATCCCATGGGTCCACCTCGTTTGGGATAACTACTATGCAACAGGGAAATTGCCTAGTCAACAAAACAAAGGATCTTTCTAGTGGAAGGATATTTTCAAATTGGTTACTAACTTCAAAGGAATCTCTTCGGCCTATGTTCAAGATGGACCCTCAATTTTAATCTGGCATTATACATGAGCATTTTGAGCCTGACCCAGCCTGACCCGCTGGCCCGGCCCGCTGACCCGGCCCGCACCATGTGTGACAGAACCGCCCAAAATAATTCTGTATTATCGCCTAAGCCGATCCACATGGCCATTAAGCAATAATAAAGGATTATTATGTCGCTTCTGCCAGGACATGCCCGGTAAATCACTTACAACAGGATCAAGATATGCGCTAAGCCCACACGAAGGCAGGACCAGAGTACAACATTATATTACATAAAAGTCCACAAGTTCACATTATTACAAACCTGGTTTTCATACATAAAAGTAAAGGTATTCAGAGTTTAAACCGCAGAAAAATAAAACTAGCAGAAGATACACATGGGAGGCCATCCAGAGAGTATCACTCATCAACATCGTTCTTGAAAGACATCTAGGCACTTAGTGGGTTTTGGTGTATTGATTGACAACTAGATTAAAGATCTAATGTCCTTGTTAAGCATGTGAGCAGGTTGTAACATATAAATGACAAGGCAAAATATATGACATTGGTTATCTACATGGTGAAAACAAGCTATGCGTATACAAGATAAGTTGAGGCATGGTTTTAGCCTCATATTGTGAATTGGCTTAACTCAATGGTGAATGTCATGATATTTGATATGTGTGTTCCCATGAAGCATATAGATGGTATATGACAAGCTAATGAAGAATAAGAAAGAGGCATATTGATATTGGAACATTGGATGGTCTCTTATTGAAGGAAGAAGCTTGTTATAATGAAAAGGGATATTTAAATTAAAAAAAGGCATGATCTCAATAGAATTCCACTCTTGATGTTGAATCAAAGCTTAACTCAAATTTGCAACGAATGGATGAAGAAATCAAGCAAGGGATTAGCAACGAGGTACTAAGCTAAGGTTGGCCGAGTAGTGACTTGGACCATGTGCTTGGCTAGGGTGAAGTGGCTATAGCTTGGAAAGTTTCGAGGTATCAAGTCGAGCCTAACCGAGTGAAGCAATGAAGAAGCATTACATATTCGTTGAGTCATGTGAAGGGTGACTTAATAGAGAATTGGGTTTCATTCTTATATAAAGATCAAAGTCACTAGCTCAAGGTAGAAGTGCTCAAACCAATGAGACATTGATGGATGGATCTCTCATGAGGATATATTGATCAAGTATGGCTATTCTTGAAGAAGAAGCTCAAGAGTTCTATTGTTGCATTTATATTCGATCTTGAGTATAGGTACGCCGTACTATCAAGAGAGATGCATCATAAGGAGTTTTGATAATGTCTCAGTGCTCAAGTAACCCATGTGAGTTGAGAGAGACAAAAACCACACGTACATGTCTTCGGGTTTGACCCTGTGTCAAACCCGGTGGCACCGGTTTTGGGAAACCGGTGGCACCGGCTTTGTGTCAGCCGACCCAACGGCTAGTTTTTGAAAACTCGGTGGCACCGAGTTTGGGAACTCGGTGGCACCGGTTTTCACTGGAGTTTGCAACGGCTAGTTTTTGGGAAGTCCGGAGTATCCGGGGTTTTTCCGGAGATTCCGGGTTTTAACTCCAACGGCTAGTTTTTGGGGAGTCGGGTATTTATACCCTTCAACCCCTACTGTTCCGAGCTGCTGTTCCTGAGGTTGCTAAAATGCTTCCTTGCTATTCCTTGCTAAGCCAAAGCCATTCTAGCTCTCCCCAACCCCTCTTTGTGAGGTTGTTCGATCTTTGATAGATCTAGTGAGTTGGGTGGTAGAGAGAAACCTATGTGAGCAATTTTCAAGAGCACTTGAATACCTTGAGCACTGTTGGACGTCGTCAAGCTCGTGTGAAGCGTTTGTTACTCTTGGAGGATTACCTCCTAGACATCTAGGCATCGCCCACAAGCTCCCAAGGTGTGGTGAGCTGTGGGACAATTTGTGAAGGTCGTGCTTCGCCTCCGAAAGGGAAGAAGCTATCTAGTGGATCGGGAAAAGGGTTGAATGCAACCCGGCTTCGGTAGGAGAAACACCCAACGGAGACTAGGATTCACACGGTGGTGAATCCGAACTTCGGTAAAACAAATCCATGTGTCTCTTGTTGGTTTACCTCTCTTTACCTTGATATATCCATCCTTGCTTGCTTTTGTCATATTGGAGGAACTACTCGGTTGTTAGTGTTTGTGAAGTGCATGCAGTCTATATCCATCAAGGAACTGATCCTTAAGCCATACATCAAGTTTGAGTTCAAGCCAAACAATCAAACAAGAAGTAGAAGAAGAGGGGAGTCACTGCCAGGCAAACCCGGTGGCACCAGTTTTGCAAAACCAGTGGCACCGGTTTTGGGCAGTGTGGTTATTCCGCTGCGAAGGCGCCAGTCCAGAGATTCTGGAGATTTCTCCAGAGATTCCGGACTTTCCAGAAACTCCGGAGAAAAGTCCAGAGAATCCGGGGTTCACTGATAAATTTGTTTTAAGTGGTGATTTTTCAGGACTCGCCTATTCACCCCCTTCTAGGCGACATCAAGATCCTTTCAATTCATATCAGAGCCTGGTGCTCCGATTCGATCTTAACCGCTTGGAGTTTAAAGATGTCAACTTCTTGTGAGGTATCGTTTGAGCCTCTTCGGTTTGATGGCTCAAACTACTCTTCTTGGTCTGCTCATGTTCTTCATGTGTTAAATACTTGGGGTCCTCTTTTTGAGCGAGTTGTGGTTGCTAGCATCCTTCCCGAGGATTTTGATAGTGAGGACACGTCCAACCTATCAAAGGAGGAAAAGGAAAATGTGCTCCATAACTACTCTATTACTAACCTCATGTATAATAATGTGAGCAAGGTTATTCAAGAATTCATCTTCAACAATGAAGACATATGCGATAATGCACATCATATTTGGGTGGCACTCAAATACATGTATACTAGTGCCGATGATGACGATGATGAAGATGAAGAGGAGGAGTCACTAGAGGAGTGCTCAACATCAACATCTTGCATCCCTCCTCTAAAGACCTCATCCACAAAGCAAAAGAGCGACAACATTGCGACCGCTGCCTCTGACCAGGCAAACTCGGTTGCACCGAGTTCAGAACTCGGTGGCACCAGGTTTGGCAGTGATCGACACCAACTTGCTTCATCGAACTTCAGAGCAGCTTCACACAAGCCTATTGAGGTATCTACAGCTCCTAGTACTTCCTTACTTTGCACTAACAATTCCAAGTCTCAAGTGACTAAAGGAAGAAGGAATAAGGGAAGTGAAGTTGAGCAATTTGACTTCGAGCTTGACAAGATGACCAAGAGAGACAAGAAGAACGTGCTAGAGCTCATAAAGAGAGTAAGAAGGCAAAATATGAGCTCACAAGACAACAAGCATATCAAGACTCCTTTGAAGAAGAATTGAAGAAACTTAAGGAGTCAAATGATGACTTGTCTAGAAAGTGCAAGGAGGACATTACCAAGGCATATGCTTGTGCTACTAACTCTCTATCTTGTGCAGCATCCATGGAGAAGGAAAATAAAGCTCTCAAGGACCAACTTGAGGAAATCACTTGCAAGTTTGTGAAACTACAAAGAACTCACATAGAACTCGAATATTCTCATGAGAGGCTTGTAGAATCACACACTTTGCTAGAAGTGGCAAATGAGGTTTTGATAAACTCGTTTAAATCTTACACACCTCATTGCACCACTAGCACTTGTACTCAAGTTGAATATGACATATCTTGTGCTAACCCATGTGACCCAAAAGGCAAACCCTCTTGGTATGATCAAGTAATTGCAGAATCTTGTGATGACTTCATTTCTCAAGAGAATGATGATCTTATGCAAGAAGTTGAAAAACTCAAGAAAGAGGTGGCTAAGTTGAAGAGAAAAGAAAAGGTGCAACCTTCTCAAGATAACCGTGAGCCCATGGTGAAGAAGCTTGAGAAGAGGATAATTGTCACTAGATCAATCTCCCAACAAAGCCACAAGATCAATGATCACAAGATTGAGGACAAGATGAAGCTAGATCACATCAAGTGCTACAAGTGCTCACGCATGGGACATTATGCATCCATGTGCTCATTCAAGCAAGAAGACAACTCAAACCAATCAAAGAGGCAAAGAAGTCTTGCTCAGAGAAGATGCTTTGGTTGTCATGAGAAAGGGCACAAGATTGAAGCTTGTACCAACCGGGCAAAGGTTCCCTCAGGGAAACCCGGTGGCACCGGTTTCCACTGAGAAATCTCAAGAGAAGCTCAACAAAGGATTTCTGAAGGCTCAAGCAAAATTCAGAGAGAAGAATGGCTCAGTGACAAGTGTAAATGACAATGGCAACATCAAGCACAAAATTTGCTACACTTGTCGTCAAAAGGGACATCTTGGTAAAGATTGTCCCAATAGAAAGAACCCTAAGCTCAACCATGTTCATTATAGTAATGAGAAGGTTAGGGGTAACTCAAATAAATCTAGTGCCCCCAAAGTGGTTATTTCATAAAGAAAGGGCACAAAGGCCATTTGGGTACCTAAGTCCTTGATCACTAACCTTGTCAGACCCAATGCACGTTGGGTACCAAAACATGCCTAAAAGGACTTTGCAGGTACTTGGAGTAGCATTGGAAGCTTGGTTCACTTGAGAAGTTATTAATTTTCATTCATCTATATCTCAAGAGAAATTTTGTGACTCATTAATAGAAAAGGGCCAAGTGACATAAATCAAAGAAATCTTATTCAATGCTTCTCCCATGATAAGTACCTCTCACTATTATTGTTCACTCTCATATGCAAAACTTGCTCTTGTGCTAGTTGATCATATGAGGTGGACAACCTACATATGTTCTCTTTGGCAAAATTATTTCAAATGCCATTCTATGCTCTTAACCGCTTCATCTAGAAGCTTTGAGTGGTTGTTGCATGCAAGAACATATATATGAGCAGAAGCAAAAGGAAGAATCAAGAGAAGGATCAGTTAGATCTGCAAAATGCAATAGTGCCAAATTCTGGAAAAATCCGGTGGCACCAGATTCATGAACTCGGTGGCACCGAGTTTCCCAGAATCAGCAAAGGGTGCAAAGGAAATTATCGCAAATTTCTCAAGACAAATTGTACTTTATTCAAAATCAAAGGAGACTAAGCAAATATAGTTTGGTGTTGGTTGTGAGCAAGCCACATGACAAGGAGGTCACCAATCCATATCTATAATTGTATCTCTTTCTCTCTATTTTTGGATGGGATTATATTTATTTTTGGCTGCTCACCATAGCATGGTTTAAATTCCTTAACTTGGACATATTTGACCAAGATAGTGCACATGTCCCTTCCATCCACATATCCATGTGTGCACTATATCTTTGAGGAGTTTAGCCCATGCTATGAGGTTTCATGTTGGGTGACTTACTTCCATTCCACTCTCAAAGAGTCATCTAATGTGAGACTAGAGCTTGTGCTTTTAATATTTGTGTTCTCTTGTCATCTTAGCACACAATGGGTATTTCTCATCAAAAGTGACAAGAGGAAGTTATTGAAAGACTAAAAAGTGCAAGTTAACTTATGTGAGTTTCTCTAAGTGAGAAAATCTAGAATTAAGGCAAGGGTATGAATCCTAAATTCAAGTTATTAATTTGGGCATCTAGGCCCTCTTCTTGCTAGTGTGAGTTTTGGTGTGCAAAAGGAGCTAGCATCACCTTGATTTGTTGCTTAGTGGTAGTGATGAGCTTTTAGATATTTAGTTGATGCCTCACAAATTTTTGTTGGAAATTTTGTTTTTCTAACCGTGGCTGAAAATTTTAGTAGAGGCATGAGCTAAATATGCTAAGACCTATCTTGGCTAGTAATCTTTGCATACTCTTTGTGACTTAGGATAGTTTTTCAAAAAAAAATTCACTAGCATGTGTAGGTGGTGTGCTTTTTGCAAAATACTCGAGTCTTGATCTTTTAGACTATGTCTTGTTGTTTATGGTTATTGTTGCTCATGTTTGAATGTTGGCTAACCATAAATGGCAAGATTCTCTCAAGTTCAAAGGAAGCTACTCATTCCTATCTCAAGGGATTGCAAACTTTGGATTTCTCACATTTCATCAAAATTTCTCAAAATCCATATTTGAGACTAAGGGTTGTCCAAAAATGAATATTAAAGGTAGAGAAATAAAGAGGAATGAAAAAGGAAGTGCAGAAATGAATTTATGGACAAAAGTCCACGGGTTAAGTGAAACCCGGTGGCACCGGTTTTCCAAAACCGGTGGCACCGGTTTCTGTCGGCAGCACATGATATACCCGTGACTTACCTGGTTACAGTCTCTCATTCACCCCATTTACCCCCTCTCTCTCCCACGACTCAGAACAGTAAATGGAGAGGGAGAGAAGGCAATTTCTTGGCGATTTGAGGATTCCACCAAGGATTTCAAGGCTTGGGACAAGATCTCGGTCCTACAACTCGGTTGGACCGGATTTCCCTCCATTCCTAGGCTGCAGCAGCTCTTTCACCATGTCGGGAGGTACCCCATGTCTTGGTTTTGCCCGATCTACTTTTCTAGGGACTATCTCTTGGATTCCTTTGGTAGAATGGCTTCTATATGGTCCTAGAACAGATTAAAATCAATGGATTGAAGATTTATTGGCTGCTGGTCAGGGGCTTATCTAGGGTTCATACTAAACCCGGTGGCACCGAGTTTCCCAACTCGGTGCCACCGGTTTCAGTGCAGGCTCTCTGATTTAGTTGCAAAAGGGGCTCCATAAACTTCAATTGCATATATTTGTGGCAGAGAAAAGTTCCTAAGACTGATATGTATCTCCTTTGTTCACAGATCCAAGGATTGACTTGGTTTATGGGAGAAGGCAACCTAGAATGAAGAATGCAAGTTTTGAGTTCAGAAGAAGAGAAGGAACAAGCAGCGCTCATGAAATTACAGAAGATGTTCCTGAGCCACCTAGAAGGTCTAAAAGGGTAGTAGGAAGAATTAATCTCCCTAGAGGTGCTATGCGCATTGAGGACTCCGAGCCTGAGTCAACCTCTAGTGATGATGATGAGGAGAGCCCATACGAGCGGGAACCATAGCCTCCCGAGTCACCTACGGCGAGCGGCTCAGCGTAAGAGAAAGGGCAAGAACATCCGCACAGCTAGCCATGAGCATAGTCAGGGCACCAAAGAGGATGACAGTGATGGTGAGTATGAGGGCATCTCAGTTCTTGGACCGCAGTCCGTTGAGAGTGGTGCTGTGACTCACTTCAATGTGAGAATGAGACTGCACGTTGACCCTGAGCACCGCAACATAGTCAACTATAAGGGAAGGGGTATGACAGAGAGGGCAAGAAAGGGAAGAGAAAAGAATCCTTTGACCGTTGGTGGAAGGAATTTGGATTATCATTTTGGCACCAAATTTCATCAAGACTATTATGCAAGGGCCATCATCAAGAAAGACTTCCCCATTGCTCGCTCAGAATACATTGATTGGGGATTCTTGTCAGTCATGGAGGATCAGAAGATTGCTGAAATTATTTGTGAGTGCAAGAGGAAAAATGTTTATGACATCATGGGTTTTGCCAAGTCATGGAACAATGAAGTGATTGCACAATTCTATGCCACATGCTACTTCACCACTTGGAAGAATGACAAAATTGCGCATTGGATGACCGAGGGAAAATGGTTTGGTATTACTATCACTGAGTTTGCCTATCTACTTGGTTTTGATGAAGAAGATCTTGGAAGGATGAAGATCCATAGAGATCATTACATGGACAATGTAGATATGAAGTTCATGTATATCCCGGGACAAGAGTGGAACTTTGGACGAGTCAATGGCATGCTACCATTCTATGCATACTTGCACCGCATGTTTAGAAAGACACTTGCTCCTAGGGAAGGGGACCAATCAAATGTGTCAAACTATGGAAGAGATTTGTTGAAGCACATGTGTCCTAGTGAGCCGGAATTTAGTGTTGTGGACTACATTTGGGAGGAAATTCATTCCATCTCCGGCTCGCCACAAAAGAGTTGTGGATATGCTCCCTATCTCATGCATGTCATTGAGGCTATCACCAACTATACATTTGTCTATGATCATGAGCATAAGCCATTGCACTTGAAGAATGATGTTGTGGGACCATCTCTACCTGATTTGGAAAGGGAATAAGGAAATATTGGAGGCCAAGAAGCCCCCGAACAGCCCGCTGCAGCTGCTGCACCATCTAGGGCAGCAAGGCCTTCACATGGTCGAGGGCATGGACGTGGGCAACAACAAGTGCAAAAGCCCCCTTCCCCACTTAGAAAATTGTTCAACTTTTGGTGTGGGTCTTGCATGAAAGCAAGTGATGTCGTTCACAAGGAGAGACAACTTAGAAAGAGGGATTCAAGGATGATAAGGCTCATGTATGAAAACCCCTCTCCCACAAATAGGCCTCCCATACCACATGCGCCATCCGATGAGGAAGAGAGTGAGCCGGAGACCTTTGAGAGCATTTGGGAAAGATCACAACAAGTTGATCCGGCAACCAACAAGGATTATTGGGATAGAGCCTATGGAAACTCATATTACAATCCAACCTTTGGAGAAGTGTATAGTGCTAGATCATCTTATTCAGAGGTTCCTTTCATGGGCACACAAGGCCAAGGCACATCCTCTAGCATGCCTCCCGTGGATCCTAATACACAAGGAAGTTCAAGCGCTGTTGGTGGATACTACTATAGCAGTCTCTTTGGCTCGGTGAACCCATATGAGGGAATGCCGTCTCACTATCCTCCATTTCCACCACCACCACCCTTTGTGCCTCCGAGTCAGTTTGTGCAACCGTCTCAAGATGATGAAGAAGAAGAACCATGAGCAGCTGTCCAGGACCCCCAAGACCTTTATTGGTGATTAATGACAAAGGGGGAGAGAAGTGTCGATTGAAAGCTTGTTGATCTGTTCTGCTTCTGCTTTGTCTGCACAAATCCGGTGGAACCGGTTTCCAGATCTTGGTGGCACCGGTTTTGGTGTGTCTCAGTCAGTTCTCAGTATCCCTTCTGTCAGGCAAACTCGGTGGCACCGAGTTTCCAGAACCGGTGGTACCGGTTTTGGCTGTTGTATGCAACAGGCCCTTGTAATAAAATTCTCCTAGCTTCAATTGGACTTGAGAACCTTTGTTATGTGTGCTAAAATGTGCGGTGAACCTTTTAATGCTTATTTAGACTCAATTGCATGTTAGTGTGATTTTATATGAGTGATGTATTGCTTTTTGACAGGGCTGCCTGGGCAAAACCGGCGGCACCGAGTTTGGCAACTCGGTGGCACTGAGTTTGACCAGACAACACTGCCTTTTCTTGCTCTATGTGTTGGAGTGCTTATTTATTGCATGCATCACAGATTAATTGCTCACACACTTGTTTTGCACCCCACTGTTGCTAAGATTTAGGGGGAGCTCCATGTTTTCTTGATAATGTGCAAAATGGCATTTAAGGCCAAATTTTTATGAATTCCACTCATAGCACATATTAAGGGGGAGCTCAACCTAAATCTGAGTTTTTAAGCTTTATTGAATATCTTTTGTAAGCTTTAATTGAGGTTATCATCAATCACCAAAAAGGGGGAGATTGAAAGACATCTAGGCCCTTAGTGGGTTTTGGTGTATTGATTGACAACTAGATTAAAGATCTAATGTCATTGTTAAGCATGTGAGCAGGTTGTAACATATAAATGACAAGGCAAAATATATGACATTGGTTATCTACATGGTGAAAACAAACTATGTGTATACAAGATAAGTTGAGGCATGGTTTTAGCCTCATATTGTGAAATGGCTTAACTCAATGGTGAATGTCATGATATTTGATATTCGTGTTCCCATGAAGCATATAGATGGTATATGACAAGCTAATGAAGAATAAGAAAGAGGCATATTGATATTGGAACATTGGATGGTCTCTTATTGAAGGAAGAAGCTTGTTATAATGAAAAGGGATATTTAAATTAAAAAAAGGCATGATCTCAATAGAATTCCACTATTGATGTTGAATCAAAGCTTAACTCAAATTGGCAACGAATGGATGAAGAAATCAAGCAAGGGATTAGCAACGAGGTACTAAGCTAAGGTTGGCCGAGTAGTGACTTGGACCATGTGCTTGGCTAGGGTGAAGTGGCTATAGCTTGGAAATTTTCGAGGTATCAAGTCGAGCCTAACCGAGTGAAGCAATGAAGAAGCATTACATATTCGTTGAGTCATGTGAAGGGTGACTTAATCGAGAATTGGGTTTCATTATTATATAAAGATCAAAGTCACTAGCTCAAGGTAGAAGTGCTCAAACCAATGAGACATTGATGGATGGATCTCTCATGAGGATATATTGATCAAGTATGGCTATTCTTGAAGAAGAAGCTCAAGAGTTCTATTATTGCATTTATATTCGATCTTGAGTATAGGTACGCCGTACTATCAAGAGGGATGCATCACAAGGAGTTTTGATAATGTCTCAGTGCTCGAGTAGCCCATGTGAGTTGAGAGAGACACAAAAACCACACGTACACGTCTTCGGGTTTGACCCTGTGTCAAACCCGGTGGCACCGGTTTTGGGAAACCGGTGGCACCGGTTTTGTGTCGCCCGACCCTTAAAAACTCGGTGGCACCGAGTTTGGGAACTCGGTGGCACTGGTTTTCACTGGAGTTTGCAACGGCTAGTTTTGGGAAGTCCGAAGTATCTAGGGTTTTTCCCGGACATTCCGGGTTTTAACTCCAACGGCTAGTTTTTGCGGAGTCGGGTATTTATACCCTTCAACCCCTACTGTTGGAAGCTACTGTTCCTGAGGTTTCTAAAGTGCTTCCTTGCTATTCCTTGCTAATCCAAAGCCACTCTAGCTCTCCCGAACCCCTCTTTGTGAGGTTGTTTGACCTTTGATAGATCTAGTGAGTTGGGTGGTTGAGAGAAACCCGTGTGAGCAATTTTCAAGAGCACTTGAATACCTTGAGCACTATTGGACGTCGTCAAGCTCGTGTGAAGCGTTTGTTACTCTTGGAGGATTACCTCCTAGACGGCTAGGTGTCGCCCACAAGCTCCCAAGGTGTGGTGAGTTGTGGGACAGTTTGTGAAGGTCGTGCTTCGCCTCCGAAAGGGAAGAAGCTATCTAGTGGATCGGGAAAAGGGTTGAATGCAACCTGGCTTTGGTAGGAGAAGCACCCAACGGAGACTAGGATTCACGCGGTGGTGAATCTGAACTTCAGTAAAACAAATCCTTGTGTCTCTTGTTGGCTTACCTCGCTTTACCTTGCTTTTGTCATATTGGAGGAACTACTCGGTTGTTAGTGTTTGTGAAGTGCAGGCACTCTATATCCATCAAGGAACTGATCCTTAAGCCATACATTAAGTTTGAGTTCAAGCCAAACAATCAAATAAGAAGTAGAAGAAGAGGGGAGTCACTGCCAGGCAAACCCAGTGGCACCGGTTTTGCAAAACCGGTGGCACCGGTTTTGGGCAGTGTGGTTATTCTGCTGCGAAGGCGCCAGTCCAGAGATTCTGGAGATTTCTCCAGAGATTCCGGACTTTCCAGAAACTCTGGGGAAAAGTCCGGAGAATCCGAGGTTCACTGATAAATTTGTTTTAAGTGGTGATTTTTCAGGACCCGCCTATTCACCCCCCCTCTAGGCGACATCAAGATCCTTTCAGTTCTCCCACTCAAGCTCCCAACCATCAGGAATAACACCAGGCCAGATGGGGTTACCTGAAAACAACAAATTAAGCAAGGTTGAGTATACTAATACTCAGCAAGACTTACCCGTCAAAAAGAAAATACAACTAGACATGCAAGGCCTTTTGGCTGCTGGGTTTGTTTTGCCAAAAGCGACTAAGAGTTGATCCTTATTTTCAGATTTTATCTCCAATTCTAGTATGTTAACCATTCTAGGCGAGCACTTGCACTAAAAAAGCATGTTGTGCAAACAAAATTAAACAGGCAACAATATTAATCCAACAGTTCCATAAATAAGTGGGGTAGCCAGTGGTCAAGCCGACTCAGATAACGGCGAGTGACCGACGGTCGATCGATTTATATCCTTGCAAGGTAAACCCAAGATACACGGAAGAAAGTAGGCCCCAAGAAATCAAATAAAAGCGAATGCGGGGTTTACCCCGACCAGGCGGTTCTCGTCATTCCCCAGATTAGGGACAGACGCAACAGTCCTAAGTACAAGGTTACTGGAACGCCCTCACACGGCACGTCCAGACTCACACTTGCACTACCGGAATCAAACCAGGAAAAGCATCCCAAGAGTAGTAGCGATCAAGTCCCCGCACTGGTTCATTAGGTACTGGGCTTACCAGTCCCATTCCCGACAAGCACTTGGTACGTCAATAGCTTAAACCAGCACAATGCTACTCGGTCGAGACCGTACCCATTGCTCTTACCACATGAGCGAGTCAATTTAACCAACTTATGATTCCAACATAAGCATCCTATATCTCGCGAGCAATGAGTCATTACTCGACTTCTACCGTATCCTTAGAGCATGGCACTAGCGTTCCTAACATAATAGTAAAAGAGCATAGGAGTCCTAAGAATCATGCATCTAGGTTTCAAAGCAACTCCTGAAACTTAAATGCACAAATTAAAGCAATAAATTGCTGAAAAGTAAAGGACATGATTTTAATTTATAAAGTGGGTTAGAATGCTTCCAGTGCTTGACTTCGTCTGACTCAACACTAACACTAGCCTTGGGCTCTTCTGGACTTTGGTCCAGGTCTTACTGCACACCAATTTGGTTCACTTCACCATCAACGGTCCCGTCTCCCTCCTGGGTGAGTGTGTACGTACCGTCCGGTAAATCTACACGTACACATGCATATGCATTAGGTGAGGTTAACTTTGATGGTGATTGTGTACACATCTAAGCAAATTAAGTTACTTAACTTCTCCAAACATCAAGGGGGTGTGTTTAAATTATTAAAATCAGGAACAAACATAAAAACCTTAATCAATTTGAAATAATAAATATAAACTTATTTATGTACTTCCTAGCTAGTCATTCATCCAAAATTCATATAAAATTAAAAACATATCCATTGGTCCTAAATTTTGGAACACAACAACATATACCTAAACAAAACTCACATGCAAAAATATAGCTTAAGATCATTTGTAAATTAATTTATATGGAAAAGATTAAATTCAACCTAGTAAATCAAAATTAAATCACACAAAAAGATTCAATTAACAAACTGAGCCCAACTTTCACAGGTAAGCTATACATGTCAAAACTTAGCTACTGGCCAAAGCATACATGCATATCTTTCATATATTTCAACTTAAGAATTAAACACGATATACCAAGTTAAATCCAAAACACCAAACAAAACACATCCTAAAATCACATCCATTCTACCAGAGGTACTATTTATCAATACAAAGCCCTAGGGTGCACTGGTGCTTAAAGAAAAGTTTACTAAAGGGGCTATAAAAAGCATTAAGCTTAATCTAGCATAAAACTTACATAAATTCTAATTAAAAATCTACACCTCACAATCATGCCAACTTCGGTCACAGATCTAGAAATACTGTAAAGATCAACATATCCAAAAAGAGTTTGAATTTTTAAACTACACTAAAAACACTTCAAAGTGAGTTTGAATTTTTAATTCAAAAACTACAGAGAAAAACCTTATACATGCTTTCTAGAAAAGCTAGGATTCTTCACCAGGAACCCAGAAAAAATTGGATTTGCATTTTTCAGATTTATCTACGATTTTTAATGATTTTTCGAAGTTGCAGAGAAAACCCTAAAACAACTTTTACAATCGGACCCTTATATTAATTATTCCATATTACACTTATGCCCTTTGTTTATGAAACAAACCCTGGAATTATTGCAATTGATGCAATTCGACCCCTGTCGACGCAGGGGAGCACGCCGGCGGCGGTTCTTGGCCGGTCCTCCCCAGGAAGCAGCCTCGGGACCGTGGCGCATCGGCCTTGGGCAGATTGCGGCGGCGGCGAACCGTGCGGCGTTACCGAGCGCGCCGACGGCGAGGCGCCCCCTGTGCGCCCGTCGTGGCCGGCAATGCGTGGCTACGGCTCGGCCGGTGGATGAGCGGCGGCGGGGCGGTGTTGAGGAGGACCGGGGGAGGCTACAAGAGGAGCAGGAGATGGCGCGGGCAGGTGGAGGAGGAAGCTCGGCCTTGGGCTGCTCTGGCCAGCGGCGGCGGCGATTATGGCGCACCGGCGGAGCGGCGGGGCAAGGCCGGCTCGACTCGCTCGGTTTGTGAAAAGAGGAGGGGAGCTAGGGACGGCGAGGGTTGTGGGTGAGGTGGTCGGGCCGGCTGGGCGGCCACCCGGCGCATGGCCGGCTCGGCGCTCGCGGTCCGCGTGGGCTCGACGCACAAGAGGGGAATGGCGAGGCGGAGGGCCCATGGTTACGGCGTGGTCTACAGCGACGACTTCGATGTATCCATACACCGACATAACGTGGGGAAGCCACGTGGACGACGCGGTCCAGACGTGCGCGCGACGCGCTGGGCGCGGCGACAACGTCGCCAGTCTCCAGTTCTATTTCGTTTAAGCCTCTTCAAAATTGCAAGACTCCAAAAATTGTGAACTAAGTTGAAATTCTCCAAAAATAAAAGTTGTAGAGGAGCTATAGACCTACAACTTTCACAAAGGGCGTCATATATTTTGATCAACAGATTTGTGGGAAAAACATGTTGAAGATGCAGGAATTCCGCCCCGAGTTACTGTTCACAGCGTGTTCAACTCGAATTTAAGCGAACTTTCACTCAAAATTTGAATGTCTGCCAATTATGAAAAATGTGTTCCCGAAAATAACGAACAACTTTCATATTGGCCGATTTTGAACTTCTATAGTGAAATTTGGAGAATGCGCAAGAAAACCAAATCAACCTTTATGGAGCACTTAGGGTTTGATCGGGATTTGGGATTTTGACCAAGGTCTTTTGTGCAAATATGTGACAAAACATGTCAAACTTGCTTAGAAGCTAATTAACCTTGATTAACACAACTAAGTAATGTCATTAGCACAAATAAACATCAGGGATGTTACAACCTACCCCCCTTAAAAGAAATCTCGTCCCGAGATTAGGATTTAAAAGATGAAAGTAGGGGATAATTCTTATTGAGATAATGTTTAGTTTCCCATGTAGCTTCTTCTACGGTATGATGACTCCATTGGATTTTATACATCTTTACGGATTGCCTTCGAGTTTTTCTTTCTTTCACATCAAGAATCCTCAAAGGATGTTCCACAACAGAGAGATCCGGTTCAATCCAAGCATTAGCTTCTTTAATCACTTCTCTAGCCGGTTCATGAGCACATCTCCTCAATTGTGATACATGAAACACACTGTGTACGATAGAGAATCACTCAGGCAGTCGAATACGGTATGCCACTGGCCCACAGACTTGAATGATCTCATAAGGGTCAATGTAGCGAGGAGCTAACTTTCCTTTCACACTGAATCTTTGGACACCCTTGGTTGGAGAAACCTTTAAATACACAAAGTCACCAACTTTGTATTCCCTAGGTGTCTTTCCCTTGTCATAATGACTCTTTTGTCTTTCTTGAGCAATTCTCAAATTTTCCTTTATTACCCTTACTTTTTCTTTGGCATCCTTAACTAAGGCTGGACCAAAGAATTTCCTCTCGCCAGTCTGCGACCAGTTCAAGGGAGTGCAACATCTTCGTCCATAAAGAGCCTCAAAAGGTTCCATTTTCAAGCTAGCTTAATAGCTATTGTTGTAAGAAAATTCAGCCAAGGCGAGACACTTGTCCCAACTTTTATCAAAATGAATCACGCAGGCTCGCAACATGTCCTCTAGAATCTGGTTTACTCTTTCAGTTTGACCATCAGTCTGAGGACGATAAGCTGAACTGCGTATGATTTTTGTGCCAAGTGACTTATGTAACTGTTCTCAGAAACATTACACAAAGAGAGATCCCCTATCAGAAATGATGGTCTTAGGAACACCATGCAAGCGAACAATGTGCTTAATATAAAGACTTGCATAATCTTTGGCATCATATTTAGTGTGGATTGGAATGAAGTGAGCTGTTTTTGTCAGTCTGTTAACGATAACCCAAACGGAATCATGCTTCCTAGATGTGAGTGGCAATCCGGACACAAAGTGCATACTTATGTCATCCCACTTCCATGAAGGTATGTGTAGGGGTTGAAGAGTACCAGAAGGTTTTAAATGACTTGCTTTAATTCTTTGACAAGTATCGCATTCCGATACATATTTGGCTATGTCAACCTTCATATTGGATAGAGAATTTAGAGAGATGACCCTCATCAAAGATTTCCTTTTCAACTCCCAATTATCTGAAACAATAAGGCGTTGCCCAAACCAGATTATGTCTTTCTCATCCTTCCTGAAGCAATCATACTTAAGATCCTTTTCTAACAATTTTTGTTTAATCAAAAGAATACCCTCATCTTGAAGTTGAGCCTTAACAATTCTATCAAATAAGTCAGACTCCACGGAAATAGCATTTAGGCTTACTTGTTCAACAATTTCCAACTTTAGCCTTCTCAAATCCTCACATAGAGTGTCACTATAAGGTTCCATTGATAGGCAATTGCAGTGAGACTTGCGGCTAAGAGCATCTACAACTACATTCACCTTTCCAGGATGATAATGGACCTCAAGATCATAATCTTTGATTAATTCTAACCATCTTCTTTGCCTCATATTTAAATCAGATTGATTGAAAATGTATTTGAGGCTTTTGTGGTCAGTGAAGATATTGCAGCGGGTTCCCATAAGGTAATGCCTCCACATTTCCAATGCAAGAACAACCGCTACTAGCTCTAAGTCATGAGTGGGGTAATTCTTTTCATGAGGGCTGTCAGGGACAGCCCTGAGGGTCCCCTAAAACAACTGGGGAAATCCTACTTAAAACCTGCAAAGAGCCAAAGCCAAACACGTCTTGCTTAAGCGCGCACACGGGGCACGGCCCATGCCGCGGTGACCCCGGCGGCCCACCAAGGCGGCCCACTCAAAGATCCCCTCGAGCAGGCTCCGCCTCGCTCGAGGGCACACCCCTCCCTCGAGCGGGCTCCGCCCCGTTCGAGGGTGTGCGCTTACCTCGAGCGGGCTCCGCCTCGCTTGAGGGTCCACGCCTACCCCGAGCAGGCTCTGCCTCGCACGAGGACCCGGCCACATTAATGCCCGTACCCGCGTATGGGAACAGGCGTGTGCGTGCGGGGCGCCCTCGAGTGAGGCGGAGCCTGCTCGGGGTAGGTGTGGACCCTCGAGCGAGGCGGAGCCCGCTCGAGGTAAGCGTACACCCTCGAACGGGGCGGAGCCTGCTCGAGGGAGGTGTGTGTCCTTGAGCGAGGCGGAGCCTGCTCGAGGGGGGTGTGTATCCTCGAGCGAGGCGGAGCCTGCTCAAGGGGACCTTTGAGTGGGCCGCCTTGGTGGGCCGCGGGGGCCACCATGGTGTGGGCCGTGCCCCGTGTGTGCGCTTTAAGCAAGATGCATTTAGCTTTGGGTTTTAGCAGGTTTTAAGCGGGATTTCCCCATTTTGTTTAAGGGGACCCCGTGGTCGTCCCCGACAGCATCGTCGAGGAGCCCCCCGAGGGTCCCCCAAAACAACTGGGGAAATCCTACTTAAAACCTGCAAAGAGCCAAAGCCAAACACGTCTTGCTTAAGCACGCACACGGGGCACGGCCCACGCCGCGGTGACCCCGGCGGCCCACCAAGGCGGCCCACTCAAAGATCCCCTCGAGCAGGCTCCGCCTCGCTCGAGGGCACACCCCTCCCTCGAGCGGGCTCCTCCCCGTTCGAGAGTTTGCGCTTACCTCGAGCGGGCTCCGCTTCGCTCGAGGGTCCACGCCTACCCCGAGCAGGCTCCGCCTCGCTCGAGGGCGCCCCGCACGCACACGCCCGATCCCACATGCGGGTACGGGCATTTAATGCTCTGACAACGGCGGGGCGGTGCCATCATGCGCCTGGGACTCACGCCCCGGTCCTGTTGCACCAACTCCCTAGGAGGGAACCCATCCCCACCACTGTGGGGGACTGTGCGACGTGGTCGGTGCTAGCCCCGTGACGCCGCGCCGCCTACTCCCGTATGGCTAACGCGCCAAGCCCTCGAAGGGGGCCGGCCACACCCTCGAAATGCTCTCCTGTGACTTTGCAGGGCCAGGTCGTGATGCTAGACCGGCGGGGCGCCATCCCTGCCACTGTAACGGCAGGCGGCCGCCCCCGCGCGTACAACCCCACGCTAGGCACTGTGATAACAGCTCCGGCGCTGTGAAGCATGCGGGAACGGGACGCCGCCATGCCTGCCGCTGTATCCCGTACGGATCGACGTCAGCAACCCCCTCGAGCCCACCTGGGGACATCACGGCCATCCACTGCACTCCTACCCTCGAAGCTACCACTGTTCGGGTACAAGACACGCCATGATGGCCAGATCGCGGCAAGGACCGTCAAGGCGGCCGCCTACTCTACGGCGCGGCGACCATACTTCCCCATGTAGTTGGATAGTGCGGCATGCATGTAATTCACCCTCTCCTTAGCCTATAAAAGGAAGGCGAACTCCCCCGCCGCAGGGGACAAGCAACAACAAGAGACAATACACGACACACCACACACACATTCCCCAATTCTCCCACAACATCTTCAGCCACTTCACCAGGGACTTGGAGGCCAGGCCTCCTCTCCCGCCTTGCTTCTAGCCGCCCCACTACAGGCACCCCTGGTGCTGAGCAATATAGTGCCCCGAGCACACCACTGTTGGACATACGGCCCCCGGCCGGAACTAGGATAGACCTCGTGTCTCGGATTGCTTAGCATCGACCATTGAGGGATACACCTTGGCGCTTATTACTTGTTAGTGTCGGGACCACATTCCGCACCAACAGTTGGCGCCCACCGTGGGGCCAATGAGTGCCTAAGGTCAATCCACCGTCAACTCCCTCGATGGTGATTCGCACCGAGTACAGCGGTACGCGCTACTCCATGGGCAGCTCGGACCCCCTCCCCGCCGGGGTTTGAAATCCGGTTCGGGAGCCCGAATTTTCGGGCCACGGGGAACGGCTACTCGATGCGCCTCACCAACCGTGAGGAGCTCCGTGCGCGGCGTCAAGCCGGGGTCCGCCCCGATCGCCGGGCGCGCGCGTCGCCACGACGCAAACACCCGCCGGCACGTATGCCGCGGGCCCGTCGCCGGCCACGGCGTCGTCGCCGCTCGGTCGGCCGTTCATGCCGGGCGCGGTCGGAGCGGCGGCAAGTTGAACGCGCCGCCTCCCCAACGCGGTGCGCCCATCAGCACGACGACCGCCACCCCGGCGCGGGGAGCGCGCGGTCTCCGGGCCGCGCTTCCCCATCGGTCTGCGCGGCGCTACGACGGCCTACAACGCCAACGTCAACACCACGATGCGCAGGGTTCCCCCCGGCCTTCATGTCTTCGTCGCCAGGGACCCTAGCGCCTCCGCCGCCGACGAGTCGTCCCTAGGCTCCCTCGACGCGCTGCCACCCGCCAACCTACACGGGTACACGGAATGGGACTTCTCCGACGTGCTGGACCCAGTAATGTTCAGGCGTTTTCTCGACACCACGGACTACTGGTTCGGTTGTTTCGACGACTCCGACCGGGAGCTACAACCCCGCGCGAGAATGCTGCGTCGTCAACGCCAATGACCCAGCAAACGCCACCAAGCACGGCGGGCGCCGGCGACGGCGAAGTTACGCCCGCCCCTAGGGATCACTCCGCGCCCGGCGGCGCACCAAGCACCCCCGTAGGGGCCGGCATCGACGCGCGGTTAGCCCAGGCCCGCGAACTCGAAGCCAAGCTGGCGGAGGAGTATCGGACGGTGCGGCTGCTCCGCGCCTCTATGGCCGGGGAGGCCCCTCGCGCGCGGCGAACGCGCGCGGGAGCTGGGCATACAGGCCCGCGACCGCATCAACGCCGACTTCAACATCGACAACCCAGACACGCCTCCGCGAGCGAGCCAGAAGCTTATTGCCGCCGCAACGCCGCCGCGGGCCATGCCGCCCCCTCGACGCCCGAGGCGCGAAACCCGCACCATGAGGTGCAGGTGCTCGTCGAGCAAGCGGCCGTCCAACAAAGCCGAGAGCTCGGCATCCCGCATCCGCCAACGGGGGGGACGCACGAGGCGATGGAGGTGCGCAGAGGGCCGAGCCCTCGGTGCACGCAGGTGGAGCGACGGAGCGCCCCGTCAACCTAGGACGCACGCCTGCTAAAGAACGGCTCCTCGACACGCGCGGGCAAGCACGCGACGGCGATGCCCGCAACGTCATTAATGCTTGGCAGACGAGCAAAGCGGATGCGCGAGCAGCGGCAGGCTACCATCCTCGACGAGATGGACGCTACGACAGCGACGAAGACCGCTCGCCAACGCCGGAACCCCCGGGGACCCGTGTGTTCAGCCGGGAGATCCGCGCGGCAGCCTTCCCCCGCGCTTCCGCCGGCCCCACGACCATCGTCAAGAACAACGGGGAAACGGATCCCCGTGTGTGGCTCAACAATTACCGCCTAGCATGCCACCGGGCGGGGCCACCGCCGACGAGGTCATCATCCGCAACCTACCCCCGCACCTCGACGATTCGGCCCGGACGTGGCTCGAGCATCCGCCACCCGGTCGGATCCATAATCGGGATGATTTGGTCCGCACGTTCGTGGGCAACTTCCGAGGCACGCACGTGCACCCCGGGGAATTCCCGGGACCTCGCGCTCCGCACCCAGAAGCCCGGCGAGTCGCTCCGGGACTTCATGCGCCGCTTCTCCAAGCGCCGCACGGAGCTCCCAAGCGTGGCGCAATCCGAGATTGTGCACGCCTTCCTCGAGGGCAACACGTGCCGGGATCTCGTGCGAGAGTTAGGGTGCAGCCTCGCCCGCGGACTCAAACGAGCTGTTCGACATCGCCACCAGCTTCGCCTCAGGTGAAGAGGCCGTGGGGGCGATCTTCGACGGCAAGAAGGGCAAGCGCTCGGACGACGCGCCCGCGGAAGGTAGCAAGTCCCGGGAGCTTCACGGAAGGACAAGCGGGGCAAGAAGGGGAAGAAGCTACGCCGCGAGGCGCGCGAGCGAGGGACGCGACGGCGATGACACCGAGGCCCTTGCTGTTGACCCGGCTCGACGGGGCCCTCGACCGGCCCCTCGAGGTCCGGGGGTGTTCGATGACATGCTGAAAAAGCCATGTCCATACCACAAGACCCCGGTGACCCACACCCTCGAGCAATGCGATATGCTCAAGAAGTTCTACGGCCGCGCCGCCGCAAAGGACGCAGAAGCCAAGAAGGACGGAGGAGATGGCGACGCCGGCGGCTTCCCCGCCGTAGAGAACGTGTTTCTCATCTTCGGGGGACCGACCATTGACATGTTGAGCCGCCAGCGCAAGCGGGAGTGGCACGAGGTCCTCGCCGCGGAGAAGGCGCCTCCCTTCTTCCTCGACTGGTCGGAGGATGCCATCACCTTCAGCCGTGAAGACCACCCGAACCGCATCCCTAACCCGGGCCAGTACCCACTGGTGGTCAACCCGGTCATTGGGAATGCGCGGTTCTCAAAGGTCCTGATGGACGGAGGCAGCAGCCTCAACATCCTCTACGCGCACACACTGCGCCTGCTGGGGATCGGGTTGGACCGCGTGCGGCCCAAAGACGACGCTGTTCCATGACGTCGCGCCGGGAAAGTGCGTCCAGCCCCTCGGGCAGATCGATCTGCCTGTTTGGTTCGGCACTCCGAGAAATTTCCGCAAGGAAATGCTCACCTTCGAGGTGGTGGGGTTCCGGGGAGCCTATCACGCCATACTTGGGCGGCCCTGCTACGCCAAGTTCATGGCCATTCCCAACTACACCTACCTCAAAATGAAGATGCCGGGACCAAACGGTGTCATCACCGTGGGCTCGTCCATCGAGCACGCGTTCGACCGCGACGTCGAATGCGTGGAGCACGCGGAAGCACTGGCGCCGGACGAAGTGCTGGTGACCACCTTGGAGAAGATGGTCAACGAAGACCTCGACTCCACCGCCAAGCACGCCGGCAATTTCGAGGCGGCGGAGCGGGACCAAGGAGGTGTCCCTCGACCCTGCCGCCCCCGAGGGCAAGGCGTTGAGGGTCAGCTCCACCCTCGACCCGAAATAGGAAGTGGTGCTCGTTGACTTCCTCCGCGCCAACGCCGACATCTTCGCGTGGAGCCCCTCGGATATGCCGGGTGTTGACGATTAATAATTGTATCAAAGTTCGTTCGTGACTCGCAAGCGTACAAGTCTCCCGTCGTAGTCAAGGGACCCTTCTTCCCTCGAGTGGTGAACCCAAGGTATCGAATCCGTGGAACAAATGTGTGACGCAAGACTTAATCTATTAAAGCCAGATAACTGCAATCTTCAATAAAGAACCTAATGCATCTAAGTCAAAGACACAAAACAGATCTAATCTACTAAAAACCGGAGAAAACAAAGTAAGATTGGGTAGATAAACCAATCTAGAGGGATCGGGGTAAGCCTTTTGTTGAAGTTCCAAGCAAGAGAAGAAGTAGCAAATCGAATCTTAATAAAAGCCTCTTTAAATCGTGGTTTCCCGTCCAAATCCGAAAACATCCGCCTTTCGAGACCCCCGTTCGTCACAACGTATCCCTATTCATGCGGAGAGCTTAGGGGCGAGTCAAAAGACAAGTCGAGATTCTTTCGGAGGATCCGGCGTGTACCTCTAGCCACCGCGGCTACAAGAACACCCTATGTAATCTATCTCGAGAATAGAATTGAAATAAGCAAAGCCGATCGAAAAACGAAATCTTCGAGGAAACACTTGATCGCCGAGAAAAGATTCAACATGATAATTCAACTATAACAATGATACATACACAAGATCACCACCGGGATCCTTCCTTGATCTTGCTTCTAGCTGCGGGAACTCCGACGTGGTCTTCCGTGCAAGGTTCCCACGTCGGCTAGGGGAACCCTAGTCAACTAGCTCGACCCTCTCCTCTCCTAGATGGTGTCCCTCTCTTCTCTCGCTTCTCGGCGGCCGAAGACGAAATCTTCTCTCCGTGGCTCTCGGTCGGGGGGACTATAAATAGCCCGATTGGCGGCTAGGGCAAAGGACGACGCGTTTGGGCCCTAAATGGGCTCGGGCCGACCGGACGGGGCCGGCCGGCCCGGGCCCATTTAGGCCCGGCCCCGCGGGCTCCTTTGCCCGAGGTCGGTTCCCTTGCTTCCCGGATGCTTCCCCCTTCGCATGTAGGTCCATGTCGTCGGTTTCTCTCCGAATTGGACTCAACTCCTTGTCTTGGAAGATTCAGCACTTTTCTGGTCAGGTCCCTGGAGTCTGTCGTCTTCTCGGATCAAGTCCCCGACTTCTTGGAGTTAATATTGCTTCATTGCATGACTTGTTCAAGACTTCAAGGTCTTGTCATGAGGTGCTTGATGAACTTATCCCGAAAGTCTTGCATTCAACGCTAAATCCCTGCATAAACATTAAACTCCAAAAACGACATGCACACGTGAACTTGTTATACCACGGGGGTTAGTACCAATGGATAAGGTATAAAACTAATGCCAACACCGAAGGTAAACTCATGGCTAGGTTGACGGATTTTCACCGTCAACATCTCCCCCATGCTTAAACCTTGCTCGTCCTCGAGTAAGCCTTCGATGGATATCATCATTGCTAAACAATGTTTAAACTTTGCATTTGATCATACATGAGAAAACATAATGCTCTCAAAATTTTAATTTATTAAAGTTCCATAATGTGCTAGCCTTCACCTCCACGGAGGGTAGATTCTTATTAAGCTTATCCCACAAAATATGCTCACAAAGTTTTAAATGGATCTCGAATTTTTGAAATGAAGAACGAGATAAGAAAAGCTAAACCAAATTCACAAATTTAAATCATCTCGTGTATTGCTCATAAACTCTCATCTCACTTGTCTCTCAAACCTATATATTCTACTCCTTTCCCTCTCATATATATGTGGTAGGCTTTATATGGAGCTTTGGGAAAGTTTAGTCCTAACAAGAATTTATAAATGAGGTGTTGTCAAAACAAGACAAGCTTCTCATGGTCTTACCGAGACTCGTCAAAAAGGTCATTGGAAATTAATGTTAAATCAAGGAGGGGAAAGAGAAAAATACACACACTTTAGATGAGTGGACATGTGCAAATGGCAAAGAGTGATCCCAAGGCACAAGAGAAGTCCTCGTTATCGGATTGCACATGGTTGGAAAATGAGAATGGATCTTTTTATCTTGAAGCCTTGAATGCACTCTTAGAGAACCGGGGAGTTCACTTTACGCACAAATATATTATTTTTCTTATATTTCTCATTCTTTTCTTTCTTTCATTCATTCATCTTTTTTTCTTCTTTCCTCGTCATTTATTCAGTCCATAACTTTCACAACGAAGTTTTGATTTTTTATACCTTGAAAGTCATGAATATCACCGGATTTTTTTTTCTTTCATCATTATATATTTTTTTAAAAATACTCCCTTTTGAACTCTAAAACCGCACCGTACCTACCTCCTCCCCCATGCTTAGACGTTGCTCGTCCTCGAGCAAAGAGGCGAAAAATAAGGTAGGTACCGGAGATATATTTCCTTGGAGAGATACTTGAAATCTTCAACGTTGGCACCGTCTTGCGATCTTCCTTGAATTGATGATCCATTCTCAACGATAGGTTGTGGTCAAGGAGGTAATCACAAAAAGATGATATTTGGTTTAAGGGTGGATATCCGGCGAAGTTTGTGAGATCACCGATGCGGGGATACACAATGCACGGATAAAAGGCTAGCAAAAAGATAGATACGCAAAAACGGAATGACCAGCTTCTTAGTCTCGGGCCAGAGAAATCATGGCCTGCAATAACTCACTCAAAAATAAATCTTGTACACTAAGGTTCATGCACTCAAATATATATAAGGCTTTGGATAGGTTGAGCAACACACAAGTGATATTTGTGACAAGGTTAGCAATATTTTTGAGCATAAAAGACATCTTCAATCTATTCATAACTTGAGAGCACATAAAACACTATGGGTCTTTATTTTAACCATAACCTCCGCTGAAAATTAAGCTAGCATTTAAATAAATTCAGATCTGCATTTTTAAGAGAGCACTAGCTTAAACATGCATAAATCAACTACAAAGATGAACAAAGCTGCAATTTTAATCATACATCATCATGGCACGAATTTTGTAACTTTTCCAATGATATAATCAAGGTGGTGACTTTATTAATGGTGATATCAAGTTGAAATACACACTGAAAATAAACAAACATGCTTGCTGAAATTTAAATAAAAACAGAAAAATACTACGCAAACACACATAAGCAATAGCTGAAAATTACGAGAGAAAAAGAAAAGAAAAGAAAACTAAAGTTCCTAAATCTTCTAGTCCTCCGCCGGTGGTTGATGTTGGTAGTCTTGATAATAATACCCTTGCTCATAATATGAATGAACGCTTCCTCCGTCGAATTGATTTGGCTCCACAAGGTGAAGGCGTCCAAGTTCAAAGGCAATATTTGCGTTGCCTTCACCGAGTTGGGCTGCGTTGGATTGGATGGCTGCGATATTTTGAGCATTTCTTGCAGCATATCCTCCAATAATAGCCATGCTTTGTTGTGGTTGGGGATGATGAGCGTAGGACTCCGCGAAGTTAGCGTTGGGCACAACATAATTTTGTGGGGGTACCGGTGCACCACCCCCCCATGCTTGTTGTTGAGACCCTCCGTAATAACTTGGCGGAGGAGGAACTCCGCCGAATGGTTGCACATTGGGTTGTGCTCCACTCGCTTGTGCGGAGGATGTTCCCTCCTCTACGATTCTTCCTCTTTTGTTCTTCCTTGCGGGGACAAGTAGTCCCTCTTCCAACCAATCTTCCCTTCCTTCGGTGAAAAGCCTAAGCCTCTCATCCGGAAGGGGGAGGTTCACAATGGCCAATCGATAACCTCTTCTCTCATCTCCACTAATGTACTTGCCTTGCCGCAAGTACTCAAAACCGAGAGAGGTACCACGCAAAAGGTGAGCGGGGTTTCTTGTGATCCCCGGTCGCAAGGAAAAGGCCAACATGGAGAGGTAACACCCCGAACCAATATCACCAGCCCCCGATGTTGCTTCACAACACCAACGGTTGATCATGAGGTAAGAGGGGTCAATTGGCTGCCTGGCAATTAAAGCCGAGTATAGCCAATTCAACTCCGTGTCGGTCACCTTTGTTTCCCTCATCCTCCCCAATACCCTCTTGCACATCCAAGAGTGAAATATCCGGATAATGGGGTTGCGGATGCATTTGCGTTGTTGATGGGCATCTCCGGAGATCATGCCCCAAAATTCCGCCAACATGCCGGGAGGCACGTCAACTTTCTCCGGAGCTCCCTTGTGGAATCCAAGCAGCTCCCTAACGTGCTCGTAGGGAACCACTTGCTCGATTCCCTCCAACCGGAATGACAAGCTTTGCACCCCATCATCATCAACGATGGGTGCAATAGTCATTAAAATTTCTAAGGCGTAACCCAAGTGGGTATCCACCGATATTCCGTTGGAGAACCGAACCCACCCAAGGTGCCCCAACATGTAGTATATGTCGGTGCGAAAACCCAAGGTGTGGAGTGCTTGGTCGTCGAACTCGACGTTTGGCACAAGCCTCTTCTCAAGATTTGCGAGCCTATCCTCCTCCTCCGCCGACAAGATGATGAAGCCGTACGAAGATTGTGTCGGGGTGTAAGGAGGTGGTGCGGTTGAGCGAGTCGATCGTCGTGGTGGCGCGGGCTGCTCCTCCGTGTGCCCACGAGGTTCGGTGAACCTCATGGAAGTGCTTCTCGCAGCTCTCATACCACCAAGGAGGAGAGCGTCGTTCCTCCTCGGTGGTGCCGTGTCCGTCTCCATGCTCCGGGGAGACTCGGAAACCGAGTGCCTCCTCGAGGACGTGGTTGATGACGGCTTGGACGACGACGAACTCTTCTTCTTGGAGAAGAGACTTGTGGTCTTCTTCCACATGGTTGCTGCACTCTTTTTTCAACTAAAAATCCGGGTTGCAACCGGTAAACTAGGCACTTAAACTCTTTGCTTCGGATGTGGACTTTGAGTGGATTAAGGATGTGGATTTTTTCTTGAGCTTTCAAGCTTGGGATGGTTGGCTAAGTCTACGGAGGTTCGAGCACACAATCTTGAACACACAAACAAGGGAAGGAGAGGGAAGCTTGCTGCGAGAAGACGGGCGCCGGGGGACGCCTTTTATAGGGCAGGCCGGCCGGCCGGGCCGGCCGGCCCGGGGGTCTCCCGCCTCCTCCTCGGCGCGTCTTTCTCCCAAAGACGATCATTTCACCTCTCCGCAACTTTCCCCGCCCGCGTGCTCCACGAGTTGCACCGCCCAAACACTCTCGTCCACTCCTTTTCTTGAATTATTGGTCCTCCCACTTGATGCTCCATGCTTTGGGTCATGTCCATGCTCCCTAGCTCCACTTGCTTCACATGCCACCATGAAAATCCTGCAAAGTTGATGCTTGCTGCCCACCATGCTTGTCCTTTGCATGTGGAATTGGTGAAAGTTGATAAAAGGGAATCCAATGGTGCATGCATGATTAATTCAAACTTGATTGCCTCCATTTAGGTGTGTTTAAGGTTAAGCACTCCTCTAATTCGAGTTTTAAAATATTTTTCAGAGCCATGCAAGAGCTCGAGCATAATTTTAGAGAAGTTTTTGAACCATTAAAAACAAATGTAAGTCGAAAATATTTTTCGACTACGTCGATTTCGGTCTCACCGGTATAGTTTGCTTTCATCGGTTGAGAGCGAACGTTTTCCCGGCTTGATCATGGGGGCATAGGTTTAGGTTCTAATTTTGGCTAAATAGGAAAGATTTTGAATGAAACAAAATTAGAATAGGCTTAGAAAAATTCTAATCCTAGAGAAACCAAGGATAAAGATTTTTAAAACCAACCAAAAGCTGATTTCTAGGTTCACGCGAGTCCTACCACGTGTTGAATTTTTATAACACTTGAATATAAATCGTGGCTCTACTCGTGTGGTTTTAGCATGAAAAATAAGCCAACCTCAGCACCATAATGAGGGTGAAAGGTTGAGCTAAGGTTCTGAAATTATTTGGTTGAGGGGTTTCTCGAAAAGAAAAGAATCAAACAAGCACATAGGAAGATTCATGCAAAGGGTTTATGATAAAGCAAACATTCAATCAAGAATTATGTCTCTAATATTGTTCAACCACTTCTAAGTCTAATGTCTTTGCGTAATAAAACTCAAAAACTAAATTATTAAAAATACTCGAAAAACCCGGAATCGGGTTGTCCTCCCGTAGCTTATTCTTGACTTGACTTGACGAAACGGGTTGCCTCCCGCTTAGCGCTTCGTTTATAGTCTATAGCTAGACTTCTTCACTTGATTACTCCGGATCAACGCTCTTTGCGGGCGTTGCAATCTTGGGTACCCACTTCCGCACCATCTTGGGCGCGGGCTTGACTTCGGCTTAGTTGGCTTAGTCATTTTTTTGGTCTTCACAGTCGCTTCTCTTCCTTTTTCTTGACGGATGCAACACCTTCTTTGTTTTTCGTTACGTTCATTTTTTTCGGCTCCTTCTTCTTTTTCAGCCCCTCCGTTTGTTTTGGTTCTACCTTCACTCCAATCATGTTGCATGCCTCAATCCTTGGACGGAACTTGAAGGAACTCCTTTCTCCGTTGATATCGAACATGATCTCCCCCTTGCCAACATCAATAGTTGCTCCCACGGTCTTGAGGAACGGCCTCCCTAGGATGAGCGGCGGCTTCTCCCTCTCTCCCATCTCGAGCACAACGAAGTCGACGGGGATGAAGTGGTGTCCAATCTTCACGGGCACATCTTCGGCAATGCCCAAGGGATAGCGAATGGAGTTGTCACCCACCTCCAAACATATTCCCGTAGGCTCCATTGGTAGGCGTAACTTCTCGAACACATCCCTCGGCATGACACTCACACTAGATCCAAGGTCGCATAACGCCTTCTCGAAGTTGAAAGAACCAACCGAACATGGAATTGTAGGGCACCGGGGGTCTTTTTGCTTCTCTAGCCCATAAGCAATAGCCGCACTACACTCCTCGGACATTTTGACATGATCTACCCCGAGTGTTGCTATCTCATATTTATTTGCAAGTATATCTTTAAAGTAACGAGAATATGTAGGTACTTGTAGGGCATCTAGTAATGGCATGTTGATGCTAAGTCTACGCACAACTTCCACAAACTTCTCAAAGTGGTTGTCAAGTTTACCTCGGAAGTAGCGTGGCTTGAGTTGCGGTATCCTCGTGTCATCCTCCGGCATCTCGAATTCGGGTTCCTCGGTGACGATCCCCGTAACCTTCTCTTTAGCAGCTCCTTCCACCTCGGTGGACGGTTTAAGCTTCCTTGCTCCCGCGGAACGTTCCGGATCTTCGGTCTCCTTCCCCGAACGTGTTTGAATGGCCTTCGCCGATTCGGGACATTTGGGTTGTCCCGGAAGCTTCCCTTCATCATTAGTGAGGCGCCCCGCGAGTTGTCCAACTTGCGTCTCGAGCATCTTCATCATGTTGAGTACTTGATGATTGGAACTTCCGACCTCCGTCACTTTGCTATCGATGTTCTCCAACACCTTGTCTATGGTCTTGAACTTGGTGACGGTGTCCTTGTTGATCTTAGCTTGCTCATCCATGAACTCCTTCAATTGTATCCGAAGTGGAACCGCGTTAGGAATAGATGAGCTTGCATTAAATTGAGGCCTACCTTGCTCGTAGCGGAAGTTCGGCAATTCTCCCTTCCTCATGTAGTCGAGCACTTTGGCTTCCTCGGACAATCTTTGCGGACATGGCCATACTCTCCACATTCTTCGCATGTGGACCTTGCTTCGGCGGCCTTCAAGTCTTGAGCCTCTTTCTTTTCTATCTCCATCTTCTCCAACCTCCTCATGAGCGAGTCGATCTTGCCTTCAAGTATGTCTTCCTTCTCCACTTGCAAGACTCCCTTGACATTCCCCATGGGTTGAGCCGGATGTAGGCGCCGGATGACGCCCACGTGTCATTATCCGCGACCTTCTTGAATAGCGTGAAAGCTTCCGTCGGTGTAAGCTCGATGATAGATCCTCCCGCCGATGCATCGATGATCGTCCTTGACGCCATGGTGAGTCCTTGATAGAACTTTTGCACGAGGTCTTCTTTCGGGAACTTGTGATGTGGAACCGCCCGGTGTACTCGTTGAAGCGCTCGAATGCCTCCGAGATAGTTTCGTAGGATATTGAACAAAGGTGGCAATCTTATTACGCAAACTTTGAGTTTTACCCGGTGAGTAGTATTCCTTCATGAAAGCCTTCATCAACGTGTTCCAATTTTGCACCGTCTCCGCCGGTTGAGAGTGGAACCATTGCAAAGCCTTCCCGAGTAGTGAAAACGGAAAAAGCCTTGCCCTCATTTGATCTTGAGTCACCCCATCCATGTTGAAAGTCTGACATAGTTGAATGAATGCTTGGAGGTGAAGGTTCGGATCCTCTTTGCCGGTGAAGGGTGAATGTTGCACCATGCGGATTGTTGAGGTCTTGATCTCGAACGGTCTTCCGATCTCCTCGAGGTTCAAGATTGGTAGGTCGATGATGTCTGGGGTGCATAGCTCCCCAATCTTGCGTTCTTCCGGTGGTTGGTCACCCATTGGTGGAGGTCGATTCTCCCGCGGACTTTGAGGTGGTGAATTCTTCGGAGATTCCTGCGATCCTTCGTCTTCCGACTCCGAATCTACAAAATCCAGCTTTTTAGCTTGATGTGCTTCGCGTCTCCTTAGCCTGTAAAGTTTTTCTGGATCATCCACAAAATTATTGGGTTTGTTGGAGAGGTAGCCGTCCATGTCCTATTAGGGTTAGCAATAAACAAAGTATGCAAAAAAAACTAGAAAACAAAACAAATCTATAAAGACTAGAGTTAGACAAACTAGATTAGATGTATTTTGAGGATGATCGAAGCTTAGTAGATGCAAAAAATAAAACAAAATCAGTACTGAAAATTACAAAAAAAAGCAATAAAAAATCAAATCTTGATCACTTGTTCCCCGGCAACGGCGCCGGAAAAAGGGGCTTGTTGACGATTATTAATTGTATCAAAGTTCGTTCGTGACTCGCAAGCGTACAAGTCTCCCGTCGTAGTCAAGGGACCCTTCTTCCCTCGAGTGGTGAACCCAAGGTATCGAATCCGTGGAACAAATGTGTGACGCAAGACTTAATCTATTAAAGCCAAATAACCGCAATCTTCAATAAAGAACCTAATGCATCTAAGTTAAAGACACAAAACAGATCTAATCTACTAAAAACCGGAGAAAACAAAGTAAGATTGGGTAGATAAACCGATCTAGAGGGATCGGGGTAAGCCTTTTGTTGAAGTTCCAAGCAAGAGAAGAAGTAGCAAATCGAATCTTAATAAAAGCCTCTTTAAATCGTGGTTTCCCGTCCAAATCCGAAAACATCCGCCTTTCGAGACCCCCGTTCGTCACAACGTATCCCTATTCATGCGGGGAGCTTAGGGCGAGTCAAAAGACAAGTCGAGATTCTTTCGGAGGATCCGGCGTGTACCTCTAGCCACCGCGGCTACAAGAACACCCTATGTAATCTATCTCGAGAATAGAATTGAAATAAGCAAAGCCGATCGAAAAACGAAATCTTCGAGGAAACACTTGATCGGCGAGAAAAGATTCAACTTGATAATTCAACTATAACAATGATACATACACAAGATCACCACGGGATCCTTCCTTGATCTTGCTTCTAGCTCGGGAACTCCGACGTGGTCTTCCGTGCAAGGTTCCCACATCGGCTAGGGGAACCCTAGTCAACTAGCTCGACCCTCTCCTCTCCTAGATGGTGTCCCTCTCTTCTCTGCTTCTCGGCGACCGAAGACGAAATCTTCTCTCCGTGGCTCTCGGTCGGGGGACTATAAATAGCCCGATTGGCGGCTAGGGCAAAGGACGACGTGTTTGGGCCCTAAATGGGCACGGGCCGACCGGATCGGGCCGGCCGGCCCGGGCCCATTTAGGCCCGGCCCGCGGGCTCCTTTGCCGAGGTCGGTTCCCTTGCTTCCTGGATGCTTCCCCCTTCTGCATGTAGGTCCATGTCGTCGGTTTCTCTCCGAATTGGACTCAACTCCTTGTCTTGCAAGATTCAAGACTTTTCCGGTCGGGTCCCCGGAGTCCGTCGTCTTCTCGGATCAAGTCCCTGGCTTCTTGGAGTTAATATTGCTTCATTGCATGACTTGTTCGAGACTTCAAGGTCTTGTCATGAGATGCTTGATGAACTTATCCCGAAAGTCTTGCATTCAACGCTAAATCCCCGCATAAACATTAAACTCCAAAAACGACATGCACACGTGAACTTGTTATACCACGGGGGTTAGTACCAATGGATAAGGTATAAAACTAATGCCAACACCGAAGGTAAACTCATGGCTAGGTTGACGGATTTTCACCGTCAACACCGAGCATCCCGAGGGGAGGTCGCCGAGCACTCCCTTGACATCCGCCTCATTCCCGCGCCGTGCAGCAACGGCTCCGCCGCTTTGACGAGGAGCGGCGGCGGGCGATCGGAGCGGAGCTGCGGAAGCTTCTCGAGGCCGGGTTCATCAAGGAAGTGTTCCACCCTACGTGGCTAGCCAATCCTGTACTAGTAAAGAAAAAGAACGGGAAATGGCGGATGTGTATAGACTACACCAGTCTTAATAAAGCATGTCCTAAAGTTCCTTTTCCTTTGCCACGTATCGGTCAAATTGTTGATTCAACAGGCCGGTGTAAGCTACTTTGCTTCCTTGATGCCTACTCCGGGTACCACCAAATCAAGATGAAGGAGTCCGACCAGCTCGCGACTTCATTCATCACGCCGTTCGGGATGTTTTGCTACGTCACGATGCCGTTCGGCCTCCGGAACGCGGGTGCAACGTACCAACGCTGCATGCAGCACGTTTTCGGAGACCACATCGGGCGAACGGTCGAGGCGTACGTAGACGACATCGTCGTAAAAACCAGGAAGGCGGACGACCTGGTTGGCGACCTCAACATCGCGTTCGGCTGCCTACGGGCCAACGGGGTAAAATTGAACCCTGAAAAATGTGTCTTTGGTGTGCCATGGGGCATGCTCCTAGGATGCATAGTCTCCCAGTGAGGCATCGAGGCCAACCCCGAGAAGGTTGCAGCCCTCGAGCGAATGGGTCCAATTCGGGACCTCAAAGGGGTACAAAAGGTGCTGGGGTGCCTTGCCGCCTTGAGCCGCTTCATCTCGCGGCTCGGCGAAAAAGGCTTGCCCCTCTACCACCTCCTCAAAAAGCACGAGCGCTTCTCCTGGACCGCCGAGGCCCAGGATGCGCTCGACAAGCTGAAGGCGTCCTTGACTCGCGCCCCAATCCTCACACCACCGCAGGACGGCGAACCTCTACAACTCTACGTGGCTGCGACCACCCAGGTGGTCAGCGCCGTAATCGTGGTAGAGCGCACGGAGGAAGGGCACGCCCTGCCGGTCCAGCGGCCGGTGTACTACATCAGCGAAGTCCTGTCCGACACCAAGACACGCTACCCTCAAGTCCGAAGCTGCGCGTACGCGGTGGTCCTTGCGCGGCGCAAGCTTCACCATACTTCGAGGCCCACCCCGTCACGGTGGTCTCCTCCTTCCCGGCGGGGGAGATCATCCTCAATCCGGACGCGGCGGCGGGATCGCCAAGTGGTCCGTGGAGCCGATGGGCGAGACACTCGCCTACGCCCCGCGCAAGGCCATCAAGTCCCGGATCCCGGCGGATTTCGTCGGCCGAGTGGACGGACACGCAAGCGCCACCGCCGCGCATCCGGGCGAGTGGCCGGACTGCGTATTTTGACGGCTCGGTGATGAAGACCGGGCGAGCGCGGGCCTGCTCTTCGTGTCACCCCTCGGGGAGCACATGCGGTACGCAGTACGTCTCCACTTCCCCGCGTCAAACAACATGGCTGAGTACGAGGCCCTCCTTTGCGGCATCAAGATCGCCATCGAGATAGGCGTCAAGTGCCTCGACGTGCGGGGAGACTCACAGCTCGTGATTGACCAAGTCATGAAAAACGCGAGCTGCCACGACGACAAGATGGAGGCTTACTGTAAAGCCGTGCGAGCCCTCGAGGACAAGTTCTACGGCATCGAGCTCAATCACGTGCCCCGCCGGTACAATGACGAGGCGGACGAGCCGGCCAAGATCGCGTCCGGGCGGATCACCGTCCCCCCGAACGTTTTTGCCCGAGATGTCGCCCAGCCCTCCGTCACCCTTGAGCCGCACCCCTCGAACCACACGGAACCCTCGGGGGCTCCCTCGGATCCAGGAGGCGCAGAGCCCATGGATGAGGACCCCTCGAACGAGGCGTACGTACTCTCCCTCCTCGAGGGGTATGGCGCCGACGAGGCAGAAGTAATGGACGTCGAGCCGGCCCCCATCAGGGCAGATTGGCGCAACAAGTATATCGCCTGGATGGCCCGAGGGGAACTCCCCTCGGAGCGGTCCGAGGCCAGGCGCATCGCCAGGATGGCCAAGTCTTTTGCCCTCGTCGACGGCGAGCTATACAAACGCGCTGCCTCCGGCATCCTGCAGCAATGTGTGCCCATCCCCGAGGGGCGCGAGCGCCTCCGAGACATTCACGCGGGCATCTGCGGCCACCACACCGCGCCCCGCACCCTCGTAGGCAATGCGTTCCGTCAGGGCTTTTATTGGCCCACCGCGGTCACGGATGCCAGCGAGATCGTACGCACCTGCGAGGGGTGCCAATTCTACGCCCGCAAATCCAACCTCCCTGCTCACATCCTGCAGATCGTCCCCATCACGTGGCCTTTCGCCGTGTTGGGGCTGGACATCGTCGGGCCCTTACGAAAGGCGCCCGGGGGCTTCACTCACTTGTTGGTCGCAATTGACAAGTTTTCCAAGTGGGTAGAAGTACGCCCCATTACGAATCTCAGGGCGGAGCAAGCGGTGACGTTCTTCACTCGTTGACGGATAAAACTCGTATCCACCTACGATCCGCAAGCGTATGGACCTACACCTTTTTCACCACGGGATTCCCAAGGTTCTTGTCAATCCGCGGAGCAAGGGGATTACTAGCGCTTAACCAAGTACTAATCTAGTTGACTAAGGAAACCTTTAAATAGAGTATTAATCTAAAAGTAAAGACAATCTAACCTAAGTTAATCTAAGTTAAGTTGATCAAACAAATCTTGCGTTAAACTAGATGGTAAAGGGTGGACACAAGAGAGTGATTAAGAAAGATAAGCGTTCCCTCCCTAGGATCTAGGATAACATGGTATGCATCTACTACACGAGAGTGGTAAACCAATCTACCGGGCGTTATGACCACGATTTCGCCCTTTCCCTCCTCTCGTACTGTCACTATGTGAAGGTAATCATGACTAGACCTATGATGGGCACGGTATGTTGATGGAATCTATGGGAGTAGCGGATATCATACGCCCGAAAAACATGGTAGCTAACCTTAATCATCAAAGCATCATCAACATGAAAACAATAGATTGAAACCACAAATCGAGTAGCGATCACATAGCATGTATCCATCTAATACTAGGGATGAACGGAGACATTACCCCATCATCTTACACGGATTGAAGCACATAGGGGTGATGGAGACTCCGGAGAACGTCGTCGATGAAGATGACGGCGATGGAGCTTGGGAACACCCCTAGGCCAGCGGCTTGGAGTCCTCCTCTTGCTTCCTTCTCTCCGCCGGCGTTGATCCTTGCGACGAGCTCATCTAACTCTCTCTCTCATCTTGTGACGACGGTTTTCGGTGATTGGCGTCGGTAGGATGATTTGTTCGATGTGGCGGCGGACGGCGGCGGAGGCAATAAATAGACGAACACCTAGGGCAAAGGGGGGACCGAACCGACCCCGGAGTGGGCGGGGCCGGTCGGCCCGGGGCCGGCCTCGCCCGAGCCCACTTCGGCCGGTTCGGCCCCGGTTTCCTCCCGGTTGCTTCTCGCGTGATCCCTTATTCGTGTGCACTTGCATGTGGGCCTTTGACGTCGTTTCCTTCACGGTTAAGGCTTGAATCCTTGCTATGCAAGCTTCGTCGTTTTTCGGTTGAGTCCCCGAAGACTTGCACGTTGACGCTTCGGTCCTTGGGTCATTTGGAGTCATGTTCATCGCGTGTCTTGACTCTTGTCGGGCTTCATGATCTTCTTCCAAAGTGCTTGGTGAACTTATCCCGAAAGTCTCCTCTTTAGTGTAGATTTCCTGCGTAAACAACAAACTCCAAAATCGACATGCAAGTGTGAACTTGTTATATCATTAGTATGCCTAGTGGCCGGTTAGTTGCAAATCATAATCGAAACCAGTGTATAACAAGTACTCTAGGTTGACGGAAATTCATCGTCAACATCTCCCCCATGCTTAAACCTTGCTCGTCCTCGAGTAAGTGGTCCTCGCTTAAAAGGGAAATCAGCGTTGCCTTCCAATGTTATCCCCGCACTTAGTCATTCATGACGAGGCAAATGGCTCTCTCTTAAAAATTTATTTTTAAGGTTCAAGTTGTGACTGACTTCTTTTTCATTATGGAAGATAGACTAACAATAAAGAACAAGCCACATTTAACACGATGCTCTCAAACTTAAGTGAACTTCAAACCATTACCTTGTCACATGGAAGATTTTCAAAAAGATGCATATCCAACATAAGTGAAAATCTCTTGCAAGAGCTCATGGAACACTCATCTCATCAAGTCACTCAAGCCTATACTAGATTATTTTCAACCTACTCTACTCATATGTGATAGTAGAAGGCTTATGTGGAGCTTGGAAGGTTAAAAACAATCCTAGCAAAACATACTTCCGAAATATTGTCAAATTAAGAGAGAGGTCTATTGGAATTACCGAGACTCATCAAAAAGGCCATGGAAAATATATGTTGGAAAGAGAGAGGGATGAAACACACACATTTAGATAAGTGGACATGTGCAAGTGGCAAATGGATGATCCCGAGGCACGAGTGAAGTCCTCGTTATCGGATTGCACATGGTTGGAAGATTTGAGTATGGATTTGTCATCAAGGCACTTGAGAACTTATGAAGCAAAAAGATCCGAGGAGCATCTTTATTTTTTTTCTTTATTTTATTTCCTTCTCATTTTTCTCTCTTTCCTTTTTTCACTTTATTCTTCCTATTTTTCTTACTTTTTTATTCTTATCATATTTTTTCATTTTTCATTTTCATTCTTTTTTTTTCTTTTGCTCCTCAAAACTTTTTGCAACATAATACTTACATAGCATTGTGTCGTAGAATGACTCCTCCCCCATGCTTGAACGATGCTCGTCCTCGAGTATAAAAGAGAGGGGAAATGACCGCTAAAGTAAGTATAAATTCCATAATCTTGCGGAATATTTGAATCTCCATCGAGAATTTTACTCCATACTCAAATTGGGTTGTGGACAAGGAGGTGATCACAAAAAGACGTTTTTGGTTTAGGGTGGATGCCCAGCGAAGCTTGTGGAATTTTCGATGTGAAAACCCACAATGCATGGACAAAAAGGCTAGCATCAAAAAGTTACACAAAGTAATGACCAGCTTCTTAGTCTCGAACCATAGAAATCAATCCTAATCCAACTCATCAAAACATATGTTTGCAATCTACGGGTTTTGTTATCATAAAACATATATGTATATGGCGTTGGTAGGTAGAACTTTGCAAGAGCATCACAAATATGTAGATAGCATAAAATTTTCATAAAAACAACAAGTTATCCGGCTATCCATAAACTTAAATCAAAGAGCAAAGATATGTATGTGGGTCTAGAGCATAGTCATTTCACCTCCACAAATAAAAGAGCCGGTATTTAAATTAATTTCAGATCATATTATAGAGAGCAATTAGCCAAGACATGTATAACTTCATGTAGGTAAAACAAAGCGGCAACTTTCATCATCTTTCCGTAAGCATAGGCAATATAGAACATCGAGGTGAACACATGGTCATGCTTATCTATTGAAAGTAAAAAGAAACCTAGGTTGTCCTCCTAGTAGCCATGTTATTGTTTGAAGAGAAAACAAAAGGTTGCACCTAGTTGATGTTGAAGGCATACTTACAAGCATTTGTGTTTGGAAAAGAAAAGATCCATGGAGATGTTACCATCCTTTGTAATTCTTCGTTGCCTTCTTCCGACATCTCCATGTATCGATGTGGCTTTTGCTTTTGTATTGATTTATTAATGCTCCTAAACTTCTGAATTTGATCTTATATGCTTAATGGAGTCATTGGTCACCCTTCTCTTCAATGTTGTCATCACCATCTCCTCTTTCTTGTTCTCATCATCTCCTTGCTGTCTCTTTTTCATGGATTTCCCCCTCTTCCAGAACAGAACATATATCTAAATATAGCTCTATTGAAAAGTTTATGAAATTACCTTTCCAACGTGTGGTCATTCATTGAAAACAGAGTTCAAACAAGGGAGCTATGTCCGTTTTACTTCAGCGCTGCGTGCTGTCCAAAACTGATTTCAGGACGTGTTGCACTCGGTGATTCGGGCATAACCGCTTGTAGGAACCTCCGATTGTCTTGATTCTTGATTTGTTGGAATCGTAACTTCATCAGGCTTCTAAATATCCAAAAATATCCAGTGTTTTCCCTTCGAGACCATGCAGAATTTTGATGAGATTGGTGGCTTCTTGCGCATTGATCCGGAGATGTTAACGATCTTTATCATTCTATCTTCTAGAGTGTCATGTTGCACTTCCGTGTTGAAGATTCAGGGTCTCCCCCATGCTTAGCATTTTGCTAGTCATGGAAGAAGAAGACAAAGCACTTCTTAGCCATCCTTCAATTTCCTTGTAGTGAGAGTCTTTATCTTGCACGTAAGACGTTTTAAACGCACATTCTACCCCCAAGGTGACGGTTGGGAGTAGATAGAATTGCCAACAATCCAACAATGTCTCCTAAGATTCTTAACTTGTGGCATAATTAGTCTAATGAGGAATAAAAACCTAATGAGTGTGCGTGGTGCAAGGTGTGTATGCACATGATAGGAAAGCATATAAACAAAGACAATGTTTTCACCTAGTTCTAAAAACCATGTTTACAACTAGGTTGCCGAATTTCTCTATAGCCATAAAGGTTTATTTATCTAGGGTTAAAACACCATGTCTATCCCTAAATCAATAATTCTTATAGCACAAGAAAAATTAAGCGCATTGCAAAGCTTATCAACATGAAAACATATGAAAAGCCGGCTAGGTTTATCGAACTTAACGACGATGGTCCACAATCTTGTTTAAACACCACGTTTACCCAAGATCACAGAAGGAAAACACCCATAGGTACCTATGAAGAATTAACATGGAAACTGAAGCATACATCATTAAGTATATAAAACAACCAAGCCAACTATGTGCAAAACATATATACACAAAGAAACATCACATTGATAACAAAATGCAATGCATACAAATAAATATTATCATGAACATGATGGTGGTTCTAAAAAGGAAAACTTAAATTAGATTAATAACCACAAGTTGATCATCATAAGATAGTTCCATTCTTTATTTTCTCTAAGAAAGTAGTAAAAATATAAAGAAACGGGTTGCCTTCCGAAAAGCGCTTCATTTAAAGTCATAGAGCTCGACTTTCTCACATACCTTCTTTTCGTTGCATAGACATGGCCCTTCATGCAAGAAGAAAAGGTACCAATACAGCTTTAATTTACTTCCCATGTTGTGGTTGATCACTTATAGAAGACTTGCCCAAAGCATCCTTTTGCTTCATCGCTATCTCCTTCTTTATCATCCTTCGGTGCTGCCTTCACTCCATGAATTTTTTTTAATGTCCAGAACATAAAGTATACTCAAGCTCTACTCCATTGCATAGTGCACAAAATTTCCTTTCCAACAAGTCTTTATTTGCCCAAATCGGACTCCGGACAAGAGAGTTACGTCCGTTTTGCTTCGGCGATGAAATCTGTCCTGAAATTTCAGAACGCGCAACGCTCAATGTTTTCTCCATAACTTTTTGCACGGGTCTTCAAACTTGTTGGTTCTTGATGCGTTGGAATGGTAACTTGATGGAGCTTCTGGATATCTCATTTTCTCCATTTGTACACCTCTGAACAAGCTCTCAAATTTATGAAGACAGCAGCATCCATTGCGGGATTTAGAGAGGTTGATGATTTATCTTGCAACTCTTTAAGCATGACTTCTTTTTTTTCATTATTCAAGCCTTGTCTACATGGTTAGTGAAAATCGGGCCTTTCCCGACATATGATTCTTTAAGGTCATTAGCTTGACCAAGCGCAAAGCATGATCGAGATTTACAAAACTTATTGTAAACATATGCGTCCATAATTAACACCACATGTAAATTGTAGCAACAAGTCAAGGTGTAAATAAAAGAAGCATATGTTTCATGCATAGCACTTAGCTCATCATTAGGCAAAGGTTCTTTAGGTGTGAGATTAATTGGATCAAACATAAATGTTTCCTCTTTTTCATTCTCAAGAAAATCTAGCCTATCAACATGATCACTATTGGAACAAGGCATAGACATTAAACTATCATTCATACTATTGGTTGAGCATGAGTATTTGAATTTATCAACATCAATACCAATAATATCTTGAGATTTCAGCGCGTACCTTGGCCTTAGAGCTTTTTCAACAAGAGTGATATTTGGTTCATCAAGCGGTGTTGAATGCGAATCGATCTCAACAAGTGTAGTTGCCTCTTCATCACCATCTTGAAATTTCTTCAACTCATCATGTGGAACATGTAATCCTTCAACTATGTACGCATTCTTCTCTTCTTTGAAGTCTTCTTTATCAACCATATCTTCATCTTCAAAGACTTGTATGTTGCTTTCTTTATCTTCCATGTACCACATGTCGTCAAGATCGCTCATTGTTGATTCACTCTTTCCTTCATCCTTGAGTACTTCCATGCCTTGATTTGCTAGTGTGTAGGCTTCAATAGCACACAAGCTATCATCTAGCTTGAGTCCTATCTCCTCCCATTTATCCTTTGAGTCACTAGGCTCATCACGGTTGTACTCTTCTCTTCCTTTATTGCAAATCTTTGAGTTGTCAAACCGGTCGATCCATCCTTCATCTCCTTCTTCTCTTTCTTCTTCAAACATCTTTTGGATCGACTCTCCACTCATCTCTTGATCAAATATATCTTCAACTAGTTTGGCAACGTGTCGGCGTTCCTTCTTCCTTCGGTAGTTGATTAGTGGGGCGAAATCAACTTGAACCCAACCGGATTGCTTGAACTCCGCCAATGGTCTAGCATTCCACATACTTCGGCCTACATTCATGTTAGTTTCAACATTTTTAACATCCGAAATGACTTCTCTTACCTTGGGAAGTGGATCTTCACTTTCTTGTATGGTCGGTTCATCTTCCTTGACCTCCGGTTCATCTTTTTCAGAAATTTCAGCAAGCACCTTGGGCTTGCTTTTGTCATTTTGCTCCTCTCGACAAAGTTTTTGCCAATCCCGTTGCATTGTTTGTCCATTGCTTATCCTTTTTAAGATTTGTGCAGCTTCACTAATTGTTTTATCCATTATATCACCGCCGCACGCATGCTTACAAAACGAGACGAGTTAGGGGTTAGTGAAAAATAAAAGGTATGCAACATCAAGTCACCGGAAAATCCCAAGTTCGGGCCTCGCTCAAGTAGTTCATTAAAACGGTCCCATGCTTCATCAATTCCTTCATCCTCTCCTTGCTTGAAAGTGAGCACTTGCCTCCTTAAGTCTTGGACCTTGCTTATGGGAAAGAACTTCAAAAGAAACTTCTTCACTAGCTCATCCCAATTTCCTTTTGCTTCAACGGACGCAAGTGTGTACCATCTTCGCGCTTCATCTTCGAGAGAGAATGGAAAAAGATTCCACTTGAACCAAGCGGTCGGAACTCTTTTTTGTTGCACCGTGTTGCATAACATCGTGAATTCCTTAATGTGTCTATATGGGTTGTCATCCTCCAATCCTCTAAATGGTTTTGTCGCCACTAACTTGATGATTCCAGGCTTCACTTCATAGTGGGTTGTAGCAAACGTCAAATCTGATTTTTGCATCTCAATGTCTTCCATTGACGGCATTGCTAGCTCCCTTAGCGACATCTCTTCATATTCCAATGGTGAGGTGAACAAATCCATCTAGGCACAAGAAAAGTAGAAAGAAAAACAAAAAAGATTTTTTTTTAGGAAATAAGGGTTAGGTGTTAGTAATCAACAAAATTAATACTAGATTAAACGTAGCAAGCGGCTTGCTCCCCGCAACGGCGCCGGAAAAAGGGGCTTGTTGACGGATAAAACTCGTATCCACCTACGATCCGCAAGCGTACGGACCTACACCTTTTTCACCACGGGATTCCCAAGGTTCTTGTCAATCCGCGGAGCAAGGGGATTACTAGCGCTTAACCAAGTACTAATCTAGTTGACTAAGGAAACCTTTAAAGAGAGTATTAATCTAAAAGTAAAGACAATCTAACCTAAGTTAATCTAAGTTAAGTTGATCAAACAAATCTAGGGTTAAACTAGATGGTAAAGGGGTGAACACAAGAGAGTGATTAAGAAAGATAAGCGTTCCCTCCCTAGGATCTAGGATAACATGGTATGCATCTACTACACGAGAGTGGTAAACCAATCTACCGGGGTTGTGACCACGATTTCGCCATTTCCCTCCTCTCGTACTGTCACTACGCGAAGGTATTCATGACTAGACCTATGATGGACACGGTATGTTGATGGAATCTATGGGAGTAGCGGATATCATACGCCCGAAAAACATGGTAGCTAACCTTAATCATCAAAGCATCATCAACATGAAAACAATAGATTGAAACCACAAATCGAGTAGCGATCACATAGCATGTATCCATCTAATCCTAGGGATGAACGGAGACATTACCCCATCATCTTACACGGATTGAAGCACATAGGGGTGATGGAGACTCGGAGAACGTCGTCGATGAAGATGACGGTGATGGAGCTTGGGAACACCCCTAGGCCGGCGGCTTGGAGTCCTCCTCTTGCTTCCTTCTCTCCGCCGGCGTTGATCCTTGCGACGAGCTCATCTAACTCTCTCCCTCATCTTGCGGCGGCGGTTTTTCGGTGATTGGCGTTGGTAGGATGATTTGTTCGATGTGGCGGCGGACGGCGGCGGAGGCAATAAATAGACGAACACCTAGGGCAAAGGGGGGACCGAACCGACCCCGAGTGGGGCTGGGCCGGTCGGCCCGAGCCGGCCGGCCCAAGCCCACTTCGGCCCGGTTCGGCCCCGGTTTCCTCCCCGGTTGCTCTCGCGTGATCCCTTATTCGTGTGCACTTGCATGTGGGCCTTTGACGTCGTTTCCTTCACGGTTAAGGCTTGAATCCTTGCTATGCAAGCTTCGCCGTTTTACGGTTGAGTCCCCGAAGACTTGCACGTTGACGCTTCGGTCCTTGGGTCATTTGGAGTCATGTTCATCGCGTGTCTTGACTCTTGTCGGGCTTCATGATCTTCTTCCAAAGTGCTTGGTGAACTTATCCCGAAAGTCTCCTCTTTAGCGTAGATTTCCGCGTAAACAACAAACTCCAAAATGGACATGCAAGTGTGAACTTGTTATATCATTAGTATGCCTAGTGGCCGGTTAGTTGCAAATCATAATCGAAACCAATGTATAACAAGTACTCTAGGTTGACGGAAATTCACCGTCAACATTCACCGACATCGTCCACCGTTTCGGAGTGCCAAACTCCATCATCGGCGACAACGGGTCCCGGTTCAGCGGGGGAAATTACCGGAGTTCTCGAGACAAATTCCACATCCGTGTGGATCGGGCGCCTCGTGGCACGGCCACGGACCAACGGCCAAGTAGAACGTGCCAATGGCATGATCCTACAAGGCCTTAAGCCCATAATTTTTGACCAGCTAAATAAGTCTGGTCGAAAATGGCTCCAGGAATTACCTGCGGTCGTGTGGAGCCTAAGGACCACCCCAAGCAGAGCCACTGGGTTCACCCTGTTTTTTCTAGTCCATGGCGCGGAGGCCGTCCTCCCCACGGACTTAGAATATGGGTAACCCAGGGTACGAGGCTATGACGAGGACGCCAACCAGGCGAGCCCGCGAGGACTCACCGGACCACCGGATGAAGCGCGTCTCGTGGCCTTGATGCACTCCGCAAGATACCGGCGATCCCTCGGGCGCTACCGGGCACGGAAGATACGCGGCGGGACTTCAGCGAGGGGGATTTGGTCCTAAGGCTACGCCAAGACAACCGAGGACGCCACAAGCTATCACCTCCGTGGGAGGGACCCTACGTCGTGGTGAAGGTGCTCAAGCCCGGCACATACAAGCTAGCCAACGAGGACGGCGAGGAACTCACCAACGCTTGGAACATCCAACAGCTACGTCGCTTCTACCCCTAGCTAGGAGTTCCAAGTTTTTTGTTCTAAATCATGTGCCCAACACCCCAGTTGGCGACGACCACGTAAACATCACCAGTTCAATAAAAAGGGCAACTCGGCTTTCCCCTGAAACCCAAGTCACCCTCGGGAGCTACTACGGGGGGCATTCCCCCCCCCCCAAAAATGGTCCCATTTTTTCGCAAAAAACCCACGCGCGCTAAGTATGGTTCCACTTCGTCCCCAAGCAAAATTCGAACGGGGTGCGGGCGGCCTAGCGGAAAGGACACGCAAGTACGAGATAGCCTACGCCTCCGCGAGTATACGACCCTTCTCTCTTGCCTCCGGCCCAGCAGGCTGCTCGCGAAAATCGAACTTCCCTAACTAGAATTTACTCAGGAAGAAGGAGAAATAAAACAGCGCAATAAAGTAAAAGACACCATTTCACTTTCACAAATGTTTGAAACAAAACGATTTGTCCATTTACATGGCCACACGGCCCATACACTAACACATAAACAAAAAAGGGCTTAGCGCCCGGCAATCTTCAGGTTGTTGGAGCATCGGCGTCAGTGGCATCCGGGAACAGAAACTCCTCGAAGGCTTCGGCAAGCGCTTCGGCGGCACCAGCGGCTAACGCGTCCACACGCTCCATCGCCACCTCGTCCTCGACGCCCTCGGGGACGATGTAACCCTCCGCCACGGCCTCGAAGTTGATCTCGTAATGAGATGGCACCACTCCGAGGGCCTTCTGGACGCCGAGGTGCAGGGCCCGGCGCATGCGCCCGGTGACGTGCCCGCCGAGGGCGCGCGGGCGGGCGGCCGGCCGAGCTCCCGGCCTGCGCCTCGCCCTCTTCCATGGCCGGCGGGGTCTCGAGGGCCGCGGAGCGCGGCTCCGGCGGCCTCTGCTCGGAGGAGTTGTAGGAGTCCTGCAGCGCCTCAGCCCGCTCGGTCGCGTGCCCCAGCGCGGTGCGCAGGCCTGAACGTTGCCAGCAAGGAAGGGATCAGAAAAAAGGGGCGAGCCCTCTAAGAGAGAATCAGCAAAACAAAGGACAAACAGTGACCTACCTTCGACCTGTTTCCTCTCCACCTCGAGCGCGAGGCGCTCGGCCTCGACCGCCTGCTGAAGGCCGTTGACGGTGTCGCTCTGCTCCTTGAGGACCAGCTCCTGGCTCGCACTCGTGATGCTGAGCACCACCAGTTCGCCCTCGAGCTTCGAGAACTCCGCGTTCCGCTCCCCCAACGACTTCTGCGCCGCCTTGCGAGCAATGCGCTCCCGCTCGAGCGCCGACCGGGCGTCGGCAAGAGCACAGCTCGCTCCTCGCCGGGAGCTGCCCCTCGCCCCACGGCGGGCGGTACGTTCTTGCAGGAGCCGGTCCTCCACGATGGCGAGCGCCGCAACCTTTGCGTCGAGGGTGGCCTTCGGTTCGTCGGCCTCCTTGGCCTCGCTCGGCCGCGCGCACCCTCTCATCGGCCTCGCCCTCGCCGGGTCTGCGCCTCCAAGAGCCACGAACGGACCCCCTGGTTCTCGGCCCGGACGGTGGTCACCTCCGCCTCCCAGTTGGTGGCCAGCGTGCGCATCCTCTCCGGATCCGCCGCGCGCTGCCGCGCGCGCCTCATCCGGTCGATGAGGGCCGTGCGGACCCGCTCGAGGGTGGAGGGGCGCGCCGCGGCTCCGCCCTCGCTCTCTTGGAGCTGGTCGCGTAGGGCCTCCACCCCGTACGACGACCCGGTTGTCGGGGTCCTCAAGGCGTCGGCGAGCGCGTCGAAGGTGATGCACCGCTCCCGGAGCTGGCAGAGCTCGGCGCTCATCTGATCGAAGGCGCCGTATTTGTCGCGGGCGCGGTGCTCGAGCTCCCCGCCGCCACCGTATTGAAACCGAAGCGACGCGCCGCAAGGATCGAGCGTGAAGATGAAAAATCAAAGAAAATAGATGACGGCGCCTCACCTGGAAAACGCGCCACGCGGGGCCGCCATGAATCCGCAACGCCTCGTTCAACGCTCGGTTGAGCGCAGTGCCGTGGTTGCGGAGCTCTCCCCACAGCTCCTGCTCCTCCTTGGCGTCGAAAAAAGCGGGCGGATCGCCAACGCGCCCCTCTCCCGGGGCGGAGCGGCCGACGCGGAAGAAGAGGCCTCGGCACCGTACCCTCGGCCTCCGGCCACCATGTGGCCGTCCCGCCGCCCTCACGAGAGCCCCCTCCGGGACTCGGAGGACGGCGTGGGGAAGCTCACCCACTGGTCCCACCCGGGCGGCGGGGAGTCGTCGTCCGGGATCTCCTCCACCACCGCCGGGAGCCGCGGCGGGTGCGGGCCTCGCTTCGCCTCCACCGACGCCTCCACCCGCGCCTCCGTGGCCGCGGACTCCGCCACGGCGCCCGGCCACCGCCTCCGCCGCGTCTCCGCAACCGCGGCGCCGCCCGGCCCTCCTCGGCGGATGCGCCGGGGCCGGCGCCCGCTGCGGCCGGCGCCGGCGGGCCGCGCCTCTACCGCAACCGGCGCCCTCCGCTCCTTGGACGGCCGCCGGCCGCGGCGCGGCGGTAGAACCACGCCGCGCGGCCTCGAGGCCTCGGCCGCACCCCTGCGAGCCCTCGCCCGCCGCGCCGCCGCGCCGCCCCCCGCCCGCGGCGCCCTCGACGAGCGCCGCCGGGTGGGGACGGATGCGTCCGCCCTCAACACCTTGGCCGGTGCGAGGGGAGGCACGGTTGGCACCACCCTGCGCAGACACGAACAAACCGTCAGGTCCCTGTCCGTCAGACACGCAACCCCACGAAAGAACAAGCCTCTCACCTCGAAGAAGAGAAGGCGCGCTTCCTCTTCCTCGAGGTCCCGGCCGACGACGCCGGCGCGGCCGGCACGGCCGCCGCCGCGCCTCCGCCCATCTACACCGCGCGCGCGGACCCCCGCCCGCGCGCGGGCGCACCCGTCGCGCGCACCTCGGGGCGCGCACCGCGCCCTCCGCGGCCCGCGCCGCTCTGTTGTCGATTGCACGGCGGCGGGCGTCTCCGCACCCGCCCCGGGCAATGCAACTATTGCCGCCGGAGGCCGGCTCCGGCGGCGGCGGGGCGCGAGCTCCCACCTATCGGGGAGACCCCGCCCCCCAACCTCTTCCTCCTCTTCCTCCTCATCCGAGGATGAGTACTCCTCGGTCCACGGAGAAGAGAGCCCCTGCTCGCTCGCGCGGCCGGTGCTCCTCGTTCCTCCGCTCGCGATGTTTCGATGCCTCATCGCGCGCTCCCTCTTGCGTGCCGCTGCTCTCGCTCTCGGCCGCCGCGCCGCTCGACCGAGCGCGCGACAGCGGGGAGTGGGCGGATCGGTCTTCGCGGCGCTCACACTCACCAGCTGCGAGCGAAGCATCAAAGCGCGTCAACGACCCGAAGTGTCGGCAAAATCAAAAACGGAACAAAGAACTCCACTCACCAGCTTGCCGGTGGGGAGCATCTCAAGATCCCACAGGGATCGGTCGTTGCGCACGAACTTGGAGTCGACGGCGCTCCGCGCCCGGGTAGCCGCGTACTCCCGTAGGAGGGGGCTCGCAACATCCGCGACCTCACCGGCGCGATGTGGTCCGCCATCTCGGTCATCTCGAAGATGCAGAGCGGCCTCTCCATCAAGGGGACGACCCACCGGTGGTGGAGGAAGGAGAGGACGGCCCCCGCGGTCAGCCCCATGCCCGCCAGACTCCTCAACGCATCCAGGAGCAAATCCAGCCACTCCCGGTGCTGGGGTGGGGACACCCCGTGGTGCCAAGAGTCGGGCTTCTCCCGGAGCACCAGACCGGTGTAGGGGGGAGGCCGGGCTCGTCGTTGCGAAGGTAGAACCACCCCCGCTCCCAGCCTGCGTTGTTGGTCGTCATGGTGCAGGGGATGTAGTCGTCCTTGCGCTGGCCCCGCAAGGCGAGCGACATGCTGCCAGCGCGCACCGCGCGGCGGGTCCTCTGCTCCGACGTCGGCTGTGTGAACAGCTCCGCGCGAAAGAGGTGAATCCAGAGATCCCAATTCACCGGGATCCCTAGATATCCCTCGCAAACACCCACGAACGTGGCCGCCTGCGAGATCGCGTTCGGCGCGAAGTTGTCAAGCTCCACACCGTAGTGGTAGCAGAGCGTCCGCATGAAGCGACTCGCCGGCGCCGCGAAGCCTCGCTCGTGGAAGCGGGTGAAGCTAACCACGTAGCCGCTCGGAGGGTTGGGCGCGTGGTCCCCGGCTGGCGGCACGATCCACTCGGTCGGCCGGCCGTCCTCGTTCGCCGCCAGCCGGCCGGCGGACACCCGGCTCGTTCGGTGCCGCCCACGGCCACCGTCGAGCGCTCCCACGCGTACGGGTTGACGATGACGAGAGGCGGTAGAGGCTCCATGAGGAAAGACAAAGGGGCGAGGGATGAAGAACAGGAAGGAGAAGAAGATCTCCGAAGGCGGAAAGGCGCTGTGGCAAGAACGACTTGGGGGCTGGGGCTCAAGGAGCAAGAACGGCGAATGCAAAGGTAAAAACCCGCCGTTTCCCCCACTCGTCGGATTTATAGGCCGCGGGCGTGTTCTCCGGAGCGTGCGCCCCGCGCGCATTAACTGCAGGAGGAATATCCTCTCGCTGACGGGCGGGCCCCACCACGATCGCGGCGGCCACGCAACCGCCCACGGGCCATCATCATGGCGTTGAAACGCGAGGGCCGTGGCAGGCGGTCACATCCGCCCCGCCCACGCCGCCCACTACGCGCGCGGGGCGCCGCGGGTGGGGGCGCGCCGCGGCGCGAAACCGCAGCCACGACTGCAAGCATTAAATGGCCCGGTCCCTTACCAAGTAAGGAAGACCCTCGAGCGGCGCGAGCCCCTGGCTCAAAAGATTCGACCCCCAAAGGGTGCAAACATCGGCTGGTGACCTCGGGGCCCGTTTGAAGTAAAACAGGCACCACAGGTACCCTCGATGCACTATTTTACTGATCAGCGTTTCGAGGGCTGACACGGTCAGGGACCCTCGATTCCCGCAGATGCGAAGACGGGAGCGCCTCGCCGCCACCCCGCACTACCCTACTGATCAGCGTTTCGAGGGCTGACACGTTCAGGGACCCTCAAAACCCACAGATGCAAAGACGGGAGCGCCTAGCCGCCACCCCGCACGACCCTACTGATCAGAGGTTTGAAGCCTGACCCTCGACGGGTTTGAACGGGCACCCCCATTACCGAGTCGGGGACGACGAGGGCACGCGCATTTGAGCCGTTCCTCGTGTCGGGGACAGCCCTAGGGGTCCCCTTAAACAATGGGGGAAAACCTCACTTAAAACCCGCAACGAAACCCAAATACGCTAAGCCTAATCCTGCAGGTGCCTAAACATGCGGGACACGGCCCACGCGGGACTCCGACGGCCCATCGAGGCGGCCCACGTAAGGATCCCTCGAACGGGGCTCCGCCTCGTTCGAGGCGCGCGCGCTCCCTTCGGGCGGGCATCGCCCGCTCGAGGGGCGCACTCCCTTCGGGCGGGCATCGCCCCGCTCGAGGGGCAGCACTTCCCTCGGCGGGGGTCCGCCTCGCTCGAGGGTACGCCCGCCCTCGGCGGGGTCCGCCACGCTCGAGGGTGCCCCTCACGCGTGCGCGGCCCCGTACATGGGCATTTAACGCCCCGACGCCGCGGGGACGGCGCCATCATGCGCCGGGGCTCGCACCCCGGTGCCGCCGCACCAACTCCCCGGGGAGGAGCCCATCCCCGCCACGCGTGGGAGGGTGCGTGCGCGTGCGGCGGTGTCGGCCCCGTGACACCGCGCGCACGCCCCGAGACGGCTAACACGCCGAGCCCTCGAAAGGGGCCGGCGCACCCTCGATGTACTTTCTTGTGACCCTACGGGGTTAGGCGGAGGCGCTAGGCCGGTGGACCGCCATCCCCGCCATCGCAACGGCGTGGCCGCCGTACCCGCGCGTGCGGGCGCACGCCGGGCCCCGTAGCAACGACTCCGGCCCCGTGAAGCGCATCGGGGAAGGAACGCCGTTCGCCTACTCCGTGCGCCGTGCGGCCGCGTCAGCACCTCCCTCGAGCCTATCAGAGGACATCACCGCCATCCGCTGCTCTCCTACCCTCGAACCGCCACTGTTCGGGTACAAATCGGGCCATGATGACCGGGATCGGCTGCAAGGATCGCCCGGACGGCCGCCCACTCTACGGCATAGCACGTTGTGCTTCTCCACGTAGCTAGATAGCGCGGCATGCATGTAATTCGCCTCCCCCTTGATCTATAAAAGGGGGACGAACCCCCCGGCCCGCGGGGGACGGGGAGACACGAACGGGCGACACGCTCAAGGCCACGGATCAAGAGCACGCCGTGCACTCACTCTCTTATTCCCCCACGACATCTTCGGTCACTCCACTAGGGACTTGGGAGCCACGCTTCCTCTCCCGCCTCGCTTGTAGCAGCCCCCACTACGGGCACCCCCCGTGCTAAGCAATATAGTGCCGTGAGCACACCCCCCCGCTGGACGTACGGCCCCCTCGGCCGGAACCGGGATAAAAACCTTTTGTGTCACTTGTTGCTTAGCATCGACCATTGAGGGATAGACCTCGGCGCCTATCTCCGGTTAGTGTCGGGACCATATTACCGCACGGACGAGCTTGGCGCCCATCGTGGGGCAAACGAGCGCCTAAGGTCATTCCACCGACTCCCTCCATGGTGATTCGCACCGAGTGCGCGTGCTACACGCTACGCATGGGTAGCTCGGACCCCCTCCCGGCCGGGTTCGAAATCCGCTTCGGGGACCTCGAACTTTCGGGGCCACGGGGAACGGCTATCTCATGCGCCTCACCAACCGTGAGGAGCTCCGCGCGCGGCGCCGGGGCTAGGTCGGCATTGGCCCCCCGCCGCGCGCACCACCACGGCGCGGGGCGCCCGCGAGCACGGATGCGCGGGCCCGTCGGCCGCCACAACGCCCGCGTCGCTCTAGGCGGCGTTCGCGTCGGGCGCGGTCCGGCGGCGGCGGGCGGCCGAGCGCGCGCCGCCCGCCGCGGTGCGCCGACCATCACGACCGCCACCGCCCCGGTGGGACGGCGCGCGGTCTCGGACCGCGCATCCCAATCGGGCCGCGGGGCGCTACGATGACCTACAACGCCAACGTCAACACGACGATGCGCGGGGTTCCGCCCGACCGCCACGTCTTCGTCGCCGGGGACCCGGTGCCTCGGCGACGGATGAGTCATCCCCGAGCTCCGTCGACACGATGCCACCCGCCAACCGCCAAGGATACGCGGAGTGGGACTTCTCCGGCGTGCGGACCCGGTCGCGTTCCGGCGTTTCCTCGACGCTCGCGGACTGCGGGTTTGGTCGCTCCGACGACTCCAAGACGGGGAGCTACGACCCCCGCGGGAGTCGTTGCGCCGTCATCACCAACGACCCGCCAATGCCGCCGGTGCGGTGGGCGCGGGAGACGGGGAAGTCACACCCGCCCCGGGATCGCGGCGCGCCGGCCGCGCGGCCGAGCGCTTCTGGCCGGGGTCGACGCCGACGCACGGCTTGCCCAAGCCCGCGAGCTCGAGGCCAAGGCGGCGGAGGAATACCGAACGGTGCGGCGCTCCGCGCCTCAATGGCGGGGGGAAGCCTCGCGCGCGGCGAACGTGCGCGGAAGCGGGCCGACAGTCCGCGACCGCATCAGCACGGCCCCCAACGTCGAAAACACGGACGTGCCCCCGCGGGCGAGCCGAAGCTCGTCGCCGCCGTGACGCCGCTGCGTGCTATGCCGGCACCCTCGACCCCCGAGGCTCGAGACATGCACCGCGAGGTGCAAACTCTCATTGAGCAAGCGGCCGTCCGGCGGGCGAGAGCTCGGCCTCACGCATCCGCCAACGGGGGGGGGATGCGCGGGGCGATGAAGCCGCACCGGGAGGCGAACCCTCGATGCACGCGGGGGGACCGGCGGGGCAACCCACCGAGCAAGGGCGCACGCCGGCCAAGGAGCGACTCCTTGACGCGCGCAGGGCGCTGGATGGCGACGCTCGCAACGTCATCAACGCCGGGCGCACCAGCAAGGCGGACGCACGAGCGGCAAGGGGCTACCACCCTCGACGGGGTGGGCGCTATGACGGCGGCGAGGACCGCTCCCCGACGCCGGAGCCCCGGGCACCCGAGTGTTCGGCCTTGAGTCCGCGCGGCGGCGTTCCCCAACGCTTCCGCCAACCCTCGACGATCGTCAAGTACAACGGGGAGACGGACCCCCGCGTGTGGCTCAATGACTACCGCTTGGCTTGCCGAGTGGGCGGGGCCACCGGCGACGAGGTCATCATCCGCAACTCGCCCCTACATCTTGGCGACGCGGCCGGACATGGCTCGAGCACTTGCCCGCCCCGGCCCGGATCCATAAGCCGGGACGACCTGGTCCACACGTTCGTGGGCAACTTTCGGGGCACGTACGTGCGCCACGGAAACTCATGGGACCGCGCTCCCGCACGCGAAGCCCGTCGAGTCGGCGCGGGACTTCATACGGCGCTTCTCCAAGCGCCGCACGGAGCTCCCCCGGCGTGGCGCGGTCCGAAATCGTGCATGCCTTCCTCGAGGGCACCACGTGCGGGATCTCGTGCGGGAGCCGGGACGCGCCCCACCCGCGGACTCCAACGAGCCGTTCGACATCGTCACCCCGGCTTCACCTCGGGGGAGGAGGCGCGTGGGTGCGATCTTCGACGGCAAGAAGGGCAAGCGCTGCGAGGACGCGCCCGCGGAGGGCGGCAAGTCCAAGGAGCCGCACGCAACGACAAGCGGGGCAAAAGGGGAAAGAAGCGCGCCGCGGGGCGCGCGAGCAAGGGCGCGACGGCGGCAACACCGAGGCCCTCGGCTGTCGACCGGCTCGACGGGGCCCTCGGACCGGCCCCTCGAGGCCGGGGGTGTTCGATGACATCTTCGAAGAAGCCATGTCCCTACCACAAAACCCCGGTGCATCACACCCTTGAGCGAAGTGCGACATGCTCAAGAAATTCTACGGTCGTGCCGCGCGGAGGAGGTAGAGGCCAAGAAAGACGAAGGCGATGGCGACGCGGGCGGCTTCCCCGCCGTCGAAAATGTGTTCCTCATCTTTGGGGGCCACCGTCGACATGTCGACACGCCAACGCAAGAAGGAGCGGCACGAAGTCCTCGCCGGCGAGAGGGCGCCTCGCGTCCTTCCTCAGGTGGTCGGAGGACGCCATCACATTCGGCGGGGAGGACCACCCAAACCGCGTCCCCAACCGGGCCGGTACCGGCCGGGTGGTTGACCCCATCATTGGGAACGCCGGTTCTCGAAGGTCCTCATGGACGGAGGCGGCGGCCTCAACATCTCTACGCGCATACGGCGCGCGCCGATGGGGATCGGATTGGACCGAGGCTGCGGCCCGGCACGAAGCCGTTCCACGGCATCGCGCCGGCAAGCGGGGTTCAACCCCTCGGGCGGATCGACCCGCCGGTGCGGTTTGGCACCCCTAAGAACTTCCGCAAGGAGACCCTCACCTTCGAGGTGGTGGGGTTCAAAGGGGCCTACCATGCTATACTTGGGCGACCCCGCTATGCCAAATTCATGGCGGTCCCCCAATTATACCTATCTAAAGATGAAGATGCCGGCCGAACGGCGTCATCATCGTCGGCTCGTCGATCGAGCACGCGTTCGGCTTGCGATGTCGAATGCGTGGAGCACGCGGAGGCACTAGCGCCGGATGAAGCGGCGGTGAACATGTCGGAGAAGATGGTCAACGAAGACCTCAACCCCGCCGCCAAGCACGCGAGGGCACCTTCGAGGCCGCGGAGCGGACCAAGGGGGTCCCCCTCGACCCTTCGGCCCCGAGGGCAAGGCGTTGAGGGTCGGCTCCACCCTCGATCCCAAATAGGAAGTGGTGCTCGTCGACTTCCTCGCGCCAACGCCGACATCTTCGCGTGGAGCCCCTCGGACATGCCGGGCATCCCGAGGGAAGTCGCCGAGCACTCCCTTGACATCCCCGCCAAATGCTCGCGCCGTGCGGCAGCGGCTCCGCCGCTTCGACGAGGAGCGGCGACGGGCAATCGGAGCGGAGGCTGCGAAAGCTTCTCGAGGCCGGATTCATCAAGGAGGTGTTCCACCCAACGTGGCTAGCAAACCCCGTGCTTGTAAAGAAAAAGAATGAGAAGTGGCGGATGTGTATAGACTACACTAGTCTCAATAAAGCATGTTCTAAAGTTCCTTTCCCTTTGCCACGCATTGATCAAATCATTGACTCAACATGCGGGTGCGAGCGCTCTCGTTTCCTTGATACTTATTCCGGATACCACCGGATAAAGTTGAAAGAGTCCGACCGGCTTGCGACCTCGTTCATCACACCGTTCGGGACGTTACGCTGCGTCACGATGCCATTTGGCCTCGAAACGCGGGTGCAACATACCAACGTTGCATGCAGCACGTTTTTGGGGATCACATCGGGCGACGGTCGAAGCGTACGTGGACGACATCGTCGTGAAGACCGGGGAAGGCGGACGACACGGTTGGCGACCTTGGCGTCGCGTTCAAGCGCCTACGGGCCAATGGGGTCAAGTTAAACCCCGAAAAATGTGTCTTTGGAGTGCCGCGAGGCATGCTCCGGGATACATCGTCTCCCGGCGGGGAATCGAGGCCAACCCCTTTGAAAAGGTCGCGGCCCTCGAACGGATGGGTCCGATCCGGGACCTCAAGGGGGTGCGAAGGTGTTGGGGTGCCTTGCCGCCTTGGAGCCGCTTCATCTCGCGGCTCGGTGAGAAGGGCCCGCCCCTCTACCGCCTACTCAAGAAGCACGAGCGCTTCTCCCTGGACCACCGAGGCCCGGGACGCGCTTGACAAGGCCGAAGGCGTCAGCGACGCACGCGCCCGATCCTCACGCCGCCGCGGACGGCGAGCCCCTCGCAGCTCTACGTGGCCGCGACCACCCGAGGTGGTGAGCGCGCGTGATCGTTGTGGAGCGCACGGAGGAAGGGGCATGCCTTGCACGTGCGGCGGCCGGTCTACTACATCGGCGAGGTCCTCTCGGGACACGAAGAGGCGCTACCCACGGGTCCGGAGCCGCTTTGTGCGCGGTGGTTCTTGCGCGGCGCAAACTCCGCCACTACTTCGAGGCCCACCCCGTCACGGTGGTTTCCTCCTTCCCACTAGGAGAAATCATCCGCAACCCCGACGCCGCGGGTAGGATCGCCAAGTGGTCCGTGGAGCTGATGGGCGAGACGCTCGCCTACGCCCCGCGCAAGGCCATTAAGTCCCAAATCTTGGCGGATTTCGTCGCCGAATGGACGGACACGCAGCTGCCGCCGCCACAGATCCAAGCGGAGTGCTGGACTCTGTTCTTCGACGGCTCGGTGATGAAAACGGGGGCGGGCGCGGGCCTGCTCTTCGTGTCACCCCTCGGGGAACACATGCGGTACACGGTGCGCCTCCACTTCCCCGCGTCTAACAACATGGCCGAATACGAGGCCCTCCTCTCGCGGCCTCAAAATCACCATCGAGTTAGGCGTCAAGCGCCTCGACGTAAGGGGCGACTCGCAGCTCGTGATTGATCAAGTCATGAAGAACGCGAGCGGCCACGACGACAAGATGGAGGCCCTCTCGCGAAGCCGTGCGAGCCCTCGAAGACAAGTTCCTACGGCATCGAGCTCAACCATGTGCCCCGCGAGTACAACGAAGAGGCGGACGAACTCGCCAAGATTGCGTCCCGGCGGATCACCGTCCCCCCCCGAACGTTTTCGCGCGCGACATTGCTCAACCCTCGGTCGCCTTCGAGCCCTCCCCCCTCGAATCGCAACGAACCCTCGGGGGCTCCCTCGAATCCGGCGGGCGCGGAGCCCATGGACGAGGACCCCTCGAACGAGGCGTACGTGCTCTCCCTTCTCGAGGGGTACGGCTCCCACGAGGCCGACGTGATGGACATCGAGCCGCCCCCGTCCGGGCGGACCGGCGGGAGAAATACATTGCCTCGGATCGCTCGAGGGGAACTCCCCGCGGACCGGCCGCGGCCAGGCGCATCGCCAGGATGGCTAAATCGTTCACCCTCGTCGACGGCGAGCTGTACAAGCGCGCCGCCTCGGCATCCTACAACGGTGCGTGCCCATTCCCGAGGGGCGCGAGCTCCGTGGGACATCCACGCGGGGATCTGTGGCCACCACGCCGCGCCCCGCACCCTCGTCGGCAACGCGTTCCGCCAGGGCTTCTACTGGCCCACTGCGGTCGCAGACGCCAGCGAGATCGTGCGCACCGCGAGGGGTGCCAGTTCTACGCCCGCAAGTCCAACTTGCCCGCCCACGCCCTACAGACCATCCCCCGTAACATGGCCGTTCGCCGTGTGGGGGCCGGACATCGTCGGCCCTCGCGGAAGGCACCGGGGGCTTCACCCACTTGTTGGTCGCGATCGACAAGTTCTCCAAGTGGGTGGAGGTGCGCCCCATCACGAATCTAAGGGAAGAGCGAGCAAAGTGACATTCTTCACCGACATCGTCTACCGCTTTGGAGTGCCAAACTCCATCATCACCGACAATGGATCCCAATTCACGGGCAAGAAGTTCTTGGAGTTCTGCGACAAGTTCCACATCCGTGTGGATTGGGCGGCCGTGGCGCACCCACGGAACCAACGGCCAAGTGGAACGTGCCAATGGCATGATCTTACAAGGCCTAAAGCCCGAATTTTTGACTAGTTGAACAAATCCCGGGGCGAAATGGCTCCAAGAACTACCGGCGGTCGTGTGGAGCCCTAAGGACCACCCCCGAGCGAGCCACGGGTTCACCTCCTTTTTTTTAGTCCACGGCGCGGAGGCCGTCCTCCCCACGGATTTAGAATACGGGTCGCCCAAGATTCGAGGCTATAACGAGGATGCTAACCAACGAGCCGCGCGAGGACTCGTTGGACCGGTGGACGAGGCACGCCTCGTAGCCTTGATGCATTCCGCGAGGTACCGGCGGCCCCTCGGGCGCTATCAAGCGCGCAGATACGCCGGCGGGATTTCGGCGAAGGGGACCGGTCCTAAGGCTACGCCAAGACAACCGCGGGCGCCACAAGCTATCGCCCCCATGGGAAGGACCCTACGTCATGGTGAAGGTACTCAAGCCCGGCACATACAAGTTGGCCAACGAGGACGGTGAAGAGCTCACCAACGCTTGGAACATCCAACAGCTACGTTGCTTCTACCCTTAGCTAGGATTTCCAAGTATTTTGTTGTAAAACCGCATGACCAACGCTTCGGTTGGTTCTTGTCGGTGCGGAATATGGTCCCGACACTAACCGAGTAGATAACGCCTAGGTCATCCCTCAATGGTCGATGCTAAGCAACGAATGACACAAGGTTTTATCCTCGTCCTCGCCGAGGGGGCCGTACGTCCGGCCAGGGGCGTGCTCGTGGCACTATATTGCTCAAGACCGGGGTGCTTGTAGTGGGGCAAGTACAAGCAAGGCGGGAGAGGAAGCGTGGCTTCCAAGTCCCCGGGAGAGTGGTCGAAGATGTTATGGGAGAATAAGAGAGTGAGTGCACGGTGTGTTCGTTCTTCGGAACTTGTCCCCCCCCCCCCCCCCGCCGGGCGGGGGCTCGCCTCCCCCCTTTTATAGGCCAAGGGGGCGACGGGTTACATGCACGCCGCGCTACCTAGCTACGTGAGGGAGCACGCCGCGCTACGGTGTAGAGTGGGCGGCCGTCGGACGATCTTCGGCCGCGATCCGGCCATGATGGCCTACCCCGCACCCGAACGGGGGCGGTTCGAGGGTAGGGAAGGCGGCAGATGGCGGTGGTGTCTTTTGATAGGCTTCGAGGGAGGTGCCGATGATGGCTAGTACGGGGAATAGGCGCGGGGCGAACGGCGTTCCTTCCCAATGCGTTCGCGGCGGCGGAGTGGTTGCGGCGGTGCTCGGGCGTGCGCTGCGGTGCGGGCGCGCGTCCGCACGCGTGGGTACGGCGGCCGCACCGTTACGATGGACCGGGATGGTCATCCACGCCCGGCGCCCCCTACCTTACCCGTAGGGTCACGGAAAAGTGAGATCGAGGGTGCGCCCGCCCCCTTTCGAGGGTCGGGCGCGTTAGCCGTACCGTAGTGGGCGCGCGGTGTCACGGGACGGCCACCCGGCCGGACGGCACGGGTCCATCCCCCGCGGGGGCGGGGATGGGCTCCCCTCCCCGGGGAGTTGGTGCGGCGGCACCGGGCGTGAGCCCGGGGCGCATGATGACGCCGTCCCCGCGCCGTCGGGGCATTACAATGCCCAAGTACGGGGCCCGCCGCGCACGCGTGCGGCGCGCCCGTGAGCGTGGCGGGCCCCCGGAGGGCGGAGCGGACCCTCGAGCGAGTCGAGACCCGCTCGGGGGGGCGATCCCTCGAGCGGGGCGGGACCGCTCGAGGGAAAGGGTTGCCCCTCGAACGGGCGGAGCCCGCCCGAGGGGAGCGCGTCCTCGAGCGAGGCGGAGCCCGCTCGAGGGGTCTTCTCCGTGGGCCGTCTCGGTGGGCCGTCGGGATCCCGACGTAGGCCGTGTCCCGCATGGTTAGTTACCCGCATGGTTAGGCTTAGCGTGTTTTGATACCGGGGATTAAGTGAGGATTCCCCCGTTGTTTAAGGGGACCCCTAGGGGCGGTCCCCGACGTAGCCCCCGAGCATCCGCGGTTTGCCATTGAGGCTCCCGCGCATGCCGGAACCTACCTGGATAGGACGTTCTTCCCTCCTTGTTTGCGAACGCTTTCCGTGGGGCCGCGTCGCGGACCCGCGGGTCCCTAGCCCCCGAAGCCCCCTGCAGAGTGTGGGTTCTCCCCGCAGGGTTAACCGCGAGAACTTTGGTCGAAAGGCGTGGCACATATGCCAACCAAGCATCGGCGGTGTTTCAGCCGCGCTCGGGGTGCACGCTCCCCTCGTCACCTTGTCTCCGGCGGGTGCAATTTCAAGGAGGTGTAGCCGCGCGTCAAGCCCCCCCGAGCCTTGGCCCGTTCGGGAGGCGACGGGTCGAGCCCGACGACTTGTTTTTTAACGCGCCCTCGCCGTCCCTCCGCGGGACGGAGGGTGAGGTCTCCACGACTCCCATCGAGCGGGTCGCGAATCGCGGATGCCTCGTCGAGGCAGCGGGTGGTTCAAGTGGACGTCCATGCCCCGTTCGATAAGGGTAGGCTGCGCGGTCGGAGACACGTCCATGGAAGCGCTTGCGTGGGTTTGCCCGGTGGGGCTCGGTCCCCGTTCGCTAGGGACCGAGGGCGCGGAAAGCTCTCCCTCGGTGGGATCCCCCGGGCCGGCCCGCCCTCGGCGCTCTCGAACACGACATGTGGGGCACCCTCGGCCGAGGCGGGCTCGAGGAACGGCTCGAATGCGCGTGCCCTCGTCGTCCCTAACTCCCACGCGATCCAGGGCGCCTGTTCGAACCCGTCAGGGTCGGGCTTCGAACCTCCGTCGGTCAAGGGCCGTGCGGGGCCGTGCATGGGCGGCCCGTCTTTTCGCGTTTGCGGCCGTCGAGGGGTGCACGAGCGGCCCTCGAGGCGCTTGTTGGCAGCACGGCGCGGTATGAGTGCTTTCGGTGTCGCTCTATTTCAAGCGTGACCACAGGCGGTCCCTTCGCGCGCGTGCCTCCCTTTGGAGGGTTGACATTGTCTCGGGCGGGGCCGGGCCGCTCGAGGGTTTGCGTGGCATGGGTGCCGCGGTCCGCTCTACATCGAGCAGTGCGGGCGACCTTCTCACGGCCCGATATCCCATCGAGGGCCGCCTCGTTTGGGCCCGAGGGTCATGCCGCTCGCGGGTCTCACGTGGCGTGGGTGCCGCGGTTGCTGCTCTACATCGAGCGGGTCCGGGCGACCTTCTCACGGCGATACCCCATCGAGGGTCGCCTCGCGCCGGCCGGGGGTCGCCCCGCTCGAGGGTTCTCCTTGCTTGGCAAGGGACTCGGGCATTTAAGCGCCTTGCGGTCGTGGCCGCGGGTTTCCGGACGCGGGCGCGCCTTTAGGCGGCGGCGGCCGCGCGCGCGCGTAGTGGGCGGTGCGACAGTGGACGTGACGGTTTTGCCTTGGTCGCGGCGGTCCTTGCCGTAATGATGACCCGCCCGCAGTGTTTTAGCCGCTGCGGTCGTGGCGGGTCCTGCCGTAATGATGCGCGCGGGCGGGACTGCCGGTTAATGCGCGGGCGTCCGCTCCGGAGAACTCGCCCGTCGGCCTATAAGCTGGGGAGGAAGGGGAGGTGGTTTTTTACCTTGGTTTCTCACCATTTTCAGTCCCCGCCCCTTCGCCTTCGTCTTGCTCTCGCTGCCGTGCGGGCTCGCTGTTAGAGCTTTTTCCCCAGACCTTGTCCTCCGCCTCTGCTCGCTTTCGTCCTCTTCATGGCGCCGCCGGAGCCTCCACTCGGGATCTGGAGACCTATGCACGGGAGAGGTCAACAGTGACGCGGCTGGCCCTTGGCGAGCTGGTCGCCTGCGCCGGCCGGGCGGCCAGCGAAGACGGGCGTCGGCGGAATGGATCGTGCCGCCGGCTGCGGACCACGAGCCCAACCCGCCGGCGGGCTACGTGGTGACTTCATCCCCGCTACCACGAGCGGGGCTTCACCGCGCCGGCGAGCACCTTCATGCGGGCGATGTGCTACTACTACGGGGTGGAGCTGCACAACTTCGCCCCCAACGCGATCTCATGGGCGGCCACATTCGTGGGTGTCTGCAGAGAGCCACTGGGGATCCGGGTCGCCCCAGGGCTACGGGTACACCTTTCCGCGCGGAGCTCGTCCACGCGACCCACGACGGAGCCAAGGACCCGCCGCGCGATGCGCGCCGGCGGGATGTCGCTTGCCCTGCGGGGCAATTCAAGGACGTCTACATCCCCTGCACCATGACGTGAACAACGCCGGGCCCGGGAGCGGGGATGGTTTATACACGCAACGCCGAGCTGGCCTCCCCCCTACACGGCGGGTGTTCAAGGAGGCACGCCTCACAGGGCTACGGGGTGTCCACACCCCGACGCCGGAGGCGGCGAAAGTCCGATCACCTTGCCGCCCTGCAGCGGCTGGCGAAGCACGGGCTGAACGCGATGGGCGTCCTCGCGTTCCTTCAAACTCGGCCACGCCCGCTTTCTTGGAGACGTCCTCCCGGTTCGCGACGGGACGCCTCTAACTCCTCCTTGTAGCGGATGGCGTACGCTTCCCCGTACGGTGCGGGGAGTGGCCATCGGACTCGAAGAGTCATGCGGGAGGGGTTGATTGGTCGGCGCGCGAGGCGGATTCCAGCGAACCAGCTTTGCCAAAGGGAGGTGATTGTCAAGGCAAAAGAAGATCAAGAGAAGGATCGAAGAGGAGAAGTTGACGGTCATCACCGCCTGCGCGCGTTAGCGCTGCTCCCCTCGGCCTCGTCGGAAGCACGGCGGCGGTTGAGGCGGCGCACCATCGTGGTTTGGGATGTGTACTGTTTGCGAGAAGGCTAAAGATTGGCAAAGATTCGAGAGCTAGAAGGCTACGGTAGAGAGCTAGGGGCACCTATGGTAACATTTATAGGCCTGGCAGGGTGAATCGTGGCTTCGAGTCGTGGCTGTGGATCGTGGCGCACGTCCCAATAAAATCGGAAGGTGGAAAGATTTCCTTGACCCGCCCGCGGCGAGTCGTTTGGAGTTCTAAGTTGGGCCGTGCGCAAGTCGATTGGTTCGGCTAAAGGAACTCAGGGTATCGTTCGGGAGTTAGCGTTTCAACGCCGAATGGGTCGTTCGCATTACATCTCAAAAGTACGCAAAAGAAAGGAAGCAAATCACAAGGAGATATTACGAGAGCGACCGGTTCAATTGTACGTCAATGAGAATTCAGGCATTCGGGGAGTTTGGCAAGTACATGACGAACATTGGATATTATCAAACGGGAATTGTCCGGCATCTCCTGGCGGTCTTGTTGGGCACCGGATAGGTCAATGAGCTCCGCATCGCATTGCTTTATTCAGTGACGGCCGATTCTACCTCCGCTTGGGTTTTTGCCATCAATCCGGGAAGTTCGGCTATTTTCTTTTGGTCAATCTCCATCTCCGTGACAAGCTTCTCGGTTCGGCCTCTAGAGCGACCTTCCTAGCGGCTTTCGGATCATAAGAAGCTTGCGGGTTAGCCAATGCATCTTTATGGTTCTCTCTTGGGTTTGTGCCCCGTTCATGGCTTGCTCGGCATCGGTTTTCCTTTTCTCGATGGCCGGACGGGAGCGCAATTTCCTCCAAGCACGCCTCAAGGGTACATAAAGGGGCTCTAAGTCATAGATGGATGACGGGAGAAGCTCGATGTCTTCGGGGAGTTCTTGGCTAATGGGTTCAAACATTTCTTCGAAATGATGGAGATCGTTGAGCGATCACGAGCATCCTTCTCTAGCCGGGCGGCAATTTACGTGAGCTTGGACGGCACTTCATTTGGCGGCGGGCTGGAAAACTCCTTCCATTACCTCGGCGAATTTGGATTGCTCTGTGATGGCGGGATCGGCGATGATAGAACTTGATCCCGATAAACAACATTGCCGAATTAAGGATTCTAAACACCAAGGCACCGGAATTAAGTGCGGGTGGTTACCTCATGGGCGGTTTCTTGAGTAGGGGCAATCGCGAGTGAAGAGGACGCTCCGGGAAGAGTCGAAACACGAGCTAAGGGGTGCCGTGCGGGCATTAGCGGCTCGTGGGTTTCCGTTTGGAGAGGAGTTGGGTCTGCCGCCTGCGGTGGATCGGGCCGTCTCTGTTTGATCAACGGGTGATGGCACCCACGGGAGGAATTTGCGGCTCCGGTACGAGTGGGGAGATTCATCTCTGGAGAGTGTATTGCTTGCGAGAAGGTGACGAAGATGAGATCTCCACCGGGATGGGTAACTCGACCCTGGATGGACTCGCCTGTTGAACCACTGGAACATCTACAAGTTGTTCTTCGCTGGTTTCTTCTGCAAGTGTCCAATTAAAAGAGTAAGTGCCAGTGCTCATCCTTGAGAAAGGACAGTAAAGGACATACCGGTGGGTGGAGCATTAGCGAGTGCTTGGTTCCGAAGAATGTGGGACTGCGGTCCGAAAATGCGCAATGAATATGATCCATCAAGGACGAGTGACTTGGTAATCAAGAAGGTAAAGGGTTTTACCTCAACAAGCACCTTTTTGACGAGTTCTTCTCCTTTTGGCACTTGGAGGGGCAATCGGTGCGAGCCTTGCCTCTGTGCAGCAAGGCTAGAAAGTTTGGGGTCCGTAGTGGCATACCTGGCCATTAATTGATGCGGGGTTGTAGACTTGAACCCTAATGCGAAATTGGGCCTTCGGCATTGTAAGCAATTGCCCCTGGCTCGAGGGGCGAGGCAACGTGTTCTCGTGGACAAAAGATGAAGGTCAAAACCATGAATGAAGAAGAAGTGTTTGATCCAAGGGCTCATTGTGTTACCTCCGAAGTCGGCGGGGAAATCGAGGCACCAATTACGCACAAAACACATGAACGGGTTCACCGAAGATGTGGTCATGGAATTCTTGCCACCATGAGTTGAAGGTGGGGTGAGCTACGGTTGCGGGCACAAAAGGACATGTGTAAACGGTGGAGCGCACACATAGTTGAAAACTTCTTTTGTTGCACTTTGCATCGGTTCTTTGATTTCCTCCTGGGCTTGAGGAATTCATGCGAAACAATCTTGGGGGCATCCGGCCACATCCAAGTTTACTGGCCGTTACATTGGGGTGCGGCGGTACTCATAAGTGCGATATTCGCACTCCCTCCATTGAACTCGGGTAATATGCATGGGCGGATTATGATGTTAAAGATTTCCAAGAATCTCCCATCTTGATGGCCGGGCTCAAAGGAGAATTCGACGGGGAAGGTCGAGTGTCATTGCCTAGATAAGGAAGCCAAAGAGGATTGGAGAAGCCTTTGAAGAACAACTCGAAGAGGCTGGATGATGTCCTGTCGAACGATAACGATTGAAGTTTGCTTCTCCATAGTTTTGGCATCCTACGGTAACTTGAGGCTCTCCTTCGGGGGGATTGGACCGGGGGACGAGCACGGAGTTCAAGTCGACGCCTACAATCGATGCATGTGAAGGCTGCGACGGATTTGAACAAACCACCAAGGGCCATTGACGCATGCTATCCTCTGGGTACAGGTGTACATTTGGGTAACGGTCGATGAAGCATATGGTATACAACGCCCAAGAGGAATTTTCCCAGAGGAAGGCGATTGCCACTAGCCAGATGGATCGCCATTGCGATATGATTCAAAGTGGGTTCGTTGGCCTTGCCACAGAAGACAAATCTGCATAACCACATGTTCAAAAAGGCTCTGTATTCAACTTCGCCAAGGGGATTATCTCTCATGTGCTTCGGGATATAATGCTTGTAGCCATTCCCTGGTTTTACCCACATGCGGCGTGAAGAATTTTTGAAGTTCCGGGCTGGACGGATCCGGTGACATCAAGGCCGGTGATCATGTATACATCGGCCAAGGTTGGGGACATTGGGCCATGCCCAAAAAGGAAGGCGTTGACGCCATTTGACCGAAGTGGCATGCGGCTATCGAGAAGATCTTCATTCTTGGGTGTCTCGGCTACGGATAACTCCGGACATTGAGCAATGCGGAGAGCATCCGGAGATTGGTCAATCCACTATTATCCGCAAGAATCCTCCGATACCAAGTCTTCCGGCCCCCGCCAATTGGGGGCAAAGGCCGGTTCTTGAACGCATCTTGCCCTTTGGGGAGGTGGAGATAAAGCTACCTTGAAAGGGATTCTGCGAGATTCGGCGGCAATAAAATCTCGAGGGTCGGGATTCCCTTCGGGACCAAGATAATAAGGCTCGGAATTGGCCTCAATAGGAATCGGAAGAGCGGTAGAAGGTTCTGGAGGAGAGCGGAAGAGGAAAATCTCGGGTAAAATCGAAAACCTAATGCCGAACAAAGGTTTGGAGGGATGAATTTACTGAGCGGCTTAGTTCCGAGTTGCCATTGGAGATTCGAGCTCGAACGAAGGGGATCTAGGGTTGGATGCGAACGAAGAATCCGGCGGATTGCGAAGAACGAGGTGTTGACGGGTTTGGCTCAAGGATTCGTGGCTAGAGTCAATTGTGGAACAAAATTACTTTTATCCCACAATTGAAGGGGCATGTGTTAACACCAAAATTTGGTAAGGAGTATGACATGTGGGTCCGATTCAAAAGAGAGTCCGTCCGGTGGAAGGAAAGATATTTTCGAGAGATTTTCGGCGAAGGATCCGCGGTCGGCTATCCGCTCCCGGTTCGGCAAAGGAACGGGAGAGCTGATTTTGCGGGATTGGACGGTGACGTGGCTCAATCGGGGGAAGCGAATGGATGGATAGGCGATCGAGTTTAGTTAGGCAATGAATCCATTCGCAATTGTAATCGAGCGGGGTATAAATACGATCCCTGGATGTATGTAACGGAGACGTTCATTCCTCAATACACACCGGCCTTACGCCAAACCCTAGAGTCCTTGTCGTGTCGTCGAGTTCTTCGAGAGGGCCAATCGATCCGTCGACCTCCGTGAGTCCCGGCAACCTTGTATCATGTCTAGTATCATGCGGTGGATTTAGATCGATGCAAGTAGTCTTGTTACCATGCTTCGTGTCATGCGGTAGATTCAAGCTTGGTTCAAGAGGGTTTCTTGTTAGATCATGAGCCATGCGGTAGGCTAAGATCTAGCTCGAAGCTAGTTATCGGCTCTATTGGATTTTGGCAAGATCTAATAGATTCATCAAGTTATCCCGTGTTATCATGAGTTTTACTTTATGTTTTAGTTCATGTAACACACCTTTGCCCAATCTAGATAGGCTTGGATCGGCTATACTTCTTTTAAGATGCGTATGCGAGCGGGGTTTCGCGCTTCGACGCGTGGGTCTTGTGCTCTCCGATGGCCGAAACCGAATCGATCTAGGTTGTCACGTGTTGCGGGTTCAAGCTTGCTTTGTGCGTATAAATCTTGAAAGAACCGGGTATCATGCGGTAGATGCGAGTTTTTGGGTTGCTTTGGAGCTAGTCATCGGTGAATTAGATTTCCAATTCGATCGATAGATTTGTTCACGTGGTAATGTTTGTTCCTTCTCCATGGACCCGGATCGAGTTTGTTCGGCCGTATTCGGTTATGTTTTCACGAGTAGATCACGTGCATTGTTTGTGCCTTAAGTGATGTATGCTTTTAGCTTTCCATATTTAGATTGTATCATGCGGTGGATAGATCTATTTGTGGAAAGTGGTACGTTTTTCATGCGAGTTGTATCATGCGGTGGATAGATTTGTTTGTGATCGTGCCGACGGATCTTAAAGCACCTAGACATGCGATAGACTAGTGCTTTGATCTATGCGTGCTCATTTAATACATGATTATGTCCGTGTTTTACCTCATTTTATTTAATGATAAACCTCACGGGGATCGGTCATAACGTCATGCTTGCATCTTTATCTATGCGAAGACCGATCGTCGTCACGCTCATGTCATCCATTCGGCAACGTCTTTTTTCCCTTTGCGGTTACCCGAATGGTCATGGTTCTTTGATAGGTAGCTTTGCATAGCTACATGTCAACTTGTTTGGCTTCTTAGCCGCAAATATGGAACTGTCCGGTATCACCGAGCATGTTCCAAGCTTTGGTATCTAATTGCTTTATCTTTTGTTAATTTTCGGGAAAAATTGGCGGCACGTCACTCTCTCTCTCTGCGCGTGCGAAGCCGGCTTTTCGGCTTCTTTGTGTGATTGGCGGCGAGTGCACTTTTTGCGTCAACACACTTTTTGGCACGCACGGTGGGACAATACGGCCGGGAATTGGTTCAAGATGCACGAGAGTCTCGGACCTCTGGATGTCAACATCGAAGAGCTTTCTCCGGCGGCATCGGCGGCTCTAGACGCGCGTGAATCAATTTCGGCAAAAGTGTCTCATGTCGTTTAAGAAGAATCGAAGTGGTGTACCGTATCTAAAGAATGACACCGCCCGAGTGCGCTGCCGGGAGAGAGCGATGCCTCAACCCAACGGGGAGAAGGAGGAATGCGCACGGATGTTCCGGGGAGTCGGTAGACGACATGCTCACCAAGCACAACCGGGGCTTTCCTCGGATCACTCCGGCGGATGATGGTGGCCCTCTTTGGCCGGGCGCGGGGCAAGCGTTTGGGAGGGCGTCCGCGGGGAAAAGCACCATGGAGGCGGGAGAATCAAGCTCTCGGCCCGCTGCTACGGAGCCGGGTGCGGCAACCTCCTCCTCTAAGCTCGGAAGCCAAGCGTTCCAACCCCCTCCGCGGGGCGCGGGGGGCGGCCGATTCGGCCTCCGTTGCAAGCTTCGGGGAGGTCAACCAATCCTGCCGCCACCACGGAGCGGCACGGGTCGGCACCGTGCAACGCGGCGAATCCGTGCCGGCCTACGTACGGAGACCTAGCGTTCGGCTCATGCGGGGCCCCGCTCGACCCCGGTCGAAGGATAGCGCCGTCGACCAGCGGCTCCCGAGAGGAATTTGTACGGTGGTGGTTATCATGAAGTGGGGAATTACGGAGCGTTCGACGCCTTCCCGCACCCGGGGGTACGCGCGCGGGCTGCGGGCGCTCAAGAGGAAGACGCCCTAGCACGCAAGATGGCCAAATTGATGCGAGGATCGGTTCGGCCTCAAGCCAAGGATGCAGGGCCCCACCTACAGGCCGCCGTTCCCAGAGTGGTACTATAACGTGCTCCTGCCACCGAGGGTGAAACCGCCGACGGAATTCACAAAGTTCTGGGGCGGGACGAGACAAGCACGGTCGAGCACATCGCTCGTTACCTCATGCGGCTTGGGGGAGTGTTCGGCCGAAGAAACGTTCAGGGTTCGCTACTTCCCCGCCTCGCTGACGGGTCCAGCTTTTCAGTGGTTCTCGTCCTTGCCGCCTGAATCAGTGGCCAGGTGGAAGGATTTGGAGCGTAAATTCCACGCTCATTACTTCAGCGGCAGTTCTGAGAAGAAATTGATTGATCTCGCCACCACGAAGCAAAGGCACGGTGAAACACCGGCGGGAGTTTCTTAGAAGATTCGGAGAAGTTAAGGGCATGTGCTTCTCGTTGAACTTGCCGGACGATCGAGGTGGCTGATATGGCCGTCGCCGGGATGTTGCCGGCCGTGCGCGGAAGCTATTTGGGATGGAGTTTGAAAACTTGGGCCAACTATCGCGAAGTTATCCTTGATGAGCAATCGGGCACATGGCCTCAAGAAGGACCCCAAGTTTGGCAAGCAGCATGACATCGCTGACATCTACAACCAATTCTTGGACAAGGCTGATTTGTGCGAAGATTCTGACGACGAATTGGAGATAGCTGCAGCGGAGATCATGTGGGGTAAAGAACCCTTGACAATGAATCAGCGGTGGGTCAAGCAGACCAAAGGGACCTACGACTTCGACATCACCAAGGCTGATAAGTTGTTTGAGCTCTTGGTAAAGGAGGGCCGAATCAGGCTGCCTGAAGGGCACTCTATGCTTCGGCCTGATGGAGTCAAGGCGAAACGTTACTGCGGTTTCCATGACAGGGACTCGCACTCCATCAACGATTGCGGGGTCTTCGGGGATGAGGATCCGAGAAGGCTATCCGGGAAGGGCACCTCAAGTTCGATAACAAGATGAAGGCTGGGATGGCCACCCCTTCCTTCGAGAACATGCTCGGCTTTTCTATCAATGCGATAACGGCCGAAGAGAAGGGAAAAGTCAAGGTCCGACCTCGGCCGGAGGTCCAAGCAAGATGGATCGGTTGACCGGAGCGCCAGGTGACCCTAGAACAAGTGCAGGGCGACGCCCCCCGCGTTCTCAAGAACCACATCGAGATTGGGGAATCGTCCAGGCCTAAACCCAAGGTGACGTCACGCATTCTCCTCAACAAATGGCAGCGCCAGATGGAAAAAGAGCGCTACCAAAAGCGTCGTCACGAGGAGGAGCAGCGCAGGGCTGAAGAGGAGGCGCGCAGATGGAATCAAGAACAGCACACGCGCGAGCAGGAGGCGCGCCCCGGGGGTGCGCCTTCTTCGAGCACCGCCGGGAATGAGGGCCTAAAGCTGCCCACGTTAAGGAAGCGTCCCGAATGCGGCGACGGATATGCCGAGTACAAGGGCGAAACGCGCAATCGCCGATCCGTCCATGAAAGACTTGGAAGGATCCACCCGAATGGGGATCGGCGGCAAAAATTGAAATCATTGATCATCCCGGGGAAGCGCCAAGCCGATCTCGGGTGGGCGGTCGGGGAAGAGGACGAGGATGTCCACGTCCGGCGAAGGGGCGGTGGTGCCCGCCCGGCCTACGCGGGGAGCCGAAGAGGCGGGTCCGGCGCTTGAGGAACCGCGAGATGAAGCAAGCCGGGATCCGGACGAGGCGAAGTGGCGCCCCAAGGACCGGCCGCGGAAGGATCGAAGCGTTCGGCCCCTACATGCATGGTATACTTCCCGCCGAACGAGTTCATGGCTCCCGCTAACCGGGTGATGCGGGGAGGAAGCTTCCTTTGACGACGAGCAGCCCAAGGAGATGATGGCGCGGCGGTACTTGCCAAGCGGGCCGTCTTCGACAAGCCGGCCAAGAATCGCCATATGAGGCCGCCGTACTTGGAGGGGGGGTACGTCAATGGCAAGCCATTGACCAAGATGTTCGTCGACGGTGGCGCGGCAGTCAACGTAATGCCGTACACCACCTTCAGGAAACTTGGCATGACTCCGAGCGATCTGACACCCACGAGCATCATCCACGAACGACTTCGCGGGAACCCTTCAGATACTAAAGGATGCGCTCACGTGGACCTAATGATCGGATCCAAGACGCTGCTCACCACCTTCTTTGTCATCGAAGGCAAGGGAGCCTACGGCCTCTTCGCTTGGGCGGGAGCGGATTCACGCCAAGCCGCCGCGTCCCATCCACCATGCATCGGCGGCTTATCCGGTGGGTGGATGACGAGATCGAGGTCGTCCGGGCGGATGACTCCGTGAGCGTGGCCAACATGGAACCGGCCTTCCGGGAGTATCAAGGCATCGATTGCTTCTCGGGGAAGGAGCGGGGGAGAAGGTCTGTTGAACTGTCGGCGGTGACCAACGGCCGATTCAAGCGATCGGCTCTTATAGTAATTTTTAATGGAGAACCCCGTGGATGGCACGATGGCAAGTTAGGACGAGGATTCATGTCGGCCGATAAGGCTGGAGGAAGTTGACATTGGAAACGGTGATAAGCCAAGGCCGACGTTCATCGGTGCAAATTTGCGGCCCGGACTTCGGGGGGAACTTAATTGAGCTTCTCAAAGAATATAAAGATTGCTTCGCACGGGATTACTCGGAGATGCCGGATTGGATCGTTCCATCGTCGAGCACGGTTGCCAATCAAGCCGGTTTCAAACCATATAAGCAACCGCCCCGGAAAATCTACAAGGATGAGGTATTGGCCGATGTGAAGAAGGAGATCGAAAGATTACTTGACGCAAACTTCGTTCGGCCACTGCGGATATGCGGAGTGGATTTCTAACATCGTCCCTGTGTATAAGAAAAATGGAAAAATGAGAGTTTGCATAGACTTCAGGGACCTAAACAGAGCTACTCCCATGGATGGATACCCGATGCCTATTGCCGATTTATTGATTGACGCCGCTGCCGGGCACAAGGTGATTAGCTTCATGGATGGCAACGCGGGATACAATCAGATCTTTATGGCAATAGAAGACATCTCGAAGACGGCCTTTAGATGTCCTGGTCATATAGGCCTATTTGAATGGATCGTCATGACATTTGGGTTGAAAAATGCCGGTGCAACCTATCAGCGGGCCATGAATTACATTTTTCATGAGTTGATCGGCAAAACTGTGGAAATCTACATTGACGACGTAGTGATCAAGTCCTTAAGTCATGACACCCCACCGGAAGATGTGAAGAAGACCTTGGAATGCACCGGAAGCATGGCCTAAAGATGAATGCAAACAAGTGTGCATTTGGGGTGTCGAATTTGGAGAGTTTTTGGGGTTTTTGGTCCACGAAGGGGGAATCGAGGTTGGCAAAAAGAGCATGAAAGCCATTGATGAGGTCGCTCCTCCAACCAACCACAAGGAATTGCAATCAACGCTCGGCAAGATCAACTTCGTGAGAAGATTCATCTCAAATTTATCGCGAAAGTATTGCCATTCTCTCCATTGCCGAAGCTAAAGAAAGATCGAGAAATTCACATGGGGCGACGAACAACAAAAGGCTTTTGACGAGATCAAGCAAGTACATGAAGGAGCCGCCGGTCTTTGGTTCCTCCTCGGCTAAACAAGCCTTTCAAGTTGTACGTGGCGGCCGATACCCAAACCATTGGATCGGCCCTTATTCAAGAATTCGAAGGAAAGGAGCGGGTAGTAGCTTACCTTAGCCGAAAATTACTTGATCCCGAAACCGAGGTATTCGGCTATGGAAAAAGCTGTGGTTTTGCGTATACTACTCGTGTACAAAGTTTCGGCACTACTTGTTGAATGCCGAATGCACTGTATACTCGAAGTTTGATGTGATAAAACATATGTTATCTATGCCAATTTTGAATGGACGGATTGGCAAATGGATTTTAGCTTTATCAGAATTCGAGTTGAAGTTCGAATCGGCAAAGGCCATCAAAGGTCAGGTCATTGCCGATTTTATTACTGAACATCGTGACCCTTCAGTTGATCTGCTTGAAATTACCCCTTGGGCTTTATTTTTTGATGGGTCATCATGTGGCAAAGGTGGGGGAGTAGGGATCCTGCTAATTTCTCCCAGAGGTGAGATGTTTGAATTCGCCATTCCTATACAACCCACTGTCACAAATAACCAGCCGAGTACGAGGCACGCTTCGAGGGCTTCAATATTTGAAAGAAGCGGGGCCGTTTCGGTTGAAATCTATGGAGATTCGAGTTGGTCATCAAGCAATTGAACGGCCAATACGAGTGCGGGAGCGAGGCGCGAGGAGTTACTACGAGGAATGCGAGAGAAATCTTGAAGGGCTTTCCCATTGGTAACCCTACAAGACATTCCTAGAGAGCATAACGAGGAAGCAAACGAAGCTGGCTCGGAGCGCCTCCGGTTATAAAGAGAGTCAAGAAGCATTTGCTGCAGAGGTGAGTGCACTAGGAGCGGATCTTATGGAAGATGATTGGAGGAAAGAGATCGTTGATTATTTGAGAGATCCATCCCGAAAAGTCTCTAGGAAGCTCAGGTACAAGGCAATCAAGTTCGTTCTTCTGGATGATAATCTATTCTATAAATCGTTAGATGGGGTACTGCTACGATGCCTGGGTCCAGAAGAAGCCAAGAACATGATGAGCGAGGTGCACGATGGGATATGCGGAGCGCACCAATCGGCCTATCGGATGAAATGGGTTATTAGGCAAGCTGGGTGCTTTTGGCCGACGATATTAGAGGACTGCTTTGAGTATTACAAGGGGTGTCAAGATTGCCAGAAGTTCGGGAATATTCAAAGAGTCCCTGCATCAGCATTGAATCCCATCATCAAGCCATGGCCATTCAGGGGCTGGGGTATAGACTTGATTGGCCAAATCAATCCGCCGTCTAGCAAAGGGCATAAGTTCGTGCTTTTGGCTACAGACTACTTCACCAAATGGGTCGAGGCGGTCCCGCTGAAGAAAGTGACGTCAGAGAACATGATCGAGTTCGTCAAGGAACACATCATCTATCGATTTGGGATCCCTCAGACGATTACCACTGACCAAGGGGCACAATTTGTGTCATTGGAATTTAGAGATTTTGCCGAAAGCATGGGAATCAAGTTATTTAATTCTTCTCCATACTACGCCCGGGCTAATGGTCGAGCGAGAGGCTTCTAACAAGATCATGATCAAGCCGATACGAGTAAGAAGATCGATCGGAAGCCAAGGAGGTGGCATTCGGTACTCGGTGAAGCGTTGTGGGCTTACCGAATGGCCCCCCATGGAGCTACAAAGACTTCTCCTTACGAGTTGGTTTACGGGCATCATGCGATCCCCGCCTCGGGAAATGCAATCGAGTCAAGGAGAGTAGTGCTGCAAAACGATTTGAGCTCCAAGGATTACAGTGGCCTAATGATGGATGAGTTAGAAGATTTGCATATGATCCGTCTCAGGGCCCTGGAGAACATCGAGAAAAACAAGCTGCGGGTCGCCAAATACTATAACAAGAAAGTAAAGGCAAAGCAATTCGCAGAAGGCGATCTAGTTTGGAAAGCGCTATTGCCGATTGGAACTAAATACAGTGAATTCGGCAAATGGTCCCCTAACTGGGAGGGGCCTTTTCGTGTGGTCAGATGCGTCCCTGGTAATGCATACATATTGAAAACTTTGCTAGGAGAAGAATTTTCCGCTGCGATAAATGGGAGATATACGAAGAAATATTATCCTAGCATTGAGGTCGATCGATGATTACACGCATCGACACAAAAAATAGCCGGCGCTCAAGAGTGAGGCCGCCTTTAGAACAAAATCTATGAACAAAAGAAGATGGCCGGTGCCCGGATGCATTGCCCTTAGCTCAAATACTACATTACGGCTATTTCTTGCGGGATTACATATAACGACCACGAGGGTCGGGTCCCCTAAGGGGTGGGAAGCGAAGGCGTGGAGAAAGAAGCGAATGTATGATTCGGTCTTTTCTTTGCTTCTTCAATCGCTGCTCCCTCTTCGGTTGTTCCGGGACCACCGTGACGGCGACTTGGAACGCACGAGGATGACCGTGATTGGCGGCCTCTACCAAGCTATCCCAGGCCGCCTTCGGGTTGCTTGTACTGTCGAGACATCCGGGAGCAGAGGAATCAAGGTTAGGGGCAAGAAATCCAGATGCAAACATGAAGGGGTCAGAAGCATTTACCCCCTACTAACGCTTCCAGCGCCATGCGACGCTCGCGCTCGGCTTGGCAGCGGACGGACATGTCCCTGAGGTCACGCTCCAGGTGCCGGGCACGACGGCGCAGCTGATGAATGGCCCTCTGCTCAGGCGTGGCGTCCTCTGTTTCAGGGGAGGAATCGGAGGAGATGTACTCAGGAACATCTTCGGTCCCGATGACCTCTTCAGGAAGCAAATCAAGGCTGAAAAGACGAGAAGAAAACATGAAGCGCAAGATCAAGCAGGAGAACGAGGAGCAGATCAAGAGAGAACTCACTTCCGAATCGTACGCTTCCTTGATGAGCCGCTCCCCGAGGTTGTTTACCCTTGTCCATGGCGTTGGGGTTTTTTCCTCTCTAGCGAGCGGGGGAAGAGACGAGAAATGATGGAGGAGTGTGCGAGTGGATTTGCGGAGCACCCCACGGGCTATTTTATTGACCAAGGAGGCGCATTGGGAGTGATGATGCGCGGTACACACCGTTGGAATACCAAGCGGCGGGGGGTTTCCACCGAGTGCGAAGGGTTTTCTTTTGAACAGGTGTTTACGGATTGCCGAATCGGGATCCTTTGTGGATTTTGCGCCGGGGGGCGGTTGTTCGCGCGCGTTCGGCTAAAGACGTTCCCGGATACATTCAAAGAAGGCAAAATTCACGGATGCGAATGCGAAGGGAGACATCACGGAACAAGTGCAGAATTCAAAAGTTCATGATATATTGCCGACATTTACACATCTCTAGTACAATCTAGTCAAAGAGCCTGTTCAACACGGAGCCGGGGATGGGTAATTTCGGCAATGGCGTCGCCGTGGCCGTCGAGGCGCTCCAGGATGAGCTCGATCTCGTCGATATCCTCCCGGCGCGCCGCCACGAAAGCCACGCGGCCCGGGTGGAGTAGTCGACGTCCGTATGCGTCGCCATCGCAGCCAGGCCCAAGGTGGTGCCCAGGCGAACGCCATGAACGGCCACCTCGTCGACGCGGCGCTCCACTGCGGCCAGGCGCTCCGCCGGCGTGTCGCCGTGGGCATTCACCTTCTCGGCCAAGTTGCTCTACCGGCGTCTTTGGCCGGTCGAGCTCGGCGTCGCGGGCCGCAAAAGACAGATAGAAGGGATTAGCCTCAAAGGCCGAGCCGGACCAAGAATCAATCTCGGGGCCATACCGTCAATGGCCTCCGGCGGTTGTTTGCGCCGGTCCTCCCCATTCTAACTCGGCCACGCCCGCTTTCTTGGAGACGTCCTCCAGTTCGCGACGGGACGCCTCTAACTCCTCCTTGTAGCGGATGGCGTCGCTTCCCCCGTACGGTACCGGGGAGTGGCCATCGGACTCCGAAGAGTCATCTGGGAGGGGTTGATTGGTCGGCGCGCGAGGCGGATTCCACTGAACCAACCTGCAAAAGGGAGGTGATTGTCAAGGCAAAAGAAGATCAAGAGAAGGATCGAAGAGGAGAAGTTGACGGTCATCACCGCCGCGCGCGCGCGTCGCTCCCCTCGGCCTCGTCGGAAGCACGGCGGCGGTTGAGGCGGCGCACCATCGTGGTTTGGGATGTGTCTTGTTTGCGAGAAGGCTAAAGATTGGCAAAGATTCGAGAGCTAGAAGGCCTGGTGGAGAGCTAGGGGCACCTATGGTAACATTTATAGGCCTGGCAGGGTGAATCGTGGCTTCGAGTCGTGGGCGTGGATCGTGGCGCACGTCCCAATAAAATCGGAAGGTGGAAAGATTTCCTTGACCGGCCCCGCCGGCGAGTCGTTTGGAGTTCTAAGCTGGACCGTGCGCAAGTCGATTGGTTCGGCTAAAGGAACTCAGGGTATCGTTCGGGAGTTAGCGTTTCACCGCCGAATGGGTCGTTCAAGATTACATCTCAAAAGTACGCAAAAGAAAGGAAGCAAATCACAAGGAGATATTACGAGAGCGACCGGTTCAATTGTACGTCAATGAGAATTCGGGCATTCGGGGAGTTTGGCAAGTACACGACGAACATTGGATATTATCAAACGGGAATTGTCCAAGCATCTCCTGGCGAGTCTTGTTGGGCACCGGATAGGTCAATGAGCTCCGCATCGCATTGCTTTATTCGGTGACGGCCGATTCTACCTCCGCTTGGGTTTTTGCCATCAATCCGGGAAGTTCGGCTATTTTCTTTTGGTCAATCTCCATCTCCGCCGACAAGCTTCTCGGTTCGGCCTCTAGAGCGGCCTTCCTAGCGGCTTTCGGATCATAAGAAGCTTGCGGGTTAGCCAATGCATCTTTATGGTTCTCTGCTTGGGTTTGTGCCCCGTTCATGGCTTGCTCGGCATCGGTTTTCCTTTTCTCGATGGCCGGACGGGAGCGCAATTTCCTCCAAGCACGCCTCAAGGGTACATAAAGGGGCTCTAAGTCATAGATGGATGACAGAGAAGCTCGATGTCTTCGGGGGAGTTCTTGGCTAATGGGTTCAAACATTTCTTCGAAATGATGGAGATCATTGAACTGATCCTGAGCATCCTTCTCTAGCCAGGCGGCAATTTCTGTGAGCTTGGACAGCACTTCATTTGGCAGCGGCTGGAAAACTCCTTCCATTACCTCGGCAGCTGGATTGCTCTGTGATGGCAGGATCGGCGATGATAGAACTTGATCCTGATAAACAACATTGCCGAATTAAGGATTCTAAACACCAAGGCACCAGAATTAAGTGCGGGTGGTTACCTCATGGCTGGTTTCTTGAGTAGGGGCAATCGCAGGTGAAGAGGACGCTCCAGGAAGAGCCGAAACTTCTGAGCTAAGGGGTGCCGATGCGGGCATTAGCAGCTCGTGGGTTTCCGGTTGGAGAGGAGTTGGGTCCGCCGCCTACGGTGGATCGGTCGTCTCCGTTTGATCAACGGGGTGATGGCACCCCGGGAGAATTTGCGGCTCCGGTTGAGTGGGGAGATTCATCTGCGGAGAGTGTATTGCTTCGCGAGAAGGTGACGAAGATGAGATCTCCACCGGGATGGGTAACTCGACCCACTGGATGGACTCGTTTGTTGAACCACCGGAACATCTACAAGCTGTTCTTCCGCAGTTTCTTCGCAAGTGTCCAATTAAAAGAGTAAGTGCCGGTGCTCATCCTTGAGAAAGGACGAAAGGACATACCGGTGGGTGGAGCATTAGCGAGTCTTGGTTACGAAGAATGTGGGACTACGGTCCGAAAATGCGCAATGAATATGATCCATCAAGGACAGAGTGACTTGGTAATCAAGAAGGTAAAGGGTTTTACCTCAACAAGCACCTTTTTGACAGTTCTTCTCCTTTTGGCACTTGGAGGGGCAATCGGGTGCCGAGGCCTCGCGCCTGCCCCTCCGAAGCAAGGCTAGAAAGGGGCCGGGGTCTGTAGTGGCATACCCGGCCATTAATTGATGCGGGGTTGTAGACTTGAACCCTAATGCTTTGAAATTGGGCCTTCGGCATTGTAAGCAATTGCACCGGCTCGAGGGGCGAGCATCGTGTTCGTGGACAAAAGATGAAGGTCAAAACCATGAATGAAGAAGAAGTGTTTGATCCAAGGGCTCATTGTGTTACCTCCGAAGTCGGCGGGAAATCGGGGCCCTCGCACAAAACACATGAACGGGTTCACCGAAGATGTGGTCATGGAATTCTTGCCACCATGAGTTGAAGGTGGGGTGAGCTACGGTTGCGGGCACAAAAGGACATGTGTAAACAGGTGGGACCGCACACATAGTTGAAAACTCGTCGCTTCGCATCGGTTCTTTGATTTCCTCCCCGGGCTTGAGGAATTCATGCAGAAACAATCTTGGGGGCATCTGGCCACATCCAAGTTGCACCGGCCGTTACATTGGGCCGGTAGTACTCATAAGTACGATATTCTGCCTCCCTCCATTGAACTCGGCCGGTAATATGCATGGGCGGATTATGATGTTAAAGATTTCCAAGAATCTCCCATCTTGATGGCCGGGCTCAAAGGAGAATTCGACGGGGGAAGGTCGAGTGTCATTGCCTAGATAAGGAAGCCAAAGAGGATTGGAGAAGCCTTTGAAGAACAACTCGAAGAGGCTGGATGATGTCTGTCGAACGATAACGATTGAAGTTGCTTCTCCATAGTTTTGGCATCCTCTCGGTAACTTGAGGCTCTCCTTCGGGGGGATTGGACCGGGGGAAGAACCCGGAGTTCAAGTCGACGCCTACAATCCGATGCATGTGAAGCTGCGGCCCAGATTTGAACAAACCACCAAGGGCCATTGACGCATGCTATCCTGCGGCGGTGTACATTTGGGTAACGGTCGATGAAGCATATGGTATACACCGCCCAAGAGGAATTTTCTCGAGAGGAAGGCGATTGCCACTAGCCGGATGGATCGCCATTGCGATATGATTCAAAGTGGGTTCGTTGGCCTTGCCACGGAAGACAAATCGCATAACCACATGTTCAAAAAGGCTCGTATTCAACTTCGCCAAGGGGATTATCTCTCATGTGCTTCGGGATATAATGCTTGTAGCCATTCCCTGGTTTTACCCCCGTCCGGCGTGAAGAATTTTTGAAGTTCCGGGTGGCGGGACAGATCCGGTGACATCAAGGCCGGTGATCATGTATACATCGGCCAAGGTTGGGGACATTGGGCCATGCCCAAAAAGGAAGGCGTTGACGCCATTTGACCGAAGTGGCATGCGGCTATCGGAAGATCTTCATTCTTGGGTGTCTCGGCTACGGATAACTCCGGACATTGAGCAATGCGGAGAGCATCCGAGATTGGTCAATCCACTATTATCCGCAAGAATCCTCCGATACCAAGTCTTCCGGCTCGCAATTGGGGGCAAAGGCCGGTTCTTGAACGCATCTTGCCACCGGGGAGGTGGAGATAAAGCTACCTTGAAAGGGATTCTGCGAGATTCGGCGGCAATAAAATCTCGAGGGTCGGGATTCCCTTCGGGACCAAGATAATAAGGCCGCGAATTGGCCTCAATAGGAATCGAAAGAGCGATAGAAGGTTCCTGGAGGAGAGCGGAAGAGGAAAATCTCGGGTAAAATCGAAAACCTAATGCCGAACAAAGGTTTGGAGGGATGAATTTACCTCGAGCGGCTTGGTTACGAGTTGCCATTGGAGATTCGAGCTCGAACGAAGGGGATCTAGGGTTGGATGCGAACGAAGAATCCGGCGGATTGCGAAGAACGGTGTTGACGAGTTTGGCTCAAGGATTCGTGGCTAGAGTCAATTGTGGAACAAAATTACTTTTATCCCACAATTGAAGGGGCATGTGTTAACACCAAAATTTGGTAAGGAGTATGACATGTGGGTCCGATTCAAAAGAGAGTCCGTCTACGGTGGAAGGAAAGATATTTTCGAGAGATTTTCGGCGAGAAGGATCCGCGGTCGGCTATCCGCTCCCGGTTCGGCAAAGGAACAAGAGAGCCGATTTTGCGGGATTGGACGGTGACGTGGCTCGATCAGAGGAAGCGAATGGATGGATAGGCGATCGAGTTTAGTTAGGCAATGAATCCATTCGCAATTGTAATCGGCAGGGTATAAATACGATCCCTGGATGTATGTAACAGAGACGTTCATTCCTCAATACACACCGGCCTTACGCCAAACCCTAGAGTCCTTGTCGTGTCGTCGAGTTCTTCGAGAGGGCCAATCGATCCGTCGACCTCCGTGAGTCCCGCAACCTTGTATCATGTCTAGTATCATGCGGTGGATTTAGATCGATGCAAGTAGTCTTGTTACCATGCTTCGTGTCATGCGGTAGATTCAAGCTTGGTTCAAGAGGGTTTCTTGTTAGATCATGAGCCATGCGGTAGGCTAAGATCTAGCTCGAAGCTAGTTATCGGCTCTATTGGATTTTGGCAAGATCTAATAGATTCATCAAGTTATCCCGTGTTATCATGAGTTTTACTTTATGTTTTAGTTCATGTAACACACCTTTGCCCAATCTAGATAGGCTTGGATCGGCTATACTTCTTTTAAGATCCGTGTACGAAGCGGGTTTCGCGCTTCGACGCGTGGGTCTTGTGCTCTCCGATAGCCGAAACCGAATCGATCTAGGTTGTCACGTGTTGCGGGTTCAAGCTTGCTTTGTGCGTATAAATCTTGAAAGAACCGGGTATCATGCGGTAGATGCAGGTTTTTGGGTTGCTTTGGAGCTAGTCATCTGGTGGATTAGATTTCCAATTCAGTCTGATAGATTTGTTCACGTGGTAATGTTTGTTCCTTCTCCATGGACCCCGGATCGGCTGTTCAGCCGTATTCGGTTATGTTTTCACGAGTAGATCACGTGCATTGTTTGTGCCTTAAGTGATGTATGCTTTTAGCTTTCCATATTTAGATTGTATCATGCGGTGGATAGATCTATTTGCGGAAAGTGGTACGTTTTTCATGCAAGTTGTATCATGCGGTGGATAGATTTGTTTGTGATCGTACCCGACGGATCTTAAAGCACCTAGACATGCGATAGACTAGTGCTTTGATCTATGCGTGCTCATTTAATACATGATTATGTCCGTGTTTTACCTCATTTTATTTAATGATAAACCTCACGGGGATCGGTCATAACGTCATGCTTGCATCTTTATCTATGCGAAGACCGATCGTCGTCACGCTCATGTCATCCATTCGGCAACGTCCTTTTTCCCTTTGCAGTTACCCGAATGGTCATGGTTCTTTGATAGGTAGCTTTGCATAGCTACATGTCAACTTGTTTGGCTTCTTAGCCGCAAATATGGAACTGTGCTCGGTATCACCCGAGCATGTTCCAAGCTTTGGTATCTAATCGCTTTATCTTTTGTTAATTTTCGGGAAAAATTGACCGGGCACGTCACTCTCTCTCTCGCGCGTGCGAAGCCGCCATTTTCGGCTTGCTTGTGTGATTGGCGCCGAGTGCACTTTTTGCGTCAACAGAGAAGACAAGTACTCCTCCAAGGGCAAGCACTACGGCAAGTCCAAGAGCAAGGACAAGGACAAGCGGCGATTGAGCAAGGGCGGCCACAAGAAGGACAAGGCAAGAGCCATGGTGGCCGGTGCAAGCGACGTCGACACAAGCTCAAGCGACGCGCATTCAAGCTCAAGCAGTAAGGATGAAGACGCCGGGAGGCGCAAGGGCAAGAAGAATGCAAGCCGAAACCTCGGTGGGTTGGGGGTGTTGCACTTGGAGGCTTTTGTGGCATGGCCCATAGTTCAAGCGAGCAAGAAGAGCGAGAAGGAAGACACCGACTCCGACTCGGAGGATGAGGTAAACCGTGACCCCGACTCTTTGCTTGCCGAGATCACTAGGTTGAATGGCTTGATTGACAATCGTGATAGTGTGTTGAGAGATGCTAATAAAATGAGGAGAGATCTTAGGGCTCAACTTGAGAATGCTTGTGAGAAAGTAGGAGAGTTAGAGTCTACATTGCTTGAATTGAAACTTGAGAATGACTCTTTGAAACTTACTCCTACCATTTCGATGATGTTGAATGTTCCGAATGTAATGCATGGTTGAATGAGATCAAATTGCTTAATGAGAAGAATGCTTCCACTTTGGCTAAACTAGATGCTCTTAGGATTGAGTATGATGAGCTTAAGGCTAGACCCACTTTGCTTGGTGCTTGTAAATCATGTCCTACTATGCATGCTAAGCTTGTTGATGCTCGTTCTACCATTAGCACTTTGGAAGCTTCTTTGAAATCTCCTGTTGTCAATGCATGCACTAGCTGTGATGAAGTTACTTTGCGCAATCTTGAACTTACTTCCCGTTTGGATGTCATCTATGAGGAGAATGATTATTTGAGGAAGGTGTTGGGTTGGTTGTCTAGGCAGGAACCTCAATTGAAAATCATGATTGAGGAGTTCAAGAGAGCGGATGGTCGTGGTTTGGGTTTTGAGAAGTTGGGTGAGAAAGTGGGAGAAAACAAAGTGGAGAGAGTGTGTATGAGAAGTGTGTTGAGTCTAACCCCGAGTTTGAGGTGATCGGAGACATCCAAGTCCCACTTCCAAATGCACCCAAGAACTCTTTCACTCCAAAGCCCAACCACCTTTGCAACAAGCTTGACACAAACCAAGATCCACCCAAATTCTCACCTAAAACAAATGACTTCCGTAAACCGGTGAAGTTTGTGAGTGAGAAGGGTGTGAAACCTAGAGAGAAGCCGAGCCAAAACCAAAACCCATCCCCTTCGGGTGTGAGTATTGTGGCAAGGAGAGGCATCTAGCGAGTTTTGCTACAAGAGGAAGAGGGATGAGAGGCTTGCTAGGGAGCAAACAAACCGGGACGGTATCTCCGGTCTCATGGTATTCCTAAACCTAGAGTGCCACTTCCACGGGGTGTGGGAAGTGTGAGGAGTGTTAGTAGAGTTGGAGCTTAGGGTGGTAGGTTCCCACGAGAGAGGGTGTGCCTTTGGTGAGAGGTTTGGTCGGGCTCTGGTGGTTTTTTTGGACGTCCTACTACTCGTCCTCAATACGGGTCTAGGGGAGATGATCGCAGCTTTGGGTTCCAAAGGAACTACGGACCACGTTTTCCCCCTCGTGGTGCTCGTATTCCTTCCATGGGACATGGGAAGTTTGGTGGTAAGGGAATGATGTTTGCTAACCCCTCTTTTGAGCGAGATGGCTCGACACCGGTTCAACTTTCTTTGTGCTAACCCCGGTGTCGAGTCGTTGGCTCATTCTCGTTCTTGTTTCGAATACGGGCGGGAGGCTTGGAGAACATTTGGTTGATCGACTCCGGATGTTCCCGACACATGACCGGAGACAAGAAGTGGTTCTCCAACCTCACCCCCGGTGAAGGAAAAGATGTACATCACGTTTGGGGACAATGGACGAGGAAGGGTGATTTACGAGGGTGTGGTACATGTGAGTGACAAGGTAACATTGAAGAGGGTTGCTCTTGTGAAGTCTTTGGGTTTCAATTTGCTTTCGGTTTCTCAGTTGCTTCATGAGGGTTTTGAGGTGCGTTTCAAGTCCGGGTGAGTCTCGTTTCTTCGGATTCTCGAGGTGATCTTGTCCGTATGATCATCACCGAGGGTCGATTTTCGGGGCTGATTTCTCTCGTTCTTTGGGTCCGCTCTCATTTGTTTGATGGCCGGTCCTTTTTCGATTTGTGGAAATGGCATAGGAGGTTGGGTCACTTGAGCTTTGATTTGGTTTCCCGCTTGAGTGGTCTTGACCTTGTCCGAGGATTGCCGAGGTTGAAGTTTGAGAAGGATTTGGTTTGTGCTCCGTGTAGGCATGGCAAGATGGTAGCCACTCCCCATCCGCCCACGACCGATGTCATGACCGAGCGTCCGACGTAGCCGTTGCATATGGACCTTGTTGGGCCGGCTCGAGTTCGCTCGGTGGGTGGGAAGTGGTATGTCCTTGTTGTGGTGGATGATTACTCTCGCTATGCTTGGGTGTTTTTCTTGGAAGACAAGAGTGAGACATTTAGTTTTGGTTGAGATCCGATCGTGAGATTGAAAAACGAGAGGCATGGGAATGCCATTCGAGCTATCCGTAGTGATAATGGCTCGCAGTTCAAGAACTCTCGTTTTGATGCCTTTTGTCGTGATTTAGGTCTTGAACATCGGTATTCGACCCCTTATGTGCCCCCTCAAAATGGAGTTGTGGAAAGGAAAAATCGGACTCTTTGTGAGATGGCTAGGACGATGCTCGATGAGCACGGGACTCCTAGGAGGTATTGGGCCGAGGCGGTCAATACGACTGTCATGTCTCCAACAAGATTTTATTGCGAGCTTTCAAGAGGAAGACCTGTTATGAGCTTATGCATGGTCGGGCACCCAAGGTGAGTCATTTCCGAGTCTTTGGCTGCAAGTGCTTTATTCTTAAGAAGGGAAAACTCGACAAGTTTGAGGCTAGGTCTAGTGATGGGATTTTCTTTGGATATGCTAACCATTCTAGAGCCTATAGAGTGCTTAATCTTGAGACTAACAAAATCATGGAGACTTGCGAGGTAACCTTCGACGAGACAATGCCATGTACCTCTCTTGGTTTTGATTGTGCGGTGATGAGGAGATGGCCGAGGATCTCTTTGAAGAGGAGAAGGATGAAGCCGGAGATGATGATGGAGAAAACCATGCGCCCGAAGCGGAGTGTGTACCCACTACTTCCCCTACGACCACTACGGAGGGCGGACCGTCTACTTCATGGACAACGACGGTGCGACAAGAGGACCGAGCGAGAGAAGCTGAAATTGAGGGGGAGGTAGTCTCGAGGCGTGAGGCTCCCGGTGAATTCAAGAAGTGCATCCCCTATCGAAGATCATTGGGGACATCGACAAACGTACCACGCCGTCAAGGTCCGAACTTCCTCTCATTTTGCTCATGTTTCATTTGTTTCGTCCTTTGAGCCCAAAGACATTGGACATGCTTTATCCGATGCAACCGGGTCAATTCTATGCATGAGGAGTTTGAAGAATTTGAGAGGAACCGGGTGTGGGAGTTAGTTGAACCACCTCCAAATTGCCATCCTATAGGAACCAAATGGGTTTGGAAGAACAAAGAGGGTGAGAATGGGATGGTTGTGAGGAACAAGTCCGGACTTGTTGCTCGGGGATATAGTCGAAGGAGGGGATCGACTATGAGGAGACCTTTTCTCCCGTGGCTCTGTCTTGAGGCAATTCGGATCCTTCTAGCCTTTGCCGTGGCTAAAGGGTTCAAGTTGTTTCGGATGGATGTGAAGAGTGCTTTTCGAATGGGGTCATAGAGGAGGAGGTGTATGTGAAGCAACCACCGGGGTTCGAGAGTGAGAAGTATCCACACGGGGTGTACGGGTTGAAAAGGGCTCGTATGGGTTGAAACGGGCGCCCGGGCTTGGTATGGGAGATTGAGAGGTTTTTTGTTGAGCAGAGGGTTCTTGATGGGTACCGTGGATAGGACCTTGTTTCTCCTCAAGCATGGGAATGACTTGTTGGTTGTGCAGATATACGTGGATGATATTGTCTTTGGTGGCTCGTCACATAACCTTGTTGCCAAGTTTGCAGATGAGATGAGCGAGGGAATTCGAGATGAGCATGATGGGCAAGTTGCAGTACTTTCTCGGGTTGCAGATCAAGCAAGTGAAGGACGGAACATTTGTACATCAACCAAGTACACGAAAGACATGCTCGAGGAAGTTCCAGATGCAAGATGTGAAGCCTATGTCGACACCCATGGGGAGTACGGCTACTTTGGATGCGGACGAGGACGGAGAACCAGGTGGACCGAGAGAGAGTACGGAGCATGATCGGCTCCCTCCTCTACCCCGACGGCGATGAGGCCGGACATACGGTTCGGTGTGTGTCCGTGCGCTTGTTTTCAGGCTTCGCCGAGGACATCACATCGACAAGCCGTCAAGAGGATCTTCGGGTACCTACGGTCTTGGCCTTTGGTATTCTTGGCCTTTGGTATTCTTCCGCCTCGACTCTTTCACTTCATGGTTTTTCTGATGCGGATTTTGCTGGTTGTCGAGTCGAGAGGAAGTCTACTTCTGGTTCTTGTCAGTTTCTTGGGTCCTCGTTGGTTTCGTGGTCTTCCCGCAAGCAGTCTAGTGTAGCTCAGTCTACCACCGAGGCGGAGTATGTTGCAGCCGCGAGTTGTTGTTCCCAGCTGTTGTGGATTTCATACACTTTGAGAGACTTTGGTGAGGAGTGCACCCAGATCCCACTTCTTTGTGATAGCACCAGTGCCATAAGCGTAGCTAAAAACCCGTGCTTCATTCCCGTAACCAAACACATAGAAGTGAGGTATCATTTCTTGAGAGACAATGTGGAGAAACGGACCATTGTGTTGAGTCATGTCCCTACCCAAGATCAGCTTGCGAGACATCTTTACAAAGCCTCTCGACCAAGCTACATTTGTGCGCTTGCGGGGGGGACTTGGGGTTTGTTGCCCTTTCTAGTTGATTCTTGGGGGTTCTACTTTTGTATCATATGTATCATACCATGTTTTCCTTTGATGTATATACATGCTTTGCTTGATGTATAAACCATGGTAGGATAGCGATTTTGTTATATATCATGTTGCATTTGTATCATATTGCATTTTAGGATGATGAGCTTCTTCCATATGCCTTATTTGAGTCTCTTTGGCTACTTGTGAGATATTGGTCATGTGTGTGGAGAAATGGCTATGTGAGGCTATGCTCTTGGAATATTTGAGATATATGTGTTGTGAGATAGCCTTTTTGAATCAAATGCTAATCTTGACTAAATTTAATGAAATGTGCTCCACTCATGTGTAGAAGTATATCCATGTCACGTTTTGGTCTAAATGTGCCTTTCATGCTTAGATTGTGCTTGGATGTCTCTTTCTTGCATTTGGGCCAAAGGCCGATATCATTGTGAATGTTTAGCCTATGTTGCATTCATGGAGGAGCATAAGCTTCTTTTTGCCGCAAAGGCACTTCATGTACCCTGAAATGAATTAATCTTCAAAAGAAGTGTGTATGCTTGAAAAATGCTCCATCCACCATGTTTATGCTTAAAATGTCTTATCTTTTACACATGGGTGCAAAACATGTTGCATGATGTTCACCGGTGGAGAAGTCTCCCGAAGTGGACACATGGCTCATGAGCTTTAACATGACATGCTTTATTTTATGGGTGTTTGCAATGATCTTTTGTTAAGAATTTGATATCCTTGTATGATCTCTGGATGATATGCATGTTTTTGGCTAGAATATTACATGGATAGGCCTTTACATTTGAAGTGAACTGGCGCACGGGGGCAATCCCTAGGGGTCCCCTTAAACAATGGGGAAACCTCGCTTAAAACCCGCAACGAAACCCAAATACGTTAAGCCTAACCACGCGGGTGCCTAACCATGCGAGACACGGCCCACGGGGACTCCGGGCGGCCCATCGAGGCGGCCCACGTAAGGATCCCCTCGAAGGGGGCTCCGCCTCGTTCGAGGACGCGCGCTCCCTTCGGGCGGGCATCGCCCCGCTCGAGGGGCGCCACTCCCTTCCGGCGGGCGTCGCCCCGCTCGAGGGGCAGCACTTCCCTCGAGCGGGCTCCGCCTCGCTCGAGGGGTACGCCCCGCCCTCGGCCGGGGTCCGCCACGCTCGAGGGTGCCCCCCACGCGTGCGCCGGCCCCGTACACGGGCATTTAACGCCCCGACGCCGCGGGACGGCGCCATCATGCGCCGGGGCTCGCACCCCGGTGCCGCCGCACCAACTCCCCGGTGGAGGAGTCCATCCCCGCCACCGTGGGAGGGCCGCGTGGCGATGCGGCCGGTGTCGGTCCTCGTGACACCGTGCGCACGCCCCCAAGGTGGCTAACACGCCGAGCCCTCGAAAGGGGGCCGGCGCACCCTCGATGTACTTTCTTGTGACCCTAAAGGGTTAGGTGGAGGCGCTAGGCCGGTGGACCGCCATCCCCGCCACCGGAACGGCATGGCCGCCGTACCCGCGCGTGCGGGCGCACGCCGGGCCCCGTAGCAACGACTCCCGGCCCCGTGAAGCGCGTCGGGAAGGAACGCCGTTCGCCTACCCGTACGCCGTACGATGCCCGCGTCGACACCTCCCTCGAGCCTATTCGGAGGACATCACCGCCATTCGCTGCTCTCCTACCCTCGAACCGCCACTGTTCGGGTACAAGTCAGGCCATGATGACCAGATCGCTGCAAGGATCGCCCGGACGGCCGCCCACTCTACAGCATAGCACGTCGTGCTCCTCCACGTAGCTAGATAGCGCGGCGTGCATGTAACTCGCTTCCCCCTTGATCTATAAAAGGGGGACGAACCCCCCAGCCGCAGGGGAGGATAGAACGCACCCATACGGACTCATCCCGACAAGAGCTCGCTGTGCACTCACTCTCTTATTCTCCCACAACATCTTCAGCCACTCCGTTAGGGACTTGGAAGCCACGCTTCCTCTCCCGCCTCGCTTGTAGCAGCCCCACTACGAGCACCCCGTGCCGAGCAATATAGTGCCGTGAGCACGGACGGCCTCGGGGGGAGGGGGGGCCCCGGGGGGGGGAACCAGGATAAAAACCCTGTGTCACTTGTTGCTTAGCATCGACCATTGAGGGATAGACCTCGGCGCTATCTACTGGTTAGTGTCGGGACCATATTCCGCACCGACACCCCGGGCGCGCGCGCCCGGGGGGTGGGGGGTCGGGGGCCTGCCCACATGTCGTGTTTGGGAGGGCCGCCGAGGGCAGCTAGCCGGCAGGGGGATCCCACCGAGGGAGAGCTTCCGCGCCCTCGGTCCCTAGCGAATGGGACCGAGCCCCACCTAGCAAACCCACGCAAGCGCTTTAATGGACGCATCCCCGGACCGCGCAGCCTACCCTTATCGAACGGGGCATGGGCGTCCACCCGAACCACCCACTAACAGCTCAGCGAGGAAACCGCAATCCGCGACCCGATCGATGGGGGTTGCGGAAACCTAACCCTCCGTCCCGCGGAGGGACGGCGAGGGCGCGTTAAAAACAAGTCGTAGAACTACTACCCGATCGCCTCAAACGGGCCCAGGCTCGGGGGCTCGACGCACGGCTACACCTTCTAGATTGCACCGGCCGCATGGCCCGCGTTCGCGCGTGCGTCACCGAAGGGGCCCCGAAACATCACCGACGGGGTTAGAATATGTACCACGCCCCCTCGACCAAATCTCGCGTGTGAAAACCCCCTTACGGGGAGCACTCACACTCCCCCTACGGGCTTCGCTTCGGGGCCTCTAAGACCCGCCGGGTCACTCCCCGCTGACGCGGCCCCACCGGGAAGCATTCGCAAACCAGGGGGGGGAAGGACGTCCTCCCAATCCCGTAGTGCTCGCGCGGGAGCACGCCGGCGACCCGAACCCGCATGCGCTCGGGGGCTACGTCGGGGACAGCCCTGAGGGTCCCCCAAAACAACTGGGGAAATCCTACTTAAAACCTGCAAAGAGCCAAAGCCAAACACGTCTTGCTTAAGCACGCACACGGGGCACGGCCCACGCCGCGGTGACCCCGGCGGCCCACCAAGGCGGCCCACTCAAAGATCCCCTCGAGCAGGCTCCGCCTCGCTCGAGGGCACACCCCTCCCTCGAGCGGGCTCCTCCCCATTCGAGGGTGTGAGCACCCTCGAGCGGGCTCCGCCTCGCTCGAGGGTCCACGCCTACCTCGAGCGAGCTCCGCCCTCGCTCGTGGGCGCCCCGCACGCACACGCCCGATCCCACACGCGGGTACGGGCATTTAATGCTCTGACAACGGCGGGGCGGCGCCATCATGCGCCTGGGACTCACGCCCCGGCCCTGTTGCACCAACTCCCTAGAAGGGAACCCATCCCCGCCACTGTGGGGGACTGTGCGACGTGGCCGGTGCTAGCCCCGTGACGCCACGCCGCCTACTCCCGTACGGCTAACGCGTCGAGCCCTCGAAGGGGGCCGCGCCGGCCACACCCTCGAAATGCTCTCCCATGACTTTGCGGGGCCGGGTCGTGGATGCTAGGCGGCGGGGCGCCATCCCCGCCACCGCATCCGGGCGGCCGCCCCGCGCGTGCAACCCCACACCGGCACCGTGACAAGGGCTCCGCGCCGGGGAAGCATGCGGGAACGGGACGCCGCCATGCCTGCCGCTGTATCCCGTACGGATCGACGTCAGCAACCCCCTCGAGCCCACCTGGGGACATCACGGCCATCCACTGCACTCCTACCCTCGAAGCTACCACTGTTCGGGTACAAGACACGCCATGATGGCCAGATCGTGGCAAGGACCGTCAAGGCGGCCGCCTACTCTACGACACGGCGCACCATACTTCCCCATGTAGCTGAATAGTGTGGCATGCATGTAATTCGCCCTCTCCTTGGTCTATAAAAGGAAGGTGAACTCCCCCGCCGCAAGGGACAACACAAGGCACAACGACAGGCAGCATACGACACACCACACGCGCATTCCTCAATTCTCCCACAACATCTTCAGCCACTTCACCAGGGACTTGGAGGCCACGCCTCCTCTCCCGCCTTGCTTGTAGCTGCCCCACTACAGGCACCCCGGTGCTGAGCAATATAGTGCCCTGAGCACACCACTGCTGGACGTACGGCCCCCGGCCGGAACCAGGATAAACCTTGTGTCACTGATTGCTTAGCATCGACCATTGAGGGATAGACCTTGGCGCTTATTACTGGTTAGTGTCGGGACCACATTCCGCACCGACAGTTGGCGCCCACCGTGGGGCACGCGAGCGCCTAAGGTCAATCCACCGTCAACTCCCTCCATGGTGATTCGCACCGAGTACCGCGTACGCGCTACTCCATGGGCAGCTCGGACCCCCCTCCCCCACCGGTTTGAAATCCGGTTCGGGAGCCCGAACCTTTGGGCCACGGGGAACGACTACCTCGATGCGCCTCACCAACCGTGAGGAGCTCCGTGCGCGGCGCCAAGCCGGGTTCAACCCGGCCGCCGCTACACGCGTCGCCACGACGCAAACACCCACCGGCACGGATGCCGCGGGCCCATCGGCGTCACGGCGTCGCCGCCGCTCCGGCCGCCGTTCACGCCGGCTCGGACGGAGCGGCGGCAAGCCGAAAGCGCGCCGCCTCCCAACGCGGTGCACGCCCGCCACCACGGCCGCCACCCCGGCGAGGGAGCGCGCGGGTCCTCGGCCGCGCTTCCCCTCGGTCCGCGCGGCGCTACGACGGCCTACAACACCAACGTCAACACTACGATGCACGGGTTCCCCCGGCCGTCATGTCTTCGTCGCCAGGGACCCTAGCGCCTCCGCCGGCGACGAGTCGTCCCTAGGCTCCCTCGACGCGTTGCCACCCGCCAACCTACACGGGTACGCGGAATGGGACTTCTCCGGCGTGCCGGACCCGCAATGTTCATGCGTTTTCTCGACACCACCGACTAGCGGTTCGGTTGTTCCGACGACTCCAAAGCACGGGAGCTACGACCCCCGCGCGGGAATGCCGCGTCGTCATCACCAATGACCCGGCAAACGCCACCGCGCGGCGGGCGCCGGCGACGAGGAAGTTACACCCGCCCTGGGGATCGCTCCGCGCCGGCGGCAGGGACCGAGCACCGCGAGGGCCGACATCGACGCGCGGCTAGCCCAAGCCCGCGAACTCGAGGCCGGGGCCGGCGGAGGAATATCGGACGGCGGGCCGCTCCGCGCCTCTTGGGGCGGGGAAGCCTCGCGCGCGGCGAACACGCGCGGGAGCTGGGCATACAGGCCCGCGACCGCATCAACACCGACTTCAACGTCGACAACCCGGACACGCCCCCGCGAGTGAGCCAGAAGCTTATTGTCGCCGCAACGCTGCTACGGGCCATGCCCGCCCCCTCGACGCCCGAGGCGCGAAACCCGCACCGTCGGGGTGCGAGCGCTCATCGAGCAAGCGGCCGTCCAACAAAGCCGAGAGTTCGGGCGTCCCGTATCCGCCAGCAGGGGGACGCACCCGGGCGATGGGGGTGCGCAGGGGCCGAGCGCTCGGTGCACGCGGGCGGAGCGGCGGAGCGACCCGCCAACCCGGGACGCACACCGGCGAAAGAACGGCTCCTCAACACACGCGGGGCGCGGGACGGCGACGCCCGCAACGTCATCAATGCCTCGGCGGACGAGCAAGGTGGATGCGCGAGCGGTGGCAGGCTACCACCCTCGGCGGGGTGGACGCTACGACAGCGATGAAGACCGCTCCCCGACGCCGGAACCCCCGGGGACCCGTGTGTTCGGCGGGAGATCCGCGCGGCGGCCTTACCCCGCCGCTTCCGCCAACCCACGACCATCGTCAAGTACAACGGGGAAACGGACCCCCCGCGTGTGGCTTAACGACTACCGCCTAGCATGCCGCGCGGGCGGGGCCACCGCCGACGAGGTCATCATCCGCAACCTCCCCCCCGCACCTCGGCGATTCGACCCGTACGTGGCTCGAACATCCGCCGCCGCCGCATCCATAACCGGGACGACTTGGTCCGCACTTTCGTGGGCAACTTCCAGGGCACGTACGTGCGCCCCGGGAACTCCCCGGGACCCGCGCTCCCGCACCCGAAGCCCGCGAGTCACTCCGGGACTTCATACGGCGCTTCTCCAAGCGCTGCACGGAGCTCCCAAGCGTGGCGCAATCCGAGATTGTGCATTCCTTCCTCTTGGGCACCACGTGCCGGGATCTCGTGCGCGAGTTGGGGCGCAGCCCGCCAGCGGACTCGAACGAGCTGTTCGACATCGCCACCAGCTTCGCCTCAGGTGGAGAAGCCGTGGGGGCGATCTTTGACGGCAAGAAGGGCAAGCGCTCGGACGACGCGCCCGTGGGAGGGCAAAGAAGTCCAGGGAGCCCCACCGAAAGACAAGCGAGGGCAAGAAAGGGAAGAAGCCGCGCCACGAGGCGCGCGAGCAGGGACGCGACGCCGATGATGCCGAGGCCCTTGCCGTTGACCCGGCTCGACGGGGCCCTCGACCGGCCACTCGAGGTCCGGGGGTGTTCGATGACATGCCGAAAAATCCATGTCCATACCACAAGACCCCGTGAACCACACCCTCGAGCAATGCGATATGCTCAAGAAGTTCTACGACCGCGCCACCGCAAAGGACGGGAAGCCAAGAAGGACGGAGGAGATGGCGACGCCGGCGGCTTCCCCGTCGTAGAGAACGTGTTTCTCATCTTCGGGGGACCGACCATCGACATGTCGAGCCGCCGCCGCAAGCGGGAGCGCACGAGGTCCTCGCCGCGGAGAAGGCGCCTCCCTCCTTCCTCGACCGGTCGGAGGATGCCATCATCTTCACCGTGAAGACCACCCGAACCGCATCCCTAACCCGGCCAGCACCCACCGGTGGTCGACCCGGCCATTGGGAACGCGCGGTTCTCAAAGGTCCCGATGGACAGAGGCGGGCAGCCTCAACATCCTCTACGCGCACACCGCCGCGCCCGCCGGGGATCGGGTTGGACACCGCGGCCCAAGCACGACGCCGTTCCATGGCGTCGCGCCGGGCAAGCGCATCCGGCCCCTCGCATCGATCCGCCCGTTTGGTTCGGCACTCCGAGCAATTTCCGCAAGGAAATGCTCACCTTCGAGGTGGTGGGGTTCCGGGGCGCCTATCACGCCATACTTGGGCGGCCCTGCTACGCCAAGTTCATGGCCGTCCCCAACTACACCTACCTCAAAATGAAGATGCTTCGGGACCAAACGGTGTCATCACCGTGGGCTCGTCCATCGAGCACGCGTTCGACTGCGACGTCGAATGCGTGGAGCACGCGAAGCACCGCACCGGACGAAGCGCCGATGACCACCTTGGAGAAGATGGTCAACGAAGACCTCGACTCCACCGCCAAGCACGCCGGCAATTTCGAGGCCACGGAGCGGACCAAGGAGGTGCCCCTTGACCCCCGCTCGCCCCCGAGGGCAAGGCATTGAGGGTCGCCTCCACCCTCGACCCGAAATAGGAAGTGGTGCTCGTCGACTTCCTCCGCGCCAACGCCGACATCTTCGCGTGGAGCCCCTCGTATATGCCGTGCATCCCGAGGGAGGTCGCCGAGCACTCCCTTGACATCCCGCCTCATTCCCGCGTCGTGCGGCAACGGCCTCCGCCGCTTCGACGAGGAGCGGCGGCGGCGATCGGAGCGGAGCCGCGAAAGCTTCTTGAGGCCGGTTCATCAAGGAAGTGTTCCACCCTACGTGGCTAGCCAAATCCTGTACTAGTAAAGAAAAAGAACGGGAAATGGCGGATGTGTATAGACTACACCAGTCTTAATAAAGCATGTCCTAAAGTTCCTTTTCCTTTGCCACGTATCGGTCAAATTGTTGATTCAACAGGCCGGTGTAAGCTACTTTGCTTCCTTGATGCCTACTCCGGGTACCACCAAATCAAGATGAAGGAGTCCGACCAGCTCGCGACTTCATTCATCACGCCGTTCGGGATGTTTTGCTACGTCACGATGCCATTCGGCCTCCGGAACGCGGGTGCAACGTACCAACGTCGCATGCAGCACGTTTTCGGAGACCACATCGGCGAACGGTCGAGGCGTACGTAGGCGACATCGTCATAAAAACCGGAGAAGGCGACGACCCGGTTGGCGACCTCAACATCGCGTTCGGCCGCCTACGGACCAACGGGGTAAAATTGACCCCCCGAAAAATGTGTCTTTGGTGTGCCGCGGGGCATGCTCCTAGGATACATAGTCTCCCGGCCGAGGCATCGAGGCCAACCCCAAGAAGGTTGCGGCCCTCGAGCGAATGGGTCCGATTCGGGACCTCAAAGGGGTACAAAAGGTGCTGGGGTTCCTTGCCGCCTTGAGCCGCTTCATCTCGCGGCTCGGCGAAAAGGCTTGCCCCTCTACCGCCTCCTCAAAAAGCACGAGCGCTTCTCCTGGACCGCCGAGACCCAGGATGCGCTCGACAAGCTGAAGGCGTCCTTGACTCGCGCCCCAATCCTCACACCACCGCAGGACGGCGAACCTCTGCAACTCTACGTGGCCGCGACCACCCGGGTGGTCGCCGCCGTAATCGTGGTAGAGCGCACGGAGGAAGGGCACGCCCCGCCGGGCCCGCCGGCCGTGTACTACATCGGCAAAGTCCCGTCCGACACCAAGACACGCTACCCTCAAGTCCGAAGCCGCCGTACGCGGTGGTCCTTGTGCGGCGCAAGCTTCACCATTACTTCGAGGCCCACCCCGTCACGGCGTGGTCTCCTCCTTCCCGCCGGGGGGAGATCATCCGCAATCCGGATGCGGCGGGAGATCGCCAAGTGGTCCGTGGAGCCGATGGGCGAGACACTCGCCTACGCCCCGCGCAAGGCCATCAAGTCCCGCATCCTAGCGGATTTCGTTGCCGTGTGGACGGACACGCAACCGCCACCGCCGCGCATCCGAGGCAGAGGCCGGGACCTCGTATTTCGACGGCTCGATGATGAAGACCGGAGCGGGGGCAGGCCTGCTCTTCGTGTCACCCCTCGGGGAGCACATGCGGTACGCAGTACGTCTCCACTTCCCCGCGTCAAACAACATGGCTGAGTACGAGGCCCTCCTTTGAGGCCTCAAGATCGCCATCGAGATAGGCGTCAAGCGCCTCGACGTGCGGGGAGACTCGCAGCTCGTGATTGACCAAGTCAATACCCCATCCTCTGAATGGCCATGGCTTGATGATAGGATTCAGAGCTGACGCTGGGACCCTTTGAATATTTCCAAACCTTTGACAATCTTGACAACTCTTGTAATACTCAAAGCAATCTTCCAACACCGTCAGCCAAAAACATCCAGTGTGTCTGATAACCCATTTCATTCGATAAGCCGATTGATGCACTCCACATAACCCATCGTGCACTTCACTCATCATTTTCTTTGCTTCTTCTGGACCCAGACATTGCAGCAATACCCCATCTAATGATTTGTAAAACAAACACCCATCCAGAAGAACAAATTTTATAGTCTTATACCTGAGCTTCCTAGAAACCTTTCGAGATGGATTCTCTAGATAATCAACAATCTCTTTTCTCCAATCATCCTCTGCCAGATCACCCCCGAAAGCACACACCTCCATGGCAAACGCTTCTTGGTTTTCTCTATAACATGAAGCACTTTGAGCCAACCTGTTTGCCTCTTCATTGTGTTCTCTAGGAATATGTTGTAGAATTATTAACTGAAAACTCTTCAATATTTCCCTGCACTCTTCGTAGTAATTCCTCAGGATATCATTTCTACACTCATATTGGCCATTCAATTGCTTTATAACTAACTCTGAATCTCCATAAATTTCAACTGAAACAGCCTTGGCTTCTTTTAAATATTGAAGCCCTCTAAGCAACACCTCATATTCAGCTTGATTATTAGTGACAGTAGGTTGAATAGGAATAGCAAACTCAAACATCTCACCTCTGGGTGAAATCAATAAAATTCCTACTCCACCACCTTTACCACATGAAGACCCATCAAAGAATAAAGCCCAAGGAGTAATTTCAAGCAAATCAATCGGTGGATCACGATGCTCAATAATGAAATCAGCAATAATCTGACCTTTAATAGCTTTTGCCGATTCAAATTTCAGCTCAAACTCAGATAAAGCCAAAATCCATTTGCCAATCCTTCCATTCAAAATTGGCATAGATAACATGTGTTTAATTACATCAAACTTTGAATATACAACGCATTCGGCATTCAACAAGTAGTGCTGAAACTTTGTACGCGAGTAATAAACACACAAGCACAGTTTCTCTGCAGCCGAATACCTGGTCTCAGGATCATGTAATTTTCGGCTAAGGTACGCTACAACCCGCTCCTTTCCTTCAAACTCTTGTATAAGGGCCGATCCAATGGTTTGGGTATCGGCCGCCATGTACAACTTGAAAGGCTTGTTCAACTGTGGAGGTACCAACACTGGTGGTTCCTTCATGTACCGCTTGATTTCATCAAAAGCCTTTTGTTGTTCGTCACCCCATACAAATTTTTGATCTTTCTTGATCCTCAGCAGCAGAGAAAAAGGCAAAACCTTTTGGGACAAATTTGAAATGAATCTTCTCACAAAATTGATCTTGCCAAGTGATTGCAACTCCTTGAGGTTGGTTGGAGGAACAACTTCATCGATAGCTTTCATGCTTTTCTTGCCAACTTCAATCCCTCCTTCATGCACCAAAAACCCCAAGAATTCTCCAGCTGAAACTCCAAAGGTACACTTGTTTGGATTCATCTTCAACCCATGCTTTTGGGTGCACTCCAGAGTTCTTTTCACATCCTTCAAGTGTGAGTCATGATTCACAGACTTGATCACGACATCGTCAATGTAAATCTCAACAATTTTGCCGATCAACTCATGAAAGATATAATTCATGGCTCGTTGATAAGTTGCACCGGCATTTTTCAACCCAAATGTCATGACAATCCACTCAAACAGGCCTATATGATCAGGACATCTGAAGGCTGTCTTCGATATGTCTTCTATTGCCATAAATATTTGGTTGTACCCCGCATTACCATCCATAAAATTGATAACTTTATGTCCAAAGCGAAGCATCAACCAATAGATCAAGAACGTGCATTGGGTATCCATCCATGGGAGTAGCGCCCGTTCAAATCTCTAAAGTCTATGCAAACCCTCATCTTCCCATTTTTCTTGTAGACAGGGACGATGTTAGATATCCACTCCGCATACCTGCATGGCCGAATGAAGTTTGCATCAAGCAATCTTTCAATTTCCTTCTTCACGTCGGCCAATCTTCATCCTTGTAGATTTTCCGGGGAGGTTGCTTATAAGGTTTAAAACCAGGCTTAATTGGCAATCGATGCTCGACAATGGAACGATCCAAACCAGGCATCTCCGAATAATCCCAAGCGAAGCAATCTTTATATTCCTTTAAAAGCTTGATTAATCCTTCCCTGAAACTTGACTCTAAGTTAGCACTGATAAATATCGGCCTTGGCTTGTCACCATCTCCAATGTCAATTTCTTCTAATTTGTCAGCCGATATGAATCCACGCCCTAACTTCCCATCAGTTCCATCAACTGGATTATCCATTAAAAATTGCTATAAGAGCCGACTGCTTGAATCGCTTGCGTTGATCACTCGGCGGATCGGTTCAACAGGACCTTCACCCTAGTTCTTTCCTGAGAAGCAATCGATGCCTTGATACTCCAAGAAAGCTGGTTCGACATTGGCCACGCTCACTGAATCATCCGCTTGGACTACTTCAATATCGTCATCTACCCATTGAACAAACTGTTGATGCATGCTAGATGGGATACAACAGTTTGCATGAATCCAATCCCGCTCCAAGCAGCAAGCTGTAAGCTCCTTTGCCTTCAATGACAAAGAAGGTCGTGAGCAAAGTCTTGGACCCGATCATTAAATCCACGTGCACACAGCCCTTTGTATCTGAAGGATTTCCAGCAAAATCATTCAGAATTATGCTCGTTGGCGTTAAATCTCCAGGGCCTATGCCAAGCTTCCTGAACGTGGTGTATGGCATCACGTTGACCGCAGCTCCACCATCAACAAACATCTTGGTCAATGGCTTGCCATTGACGTATCCTTTCAAGTACAACGGCCTCATGTGTCGATTCTTGGCCAGTTTGTCGAAAGTTGCCTACTTAGCCAACACCAGCTACGCCATTAACCCCCCAAGTTGCTCATCCTCATTGATATCTGGAGATGTTTCTTCCTGCACAACTTGGTTAGCGGGAGCCATGAACTCATTCGGCAAAAAGTACACCATACATGCTGGAGCCGAACGACCAGATCCATCAGGCCTATCTTTTGGGCGCCACACCTGTTTTCTCTTGATTCGCGCCTGCTTCAACTCTTGGTTCCTCAAGCGCTGAACCCTTCGCTTTTGGCTTCTCCTCAAGCCAGGCGGGCACCACTGTCCTTCTTGCCAGATGTACTCGCGTTCCTGTTCTTCTTGATCAACCCACTTTTGATCAGCATGTCTTTCCTTGGGTGATCATTAGCTTCATTTATTTTTACGCGCCGACCGTCATTGGGATATATCCTTCCAATTCTCTCATGGACGGATCGGTGATTGACAGTTTCCTGCCTATATTCAGTGTACTTATCACTGCATTCAGGGCAATTCTTCAATGTGGGGAGCTTCAAACTCTCGTTCCAGCAATGCCTGAAGAATGTGCAACCCCAATGTGCACGTTCCTGCTCTCGTGCATGCTCTTCCAGCTCTCTTTTGTGTGCTTCTTCTTCAAACCTCCGCTTCTCCTCTTCGTATTTTTGCTTTTGATAGCATTCCTTTTCCTGCTGATGCTGCCACTTGTTAAGGAGAATGGGCGTGGTTACCCTAGGCTTGGTCCTGGAAGATTCCCCAACTTCAATCTGGCTTTTCAGGATGCGAGGAGCCTCTTTGTGGACTTGCTCCACTGTTACTTGTCGTGTAGGATCAACGGATCCATCCTGTTTTGCTCTAGTCGAAGCCAACCATGTTTTGAGGGAAAGGGTGGCCATCCAGCTTCATCTTGTTGTCAAATTTCAGGTGACCCTCCTGGATAGCCTTTTGGATCCTCATCCTGAAAACCCTGCAATCGTTAATGGAGTGAGAGTTTCTGTCATGAAAACCACAGTAACGTTTCTCTTTAACTCCATCGGACCGAAGCATAGAATGCCCTTCAGGCAACTTGATTCGGCCTTCCTTCACCAGGAACTCAAAGAGCTTGTCAGCCTTGGTCACGTCAAAGTCATACGTGCCCTTGGCTTGCTTTATCCATCTTTGATTTACAGTTAATGGCTCTTTGCCCCACATGATCTCAGCTGCTGCCACTTCCTCATCATCATCAAAATCTTCTACCTGGTCAGCTCTCTCGAGGAATTGATTATAGATACCAGCTATATCGTTGTGCTTGGCAAATCTGGAGTCTTTCGTGAACCCGTAAGCTTGATTGCTCATCAATGACAACCTCTGGGACAGCTGACCAAGATTGTCAAACTCCATGCCAAACAACTTCTCCCGAATAGCTGGTAACATTCCTGCAACAGCCATGTCAGCCAATTGATCATCTGGCAAATTCAAAGAGAAGCACATGCCCTTGACTTCTCTGAACCTTTTGAGAAACTCTAAGGGTGTTTCATTGTGCCTTTGTCTCAAGGTAGCCAGATCAATTAGTATCTTCTCAGTGCTACCACTGAAGTAATGGGCATGGAACTTTTGTTCCAAATCTTTCCACGTGCCGATTGATTGAGGAGGCAAAGAAGAAAACCATGTGAAGGCCGGGCCTGTCAATGACGAAGAGAAGTATCTGACCCTGAACGCCTCATCAGCTGATGCTTCCCCAAGCTGCATCAATTAACGGGCAATGTGCTCCATAGTACTCGTATCATCTTGCCCAGAGAATTTTGTGAACTCTGTAGGAGGTTTCACCCTTGGTGGCAAGATCACCTTGTGATACCACTCTGGAAAAGGCGGCGTATAAGCTGGTCCCTGCATCTTAGGTTTAAGGCCGAATTGATATTGCAGTACATCGGCCATTTTCTGCGCCAAGATACCATCATTAGCATCTTGCCCTCCTGCAGCTGTACCATATCCAGGGTTTGGGAAAGCATCAATGGAGCCATAGTCCATGACTTCCGAATATCCTCCACCATACATATTCCTCTGCAACCTTTTGTTGGTTGGGGCTATCTTGTAAGCAGAGTTAGGCAGCAGTTCAGATGAACCGAACGCCAGATCTCCATATTTAGGTCCATTTACCTGATACGGGTTCGGTTGTTGAACTGGGCGACCTCCATTGCTTTGTAGAGGTGGCTAAACCGGTTGACTGCCCATGCTCTGAGGAGGTGGTTGGATTGGTTGACTTCCCATGCTCTGCGGAGGCGGTTGAGCGCTTGCACTTCGAGCTGGTTGGGCAGTACTGGTCTCTCCAACCTCCGCAGAAGATGCCTGTGGAGATACTCGACTAAGCATCCTCTCCATGCCTGGGCCAAAAACTCCAACCATCATCTGCTTGAACATGTTCAGGAAAGCAAGTGTCGGTGCGGAATATGGTCCCGACACTAACCAGTAGATAACGCCTAAGTCTATCCCTCAATGGTCGATGCCAAGCAACAAATGACACAAGGTTTATCCTGGTTCCGGCCGAGGGGGCCGTACGTCCAGCAGTGGTGTGCTCGTGGCACTATATTGCTCGGCACCGGGGTGCTTGTAGTGGGGCAAGTACAAGCAAGGTGGGAGAAGAAGCGTGGCTTCCAAGTCCCTGGTGAGTGGCTGGAGATGTTATGGGAGAGTAAGAGAGTGAGTGCACAATGCGTTGTGTTCCTCCGGATTCGTCCGAACTCGTCCTCCTCTACCTCCCCCCGCGGCTGGGGGCTCGCCTCCCCTTTTATAGGCCAAGGGGGCGGCGAGTTACATGCACGCCGCGCTGCCTAGCTACGTGAGGGAGCACGTCGCGCTATGGTGTAGAGTGGGCGGCCGTCCGGTCGATCTTCGCTGCGATCCGGCCATGATGGCCTACCTTGTACCCGAACGCGTGGCGGTTCGAGGGTAGGAGGCGGCGGATGGCGATGGCGCCCCCCCGATAGGCTTCGAGGGAGATGTCGATGATGGCCGGTACGGGGTACGGGAGCGGGCGAACGGCGTTCCTTCCCAATGAGCTCGCGGTGGTGGAGTGGTTGCTTTGCGGTGTTCGGGCGTGCGCTCGCGGAGTCGGGGGCGTGCGCCCGCGCGCGTGGGTACGGCGGCCGCGTCGTTACGGTGGCCGGGATGGCCGCCCACCGGCCTAGCGCCCTTCACCTAACTGCGGGGTCACGGGGAAAGTGGGATCGAGGGTGCGCCGGCCCCCTTTCGAGGGTCGGGCGCGTTAGTCGTACGGTAGCGTGCGCGCGGTGTTATGGGACCGACACCGGCCGTACCGCACGGTCCACCCCACGGTGGCGGGGATGGGCTCCTCCCCGGGGAGTTGGTGCGGCGGCACGGGGCGTGAGCCCGGGCGCATGATGGCGCCGTCCCGCGGCGTCGGGCGTTAAATGCCCAAGTACGGGGCCGGCGCACGCGTGCGGGGGCGCCCGTGAGCGTGGCGGGCCCCGGCCGAGGGTGGAGCGAACCCTCGAGCGAGGCGAGGCCCCGCTCGAGGGGGAGCGGGCCCTCGAGCGGGGCGGGACCGCTCGAGGGAAGGGTCGCCCCTCGAACGGGGCGGAACCTGTTCGAGGAGGGGGTTGCCCCTCGAGCGGGCGGAGCCCGTTCGAGGAGGAGGTGTACCCTCGGGCGAGGCGGAGCCCCGCTCGAGGGGTCTTGTGGTCGGGCTATCTTGGCGGGGCCTCCGAAGTCTGCTTGCATGGGCCACGTCCTGCATGGTTAGTTCCCTGCATGGTTAGGCCTAGTTCATTTGATGCAGGAATTTAAGTGAGGGTTCCCCCATCGTTTGAGGGGACCCCTAGGGCGGTCCCCGACAGTAGCCCCCGAGCATCTGCGGGTTTGCCATTGAGGCTCCCGCAGATGCTGGAACCTACTGATAGGACGTTCTTCCCTCCTTGTTTGCGAACGCTTTCCGTGGGGCCGCGCTAGCGGACCCGCGGGTCTAGCCCCGAAGCCTCGCGGCAGAGTGTGGGCTCTCCCGCGGGGGTTAACCGCGAGCAATTCGGTCGAAAGGCGTGGCACATATGCCAACCGGCATCGGCGGTGTTTCAGGCGGCATCGGGGGTGCACGCTCCCCGTCACCGTTGTCTCGGGCGGGTGCAATTCCAAGGAGGTGTAGCCGTGCGTCAAGCCCCCGAGCCTTGGCCCGTTCGAGGCGATCGGGTCGAGCCCGACGACTTGTTTTTTATCGCGCCCTCGCCGTCCCTCCGCGGGTCGGGGAGGTGAGGTTTCCACGACTCCCATCGAGCGGGTCGCGAATCGCGGATTCCTCTTCGAGCGCTAGCGGGTAGTTCAAGTGGACGTCCATGCCCCGTTCGATAAGGGTAGGCCGCGCGGTCCGGAGACACGTCCATGGAAGCGCTTGCGTGGGTTTGCTAGGTGGGGCTCGGTCCCGTTCGCTAGGGACCGAGGGCGCGGAAGCTCTCCCTCGGTGGGATCCCCCGGCTAGGCGCCCTCGCCGGCTCTCGAACACGACATGTGGGGCACCCTCGGCCGACGGGCTCGAGGTACGGCTCGAATGCGCGTGCCCTCGTCGTCCCTAACTGCGAGATGCGGGGGCGCCGTTCGAACCCGTCGAGGGTCGGGCTTCGAACCCCCGATCGGTAAGGCCGTGCGGGGGCCGTGCATGGGCAGCCCCGTCTTTTCACGTTTGCGGCCGTCGAGGGGGTACGGGCGTACCGGTCCTCGAGGTGCTTGTTGGCGGCGTGGCGCGGTACGAGTGCTTTCGGTGTCGCTCTATTTCAAGCGTGACCCGGGCGATCCTCTTACGCGCGTGCCTCGCTTTAGGGGGTTGACGTCGTCTCGAGTTGGGGGGTCATGCCGCTCGAGGGTCCCACGTGGCATGGGTGCCCGCGGTGGCCTCGCTCTACATCGAGCAGGTCCCGGCGACCTTCTCACGCCGATATCCCGTCGAGGGTCGCCCTGTTTCGAGTTGGGGGTCATGCCGCTCGAGGGTCCCACGTGGCATGGGTGCCCGCGGTGGCTCGCTCTACGTCGAGCGAGTCCCGGCGACCTTCTCACGCCGATATCCCATCGAGGGTCACCTTTGTCTCGAGCCGAGGATTCGCCTCGCTCGAGGGCTCTCCTTGCTTGGCAAGGGGCCCGGCATTTAATTGCCTTGCGGTCGTGGCCGCAGGTTTGCGAGCCGCCGGCGCGCTTTTTAGGCGGCTGCGCGCGCGCGCGCGCGCGTAGTGGGCGGCGGCCGCCGGCGGATGTGACGGTTTCACCTCGGTTGCTGCCGGTCTTGCCGTAATGATGACCCGCCCGCAAGTGTTAGAGCCGCCGCGGTCGTGGTGGGGCCCGCTTGCCGACGCGACGGAAAGATTCCTGCAGGTTAAATGCGGCGGGGCGTCCGCTCCGGGAGAACTCGCCCGTTGCCTATAAAGCGCGGGAAGGAGTAGGCGGCGGTTTTTTACCTTGGCTCCTCACCGTTTTAGTCCTCCGCCTCTTCGCCTTCGTCTCACCCTTGCCGTCGCGCGGGCTCGCTTGCTTAGAGCTTTCTCCTCGTTTCCTCGTCCTCCACCTTCGTACTCGTTCGTCCTCCCTCATGGCGCCGCCTCGGCCCTCCGATCGGGTCCCGGAGCCGTACGCCCGGGGAGAAGTCGACCGTGACCCGGCTCGCCCGGGCGAACCGGTCGCCGCCGGCCGGCTCTCGGCCAACGAAGAAGGGCGCCGGCGGAGTGGATCGTGCCGCCGGCGTCGCACCACGAGCCCAATCCGCCGGAGGGTTACGTGGTGAGCTTTCTCCGCTACCACGAGCGCGGCTTCAACGCGCCGGCGAGCACGTTCATGCGGGCGTTGTGCTACCACTACGGGGTGGAGCCGCACAACTTCGCCCCCAACGCTATCTCGCGGGCGGCCACATTCGTGGGCGTCGCGAAGGGTACCCGGGGATCCCGCCAATTGGGAGCTGCGGGTACACCTCTTCCGCGGGGAGCCGATCACGCAGCCCACGTCGGAAGCCGAGGGACCCGCCGCGCGGTGCGCGCCGGCGGGATGTCGCTGCCCCGCGAGGGCAGCTCAAGAACTTCTACATCCCCCCGCACCATGACGACGAACAACGCCGGCCGGGAGCGGGGATGGTTTTATCCGCGCAACGCCGAGCCCGGCCTCCCTCCCTACACGGGCGGGTGTTCAAGGAGAGGCCGGACCGCCGGGGCTACGGGTTGCCTACGGCCAACCACGGGCGCGCCAAGAGTCCGTCCTCGCCGCCCCGCAAGCCGGCCGGCGAGGGGAAGGGCTCAACGCGATGGGCGTCCTCGCCTTCCTTCATCACCGGCGAATCGTGCCGTTGATGGAGAGGCCGCTCCGCATCTTCGAGATGACGGAGGCGGCCAATCCCGTCGACCGGCGAGGTCGCGGATGCTCCCGACGCCGCCGGAGCGGCCGTACGCGCTCACCCGGCGCGGAGCGCCGTCGACACCCGGACGCCGGCGCTCGCGGGTCGGACCCCGTGGGATATCGAGATGCTTCCCACCGGCCCGTTGGTGAGTGTGGTTTTCTACTCTGTTTTGGTCCTCGTTCTCGTTTATGTTTCTTGACGCGCCATTGTCACTCTTGCGCGCGGTTGGTGCGATTCGGTATCGCCAAGTCCGTTCCACCCACCCCCCGACTCCCGTGCGCTCGGCCGGGCGGCGCGCGGAGGGAGCACGCAAGGCGGCGCCAGGCGCGTCGCGACGCACGGTCCGCCGAGTACCGGCGGCGGGAGGAGCTGGGGCTCTCCTCCCCCGACATCGAGGAGCCCTCGTCCTCGGATCAGGACGAAGAGGAAGAGTCTGAGGGGGAGGGCCCCTCAGACAGGTGGCAGCCCGCGCCCCGTCGCCGGATCTCGCGCCGGCGTCGGGGGCGGCTTCGTCCGGGGCGGGCGCGTCGGCGTCCGCCGCCGGGCGCTCATCGTCGGGGGCGGCACGCGCCGCGGAGGTGCCGGCGCGCGCGCGCGGAGGCGCGCGCGGGCGGACGTGCTCGCGCGCGCGTCGAGCGTGCCCGCATGCGGCGGGGAGTGCGTCCGCGCGAGCGCGTCGTCGTCGAGGGGCGCGTCGGAAGGCGTGCCCGCGCGCGGGACAAGCGTGCCCCCGCGCACCGTGGCGCCGTCGGGGGGGGGGGTGCGGCGTCGGGTGCGCCCGCGCACGGGGCGGGCGTGCCCGCGCGTGCGGCGGCGCCATCGGGGAGGCGCTGCGTCGGGCGCGACCGCCTACGCCGGCCCCGTCCGAGGCCTCGAGGAAAAGGAAGCGGGCCTTTTCCTCCGCGAGGTACGTAGCCTTGCCTTCCTCCGTGTGGCTTTGGTGTGCGGGTGGTTAGATGTTCTAACTCTCCGTTCGTGATTGCGCGGGCGGTGCCGACCGTTCCTCCTCTTGCACCGAGCCAAGGTGCCGAGGACGGACGCGCCGATCCCCACCCGGCGGCGCTCGTCGAGGGGGTCGCGCCGGGGAACGAGCGCGGCGGCGGGCACGAGCTCGCAAGGCCCGGCCGAGGCCTCGGGGGCCGGCCGGCGGATCAACCCGCCGCGGCGCGGCCCGGAGGTTGCCGGGGGCGGCCGGCGCCGGTCGCCACGGAGGCGCGAGCCGCGGCGGTGGCTACGGTGGAGGTGCCGCCCGCGGTGGCGGCCACTACGGAGGAGGCGGAGCGGGCGCAGCCTGCGGGAGCGCCCGCGGATGTGGCGGCGCGGACGGTGGTGGCGGCCACGGCGCCACGACGGGCGCCCGTGGTCGCGGAGGCGCGGGTGGAGGCGCCGGCGGAGGCGGCGCGAGGTGGCTCCGCCCGCCGGCGGTCCCCGAGCGGAGGTGGTGGAGCTCTCGGATGACTCCCCGCCGCCCGGGTGGAACCGGTGGGCCGCCCGGCCCGCGAACTCCCCCGAGCCCCGGAGGGGGCCCTCGTGAAGCGCACGAGGGTCGCATGACGGCGGGGGGCCGAGGGCACGATGCCGAGGCCTCGTCCTCCCGCGCCGGCCGCCTCGCCCGGGGGGGGGGCCGTGGAGGATCCCCCCGGCGTTTGCCGACGCTCGGGGGGAGCGAGAGCTGCGGGGCGAGCTCTGGGCCATGGCGCCACGCTCAACCGCGCGTTGAACGAAGCGCCGCGGGTCCACGGCGGCCCGGCCCGGACCGTCTTCCGGGTGAGCCACGGTTGCTCGTTTCCCTTCCTTTTTTCGTTTTCGCGTGCCGCACTCAAACTTTGGCGCTTACGGGATTCGATGTGTGTTATGCCGGGGAGCTCGAGCGCCGCGCTCGCGAAAAGTATAGCGCGTTCGACCAGGTGAACGCCGAGGCCCGCCGGCTCCGGGGAGCGATGCAGCGCTTACGACGCGCTTGCAGATGCCCTCAGGACGCCGGACAGCTGGCTGGTGTACCGGGCGATGGCGTGGTGCGACGTGCTTCCCGAGAGCTCGGGCGGGACGCGGCGCGTGACCCGAGCCTCGGGCGGATCCGCGCGCCCCCTCGTCGATCGTGACGAGGGCGCCGTGGAACGCGCGCGAGGACCCGGAGAAGACGCGGACGTTGGCCGCCACACGGGGAGGCGGAGGTGGCCACCGCTCGCGCCGAGGCCCGGGAGCTCCGCACGTCGCTCGAGGGGGCCCGGCGCAGCGGCCGTCGGCCGAGGAGCGGGCGCGCGGGCCGGAGCAGCGCGCCAAGGAGGCCGATGACCCGAAGGCCGCCCTCGACGTCAAGGCCGCGGCTCTCGTCGCCGGCGAGGGGCAGCTCCGGGGCGAGAGCGCATCGCCCGCCCGGGGGCCGAGGGGCGGCTCCGGCGAGGAGCGAGCCGCCCTTGGCGACGCCCGGACAGCGCTGGAGCGGGAGCGCGTCGCGCGCGAGGCGGCGGAGAAGTCACTGGAGGAGCGGAACGCCGCATTCTCCGAGGTTGAGGATGAGGCGTTGGCGCTCAGCATCAGTAATGCCGCCCAAGAGATGGCCCTCGTCGAGCAAGGCGAGACCGTCCGGAGCCTCGAGGCGGCGCTTGAGTCCGCGCGCCGCGACCTTGATCTGGGGAGGAGGCAAATCGAAGGTAAGCTATTGTCTGACCCTGCTCGTTAGCTCTTGCTTTAGAGGGTTCGTTTCCCCTTTTCTGATTTCTTGTCGTCTTGTCGCTTCCAGGCTTGCGCACTGCCCTGGGACACGCCGCTGGGCGGGCCGAGGCCCTGCAAGCCTCCTACAACTCCTCTGAGCAGGAGCTGCAGGAGCTGCGGGACGCGGCCCTCGAGACCTGTCACGTCGTCGAGGAAGGCGATGTCCGTGCCGGCGGCTCGGCGGCCGGCCGCCTACGCGCTCTCGGTGGCCACGTCACGGGGCGGGTGCGTCGGGCATTGCACACGGGGCGTGCGAAGGCCCTCGGAGTGGTGCGATCCCACTACGAGGTCAACCTCGAGGCGGTAGCGGAAGGCTACATCGTGCCGAGGGCGTCGAGGACGAGGTGGCCATGGAGCGCGCGGACGCGCTTGTTGCCGACGCCGCCGGAACGCTCGCCGAGGCGTTCGAGGAATTCCTCTTCCCGGACGCCGCCGACGCCGCCGCTCCCTCTTCCCCGAAAGCATCCGGGCGCTAGGCCCGTTTTTTTTTGTTTGTGTGTATCAGAACTCTGGCCTCGTGGCCTCTTGTAAACAAATAAGTAGTTTCGTGAACATGGTCAGTTTGTAAATGAAATCGCTTGCTTATTGCGCTTTTTGCTTCTTCTTCTTCCTGAGTAGATTCTAGTTAGGGAAGTCCGCCTTTCGCAGGGGCCCGCTGGGTTGGAGGCGAGAGAGACGGGCCATAGCCACGCGGCGTGGCCGTCTCGGCTCGCGCGCTCCTTCCGCCGTGCCGCCTACGCCCGTTCGAATCGTGGCTCGTGGTTGAAGTAGGAGACAAACTTAGCGCGTGTTATTACGTTTTTTGCGCGAAAAAATGGGACCATTTGGGGGGGGGTGCCCCCCCGCGGTAGGCCCCCGAGGGTAACTTGGGTTTCGGGGGAAAGCCGAGTTGCCCTTTTATTGGATTCGGAGTATTTACATAGGTGACACCAAGCTCGGGGCGTTGGCCGTGCGTTTTTACAACGGAAAATACTTGGAAATCCTAGCTAAGGGTAGAAGCGACGTAGGCGTTGGATGTTCCAAGCGTTGGTGAGTTCTTCGCCGTCCTCGTTGGCAAGCTTGTACGTGCCGGGTTTGAGCACCTTCACCACGACGTAGGGTCCCTCCCATGGGGGCGATAGCTTGTGGCGCCCTCGGTTGTCTTGGCGTAGCCTTAGGACCAAATCCCCCTCGCTGAAATCCCTCCGACGTATCTTGCGCGCTTGGTAGCGCCGTAGGGACTGTTGATATCTTGCGGAGTGCATCAACGCCACGAGGCGTACTTCATCCAGCCCGGGTCCGGCGAGTCCCTCGCGGGCTCGGCCGGTTAGCATCCTCGTTGTAATCTCGAACCTTGGGCGACCCGTATTCCGCATCCGTGGGGAGGACGGCCTCCGCGCCATGGACTAGGAAGAACGGGGTGAACCCGGATGGCTCGCTTGGGGTGGTCCTTAGGCTCCACACGACCGCTTGGTAGTTCTTGGAGCCATTTTCGCCGCATTTGTTGAGCTGGTCGAAAATTCTGGGTTTGAGGCCCTGTAGGATCATGCCGTTGGCACGTTCCACTTGGCCGTTAGTCTGTGGGTGCGCCACAGCTGCCCAGTCCACTCGGATGTGGAACTTGTCGCAGAACTCCAAGAATTTCCGGCCGTGAAGCGGGACCCGTTGTCGTGATGATGGAGTTTGGCACTCCAAAGCGGTAGACGATGTCGGTGAAGAACGTGACCGCCTGCTCAGCCCTCAAATTCGTAATGGGGCGCACCTCCACCCACTTGGAGAACTTGTCAATTGCAACCAGCAGGTGGGTGAAGCCCCCGGGCGCCTTCCGCGGGCCCGACGATGTCCAACCCCCACACGGCGAACGGCCATGTTACGGGGATTGTACGCGAGTGTGAGGCGGCAAGTTGGTCTTGCGGGCGTAGACGCGGCACCCTTCGCAAGTGCGCACGATTTCGTTGGCGTCCGCGACCGCGGTAGGCCAATAGAAGCCTTGGCGGAACGCGTTGCCGACGAGGGTGCGCGGCGCGGCGTGGTGGCCACAGATCCCCGCGTGGATGTCCCGTAGGAGCTCGCGCCCCTCGGGAATGGGTATGCATCGGCCCGGAGGATGCCTGACGCGGCGCGCTTGTACAGCTCACCGTCGACCAGGGTGAACGACTTGGCCATCCTGGCGATGCGCCTGGCCGCGGCCCGGCGCGGGGGAGCTCCCCTCGAGCAATCCGGGCAATGTACTTCTCCCGCCCGGTCCGCCCGGGCGGGGGCGGCTCGATGTCCATCGCGACCGCCTCGTGGGAGCCGTACCCCTCGAGAAGGGAGAGCACGTACGCCTCGTTCGAGGGGTCCTCTTCCATGGGTTCCGCACCCGCCGGATTCGAGGGAGCCCCCGAGGGTCCGCCCGTCGCTCGAGGGGTAGGGCTCGAAGGTGACCGATGGCCGCGCGATGTCGCGCGCGAAAACGTTCGGGGGGAACGGTGATCCGCCGGACGCGATCTTGGCAAGTTCGTACCGCCTCTCCTCGTTGTACCGGCGGGGTACATGATTGAGCTCGATGCCGTAGAATTTGTCTTCGAGGGCCCGCACGGCCTTGCGGTAGGCCTCCATCTTGTCGTCGTGGCGGCTCGCGTTCTTCATGACTTGGTCGATCACGAGCCGCGAATCCCCTCGCACGTCGAGGCGCTTGATGCCCAACTCAATAGCGATCTTGAGGCCGCGAGAGGAGGGGCCTCGTATTCCGCCATATTGTTGGATGCGGGGAAATGGAGACGCACCGCGTAGCGCATGTGCTCCCCGAGGGGTGACACGAAGAGCAGGCCCGCGCCGCTCTGTCTTCATCACCGAGCCGTCGAAGAAACAGAGTCCGGCACTCGCTTGGATGCGAAGGGGCGGCGGTGCGTGTCCGTCCACTCCGCGACGAAATCGGCAAGGATTTGTGATTTGATGGCCTTGCGCGGGGCGTAGGCGAGCGTTTCGCCCATCAACTCCACGGACCACTTGGCAATCCTGCCTGCCGCGTCGGGGTTGCGAATGATCTCTCCTAACGGGAAGGAAGAGACCACTGTAACTGGGTGGGCCTCGAAGTAGTGGCGGAGCTTGCGCCGCGCGAGGACTACTGCATACAACGGCTTCGGACACGGGGGGGTAGCGCGTCTTCGTGTCCGACAGGACTTCGCTGATGTAGTAGACCGGCCCTCGCACGGGCGGGGGCATGCCCTTCCTCCGTGCGCTCCACGACGATCACGGCGGCGACCACCGGGTGGTCGCGGCCACGTAGAGTTGGAGGGGTTCGCCGTCTCGCGGCGGCGTAAGGATTGGGGCGTGCGTCGGCGATGCCTTCGCCTTGTCGAGCGCTTCCCGGGCCTCGGCGGTCCAAGAGAAGCGCTCGTGCTTCTTGAGCGGCCGGTAGAGGGGCGAGGCCCTTCTCACCGAGCCTCGAGACGAAGCGGCTCAAGGCGGCGAGGCACCCCCAACACTTTCGCACTCCTTTGAGGTCCCGAATTGGACCCATTCGCTCGAGGGCCGCGACCTTTTCGGGGGGTTGGCCTCGATCCCCCGCCGGGAGACGATGTATCCTAGGAGCATGCCCCCGCGGCACTCCAAAGACACATTTCTCAGGGTTGAGCTTGACCCCGTTGGCCCGCAGGCAGCTGAACGCGATGCCAAGATCGCCCACCAGGTCGTCCGCCTTCCTGGTTTTGACGACGATGTCGTCTACGTAGGCCTCGACCGTCCGCCCGATATGGTCCCCAAAAACGTGCTGCATGCAGCGGCGATATGTTGCGCCCGCGTTTCGAGGCCAAAAGGCATCGTGACGTAACGAACGTCCCGAACGGTGTGATGAACGAAGTCGCGAGCTGGTCGGACTCCTTCATTTTTATTTGATGATATCCCGAATAGGCATCAAGGAAACAGAGTAGTTCACACCCGGCGGTGGAATCAATGATCCGATCTATGCGCGGCAAAGGAAAAGGAACTTTTGGACATGCTTTATTGAGGCCTGGGTGTAGTCAATACACATCCTCCACTTCCCATTTTTCTTTTTTACAAGCACGAGGATTAGCTAACCATGTCGGGTGGAACACTTCCTTGATGAATCCGGCCTCGAGGAGCTTCCGCGGCTCCACTCCGATCGCCCGTCGCCGTTCCTCGTCGAAGCGGCGCAACCGTGGCCGAACGAGCGCGAGCATTAGGCGAGGATATCAAGGGAGTGCTCGGCGACCTCCCTCGGAATGCCTGGCATGTCCGAGGGGCTCCACGCGAAAACGTCGGCGTTGGCGCGGAGGAAGTCGACGAGCACTGGCTTCCTATTTAGGATCGAGGGTCGAGCTGACCCTCAAAGCCTTGCCCTCGGGGGCCGATGGGTCGAGGGGGACCCCTTTGGTTTGCTCGGCGGCCTCGAACGTGCCGACGTGCTTGGTGGCGGAGGCGAGGTCGTCGTTGACCATCTTCTCCCGGCGTGTTTACCGGCGCTTCATCCGGCGCTAGCGCCTCCGCATGTTCCACGCACTCGACATCGCGATCGAATGCATGCTCGATCGATGACCCGACGGTGATGACGCCGTTTGGACCGGCATCTTCATCTTCGGTGTACGTGTAGTTGGGGACCGCCATGAACTTGGCATAGCATGGTCGCCCAAGGATGGCATGGTAGGCCCCTTTGAATCCCACCACCTCGAAGGTGAGGGTTTCCTTGCGGAAATTCTTGGGGGTCCCGAACCGGACGGGCGGATCGATCCGCCCGAGGGGTTGAACACGCTTTCGGGCGCGATGCGCGTGAAACGGCTTCGTCTTGCCGGGCCGCAGTGGGTCCGCCCCAATCCCCATCGGGCGCAACGTATGCGCGAAGAGGATATTGAGGCTACGCCTCCGTCCATAAGGACCTTCGAAAACCGGGCGTTCCCAATGATGGGATCGACCACCGGGGGTATCGGCCGGGTTCGGGATGCGATTTGGGTGATCGTCCGGCTAAAGGTGATGGCATCCTTCGACCAGTTGAGAAAGGCCGGAGGTGCCCTCTCTGCGGCGAGGACTTCGTGCCGCTCCTTCTTGCGCTGCCGGGTTGACATGTCAACGGTGGGTCCCCCAAAAATGAGGAACACATTTTCGACAGCAGGGAAGCCACCTGCGTCGCCGTCGCCCCCATCCTTCTTGGCCTCTGCCTCCTTCGCGGCGGCACGGCCGTAGAACTTCTTGAGCATGTCGCACTGCTCAAGAGTGTGATTCACGGGGGTCTTGTGGTAGGGGCATGGCTTCTTCATCATGTCATCGAACACCCCCGGGCCTCGAGGAGCCGGTCGAGGGCCCCGTCGGGCCGGGTCAACAGCGAGGGCCTCGGCGTTGCCGCCGTTGCGCCCCTCGCTCGCGCGCCTCGCGGCGCGGCTTCTTCCCCCCCTTCTTGCCCCGCTTGTCGTTGCGGCGCGGCTCCTTGGACCCGCTGCCCTCCGCGGGCGTGTCCTCGGAGCGCTTGCCCTTCTTGCCATCGAAAATTGCCCCCCACGGCCTCCTCTCCGGAGGCGAAGCTGGTGGCAATGTCGAACAGCTCGTTCGAGTCCGTGGGCGGGCTGCGTCCCAGCTCGCGCACAAGGTCCCGCACGTGGTGCCCTCGAGGAACGCGTGCACGATCTCGGATTGTGCCACGGCGGGGAGCTTCGTGCGGCGCTTGGAGAAGCGCCGTATGAAGTCCGCGGCGACTCGCCACGGCTCTCGCGTGCGGGGAGCGCGGATCCCGGGAGTTCCGGGGGCGCACGTATGTGCCCACGGAAGTTGCCCACGAAAGTGTGGACTAGATCGTCCCGGTTGTGGATGCGGGCCGGCGGGCAAATGCTCGAGCCATGTCCGGCCGCGTCGCCCGGATGCGGGGGGCAAGTTGCGGATGATTACTTCGTCGTTGGTGGCCCCGCCCACCGACGGGCCGGGCGGTAATCGTTGAGCCAAACACGAGGGTCCGTCTCCCCGTTGTATTTGATGATCGTCGAGGGCTGACGGAAGCGCTGGGGGAACGCTGCCGTGCGGATCTCCCGGCTGAACACGCGGGTGCCCGGGGGCTCCGGCGTTGGGGAGCGATCCTCACCGCTGTCGTAGCGTCCACCCCTTCGAGGGTGGTAGCCCCTGGCCGCTCGCGCGTCCGCCTTGCTGGTGCGCCTGGCGTTGATGACGTTGCGGGCGTCACCATCCAGCGCCCTGCGTGTGTCGAGGAGGCGTTCCTTGGCCGGCGTGCGTCCACGGTCGGCGGGTCGACCCGCATGCACCGAGGGTTCGCCCCCACGGTGCCGGATCATCACCCCGCGCGTCCCCCCGTTGGCGGATGCGTGAGGCCGAGCTTTCGGCTTGCTGGACGGCCGCTTGCTCAAGGAGGGTCCGCACCTCGCGGTGCATGTCTCGAGCCTCGGGGGTCGAGGGTGGCCGGCATGGCGCGCGGCGGTGTTGCGGCGGCGATTAGCTTTTGGCTCGCCCGCGGCGGGGAGTATCCGCGTTGTCGACGTTGGGGATGGGGTTGAGGCGGTCTCGGACTGTCGGCCCGGCTCCCGCGCGCGTTCGCCGCGCGCGCGAGGCCTCTCCCGCCATCGAGGCGCGGAGCGCCCGCACGGTCCGTACTCCTGCGCCGGCTTGGCCTCGAGCTCGCGAGCTTGGGCCGATCGCGCGTCGACGTCGGCCCCGGCGGGAGCGCTTGGCCCCGCGGCCGGGCGCGTGGCGATCCGGGGGCGGCGTGACCTCCCCATCTCCGGCGCCCGCCGCACCGGCGGCGTTGGCCGGGTCGTTGGTGATGACGGCGCAGCATTCCCGCGTGGGGTCGTAGCTCCCGGTCTTTGGAGTCGTCGGAGCGGCCGAACCGGTAGTCCGTGGCGTCGAGGAAACGCTCGAACGCGGCCCCGGGTCCCGCACACCGAGAGAAGTCCCACTCCGCGTACCCATGGCGGGCGGCGGGTGGCATCGTGTCGACGGAGCCCGGGGACGACTCGTCCGTCGCCGGGAGTGCCGGGGGTTCCCGGCGACGAAGATGTGACGACCGGGCGGAACCCTCGCGCATTGTAGTGTTGACGTTGGCGTTGTAGGCCGTAGTGGCGCCACGCAACCCGATGGGGACGCGTGGTCGGGAGACCGCACGCGGTCCCCGGCCGGGGGCGGTGGCGGTCGTCGTGGCGGTGGACGCACCGCGTTGGGCGGCGGTGCGCTCGGCCTGCCGCCGCTCGGACCGCGCCCCGACGCGAGCGCGGCCCGGAGCGACGACGGCGTCGCGGTGTCGACGGTCCCGCGGCGTCCGTGCTGCAGGTGCGCGCGCGGTGTCGCGCGTGCGGCGGTGACCGCAGCGGACCCGGCCTCCCGTCGCGCGCGTAGCTCCTCACGGTTGGTGAGGCGCATGAGATAGCCATTCCCCGTGGCCGGAAGTTCAAGTCCCCGAAGCGGATCTCGAACCCGGCCGGAAGGGGGTCTGAGCTACCCATGTTGTAGCGGGTGCTACGGTACTCAGTGCGAATCACCATGGAGGGAGTCAGCGAAATGACCTTAGGCGCTCGTTTGCCCCACGGTGGGCGCCAGCGTCGGTGCGGAATATGGTCCCGACACTAACCGATGAGATAACGCCTAAGTCTATCCCTCAATGGTCGATGCCAAGCAACAAATGACACAAGGTTTATCCTGGTTCCGGCCGAGGGGGCCGTACGTCCAGCAGTGGTGTGCTCGTGGCACTATATTGCTCGGCACGGGGTGCTTGTAGTGGGGCAAGTACAAGCAAGGTGGGAGAAGAAGCGTGGCTTCCAAGTCCCCGGTGAGTGGGCCGGAGATGTTATGGGAGAGTAAGAGAGTGAGTGCACAATGCGTTGTGTTCCTCCGGATTCGTCCGAACTCGTCCTCCTCCGCCCCTCTCCACCGGGCCGGGGGGCTCGCCTCCCCTTTTATAGGCCAAGGGGGCGGCGAGTTACATGCACGCCGCGCCGCCTAGCTACGTGAGGGAGCACGTCGCGCTATGGTGTAGAGTGGGCGGCCGTCCGGTCGATCTTCGCCGCGATCCGGCCATGATGGCCTACCTTGTACCCGAACGGTGGCGGTTCGAGGGTAGGAGGCGGCGGATGGCGATGGCGCCCCCGATAGGCTTCGAGGGAGATGTCGATGATGGGCCGGTACGGGGTACGGGGAGCGGGCGAACGGCGTTCCTTCCCAATGAGCTCGCGGTGGTGGAGTGGTTGCTTTGCGGTGTTCGGGCGTGCGCCGCGGAGTCGGGCGTGCGCTCGCGCGCGTGGGTACGGCGGCCGCGTCGTTACGGTGGCCGGGATGGCCGCCCACCGGCCTAGCGCCCTTCACCCAACTGCGGGGTCACGGGGAAAGTGGGATCGAGGGTGCGCCCGGCCCCTTTCGAGGGTCGGGCGCGTTAGTCGTACGGTAGCGTGCGCGCGGTGTTATGGGACCGACACCGGCCGTACCGCACGGTCCACCCCACGGTGGCGGGGATGGGCTCCTCCCCGGGGAGTTGGTGCGGCGGCACGGGGCGTGAGCCCGGGCGCATGATGGCGCCGTCCCGCGGCGTCGGGGCGTTAAATGCCCAAGTACGGGGCCGGCGCACGCGTGCGGGGCGCCCGTGAGCGTGGCGGGCCCCGGCCGAGGGTGGAGCGAACCCTCGAGCGAGGCGAGGCTCGCTCGAGGGGGGAGCGGGCCCTCGAGCGGGGCGGGACCGCTCGAGGGAAGGGTCGCCCCTCGAACGGGGCGGAACCTGTTCGAGGAGGGGGTTGCCCCTCGAGCGGGGCGGAGCCCGTTCGAGGAGGAGGTGTACCCTCGGGCGAGGCGGAGCCTGCTCGAGGGGTCTTGTGGTCGGGCTATCTTGGCGGGGCCTCCGAAGTCCTGCTGCATGGGCCACGTCCTGCATGGTTAGTTCCCTGCATGGTTAGGCCTAGTTCATTTGATGCAGGAATTTAAGTGAGGGTTCCCCCATCGTTTGAGGGGACCCCTAGGGCGGTCCCCGACAAGCAGTATGATGCTTAACCATTACGTTGTCAATAGTTTCCCGAAAAGCATTCAAAACCTCCTGTTTCTCTTGAGCAGTTGTGGAGTCAGGCTCCCCTGGTAACAGGACTCTAGGCATATCAGACTTGAGGTATGGCACACCACTTCTGTTCTTGCCAAATGACATCAGGCATTTCTGCTGAAACTGGTCAATGGCATCTTTCAACTACAATTGTTGCTCCGGAGACAGATCATCAATGATGACATCCATGACGTCTTGAATGTCAGGCATCTTGAATCAATTAGAGCGTCCCACCAGGCATGCCAAAAAGTGTGTTGACGCAAATTCAGCACCCCGCGCCAAGCACACAGCAAGCCGAAAGAAGCTGGCTTAACACGCGCGATGAATCCTGAAAGCGTGCCAGTCAATTTTCCTGAAACTGACAAAGGAATAAAAATATTTAGATAAAACATGGAACTTGCCGGGTGGTACCAGACAGTTCAGTATTTACGTCTAAAAGCCAATTAAAATGATATATAGCTACAACAATCTATCTATCAGCAGTTCAGATATTATTCGGGAGCTGTTAAACATGAAAACATGATATAGCCGAATAGATGACGTAAGCATGACGAAGGATCGGTCTTTGTTTAAACGGCGTTGCTCGTACATGATCATGACCGATTCTCGAGAACAAACAATAATTTAAAGCAAATGAGGTAAAAGCATGATTACAAATGTGAAATAAACAAGCATGCATAGGCTAAAAGCACTAGTCTACCGCATGTCTAGGTACTTCCAAACCCGTCAAGCATGACATCAAACAAATTAATCCACCGCATGATACAACTTGTTTGAAATCACGCCACCTACCACAAAGAGATTAATCCACCGCATGATACAATCTAAATATGGAAGGCTAAAAGCATACATTATTTAAAACAAAACTTATGAGCACGTTTTACTCGTGGTAGCACAACCGAATACAGCTGTACAGCCGAATCGAGTTCCGTGGAGAAGGAACAAACATTGCCAAAGATGATAAACCTATCAGATTGAATCGAAATCTAATCCACCGGATGATTAGCTCCAAAACAACCCAAAAATCTGCATCTACCGCATGATACTCGATTCTTTCAAGATTCATACAAGATTAACAAGCTTGAACCCACAACACGTGACAACTTAGATTGATTTGGGTTCGGCTATTTAGGAACACATGATCCATGTACCGCTTTGAGCTAAATATATGAACATGTGTCATAAGGATCACCAAACAAGATAAAGCCGATTCAAACCAATCTAAATTGGGCAAAAGAGTGTTACACGAATTTAAACATAAAGTAAAAACACAAAGCAACACATGGTAACTTAATGAATCTATTAGATCTTGCCAAACCTAATAGAGCCGATAACTAGCTCCAAGCTAGATCTTAGCCTACCGCATGGCTCATGATCTAACAAGAAACCCTCTTGAACCAAGCTTAAATCCACCGCATGATACTAAGCATGGTAACAAGACTACTTGCATCAAGGTCTAAATCCACCGCATGATACTAGACATGATACAAGGTTGCCGGTACTTACAGAGGTCGACGGATCGATGGCTCCTCTCGAAGAACTCGACGACTCGACTAAAGGACTCGATTTTGGCACGGGGACGTTTTAGTTGTGAAGATGATCGATCCCTATTACAGACATCAAGGGTTTATATTTATACCCTTGTCCTAACACGACTCCTGGTCGACTACGAATACAACATTTAATGTATAAATTAAAGCTCCGACGCTAATGTACATCTCGCATACGCCATCAACTCGTCCCTTCCTTATATCGGGCCATGTCACCACGCATTCTCGAAAATTTCCCTTTAAAAGCGCGAACAGTCCTTTTGCCGAACGACAGCGCATTGCCGACCGCAAGCGTCCCTTACCGAATCTTCTGATAAGATTTTTCCTAGCCGAATGGTACTTTATCACCATGCTCGGCCCACAAGTCAACCGCTTTCTTGTACTATTTTTTGGTGTTAACAGGAACCACGCCGAATCATCTATACATCACAAAGAGGTTCATACAAGGTCTAGCTTGCCGGTCGATCATCCTTACCTCTCACAAGATCTCACCATGAAGCTCTCAAGCTAGTCCTATAAATTCTAGGGGAAAATATGAAGGAAAAAGGAAAACCAAATGAGCTAGGGTTCCAAGAGTTGGCTGCCATCTTGTCACCTCTTGGGTTATATGGAGGCAACCAAAAGTCTAAAATGCCCTTACTAGCTAATTAAAGATACATGCCCCTCGAGGGCGAATTTGGAAGTCTTTGTCATCGCTCCATCGGACGGATGCCCAACGACCGCAAACTTGCTTGGCCTCAACGCAAGCCTTGCAATCCCGACGCATGTCCTCCGCTTCGAAGTCTCCGGACTGCGTCGTTGCACACCGGTCAGAACCACCGGTCAGACCGGTCTGGAGCTGCTGCACCTCCGTCTTCGGTTCTTCGGTCTTGGATTTGTGGATCAACCAAGGAACCCAGTGGTTTACTAGTGAACCATTAGAAACCCCGCGAACTCAGTGTAGCCTCCGCCAATCACCACTCATGACTCGGCTCCCACGTAGTCCCAGCTCGACCTTCGTTTTGAAGCTCAACCAAGAAACCATGCATGACTTCATCTTGCCGTTCTTTCCACCATGCAGCCCGCACTTGACTCCACTGGCCACCGGGTCCCTCGAACGAAGCCTACTTGTCTTCTCCACACCTGGAGGCCTCACCGGCAGCGACCTTTCGCGCTTGTTCTTCACCTACACCAATACCAGTCAAGCCGCAACCTGCACCTGCAATACTTAGCCAAGAATCAGTCCACACAATGTTGTCAATCACTCATCACACTAGGAAGCGACCATCCACCAGTCCTCGAACCACACATGGTCCTCACGGGCTGTCTCGCGGCTCTGAGTCGCTTCATAGCACGACTCGGAGAGCGTAGCTTACCACTATACTAGCTAATGAAGAAGTCTGACCACTTCACTTGGACCCCCGAGGTGCAAGAGGCACTCGATTCCCTCAAGAACATCCTCAAGAGTCCCCCGATATTGACTGCTCCGACCACAGAAGAGCCCATGCTCCTGTACATCTCAGCGACAACCCAAGTGGTTAGCGCGGCTTTGGTGGTCGAGCGAGAAGAACCCGAGAGGTCCCAGAAGGTACAACGGCTAGTGTACTCCGTGAGCGAGGTACTCTCCGACTCCAAGATGCGCTACTCACAGATGCAGAAACTTGTGTACGCGACCTTGATGACCAAGCGCAAGCTCCGACATTACTTCGGTGCGCATCCCATCACCGTGGTGACCAAGTATCCACTTGGGGAGGTCATCCAAAACCTTGAGGCCGAAGGGAGGATCGCCAAGTGGGTGCTCGAGTTGATGGGACAGAATATCACGTATGCTCCACGCAGCGCGATCAAGTCCCAAGTACTTGCAGATTTCGTGGCTGAGTGGACAGAGATGCAAACTCCACCAACATCGATCGAGCATGAGACGTGGACCATGTATTTCGACGGCTCAGTCATGAAGGAAGGAGCCGGTGTAGGCCTTGTCTTCATCTCGCCTATGGGCGTCTGCATGAAGTACATGGTACGACTACATTTTCCGACATCAAACAACGCTGCAGAGTACGAAACCCTGATCAACAGTCTCCGAATCGTTGTCAACTTGGGATCAAGCATCTCGAGATCAGGGGACACTCGGAGTTAGTCGTGGGACAGGTCATGAAGGACAAGAATTGTGTTGACCCCAAGATGGTGGCATATTGTCAAGCCGTGCGAGATCTGGAGGGAAAATTACATGGCCTCGAGCTACAGCACGTGCTGCGTGACTACAATAAGGCAGCTGACGTACTTGCAAAAGCTGCGTCCAGTCGGAGCCCGGTCCCCCACGGTGTCTTCGCAAGCGACCAACATCAGCCGTCCGTGCGGGAAGAAGGCGAGAAGCCACCTGAGGAGCCAGGACCCGAGGTCATGGCGATTGACAAACTACCAGAGGTGAACCTTGAAGATCCCGACTGGCGATTTCCCATCCTCGAGTGGCTAGTCGAGGGGAAGCTCCCCTCTGACCAGACGGAAGCCCGGCGCATCGCCCGCCGAGCAAAGGCTTTCATTCTCATCAACGGCAAGATCTACAAGCGCCGAGCTGCCGACATACTCATGCGATGCATCCTCGGGGATCAAGGCCGCGAGCTGTTCTAGGAAATACATGCTGGCACCTGCGGACACCATGCCGGACCGAGAACACTTGTCGGGAAAGCTTTCCCACAAGGTTTCTACTGGCCCACAGCGGTCGCCGACTCAAAGGACATCGTGCGGCACTGTGAAGGGTGTCAGTTCTACGCGCGACAAACTCACCTCCCAGTGCAAGCGTTGCAGACGATCCCCATCACGTAGCCCTTTGCAGTGTGGAACCTCGACATAGTGGGTCCCATCCGACAAGCACCCGGGGGCTTCACTCACCTCCTCGTAGCGGTCGACAAGTTCTCGAAGTGGATTGAAGCCCGACCCGTCAACGTCCGCTCCAAGGAGGCGGTCTCGTTCTTCACCGACATCATCTATCGCTTCGGCATACCCAACACGATCATCACCGACAACGGCACCCAGTTCACGGGGAAGAAATTCCTCAACTTCTGTGACGACAACCACATCCGTGTGGACTGGTCAGCCGTTTCTCACCCGAAGACAAACGGGCAAGTCGAGAGGGCGAACGACATGATCTTACAAGGCTTGAAGCCGAGGATATTCAAGCGACTCGACAAGTTTTGAGCAAGATGGGTAGCCGAGCTGCCATCTGTGTTGTGGAGTCTGCGTACCACGCCAAGCAGGGCCACGGGGGTTCACGCCTTTCTTCATGGTGCATGGCTCCGAGGCGGTCCTGCCAACCGACGTCGACTACGGCAGCCCACGAGTACGGGCTTACACCGAAGAGGGGAACCAAGTCGCGCTCGAAGACGCGATCGACCAGCTCGACAAGGCGCGCGACGTGGCGCTGCTACAGAGCGCCAAGTACCAGCAAGCATTGCGGCGCTACCACGAGCGAAACATGCGCCCGCGCAAGTTTCACGTTGGAGACCTCGTTCTCCGACAAGTTCAAGGCAGCAAGGACAAGCACAAGCTGTCGCCACCTTGGGAGGGGCCGTTCATCATCCACGAGGTGCTCCGACCAAGGATGTACAAGATCCAGTACGAGGACGGGAGGGTCGTCACTAACGCATGGAACATTGAACACCTGCACCTGTTTTATCCTTGAGTAAATGTTCAAAACTCGTATGTCAATAAATATATGTTGCTTGCCTTTGTTCACATGTCTCCGAGTTCCAAACTTATATTGGTTGTGTTCATTTTCTTTACGACAATGATTAAGCTTGAGCAGACAGCGTCTTTGCACCAAGGCAAAGACGCTTCCTGCTCGGGGGCTACCAAGGGCACATGCACAGTGCCCTCGAGCCTCCTCGTTTTTCCAAGTTTTTTCAAAAAATTCCGACAAATTTGTCGAGACCAATCGCACGAGCAAGAGGTTTTTTGGCGGAAGCTCAATCCCGCGAAAAGTAAAGATGACGACTTGCGTGGAATGACGAGTTGCTATTTGTTCAAAGCTCCTAGTGCTAACGCCCAAGCGGCTATGGCACGAAGACTTGCAAGTACTCCTCTAATTCTCGGCTTTCATCCAATCTCTTTTCAAAGGCATTTCAAGTAACCACCAGGACTCTGGTCTGAAACGATGCTTTCACGAGCAAAACCTCTCGAGTTCTCGGGGGCTGCGAACGGACGGTTGCGCTTAGCGGATTGAAGGGTCTAGGTCTTACGACTTTTACGCCTCCGCGGCTCTGGAGTATGACCTGGATTGTTTTGGTTCTCTAAGTTTGACTGCGCGTTGCCGCAGTCGTCCTCAGGCGCTCGGGAGAAATTGGGGGATAACATAAGATGAAAAGCCTAGCTACGCGATAACCTGGCAACATGTTCAAATTATTACAACAGAATAGTTTGTGGCATATTTAATTTGGGGGCTTGGGAACTCCTGGAGCCTCTGATTCGTCTTGTGGCAACAGCTCCAGGCCCTTCAAGGCGGCGTCGGCCATCTCCCGGGCGAAGCCAGCGCAATCCTCCTCCAACTCGTCTCACTGCTCGTCGGAAGCACCTGGGGCCCAGCCGCCGATCAGCGCCGTGCGATCCAGCCCTTGGTAGTGCGACTCGAATATGGCATTGACTCAGTGCACCGCGCGACGAGCCGTCGTCAACTTGAGTTCTCGTTGACGGATAAAACTCGTATCCACCTACGATCCGCAAGCGTACGGACCTACACCTTTTTCACCACGGGATTCCCAAGGTTCTTGTCAATCCGCGGAGCAAGGGGATTACTAGCGCTTAACCAAGTACTAATCTAGTCGAATGGAAAACCTTTGAAAGAGAGTATTAATCTAAAAGTAAAGACAATCTAAACTAAGTTAATCTAAGTTAAGTTGATCAAACAAATCTAGGGTTAAACTAGATTGTAAAGGGTGAACACAAGAGAGTGATTAAGAAAGATAAGCGTTCCCTCCCTAGGATCTAGGATAACATGGTATGCATCTACTACACGAAAGCGGTAAACCAATCTAGCGGGGGTTGTGACCACGGTTTCGCCCTTTCCCTCCTCTCGTACTCGTCACTACGCGAAGATATTCGTGGCTAGACCTATGATGGACACGGTATGTTGATGCAATCTATGGGAGTAGCGGATATCATACGCCCGAAAACACGGTGGCCTACCTTAATCATCAAAGCATCATCAACATGAAAACAATAGATTGAAACCACAAATCGAGTAGCGATCACATAGCATGTATCCATCTAATCCTAGGGATGAACGGAGACATTACCCCATCATCTTACATGGATTGAAGCACATAGGGGTGATGGAGACTCGGAGAACGTCGTCGATGAAGATGGCGGCGATGGAGCTTGGGAACACCCCTAGGTCAACGACTTGGAGTCCTCCTCTTGCTTCCTTCTCTCCGCCGGCGTTGATCCTTGCGACGAGCTCATCTAACTCTCTCCCTCATCTTGCGGCGGCGGTTTTTCGGTGATTGGCGTCGGTAGGATGATTTGTTTGATGTGGCGGCCGACGGCGGCGGAGGCAATAAATAGACGAACACCTAGGGCAAAGGGGGGACCGAACCGACCCCAGAGTGGGGCTGGGCCGGTCGGCCCAGCCGGCCGGCCCGAGCCCACTTCGGCCCGGTTCGGCCCCGGTTTCCTCCCCCGTTGCTTCTCGCGTGATCCCTTATTCGTGTGCACTTGCATGTGGGCCTTTGACGTCGTTTCCTTCACGGTTAGGGCTTGAATCCTTGCTATGCAAGCTTCGCCGTTTTCTCGGTTGAGTCCCCGAAGACTTGCACGTTGACGCTTCGGTCCTCGGGTCATTTTGTCGGTGCGGAATATGGTCCCGACACTAACCGCAATAAGCGCCGAGGTCTCTCCCTCAATGGTCGATGCTAAGCAACTAATGACACGAGTTTTATCCTGGTTCCGCCGAGGGGACGTACGTCCGTAGGGGTGTGCTCGAGGCACTATATTGCTCAACAGTGGGGGTGCCCGTAGTGGGGCGGCTACAAGCAAGGCGGGAGAGGAAGCGTGGCTTCCAAGTCCCCGGTGGAGTGGCTCAAGATGTTGTGGGAGAATTGGAGAACGAGCGCCCGGTGTGTGGTGTTGTTCTCGCCTTGTGTTGTGTCCCGACTTGTCCGTCCGTCCCCCGCGGCGGGGGAGTTCGTCTTCCTTTTATAGGCCAAGGAGAGAGAGAATCACATGTATTCCGTGCTACTTGGCTACGTGGGGAAGTGTGGCGGGCCATGCGGTAGAGTAGGCGGCGCCCTCGACGGTCCTTGCCGTGATCCGGCCATCATGGCGTATCTTGTACCCGAACGGGGGTAGCCTCGAGGGCGGGAGCGCAGGCGGACGGCCGTGATGCCTTCGGGCGGGCTCGAGGGAGTTGTCGACGTCGATCCATACGGGGCACGGGGGCGGGTAAGGCGGGGCGTCCGTTCCCGCACGCGTCGCAAGGTGCGAGGCCGCTGCGCGCGGTGCCGGCGTGGGGTTGTACACGCGAGGGCGGCCGCCACGCCGTTAACGGGGGCGGGGATGGCTCCCCACCGCCAATGCCGCAACCTATCCCCGCAAGGCCACGGGAAAAGAAATCGAGGGTGCGGCCGGCCCCCCTTCGAGGGGGCTCGGCGCGTTAGCCGTACCGGGAGTAGGCGGCGCGGCGTCACGGGCCGGCACCGGCCACGCCGCACGCTCCCCCACGGGGGCGGGGATGGGTTCTCTCCTAGGGAGTTGGTGTGACAGACCGGGTGCGAGCCCCGGTGCGCATGATGGCGCGCGCCGCCGTGGTCGAGCATTAAATGCCCGTACCCGCGTACGGGATCGGGCGTGCGCACGCGGGACGCCCTCGAGCAAGAAGGAACTTGCTCGAGGGCGGCGCGGACCCTCGAGCGAGGCGGAGCCTCGCTCGAGGGAAGCGTTCTCCCTCGAACGGGGCGGAGCCTCGCCCAAGGGAGGCGTGTGCCCCTCGAGCGAGGCGGAGCTTGCTCGAGGGGATCTTTAAGTGGGCCGCCTTGGTGGGCCGTCGGGGGCCACCGTGGCGAGGGTCGTGCCTTGTGTAGTTAAGCGAGGCACGTTTGGCTTTGGCTTGTTGCGGGTTTTAAGTGGGGATTCCCCAGTTGTTTAAGGGGACCCCTAGGGCTGTCCCCGACAGTAGCCCCCGAGCATCTGTGGGTTCGCCGTCAAGGCTCCCGCAGATGCTGGAGCCTATTGATAGGACTTTCTTCCCCCTTGGTCTTGCGAACGCTTTCCGTGGGTCCGCGTCGCCGGACCCGCGGGTCTAGCCCCCGAAGCCCTGTAGGAGCGTGGGTGCTCCCCGCGGGGGTTTATCGCGAGATTTGGTCGAGGGCGTGGCACATGTTTCAATCGGCATCGGCGATGTTTCGCCCGCTTCGGTGGCACACGCGCTCGCCGGGCACTATTCGCGGCCGGCGCAATCCAAGAGGTGTAGCCGTGCGTCGAGCCCCCGAGCCTGGGCCCGTTCAAGGCGATCGGGTAGAGCTCTACGACTTGTTTTTTATCGCGCCCTCGCCGCCCCTCCGCGGGACGGAGGGTGAGGTTTCCGCAACCCCCATCGAGCGGGTCGCGGATTGCGGATTCCTCGTTGAGCTGTTAGTGGGTGGTTCGAGTGGACGCCCATGCCCCGTTCGATAAGGGTAGGCTGCGCGGTCCAGAGACACGTCCATTAAAGCGCTTGCGTGGGTTTGCTAGGTGGGGCTCGGTCCCGTTCGCTAGGGGACCGAGGGCGCGGAAGCTCTCCCTCGGTGGGATCCCCCGCTAGCCGCCCTCGCCGGCTCTCGAACACGAAATGTGGGGCACCCTCGAGCCGGCGGGCTCGAGGAATGGCTCGAATGCTTGTGCCCTAGTCGTCCCCGACTGCGGTGATCCGGGGCGCCGTTCGAACCCGTCGAGGGTCAAGCTTCGAACCTCCGATCGCAGGGCCGTGTGGGGTGGTGGCCAAGCGCTCCCGCCGGCATCCGCGAATCCTCGAGGGGTCCGGGCGAGCCGGTCCTCGAGGCGCCGATCGCAAGATGGTGCGGGGTGGCGGCTAAGCGCTCCCGGCCTGGCATCCGCGAATCCTCGAGGGGTCCGGGCGAGCCGGTCCTCGAGGCGCCGATCGCAAGATGGTGCGGGGTGGCGGCTAAGCGCTCTCGGCCCGGCATCCGCGAATCCTCGAGGGGTCCGGGCGAGCCGGTCCTCGAGGCGCCGATCGCAAGATGGTGCGGGGTGGCGGCCAAGAGCTCCCGGCCCGGCATCCGTGAATCCTCGAGGGGTCTGGGCGAGCCAGTCCTCGAGGCGCTGATCAGTAAGATGGTGCGGGGTCGGTGCTGTTTTATCCCGGATGGGCCTCGAGGTGACCGTCCGACGCCCGCACCCATTCGAGGGTTGAACTTTCCCGAGCCGAGGAGCTCGTGCCACTCGAGGGTCCTTCTTACTTGGTAAGGGACCGGCCATTTAATGCTCCACGGTCGAGGCCGTGGTTTCGCGTCACGGGCGCGCCTTTTTAGGCGCCGCGCGCGCGCGTGCGTAGTGGGCGGCGTGGGCGGGCGGACGTGACCGCCGCCATGCCCCTCCCGGTTCTACGCCGTGATGATGGCCCTCCCGCGGTGGCGTGGCCGCCGTGGTCATGGTGGGACCCGCCCGTCGGTGAGAGGAAGATTCCCCCGCCGGTTAATGCGCGCGGGACGCGCGCTCCGGAGAGCACACCCCCCGCCTTATAACCGAGGAGGGGGAAAACGGTGGTTTTTACCTTAGCGTTTCGCCGTCCTTGCCCCTTGTGCTCCGCCTCGTCCGCTCGCACCACCGCGCTCCTTCGTCGTTTGGAGTTCTTCTCCTTCTTCCCCGTCCTTCGCTTTCGGCCCCCTTTGCCCTTTCTTCATGGTGCCACTTCCGCCCCTCACAATCGTCGATCCGTACACGTGGGAGCGCTCGTCGGTGACGCGGCCGGCCCTCAACGACCTTGTGTCCGCCGTCCCACCGGTGGCGAACGAGGAGGGCCGGCCGGCGGAATGGATCGTGCCGCCGGCGGGGATCGCGCGCCCAACCCGCCGGACGGCTACGTGGTGAGCTTCATCCGCTTCCATGAACGCGGCTTCGTGGCGCCGGCGAGCCGCTTCATGCGGGCGCTGCGCCACCGCTACGGCGTGGAGTTACACAACTTCGCGCCGAACGCGATTTCGCAGCGGCCGTGTTCGTGGGCGTTTGCGAGGGGTATCCGGGAATCCCGGTGAATTGGGATCTCCGGGTATACCTCTTCCGCGCGGAGCTGTTCATGCGGCCGACGACGGAGCGAGGAGGACCCGCCGCGCGGTGCGCGCCGGCAAAGCATGTCGCTCGCTCTACGGGCGCAAGACAAGGACGACTACATCCCTTGTACCGGGACGACCAACAACGCCGGTTGGGAGCGGGGGTGGTTCTATCTTCGCAACGACGAGCCCGGTCTCCCCCCTACACCGGTCTAGTGCTCCGGGAGAAGCCCGACTCCTGGAGCTACGGGGTGTCCACGGTCCAGCATCGGAGGCGGCTGGACTCGCTCCTGGCCGCGCTGAGGAACCTGGCGGCGCGCGGGCTGACCGCGGCGACCGTCCTCGCCTTCATCCACCACCAGCGGGTCGTGCCTCTGATGGAGAGGCCGCTCAGCGTCTTCGAGATGACGGAGGCGGCGGACCCCGTCGCGGCCGGCGAGGTCGCGGATGCTTCCGAGCCCCCTCTAGTGGGATTACGCGCTCACCCGGCACGGAGCGCCGTCGACACCCGTTGTTGCGCGGCCGACCGGTCCCCCGTGGGAACTTGAGATGCTCCCCCACCGGTCCGTTGGTAGGCAGGGATTCCCGACTTCGCCTTTGGTCTCGCCGATACTTCGGTTGCCGACGTGCTTCGGTGTTTCGCTTGCGGGCCGGTGAGTCCGAGCGCCGCGAAGTCCATTCCGCCCACCTCGACTCCCGCGGTCGGTCGGGCGGCGCAAAGCAACGGGAGCGGGAGCGGGCGGCGCGCAAGAAGGAGCGCGCAAGGCGGCACCGCGAGCGCCGCGAGCGGCGGAGCGAGGAGTACCGGCTGCGCGAGCAGCAGGGGCTCTCCTCTCCGGGGACAGAGGAGTACTCGTCCTCGGAGGGGGATGAGGAGGAAGAGACCGGGGGGCAGGCCCCCCTGATAGGTGGGAGCCTGCGCCCCCGTCGCCGGAGCCAGCTCCGGCGGCAAGAGCAGCATCGCCTGGGGCGGGTGCGGAGGCACCCGCCACCAGGCAATCGTCGACAGGAGCGGCGCGGGCCGCGGAGGGTGCCGGCGCGCACCGCGGTGGCGCGCGCGACGAGCGCGCGCGCGCGCGCGGGCGGGGCTGCGCTCGCGGCGGAGAGGGTAGGACGCGTGGCGGCGGCCGCGCCGGTCGCACCGGCGTCATCCGCCGAGGCCTCGAGGAAGAGGAAGCGCGCCTTCTCTTCTTCGGGGTAAGGGGCTTGCTCCTTTGCGAGGTTGAGTTTTTGACGACTAAGGGTTCTAATTAATTATTTGTGTTTTCGCAGGGTGGTGCCGACCGTGCCTCCCCTCGCACCGGCCAAGGTGTTGAGGGCGGACGCATCCGTTCCCACCCGGCGGCGCTCGTCAAGGGCGCCGCAGGCGGGGGCGAGTGTGACGGCGTGGCGGGCGAGAGCTCGCGGGGGCGCGGGCCGAGGCCTCGAGGCCACGGCCGGCGGATCGGCTCGCGTGCCGCGGCCGGCGGCCGCCGAGGAGCGGCGGGCGCCGGTCGTGGCGGAGGCGCAGCCGCGGCGGCGGCCGTGGTGGAGGCGCGGCTCGCGGCACCGGTTGTGGCGGAGGCGCGGTCCCGCGGCGCCGGTTGTGGCGGAGGCGCGTCCGCGGCGCCGGTCTCGGTGGAGGCGCGGCCGGCGGCGGCGGCCGAGGAGGGTAGTCGGGCGCCGTGGTCGCGGGGGCGCGGCCGGGAGGTGATGGCCGCGCGCGCCGCGGCGCGGAGCCCGTGGCTACGGAGGCGCGGGCGGAGGCGTCGACGGTGGCGACGCGAGGGCCGGCACCCGCCGGCGGTTCCCGGCGGTGGTGGTGGAGATCCGGGACGACGACTCCCCGCCGCCGGGTGGGACCATTGGGTGAGCTTCCCCACACTTTCCCCGCAGTCCCGGGATGGGGCCCTCATGAGGCGGCGTGAGGGACACATGGTGGCGAAAGGCCGAGGGCATGGTGTCGAGGCCTCGTCTTCCCGCGCCGGCCACTCCGCCCGGGAGAGGGGTTCGCCGACGACCCGCCCGCGTTCGCCGACGCTCGGGGAGAGCGGGGAGCCGTGGGAGGGAGCTCCGAAACCACGGCGCCACGCTCGACCGAGCGTTGAACGAGGCGCTGAGGGTCCATGGCGGCCCCGTGTGGCGTCGTTGCTCGCTTCTTTCCTTTTTTCTCGTTTCTGCGCGCGATCCTTGCATCATGATGCTTACAGGTCCTGACTTGTTGGTGACAGGAGCTCGAGCTCCGCGCCCGTAACAAGTACGCCACCCTCGACCAGGTGAGCGTCGAGCTCCGCCAGCTCCGGGAGCGGTGCGATGCCTTCGACGCACTTGCCGACGCCCCTGAGGACCCCGGACGGCTGGCTGTCGTACCGGGCCATGGCCCTGCGTGATCAACTCCATGAGAGCGCAAGGCAGGACCCGGCGCACCCCTCCACCCTCGAGCGGGTCTGTACGGCCCTCATCGATCGGGATGAGGCGCTGCGGCAGGCGCGGGCGGACCTGGAGAAGATGCGCACCCTGGCGGCCAACTGGGAGGCGGAGGTGGCCGTCGTCCGCAACGACAACCGGGGCTCCGCTCGTCACTCCGGGGGGCGCGGAGCTCGGCGGAGGCCGGGGCCGAGGAGTGTGCGCGTGCTCGAGCCGAGGGCTAAGGAGGCCGATGACACGAAGGCCGCCCTCGACGCCAAGATCGCGGCGCTCGCCGCCGCCGAGGACCCGGCTTTGCGAGAGCGTGCGCCCGCCAGAGGCCGAGGGGCGGCTCCGGCGAGGAGCGAGTCCGCCCTTGCCGACGCCCGGCGGCCGGGAGCGAGGAGCGCGTCGCTCGCGAGGCGGCGCGAAGTCGCTGGAGGACCGGAATACCGAGTTCTCGAAGCTCGAGGGCGAGGCGATGGTCCTCGATATCAATAGCGCGAGCCAGGAGCTGGCCCTCCAAGAGCAAGGCGTGACCATCGGGGGTCTCGAGCAGGCGGTCGAGGCCGGGCGCCGCACCCTCGAGGTGGAGAGGAAGCAAAGTTGAAGGTAAGTCGCTGTTTGACTCTTGTTTTGTTGGTTTTGTCTTAAGGGGTTCGCACCCTTTTCGACTTTTTCTTCGCCGAAAAACTTCGGGCTTGCGCACCGCGCCGGGGCACGCGGGCCGAGCGGGCCGAGGCGCTCGCAAACCTCCTATAACTCCTCCGAGCGGGGAGCGTTGGAGTTGCGCAGACCGCGGCCCGCGAGACCCGCCGGCCGTGGAGGAGGGCGAGGCGCGGGGGCGGGAGCTCGGCCGGCCGGCCGCCTGCGCGCCCTTGGCGGCCACGTCACCGGGCGCGTGCGCCTGGCGTTGCATCTTGGCGTCCAGAAGGCCCTCGGGGTGGTGCGATCTCACTACAAGGTCAACTTCGAGGCGCTGGCGGAGGGCTACGTTGTCCCTGAGGGTGTTGAGGACGAGGTGGCGATGGAGCGTGTGGACGCGCTAGCCGCCGACGCCGCCGGGACGCTCGCGGAGGCTTTCGAGGAGTTCCTCTTCCCAGACGCCGCTGACGCCGCTACTCCTCCAGCCTGAAGACAGCCGGGCGCTAGCCCCTTTTTTGTTTATGTATTAGTATGCTGGCCGTGTGGCCTTGTAAATAAATAGGTTATTTTGCTGTGAACATTTGTTGAAGTGAAATGATGCCCTTTGTTTTATCACGCTTTTTTGTTTCTCCTTCTTCCTGAGTAGATTCTAGTTAGGGGAGTTCGATTTTCGCTGGTGGCCTGTTGGGTTGGAGGCGAGAGAGAAGGGCCGTATCCTCGCGGAGGCGTAGGCTATCTCTGGCTCGCGCGCTCCTTCTGCTAGGCTGCCTGCGCCCTGTTCGAATCTTTGCTCGGGGAGGAAGTAGAAACATGCAAGCGCGCATGACTTGTTTCGTTTTTGTGCGAAAAATGAGACCATTTTGGGGGGGATGCCCCCCGTAGTAGCCCCCGAGGGTAACTTGGGTTTCAGGGGAAAGCCGAGTTGCCCTTTTTATTAAACGCGATGATATTTACACGGTTGTCGCCAAGCGGGGTCTTGGTAACGTGATTTTACAACGAAATACTTGGAAATCCTAGGCTAGGGATAGAAGCGACGTAGCCGTTGAATGTTCCAAGCGTTGGTGAGTTCTTCGCCGTCTTCGTTGGCCAGCTTGTACGTGCCTGGCTTGAGCACTTTCACCACGACGTAGGGCCCCTCCCACGGAGGTGATAGCTTGTGGCGTCCTCGGTTGTCTTGGCGTAGCCTTAGGACCAGATCCCCTTCGCTGAAATCCCGTCGGCGTATTTTACATGCCTAGTAGCGCCCGAGGGATCGTTGGTACCTTGCGAGTGCATCAAGGCTACGAGGCGTGCTTCGTCCGGCTGGTCCGGTGAGTCCTCGCGGGCTCGCAGGTTTGCGTCCTCGTCGTAGCCTCGAACCCCCGGGTGACCCGTACTCTAAGTCCGTGGGGAGGGGGACGGCCTCCGCGCCATGGACCCGAACTTCTTGAGCATGTCGCATTGCTCAAGGGTGTGGTTTACAGGGGTCTTGTGATATGGACATGGCTTCTTCAGGCATGTCGTAAAACACCCCCGAACCTCGAGGGGCCGATCGAGGGCCTCGTCGAGCCGGGTCAACGAAAGAAGGGCCTCGGCGTCGTCGCCGTCGCGCCCCCTGCTCGCGCGCGCCTCGCGGCGCGGCTTCTTCCCTTTCTTGCCCCGCTTGTCCTTCCGTTGGGGCTCCCTCGGACTTGCCGCCCTCCGCGGGCGCGTCGTCCGAGCGCTTGCCCTTCTTGCCGTCAAAGATTGCCCCCACGGCCTCTTCTCCTGAGGCGAAGCTGGTGGCGATGTCGAACAGCTCGTTGGAGTCCGCGGGAGGGCTACGTCCCAGTTCTCGTACGAGGTCCCGGCACGTGGTGCCCTCGAGGAAGGCATGCACAATCTCGGACTGTGCCACGCTTGGGAGCTCTGTACAGCGCTTGGAGAAGCGCCGTATGAAGTCTCGGAGCGACTCACCAGGCCTCTGAGTGCAGGAGCGTAGATCCCAGGAGTTCCCAGGGCGCACGTATGTGCCCTGGAAGTTGCCCACGAACGTGCGGACCAGATCGTCCCAATTGTGGATCTGGCTGGCGGGCAGGTGCTCGAGCCACGTCCGGCCGAATCGCCGAGGTGCGGGGGCGGGTTGCGGATGATGACCTCGTCGGCCGGTGGCCCCGCCCACCGGGCACGCCGGGCGGTAATCGTTGAGCCACACGCGGGGGATCCGTCTCCCCGTTGTACTTGACGATGGTCGTGGGGCCGGCGGAAGCGTTGGGCGAAGGCCGCCGCGCGGATCTCTGGCCGAACACGCGGGTTCCGGGGGATCCCGGCGTCGGAGAGCGGTCCTCATCGCTGTCGTAGCGCCCACCCCGTCGAGGGTGGTAGCCTGTTGCCGCTCGTGCGTCTGCCTTGCTCGTGTGCCGAGCATTGATGACATTGCGGGCATCGCCGTCTAGCACCCTGCGTGTGTCGAGGAGCCGCTCCTTGGCCGGCGTGCATCCCGGGTTGGCAGGTCGCCCCGCCGCTTCACCCGCAAGGACTGAGGGTTCGCCCCCCTGTGCGGCTCTGTCGCCTCGTACGTCCCCCTGTTGGCGAATGCGTGACGCCGAGCTCTCGGCCTGCTGGACGGCCGCCTGCTCGATGAGGGCCTGCACCTCGCGGTGCAGGTTCCGTGCCTCGGGGGTCGAGGGGGCCGGCATGGCTCACAACAACATCGCGGCGGCGATAAGCTTTTGGCTCGCCCGCGGAGGCGCGTCCGGGTTGTCGACATTGAAGTCGGCGTTGATGCGGTCGCGGGCCTGTTTGCCCAGCTCCCGTGCGCGTTCGCCACGCGCAGAGGCTTCCCCGGCCATCGAGGCGCGAGCGCCCGCACCGTTCGATACTCCTCCGCCGCCTTGGCCTCGAGCTCACGGGCTTGGGCCAACCGCGCGTCAACGTCGGCCCCGGCGGGGGTGCTCGGCCTGCGCGCTCGGCGTGGTGCGATGCTCGGGGGCGGGCGTGACCTCCCCGTCGCCGGCACCCACTGCGCCAGTGGCGTTGGCTGGGTCGTTGGCGATGACGACGCAACATTCCCGCGCGGGGTCGTAGCTTCCGGTGCTGGAGTCGTCAGAGCAGCCGAACCAATAGTCCGTGGCGTCGAGAAAACGCCTGAACATGACTGGGTCCGGCACGCCGGAGAAGTCCCATTCCGCGTACCCATGGAGGTTGGCGGGTGGCAACGCGTCAAGGGAGCCCAGGGACGACTCGTCACCTGCGGAGGCATCAGGGTTCCTGGCGACGAAGACGTGACGGCCGGGGGGAACCCCGCGCATTGTGGTGTTGACGTTGGCGTTGTAGGCCGTCGTGGCACCGCGTAGGCCGATGGGGAAGCGCGGTCCGAAGACCGTGCACCGCCCCTACGGGGGCGGCGGTCGCCGTGGTGACGGGCACGCCGCGTTGGGAGGCGGCGCGTTCGGCTTGCCGTCGCTCGGACCGCGCCCCGGCGCGAACGCCGGCCGAGCGACGGCGGCGTTGTGGCGCCGACGGGCCCGTGGCATCCGTGCCGGCGGGCGTCCGTGTTGTGGCGGCGCGCGGCGGGAACCGCGGTGGGCCCGGCCCGGCGCCGCGCACGGAGCTCCTCACGGTTGGTGAGGTGCATTAGGTAGCCGTTCCCCGTGGCCCGAAAGTTCGGGCCACCGAACCGGATTTCAAAACCGGCGGGAGGGGGTCCGAGCTGCCCATTGAGTAACGCGCGCCGCGGTACTCGGTGCGCATCACCATGGAGGGAGTTGACGATGGATTGACCTTAGGCGCTCGATTGCCCCACGATGGGCGCCAGCGTCGGTGCGGAATATGGTCCCGACACTAACCAGGCAATAAGCGCCGAGGTCTCTCCCTCAATGGTCGATGCTAAGCAACTAATGACACGAGTTTTATCCTGGTTCCGGCCGAGGGGCCGTACGTCCAGCAGGGGTGTGCTCGAGGCACTATATTGCTCAGCACCGGGGGTGCCTGTAGTGGGGCGGCTACAAGCAAGGCGGGAGAGGAAGCGTGGCTTCCAAGTCCCTGGTGGAGTGGCTGAAGATGTTGTGGGATAATAGGAGAACAAGCGCCTGGTGTGTGGCGTTGTTCTGCCTTGTGTTGTGTCCTGACTTGTCTGTCCGTCCGTCCCCTGCGGCGGGGGAGTTCGTCTTCCTTTTATAGGCCAAGGAGAGAGCGAATCACATGTATGCCGCGCTACTTGGCTACGTGGGGAAGTGTGGCGGGCCATGCTGTAGAGTAGGCGGCAGCCTCGACGGTCCTTGCCGTGATCCGGCCATCATGGCATATCTTGTACCCGAACAGGGGTAGCCTCGAGGGCGGGAGCGCAGCGGACGGTCGTGATGCCTTCAGGCGGGCTCGAGGGAGTTGCTGACGTCGATCCGTACGGGGCACAGGGGCAGGTAAGGCAGCGTCCCGTTCCCGCACGCGTCGCAAGGTGCGAGCTATTGCCACGGCACCGGCGTGGGGTTGTACGCGCGAGGGCGGCCGCCACGCCGTTAGCGGTGGCGGGGATGGCTCCCCACCGGCCTAACGCCGCAACCTATCCCGCAAGGCCACGGGAAAACAAATCGAGGGTGCGGCCGGCCCCCTTCGAGGGCTCGGCGCGTTAGCCGTACCGGAGTAGGAGGCGCGGCGTCACGGGGGGCCGGCACCGGCCACGCCGCACGGTCCCCCACGGTGGCGGGGATGGGTTCCCTTCTAGGGAGTTGGTGTGACAGACCGGGGTGCGAGCCCCGGGCGCATGATGGTGCCGCGCCGCCGTGGTCGAGCATTAAATGCCCGTACCCGCGTACGGGATCGGGCGTGCGCGCGCGGGACGCCCTCGAGCGAGACGGAACTTGCTCGAGGGCGGCGCGGACCCTCGAGCGAGGCGGAGCCCGCTCGAGGGAAGCGTTCTCCCTCGAACGGGGCGGAGCCCGCCCGAGGGAGGCGTGCGCCCTCGAGCGAGGCGGAGTTTGCTCGAGGGGGTCTTTAAGTGGGCCGCCTTGGTGGGCCGTCAGGGCCACCGTGGCGTGGGTCGTGCCTTGTGTAGTTAAGCGAGGCACGTTTGGCTTTGGCTTGTTGCGGGTTTTAAGTGGGGATTCCCCAGTTGTTTAAGGGGACCCCTAGGGCTGTCCCCGACACATTTGGAGTCATGTTCATCGCGTGTCTTGACTCTTGTCGGGCTTCATGATCTTCTTCCAAAGTGCTTGGTGAACTTATCCCGAAAGTCTCCTCTTTAGCGTAGATTTCCCGCGTAAACAACAAACTCCAAAATCGACATGCAAGTGTGAACTTGTTACATCATTAGTATGCCTAGTGGCGGGTTAGTTGCAAATCATAATCGAAACCAATGTATAACAAGTACTCTAGGTGGACGGAAATTCACCATCAACATCTCCCCCATGCTTAAACCTTGCTCGTCCTCGAGTAAGTAATCCTTGCTTAAAAGGGAAATCAGTGTTGCCTTCCAATGTTGTCCCTGCACTTAGTCATTCATGACGAGGCAAATTGCTCTCTCTTAAGAATTTATTTTTAAAGTTCAAGTTGTGACCGGCTTATTTTTCATTATGGAAGATAGACTAACAATAAAGAACAAGCCACATTTAACACGATGCTCTCAAACTTAAGTGAACTTCTAACCATTACCTTGTCACATGGAAGATTTTCAAAAAGATGCATATCCAACATAAGTGAAAATCTCTTGCAAGAGCCCATGGAACACTCATCTCATCAAGTCACTCAAGCCTATACTAGATTATTTTCAACCTACTCTACTCATATGTGATAGTGGAAGGCTTATGTGGAGCTTGGAAGGTTAAAAACAATCCTAGCAAAACATACATTCGAAATATTATCAAATTAAGAGAGAGGTCGATTGGAATTACCGAGACTCGTCAAAAAGGCCATGGAAAATAAATGTTGGAAAGAGAGAGGGACGAAACACACACATTTAGATAAGTGGACATGTGCAAGTGGCAAATGGATGATCCCGAGGCACAAGTGAAGTCCTCATTATCGGATTGCACATGGTTGGAAGATTTGAGTATGGATGTGTCATCAAGGCACTTGAGAACTTATGAAGCAAAAAGAACCGAGGAGCATCTTTATTTTTTTCTTTATTTTATTTCCTTCTCATTTTTCTCTCTTTCTTTTTTTCACTTTATTCTTCCTATTTTCCTTACTTTTCTTTTCTTCTTATCATATTTTTTTTCTTTTTCATTTTTTTCTTTTTTTCTTTTGCTCCTCAAAACTTTTTGCAACATAATACTTACATAGCATTTGTGTCAGAGAATGACTCCTCCCCCATGCTTGAACGATGCTCGTCCTCGAGCATAAAAGAGAGGGGAAATGACTGCTAAAGTAAGTATAAATTACATAATCTTGCGGAATATTTGAATCTCCATCGAGAATTTTACTCCATACTCAAATTGGGTTGTGGACAAGGAGGTGATCACAAAAAGATGTTTTTGGTTTAGGGTGGATGCCCAGCGAAGTTTGTGAAATTTTCGACGTGAAAACCCACAATGCATGGACAAAAAGGCTAGCATGAAAAAGTTACACAAAGTAATGACCAGCTTCTTAGTCTCTAACCATAGAAATCAATCCTAATACAACTCATCAAAACATATGTTTGCAATCTACGGGTTTTGTTATCATAAAACATATATGTATATGGCTTTGGTAGGTAGAACTTTGCAAGAGTATCACAAATATGTAGATAGCATAAAAGTTAAGTTTTCATAAAAACAACAAGTTATCCGGCTATCCATAAACTTAAATGAAAGAGAAAAGATATGTATGTGGGTCTGGAGCATAGTCATTTCACCTCCACAAATAAAAGAGCCGGTATTTAAATTAATTTCAGATCATATTATAGAGAGCAATTAGCCAAGACATGTATAACTTCATGTAGGTAAAACAAAGCGGCAACTTTCATCATCTTTCCGTAAGCATAGGCAATATAGAACATCGAGGTGAACACATGGTCATGCTTATCTATTGAAAGTAAAAAGAAACCTAGGTTGTCCTCCTAGTAGCCATGTTATTGTTTGAAGAGAAAAACAAAAGGTTGCACCTAGTTGAGGTTGAAGGCATACTTACAAGCATTTGTGTTTGGAAAAGAGAAGGTCAATGGAGATGTTACCATCCTTTGTAATTCTTCGTTGCCTTCTTCCGATATATCCATGTATCGATGTGGCTTTTGCTTTTGTCTTGATTTATTAATGCTCCTAAACTTATGAATTTGATCTTGTATGCTTAATGGAGTCATTGGTCACCCTTCTCTTCAATGTTGTCATCACCATCTCCTCTTTCTTGTTCTCATCATCTCCTTGCTGTCTCTTTTTCATGGATTTCCCCCTCTGTCCAGAACAGAAATATATCAAAATATAGCTCTATTGAAAATTTTATGAAATTACCTTTCCAACGTGTGGTCATTCATTGAAAACGGAGTTCAAACAAGGGAGCTATGTCCGTTTTACTTCAGCGCTGCGTGCTGTCCAAAACTGATTTCAGGACGTGTTGCACTCGGTGATTCGAGCATAACCGCTTGTAGGAACCTCCGATTGTCTTGATTCTTGATTTGTTGGAATCGTAACTTCATCTGGCTTCTAAATATCTAAAAATATCCAGTGTTTTCCCTTATAGACCATGCAGAATTTTGATGAGATTGGTGGCTTCTTGCGCATTGATCCGGAGATGTTAACGATCTTTATCATTCTATCTTCTAGATTGTCATGTTGCACTTCCGTGTTGAAGATTCAGGGTCTCCCCCATGCTTAGCATTTTGCTAGTCATGGAAGAAGAATACAAAGAACTTCTTAGCCATCCTTCAATTTCCTTGTAGTGAGAGTCTTTATCTTGCTCGTAAGACGTTTTAAACGCACATTCTACCCCCAAGGTGACGGTTGGGAGTAGATAGAATTGCCAACAATCCAACAATGTCTCCTAAGATTCTTAACTTGTGGCATAATTAGTCTAATGAGGAATAAAAACCTAATGAGTGTACGTGGTGCAAGGTGTGTATGCACATGATAGGAAAGCATATAAACAAAGACAATGTTTTCACCTAGTTCTAAACACCATGTTTACAACTAGGTTGCCGAATTTCTCCATAGCCATAAAGGTTTATATATCTAGGGTTAAAACACCATGTCTATCCCTAAATCAATAACTCTTATAGCACAAGAAAAATTAAGCGTAATGCAAAGCTTATAAACTGACCAAAGCAACATGAAAACATATGAAAAGCTAGCTAGGTTTATCGAACTTAACGATGATGGTCCGCAATCATGTTTAAACACCACGTTTACACAAGATCACAAAAGGAAAATACCCATAGGGCCCTATGAAGCATTAACATGGAAACTGAAGCATACATCATTAAGTATATAAAACAACCAAGCCAACTATGTGCAAAACATGTATACACAAAGAAACATCACGAGGACAACAAAATGCAACGCATGCAAATAAATAAATATGAGCATGAACATGATGGTGGTTCTAAAAAGGAAATCTAAACTTAGATTAATAACCACAAGTTGATCATCATAAGATAGTATCATTCTTTATTTTCTATAAGAAAGTAGTAAAAATATAAAGAAACGGGTTGCCTCCCGAAAAGCGCTTCATTTAAAGTCATAGAGCTGGACTTTCTCACATACCTTCTTTTTGTTGCATAGCCATGGCCCTTCATGCAAGAAGAAAAGGTACCAATGCAGCTTTAATTTACTTCCCATGTTGTGCTTGATCACTTATAAGACTTGCCCAAAGCATCCTTTTGTTTCATCATTATCTCCTTCTCTATCATCCTTCGGTGCTGCCTTCACTCTATTATTTTTTTTAATGTCCAGAACAGAAAGTATACTCAAGCTCTACTCCATTGCACAGTGCACAAAATTTCCTTTCCAACGAGTCTTCATTTGCTCAAATCGGACTCTAGACAAGAGAGTTACGTCCGTTTTACTTCGGCGATGAAATCTGTCCTGAAATTTCAGAATGCGCAACACTCAATGTTTTCTCCATAACTCCTTGCACGGGTCTTCAAACTTGTTGGTTCTTGATGCGTTGGAATGGTAATTTGATGGAGCTTCTGAATATCTCATTTTCTTCATTTGTACACCTCTGAACAAGCTCTCAAATTGATGAAGACAGCAGCATCCATCGCGGGATTCGGAGAGGTTGATGATTTATCTTGCAACTCTTTTAGGCATGGCTTCTTTTTTCATTATTCAAGCCTTGTCTACATGGTTTGAGAAAATCGGGCCTTTCCCGACATATGATTCTTTAAGGTCATTAGCTTGACCAAGCGCAAAGCATGATCGAGATTTACAAAACTTATTGTAAACATACGCGTCCATAATTAACACCACATGTGAATTGTAGCAACAAGTCAAGGTGTAAATAAAAGAAGCATATGTTTCATGCATAGCACTTAGCTCATCATTAGGAAAAGGTTGTTTAGGTGTGACATTAATTGGATCAAACTTAAATGTTTCCTCTTTTTCATTCTCAAGAAAATCTAGCCTATCAACATGATCACTATTGGAACAAGGCACGGACATTAAAATATCATTCATACTATTGGTTGAGCATGAGTATTTGAATTTATCAACATCAATACCAATAATATCTTGAGATTTCAGCGCGTACCTTGGCCTTAGAGATTTTTCAACAAGAGTGATATTTGGTTCATCAAGCGGTGTTGAAGGCGAATCGATCTCAACAAGTGTAGTTGCCTCTTCATCACCATCTTGCAATTTATTCAACTCATCATGTGGAACATGTAATCCTTCAACTTTGTACGCATTCATCTCTTCTTTGAAGTCTTCTTTATCAACCAGATCTTCATCTTCAAAGACTTGTATGTTGCTTTCTTTATCTTCCATGTACCGGATGTCGTCAAGATGGCTCATTGTTGATTCACTCTTTCCTTCATCCTTGAGTACTTCCATGTCTTTATTTGCTAGTGTGTAGGCTTCAATAGCACACAAGCTATCATCTAGCTTGAGTCCTATCTCCTCCCATTTATCCTTTGAGTCACCAGGCTCATCACGGTTATACTCTTCTCTTCCTTCATCATAAATCTTTGAGTTGTCAAACCGGTCGATCCATCCTTCATCTCCTTCTTCTCTTTCTTCTTCAAACATCTTTTGGATCGACTCTCCACTCATCTCTTGATCAAATATATCTTCAACTAGTTTGGCAACGTGTCGGCGTTCCTCCTTCCTTCGGTAGTTAATTAGTGGGGCGAAATCAACTTGAACCCAATCGGATTGAATGAACTCCGCCAATGGTCTAGAATTCCACATACTTCGGCCTACATTCATGTTAGTTTCAACATTTTTAACATCCGAAATGACTTCTCTTACCTTGGGAAGTGGATCTTCAATTTCTTGTATGGTCAGTTCATTTTCCTTGACCTCCGGTTCATCTTTTTCGGAAATTTCAGCAAGCACCTTGTGCTTGCTTTTGTCATTTTGCCCCTCTCGACAACATCTTTGCCAATCTCGTAGTGTTCTTTGTCCATTGCTTATCCTTTGTAAGATTTGTGCGGCTTCACTAATTGTTTTATCCATTATATCACCGCCTGCACACATGCTTACAAAACGAGATGAGTTAGGGGTTAGTGAAAAATAAAAGGTATGCAACATCAAGTCACCGGAAAATCCCAAGTTCGGACCTCGCTCAAGTAGTTCATTAAAACGGTCCCATGCTTCATCAATTCCTTCATCCTCTCCTTGCTTGAAAGTGAGCACTTGCCTCCTTAAGTCTTGGACCTTGCTTATGGGAAAGAACTTCAAAAGAAATTTCTTCACTAGCTCATCCCAATTTCCTTTTGCTTCAACGGACGCAAGTGTGTACCATCTTCGCGCTTCATCTTCGAGAGAGAACGGAAAAAGATTCCACTTGAACCAAGCGGCCGGAACTCCTTTTTGTTGCACCGTGTTGCATAACATCGTGAATTCCTTAATGTGTCTATATGGGTTGTCATCCTCCAATCCTCTAAATGGTTTTGTCGCCACTAACTTGATGATTCCAGGCTTCACTTCATAGTGGGTTGTAGCAAACTTCAAATCTGATTTTTGCATCTCAATGTCTTCCATTGACGGCATTGCTAGCTCCCTTAGCGACATCTCTTCGTCTTCCAATGGTGAGGTGAACAAATCCATCTAGGCACAAGAAAAGTAGAAAGAAAAACAAAAAAGATTTTTTTCTTTTTTTAGAAAATAAGGGTTAGGTGTTAGTAATCAACAAAATTAATACTAGATTAAACGTAGCAAATTGGCTTGCTCCCCGGCAACGGAGCCGAGAAAAAGGGGCTTGTTGACGGATAAAACTCGTATCCACCTATGATCCGCAAGCGTACGGACCTACACCTTTTTCACCACGGGATTCCCAAGGTTCTTGTCAATCCGCGGAGCAAGGGGATTACTAGCGCTTAACCAAGTACTAATCTAGTCGAATGGAAAACCTTTGAAAGAGAGTATTAATCTAAAAGTAAAGACAGTCTAACCTACGTTAATCTAAGTTAAGTTGATCAAACAAATCTAGGTTTAAACTAGATGGTAAAGGGTGAACACAAGAGAGTGAGCAAGAAAGATAAGTGTTCCCTCCCTAGGATCTAGGATAACATGGTATGCATCTACTACACGAAAGCGGTAAACCAATCTACCGGGGGTTGTGACCACGGTTTCGCCCTTTCCCTCCTCTCGTATTGTCACTACGCGAAGGTATTCGTGACTAGACCTATGATGGACACGGTATGTTGATGGAATCTATGGGAGTAGCGGATATCATACGCCCGAAAACACGGTGGCCTACCTTAATCATCAAAGCATCATCAACATGAAAACAATAGATTGAAACCACAAATCGAGTAGCGATCACATAGCATGTATCCATCTAATCCTAGGGATGAACGGAGACATTACCCCATCATCTTACACGGATTGAAGCACATAGGGGTGATGGAGACTCCGGAGAACGTCGTTGATGAAGATGGCGGCGATGGAGCTTGGGAACACCCCTAGGTCAACGACTTGGAGTCCTCCTCTTGCTTCCTTCTCTCCGCCGGCGTTGATCCTTGCGACGATCTCATCTAACTCTCTCCCTCATCTTGCGGCGGCGGTTTTCCGGTGATTGGCGTCGGTAGGATGATTTGTTCGATGTGGTGGCCGACGGCGGCGGAGGCAATAAATAGACGAACACCTAGGGCAAAGGGGGGACCGAACCGACCCCGAGTGGGGCCGGGCCGGTCGGCCCGAGCCGGCCGGCCCAAGCCCACTTCGGCCCGGTTCGGCCCCGGTTTCCTCCCCGGTTGCTTCTCGCGTGATCCCTTATTCGTGTGCACTTGCATGTGGGCCTTTGACGTCGTTTCCTTCACGGTTAAGGCTTGAATCCTTGCTATGCAAGCTTCGCTGTTTTCTGGTTGAGTCCCTGAAGACTTGCACGTTGACGCTTCGGTCCTCGGGTCATTTGGAGTCATGTTCATCGCGTGTCTTGACTCTTGTCGGGCTTCATGATCTTCTTCCAAAGTGCTTGGTGAACTTATCCCGAAAGTCTCCTCTTTAGCGTAGATTTCCTGTGTAAACAACAAACTCCAAAATCGACATGCAAGTGTGAACTTGTTACATCATTAGTATGCCTAGTGGCGGGTTAGTTGCAAATCATAATCGAAACCAATGTATAACAAGTACTCTAGGTTGATGGAAAATCACCGTCAACAAGTTCCCGCACCACGCCAGGAAGGCGTCCGACTTCCTCGATCAGCGTCTCGGGCGTCCGTGGGCCAAGCGACACACCAAGTGCGGCAATGTCCAAACTCATCGCTCTCCCAAGCTTGGCAATGTCCCCGATGACTTTCTCGTTGATGGCCTCCGACTTGCGTTGGGCGTCACGGGCCTGGCTCAACGCGACTGCATCCTGCTCCCGAGAAGCTCGAGACTGCTCCAGCTCGGTCTGGACCTCTGAAAGACAAGCAAAGACAAGAAGTTATGATGGGCTCGAGAAGAAGAAGAGGAAAGAGCCAAAGTTCGACACTCCCTTTGGAGCTGCTCCGACAAGCGCCTGATGCCACTCTCCTTCTCGATAACCTTGAGGATAGCGGCATTTCGTTCCTGCTTGGTCGCCGCCAACTTCGCGACCATCCTGGCGTGAATCAGACGTGCCCCTGCAAGCACAACCGACAAGTCAGGCCCCGACAAGGGACAAACGCCGAATCAAACAAGAAGGGGAGGGGATGATCTGACTTACCATCAAAATCCTGTGACAACTTGGCGTGGGAGTCCCGAAGCTGCGCCGCCTCCTTAGTCACCACCAGAGCTGGTTCATAACCTGGGAGAACTGGCGGCTTGTCATCGCCAAGTCCGTCATGGCTGTGCCCAGGTCATGCTCCTGCTTCGACACCTTAGCCTCAAGCGCCACCTTCTCACGAACGGCGGCCTAGGCGGCGTCCCGGGCAGCGGCCTCGGTTGCGGTCGCAGCAGTCTTCGCCCTCTCGGCGGCCTCCTCAGCGGACGCTGCAATAGCCCGAAGCTTCTCGATCTCGACCTCGGCGAGCGCCGGCCTCGACGCCGCCGAGTCCCACTCAGTCGCAGCCGCGGCGGTGGCAGTCTCGGCGGTGGTGGCGCGATCCTCCACCGACCGGCGGGCAGCTTCAAGCGACAACCGCGCGGACGCTTCACTTGCCACAGCGCCGGCCGCCGCGACTCGGGCCACGACGAGTTGCATTTTCAACTGGGTCCACTCCGCACGGAGTTCACGCACCTCACAGGCATACCTTCGACCTGAAGACTCGAGGGTCTGCCGCCAATCAAGTAAAGATAAGTGGCGAGTCCCGAGAAGATCGCAGAATCAAGAACTTAATCTTCGACAAAGAAAACTTACCGAGGTCGCAGGGTGGGTGAGCTCATCGAAGGCGCGGCGCGCCCAAGTCAACCCACGCTCCAGGGTGTTGCGTGCTGCGGCCTCCTCGTCATCCTCGGAGTCGACGCCGAGCCCGGAGGTGGCCACCCACGAGCTGCAGGCGAGCTCAAGGGTCTGTACCTTGCCACCCGCCGTGCCCTATGACAAGGTTGCCCCCATCCCCTCGACCTCCTGGATCTCTGGGGAGCCGGCCCTTGTCGTCGCCTCGGGGGCTATCGATTCTTGGACGGCAGCGGCCGGCTCGTCAGGCACGTGAGGCTCGACATCTCCAGCGTCAGCGGCGACTGGTCGGGGTGGCGACGATCCCTCATCTTCGGCAACAGCCTCTGCCGCACCAGCTTCTGCAGCGGAGGCTGGAGCTTCAGCAGCTTCCGCCGACTGGGGGAGCGACGCATCCCGACTTTCGATGGCCGACGGCGGCACGGACGTATCTGCAGTTGGCTCCACATGGATCGCGGGTGCCTCGAGGACCGCATCCGTCGCCTCTGCTGCAATGGCTAGGGTGAAGCCGCCGGTGCGTTCGTACTCTTGCAGCGCCTTCGAGACCGATGTGATCGTCTCCATGATCGTCGACTTGTTGAACATCCGCTCTAACGCCACCTCGTACACCTTCTCCGGAAGCTGGGGCGCCTCGAGATCGATAACCCCAACGTCGGGGAAGTCAATGTACCGGCACGTCGCCACTTCCATCGCCTTCTCGGTGGTGAGGGCAACCCGGGCTGAAGAAGTCTCCGCCACCTCGGCGGTCGGGGGAGGACCTGAGACCCCAACCTCCGGGAAGGGCTCCGGCACCTCTACGGCAACAGGGAGGCTCGCCGTCGCCATCACCTGGGCTGGCTCTGACCTCGGGGGCATCACGACATCGTGACTCTCCGACGGTGCGGGAGGCGCCGAGTCCTCGTCCAAAACCACCACCATGCCCTCGCCGCTCGAGCCGGCCTCGGTCGGGGTTTCCAAGGCCACCTGAGTGGCGGTCGTCTCTGTGGTCGCCTCACCATCCTCGACGGCGGCAGAGACTGACGGAGGTGGCGTTGTCGGTGCCCTCGACTCGACGACAACCGTCGACTCCTCTTCAGCCTGCGGCGGCGTCCGCTCGGTGCTCGAGGGCTGTGGGCAAGTCTCATAAGAAACCACCCACGCGCTCAACGCCAGGCGCTTCAGAAGCCCCAGGCTAAGCACGCCGGTGTCGGCATGTCTGCTAGAAGACGAATACCAACGTAAACAAACAAGTCGGAAGAATAATGGCAAACAAGAGCAGAAATCAGAGACTTACATCTTGGAGCGCACCCGGGCTTTCTTCAACGGGCGATCCGACATCCCCTGTTGGGGAGCCGTGCGTTTCGAGCCCATCGACTCGGGGGCTGCGCGCTTCGAGCCTGTCGTCTCGGGGGCTGCCCCGCTTCCGCCCGCCGCCTCAACGGCGGTAGCACTTCTGGTTGAAAATCGCCTGCTCTGGGAGAGGCGCTTTGGCTAGGACAAGGTGGGCACACTTCAACTATGACGCCAACAAAGCACGATGATCAGCCGGGGAGGACACGCTCCGAGAAGATCAACACTGCATCAAAAGGCGAATAAAACATATCGAGAAGACGAACAACTTACAAATTTCTCTGTCCCTGCACTGGGGAGCATCGGGAGCAGCCGCGACGGCGGCCATGAGTAAGATGACCTCCCGATTGCCTGCTCCACGCGACGCTGAACCTCAAGCGGTGACAGGGGCGATGGAGTGGTCACAGTCCCCACCCAAGGGGGCCTGTCAGTCGTCATGTCGCAAGGGCGAAGCAGCCGCCTCCGGAGCAGCACGAAACCTCGGGCGTGGTATTGCCCGATCACTTCTACCAGGGTAACTCCGGCGTTTCGAAGGCGCGCCAGCACGACCCAGTGCAGCTTGAGCATCTTCTCCTGCTCCTTGGCAGGGTCGTCCGACCATATCCTCTGTGACTTCACGATGGAGCACCCGGTGTACGATGAAAGCGCGAACTCTGGGTCGTTCCGCAAGTAGAACCACCCCTTGTGCCAGCCGTTGTTCGAGCTAGTCAGTGACACTGGGATGTAGTCATCGTCGCGGCCTTGCTTCATCCGAAGGTTGGCACAGCCGATCGTCGCTGCGCGGGAGCCGTCCCTCAGGTAGGTGAACCTGAAGAAGTACTGGAACAGGGGCCAGTGGGTGCCGATGCCGAGGTACCCCTTGCACATTGCTTCAAACGTAGCCATCTGCTGGATGCTGTTCGGATTGAGGTGCTGGAGTTGCAACCCGTACGCAAACAACGCCCCGCGAATGAACCGGTCGGTGGGGACGGAGAAGCCGCGCTCGTGGAAGGTCACGAACGACACCATGTATCCCGAGGGAGGGCGTGGCACGGACTCGCCGGCGGGAACGATCCACTCGACGGCATCGGTGAGGGGAGGAAGATCGCCCGCCTCGACTAGACAGAGGAGTTGATCGTGAGTGACGTTGGAGCGCGTCCAGTTCGACATCGCAGCGGTGAGGCCTTGGGCAAGCTGGAAGCACAGGCGGCGGCGGTGCTGTAGATGCGGATGAACTCGGAGCGCAAAGGGCAAGTGCAAGAAGAAGAAACAGATGGGGAGGCAAAGTCCCGAACCAGCGCTCGGCGCGCGGTTTTAAAGGGTGCAGGCCTGACCCCTCACCTCCGAAGTCGGGCCCACCGTGTCAGCAAGACTTTCGCCCACGCGCGCACCCCGGCGAAACAACCGCTTACTCGCGTGATGCCTCGATTCCCGCAGAATACGGACTCACAGAGTCTGAGTGCAGTCATGATGGAGCGGTCGCATCGGCCACGTCGGTTTAGATGCCCACACCCATAACTGTGCCCACGTCGCCACGACGGCCATAACTGCCCCGACGAAACGGCCCGAAGCTACAACAACTACAATTACAAATAAAAGCTCGCGAGCGAGTCTCCAACTCACTCACGAGCTCGGGGGCTACATCCGACGAATGCACTCATGCGCACCCACCGAGAACGAGATGAACATCACCAACACAAAAATCATCCGACTGAGCCTGAGCGCGACTCCTCAACTCCCACTTAGGCTCGGGGGCTACTGACGAGGGCCCAGATCAGGGCCCCCTTTGACGGCAAGATTATCCCCCTTAACGACATCAAGACCATTACCCTCGAGGTGGAGTCCGTTAACACCAAAATTTGGTAAGGAGTCCGACATGTGGGTCCGGTTCGAAAAAGGGTCCGTCCGGTGGAAGGAAGGATGTTTTCGGAGATTTTCGGCAAAAGGATCGCGGTCGGCTATCCGCTCCGGTTCGGCAAAGGAACAAGAGAGCGATTTTGCGGGATTGGACGGTGACGTGGCTCAATCGGGGGAAACGAATGGATGGATAGGCGATCAAGTTTAGTTAGGCAATGAATCCATTCGCGGTTGTACTCGACAGGTATAAATACTACCCCCGAATGTATGTAACAAAGGACGATCATTCCTCAATACACACCGGCCTTACGCCAAACCCTAGAGTCCTTGTCGTGTCGTCGAGTTCTTCGAGAGGGCCAATCGATCCGTCGACCTCCGTGAGTACCGGCAACCTTGTATCATGTCTAGTATCATGCGGTGGATTTAGATTTGATGCAAGCGGTCTTGTTACCATGCTTCGTGTCATGCGGTAGATTCAAGCTTGGTTCAAGAGGGCTTCTTGTTAGATCACGAGCCATGCGGTAGGCTAAGATCCGGCTCGAAGCTAGTTATCGGCTCTATTGGATTTTGGCAAGATCCAATGGATTCATTAAGTTACCCCGTGTTATCTTGAGTTTTACTTTATGTTTTAATTCATGTAACACACTTTTGCCCAATCTAGATGGGTTTGGATCGGCTATATCTCTTTTGTGATCCTTGTTCGAGCAAGTTTCGTGTTTTGACGCGTGGATCTAGTGCTTTCGATAGCCGAAACCGAATCGATCTAGGTTGCTACGTGTTGCGAGTTCAAGCTTGCCATGTTCGTATAAATCTTGAAAGAACCGGGTATCATGCGGTAGATGCGAGTTTTTGGGTTGCTTTGGAGCTAGTCATCCGGTGGATTAGATTCCCAAATCGATCGATAGATTTATTCATGTGGTAATGTTTGTTTCTTCTTCATGGACCCTGGATCGGCTGTTTAGCCGTATTCGGTTATATTTTCACGAGTAGAACACGTGCATTATTTATGTCTTAAGTAATGTATGCTTTTGGCTTTCCGTATTTAGATTGTATCATGCGGTGGATAGATCTATTTGTGGAAAGTGGTATGTTTTTCATGCAAATCGTATCATGCGGTGGATAGATTTGTTTGTTATCGTACCCGACGGGTTTTAAAGTAACTAGACATGTGGTAGACTAGTGCTTTGGATCTATGCATGCTTATTTAATACGTGCTCATGTCCGTGCTTTACCTTATTTTATTTAATGCTATCTTCATGGGGATCGGTTATAACTTCATGCTTGCATCTTTACTTATACAAAGACCGATCGTCGTCATGCTTACGTCATCCATTCGGCGGTATTCCTTTTCCCTTTGTAATGGTCCGAATGGTTGTGGTCCTTTGACAAATAGCTCTACATAGCTACGTGTCATCTTGCTTGGCTTCTTGGCCGCAAATATGGAACTGTCGGTACCACCGGCAAGTTCCAAGCTTTGGTATTTAACATGTTTTATCTTTTGTTAATTTTCGGGAAAAATTGATCGGCACGTCATTTTGCTCTCTCGCGCTTGTGAAGCCGCCTTTGTTCGGCTTGTCGTGTGATTGGCGTTGAGTGCACTTTTCGCGTCAACACACTTTTTGGCACGCCCGGTGGGACAAACGGCCGAATTAATTCAAGATGCCCGAGATTGCGGACCTTATGGACGTCGACCTAGAGGATCTTTCTCCGGAGCGACGGCAGCAGCCTCCAAGACGTCGTAGATCAATTTCGGCGAAGTGCCTCGCTGTCATTTAAGAAGAACGAAGCGGTGTCCCATATCTAAAGAATGAGATGCCTAGAGTGCCGCTACGGGAGAAGTCGATGCTACGTCTCGGCGAGGAGAAGGAGGAATGCGCGCGGGTGTTCCAAGAGTCGGCGGATTACATGCTCACCAAGCACAACAAGGCCTTCCTCGGATCGCTCCGGCCAGATTACATGCTCACCAAGCGTTCGGGAAGGCGCCCTTCCGGAGAGGAGCACCGTAGAGCCGGGTGAATCGAGCTCTCGGCCGCCGCTACGGAGCCGCCCACGGCAGCAGCCTCCTCCTCGCAGCGCCGGAAGCCAAGCGTTCCAACCTCCTCCGCATGGCGCCGGGGGGCGGCCGGTTCGGCCCCCGTTGCAAGCTTCGGAAGTCAACCAATCCCGCCACCACCACGGAGCAAGACGGGTCGGCCCCGTGCAACGGCCGAATCCGTACCGGCCTACGTACGGAGACCTAGCGTTCGGCTCGTGCGGGGCCCCACTTGACCCCGGCCGGAGAATTGCACCGTCGACCAACTGGCTCCAGAAGAATTTGTACGGCGGTGGTTACCATGAAGTGGGAAATTACGGAGCGTTCGACGCCTTCCCGCACCCGGGGTACACGCCGGCCGGCAGCGCGCAAGAAGATGACGCCCTAGCGCGCAAGATGGCCGAATTGATGCGAATCGTTCGGCCTCAAGCCAAAGATGCGGGGCCCCGCCACTACGGGCCACCGTTCCCGGAGTGGTACTATAACGTGCTCTTGCCGCCTAGAGTGAAGCCACCGACGGAATTCACAAAGTTCTCGGGGCAGACGAGACAAGCACGGTCGAGCACATCGCCCGTTACCTCATGCGGCTTGGGGAATGCTCGGCCGAGGAGACGTTCGGGGTTCGTTACTTCCCCGCCTCACCGATGGGTCCGGCTTTTCGGTGGTTCTCGTCCCCGCCGCCCGAATCGGTGGCCGGATGGAAGGACTTGGAGCGTAAATTCCACGCTCATTACTTCGGCCGGCGCTTCCGAGAAGAAGTTGATTGATCTCGCCACCCCGAAGCAAAGGCACGGCGAAACACCGCCGGAGTTTCTTAGAAGATTCGGGGAAGTCAAAGGCATGTGCTTCTCATTGAACTTGCCGACGATCGACCGGGCCGATATGGCCGTCGCCGGGATGCTACCGCCGTGCGCGAGAAGCTATTTGGGATGGAGTTTGAGAACCTGGGCCAGCTTTCACAAAAGTTATCTCTGATGAGCAATCAGGCATATGGCCTCAAGAAAGACCCCAAGTTTGGCAAGCAGCACGACGTCGCTGACATCTACAACCAGTTCCTAGACAAAGCCGATCTGTTCGAGGATTCTGACGATGAATTGGAGGTAGCTGCAGCGGAAATCATGTGGGGTAAAGAGCCCTTGACAATGAATCAGCGTTGGGTCAAGCAGACCAAAGGGACTTACGACTTTGACATCACAAAGGCTGATAAGTTGTTCGAGCTCTTGGTGAAAGAAGGCCGGATTAAGCTGCCCGAGGGGCATTCTATGCTTCGGCCTGATGGAGTTAAAGCGAAGCGTTACCGTGGCTTCCATGACGGGGACTCGCACTCCATCAACGATTGCGGAGGTCTTCGGGATGAGGATCCGAAGGCTATCCGGGAGGGACACCTCAAGTTCGATAACAAGATGAAGCCGGATGGCCACCCCTTTCCTCGGAACATGCTCGGCTTTTCCGTCAATGTGATAACGGCCGAGGAGAAGGGGAAGGTCAAGGTCCTGACCTCGACCGAGGTCCAAGCAAGGTGGAGCAGTGGACCCGAACGCCGGGTGACCCCGGAGCAAGTGCAAGGCGACGCACCCCACGTGCTCAAGAGCCACATCGAGATTGGGGAGTCATCCGGTGCCTAAACCCAAGGTGACGTCGCGCATTCTCCTCAACAAATGGCAGCGCGGACATAGAGAAAGAGCGCTACCAGAAGCGTCGCCACGAGGAGGAGCAACGCAGAGCTGAAGAGGAAGCGCGTAGAAGGGACCAAGAACAGTACACGCGCGAGCAGGAGCGCGCACACTGGGGATGCGCCTTCTTCAGGCACTGCTGGAATGAAGGCCTAAAGCTGCCCACATTGAAGAACTGTCCTGAGTGCAGCGACAGATACGTTGAGTACAGGCAGGAAACTGCCAATCGCCGATCCGTCCACGAGAGACTTGGAAGGATCCACCCAAATGGGGATCGGCGTCAAAAAATTGAAACCATCGATCATCCCGGAGAAGCGCCAAGCTGATCTCAGGTGGGCTGATCAGGAAGAGGACGAGGATCTCCACGTCCGGCGAAAGGGCGGTGGTGCCCGCCGGCCTACGCGAGAGCCGAAGAGGCGGGTCCGGCGCTTGAGGAACCGTGAGATGAAACAAGCCGGGATCCGGACGAGGGCGAAGTGGCGCCCCAAGGACCGGCCGGAGGGATCGAAGCGTTCGGCTCCTACATGCATGGTATACTTCCCGCCGAACGAGTTCATGGCCCCCGCTAACCGGGTTATGCGGGAGGAAGCTTCTTTTGATGACGAGCGACCCGAGGGGATGATGGCGCAACCGGTGCCGACCAAGCGAGCCATCTTCGACAAGCCGGCCAAGAACCGCCATATGAGGCCGCCGTACTTGAGGGGGGGTACGTCAATGGCAAACCATTGACCAAGATGTTCGTCGACGGTGGCGCGGCGGTCAACGTAATGCCGTACACCACCTTCGGAAGCCGGGCATGGGCCCGAGCGATCCGACACCTACAAGCATCATCTTGAACGACTTCGCCGGAACCCCTCGGACACCAAAGGATGCGCCCACGTGGACTTGATGATCGGGTCCAAGACGCCGCTCACCACCTTCTTTGTCATCGAGGGCAAAGGAGCCTACGGCCTCGTGCTTGGGCGGGACCGGATTCATGCTAGCTCGTCGCGTCCCATCCACCATGCATCAACAGCCTTATCCGGTGGGTGGATGATGAGATTGAGGTCGTCCATGCGAGACGACTCCGTGAGCGTAGCCAACATGGAACCGGCCTTTCCGGGAGTACCAAGGCATCGATTGCTTCTCGGGGAAGGAGCGGGGAGAAGGTCCCGTTGAACCCGTCGGCGGCGACCAACGGCCGATTCAAGCGTCGGCTCTTACGGTAATTTTTAATGGAGAACCCCGTGGATGGCACTGATGGCAAATTAGGGCGAGGATTCATGTCGGCCGATAAACTGGAAGAAGTTGACATTGGAAGCGGTGATAAGCCAAGGCCGACGTTCATCAGTGCAAACTTGCAACCAGACTTCAGGGGGAATTTAATTGAGCTTCTCAAAGAATATAAAGATTGCTTCGCCTGGGATTACTCGGAGATGCCTGGATTGGATCGTTTCAGCGTCGAGCATCGGTTGCCAATCAAGCCTGGTTTCAAACCATATAAGCAACCACCCCGGAAGATCTACAAGTATGAAGTATTGGCCGATGTGAAGAAGGAAATCGAAAGATTACTTGACGCAAACTTCGTTCGGCCGTGCAGATATGCGGAGTGGATTTCTAACATCGTCCCCGTGTATAAGAAGAATGGAAAAATGAGAGTTTGCATAGACTTCAGGGACCTAAACAGAGCTACTCCCATGGATGGATACCCGATGCCTATTGCCGATTTGTTGATTGACGCCGCCGCTGGACACAAGGTGATTAGTTTCATGGATGACAACGCGGGATACAATCGGATTTTCATGGCAATAGAAGACATATCAAAGACGGCCTTCGATGTCCCGGTCATATAGGCCTATTTGAGTGGATAGTCATGACGTTTGGATTGAAAAATGCCGGTGCAACCTATCGGCGGGCCATGAATTACATTTTTCATGAGTTGATCGGCAAAACCGTGGAAATCTACATTGATGACGTAGTGATCAAGTCCTTAAGTCATGACACCCATCCGAAGGATGTGAAGAATACCTTGGAGTGCACCGGAAACACGGTTTGAAGATGAATCCAAACAAGTGCGCTTTTGGGGTATCGATTTGGAGAGTTCTTGGGGTTTTTGGTCCACGAAGGGGGAATCGAAGTTGGCAAAAAGAGCATGAAAGCCATTGATGAAGTCGTTCCTCCAACCAACCTCAAGGAATTGCAATCACCGTTAGGCAAGATCAACTTCGTGAGAAGGTTCATCTCAAATTTATCACAGAAGGTGCTACCATTCTCTCCGTTACTGAAGCTAAAGAAAGATCAGAAATTCACATGGGGCGACGAACAACAAAAGGCTTTTGATGAGATCAAGCGGTACATGAAGGAGCCGCCGGTGCTGGTTCCTCCTCAGTTAAACAAGCCTTTCAAGTTGTACGTGGCGGCCGATACCCAAACCATTGGATCGGCCCTTATTCAAGAGTTCGAAGGAAAGGAGCGGGTAGTAGCTTACCTTAGCCGGAAATTACTGGATCCTGAAACCAGGTATTCGGCTATAGAGAAACCGTGTCTTTGCGTGTACTACTCGTGTACAAAGTTTCGGCATCGCTTGTTGAATGCCGAATGCACCGTATACTCAAGGTTTGATGTGATAAAACATATGTTATCAATGCCAATTTTGAATGGTCGGATTGGCAAATGGATTTTAGCTTTATCGAATTCGAGTTGAAGTTCGAATCGGCAAAAGCCATCAAAGGTCAGGTCATTGCCGATTTTATAACTGAACATCGTGACCCGTCAATTGATCTGCTTGAAATTACCCCTTGGGCTTTATTTTTCGATGGGTCATCGTGTGGCAAAGGTGGGGGAGTAGGGATCCTACTAATTTCGCCCAGAGGTGAGATGTTTGAATTCGCCATTCCTATACAACCCACTGTCACAAATAACCAGGCTGAGTACGAGGCACTACTTCGAGGGCTTCAATATTTGAGAGAAGCCGGGGCCGTTTCAGTTGAGATCTATGGGGATTCAGAACTGGTCATCAAGCAATTGAACGGCCAATACGAGTGCAGGAGCGAAGCGCTGAGAAGTTACTACGAAGAGTGCAGAGAAATCTTGAAAAGCTTTCCATTGGTAACCCTACAGCACATTCCTAGAGAGCATAACGAGGAAGCAAACAAGGCCGGCTCAGAGCGCCTCTGGTTACAAGGAAAGTCAAGAAGCGTTTGCTGCAGAGGTGTTTGCACTAGGGACGGACCTGGCAGAAGATGACTGGAGGAAAGAAATCATTGATTACTTGAAAGATCCATCCCGAAAAGTCTCTAGGAAGCTCAGGTACAAGGCAATTAAGTTCGTTCTTCTGGATGATAATTTATTCTATAAATCATTAGATGGGGTATTGCTACGATGCCTGGGTCCAGAAGAAGCCAAGAAAATGATGAGCGAGGTGCATGATGGGATATGTGGAGCGCACCAATCGGCCTATCGGATGAAATGGGTTATTAGACAAACTGGATGCTTTTGGCCGACGATATTAGAGGACTGCTTTGAGTATTACAAGGGGTGTCAAGATTGCCAGAGATTCGGGAATATTCAAAGAGTCCCTGCATCAGCATTGAATCCCATCATCAAGCCATGGCCATTCAGTGGGCTGGGGTATAGACTTGATTGGCCAAATTAATCCGCTGTCTAGCAAGGGGCATAAGTTCGTGCTTTTGGCTACAGATTACTTTACCAAATGGGTCGAGGCGATCCCACTGAAGAAGGTGACGTCAGAGAACATGGTCGAGTTCGTCAAGGAACACATCATCTATCGATTTGGGATCTCTCAGACGATTACCACTGACCAGGGGGCACAATTCGTGTCATTGGAGTTCAGAGATTTTGCCGAAAGCATGGGAATCAAATTATTTAATTCTTCTCCATATTACGCCCAAGCTAATGGTCAAGCAGAGGCTTCTAATAAGATCATGATCAAGCTGATACAGAAGAAGATCGATCAGAAGCCAAGGAGGTGGCATTCGGTGCTCAGTGAAGCGCTGTGGGCTTACCGGATGGCCCCCATGGAGCTACAAAGACCTCTCCTTACGAGTTGGTCTACGGGCATCACGCGATCCTGCCTTGGGAGATACAATCAGATTCAAGGAGAGTAGTGTTGCAAAACGAGTTGAGCTCCAAGAATTACAGTAGCCTAATGATGGATGAGTTAGAAGATTTGCATATGATCCGTCTCAGGGCCCTGGAGAACATCGAGAAAAACAAGCTGCGAGTCGCCAAGTACTATAACAAGAAAGTAAAAGTAAGGCAATTCACAGAAGGTGATCTAGTTTGGAAAGCACTATTGCCGATTGGAACTAAATACGTTGAATTCGGCAAATGGTCCCCTACCGGGAGGGGCCTTTTCGTGTGGTCGGATGCGTTCCCGTAATGCATACATATTGAAAACTTTGCTAGGGGAAGAATTTTCCGCTGCGATAAATGGAAGATATCTGAAGAAATATTATCCTAGCATTGAGATCGATCGATGATTACACACATCTGGCACAAAAATAGCCGGCGCTCGAGAATGAGGCCGCCTTCAGAACAAAATCCATGAACAAGAGAAGATGGCGGTGCTCGGATGCATTGCCCTTAGCTCAATACTACATTACAACCGCTTCTTGCGAGATCACATCTAACGCAGCCCCGATGGTCGGGTCCCCTAGGAGGTGGGAAGCGAGAAGGCGTGGAGGAAGAAGCGAAAGTATGATTCAATCTTTTCTTTGCTTCTTCGGCCGTCTGCTCCCTCTTCGGTTGTTCCGGGACCACCGTGACGGCAACTTGGAACGCACGAGGATGACCGTGATTGGCGGCCTCTACCAAGCTATCCCGGGCCGCCTTCGGCCGCTATACCGTCGAGACATCTGGAACAGGAGAATCAAGGTTAGAGGCAAGAAATCCGGATGCAAACGTGAAGGGGTCAGGAGCATTTACCCCCTACTAGTGCTTCCAGCGCCATGCGACGCTCGCGCTCGGCTTGACAACGGGCGGACATGTCCCCGAGGCCACGCTCCAGGTGCCGTACGCGGCGGCGCACCGATGGTTAGTCCTCCGTTCGGGCGTGGCGTCCCTCGCTTCGAGAGAGGAATCGGAGGAGATGTACTCAGGCACATCTTCGGTCCCGATGACTTCTTCGGGAAGCAAATCAAGGCTGAAAAGGACGAGAGGAAAACATGAAGCGCAAGATCAAGCAGGAAAACAAGGAGCAGATCAAGAGAAAACTCACTTCTGAATCGTACGCTTCTTTGATGAGCCGCTCTCCTGAGGTTGTTTACCCTTGTCCATGGCGTTGGGGTTTTCTCCTCTGGGGGCAGGGGAAGAGATGAGAAATGATGAAAGAGTATGCGAATGGATTTGCGAGCACCCCACGGTGCTATTTTATTGACCGGGGAGGTGCATTGGGAGTGATGGAAGCCGGTACACACCGTTGGAATACCAAGCGGCGGGGGTTTTCCACCAAGTGCGAGGGGTTTTCTCTTGAACGGTGTTTACGGATTGCCGAATTGGGATCCTTTGTGGATTTTGCGCCAAGGGGGATTTGTTCTCGCGCGTTCGGCTAAAGATAGTTGTTGACGGTTAATAGTTGTATCAAAGTTCGTTTGTGACTTGCAAGCGGACAAGTCTCCCGTCGTAGTCAAGGGACCCTTCTTCCCTCGAGTGGTGAACCCAAGGTATCGAATCCGTGGAACAATGTGCAACGCAAGGATTCAATCTAGTAAAGCAAGGTAAAGCTATCTAATGAAGACAAGTTGCATCTATCTACTAACTCATAAAGAAAACGAATCTAATCTAATCTACTAAAGAGGTAGCAAGAGAAAGCAAGAGATAACCAATCTAGAGAATCTAGATCATGCTTATGTTGTAGCTCCAAACAAGATAGATGAAGATAGCAAAGCGAATCTCATTAAAAGCATCTTTAAATCGTGGCCTTCCCATCCGACTCCGAAAACGTCCGCCTTTCGAGACCCCCGTTCGTCACAACGTATCCCTATTCATGCGGGGAGCTTAGGGCGAGTTCGATAGAACAAGTTGAAATCACTTGGCCGGTCCGGTATGCACCTCTAGCCACCGCGGCTACAAGAGCACCCTATGTAATCTATCTTAAGAATAGATCGTAGAAGAAGCAAAACCAAGAAGAAAACAAAATCATCGAGAAGGCACTTGATCGCTAGAAATCGAATTCACTTACAAACTTCACCATGAATGATTACATGAACAAGATCACCACCGGGGCCCTCCCTCGATCTTGATCCTCGCTCCGAGCTCCGACGTGGTCTTCCATGCAAGGTTCCCACGTCGGCCGGGGGAAACCCTAGACAACTAGCACGACCCTCATCTTCAAGTTGGTGTCCCTCAAGCTTCTCTCGCTCCTCGGCGGCGGAATACGACTTCTCCTCTGCGTGGCTCTCGGTCGGGGGGCTATTTATAGCCCGAGAAGCAATTAGGTCAAAGGAGAGGCCGATTGGGCCCCCGAATTGGGCCGGGGCCGGCCGGCTCGGGCCGACCGGCCCGGGCCCAATTTGGCCCATCCCGCGGCTCGCTTCGCCGGTGTTGCTTCCCACGTCTTCTAGATGTTCTCCCCTTTTGCATGTGGGCCCTTGACGTCGGTTTCTCTCCGAATTGGACTCAACTCCTTGTCTTGCAAGATTCAAGCACTTTTCGGTTCGGTCCTCGGAGTTTATCATCTTCTCGGGCTTGGTCCTTGGGCTCTTGGAGTCATGTTCACTTCATTGCTTGACTTGTATCGGGCTTCGAGATCTTGTCATGAGGTGCTTAATGAACATATCCGGAAGTCTTGCTTTCAACGTTAAAACCCTGTGTAAACACATAACTCCAAAACCGACATGCACAAGTGAACTTGTTATACCACGGGGGTTAGTACCAATGAATAAGATACAAAAGTTATGCCAACACCGAAGGTAAACTCATGGCTAGGTTGACGGATTTTCACCGTCAACATCTCCCCCATGCTTAAACCTTGCTCGTCCTCGAGTAAGCCTTCGATGGATATCATCGTTGCCCTTCATTGTTTAAACCTTGCACTTGATCATACATGAAAAAAAACATAATGCTCTCAAAAGTTTAATTCGTTAAAGTTCCATAATGTACTAGCCTTCACCTCCACGGAGGGTAGATTCTTTTTAAGCTTATCCCACAAGTATTAACATGCTCACAAAGTTTAAATAGATCTCGAATTTTTGAAATAAAGAACGAGATAAAGAAAAGAGCTAAACCAAGTTCACAAATTTAAATCACCTTGCATGTTGCTCATAAACTCTCATCTCACTTGTCTCTCAAGCCTATATATTCTACTCCTTTCCCTCTCATAACATATATGTGTGGTAGGCTTTATATGGAGCTTTGGGAAAATTTAGTCCTAACAAGATTTTATAAATGAGGTGTTGTCAAAACAAGACAAGCTTCTCATGGTCTTACCGAGACTCGTCAAAAAGGTCATTGGAAAATAATGTTAAATCAAGGAGGGGAAAGAGAAAAATACACACACTTTTAGATGAGTGGACATGTGCAAATGGCAAAGAGTGATCCCGAGGCACAAAGGAAGTCCTCGTTATCGGATTGCACATGGTTGGAAGATGAGAATGGATCTTTTTAACTTGAAGCCTTGAATGCACTTTTAGAGAGCCGGGGAGTTCACTTTACGCACATATACTTTTTTTCTCTTTCTCATATTTCTCATTCTTTTCTTTCTTTCATTCATTCATTTTTTTCTTGTCATATATTCAGTCCATGACTTTCACAACGAAGTTTTGATTTTTTATACCTTGAAAGTCATGAATATCACTGGATTTTTTTTACCCAACCCTATACATCTCTTTCATCATTTTTTTTAAATACTCCCTTTTGAACTCTAAAACTGCACCGTACCTACCTCCTCCCCCATGCTTAGACGTTGCTCGTCCTCGAGCAAAGAGGCGAAAAATAAGGTAGGTACCGGAGATATTTTTCCTTGGAGAGATACTTGAAATCTTCAACGTTGGCACCGTCTTGCGATCTTCCTTGAATTGATGATCCATTCTCAACGATAGGTTGTGGTCAAGGAGGTAATCACAAAAAGATGATATTTGGTTTAAGGGTGGATATCCGGCGAAGTTTGCGAGATCTCCAATGCGGGGATACACAATGCACGGATAAAAGGCTAGCAAAAAGATAGATACGCAAAAACGGAATGACCAGCTTCTTAGTCTCGGGCCAGAGAAGTCATGGCCTGCAATAACTCACTCAAAAATAAATCTTGTACACTAAGGTTCATGCACTCAAATATATATAAGGCTTTGGATAGGTTGAGCAACACACAAGTGATATTTATGACAAGGTTAGCAATATTTTTGAGCATAAAAGACATCTTTAATCTATTCATAACTTGAGAGCACATAAAACACTATGGGTCTTTATTTTAATCATAACCTCTGCTGAAGATTAAGCTAGCATTTAGATAATTTCAGATTTGTATTTTTAAGAGAGCACTAGTTCAAACATGCATAAATCAATTACAAAGATAAACAAAGCGGCAATTATAATCATATATCATCATGGCACAAACTTTGTAACTTTACCAAAGGTAAAAACTTGGTGGTGACATTATTCATGATGAAAATAAAAACTAAGACACATGCTGAAAAATTAAACTAACACACTTTCTGAAATTTAAATAAAAAACTGAAAACACTACGCATACATAGGCGGAAACAAGCTGAAAATTAAAGAAAAGGGGTAAAGGAAAGATAACTAAAGCTCCTCCTCTCTCTAATCTTCCGCCGGTGGTTGATATTGATAGTCTTGGTTGTTGTACCCTTACTTGTAATAGGAATGCACCACTCCTCCTATGAATTGTCTGACGGTGCTAGGTGAAGGTGTCCAAGCACATAAGCGACGTTTGCATTTCCTTCACCCATTTAGTTGGCATTGGTTTGGATGGCTGCAATAATTTGCATGTTCCTTGCAGCGTATCCTCCAATGGTGGCTCCATTTTGTTGTGGTTGAGGAAGGTGTGCAAATAGCTCCGCAAAGGCTACGTTGGGCACCGCAAAAATGGTGGGGGTAGGGCTGCACCACTCCCCCATGCTTGCATTGGTACACCACCGTAGTAACTCGGCGGCGCCGGGTTCCTCCCAATGGTGGGACATAATTTTGTTGTGCACCTCCTTCTTGGGCCATAGAAGATCCTTCTCCTACAATCCTTCTCTTTTATTATTTTTTTTTTCGCCAAAGACAAGAAGTCCTTCCTCTAACCGATCTTCTTCCCCTCAAGAAAAGTCTTAATCTTCAATCCGGAAGGGGCAAATTCACCTAGGCCACTTGTAAGCCTCCTCTCTCATCTTTACTCTTATCTTTTCCTTTCTTCATATATTCCTAGGGAAGTCCCGGTAGGAGATGATTTGGGTTCCTTGTAATACCCGGTTTTAAAGAGATAGTCAACATGGAGAGGTAACACCCCGAACCAATATCTTCCGAACTCGATGTTGCTTAACACCACCGGTTAGGTGAGTAGGGTTGATTGGCTGCGAGTAAATCTAATTCAACTCCGTGTTGGTTATCTATGTCTCTCTTATTCTCCCCAAAAATCCACTTGCACAAAAGTGACACACTTGGATGATGGGGTTCCGGATAGTATTTCTTCGTTGATGGTCTCTTCCCGTGATCATACTCCAAAAGCCTTCCCATGTGCCTTCATGCACATACTTGTTCCGGAGCTCCCTTTTGAAAATAGGGGACACTCGCCCATGGGTCCACGATACTAGAACATGCAATCGTTTCGAACATGAAAACCAATCTAATCTATCGGGGATTGTGTTGAATGGATCCAAGGAAGCATTGGAGCTCTACTCCCTTTATGGCATGGTTGCTAGCCTTAAGCATTAAAGTATTTTCAGCACAAGATGATAGATAGATAATCCAACAAAGTGTTATTACATCTCAAGATCGATTGCAACCCATGGATGAAAGGAGATTACCCCATCAAGGTGCTAGAAATAGCATCGTTGATCAAGGTTACCCTTCCGACGGTGTCTTCCTTCTTCTCCACTTGTGGGCTCCCTCCAAACGGAATGAGAGACTCAGCACTCCTTCAACAAGGGTATGCGCCATGGTCATGAAAATTTCCTAGGCGAATTCCTTGTGGGTGTTTGCCGACACTCCGTTAGAGAATTGCACCGGTGTCCCGTATGAAAACCCAATATGTGGAGAGCTTGGTCGTCGATGTCGGCGTTCGCTACAAGCCTCTACTTAAGGCGAGTGAGCTTCTTCTCCTCCTCCTCCGTCATGATGACATACCCCTCGGAATACCGCGGAGCGTATGGAGGTGGAGCGGATGATCGTGTCGAGTGGCGAGGTTGGACGGGCGGCTGCTCCATATGTCTTTGAAGTTTGGTGATCCTCATAAACGAGTTTCGTGTAGCCCTCATGCCACCAAGGAAAAGAGTGCGATTCCTCCTCAGTGGTGCCGTGTCCTCCCCCATACTCCAAGGAGACTCGGAAACCGAGCGCCTCCTCGAAGAGGTTGTCGATGATGGCTTAGACGACGATGATCCCTTCTTCTTCGGTGAAAAGACTTGTAGTTTTCTTCCTTGATTGCAGCACTCTCCCTCACAAATAAATATCCGGGGTTTTCACCCGGTAACAAGGTACACAAATATTATTTTGGAGTCTGGACTTTGAGTGGATTAAGGATGTGATTTGTTGCACGAAACAAACGCGGTGGATGGCTAAGTCTAAGGTGATTCCGGCCTACAAACTAGAGCACACGAACAAAGAGTTGGATGAAAGACTTACCTCTCTCCTCCTCTTGGCTCGGTTCTTCTCTAGTGCATGCATGTTGCTTCGTGATCGCGTACACCTTCCAAACGTTCCCGTCCACTCCTTCGCTTGCACTATTGCTCCTTCCGCTTGATGTTTTCGCTTTGACTCACTTCCATACTCCCTTGCCTCACATGCATCCATGATATTCCTACAAAACAAAGCCTTGGCTGCCCCCCCATGCTTGTACTTTGCATGTGGTTTAAATATGTTGGAGGGGCATCCCGTGATGTATCATGGTGCATGCATGGTTAGGTTAACTAGATTGCCTCCCTTTAAGGCTAAGCACTCCTCTAATTTCGAAATTTAAAAATATTTTTCAGAGCCATGCAAGAGCTCGAACATAATTTTAGAGAAGTTTTTAAACCATTAAAAACAAATGCAAGTCGAAAATATTTTTTATTACGTCGATTTCGGTCTCACCGGTATAGTTTGCCTTCATTGGTTGAGAGCAAGCTTTTCCCGGCTTGATCATGGGGGCATAGGTTTAGGTCCTAATTTTGATTAGATGAGAGAGATTTTGAATGAAATAAAATTAAGTGAGGCTTAGAAAAATTCTAATCTTAGAGAAACCAAGGATATGGATTTTTAAACCAACCAAAAATCAAGATTCTAGGTTCACGCGAGTCCTACCACATGCTGAAATTTAAATAACATCTAGATACAAGTCGTGGCTCTACTCGTGTGTTTTTAGCATGAAAAACAAGTCAACCACAACATCATAAAGAGGATGAAAGGTTGAGTTAAGGTTCTGAAATTATTTGGTTGAGGGTTTCTCGAAAAGAAAAGAATCAAACAAGCACATAGGATGGTTCATGTAAAGGGTTTATGATCAAGCAAAATATTCAACCAAGAATTATGTCTCTAGTATTGTTCAACCAATCTAAGTCTAAGGTTTTGCGTAGTAAAATTCAAAACTGAATTATTAAAAAGACTCGAAAAACCTGGAATCGGGTTGTCCTCCCGGTAGCTTATTCTTGACTCGACGAAACGGGTTGCCTCCCGCCTAGCGCTTCGTTTATAGTCCATGGCTAGACTTCTTCACTTGATTACTCCGGATCAACGCTCTTTGCGGGCGTTGCAATCTTGGGTACCCACTTTGGCTTAGTCAATTTTTTTGGTCTTCACGGCCGGCTTTGTCCTTTGGTCTTGACGGATGCAACATCTTCCTTGTGGCTCGGCATCTCGAACTCCGGTCTTCGGTTGTGATCTTCATGGTCTCTAATGTGATCCTTCATCTCTCCCGAATGAGTTTGAGTAGCCTTCGCCGTCTTAGGACCTTGGAGTTGTCTCGGATATTCTTCTTTGTCACCATCGGGCGCCCGACAAATTGTCCCACTTGCGTCTCTAACATCTTCATCACGATGAACACCCCGCATGTGGATCTTGCCTTGGCAGCCTTTAGGTGTTGAGCTTCTTTCTCCATCTCCATCTTCTCCATCCTCGTTGATCTTGAACGGCCTTCGGCGTCTTGACTTGGAGGTGGTGATTCCCTTGGAGATTTTGACGGTCCTTCGAGCTTGTGTTGCACGTCACCTTTGCACCGTAAAGTTTTCCGGATCATCCACAAAAAAGTTTTGGGTTCCTTGGAGAGGTAGCCAACCAACTCCGGTTAGGGTTAGTGATAAAACAAAAATCTAACAAAAGAAAAATTGGGATTAATCAAAACTAGATTAGATTGACTCTTTTTTTTTTTTCTTTTCAAGGATGATCAAACATAAGAGATGCAAAAGAAAATCAAAAAGAAAAACTGAAAGATAAGCGATACTAGATCGGATCTTGATTGCTTGTTCCCGGCAACGGCGCCAGAAAAAGGGGCTTGTTGACGGTTAATAGTTGTATCAAAGTTCGTTTGTGACTTGCAAGCGGACAAGTCTCCCGTCGTAGTCAAGGGACCCTTCTTCCCTCGAGTGGTGAACCCAAGGTATCGAATCCGTGGAACAATGTGCAACGCAAGGATTCAATCTAGTAAAGCAAGGTAAAGCTATCTAATGAAGACAAGTTGCATCTATCTACTAACTCATAAAGAAAACGAATCTAATCTAATCTACTAAAGAGGTAGCAAGAGAAAGCAAGAGATAACCAATCTAGAGAATCTAGATCATGCTTATGTTGTAGCTCCAAACAAGATAGATGAAGATAGCAAAGCGAATCTCATTAAAAGCATCTTTAAATCGTGGCCTTCCCATCCGACTCCGAAAACATCCGCCTTTCGAGACCCCCGTTCGTCACAACGTATCCCTATTCATGCGGGGAGCTTAGGGCGAGTTCGATAGAACAAGTTGAAATCACTTGGCCGGTCCGTATGCACCTCTAGCCACCGCGGCTACAAGAGCACCCTATGTAATCTATCTTAAGAATAGATCGTAGAAGAAGCAAAACCAAGAAGAAAACAAAATCATCGAGAAGGCACTTGATCGCTAGAAATCGAATTCACTTACAAACTTCACCATGAATGATTACATGAACAAGATCACCACCGGGGCCCTCCCTCGATCTTGATCCTCGCTCCGAGCTCCGACGTGGTCTTCCATGCAAGGTTCCCACGTCGGCCGGGGGAAACCCTAGACAACTAGCACGACCCTCATCTTCAAGTTGGTGTCCCTCAAGCTTCTCTCGCTCCTCGGCGGCGGAATACGACTTCTCCTCGCGTGGCTCTCGGTCGGGGGGCTATTTATAGCCCGAGAAGCAATTAGGTCAAAGGAGAGGCCGATTGGGCCCCGGGTGGGGCCGGGCCGGCCGGCTGGGCCGACCGGCCCGGGCCCAGTCGGCCCATCCCGCGGCTCGCTTCGCCCGGTGTTGCTTCCCACGTCTTCTAGATGTTCTCCCCTTTTGCATGTGGGCCCTTGACGTCGGTTTCTCTCCGAATTGGACTCAACTCCTTGTCTTGCAAGATTCAAGACTTTTCTCGGTTCGGTCCTCGGAGTTTATCATCTTCTCGGGCTTGGTCCTTGGGCTCTTGGAGTCATGTTCACTTCATTGCTTGACTTGTATCGGGCTTCGAGATCTTGTCATGAGGTGCTTAATGAACATATCCCGGAAGTCTTGCTTTCAACGTTAAAACCCGCGTAAACACATAACTCCAAAACCGACATGCACAAGTGAACTTGTTATACCACGGGGGTTAGTACCAATGAATAAGATACAAAAGTTATGCCAACACCGAAGGTAAACTCATGGCTAGGTTGACGGATTTTCACCGTCAACAATAGTTCCGGATGCAATTAAAGAAAACAAAATTCGCGGATGCAAAATGCAAACGGAAATCATCGCGAACAAAAGGTGCGAGAATTCAAATGTTCTTCATCTATTGCCGATATTTACACATCCCTAGTACAATCTAGTCAAAGAGCCTCGTTCAACACGGATTGGGGATGGGTAATTTCGGCAATGGCGTCGCCGTGGCCGTCAAGGCGCTCCGGGATGAGCTCGATCTCGTCGATGTCCTCCGCGCGCCGCCACGGAAGCCACGCGGTCCGGTGGAATAGTCGACGTCCGTATGCGTCGCCATCGCGGCCGGGGCCCAAGGTGGTGCCCAAACGAACGCCATGGACGGCCACCTCGTCGACGCGGCGCTCCACCGCGGCCAGGCGCTCCGCCGGCGTGTTGCCGCGGGCATTCACCTTCTCGGCCAATTGCTCTACCAGCGCCTTTAGCTGGTCGAGCTCGGCGTCGCGGGCTGCAAAGAGCAAACAGAAAAGATTAGCATCAGAGGCCGGGCTAGATCAAGAATCAATCTCAGAGCCATACCGTTAATGGCCTCCAGCAGCTGTTTGCGCTGGTCCTCCCATTCTAGCTCGGCCACGCCCGCTTTCTTGGAGACGTCCTCCAGCTCGCGACGGGACGCCTATAGCTCCTCCTTGAAACGGATGGCGTCCTCTTCCCCGTACGGTGCGGGGGGAGTGGCCATCGGACTCCGAAGAGTCATCCGGCGGGGCGATTGGCCGGCGCACGAGGCGGATTCCACCGAATCAATGCGAAAAAAAGGGGATGATCGTCAAGGCAAAAGAAAATCAAGAACGAGAATCAAAGGGGAGAGATCGACGATCATCACCGCTCGCGCGCATTGGCGCTACTCCCCTCGGCCTCGTCGGAGGCGCGACGACGGTTGAGACGGCGCACCATGGTGGTTTGGGATGTGCACTGTTTGTTTGCGAGAGGACTAAAGATTGGCAAAGATTCGAAAGCTAGAAGGCCACGGTGGAGAGCTAAGGGCACCTATGGTAACATTTATAGGCTCGGTAGGATGAATCGTGGCTTCGAGTCGTGGTCGCGGATCGTGGCGCATATCCCAAGAAAATCGGAAGGTGGAGAAGTTTCCTTGACCAGCCCGTCGGCGAGTCGCTTGGAGTTCTAGGCTGAGCCGCGTGCAGATTGATTGGTTTGGCTAAAGGAAATCAAAGTGCCATTCGGGGGTTGGCGTTTCACTACCGAATGGGTCGTTCGGCATTACATCCGATTCGCACGAACACATGAACAAAGCTCACCGAAGATATGGTCATGAAATTCTTGCCACCGGGGAGTTGAAGGTGGGGTGAGCTATGGTTGTGGGCACAAAAGGACATGTGTAGACAAGGTGGGACCGCACACATAGTTGAAAACTCTCGTTGCCTTGCATCGTTCTTTGATTTCCTCCCCGGGTTTGAGGAATTCATGCGAAACAATCTTGGGGGCATCCGGCCGCATCCAAGTTGCCCGGCCATTACATTAGGCCGATAATATTCATAAGTACCGACATTCGGTCTTCCTCCATTGAACTCGGCGGCGGTATGCATGGGCGGATTATGATGTTAAGGATTTCCAAGAATCTCCCATCTTGATGGTCGGGCTCAAAGGAAAACTCAACGGGGAAGGTCAAGGTGTCGTTGCCCGGATAAGGAAGCCAAAGAGGATTGGGGAAACCTTTGAAGAACAACTCGAAGAGCCGGGCCGATGTCCTGCTGGATAGAAACAGTTGAAGCCGCTTCTCCATAGTTTTGGCATCCTCTGGTAGCTTGAGGCTCTCCTTCGGAGTGATTGGACAAAGGGAAGAACCTGAAGTTCAAATCGACACTAACAATTTGATGCATGTGGAGCTGCAGCCACATTTGAACAAACCACCAAGGGCCATTGACGCACGTTATCCTGCGACCGGTGTACATTTGGGTGACGATCGATGAAGCATATGATAAACGCCGCCCAAGAAGAATTTTCCCCGGAGGAAGGCGATTGCCGCCGGCCGATGAGTCGCCATTGCAATGTGGTTTAAAGTAGGCTCGTTGGCTTTACCACGTGAAAACGAACCCTGCACGACCACATGTTCGAAAAGCTCGTATTCAACATTGCCAAGGGGATTGTCTCTCATGTGCTTCAAGATATAATTCTTGTAGCCGTTCCCCGGCTTTACCCCCGTCCGGCGTGAAGAGTTTTTGAATTCCCGGTGGCCGGACAGACCGGTGATGTCAAGGCCGGTGATCATGTATACATCGGCCAAGGTTGGAGACATTGGGCCATGCCCAAAAAGGAAGGCGTTGACGCCATTTGACCGAAGTGACATGCGGCTATCGAAGATCTTCATTCTTGGGTGTCTCGGCCACGCAGATAGCTCCAAACATTGGGCGATGCGGAGAGTATCCGGGTTGGTCGGTCCACTCTTATCCGCAAGAATCCTCCGATACCAAGTCTTCCGGCCGCAATTGGGGGCAAAGGCCGGTTCTTGAACGCATCTTGCCACCGGGGAGGTGGAGACAAAGTCGCCTTGAAAGGGATTCTGCGAGATTCGGCGGCAATAAAATCTCGAGGGTCGGGATTCCCTACGGGACCAAGGTAATAAGACCGCGAATTGGCCTCGATAGGAATCAGAAGAGCAGTAGAAGGCTCCTGGAGGAAAGCGGAAAAGGAAAAATCTCAGGTAAAATTGAAAACCTAATACCGAACAAGGTTTGTGGGGGGATGAATTTACCTGAGCAGCTTGGTTCTGAGTTGCCATTGGAGGTTCGAGCTCAGAACAAGGGGATCTAGGGTTAGATCTGGACGAAGATTCCGGCGGATTGCGAAGAACAGGTGTTGACAGATTCGTGGCTGGAGTCAATTGTGGAACAAAATTACTTTTATCCCACAATTGAAGGGGCATGTGTTAACACCAAAATTTGGTAAGGAGTCTGACATGTGGGTCCGGTTCGAAAAAGAGTCCGTCTGGTGGAAGGAAGGATGTTTTCAGAGATTTTCGGCAAAAGGATCTGCGGTCGGCTATCTGCTCCGGTTCGGCAAAGGAACAAGAGAGCGATTTTGCGGGATTGGACGGTGACGTGGCTCAATCGGGGGGAAACGAATGGATGGATAGGCGATCAAGTTTAGTTAGGCAATGAATCCATTCGCAGTTGTACTCGACGGGGTATAAATACTACCCCCGAATGTATGTAACAAAGGACGATCATTCCTCAATACACACCGGCCTTACGCCAAACCCTAGAGTCCTTGTCGTGTCGTCGAGTTCTTCGAGAGGGCCAATCGATCCGTCGACCTCCGTGAGTACCGGCAACCTTGTATCATGTCTAGTATCATGCGGTGGATTTAGATTTGATGCAAGTAGTCTTGTTACCATGCTTCATGTCATGCGGTAGATTCAAGCTTGGTTCAAGAGGGCTTCTTGTTAGATCACGAGCCATGCGGTAGGCTAAGATATGGCTCGAAGCTAGTTATCGGCTCTATTGGATTTTGGCAAGATCCAATGGATTCATTAAGTTACCCTGTGTTATCTTGAGTTTTACTTTATGTTTTAATTCATGTAACACACTTTTGCCCAATCTAGATGGGTTTGGATCGGCTATATCTCTTTTTTGATCCTTGTTCGAGCAAGTTTCGTGTTTTGACGCGTGGATCTAGTGCTTTCGATAGCCGAAACCGAATCGATCTAGGTTGCTACGTGTTGCGGGTTCAAGCTTGCCATGTTCGTATAAATCTTGAAAGAACCGGGTATCATGCGGTAGATGTAGGTTTTTGGGTTGCTTTGGAGCTAGTCATCCGGTGGATTAGATTCCCAAATCAGTCTGATAGATTTATTCACGTGGTAATGTTTGTTCCTTCTTCATGGACCCTGGATCGGTTTGTTTAGCCGTATTCGATTATATTTTCACGAGTAGAACACGTGCATTATTTGTGCCTTAAATAATGTATGCTTTTAGCTTTCCATATTTAGATTGTATCATGCGGTGGATAGATCTATTTGTGGAAAGTGGTATGTTTTTCATGCAAATCGTATCATGCGGTGGATAGATTTGTTTGTTATCGTACCCGACGGGTTTTAAAGTAACTAGACATGCGGTAGACTAGTGCTTTGGATCTATGCATGCTTATTTAATACGTGATCATGTCCGTGCTTTACCTTATTTTATTTAATGCTAATCCTCATGGGGATCGGTCATAACTTTGTGCTCGCACCTTTGTTTATACAAAGACCGATCGTCGTCATGCTTACGTCATCCATTCGGCGGTATTCCTTTTCCCTTTGTAATGGTCCGAATGGTTGTGGTCCTTTGACGAGATAGCTCTACATAGCTACGTGTCATCTTGCTTGGCTTCTTGGCCGCAAATACGGAAGCTGTCGGTACCACCCGGCAAGTTCCAAGCTTTGGTATTTAACATGTTTTATCTTTTGTTAATTTTCGGGAAAAATTGACCGGCACGTCATTTTGCTCTCTCGCGCGTGTGAAGCCGGCCTTTGTTCGGCTTTGTTGTGTGATTGGCGTTGAGTGCACTTTTCGCGTCAACGAGTCCACTGTCCGCTGGCAAGCAGCTCGAGGATGGTCGTACCCTTGCTGACTACAACATCTAGAAGGAGTCCACCGTTCACCCGGAGCTCCACCTCCGTGGTGGTCAGATCTTCGTGAAGACCCTCACTTGCAAGACGTCCAGTCTTCTGCCGGTTGGCTTCACCTCCGACCAGTTTCCCACTAGAGGAACCCTCGCACGACAAGTCTCCGCCTCGCACGACAAGTCTTCATCTCGCACGAGAAGTCTCCGCCTCACACGACAAGTCTCTGCCTCGCATGAGAAGTCTTCGCCTTGCACGACAAGTCTTTGCCTTGCATGAGAAGTCCGGCTCCGACTAGTGCGTGGGCCCGGACGCACGACTCGAGCGACGCCACCGATGCATATGGAGGAGCGAATCTCCACATCACGCCAAATACAATAGCTGGCGGCCATGCAGGCGGCTTGCCTCGCCAAGAGCCTTAATGCTGGTCTGATCGGCTGCGCGGCCATCACATTGCCATCATCTCCCACTCTGCCACACGCAAGCTCGACCCGAGGCACTCAAGCACCCTCTACAACGCGCTCAAGCCTAGACTTAGGCTCGGGTGTGGCAAGTTAGGCAAGTACTCGAGTAGACCGAAACAATCCCAAACTACTCGGGGAAAAGGCCAATCGTTCTAGAGTGAACAATCCAGCCTGGCCACGCGATGGCTCTCCCGACAAGGCATCACAACTTGGCTTCAATGCACCCTGGCTGACAGCGACGTACGATGGGACGTGCCAGCTGACAAGCACTGTAACTCTTTTTTACTTCCCCTTGTTCCCCTCCCCTTGTGACTATAAAAGGGAGAGGAGGACAACGGTTACAAGGGTTAGACCTTCATAGGATCAAACACCACCTCCTGGGACTTGGGCTCGACACCCTCTCCCGACCAGCTTGTAACCCCTACTACGAGCACACCTGGCTCAGGAACACGGCTGCAACACACTGGACGTAGGGTATTACTCCTCGAAGGCCCGAACCAGTATAAACCCCGTTGTCTCCTGCGCTAACCATCCGAGCCCGACGCACGATCAATAGAAATTTACTGTCGGCGGTAGAGAACCCCGACACCTCGCGATTAGATCGGATAGTAGCGGCGAGCAAGTCGCTACGGAGATATCCTTCATGTCGTCGCCGAATATGATCGCCGGAGCGAACTACCATCACGCTACACGAAGAGCTCACGATCACCCCTACCTGGCGCGCCAACTGTCATATGGTGAGATCTGGACAGCCCATAGGGGTGTTAATCCCTGTGGTTTAATTGTTCGGCGGGGAGATCGAGAGCTAAGAACGCGATGGTTATGCTAGCGTAGCACACAGAAATCACGGCGAGACACAAGGACAAGGAGATTTTATACTAGTTTGGGCCTCCGGAGAGTAAAACCCTACGTCCAGTTCTTCGGTTTGTATTGCTGCCGTGGCGAGATTACATGGCGACCTGACCCCGGGAGGGCGCCCTTGCCCGCCTTATACTGGACGACGGACAAGGTCGGTGGACCGGAGTCCAGGTCGGTTACAACAGGAAAACCTATCTCTAGTCTGTTTACATCATGGAAAGCTTATCTGAGCTGCCTTAATCCGTCTGGACTGCCTTGTCTTCTACGCCAAGCTGTCTTCTCGTCTTCGGGCCCACATGTCAGGTCGGACAGGCCTACTGACAGGTCGGCGGGTCTTCTGGTAGGCCGGACCCACTTGTCGGGGACGGCCGAGAGACTGGTCGGTGGGGACCCAGGGGTACCCATGTCTCGCAGCCAGTTCCACATCGTTCCCTTACTTTGCCAAACAAAGCCTTACCGGGCTTCGATTCTTTGTTGACTCATAACGAAGCCCATTTTTTTAAGAACTAAAAGTACAATGCAAATGCTAACAACACGCACACACACTCATCCCTATGAACACACATATGCAAACCCTACCCACGCACAATCTCCTCTATGAACACATGTACGCAAATTCGACCCTATAATTATGAGTACCTCCGAAGGACTGAGCACCCGACAGATCTGGAGATTCCCGAATGAAGTCACCATTGGCGTATCGTTGTCGACGAAAATGCCGCTTCCAGTTAACGCACAATGTTGGTAAATCATAGAAAAAATCACAGGAAAAGGTGTGAGCACCGTGATTTGAATTTTCGTGGGTAACACCATTGGAACATCCTACCATTAGACTACAAACCAATTCACAAGATGCCCATTACTCTTAGAAGCCGATGTTAATGACTAATGACAACGCTGGCTTCTCTTTTCCTCGTTGTCTTATCAGCAAAGGTTTTCACCATATCTTGTGAACACAATGTACCACACACACACCTGTAGCCTAGCTATCCGCATCCCGACACTCGCGATGAATTATCAACAAAGCTTGTACTGTACACTAGCAAACAGCCGGTGCCCGGTAGCTGTGTAGCACCCTATGCTCCGTGCCCATGTTACAACCACGGACATGGGACACGTGAGCGAACAATAAAAGGAGCCCTACCATGTCTCGAGTGGGGGTTTTTTTTACCGGTGGTAACCGCGCGGTATACCGCGGTTACTGCTGCTACCGCTGGGGTACGGAACCGGTCCTAAATTTTGAATTTGAATTTGAATTAAAAAATGAAAAAATCAATAAAAATCACCAAAAAAAGTTCATGATTTGTAGAGTCTTACGATGTTGAAAGTTTTCAAATTTGAGTGCATTTGGTATTTATTTGGAGCTTTAGAAGTTGAAAAAAAAGAAAACGAAAAAACATGGGCCGGCCCGTTAAGGCCCATGAAGCCCAAATGAACTAGATGACCTAGCTCGTGCCAAACCGCGTTCCCCGAGCATCCGAGCCTTGATTCTTCCCCGTCCGCAAGCTTCCAAGCGCCGTCCGCCGCCGCTTCGCCCCTACGCGCGCCGCCGCCGGCGGCGACCGCGCGGTAGCGGCGCGCGCGCGCGCGCGCGGGCGGATCTACCCCCTGCGCGCGGCCGGCGCGGTTAGCCGCGCGGGAGCGGCGGTATACCGCGGGCGACGCGCGGTATACCGCGGTTAGGTAATTTTTTTTTTTTGCTTTTGAGTAGAGCTTTAGAAGTTGAAAAAAAAAAGAAAAAGAAAAAAACATGGGCCGGCCCGTTAAGGCCCATGAAGCCCAAATGAACTAGATGACCTAGCTCGTGCCAAACCGCGTTCCCCCGAGCATCCGAGCCTTGCTTCTTCCCCCGTCCGCAAGCTTCCAAGCGCCGTCCGCCGCCGCTTCGCCCCTACGCGCGCCGCCGGCCGGCGGTTTTGCACCGCGCGGAGAGGCGGTGCGCGCGCGCCGCGGCGGATCTACCCCCCCCCGCGCGGCCGGCGCGGTTAGCCGCGCGGGAGCGACGGTGATATGCGCGGGCGACGCGCGGTATACCGCGGTTAGGTAATTTTTTTTTGCTTTTGAGTAGATTTAGGCTTTAGGAATTGTGTGAGGATCTATGATTTGTGTTAGGATTTATGTTTACTTTGCTTTATGATTTTTGGTAGGATTTAGGATGTGAGGTAGAGGTAGAAATAGAATTGTTGCTTTAGGTAGAAATGGAATATAGGATGCGAGAGGCTTGAATGTCATGTCCATCGCCGAGTACCACTCCGCGACCCAGTGGAGATCTTTCCTTTCTACCATTGAACTTGTGTTGTATGAACTATTTGTATGAATTATTTGTATGAACTATTTGTATTTGAACTACCAACTCACTTATACACGGCTAGTATTATTGTGTTTGGTGTAGTATTTCTATGTATAACTATAATCATTGATTGGGGGTGCTATTTAACACTAATTTGTGCCAACACCATGCCAAAATTTTCATTTATTCGAAGCCGGATGGTCTTTTTCTTTGCACCGGTATAAACTCGTTACCGCGCGGTATAAATAGTTTATACCGCGGTATAAATAGTTTATACCGCGGTATACCCCTGGATACCGTTTGAACTAGCGGTTTTTAGCGGTTTTGGTTTGAAATTTGAATTCGAGCAGTATTTAGCGGTATACCACGGTAACCGCGGTAGCTCGGTAAAAATCCGGCGGTCTGTAAAAAAAACCAAAGTGGGAAGCGCACTTTGAAAACGCCAGTCGCCATCCTACCTCCACCTCTCCACGGGCGTACAAACAAAACGAGCCATCACTGTCACGCGCCACCTGCTAAGCAGTGTTCCGACACGCACAGACCGTCCGACCCTGACCCCGAGGCGTCAACGGTGCTCGGCGCAACTCCAGGCGGCCGGCGACGATGAGCTCCGACGAGGCGCCACGGCGGCCGCACGCCGTGCTCATCCCGCAGCCGGCCCAGGGCCACGTCACGCCGATGCTGCACCTCGCCAAAGCGCTGCACGCCAGGGGGTTCCACATCACCTACGTCAACTCCGAGTACAACCACCGCCGCCTGCTCCGATCCCGCGGGCCTGAGTCCCTCGCCGGCGCCGGCGGCTTCCGCTTCGAGGCCGTTCCGGATGGCCTGCCGCCGTCCGACAACGACGACGTCACGCAGGACATCGCCGCGCTCTGCCTCTCCACCACCGAGCACAGCGCCGTGCCCTTCAGGGACCTCCTGGCGAGGCTGAACGCCACGCCCGGGAGCCCGCCGGTCAGCTGCGTCATAGCCGACGGCGTGATGAGCTTCGCGCAGAGGGTCGCGGAGGAGATGGGGATCCTGGCTTTGGTCTTCTGGACCACAAGCGCCTGCGGATTCATGGGGTACCTCCACTTCGCCGAGCTCATCAGACGAGGCTGCGTGCCACTGAAAGGTAAACCAATTTTTTTTTTGTAGGATTCAGATAAGATTTGCACTGAATCGATTTCGAATTTGAAGCAAGCAATTTGCCAAAATTAAGTAGCCTGACACTGAAATGTGCTGTCGTGTTCTGCACATTGGTAGACGAAAGTGACCTCACAAACGGGTACCTGGACACCGCGATCGATTGGATCCCCGGCATGCCGGGCATGCGCCTCAAGGACATCCCCAGCTTCATCAGGACGACGGACCGGGACGACGTGATGCTCAACTTCGACGGCGGCGAGGCGCAGAACGCGCGCAAGGCCCGCGGGGTCATCCTCAACACGTACGACGCGCTGGAGCAGGACGTGGTGGACGCGCTGCGGCGCGAGTTCCCGCGCGGCGTGTTCACCGTCGGCCCGCTCGCCGCGTTCGCGAACGCCGCGCGGGGAGGCGAGCTGGACGCCATCGGCGGGAACCTCTGGAAGGAGGACGCGAGCTGCCTCCGGTGGCTCGACGCCCAGCGCCCGGGCTCCGTCGTGTACGTCAACTTCGGCAGCATCACGGTCATGAGTCCCGCTCAGCTCACGGAGTTCGCGTGGGGCCTGGCTGGCTGCGGCAAGCCGTTCTTGTGGATAATCAGGCCGGACCTCGTCTCCGGCGAGAACGCCATGCTGCCGGAGGAGTTCGTCACGGACACCAAGGAAAGGGGTGTTCTTACGAGCTGGTGTCCGCAGGAGCTAGTGCTCTCGCACCCATCCGTCGCATTCGACGCTCGAGAGCATATGCGCCGGCGTGCCGATGCTCTGCTGGCCCTTCTTCGCCGAGCAGCCAACGAACTGCAGGTACGTGTGCGCCAAGTGGGGGATCGGGATGGAGATCGACAACGACGTGAGGAGGGAGGAGGTCGCGCGGCTCGTGCGAGAGGCGATGGACGGCGAGAGCGGCAAGGCGATAAGGGTGAAGGCGAAAGTGTGGAAGGAGAAAGCCAAGGAAGCGGTGGAGGAAGGAGGATCCTCGAGGAAGAACTTGGACTGCCTCGTTGAATTATTGCTCGTAGGGAATGATTGTTTCCAAGCTGGATCTGCTTAAAATGGTGATCTTCCAATTCTCCTAGTTGTTCTCCTTGGGAATTGACACCCCTTTTGCTCCAAGTGAAAGATTTCATGGCTCGGCTCAACTATCTAGAACTGTGTCAATGTCGATTGCCGAATGCTCGAGAACGATCAAACATAGTTACCATGAATAAATTGTGCAGTCTTACGAAAGCAAGTACAGTGAAGTATATGGGATGAAATTGTTAACATGAACTAGTAAGTTGGCCGCGCTAACAGTACATCTAGATCTGATAAATTATATACTATATTATCATAAATCCTTCTTGAATCCTTATTCATCCTTTTAAAATAAAAGGTGTGATATTGGAGCCTACAATTCAAATTTGGTATTGATATATTTGAATCTTTGTTGTTTGGATGGTTTTTTTAATTGTTGGATGGAAACTGAGCCCAGCACAGCTCCGCCGCACCCTCTCATACATTGCAAGTTCTGCCACTCCGTATTGGATCGAAATTTTCTCTCTCGGTGCAGTCCTTTCTCCTCCCATCCCAAAAAACTAAGCCGGTGGGGGTAAGACCGCCCCACGGTTATTGGATCGAAATTTTCTCTCTCGGTGCAGTCCTTTCTCCTCCCATCCCAAAAAACTAAGCCGGTGGGGGTAAGACCGCCCCACGGTTTTCATTAAGAAGAAGAAACCTTCTCCCGGTTTAGAAAACCCCTGAACCCCGGTTTCACCGGCGAGGGGATTTTTTTAAATCAACCCCATAATTCGCTCCAACGAGGAATCGAACCTAGGTTGTTGCGACCATACCTCAGCTCCACTAGCCAACTCGGACTAGAGGGCTTTGGTTCTCCTCCCATCCCCAATAGTCTTCTTCGTCCCATCTGGAGATCCCTTCGTCCTCATGGTCGGCGGCCAGTGCCCCTTTTTTCTCTTCTTCCTTCTCGCCGGCGGACCCTTCTTTGATGCGGCTTGTGCCTGGTGGCCGATTCTTCCTCTTCCACCGAAGCACCATGCACAAAATCCTAATTTCATGCTTTTGATATCCAAACATGAATTGAATTGGAGTGCTTTTTAAAATCCTAAAAGTCAAGTTACTGGTCATCCAAATAGTAGATTAGAATTGTAGTCCTTTTGAATACCATTCCTGATTTGGTACATTGAATCTAATTCAATGTCACACCCTTCAATATGTGCACCCAAATGCACCTTGAGTGTAGTAATTTTATTTACTTTACACATTGATTCTTATCATGCGTGGCTGGTTTATTATTGAAGTTATAGTAACTTCCACAAGGACGAGAAGTTCATGTGGAATTTTTGACTCAACGTACTATATTCCAGTTATACAAGTTTTTCTATTTTTAGTTTCACTTTTGTGTTCCAACGTAAAAAGGGTGAGATGGACTTTTTCTTATTTAGGGCACTCCTAATTTGTCTTCCATGTAGAGAGGGTTAGAGATCTTTTGTCTTCCAATTTTTTTCTTTCAATTCTAATTTTGTGTTTTTTCAATGTAGATTATTTGGAGTAATCTAGACTGCTAGATCTTTGTTAAATTTAAGGTTATGTATTCTTCTCATTTTCTGGATTAACATGATATTTTCTAGCAATATTTTTATCTCTCTATATATAACCTTGATTATTTGTGTGTTTCATTTTTATTTCATTTTTTAGAGAACATGAGAGGAAAACCCCTACATTTAATATATTATGTGAATGTTGACTCCCAAATTAACTAGGCTAGTGTAAATATTAGGTTCCATATGCCATACGAACCCACGTACGGACTCCTGTAATTATTTAGCAACCAATAAGATGTAGCATAAATCAACGACTCTTGTTTTTTATTTCTTTTTTTAATTTTGAATTGTATTATACACAAATTCTCTAGGTTATTTTTTACCTTTAGATCTTCATAAAATCTAACGATTTATATTGTTCTTTTTTCGATTAATGTGAGAATTTCTAAAACCTCTCAACGGACGTGGTAGCTTATTTTAACTCTATTGTATTATAATATTTTTTTCAATTAATGTGGAAATTTCAAGACCCTTTCGGCGAACGTGGTGACTTCTTTAAACTATATTGTGTTAAGATAATACATTATTGCTTACAATGAACACAACACGGTGAGATCCAATGATAGTATATTTTTGTGTTCTTATTGTTTCCTAAAACAACCAAACATTCAGATATAGTATCAACTTGGAACACCATCGTCTCTTGAGAACAAGAAATCCACAAGGCGGAACAAGTTTTTTCGAAAGTATCTACCATTCTCACCACTTCTCGATGTTTCTCATTTCATATTATCGCATTCATTCTCATTCTCTTGCCTCTCTCGCCATCCATGACCTCACACACGAGCAATTCTTGCAGCAGCTAGAACACATAAAACACAAAATAACACGAGTAGGCACACAATCACTAATTTCTAGATTTATCACTTTTTAATCAAGACTAGTCTTGAAGATTGTACAACAATTCCTTTCTAGCTTTTAGCTAGATCCAAATGAGTTAAAGATGGCTTTATATAGGCAATGAGGTTGGTTTTACTATAGTGAACCGCCCTTGCTACAGTAACCAACATGCAAAGTACAACTCATGTTACACAAGATGCTAGGTGATACTATTATCTAGTCAATTTGAGTACAACTCGTGTTTCTTTCTTCCTCATGTATCATCGAATGTCAAATTCAAATTAACTTTATCATCTCAAGAAAAAAATTAACTCGAACAATGTAGTGCTATAGTTGTTAATTATCATGGGTTACTATGTACAAGGGGTTCAATCCCATGAATAATCCTACCTCCATCCATACTGGATGTACCACAAGTATTATACTTTGAATAATAAGCACAACCACGAGCTTGAATCGTTTGGTGAGAACAATAAGTGGAAGTCTCATGGTCAAAGTGACTTTGTAACTAAGAATTTCATCAGGATAATGATGAAGAATAATGTTAGTATTGGTGTGATTTGCAATATTTTGGGTGTTTCTAATGTCAATCACACAACACCATTTAGAGGCTATAGGTCAAAGTGATTTTGTAACTAAGAATTTGCAATATTTTGGGTGTTTCTAATGTCAGAGATGATACTGGCAAAACGATGAAGTTGCTCGAGGAAATGAAGGTGTTGGATTTAGATTTCATGTGAGGTTCCAACTTTATCCATAAAGATAGTGCTTTGATGCTTTGAAAAAAAATATTATGGATTATACTAAATTTGGGAATACAAATAGGACTAACTTGTATAACTTGCCATTTGGGTTGTTAATGGGTTTGAACAATCACTTTCAGTTTCTTGTTTTTGGTGGTGTACTATTGACCACCGAAAAACAACTAATTTTGAATGAATGTTAAATAGTTTTGTGGAAATCATGGGTAAAGCCCCAAAGAATATGTTGACATGTATATTTCCTTTAAAATGTAGTTTCCTGCTAATATCCTTTATTTGTCATATATTGATTTGTTGGAGTAGTTTTTCAATATATATGACAAATTGTTTGTATTACTGCTTGATTTTTTTCTTTATAAATTATGTCGTCCCTTTTTCTTATATCCTCGAACTTTTTATACTTGCAATGGTTGCAAATAAAGGTGCAGCAATGGCAAAGGCCATGCAAAATGTGATGAATCAGTGGAAAGGCTTGGCAATGTTTATTCGAAAGCAGCTAGAGGTGATATATCTTGAGGTTCTTATCTGTTCCTTTTGGTTGGAAAGGGAAGCCAGATGTTGAGGAAGATGCTTCTTAGCAAGGTATGTGAAATTGGTATGAAGGAATCTAATGTCAACGAAGCCTGTCTTGTGGATGCTCTTAATGCTTTGGATGGTGTAAAATGATATTTGTGATCAAGGGTCATGTGATGTTGTTGGAGAGCTTCATAGTCCATTAGTATGTGATGGTAGAATTCCTGTTGATTATCCACCAAGGACGCTTACTGGAGGTAGGCCACCAATCACTGAGCTGAAGCTTGGTTGTTTAGTTGTAAAAGAGCCAAAGAAAAGATGTGAGTGATTTTGTAATAAGCCTCTTTTCAAAAAATATTTACCCTAGTGTATTGTAGTCAACCATTAGCCAAATGACTGCTTTGGTGCCGTCGTATTTCCAACCTTTGAAAAATGAAGAACTTTGCAGTATGATTTCTTTTAGTTTCTTCATGCTTGCGTAGTGGAAGTGGTCGATCTGTTTCTCCGTCGTGGCCAAGAGGCATTTTTGGGTCGAACACACAGGCACACAACACCTCCTATGCTCCCATCTACCTTACATGGGAAATACCACTGCAGCCCCAAAAAAACACGTTCTTATGTTATCCTTCACAACATTTCCTTGAAATCAAGGCAATATACTTTCTATGGTTCGATGCATAACTGCATATGTCAAATTAAAAGAAACGTGGTTGATTTATTTTGTTATTAACTCACCAATTATGTAGTCTGCCACGTTGTATCCAATGTGGCACCAGTTATTTGCACATGGATATTCTTTTGAAATGGTAGAAATAGAGATTTTGGTGAAAAATTGTCTTCCAATAGCTCAAGTATAGCCATCTTCTATTCCGGATTTTTCGCTAGTCAAATATATAAGAGGAGAATGACTCTTTAGAGTGTGCATAAGAAATAGAAAAGATGTTGGAAAGTGAAAAGATATAGAAAACGAATTTTATGCAAATTACTTTTTAAATGATAATTTAGAGAGTAAAATTTAGAAAGACGCTTGGAGATGTGTGACAACCCCACCCGAGATAATTTCGTACTATCGCCTAAACCACTCCATTTGGTCATTAAGCGATAATAAAGAAGCATCCCGTTGAGTGTTGCCGGGTAACGCCCGGTAAATCACTTGACATCTCAGAGAGGATCGAACGTATGCATTAAAACTCCCACGAAGGAGAGTCCAGAGTGCCTTACAAATTAAACTATCACATCCCCGTAGGGTTCCTTATTACAAACATAGTTCTTTGACATGAAAGTAAATGGTTCAGAGTTTATTGAAAACAGCAGAAGATAACTAAACAATACGATCACATCATAGGAGCCCTGTCCATGATGCAATCACTCTTCGTCATCCACCCATTCCAGCTCCCAGCCGGGTGGAAGTTCTCTGGGCCACACATCAGATGTATTGCCTGGAACAACATTTATAAAGCAAGGCTGAGTATACTAATACTCAGCAAGACTTACCCGTCTAAAGGAAAGACTTTACCTCTAGTCATGCAAGGCTTTTGGCTAGTGGGTTTGTTTGCCAAAAAGCTGCTAAGTAGTGAATCCTTACTTTCTGTATTTTAGCTCATGTTCTAGTTGAAGTAATCATTACTAGATAAGCAACTATTGCAACCAAAGTTGTACAAATAATTAATCAAAGTAATAATCTTCACAAAGTTCCATCAGAAAGGGATATCATGGCCAGTCGGGTAAGTAGTCTCAAGTGACGGTGAGAGGCCGACAATCGATTGATTCATAACCCTTGCAGGGTGGACCTAAACACACGGGAGGTGACCTCACAAAGAGTTCACCAACCAGGCGGTTCCTGTCATTCTTCGGTTTGGGGATAATAGCTCACAGTCTTAAGTACAAGGTTTATGCGGGCTACGCCACTAAGGTCACCCGGCCTCACGCATGCACTCGGGTGGCAAGCCGGGCCGCAACCCTAAGAGTAGTGATAGTAAAACCCCGTACCGCCTCATTTAGGTACTAGGCGTACCGTACCCATTTCCGACAAGTGTTTAGTACTTTCAAACACTTAGCCAACGAAGCCATTGGACCGGAGCCCAAATCCCATGCTCTTACCACATGAGCAATCCATTTAAATATATGGTGATTCCATAAAGGAGATCCTATTCTCGCGAGTGACGAACATCACCCGACTTGTACCGGATCCTTAAGGCATAGCAGCTAGCGACCTAACATGCTAGTAAAATATCATAGGTACTTATGGATCATGCAACGAGGGTTTCATTTCAACTCCTGAACGTAAATGCACATACAATAACAAGAAGTAAATTCAGAAGTTTTAAAGAAACACTGGGGTTAATGAATAAACCGGGGCTTGCCTTTGTCAGTACAAGCAGACACACAAACTTCCTGACTTTGGCCCGGGTCTTGCGCTACGGTCACGTAGTGCACGTCTCCTCCTGCTCCCTCGTCCTCGTCAGTCGGCACAAGCGTATAGCTACCGTCAGGGACTTCTACACGGGGAATGCAATGTAGTGATTAGGAGGGTGATTAATTTAATTTAATTCAAAAACAGTACCAAACTGTCACCGAGAGCACAAGGTTAGCCATAATCACCTTAAGAAATTATTTACACCTTTTTCCTTTTAAAGATAATCCAAAAGCCTACTTAGCCTGCTCTTTAAGGTGATTGTGTGCACATCTATTAAGGAATATTTAATTTAAATACAAACAGAAAGGAAATTTCTTTCATAGCACCATTTTACTTTTCCTAACACTTCTCCTCAATTCATGCACTAGAGGGGGTGATTTCCCTATTTTCCCTTTACGAATATTAATCTAGTTTGAGCTCCTTTTGCATAAGTAAATCATAACAAACTGATCCAGCAGCACCCACTGGTCCTACTGACCAGGAGGCATACCTCTGGATAGCAAGAAAAAGGGTTTTGCACCACTGAATTTAATACACCAATTTATGGGCATTTCTAGTTAGCATAAAAGGGAATAATGCATATTAAAATAAATACGACAGACATGAGTCCCAACTTTCTCCCACATATACTCTGGTCCAAAACAAGCCCAAAGAACTAACAAACACACATATAGCCCTTATGAAACATGCTACACATATTTAGGATTAAAAACAAGAATAAATGAGGAAATAATATTTCTAACAGAGATCAATTCATGGTAAATTCACCAAAGAGGCTTTTTAGCATAACATGACTATGGCCAGAAGTTGGGCTCAAAAATAATTATATATCAAGCTACAAAAATCATCTAGGAAGATTTATCAATATCACAAGATAATTTATATAGGAAGATCCCTTCAGTAACTTTGTGCAAATTTTGGCATAGAACCTAAACATACTAGTTCCCACAACGTATCCAAAATTCAGCTCAAGATCTTATGTGGATTTTGCAGAAACACAAATCTAAGTATTTTACATTTCTATTTTTCAAGCAAAAACTATAACTCAAAAGCATATACATATTTGGCGAAAGATGTAGTTCTTGTTACACTGAGCACAGCAAAATTGAGTTTTCTATTTTTGGATTTTTCTACGATTTTTAATCGATTTTACCAGACGCTGGACCCAAACACAAAACAGAGAAGAATCTTTTTACACTGCAAACCCTAGAACTTTTAAAATCTTCACAATAATGCCCTCGGCTCTTCCCCGTTGGGCCGACGGCGGAGGCGAGCTCGCCACCGGCGAGGTGGGGCATGGGAAGGTAAATATGCTGCAGGGATCGTCGATTGGGCTCACGAGTGATTGATTGGTGGCGGTGGTTCGGCCGGAGAAGTCCCCGGCGAGCGGCGGCGGCGGAGCAGAGGGGGCGTGCCCGCGGGAATTCGAACGGCGGTGAGGGAAGGGGCTGGGCTCAACCACGTGCTGCACGGGGAGCTTCCATGTGACCTAGGGAAGGCGCTGAGCGGTTGCCTGGGCTCGGAGGATCGGCGGAGGGGCGAGTTCGGCGGCGGCGGTCACGTGGCTCGGCTTGATCAATAAGCGGCTCGGGGAGGTTTTGTGATGCACAAGGGAGAGCTTAGGCACTTGGGTGAGTGAGGACGGCGACTGGAAGGGGGTTCACACCGGGCGGCGCCAATGGCGAACGGCGGGGCTCGGTGGCGAGTGCGTGTGCGCGTGCGCACGGGGAAGCGGCCGGGGGCGGGTTTATAAGGGCGGCGGAGGTCGGTTAGGAGGTCGTGGGGTCAACCACGTCGCCGGTGCACACGCGACGTGGGCGGCAAGGCGGCTGCGACGTGCGGCGGAGCGGCGGCCAATGGCGTGCGACGGTTGGCACGCCGGCGAGTGGGATCTAGCCACCGGCGCCGTCCAAACGCTCGCGAACGTCACCAACGGTAGCACTTCCGGCGCGGCGCATGAACCACCGGGTCCGCCGGTGCCTCGGCGTGCGCGCGCGGCGCGCGTACGGCCGCTGGTGTGGCACGCGCGCGCGACATCGCTCGTGGGCGTGCTCTGGCGTTCCCGGTGCATTTGTATTTCGCTGAGCCATTTTCAAAATAGTTTTTCTCTAAATTTTTAAACTAAAGTGCACCTTTGGGTCTGAAGCAAAGTTGAAGATCACACATCCCTCTACAACTTTCACAAAGGTTGGTAGGGGTTTTGTTCAAGAATTCGAACAGGAACATCATGCCAATCTAGCCAATTTCTTGGCGCCAGTGAACAGTGGAAGGACACCTTCAAAAGCGTTTTTCACCAAGAATTTCTTCGAATTTCAAATGCCAATCAACAGCAAAGTTGTGTGCCTTGAGATTCTGCACATTTTCCCCTTTGGGTGGTTTTGAAGTGTTTAGTGGAATTTTGGAGAACGTGCCAAAGTTCTAGAATGGCACCAAGGGGTCAAAGGGGATAATAGGGTTTTGAGCTAGGGCTTTGACCAAGGGTTGACCTAGTGTCCTCAAGGGTAGTTAGAGGAGTGGTTAAGAGGGTCATTAGCACAAATTATCACGGAGCAAAAACACGGGGTGTTACAGCCTACCCCCCTTAACGGGAATCTCGTCCCGAGATTCGAAATCAAGAGTACGTGAGAAAAGTTCGCTTACGAGCTTGACTCGGAAGAAAGTCGGGGTACTTGGTGTTTAGAAACTGCTCGGTCTCCCATGTGGCTTCTTCTTCTGTGTGGTGACTCCATTGTATCTTGTACATCTTCACTTTTTGTCTCCTACTTTGCCTTTCTTTATGATCCAATACCCTCATTGGGTACTCTGCTAGCGATAGATCTGGTTCTATTTCCACATTGGTCTCTTCAATTATTTGTGCCTCTGGGACTTGCTCACACTTCTTCAATTGCGAGATGTGAAACACGTCGTGCACTGCAGACAATTGGTCGGGAAGTCGAATACGGTAAGCAACCGTACCAAACTTTTCGATGACTTCATAAGGACCAATATAGCGTGGAGCTAATTTCCCTTTTACTCCAAAGCGTTGTACGACTTTGATCGGAGATACCTTTAGGTATACATAATTACCAACTTCAAACTCTCGGGGAGCTTTAGCTTTATCATGGTAGCTCTTTTGCCTCATCTGAGCTGCTCTAAGATTTTCTCTAATCACACTCACTTTCTCTTCGGCTTCTTGTACTAACTTAGGGCCAAACAAGGTTCGTTCACCCGCTTGTGACCAATTCAAAGCGGTACGACACCTTCTTCCATACAAGGCTTCAAACGGGGCCATCTTCAAACTAGCTTGATAACTATTGTTATAAGCAAACTCTGCTAGAGCTAGGCATTTGTCACAAGATTTGTCAAAATGAATGACACAAGCTCTCAACATATCTTCTACTATTTGATTTACTCTTTCCGTCTGACCATCAGTCTGAGGATGATAACTGGAGCTATGGATTAGCTTGGTTCCCAAAGATTCGTGCACTTGTGCCCATAAGCGAGCAATGAATTGAGTGCCTCGATCTGACAGGATAGTCTTGGGGACACCGTGTAAGCGCACTACAAGGTCAATATAGATTTCTGCGTAGCGCTCAGCTGAATAGGTGGTGTGAACGGGAATAAAGTGAGCGGTCTTGGTAAGCCGGTCTACTATTACTCAAATGGAATCATGCTTCCGGGGCATGAGAGGTAATCCGACAATGAAATCCATGCTGATATCGTCCCACTTCCATGCAGGAATGGGCAATGGCTGCATTTGACATGCGGTCTTTAAGTGACTAGCCTTGATTCTTTGGCATGTATCACATCTGGACATGTACTCGGCTATTTCGCCCTTCATATTTGACCACCAAAAGTTTTCCCTAAGATCTCGGTACATTTTGGTACTTCCGGGGTGAATGGTGAACTTAGAGAGATGAGCCTCATCTAAAATTTCCTTCTTTAAGTCTTGATCCCGAGGTACCACTAATCTTTGTCCGAACCAAACAACTCCCTTGTCATCCTTTCGGAAACGATCATACTTGGGGTCTCCTTCTTCTAATTTCTGTTTAATTTTCTGAACCTCTTCATCATTGAGTTGAGCTATAGAAATTCTCTCATGGAGAGGGGATTCGATCGAAACAACATGAAGCTTGCCATGCTCGACCACTTCCAAGCTAAGCTTCCTCATTTCTTCACATAAAGCTTCATTCTTCGGCTCTAACGTCACATAGTTGCAATGCTTGCGGCTAAGCGCATCTGCAACCACATTAGCCTTGCCGGGATGATAATGGACTTCTAAATTGTAATCTTTGATTAATTCCAACCATCTTCTTTGCCTCATATTCAAGTCGGATTGAGTGAAAATATACTTAAGACTCTTGTGATGTAACAACCCGGGGAATCTAGGTGTGTGAATTTTGCGAAAAATTTAAAACTTTTTGTTTGCTTTGGAGTGCTATCAATTTTTGAGCCAAATTGCTAGCCACTCACCAACTTCTCCACTAATATATCCTAATTATAAAAATTATATTTAAAATATGGTATAACAAGTGAGTTGGATCTTCTTTGATTTATTTGAAGTTCATTTGAGTGTTGTTTGAATGCGATTGGCAATCAAATTCAAACCCCTTTCTCAAACCCTTAATCAAACTCAATTGTTTTAAAAGGCAAAGAGCATCTAGGAGCAGTGGGCCGTTTTCTCCTATTTCTCGCGTTGCACCAGCCCAGCCCACGACCAGAGCCGGCCCAACCAACCCACACCGCGGCTGCCTCCTTAGCCCTCTCCTTCACCCGCCGGCCGGTGGTCCCAGCATGTCAGTTTTATCCTTTCCTTCTCACCAACCAGGCAAGCCAGCCAGCCCACCCGTGCTCGCGCCGCCGCCGGTCCCCGCCGCACCCGCTCGCGCGGCGCGGGCGCGGCCGAGCCGCCGGCCGGCGCGCACGCCGAGGGGGCCAGGCGAGCGCGCGAACCGAGCCAGGTCAGTGAGGGGAAAACCCCTTTATACCCCTGTACCTTTCCCCAGTGGCAACGTGAGAGAGGTGAGAGGACCGCCGCCGCCTCGGATGCCAAGCCGGGGAAGGGTACCGCCGGGTTTTCGCCTAAGCCTCGCGTCGTCGTGGTTTCAAAAGGGGGGGGAAGAGGAGAGCCGAGCCAACCGCCCCGCTACCAACCCACTTGGGGTTTTTCCCCCTTTCGAGAGCCGCCACCGGGGGAGGAAGGAGAAGGGGGAGCCGGGGAAGAGGAGGCGAGGTGGGAGTCCGACGCGCGCGCGCGCGCCGGTGCGGCTGCTGCGGAGGAGGAACGTGTTCGTGAAGGGCCGGTCGAGGAGGAAGGCGACGTTCGTGTGCGGAGTGGAGCCGGACCGGAGCAGAGGGACGCACGCCGCCGTGTACGCCGACGCCGCACCGCCAAGCCTGCTACGCCTTCACCGCCGACCCACGGTGAGCACCGTGGTCTTCCCTCTTTTCTCCTCGCGCTGTTCGCGTTTTTTACGCTGCCTGTGGGTGTGCCGTCGAGCCGCCGGTGCACGGGCGCGCGCCGCGCCGCCGTCTCCCCAAGGACGACGCCGCGCCGTGCTCTGTGCCGGTAAAGTCCGGGGGCGAGGCAACCCCAAGCCGTGCGCACGGATGAGCCGGTCGGGGGCGGAAGCTTTGGGCTGCCCTGCTGGGGAGTTAAGGAGCTCGTACCCGTGTCGCGCCGCGCCGTCGAGTCTGGATGCCCGCGCGCGTCGCGTTTCTGGTTTGTTGTTTTGGCAGTGACGCCGTTCTGGAGGAGTTCAGGGGAAACACGGTGGCGGAGCCGGCGCGCCCCGGCCGACCCGGGCCGTGATCCATCGCCTTTGCCAGGAGTTTGCGAGGGAGCCGGCCAGGCCGGGGAATCAGGACCCTGCCGACGCCGTCGTTGTTCCCGGGCGAGCCGCGCGGGGGAGAACGGGGCTTGTGCTTGTGACCCGGCCTTCGTGCCGAGGGTTATCCGATGCGAGGTGATGGTGCGCGCGGGCGGCGGCCGGCCGCACCCGGGCGCGCCATGGCCGCGGTCCCGCCGCACGGTGAGCTTCGCGTGTAGGCATCCGCGCGCCGCGGCCTTTCGTGATGCACCGGCCTTGAGCCGTGATCGCGTTCTGCAGGTGTAGGAGTGTGTGCAAGTAAACCAGCCGGCCGCACCCCAGCGCGCCGTGGCGGGGAACTCGTGGGGTGGATGCCGAGCGCCGGCGACGCGCCGCGCGTCCGCCGCGCCACGGGGCTTTTCGTCGAGCGCTTGGAGGGCGTAGGGTGCTGCGCCAGTAGACGGGTTAATCGGGCCGCTAGCCAAGTTTGGGCCCTAAGCCCAGTTGACCTTTAGTAGGCCGCGGCCCGGCGCATAGGTTAGGGAGCCAGGGGGGGGCTTTCCGAACTTTGGAGGCTGACCCCGGCTGGGCCTTAGCTTCTGGGCTGAGTAGGCCAGAATCCAACCCGAGCAGAACCCAGTCCGCTGGGCCGCCCACGGTCCAGCCGAGCTTTAGGCCTAGTCGCGGCCGTCGGCCGAGACCGGCGACGTCATGCTGACGTCAGCCATGTTTTTCTGAAAAACCTATTTTCCTTCTGTTTAAAAATTCCAAAAAATGTTTTGGACCTTTAAAAATTAGTAAGAAATTCTAGGGTGCTCAGAAAAATACAAAACTAATTTCTATAAATCCGTTTTTGCAAAACCTTGCTGATTGTAGGTAGTTCGGGCTCTTTTGAATTTTCTAAATTGGATTTTATTTGGAGTTATTGCTTAGATGTGCACCGTTATCTTATTTTCGCGTCGAATCTCGTGCCGCAGACCCGAGCTTCGACCGGGAGGACGTGGAGGACCCCGAGTACACGGCACGGACGGCGGCGCTTCAACGGCACGAAGGTGTCATGTCACTCCCAACCATATAGATCCTATGTTGATATTTAGTTGCTAGTGCTTTACTTTAATGCATTGTTCGATGAATTGCATAACCCGTTTACTAGCCATGCCTTGATGTTTATCATAACTTTGTTCCTTGTTCTACTACTGCGGGACTAGCTACGGACCCCTAGCTAGTCCCATACTTCAACTATCCATACTTTTGTTGCTTGATTATGGATGGTGCTGCGGGTTTGAGTTGAGATGTGGGTATCTCGGTGTGTTTCTAGCGTGTGTTCGGGTTGTGTACCCCTTGCCTTGTGTTTTGGCGGGAGCGAGCCGCCGGTTACTTGTGAACGGCTGCCGAGGGAAGATGCGATCGGCCTCTTACCCGAGGGTCGTGTCGTGTGGGATGGAGATGTTGAGTGCTCGCTCTCGGCCCCTTAAGGACCGATCGTCAGTTGACCTTGTTTCGAATGACTACTTTCGTACAGACCGCCCGCCTTGTATTGGGCGGGGGTGCGGGGTGAGACTTGTAGTGGATAGCACCCCTCCTGCTGGAGGATCGGTGTGATCGTGTCGGGAGTGGTCTGTCCCTCCTTAGTAGACTTTGCCCTGGCGAGGCCGGGGAAGGGTTCCACAGCTTCGAGGGACCTCTCGCGGGTAGTATGAGCTCTGCCGCGGAGGCTGGGCCAGGCTCGGAGATGCAGAAGGGTACTATCCACTTACTTGGGCTTCGGCCCGTATGGTAGGGCCGGACACCGGTGACGGCCGGTTCCGAACCTATTCGGGCGGGTACGGTTGTACAACCTCTCGCAGTGTTAAACCTATAGCTATAGTCCGTGTCCCTGGTTATGGACGGTCTTTCGATCTCTCACCTGACTAGACACACTTCTCTTGTGCTTCTTCTCTCCCCCGAGTGTGTGAGCCCGGCTTCGGCCGTTGAGATGTGGGGATAGGAGCCGGTGGGCCCCACATCGCATAAGAGAGTTGGGTTCTGGATCGTGGTTGAGATCCGGTGCTTTGGTGTGGTGATCCTTGAGCGGGGTGTGGACCCCTGAGGTGTGGACCTCGGAAGCGGAAGCTTTCCCGAGGTGTGGACCTCCTTGCTATATTCTGCTTACCTTGAATGTTGCACTGCTGCTTTGCTTAAGCCTTCTACAGCCAGATTAGGGTTACCTCATGCATAGTAGATTATACACCGCTTTTGCCTCTTTGTTGGGAAGCTGACATGACCTACCCGCTTATCGGGTAGACCACGGTGACTCGACGCGAGCCGGACTACGACTTCGACAACGACGGTGGGTGGACCGAGCTCTTCCTACACTTGAGCCGCACTGCGGATATGGAGTTTCCCGCGCTTTCATGGAGCCGCTTTGCTAGACGTTTTATTTCGTTTGATTCGATCTGTTGGACTTGTACCGGCATGTGCCGAAGAGATGTACTACGATTATTGTAATAAAATAAATGTTGTACTCTATTTCTTTGTTTTTACTTTTACGTATGGATTTTGGAATCGGCGAGACGGGGATTGCACGTGGTAGCCTCTCGGGACTACCACCGAGGTGCTAAGATTCGGGATCCCGTTCGCGGGAATCCGGTCGTTTCGGTTGGTACCGAGCCATGCTTGAGCGTAGGACGAGCCCCGGGGAATGGTCGATAGTACGGGAAGCCGTTTCGAACCTTGAAACTTTATATAAACCCCTTGGCTTCCGTATGTATATAACTATACTTATATATATGCATTACCTTGATTAACTTTCACTAACTCGCCTTACTAACTACGCTCTAACAACGTTGTGCGGATGGCGGAGACGACGTGGGTTACCTTGGAGTCGGACGGCAAGAGCTATGGAGGCTCGCCACCCGGCGAGGGAGTGCACGGAGGCGGCGGGAGTGGAGACCGACGGTGTCGGCTACGGGGGGGAGGGCCATGGGGCACTTGGAGCGAGACTCCCACGTACACGCGACCGTCACGGTACCGGCGGACCCACGGGTGCCAGAGTTTGAGGAGGTAGTGGTGTACTGCTTCGAGAGCTCGGTCACGGAGGCGCACCAGACCGGTGCACGCAGGGCTCTCAAGAAGGTTTGTGACCTACTCAGAGAGAGGCTGAAGGACACACCGTTCAGGGTACTTCCGGCAGAGATCTTCGACCACGGTCGCTGGGACTCGAGTGACCGAGCACGGTACCAGGAGGTGACTCCAGTGGACGGGGAGGACCAGGCGATGCTCGCAGCCAGGCGGTGCATCCTGGCCCGGGACCGAGGGCACGCGTGCTGGGCGGACGGAGAGACACTGTACCTTCGGTGGAGGTGTGACGTTGCCCTGCGGCAGGTTCGGGACTTGGAGGAGGACAGAGAGGACTTACTGGACGAGCTGGAGGCGGCGCACGTGAGGAACGGAGAGCTAGTGCAGCTTGGGCTAGCAGCGGCCGCAGCCAGCACAGAGAGAGACTCCTGGAGGATTGCTACTTTGGAGGCACGGTTGAGGGCAGAGCGGGAGGCTCACCGGGCTTCGGTGGAGGCCGCGCGAGAGGATCGAGTGAGGGCGGGAGAGGCTCGAGACCGGGTGGAGTCGATCGGAGCCGCGGCATTCGACTACCGAGGTCAAGGTGTGGGACCTACGGGGAGGCGAGCCGACACAACTACCACCACATGTGTTACACGGGAGGGGCGGTCTACGAGGAGAGGGACCGAGCGAGACGGGACCCGCGCGGCTCGGGAGCGTTCGACCGGCGAGGCCGGCGAGCCGGGAGGCGCTTTCGCGCACGGCTACCACCTAAGAAGAGGCCCGGACCGAGGATGGAGACTTTCGAGCTTCCCCCGATACTCCTACCACGAGTGCGGCCGTACCCGAGTGGTTCGCAGGACACAGCGGAGATGGATCGTGCTCTGCAGGACACTTGTGACTACTACGGGGGACCGGCGATCAGGGTGCCGGGTTACCCAGGAGTCCACTCACCACCGTTCTACTCAGTTCCACAGGACACCGGCTCCGAGGCACCTCAGAGTATTCAGTGATGGGAGTAGAGATCTTGTAGCAGATTCAGAGTAGATGTAATGAGTTAGATGTAATGCTACCGTTCATGTGACATGCCTGTAGTAGCTACCCCATGATGTACCATGCGTTAGCAGGATGTGTTGCCGTGTACCCTCGAAGGTCGTAGGAGTAAACCTCGAGGTGCACCCCTTTTGTATGGTGGCATTGATTGAGTGACATGGATCTTCATGGTTTCTTTCGGATTTCATGCTTCTTATTGTACGTACGAAATTTCGTGATTGTTAGCGGGGATTACTCCATTATAGTTTATAACCCGATAAATACATTCTCCCTACCGCTACTAACTCTTGCAAGCCGGAACGGATGTCGGGAGCAAGGAGGTCCGGGCGACTCCTAGCCCGTTTCGAGGAGGTCGGCCGGGGACGACGGAGGGGGAGGATGCCCCTAACCCGGCGGGGAGCGAGAGGCCGTGGACGTCGTGGAGGTCTCGCGCCACGAGGCGGACTCCGCGGGGGCCGAGGAGGCCGAGTCGGCGGTCGAGGAGCCGCGCGCGACGACGCGGGAGCTCGGGGAGCGAGGAGCTCGAGCACGAACGGGTACCCCGGCCGAGGGAGGAGCGAGGGCCGGGCTCGGGGGACACGAGGTGCCACCACCGCCACCTCCCCCGAACTTGGCCGAAGTGATGGCGGTGCAAACTCGGGCCGATGCGGACGATCACCCGGATGCTAGCCCGGAACAACAACCACAACAACCACGGGGGCCGGAACCGCAACGCTCCGGAGGGCTTCCGGAAGAAGGTTGAAAACTTCAACAAGGCGCGCCCGCCTACCTTTGACCACTCGGCGGACCCGATGGATGCGGATAAGCGGTTGCGTGAGATCGAGAAGAAGCCGGAGCCGACCGAGCTTACCGAGGAGGAGTGTGTGAGCGTGGCGGCGCACCGCCCGATCGGCACGGCCCGGTGCGTGGTGGGACGCCTACGCGTGACTCGCACGGGACCCGTTGCACATCGGGTGGGACGAGTTCGTGGAGGCCTTCGGGGAGTCACCACATCCCGGACGCGGTGATGGATAGGAAGGCCGACGAGTTCGAGGCACCTCAAGATGGGAAACATGTCGGTACGGGAGTACGCCAACCGCTACCGGGGAGCCGATGAGGTACGTGCCGAGAGGACACCGACACGAGAGAAGAAGAAGGTCTCTTCGGTTCGAAAGGGGCGCACAAGGGCATGGCACACCACTTGTCCGCGCACGACCGCCCGACACTTCGCTCCATAATCGACAAGGCACCGATAGTGGAGAGGTCAAGGCCGGAGTACATGGAGGTACGAGGGAGCAAGTCCAAGCGCACCGCCGGGCGGGGACGCTCGGGTCCACCCCGAGGCGAGAGGACGAGGCTACGCACGGGGCCACCGGACTCGGCAGAGGCACCACGCCTCTCGGTCTCGGCCACGGAGCGGGACCCACCCGAGGGTGGGAGTGGAGGTCGAACGGTCGGAAGCCGAGGCCACCACCGCGGGCGGCGAGACGGATCCAAGGTGACATGCTTCAGCGCCGTCGGGTTGGGCATAAGTCGTTTGAGTGTCCCCGGCGCGGGTACCACCGGGGAGTCGAGCCGCGGCACTCGGTTCCGGACCCCGGCGAAGCCACCGGCACCGGGAGGACGGCCACCTCGTACACGGCGAGAGGTACGCTCGGCCGCCGGCTACTCGAGGCCGTCCGAACCACCTCACCGCGAGGATGCGGCGGGCGCACCCGACGTCACACTTGGTGAGTTCCTTGTTGACTCGGTTTTGGCTACTTTGTTTTGTTTGATACCGGAGCTCGGTTTTCGTATATTTCTACCAAGTTTGCTAAAGAAAGGTCTTTACCAACTAAGCCTCGACCAAGGCCTATCTTGACTAGCTCTCCGCTAGGAGAGAAGAGGAGTACGTTAGAGTGCGGGGGGAGTGAGGATGGTGTTTGAGGGGCTACCGTTCACGGCGGACTTGACGGTTTTGGAGTCTACCGGGATAGACGTGATCTTAGGGATGGATTGGTTGGCAAAGCACAACGGGATAGTTTCTTGCAACCCCGAGTGATACGGCTTGAACACCCCGGCGGAACTACGGTGCGGTTTGAGCCACGAGTCCGAAGGTTGCTACGATGATGTGCAACATGAGTGGGAAAGAGATTGAAGAAATCCCGGTGGTCCGTGAGTTTCGGACGTGTTCCCGAGAGGAGCTTACGGAGTTACCCCCGGACCGAGACGTGGAGTTCGTGATTGACCGATGCCGGGGGCGGGGCCCGTTGCTAAGAGTCCGTATAGGATGTCGTCCGACGAGCCGGACGAGTTGAAGAAACGGCTCAAGAAGTTGCTCGAGCAAGGGTTTGTTCGGCCGAGTGCCTCACCGTGGGGTTCACCGGTGCTCTTCGTGGAGAAGAAAGACGGTACGAAGAGGATGTGCATTGACTACCGCACGCTCAACTCGATGACAATCAAGAACAAGTACCCACCGCCCGAGAATCGAGGATTTGCTTTGGATAGACTCAAAAAGGCAAGGTTCTTCTCCAAGATCGACTTGAGGTCGGGCTACCACCGGATGAAGATCCGGGAGCGGGGACATACCCAAGACGACCTTCACCACACGCTACGGCACGTACGAGTTCGTGGTGGTTTCTTTTGGGCCGACCAACGCCCCCGCCTACTTCATGAACTTGATGAACAAGGTCTTCATGGAAGAGTTGGACGGAGTTTGTAGTGGTGTTTATCGATGATATCCCGATCTACTACGAGCCACCCGAGGAGCACGAGGAGCACACGAGAGTTGTGCTAGAGAGGCCGAGGCGGCGAAAGCGTACGCCAAGTTCGGCAAGTGCGAGTTACGGATGGAGAAGGTCGCTTTCTTGGGACACGTGTTGTCGGCGGAGGGGGATAGCCGTGGATCCGTCCAAGGTTGAGTCGGTGACCAAGTGGGAGCAACCGTTAAACGTGACGGATGTCGAAGCTTCCTTGGGTTGGCGGGTTACTACGGAGGTTCATTGAGAACTTTTCCAAGATCGCAAAGCCAATGACGAGAGTTGCTCAAGAACAACACAAAGTTCGAGTGGTCGAAGCGTGTGAGAAGAGCTTTCAAGAGCTGAAAAAGAGACTCACCACGGCCCCGGTGCTTACCTTGCCGGACATCAAGAAAGACTTTGTGGTCTACCGTGACGCTTCAAAGCAAGGACTCGGTTGTGTCTTGATGCGGGAAGGGAAAGTTGTGGCTTATGCTTCCGGGCAAAGTTGAAGAAACACGAGGAGAACTACCCGACACACGACTTGGAGTCGCGGTACTGTTGTGCATGCGCTCAAAATGCGGAGACACTACACGATAGGGAACAAGTGTGAGCTGTTTTCCGACCACAAGAGCCCGAAGTACTTCTTTACACGGACCGAGGTGAACATGAGGCGGAGACGGTGGTTAGAGCGATCAAGGACTACGACGTCGAGATCAACTACCACCCGAGGCAAAGCTAACGTCGTGGCGGATGCACCGAGCCGGAAAACATACCGCAACAACCTCATGATAAAGGAAGAGCAACCCGCTTTGCATGAAGAGCTAGAGAAGGCCGAGAATCGAGATTGTGGATCAAGGCCAAGTCAACGTGATGCAAGTGACCTATGACATGGAGGAGCGAATCCGTACGGCCCGGAAGGAGTGCGCGAGAAATCAAAGTGCCGCGAGAGCTAATGAAGCGGGGGCAAAGCGAGAGGATTATCGGGTTGATGAACGGGGACCGTGTGGTTGAAAGAACGGATCTGTGTACCCCAAGACAAGGCACTCCGAGATCGGATAATGAGAGAAGCTCACGACTCGAGGTACTCGATTCACCCGAGCGGCACCAAGATGTACGGAGATGCGAAGGTCGGAGTGCGGGTGGAAGGATATGAAGAAGGATATTGCACACTACGTGGCTCGTTGCGACACACGTAGCGGAGTAAAGATTGAACATCGAAACCCTTTGGTTTGTTGAAGCCGTTGGATATCCCGGTGTGGAAGTGGGAGGACATTTCCATGGACTTTGTGGTGGGACTCCCTAGAACACCAAGAGGAAACGACTCGGTTTGGGTCATAGTGGACGGGCGACTAAAGTGGCTCACTTTGTGCGGTAAAGACCGGGTATGCAACCGAGAAGTTGGCGAGCTGTTCGTAGAACACATACTCGGATTACACGGGGCACCCGGAAGTATCGTGTCCGATCGAGGGCCACGGTTGTCTCCAAGTTTTGGCGAGCTTCCACAAGCTTATGGGCACCACTCTCGGCTACGGCACGACTTTTCACCCACGGACCGACGGGCGGACGAGAGAGAGTCAACCGGGTCCTGGAGGACATGCTACGAGCTTGTGCACTCACCTATGGTACCGGCGGGAGAGCGGTTGCCGTTCGCGAGTTCTCGTACAACAACGGCTTTCAAGCAAGTCTCGGATGGCACCCTTTGAGGCACTTTACGGTCGAAAGTGCGGGACCCCGCTAGCTTGGTCGGAGGTTGGAGAGCGAGCTCGTTCGGACCAGCAATCATTGAGGAAGCGAGAGGAGAAAGTTGAGAAAGTTCGTGAGAACACGAAAATCGCTCGAGTCGTCGGAAGAGCTATGCGGGACAAGAGAAGGAGAGAGTTGACCTTTGCAGTTGGCGACCGAGTGTACTTGAAAGTCTCACCGCTCCGAGGAACTAAGAGGTTCTTGGTGAAAGGAAAGCTTGCACCGAGGTACGTGGGACCGTACCCTATCACCCGAAGGATTGGGAGTTTGGCCTACCAGCTTGCACTACCCGAGACAATGGCGGGAGTTCACCCAGTGTTCCACGTGTCACAGCTGAAGAAGAGTGAGAAGGCAGTGGAGGCAAAGCAAGTGCCCATGGAGTTGCTTGACTTGCAAGACAACCTGGAATATACAGAATATCCTGAGAAAATCTTGGACAGAGCGGTCAAGGAAACGAGGAGGACTACCATTCCCTTCTGTAAAGTGTTGTGGAGCAACCATACCGAGCGAGAGGCAACATGGGAGAAGGAAGCCGATCTCAGGAAGGAGTACCCTCACTTGTTCACGGAGGAGGACGAGGACTAAATCTCAAGGACGAGATTCTCGGTGGTGGGGGAGAATGTAACAACCCAGGAATCTAGGTGTGTGAATTTTGCGAAAAATTTAAAACTTTTTGTTTGCTTTGGAGTGCTATCAATTTTTGAGCCAAATTGCTAGCCACTCACCAACTTCTCCACTAATATATCCTAATTATAAAAATTATATTTAAAATATGGTATAACAAGTGAGTTGGATCTTCTTTGATTTATTTGAAGTTCATTTGAGTGTTGTTTGAATCTGATTGGCAATCAAATTCAAACCCCTTTCTCAAACCCTTAATCAAACTCAATTGTTTTAAAAGGCAAAGAGCATCTAGGAGCAGTGGGCCGTTTTCTCCTATTTCTCGCGTTGCACCAGCCCAGCCCACGACCAGAACCGGCCCAACCAACCCACACCGCGGCTGCCTCCTTAGCCCTCTCCTTCACCCGCTGACCGGTGGTCCCAGCATGTCAGTTTTATCCTTTCCTTCTCACCAACCAGGCAAGCCAGCCAGCCCACCCGTGCTCGCGCCGCCGCCGGTCCCGCCGCACCCGCTCGCGCGGCGCGCGGGCGCGGCCGAGCCGCCGCCGGCCGGCGCGCACGCCGAGGGGGCCAGGCGAGCGCGCGAACCGAGCCAGGTCAGTGAGGGGAAAACCCCTTTATACCCCTGTACCTTTCCCCAGTGGCAACGTGAGAGAGGTGAGAGGACCGCCGCCGCCTCGGATGCCAAGCCGGGGAAGGGTACCGCCGGGTTTTCGCCTAAGCCTCGCGTCGTCGTGGTTTCAAAAGGGGGGGAAGAGGAGAGCCAGAGCCAACCGCCCCGCTACCAACCCACTTGGGGTTTTTCCCCCTTTCGAGAGCCGCCACCGGGGGAGGAAGGAGAAGGGGGAGCCGGGGAAGAGGAGGCGAGGTGGGAGTCCGACGCGCGCCGCCGCCGGTGCGCTGCTGCGGAGGAGGAACGTGTTCGTGAAGGGCCGGTCGAGGAGGAAGGCGACGTTCGTGTGCGGAGTGGAGCCGGACCGGAGCAGAGGGACGCACGCCGCCGTGTACGCCGACGCCGCACCGCCAAGCCTGCTACGCCTTCACCGCCGACCCACGGTGAGCACCGTGGTCTTCCCTCTTTCTCCTCGCGCCGTTCGCGTTTTTACGCCCGCCCGTGGGTGTGCCGTCGAGCCGCCGGTGCACGGGCGCGCCGCGCCGCCGTCTCCCCAAGGACGACGCCGCGCCGTGCTCTGCCGGTAAAGTCCAGGGGCGAGGCAACCCCAAGCCGTGCGCACGGGATGAGCCGGTCGGGGGCGGAAGCTTTGGGCTGCCCTGCTGGGGAGTTAAGGAGCTCGTACCCGTGTCGCGCCGCGCGCGTCGAGTCTGGATGCCCGCGCGCGTCGCGTTTCTGGTTTGTTGTTTTGGCAGTGACGCCGTTCTGGAGGAGTTCAGGGGAAACACGGTGGCGGAGCCAGCGCACCCCAGCGCTGAACCCGGGCCGTGATCCATCGCCTTTGCCAGGAGTTTGCGAGGGGAGCGGTCGGGCCGGGGAAACGAGGACCCTGCCGACGCCGTGCTGTTCCTGGGCGAGCCGCCGGGGGAGAACGGGGCTTGTGCTGTGACCCGGCCTTCGTGCCGAGGGTTATCTGATGCAGGTGATGGTGCGCGCGGGCGCGGGCCGGCCGCACCCGGGCGCGCCATGGCCGCGGTCCCGCCGCACGGTGAGCTTCGCGTGCGGGCATCCCGCGCCGCGGCCCTTTCGTGATGCACCGGCCTTGAGCCGTGATCGCGTTCGCGTGGTGTAGGAGTGTGTGCAAGTAAACCCGGCCCGGCCGCACCCCGGCGCGCGTGGCGGGGAACTCGTGGGGTGGATGCCAGAGCGCCGGCGACGCGCCGCGCGTCCGCCGCGCCCTGGGGCTTTTCGTCGAGCGCTTGGAGGGCGTAGGGTGCTGCGCCAGTAGACGGGTTAATCGGGCCGCTAGCCAAGTTTGGGCCCTAAGCCCAGTTGACCTTTAGTAGGCCGCCGGCCCAGCATAGGTTAGGGAGCCAGGGGGGGGCTTTCCGAACTTTGGAGGCTGACCCCGGCTGGGCCTTAGCTTCTGGGCTGAGTAGGCCAGAATCCAACCCGAGCAGAACCCAGTCCGCTGGGCCGCCCACGGTCCAGCCGAGCTTTAGGCCTAGTCGCAGCCCGTCAGACCGAGACCGCTGACGTCATGCTGACGTCAGCCATGTTTTTCTGAAAAACCTATTTTCCTTCGTTTAAAAATTCCGAAAATGTTTTGGACCTTTAAAAATTAGTAAGAAATTCTAGGGTGCTCAGAAAAATACAAAACTAATTTCTATAAATCCGTTTTTGCAAAACCTTGCTGATTGTAGGTAGTTCGGGCTCTTTTGAATTTTCTAAATTGGATTTTATTTGGAGTTATTGCTTAGATGTGCACCGTTATCTTATTTTCGCGTCGAATCTCGTGCCGCAGACCCGAGCTTCGACCAGGAGGACGTGGAGGACCCCGAGTACACAGGCACGGACGGCGGCGCTTCAACGGCACGAAGGTGTCATGTCACTCCCAACCATATAGATCCTATGTTGATATTTAGCTGCTAGTGCTTTACTTTAATGCATTGTTCTGATGAATTGCATAACCCGTTTACTAGCCATGCCTTGATGTTTATCATAACCTGTTCCTTGTTCTACTACCTGCGGGACTAGCTACAGACCCCTAGCTAGTCCCATACTTCAACTATCCATACTTTTGTTGCTTGATTATGGATGGTGCTCTGGGTTTGAGCTGAGATGTGGGTATCTCGGTGTGTTTCTAGCGCGTGTTCGGGTTGTGTACCCCTTGCTTGTGTTTTGGCGGGAGCGAGCCGCCGGTTACTTGTGAACGGCCGCCGAGGGAAGATGCGATCTGGCCTCTTACCCGAGGGTCGTGTCGTGTGGGATGGAGATGTTGAGTGCTCGCTCTCGGCCCCTTAAGGACCGATCGTCAGTTGACCTTGTTTCGAATGACTACTTTCGTACAGACCGCCCGCCTTGTATTGGGCGGGGGGTGCGGGGTGAGACTTGTAGTGGATAGCACCCCTCCCGCCGGAGGATCGGTGTGATCGTGTCGGGAGTGGTCCGTCCCTCCTTAGTAGACTTTGCCCCGGCGAGGCCGGGGAAGGGTTCCACGGCTTCGAGGGACCTCTCGCGGGTAGTATGAGCTCTACCGCGGAGGCCGGGCCGAGGCTCGGAGATGCGAGAAGGGTACTATCCACTTACTTGGGCTTCGGCCGTATGGTAGGGGCGGACACGGTGACGGCCGGTTCCGAACCTATTCGGGCGGGTACGGTTGTACAACCCTGCGCGAGTGTTAAACCTATAGCTATAGTCCGTGTCCACTGGTTATGGACAGTCTTTCGATCTCTCACCTGACTAGACACACTTCTCTTGTGCTTCTTCTCTCCCCCGAGTGTGTGAGCCCGGCTTCGGCCGTTGAGATGTGGGGATAGGAGCCGGTGGGCCCCACATCGCATAAGAGAGTTGGGTTCTGGATCGTGGTTGAGATCCGGTGCTTTGGTGTGGTGATCCTTGAGCGGGGTGTGGACCCCTGAGGTGTGGACCTCGGAAGCGGAAGCTTTCCCGAGGTGTGGACCTCCTTGCTATATTCTGCTTACCTTGAATGTTGCACCGTCGCTTTGCTTAAGCCTTCTACGGCCGGATTAGGGTTACCTCATGCATAGTAGAATATACACCGCTTTTGCCTCTTTGTTGGGAAGGCGACATGACCTACCCGCTTATCGGGTAGACCCCGGTGACTCGACGCGAGCCGGACTACGACTTCGACAACGACGGCCGGGTGGACCGAGCTCTTCCTACACTTGAGCTGCCTGCGGATATGGTGTTTCCCGCGCTTTCATGGAGCCGCTGCTAGACGATTTATTTCTGTTTGATTCAGTCCTGTTGGACTTGTACCCGGCATGTGCCGAAGAGATGTACTCTGATTATTGTAATAAAATAAATGTTGTACTCTATTTCTTTGTTTTTACTTTTCTGTATGGATTTTGGAATCGCTGAGACAGGGATTGCACGTGGTAGCCTCCTGGGACTACCACCGAGGTGCTAAGATTCGGGATTCCGTTCGAGGAAATCCGGGTCGTTTCATGTGATCGGTGTAGATATTGCAGTGATTACCCATCAAGTAGTGCCGCCAAAGTTTCAAAGCATGCACGACTGCTGCTAACTCAAGATCATGAGTCGGATAGTTCTTCACATGAGGTCGAAGTGCCCATGAGGCATAGGCAATGACTCGGTTTTCTTGCATAAGCACACAACCAAGACCAGTGCCCGAAGCGTCACAAAACACCTCGAATGGTTTGGACATATCTGGTTGAGTCAATACGGGAGCTGAGGTTAAGTGTTTCCTCAAGGTATGAAAATCTTGGTCACATTCCTCACTCCACACAAACTTTACACCCTTCTTCAAAAGTTCAGTCATGGGTTTAGCTATTCTGGAGAAATCCGGAATAAACCAACGATAATAGCCTGCTAGACCCAGAAAGCTACGGATTTGATGTACTGATTTGGGTGGCTTCCAATCCATGACCTCCTGCACTTGGATAGGATCCACGGATACCCTCTTTGGAAACAGTGTGACCTAAAAACTTCACACTATCCAGCCAGAACTCACATTTGGAGAATTTGGCATAGAGTTTGTGATCTCTCAACCGCTGCAAGACAATACGAAGATGCTTCGCATGCTCGGCTTCGCTTTTGGAATATATGAGAATATCATCGATGAAGACCACTATGAACTTGTCCAGTTCATTCATGAAGACTGAGTTCATAAGGTACATGAAATAGGCAGGTGCATTGGTGAGACCAAAAGACATCACTAGGAACTCATAAAGTCCGTATCGAGTGGAAAAGGTTGTCTTGGGCACGTCACTTGCCCGAATTTTGATTTGATGATAGCCTGATCGAAGATCAATCTTGGAAAAGACCTTGGCACCAGCCAATTGATCAAAGAGAACGTCAATGCGGGGCAACAGATATTTATTCTTAATTGTCACCGCATTGAGTGGACGATAGTCAACGCACATCCGTAAACTACGATCTTTCTTTTTCACAGAGAGAGCGGGGCTTCCCCAAGGAGAAGAACTTGGGCAGATATACCCCTTATCAAGCAAATCTTGCAACTGAACTTTCAACTCTGCCAATTCTTTGGGTGGCATTCGGTAGGGCCTTTTAGATATTGGTGCGGTACCTGGCTGAAGTTCTATGACAAATTCGACGTCCCTGTCTGGTGGCATACCAGGCAAGTCGTCGGGAAAGACGTCGGGATATTCGCACACCACTGAAATATCTTCTAGTTGGATGGCTACGGCAGCATAGGAACAAGGATTGGCGCTTTCCACCTTCGGTAGGTACAAGATAGTATGACCACTGGTAGGGAATGGATTTCTATCATTCTAGTGGCAATATCCAAAACAACTTGATGTTGGGTCAACCAATTCATTCCTCGAATCACATCTAGACCTCCCAATCCCAAATGAATTAGGTTGGTTAAGAAGGTTTTGCTGCCAAGCTGCAAGGGAACGGCTTTGGTTATAGTGTTGGAGAGGATTCTTCCTCCCGCCGTGGCTACGACGAAAGAATCTTTGGTATGACAAGAATGTAATCCCAGCTTTCTCACTAGACTTTCACTAATGAAACTATGGGTTGCTCCAGAATCAAACAATATTCTAACAGGGTGATCATGGATAGAGAATGTACCCGTCAGGATTACTGCTCCCTCTGGGACGTCAGCCAAGGTGGTGAAGTTGAGTTTACCCTGCTTGACTTGCACCATGTGCTTCTTGCCTTGGTCCCCACGACGAAAGCCTGAGCTTTCGCCCTGCTTGTTCTGCCTGGGCTTAGGGCATTCATTGGCGTAGTGTCCGGGTTGCCCACAATTATAGCAGCGACGATCCTTGGTAGAACTGTGGTTGTTGTTGTTAGCCGGGGGTGCACTAGGCTTGTATGGCTGCTGTTGTGCCTTATGGAACTGGAAGTTCCCAGATGGCTTGTTCTGAGACGGGGTCACCCTCCAGTGTCCAGTTGAAGATGACTGGGGAGGACCCTGAGTACCTTTCTTGATGAAGCGGAATTTCTTGCCTGACCCACCAGTAGCGGTGAACCCGGCCTGTCTCTTTCTATCCCTCTGGGCTTTGGACATGGCATCCTCTTGAGAAATGGCCTTGTTCACAAGGTCCTGATAGTTGTTAGGCTCATAAAGGTTAAGCCTCTCATAGAGATCCCCGTGTAGCCCATCACGGAAACGCTCTATCTTCTTGACATCGTTGTCAACATGATGCCCACCATACTGACACAAGGCATTGAATTTCTTCGCATACTCATACACTGTGTCAGAGCCTTCCTTTAGAGCAAGCAACTCCTTCATCTTTATATCCATGAGACCTTTAGGAATGTGATGTTCCTTGAAGGCCTGCTTGATTTCAGCCCAAGTGATCTGATGTCCGGCAGGAATCATGGTCTTGAAGTTCTCCCACCATATCAACGCTGCACCACGGAGCTGGAGGGCAGCGCAGCTGGCCTTTCGCTCCTCGGAGCAGGGCAAGGTGACACAGAGAACTTGGCTTCAATAGCCTTGATCCACGCATCGGCAGCTAGTGGCTCCTTGGCCTCTTCAAAAGTTGGGGGCTTCATGGCATAGAAATGCTCATATTTGGTGACTCGAGGCTGGCCATCGATGTTCTCCCCACGAGGATTATTCTGCAGCTGCTGAGCAAGCTGCTGTTGAGTTTGCAAGAGCTGCCGCATCACCTCGGTTTGGGTGACCATAAACTGCTCTTGAATGGTCATGTTGGGAGGAGGAGGCGGAGCGTCACTCCCGCTTGCACCAAAACCATTGGGAGAAGCACGAGTTTGTCCCACCATCTGAAATCCATGAGATTTTCATTAGTCACATATTCGCAAGCTTGTTTACATTATCCACAAGAAGAATATGCAAAATGAAACTCATAGCATCAATTCGGTGAAAACTGGACAGCACAGCGGAGTTACTAGAAAAATCATAACTCTCTGCCCTCAATAGCAAAAACTCCCATTTTTGGTCAGCAAGTGCAAAATTTCCTGAGCTCCAACATTGGTATTCAACCCGAGGTCTAATTCTAACGTTAGCATGCCCGAAAAATTCCAACACCGGGGTTCTGCCTAGCTGTTTTTGCTGTAGGCCGAACTGTAAAATTTTCGCTATAATTCTCGGTACGCTTATGCAATGGTGGTGAATTTCGGTGAGAATAATCTCCACAACATAACACACAAGGTTGGTTCTCAACACAAGGCGAGACTTTGATCACAACAACCCTAAAATATTTATTGAAACATGACAACATCGAGATGTCCATCTAAGCATTACATGATGCGGAGTCTTGGGATCGCTTACATACTTATGTACAACAAAAGGTCATCAATTATACTCTCTGAGCAGCCTCTACCCTTACACAAAAGCTAGCTGAGGAGGCTAAACTAAGAGTACATGATCATCCTCCAAAGACAACTGCTAAAACCACTAGTAGCCCGCAGCGGAGCCAGTGCTAGTGTCCGGAGAGTCGGGTGGTGGACCACCAGCACTGTCCTCGCTCAAGCCCGAAACTCCCTGTAGCTCGTCTGGAGCGGCAGGTGCGGCTGGTGGTGTGATCGGCGGCTGCTGACCCTACTGGGCCATCGCCTGCCACACCTCTACCTCTATCTCCATCTCAGCTACCTGGTTCTGCATCTCCATCACGTTCTGCACCAAGGCAAAACGCTGGGCCTCAGTGTGAGCTAGCTGCACCTGGGTCGTCTCAAGAGCGTGCTCCCAGGCAAACAACTGCTCCGTGAGCTCAGCACGCTCCTGGTGCCACTGAATGCGCTCGTCCTGAAGTGTAACAATCTCCTACTGGAGGTGAGCAACGGTCTGTCGCTCGTACTGAAGGTCAAGGGTGAGGATATCCCTCATCGTTGTGGAGTCCATCAACACCACTGAGAGCATACCCTGAGTGGAAAGATGAAACACCTGCATGTTGTACATTGCCTCCAAGAACCTCAGAAGCTGGCGCACAACAACCGCTGGAGGGACTGCCGTGAGCAACACGTCGGTGAGCGAGAGACGCTTTCGCCAAGCAGGGTTGAGTGGGTCCATGGCCGGGAACAAACCCAGCGCAGTAAGCATCACCTCGTCCGGGTGCTGCTCACAGAAGGTGTGAAGGATCCGGATGGCCGCGGACTCAACCAACTCAACACCGTGGTGAGCAAAGAACACCATGCTCAAGTCCGCCCACTCCGGGTGCTCGGGGTGAGGAAGCACGGTAGCGGTCGTGCGGGCGTAGGGAACACCCTAGTCCCAAAAAGAGACCACCTCGTACAGTGGCGGCGTAACGTAGCCCACCTCACTGAGAGTCTCCCACAAAATGCGGGGAAAACCCTCCCAGTGAAGGGAATCGGTATGAATCGTACCGTCCGCGTCGATCTCGTAGATCGGTGGCTGCGCCATCTGTACAAAAAATTAGGAACTGTACGTTAGATATCAACCGAAATCAATGAGCACTAGGGCAAAATCTGGCAGGTATGAACAAAAATTCATAACATAAAAACCAGGGCCCCAAAAATTCCCAATTTTTCTCAGAAACTTAATGACATGGTTATGCACACTTTTGGTATTCAAAGGTAGATCTAAATTGGATTGGAACAAGCTCCAAAAATTTCATCTGCAGAAGGGTGCTGCTCTGAAAAACAGCAGAACAGAGACTCACTAAACTGAGCATAACTCTCTACAGAAAATTCCTAAAATCCTGGAAAATTCACAGTGGATGCTCAACTTGATAATAACCAACTTTCCTAAAGGATGTCTAGTCAGATTATCTACAGATTTGTCTATAAAAATTGAGAAATGACAGAGACAGAATCTGCCAGAATTTTCCTAAATTTAAAAGAGAGGAAAACCTTATCTAAGGTCAAGCAATCTCCCTAGAAAATTTTATTCAAGCAATTGGGAACCAATTTTAGGTTTATCAAGATTTTAATTATGCATGCACACGTCTTACACGACCTTACACAACTAGATCCAAAAGACGTAGTTAGTGCCGGTGGCAAGCTTATAATCGGCTCTCCTTATAATAACTAGTCGAAGCTACTCGATTCGCACTTAATGACATACGAACGTTGTTAGTGTACCTGTAGAAAATGAACCTTTCGTGCCAGCACGTCACGAAAGCGTCCACATACATTACCGTTCACTTATAGAAACGGTATCCATGCGTCAAGCCACAGCATGGACAGCGTCCAACCTCGGACACCCTCCATTTGAATGGAGTGTATCCTTGCCTCGCATGATCGACATGCGGAATGCACACGTATGAGATACGTGGCGACACCACAACTCATAACCAGACGCGAAGATGGGATCCGTGGAATGGATCACTCCATCAACCCTCACAATTCCCGTGATGCGGAACGAAGCACACGTATGAAACACATGGCTCATCTAGTTTGGTTACGCAATAAAGTAAGTCTGGCATAAAGTAAAGTGTTGGAAGTTAGCAAAATAAACCATAGATTCTTATGCCACCTTAAAGAACCCAAAATTCCCTCTAGGGCCTCTCGATCTAGATCATTCCTTAACGATCCAACGGATTTTCAAAATCCAATCAATCTTGGCAAGTTTTATTGTAAATCATGTGATTAGTATTAATCTAATCACTCCAGTGCATACGGATGCTCTGATACCAGTTGTGACAACCCCACCCGAGATAATTCCGTACTATCGCCTAAACCACTCTATTTGGTCATTAAGCGATAATAAAGAAGCATCCCGTTGAGTGTTGCCAGATTAACGCCCGGTAAATCACTTGACATCTCAGAGAGGATCGAACGTATGCATTAAAACTCCCACGAAGGAGAGTCCAAAGTCCTTACAAATTAAACTATCACATCCCCGTAGGGTTCCTTATTACAAACATAGTTCTTTGACATGAAAGTAAATGGTTCAGAGTTAATGAAAATAGTGGAAGATAACTAAACGATATGATCACATCATAGGAGGCTTGTCCATGATGCAATCACTCTTCGTCATCCACCCATTCCAGCTCCCAGCCGGGTGGAAGTTCTCCGAGCCACACATCAGATGTATTACCTGGAACAACATTTATAAAGCAACGGCGAGTATACTAATACTCAGCAAGACTTACCTGTCTAAAGGAAAGACTTTACCTCTAGTCATGCAAGGCTTTTGGCTAGTGGGTTTGTTTGCCAAAAAGCTGCTAAGTAGTGAATCCTTACTTTCCATATTTTAGCTCATGTTCTAGTTGAAGTAATCATTACTAGATAAGCAACTATTGCAACCAAAGTTGTACAAACAATTAATCAAAGTAATAATCTTCACAAAGTTCCATCAGAAAGGGATATCATAGCCAGTCGGGTAAGTAGTCTCAGATGATGGTGAGAGGCCGATAATCGATTGATTCATAACCCTTGCAAGGTGGACCTAAACACACAGGAGGTGACCTCACCAAGAGTTCACCAACCAGGCGGTTCCCGTCATTCTTCGGTTTGGGGATAATAGCTCATAGTCTTAAGTACAAGGTTTATCTGGGCTGTGCCACTAAGGTCACCCAGCCTCACGCATGCACTCGGGTGGCGAGCCCGGGGCCGCAACCCTAAGAGTAGTGATAGTAAAACCCCGTACCACCTCATTTAGGTACTAGGCTTACCGTACCCATTTCCGACAAGTGTTTAGTACTTTCAAACACTTAGCTAACGAAGCCATTAGACCGGAGCCCAAATCCCATGCTCTTACCACATGAGCAATCCATTTAAACATATGGTGATTCCATAAAGGAGATCCTATTCTCGCGAGTGACGAACATCACCCGACTTGTACCGGATCCTTAAGGCATAGCAGCTAGCGACCTAACATGCTAGTAAAAGATCATAGGTACTTATGGATCATGCAACGAGGGTTTCATTTCAACTCCTGGACGTAAATGCACATACAATAACAAGAAGTAAATTCATAAGTTTTATAGAAACACTGGGGTTAATGAATAAACCAGGGCTTGCCTTCGTCAGTACAAGCAGACATACAAACTTCCGGACTTTGGCCCGGGTCTTGCTCTACGGTCACGTAGTGCACATCTCCTCCTGCTCCCTCGTCCTCGTCAGCCGGCACAAGCGTATAGCTATCGTCAGGGACTTCTACACGGGGAATGCAATGTAGTGATTAGGAGGGTGATTAATTTAATTTAATTCAAAAACAGTACCAAATTGTCACCGAGAGCACAAGGTTAGCCATAATCACCTTAAGAAAGTATTTGCACCTTTTTCCTTTTAAAGATAATCCAAAAGCCTACTTAGCCTTCTCTTTAAGGTGATTGTGTGCACATCTATTAAGGAATATTTAATTTAAATACAAACAGCAAGGAAATTTCTGTCGTAGCACCATTTTACTTTTCCTAACACTTCTTCTCAATTCATGCACTAGAGGGGGTGATTTCCCTATTTTCCCTTTACAAATATTAATCTAGTTTGAGCTCCTTTTGCATAACTAAATCATAACAAACTGATCCAGCAGTACCCACTGGTCCTACTGACCAGGAGGCATACCTCTGGACAGCAAGAAAAAGGGTTTTGCACCACTGAATTTAATACACCAATTTATAGGCATTTCTAGTTAGCATAAAAGGGAATAATGCATATTAAAATAAATACGACAGAAATGAGTCCCAACTTTCTCCCACATATACTCTGGTCCAAAACAAGCCCAAAGAACTAACAAAAACACATATAGCCCTTATGAAACATGCTACACATATTTAGGATTAAAAACAAGCATAAATGAGGAAATAATATTTCTAATAGAGATCAATTCATGGTAAATTCACCAAAAAGGCTTTTTAGCATACTATGACTATGGCCAGAAGTTGGGCTCAAAAATAATTATATATCAAGCTACAAAAATCATCTAGGCAGATTTATCAATATCACAGGATAATTTATATAGGAAGATCCCTTCAGTAACTTTGTGCAAATTTTGGCACAGAACCTAAACACACTAGTTCCCACAACATATCCAAAATACAGCTTATGTTCTTATGTGGATTTTGCAGAAACACAAATCTAAGTATTTTACATTTCTATTTTTCAAGCAAAAACTATAACTCAAAAGCATATACATATTTGGAGAAAGATGTAGTTCTTGTTACACTGAGCACAACAAAATTGGGTTTTCTATTTTTGGAGTTTTCTACGATTTTTAATCGATTTTACCAGACGCTGGACCCAAACACAAAACAGAGAAGAATCTTTTTGCACTGCAGACCCTAGAACTTTTAAAATCTTCAAAATAATGCCCTTGGCTCTTCCCCGTTGGGCCGATGGCGGAGGCGAGCTCGCCACCGGCGAGGTGGGGCATGGGAAGGTAAATATGCTGCAGGGATCGTCGATTGGGCTCACGAGTGATTGATTGGTGGCGGTGGTTCGGCCGGAAAAGTCCCCCGGCGAGCGGCGGCGGCGGAGCGGCGGCGGCGCGCCGCGGGAATTCGGATGGCGGTGAGGGAAGGGGCTGGGCTCAACCACGTGCTGCACGGGGAGCTTCCATGTGACCTAGCGAAGGCGCTGAGCAGTTGCCTGGGCTCGGAGGATCAGCGGAGGGGCGAGTTCGGCGGCTGCGGTCCGGCGGCGGTCGCGTGGCTCGGCTTGATCAATAAGCGGCTCGGGGAGGTTTTGTGATGCACAAGGGAGAGCTTAGGCGCTTGGGTGAGTGAGGACGACGACTGGAAGGGGGTTCACACCGGGCGGCGCCAATGGCGGACGGCGGGGCTCGGTGGCGAGTGCGCGTGCGCGTGTGCGCGGGAAGCGACCGGGGCGGGTTTATAAGGGCGGCCGGAGGTCGATTAAGAGGTCGTGGGGTCAACCACGTCGCCGGTGCACGCGCGGAGTGGGCGGCAAGGCGGCGCGACGTGCGGCGGAGCGGCGGCCAATGGCGTGCGGCGGTTGGCACGCGGCGAGTGGGATCTAGCCACCGGCGCCGTCCAAACGCTCGCGAACGTCACCAACAGTAGCACTCCCGACGCGGCGCATGGACCGCTGGGTCCATCGGTGCCTCGGCGTGAGCGCGCGGCGCGCGTACGGCCGCCGGCGTGGCACGCGCGCGCGATGTCGCTCGTGGGCGCGCTCTGGCGTTCCCGGTGCATTTGTGTTTCGCTGAGCCGTTTTCAAAATAGTTTTTCTCTAAATTTTCAAACTAAAGTGCACCTTTGGGTCTGAAGCAAAGTTGAAGATCACACATCCCTCTACAACTTTCACAAAGGTTGGTAGGGGTTTTGTTCAAGAATTCGAACAAGAACATCATGCCAATCTGTCCAATTTCTCGGCGCCAGTGAACAGTGAAAGGACACCTTCAAAAGCGTTTTTCACCAAGAATTTCTTCGAATTTCAAATGCCAATCAACAGCAAAGGTGTGTGCCTTGAGATTCTGCACATTTTTCCCTTTGGGTGGTTTTGAAGTGTTTAGTGGAATTTTGGAGAACGTGACAAAGTTCTAGAATGGCACCAAGGGGTCAAAGGGGATAATAGGGTTTTGATCTAGGGCTTTGACCAAGGGTTGACCTAGTGTCCTCAAGGGTAGTTAGAGGAGTGGTTAAGAGGGTCATTAGCACAAATTATCACGGAGCAAAAACACGGGGTGTTACAAGATGCCCTTATATGGATCATCTATTGAAAAGTCACTTCTCATAATTGAGTCCTACATATAGTAAAAGCGAACAAATACCTTTCATTAGTTTTGCTAAAAGCTTACTCACCTCAAAGGTAGCATTTGTTGTTCAGAACGGCGATAGCATTTTTTGTAGCATCCATCATAACAAGCCATGGTTGAAGGTTACCAAGAATTTGAAGAAGTGTCTCTATCTGGTGTCATGTTTCCCAAGATATATCACGTCATCAATTTTACTGAGGCGGCGTAGACAAGCATTTAATAGGTCCACGCTCATCTCACACTAGCATCTGAGGCACCAGTTCTTTTACTTAGTATGGTTGTGCTGTAAGATAAACTTTTGCCATGTCATTTCTTTTAAGCTTACATGTGCAATTTATGATATTTTGAAAAAGGTAAGTCAAATGTGAATTGTGCTTTGTATTGTAAGTAAATAGGATGAATATCTATATACCTCTTGTCCACATTATCTTTTGGAATGTTGTTGCACATGCGCCTGAGGGGATTTTCACTCGATTTAAGTTGAATCCTAGGTCCCATGGTGTCTTCATGACCTGGCCCTTATGGATGTTGATGTTGTGCTTCCTAATGGAATGGCTTCAATGAATTCTGAGCTTACATTTTCTGTTGGGTAATTCTCATTGCTGTTGTCGAATCAATGAGTCATCATCAGTATCTGCAGTTAAGGGGTTGCATCAATGATGAAGCATAGCGACGTTGGTTTTCTCATATACATATTTTGTATGTGTCCTTCAATTGATGTTTCATAGTAATACCTTAGACTGACCCAACAATGAGAGGAGGTTTTGAGTGGCAAACTAAAGATTGCCTTGCATGTAGAGTAGAAGGTTAGAGAGAGAAAACTTTCTCTCCAACAGCAAAGGCATACGCCACGATGCAAATCCATCTCCACTCCTCCAGCCTATTGACAGTTGAAACACGTAACTACCTTCGATCCGCAAGCGTACAGACCTACACCTTTTTCACCACGGGTGAGCCCTAAGGTTCTTGTCAATCTGCGGAGCAAGGGAATTGCTAGCGCTCAACCAAGTACTAATCTAGTTGATGAAAAACCTTTGAGAGTGGTATTAATCTAAAGGTAAAGACAATCTAACCTATGTTAATCTAAGAAATCTAAGGTTAAACTAGATGGTGAGGGTTGGTGCAAAAGAGAGATCAAGGTAAATAAGCGTTCCCTCCCTAGGGTTTAGGATCACATGAACATGCATCTACTACATGAAAAGGGTGTTGCCTTCACTAGCTTCATGACGGTTATGCGGCCGCTAAGCCTTTTCCCTCCACCGTACTGTCACTATTCAAGGTAATCAAACACTTTCACGTATAACCGAATATATACCTAAGCATCCATAGGGTTAAGCTAATCACCACGATTGCCACAAACCCTACTAAGACCACATGTTGTACATACATATGTGAATAAAACACTCGCATAGACATAGACCATTAAGCATCAAAAGGCATAGGGTTCATGTAGCGGTCACATAACATGTTTCCATCTAACCCTACAGATGAACGGAGACATTACCCCATCATCTTACAAGGATTGAATCACATAGGGGTGATGGAGACTCCGGAGAATGTCGTCGATGAAGATGGCGGCGATGAAGCTTGGGAACACCCCTAGGCCAGTAGCTTGGAGTCCTCCTCTTACTTCCTTCCGTCGGTGTTTTAGACCGGCAACCTACTAAGGGGAGTACCTGAAGTAGATGAATGTGACTCGCCGAGATCGGTAACTCGAAGGAAGAGACACGTGGCACACAATTTAGACAGGTTCGGGCCGCGAGGTGCGTAATACCCTACGTCCTGTATGCTGCGTAGCTCTGGATTGATAGGGCACGATTACAAGATGGTGCAATAGTGCGCCGTGAGTTGTAGGGGATTGGATGAGGTGAGGTGATCCTGAGATCGGTCCCTGCCTCGCCTTATATAGTCCGGGAGGCAGGGTTACAAGTCGGAGTAGGGAGAGAGTACTAGTCGAGTACGTCTAGGAGTCCTCTATACAGTGCGGAACATGTACAGCTCCCTAACCGAGTACTACTCCTGTGTAGTCCTTGTGCTCCACGCCTTCAGGTGTCGTGTAGCGCAAGTCGAGTTGTCCCGGGGGCCCACCGAGTAGTCGGTCCCGGTACCCACCGAAGTAGTGGGCCCGGGGAGGTCCATACGACAAGCCCCCGAGTACTTTGTAGTCGAGAAGGATAGCTTCAAGTAGTCTTGACGGCCTTAACGAGTAGTCCTCAAGCGTCCCCGAGTGCTACAAGTAAAAAGTCCTCAAGAGTAGTCGAAGCATCCCGAGGCCGGAATGTACTCCGACCGATGTTTGAGCAATCTTGAAGTCTTCTCGAGTAGTCCCAAGCGTCCTCGAAGAGCGCGCCTTCGAAGCTTCAAAAACGCGCCTGTCTTGTCTTGAAGCCGGAGGGCGATATGGAGGTGCGATTGCAAAATCGCACTCCATATGGAGTAGCCCCCGAGCCTTAGGTTGAGCCGCGGGCTGCGGCGAGAGGGTCCATGCGAAGTCTTGGCAAGAAAATCCCGAAAAATCCGGAGAGAAAAAACCGAAGGACACGTGGCACGGAACCCCCGAGCCTTGAGTCGAGTACTTCCTCTCGAATTGAAGGGTCTTCTTGAAGAATGTGTCCTGAGATGCTCTTGAGACTAGCCGCTTCCCAGGTAGTCGAGTAGAAGTAGCCGAGCCCCCGCGGTGAGGCGCGTCGACTAGTAGAATACGAAGGGTCGCGCGCAGCCGCTGAGTCAGCCGCGCGTGGACTTATCCAGCGCCCGTTGCGGAGCCGGTTTGGCTTATAAATAGAAGCCAAAACCCTTAGGGTTTTTCACCCATTCGAGCTGCAGCCATTCCATTTGCGTCTGAAGCGAATCCACTCCCAGCGTTTGCTGCCGCCGTAGTAGATCCAAGTGCGCCGCCTACCCAAATCTTTTAGGGTAGCCCCCAAGCGGATGTGAGTGAAGACGCCCTGCACTTGGAGGATGAAGCCGTCGCCGTCCAAGACGTCCAAGGCCGCCGGGAAGAAGAGGGGCCGCGAAGAGGCCGCCGCGGCTGCCACCGGAGCGGCGCCGCCCATGTCTCCACCGCGGGCTGATCCAAGCCGCGAGTGGAAAAAGTCCAAAGTGAAGACGGAGGATCTGCTGACCCTCCTGAACAGTGGGTTCATCAGGGAGAAGGAAGTCGACATGTGGAGATCCGCCGCTGGAGATCCATATCCGATGGAGAAGGCCGAAGACGAGATCCCAATGTTCGCGCGGTTCGTGGAGCGCGGTCTTGCGCTCCCGGCCAGCGATTTCTTCAAAGGGCTGCTCGGGTACTACGGGATCGAGTACCTGAACCTGAACCCCAACGGCATCTTCCACACGTCGGTCTTCGTGCACTTCTGCGAAGCCTTCCTCGGGATCAAGCCGCATTGGGCGCTTTTTCGGAAGTTCTTCCGCGTCAAGCCACAGCCAAGTGCCACCAATCCCAGGGTAGTCGGAGGAGCCGGCATCCAGCTGAGGGAGGACGCCGCGGAGCAGTATCTGGTGTACAAGCTTGTCGACTCCAACACGGATTGGAAGACCAGGTGGTTCTACATCACGAACCACCACCCCGGCCTGCCGAAGCCGAGCGGACGGCGGCGGCCCGGAGCACCGTGAATGGTGGAACACGGAGCCCACCATGCAAGAAGGGATCCAACTCCCCGAGCCGCTAGCACGCATCAAGGTGCTCGGGGAGGGCGGGACCGAGGGCCGAGCACGTGGCCTTCGGTTTCATGAAGCGTAGGATCCGGCCGTTGATGGCTCGGGAGACCACGGGCTTCGAGTACACCGGCGACGACGACGCGTCGCGGATGCGGGAGGCGAGCCGGACGACAACGACATCATTGAGAGGTTGTCGCGGATCTTCAAGGACATGCCGCCGTACACGGCGTGCCCTGTCGAGGAGTACTCCGCCACGCGCCCGCCCAAGGAGGTGAGTAGTCGTACTCCCCTAGTCGAGTAGTGATTACTTGAAGTAGAGTTGCTGACGTCTTGTGTCTTGCGCAGGATGATGTGAAGAAGTTCATCTCCGAGCCGCAGCCACCTCCGAGCGGAATCGAGATCCCGAAGGAAGGGAAGGCGAAGGAGCGGCGTGAAGTTGGTGAAGGCGATGACCCCGTCGTTGTGGAAGACACCACCGTCGACGACGAAGACGACGACGAGACGTTGCAAGACCGCTTCCAGCTGCGGTCAAGGTTTAGCCGCCCGGGCTTGCCTCATGTTCCTCTGGTACAAGACCCCCCGACTAGCCTGGAGGCTAGCCTGGCTGCGCCGCCACGGAAGCCGCGCAACCCCCGCCGGAAGGGGGTGACGAAGAAGCTGAAGGTCTCAGAGACCACGCCTCAGGAGGTAAGTTGTCTTGAGTAGAGTAGTCGAGTACCTATTGTTCGAGTACGTTTGCCGACGAGTAGTCTTCCTTGTATGCGGGAGGTGCCGCCGGCGGGCCCGTCGAAGAGGGCGACGAGAGCGTGTGGGACACGGTGGGGGGAGCCACCGGAAGTCGTAGTCCCGGCCCCCACCGTTGAAGAAATCTCGGCGCAAGCGGAGCGCCGGCCCCCGGCTCCGCAAGGGAGCACGGGACCCGTGGCCGCCGCCGTTGAAGAGGTGGTGGCCTCGGGGGGCGCAGGAGGACCGCCGCGCCGGCCGCCGGCCGGCGTGGAGGAGGCGGTAGCCGCGGGGGCGCGGGGAGGAGGCGCCCGCCGAGGGTGGAGTGGTCGATATTGCCGCATCCTCGGTGCTCCGGCCGTGACCATTGTCCGATCGAACTTGTAAGTACCATATCCTTGCGAGTAGTACTTGTTGCGGTAGTCGATGTTGCCCGACGACCATCTTTGTGTGCTTGCGAGAAAATCCACGGATCGACCCGGGATGGGGATGAGCCCTCATCGGCGGTGGCGGAAGAAGTCGCGCCGCCCGCCGAGGAGGCCGCTCCCCGCTACCCAAGCCGCGATTGAGCCACCGGTTGCCGAGAGGCGCCGCCGCCGGAGGCCGGTGTAGTGGAAGGTGGGTACCCTTCTTGAAGCTACGGGGCTCCACGAGGAGTAGTCGTAGGCACCGATGCACTTGTCTCTCTTTGACGGGCGCGAAGGTGGTGACATCCCCTGCGGGGTTGCCAATGCGAGAGGTTGACACCGAGGCCCCGGAGGCCGTGGAGGGAGCCCCCGAGCCCATGGAGGAGGTCGTCGAGAAGACCGCCGGGGGAGAGGCGGTCACCACGTCGCGGGAGATTGCTCGGGAGGTGGCTATCCGCTCCCCCAAGATCCGGGACGCGAGCCCATCCGCTCGCGCCGATGACGGAGGCCACCGTGAGTAGTCGCGGCGGGATAGAGCCGCTCGCGGACGATCTCATCGAGCCGGCGACGGTAGCCAAGCATCCGGAGGAGATCCGTCAAGCCGAGCGGTGGATGAAGGTGAGTAGCCGTAGGCTTTTGAGTAGCCAATCCTTTGTCGTTCGGTACTCTTTGTGACTTGAGTTGTCTTGTGCGGGACGTTGCGGAGCGGTCCCGCGACAAGTCGAACATCTTTGCGGGGGCGGGGCTATGGCGACGCGGTGCTCCGAGCCGAAGCCCTAGAAGAGCAACTTGTGATGTCACGGAAGAACACGGCCGCCATGCGATCGAAGCTCGACGCCGCCTTCGCCAAGTACCATAACTACGTCCAAGAGTTGCGGGCGAAGGGCGACGACTTGGTGCGGAAGAATAAGGGCCTCCACAACAAGAACAAAGGTATACCCCTCAACTTGTCGGGTACTTGTTGGAGGTCGAGAAGCATCTGACCCGCTGTTGAGCTGCTGTGTTGTAGAGCTTGAGGGCCGGTGGAGCGGTACCGAAGGCCTCGGAGACGAGCATGAAGAACCTCTTCTACCGGGAGTAAGAAGCCCGCCAGGTACTCGAGCTCGACTACAAAGAACTCGCCTTCGAGTGCGAGAAGCATATGGAGCTTCGGATTGCTTCGACAGAGATCTCGTCAAGCGCTACAAATCCTTGCGGAAGTTGAACGAAGGCGCGAGGCATTGCGGGCCCGGATGAAGGAGTTGGAAGAAGCCGCACCGCCGATCGCAAGGCTCACGGTGTCGCACCGGGCGGCCCCAAGATCGCTCCTGCGGTGGATCGCCTCAAAGAAGCTTCAAGCCGGCTAGCCGCCTACGTGAAGCACATGGCCGGGTCGATCCCAAGACAAGTCTTGGCATTCATGAAGTCGTACTTCCCGAAGGCCCCGGTGGAGGTAGTCGCCGGCGGGGTAGCCGCCAACCGCTCCGATGAGCAAGATGCGCAGCCGCCGGGAGCGAGATGGCTCCCATCGCGGAGCGGTAGCCGAGAAGGCCGAACCTCCGGTAGCCCCGTAATAGGTAGCTAGTAGTCATAGTTGTACGGGAAAACAATTGTAATGAATTGTTCAAGTATCAATGAAAGAAAATTTTCCGGCAATGAGTACTCGTAGTCGCGATCTCGAGTGCGGAGCCCCCATCGTGGAGTGGATGCGAGTAGTAGTACTCGACTTTAGTGGTCCCGTTGTAGGGAGCGAGCGAGAAAGAAGTTGATGAACAATCAAACTTTATTAGCGAAGAAGTACACACGGGTGGCCGGGGCCGTAGTTACAAAGTAGTCGCTTGGACCGGAGGCCGCTTACGGTACCGAGTAGAGCTGGAGCGGGTGGCCGCTTGCAGCAGTTGATCCGTAGGTAGCCGTGTAGGCTGGATCGTAGATCCATAGGTAGCCGTGCAGGCTGGATCTTGGAGTGTGGTCTCTTAGTAGACCGCTACTAGAGTCCTTGACGCTCATTGCAGCCCAGGGTCCGTAGGTAGCCGCATGGGCTGGACCCTGGAGAGGAGTAGTGCGGAGGCCGGAGCCGGGGACCCGGGGGGTCGCTTGCGGCGAGGGGTGTTGATGTAGTCGTGTAGACTTGAACCCCAGAGTAGTCGTGTAGACTAGGCGTAGAATCGACAGAGCTGGTCGACGTTCCACGAGTTGTTGATGTCTTCGCCTTCAAGTGTTTGGAGACGATAGGAGCCCGGCCCGGTCACCTTTGCCACGGTGAAGGGACCTTCCCGGGGGGGGCGAGCTTGTGAAGTCCTTCCGTGTTCGGGATACGGCGGAGGACGAGATCTACAACGTTGAAGGAGCGTTCCTTGACGTTGCAATCATGGTAGCGTCGGATACCCTCTAGGTACCTTGCCGATTGGACGAGGGCGGCGCGGCGAGCTTCTTCGAGGTCGTCGATATCAACTCGTCTCGCGTCGTCTTCGAGACGCCTTCGTCATAGTGCTCCACTACCGGCGAGTTCCATATGACGTCGGCGGGGAGGATGGCTTCGGAGCCGCGGACCGGGAAGTAGGGGGATTGCCCCGTTGGCTTGGATGGTTGAGTCTGTAGCCCCCAGAGTGCGTTGGGTAGTTCCTTGATCCACTTGCCCCCTTTAGAGTTCGCGGCGTCATGTAGCCGCTTCTTGAGAGCGTCGAGCACCATCCCATTGGCGCGCTCGACTTGTCCGTTGGCCCGTGGATGGGCGACTGAGACGTATCTGACGTCGATCCCGCCCGTTCTCGCGGTACTCCCCAGAACTGGTGGTTGTTGAAATTGGATCCCAGGTCTGTGATGATGCGGTGGGGTAGCCCGTAGCGGTGTACGAGTTCATCCAGGAAGTCGAGTACTCTGTCAGCCTTGGGGCATGTGACCGGCTTGACTTCGATCCACTTGGTGAACTTGTCGATGGCCACCAACACCCTGTTGAACCCTCCTGGCGCAGTTGGCAGTGGCCCAATCATGTCGAGCCCCCAGCAGGCAAAGGGCCAGGTTGGCGGTATGGTGACTAGCTTGTAGGCCGGGACGTGTTCTTCGCTTGGCGAAATGCGGCACCCTTGGCACTTTCTGACGAGTTCTTCGGCATCGCCCAGAGCTGTGGGCCAGTAGAAAGCTTGTCGGAAAGCCTTGCTGACCAGCGTGCGTGAGGACGCGTGGTTGCCGCAGACGCCCTTGTGGATCTCCTCCAAGATGTCCTTGCCTTCTTCACGAGGGACGCATTTCATGAGTACTCCAGAAGATGCACCCCGCTTGTAAAGCTTGTCTCCGACGAGGACGTAAGACTTGGCGCGGCGGACGAGTTGCTCGGCCGCGTTCTTGTCGGAGGGGACCTTCTGCTCGCTGAGGTAGTCGATGAAGGGTTGCCTCCAGTCCATGTCGATCATCATGACCTCCTGCCCAGCCGGTGGATGGGCTGGGACAGTGGTCGGTGGCGCCGGCTCCGGGATGGATGGCGCGTGGAGCTCGTGTACGAAGACACCCGCTGGCACTTGAGCGCGGGTGGATCCGAGCTTGGAGAGGACGTCCGCTGCAACGTTGTTGTCGCGGACGATGTGATGGAACTCGAGACCGTAGAACTTGTTCTCGAGCTTGCGGACTTCTAGGCGAGGGCGTCCATGTTCTCCTTGTTGCGGTCCCGGGACTTGTTGACTTGGTTGATGACCACTCGCGGAGTCGCCGTAGACTAGTAGCCGCTTGATGCCCGGTGAAGCCGCGAGGGCGGAGCCCGTGTAGGAGGGCTTCGTACTCGGCTTCGTTGTTTGAGACCTTCCGAGAAGATGCGGGACGTACTTGAGTTGTTCGCCCGTTGGAGAGATTAGGAGTACCCCGCACTGCGCCCTCGAGGTTGAGTGAGCCGTCAAAGTACATCACCCAATGCTGCGGTCGCACGGTGGGAGTAGGTAGCCGGTTCTCCCGCCACTCCGCCATGAAGTCGACTAGTGCTCGCGACTTGATGGCGGTGCGTGGCTTGAAATCGATAGTGAGGGCGCCGAGCTCGACGGCCCACTTGGAGATTCTTCCGGTGGCATCTTGGTTCCGCGAGGATGTCGCCAAGCGGGTAGTCGGTGACGACGAAGATCGAGTACCGCCGGAAGTAGTGTCGTAGCTTCCGCGAGGTGATGAGTAGAGCGTACGGGGAGCTTCGCACGGGCCGATACGGGCCTTGGACTGCGATAGAACCTCGCCGACGAAGTAGATTGGGCGCGGGACCGGATAGGCGTGGCCGTCTTCCCGCCGCTCGACAACGATGGCGATGCGACCACGTGAGTAGTCGCAGCCTAGGTAGAGCAGAGGGCGCTCGCCCTTGTGAGGAGCCGTGAGGATCGGTGACTTTGATAGGAAGTCCTTGAGCCGGGCAAAGGCTCGATCCGCCTCTCGAAGTCCACACGAACTTCTCTTGATGCTTAAGTAGTTTGAAGAAGGGGAGGCCCCGTTCTCCTAGCCTCGAGATGAATGCGTTCGGCGCCGCCATGCACCCCGTCGGCTTCGGACATCTTTGATGCTCGTGGGAGCTTTCATCTTGGTGATGGCGGAGATCTTCTCGGGGGTTGGCTTCGATTCCGCGGCGGGGCGATGATGAAGCCGAGTAGTTTGCCCGAAGGAACGCCGAAGACGCACTTGTTCGGGTTGAGCTTCCAGCGGTACTCGCGTAGTGATGCGAAGGTCTCTTCAAGGTCATCGATGAGGGTACCGGAGTCCCTGGTTTTGACAACCACGTCATCCACGTAGGCCTCGACGTTCTTGTTGAGTTGCCGCTTGAAGCGGCCCGGATGGCCCGTTGGTAGGTAGCGCCGGCATTCTTCAACCCGACGGACATGGTCGTGTAGCGAGCGCGCCAAACGGGGTGATGAACGCGGTCTTCTCCTCGGTCTTCTTCCTTGATCGCGATCCGGTGGTACCGGAGTAGCGGTCGAGGGAGCAGAGCAGGTCGCGCGCCCGCCGTGGAGTCAATGACTTGATTAATCCGCGGCAACCCGAAGGGGTCTTTGGGGGAGTGTTTATTGAGGTCGGTGTAGTCGACGCACATCCTCCACTCGTTCGAGTTCTTCTTGCGGACGAGGACGGGGTTGGCGAGCCACTCGGGATGGAAGACTTCTCGATGAAGCCGGTGCGAGTAGCTTGGCGAGTTCCTTCTTGATGGCATCCCGCTTTGTCGTCGGCAAAGCGTCGGAGGTGTTGTCGTTTGGGGGTGGTCTTAGGGTCGACGTTGAGGGAGTGCTCAATCAGCTCCCTGGGCACTCCTGGCATGTCCGCTGGCTTCCACGCGAAGATGTCGCGGTTAGCCCGAAGGAAGCTGATGAGCGCGTCTTCCTATTTGGGGTCGAGGCCGGACCCGATGGTGGTGGTCTTGCTGGGGTCGCCTGTTCCGAGGTCGACCATCTTGACGGGTACCTCCTCAGGTGGCTGAGGCTTGTTGGTATTGTCAGACTTCTCTGGGATGTCGAGTTCACTTGTAGCAAGCTTCTTCGACGCAGCGTAGACCTCCATCATCGCGTTGGGTACTTGGTTTGTGGAGGCGATCTCCACGGCTTCTGTGTCGCAGTCGTGGGAGATCTTGAGGTCCCCTTGGAGGGAGAGTACACCGGCTGGGCTTGGCATCTTGAGTACCAAGTAGGTGTAGTGGGGCACCGCCATGAACTTGGCGATGGCCGGTCTACCGAGGATGGCGTGGTAGGAGGTCTCGAAGTCCGCGACCTCGAACTTGATGTACTCGGTACGGTAGTTGTCCCGAGATGCCCCGAAGGTAGCGGCGGGGACCACCGAGCCCGGTGGAATAGCCGCGTTGCGGGGACGATGCCGTAGAAGGGCACGTTGCTCTTGGTGAGCATATGCGTGATGTCGAGCTTCATTTTCTTCAAGGTCTTGGTGAAAAGGACGTTGAGCCCGCTTCCACCGTCGATGAGCACCTTGTTGAGTTTGGAGCCCGCCACCGTTGGCTTCAGGACGAGGGGGAACCGTCCCGGTTCGAGAAGCCGGTCCATTGGTCCGCGCGGGAAAAGGTGATGGGTACCTCCGACCACCCGAGACGGGTCGGGACCGCCGGCTCAATGGACATTACTTCACGACGGGTAGCCTTGCTCCCGCCCGCCGGCGGTCCGCCGAAGAGGACGTTGACGGTCTTCTCGGGTTCTTGAAAGTCGATGTTGTCGCCGTCCTTCTTCTTGCCCTTTTGGTCGTGAGGGTGCGGTGGCTCCGGCATCTCCTTGAGTGCGTGCCTGAGCTGGTAGCACTGTTCGGTAGTGTGGTTGCCGTTTGGATGCCACGGGCACTTCTCCTTCAGCAGGTCTTTGAAGCCGCCAGAGTTCTTCTTCGAGTTCCCTTTCGCAGGGCGGCGGATAGCCGCGACGGTGTTGTCTAGCTTGCGCTTGCGGTTGGGACCCGAGTAGTGTTGTTGTTGTTGCGGCCGCCCCGGTTCGCATTGCCGCGCCGCCGCCGCCCGGTTACGCTTGGTCTTGCCACGAATGGCGTCGTACTTGGCATTGGCCTTGTCTTCTTCATCCGCCCAGGACGTGATCATGTCCTTGAGGTGGGGGATGGACCTGGGGCGACGACCACCGAAGTCTTCGAAGGTGCGGCGGTGATAGAGGCCGTCTTGGAAGAGGTCGATGACCTCCTTGTCGGTGACGTCGATGACGGTGGCACGCTTGTCGAAAAAGCGGCGCATGTACTTGCGGAGGGTCTCGCCTTATTCCTGCTTGATCATGGCGAGGTCCATGCGAGTACCCGATCGGCCCATGGCGCCCGCGAAGTTGCTTGTGAATTGCTCCTTCAGCTGGTCCCACTTGTCGATCGAGTGCTTGTCCAGCGACTCGAGCCATGTGAGTGGTGCTTGGTCCGAGCGAGAAGGGGAAGTAAAGGCACTTGGTGTCGCTGTTGCCGCCAGCGTTCTCGATGGAGAGGGCGTAGCATCGGAGCCACCGGATGGGATCCGCTTCGCGTCGTACTTGGTGATCCCCAAAGGTTTGAACTTGTCGGGGAGGAGCGAGGTTGCGAAGTCGAGGTGAGAAGGCGGGGAAGCCATCGCCTTCGGCGGCGGTGGTCGACTTCTTCCGTCGCGGCTCCTCAATCTTCGGCGGGCGTCGTACCCCGCCGTGTGAGGCACCGGAGGCGTGGGCGTTCGCGTGGCCTCGGTGCCGCCGCGGCCGCCGCCGCCTCCGGCCCTCCTGTTGGCCCCATGGTTGGAGCCGCCGTCGTCGCCGCCGCCGCCGTCGGGATCGTTGCCGCCGCCACTGCCCGGGAGCGCGGTGGGGAACAACTTCTCGGTTGCCGTGGTCTTGCGGTGAAGGTCCGCCGGCGTTGGAGCGGTGACGGTTTGGCTCGGGCGGGAGGTCGGCTCGAGTACGGTTGGGACCGTTGTTGGCGCCGCGACTAGTAGCTTCGTTGTCGCGGGGCTTAGCCGGGAGGAGGTTGGTTGACTCGTTGTCGACCCGCATGAAGTAAGCTTCTTCGGCGAGCTTGGCGATGACCTCACCGGCGCGTATGCCCCGAGCACGGCGTGCGATCGCCGTGATCGACATGAGGCACCGCTCGGGGTAGTGTGGACTCTGCTCTCGACCGCCTCGAGAGCTTCCGCAAGGTTGCGGACGGGGGAAGTTGTCGCGGAGGCGTCGACGACGTTCGTTGCGCTTCCGGTTGCGTTCACGTCGAGAGTCTCTCGTCCGCCGAGTCTCGTTCGGTGGAGCGTCGGCAGAGATCTCGTCGAAGGAGATGTCCTCCGTGTACTTGTCCCGAGCCGTACCGAAGGCCCACGGGGTGTCGCCGGCGGCCATGAAGACTTGGCGATCGGAGGTGCCAAGGCTAGACTCGGAGGGTGCCACCTCGGTTGGTGTGTTTGAGTCGGCCGGGCTAGCGGTGTTCCCTCCGGAACGGTAGCGAGTCGATGTAGGCGACGTAGCGTGAGTCTCCCTTTATCGAGGTCGGCGGGCTTGCGGTCCGGCCGATAGACGTATCTCCCGGCCGGCGTGGATTTTATAAGCGAGCCCAGAGGCTGGCCCTGACAAGGGAAGCTCGGTGGAGTTGTCTTCGGACTCGGGCTCGTCGGGGGTCCAACCCGAAGTCGAACTCGTAGTCCGGGTTCGAGTAGAGCTCGGAGAGAGGGGCCGGAGTCCGAAATGTGATCGGGGGCGGCGTCGGAGTCCGAGTTGTACTCGGGTACGGGCTCCTTGCCGGCCCGGCGCGAAGTGGGAGCCCCCGTGCGGGCCCGGCTGAGGATGCGGGGGCCACACGCGAAGGGCTCGCGTGGTGAGGGGACCGCCCGTGATGGCCGAGCGGCCGGCTCGCATGCGATGGCCCATGGCGACGTCGAGTTTGAGTTGGAGACGGACTCGAGCTCGAAGTCAGCGTGGTGGTTGAAGAGCGAAATTTCGCCGAATTTGCCGGCGAGTTCGCCTGTGACGACTTCGGGAAGTGTCACGAAGCTTGTCTTCGGGTTGGGCCGCATGGTCGGGGGCGGCGGCGGAAGGAGCCCGCGCCATCAGCAGTGCAGACCCGGGCGCCGAAGACGAAGGTGTCGCCGCGGTTGAAGGCGACGGTTGGCTTGAAGCGGACGGGGAGCCGTCGAGTTCGCCATGTGATCTCGGGCGAGAGCCCCTACCGGCGCGCCGGTGTCGGTGTTTTAGACCGGCAACCTACTAAGGGGAGTACCCGAAGTAGATGAATGTGACTCACCGAGATCGGTAACTCGAAGGAAGAGACACGTGGCACACAATTTAGACGAGGTTCGGGCCGCGAGGTGCGTAATACCCTACGTCCCGTATGCTTTGCGTAGCTCGGATTGATTGGGCACGATTACAAGATGGTGCAATAGTGTGCCGTGAGTTGTAGGGGATTGGATGAGGTGAGGTGATCCTGAGATCGGTCCCTGCCTCGCCTTATATAGTCCGGGAGGCAGGGTTACAAGTCGGAGTAGGGAGAGAGTACTAGTCGAGTACGTCTAGGAGTCCTCTATACAGTGCGGAACATGTACGGCTCCTCCCGAACCGAGTACTACTCCTGTGTAGTCCTTGTGCTCCACGTCTTCGGGTGTCGTGTAGCGCAAGTCGAGTTGTCCCGGGGCCCACCGAGTAGTCGGTCCTGGTACCCACCGAAGTAGTGGGCCCAGGGAGGTCCATACGACACTTCCTTCCACCGGCGTTGATCCTTGCGACGAGCTCATCTAACTCTCTCCCTCATCTTGCGATGGCTGTTTTCTAGTGAATGGTGTCGGTAGAATGGTTGGATCTGAATGGTAACCCCTCCTTGGGCGCCTAGAGGGTTGCATTTATGCCTTTGGGGAGTCTTGGGGCGTGCTCCACCTTGCCTTGCACGAGATCTTCCTTGGGAGAGAAGCCAACTTGGTTTCCATAAACTCAGCCTCGTCCAAATTTTCCTGATTCGTAGCCCTTCCTTGTCGGCACCATATCTCCCACGTCCGGACTCCAAATAATGCAAATTTTGTCCAGATTGTGTGCCACAAAATTATCTCCAACAATGGTATTCATTGCTTTCCTTGAAAACGAAGATAAGATCCCCAAAACAGCTTAGGAAGATAATTTGTCTGATTTTAGACTTGTCTGCGCAGCTAGCATTTCGGGAGCCATATCTCCTAGCTCCTTGACCCGAATTGGGCTTTCCACATGTCCAAATCGAAGGTATCGTCGAGGCCCACAACTTTGGTAGTCAAACTTTTGCCATTAGAGGCCGTTTAATTCTCCGAATCAGCACCGAAAGATCATGTTGTTCTGGGCTGCAAGAATATCTCTCGGGCTGAGTTGATCTCGTTGGTAAAGCCTCCTAGTCCCTGGAGTTTTGCGTGTTGATGTTTTGGTCCTTAGTACATTTGGAGTCATGTTTATCACATGTCTTGACTTGTGACGGGCTTCATGATCTTCTCATAAAGTGTTTGATGAACTTATCCCGAAAGTCTCCCCTTTAATCTTGATTTCCTGTGCAAACAGTAAACTCCAAAAACCACATGCAAGTGTGAACTTGTTACATCATTAGTATGCCTAGTGGCGGGGTAGTCATAATTCAAAGCTCAAACCAAAGTGTAACAAGTGCTCTTGGTTGACGGAAATGGACTGTCAACATACCCCCTTGCTTAAATCTTGCTCGTCCTCGAGTAAGTAATCCTTGCTTAAAACGGAAATCAGTGTTGCCTTTCAATGTTGTCCCTGCACTTATTCATTCATGACGAGGCCAATTGCTCTCTCTTAATAGTTTAGTTTTAAACTTGAAGTTGTGTCCGACTTCTTTTTTCATTATGGAAGATAGACTAACAATAAAGAACAAACCACATTTAATAAACACGATGATCTCAAACTTAAGCGAACTTCAAACCATTACCTTGTTACATAGAAGAATTTTCAAAAAGATACATATCCAAAATAAGTGAAAATCTCTTGCAAAAGCTCATGGAAACACTCATCCAATCAAGTCACTCAAGCCTATACTAGATTATTTTGAACCTATTATACTCTTATGTGATAGTGGAAGGCTTATGTGGAGCTTGGAAGGTTAAAAACAATCCTAGTAAAACATGCATCTAAAATATTGTCAAATTAAGAGAGATCTACTGGAATTACCGAGACTCGTCAAAAAAGCCATGGAAAATAAATGTTGGAAATAGAGAGGGATGAAACACTCACATTTAGATAGGTGGACATGTGCAAGTGGCAAATGGATGATCCCGAGGCACGAGTGAAGTCCTAGTTATCGAATTGCACATGGTTGGAAGATTTGGGTATGGATTTGTCATCAAGGCACTTGAGAACTTATGAAGCAAAAAGAACTGAGGAGCATCTTTATTTTTTTACTTTTATTTTATTTCCTTCTCATTTTTCTCGCTTTCCTTTTTTTCTTCCTTTTTTCCTTACTTTTTTCTTCTCATCATTATTTTTTCATTTTTTTCTTTTGCTCCTCAAAACTTTTGCAACATAATACTTACATAGCATTTGTCAGAGATGATGTAATGACTCCTCCCCCATGCTTGAATGATGCTCATCCTCAAGCATAAAAGAGGGGGGATGACCGCTAAAGTAAGCATAAATTCCGTAATCTTGCGGAATATTTGAATCTCCATCGAGAATTTTACTCCATACTCAAATTAGGTTGTGGACAAGGAGGTGATCACAAAAAGATGTTTTTGGTTTAGGGTGGATGCCCAGTGAAGTTTGTGAAATTTTCGATGTGAAAACCCACAATGCATGGATAAAACCGCTAGCATGAAAAAGTTACACAAAGGAATAACCAGCTTCTTAGTCTCAAACCATAGAAATCAATCCTAATCCAACTCATCAAAACATATGTTTGCAATCTACGGGTTTTGTTATCATAGAACATATATGTATATGGCTTTGGTAGGTAGAACTTTGCAAGAGCATCACAAATATGTAGATAGCATAAAAGTTAGGTTATCATAAAAACAACAAGTTATCCGACTATCCATAAACTTAATCAAAGAGCAAAGATATGTACGTGGGTTTAGAGCATAGTAATTTCACCTCCACAAATAAAAGAGCCGGTATTTAAATTAATTTCAGATCATGTTATAGAGAGTAATTAGCCAAGACATGTATAACTTCATTTAAGTAAAACAAAGCGGCAACTTTCATCATTTTTTCGTAAGCATAGTCAATATAAACATCGAGGTGAACACATGGTCATGCCTATCTATAGAAAATAAAAAACCTAGGTTTTCCTCCTAGTAGCCATGTTATTGTTGGAAGTGAAAACAAAAGGTTGCACCTAGTTGAGGTTGAAGGCATACTTACAAGCATTGTGTTTGGAAAAGAGAAGGTCTATGGAGGTGTTACCGTCTTTTGCAGTTTTTCATTATCTTTTCCCGACATCTCCATGTATCGAATGTGGATTTGCTTGTCTTGATTTTCTAATGCTCCTAAACTTTTGAATTTGATCATGCATGCTTGATGGAGGCAATGGTCGCCCTTCTCTTTGATGTTGTCATCACCATCTTCTCTTTCTTATTCTCATCATCTCCTTGTTGTCTTCGTCTCCTTGCTGTCTCTTCCTTATGGATTTCCTCTCTGTACAGAACAGAACATATATCGAAATATAGCTCTATTGAAAAGTTTATGAAATTACCTCCAACATGTGGTCATTCATCGAAAACGGAGTTTAAACAAGAGAGCTATGTTCGTTTTACTTTAGCGTTGCATGCTGTCCAAAACTGATTTCAGGACGTGTTGCACTCGGTGATTCGGTCATAACCGCTTGTAGGAACCTCCGATTGTCTTGATTCTTCATTTGTTGGAATTTTAACTTCATGGGTCTTCCAAATATCCAATAATATACAGTGTTATCCCTTTGAGACCATGTAAGATTTTGATGAGATCAGTGGCCTGTTGTGCATTGATCCGGAGATGTTAATGATCTTGATCATTCTATCTTCTAGAGCGTCATATTGCACTTCCGTGTTGAAGGTTCAAGGTCTCCCCCATGCTTAGCATTTTGATAGGCATGGAAGAAGAATACAAAACATTTTTATCTCAGCCATCATTCAATTTCCTTGTAGTGAGAGTCTTTATCTTGCCTGCAAGACATTTTAAATGCACATTCTACCCCCAAGGTGACAGTTGGGAGTAGATATAATTACCAACAATCCAACAATGTTTTCTAGGACTCTCAACTTGTGGCATAATTAGTCTAATGAGAAACAAAAACCTAATTAGTGTATGTGGTGCAAAGTGTGTATGCACATGAGAGGAAAGCATATAAACAAAGACAATGTTTTCACCTAGTTCTAAACACCATGTTTACAACTAAGTTGCCTAATTTCTCCATAGCCATACAGATTTATTTATCTAGGGCTAAAACACCATGTCTATACCTAAATCAATAACTCTTATAGCACAAGAAAAATTAAGTGCATTGCAAAGCTTATAAACTAACCAATGCAACATGAAAACATATGAAAAGCTAGGAAGGTTTATCGAACTTAACGGTAATGGTCCGCAATCATGTTTGAACACCACGTTTACACAAGATCACAAAAGGAAAATACCCAGCTAGAGCATTAAAATGGATATGAAAGCATACATCATTGAGCTTAACCAAGCCAACTATATGCAAAACATGTATATGCAAAGAAACATCACGTTGACAACAAAATGCAATACATGCAAATAAATAAATAAATAAGATCATGAACATGATGGTGGTTCTAAAGAGAAAATTAAACTTAGATTAATTAGCCACAAGTTTATCATCATAAAATGGTGTCATTCTTTATTCTCTTTAAGAAAGGAATAAAAACATAAAGAAACAGGCTGCCTCCCGAAAAGCGCTTCATTTAAAGTCGCAGAGCTTGACTTTCTCACATACCTTCTTTTCGCTGCATAGTCATGGCCCTTCATGCCAGAAGAAAAGGTACCAATGCAGATTTATTTACTTCCCATGTTGTGCTTGATCACTTATAGAAGACTTGCCCAAGCCATCCTTTTGCTTCATCGCTATATCCTTCTTTATCACCCTTCGGTGCTTCCTTCACTTCATGAATTTTTCTACGATGTTCAGAAAAGAAAGTATACCCAAACTCTACTCCATTGCATAGTGAACAAAATTTCCTTTCCAATGAGTCTTTATTTGCACAAATCGGACTCCAGACAAGAGAGTTACGTCCATTTTACTTCGGTGATGAAATCTGTCCTGAAATTTCAGAATGCACAACGCTCAATGTTTTCTCCATAACTTCTTGCACGGGTCTTCAAATTTGTTGGTTCTTAATGTGTTGGAATGGAGACTTGATGGAGCTTCTGAATATATCATTTTCTTCATTTGTACACCTCTGAACAAGCTCTCAAATTGATGAAGACAGCAACATCCATCGCGGGATTTGGAGAGGTTGATGATTTATCTTGTGACTCTTTAGGCATGACTTATCTTTTCATTATTCAACCCTTATCTACATGATTAGTGAAAGTCGGGCCTTCTCTCGACATGTGCTTTTTTACGGTCATTAGCTTGACCAAGCACAAAGCATGATCGAAATTTACAAAACTTATTGTAAACATACGCGTTCATAATTAACACCACAAGAGAATTGTAGCAACAAGTCAAGGTGTAAACAAAAGAAGCATATGTTTCATGCATAGCACTTAGCTCATCATTAGACAAAGGTTCTTTAGGTGTGATATTATTGGTTCAAACATAAATGTTTCCTCTTTTTCATTCTCAAGAAAATCTAGCCTATCAACATGATCATTATTGGAACAAGGCATAGAATTTAAACTATTATTAATACTATTGGTCCAACATGAATATTTAAACATATCATCATTAATACCAATAATATCTTGAGATTTAAACATGTACCTTTGCCTCGGAGCTTCCTTGACAAGAGTGATATTTGGTTCATCTAGTGGTGTTGAAGGCGAAGCAATCTCAACGAGTGGATGTGTCTCCTTGTTACCTTTTTGCATCCCCTCCATCTCATCATGTGGAACATGTAATCCATCAACTATGTATGCATTCATCTTTTTTTTGAAGTCTTCTTTATCAACCAAATCTTCATCTTCAAAGTCTTGTGTGTAGCTTTCTTTATCTTCCATGTACCACATGTTGTCGAGATTGCTCATCGTTGATTCACTCTTTTCTTCATCCTTGAGCACTTCCATGTCTTGATTTGCAAGTGTGTAGGCTTCAATAGCACCTTCTTCGAATACTTGCTCTATGTCACCTCCATCCCATTCATCTTCAAGCTTGAGTCCTATCTTTTCCCATTTATCCTTCGAGTCATTAGGCTCGTCATGATTGTACTCTTCTCTTTCTTCATCATAAATCTTTGAGTTGTCAAATCGGTCGATCCATCCTTCATCATCTTCTTCTCTTTCTTCTTCAAATATCTTTTGGATCAACTCTCCACTCATCTTTTGATCAAAAATGTCTTCAACTCTCTTGGCGACGTGTTGGTATTCCTCCTTCCTTCGATAGTTGATTAGGGTGGTAAAATCAACTTGAATCCAACCGGATTGATTAAACTCCGCCAATGGTCTAGCATTCCCCATACTTCGGCCTACATTCATGTTAGTTTCAACATTTTTAATATTCGAAATGACTCCTCATACCTTGGGAAGTGGATCTTCAATTTCTTGTATGGTCGGTTCATCTTCCTTGACCTTTGGTTCATCTTTTTCAGAAAATTCAGCAAGCACCTTGGGCTTTCTTTTGTCGTTTTGCTCCTCCCGACTGCGTCTTTGCCAATCTCGTTGCGTTCTTTTTCCATTACTTATCCTTTATAAGATATGTGCGGCTTCACTAATTATTTTATCCATTAAACCACCGCCTGCACACAACATACAAAACGAGAAGAGTTTGGGGTTGGGGAAAAATAAAATGTATGCAACATCAAGTCATCGGAAAATGCCAAGTTCGGGCCTTGCTCGAGTAGTTCATTAAAACGGTCCCAAGCTTCATCAATTCCTTCATCTTCTCCTTGCTTGAAACTAAGCACTTGCCTCCTTAAGTCTTGGACCTTTCTTATGGGAAAGAACTTTGAAAGAAATTTCTTCACGAGCTTATCCCAACTTCCTTTCACTTCAACGGATGCAAGTGTATACCATCTTCGTGCTTCATCTTCGAGAGAGAACGGAAAAAGATTCCGCTTGAACCAAGCAATCGGAACTCCTTCTTGTTGCACCGTGTTGCATATCATCGTGAATTCCTTAATGTGTCTATATGGGTTGTCATCCTCCAATCCTCTAAAGGGGTTAGTCACCACTAAGTTGATGATTCTAGGATTCACTTCGTAGTGGGTTGTAGCAAGCGCCAAATCTGATTTTTGCATCTCAATATCCTCCATTGACAGCATTGCTAGCTCCCTTAACAACATCTCTTCGTGCTCCAAAGGTGAGGTGAACAAATCCATCTAGGCACTAAAAATAAAAAGAAAAACACAAAAGGGTTTTTTCTAGAAAACGAGGGTTAGATGTTAGTAAACAACAAAACAAATACAAGATTAAATGTAGCAAATTGGCTTGCTCCCCAGCAACAGTGCCAGAAAACGGGGCTTGTTGATGGTTGAAACACGTTACAACCTTCGATCAGCAAGCGTACGAACCTACACCTTTTTCACCACGGGGTGACCCCCAAGGTTCTTGTCAATCCGCGGAGCAAGGCGATTGCTAGCACTTAACCAAGTACTAATCTAGTTGATGGAAAACCTTTGAGAGTGGTATTAATCTAAAGGTAAAGACAATCTAACCTATGTTAATCTAAAAATCTAAGGTTAAACTAGATGGTGAGGGTTGGTGCAAAAGAGAGGTCAAGGTAGATAAGCGTTCCCTCCCTAGGGTTTAGGATCACATGAACATGCATCTACTACATTTTTAGAGGGTCACCGGGGGGAGAGCGTCCCCACCTGAATCTTGATTAAAGGGTCGTGGGGCGGCCAAAAGCTAGTACAATTGAGCGTTGAGCAAGGGAGGAAAAGCTAAAGAGGAGAGTGCACTGTGAGTGTGTACAAGTGTGTTCTACATGGGAGACAAAGCAAGACACCAGGCATCAACCACTACTCTATCTTCCCTCGGCAGCCGGTAGCACCAGAGGCGAGCTTCGCTTCGACACGAGGCCCAGAACCGATCTTGGGATGGCGAGGCCACAGAGAACACCACATCATTCCGATGTTTCCATAGCATCCAGCAGATCAAGAGTAAGAAGCAGTTGTAGCATTGCTTCGGTATGGAGGCGGGGCACGGAACTAACCAAGGAGATCGGACAGAGACAGTGGTCGTCTCCACGCCCAGCTTCGCCCAGACGTGTGCAGCAAAGGGGAAGCAGAAGATGATGTGGTCGTTGTCTTCACGGAGACCACAGATTTCGCGGGCGTCATCGTCTAGCACATGTTTGCACACCAAGTTCACATGGCACTGGATGCGTTCTTGAACCAGAAGCCAAGCGAAGAACTGGACACGCAGTGGGGCACGGTTGCCCCAGACAAAACCGTGGAAGGTGCAGATTGGCGGCCCCGTTGCCGCCACTAAAGTAGGGTAGGACACCCCCGAGCGCAACACATTGTCCTTGCCGGCCAAGGGGCAATGGCGGCGGTCAGGGCCATCACGCAGGGAGACACAACGCAACAGCTCCTGCATTTTGACGAGCTCCTCAGTGGTGCCCTGGGTGATCTGGGGGACGGGGAAGGTGGTGAGGTCCTCCTGAATCACCTGAGCAACAGTGACCTCGCCGTCCGTGGCGTGGGTGTAGAGGAGGGGGAACACAGCATTGAACCGCCCGGTGGACAGCCATTGATCATGCCAGAAGCTAGTAGACATACCGTCGAACACTTCACTGGTTGCGATGGCCCGGTATGCAGGTAGGAGTTCATTCAGGTCGGACTAGTGTGCCCCAATGACATCACCGTGCAGCGTCCTGAGGTTGATCTTGCTGTGCACCCAAGCGGCCTAGGCGGAGTCGCCCGGGTGATGTAGGCGATGAAGGAGCTTCAGCAAAAGACAATTGTTTTGTGTTTCTAGGTCTCGGATCCCTAGCCCCGCTGCATTCCTTGGGCACACAGGTGTTCTCCCACGCCACCAGACACTGGGCGCCGCACACAGAGTCGCCACCAGCCCACAGGAATGCCCTTCTCCGGTGATCAAGCGCGTCGATGACACCTTGGGTAGTTGGAGCGCAGACATGGCATAGGTCAGTTGGCTATCCATCATGTTGTTGATCAGCACAGTGCGACCCATGCCATTGAGTAAGGACGCCTGCCACCCACTGAGGTACATGTCCGACTTCGCTATCAGCGGGGCGAACGCCGACAGCCTGAGCTTGTCACTGGAAAGGGGGGTCCAAGGTAGGTTTGAGGGAAACCGCCTGAAGGGATTCCACCTCGCTCACCTTAACATGCATAGGTACCATCGTTCTCTTATCAAAGTTTATGTGAAGGCCCGTCGCGGAAGAGAAACGGTCCAGCACATCTTTGAGAGCAAGCAGGCCTTCCCGTCAGCTTGGAGGAGGATGAGCGTGTCGTCGGCGTACTGTAACATCGGGCTTGGCAGGTCGCTAAGCCTTTTCCCTCCACCGTATTGTCACTACGCAAGGTAATTAAACACTTTCACATATAACCGCATCTATACCTAAGCATCCATAGGGTTAAGTTAATCACCATGATTACCACAAACCCTACTAAGACCACATGTTGTACATACATATGTGAATAAAGCACTCACATAGACATAGACCATTAAGCATCGAAAGGCATAGGGTTCATGTAGTGATCACATAACATGTATCCATCTAACCCTAGGGATAAACGGAGACATTACCCCATCATCTTACAAGGATTGAATCACATGGGGGTGATGGAGACATCGGCCTTTTTAAAAGTTGTAGAGGGTCAGCTAATCTACAACTTTTCTATTTCACACCTTGGAGCACTTATGTTGCGAAATTTGGAGAAAAACTTTGTCAAACTGTGCTAAACCAAATTTAAACCACGCCAGCTCGCGCCTACGCGTGACGTCGTGCGCGCCTGGCCGCGCCAGACCGCGCTGCCGACCGACCAGGCACGAATGTCGGTGCACCGCTGCGACCGCCAATCCCTCAACCCCACATCAACGTCTGCGCCCAGTGTCCCGTCGCCATGCGCCGCACGCCCACGGGCCGAGCAAACCGAACTGTGTCGCCCAACCAATGGCATTGTCGCCGTACTCGGCCGCGCACGCTGCCAAGACGCCGCTCATGCCGTGACGTGCTCAATGACTTGACGTGCACGTTGCCGCCTCTCCAGCTCGCCCCACGCCTATATAAGGCCACCTCCCCTTTCTCACATGCAGGAGCACGCTCTGCCGCCTCTCCCATGGCTTTCGCCGCCCGCCATTGAAGCCACCTCGGTGAGATCCCTTTCTCGCTCACTCCCTCAACCGCCTAACCCCTGGAGCAGCTTCCGTAGACCTCGTAGGAGCTTCCCCGCTCATTTGTTGTCCAGCACCACCGCGCCCCTCCTCGGAGCCCGAGCTCCAGCGGAGCCCACCGCCTTGCTCCGCCGACCACGTCCTCCAGGCGGCTCCCTGCCCCAATCAAGCCCACAGATCGGTCGTATGTGACCCCTAGGCCCCGCTCCTCCCCTTCCCCGGCCCTCTCCGGCGAGCACCTCGCTGGAATTCCGGCTCCTCCGCCGCCCCCATGCCCGAGGACCACATTGCAGGGTTTGTGTTCTTTCCAGAGTCTTTTGTGCAAACCAAGGGCAGATCTGTGAAGGTCCAAATCTTTCCAGGGGTCTTCTCGTAAATAGATTCTTTACCCTTTTAAGTGTTTTGTCTGAATCTTGTAAAGTTCATATAAAATCACAGAAAAATCAAAAAAATGCAAAACAAATTTTGCTGCCTTCCCTTTGCGTATACCTACAACTTTTTTAAAGGTTGTATATACTTTTGTGTTATAATTTTTGCATGAAAAATTGAAATCCATTTTACCTAGATCTATTGTACTGCAAAACCTACACATGTTTATGAGCTGATTTTTGGATATGTTGTGAGTACTAGCATGTGTAGGCCTTGTGCAAAATTTGGCACAAAGTTACTGAGTAAATATTTTGTTATTATTTATCTTGTATTAATACCTTTTTTGCCTTAATGATTTGTGTAGCAAAAAGTAAATAGATTTTTGAAACCAACTTCTGGGAGTAGTCATGAAATTTTCAAATGCACCTTTACTGAATTAACCATGATTTTTAGACTGTTAGAAATTGTTATTCCTGATTTATGCTTGTTTTTAATCATAAATGTGTAGTTCAAGATCTATAATAGCTATGGATGTGTTGGTTGGTTTCCTAGGCTTGTTTTAGATCAGAGTTGATGTAGGAGAAAGTTTGGCTCCAGAAGTTCTATATTTATTTTTTGTGCATTTATCTCATTTATGTTGGCTAGAAATGTTGTTCTTTGTATATTTATTTTCAAAGCTCCAACTTGTGTGCTTGTTGTTCAAATAACTTGTTTTTGGTCAGAGAGACTAGTGGGTACTGGTTTGGATTTTTATAAAGCTTTTTGTTGAATAAAAGTAGAGCAACCCTTATAGGCTTGATAATAAAATTATTGGGAAACCTTTCTTTTGTGTGCTTGAATCCTATGGATGGGTTAAGAAAATGATTTGAGAGTTGAAAACCAACTCCTTGTTGTTGGTGCAATTAAATTAATTATTTATTTTAGATGTGTGCACAATCACCACAAAGAGAAGAATAAATAAGTCTTTATCATAATCTTTAAAAGGAAAAGTGATAAATATTGTTGTCAAGGTGAATATGGTCAACCATATGCTCCTTGTGGACTGTTTGTTGCTGTTTTGATTAAATTAAATTAATTACACCCCTAGTTATTGCATGTGCATCCTCTGTGTAGAAGTTCCTGACGGTAGCTATACGCTCGTGCCGGCTGACGAGGACGAGGGAGCAGGAGGAGACGTCCACTACGTATCCGTAGAGCAAGACCCGGACCAAAGTCTAGAAGGTTGTGTGACTGCTTATGCTGACGAAGGCAAGCCCCGGTTTAATCATTAACCTATGTGTTTAATTTAAGCTTCTGAATTTATCTTTGTTATTTTATGTGCATTTACATTCAGGAGTTGATTGAAACCCTAGTTGCATGATCCCTAAATACCTATGATCTTTTACTAGCGTGCTAGGTCGCTAGTTGCTATGCTCTAAGGATCAGGTACAAGTCGAGTGATGTTCGTCACTCACGAGAATAGGATCTCCATTATGGAATCACCATATTTATAAATGGATTGCTCATGTGGTAAGAGCTTGGGATTTAGGCTCCAGTCCAGTGGCTTTGTTGTTAAGTGTTTGAAAGTACTAAGCACTTGTCGGAAATGGGCACGGTAAGCTTAGTACCTAATTGAGACAGTGCGGGAACTTTGCGCTACTAATCTTAGGGTTGCGGCCCCGGGCTCGCCACCCAAGTACTTGCGTGAGGATGGGTGACCTTGGTGGCATAGCCCAGTAAACCTTGTACTTGAGACTATAGCATCTGATCCCAATCCGAGGAATGCGCCTGGTTGGTGAACTCTTAGTGAGGGCACCTCCCATGTGTTTAGGTCCACCGTGCAAGGTTTAAATCAATCGATTGTCTGCCTCTCAGCATTATCTGAGACTACTTAATCTACCGGCCATGATATCCCTTTATGATAGAACTTTGTGAAGATTATTATTTGATTAATTGTTTTGTACAACTATGATTGCAATAGTTGCTTATCTAGTAATGATTACTCCTATTAGAACTTGAGCTAAAATGTGAAAGTAAGGATTCACTACTTAGTAGATTTTTGGCAAACAAACCCACTAGACAAAAGTCTTGCATGATTAGAGGTAACGTCTTTTATTTTTGGATGGGTAAGCCTTGTTGAGTATTAGTATACTCAGTCTTGCCATTTAAATGTTGTTTCCAGGTAGTGCATGTGATGTGTGGCCTGGAGAGATTCCACCCGGCTGAGAGATGGGATGGGTGGATGATGACGAGTGATTGCATCATGGACAGGCCTCCTATGATGTTGATAGTACCGTTTAGTTATCTTCCGTTGTTTTAATAAACTCTGAACCATTTACTTTCATGTTAAGAACTATGGTTTGTAATAATGGACCCTACGGGGAATTGGATGTTAATTTGTAGGCACTCTGGACTCTCCTTCGTGGGAGTTTTAATGCATACGTTTGATCCTCTCTGTGTATTTCAAGTGATTTACCAAGCGTAAACCCGGCAACACTCAACGGGATGATTCTTTATTATCGCTTAATGACCAAATGGAGTGGTTTAGGCGATAGTACGGAATTATCTCGGATGGGGTTGTCACAGAGATGCATGAGAGTGTTGACGGTGCAAAACCGTGCTCAAGTTCACCGCAAGCCTATGGGTGACTTAGTGCCTTCTTCACCAAGGAGGGTCCTCCCTAGATTTGTCAATCCAAGGATCGGAAGCAAACCACTAAGGTTCTCTATCTAACCTACAGTCTAACCCTATGTGAAGTGTTGATTGCATAAAGGTTAATCATACATGAAAGGATCTATGGATCACATCCACCTAGCCATAAAGGTAAGAAAACCAAAGGTAACCCTAGCCTATCGTCTTCTTGTTGCCGCTCCGACTAAGATGACAAACCAATCTAATCCTATACTATGATAAGAAGTACACTCGATATGGAGTAACCCGATATTGAGTGGTCTGATGCATGTTCATTCGCCGCTTTCTCCTCCACCGTACAGCCACTACGCAAGGATAATCATCACCGAACGACAACCTCGGTCCGTGCACTACAACGATGTATCCACAAGAGATAGACTAACCACCATGATTAGACATATTCCTACTAAAATCATATGCTAGATATACATATGAATAAAACACTCATCAATGTAGATCAAAGTAAAGAAAAGACATGATTTATATCACCATCGAATGTAGAATGTACAGTTGCCTTGATGGAATCAAGGCATGGGCTCCGAAACTCCACCATGGCTTCACCAAGCAAGGCCAACCATGGCGTTAGGGCATGTCCTAGCCATCTCCGAGGCAACTCGAGGACTTGCAGCGGTCGTTGGCTTCCTCCCGGTGCTTCTCCTTCGTGTCGGTGGCTCTCTGATGAATGGATGGATGTGGCAGCCGGCGGAGGCAGAGGAAATATATAGAGGAGCACGTAGGTCAAAGGGGGCGCGAACCGGGCTCAGAACAGGCCAGATCGGACCAGGTCCGTTTTGGCCCGGTTCGGCCCCCTCTCGCTCCCCGATGCTTCTCGGTCAATTGCTGACTTGTTCCCTCTGCATGTGGGCCCTTGATGTCGTCTTCTCCATGGTTTAGATAGAGATCCTTGTCGCGCAAGGTTCAACATCTTCAGTTCAGGTCCCTGGAGTTTTACGGCTTCATGTTTCGGTCCCTGGGCCATTTGGAGTCATGTTCATCATGTATATTGACTTGTGTCGGGCTTTATAATCTTCTCTTGAAGTGCTTGATGAACTTATCCCGAAAGTCTCCTCTTTAACGTTATTTTCCTGCGTAAACAATAAACTCCAAAATTGACATGCAAGAGTGAACTTGATACCTCCAGGGGGTTAGTACCATTAGTTAGAATATCAAATACGTGCAAATGTTGACGGTAAACTCATAGCTAGGTGTACCAAAATCGACCGTCAACATAGAGGAGAGAGGGAAAGCATTTTTGGCTCGCTTCTTTCTTTAGATGCAAAATGCATGCTGTTGACAGTGAATTTTCGTCAACCTAGCCATGAGTTTACCTTTAATGTTGGCATTGATTTATTATTCTAACCATTAGAACTAACCCCCTGTATATAACAAGTTCACTCGTCCATGTCGATTTTGGAGTTTGTTGTTTACCAGGAAATCTATGCTAAAGAGGAGACTTTCGGGTTAACTTCATCAAGCACTTTGGAAGAAGATCATGAAGCCCGACAAGAGTCAAGACACGCGATTAACATGACTCCAAATGACCCGAGGACCGAAGCATCAACATGCAAATCTTCAGGGACTCAACCAGGAAACGGTGAAGCTTGGATAGCAAGATTCAAGCCTTAACCGCGAAGGAAACGACATCAAAGGCCCACATGCAAGTGCACACAAATAAGGAATCGCGCGAGAAGCAAGCCTGGAGGAAACCGGGGCCGAACCGGGCCTGGGCCGACCGGCCCAGCCCATTCCGGGCCCGGTTCGATGCCCCCTTAGACCTAGCCGCCCTTTGGACTATTTATAGCCCCATCGCCAAGAGCCACAAAAAAGACATTCGTCATCCACCGCCGAGGAGTAGAGAAGAGAAGGCTAGCATTCCGGAGAGGAGAGGGTCAAGATGGTTGACTAGGGTCCCCCTAGCCGGCGTGGGAACCTTGCATGGAAGACCACGTCGGAGTTCCAGGAGCTAGGAGCAAGATCAAGGTAGGATCCCGGTGGTGATCTTGTCCATGTATTACTTCTATGTTGAATTAGTAGATTGAATCCGATTCTTAGCATCAAGTGCTTTCGTTGTGATTTTGTCTTCGTAAGATTATCCGAGTAGTACCAACCCGTAATATTATCCCCCGTAGTGACAGTACAGTAAAGGAGAAAAACGGGCGTCCTCGGAGTCGGAACGGGAGCCATTCTTTCAATGAGATTCGTTTTGCTATATTCTTCTTTACTTTGGAACTTCAACAAAAGACCCGATCCAATCTCTAGATTGGTTCTCCCCTGTCTTTCTCTTGCTACCTCTGGTGTGCGGTAGACTAGATGAGTTTTGATGATGATCTAGTAGATTAGATGCAAAACACCTTTTTGAGATCAAAGTGTTTTCCGCTTATTAGATTGGATCTTGCATTACACATTGTTCCACGAATTCGATATCTTGGGTTCACACTTAAGGGAAGAAGGGTTCCTTGGCTACGATGATGGACTTGTACACTTGCGAGTCCAAACGAAACTTGATACGCATTTACACCAACAACAAGCCCCTTTTTCTGGCGCCGTTGTCGGGGAACAAGTAATCAAGATTCAATCTAATTTGCATTTGTGAATATTTTCAGTTTTTCTCTTGATTTTTCTTTTGCATCTCTTAATTTTGATCATCCTCAAAACAAAAAAAAATCAATCTAGGGTTTTGCTAAACCCTAGTTTTCTTTTTAGATATTTTATATATTTTGTTTATTGCTAACCCTAACCGGAGATGGACGGCTACATCTCCAACAAAAGAACATATATTTTGTGGATGGTCTAGAAAAATTTTGCAGGCAAAGGTGACATGCAACACAAGATCTAAAGGCGGAGGCCGAAGAGCGTTGGAATCTCCAAGAGAAACTCCACCTCCAAGATCGAGAGGAGATCAACCTCATCGCCACTCATCCTAGGGAGATCGTTCCTCAAGATTGTCGGAGCAATCGACATCGGCAAAGGGGAGATCAAGTTCGACATCGATGGCGTGAGGAGTGCATTCAAGTCAACCATGATTTGAGGTATGCAACACGATTCATGTTAAATACATTCTACCTCATCATTGCATCGGAAGAGGGGAGTCAAGGGAGAATGAAGAAAAGAAGACACAAAAGTTGTTGCATCCGTCAAGACCAAGAATCAACGCTCGCTTGCAAAGGACAAAAAGATGACTAAGCTGAAGAATAAGCCTACACCAAGGCCATGGATGGTGTAGAAGTGGGGGCCCCAAGATTGAAATGCCCACAAAGAGCATTGATCCGGAGCGAAGAGAAGAAGTATAGCTATAGACTATAAACAAAGCGCTTGCGGGAGGCAACCAGTTCATTGAGTCAAGAATAAGCTACCGGGAGGACAACTCGTTGAAGAGTTAAGCTACCGGGAGGGCAACACGTTGAATTTTCAAGTTTTCCGAGTAAGTTTGTGTTAGAATTTTCTATGCATTACATATTATAAATTTATATGTGGTTGAATAATTTTTAGTGACATTTGCTCTATCATTTTACTTGAATTTTATATTGATCATAAACCGATGACTTGAGCCATCCCAAGTTTTGTTTGCATCTTTTAGAGAAACTAGTACAAAAAATTCAGCACCTACCCCAACCTTTCATCCTATCCATGGTGTTAAGGTTGGTTTGTTTTACATGATAAAAACACACGAGTGGAGCCTTGCCATGTTTCTTAATGTTTTTAATCTTTGATGCATGGTAGGACTTGTGTGAACCTAAGAAACTTGATTTTTGGTTTCATTCAACTTGACATCCATTAGTTTCTCTAGATTTAGAATTTTTTCTAAGCCCCATTGACTTTATTTTTATTCAAAATATCTCTCTCGTGTTTGGCAAAAATTAGAACCAAAACCTATACCCCCACGGTCATGCCGGAGGAACTTGCTATCGATTAATGGAAGCAAGCGATCCCGGTGCAACCAAAATAAATCTTATAAATGTTTTTCATGCCTAAAAGATCCTCTAATGATATATTTGGACTAATCGCGAGCGCTGAGTTAATTTTTAAAGTTTCAAAATTAGAGGAGTAATTAGCATCTAAACATGATTAAGGGAGGTTTTTGAGCTTGATTAACATATAGTGCCCCATGATGCATCTTGGGAAGCCTCCATCTTTTGGCATCTTGGGCACATGCAAAGGACAAGCATGGAGGGAAGCAAGGGCTTTATTTTGTAGGAAATTGGTGGAAGCACAAGAGGCAAGGGATCAACAAGATGGAACAAGAAGTAAAACAATGGAGGTGGAACCCTTAATCACGCAAACAAAGGAGTGGTTGTGAACATTTGGGTGGAGGAATCTCGTGGATCACGCGAACACAAGGCAAGAAGGGAGCGAGAAGTATCTTAGAGAAAGATCAAAGCAAATGGAGTAGGAGGCCCCCTAGGCCGGCCTAGCCTCCACTTATGGCCCCTGGTGCTCCCCTTTGTCTGGTAAGTAATTTATGCATTCGTTAAATTGTGTTCTTGAGTTCATAGCCCATAAGTTTCAGAAACAACCTAGAAAAAATTGTTTCATGGTGTTGTAGGATCTTTTCATGTAATAGACAAATCTTTTATTTTATTCATGTTGATAATGCTTTGATGCCTAAGGCTAGCTACCTTGCTTAATGGGAGTATGAGGTCCGTTGCTCCCGTAGATCCCATCAACATATCTTTTGTAGGTTTAGCTAAAGTGGCTTCATGTACACACCTCGATAAATTAGTTTTAGCTTCACCTTAATAGGCGGTTGCATGTTCAAGAATCCACAAACCCTATGGGCTAATATCCATCCTAACTTGTGCACCTCACTCACCACCCTCCAACAATAGTAATAAAGAAATTTCATATAATAAACTCCACCCTCCATATACTTCCCTTGTGTGTTTTTCCCATGGGAAAGCAACCCCTGGTGCACTCGTTGTGAGTTAGTGCAACAACAATGTGGAAGATGGCCACCAATTTCTTCACCTAGAAAACACGATCATCGAAGGTGCCATCATCAAGCTCTTTAAGGAGGTACTCGGTCTCTGAGTCTCTCCGAAGCATGGAGGAAGACGTGGCACCACCGAGGAGCAACACGCTGCCCCTTGGTGGCATGAGGAGTACACGAAGTTCATCCATGCGGTACACCGAACTGCGAGGACACACGGAAGAGTCACCCGTTCCACCATGGTGCATAACTCGTTCATCCGCTCCACCATCATACACTCTAAGGTGTTCCAATGGATGTATCATGAAGATGGAGGAGGAGAGGCGTGTTCGTCTTGAGAAGAGGCTCGAGCCAAATGTTGATTTCAATGAAAACAACCTCCAAGTGTTGGATTCTACTCGGATATCAAATCTTGAGCAACCTTGGATGGGTGCGATTCTTTATGGAGTTGGTGTGAATACTGACAAGGAGCTTGATTTGGAAGTTCTTATGACATTAGCACCGGTCATTAATGAAGGAGTGTCGTGCCTCTCATTCCGCCTCGAAGATGAAGAGCAACTAGTTCCTTATGGATATATTGGAGAACTAGTCGGTCACAAGAAGGAAGCCCGGAGCAAGTTGATGTCCAAGAAAAATTGTTAGAAGGATTTTTGGGGGATGATTTCGAGAGAAGATTATAAGGAACCCAAAATTTCTCCTTGTCGGGATTTCTTTGGGATTGAGTACATGAAGCAAGGAAAATAAATTAGTGGAGATGAGAGGACAGGGTGCAAATTGACGTTCCTCTTTCCAACATGGGGCTGAATTTATTTGTTGAAGGGAGACAAAAATTGGTTAGAGGAAGGATTTCTTGTACCGACGAAAAAGATTAAAAAAGAAGATAATAAACAACCATGGAAGGATTCCAATGCCACCACCACATGAAGGAAGTATGTCAAATGCAAGCATGGGGGAGTGGGGCAGCCATGCCACCACATCCTCCACCATACATGTTCCTCACGAAGTTTTCGTGGCGCTCCATCCAATAAATGCAAGAAGAAGGTACCGCAAACATTGCCTATCAAGTTGGTCGCCTTCACCATTGAAGCAATTTAGAGGAGGACCGGCACAATCATAATACAAGCAAGGATACAACACGCCGGACCATCGATATCAACCACCAAAAAATAAAGGAAGGAGGAGGAAAAGAAAATAACAATGCTTTCAAAACCAGTTTGATTTTCTCCTTTTCCTTTTCTTTATTTTCAGCTTTTGTGCAAGTTTATATATGCATAGCATTTTCTGTTTTTATTTATTTTCAGCATGTGTGATAATAGTAGAGTAAATTTAAGATCACCATGAATAAAGTTTCCCACCTTGATCAACCCTTGGTAAAAATATTAAGTTGATGCCATGATAATATATGATGAAAATTGCCACTTTGCTCAACTTTTGTACTTGTTTTATGCATGATTAAGCTAATGCTCTCTTTAATATGAATCTGAAATTAATTAATCGCTAGCTTAATCTTTTGTGGAGGTTATGATAAAAATAAGACCCATAGTGTTATTTTCATTCTCTCAATTTTGGATGAGTTAAAGATGATTTGTTCTTAAAAATATATATGCTAACCTTGTCAATAAGGCTATATATATATATATTATATATTGAGTGCATAAACCTTAGTGTACAAGAATTATTCTTGGGTAAGTTATTTCAGGCCTTGATTTCTCTGGCCCGAGACTAAGAAGCTGGTCATTTCGTTTTTGTGTATCTATCTTTTTGCTAGCCTTTCTATCTATGCATTGTGTATCCACACATCAGAGATTTCACAAACCTCGCCGGATATCCACCCTTAAAACCAAAAATATCATCTTTTGTGTTTACCTCCTTGACCACAACCTATCGTATGAGTACGGATCGTCAATTCAAGGAAGATCACAAGATGGTGCCAAGGTTGAAGATTTCAAGTATCTTTCCAAAGGAAAAATATTTCTAGTACCTAGCTTATCTCTGTCACCTCTTTGCCCAAGGACGAGCAACGTCTAAGCATGAGGGAGGAGGTAGGTACAATGCAATTTAGAGTTCAAGGGGAGCAAGTAAAAAATGATGAAAGAAAAAATGATGAGTATAAAGAAAAGAAAAAAAGAGATAAAGAAAAAAATATGTATGAGAAAAGAAAAAATATATGAGTTTATAAAAATAAAATAAAGTGAACTCCCCGGATCTCTAAAGTGCATTAGGAATCTCAAACATTTGAAGATTTAAGATCCAAACTTATCTTTCTAACCATGTGCAATCCCATAACGAGGACTTCCTTTGTGCCTCAGGATCACTCTTTGCTATTTGCACATGTCCACCTATCTCAAAGTGTGTGTATTTTTCTCTCCCCCTCCTTGATATAACATTATTTTCCAATGACCTTTTTGACGAGTCTCGATAAGACCATGAGACGCTTGTCTTGTTTTGACAACATCCCATTTATAATATCTTGGTAGGACTAAAACTTTTCCCATATAGCTCCACATAAAGCCTTCCAATATATATATTGAGAGGGGAAAGGAGTAGAATGAATAGGCTTTGAGAGACAAGATAAGATGAGAGTACATAAGCAAGATGCAAGGAAGTTTATTTTTGAACTTGGTTTAGCTCTTTTTCTTCATCTCGATTTTAATTTCAAAATTTCTAAGATTCATTTGAAATTTGGGGGCATGAGGTAATTACTTGTGGGAAGTGCTTATATTAATATCAACCCTCCATAAGGATGAAGGCTAGTATATTATGGAACTTTAATGATTAAATCCTTGAGAGCATTATGTTTTCTCGTGTATGATCAAGTGCAGGGTATAAGCAATGAAAGGCAACGCTGATATTCATTAAAGGCTTACTCGAGGACGAGCAAGGTTTAAGCATGGGGCAGATGTTCACGGTGAATTTCCTTCAACCTAGCCATGAGTTTACCTTTATGTTGGCATTGATTTATTATTCTAACCACTGGAACTAACCCCCCGTATATAACAAGTTCACTCTTGCATGTCGATTTTGGAGTTTATTGTTTACGAGGGAAATCTACGTTAAAGAGGAGACTTTCGGGTTAAGTTCATCAAGCACTTTGGAAGATCATGAAGCCCGACAAGAGTCAAGACACGCGATGAACATGACTCCAAATGACCCGAGGACCGAAGTGTCAACATGCAAATCTTCAGGGACTTAACCAGGAAACAGTGAAGTTTGGATAGCAAGATTCAAGCCTTAACTACAAAGGAGACGATGTCAAAGGCCCACATGCAAGTGCACACAAATAAGGAATCACGCGAGAAGCAAGCCTAGAGGAAACCGGGGCCGAACCGGGCCGAAACGGGCCTGGGCCGGCCGGCCTGGGCCAACCGACCCAGCCCATTCTGGGCCCGGTTCGACGCCCCCTTTGACCTAGCCGCCCTTCGGACTATTTATAGCCCCGTCGCCAAGAGCCACGAAAAAAAGACATTCGTCATCCGCCGCCGAGGAGCAGAGAAGAGAAGGCCAGTATTTCTGAGAGGAGAGGGTCGAGATGGTTGACTAGGGTTCCCCTAGCCGGTGTGGGAACCTTGCATGGAAGACCACGTCGAAGTTCCAGGAGCTAGGATCAAGATCAAGGTAGGATCCCGGTGGTGATCTTGTCCATGTATTACTTCTATGTTGAATTAGTAGATTGAATCCAATTCTTAGCATCAAGTGCTTTCATTATGATTTTGTCTTCGTTTAGGTGTTTTCCTCCTGGATCTATCCCGCGGGTAGATTGCATAGGATGTTCTTGTAGCCATGGTGTCTAGAGGTGCATACCCGATCTACCAAACGTTTTCATCTTGTTCTTCTTGAACTCACCGAGTAGTACCAACCCGTAAGATTATCCCCTGTAGTGACAGTACGGTAAAGGAGAAAAATGGACGTCCTCGTAGTCAGAACGGTAGCCATGCTTTCAATGAGATTTGTTTTGCTATATTCTTCTTTACTTTGAAACTTCAACAAAAGACCCGATCCAATCTCTAGATTGGTTCTCCCCTCTCTTTCTCTTGCTACCTCCGGTGTGCGGTAGACTAGATGAGTTTTGATGATGATCTAGTAGATTAGATGCAAAACCCCTTTTCGAGATCAAAGTGTTTTCCGCTTATTAGATTGGATCTTGTGTTACACATTGTTCCACGGATTCGATACCTTGGGTTCACACTTAAGGGGAGAAGAGTCCCTTGGCTACAATGGTGGACTTGTACACTTGCGAGTCCAAACGAAACTTGATACGCATTTACACCGTCAACACATGCTCTGTAATCCTGCTTTGTTAGAGAGGTATTCCATGATGCACAGTCTGTTGGAAGACACATACATGCATTTGCATATGGTTGTTGGAGTCGGTCTGGGTCCGATTTCTGGACAGTTGCCTGAATTATGCGTCATCGAACAAACGGTCACCCTATTCCCATCAATGTAGACATTAACTCTAAAGATGCTAGCCTCACCACTATATTGTTATGCAAGTCATAGTCCACGAAAGCCTTGTAGACTTGTATACCTGTATGTCCATCTGTTCAAAAACATGCAGATAAGGATGAAGCGTCACGTTATTTATAAATTTATGCATGTGTTTCCTTTGAATGTTGTTTACCTCGATTGGCACTCTAAGTGGTCGCAATAGAGCTGTAGTTGGTTCCCAGAGCTTCACAGGCATTACATTCTTGTGTATCAACGATTTGTTAGATTTATTAGAAGAATGGGTTATGCGTTGGCTGAGGTGCTGACCTTGTGTTGTGTAAATTGGTGATGAGAGTAATCTTTAGGTTTCTTCGTAGAGTCAGGAAGTATCATCAACCTCACCATACTACCACTAAAGAACCTTATGTGGGGAAAACTTGTGTGCTCTAAGTTCCAAACTCCAGGATCTGCACTGTCGAGGTAGAGAATTTGCAAAACGATATGTCATATAGTGTTGAGGTCTTTTATGGTGCACAATACTACTCAATGGTAGTACGGTAGTATAACCGGATTTTTTCTATAGGTGAAATATAAGAGGGTAATTTGCTTGAGACCTCTTAATACCTCTGTAGTCCCGTGGCCTCCTGTTAGGATCTGGTGTCCATTGGGTTGTCTTTGGGCTTGTAACTACTGGGCCTACGGCCTTTCTCTGAGTGGACTTGTCTCTAGTTGTTAATATGGTGGCTATTTGTACTGGGACGTCGGATACCAGGGGGTATCAAATCATTTTGTATCACTACATATTCGGCTTCCTCCTTGAGCTCTCGACCATGGTGTCGTGAACCTCTTTTCTCCAATGTCCCAGAGCTTCCTACCCTAGATTTCTTGCTTCTCTTCTACCCTACTACTCTGCTACTAATATTTGGTATCAGAGACTCGTCGATTCCTCCGGGATTTATCCTCCTTCTCCATCCACAAATCCATCCCAATCTCCTACTCCGACCACCACCCCACCTATTGTCACCATGTCTCTCAGTTCCAAGCACCTGTTTGATGAGAGGAAAAAGTTCAGCGATCATCCGTGTCGAATTCATGGTGTTCTAGCAAGGAGAACAACCTCCCGCTGAGTGCTCGCAACCTGTTCGATGAAATGTCCAGCTGTAATTTCGATGAGTGGAGGTCGCCAAATCGCATCATGGAGGTCACTGTTCACAGGATTTGTTATCCTATCACTGAATTCGTGCTTCATCAAGTATGTGGTTCATTTGGAGGTGTGGTGGAGCACATTCCGGTGATTGGGGGAACTGATGTTGTGTTGGTGAGTATGATGCTCGATTCTGTGGAGGCTGCAGCAGATGCGTATAGGGAATTGCATGGTCGCAACATCTACGATGGTTGTTGCCAGATGCAGATCAAGTGGGGGTTGCCAACACAGGCAGCTCGAGGTGCACACGAGAGAGCCTCCATGGTCGCGCTCACGGTCGTTCCTTTCATTGCTGCCTCGACCGCAGTTGTGGCATCTGCTCCTGCTGCCAGCACCGGGGACACGCCAGTGGCCGCGCCTCCTGCTACCGCACCGGCCCCCACCACAACCTCCTCCATCGTCACAACGTCCGCGCATGAGCCTCCCGTCTGCATCACACCGAGCACCGTCTTGAAAGTGCATCTAGACTCCTAATTATTTTGGTGATAATGACAATGCAATTTGGATGGATTAATGCTTTCAATAAGATGTGTGCATGCTTAAAATAATAAATATGTGTGTTCGATCAAAGGAAGCTCCTCCTCATACTCTCTAGTCGGTGTTGAAACTCAAATGGGGTTTTAATTCATTTTATCTTTTGAATTTTAGTATAGAAAACAATGTACTATAAAGTGGGACGTGATTGGTTGATCAAGGTTTCTTGAAATTTAACAACCCATGAGAGCCACATTGCACACACGAACACGGGTTTGGGCAGCTTTGTTGGTTGCACCAGGTGATCTGGCACCTAGGGTCGGATGACCCGAGGCAAGATCTTGTTAGTCGTCGAGTCATCCGGCCTTAGGGCCGGGTCATCCGGTGGCTCCATTTCCACTCTCCCAACAAGGGTTTGAGTGAGAGAGTGAATTGAGGTGTGAGATTGAGCCCCTTGTGAGAGTTCATCCAGAGTTCATCTCAAGAAGCACTTGGTGTGGCCAAGATCGGTTGATTTGCGATGTTACTCTTGAAGCTTGCTTCTAAACAATTAGGCGTCGCCCGCTAAGTACCCTCTTCGTGTGGAGCACACGGGATCATTTGTATTCCCCTCTCCTTTGTGGAGTGTTTTTAGTGAGCACAAATCTTCCTTTGTGGGGATTAGGTGAGGCAAGAGGCTCTTCACGATAGGTCTCCCTTTGTGGGATCCTTAATGGAGAAATAGCTTCCTTGGTGGGAATGAACTTCGGATTAAACCTCTTTTCTTGTGATTGTTCGAGTCCATTTCTATTCTCTAACCCTAGAAGCTTGTTTTGGCCCGATCTATCTACTTGTGTTGTTTCGTGTTAAATCTTTGGTTGCAGGTGGTTCCTAACATCTCTACAAAACTTTTGATTCATACACTTTTGTTTAATTTATATCTGATTCTGAATTGTGTGCACGTGTTCGTGCCTACCGGATCATTCAGACTCAACCGTCGGATCACCCAGCGTGATACTATTGGCCACCGGGTCATCTGGCCATCTCATCTGTTGCTGAGTTTTGTGCAGATTTTTGAAGAGTGCCTATTCAAACACCCTGTCAGGTGTCAAGGGCCTAATGGGCCGGGAGGCCCGTTAGGATTAGGTTTAGGGATAAGATTGAATCCTTACTTAGGGGTCAAGTAATCCTCTCTATTTAAAGGGAGGAGATGTATCAATCTAATGAAGCAAGAGACTAGAAGGAAAACCCTTCTCTCTTGCCGGCCGTGGGCGAAGCCCCGCGGCCGGCGTTCCCTACGCCCCTCCAACCCTAGCCGCCATCTTTCGGCCTTCTCCACGTGAACAGTACCGCGGGTGCATCGTAGCACGCGGGTGCCGTAGCGCGGCGCCCCTAATTTCCACAAATCGGCCCCAAATCCTCCAATCACCTTCCCCTCGCATCGCAATTCATAACAATGCGGTATCGGGTTGCTTTGGTTTCGATCCAATCCATGGCGTCTCGCCGCGGAGCGGGCGGCCACCGGAGCCGTTCTCCGAATGGATGGCTTCGATCCGGCGCCGCGGACACCCCCGTCACCCGCGCTCTCGGCATTGCTGACGGCGTACGCCGCCGTTTCGCTGCCGGCGTCCCTGGCCCCGGCTGCATGGCCGCCGTCACAGACCGTGTGGACGAAGGGCGCTAACTCCATGAGGGGGTCGGTCTCCACGAGGGTGAGCACCCGAGCGGCCACGACGGGGGTGGTTCCAGCGCCCACCACCGGCGTTGTTGTCCTCCAACACCCATTCGTCGACGGGATATTCTACAAGGGCACCGGCGTCCAGCAGGTTCGGGTGTCAGCAGTCGTGCGGCCGCAAAGGCGCGGCACGCGGTTTCCTAGCGCGACGGCGGCTACAAAAGGCGCACAGGCAGATGCGGGATCGGGAGGCAGCCTTGGTGGTGGTCGCCTTCGCCTTCGACGCAGAGGGATGCGACCTTGACTCGCTCGATGGCCAACCGTGTCGATCCGCCGATGTGTCCAATGGTGTCGGGCATACACCCCGGTACTCATGCAAGGAAGGAGGAAGAGTAGAAGACGGACTCCTACTAGAATTCCCCCGTACTCCTACTAGGACTCGCTCCGTGTAATCCTACTAGGACTCCTACCTTGTAACCGACTAGGAACCCGCCCCCGGACTATATAAAGGAGGGCCGGTACCTAGGAGGACATCGACAATCCCTCCGGGGAACAACCCAAGCGCAGGGCGCAATACTACTCCAAACGGGACGTAGGGTAGCTACTCCGGCTACCCGAACCCGTATAAATCTTGTGTCTTATGTCCTCGCGCGTACCTTCGGGTTCCGGATCATGATGATCCCCACCTTCTACCTTCTTTGCGGGTACCTCCCATGGAGGTCGAGTGGTTTAAACACCGACACCGGCGCCCACCGTGGCTGTCATTCCCGTAGACGACGTACTCCAACTCCGCGGGGATGGTGGTAGGGGAGGTGTGTTCCTCCTTGTCGCCAGCGGGGACGCACTGCCTAGCGCCTCAACTTTCCGTCTCCGACCACCACGAGGACGTTTCCGTTGGTTTTCGTCGCGACTGCTTCCAGGTGGTTGTGCCCCTGCGCCCCTCTCGTTCAGATGGTCTCCATGGGATCCAGGTGCGGATGGTGCCTACCGTTGGGGATCACACAATACAAAAGTATGAGTCTATTTCAGATTAAGAATAATCAAATAGGCCGAGATGTAAAAGGCTTATTTTTAGGTCATAGGTTTGTGTGGAGTCGAGTCATTGTTAAGGTGCCCATGCTGCAGCTCGAGGACGAGCTGCTCGGAAAAGGGCGGGGTAATGTCAGGTGTCAAGGGCCTAATGGGCCGGGAGGCCCGTTAGGGTTAGGTTTAGGGATAAGATTGAATCCTTACTTAGGGGTCAAGTAATCCTCTCTATTTAAAGAGAGGAGATGTATCAATCTAATGAAGCAAGAGACTAGAAGGAAAACTCTTCTCTCTTGTCGGCCGTGGGCGAAGCCCCGCGGCCGGCGTTCCCTACGCCCCTCCAACCCTAGCCGCCATCTTTCAGCCTTCTCCACGTGAACAGTACCCGCGGGTACTGTAGCACCGCCGGTACTGTAGCGCAGCAGCCCTAATTTACACAAATCAGCCCCAAATCCTCCAATCACCTTCCCCTCGCATCACAATTCATAACACACCCCCCCTCTATGCACCACAAGGTCCCTTCACGTCTCCACCGGGCTCGTTTTCCCCAACATTAGCAAGCACGATGTCGACAACTCAACCCATGTTCGCGCGTTTCCGATCCAGACCCAGGAGCATGAAGGCGAGCACAAAGGGATGGAAGTGGACGAGCTCATCGACGACAGCCTTAGGGCTTCACATCCGCGTCAAGCTCCTCCGCGCCAGCCTCGTCCTCGACGCTCGGGAGCGAATTTGTGTGTGCGTCGGCTTTGACAGCTGCGGCGAGCTCCACTGCACCTGCCTCGGCCTCGACGTCTGTGTCGAGCTCACCTGCGTGCACCTCGTCTTCGACGTCCGCAGCGCGCTCCTGTGTGTGTGCCTCGGCTCTAGCGACCGCGGCGAGCTCCACCGCACCCACCTCAGCCTCGACGTCGACGACAAGCTTCACCTCGCCCGATTCGGCCTCCGTGGTGTCATCCTCCGTGCCTGCCGTGGCTTCTCTACCGCGACTCCGCCGCTCTCCAGGAGTTCGTGCACCTGCCTCTGGGAGCTGCCCAGGCTACCGAGGAGCTGGTTGATTTCAGGGCGCTCGTCCTCGCCGGCGTCGGCTTCAACCACGACATCAAGTTGTTCCTACTGGTGACAACACAATTCAGTGGCTCTGCTGTTGCTGGCGATGTGTTGCATCATGAGTTAGAAGCTGGACTCGCAAGTGGTCTTGAAGCTGGCTCGTCTGCTGTCTGAAGAATTTCCATCATACACTACCTGTGTGCTCGCTGTGAGTTCTCTGCTATTATGTGGTGCTATTTACATCTCTTCAGATTTAGTTGGTAAAATACTTCCATGTTTGGCCACCCAAGCTCACACTGAACATATGGTGCTGGAACGAATGGTTGTGCGTAATACACAAGTTCTGCATCGAGAAGTCCACAATACACAAGATCGTAATCGAATATCTGGGCACAACTAGAAAAGGATGCCGCAGTATCAAGCCTGCACTCAATGTTCTTACCCAGGAACACAAAGAAGAGATGACTATTCAGCAGTGCCATGCATTCAAGGTGACATTTGTCATATATATATAGTGTCAACCCTATTGAATCCAGGATCAAGGTTTGATTATGAATGCCATAATACCATCTCAGATAGCTAGTTATGACTGGTGTGACTACGTAATGCAAAAGGTGCATCAATGAGATTGAAGGTAAAACTGAAGAATGATAAAACTAGGCCGGTGGGGTAATACCACCCCGCGGATCGGTTTTAATTAAGAAGAAAAAACCTTCTCCGACTTAGAAAATCTCCGATTTTGCGAACCCCGGTTTCATTGTCGAGGGGATTTGTTTAAAACCAATGTAGGTCTCTTGGTTGCGACCATACCTCAGCTCCATAGCCAACTAGGCTAGAGGAACTTTGGTGAACTGAAGAACGATTCAGGTTGCGCTCTCTTCCCGAAGGTATATATACTCACACAACGCTATTTTGCTTGCAATGAGGTATGGAAATGGCATCATATAAATGAATAGGCTAACACAATTAAGGTCTTTTGCGGTGCACAGTGCCTACCCTATCCTACCGTTTGAAAATGGCTCGTACGTAATAAAAAAACCATTCCGAAGGATCTGACGATTTAATTATGTACTGCTGGGTTTTTAGCGGTAGTATTCATATGTCGTATGATGGTTAGTATAGGGGTATGATTAAAACTTGAAAAATAGTATTGTTGTAACAGATGAAATCAAACATATTAAATCTTTATGTAATCTTATCTCACGCCGGTTAATATATTTTGTGCAAATTACCATTTTATGTTTTGAGTAAATTATCATTTTACCCATATACTATCGTACTACGGTTGGGTGGTATTGTGCACCATAAAATACCTCTAGATTAATGAGAATTTTTTCTTGCTAGCTGCGATGCCGCGTGAGCAACGGCTATTTCGGGCGGTAAGAGACGAAGGACGTCGAGGTTAACTCGTCTGTGTCACTGTGTGCCTCGGCAGCGATCAACGACATGTAGTTTTCTGAGAGCTCAGAGCTCTCATATGTCGCTGCTCCAATCCGTCCGGTACAGAGTTCAATATGCGAACGTCGATCGGCCCTCGGCCGTGACTCGGAGTGCCGCGACGAAGCAGTCACTGCTGACGCTTAAGCGACGGCTGGTATTATCATCCATGCTGCCTGGTTGCGGTGTGCGCCGGCGCGGCGGCCACCAGCGGGAATCCTGGACTTTGCCAATGGTCATGGAGTCTGCTGTCAGTATACTACTGGCGGTAGAAATTGGTGACATTGATGACCACGGCGATACCGTGCCGTTGCCACTTGCCACAGCTTCCCTATAGTATATGCATCCTACATGCCGACGTCAATCTCCACCACCATCTGTCAAAATTACTCGCTCACTTACCCATAGCAACATCATCAACTCTTCCACACGCGAGTAGTACTAGTAGAATACGGACAGACAGAATATAAGAGTATAGCGAACTCCATGACTCTTGCCATCCAGGACTCCCGACCTCCCGCTCTGCTCGACGCCGGCACAAGGCGGCCGTGGACCGTGGCTGCTCCAATCACGTCCCAACGCCGGGGATAACAAATCCAGCCATCGCTGTAAGCACCAGAGAGCGACTGCTTCGTCGCGTCCCTCCGTGCCACGGCTGGGCGCGATGGCAACGATGCGCACGCATATCTGATCTCTGCCCTGCAACCTATCTCCTGCAGATGGAGGGTATGACACCTCTCACTAATGGCTAAACGTGAGGTGGTGGTGAGATTCCTAGAGCCGTATCGTTTGCGTCGAGCCGCTGATCGCGAGCGCCCTGGCTTTTTTGTCTGCTGTGCTTCGCGTGGCATGCGCCTCCACATATACAGGCTCCCGGCATGCCGTACCATCACCCACGACGACAGCATCCAAGCCCCGCCATGGGCGCCCACTCGCGCCCGCACGCGGTGTTCATCCCGTACCCGGCACAGGGCCATGTCACGCCTCTCCTGCAGCTCGCCAAGATTCTGCACGCCCGGGGCTTCTTCATCACCTACGTCAACTCCGAGTACAACCACCGCCGCCTGCTCCGGTCCAGGGGCGCGGAGTCCATGGCGGGCCTCGACGACTTCCGGTTCGAGGCCATCCCCGACGGCCTGCCGCCGTCCGACAACGACGACGTCACGCAAAGCATCCCCGCGCTCTGCGAGTCCCTGTCCCGGAACGCCGCCGCGCCGTTCGGGGACCTCCTGGCCAGGCTCAACAGCGCGCCGGGCCGGCCGCCGGTCACCTGCGTCGTGCTCGACAACTTCATGAGCTTCGCGCAGAGGGTGGCCAACGGGATGGGCATCCTGGCGCTCGTGTTCTGTACCATGAGCGCATGTGGCTTCATGGCGTACCTCCACTTCAAGGAGCTCATGGACAGAGGCTACGTGCCACTCAAAGGTACGTTCACGGACGTGTCCAGCAGGCTACTCATCGCCTTGATGGGTTCAAGTTCTGAACACTGTTTCATTTTGGCTCACATGTTTGGTTTTGTGTTGCATGCGCATGTCGCAGATGAGAGCTACCTGACCAACGGGTACCTGGACACGGTGCTCGACTGGGTGCCCGGGATGCCGGGCATCCGGCTGCGGGACATCCCCAGCTTCATCCGCACCACGGACCCGGACGATTTCATGGTCCACTTCGATAGCCGCGAGGCGCAGAACACGCACCACGCGCAGGGGATCATCCTCAACACGTTCGACGCCTTAGAGCAGGACGTCGTCGACGCGCTGCGCCGCATCTTCCCGCGCGTGTACACCATCGGCCCGCTCATCACGTTCGTCAAGAACTTGCCGGCCGCCCGCCCCGACGCCTCCACGATCGGCGTCAACCTCTGGAAGGAGGACGCGAGCTGCCTCCGGTGGCTTGACACCCAGCGACCCGGCTCCGTCGTGTACGTCAACTTCGGCAGCATCACGGTCATGACGCCGGCCCAGCTCGCCGAGTTCGCGTGGGGTCTGGCGAGCTGCGGCCACCCGTTCCTGTGGGTCATACGGCCGGACCTCGTCACCGGCGAGAAGGCCGTGCTGCCGGAAGAGTTCTTCTCTGAGACGAGAGAGCGGGGGCTCTTCCTCAGCTGGTGCCCACAGGACGAGGTCCTGTCGCACCCGTCCGCCGGGCTGTTCCTGACGCACTCCGGGTGGAACTCGACGCTGGAGAGCGTATGCGCCGGCGTGCCGATGATCTGCTGGCCCTTCTTCGCCGAGCAGATGACCAACTGCCGATACGCCTGCTCCAAGTGGGATATTGGGCTGGAGATCGACAACAATGTCACGAGGGAGGAGGTGGCGCGCCTCATCAAAGAAGCCATGGATGGCGAGAAAGGCAAAGACATGAACGCGAAAGCAGCTATGTGGAAGGAGAAGGCCGTGGCGGCAACGGAGCAAGGCGGGACATCCAGCGTTAACATTGACCGTTTGGTCGCATTCATGCTTGAAGGAAGTGTTCCTGCAAATGCAACCTGATTATCTGAACAGTGATGTTGAATCAGATAATCAGTTACAGACTTGCCTATGAAAACCTAAGTGATAACTAGTAAATCCCCCCTGGACCACACCTGTTGTAATATACAAGTACTAGAAGTGTTCTGTTCAAGATAGAATTTAACTGTTACATTATGCCATGTTTGTTTCTACAGTGGAAAACATGGCGGCATTTGGATATTGTTCATTTTCAGAATGGAAGTGCAGGTTTTCCTGTTCAGTATTTTCAGGTAGGCCTGTAGTTTCCCCTGTCCGACTACTGAACGAACTGAATCTTCAATGAACAAAACATCAGTAGACTTCGGTGTCTTGCCTGTTGAGCAAAGGATTGCAAGATAGTTCCTGGTAGAAGGACTGTGCATATTTCGGATGACTAACAGCACGGCAGTACTTTGGATTTTGGACAGTAAAATGCTACTGCAACTTATTCTGGCGATTTTCTGAATTTTTGAACTTGAAATTCAGCTGGCCGTACAATGGGTTCGGCAAAGAAATGCATTGCAAGAATTCGAAAAGAATCAGAAATAATGAAAGAACAAATCTTTGGATGCTTTTTCAGTCAAGATGTAAGTTTCATGGACTGTCAATCAGACCACTAATAGTCTGCAGCAGTTTGACATCAGCCAGGATTTTCAGAAAGTCAGTTTGATGTGTTTGGATCTGAATTTGACGTTACAGGCCCTGAAGCTTCCTGGTTGTTTGTGCTTGTAGCTGCAGCAGAAGAGGTTGGTTGAGCTGATTGGGATCCTGCTAAAATACACGAGCAGTAAGAAGATATCAGTTTCAATGAAGAAAAAGGTGGTGTGTACACTGTTTGTTTGCTGCAGTTGACTTGGGTCAGGCATATTAAACTGTCAAAAGTTGACATATACTAAAGATTTCATAGTCCGACATAAGGAAGTGTTTGAATTCCCATGGCTATTTTTAGCTCGCCTCTTTTTAGCCTAAATAACCTAAAAGTAACCAAACATGTGGGCTGTTTCAAAGCTATTTGCAACTAAACCACTCTAAAAAATGATCTTAAAAAGAGGTGCTAATTGGAGCTATTTTGAGTGGAGCCCAAATAGCTTTTTGACTACTTCTCCAAACACCCCATAGTATATTATAAACTAAAAGATGTGTTTCTTGTGTTTGTTTCACCACCAAAACTAACTGAAAAGGAATGATAGGAGTGGCGTACCTGATGCATCATCAGATTCCCTTGAGACTGTATGAGGGGGCAGCTGGAGTCTGAAATTAGGTGGAAGTGAAGGCCCCGATGGGAAAGAACCCTCCATCTGTGCCGTTGGCTGCTGAAAGAATGGTGGCCGCGCAGATTGTTGCATTGGTGAGAAGCCGCTCCTTGGACTCGGGCCACCAGGCATGTACCCCATGTATTGGTAGGGCGGTCCCGAAGGTGAGGTTGCACCATACATCTGAGAGTAGTAATGTTGCAGTACTTGAGGATTGTATACCTGCTTATGATTTCAGATTTGATGTTTTCAGTTAGGCTGCCAGGTTGCGCTAGTGTATTTTAGAAAAAAAGAATTTTTATTCCGACCTCTGCAAGAAATTTGCACACAACCAATTCTTATTACAGGTTGTGCTAGTGTCTGATTCTGGTATAAAATATAACATCATGCCCAATAATAAACAAATGCGCTATCATGCAGCTAACGCCAAGTTTCGCTAATGAATATTGTCTGTATTCAAAGAAGAGGAAATTTCAAAAATACAGAATCAGAGTTTCAGACATGGGAAGTAAATAGTGCAGTCTAACCTATTTTTCATAGGGCATCATTACCTTATTGCATATATGTAACAAGGAACAACTAGCATGCAAGTGATAGGAGTAAAAACAACAAAAATGACATTGAAGGGAGGAGATGAAATGGTGACTGGATTGCTTGCCTGTTGGTATGGATAATCAGGTTGGTACCAGTACCTGCAAAAGTTTGCATAACATCTTTCAGTGCATTATAAAAGATTGATAGTGATTGAGCTGAACCTGAGGCCCATCAGCGTCTCTCACTCCCACCAACTATCATGGCTGTAAAGCCCGAAATTATCTGAGACACTATTATACGTAGGGCTAAAATAAGGAGCTCATCATACAGCAACTTCCCCTTTTTTGTCCTGGCATCGTAGTACTTCATTTAATAGTTCATTAGAAAAAGTTGCTTGTTGTTCAATGTTCACAACAGCCTAAAAACATCTAACCAGCTGGCAGCATCCATAAGGAGTACTACCTTACTACAAAAAAAAAAGATTTCTTTGTTTGTAAACATGTCAAGTAGCTCTAACTAAACATATAATTCGAAAAATAGAAAACAGAAACTCTCTTCCTGAGATGCCACTTGTTCAAAAAATGTAATTCAAAAAATATCACACTTACAAATCCCAAGGAAACTAGTATATAGTAACTTGCATAGGAGTAAGTGTAAATACACAATCTATCAAATAGCAAAATTGGTCATGAAGTCCTAATACAAATTTACAGTGAGATTGGTACGGAGGAGCAGAGACTTGCAAATATCTGTGAGGCCAACTGGCCAAGCAGAACTAAGAGATGAACGCATGCATTTAACTCTGCAGCAAACCAACAAAGGGAAGAGAGTGTTTGCAGGGCATGCCAACCACAGCCCATGGTGGTCCGTTGTCTGGGGTACAAGAGAGAAAGAGGAGAGGCCTAGGGCCGGCCGGCCGTGGACGGGACCACCAGAGTTGCTGAGCTGCCTGCCTCCCATCGGCCCAAATATAATGGGCCTCTCTCAGGGCCCAGCACAAGATGCATGGGGACACGTGGGCCCATCTGCGCCTCTTGGCAACTGAACACACCTGTCCAGGAAAACGATAACCGAAAGCTGCGGCGTGAAAGGAACATGACCCTGATTCCATGACAGTGAAAACACAGGCAACAGTCAGCTACTTATCTCAGGTAAATGGATCCTCGACAAAGACCGATGACTTTTTGCTATTCTCGTCCCGCAAAAGAGCAGCTCAAATGACTTGCTTTTCTACCACAACTCCATCTACTTGCCTCTAAAGTCAGCTCAACAAGCAAAACTCTCTGAACTTAATTAAACCCCTGCCCAGAGCATCGAAATTCATTCATGCCCTGATACTGCACGGCTCTCCAACTCCAAACCGTCCAAAAAGGCAGCCACTAAGAAACGACGTGGGAGTTGTCACGACCTAACGAGTAACGCCGGCTATATCCTCTTCTCCGGATCAGAACAAGAAGCAAGAAAGAAAACGCAATGACAAGGCGCTGAAATGGACATGTGCCGCCGCTGTCTATTTGAAAAATTCAGAGTTGCGGTGTGCTCGGATCCCACAATGACGACGCGCAGCTCCGGTGATGCACGCATGTACGCACGCACATTCTATATCGACGCACGCGTATGCAGTGCTCGACTGCTCGTATCACCCGCGCACCATCGTGACCGCACGCGTAAAGGCGGAACAGCTGAAACCGACAGGGGGCACTCACCCGTACTGGGGATGGTAGAACACCGCGGCGCCGTGAGGAGGGGTCATCTGCGACGGCACCCTGCTGTAGGGCGGGCCAAGCTGCGGCTGATCCTGCATGTTGGGCCCTCGGGCTCCTCCTCCTCCTCTACCTGCAGAGAAACACGGTGGTGGCAGTGCCATGTTAAACAGCAGGAGGTGGTGGTGGTGCGGAGGACACCAAGCAAAATAATACACAGAGCAGCATATAGCATAGTACAGTGCAGAGCAGAGCAGGCGTACGCATGTTGCATGCATGTATGGTGGACAGGAGAGCATCGCTTGCGAGAACAGTTGGGTGGCCTGTGCAAGGGAGGCCTCACCATGTGCCCCTGCCCGCGCTGGACTGGGTTTGACCGACCAGACGAGCTCTGGTTTCTTTCAGGGCATGATGGCTTGGCAAACCTAAGCTTTTCTATGTTTTCGATAAATAAAAAGGTAGCCCAGCTTCAAAAAAAGGAAACCAAAACCTGTTTCTGAAATCTGCATTTGATCTAGAATACTAGAAGAAAGAGGTTTCTTTAAGTGAGCACTGCGTAGATTAGCACAGTGCCAGATGGCTCAAGCCTGTCCTAGCTAGCCAGCACTTGAACCTACTCCAATCCGATGCTGCATTATTGTGTTTGTGCTGTAATGCACTGAACAGTTTTGCAGAAATAGTATGCCAATTTGTTCTACTGCCAAAAGGAGGGGGGGAAGAGAGCAGTGCCATTATAACCAAGCTTATTCGAAAAGCACAAGATCAACTGAATCATATCAAAAGGGGATATAAAGACGGAAACACCACAATTTGAAATCCTAGCTAGGTTTATCCAGCATATATGAGGACAGCTAGCTCTTTCCATGCACAGAATCCGGCATCTATTCCTCCAGTGGTTGACACTCAACCGGCGGGTCAAAGTCGTCTGAAAGCCTACAGGAAAGGGCGCAGTACTAGTAGTATATGCTGCCGAACATTTTGTAAAGCCATGCATCGGTATTCACTAGAAAAGAAAGGCGGCGGCCGGATGGATTCCTGATTCTCCAGCGACAATTTCCACCCCTTTACACCTCACTGTCGCTGGAACGATGCAGCCTACCACCCAGTTGCATGCTCGCGGCGGTCAATGCAACCAGCCTCTCTCTGCAGGCATTGGCAAAGGGGAAGATAGCACCAGCCCCACTCTGCCAAGATGCCATCGGCAGGCATCGATCTTGCATACGAGATTCTTGCACAACAAGCACAAGCAGCCGTTCACCCAAATGCCTAGACCAACTCTCCAAAGCAAAATTGCCTACACCCAGATTTCATGGCTGAAATAGGGGGGCAGCCACTGCAAGGCCAGGCTGGGCAAGCACACACAGACACAGCCATGAGATGAGATGAGACCACGACGACTGGTGAGGGCCGTGAGCCATGGTTTTGATTAGTGCCTGCTGCCTCCCCGTCCCAATGCAGATATAGTAGTGGCCGTCCTGGTTCCCGTGTGCTGGCGCCCAGTGTTGCACCAGCTGGGCTGCGGTGGGCCCCACCCATCTGCCAATAATCCCCTCCCCATCAGGAGGAACACCTTGTGCCCTAATCAAGCTTATCCGGTAAATCGGCGTACGGCCGCCGGCGCTAATGATGCCCCGCTTATTACTGCCATGCACATGCGCTGCCTTGAGAGAGGGCAAGGGAAAGTAAAAAAAACAAAGAAACAGAGAGGCAGGAGGAGCATTGATTTGGTTTGGTTCCTCGGGTCGCTCACCTCTCGCCTGCTGCTGCTGTGGCCGCGGCGGGCCGAGCGCCGCAATGTTGCAGTTGGCGCGCCGCCCGGCGATCACCGGGTTCGGGTTCTCCACCGCCCGCGCCGCCGAGTCAGGGTCCCGGAAGATCACCTGCGACAGCAGTAGTATGCATCTGGTGAGAACCGATCTGACGAGACCGACCGAGCGCTCGCTCGCGGCCGATCGGGAAAGAGGAGCACCACACGCGACGCGACATGTAGCAGTAGCGAAAGAAGAGGAAGAAGCAAATCTACTCACGAAGCCGTATCCCTTGGAGCGGCCGGTCTCGCGATCGTTGATGACGACCGCCTCGAGTATCTCGCCGTAGGCCTCGAAGTGCTGGCGCAGCCCTTCCGACGGCGTCTCCCACGCCAGGCCCCCCACGAACACCTTGGTCAGCGTCGTGTCGCCGAACCGCGACCGGTTGTTGTACGGGCCACCGCCGCCGCCGCCGGAGCCGCCGCCGGCGCCGCCACCCGGAGGCGCGTGGGCCGGGGACGACCCGCCGGGTCCAGAGGACGACGACGAAGCCGCCGCAGCCATCTCTTCTTACGTTGACGCTCGCACGCACCCCGCCGGCGTCTCGTCTCCTCCTCCGGTGTCTGGGGACTCTCGCTCTGGGCAGGTCTTGCTAGCCCGCCGATCGATCGATGATGATCTTTGTGGACGAGAGGGACCAAAAGGGGGCCAGGAGAGAGCGCAACTAAAACCCGCCCGGACGGACGGACGGACTCTGCTAGTGGTTTCGCGCGGGCCGGTTCGCTAGGCAGAGAGACCTGGCCTCCTGCGCTTGCCCCCTCCCCTTTGTTTCCCTGGTACACTTCTCCCCTTCCATAACCTCCCGGCCTCTCCACCTCAGGAAGCGAGCAGAGCAGGAGCAAGGGGTATGTTAAGAAGGGAGGGAGATGGCGGCCAGGGCCAGCCGAGCCGAGGAGGAGAGGAGAGGAGAGGGGGGGGGGGGGGGGGGGGCGTGGCTGGGCGCTGCGCTGGAAGAGGAGGGTTCGGGCGTGGGATGCCAGCTGCTGCTGCTGCATGACCCTTTCTGGTCTCGTTTCCGGGTGGACTATAATAAGAAGCTGCAACAAAAAAACGCCCAGCCACAGCCAGAGCCAGCGTCCTTCCTCGTTCTCCATGCCAATTTCTTTATCCCTCGCCGCGCGATGTGCTGCCACCTTCCCCCACTTGGGTTGGGGGCGCGCGTCCTCCCTGTCGCCCTCGCCCGGGCGACCACCCCGAGCCCGGAGCCCCCCACCCCGCCCGCGCGCGCGCGACGGCGTAGCGTGATGCGTTCGCGCGCGCGCATCGTCGCATCGGAGCGCATCGGTGGAGCGGTGGAGCCTGGAGGTAGGGAGCCGTCGCCGAGTTGGCGTGGCGTCGGCGGCTGGCCTAATTGGCGTAGTTGTTCGCTGCCGCTGCGCTAGTCGTCGCGGCGGAGTTGCTTCCTTGCCCGCATCGGCCACCCCCCGACCGGAAGCTTTTGGTTGCTTTTGCCAATTGCCATCGATGTGATCAGGTGTGGACAGGCGGACACCCACACACACGCTAGCCATTCCAGCTGGACGCCTGGACCTGGAGCAGAGAGAAGAAAAGAACCAAAGACAAGTGTTTAATCGTTAACAGAAAGGTCTATCCCCGCTGCACGGCGCGCGTCGCCATTAATTAGTTTGCTAGTGACGCGATTAATTGCGAGGATTTCCGTACGAGATCGTTGCGTCGACGTTGCCGACTCCGATCCATGCCACGCGGTTACACGGTTACTATGTGGAAAAGAAAACATTCTTTTTGATGATGAAAAGAAAACAAAACATATGAAAGGACAGCAGGGGGATTAGTACGGGGGTGGATCATGGATGGCATGAAAGCGAGCAGGATCGATCGGCTGCTACTCTATACCTCCGTCCGAGTTGACCATGCTGGAGATGGTCCCTTTTTTCTATTGATTTCAGCACGGAGAAGGAATTAAATGCGGTTCTCCGTTATCCACAAGAAGGTTGAGGGTAGTGATGAGTCACCTGCCACGTCATCATGTGAAGCCTTGTTGACGAACCCCCGGTGCTGGCCTAGAACGCACTCGGAAATTTTAAAAGACATGTTGGCCTTGACATCTCTCTCTCGCAAGAGAGTTCTTGATCCGCAGCGGCGTGAAAATCAGTGGCCTGCGATCTGCGCGCGACTCCTGGCGTTTGTTCGGCGCATACTTTTGTCCTCTTACCTCGCGACAAGTCGTGTTTCGGAGTTTGGTTCACCGAACAACTCGACGTGTCCATAGCGCGTCGTCGTCGATTCAGTAAACCGACTGGATGTGTGTTCCAGTGACGACAATTGCTTGCCACTATTGTACGCGGGGTCGCCTGTTCGCAGCTAGCAGTAGCTTCACTGCTGAAACCTGAACGCCGCATGCCCGCATGAGAAGCTGGAAAACCGAAACCTTTTGGGTGCAGACGATGAGGCCGGGGGACACCAGAGAGCACGCAACTGGTGATAGCAACAGACGCGGCGGGCATGCACGCCGCCGCCCCCCGTCGACCTTTTTTTTTCCGCGGGTTTCGTTTCACCAACCTGTCCTGTCCACGAAGCATTTCCAGACGGATAGCGCTCGCAAAATACTCCCAACAATGCCGGTCCCCGGCCAAGGATTAGCATTGTTTATTTTAACCCCCCCTTTTAAATTTTTTTCTTGCGTCGATCGACCGGCTGGTGCTAATCCGGGCGTCGCTGTCAGCCGTCAGACGGGCCTACTAAATCCCCATGCGAGCACTAGCATTGGCTGGCCACCGCGGTCGGTTTCTTTAACGGCAAGCAACGAGGACTCGAGGAGGGCACGAGAGGCCAGCCGCCGCCGAGGGCCTGTCTGTCTCGTAGGAAAAAACCATGGGGCCAGCGGCCAGCCAAACGCGAAGGACAAGGACCCCTGTTGGAACGCACGACCCGGCGATCGCCACCCGACGAATCGTCAGCTGTATTGCGTACTAGTAGTCTATCTAATCGCTCTCCGGGGTTTCGGTTAGTAATGTGGCGAGTGAATCTTAGCTAGCAGCTAGCTTGCTGGTGGCTGGCAGCTGGTCGCAGCGCGGCGGCGAATGAATGTCGTGGCGCCGGGAGCCATCGATCGATCCATCGGCCCTGCTTGTAGTTGTAGCGGATGGCTTTGTTTATCGCTGGTGCTCGCATTGTTTAGTCGCTTGCGAACCTGCCGTCCCTTTCGATCGGGGGGTTTCTTTTGTTCGTTCGTTGTCAACTCGCGCGCGGGGGGTCGATCGATCGATCGCTCGTGGCTTCCGCGCGCGCCAACCAGACAAGCCAGTCAGCCAGCCAGGCGGGCAGCCGGCACGAAGCATGCCGCGGCACGCCACGCGAGCGTCCTCCGTTTGTTCCGCGGCGAGCCGGCAGTGGCAACTACTGGTGCCGGGAGGAGGACGCGATCGAGCCGCATGCTCCGGCAAGCTGGCAGACGCGACGCGCGCGGGGCAGTAGTACGAGCGCCGAGAAACAATACCCGAACGAATCGCGATGTGTCCGCAACCGATTGTATCTTTGCCGCTGTGGGCGGCCGGCCCCTGTTCGATCTCTTCGGAAAATTTACCAGCGCGGAGGGGGGGGGGGGGGGGGGGGGTCGTGTACGTGTCGAGCTGTCGATCCTCATTAGCTGCGTGCAGTCTTGCGGGTACTAGGCTGGACGTTCGCCGGCACCTTGAGGTAAAAGCTTTGGAGGGAGCGATGCGTACGGCGAACAGGAATCAGGAATGCGATGCGATCAGGCCGGAGCTTTAGAAGATTTTGCTGTACGTACTCCTACATATCTCTCCGTGCATGGAGAATGGAATCGCGGAAATGGACGTACTGTGTTGTGTGTCGGCAGCATCCGCGCTTTGGTTTGTTTCACCAGCGTCTTGTATGTACGGTGGTTCACTTTACACCGGTGGATTTTTTTTTTTTTTTTTGCTTCGTCCAGAATCCAGATGCTGCAGATTTGCGATTGCTGGATTCTCATTTGGCGACTGTGCCACTGAGCTACAGTACACTACATTACATTGATGGGGAATGATGGTCCGGTCCTGTCCTCCCGTACGTAGGCCTATGTGGGCTCATGGTTGCGGGCCCGTTGGGCTAACTCTGACTGAAGCCACATGAGTACATGACCAAAGCGTAATTGGGCTTTAAGCTGTGCGGTGTTGCTGTATTTATTGTTGACTACTACGACAGTACGACGATGCTAGTACCTTAAAAAAAAGTAGTACTACGACGCACACCATCAGTTGATGACTTTTCTAGGCTTTTCGAGCATTGATTCCCACTATTACTAGCATGAATGCATGATAGTATAGGTTTGGTTGTTAGAATTTTGTTCAGGATTTCACTTCTGGTCCAATCTGTACTTTCAAACAGTGTAACATCTGATTTTACAGACACACGGTAGAAACACCATCTGATTGCTAAGTGGTAGGTCGTTTTTAGCTTCCTCGAAAACCATTATAGTGTTTGCATTAAGCAAGTTCAAGAAACTCCCTGTGTCACTGTACGTACGTAATTTTTTTATAACGAGCTTATATATTAACTAATCAAACTAGATAGCTGGTGAACTTGTGGTCTTGAAACACTTTCCTTACCCCTCTCTAGGAGTCCTAGGGAGTTGGGTAGGCCACGCCGCCTAGCTTGAGTCAGGGTAGGTTGGCGTGTCTGGTTGCTTGGGTCCTCTCCCCGTCTTTCTTTCTGCTTTTGTTGTAAACTCTTTGCTATTTCGTTCCCTGCAATGGAAATGGAGGAGATCCCTCAATTTGAAAAAAGCTTATATATTAAGCAACCAAATTACAGATCGGTCCTCGGGAGAGGACAAGATTACAAACAGGTCCTTGCACCAGCATCAGCAACACCCTTTGGGATGTAGCAGTGTCGATTGGGATGTAGATCTGTAACACCCTTGGCTGTAGTGTTGGAAGCGGGGCGGAAGCAGCAGCACCTCCGTGGGAGGTTGAAGATAGTTGCGGCGACGATGAGGATGACGGCGCCGAAGAGTCGAGGTCTGGTGCCAATCAGTGCGTTCAACAACAGCTTCGCATCATCCAAAAGGGGGCAAAGCCGGCGGAACAACCACCAAGGAACACACAAAACAACGACAAATGAAATCAACCAAGAAAGGACGGACAGTGGAGAACTCGGTGCGCTCAACAACACCTGGGCATTGGAACAACCACCTAACTGCTACAGGGGAATAATCGCAGGCGGAGGTGCCAAAGACAACAACTGCGCTTGCTGGAACAAGGGCGACAGTGGTGACGCTCCAGCAACAAAGGATGGGTGGGGCGGAAGAGGAGCTGCTGAAGGAGACGGATTTATTGAAATCGTCCTAAGCTTGGTAGCGACGGCGACGACGATGAGTAGGCCATGGAGGACGGTAGCGACAGCGGTGGCGGCGCAACACCAGGAGAAACTACCACTAGGGGATGCGAGTATACGACCATAGAGGCAACAGGAAAGGAAATAACTACTACTAGGAGGTGCAGGAGCACCGGATCTGTGACTTGGAGGGGCTCCCTACCCTTCTGGCCGCCGGCAAGGACGCCGACGGGGAGGAAGGGAGGAGTACGTAATTAACGTGACTTCCTCCTGAACAATTGATTCTTCGTTTGTAATTTGCTAGTATAAATTAAGGTGGTTTACTTTATCCATTCTCGTGAGCACGTATAAGAGGAGCATGTATTTTGATTTTTGAGATTCAAATTTTACAATCTTTAATTATTATTTAATTTCGGAATTTATAATTAAAATATGTAACCTTAATATCACTAGATTCATATCCGAAAGCATTTTCTCCGTTCCTTAGTTTATTGTCTTCGTATTCAAACCATGATTTTTTGAGATTCAAATTTCTTACCCTAACTTTGAGTCTTCAACATGCCCTAATTTTAGCAAACCATGATTTTGATGACTAAATAAAAATTGAAATTCAACCAAGTAGACGGACTCTTTCGTTCCTCAGTTTACTGTGTGTCTTCGCGTTAACTAGGTGGCTCACGTAAAGATAGAAATACGCTTACCAAGTAGTTTGACGTCCACCAAGCCTACACCTTTTCGGCTCTTCCCCTCCGACTCTCCCCAATCCCGTTGCTTCCGCGGCTCCGCCCTAGGACACAAGCCCCTGAACCCTCCCAAATCTCCCAAATTCCCCCGCTCCCAACCGCCGCAACCCTCCCCAATGGAGGAAGGCAGCGAGTCGCAGCCGCCGCACCCACCCAACGGCGAAGCCGTGGACCATCCACCTCCCTTCCCAATGGACCAAGACGAGGGCCAGGAAGCTGCCGCGGAGCCCATGGAGGACGGAGACGCCGCCGCAGCAGATGTCTCCGAGGCCCCGGATCCCATGGAAGACGGGGAAGCCGCAGGAGACTCCGCGGCGGCCGCGGAGCCCATGGAGGACGATGCGCCCACCTCCTCCCCGACCCCTTCGGCGCCATCCGCCACCGCGGCCGTCGACGACTCCACCATTGCGCGGAAGCGCCGCCGCCGGAAGAAGCAGTTCCCTGGTATGATTCCCACGGCCGGCGTCCGCGTCCTCCGTGGATCCTCCTCCTCCTACGCCCACACCGCGTCGCATCTGACCGGTGTCCCGCGCCGCCGGGGGCGCCCCCCGACCTCCTCCTCCCTCCGCCTCGCCCGGGAGCTCGACTCCGAGGCCCTCATCGCTCTTGCCGCGGGGTTCCCTGCGGACTCCCTCTCCGAGGACGAAATCGCGGCCTCCGTGCTCCCACGCATTGGCGGCGCCGAGCAGTCCAACTACCTTGTGGTTCGCAACCACATCGTCGCGCTCTGGCGCTCTAATCCCATTTCCCCCGTCGGAGCCAACGCCGCTCTTGCTTCCATTCGCTCTGAGCACGCGCCCCTTGTTGCTGCGGCGCATTCCTTCCTGTCTGAGTACGCATACATCAATTTTGGCCTTGCCCCTGCTGTCCTCTCGCTTCCCCCACGACCTCCTCCCTCCTTTCCTCCCCCATCGGTTCTCATTGTTGGTGCTGGCCTTGCTGGTCTCGGCGCCGCACGCCACCTCATAGCACTAGGCTTCAAGGTGGCCATTGTTGAAGGTCGGCTCCGTCCCGGCGGCCGTGTGTTTACCAAGACAATGCGTTCTTCTGCTGCAGAGTACCCTGACACTTTTGCTGCTGCTGATCTTGGGGGCAGCGTGCTCACCGGAATCAATGGGAATCCCCTTGGTGTCATTGCACGGCAGCTTGGATTCCCGCTGCACAAGGTGCGGGACAAATGCCCACTGTATCTTCCAGATGGCCGCCCAGTTGACCCTGACATGGATGCTCGTGTTGAGGCTGCTTTTAACCAGCTTCTGGACAAGGTTTGCCAGTTGAGGCAGGTTATTGCGGATGGTGTACCACATGGTGTTGATTTGTCCCTAGGCATGGCACTTGAGGCATTCCGAGCAGCGCATGGTGTTGCTGCTGAGCATGAAGAAAGGATGCTTCTGGACTGGCATCTGGCAAACCTGGAGTATGCTAATGCTGCCCCTCTTGCTGATCTCTCCATGGCCTTCTGGGACCAGGATGATCCGTATGAAATGGGCGGAGATCACTGCTTTATTCCTGGTGGAAATTCTCAGTTTGTCCGTGCATTTGCTGATGGCATCCCGATATTCTATGGACAGAATGTGCGAAGGATACAGTATGGGTGTGATGGTGTGATGGTGCACACTGATAAGCAGTCGTTCCGTGGTGATATGGTGCTCTGTACAGTTCCTCTTGGCGTGCTCAAGAAGGGTAACATAAAGTTTGTGCCTGAGCTGCCAGCTCAAAAGAAAGATGCCATCCAAAGATTGGGTTTTGGTCTGCTCAACAAGGTTGTGATGTTGTTCCCTTATGATTTCTGGGATGGTAGGATTGATACATTTGGCCACTTGACAGAAGACTCTGGTCAGCGTGGCGAGTTCTTCTTGTTCTACAGCTATTCGTCTGTCTCAGGAGGGCCATTGCTCATTGCCCTTGTTGCTGGGGAATCTGCAGTTAAGTTTGAGCAGGCTTCACCAATGGAAAATGTTGAGAAGGTGCTGGAAACACTTAGGAAAATCTTTTCACCCAAGGGGATCGAAGTTCCAAACCCATTGCAAGCAATATGCACCCGATGGGGCACTGACAGTTTTACTTATGGATCATACTCATATGTGGCTATTGGCGCTTCCGGTGATGACTATGACATTTTGGCTGAGAGTGTGCATGATAGAGTTTTCTTTGCTGGGGAGGCAACAAACAGGCGGTATCCCGCTACAATGCATGGAGCCCTGCTTAGTGGGTATAGGGAGGCTGCTAACATTTTAAGAGCAGCTAGAAGAAGAGCTAAAAAGGTGGACTCTCCTGAGAAAATGGATATTAATGTTGAAGTAAAAGTGGATGTCAATGGTGAAGTCAAAAACAATGTTAAAGGTATAGATAACAACATTGATTTGGATGATCTCTTCCGTTCTCCGGATGCTGCATTTGGCGGGTTCTCAGTTCTCCATGACCCATCTACCTCTGAATCTGATTCAATTTCCTTGCTGCGTGTTGGAATTGGTGCTAGAAAGTTAGGTTCTGGTTCACTTTTCCTCTATGGATTAATAATGCGAAAGAATGTAGCTGTGTTGGCTGCAGTTGAGGGCGATGAACAACGATTGAGTACCATGTACCGAGATTTTGGGACAAGACTGGTGGGATTGGATAGCTTGGGTGATGCTGGAGCAAGCCTTATCACTCGGATAAAGGCTGCTGCTAGGAAATAATAGCAAAAGTAGGTTTGGATGTAATAGATTTCAGCTCTATGCACTGAGTTCTTATGCTTAGCATGGTTTCTGACCTCTGCAATCCATTCATTTGATTAATTGCCTCATTTTTTCTCATTTCTCATCAATGTGCAAGTTATGTCATGTTGTGTGCTGATAAACCAGCAGAGAATAATCAAATATCATATCACCACAGCGAACATGAGGGATTCTGATCAGTTTCTTGTTCATAACTGGTACACTTCTCATAAACTAGTGTAGGTAGGTACGTTATTGTTTACACATGCTGCTGATGTGATGAATTTGGTACTTAGAATGTAATCTGACCATAGGGGGCTCGGGGCTTAAGATTTATCCGGATGAGTTGTTCCACCTATAATGTCATGGGAAACGTGGAGAATGAGGTTCTGGACGACCTTAGCATATAAATATTCTTGTGAGCTGTGCATGCTTATGGACTTATGGTTCATGTTCTATTTATATTTTATCCCCAATCTGTATTCTGTTTCCATGATTTTATACCACATTTAGAGGTTCCATATTAGTTTTCTTTATTTTATTATTGTCTTGAATATTAGAACAAAATTATAATGATTTTGATCCTGACCCCCAGTATGATCCATACAAGCATTCAGTAACATTTCTAGAACAATTTGGTCAGTGAGATCATCCATTCTTCTAGGTAGCATTTAATCAAATTCTGTGTGATCACAACATATTAGAACGATTTTCTTTAAAAACAAGATATCAACATCAAGTGTACACATCTTGTAAGGAAACACTTCTACAGTTCTACTTCTCTGACATGCAGGAAATAAATAAACAGGTAGCATGGATAATTTAATTTCAGCATCGTGTTTGTCCTAAATTAACACCATATTATGTTTTTGTCTACTGATTATGTGCTTATTTTCTTGAGCCCCCATCAAAAGTATGTGTGTTATGGCTTTAACTATCAATCCCTTTTATATATCTTGATAAGGCTGTACGAGGCAGGCGGAATCATTTTTAAATATTGAAGTTTTCCTAGTTTGATTGGTTCTCATTGTTGCTAGAACCTTGTTTCCAAATAGAGTTTGTCTGTAGCAATTGTATTGAAGCGCCCCCTCATCAGAGGTGACTAAATGTGACACAAATACCAGTCCCAGGAGGCTGGTAACACATTTATTACAACAGGTGCATCAGTCTTTTACATCACGACAACACAGAGGGCACGGTAGTGCCAACGCTACAAGGAACAACGCAAACGCTAACGACCATACTACGATAGCAAAGGCTTCCATAGCCTCCTCAGAGTACCACACCATGGAAGCTTTCGGTAGGGGCCCTGGGTACACAGGCACGGTTGGGTGTAGGGCAGCGACCTACTCGACGTCTTCGGGAATATAATCGGGATCCTCCTCTGAAAAATAGTTAGTAAAACAAGGGTGAGCACATACGTACTCAGCAAATCCAACCCCACCCACGGAGGGGCTTATAAGCAGAATCATGCATAAAGTATAACAAGGATCGGGTTAAGGTTCATTTTGCAAACTTACACATGCAGGGGTTTATTTCAAACAGGTTTTCGCAAACATTTTCACAACCAAAGTGACTCACTTGTTTTAGGAAAACCACTATAGAACTACTGGACTTCCCGTCCATCGTAGCCCAGGCACGCAGCCACACACTTCACCCAGAAAACAACTCACGCCAGAAAACATCCCATCCCAAATACTAGTTTTTGTGACTACACCGTGACTCGTCCAATACCGTGGACACGGCTATTCGAATAGGTTTGACACTCTGCAGAGGTTGTACATCTTTACCCACAAGTAGGGTACCGTCACACGGACACCTCGGTGCTTAGGTACGGATCCTATCAAAGCCATTACCCACCTTAGCTAACGCTACGAGCCACCACGGAAGCACCCAAGGGGTTATCCCACATAACCAGGGCGTACCTCACACAGAGCGTACCCCTACTCCTTGGTCTCCCGTCGCTCACCCGCACACCAGATGGCAAGTAGATTAACTAGTGGGGTTTATGCTAAGCCGTTGCCACATACAACGGTCGAGTGGTTGTACGATGATTTGGGTCAGGTGAGGTGTCACGCAACCCGGTCCTTAACCGACAAGATGGACAACTCCCAACACGCTCAACCACACAGGTACGAGCTCACCCATACTCCTGACGCACACGTCCATCCCGTCTACCCAGTTCTTTACTCATTTTCCAAACCATATCCCATTTCCGTTTTTAAAGCACTCACACATTTTGAAAGCACTCACACATTTTTAAAGCACTCATTTAGGCCAAAACATGGTTCAATCATAGCAATCAAGGGTGGCTATCCTACCATGTTTTTGCAGTAAAACAATATGCAATTTATAAAACGGGTATAGGTTATATTTATAAAACTAGGACAAAAGCATGCATCAAAGGATGAGATTGGACTTGCCGTCTTCGAAGTCTTCGGGGAGTGCCGGCTCGGCGTTCGGGACTTCGGGCTCCTGCTCGCAGTAGTCGGCTCCGATCTCCGGCTCGAGGTACCTTCCTTCGTCTACTCCGTCGGCTATAGTGCATACATAGGCAAGCAAGCAATATAAGCACACATATTACCGGCCGAGCTCGAGGAGGGGAAATAAAGGGAGAGGGGGAATATATAAGCCCTAGGGAGGGGGTTGGTTCGGCGGGGGTACTACTGGGAAGGGTGTGGTGAAATCGGGAATAAAATTGTGCATAAGGTGTTGGGTTAAAGAGGGGTTTTAAGGGCTAAGGACCTATTGGTAATTTCTATTAATGGGGAAAGGGTGTGGTTATGATAATATAAACTTGATCAGGGCCTAGTTGTAAATTGTTTAGGGCCTGACAGTATTTATTTTTCAATTAATCATGATCCTAGGGCTTATTTGAAAAGAACAAGAGAGAGAGGGAATAGGGTCACGGTTTGGTGGGGGAAAAGGAGAAAGTTGGGGGGGGGGGGGGGGGGGTTCGGCCAAAAGGCCTCCTCCTTCCTCCCCCCCAGCTCGCATCGAACAGAGAGGGGGCGAGCGGGTGGCCGGCCGGGGGTGCCCGCCGGCGGCCCGTGCTCGTCGGCGACCGGGGAATGGGGGAAAGGGAGGGGGAGGCCGAGGGGGATTCGATCCCCGTGCTCACCTTGAGGCGGGGCGGCGCGTGGGAATGGATCGGCGGCGGACAGTGGCGTGGCGGCGGTGCTAGGGGGGCGGCGGCGCTGTGAAGCTCGTGGAAGGGGAGAAGGTTGCTGTGAGGCGGCGGTGGTGAGGTGCGGCAGCCCGGGGAGCCGTCGGCCCCTTTTATAGGCGGCGGAGGGCGGTTCAGGAAGGGGAGATTTTTTTCCCGGCGAGCTCAACTCCGGCGAGCTCGAGCGGCTTCTCGAGGCGGCGCCCGGTGACAAGACGGCTCGGGCAGCGGCGGTAGGTCAACTCGTGCGGGGGAGGGGCGCGCGCGGTGGACGGGACCCGACGGGCGGAGGTGCGGGCGAGCCGGTGACGCGTGCGGTGGTGAGTTGGACGCGACGGCTCGGGCGGGCGCATTGATGGCCTCCGCGGCGGCGAGCCGGCGCGGTGGCGTCTTCGGAATGGGCGGCGCGGTCGGGGCGCGGTCACGCGGGCCCGTGCGGCGCGGGGAGGTCAACCGGCGCCGGGCGCGGTCGCGGGGGTGCGGGGGGCGCGGTCCTGGCCGTGGGAGGAAGAAGGAGAAAGGGAGGAAGAGAGAAGAAGGAAAGGGAAGGAAAAAAGAAAAGAGGAAAAGGAAAAAGGGAAGGAAAAGAAAGAAAAGGAAGGAAAAGAAAGGAAAAATGGGAAAAGAGAGGAAAGAAATTGGGAAAAAGTTTAGAAAATTTGGAAAATTGTCAGGGAAATTAGGGGAGGGTTTTGTGGGGTTTTCCGTTTTCCGGGTGTCGGCGTGATTTTCGGGACGACGGTGATGGCGAAGCGGACCGGCCGGCGGGACCGCTGCGTGCGCGGGATTCCCGGCACGGTGGCCGACCGCGGCGTTGGGAAGGCACGCGTGGGTGCGGCCCGGTGCGGGCGGTGCGGGCGGGATTCGCGGCACGCGCGCCGGGGCGAGAGGGAGGGACGATGACTAGGGTTTGAAGGGGGTAATTGAGCTCGGCTGGACAGTTTTGAAAATACGCACGATTTATTAGGTGATTTATTTGGAGCTAAAGACGCGGGCGTTACAAACCTACCCCACTTAAAATGAACCTCGTCCTCGAGATTCGGCTAGGTTTCGAATAGGTGGGGAAACTCCTTCAATGCGTCCTCTCGCTCCCACGTGACTTCTTCCACTTCGTGTCTGCTCCATTGGACTCTGCACACCCGTACTTCTGTCGTCCTTGTCCGCTTGACCACTGTGTCCAAAATCTTGACGGGCACCTCCTGGTACCTAAGGTCTGGCTGTAGATCGATGGTCTCCAACGGTGCTCGCTTCTCTTCAAGAACCTTCAAACATCGGCGTAGCTGGGAGATATGGAACACTGGGTGTATATCCGACATCTCTTCGGGTAGCTCCAACCGGTATGCTACTGCTCCGACTCTCTTGAGCACTTTATACGGTCCGATGTACCGAGGGGCCAACTTCCCGTGTACTTGAAATCTCCGAGTCCCCCGGATGGGTGAAACCTTGAGGTAGATGAAATCTCCCGGATTGAAGCTTGCTTCACGCCTTTTTCTTGTCCGCGTAGCTCTTCTGTCGAGATTGGGCGGCTCTCAACTTTTTTCGGATATCAGCTACTCGCTCTTCGGCTTCCTTTATAAGTGCGGGCCCAACCAGGGCACGCTCTCCTACTTCGGACCACATCAGGGGTGTCCTACATTTTCTCCCGTATAGTGCTTCGAATGGCGACATCCCCAGACTTGCTTGGTAGCCGTTGTTGTAAGAAAATTCTGCATATGGCAGGCTCTGCTCCCAATCTTTGCCATAGGTGAGGACGTATGCTCTCAACATATCTTCCAAAATTTGATTCACCCTTTCGGTCTGTCCGTCTGTCTGCGGGTGGTACGCTGAGCTGAAATCTAGCTTGGTACCCATGGCTTTGTGCAGGCTTTTCCAGAACCTAGAGGTGAACTGGGTCCCTCTATCTGAGACTATTCTGCTAGGCACTCCATGCAGCTTTACTATATTTTCTATGTAGAGTTTCGCCAACTTCTCTCCACCATAAGTGGTCCGTACGGGTAGAAAGTGAGCGACTTTAGTGAGTCGGTCCACGATCACCCATATGGAGTCATGTCCCTTCTGAGTCCTTGGCAACCCTACTACGAAATCCATACCTATCTCGTCCCACTTCCATACCGGGATTGGTAAAGGCTGCAACAGTCCTGCGGGCTTCTGATGTTCGGCTTTGATCCTCTGACACGTATCACAGCGGGCGACGAATCGGGCAATATCTGCTTTCATCTCATTCCACCAATACTTCTGTTTTAATTCCATGTACATCTTGGTGGATCCCGGGTGAATGGAATATGCCGAGTTGTGTGCCTCATCCATGATGGTCTGTCGGAAATCTCCGCCTTCAGGCACGCATATCCTATTTTTGTACCACAGGGTGCCTTGGTCATCCACTCTAAAGTCAGGGGCCTTGTTCTCTCCTGTATGCTTGCGGATCTTCATCAGATTCTCATCGGTTTCTTGGGCCTTCCGGATCTTCTCCTCTAGGGTAGGCTGAACACTCAGCTGGCGGACGTAGCCTTGGGGAACAATGTGCACGTTGAGTCGCGCCATCTCCTCTTGCAGCTGGGCACTCTTGGGTGCTGCCTTCTCGTAGGTTTTCCGACTTATGGCATCTGCTACTACATTGGCCTTCCCTGGGTGGTAGTGAATTTCTAGGTTATAGTCTTTGACTAGCTCTAGCCATCTTCTTTGCCTTAGGTTCAGGTCGGGCTGGGTGAAGATGTACTTTAGACTCTTGTGGTCTGTGTAGATTTCACACTTGTTCCCAATCAGATAGTGTCTCCAGATCTTCAGGGCATGCACTACGGTACCGCAAACTCCGGATCATGGGTGGGATAATTCTCGCTCATGGGGTTTGAGGCCGACGGGAAGCATATGCCACTACCTTCCCATCTTGCATGAGAACACATCCCAACCCTTGTCGGGAGGCGTCGCAATACACGACAAAGTCCCGTTGAATGTCCCGGCGGGGGTCGACGCGGGGTTGTGGTCAACCTCTTCTTCAACTCTTGGAAACTTCTCTCGCAGGACTCGGTCCAGTTGAACTTCTTCTCCTTCTTGAGCAACTCTGTCATGGGCCGGGCAATCTTGGAGAATCCTTCGATAAATCTCCGGTAGTACCCTGCTAAACCAAGGAAACTCCTGATCTCGCTCACGTTGGTCGGTTGCTGCCAGTTGGAGACTGTTTCAACCTTCCCGGGGTCTACAACTATTCCTTCTGCAGTCAGAATATGCCCAAGGAAGGATATTTTCTCTAGCCAAAATTCACACTTGCTGAACTTGGCGTACAACTTGTGTGCCCTCAATTTCCCCAGCACTACTCGAAGATGCTGCTCGTGCTCCTCCACGCTCTTGGAGTAAACAAGTATGTCGTCAATGAAGACTACGACAAACTTGTCTAGTTCTTCCATGAACACCTTATTCATGAGGTTCATGAAGTATCTTTTGGTGCATTGGTTAGTCCAAAGGACATCACCGTGAACTCATACCGCCCGTAGCGAGTGACAAAGGCGGTCTTGGGGATGTCACTTTCCCTAATCTTGAGCTGGTGGTATCCCGACCTTAGATCCACCTTCGAGAAATACTTGGCTCCCTTTAAGCGGTCAAACGGGTCATCTATTACGGGGGAGAGGGTACTTGTTTTTAATAGTGACCTCGTTCGGCGAGCGATAGTCCACACACATCCTCATGCTCTTATCCTTCTTTTCCACGAAAAGCACCGGGGCTCCCCATGGTGATGAGCTTGGTCCGATGAACCCACTTCGGCCGGGAGTTACGCTGTTGCTTCTTCAATTACGCCAACTCAGGTGCTGCCATCCTATAGGGTCTCTTGGCTATGGGAGAGGTTCCGGGGATAAGGTCAATGACGAACTCTATGTCCCTATCTGGTGGCATTCCGAGGAGTTCTTCTGGGAACACATCTGGGTATTCTCGCACTACTGGGACATCCTCTATGGACTTGGCTTCTATGTTGAAAACCATTATGTCTGGCCTGTGTCCTCGGGTGTGGCAGGTCACTTGTATCCCGTCTGGGTTGGTTAGGTGCACTACTTTATCGGCGCAACTTATAAGGCCATGGTGTTGGCTTAACCAGTCCATCCCAAGGATCACGTCTATCCCTTTGGACTTCAGTACTACCAGGTCTCCTAGGAACTCTACCCCACTTAAAATAATCCTTACCCGGGGGCATCCCAGTGACACTTAATGTCACCTCCGGTGTTCGAGTTAATAGGGGTGCTTTTAGTAGTACCGTGGGTATACTATGCTTTTCCACAAAGCTTGAGGATATGAATGAGTGCGATGCTCCCGAATCGAATAGTATGGTAGCCAAGACTGAGCTGACCAGGAACTCACCGAGCACTACGCCTTGTGCTTCCTGTGCCTCCTGCGCATTGATGTGGTTGACCCGGGCTCGTCCATACGACTGCTGGGGCTGCCTCATTTTGCTGGTTGCTGTTGTTGTTGCCGAAGTTATTGTTGCTGCGCACCGGCATGCGGTTGGCTCCAGACACAAGTGGTCTTGGCCCGTTCACCGAGTTGGAGTAGGTGGTGGTGGTTGGCTTTTTGGCATACGGGCAGTTGGCGATGAAGTGCTCGGTTTCTCGGCAGTTGAAACACACTCGGGAGCTGTTGTTGTTGTTGGCGGTGATCTGGCTGGTGTTGTTCTGTGGAGGTTTCATGGCACTCTGGTTGTTGTAGGGCTTAAACTGGGTTCTGGGGGCTTGCGAGCTTGTGGCTTGGGATTGGGTTCTGTACTGCATGGGAGCTTGGAACCTGGACATCGGGTGTCCAAAGTTTCTCGGCCTCTGAGACCGCTCTTGCTGCTTGGCCTTGTGCTCCATAAACTTGCGCTTGTTTTCCTTCTTTTCTTCAGCCCTTGCTCTCTCCGTGAGTATTGCCATGTTCATGAGGGTGTTAAAGTCCGGGTAGATCTGAGGAGTCAGCAGTGTCCTCAGTTCCGGAGTCAGCCCCTTCTTGAACATTTCTTGCTTTTTGGAATCTTTGTCCACTTCCTCGGGGGCATAGCGTGCCAGCTCTATGAACTGGTACGTGTACTCTTCCACGGACATGTTGCCTTGGCGGAGTTCACGGAACTCGTCTGCCTTCCGCTTCAGTGTGGCCTCCGGGATGTGGTAGCGGCGGAACTCTTCCACGAATTCATCCCATGTGATGGCGGAGGGATCCTTGGCGGCTGCGCAGTAATTCTCCCACTAGGCTAGGGCTGTCCCGGTGAGCTGGTGAGCTGCCAGGAGAACCTTGTCGCGGTCCTCACAGTTGAAGGGCTCTAGTTCCCTCAGGATGGCTCTCAGCCAATCGTCAACATCCAAAGGATTCACCGACCCGCCAAAGGTGGGCGGCTTAGTCCTGAGGAACTCAATCAGCTTCTCGTTCATGCCCAGAACCCGTGGTCTTGGGCGGTTGACGGCGTTGAAAATGGCCTCCATCAGGACAGTCTGGTTGGCCAAAACTTGTGCCAAGTCAATGGGAGGGGGTGGCGGTGGCAGGACCACGTTCTCTCCTCCATCTTCGTTTTGGTTAACTTCCTGGTCGTGAAGACGCTCCCTCCGATCGGCTTGCGATCCTTCGCCGTCCGATCGGCGGGGCCTTGGTGGGTCCCGACGGGCGCCCGGAAACCATCGTAAAGAAGCGGGTTTTCTAAGAGATCTAGTTTTATGTGATGTTTAAGTGGATTATATCGGATTTCTTTTTGAAAAGGCAGGGTCTACTCCTGCCGGTAAGCACACAACAAGCACATAGCAAACAAGCAAGCACAAACAAGTTTTTATTACAAACCAGCGAGGAGGATACATCCCGACTACGCGGACATACTACACGACTAAGGACTAGGGGTGCGACTTGGACCAGTACGGCTTCATTCCCTGGGTCGGGGTCACTGGGACACGCTACTCGCGAGGAGAGCCATCTTCCGGGGTCGAGTGTTCTTCCAGCGGAATGAGCATCTTGTCATCATTCCCGCCTTCGGGGTTTCCGTTTTCCTGAGGCTGTGCTGCGGCTTCGGCGGTCGTTGTTGGGGGTTCGGTGACTGCTGCTGGTGCTGGCGGGACTTCGATTGTTCCTCCCCATCCTACAAGGGGTGTTCCCAGTAGGACTTGAGCTTCTCCAATGGCTGGAACGGGTGTTCCGCCATTGGTCCATTCTTGCATGCGTTGGTCCTGGATTCTCCTGAGGCTTTCCTGGGCAACGACCTCACTGCTTATGGCGGCTGCGGTCCTTGCTTCAGCTTGAGCCACTCGGACTTGGTGCATCCTTACTGTGACTTCAGCTTGCTCGGCCCGACTGATTTGTTCCCTCAAGTGCCTGGACTGGTCATCGAAGAGCTTATCCAGGGAGACAAGGTAGGCGACTACGTGGTACAGCAGGTCTTCTTGGTGGCGGCGTCGTTCCAGGTTTCTCATGCGGGCCTGCCAAACTGGGGTTCTGATGGCGGGAGGGAAATACCTCATTGGTGTGGGGACGAGGTGTTCTTCGTAGATCCGGCACAGGTAGCAGAGGGCTTTTCTGAGGGCCAAAGGATAGGTGTCTCGGTGTCGAAATCCTGTGGCGGTCACGCGCCACGACTCGATGTTGGGGTGGCGGTTGCTTCTAGCGACGGAGAGGACCACCCTACAGCGAAGAGTGCCGAGTTGCTCGTACTCTCTGCTGTAGTACCTAGGGCGCTCAGTGATACCGAGGCGCTCCAGGGAGTTGATGAGAAGGCGAGCAAAACCAGGCTCCTCCTGGCACACGCCTTGGGTCCATCCGTCTTCCGCCATCTGAAAACAAAGGTAAAGTTGAACAGGTTGTGGTGGGGTACAAGAGATGGATAACTTTATTTAGTAGCAGGGTTGGGGTACATTCTTCGGGGTACACTTATTATTACTAGGACTCAGCTTCTAGCCTAAACACCCTAGTCTTATCCTCACGGTGATTCTTCCTCTAGCTGGATGCGGCGCTTCTTCAGTGGGAGATCTTGCTCCAGTATCTCATCCTCAGTATGGGTCCCTTTGTCCAGTGAGTTTCTTCGGGTTCATCTTCCTCTACTCCAGTCTCTTCCTCTCTGCTTCTACGCTCCTTTAGTTCATCCCATAGGGCTTTATGGGCTAACAGAGTGCGTTCCCTTTCCCTAAGATACTCTTGCTTCGTGCTGTGTAGTTCAACTTCTGCCATGGTTGTCTTAATCCTTTCCAGCTCTATCCTCTGCTCCGCTTTTTCCGCTCTGTCAATCTGTTGCTTCAGTTGCTGGGCTTGCTCCTGATGAAGGTGGTCTAGGCCTCTGAGGTAGATGGATAGGTGGGAAACTGCCTCTTCTAATTCCTCTTCCTCTCGTTCTAGTCCTCTCATGCGATCAATCCACGAGCGTCCTCTTCCTCCGGAGGGTGGAAAGAATCCCATTGGAGTCCTTCGGAGGTGCTGTCTATAAACCACTCGTAGGCGTCGCGCAGGCCTTCCGAGCGAGCGCCTTGGGGTAGGTGTCGGCGAAGCGAAATCCAGTGGCGGAGACGAACCAAGGTTCTATGTCGGGGTAAAGCGTGCTTCTTCCCACAAAGATCAGCAGCTTACACCGAAGGGTGCCGTAGCGTTCGTACTCCCGGTAGACGAACTCCGGCGGATCCCTTACTCCGACAAGCTCTAGGCTGAGTAGCAACAGGTTAGGGAGGCCAGGCTGGACGGGGCAGATTCCTCCGTTCCATTCGGGGTTAGCCATCTGGAAACAGGCAAGAATCAAGGTAAGGATTTAGGAACAGATGAGCTTAGCAAAGGAAAGGTTAGAGAGGGCCAGAGGAGGTCTCGTATCCTAGGGGTCGTGTCCTACGACCAACCTACGGCTCTGATACCACCTGAAGCGTCCCCTCATCAGAGGTGACTAAATTTGACACAAATACCAGTCCCAGGAGGCTGGTAACACATTTATTACAACAGGTGGATAAGTCTTTTACATCACGGCGACACAGAGGGCACGGTAGTGCCAACGCTACAAGGAACAACACAAACGCTAACGACCATATGAAGCGTCCCCTCATCAGAGGTGACTAAATGTGACGCAAATACCAGGCCTAGGAGGCTGGTAACACATTTATTACAACAGGTGGAATCAGTCTTTTACATCACGGCGACACAGAGGGCACGGTAGTGCCATCGCTACAAGGAACAACACAAACGCTAACGACCACACTACAATAGCAAAGGCTTCCATAGCCTCCTCAGAGTACCACACCATGGAAGCTTTCGGTAGGGGCCCTGGGTACACAGGCACGGTTGGGACGAGGGGATCTTATCCCCGTGCTCACCTTGGACCGAGGCGGCGCGAGGAGGCGGATCGGCGGCGGCGGACAGAGGGAGGCGGTGGTGCTAGGGGCGGCGGCGCTGTGGTGCTCAGGGAGGCTGCGGATGCTTGATTACGGTGTGGTGCGGCAAGGGGGGTGGTGCTGGCCTTTCATAGGCGCCGTAGGTCGGTTCCCGGGCGAAATATCTCGCCGGCGACCTCTACACCGGCCCGGCGGGGGTGGGCGGCGGTGGCGGCGAGGTCGGCGTGGTGCGGTCCGGATGGGACTCGTCGTGCGGGGGGGCGGCCGGCCGTGGCGGCGGCGGTCGGCGGCGCGGGGGCGGCGGCGGTCGCGTTGGTGTCGATGCGACGGCTCGGCGTGGTCGTCGCTCGTCGGGCGGCTCGGCCGGTTCCCCGCGGCGCGCGCGGGGGCCGGGCCGGGCGTGCGGCACCGGCGACCCGGTCGGTGGCGTGTTGGACGGGAAGGGGGGGCCGGCGTGGTTGGTGTGGCGCGCGGGCCCTTGAGTCAACGGCGCCAGGGGCGCCGGTCGGGGGGGGGCGCTGTCCTGGCCGCGCGGGAGGAAGGAGGAAAGGAGGGAGAGAGAGAAGAAAGAAAGGGAAAGGGAAAAAGAAAAGAGGAGAAAAAGGAAAAAGGAAAGGAAAAGAGAAGAAAGAAAAAGGAAGGAAAAGAAAAGAAAAGAAAAAAATGGGAAAAGAGAGGAAAGAAATTGGGAAGAAGTTTAGAAAAAATTAGAGAAAAATGTTAGAAAAATAGGGGAAGGGTTTTTGTGGTGTTTTATGATTTCCGGGCGTCGGCGTGGTTTTCGGGACGGTGGTGATGGCGAGGCGGACCGGCCGGCGGGACCGCGGTGTGCGCGGGATTCCCGGCACGGTGGCCGACCGCGGCGTTGGGAAGGCACGCGTGGGTGCTGGTCTGGGTGCGGGCGGTGCCGGCGGGATTCGCGGCACACGCGCCGGGGTGAGAGGGAGAGATGATGGTTAGGGTTTGAAGGGGGGGTAGCTGAGCTCGGCTGGACAGTTTTGAAAATACGCACGATTTATTAGGTGATTTATTTGGTGCCGAAAACGCGGGCGCTACAAACCTACCCCACTTAAAATGAATCTCGTCCTCGAGATTCGACTAGGTTTCGAATAGGTGGGGAAACTCCTTCTTCAATGCGTCCTCTCGCTCCCACGTAGCTTCTTCCATCCCGTGTCTGCTCCATTGGACTCTGCACACCCGTACTTCTGACGTCCTTGTCCGCTTGACCACAGTGTCTAAGATCTTGACGGGTACCTCCTGGTACCTAAGGTCTGGCTGTAGATCGATGGTCTCCACCGATACTCGCTTCTCTTCAAGAACCTTCAAACATCGGCGTAGCTGGGAGATATGGAACACTGGGTGTATATCTGACATTTCTTCGGGTAGCTCCAACCGGTATGCTACTGCTCCAACTCTCTTTAGCACTTTATACGGTCCGATGTACCGAGGGGCCAACTTCCTGTGTACTTGAAATCTCCGAGTCCCCCGGATGGGTGAAACCTTGAGGTAGACGAAATCCCCTGGATTGAAGCTTGCTTCACGCCTCTTCCGGTCTGCGTAGCTCTTCGTCGGGACTGGCGCTCTCAACTTTTCTCGGATATCGGCTACTCGCTCTTCGGCTTCCTTTATAAGTGCAGGCCCAACCAGGGCACGCTCTCCTACTTCAGACCACATCAGGGGTGTCCTACATTTTCTCCCGTATAGTGCTTCGAATGGCGACATCCCCAGACTTGCTTGGTAGCCGTTGTTGTAAGAAAATTCTGCATATGGCAGGCTCTGCTCCCAATCTTTGCCATAGGTGAGGACGTATGCTGTCAACATATCTTCCAAAATTTGATTCACCCTTTCGGTCTGTCCGTCTGTCTGCGGGTGGTATGCTGAGCTGAAGTCTAGCTTGGTGCCCATGGCTTTGTGCAGGCTTTTCCAGAACCTAGAGGTGAACTGGGTCCCTCTATCTGAGACTATTCTGCTAGGCACTCCATGCAGCTTTACTATATTTTCTATGTAGAGTTTTGCCAACTTCTCTCCACCATAAGTGGTCCGTACGGGTAAAAAGTGAGCGACTTTAGTGAGTCGGTCCACGATCACCCATATGGAGTCATGTCCTTTCTGAGTTCTTGGCAACCCTACTACGAAATCCATGCCTATCTCGTCCCATTTCCATACCGGGATTGGTAGAGGCTGCAACAGTCCTGCGGGCTTCTGGTGTTCGGCTTTGATCCTCTGACAAGTGTCACAGTGGGCGACGATTTGGGCAATATCTGCTTTCATCCCATTCCACCAATACTTCTGTTTTAAGTCCATGTACATCTTGGTGGATCCCGGGTGAATAGAGTATGCCGCGTTGTGTGCCTCATCCATGATTGTTTGTCGAAAATCTCCGCCTTCAGGCACGCATATCCTGTTTTTGTACCACAGGGTGCCTTGGTCATCTACTCTGAAGTCAGGGGCCTTGTTCTCTCCGGTATGCTTGCGGATCTTCATCAGATTCTCGTCGGTTTCTTGGGCCTTCCGGATCTTCTCTTCTAAGGTAGGCTGAACACTCAGCTGGCGGACGTAGCCTTGGGGGACAATGTGTACGTTGAGCCGTGCCATCTCTTCTTGCAACTGGGCACTCTTGGGGGCTGCCTTCTCGTAGGTTTCCCGGCTTAGGGCATCTGCTACTACATTGGCCTTCCCTGGGTGGTAGTGAATCTCTAGGTTATAGTATTTGACTAGCTCTAGCCACCTTCTTTGCCTTAGGTTCAGGTCGGGCTGGGTGAAGATATACTTTAGACTCTTGTGGTCCGTGTAGATTTCACAATTATTCCCAATCAGATAGTGTCTCCAGATTTTCAGGGCATGCACTACGACTGCGAATTCCAGGTCATGGGTGGGATAATTTTGCTCATGGGGTTTGAGTTGACGGGAAGCATATGCCACCACCTTCCCATCTTGCATGAGAACACATCCCAACCCTTGTCGGGAGGCGTCGCAATACACGACAAAGTCTCGTTGAATGTCTGGCAGGGTCAGTACTGGGGCTGTGGTCAATCTCTTCTTCAACTCTTGGAAACTTCTCTCGCAGGCCTCGGTCCAGTTGAACTTCTTCTCCTTCTTGAGCAGCTCTGTCATGGGCCGGGCGATCTTGGAGAATCCCTCGATAAATCTCCGTAGTATCCCGCTAAACCTAGGAAACTCCCCGATCTCGCTCACGTTGGTCGGTTGTGCTAGTTGGAGACCTGTCTCAACTTTCCGGGGTCTACGCCTACTCCTTCGCGGTCGAATATGCCCAAGGAAGGATATTTTCTCTAGCCAAAATTCACACTTGCTGAACTTGGCGTATAGCTTGTGTGCCCTCAATTTTCCCAGCACTACTCGAAGATGTTGTTCATGCTCCTCCACGCTCTTGGAGTAAACAAGTATGTCGTCAATGAAGACTACGACAAACTTGTCCAACTCTTCCATGAACACGTTATTCATGAGGTTCATGAAGTATGCTGGTGCATTGGTTATTCCAAAGGACATCACCGTGAACTCATACTGCTCGTAGCGAGTGACAAAGGCGGTCTTGGGGATGTCACTTTCCCTAATCTTGAGCTGGTGGTATCCTGATCTTAGATCCGCCTTCGAGAAATACTTGGCTCCCTTCAGTTGGTCAAACAGGTCATCTATTCTGGGAAGAGGGTACTTGTTTTTAATAGTGACCTCGTTCAGCGAGCGATAGTCCACGCACATCCTCATGCTCTTATCCTTCTTTTCCACGAAAAGCAATGGGGCTCCCCATGGTGATGAGCTTGGTCTGATGAACCCACTTCGCTGGAGTTCTGCTAACTGCTTCTTCAATTTTGCCAACTCCGGGGCTGCCATCATATAGGGTCTCTTCGCTATGGGAGAGGTTCCAGGGATAAGGTCGATTACGAACTCTATATCCCTGTCTGGTGGCATTCCAGGGAGTTCCTCGGGGAACACATCTGGGTATTCTTGTACTACTGGGACATCTTCTATGGACTTGGCTTCTATGTTGAAAACCATTATATCCGGCCTGTGTCCTCGGGTGTGGAAGGTTACTTGTATCCCGTCTGGGTTGGTCAGGTGCACTACTTTATCGGCGCAACTTATGAGGCCATGGTGTTGGCTTAACCAGTCCATCCCAAGGATCACATCTATCCATTTGGATTTCAGTACTACCAGGTCTGCTAGGAACTCTACCCCACTTAAAATAATCCTTACCCGGGGGCATCTCAGTTGACAATTAATGTCACCTCCGGGCGTTCGAGTTATTATGGGTGCTTTTAGTAGTACTGTGGGTATGCTATGCTTTTCCACAAAGCTTGAGGATATGAATGAGTGCGATGCTCCCGAATCGAATAGTATGGTAGCCAAGACTGAGCTGACCAAGAACTCACCGAGCACTACGCCTTGTGCTTCCGTGCCTCCTGCGCATTGATGTGGTTGACCCGGGCTCGTCCATACGACCGCGGGGGCCGCCTCATCCGCCGGTTGTTGTTGTTGTTGCCGAAGTTATTGTTCTTGCGCACCGCATGCGGTTGGCTCCGACACAAGCGGCCTTGGCCCGTTCACCGAGTTGGAGTAGGTGGTGGTGGTTGGCTTTTTGGCATACGGGCGAGTTGGCGATGAAGTGCCGGTTTTCAGCAGTTGAAACACACTCAGGAGCTGTTATTGTTGTTGGCAGTGATCTGGCTGGTGTTGTTCTGTGGGGGTTTCATGACACTTTGGTTATTGTAGGGCTTGAACTGGGTTCTAGGGGCTTGCGAGCTTGTGGCTTGGGATTGGGTTCTGTACTGCATGGGAGCTTGGAACCTGGACATGGGGTGTCCAAAGTTTCTCGGCCTCTGGGACCGCTCTTGCTGCTTGGCCTTGTGTTCCATGAACTTGCGCTTGTTTTCCTTCTTCTCTTCGGCCCTTGCTCTCTCCGTGAGTATTTCCATGTTCATGAGGGTGTTAAAGTCCGGGTAGATCTGAGGAGTCAGCAGTGTCCTCAGTTCCGGAGTCAGCCCCTTCTTGAACATCTCTTGCTTTTTGGAGTCTTTATCCACTTCCTCGGGGGCATAGCGTGCCGCCTCTATGAACCGGTACGTGTATTCCTCCACGGACATGTTGCCTTGGCGGAGTTCGCGGAACTCGTCTGCCTTCCGCTTCAGTGTGGCCTCCGGGATGTGGTAGCGATGGAACTCCTCCACGAATTCATCCCATGTGATGGCGGAGGGATCCTTGGCTGCTGCGCAGTAATTTTCCCACCAGGCTAGGGCTGTCCCGGTGAGCTGGTGAGCTGCCAGGGGAACCTTGTCGCGGTCCTCACAATTGAAGGGCTCTAGCTCTCTCAGAATGGCTCTCAGCCAATCGTCAGCATCCAAAGGATTCACCGACTCGCCAAAGGTGGGCGGCTTAGTCCTGAGGAACTCAATCAGCTTCTCGTTCATGCCCAAAACCCGGGGTCTCGGGCGGTTGACAGCGTTGAAAATAGCCTCCATCAGGACAGTCTGATTGGCTAAGACTTGTGCCAAGTCAACGGGAGGGGGTGGCGGTGGCAGGACCACGTTCTCTCCTCCATCTTCATTTTGGTTAACTTCCTGGTCGTGGAGACGCTCCCTCCGATCGGCTTGCGATCCTTCAGCGTCCGATCGGTGGGTCCCGACAGGGCGCCTGGAAACCATCTGTAAAGAAACGGGTTTTCTAAGAGGTCTAGTTTTATGTGATGTTTAAGTGGATTATATCGGACTTCTTTTTGAAAAGGCAGTGTCTACTCCTGCCGGTAAGCACCCAACAAGCATATAGCAAACAAGCAAGCACAAATAAGTTTTTATTACAACCCAGCGAGGAGAATACATCCCGACTACGCGGACACACTACACGACTAAGGACTAAGGGCGCGACTTGGACCAGTACGGCTTCATTCCCTGGGTCAGGGTCACTGGGGCCTGCTACTCGCGAGGAGAGCCATCTTCTGGGGTCGAGTGTTCTTCCAGCGGAATGAGCAACTCGTCATCGTTCCCGCCTTCGGGGTTTCCGTTTTCCTGAGGCTGTGCCGCGGCTTCGCCGGTCGCTGTTGGGGGTTCGGTGACCGCCGGCGGTGCCGGGGGGGACTTCGATAGTTCCTCCCCATCCTACAAGGGGTGTTCCCGGCAGACTTGAGCTTCTCCAATGGCCGGAACGAGTGTCCCGCCGTTGGTCCATTCTTGCATGCGTTGGTCCCGGATTCTCCCGAGGCTTTCCCCGGGCAACGCCTTCACCGCTATGGCGGCCGCGGTCCTTGCTTCGGCTTGGGCCACTCGGACTTGGTGCATCCTCACCGTGACCTCGGCCTTGCTCGGCCCGACCGATTTGTTCCCTCAAGTGTCCGGCTCCGGTCATCAAAGAGCTTATCCGGGGAGACAAGGTAGGCGACTACGTGGTACGGCGGGTCTTCTTGGTGGCGGCGTCGTTCCGGGTTTCTCATGTGGGCCTCGCCAAACTCGGGGTTCGATGGCGGGAGGGAAGTACCTCATTGGTGTGGGGACGAGGTGTTCTTCGTAGATTCGGCACAGGTAGCGGAGGGCTTTTCTGAGGGCCAAAGGATAGGTGTCCCGGTGTCGAAACCCTGTGGCGGTCACGCGCCACGGCTCGATGTTGGTGTGGCGGTTGCTTCTAGCGACGGAGAGGACCACTCTACAGCGAAGAGTGTCGAGTTTCTCGTACTCTCTACTGTAGTACCTAGGGCGCTCAGTGATACCGAGGCGCTCCAGGGAGTTGATGAGCAGGCGAGCAAAACCAGGCTCCTCCTGGCACACGCCTTGGGTCCATCCATCTTCCGCCATCCGAAAACAAAGGTAGAGTTGAACAAAGTTGTGGTGGGGTACAAGAGATGGATAACTTTCTTTAGTAGCAAGGTTGGGGTACATTCTTCGGGGTACACTTATTATTACTAGGACTCGGCTTCTAGCCTAAACACCCTAGTCTTATCCTCATGGTGATTCTTCCTCTAGCCGGATACGGCGCTTCTTCGGTGGAAGATCTTGCTCCGATATCTCATCTTCGCCTCCGGGTCCCTTTGTCCCGGTGGGTTTCTTCGGGTTCATCTTCTTCCTCGCTCTCCGGCTCCTTCATCTCTCGCTTCTACGCTCCTTTAGTTCATCCCATAGGGCTTTATGGGCCAACGGAGTGCGCTCTCTTTCCCTAAGATACTCTTGCTTCGTGTTGTGTAGTTCAACTTCTCGCTATGGTTGTCTTTACCCTCTCCAGTTCTATCCTCTGATCTGCTCTTTCCGCTCTGTCAATCTGCTGCTTCAGTTGCTGGGCTTGCTCCTGATAAAGGTGGTCTAGGCCTCTGAGGTAGATGGATAGGTGGGAAACTGCCTCTTCTAAGTCTTCTTCCTCCCGTTCTAGTCCTCTCATGCGATCAATCCACGAGCGTCCTCTTCCTCCGGAGGGTGGAAAGAATCCCATTGGAGTCCTTCGGAGGTGTTGTCTATAAACCACTCGTAGCTGTTGCAGGGCCTTCCGAGCAGCCTTGGGGTAGGTGTCGGCGAAGCGAAAACCAGTGACGGAGACGAACCATGGTTCTATGTCGGGATAAAGTGTGCTTCTTCCCACAAAATCAGCTGCTTACACCGAGGGGTGCCGTAGCGTTCGTACTCCCGGTAGACGAACTCTGGCGGATCCCTTACTCCGACGCGCTCTAGGCTTAGTAGCAACAGGTTAGGGAGGCCAGGCTGGACGGGGCAGATTCCTCCGTTCCATTCGGGGTTAGCCATTTGGAAACAGGCAAGAATCAAGGTAAGGATTTGGGAAAAGGTGAGCTTAGCAAAGGAAAGGTTAGAGAAGGCAAGAGGAGGTCTCGTATCCTAGGGGTCATGTCCTACGGCCAACCTACGGCTCTGATACCACCTGAAGCGTCCCCTCATCAGAGGTGACTAAATGTGACGCAAATACCAGTCCCAGGAGGCTGGTAACACATTTATTACAACAGGTGGAATCAGTCTTTTACATCACGGCGACACAGAGGGCACGGTAGTGCCATCGCTACATGGAACAACACAAACGCTAACGACCACACTAAAATAGCAAAGGCTTCCATAGCCTCCTCAGAGTACCACACCATCGAAGCTTTCGGTAGGGGCCCTGGGTACACAGGCACGGTTGGGTGTAGGGCACGACCTACTCAACGTCTTCGGGAATGTAATCGGGATCCTCCTCTGTAAAATAGTTAGTAAAACAAGGGTGAGCACATACGTACTCAGCAAATCCAACCCCACCACGGAGGGGCTTATAAGCAGAATCATGCATAAAGTATAACAAGGATCAGGTTATGGTTCATTTTGCAATCTTACTCATGCAGGGGTTCATTTCAAAAAGGTTTTTCGCAAATCATTTTCAAAACCCAAGTAACTCAACAGTTTTAAGGAAAACCACTATGGAACTACCGGACTTCCCGTCCGTCGTAGCCCAGGCACACAGCCACGCACTTCACCCGGAAAACAACTCACATCGGAAAACATCCCATCCCAAACACTAGTTTTTGTGACCACACCGTGACTCGTCCAATACCGTGGACACGACTATTCGAATAGGTTTGACACTCTGCAGAGGTTGTACATCTTACCCACAAGTAGGGTACCGTCACACGGACACCTCAGTGCCGGTACAGATCCTATCATAGTCATTACCCACCTTAGCTAACACTACGAGCCACCACGGAAGCACCCAAGGGGTTATACCACATAACCAGGGCGTACCTCACACAGAGCGTACCCCTACTCCTTGGTCTCCCGCTGCTCACCCGCACACCAGATGGCAAGTAGATTAACTAGTGGGGTTTATGCTAAGCCGTTGCCACATACAACGGTCGAGTGGTTGTACGATGACTTGGGTCAGGTGAGATGTCACGCAACCCGGTCCTTAACCGACAAGATGGACAACTCCCAACACGCTCAACCACACAGGTACGAGCTCACCCATACTCCTGACACACACGTCCATCCCGTCTACTCAGTTCTTTACTCATTTTTCAAACATATCCCATTTCCATTTTTAAAGCACTCACACAGTTTGAAAGCACTCACACATTTTAAAGCAAACATTCAGGCCAAAACAAGGTTCAATCATGGCAATCAAGGGTGGCTATCCTACCATGTTTTGCAGTAAAACAATATGCAATTTATAAAACGGGTATAGGGTATATTTATAAAACTAGGACAGAAACATGCATCAAAGGATGAGCGTGAACTTGCCGTCTTCGAAGTCTTCGGGGAGTGCCGGCTCGGCGCCCGGGACCTCGGGCTCCTGCTTGCAGTAGTCGGCTCCGGTCTCTGGCTCGAAGTACCTTCCTTCGTCTACTCCGTCGGCTATAGTGCACTGAAGCGTCCCCTCATCAGAGGTGACCAAATGTGACACAAATACCAGTCCCAGGAGGCTGGTAGCACATTTATTACAACAGGTGGAATCAGTCTTTTTCATTACGGTTACAGAAAGGGCACGGTAATGCCAACGCTACAATGAACAACACAAACGCTAACGACCACACTACGATAGCAAAGGCTTCCATAGCCTCCTCAGAGTACCACACCATGGAAGCTTTAGGTAGGGCCCTGGTACACAGGCACGGTTGGGTGTAGGGCAATGACCTACTCAACGTCCTCTGGAATGTAATCGGAATCCTCCTCTGTAAAATAGTTAGTAAAACAAGGGTGAGCACATACGTACTCAGCAAATCCAACCCCACCCATGGAGGGGCTTATAAGAGGAATCATGCATAAAGTATAACAAGGATCAGGTTAAGGTTCATTTCGCAAACTTACACATGCAGGGGTTCATTTCAAAAGGTTTTCGCAAACACTTTCATAATCAAAGTGACTCCATTGTTTTAGGAAAACCACCGTGGAACTACGGGCTTCCCGTCCGTCATAGCACAGGCACACAGCCACACACTTCACCCAGAGAACAACTCACGCCGTAAAACATCCCATCCCAAACACTAGTTTTTGTGACCACACCGTGACTCGTCCAATACCGTGGACACGGCTATTCGAATAGGTTTGACACTCGCAGAGGTTGTACATCTTTACCCACAAGTAGGGTACCGTCACACGGACACCTCGGTGCGCGGGTACGGATCCTATCAAAGCCATTACCCACCTTAGCTAACACTACGAGCCACCACGGAAGCATCCAAGGGGTTATCCCACATAACCAGGGCGTACCTCACACAGAGCGTACCCCGACTCCTTGGTCTCCCGCTGCTCACCCGCACACCAGATGGCAAGTAGATTAACTAGTGGGGTTTATGCTAAGCCGTTGCCACATACAACGGTCGAGTGGTTGTACGATGATTTGGGTCAGGTGAGATGTCACGCAACCCGGTCCTTAACCGACAAGATGGACAACTCCCAACACGCTCAACCACACAGGTACGAGCTTACCCATACTCCTGACACACACGTCCATCCCGTCTACCCCGTTCTGTACTCATTTTCCAAAAATACCCCATTCCCATTTTTAAAGCACTCCCACATTTTGAAAGCACTCACACATTTTTAAAGCACTCATTTAGGCCAAAACAAGGTTCAATCATAGCAATCAAGGGTGGCTATCCTACCATGTTTTGCAGTCAAACAATATGCAATTTATAAAACGGGTATAGGGTATATTTATAAAACTAGGACAGAAGCATGCATCAAAGGGGGAGGTTGAACTTGCCGTCTTCGAAGTCTTCGGGGAGTGCCGGCTCGGCGTTCGGGACCTCGGGCTCCCTCGCTCGCGTAGTCGGCTTCGATCTCCGGCTCGGGGTACCTTACTCCGTCTACTTCGTCGGCTAAGGCATACATATACACAAGCAAGCAATGTTAGCACTCACGGTTCCGGCCGAGCTCGGGGAGGGAAGAGTGAGCGGTGAGGAGTATTTATAGGCCCTGGGAAAGGAGTTGGTTCGGCGGGGGTGCGGCGTGTATGAAAGGCTAGGGGTTATAAGTACTTAAGGACCTATTGGTAATTTTGTATTATTGGAAAAGTAATTGTAATAATATGTACTTGATTAGGGCCCGATTTGTACTTTATTTGGGGTCTGAAAGTATTTAATCTTATAATTAATCATTGATCTAGGGTCTATTTGAAAGAATAAAGAAGGGAGGGGGACAAAGGCAGGGGCCTTTTTGGAAAACAGAGAGGAGGCAGGGGTTTTCGGCCTATAGGCCTTCTTCTACCTTGCGGTCGGGACGGAGGGGAAAGACCGTGCGGGAGGCGGCGGGGGGGGGGGGGGGGGAGCTCGCCGGCGGCTCCGGCCACGGGGGCGACCGGGGATGAGGGGAAAAGAGAGAGGAGGGCAGGGGTAACCCATTCCCGTGCTCACCTTGAGCTGTAGCGCACGGTGGAGGCGGCTCCACGGGGAGACAGAGGCGCGGCGGCGGTGTTTAGGGGCGGCGGCGCTGTGGAGTTTGGGGAGGAGGGGAGGAGGTGCGGTGTTGCTGTGTTGGTGTGGTGCGGCGAGCCGGGGAGGCCGTCGGCCCTCTTTTATAGGCGGCGGAGGAGGATTCGGGAAGAGAGATTTTTTTTCTCCGGCGAGGCCGCCGGGTGAGCTCGGGGAGCTTCGCGAGCTCCGGCCGGCGATGCGACGATTCGATTGGGTCGGGCGTGCGCGGAGGTTAGGTAGCGGATTGGACTCGTCGTGCCGGCGTGGGGCGGGCGCGGCCGGCCGGTGAGCTCGGGGGCAGGAAGAAATTAATGGCGCCGGCCGCGTTGACCGGCTCCGGCGTCCGCGGGCCGCGGTGGCGTGTGGAGGCGGTGACCTTGCCGCGTGCCGAGGAGGAGGGGGGGGGCGGTCCGGCGTGTGGGAGAAGGGGAGGGGGGGGGGGCCGGCGTGCGCGGGGCCGGGGCGCGCGGTCGGGCCGCGCGCCGGCCGGGCCGGTCGCGGGAGGAAGAAAGGAGGAAGGGAAGGAGAGAGAAGAAAGAAGGGGAAGGGAAAAAAAGAAAAGAAGAAAAAGGAAAAAGGGGAAAAAAGAAAAGAAAAGGAAAGAAAAATGGGAAAAGAGGGGAAAAGAAATTGAGAAAAGTTTTAGAAGATTAGAGAAATTTGTTAGGAAAATAGGGGAAGGGTTTTGTGAGGTTTTTTCCAATTTCTCGGGCGTCGGCGTGATTTTCGGGCCGGCGGTGACGGCGAGGCGACCGGCCGGCGGGACCGCGGCGGGCGCGGGATTCCCGGCCGGTGGCCGACCGCGGCGTTGGGAAGGTGCGCGGGGCGTGACCGAGGTGCGGTGCCGGCGGGGATTGCGGCACGCGCGTCGGGGAAGGAGAGAGAAGGAGAGAGAGAGGAAAAACAGTGGCCAGGGTTTGATTGATATTTGAGCTCGGCGGATCGGTTTTGAATTTACGCATGCTTTACTGGGTGATTTATTTATGGCTACAAACGCGGGCGTTACAAACCTACCCCACTTAAAATGAATCTCGTCCTCGAGATTCGGCTAAGTCTCGAATAGGTGGGGGAATTCTTTTCTCAGTGCATCTTCTCGCTCCCACGTAGCTTCTTCCACTCCGTGCCTACTCCATTGTACTCTGCATACCCGTACTTCGGTCGTTCTTGTCCGCTTAACCACGGTGTCTAGGATCTTGACGGGCACCTCTTGGTACCTGAGGTCCGGCGTAGGTCGATGGTCTCCACCGGTACCCGCTTTTCTTCCCGGAACCTTCAAACACCGTCGTAGCCGGGAGATGTGGAATACCGGGTGTATATCTGACATTTCCTCGGGTAGCTCCAGTCGATACGCTACTGCCCCGACTCTCTTGAGCACTTTATACGGGCCGATGTACCGAGGGGCCAACTTCCCGTGCACTTGAAATCTCCGGGTTCCTCGGATAGGTGAAACCTTGAGGTAGACGAAGTCTCCTGGGTTGAAGCTCGCTTCACGCCTTTTCTTGTCTGCGTAGCTCTTCTGTCGGGACTGAGCGGCTTTCAACTTTTCTCGGATATCAGCTACTCGCTCCTCGGCTTCCTTTATAAGCACGGGCCCAACCAGGGCACGCTCTCCTACTTCTGACCACATCAGGGGTGTCCTGCATTTTCTCCCGTATAATGCTTCGAATCGCGACATTCCCAAACTTGCCTGGTAGCCATTGTTATAGGAAAATTCTGCATATGGCAGGCTCTGCTCCCAATCTTTGCCGTAGGTGAGGACGCATGCTCTCAACATATCTTCCAAAATTTGATTCACCCTTTCGGTCTGTCCGTCTGTCTGTGGGTGGTATGCGTCGAGCCGAAGTCTAGCTTGGTGCCCATGGCTTTGTGCGAGCTTTTCCCGGTAACCTAGAGGTGAACTCGGGTCCCTCTCGTCCGAGACTATTCTCGCTAGGCACTCCATGCAGCCTTCACTATATTTTCTATGTAGAGTTTCGCCAATTTCTCTCCACCATAGGTGGTTCGTACGGGTAGAAAGTGAGCGACTTTAGTGAGTCGATCCACGATCACCCATATGGAGTCATGTCCCTTCTGAGTCCTTGGCAACCCTACTATGAAATCCATACCTATCTCGTCCCACTTCCATACTGGGATTGGTAAAGGTTGCAGCAGTCCTGCGGGCTTCTGATGCTCGGCTTTGATCCTCTGACAAGTGTCGCGAAGGGCGACGAACCGTGCAATGTCTCCGCCTTCATCCCATTCCACCGCATTTCGCTTTAAGTCCATGTACATCTTGGTGGATCCCGGTGAATGGAATATGCCGAGTTGTGTGCCTCATCCATGATGGTCTGTCGGAAATCTCCACCTTCGGGCACGCATATCCTGTTCTTGTACCACAGGGTGCCTTGGTCATCTACCCTGAAGTCAGGGGCCTTGTTCTCTCCGGTGTGCTTGCGGATCCTCATCAGATCCTCGTCGGCTTCTTGGGCCTTCCGGATCTTCTCTTCTAGGGTAGGCTGAACACTCAGCTGGCGGACATAGCCTTGGGGGACGATGTGTACGTTGAGTCGGGCCATCTCCTCTTGCAATTGAGCACTCTTGGGTGCTGCCTTCTCGTAGGTTTTCCGACTTAGGGCTTCAGCTACCACGTTGGCTTTCCCGGGGTGGTAGTGAATTTCTAGGTTGTAGTCCTTGACTAGCTCTAGCCATCTTCTCTGCCTTAGGTTCAAGTCGGGCTGGGTGAAGATATACTTTAGACTCTTGTGGTCCGTGTAGATTTCACACTTGTTCCCGATCAATAATGTCTCCGCATCTTTAGGGCATGCACTACGGCCGCAAACTCCGGATCATGGGTGGGATAGTTCTCGCTCATGGGGTTTGAGCTGACGGGAGGCGTATGCCACTACCTTCCCATCTTGCATGAGCACACATCCCAACCCTTGTCGGGAGGCGTCGCAATATACGACAAAGTCCCGTTGAATATCCGGGCGGGGTGGTCAAGACCGGGGCCGTGGTCAACCTCTTCTTCAACTCTTGGAAACTTCTTTCACAGGGCCTCGGTCCCGATAAACTTCTTCTCTTTCTTGAGCAGCTCCGTCATGGGCCGGCGATCTTGGAGAATCCCTCGATAAACCTCCGTAGTACCCGCTAAACCTAGGAAACTCCCCGATCTCACTCACGTTGGTTGGTTCTTTGCCGCGTTGGAGACCGTCTCAACTTTCCCGGATCTACAGCTACTCCTTCGCGGTCAATATGTGCCCAAGGAAGGATATCTTCTCTAGCCAAAATTCACACTTGCCGAACTTGGCGTATAGCTTGTGTGCCCTCAATTTTCCCAAGTACCACTCGAAGATGTTGTTCATGCTCCTCCATACTCTTGGAGTAAACCAAGTATGTCGTCAATGAAGACCACGACAAACTTGTCCAATTCCTCCATGAACACCTTATTCATGAGGTTCATGAAGTACGCCGGGGCATTGGTTAGTCCAAAGGACATCACCGTGAACTCATATTGCCCGTAGCGAGTGACAAAGGCGGGTCTTGGGGATGTCACTTTCCCCGATCTTGAGCCGGGTGGTACCCCGATCTTAGATCCACCTTCGAGAAATACTTGGCTCCCTTCGGTTGGTCAAACAAGTCATCTATTCGGGGAAGAGGGTACTTGTTCTTAATAGTGACCTCGTTCGGCCGAGCGATAGTCCACACACATCCTCATGCTCTTATCCTTCTTCTCTACGAACAGCACTGGGGCTCCCCAAGGTGATGAGCTTGGTCTGATGAACCCACTTCGCTGGAGCTCTGCTAGCTGCTTCTTCAGCTCTGCCAACTCAGGGGCTGCCATCCTATAGGGTCTCTTGGCTATGGGAGAGGTTCCAGGGATAAGGTCGATCACGAACTCTATGTCCCTGTCTGGTGGCATTCCAGGGAGCTCTTCGGGGAACACATCTGGGTATTCTCGTACTACTGGGACATCTTCTATGGACTTGGCTTCTATGTTGAAAACCATTATATCCGCCCGTGTCCCCGGTGTGGCAGGTCACTTGTATCCCGTCCGGATTGGTCGTGTGTACTACTTTATCGGCGCAACTTATGAGGCCATGGTGCGGCTTAACCGGTCCATACCAAGGATCACATCTATCCCCTTGGATTTCAAGTACTACCAGGTCCGCTAGGAACTCTACCCCACTTAAAATAATCCTTACCGGGGGCATCCCAGGTTGACACTTAATGTCACCTCCGGTGTTCGGGTTATTAGGGGTGCTTTGAGTAGTACCGTGGGTATGCTATGCCTTTCCACAAAGCTTGAGGATATGAATGAGTGCGACGCTCCTGAGTCGAACAGTATGGTAGCCAAAACTGAGCTGACTAGGAACTCACCGAGTACCACTCCTTGTGCTTCTTGTGCCTCCCGCGCATTGATGTGATTCACCCGGCGCGTCCATACGACCGCCGGGGCCGCCTCATCCGCCGGTTGTTGGGGTTGTTGCCGAAGCCGTTGTTGCCGCGCACCGGCATGCGGTTGGCTCCCGACGCCGCGTGGCCTTGGCCCGTTCACCGAGTTGGAGTAGGTGGTGGTGGTCGGCTTTTTAGCATAGGGGCGCTTGGCGATGAAGTGCCGGCTTCCCGGCAGTTGAAACACACTCGGGAGCCGTTGTTGATGTTGTTGGTAGTGATCCGTCGGTGTCGTGCCGTGGGGGCTTCATGGCATTCTCGGTTGTAGGAGGGCTTGAACCGGGCTGCGGGGGCTTGTGAGCTTGTGGCTTGGGTTTGGGTTCGTGCATCGCATCGGAAGCTTGGAACCCGGACATGGGGTGTCCAAAGTTTCTCGGCCTCCGGGACCGCTCTTGCTGCTTGGCCTTGTGCTCCATGAATTTGCGCTTGTTCTCCTTCTTTTCTTCGGCCCTTGCTCTCTCCGTGAGGATCGCCATGTTCATGAGGGTATTAAAGTCCGGGTAAATCTGAGGAGTCAGTAGTGTCCTCAGTTCCGGAGTCAGCCCTTTCTTGAACATCTCTTGCTTTTTGGAGTCTTTATCCACCTCCTCGGGGGCATAGCGTGCCAGCTCTATGAACTGGTACGTGTACTCCTCCACAGACATGTTGCCTTGGCGGAGTTCGCGGAACTCATCTGCCTTCCGCTTCAGGGTAGCCTCTGGGATGTGGTAGCGGCGGAACTCCTCCACGAATTCATCCCATGTGATGGCGGAGGGATCCTTGGGCGCAAGCGCAGCAATTCTCCCACCAAGCTAGGGCCGTCCGGTGAGTTGGTGAGCCGCCGAGAGAACCTTGTCATGGTCCTCGCAGTGGAGGGGCTCCGGTTCCTTCAGATGGCTCTCGGCCAATCGTCGGCATCCGGAGGATTCACCGACCCGCCGAAGGTGGGCGGCTTAGTCCCGAGGAACTCGATCGCCTTCTCGTTCATGCTCATGGCACGGGGTCTTGGACGATTGATGGCATTGAAGATAGCTTCCATCAAGACCGTCTGGTTGGCCAAGACTTGAGCCAAGTCAATAGGAGGGGGTGGTGGTGGCAGGACCACGTTCTCTCCTCCATCTTCATTTTGGTTAACTTCTTGTTCGGGGGGACGCTCCCTCCGATCGGCTTGCGATCCCTCAGCATCCGATCGGTGGGTCCTGACGGGGCGCCTGGAAACCATCTGTAAAGAAGCGGGTTTCTAAGAGATCTAGTTTTATGTGATGTTTAAGTGGATTATAACGGATTCCTTTTGAAAAGGCGGGGTTTATTCCGCCGGTAAGCACACGCAAGCATACAAGCAAACAAACAAGCACAAACAAGTTTTTATTACAAACCAACGAGGAGGATACATCCCGACTACGCGGACACACTACACGACTAAAAGCTAAGGCGCGACTTGGACCGCACGGCTTCATTCCCCGGGTCTTGGGGCACACTACTCGCGAGGAGAGCCGTCTTTCCGGGGTCGAGTGTTCTTCCGCCGGGATGAGCGAGCTCGTCATCGTTTCCTCCTTCGGGGTCTCCGTTTTCCCCGAGGCCGTGCCGCGGCTTCGGTGGTGGCCGTTGGGGTTTCGTGATCGTTGGTGGTGCCGATGGGACTTCTATAGCTCCTCCCCATCCTACCGGGGGTGTTCCCGGCGGGAACTTGAGGTTCCCCAATGGCCGGAACGGGCGTTCCGCCATGGGTCCATTCTTGCATGCGTTGGTCCCGGATCCTTCCGAGGCTTTCCCGGGCAACGGCTTCACCGCTTATGGCCGCGGCGGTCCTCGCTTCGGCCTTGAGCCACTCGGACTTGGTGCATCCGTACCGTGACTTCCGCCTTGCTCGGCCCGCCGATCCGTTCCCTCAAGTGTCCGGCCCGGTCATCAAAGAGCTTGTCCGGGGAGACAAGGTAGGCGACCACGTGGTATAGCAGTCTTCTTGGTGGCGGCGTCGCTCCAAGTTCCTCATGCGGGCCTCGCCAAACCGGGGTCCCGATGGCGGGAGGGAAGTACCTCATCGGTGTGGGGACGAGGTGTTCTTCGTAGATTCGGCACGAGTAGCGGAGGGCTTTTTCGAGGGCCAAGGGATAGGTATCCCGGTGTCGGAACCCCGTGGCGGTCACGCGCCACGGCTCGATGTTGGTGTGGCGGTTGCTTCTAGCGACGGAGAGGACCACTCTACGGCGAAGAGTGCCGAGTTGCTCGTACTCTCTCGTCGTAGTACCTAGGGCGCTCAGTGATACCGAGGCGCTCCAGGGAGTGGATGAGCAGGCGAGCAAAACCAGGCTCCTCCTGGCACATGCCTTGGGTCCATCCATCTTCCGCCATCTGAAAACAAAGATAGGGTTGAACAAGTTGTGGTGGGGTACAAGAGATGGATAACTTTATTTAGTAGGAAGGTTGGGGTACATCCTTCGGGGTACACTTATTATTACTAGGACTCAGTCTCTAGCCTGAACCCTAATCTTATCCTCATGGTGACTCTTCCTCTAGCTGGATACGGCGCTTCTTTAGTGGGAGATCTTGCTCCGGTATCTCATCTTCAGTCTGGGTCCCTTTGTCCCAGTGGGTTTCTTCGGGTTCTTCTTCATCCAAGTCGGCTTCTCTTCTTCGCCTTCTACGTTCCTTTTGGAGCTCATCCCAAAACTTCTCCGAACGTTCTTTTTCCCTGAGGTAGTCTTGCGCCATGTTGTGTCGTTCAACTTCTGCTATGGTTGTCTTTACCCTTTCTAGTTCTATCTTCTGTTCTGCTCTTTCCGCTCTGTCGATCTGCTGCTTCAGTTGCTGGGCTTGCTCCTGATAAAGATGGTCTAGGCCTCTGAGGTATATGGATAGGTGGGAGACTGCCTCTTCTAAGTCCTCTTCCTCTCGTTCCAAACCTCTCATGCGATCAATCCACGAGCGTCCTCTTCCTCCGGAAGGTGGAAAGAATCCCATTGGAGTCCTTCGGAGGTGCTGTCTATAAACCACTCGTAGGCCGACGCAGGCCTTCCGAGCAGCCTTGGGGTAGGTGTCGGCAAAGCGAAAACCAGTGGCGTTGACGAACCATGGCTCAATGTCGGGGTAAAGCGTGCTTCTCCCCACAAAGATCAGCAGCTTACACCGAAGGGTGCCGAAGCGTTCGTACTCCCGGTAGACGAACTCTGGCGGATCCCTTACTCCGACGCGCTCTAGGCTGAGTAGCAACAAAGGTTAGGGAGGCCAGCCGGGACGGGGCAAATTCCACCGTTCCACTCGGGGTTAGGCATCCGGAAGCCGCAAGAATCAAGGTAAGAATTTGGGAAAAGGTGAGTTTAGCAAAGGAAAGGTTAGAGGGGCCGAGAGGAGGTCTCGTATCCTAGGGGTCATGTCCTACGGCCAACCTACGGCTCCGATACCACCCGAAGCGTCCCCTCATCGGAGGTGACCAAATGTGACACAAATACCGGTCCCGGGAGGCCGGTAGCACATTTATTACAACAGTGGAATCGGTCTTTTTCATTACGGTTACGTAAAGGGCACGGTAATGCCAACGCTACAATGAACAACACAAACGCTAACGACCACACTACGATAGCAAAGGCTTCCATAGCCTCCTCGCAGTACCACACCATGGAAGCTTTAGGTAGGGCCACGGTACACGAGCACGGTTGGGTGTAGGGCAATGACCTACTCAACGTCCTCTGGAATGTAATCGGAATCCTCCTCTGTAAAATAGTTAGTAAAACAAGGGTGAGCACATACGTACTCAGCAAATCCAACCCCACCCATGGAGGGGCTTATAAGAGGAATCATGCATAAAGTATAACAAGGATCAGGTTAAGGTTCATTTCGCAAACTTACACATGCAGGGGTTCATTTCAAAAGGTTTTCGCAAACACTTTCATAATCAAAGTGACTCCATTGTTTTAGGAAAACCACTGTGGAACTACCGGGCTTCCCGTCCGTCATAGCACAGGCACACAGCCACACACTTCACCCAGAGAACAACTCACGCCAGAAAACATCCCATCCCAAACACTAGTTTTTGTGACCACACCGTGACTCGTCCAATACCGTGGACACGGCTATTCGAATAGGTTTGACACTCTGCAGAGGTTGTACATCTTTACCCACAAGTAGGGTACCGTCACACGGACACCTCAGTGCCGGTACGGATCCTATCAAAGCCATTACCCACCTTAGCTAACGCTACGAGCCACCACGGAAGCACCCAAGGGGTTATCCCACATAACCAGGGCGTACCTCACACAGAGCGTACCCCTACTCCTTGGTCTCCCGCCGCTCACCCGCACACCAGATGGCAAGTAGATTAACTAGTGGGGTTTATGCTAAGCCGTTGCCACATACAACGGTCGAGTGGTTGTACGATGATTTGGGTCAGGTGAGATGTCACGCAACCCGGTCCTTAACCGACAAGATGGACAACTCCCAACACGCTCAACCACACAGGTACGAGCTTACCCATACTCCTGACACACACGTCCATCCCGTCTACCCCGTTCTGTACTCATTTTCCAAAAATACCCCATTCCCATTTTTAAAGCACTCCCACATTTTGAAAGCACTCACACATTTTTAAAGCACTCATTTAGGCCAAAACAAGGTTCAATCATAGCAATCAAGGGTGGCTATCCTACCATGTTTTGCAGTAAAACAATATGCAATTTATAAAACGGGTATAGGGTATATTTATAAAACTAGGACAGAAGCATGCATCAAAGGGGGAGGTTGAACTTGCCGTCTTCGAAGTCTTCGGGGAGTGCCGGCTCGGCGTTCGGGACCTCGGGCTCCTGCTCGCAGTAGTCGGCTTCGATCTCCGGCTCGGGGTACCTTACTCCGTCTACTTCGTCGGCTAAGGCATACATATACACAAGCAAGCAATGTTAGCACTCACGGTTCCGGCCGAGCTCGGGGAGGGAAGAGTGAGCGGTGAGGAGTATTTATAGGCCCTGGGAAAGGAGTTGGTTCGGCGGGGGTGCGGCGTGTATGAAAGGCTAGGGGTTATAAGTACTTAAGGACCTATTGGTAATTTTGTATTATTGGAAAAGTAATTGTAATAATATGTACTTGATTAGGGCCTGATTTGTACTTTATTTGGGGTCTGAAAGTATTTAATCTTATAATTAATCATTGATCTAGGGTCTATTTGAAAGAATAAAGAAGGGAGGGGGACAAAGGCAGGGGCCTTTTTGGAAAACAGAGAGGAGGCAGGGGGTTTTCGGCCTATAGGCCTTCTTCTACCTTGCGGTCAGGACAGAGGGGAAACAGACCGTGCAGGAGGCCGGCGGGGGGGGGGGGGGGGGGGAGCTCGCCGGCGGCCCGGCCACGGGGGGCGACCGGGGATGAGGGGAAAAGAGAGAGGAGGGCAGGGGTAACCCATTCCCGTGCTCACCTTGAGCTGTAGCGCACGGTGGAGGCGGCTCCACGGGGAGACAGAGGCGCGGCGGCGGTGTTTAGGGGCGGCGGCGCTGTGGAGTTTGGGGAGGAGGGGAGGAGGTGCGGTGTTGCTGTGTTGGTGTGGTGCGGCGAGCGGGGAGGCCGTCGGCCCTCTTTTATAGGCGGCGGAGGAGGATTCGGGAAGAGAGATTTTTTTCTCCGGCGAGGCCGCCGGGTGAGCTCGGGGGAGCTTCGCGAGCTCCGGCCGGCGATGCGACGATTCGATTGGGTCAGCGTGCGCAGAGGTTAGGTAGCGGATTGGACTCGTCGTGCCGGCGTGGGGGCGGGCCGCGGTCGGCCGGTGAGCTCGGGCAGGGAAGAAATTAATGGCGCCGGCCGCGTTGACTGGCTCCGGCGTCCGCGGGCTCGCGGTGGCGTGTGGAGGCGGTGACCTTGCCGGCGTGCCGAGGAGGAGGGGGGGCGGTCCGGCGTGTGGGAGAAGGGGAGGGGGGGCCGGCGTGCGCGGTGCCGGGCGCGCGGTCGGGCCGGCGCCAGGCCGGGCCGGTCGCGGGGGAAAGAAAGGAGGAAGGGAAGGAGAGAGAAGAAAGAAGGGGGAGGGAAAAAAGAAAAGAAGAAAAAGGAAAAAGGGGAAAAAAGAAAAGAAAAGGAAAGAAAAATGGGAAAAGAGGGGAAAAGAAATTGAGAAAAGTTTTAGAAGATTAGAGAAATTTGTTAGGAAAATAGGGGAAGGGTTTTGTGAGGTTTTTCCAATTTCTCGGGCGTCGGCGTGATTTTCGGGCCGGCGGTGACGGCGAGGCGGACCGGCTGGCGGGACCGCGGCGGGCGCGGGATTCCCGGCCGGTGGCCGACCGCGGCGTTGGGAAGGTGCGCGGGGCGTGACCGAGGTGCGGTGCCGGCGGGGATTGCGGCACGCGCGTCGGGGAAGGAGAGAGAAGGAGAGAGAGAGAGGAAAAACAGTGGCCAGGGTTTGATTGATATTTGAGCTCGGCGGATCGGTTTTGAATTTACGCATGCTTTACTGGGTGATTTATTTATGGCTACAAACGCGGGCGTTACATGCACACATAGGCAAGCAAGCAATATCAGCACACATATTACCGGCCGAGCTCGAGGAGAGAAAATGAGCTGAGAGGGGGTATATATAAGTTCTAGGGAGGGGGGTTGGTTCGGCGGGGGTGCCACTGGGAAGGATGTGGTGAAATTTGGACTTAATCGGGAATAAAAGCGTGCATGAAATGCTAGGTTAAAGAGGGGTTATAGGGGTTAAGGACCTATTAGTAATTTCTACTAATGGTAAAAGGGGGTGATTATAATAACGAAGACTTGGTTAGGGCCTGATTGTAAGTTGTTTTAGGAGTAGCAGTACTTAACCTCCAATTATTTATTATCCTAGGGCTATTTTGGAAAGAATAGGAGGGGGAATAGGAAAATGGGCTCGGTGGGGGGGGATAAGGAGGAAGGTCAGAGGGTTTTTGGCAAAACCGCCCCTTTTTCCCCTTCCTCGGTCCAGAACAGAGAGAAGGGGGGGGGCTCGGCGGCGGCCGTTCTAGAGGGAGGGCGCCGGCGGCCCTAGCGCGGCGGCGGCCGGGGAAGAGAGCAATACGGAGAGGGGGACGAGGGGATCTTATCCCCGTGCTCACCTTGGACCGAGGCGGCGCGAGGAGGCGGATCGGCGGCGGCGGACAGAGGGAGGCGGTGGTGCTAGGGGCGGCGGCGCTGTGGTGCTCAGGGAGGCTGCGGATGCTCGATTGCGGTGTGGTGCGGCAAGGGGGTGGTGCTGGCCTTTTATAGGCGCTGTAGGTCGGTTCCCGGGCGAAATATCTCGCCGGCGACCTCTACACCGGCTCCGGCAGGGTGGGCAGCGGCGGCCGGCGAGGTCAGCTGTGGTGCGGTCTGGATGGGACTCGTCGTGGAGGGGCGGCCGGCCGTGGCGGCAGGCGGCCGGCCGGCGCGGGGGCGGGGCGGTGGTCGCGTCGGTGTCGATGCGACGGCTCGGCGTGGTCGTCGCTCGTCGGGCGGCTCGGCCGGTTCCTCGCCGGCGGCGCGGGGGCCGGCCGGGCGTGCGGCACCGGCGACCCGGTCGGTGGCGTGTTGGACGGGAAGGGGGGCGGCGTGGTTGGTGTGGCGCGCGGGCCCTTGAGTCAATGACGCCAGGGGCGCCGGGGGGGGGGGGGGGGCGCTGTCCTGGCCGCGCGGGAGGAAGGAGGAAAGGAGGGAGAGAGAGAAGAAAGAAAGGGAAAGGGAAAAAGGAAAGAGGAAAAAAAGGAAAAAGGAAAGGAAAAGAGAAGAAAGAAAAAGGAAGGAAAAGAAAAGAAAAGAAAAAAAATGGGAAAAGAGAGGAAAGAAATTGGGAAGAAGTTTAGAAAAAATTAGAGAAAAATGTTAGAAAAATAGGGGAAGGGTTTTTGTGGTGTTTTATGATTTCCGGGCGTCGGCGTGGTTTTCGGGACGGTGGTGATGGTGAGGCGGACCGGCCGGCGGGCCCGCGGTGTGCGCGGGATTCCCGCACGGTGGCCGACCGCGGCATTGGGAAGGCACGCGTGGGTGCTGGTCCGGGTGCGGGCGGTGCCGGCGGTATTCGCGGCACACGCGCCGGGGTGAGAGGGAGAGATGATGGTTAGGGTTTGAAGGGGGGGTAGCTGAGCTCGGCTGGACAGTTTTGAAAATACACACGATTTATTAGGTGATTTATTTGGTGCCGAAAACGCGGGCGTTACACCATACTACGATAGCAAAGGCTTCCATAGCCTCCTCAGAGTACCACACCAGGGAAGCTTTCGGTAGGGGCCCTGGGTACACAGGCACGGTTGGGTGTAGGGCAGCGACCTACTCGACGTCTTCGGGAATATAATCGGGATCCTCCTTTGAAAAATAGTTAGTAAAACAAGGGTGAGCACATACGTACTCAGCAAATCCAACCCCACCCACGGAGGGGCTTATAAGCAGAATCATGCATAAAGTATAACAAGGATCAGGTCAAGGTTCATTTTGCAAATTTACACATGCAGGGGTTTATTTCAAACAGGTTTTCGCAAACATTTTCACAACCAAAGTGACTCACTTGTTTTAGGAAAACCACTGTAGAACTACCGGACTTCCCATCCGTCGTAGCCCAGGCACACAGCCACACACTTCACCCAGAAAACAACTCACGCCAGAAAACATCCCATCCCAAATACTAGTTTTTGTGACCACACCGTGACTCGTCCAATACCGTGGACACGGCTATTCGAATAGGTTTGACACTCTGCAGAGGTTGTACATCTTTACCCACAAGTAGGGTACCGTCACACGGACACCTCGGTGCGGTACGGATCCTATCAAAGCCATTACCCACCTTAGCTAACGCTACGAGCCACCACGGAAGCACCCAAGGGGTTATCCCACATAACCAGGGCGTACCTCACACGGAGCGTACCCCTACTCCTTGGTCTCCCCGCCGCTCACCCGCACACCGATGGCAAGTAGATTAACTAGTGGGGTTTATGCTAAGCCGTTGCCACATACAACGGTCGAGTGGTTGTACGATGATTTGGGTCAGGTGAGATGTCACGCAACCCGGTCCTTAACCGACAAGATGGACAACTCCCAACACGCTCAACCACACAGGTACGAGCTCACCCATACTCCTGACGCACACGTCCATCCCGTCTACCCAGTTCTTTACTCATTTTCCAAACCATATCCCATTTCCGTTTTTAAAGCAACAAATTTTGAAAGCACTCACACATTTTTAAAGCACTCATTTAGGCCAAAACATGGTTTAATCATAGCAATCAAGGGTGGCTATCCTACCATGTTTTTGCAGTAAAACAATATGCAATTTATAAAACGGGTATAGGTTATATTTATAAAACTAGGACAAAAGCATGCATCAAAGGATGAGATTGGACTTGCCGTCTTCGAAGTCTTCGGGGAGTGCCGGCTCGGCGTTCGGGACCTCGGGCTCCTGCTCGCAGTAGTCGGCTCCGATCTCCGGCTCGAGGTACCTTCCTTCGTCTACTCCGTCGGCTATAGTGCACACATAGGCAAGCAAGCAATATAAGCACACATATTACCGACCGAGCTCGAGGAGGGGAAATAAAGGGAGAGGGGGAATATATAAGCCCTAGGGAGGGGGTTGGTTCGGCGGGGGTACTACTGGGAAGGGTGTGGTGAAATCGGGAATAAAATTGTGCATAAGGTGTTGGGTTAAAGAGGGGTTATAAGGGTTAAGGACCTATTGGTAATTTCTATTAATGGGGAAAGGGTGTGGTTATGAAAATATAAACTTGATCAGGGCCTAGTTGTAAATTGTTTAGGGCCTGATAGTATTTATTTTTCAATTAATCATGATCCTAGGGCTTATTTGAAAAGAACAAGAGAGAGAGGGAATAGGGTCACGGTTTGGTGGGGAAAAAGGAGAAAGTTGGGGGGGGGTTCGGCCAAAAGGCCTTCTCCTTCCTCCCCCCCAGCTCGCATCAGAACAGAGAGGGGGCGAGCAGGTGGCCGGCCGGGGGTGCCCGCCGGCGGCCCCGTGCTCATCGGCGACCAGGGAATGGGGGAAAAGGGAGGGGAGGCCGAGGGGATTCGATCCCCGTGCTCACCTTGAGCTGGGGCGGCGCGTGGGAATGGATCGGCGGCGGACAGTGGCGTGGCGGCGGTGCTAGGGGGGCGGCGGCGCTGTGAAGCTCGTGGAAGGGGAGAAGGTTGCTGTGAGGCGGCGGTGGTGAGGTGCGGCGGCCGGGGAGCCGTCGGCCCCTTTTATAGGCGGCGGAGGGCGGTTCGGGGAAGGGGAGATTTTTTTTCCCGGCGAGCTCAACTCCGGCGAGCTCGAGCGGCTTCTCGAGGCGGCGCCGGTGACAAGACGGCTCGGCGGCGGCGGCGGGTCAACTCGTGCGGGGGAGGGGCACGGCGCGGTGGACGGGACCCGACGGCGGAGGTGCAGGCGAGCCGGTCGACGCGTGCGGTGGTGAGTTGGACGCGACGGCTCGGGCGGCGCATTGATGGCCTCCGCGGCGGCGAGCGGCGCGGTGGCGTGCTTGCGGAATGGGCGGCGCGGTCGGGCGCGGTCACGCGGGCCCGTGCGGCGCGAGGGAGGTCAACGGCGCCAAGCGCCGGTCGCGGGGTGCAGGGGGGCGCGTGGTCCTGGCCGCGGGAGGAAGAAGGAGAAAGGGAGGAAGAGAGAAGAAGGAAAGGGAAGGAAAAAAGAAAAGAGGAAAAGGAAAAAGGGAAGGAAAAGAAAGAAAAGGAAGGAAAAGAAAGGAAAAATGGGAAAAAGAGAGGAAAGAAATTGGGAAAAAGTTTAGAAAATTTGGAAAATTGTCAGGGAAATTAGGGGAGGGTTTTGCGGGGTTTTCCGATTTCCGGGTGTCGGCGTGATTTTCGGGACGGCGGTGATGGCGAGGCGGACCGGCCGGCTGGACCGCGGCGTGCGCGGGATTCCCGCACGGTGGCCGACCGCGGCGTTGGGAAGGCACGCTTGGGTGCTGGCCGGGTGCGGGCGGTGCCGGCGGGATTCGCGGCACGCGCGCCGGGGCGAGAGGGAGGGACGATGACTAGGGTTTGAAGGGGGTAATTGAGCTCGGCTGGACAGTTTTGAAAATACGCACGATTTATTAGGTGATTTATTTGGAGCTAAAGAAGCGGCCGTTACATGTATATAGATGGTGCCGAGCGCACCTTGCAAAAGTGTTTAAATTGTGATTACCTGACGCTATTTGCTGCAGCTCTGTATGATCTTTCTGAAAGGTGTCATTGGTTTCCTATACTATCATCCCCGCTCACTTTGATGCAGTATGTCGTTTGCTCTTGGCACTTGGCAGTGAGGAAGTTCTGTCAGGTTTCAATCCTGCTGATTTTGTGGCAGATTTTCGTGAAATATCTTCAGCTGTTTCTTTGCTCTTTAGGATTCATCATGGCGGAATTGGATAATGAGCTGAAATCTGGCAGTCTTCTTTGACTACTCACGTTGAAGATTGTTTTGACTTTTGAATCATCTGTGCTTGCTGACCTGTTTGTCACCGGTTATTCAGCGTTATGCCACCTTGATGTTGAATGGCTGGCACCAGAGTTTCTGGGTTATGATGATGATCCTGGCCTAGACCACAACCGAGATACTAGCAGTTGTAGCCAATTTCCTTATATTCATCGTCTCATTCTTTATACGCCGGTTGCTGGTCTCCTGGATTTGTGTGTGTGTGCGCGCGCGCGGGCGCTTCTTCCGTTGTGTGAACCTGCATCTCTCTGCACAATGCAACTGGTGAGTGGTTTTGTAGCAACTCGTGAATAGAGAAAGAGCTCCCGTGTCTGGCCCAGAAAACAGCAGCTAGATTGCATGCATGGTATCTGTGGTGGAATTATTGGGCTGGAGGCTGGTCAGCTGGTGGTGCGATCTTGGCCGCATCCCACATGGATTGATAAAAAAGTGCTCATCCACCAATCTAACGTCGACGACCATGTCAAAATCCTAGCTGTTTTCTGTTTTGTCTCGCCGACGGATCCCGTCCTGTGCTCGTCACCACTCCGCCCTTTTCAGATCCGTGACCACTCCCCCGCGGGCCGTGGCCTTGTACTATTGTACATTCTCTCTTCATGTGCCATGCATTTTGTAAAGGAGTCGCTAACATTGATTGCCTTAGCTTACCATGAACTGGACTGGAGAAACAGGCAGCAAATGGAGAGGACGGTGGATGCGTTGTCGGTGGCAGCGACCGTGCAACCAGTCAGGGAAGCAGTATGCAGAGTTTATGGCTGGTTCTACCAGCGGACGGATCGAACTCTATGGATGGTGGAGAGCTGGCAACTCTCGCGACCGACACACGGATGGGGCCAGCGTCGGCCATGGCATACGCAGCAAAATCACAGATGGAGTCCTTACATATCGAGAGAGTTGGAGGCATTCCGTTCCGTTCCAGCTACAAGAACTGTTTTCGCAATCGGGGAAAAAATCATTCTGGGAGAGCTTTCCTTCGTAATCAATCCATGATCAGGAACTACCCCGCGCTAGTTGGTGAGTATAATTCCCATAGTGATGGATGAGCCACGAGCGAACAGTTGCTCAGCATTCCCAAGTAATCGAATGCTCGTGCACACCATCGCATCACGTGTGGCTGATCACATTGGGAGCGGCGGTAACGGAAGCCGGCGGGGACAGCAGCACCATGGCTTGGCTTTATGGAAGCATCACCGACCCACTCTGAACTCTTTTACAGATACGCACGACGTCAAATCAAGCGGGCAACCAAATCCACTCGGGCGGGGGCGGGAGTGGCCGTGAGCCGGCGACTATCGACAGTGCGCGACGAGCCCATTCCCCATTGTGCCCCTCCCTGGCCGGAAAATGGGCGTCGCGGTCTCGCAGTCGCAGTCGCAGGGGAGGAGGAGTAGTGGAGTTTGGGTTGGGTTGGGTTGGCTCAATTCACGGCTGGGTTGGATGATGCGTGGGTGACTGGGTGGTAGGCACAAGTGGCAGAACGCTCGTTTGGCCGTTCCGGCTGGGTGCCCACCACCGGCGGCGGCGGCGGCGGCGAGGAAGAAGGTTCGGCTCCGGGCCGGGCTTGTGTGATTGTGTCACCGCGACGCGCGCGGTTCAGGCACCAACAGATGCCATCGACCCATGCAACAGATGATTCTGCGCTCCGACCGCGTGCGCCTTTTCCAGCGGCTGCGAAGTGGCGGCCTCGTGGCGATCCCGTTCGATCAGTATATCCTCCGCTGCAAATGGGGCGCAGCCAGCCCACGCGCACGCGCTTTTTTTCCGTCGCGGCGGCTCGGCTAGGGGGTCACCGGCAGGATTTCAAAATGTACCGGCAGCTCCATGAACATGAAGGGAACCTAAACCGACGCACAAGTCGACTAGTCAGTCGGTCATAAACTACCCATGATGGATGGGGTCCTGGATTTATTGTACCAGAATCTAAGACCATACTACTACTATTTTCAGCTCAACTAAAGCCGGCAACATTTAGTGTAACTAGTAGCAGTTCAGTAATGTCGAGTGTATAGGAATGCCCCATGACCAAGATCTAGCCAGTTACAGCATGTCACTTATGGTGATCGTCAACGGAGCGGCACGTTCACTTCTCCATTTCCATTCCATACCGCCAAGATCAAGGACGGGAAGCCTGGGGTGAGATGAAACGGATTCCAATTAATCGCTTGCCTCCTACAGTAGGTGCATTGTTTCATCTGATGATGATGCAAGATTGTAAATCTGCAGCTGCCAAACCCGTAGCACTAGCAGCTGAACCTGAAGAGCTTATTTTACCTGCACTGTACGACTCCCCCCGGGATTGCACATGACATGCGGCGGCGACGACAGTGGTTTCGGGATCTAATGTCCAGCATAATGATTAACTAATCACTGCATCAAATCATCAGTAATATTAATCTCTGTCTACATGGCAGAGTTTAAAATGCAGCAGCAGGGGGCGTCAGCACGTTCTCCAGAACGAAAAACAACGCGACTGGTGTTATGTGACATTCTGTAGCATCACGAGACCGGCCGAACCCAACACACGTCAAAGGAAATCGGTACGCCTCCAAAACGCAAAACCCCCCCGCGGGGCCCGCGCGCATTAATTTTCGGTTCCGTCCCCAACAGCCCCGCCACCCCCACCTCTCCCACCGACCGTGGGCCCGGATGACCCGGGCCCGCCTGTCAACCAGACGACCCAGAAATCCGGGCCCGCCTGTCAACCAGACGACCCAGAGCCCTAATCCCCATCTCTATTTATATACCACACTCTGAAGACACTTGCTAGTGATAGCGCGTCCCGTGTCTTCCTTCCACCTCTCTTCTCTCTTCCCGTTCCGTCCTGTGTGTGTGAGCTGTGAAAAGAGATCCGGATTCCGGAGCGAAACGGCCAAGGACTCTACCCGATAGCTACTTGGTTTGGTGCTGCTGATATCGCTTCTATCCCTCTCCCTCTCTTTCCATTACCGGAGTAATGGTGAGGAGGCAGTAGCGCTCACTCACTGTCGAAGCAGCGGCCGGCCGGCAGCGCGGCGGAGGGGGGCATTGCGGAGGAGTTGCTTCGCGCCTTCGGTGCTGCGGTTCCAGTGGGCGCGGCCCGCGCGTGTCGCGAAGGCGCTCCATGCGGCTCGGGTGCGGCCCGTGAGATCCGTCCGAGGCAGCAGGCATGTCGCGGCCGCTGTACCGTGGGGTGTCGGGGATCGGCGGCAAGGCGGCGACGGGGGCGGCGGCGGAGGGGGCGTACTACGACCCCAAGGAGCCCGGCGAGAACGGCATTGGCGGCCGGGGCGCCGGCGCGCGGAAGCGCCACCTCGCGGCCGCGGCGGTGAGGATCGGGGTCCTGGTCCTGGCGGCGGCGGCGCTCGTGGGGTCGGTCGCGTGGGCGGGGACGCTCTACGCGGGGCGCGGCGCGGCGGCGCGGGCCGCGGCGGCCGCCGCGCACCGGGGTTACCGCCGCCTGCAGGAGCAGCTCGTCACCGACCTGCTCGACATCGGCGAGCTCGCGGGCGGCGGCGTCCGCGCCAAGGAGGCCGAGGTGTGCCCGCCCGAGTACGAGAGCTACGTGCCCTGCTACTACAACGTCACCGACGCCGTCGACGTCTCGGATCTGGGCGGCGGCGTCGTCATAAGCTACGACCGCCAGTGCACGCGCGACGGCAGGGTCACCTGCCTCGTCGCGCCGCCGCGGAGCTACCGGATCCCCGTGCGGTGGCCCAGCGGCAAGGGCTTCATCTGGAAGGACAACGTGCGGATTAGCGGCCAGGAGTTCTCGTCCGGGAGCCTGTTCAAGAGGTGTGTGAACAAAAACTTGCTCCGTCAGTATAATTCGAGTGGGTGGGTTTGGTCTATTGGTTGTGAATTTGGTGGTTGCTCATTGATAACAGGATGATGGTGGAGGAGGACCAGATCTCCTTCCCGTCGGACGCGCACATGGCTGATGGCGTGGAGGATTATGCCCATCAAATTGCTGAGATGATTGGGCTGCGGAATGAGTTCAATTTCAATGAGGCTGGGGTGAGTTGTTGCCATTCATTCAGTTTTAACCTATGCTGTTAATTACTGATTTGACTTTCATATATAGTGAATGCATACCCGGAACTAGCTGAACTGAAATTATCTGAACCAATGGCATTTATGTCAATGAGGTGTCAATCTTTGGTACACAATCTAGTTCTTGAAAGAGTAACCTACTCTGGCTAGTGCTCTTTGTCAACATCCTATGAATTTGCTGGCTTCTAGCAAGATTTTCCAATTTCCACCCACTTTAATTTTATCAGGATTCAGGACACCTGTACTTTATAGTGGTTGCATAAGTAGGTCCAGTGGTTTCTGTTGAGCAGCTGTTCTGGGTTTGGTCCTTGGTTAAGCATTATTATTTTTTACTTCATTATTTTCATTAGAATTGTGATGCAACTTCAAGTGCATAATAATTATGCATTTTTATTGCCAAGCTGTTGCCCTGTCGGATTTTTCAGTTTCAGATGATCCTTTTTATATTCAGCTCAGCAGTACTTGCATGTTGTGGTCTTTCCACTTGACAGCACTTTAGAAATCTTGCATGTTGAGTGGGCTGGCTGGAAAGTGCCAGTCTATTTCTACTTAATTTGACTTTGGAAACTATGCATGCCCAATGTGCTGTAAAGTATATATCAGGGTTTCCTGTGTTGTACTGCGAGAGTATGTTGGTAGGGTCATAGGATCTTCCTATAATCCATTATGCAAAACATAGTTGGACATACCTTTTCACTTTATGCTCTGAATATTTTACAGTAAGACTTTGAATAATTGTTATGTTTACAGTAACACTTATGGTATTATTTCTGATTGTGTTTCTTGCCATGCTATTTTCAGGTTAGGACAGTCCTTGACATAGAATGTGGATTTGGTACATTTGCGGCACATCTTTTTGAGAGAGATCTCTTGACCATGTGCATTGCTAACTATGAGCCATCAGGTAGCCAAGTGCAAATTACATTAGAGAGAGGCATTCCTGCAATGATTGGTTCATTTGCAACAAAGCAGCTTCCATATCCTTATCTTTCCTTCGATATGGTGCATTGTGCAAAATGCAACATTGAATGGGACAAAAATGGTATGTGTTAGTCTTCTCCCTTTATGTGTCTTGGCACTCATTGACTAAATGCTATTCAGCAATATCTTATATTAGCACATGCACATACAGAATACTAAATATTCAAGGGCATGCAGTTGTGGGTTTCTTTTAGTTGATGTGTAACCTTTGCCACTGCAAACTTGCATATACAGAATTTCTGAAAAGACGGTTTTATAGTAATTTGGTTCTTTAGGATGGCCATAAAGTAGTTTCTCTTACAGTCTTACACTAAACAAGTAAACATCACTTTCCTCTGTAATTTTGCAGATGGCATTTTCTTGGTTGAAGTGAACAGGCTTTTAAGGCCTGATGGATATTTTGTATGGACATCAAATTTGAATACACATAGGGCCTTGCGTGACAAAGAAAATCAGAAGAAATGGACTGCCATTCGTGACTTTGCTGAGGGCCTTTGTTGGGAGATGTTATCACAACAAGATGAGACAATTGTATGGAAAAAGACAGACAAAAGAGACTGTTACACTTCAAGGTATTGTACTGCATACCAACACCTACAGACTTTATAATAATAAATGTTTAGACTAGTGATAAACTTACAGTATTGTTTTGCAGAAAATCTGGGCCTGAGCTTTGTGGCCATGATCCAGAATCACCATACTACCAACCACTAAACCCTTGTGTGTCAGGCACAAGAAGTCAGCGTTGGATCCCCATTGAACATCGTACAACCTGGCCATCTCAGGCTAGACAAAACTCAACAGAACTTGACATACATGGTAAGCATTTGACTTCATAATATGGTAATAATGGAAAAAATCAGTGAACAAATGAATAAGTAAATGTATGCAAGTGTCTTAATGTTCAAAACATCAAATGCTTCTCTGCTTTGCATTAAGAACCTTCTATTTATCAGGCGTGCATTCAGAAGTATTTGCTGATGACAGTTCAAGCTGGGACTCTATGGTGCGAAACTATTGGTCGTTGTTGTCCCCACTTATATTTTCAGATCATCCAAAGAGACCTGGTGATGAGGACCCACAGCCACCATTTAACATGCTAAGGAATGTTTTAGATATGAATGCTCACTTTGGTGGATTTAATGCTGCTTTACTGAAGGCTGGAAAGTCTGTATGGGTGATGAATGTTGTTCCTACGAATGCCCCAAACTATCTACCACTAATATTTGACCGTGGGTTTATCGGTGTTCAACATGACTGGTAAGTAAATAATCCATGATCTTCTATCTTTTTTTGTCTCGAGTTTTGTTCTCCCTTTTTTGTTTCAAGTGCATGCTCTGCTAATGCTAAATCTCGACTGCATTTTCTTGATAAGGTTTTCCAAACTGCAGTTCATATTATGGATCCGTAGACAGTCATAACTCACAAATGTTAATACATTCAAACTTTAGGCTTATGGAAACTTTCTGTAGAGGAACCATAGCATCCTCAATTATGCATGGTTGCATAAGTAAAATTATCAATTTAATAGACTTTTTTTTGGCATTTGGATCCTTGTATCAACCTTCAGTTGATGGATGGCTAAACATGTGTTTAGGTGTGAAGCATTTCCAACTTACCCAAGAACATATGATATGGTGCATGCTGATGGCTTGCTATCACTTGAGAAGAGCCACAAGCATAGATGTTCTACTCTTGATATATTCTTGGAAGTTGATCGTATCCTACGACCGGAGGTAAGCAATTTTTTTTGCCAATTACATTGATATGGGAATTGATTAAATCATGTCTGTAATTCATATCTAGAGGTCGTTTGATGCATGTGTACAGACATAACATTTGCCTTGTCAAAAAGGTTCATATAGTGCTGTTCTAATTAGTGGTGTTGTGCTCACGGCATACAGAATGAGTCAGGGATACTCGTTAGCACTAACTTGGTTTACTTTGAAAACTTCAGTCCTCGTCTGGCCAAATGCTTTGGTAGGCAATCATTCTGATCATGGTCTATTGGTAATGTAGACTGTAGACTCTATCAATGAAGAGGATTGACATTAGATTTAGGAACAGGAAAGAAAAATATGCTTTGCTATACTTACATTTATTCATTCTGATTAGTCTTGCACTTGCATATTTCCGCACATGCTGAGCACTGTGCATCACTTTAGCTATTTTTACGTGTGTTGTCCAAAATTTTTATACATGTTTGATGTTGATGCAGGGCTGGGTCATAATCCGTGACACTGCCCCTCTTATTGAAGCTGCAAGATCTGTTGTTACTCAACTCAGATGGGATGCTCGAATTTTAGATCTTGACATAGCTAGTGATGAAAAGCTACTGGTTTGTCAGAAGCCCTTTCTCAGAAAATAAGGAGCATATAGACACTGACACAAGATATGGACTTATTCTTTCCCCCTACACACTGTTACAATTGTTGTCTGAGCACAACTGAGTACAAATTTGGGTCAAAACACGGGAAGCGTGATTCTTGTAACTTGTCATGCATCGCCATGGAACCGCAAGGTTCCATTAGATTGATCGGGCAAGTGCATGTGGCAGAGAACAGGCTTGGTGGCTAAGCTTTCCAGGCCAAAGTTTTATTGCCAGGATACAGAGAGGAAGCCATCAAAATTATTTGAGTAGCGAAAAAACATATCCAATAAAGGGATGATGCTGCGGTGTACATAATCGCGGCCAATGTGCCATATAGGTATAATTCATATTCCCCTTGTTACATTTCTCTTTTTTGTTTTTTTGTCACTGTACCCATTTGTTCTTGTATCATGTATGTATATTGGTTGGTTTATATACTTGTCACCCCAGACTACAGCCCAGTGAAGTCAATATAATTATTTGCAGATGAATGATAAGCAATAGCAAACTGTAATTATTCCATTATTACATGTTTCCACCATTTTTGTAGTTCAGAATTTTTGAGAAGAATACATGGTTACCTGTAAGAAGAATGTATCTCTGTTTACTCAATGTGATAGTAGTACTACAAGCTTAGCAAGTTTCTTGCTTGATTGCTTCTGATGGCGGCTGTTTGGCGTTATAGCTGGCGCCCAAAGCCCAGAGCTGAGTTGGTATTGGCTATAGGGGTGCTGCCAGTTGGTTTCTGCCCCCCGTGCTCCTGGGCAGGATAGAGCGTCCAGTTGGCCGAAGTTGCTATGTGCCACAAGCCCACAGCAAGTGGCCGATAACATTGTGATGGACTGATGGTGATGTGCTACCTTATTCCGAAGGAATTGGATGTCATTCTTTCATTGTTCTAACCATTTCTTTTTCCTTTTGGATTTGCCTGCTCGTAACATGTCAACTCTGCCGTAACTCTGGACCAACACAAATTCTGTCAAAAACGGTAGCAGATGGTCAGAGGCTTATTGAACATACCAGTTAAGGTCATGCAAAAGGCATGGCATCGGCTTCTTTTGCATCACACGCTTTGACAAAAACTTCTCTTCCTATTGTTGTCGCTGCAATTCACACTTGATTGTGAACCATAATTGCACTATTCGCCAGCTGGGATGACCTTTGCTACTATCAATTGTAGTTGTAGCGACAGTGACATGCCATCTGAGCCCAAAAAATGATTGCCCACTCATTACTCTTTTCCATGGCTCACTTCGATTCCATCGCACCGCAAGCGCCAAGTGCAACGATCTATTCTACCCTCTCATCAACCGTAATCGACCCTGATTGTTCGTATTATCGCATAGGCCAGCGGCCAGCCACTTCGTTGCTAACACTCCCCATGGATTACGTCCCGAACGCTACAGGTGTAAAAGCATTTGCACTACCAGCGATCAATCTGGGGCAAGTGCGGTTCTTTTACCTCTTTCACGCAGGTACCAGATGCAAAGTTTCTCCCCAGATTGCCACAAAAACAGCAGCAATCGGCACAGATTCTGACCCCCCAAAAGCAAATTAGATTCTTTTTTGAAAGAAGCAAATCAGATTCTCCACGGCAACCTTGTGCACTGTCTGCAGATGCGGCGGAGCGGAGGAGGCCGCAGGAGCCCAAACTCCAAGGTCGCGCGTGCCCACCCACGCGGCCACGCCCGCAGCCGGCAGCCCGCAGGGCGACGGACACTCTGACAGGTGCGGCCCCCACGCATCAAATGCCACGTGGACCCCACGGCCGACCTGCGGGAGGGTCCACATGCCATACACGGCGCGCGTAGCCCCATCATGTTGCCGTCAATGCCCCCCCGGTCCCGCCTACTGCAGGCGGGGTCCACTTCGCCCAGCCCATCACCGCGCGGTTCCAGGTCCCGCACGTCATGCTCGGCGACGACCGCGTTGGAGCCCCGAGGTCCAGACTGGCTGGCGAGTGGCCCCGCGCCGCCCGATCCTGATCCGACGGTCCGGTAGCGCCCGAACCCGATAAAGCGACCCCCAACAACGCAAGCCTCACACACACCGAACCCACCCCCCGCACCCACCGGCCGCGCCCGCCGCCCGAGTCGCCGTGGCCGCCGCGGCAGCGCCCCTCCCGGCGGTGAGCGCAGCCCAGCGCGCGCGCCCCGCGGCAGCCGCCGCGCTCGGGGCGCCCAGATCTGATACAGGCGGCGTCGCCCCCGCGGCCAGCCCCCATGGCGCCGCGACAGCCGTGGCGGATGGCGCTGCTCCTACCCTTGCTCCTCGCCGGCGTCGGGCCCTCCGCCGCTGCCTCGGTTCCCAGCGATGCGTGCCGGGTCCCTACTACCGTGGAATCCGTCCTCGGGACTCCCGAGATGTGCTCGACGCTGGATCGCCTCGGCGACCCGGTCGGGGTCATCGAGGTAAGCTACGTTCAACGTTGGGATATAATAATAGCCACAAAATGGTACATACGCGAATTTGGTCATACCAGTACCATCCTGAGATTAAACTAGCAAATTATTCGTGATGCGAATTGTTTAGCGTGAGAATTGGTTTGGGTTGCGAATTAGGAAAAATAATTTTGCGAATTAGGGGTGGGGGTGATTTTCTCTAGGGTTCATAATAACTACTCGCAAGATTTTTAGCAGCTTGCAGAATATAATCAACCCTAGTGACAATTTTTTCCTTTGCAAGCAGTTTAGTATTTGTCTTTGGCTCTCAGGTTATGCAAGTAAAAGTTTCTGTTCATTGGTTTGGACTTTTAGCAGAATGATCACTTGCATATAAGTTTTCTGTTCACTTGCAAACAAAAAAAAATCTTCTAAAGTTTCAACTTTCTCCCCCCTGAACAGATTGATTTCCCATCTGCTGTGATTTATGAAATCTGAATCTCAATGTTAATTTTAACCTTGTAGTGAAATCTGAATCTCAATGTTAATTTTAACCTTGTAGGGAGATGAGCTCACGTTAGCAAAGGCCGTTAATCTTCTTCACATGAACAAGGATGACTATATTGCTGTACTTTTCTATGCATCATGGTGCCCATTCTCACAAGAATGCAAACCTAATTTTGAGACGTTAGCTTCCTTATTCCCAACTATTCGGCATTTTGCATTTGAGGAATCTGCAATTAGGCCAAGGTAAGTCCTCAGGTTGTGTAAAGGAAATTTTGCTTCTCAGTGTAATATATCCGTTTGGTGGAATAGTAATATGTTGCTGGAACTGCAGCATAATATCAAGGTATGGGATTCATGGTTTTCCAACACTGTTTCTCTTGAATTCAACCATGAGAGTGCGTTATCATGGACCAAGGACTGTTAAATCACTTGCTGCTTTCTACACTGATGTCTCAGGTGTGCTATTTGTTCCTTATTAACTGTACTCTCTCTCTCTCTCTAATTTGGATGGCTTTGTTTGCATGTTTGTCATAATTCATCCTTATTGCTTCCGACATGGAGCATTTGTTTGATGTAGGATTATGAGCTTGTCCTTCTCCAGCTCACTTGTGGTTTCTTTGTTCCAAAACTTTAACCTTGTTGATGGTTTACAATTGGTAAATTTGTGTGATGAAGGTATCAATGCTTCGGTGAAGTCAACTGCAGGGGAGGCAACCATTCATTCCTTAGATGATATTGAGCATAAGAAGGATGCTGAACAGGAAAATTGCCCATTCTGGTGGGCGCGTTCTCCAGAGAAAATACTTCAGCAGGATACTTACCTGGCATTGGCGACTGCATTCGTAATTTTGAGGCTGCTGTATCTTCTTTTTCCCAAGATAGATTCCTTTGTCAGATGGGCATGGAGGAGACATAATCTCTTTGCAAACTTGACGGGTGCACATGAATCTTTTCTCACCTACCTTGAGCAAGCAAGACAGAAATTCCATAGGCTATGCCCTTCAAGTTCAAAGCGGGGGAATTTGCAGGAGGGGGCAATGAACGCCACCGCTTGGGCCTCCAAATCATTAGCATCTGTATCGATCGGAGAACCAAGTGCCATGGGAAGGACAAACTCAACAAGTGAGCTAAGATGAGCTGTAACTTCTTTTTGTCCGCAGGGATATATATGTACAGTACAGTAGAGTGATCAGAATATGAACACCAAGAATCTGTTGTAACGGCTGTATTACTCTCATTGTAACATCCTCCTTAGAATAAGCACATTCACCGTTTCGGCCCTTGTTTCTCGTTGTTGTTACAGCCCAATTCTTTGGAGGAATAAAAGTCTCTGGTGTCTTGCGCAATATCTGTGTTGGGGGTTTCTAACTTTCTGCTGAACCTAATGTCATCGTCCAGTGATGAATTTAGAGTTCAGAAGCAAGGAAAATGCGTAGTGTTACATAAGTTCATCATGTAATTGGAGTCAAATGTCATACTCAAGCACTTCTATGGAGTTATATAGTACAATACTGGTTTCCACTAGATCTGCAGTCGACGCGCTACACGAGCAGCCTGCGTGACTCGGCATACCAGCGTGTGTAGCAGGTCTCGAGGTTGGGCCAGTCGGTGTCCGGGCAGGCGGCGAAGTGGTGCAGCCAGAGCGAGAGGACCTCCTCCCGCTGCTCCCAGCCGAGCTTGTCGATCAGCTCCTCCAGCACGGCCACCATCTCCGCCCGCTCCCGGCCGGTGAGCACCGGCGCGTCCGTGCCGTTGCTGCCGCGGCACAGCAGCGGCAGCCACGACCGCAGCATCGCCATCCGCTGCTCGGCGACGGCTCCCGTATCCTTCCCGCCCGCGCCCTGCTCGAACTCACTCGAGTTGGCGTGCTGGAACAAAAACACTGCACAAGAACCAATCAAACAGCCCTGTTTCATCGAACCAGAGGCAAAAAAAGCACGAATATGCTAAAGCTGAATTGCGAACGAGATCGAATTTGAGAACTTATTACAAATGGAGCTGCAGCGGTATTATTTTTGCTGCATTGCTCTGAGAGAGGTCAAAGAAGAAAGAAACCCAAAAGGACGATGGGAAAACAGAGGCGACCAGAGGGTTTTATTGTGATAATGGTAAAGTTTGTAGGTGGAACTGTAACGTTCCAAGGGTGCGACTGCAAGGAAAGGTGAAGAACGGACCTAAATGAAAAGGCGCCTGGACCTCGAGGTAAGAAGCAGAACAATGGGAAGGGGCAAAACAGAATGTCCAGGGGCATATGTGTAAGGGACAAGGGGCCTCTGCGTAAAAATCCAAAAAAATTTGGACCATTTCTCGATTTGTGCGTGTCATCCTTGCGCAGGGGCCATGCTAATCTTCTCTGTATCGTTCCAATTTTATCGGATGTCTCCGAAGAGACGTTGCTGGTTGTTACGTTACAGCTTATAAGTTGGTGGTTGCGTCAACAGCTGGGCATGGTGGTACTAAACGCTACAGCGCCGAGCGCAGAGGGGTCCAAGCGCGAGCGGAAGCGTCTGCTCGCTCGAGTGGGCCGCACTCCTGGTCTGGACTAAGGCCCAATCTGTTTGGCTTAGCGTGGACTAAGGCCCAATCGATCTGGCTATTCTCTCCCGCGATATTTTTTTTGGATTTTTTTGGCGAAATGTTTGTACTGTAATAAAATAGCTTCACCACATAAAAAACAGAGAGAAGATAATAGTTGTACTTTGCCAAGTTTATACTCCCTCCGTCCCAACTTGTTAACTTTTATGTTTCACTTTTAACTATTCGTTTTATTCGAAAAATTGTGAAAATGTTATTTATTTTGCTAAGATATATCATCGTATATATTTTAAATATATCATAATTATTTTTGTATTTTCGCAAATATTTTGAATAAGACGAATGGTCAAATATGATCTGTAAAAGCCAAAAGGTGCAAATATTTTGGGACGGCGGGTGTATATAAAAAAAACGAAGAGATTTCCACGTACCGGCGAGCCGAAGCAGCGAGACCTGTAGCGCCGGCTCGGCGACGAGCGCGCGGCTCCCGAGCCTCGCCGCGTCGCCGAACTGCACCACGGCCTCGCGCGCCGCGCCGCACTCGGCCATCTTCTGCCCGAGCCACAGCAGCTCGGCGGCGAGCTTCTCGGCCGCGGGCCCGCCGAACCCCTCGTCCAGCGAGGACGCCGCGGCGGGCCTCCACCACCACCGCATCCCCGTCCGCACGGCGCGCGCGGCGAGCTCCATCCGGGGCCACTCCCCTCCCTCCGCCGACTCCAGCTGCCGCAGCGAGCGCGCGAACGCGCCGGCGAGCGCGGCCCGGTTCACGGCGCCGACGCGCGCGCCGCCCGCGCGCACGTTGTCGTCGAGCAGCCGCTCCGCGAGGCCCCGCACCAGCTCGTACTTGCGGGAGGCGACGGGGAGCCTGGACGCCACGGAGAGCACGTGCGCGAGGGCGCGCCCCACGCAGGTGTCCCCCGCAGGGGAACCCGGCTCCACGCGCGGAAGCGTGGGCGCGAGCGCCGGCGGCTGCGGCTGCGGCGGCGGCGCGGGCGCGGGCGCGAACGCGGACAGGAACGTGAAGAAGAGGGAGACGAAGGCCTGCGTGGCGAGGAGGAAAAGGCGGCGGAGCACGGTGAGCGCGCGCGCCGCCGCGACGGGGATCGGCAGGAGCAGGAACGTGGAGCCCTTCTGCTGCGCCGACCACGACAGCAGCGGCGAGAAGGCCGAGAAGAGGCCCGAGGCGAGTGACGCCAGCGGGTCCATCGGCGTCCGGAGCTGCTGCGTCTCCATTGTTGCGGGACTACTACTCTAGCGGGGGAGATCGAGGGACGATGGAAGAGAAGTGCAAGTCCGTATGAATGGAAGGAAGAACTGCAGGTGCGCGAGGCTCCCAAGTCCTGAGTGGTGCCGGGACGCAAAAAGCGTCCGCGCGCCGAGGACGGAGGTGACCAACTGGAGGTCCGCGTCGGCGTCGGTGACGTGGTGTCGTTCCGTCAGCGTCAGCGTGTACGTCTTGATCATTTGCCAAAGAGAGATACACGGCAAGAATGCGGTAGAATTTTCTTTTTTATTCGCATATTTGTCACTGAATAGAACAAAAGGTGAATTCTGAAGGGTTGTAATAAACGCGAGGACGATGGTATACTAGAGCGGAATTGAAGAAAACATGCAAGGGGATCAGGAAAAAAATGTGGAATTAATAAAACGGGTGAAGTGCCTATCATTTTTCTGCTTGTACGTAGAGGAGTACCGACTACCGAGCAAAGATTTCAAATATTGTTCGCAAGAACATCATTTTCCGCTGTCCTTAATGGTGGCAGACTGGCAGCGAATGTACACGATGAAAGATGCCAAAGTTCGCGAATGTACATGATGAAAGAGGCAAGGTTCCGCAATCCGCATGCTAAGGGCGTGCACCCAGATTTTTTTTCAAATATAATACAAGTATGAGATTTACTAGTTCTCAAATGGATGACTTTTAGCTATCTCTGAATCATCCAAACTTAAATTAGAAATTAAATTGAAGATTAGAATTTGGGGTTATGGTTTGGGCACTGCACAATCATACACTCTATAGATGGCCCAAGCACTGGGAAGTGTCCTCGATTTTCATTTCGAAGCAGTACAGCATATGCAATACCCCCTACAAAATTTGCTGCGTCAACAGCAGCATCTCACAATATAATCAGTTTTTGTCGTCTGAATGACAGCATCACAGACGTCCTGACTAGGTGAGACAAATTTATGAATGATAGCAAACAAATTAAGAGATTGATGGCAGATCGCACGGACACTCCATTTCTGTTTTTTTTACAAGTGACAGATGGAAATTGCCTTCAACCACGCAACTCAGGTGCGTCTTCAAAAATTTACAAGCTCGAGGGCGGTACTCCTCATCACTTCAGGAGTTTTTGCAGCCTTCTCTCTGCCGCAAGTGCTGTTTTGTTCTGTGGCTCCAAAGCCAAAGCATGTCGGAAATCTGTACATCCAAAGGATGATGCAAAGTACAAATTGGGTTAACTCTTTCAAGAAAGTTATTCACAAAGTGTATTCGAGAATGTTTTGTAAATCATAATGTATATAATGCTTCCATAAAATACATCAGACAGCTCAAGATATGCATGAAACTATTCTGATTCTGATAGCTCAAACCATAATAGCATCACTAAACTTTTCTGTTGACAATTAAATTAAATTAAATTAATGCTAAGACACATCCTCCAAGAGTAAGAGGGAAAGAGAGCACAACACAAAAAAAGTGATTATGTTCAACCAAACATGTAAAGGATGCAACTCATGCGAGTTACTGGCTTAAAATGTCAATTTTAGTGTTTTGATATGTGGTTAACTGAGAATTTAATGCAATGACAGAAAACTGCAGCACCTTGAAGAGCTTCTTTGTAATTCAAAGTTACTTCCCTCGCAAAACCTCGCCGTAGATACGCTTTAACATTCTGAAGTCAACAAAAGAAATTCAGAGGAAGGATTCATATCACAATAACAGCACAAGATGGTAAGGCTATCAGCAGCATCCGGAACTATCTAATCTAATGAATCTAAACATATGCCTATTATGGTCAGCACTACTTACTGAAATGTTGATACTCATGTAACATGAAGCATGTGAATGTTATGTCGAAAAAAAATCTCTTACCTTTCTATCCAACAGTAAGGCACGGTCACAATCTGCTTCAGCTTGTTTTAGACTGCACAAGTTTAAATATGGTCGATATAATGTACTCATATTAGAAAAAATTGAGCAGAAAAGTATTGTTGGTAGCAAGTATACCGGCCCAGTTCCAGGTAAGCAGCTGCTCTATTGCAGTAATAAGTTGCATTTGTGTCACACAAACTGATGGCCTCTGAATAAAACTCAGCAGCCTTGCTCCACTGTCTTCTTTTGAAAGCACTATTTCCCTGTGAATACTCAAGAAATGAGCTCGCCTTTTTTAAGTTGGTGGCAACAGACAAGAGTAACTTTCTTATACCCCACAACCGCTTCCTCAGTAACTACTTTTTCTATCTAGTATTTTAATGCTGTGCAATCAAGATGCTGTCATATCCAGATAAATTAATGATACCCAATTATACGCCCTAAAAAATGATGTGCAATTACACATGAAAGAATATAGCATAGCAGTATCGTATCCCTCTACCTAAACAAGCCTTTCTAGACTCAGAAATAACAATAAACAGTTTCCTAAAATAACCTGTTAATCCTAGTTTAGTTTTTTAAGATTCTTCTAATTAAGAATTGAAGAAAGCGAATGTGATGACATCTTCTGGTAAAGGTAGAAAGACTTGTATCAGGAAACACTTTGTTAAATTCACAATTAGCCTGGAAGGCTGGAAGACAGTAGTAGATCTCATTGTTTTTACACTTGTTATTAGCATGGAGCCTCGGACTACGGTGTTGATCAATTTTAAATTAGGCCCAGGACAGAAGGTGCCAAAGGCCTTTTCAGGACAATATTCTCTAGAAATCAGATTGTACACTAAATACACTCAACCCATATTCTCTCTCTTAGCAAAATAATTCGAACAGATAACCTTGTCACACAAAAAACAAAAATAAGACTGTTTGCAGAAAATAAACCTTTTCTTTCAGCAACTCTGATTCATCAGTATCAACATCAATGTCACCATTGGTTACTGGTGTAGTAACCAACTTGGATGCCAAAACTACTTGTTCCTGGATGAGAGAATATGTATCCAAGATAGTACGAAGAAGGGATTTGTCTGATCCATGTGCTGCTACGAATGAAAGAGATACATGATGATCCAGATTTGACAAGGGCATAGTGACCTGCAAAAGTGAGGAGGCTGTTTTTATTTTTATTTTTTCAAGAGAAAGAAAATAACATAAAGAAAATCAGTGGAAATACTCCTCTACCTCACAACAGCCAGCAAGTGCAGCAATGCCTACAAATTTGTACATTCTATCCTCAAATCCAGATGATAATCTTTCTTTGGAGTTTCTCTTCAGAGGATATCCAGCTGTGGTTGGTAGAACTAAAATTCCAGAATCCTAAATGGCACCACATGAAAGAAGAGTTAAAAAAGCAAAGGCATCATGCAAAATCCCATTCAATCTACTAATCAACTATTGGCAAAATTTACTGTGAATCCTCATGGTGGTATAGCGATATGAAGGAATACTCTTGTGATCAACTTTGTAACTTAAAAGATTAATAGTCATGCATACATTTTATTATTTCCTCTGGGTAAACTATAAAAAGATAAATGTAAGGATTCATCATATGTTCCTTTTTAACAGAACCAAAATCCTCCATTTAAAATCACTTTGTCGCTATCCTATACAAGGTACACTCTTATTCACTAGCTACTGCACTACTGCAGCATGAACTCTATAGAAAAGTCTAAAACGAACACTGCTAATTGTCTAGTTAAAAATCTGTAGACAAGAGAAGAGATTAAATGGAAGACTACCTTGAGAAGATTCTTGAGTGCCACCCGCAATTCATTTCTTATTGCATACAAAGATTTAATGTTATCATGTGCAAAATTCACAGCTCGAAGCACACGAGTAGAGATATCAAGGCCAAGCTTAGGTTTAACAATGCTAACCCAATTCTCATGACTTGCCTTAAACTCGTATCTGAAAATTTTATTGACATGTAAGTCCCATGGTTGAGCTTCACCAAGCAACAAAATAAATAAATCCAGTTTTAAAAACTACCAGCACAGCCCAAAAAATGATTTCCCTTGCATTAAACTATTGAACTATATCTTTCATAAAAAACACGAGAAAATTAGCCGCATGGGAAGTGGAATGTAGCACCAGACATGAAAGGTGAGTAATCCTCCCAAAAGCATAAGAAGGTTTGCTTGCAAATACAATCGCAAGAAGGACAGACTTCCAACTCCCAACTCCCAAGCAATCCAGAAATCCTCAAGTTCACAAGGACAAGACTATTGTCACTAATACAGTACAAGATTATTGTCACTAGTACAGACATTTCCACGCATTATTTAACTACCTGAGTACCTGACATGGTGCCCCAATCTGCCAGTAATTCACTCATGAAAAACTAGGCAACTCAGCATATCCTAAAATTCAAAGTTTTGACATCAACTTGTGGACCCAGACCGCAAAAAATAGCATAATAATATTACCAGACCAAATTTTGACTAGCTCCTAAAAAGTTTATCATCTCTGGTATTTACAGATGAGATATCAGTACCTGAGTACTGCAACCGAAATTTCTAACGCTTCGTATTTTAGGCATTCTAGATCCTTACTGCCTAGTGAAACTAATTTTTTTTGTATTCTCTTTCTAAACTGGGGCAAATGATTAATGAAAGCAAACCTCTGCAGTAACAGCATCACTGTGGACAGCGCTTTCAAGGCTGACATTCCTTCTTATAACTTTGTAGCAGGTTCGCAGAACTCCTTCAGGCTAGGTACATTTGAATAAAGATATTGGCCAATATTGATGTGTTTAGATGGCTGATCTGCAAGATATGGGATTAATTGTGCCAGATCTGGCTTGGTAGAGTAACAAATCAATGAATTAAAGATTAAATAAAAAGGAGACATCACTATGATGACTTACATCCGGGTAATGTCTGGGCAGCATTTTTTATGGCATGCACAGTTTTCTGGTTAGATAGCAGCTGAAAACAATCATCAGCAAAAACAAATTGCCTTGTTTTCTTAAGTCCACCTGCGGTAGCCGGTAATAGAACTTCTCCAACACGATGAAGAACACATGGATCTCGTGCAAACCATCCTACAAAGGTCCAGAAATCTAGTGAAATAATACATAATAAACATTTTTTATTTTCATTTAAAATCTAGTTATTTTACTATATGGCACTAACATCCATAAGTGATCTAAGGTTCGTCTGATTGGAGACTGCTGTTTCGATCTATACAGTATTACTGTGTAATGAGAGGGCTGGATCTTTCTTGGTCTGTGGTTACTTATTTGGTTGAATGATATAGTTCCTTACTCTACAGAAAAGTTGTTCATCAGATATCCTGTATATGTACTGTGTAACTCATTTGTTCATACCAAAACTCTGTATATTTTAATAATAACTCCATCATATGATTGAAGTCGCAGTTATTTACTATCTTTAACTATCATTACTCCTTTTTACAATAATATTTATACGGACTTGACCTTTTTTTCAAATCATGGCACACAAGGCTCTGCATGCTCACAAAATAGGTACTCAACTTGTGTTACAAAAGACATGAAAATGCTTGTCATAACAAGTATTCGATAATAGATACAACGATAAAAGTAAGAGCAAGGAAATACCAATTGTATCTAGGCTTTGTGAATTTGCTATTGTCCCAAGGGTAGAAACAACACCATAAGAAGGCCTGAAACAAAGTAACCCACAGAAAGAAGCTGGAATTCTCACATCACCAACTGTATCAGTGCCTGCAAGAGTTACGGGATTAAAGGGTCAGGAATAGAAGAAAAAACATATGGAGAAGTGGAATGGACAAAACATAACACTATATTACACATAAGGACAGCATCTTTCTATGATGTGGCAGAAAAAAGGAAAGTATTTCATTTACAAGGACATGTAGGGATCTGTAATAAGAAAAATTCCGAAATACCAAGTGCAAAGTCGACAAGTTGTGCAGCAACTGCGACAGCAGATCCACTGCATGATCCACCAGGGATAAGTGATGAAGAAGCAGGGTTGATTGGTGTCCCACAGTGCAGATTTTCTCCAGTGACACTGACAAAACATGGTAAATGAGTTTGCTGTAAGCACGGTAACTGGTAAATTTTAGAGAGTTTAACATTCAAAAAGGATCCTATTTCCTTGATGTTTACACAAACAATCATTTAATTGTGAATGTTTATGGATCTGGTCACATAACAAAAGTAAAACATAGAAGGTACTTCTGTGTTCTGAGTTACAACCCCATAAAGCACACCACTGCAGTCTTAATGCTCAAGTTATCTACGAATTCAATGTTAATTCTTAACCATTTTGGCCTTTACCATTCCATTCGTATGCATCATTAAGTATTTTGGAGCTGTCTGAAATCATGTCAGTAACCGAGTGATCATTTACAACATTAATAATCACTTCAAACCAACTCAATTCGAAGCAGCAAAAGGTACAAACCCGAAGCCAAGTTCATCCATGACTGTCCTTCCGACGCAGGTGGCCCCCTGCTTCTGCAGCATCGTGACAGTCACTGCAGTGTGCTTCGGCGCCTCGTGAGTCCTCTTCCAGTCCGGGTTCCCAAACCCAGCTACATAGCCCTCGATCTCGAAGCTAAAACAGGACAGAACGATTAAAAAAACAAGGAGGGCATCTTAGATCGCTCAGAACAGCGAAGCAGAGCAGGATGCTTTCAGGGCTCACTTGTCACTGGCGGCGAAGGTTAGGCCCGAGAGCAGAGGGCGCGCGGCGGGAGGCGGCGGCTGCGGCGGAGGGGAGAGCTCGAAGCGGTCGCAGAAGGCTCCAAAGTCGGGCGGCGCGCCGGCCCTGCCCCGCAGCCACCGCCTCCGGCGCCGCGACGCCTCGGCGAGGACGATGACCCCCGCGACGGCGATGCCTGCGACGATCCAGACGCGGGGGTTGGAGGCGATCGTCCCGCCGCCTCCGGCGCCGCCCGATTGCGCCGAGGAGGCCATGGGTGCGGCGGAGGCGTACGGATGCTAGGGTTTTAGGAAGGTTTTGGAGAGGGCTCGAGAAGCCGCGGGCGCGGAGGCGGAGTGGGGAAGAAGAAAGAAAAATGATTTTGGCGTTGGGGGTGGCGGAGTTCCCACTTCATTTTGCTTTCTTTTGGATTTTTGCGCGTTTATTGCGGGCGGTGTTTATGGGGCCCACTTGCCAGTGACGTTTGAGGCTGGGTTTTCAGGGGACCGAGGCAGTCTTTTTTTCTTGTTTGACAAGTCAAGGGAGACACGGTCAGCGAGCTCGGTTTGTTCGGTGGGCTTACATGGGCTTAATTGGATTCTCAGACGCTACACATCAACTAAATGAATAGTGGGCCGATTTCAGTCTCAGATTTAATCGTTGTTTTTAAAGGACACACTAGAAAATGAAAGAGAAGTGCTGCTGCTAGTCTTGCTTACCGACAATCCATCTGCTTGCAATTTCTCAACTGCAAGAGGGATCATTTGCCCATAGTCAAACTAGGCAAGGATGATGAACATGAATCTAACTGGTTCTAGTCACTCATCTTCTCAAATACCAAGAATAATGCGTCATATGTCCAAGGGCCTGCTTTGATAAGAAGATGATTAGACACCCAGCTGAGGTGATAATTTGTGTCTGTGCTTTCATGTCATATTGGGCAGGTCTTGGCAGCGCCACCTTTCAGCAACAAGTGGATGCCGGGGGTGAGGACCATGCTCTCCATTGCGTACAACCTGCTGGCGAGACAGAAGAGGGGCTTCGGACCTGGGAGGCTACCGGCGCTGCAAGAAGACAACCATGAGGAGGCAGCCGAAGCATGATGACTGCCGGTAAACCCCCACCCCCACCCACCCCCCTCCCCCCAGTTGTGGAGTCCATCTTCAGGGTGATCCGAGCTGCTAGTGAGTATACCTGAGCATTTTTGGCCCGGCCCGCGCCAGGCCTGCCCACGGACCTTGCTGGACGGGCGTGGGCAGAGATCTTGGAGCCCGCGAAAATTTTTTTTGGCCCGAGCCCGGCCCGAAATGCTGTTTTTAGTTACTTTACACTATAAAATGTGTGGGCGGCCCACCCAAGCCCGGGCCCGGCCCGAGCCCGGCCCGAAAACTGAGGCCCGACATATCCCATGGGACGGTCACCGGTAGGATTTTCTCAGCCCGAAAACCCGAATTTTTTTCGACCCGGCCCGGCCCGTGAAATGCTCAGGTCTACTAGTGAGCTGATGTGCTTGGATGTAAAATGAGCTTTTGTGTGTCCGGGTTCGACTGGAAGAGAATCCCTACACTGTAATCTCTTTTTTCGTATCTTTGATCGTGTTAGCTCCCCGCTCTCCAGGAAACCTGGGTGTGGGAGAAACTCCAAGTGGGCGATGCGTTAGATCCTGAGCAGGTTGAGCGCAGAGCTTAGGACCCCTCCCACCTATCGTCTGTTTCTGTTGTGTGAAAACTCAATTATTTCCGTTCGTGTAATGGAAATGGGGGATATCCCTCAGTTCGAAAAATATGTCCAATAAGCTTCAGTTTCTGCAGTACATTCTTCAGAACAACAATTGCATCTGCAATCACCAACTCGCGTCCCATTCTCGTCCTCTACATGAACCGTTAAAAACTAAGCAAGTTGGCAATTTGGAATTCCACAACTGCAAGCACAGTATGCCATCTGTCAATGACAAACAAAAGGGAGCTCTATTATTTTTGTCAATGACACCCATGATTGCAAGTCAAACTGCCCAATGTCATCGCTATGACGGATTAACCATCTTTGGCATTTTTAAGGGCACCCTCAACAGTCACTTTTCACTTTCCAAAATTATCAGACTTCGGTGTTGCCATCCCTGAAATCTGATCAGATTTGCGACGCGTATGCTTCAACTGATGAATTGGTTAACTGAACTGTGATTGTGTTGAAGCCTGAAAGCAACTAGTACATTTGTTACTGATAAATCCATCTGCATTTGGTGGTTAACTCGTAATGAAATGAGTGACGAGCATCATTTGCAGGAGATTGGCACCTACTCCAGTGCCTCACTGAAGCATATTATTCATAAAAAGCAAAACCAGTGTCATGAGAGAGCAAATTATACTAGATTATTAGAAGAGTTAAACTGGAGCCAATTGCCGAATAAAGCAGCAGGATTGACAAGAGTTGGGTCCGTTTCTATTGTCACCTGCATCAAGTGGGCTACGATGCAGCCATGCAGGCAGAGCGTAGCAGTTGCAGCGAGGACAGCGACTGATATCAGCTTAAACAGGGATCACAGTGTGGCGGCCGGGCAGTGTCGACCGCGAGTGAAATCAGTAGCAGGCAGGCAGGCAGGGATCGCTTTCCTGCGAAGTAGGACATTACAGTTGGGAAAAACTCTGGCGCCGATGCAACCTGTTGTCCATCGCGAGAAGGGGCACACGCGTCTGCGTCTCTGAATGCTATGGGCCTATCTGCATCTCTAGAGCTATAGGAAAGCAACATTTTAACAGCAAGGATGGGGTGTCATCTGCATGCATGATTGGCGAACGCCTAATTGAGGGACCCTCGCGTCGCTCCGCTTGGGCGACTCGAGGGCGACGCACCTGCCGCCGCCTACCTCCCCAAACCCTAGCCCGGCGAGGCCGCCGTCGTCATCGCCGGCCGGCGGCGGAGCCACACAACCGGCGCCCGCTCGCAGCTCGTCGAACCTCCCCACCTTTCCGTGTTCCTTGCCCCAAATCGCGATCTGCACAAGGCGGCTCCCATGGAGGCGGCAGCTGTGGAGCCCTGTCATGCGCGCGGTGCGGGATCCCCGACCGCCGGTGTGCGACTCCTCCATATCGACGGAGGAGGCAACACCCATGGCTCTCGGCGCTGGCCGCGACTGAGAATTTCGGCTCGGCTCCCACCCCAGATCGTCGGCCCGTTGCTCGGTTCATCGTGTAGCGTGGTCGTTGGTGCCATTGGACGAAATGGGGCGGCTCGGGCATCTCTGAAACCCTAGCCGTCACCACCCTAGTCCACTCTCTGTTGTGCCTATGGTGGTCGACAGCCACCCGCTCATCCCGTCGTCGCCGGATCCGGCCATCCGGAGCCCGGATCTGCACGACGGGACCCGTCCGGTTCGACGGCGGCGCCTTCCTTCGTCTCGGCCTCCCCGGCATGCGTGCGGAGATGGCGCTGCCCCTGCATGTCATCACCTCCCTTGGCTGCCGGAGATGGCGCTGTCATAGCATGCAAGATCATCGGCTAAAGCTTGCAACGATGACGCCTATGGGCGTCATGTCCCTTCCTGAAGGCATTGCGGAGGTGTTCTTTGCATTGCATACCATGCCCTTGCTGCAGCACCTCACGCCGCTCGCGCATAAGCGGCAGGCGGGGTGCCCAAGGAAGGGTCGAGGAGGAGATGATGGGGTCGCAAATCAGTGGCGACTACCCGTCTTCATCGCCACGACGAGGGCAACAGTTTCTCACGCATTCTAACAGTGAGGAACGACCTCTCTTTTGCCGAGGGCATATACTTTTTCATTGGCGACAATATTTCGCGCCGCAATGCAACCCGGCGACCCAGCAACGCACAAAGTCGGCGCATGGATCGAAGGTGGCTATTCCGAACGCCACCGATACATCAAGGTGGAGGGGTAACGGTGACGGCACATGATTTCAAGCGTGAGCCGATTTGCCAGCTGCAGTGGGGGTTGTCTACATCCATTGATTTTCTTTCAAGTTCATTTTGGTGCATGTTGTTTAAGTCATGGTGGCTGTTTTGAAGACTGTCATGAAGCGACATCGATATCTTTAGCACTGTCTTGAGAAGTAAACTCAATTCTTTTTTGGATGTAGTAGATCTTTAGTACATATATCATCATGTACTAAAGTTTTCTTATATTTATTCTTAGTTTTTTAATAAGTTTGACCGTGTGTGGTCACGCAGAGGCTTTAGGCTGTGTGCATTATCGCAGAGGCCGGAATGTTAATTTCATTATTAAAAAATCTGCATGCATGACTTTTGGGAACAAAATGAACACAAAACTTCAAATGTGATGCGCTCGGTAACCATAATGTATTTTTTTGAGACAATGAGTGGTATGATATCTCAGAGCAACTCCAAGAGACTAGCTAAAATGATTTGACTAGCTAAATTTTGGAAAAAATTCTCAAAAACACTCTTCCAACAGACTAGCTATCTGCCAACTAGCTATACTGACTAGCTAAATTCGTTGCCCCGCTAGCTATCTTTGGCTAGTGGCTGGTGACTAGCTATCCTGATTTTCATGAGTATGACATGCGGGGCCCACAGATGGTGGAGCATATAGAGAGTTCAATTTAGAGAGGCTGTTGGATTACAAAAACTTTTTGTTAGCTATTTCATTTAATATACTAGCTAAATCAGGATTTTACCTAGTGATTTTTAAAGAGGCTCTCGGAGTTGCTCTAACATGCTTGCTTTTTGTAGGAGCACATTGCAGGATGACTGAAAAGACGCCATCACAAGCTTTTATGCAGTTAGAGCAAATGCTGGATATGGATGGGTCTACATTTTAAGTGAGAGTAGCACACGCCATTTTCAGTTGTTCTTCATGAGGTTTTTTAGGTACACAATACGACCTAACGGTCGTATTATCTAATTCTTCGGTTGTTTCCTAATGGGTAAAATGGTATTTGATAGATATATATTATTTGGAAAAAAATCTCTACCGCAACTTTACTATCTAAAAATTTCATATATTTCATTTCCTATACTACAACAGCACAATTTTACATTTTCGATAATACCCTTATACTACTCATACGACCTTTGAATACTACCGTACGACAGCTAGCTTAAAAAACAGTCGTATAGAATTAATCTCAACCGTCAGATCCTTATATATAGGTTCTTTTCTAGGGGCCTTTTACGGTGGACCATACCACCTCATACCACTATTGAAAAAGTACCAGTTTTGGAGGATCCGACGATTGAGATTAATTGTATACCACCACAGCTAGCACTAGTGGTATAAGGTGGTATACATAGGTGGTACGGTGGTATAAGGGTATTGTTGGTAGTTTTTTCAGTTGCATAAACGAAATATATGATTTATTCATTTCAATTCTTTTCATTTCCCTCTCATTGTTGTATGGCCAAAAGAATTTTCAAATTTGAAACGAAAATGTTCATTTCAAATTTCAAAAATGATTTTTTTTCAAAACTTTCTTGCTAGCATAAATGAAATATTTCAAAAAATCATTTCATGGCCACATTTTTTAAATTTCAAAAACAAAAAATTTCATCTCTAATTTCAAAAATGATTTTTTTTCAAAGTTTTTCATTTCCCTCGTGGTATGGCCAACTATTAATTTTCAGTTCAAATTTCAAAAACAAAATTTTCATTTCAAATTTCAAAATTGATTTTTTCCAAAAATTTTCATTTCAAATTTTTCTTGGTTGCATAAACAAAATTTGTTTCTTGGTCCAATGTTGTAAAAATTACCTATTTACCTTTTCTATTACATACGAGTCATTTTTCAACCGGTCGTACAAGTCGTATTGTGTACAGTAAAAAAACCTCTTACATTACTAGGGTAGTATTATAAGAGAAAAGTTTAAAACAATTCGCGTGCATCCATACGTTTCAGACTGAGAAATGTCATTTTCAGTTTTGTTTAGACGAAGCGACGTCCATATGCACATGTCTCTAGTACACATAGGACACTGAGGGCGTGTTTGATTCCCCGTCTCTCCAGGGCCTGGTCGGCGAGACAGGCCATGGCCAGCCACGGCTTGGTTGCTTTGGACAACAACTCTTGTTTGATTAATTTGTTCCTAGCGAGCCAGGTCCTATTGAGATTGTGTTTGATTTGTTGCACAAATGGATAGGATGACCCTGCATCAAAAATGTGGTGAAGTTACCCTCTTGTTTCTCTTTGCAGCATTTCATCGAACACTCGCTAGGCGTTGGCCATGGTCGCCTCGAGGCAGCCGTAGGTGGCGGAACCGCGCGCGCCGGCGAACTGCTGGACAGGGTGTCTCTAGTCTCCGTCGGGGCACAAGCGAGCGCACTGCTCGAAGGACAGGGACGCTGTGCGAGCGCCGTCGGGGACGTCGTCGGTCTCGAGCACCGTCGCGGACGCCGGATGCGGGCGCCGCCGCGCGGACGCGGACTTCGCCGAGCACGCTCGCTAGCGGGCACGGTTGATGAGGTCTCCGGTGGCCGCGGTGGCTTTCGATGCCTCCCACCACGGCGAACCCCTCCTCCTCGCCCACCGGCGCGCCGCCCGGGCCCGCGGTCGGGCCGACCCCGGAGCCGCCTGCGTTCCTTTCGCCGACGGAGCAGGGTGGTACCGCGGTGGGGTGGGGGGGTCGCTGGAGGGCCTCGATTTGGAGGAGATGGCGATGTGCGAGCCGTGCGGCATTGTCGCCGACGCGCGCGGATGTGGGGGTGAGCGGCTGTGTCGAGGTAGCCGTATCCTCTCTTTGGCTCGCGCAAGCATGCAACGAACCTGGCTCTGAGAAAACGAAAGTCCAGAGCGTTGGACGGGAGCCAGGAGAGAGAGTGTATTTTGCATCGCGGGAGACATGCCGACAAACAGTGGAAACAAATCAATCAGGATGAGTTGCACGTGGGGAGCTCGGGCCACCAAAAATGTCCCGTATCAAATACGCCTTGAAGCTCTTACAATTACGCGGCTGAATCTCGTTGTCAGTAATGTGAATTGTGATGGACTCGCGTGCTCACGACTCAACCAGTGAGTGATTTGGACAGCGAAGGCCTCAAGTCGCAACCACTATGGAAGATGGGGTTCAACTAATCATGAAGGAAAGCTCCCCTTAACTTGGCCTGTTATTGTCGATGTTGAAGCAGTACAGATCGGATGAAATTAGCATTGGATTTGCGTCGTCCGATCCTACAGGGCATGGTATATATTGTAGCATTAGACAGTTGTTGGATACAATAGTTTACTGGGATCGTTGATCCCTGATAGGAAAGTGTGATATGGTCTTACTTTCTTCATATACGTTTTTTTTTGCTATTAATCAGGGGATACAAAGTACTAATATGAACATGTCTTAATCTTATGACCGTTTGCAACCTAATCATGACCCATATGTAAATTGACGCCAATGCACTTCATTTTGTACCTGCTGAATTTTACCTGACTCCTTATCTTTAAACCGTATAAACGAGCAACAGGATTAAACAACAGTTGATCTGTTCCTGCATTTCATCAACCTGATTGCATCAACAGACCGTACTCAGACAGATGGTTCACTGAAATAATATCCAATGGCACAGTTAGAAACCCATGTCCGTAAGGAAACATCTTTCAGTTGGACTTGACGGGCAGACTTTTTGCTGCCCGAAGATCGGTGACATCAGAATACCTGATAAATCATTTCCTGGAATTGTCTACATGTCAATAGTTTCATGCATGGGCAGTAGCTTCAACCTTCAACAAGGAATGGAGCCTCTATGGAGGACCAGGGAAAAGGTATCAGAAGCTGCCTTTCGTTTCAGATAGCAAGCGCAGCTTTATCCTATTTGCTTAACTTGTTGTGGATGGAAAGTGATGCAATTAGACACTGAACAAGGGAGAGACAAGTCGCGCAAGTCATCAGTCGAGGAAAATTGGGGACCAAGAATCCTCCATCTCCTTGTGTTTGTCCCCTTTTGTTGTCCCATTTGGCTCTGTTGCTCCTGGCATTGTGCATTTATACACATATAAATTAAAGCAGCTGCCTGTCAAGCAAAGTCTGAAATCTTTTTTCTTTTTGTGTGTGTCTGGTTACATTTATCCAGTCTTGTGAGCAATTTGAAGCACTCAACGTTCAGCACTAGTAAAATCATTCGAAATACAAACGACTTGCGTAAAATAGTCCATAAATTTAACGAACAAACTCTCCTCATGCTTAAAAATCAGAAAATCAGGAGGACGATTAAAAAGCCATGCAGAATTCTGCCTTGAGATGAGCAGAAGTAGCCAGGAGACACAATACAAGGACCAGAGCTTTAAAAAGGAAGGTTGGTACGTATGTGTCTAACCATCAAAGATGGCATTTCCATACCCTTTTGGGGTGCACACACCACACACGCACTCATTGTGGTTTAACCTCAAAGTGAGCATGGTCCGAGGCATTTGTCAGCTTCTGACGATGACGAGACTGCTATCTTCAAGAGTGTCGATGTGGGCAAAGCTCGTCATCAGCGAAAGGATGTTCCGGATGGAAGCTAATAAATTGTTGGAAGTTCTTGGTCGCTGCCTGCACCAACTCCCTCGCATATGTCAAAGGGGGTGCCATCACTTGCTTGCTCCAGTTTACAACTTTACATAGTGAAAGAAACTACCCTTTCTACCGCCATGAAACAGGTGCGCGTTGCAAGCAACCGTGTCTGCTCACTGTTCAGCTACCCATCTGTGGCTTGTACACAGCTGTATCAGTGATGAGGCTACTAAGGCTGCTTTGAAACTCTGAACTTCCTTCTCTGAAATCTGGCAATGCCATAAGCTCAAACTCTGAACTCCCATTTCTTAAATTTGGTGATGCCACTATGTGATATTCTGAGTTTCCATTTGGTATCCGAAACTAGGCAATTACCTTATCTGGAACTCCCCTCCATTTACAAATTTTGGCAACATATGATCTGATCCTATGGGCAGAAAAATCTCTCGTTAGTTTGTACCCACAAAACTCACTGTCTCTCACAATCAGGCCTCAACTTTCTTCTAACTGCTCCAACCTTAGATCCTAGCTGCCATACAGCAAGGTCCTACGACATCGACACATGAATGAGCATTTGCAAGAACTGTCTGCTAAAGCTATACTTGTTTTTCAAAGCACAACATGGTTGAATTCATCTGGTACCAGTCAATCCAGCATCAGCGAAGAGATCAGCAGATCACGAATCAAAGTATGTGGCCTATGGGAGAACGAGTTGGTGAGAATTTGAGGCCGTCTGCTATATATGTGTTGCACCTTGCATGACTCGTGCATAGATCTAAGAATCTTTAGCTCCTATTTGAACTTATTAGGGGAAGCACATATATGCATGGCTGCTATCGTTTTTGCTAGTCAGCTTGTCTACTCTTAATTTTTTTTTTTGAAACTTATAGGCTGCATTGATGCTAACGGTAGTTTTTCTACGTGCAGCCGGAGATTTATTCGCGGTAGATTAGGTGCCTGTCTTCTCTTGCCCATCACTCCATGAAAGCTCTGGCAATCAGATTTTAGTAACCCCTTGACTACTGCTACACATAGCTAGATTAGATACATGTATGTCAAAACTTCTGTATTTGCCCTGGTCCAAGTCTTCTGCATGAGAGAATACAAGTAGCACTGTGCTATTTTGTATTGTAGGTTCAGATACAAATTACACTGTGTATTTTAAATTCAGATGTAAAACGGTTGAGCTGCAAGCCGGCCGGCAACAAAATTCTAGTCAACCGTGTGAAGCTGACGCAGAAAACATCAAGTAAGAACATTATGCATGGATAAGTAGCGCCCATATATAACGGTTCAGATGTATAGACGAGGAATTGTATATACACATACACATGTATGTTGGTATACTGTCTTGAGATGACACATGCAAATAATTAATGACAATAACTAGGCACGAGTAAACTGCTGATTAGCAATCACCTCTTGAGTCATGACAGAACTCATAACAAAAACAACTCGCTAGCGACAAGTGGAGGATGATGCGTGCCATTTTGATAAGGAGAGCTTGAAGAAGTTGGCTGGACCAGAGACCAAACAACCTCGACTCGGATTCGCTGCATTTTTAATCCAACGGTACGTACGTCCTGCGAAACAATCATCACAGTCAAGCGCCACTGTCGTCCTACGTGTGTTCTTGGAAACTAATTTAAAGTTTTAAACCTGTGCAGAGCATAAACTAAAACAGTAAAAAAATGTAAAATTGCTAAAGCCTGAAAGGAAAAATCTGCTGGGTCTCAGGGCCATGGCAATATCACTGTAAACCTCAACAATAATTCTCAGCGAAATCCAATAACACGGTAAGTATATATGATGGCGCTGTCAGGAGCCGAGAGAGAGACCCCATGAAAGGGACGTGGAAACGCTAATCAACCCTCACCGCGCGTTTTGTTTAATAATGGGGGGAGCAGGCAGGAGGAGGAAGGTGACGACGACGACCGCGACGAGGCCACGCCCTTTTCCCCCTCCCATGCTAACGTCCCTCACGTTTGCGTGCATGGGGAGGCATCGCCCCCGGCCCCACGTCGCCAAGCACGTGGAATTCATCGCATCAAACCTAGCTGGCTGCAAGCCGCGGCCAAAAAAGTCGCAGGAGGAGAGGAAACCAACTAATTAATCTACGATCACGGCGTTGAAAGCAAAGGTTCATCAGGTGAAGAAGAGATCGATCGAGTTCAGGGATTCAGAAACTGGCTAGCTTACCACTCACCTTCCATTGCTGACTTGCTGTGTGGGCTGTGGGGAGCAGGAGATAAGAGTGCAGCAGATGACTGGCAGCAATACACAGCCACAGACAATGCTTCCTGTTCAGGCTAAGGATTAGGATCCCAGCTTGCATGCGAGTATTTTTGCTTGACCTCCGTCCAGCTGTTAGAGCAATGAGCGAATCTATCATCGCGGGACCTGGGCCTCACACGCCGCTTTTCAGATATAAAGTTTTGTTGCAGTTCAGCGACCTGATTTGTCAATCATGCATGTAGGGTTCCAGCAAGTGGATGTGTATTCTGAAGTTGCTGCATATATACTACAGATCATGGAGTAATACTAGATCCAGTGTGATGTTATACATATCTAGATTCAGTGCAAGTGTATGGCTGTATGCTCCCTCAACATGCTGCCAGATATGCATTGCAAAGAGATCATTTTCCTTAAATCCAATTCTTTTTGTTTGAAACAATAAATCCAAAAATCTGATGTTTTTGACTTCTCTTCCCACCCCAACTTGTTCACTCACATCATGAGCTCAAGTAGTCATATGCATGCATGTACCCTCTGCCCTCTCAAGACTCTGAACATGTGGTTCCATTCTTCTAGAACCATGTTCAAGTGTTCCATTCCCATCATAGAACTAGCTAATTACACGAGGTGCAGCAATCACAGTACAGTACTCCACCTACCTAATCGAGGCATTTACTCTTGGGGTGCAAGAACAGGACTCCCAAGTCAAAGCTTGTGCATACGCAATTCCAGCTGTACACTCTCATCACTTGGTAATTGAGAAAAGAATCCCAATGTATGCATAGGAATATCACCTGTATATGAAGCCCTCTTATAATTGAGAAAAGAATCTAAGACTTTGTACGATGACATCCAAGAATATACATGCTGATATGCAAATGATATAGATTCCGCGTGTTACTGTTGCTTTATTTGATATATGCTACCAGGTACCAATCTGTTCCAAACACAATATGTACGGACTTTTGAAGCAGATAAGGCTTGTTTTCAAAATGAAAACCAACTAATACTTGAATAATCTAAGACTCATCGTATAAATGTACTAGGAGTTGTTGAAATTGTGTGGTGCGCGCGCCCTGGAATCTATGTGCTTTCTGGAGTAACAGCTCTGGCATTTTGTCTGAAGAGACTGGGATAAGATACTACATCTCAAGATCACGCTGAGCTGAACTAACTAATGGTGATCTTATTAGAAGCAATATTGTAAATATAATACAACTATTAAGGTGGCCTCTATGAGACTGAGATTGCTAAGCCAAGTAGCATTGTCTGGCAACCCAATTTGTAAGGAATCGGATGCTCGTTAGTCTAAGAGGGGGAGGGGGTGAATTAGGCAACTTAAAACCTTAACCTATGGCTTCACTAATTTTACACAAATGTAAACTAGAACATACTATCTAGATGTGCAACTAGGGTTGTTCTAGTGTAAAACTCCCATCCCAAAACAAGGTTTGCAACCTATAGCCAATCCTAACATGATACTACTCTAGGAAAGTAAAGGCAAACAAAGATTGCAATAGAGTAAATGCGGAAACGTAAAGGGGATTAGAGGAAGCAAACTCTTGACACGCGATTTATCCCGTGGTATCGGTAGGCACTAAGCCACCCCTAGTCCACGTTGTTGAAGCACTCGCACAAGAGTATTGCTTCCCGGTCACCAAGTCTCTCCCAAGAGCACCACTTGACTCGTCACAAAGGATAGCCACTTAGGCAAGCTCTCTTGGTCACCTTGATGCCGCCTCCACTAAGGAGCTTCTCCACTTAGGAAGGGGGTCTCCACGTCCCCCGCACAAAGTGTCCTCGCCGCTCCACACCAAGCCGGAGGGTCGATGACGATTGCCGGTGAGCCACTTAGGCCCCAAGGCTTCCGGCGAACCTTGTACACTTTGATTCACTCAAGAATCACCTCACAAGGTTGGCACAACCTTGCACTCACTCAGCTCTAAGCTAAGCCTAGCACTAAGCACATACACTAAGCATATGCAAGTATATGGATGAGCAATTAAGCACTTGGATGGATTGGATATGATCTTCTAGGTGTCTTGAACTCCTCTGCACTTCCACACAATCCAGCAACCTCAAATGGGTGAGTGGAGGGGGTATAAATAGCCCAAGGCATCAAACTAGTCGTTGGCTAAAATCTGCTGAAAAAGGTACCGTCGGATGATCCGACGCTATGCTTTTCCAGAGCGTCGGTTCATCCGGTGCCCCTCCCACGTCACGTAGCCGTTGAGGTTCTCTGACACAACTGCTCCGACGCTACGTCGTATCATCCGGTGCTGAAGGCCTCGCGTCCAAGTCGTCACTGTTAGCTTCCAACTGACCGTCGGATAGACCGACGCTTTCTCTTGGCCAGGCGTCGGATCATCCGGTGCTGAAGGCTTCGTCTTGGCACGTCTCTGTATGAATTCAAACTGAGCGTCGGATAGACCGACGGGGTCCCCACTCAGACCGTCGGATCATCCGGTGCTACTTTCTTCCTTGCTCTTCCTCTGCAACTCGTCCGACGCTGCTAAATAATGGACCGTCGGTTCATCCGACGGTACCTAGGGTTTGACTCTGTGCACCAACTCGTCCGACGATTGCACCGACGCTTGTATTTGAGGGACCGTCGGTTCATCCGACGGTGTCTTCTCTTTTCCTTTTCTTGCTCGTTTTGACCCTTGAAAAATACACTATCTTCTCAATTTGGCATATGGTTTTCTTGCATCATTGGGACCTAGAATTGTCTACAAAGACATGCTAAAACAATAAGGTTAGTCCAAATGATCATGTTGTCATGAATCACCAAAATCAAACTCGAACTAATGGCATATGAGGCCATGTTCGCTACACAATTCTGTAGCAAGCACACCCAGGACAAGTCAGCAAACGATCAAAGGATCCCTATATTTAAGTGCAGACACCAAGACCCCTGCCCTGTCTACAACGAACGTGCACGTCGGCATACTCAAATGTCCAAGGGCAGATTAGTCATTTCTACTTGTATAAACTATCTTTAACCTGGGTTTAGGAAGCAGGGATTTCCGAGTCTTTATATACCGCCGGAAGCTGTGTTCTGGTGACCAGCCAGCAAAGAAACAGGGAGCTTCAAGGGCCGAGGGGAGGCAGCAGGCAGGTTGTCTCCCTCGTTCCCAACTGCACCACCCTATCCAAGTCCCATCTCACCTATCAATGGGAAGGTCTCCTTGCTGTGATGAGAATGGCCTCAAGAAGGGCCCCTGGACCCCTGAAGAAGACCAGAAGCTCATGGAGTACATCCAGAAGCACGGCCACGGGAGCTGGAGAGCACTGCCGAAGCTTGCTGGTATGCGGCGCAACCTTCCTCAGCTCCTCTCTCTGCAGAAAAGGGTAGATGGCTTCCCTGCGAAAATGTAGCTCAACGATCTGATTTGTTCTTGCAGGGCTCAACAGGTGTGGCAAGAGCTGCAGGCTGAGATGGACCAACTACCTCAGGCCCGACATCAAGAGAGGGAAGTTCACCCAAGAAGAAGAGCAAACCATCCTCCGGCTCCACTCCGTCCTTGGCAACAAGTACACTGCACCCTTATCAGCTAACATACATCTCTAGCATGTCCGGCATCTCACTAGTCTAATCCAGTGTAAACTGTTGTCATGGACAAAACAGGTGGTCAGCCATTGCGAAGCACCTGCCTGGACGGACCGACAACGAGATCAAGAATTTCTGGAACACACACCTGAAGAAGAAGCTGATCCAGATGGGCTTCGACCCCATGACGCACAGGCCAAGGACCGACTTCTTTGCTGCGCTGCCTCAACTCATCGCGTTGGCCAACCTCCGCCAGCTTGTGGAGCAGCGTCCATGGGACGACCACGCCGCCAGGCTGCAGGTTGAGGCGGTCCAGGCTGCAAAGCTCCAGTGCCTCCAGAACCTGATCCAGTCTGCAGCATCCATTGCCACCAGTCCAAGTTCCAGCAGCATCAACACCATCCCAGACCTGGAGCAAATTGGCCTCCTGAGTCCTCCGCAAATGTCTTCCTTGTCTTCGTTGCCTTCTCCGAGTTTTATGGACAGTATCAGTGGCCAAGACATAGTAGCTGGACAAGTGCCTGACATACAAATTCCTAGCTCTTTCTTTGAGCAGCCCACCAGCAACGATGCCAACCAGAACTCAGACTTCACTCCAAAGAGTAGCGTTGAGGGGGAGAATGGAACCCCTAAAACGCTGCTGCTGTCAGAAAACTCCCTTCCGCCGCTCACCGACTTCCCCATTTCCAACTTCGCCGATGCTTGCAGCGTCTCAAGCTGTGATGGTAGCAGCATTCAATTCCCGAGCTGGCCTGAGTTGTTTGATGAACAGTTCTTGAGCGAGTTTGTATGAATTCTGGGTCTGGTGTTTGTGCCTGTGTTACTCTATGGTTTGCCATTTTTTCAGCTTTAGTTTTCTTCCTTTCCTACCGCTATTTTTGTGCCATATTCTGGTCATCTGGTGTGAGTCTCAGTTCAGAGGTGTAGTTTCCACGTGTTTTTTTTCTTTCTTTTTGAGTGCACCTATGCATATAAAACACCGAACACTTGTAAATATACAACTTCTATATAAATTTTGCAGGGTTGGATTCTCCATGCCCTTTTTTTTGCAAGACTTTAAGCGTTCTCTGCAACCCACTCAGACTCAGGTGCTCCGTAAATCCTAAACAATATATAGTGCCAACGATTTGTCATATCTTATGATTGTTAGGCATGAAAATAGTAATTGCATGCGGCATAGTGATCATATAAATGAGCAACGCATATTAGTTGAAAAATTGTGCACCTTGCAGATTTTAGAAGAACAAATGGAATTTAGAAGGAAAACATGTTGAGTTCATAAATCATATTCTAGAACAAACTCAAATCATTAAGAATTTGCTATTACCAGCAAACAACATGTTTTTTCAGACCAGTTTTCTTTTCCGAAGATAAGCTTGTGTTCTTTTCAAGTTGTGAGTACTTTCTTGAACAAATGGTACGAAGTGAACCATAATAGAAGAAAACGTCTATATGCTACGCTGTGAGGAAACTTGTCTTCCCAGGCAGTTAGCAGGAGTTGACTGAGAAACCTGCTATAACCAAAAAGCGACAGAAAGCAAGTAGTGCTGATAGGAAGGATCCAAACAGCTAGAACATACACTGCTGTCACTAATAATATTTAATTACAGTAATCATGCATCAATCATAAGCTTTTCTGAAGCGCTACTAGTGTTTTTCCTTAGTCAGTTGTCCTATGTCCTTGTCAGAGATTGAACATCCTGCAGCTTCAAACTATTTACAGATTAGTTTCCTTTTCAAATGCTATGCTTTCTTATGAGCAGGTAAGAGTTAATGCCTTTTCGTCCAAGATATTGACGGCTAGCGTTAACAAACTCATTTTAAATCTCTACCAATAACAGCATGACTTTACCTGACACTGACATGTATCAATTACAAGGTCTTTTCCCTAATAAAAAGATCGATGCATAAACTTTTTGGGTATAAAGTTGCAAATACATTTTGGTTCAATTGTCATACAGTTGAGGACATCTGGGACAAGGAGAAAACCAAGGCTCTAACTAATTTGTGATGCCATAAGTTAGACACCGCATTAAGCTTCTCATGTCACTGAAGAAAACTAACATGGAGGACAGGGTGATTGGAACTGGGAAAGGAAAAATGCACATAAGACAAACTCATCCAGGCCATTCAGTACCATGCTTTAATATTTCAAATAGCTCAGCTCTTAGTATTCCTACAATATTCAGTATTTCAAATAGCCCAGAATGAATCCCAGCGTATAATTGGCAATGAGGATAGAGAGTGCAGGGTGCTCCTAGGAGTGCCTTTCCCCCTCAGGATGATGATTTAACGAGATAATTTATGTAACAGTAACCTCCTTCCTGATTCAAATTATCACCAGGTGCTAACATAATCTATATAAAATCATACAAAATAGTCATGGAATTAACTCTACAAACATGATCATGGAATGTGAAAGGAGTTTGTAGTTGTAATCTTATTCTTTTCCTGTGTCATACAAATATTATCTTATTTAACCGTAAGTTAGGATACAATTTAATCTTCCCATTCAATAAAAGAAAAGGAAATTTGATATTTACTAGTTGTCCATCTGGAGCCTTATGCAAATAAATATATAACAGGAAGATTGGTAAAAAAGCCAATATGAACCAGAGAGTTTTGCATCGCTCTAGTAATTTGCAACTGCACTACCTGTTGATTTTGACACTAGAGTCCGAAATTCCAAATTGCTCTCAGTAGAGCAGGAAACATACCTTTGTTTTGTGTCAGTAAGAAGATAATGGAGTTGTTTTGCTCTATTGTTCTGAGATACCCCCCCCCCCCCCACACACACATGCCGGTCCTCTCCAATCTATACCTGTCCTTTTTATTACTGTCCCATTGGTAATTCTAGTTACTAGAAAATCAATTCAAAAGTGATATCCACCGTGAACAAAAATTGTATGCATCTAGTGCTAGTAACAAAATGAATTACTTATCCATAGCTGGTGCCTCCAAATGATAATCAAGATCATCTGAGCATCTCAAACTGAATTGCTTATCTATAGCTGGTGCCTCCAAATGATAATCAAGATCATCTGAGCATCTCATGGTGTCAAGAATAAGATGAAATTATCCAGGGAGGGATCCTTGGATTTTGGAATCAACACAACTTATATATATCATATTTAACTGGATCACAATCACAAGTATATTACATCTCATAATTTGTCATGCATGGTCCTGTCTTATATGATCAACCATGGCACACCGCAGAGCATAAGAATTCGATTAGCACGTTAAAACATCATTCGAAGTCAAGATCTGTCCTAAACTACAAATACAAGATAAATATACATCATACATGCAATAAGTAATGGTACAACAAAGCGATCAATCCCACACGGTTCAGGCTCCCGATTTTCAGAGAAGGGAAGGCCCATCCCTTCTTTGCGCACCACGTGTGCAGGCGGACGCACTTGGAGGCCTCCCGTGCGAGCAAACCTGCATGGTGCACTGTTTTACAAATTGATATTTTTTAACACATCTCTACATATTCAGGTGGATGTATGGTATGGATACTTTCATGTGCATAACTTAACTAAAACAGCAACAAAATGTATGCAACAAACGGAGTTCTAAGAAACGTATGCACAATGCTATTTTGTAATAGCTTTACAGACAAGCTAGGTAGCTGTATGTTTTGGTTAGGTAGTTCATGTTTGCTGTTTGAAATATAATTCCTAATAATTTACCATGGGAATGTTTTGCACATACATAATAACTTGATGGCGTTATTTATATTACACACTACAAACAGTTAAAAAAAGGTGAAATTTAGTAGCTATGTCCTTCTATTTGCACTCGAATACATTATACACTGAAATGGTCTTGAAGGAAATATTACTTCTGGTATTTGTGTTTGTTTGGTCTCCAAGAGGATGGAGGCCGAATGAAAGAGAAACGGGGTTAAAGACAGAGGGTGCAGGGGACTCACGTGGGTGGACGAGCAAATCCGGCGTGCTGACCGGCGCTCGCCGCTGTGCTTGAGCTCGAGGATGTGCTGCTGTTCGAGCTCGACCGGGAGCACGCGCCCCCTCACCACCAGCCGGGACCGACTCACCGCGACGTGCCCCCGTCTCCTTGTCTGCTTGTAACTTCAGGCCACAGTGGCACATGCTGCGCGAGATCTGGGCTATCGTGCCCTCCCCCAGCGGGTAAGAAAGAAAAAACACCATGAGGCATATGTCCAATAATTAGGACTTGTAAGAAGGAATTTATAATACTTAATCCCCCCATCATACTGCAAAAAAAAAAAACAAAGGTGGGCATAATAGAAGGTCAACAGGTAATGCTGAAGCATATGTAATAAATTGTAGCTGATTAAGTTCTCAGTAATTAATTATAGCTGTCTAATAGTATGATTTTTTATAAGAGTCTAAATGAAGTCTAAAAGTCTAAATCAAATTATTTTTATATGATTTTTTGTATGAGGTGCTAAGTATGTTGATTGATGTCCTTTTAATTCTTTACTTGAGGTGTCGGTCAACACCTGACAAAAGGACCAAGTTAGGAATAAAGACATCGACAAAATCATCCCCAGTTTAAAGATCTTCTGTCACACCGACGAAAAAGCCAAGTTTGAAGACATGATCAGGGGATGTTCACCATTGATGTTAATTCTTGGACATGATCAGTAGTGGATATTGTCACCATGCATATAATGGTTTTTAGGTTTTCAGTACCTAATTAATTTACGAACTACGATTCTGGAAATTCATTTTAAGGACTTCTAAATTGGGTGTGACTAACTATTTTCCTGTTCAAATGTCGATTGCACAATTATCATGGTTTTCGTTGTTATTTTGGACCGGATCTGCCAGAAGCCATACAAAGCTTTGATGTGTTCTACATAGTTCACACCTTCCAATTTCCAGACCATACAAACTTGATGCTGAAGTGATGAACACTGAAATTCAAGAAGGGGCGAGGCAGTAAGTTTAGATAGGTAGGGATTGCAACCGCTAATTGAAGCTGTAAATTAACTAACTTAAGCCCAACCGAACGTTCTCACCAGGGCAAATTCGGCTCGGGGAGGAGCACCGTGGTGGGGGAAGCGTGGGAGGGCCGCGCGAGATCTGGTGCCCCGCCGCTCACCGGAGTCCTCCATGGCCGCCATCGGCTGTAGAGGAGGAGGCGGTGGAGGGAATCGTTGTCGCGAGTGTGGATCCGGCTCGAGGATGAGCAACGCGGTGGGGGAAGGCATTGGAGAGTCGCGCCGGATCCAGTGCCCCGCCGTCCGTCGGAATCATCCATGGGCACTGTCGATGTTGACCCGCATCGGCTCCGCCCCCGCGCGTTCGGCTCCACCTCGCATCTTGCCACCGTATCTCTGCGCTCCTTGCTCCTCCGCGCAGCTCCATGGCCGGCCGCCGCGAGCTGTGGAGGGCTACGCTCCGACCGATGTGCGCGAGCAGGAGAGCAGATGGGGAGAGGGTGGCGGTGGGGACGTCGGGGAGAGTAGAGGTGAGCATTTTTCGGGTCAGGCCGGGGTTCGGGCCGGGCCGAAAAATTTTTATGTTACTTCGGGCTGAAAAATCCTGCCGTGACCATCCCACTGGACGCGTCGGGACTTAATTTTCGGGCCGAGCCTGGGCTTGGGCGGGGCGCCCGCGCATTTTATAGTGTAAAACAACTAAAAACAGCATTTCAGGTCGGGCTCGGGCCAAAATTTTTTTTGCGCGGGCTTCAAGATCTCTGCCCACGCCCGCCCAGTAACGTTCGTGGGCGGGCCTGGCGCGGGCCAGCCTCAAAATGCTCAAGTATAAGGAGGAGGCGAGAGGGGGCGGCGGGGGATTGGTTAGGGTTCGGGGGCGAGCGGGGGCGTGGCCGCGTGGGGGGTATTAGGTGGGGGTAAGGGTGGTGGGAGGGGGTGTTCTCAAAACTGTCCGAGGGCATTTGTAAAGAACAGCACCATCTCTTCTTTGCGTAGAAATATAGTTTAGCTCGAGGTCTATTGTGCAAAATAAATTAACGTGTTTACTGGGCGATCTGGACGTGATGGACTGATTCACGACTGGCTGAAAATCAGAGGGCCTTTTTGCAAAATCGCAAACCGCGCGCAGGGCAGCTGAGGTGACGACGTGTCGCGCAGCGGTGAGGCCACCGATGCCTCAATTGCTGAGGAGCCGAGAATGGGGTTGAGCCTTTCATATCTCCGATAAGGATTTGGTGTTACATAATCTTTCCACCATACAACATAAAAGCCATTGTCTCATTTACAACGGTTTTGCATGTCTTGTTAATTACAGCTGGTTCATACAGGACAAACTCATTCTCAAAAAAAAAAAAAAAAACAGGACAAACTCATTCAACATGATGATTAATCAAATAATGTAATAGGGCCTCATACAAAGACAATTAATCAGACTCCTCCATTTCCCAATTCTCATCTACCCAAGGAATTCAATACTAGCACATAGCTACTGAAATGTGATGGCATGGAACTTTTCTAAATAAACTTGAATGGAGGCATCTTACATAATCAAGGTCCTGGGTTCAATACTGTAGCTGCAATACTAGTGCTGAGTCTGCTGACTAGACACCCAGCAGAATTAGGATTGACAAAGCAACATGACTTGCCAGCGAAGCCAGCCCCTCTACCATATTAAGCTAAAAATATATCTTGAAAAGGAGCGGAGTTACAGCTTTTTTGCTAAAGGTCATGGAGGATCATAAAACTGATGATGGATCCAGCAGTCCTGCCTGGCAGCTCTATCCAGCAACACCTGTAGCTCAATCTGGAGTATATGGACAGGCCTACAAGTCTAAAATGCTTTGGGGGCAGCTCCTCAGCTGTCCTAAGATACACTGCAAGACTGGTTGGACGGGTACCAGAAATCTAAGTGGCTGGCACAAGAGAAGAAAAGAACACCATGTTCAATTGTTTGATAAGATAATCAAATTGGATTAAAAACTTGCCGCCATTCCGATAAAGCTATTGTATTTAGTTATATGGTATAATGCTTCTATTTCAAATATATCCTCCATTTGGCTAATAATTATTCATAGCATCGAGAGAATTGGTCCAAATAAAGTGAGCAATCTGGACATAGGCAGATATATCAACATTTCCAAACATGGTTTGACATCTACTTAAACGAGCAAGGGCATTCTCTCACACAAGCACACGAAGCATTCAAGCAGACAGAAAATGCCAACAAATTACCTCCTTAAAAGGTTAATCTACCATTTTAAAAAAATGAAAGGTACCAATTTTGAGCAAACACACATGGTTCTATTATCTTTTTTTTTCACTTTTAATAACTATTTTTATGGTGTTAGGTAAGCATAGGCACAATCATTTGCTTATTGTTTTGTCGGTACTTTTTTTAATATCGAATGAATGCTTATGGACAACTACTATAATTCACAATTCATAACTATGGCTCATTCCCATTCTCTGGTGTCTGAAGCTTCACTGATGACACTGTAGTACTGTGCAACTAATGGTCTTATATAGTTATATGATCAGTCTCGCCTATGGATTTCTGAAAATGGAGGTTGGCAAGGTTATTCTTGTAATACAGAAATTGAGCTACAGGCCAGCAGTATAATGAACTGGTAGTAGGAAACTACTTTTAGGTTTTCAGATTTTATTCAGCATGGCAAGAAACTGAGAAAGCATGTACTTTTTCAGGTGAACCTTAGGTGCATATGATTGCTCATTCTCAATTTCTTGATAGCATACACTTCTAAACTTTAGAATCTAAAGTCAGTTTCATATGTGAAGCAGATAAGAAAATACATCGATAATACAGATAGAAACAAATATTAAAATATTAAAATTTACAGGAGAAACCAACAGTCGAATTTCAGGTTTGGATAGAAATACTTAGCAGAATGTTAATACGGAATACATAACAATGAAATAAGGGTTGAAATTACAAAAGAACCTTCCAGCTACACTTGCATGAGACGACTTTTGCAGATTGCTCTCGTTTGCTCTTTTCTACTCCTCTTTTTTCTCCCTTAAAGATGGTGGTGGTCTGACCACAATGCTCTTCTTCCATTGCCTATCAAGCTTCCTAGACAATCTCTTTTTGATTCCTTGTTCAATTTCCCGCTCTCTTTTCACAGTCAACATACGAGCAATCTGAAGTAAAGATAAAAGTATAAGTAAACAGATAATTCTAAATAAATGGCTAATTGATTGGAAGGGGGGGGGGGGGGTGTTTCTATTCCAAGCAAGTATACTTTGTATACAGTGAACAATGCCCTTACCATTTTCTGGCTAACAAGATTCTTTTATTTCCGTTTAGATGTCCTCGGGGAAAGAAAAAGGTTAAGCCATTTTCAATGCAGATTGTAATATAAGCATATAAAGATTAAGTTTTGAGATATACTTGAAATCAACTATCACAAAAAACGGCTTTGGAGCTGCCATAGTGGAATTATAAATCACAGGTACAACCAGTAACATTTCAGCTCATACTGCATATTCCACTCACAAAATGACAAGTAACTACAAGTATTGAGAAGTAGAAGCTTGATGTCACTTTAAATGTTCCATTTAGGAATCCCTTTGATTCATGGCCATGAAGCCTTGAATTGATTTATTATAAGCCCCTTTGAATATGGGCAAACTTCTCCAAGCACCCAACGTTTGACAAGATAAACCATCAATTTGTCATTCAGCTTCATCTCATTTCCGAGAATCGATGCTAATTTCCCAAATAAGGTCACTAATTTCACAAACGGTACTCGAACGGTAACGGATGGAGTGAGCAATATACCCTCTTGCGCATGCGGCCGAACTCGCTGTTCTTGAATTCCTGGCGCGCGGAACGCTTGAGGCGGAGCAGGAAGAGCTCCCCCTTGAGGTCCACAACCTCCTCCTCCAGCTGCTCCGTCGTCATGCCCCGGATCTCCTCCAGCTCCTGCTCCCTCTTCGCCATCGCCACCGCCGCCGCGGCGCGGCGCTCCGCCGGCTGCGATGACATCGCCAGTCCGGGAAACCGCGTAGCCTGAGCGGCACTTGAGCGTAGGCCGAGGAAGACTGTGCGAGGTGCGGGTGCGCCGATGGCGCGGGGAATGGAGGTGAGGGGCGACGCCGCGGCGAGAGACATTGTCGCCATTGTTCTTCCGCGTGGTTCGCGTTTTTGGATATCGCAGTTTGGGCTCGAGGATAAGGAGATGAATCGATGATGATGGGGTGGGGGGTTGGTTCATCTGGTTAGCGCGTTGCACCAATCTTGAAGCGTGATCCCATGGCCGCTGTTATAGAGCAGCTTCGTTGCGCTTACAAATTGAACCATGATGACACCTGTAAAATCGAACGGAGCAACATTTTGAACATCAAATTATGTTGTTAGATAGAGGGCAACGTTAAAGAATCCGTTCAGTTAGAACCATGATTTAGGTGAGGGAAGCAGAATATTGCATGTGCTCATGTTTAATACAATTTTAATCTTGAACCATATGAAACAAAGAAGTTTCATGTTGAAGCCAGTGCCTAATGCGTTGTTACCAACTGGATTAGTCAACTCTAGTTCATTTGCCATGCCGTGTTGTGTGACACAAAGCAAACAAAGTCATAATATTGTCGGATCACACCCTCAAAGCGACATAACCCAAAATCAGATCCCCTAAAACAAAAACCATTCATTGGCAAAAGAAAAGAACCTTGCATAATAAGATGCAGCTCCTTTTAAAACATAATCTCTACTACTAAAAAGAATGAAAATGAGAACAAACTTGATACGTAAAACTCCGGTGGCTTCACCCTCCGCTCGGCGCCCGCGGCTTCGCCCGCACCCCATCATCTCGTCTCAATTAAAAAAATTAAGAAAACTCACAAAAAACCCTTGGTCCCCTCCCCCCACCACCACCGCGCCTCACCGTTTCAGATCTGGGGAACGTCAAGGCCGCCGCTCCCGCCGGAGGAGACCCCCCAGAACCGCCCTCCGCTCCCTCCTCCTCCCTCCCTCTCCACCATTTCGAAATCGAGTTTTGGCGGCCTCCGCGCTCATCTCCACCTCCTCCTCCTCCTCCATTCCATTCCTGAGCTACTTACCGCCTCGATCCGTTCGTTCCCCATTCCCCCCATCTTCCTCCGGAACCCCAAACCCCAGGAGCACCCCCGCGCGCCGCCGCCACCCGTCGGCCGCCGCCGCCGACGACGATGGACGACAAGCGAACGCGGCCCCCGCCGCGGCGTCGGCGTGCGCGGCCGGGCGCGGCGCCCGGCTCACCCGCACCGCCGCCAAGCGCGCGTCCGAGTCCGCCGCCGGCCACGGCGACGGGGGGGGGCGCCGGCCCCCGCCAAGTGGAAGCGGGTCGCGCTCGGGGAGCTCCCGGCGGCCGTGGCCAACGCCGGCGCCGCCCGCCGGCACCGCCGCGCCCCGTCAAGCCCGCGAGGGGCGGCGTCAACGGGGAAGCCGGCCGCGCGGGGAGGCACGCGAGTTCGCCGCCCACGTCGTCCCCGCCGCCGTGGCGGAGGCCGCCCGGCCGAGCGGTGCGGGTCCTCCTCCCCACCCCGCGCCGACCCCGACCGCGACTCCTCTCGCCTCCACCTCCCCTCCCCCGCACCGCCGCCGCCGCGGACCCCGACTCCTCGGCCTCTTCCTCCCCGCCGTGGCTGCGCCGCCGGTGGCGCTCGCCGACCCGCATCTCTCCGGGTCCTACGCCTCCGACATCTACACCTACCTCCGCGCCCTAGAGGTACACTCCACTCTACTCCCCTCCCCTCCGCTCCGCTCTCCCGTTCTCCCCTCCTCTCCTCTCCCCACCATGTCGTCGCCCCCACTCCACTCATCTCTCCATTGCTGATCCGTTTTTCCCGGTCCCATTTATCTCGTGAGATCCATGCCCTTACGCCCAATGCGCTGCCGAGGATTTGGAGGCCGCGGACAGCGAGGTGATGAAGTCACTTCTCCGACAATGCTGCAACAAGTAGGAAGATGCTAAGCCCACAATACAGTTCGACAAGGTGCTCGCATCCGGCTGTGAGAGCTGGTGATCCTTGGCTCCACCGCTGTCTGTGGCTCCTTCGATTCAGGCACCTGTGTAAGCAACTCCGTCGTCGAAGCCGTCGGAGGAGGAGGTACCTACCATCATCGGGGAGGCCGTCGTGCGAGGGCGGGGGAGCTTGTAGGAGCCCTCCTGCAGTCCTGCATCCCGATGGGACACTTTGTGCTCAAGCAGAAGGTGTGGTATTAGGGTATGGTGTCGGGAGGTCTTGATCTGATATGTTCAAATGTGTTTTATTCCTTGATCTAATCCACGTTATTCTTCCTTCACAATCCCTTATGATGTCCTTCTGGCTCAGATGCCAGAAGATGGGTGAGATAGCTGAAGTTCTTTAATTTTATCAATTTGTTCATGCATGCCCCTATGATTTAAGGTGTTTTCACAATTGAAAATGGTTGCATTGCTACATTGCTTGGAAATAGAATATTAACTAGAAAATCTAGCATGACTTTTTTAATTTTGACCAGTGTGCTGTTACCATGTTAGAGGTATTTTTATTATGTATCTTTTGTGTAGCAAATAATATACTGGAAGTATTTTGATCTAGGTACATATATTAGATATAGCATTTAATAACACTTCTTCATGTTGGTTGTAACATCATGTAATTAGTATGCATATCAAATAGCTACCACTAATATTATATTCATACTATATAATTTTTATGTAGTATTTTTATGATATTTATTAATTTGGTAGATCTAGACTGAGCAATACATTGGTGCACTAAATTCCAATACATTCTCCTATTTTTGGACCATAACTAAATAGGAAATATGTTTGATTTTTTGAAGATCACGACCATTTCAAACCTGCCAACCATATTCTAAATTATTTATTTATTATATTTACTTACCATAACACTTGATCTCTTTCCCAATTGTACCCCGCCAAACCTATCTATATTTTTGGAGCTCAAACATTTGCTATGACTCAACTGTGTTTGATCTGTACACTCTCAATATTTGGTGGAGTCTGAACTTCTTTAAATTTTTTTACAAGGCTTTCAATGCAACCAGAATGTAAATATAACACTTACCGCTTCTAGGAATTTGACAATATGAATTCTACAACATCTGTAAATATGAATGGATTAAAATTAGTACACACACTTCTCACACTACAATTTATTCAACTCGAAAGAATTTCTAGATGGAATAGATAACTGAAGCAGCTGGTAAAGGAACTGATTTTTTATTACTTAGCTGATAGCTCTGCAGCCAATACTTCACCATGTACACAGCACTGGGTCACCACTCACCATCAATCACTTCGTTCCAATTCCCAAACCTGACACTGCAGATAACTGGGAGGAGCTTCTCTTCCAACAGCTTGTGCATGTTGTCAACTTCTCCTTGAGCCCTGACGTGAATCGAGCTCTGTCTCTCCACCAAATCAGCAGCACAGGGTGAATCCGAACATCTGATCTCTGGCCTGAGCTTGGACACAAGATTCGGTTATTAAAGATAGGAAAGTGATTATTTTCTTTCTTTCACAAATGCAGTCAGTTTATTGAAAAAAAAGTAGTTCTTAATTGTTGGGTCATCTCATTGCTTGATTGTTGGACCCGACAATTGTTGGACATTGCAACTCTTCAATTGCATAGATTAGATTACAGGGCATTGCAATTCTTCAATTAGAGGAGAAGGGCTTCAATTCTTAAATTGCAAGTGCTTTTTTTCTTATTTTCCTTTTGCTATTTTCAGAGGAGCAACTGATTTTGCTGACTGGCCTCCATGAAAGGTAATTATGTTTTTTGTAAAAAAATATGAGATATGTTCTCCTCTCTTGCTCTTTTAGCAAAGTGGAAAACTCCGAGGGCTCATTAGAAGTAATATGAAGAGTACAATTTTCTACTCAGAATTCCCTGCACTGTAGATTTATTACTATTTGTTGTTCAAACTAGAAAATAAGTGATTATTGGTTTATTTCTTCCCTTTCAGGTTTTCTATGATGCTATGTGAGACTTGGGCCTTCTCTCTATCATGCAATGGTTTTTTTCTTATTGTCTCAAACAAATGTGCATTGAAATTGGAGAGTAGGATCAGCCTGTAACCATCAAGGAGATCACAACAATGTGTACATGATCCTCGTTCGCTTACTGATAATGAAATTACTAATTAGTATTGGTTGGTTTGAGATATTTAAGATACTCCTACTATGTTATTGCCTGATTTTTAATAGATTCAGACTTGATATAAGTTAAAATTTTAAGACTAAGAAGATGGAGAACAAGCAGGATTTTATAATTGTTGATATCATTTTGTTTCGATGGAGGTCGGGTTGTTCAGTCCCGCAGTTAATGTAGTACAAGAAACATTGTTGGTCTAATTTTTCCTTATATCTTTCAGTTTCTTTATCTTAGAAAGAACCATGGAAAGGTAAAAAGTCTTGAACAATAGCACGCTGTATAAAAATTGCAATATAAGTGATTGGCGCGCTATTATATTACATTGCTTCATCTGAGAATTTTTTATTTGATATTTATAGGATGAGAATTGTGCAGTGGATCTTTTCTAGGTTCTGTGGATTCCTGATCTATTCATGGAAAGGGTACAACGCAATGGACAGTGGTCATTGTTGTGTCCCAGTGAAGCTTCAAGTTTGGCTTGTTGCTGAGATAAGTTTCAGAACTGTATGATAAATATTCAAGAGTGGTAAGCTGGATGTTGGACTTGTATATATAATTCTTTCAAGGTGAGTATATAAACCCATCTACTATGTGATTTTCAGGGCAAGGCAAAGAAAGTCATTGCAGCACACCCGCTCTGGTTTGATATTCTGAAGGCACAGATAGAAATTGGAACTATGTTTTATAAGGTATTAAACTGTGAAGTTCTCATTGGCAAGGAAATTACGATAAGTATGATATCCTTTTTTTGGTTAGGTCATTTGTTTATTATTAGGCTATACATCATCATTCACTTATAAGATTGTAGCTCTCACCTGTTCCCATTTAGAGAAGAAATTGTTAACCTTAATAATCTGTTGATAATTTTTGAAATGGTCAGTTCTCAGTACACTCCCTCTGCACTTCCCGGGGCATTCTTCAACCTGATATGTGGAATGTAGTTCCATCAGACAGATGGAACTGGTCAGCAATAAGGGAGATGATGCCTCAAGTTGGATTGAGGAACTCTTCTTGTGGCCCCTATGCCCAATGCTTCCACTTGCTGAGGGGGAAGAGAAAGAAAGAAAATGCATGTTGATTCAATCTTATTAAGCGGTGTCATATTCATTCTTTTCCTCATAACCTTTTTTTGTTGGTGTAAGATCAAGATGTATCTTCCCGTGTGTGTGCATCTGAAATCTCTTTTTCGTGAAAACTCGTTTTGCATGTCATTATGAATCATCAATTGAGTTATGGGAGGAGCAGAGTTCGCAAGTGTTTGAGTTGTCGAAGGAACCAAAAGTGACTGTTGCAGGGGTGTTATTTGATATGGCCAAGAATTGCATGAGTCAGAAGGATAATTACTTACAAACGGCGATTCTATTCCTGATGTGTTATTTGAACAATGCTGGTTGGTTTCAACCTTATAATTGATTGTGTGATTTGACAACAATTTTTATTGAATCAACACAACTATTTTGTCAAACATTTTGACATGAAAAATATGTGATGTGATTTTATGATCATTTTATCCTATCAAATATAAACTTTTATAAATATGTTTCGATGCCCGTAGCAACGCACGGGCACGTTCCTAGTCATCAATTAATTCCAAAGATCAGCAGCGCAATGTATAGCTTCCCTATTCCTAGGACAGACAACAAAGTCAAGAGTGAAAAGACTTGTAACTGGCTTGCTATGTACAATATAGTTCAAGTTCACCTTGCCTTTGCCATGCGTGTGGCATACAAGTATGAAATCATGCATTTCCTAAAAAAAACAGCTCGGTTTTAAACTCTCTAACTGCCAAAAACTTTCTTGTGGCTCAATTTCAACTTAGAACAATTGAAGCATCACAGCCTAGGGGTTGGTGATTGCCCTATACCTGCAAACCACTTGTTGCGTGGTAGCAAAGCTACCTTTCGCAAACAATGGAGGGAAACTAAAAGCTTACGAATCAAAACCAAAACTCAAACGCAAACAGAAGAAAACCAAAAGCTCTTTCTCAATAGTGAATTTATCAAAAGTCGATCCCCTTTACAAGTGTCGGTCCGTCTCCTTTTATAGGGAGGTGAGCGGACTTTTTACATGCCGAGATTACCCTCGTGTGAAACGGATCGAAACAGAATGTGCTAGGCTAATTTTGGGAAGTCTCCAATTAGGTCTTCACGTAATCAGCGCCCCGTGACGTCACGCCGCAAATCGCGATGCTTTTCTCGTTGATAGCACGTGCGCCTGTCGGGAGAAGACCTTCAGCCCTTTGGAGAACCCCCTTTCGCCCGACACATTCTTTCCCCTGAAACACATGCCAAAAGCAAACATAAGTGCATTAGACGTTAGGGGCGACGAAACCCCCTGAGCGAAACCCAAGCCATGATTGGCTGGGTGAATAAGATTCGCCTCTGGGGCTTCGTCGCGAAGAAAAATAGCCCATCCGACCGTGACCCGGAAACCTCGAACCTTTGGACTTATTCGATTGTTCTGCTGGTGACGAAGGGTATCAGTCGAAAGATGGGTTCTGAAAAATGAAAAAGGACTTAAGGGCTCCTGGGGTTTCGCAGGTAAGCCTTTTGAATCGTACTTGACTAACTGAAATGATCTCACGATTTAGCGTGCGAAAGGCTTGATTCTGAATCCCCCCAACTGAAGCCCCTCGATGGCGAGGCGTTTGCGTTGTTGCAAACCTGAGCCATCGAAACCTAGGGATCGAGAATCGAGGCAAAAGAAAATGTCTTCCACAACATCGGTTCCTGAGACTTCCGCGCGAATTACCAAAACACCCTCGATTTTTTGTCGTTGAATTCAAAAATTTCGACCGTTGGGTTTCACCGCCTATAAATAGAGGGGGCCGACGCCGCTGAGGACCTGCTGTCACTTTCACCCCTTCTTCTCTCGCTTAGAATTGGTGATTGGTCCCCTTGCCTTCGCTCCCTGCGAGTCGTTTCTGCGAAAGCTTTGGTCGTCTTTGGAGGTTAGTTTTTATCCTAGATGGAATATATTTTACAGATTTTGCCTTTTGCGACGATACATTTTAAGGCTACATTTTCATAGACACATGGCTCGTGTCAGGCACATTGCTAAGGATATGGAGGGTGAAGGGTCACCGTCGAATCGTGAAGTCCAGGCTGCTCCACTAGAGGTTGCGGAAGCTGCCGCTGCGTCTGCCTCTTCGTCATCCAGCTCGAAGTCTGGTAAGATTTCTGGCTTGGATTGGTCTGCTAGCTCTCGCTAGAGTGGCAGCACCTCACCCACCTCTAGTAGTGATGAAAGTAATGATTCAGTTAGTGGAGGGTATGTCGAAATAATGTTGAGCGACACAGATGCAAAAAAGCGTGCTGTCGACGTGGATGAGGGCGAGATTGGAGAGGAGAGCGACACAGCGGGTGCGGAGGAGTCAGAGGAAAGTTTAACAGGAGTTAAAGCTAATCTCCAAGATCTGGTTAAGCAAAAAACTTGCTTTATGGGTCGGTCTTTGATGACCCAAGCTGACCTAGATGCGTTGCGGTTGGAAGGTTGTTTCGAACCTGGAGTCTACCGTCTGCCCGGGAAGGAAACCACACCAAAGCCCCGAAAGAATGAAAGTGTCGTGTTCCGGGACTTTTTTCACGTCGGGACTTCGGCTGCCAGGGTCCAGGAGGTTTTCTGAGATATTGGCTGCTTACAATGTGCAGATTCATCAGTTGACTCCCAATTCGATTCCTCAGATTATGAAATTCTTATGGGCCCGTCGCCTCTTCGCTGGGGACAACTATGTGGAGACCTTCGTTCACCACTTTGAGATTCATTGGGCGAGAAGGGTGATTAGTGTTGAGGATGAAGAAAGAGAAGCTCAATATGGATGCTGCAGTTTTCAAACACGACACATCCGCAAAGATCAAGCCCCAGTAGAGCTAGCCCCTGCATACAAGAATAAATGGGCTAATCGATGGACATCCTATTGGTTCTATGCTGTAACACCCTAATTTTGGATAATTTTGGTTTAATTAAAAATTGGCTAGAAACCCCTTTAATTGCTTAAGGAATATAAGGTTGCTTTATTTTCTTTTAGGCGTTTAAAACCTTTCTAAAATAAATTAATGAATTATAGGAATTAATTGTGGCATTCATGCTCGTGCATTGCTTTTGGTTGCTGGAATTCAAATTCAAGTTTGAATTCTATTGTTTGAATCTTTTCAAAATTTCCTAAAGCTTTTCCTTATTCTTTTCCCTTCCCCCTCTTAAAATCAGCCCGACACCCCCTTTTCTAGCCTAGCAGCCCAGCATCAGCAGTAACCGCGGCCTGCTCTTCCCGCGCTGAAGCCCAGCCAGCAGGCCCAGCTAGCCGCTCCAGCCCAGCTCGCGCAGCAAACACCGCGGCCCAACCGGCCTTTCGGCCCATCGCCGCCGCCGGCCCGCGCCACCCGCTCTCCCGCACCGCCGTAGCCGACGGGCGGGGCCCACCTATCATCCCCGCCGCCGCGTCGTCCCCAAGTCGGACTCGCCCCGAGTCCGACCGCGCCACCGCGTCCGCGCTGTCTAGGCCGGGCACGCACGCCTAAGTCGGTTTCTCCGGCCTATTTAAGGCGCCACCACCTCTGAGCCGCGACATCAAAACCCGAGCCGCCCCCTTGCCTACATCGAGCGCCGCCGGAACCGAAACCCTAGCTCCCGTGCCGCCGCCGTTGTTCCCCGCCGTCGTTGCTCCCTCGTCCTCGTGAAGCTGTCCAGGAGCCGCGCACGGAGGTAAGGAGCATCCCGACATCACTTGTGGTCGTCCCCGCGCATCCAGTCGCTCGGAAATCGTCACCGGACTTCGTCGCCTCGGCCGAGCCGCGCCGCCGTGTCGCACGCCTGCTCCGCCGCGTCACCGCCGCGACCACCGTCCCTATTGGCTTCGCCGCCCCACACTCTGCACGCAGGTGCCTTCCGTGCACCGAACTGAGGCTGGAAACCCTAGATTAGGTTTCGCCGGCGAGCTCCGCCGCCGTTCACCGCCGGCCACCACCGTCGGCTATCGCCTCCCGCCGCTGTAGCGAACATGGCCTCATATGCCATTTGTTCGGAGTTTGATTTTGGTGATTCATGACAACATGATCATTGGGACTAACCATATTGTTTGAGCATGTCTTTGTAGACATTTCTAGGTCCCAAGGATGCAAGAAAACCCCATGCAAAAATGCCAAAACAAAGGGTCAAAACCGAGCAAGAAAAGGAAAAGAGAAGACACCGTCGGATGAACCGACGGTCCCTCAAATACAAGCGTCGGTGCAATCGTCGGACGAGTTGGTGCACGGGGGTCAAACCCTAGGTACCGTCGGATGAACCGACGGTCCATTATTTAGTAGCGTCGGACGAGTTGCAGAGGAAGAGCAAGGAAGACAGTAGCACCGGATGATCCGACGGTCTGAGTGAGGACCGCGTCGGTCTATCCGACGCTTAGTTTGAATTCATACGAGACGCGCCAAGACAGAGCCTTCAAGACCGGATGATCCGACGCCCGGTCAAGGTGAAGCATCGGTCTATCCGACAGTCAGTTGGAAGCTAACAGTAACGACTTGGACGCGAGGCCTTCAGCACCGGATGATCCGACGTGGCGTCGGAGCATAGCGTCGGAGGAGCTTGTGTCAGAGAACCTCAACGGCTACGTGACGTGGGAGGGGCACCGGATGAACCGACGCCCTGGAAAAGCATAGCGTCGGATCATCCGACGGTACCTTTTTCAGTGGACGTTAGCCAACGGCTAGTTTGATGCCTTGGGCTATTTATACCCCCTCCACTCACCCATTTGAGGTTGCTGGATTGTGTGGAAGTGCAGAGGAGTTCAAGACACATTCAAGATCATATCCAATCCATCCAAGTGCTTAATTGCTCACCTTTAGACTAGTGCATACTTTGTGTATGTGCTTAGTGCTAGGCTTAGCTTAGAGCAGAGTGAGTGCAAGGTTGTGCCAACCTTGTGAGGTGATTCTTGAGTGAATCCAGTTGTACAAGGTTCGCCGGAAGCCTTGGGGCCTAAGTGGCTCACCGGCAATCGTCATCAACCCTCCGGCTTGGTGTGGAGCGGCGAGGACACTTTGTGCGGGGGACGTGGAGACCCCCTTCCTTGGTGGAGAAGCTCCTTAGTGGATGCGGCATCAAGGTGACCAAGGGAGCTTGACAAGTGCCTAAGTGGCTAGCCTTTGTGGCGAGTCAAGTGGTGCTCTTGGGAGAGACTTGGTGACCGGGAAGCAATACTCTTGTGTGAGTGCTTCAACAACATGGACTAGGGGTGGCTTAGTGCCTACCGATACCACGGGATAAATCGCGTGTCAAGAGTTTGCTTCCTCTCATCCCCTTTACGTTTCCGCATTTACTCTATTGCAATGTTTACTTGTCTCTACATTCCTAGAGTAGTATCATGCTAGGATTGGCTATAGGTTGCAAACCTTCTTTTGGGATGGGAGTTTCACACTAGAACAACCGTAGTTGCACATATAGATAGTATGTTCTAGTTTACCTTTGCGCAAAATTAGTGAAGCCATAGGTTAAGGTTTTAAGTTGCCTAATTCACCCCCTCCCCCTCTTAGGCTAACGGGCATCCGATTCCTTACAAGTGGTATCAGAGCCGGGACTCACTTCCTTCACAAGGAAACGCCAATTCGATTGGTAAATTGTGAAAACCGACTCATTGGAACGGTTAGGCTTCACCGCCTAGTGAGTTGCTCTATAGAGGAATGAAAGGGGTGGATACCTTAGGTTTGGCTCCACATTTCGATGGCACGGGCTATCCTCGGTGGAAGGTTCTCATGGAGGCCTATCTCCAAGCAAGGGACCTCGATGTTTGGAGAGTCACCGATGAGGGCATGAAAAATGGTACTAGAAAGGAAAAGCAATTTGATGTGATTGCTAAGAGTACCATTTTGTCCTCACTAGATGTAGGTGTTTTCAATAGAGTTTTTACTTGTGAAAATGCTCATGAGCTATGGAAAACCATCAAGGAGCAAAATGAGGGTTCAAAAGAAGTTGCTAATGAATGCTACGGTTGTCTCCTTGAGGAATTCAATAGCTTTAAGCAACTTGCTAATGAAAATGCCGAATCCATGTACTCACGCCTAAATGTGCTTGTCAATGAGATTAATGCCTTAGGTGTGAAGGACATCACGGACTTGAACATCAACCGCAAGATCCTTCAAAGTATTCGAAAGCCCGACTATGACTTGGTGAAAGCAATCATCTACGAGAAGAAGCTCGAAGATTTGAAGCCATCACATATCTTGAGCAAGATCATGGCACATGAGCTTCAACTCATGCCCAAGTCAAAGAAGGCGCCCCAAGAAAAGCCTCAAGAACCATCCTCTCCAACAACAAGCCATGCTCTCTCAAGCCGACAAGAGAAAATGTTGAGTAGGATGGTTACTCATGGAATCTCAAGCGAGGATGATGGTGATGATGGTGACGATGAAGATTCCTCAAGTGATGAAGAGGTTGAATCTATGGTGGCCGAGTACGTGAAGAAGATCTTCAAGTATGTGAAGAAAGTCAACATGTATGGCTACAACATCCACTTGAGAGAAGGGCGTCATCATCAACACATCAAGTTTACTAAGATCGAGCACAAGCCCAAGAAGAAGGTGGTCAAGGAGAGGAGACCAAGGCAAGAAGCAACAATAGCCGTCCGTGGGTGGACAAGTGGTGGATCAAGTTCTTCTAGCTCAAGCGATGAATCAAGAAAGAACTTCACCACCCGCTTCATGCAAGGTCCTTCATCATCACACATGTGCCTTATGGCCAAAGGTATGGAAAGCAATGTAAGTGATGACAAATCCGACACCACCTCTCTCAATGATCTTGTTGAGCTAATCCATGAGCAAAAAGGAATGCTTGAACAACAAGCTAATGAAATCAAAGAACTCAATGCTCTCAATGATCTTAGTGACACCCTTGATACAAATTATGAACATTTGTTGTGCAAATTCAAATTGCTTAGCAAGGAGTGTGATGAGCTAAAATCTAAGCTTGAGAGCAATGAGACTAAAACAAGTAATTCCTTTGAGCTTGATGAAACATCTATCCCTTGTGCAATTCCTATCTCCAAGGTAGATGCTTCAACTTCTTGCATTGATTTAATTGATGAATCTTGCTCACCATCTTGCCATGAGAATGTTGTTGTAGAATCATGTGATTGTCTCATAGGCAAGGAAAATGATGAGCTCAAGCAAGAAGTGAAATGGCTCCGAGAGAGGTTGGCAAACTTGATGGGCAAGGGAAAGAATGATGAAGAACAAGTGGACATCTCTCAAGACATGAAGAGCCAAGTCCAACCTTCTCAAGATAACCGTGATCCCATGGTGAAGAAGCTTGAGAAGGGTGCAACCGTGACTTGCTACAAGTGTCATGGAGAAGGGCACAAGTTCTACAAATGCCCTCAATTTGTCAAGAAGATGGACAAGGGCGCAAAGAAGAAATTGAAGCCCACCATCAAGAGCTCCCTCATCTACACCAAGCCCAACCGCAAGAACAAGATCAAGAGCAACACCTACGTCATCAAGAAGAGAGCAAATGGCAAGGTGGTTGCACACAAGGTTGGGAAGGTGAAGGAAGAGCGGGGTAGGAACCAACCCATTTGGGTGCCCAAGGAAGTCATCACCAACATGAAGGGGCCTCAAATGGTTTGGGTTCCGAAGGCTACTTGAAGGCCTTGTGAGCGGGGACTTGGGAGGCTTGGTACAATCAAGATGAGAAGGTTCAAGCGTATAAGCCAAGCTTGCAAATTGGACATGTGTTGCCCAAGTTCCCCGATTGAGGTAATGGAAACTAGTACCTATCTCTTGCATCATTGTAGCTCCATTGCCTTGTTTAGGTTGCATTTGTTGCAATATTTACATATGGTAGGTTGCTTGTGTCATGTGCTAACCCATGAGCAACCTACATGGTTTGATTAGTGTGTAGGAAAGCTACACTTGTTCTTTCATGGTGCATGTTTTCATATATATCTCTTTGCATCATGAGCAAGCTATAGGGTAAGCTTCCCTTTTGTTATCATAAACAATGTGCATACATTTGGTTGGTGATTCAAACACTAAATGCACACATTTAGGGGGAGCTCATCCTATGGTTTGGTTATGGGACTAACATTATTTCAAGCTTATCTTATGTAGTCCCTTAGCGACGCGTTCCGGTGCGGTGTTTCATTCTAAGAGAATGCTATTTCACTCTCAATGTGATCTAACATCTCTAAAAGAGTGAATATAGCAATTTGAGCTTCATGCTATTGAGTCATGTCCTTGCGAGCTTATGTCTCTATATAAGTTCAAAGGCAATGTACTCATACATTCCTAATCCTTGTGGTACCCCAAGTGTCTTCTATACAAGCTTCTTTCAAGTGGTGTCACCTAGTGATATCATTTCCAAGTGGCTCATCTCAATGTGGTGCCAACAAGGTAGAGAGGATCATCCCCCGGAGGTATGCAATGATCAAAAAACTTCAAGTGATATCTACAAGTGGTAATGTAACAAGAACCCATTTGTCCTATCTCTTGTCCCTTAAGCTACCTCCTTGCATGATATGCTCTAAGCTTCCTTGTCTTTCAAGTTTGTAGTTGTGCACTTGTCTCTCACTACCCTTGTCTTGCAAGTGGTATTCTTTTTATGCACACACTTAGGGGGAGCTTAGTTTGTATCATGCTAGTCTCATGAGTATGTGATCCACCTTAGTTATTCTCGCATGTGGTATCTTCATCGATATCATACATATGGATCATGGTTCATGCGGCTTTCTCCCTCGCATGTAACATCTCTCCTTTGAGCTATGGTTGCTAGATCTTGCTAGTTTCCTTGGACCCGTTTGCTTTGGACTTTTTGGAGATTTTATTCCAAAGGGGGAGAATGTGAGACCAAAGCAAGCGTGTGGCTTAAGCTTACAAGTGGGCTCAAGGATGCTTACAAGTGATTTCAAGGATATGAGACCAAAGGGGGAAAATGTGAACATAAGATCAAAAAGGGGGAAGTTTGATCTAGGGGGAGTTTGGATGATGGTAAGCATCCAAGCAAGTGTAAGTGGTTCTAATTCTGTCAATTCTAGCAAATTTATGCTTGCTTTGGTTGTGTTGTCATAAATCACCAAAAAGGGGGAGATTGTAGCGAACATGGACTCATATGCCATTTGTTCGGAGTTTGATTTTGGTGATTCATGACAACATGATCATTGGGACTAACCATATTGTTTGAGCATGTCTTTGTAGACATTTCTAGGTCCCAAGGATGCAAGAAAACCCCATGCAAAAATGCCAAAACAAAGGGTCAAAACCGAGCAAGAAAAGGAAAAGAGAAGACACCGTCGGATGAACCGACGGTCCCTCAAATACAAGCGTCGGTGCAATCGTCGGACGAGTTGGTGCACAGGGTCAAACCCTAGGTACCATCGGATGAACCGACGGTCCATTATTTAGTAGCGTCGGACGAGTTGCAGAGGAACAGCAAGGAAGACAGTAGCACCGGATGATCCGATGGTCTGAGTGAGGACCCCGTCGGTCTATCCGACGCTTAGTTTGAATTCATACCGAGACGCACCAAGACAGAGCCTTCAGCACCGGATGATCCGACGCCCTGGTCAAGGTGAAGCATCGGTCTATCCGACGGTCAGTTGGAAGCTAACAGTAACGACTTGGACGCGAGGCCTTCAGCACCGGATGATCCGACGTGGCGTTGGAGCATAGCGTCGGAGCAGTTGTGTCAGAGAACCTCAACGGCTACGTGACGTGGGAGGGGCACCGGATGAACCGACGCCCTGGAAAAGCATAGCGTCGGATCATCCGACGGTACCTTTTTCAGTGGACGTTAGCCAATGGCTAGTTTGATGCCTTGGGCTATTTATACCCCCTCCACTCACCCATTTGAGGTTGCTGGATTGTGTGGAAGTGCAGAGGAGTTCAAGACACATTCAAGATCATATCCAATCCATCCAAGTGCTTAATTGCTCACCTTTAGACTAGCACATGCTTTGTGTATGTGCTTAGTGCTAGGCTTAGCTTAGAGCTGAGTGAGTGCAAGGTTGTGCCAACCTTGTGAGGTGATTCTTGAGTGAATCCAGTTGTACAAGGTTCGCCGGAAGCCTTGGGGCCTAAGTGGCTCACCGGCAATCGTCATCGACCCTCCGGCTTGGTGTGGAGCGGCGATGACACTTTATGCGGGGGACGTGGAGACCCCCTTCCTTGGTGGAGAAGCTCCTTAGTGGATGCGGCATCAAGGTGACCAAGGGAGCTTGACAAGTGCCTAAGTGGCTAGCCTTTGTGGCGAGTCAAGTGGTGCTCTTGGGAGAGACTTGGTGACCGGGAAGCAATACTCTTGTGTGAGTGCTTCAAGAACGTGGACTAGGGGTGGCTTAGTGCCTACCGATACCACGGGATAAATCGCGTGTCAAGAGTTTGCTTCCTCTCATCCCCTTTACGTTTCCGCATTTACTCTATTGCAATGTTTACTTGTCTCTACATTCCTAGAGTAGTATCATGCTAGGATTGGCTATAGGTTGCAAACCTTCTTTTGGGATGGGAGTTTCACACTAGAACAACCGTAGTTGCACATATAGATAGTATGTTCTAGTTTACCTTTGCGCAAAATTAGTGAAGCCATAGGTTAAGGTTTTAAGTTGCCTAATTCACCCCCTCCCCCTCTTAGGCTAACGGGCATCCGATTCCTTACAGCCGCCCAGCCGGTTGCACACGTTCCTGGCCGTCGGATCGAGATCCGAAGCGCCTGACTTAACCCCGCCGCACCGCTTCACTCGCAAGCAGCAGCAGCCGTTAGATCTAGATCCAATGGATCTAGATCGAATCAACCCCGGTCAACCAGGTCAAACCTAGCTGGCTCTGGAGTTTTTATAGAAAACCCCCTGTGTTTTCTGGAATTCACAAAAATACCCTTCCGCCTTAGGAAGTTTCTTAAAGTTTAGTCCTTTTTCTTTATTTTAGCCCAGATTCTTTTTAAAACTTCACAGATTAGTCCTTGCACCTTCTATAGGGCGTAACTTGGTCGTTTTAGCTCCGATTTTAGCGTTCTTTATGTCCACGCGATCGTCTCGAAGCGTAGATTAGTTTTATGCTACTGTTTTGTTCTGTTTGTTCTGTTTTGTGACTGATTCTTATTTATTATTATTGTTTGCTTGTATGTGATGATTGTGGACCGTAGAGAGTGAAGCTTTTGAAGGATTTGAAGATCAAGACGCGCCCAAGTTTGAGCAGTAGAGTTTTGTTGAAGGCAAGTCTTCCTTGATGCATGCCCGCTTGTCCTACATAACATGCATTCAAATTCACTGTATTTATTTTTCTTGCTTGCATTAACTTGATGGGAACCTATTAAGGATCATGCCTAGCCTTTTACGACCTTTACCTTGTCACCGGGTTATTTAAATTAATATTGATGGTAGCTATGGCTTAGCATGCTCAACTGGGATTGGTATTAATCAAACTTGGATACTTTATATTCTATGTTCCGTTTATGTTACTTTGTTTTACAAGACCACTTTATTATGTTGATCGGAACATGGAGAACCACCCAGGATAACAGTACAACCACAAGAACTAATGGGCAATGGTCTTGGCTAAATAATTAGGAACTTTAGCTTGGGATGGTTTTACCTGATAAGGACAAGGGATCGACGGTACTGTGGGGTATGGACTCGCTCTAGCAGGGGGTTGGGTGAGTTATTCTTTTTATGGTGGGGTATCGACCTGCTAGGGGACTTTATACCTTGCTAACTGATCCGGACCTTGTGGGTCATAACTTCTAGGGAACCTTTGTAAAGGCCATGTAGTGTCCCTATGCAACCACACCTCAGTAGTGTGGTATGGTACCTTGCAAACACCACATGGTTGGGTCCAAAGTTCTTCGGAGCTTTTACGCTGCTTGTGGTGAAAGTGTACAACCTTTGCAGAGTGTAAAACTAATCGATTAGCCGTGCTCACGGTCAAGAGCGGCCTGGACACTCACATGATTAAATTATGGAACTTAAATGTTTAATTGCTATTTTATTCTTTATTTATGTTGCTTATCTCTTATTAATTGGGTTGGTATGAACTTACACTATTTAGTAATCAGGTTGCTAATAAAACTTGACTCACTAAAATGCTAAACTGCTTGAACCTTAGACATCCACCATATGGCCTAGCATGTTATGTTGTTCTCTCTTGCTGAGTACGTCATGTGCTCACGCTTGTTTATTTTCTTGCATCTACAATACCCGGATTGCTGCTCAGACTGGGAGAACTTTGAAGATATCCCCGGAGATTTCCAGGAGTTCTAGGTGTGCGTAGTCTTCAGTCAGCTGCCTGTGGAGGCATTTTGTCCGCTGCGAGAACTCGTCATTTAAGTTTCGATTAATACTATGGTTTGTAATAACTCTTTATTCGTGTGGCACTGATTTTGGTATTCACAATGTCTAAGCATGTGTGTAACTTGATCCTGGCACACACGTGATCTATGCATTCAGTTTTTCCTTTAAAACTGGGTGTGACAGCGTGCTTCTCACAAAAAGTTGTGAGCACTTCCAAAGCAGCCTTTTGCACGGTGTCAACCAAGTTCAACCCTTGTGCCTTCACCTCCCACTCTTCCCAAGTAGGATGTGTCGGGCACATGGGGATCTTCACCTTCACTTCCCAACGAAGCAGTTGGCCTGAGGTCATGAGCTCACGTGCCGAGTACTCTGGATACGTGGCGTACCCAAAGTCCTTTAGGGTGTTCCACAAGAGTGCAGTTCAAGTGAGTCCATGCTTGCGCATCAACGGTCATGGATCCGGAGGCAGACATCTGGAATAAATGACAAATGTTAGAACTAGATGCAAACACGGGCACGAAGATAAGTTCTCACGGCTATAAAAGAATGTTGTATGCACAGACCACTACTAAAGGTTTCAACTTTCCACAAGATTTTGGTGAGCAAACGGAATAGTTTGATCCTCAAGTGAATAACATTTGGGGTAGCCATTCGCACAAGGTGCAAGAATATGCTGGAACTCGAAACGAGTACACATAAAATGATGGCGTAAAGTTCGGGGGTTGTGAATCAAAAATTCATAACTCAGAACATGTGAACCCAAAAATTTCCAATTTTTGGTAGCAACTCAGTGAGATCATGATACACCTTTTTGGTATTCCATGGTAGATCTAGATTGGATCGAAACACGATCGAAAAATTCCATTTTCCGAGGAAGGTCTCCCATAAAATCAGCAGGACAGAGACTTACTAAACTGAGCATAACTCTCTGTAGAAAATTCCTAAAATCATGAGAAATTCACACTAGATGCTAGATTTGATAAGAAACAACTTTCTAAAGGATGTCTAGTCAGATTCCTCACAGATTTGGCTATCAAAATTGAGAAATAACAGCAACAGATTCTGCCAGAAATTTCCTAAGATCAAAGAGAGGAAACCTTATCTTGATCAAGCAATCACCCTAGGAAAATTACTTCAACAAGCCATTAGCACTGTTAGGTTCAACAAGATTTTAGTCATGAATGCACACGCCTTAAACGACCTCACACACATGGATCAAGAACGACGCAGTTAGTGCCGGTGGCAAGCTTATAATCAGCTCTCCTTATAATAACTAGTCGGAGCTACTCGATTCGCACTTGACGACTTACGAAACGTTGTTAGTGTACTTGCAGAAGACGAACCTTTCATGCCAGCATGTCACTAAAGTGTCCACATACATTACCGTTCACTATAGAAACGATATCGATGCGTCAAGCCGCTGCATGGACAGCGTCCAACCTCGGACACCCTCCGTTTGAATAAAGTGTATCCTTGCCTCGCATGCTCGTCATGCGGAATGCACACGTATGATAAACGTGGCGACATCACAACTCATAACTAGACGCGAAGATGGGATCCGTGGAAGGGATCACTCCATCGACCCTCGCAATTCCTGTGATGCGGAACAGCACACGTATAAAACACGTGGCCCATCTAGTTTGGTGGTGCAAGAAAGTAAGTCTGACATAAAGTAAAGTGCTGGAAGTTAGCAAAATATACCATAGATATTCTTATGTCACCTTAAAGAACCCAAAATTCCCTCTAGGGCCTCTCGATCTAGATCATTCCTTAACGATTCAACGGATTTTCAAAATCCAATCAATCTTGGCAAGTTTTATTGTAAATCATGTGATTAGCATTAATCTAATCACTCTGGTGCATACGGATGCTCTGATACCAGCTGTGACAACCCCATCCGAGATAATTCCGTACTATCGCCTAAACCACTCCATTTGGTCATTAAGCGATAATAAAGAACCATCACGTTGAGTGTTGCCGGGTTTACACCTGGTAAATCACTTGAAATCACAGAGAGGATCGAACGTATGCATTAAACTCCCACGAAGGAGAGTCCAGAGTGCCTTACATGTTAATACCAATATCCCCGTAGGGTCCATTATTACAAATCATAGTTCTCGACATAAAAGTAAATGATTTAGAGTTTTATTAAAACAGCGGCAGTACTAATATATAGCGATACGATATGACATCACGGGAAGCCATCCGTGATGCCATTACTCGGCGTCATCATCCACCCATTCCAGCTCCCAGCCGGGTGGAATCTCACCAGGCCAAACAACTTCACCTGAAAACAACAATTATAGCACGGCTGAGTATACTAATACTCAGCAAGACTTACCTGACAAAAGTTTCCTCTAGACATGTAGGCTTTTGGTTGGTGGGTTTGTTTTGCCAAAAAGCAACTAGGATCATGGATCCTTACTTTCAATATATTAGCTCAGATTCAAGTGAGATTACCATTACTACCATGAGCAACTAATACAATCAAGAATTGCACAATACAATTAATTCACGCAGAAGATTTCACATAGTTCCATCATTAAGGGATATCATGGCCAGTTGATTAAGCAATCTCGGATAATGGTGAGAGGCCGACAATCGATTGATTCATAAACCCTTGCAAGGTAAACCTAAACACACGGAGCGGTGCCCCAACAAAGGCGACACCAACCAAACGGTTCCCAAAAATCCTCAGGTTGGGATAGTAGCCTACAGTCCCGGGTACAAGGCTATCTGGCATGCCCCACCTAGTACACCCAACCTCACACAAGTACCCTCCTCCCGGTTGCAAGCCGGGCAGGAGACGAATCAAGAGTAGTAGTAGTAGTAAAATCCCGTGTCGTCTCATTAAGGTACTAGGCTTACCGATCCCATTCCCGACAAGTGCTTAGTACGTTCAAAAGCTTAGACCACGAAGCCACTAGACCGGAGCCCAAATCCCATGCTCTTACCACATGAGCAATCCATTTATAAAAGGGGTGATTCCAAAAAGGAAATCCTATTCTCGCGAGTGATGATCATCACTCGACTTTTACCGGGTCCTTAGAGCATAGCATCTAACGACCTAGCATACTAGTAAAAGAACATAGGCACCTAGTGATCATGCAACTAGGGTTTCATTCAATTCCTGAACGTAAATGCACATAGAATAACGAAGATAGTTGCATAATTTTAAATAAAACATGGGTTAATGATAAAACCGGGGCTTGCCTTCGTTGGCACAAGCAGTTAGACAAACTTCCGGGTTTTGGCCCGGGTCTTGCTATACGGTGACGTAGTGCACGTCTCCTCCCGCTCCCTCGTTCACGTCCACTGGCACGAGCGTGTAGCTACCGTCGGGAACTTCTACACGGAGGATGCAATGCAAGACTTAACTGTCAGTTTGATTTAATTAATCACAAACAAGACATGACAACCAGGGGGTGCTTGGTTGACCACAATCACCTAGATAATAATACATTCAGCATACTCTACCTATGAAGGAACAATATGTGTTGCTTTATTATCTAGTCTTCCTTATAGTGACTGTGTACATATATATACAAGTAAATTAATTTAATTCTCACAACAGCAAGGGGTTGGTTATACACCTGTTAGCAAGTTTCACAACACAAACACAAGATCCTTAGGGGTGCTTTGTGATTATCCAATTAAATCCAATATTAAACCTACAAAGGTTCTTTCACTTTTATTCAACAAGACAATCATAAAACACCAAGAGTGGTGTTCCCTGATCTCAATAAGTCTAATACAAGCCATTGATCACACATGCACACTTGCTGAAGCAATAAAAATAAATATATTAAATATAGCATTTCTATTCACCATAAACAAGATAAATGCATATAAAAATAAATATAACCCTTCTGGACTCAAACTTTCTCTCACTGTTTCTATGGTCCAAAACAAACCTAGGAAACCAACAAACACATCTGTAGCCTTTATAGATCTTGATCTACACAATTATGATTAAAAACAAGCATAAATCAGGAATAAATATTTCTAACAGCGATAAAATCATGATAAATTCACCAGAGGTGCATTTCAACATTACAAGATGATATCCAGAAGTAGGGCTCAGAAATAAATTTATTTCAAGCTATAAAATTTATCTAGGCAAATTTGTCAATAACACAAGATAATTCATATAAAAAGATTTCTTTAGTAACTTTGTGCAATTTTTTGGCACAAGACCTGCACATGCTGGTACTCACAACATATCCAAAATCCAGCTCAAGATCAAGTATGGATTTTGCAGAATCACAGATCTAGGTATTTCATATTTCAATTTTCCAAGCAAAAACTGTAGCTCAAAAGTATACACATGTTTTGGGAAAGTTGTAGTTCTAGTCACAAAGAGCACAACAAAATTGGGATTGCAATTTTTGCAATTTTCTAAGACTTTATACGATTTTTCAAAGTTACAGCTAAAACACATAAAAGGGGAAGATTCCATTTTGCACAAGGGTCCCGGGAACTTTCTAAAGTTCACAACTGTACCCTCAGCTTTTAACGCTCAGACCCCTACAAGACTGCAACCTTCACACCCCTGCCCTCAGCGGCGGGGCCGAGCTTGCCGCCGGCGAGGTAGGGCCCGAGCTGGCAAACAAGTAGCCCAAGGATCCGATTGGTCTCACCCGTGACCGATTGGAGGTGGTTGCTGGACCGATGATGTCTCCGGCGAGCGGCGACGACGGAGTAGTGGAGGCACGGCCGCGGCGCTCGGACTCCGGCGAGGGCAGAAGCGATGCTGATGAATGTGTGGCATGGTTAGGTCCTAGGTGTCCTAGGGAAGGTGCTAGGTGGGTCCCCGGGCTTGGAGAACAGGCAGAGGTGCGAGCTCGGCAATGGCTGCCCGACGGCGACCGCGGGAGCTTGGGCTCCGGCGAACAGGCAGCACGGTTAGGCCAACACGCAGGCGTGTAAGCTCGGTGTGTGCGAGGAGAAGGTTTAGGCGTGCTTAGACAGCCATGGGTGCGGACGGAGTAATGAGCTCACCAGGGGCTGCCAATGGCGGGCGGGCGGCGGCTCGGTGCTCGCGCGAGGAGAGGAGGCGGCGGCTTTTTATAGCTGGGCGCAAGGCGGTGGGGGGTGCTTCCTTGTGCGCCAAGGCAACCAAGCAGTGGTGTGGGCCGCGGCATGGCCGGAGTACGGCGGAAAGGGGGCGGTGACGTGCGGCGGCCGTCGGGCCAATGGCGGCGCTTGGGCGGCGTGGCATGGCCCGGCGCGCACGCACCACGTGGCTCGGCCAAGGACCCACGAACGTCACGCACAAGGACCAAGGAGCACGACGCACGGACCGCCGGGCGCGGGCGGCCTCGGCGTGCATGTACGGCCGGTGCGGCGGCACGCCGACGCGGCCGGCGCGTGCGGCGTGGCGACGTCGCGCGCGCGGGGCGCTCTGGCTCTGGCACAATTCAAAGTAGCACTGGTTGACCAGGCTTTTCTCGAATTTTTTCTAGAGAAGTGATCCAAAGTTTGAATACTGAAGTTGTAGATCCTGTATTACTCTACAACTTTCATAAAGGGCGTAGGGTCTTTTTCTCCACCATTTTTGTCCCATGCTTCATCAATTCCTTCATCCTCTCGTTGCTTTAAATTGAGCACTTGCCTCCTTAAGTCTTGGACCTTGCTTATGGGAAAGAACTTCAAAAGAAACTTTTTCACTAGCTCATCCCAATTTCCTTTTGCTTCAACGGACGCAAGTGTGTACCATCTTCGCGCTTCATCTTCAAGAGAGAATGGAAAAAGATTCCACTTGAACCAAGCGGCCGCAACTCCTTTTTGTTGCACCGTGTTGCATAACATCGTGAATTCCTTAATGTGTCTATATGGGTTGTCATCCTCCAATCCTCTAAATGGTTTTGTCGCCACTAACTTGATGATTCCAGGCTTCACTTCATAGTGGGTTGTAGCAAACGTCAAATCTGATTTTTGCATCTCAATGTCTTCCATTGACGGCATTGCTAGCTCCCTTAGCGACATCTCTTCGTCTTCGAATGGTGAGGTGAACAAATCCATCTAGGCACAAGAAAAGTAGAAAGAAAAACAAATTTTTTTCTTCTTTTTTTAGAAAATAAGGGTTAGGTGTTAGTAATCAACAAAATTAATACTAGATTAAACGTAGCAAACTGGCTTGCTCCCCGCAACGCGCGCCGGAAAAAGGGGGCTTGTTGACGGATAAAACTCGTATCCACCTACGATTCGCAAGCGTACGGACCTACACCTTTTTCACCACGGGATTGCCAAGGTTCTTATCAATCCGTGGAGCAAGGGGATTACTAGCTCTTAACCAAGTACTAATCTAGTTGACTAAGGAAACCTTTAAAGAGAGTATTAATCTAAAAGTAAAGACAATCTAACCTAAGTTAATCTAAGTTAAGTTGATCAAACAAATTTAGGGTTAAACTAGATGGTAAAGGGGTGAACACAAGAGAGTGAGTAAGAAAGATAAGCGTTCCCTCCCTAGGATCTAGGATAACATGGTATGCATCTACTACACGAAAGCGGTAAACCAATCTACCGGGGTTGTGACCACGGTTTCGCCCTTTCCCTCCTCTCGTCTCGTCACTACGCGAAGGTATTCGTGACTTGACCTATGATGGACACGGTATGTTGATGGAATCTATGGGAGTAGCGGATATCATACGCCCGAAAAACACGGTGGCCTACCTTAATCATCAAAGCATCATCAACATGAAAACAATAGATTGAAACCACGAATCAAGTAGCGATCACATAGCATGTATCCATCTAATCCTAGGGATGAACGGAGACATTACCCCATCATCTTACACGGATTGAAGCACATAGGGGTGATGGAGACTCCGGAGAACGTCGTCGATGAAGATGGCGGCGATGGAGCTTGAAAACACCCCTAGGCCAGCGGCTTGGAGTCCTCCTCTTGCTTCCTTCTCTCCGCTGGCGTTGATCCTTGCGACGAGCTCATCTAACTCTCTCCCTCATCTTGCAGTGGCGGTTTTCTGGTGATTGGCGTCGGTAGGATGATTTGTTCGATGTGGCGGCCGACGGCGGCGGAGGCAATAAATAGACGAACACCTAGGGCAAAGGGGGGACCGAACCGACCCCGGAGTGGGGTGGGCCGGTCGGCCCGAGCCGGCCGGCCCGAGCCCACTTCGGCCGGTTCGGCCGGGTTTCCTCCCCGGTTGCTTCTCGTGTGATCCCTTATTCGTGTGCACTTGCATGTGGGCCTTTGACGTCGTTTCCTTCACGGTTAAGGCTTGAATCCTTGCTATGCAAGCTTCGCTGTTTTCTGGTTGAGTCCCTGAAGACTTGCATGTTGACGCTTCAGTCCTCGAGTCATTTGGAGTCATGTTCATCGCGTGTCTTGACTCTTGTCGGGCTTCATGATCTTCTTCCAAAGTGCTTGGTGAACTTATCCCGAAAGTCTCCTCATTAGCGTAGATTTCCTGCGTAAACAACAAACTCCAAAATTGACATGCAAGTGTGAACTTGTTACATCATTAGTATGCCTAGTGGCGGGTTAGTTGCAAATCATAATCGAAACCAATGTATAACAAGTACTCTAGGTTGACGGAAATTCACCGTCAACATCTCCCCCATGCTTAAACCTTGCTCGTCCTCGAGTAAGTAATCCTTGCTTAAAAGGGAAATCAGTGTTGCCTTCCAATGTTGTCACTGCACTTAGTCATTCATGACGAGGCAAATTGCTCTCTCTTAAGAATTTATTTTTAAAGTTCAAGTTGTGACCGGCTTCTTTTTCATTATGGAAGATAGACTAACAATAAAGAACAAGGCACATGTAACACGATGCTCTCAAACTTGAGTGAACTTCAAACCATTACCTTGTCACATGGAAGATTTTCAAAAAGATGCATATCCAACATAAGTGAAAATATCTTGCAAAAGCTCATGGAAACACTCATCTCATCAAGTCACTCAAGCCTATACTAGATTATTTTCAACCTACTCTACTCATATGTGATAGTGAAAGGCTTATGTGGAGCTTGGAAGGTTAAAAACAATCCTAGCAAAACATACATCCGAAATATTGTCAAATTAAGAGAGAGGTCTATTGGAATTACCGAGACTTGTCAAAAAGGCCATGGAAAATAAATGTTGGAAAGAGAGAGGGATGAAACACACACATTTAGATAAGTGGACATGTGCAAGTGGCAAATGGATGATCCCGAGGCACGAGTGAAGTCCTCGTTATCGGATTGCACATGGTTGGAAGATTTGAGTATGGATGTGTCATCAAGTCACTTGAGAACTTATGAAGCAAAAAGAACCGAGGAGCATCTTTATTTTTTTTCTTTATTTTATTTCCTTCTCATTTTTCTCTCTCTTTTTTCACTTTATTCTTCCTATTTTTCTTACTTTTCTTTTCTTCTTATCATATTTTTTTTCATTTTTCATTTTTTTCCTTTTTCTTTCTTTTGCTCCTCAAAACTTTTTGCAACATAATACTTACATAGCATTTGTGTCAGAGAATGACTCCTCCCCCATGCTTGAATGATGCTCGTCCTCGAGCATAAAAGAGAGGGGAAATGACTGCTAAAGTAAGTATAAATTCCATAATATTGCAGAATATTTGAATCTCCATCGAGAATTTTACTCCATACTCAAATTGGGTTGTGGACAAGGAGGTGATCACAAAAAGATGTTTTTGGTTTAGGGTGGATGCCCAGCGAAGTTTGTGAAATTTTCGACGTGAAAACCCACAATGCATGGACAAAAAGGCTAGAATGAAAAAGTTACACTAAGGAATGACCAGCTTCTTAGTCTCGAACCGTAGAAATCAATCCTAATCCAACTCATCAAAACATATGTTTGCAATCTACGGGTTTTGTTATCATAAAATATATATGTATATGGCTTTGGTAGGTAGAACTTTGCAAGAGCATCACAAATATGTAGGTAGCATAAAAGTTAAATTTTCATAAAAACAACAAGTTATCCGACTATCCATAAACTTAAATCAAAGAGCAAAGATATGTATGTGGGTCTAGAGCATAGTCATTTCACCTCCACAAATAAAAGAGCCGGTATTTAAATTAATTTCAGATCATATTATAGAGAGCAATTAGCCAAGACATGTATAATTTCATGTAGGTAAAACAAAGCGGCAACTTTCATCATTTTTCCGTAAGCATAGGCAATATAGAACATCGAGGTGAACACATGGTCATGCTTATTTATTGAAAGTAAAAAGAAACCTAGGTTGTCCTCCTAGTAGCCATGTTATAGTTTGAAGAGAAAAACAAAAGGTTGCACCTAGTTGATGTTGAAGGCATACTTACAAGCATTTGTGTTTGGAAAAGAGAAGGTCCATGGAGATGTTACCATCCTTTGTAATTCTTCGTTGCCTTCTTCCGACATCTCCATGTATCGATGTGGCTTTTGCTTTTGTCTTGATTTATTAATGCTCCTAAACTTCTGAATTTGATCTTGTATGCTTAATGGAGTCATTGGTCACCCTTCTCTTCAATGTTGTCATCACCATCTCCTCTTTCTTGTTCTCATCATCTCCTTGCTGTCTCTTTTCATGGATTTCCCCCTCTGTCCAGAACAGAACATATATCGAAATATAGCTCTATTGAAAAGTTTATGAAATTACCTTTCCAACGTGTTGTCATTCATCGAAAACGGAGTTCAAACAAGGGAGCTATGTCCGTTTTACTTCAGCGCTGCGTGCTGTCCAAAACTGATTTCAGGACGTGTTACACTCGGTGATTCGGGCATAACCGCTTGTAGGAACCTCCGATTGTCTTGATTCTTGATTTGTTGGAATTGTAACTTCATGGGGCTTCTAAATATCCAAAAATATCCAGTGTTTTCCCTTTGAGACCATGCATAATTTTGATGAGATCGGTGGCTTCTTGCACATTGATCCGGAGACGTTAATGATCTTGATCATTCTATCTTCTAGAGCATCATGTTAAACTACCGTGTTGAAGATTCAGGGTCTCCCCCATGCTTAGCATCTTGCTAGTCATGGAAGAAGAAGACAAAGCACTTCTTAGCCATCCTTCAATTTCCTTGTAGTGAGAGTCTTTATCTTGCCTGTAAGACGTTTTAAACACACATTCTACCCCCAAGGTGACGGTTGGGAGTAGATAGAATTGCCAACAATCCAACAATGTCTCCTAAGATTCTTAACTTGTGGCATAATTAGTCTAATGAGGAATAAAAAACTAATGAGTGTACGTGGTGCAAGGTGTATGCACATGATAGGAAAGCATATAAACAACGATAATGTTTTTACCTAGTTCTAAACACCATGTTTACAACTAGGTTGACAAATTTCTCCATAGCCATAAAGGTTTATTTATCAAGGGTTAAAACACCATGTATATCCCTAAATCAATAACTCTTATAGCACAAGAAAAATTAAGCGCATTGCAAAGCTTATAAACTAACCAAAGCAACATGAAAACATATGAAAAGCCAGCTAGGTTTATCGACCTTAACGATGATGGTCCGCAATCTTGTTTAAACACCACGTTTACACAAGATCACAAAAAGGAAAATACCCATAGGGCCCTATGAAGCATTAACATGGAAACTGAAGCATACATCATTAAGTATATAAAACAACCAAGCCAACTATGTGCAAAACATGTATACACAAAGAAACATCACGAGGACAACAAAATGCAATGCATGCAAATAAATAAATATAAGCATGAACATGATGGTGGTTCTAAAAAGGAAATCTAAACTTAGATTAATAACCACAAGTTGATCATCATAAGATGGTGCCATTCTTTATTCTCTCTAAGAAAGTAGTAAAAATATAAAGAAACGGGTTGCCTCCCGAAAAGCGCTTCATTTAAAGTCATAGAGCTGGACTTTCTCACATACCTTCTTTTCGTTGCATAGCCATGGCCCTTCATGCAAGAAGAAAAGGTACCAATGCAGCTTTAATTTACTTCCCATGTTGTGCTTGATCACTTATAGAAGACTTGCCCAAAGTATCCTTTTGTTTCATCATTATCTCCTTCCTTCGGTGCTGCCTTCACTCCATGAATTTTTTTAATGTCCAGAACAGAGAGTATACTCAAGCCCTACTCCATTGCACAGTGCACAAAATTTCCTTTCCAACGAGTCTTTATTTGCTCAAATCGGACTCCGGACAAGAGAGTTACGTCCGTTTTACTTCAGCGATGAAATCTGTCCTGAAATTACAGAACGCGCAACGCTCAATGTTTTCTCCATAACTCCTTGCACGGGTCTTCAAACTTGTTGGTTCTTGATGCGTTGGAATGGTAACTTGATGGAGCTTCTGAATATCTCATTTTCTTCATTTTTACACCTCTGAACAAGCTCTCAAATTGATGAAGACAGCAGCATCCATCGCGGGATTCGGAGAGGTTGATGATTTATCTTGCAACTCTTTTAGGCACGACTTCTTTTTTTCATTATTCAAGCCTTGTCTACATGGTTAGTGAAAATAGGGCCTTTCCTGACATATGATTCTTTAAGGTCATTAGCTTGACCAAGCGCAAAGCATGATCGAGATTTACAAAACTTATTGTAAACATACGCGTCCATAATTAACACCACGTGTGAATTGTAGCAACAAGTCAAGGTGTAAATAAAAGAAGCATATGTTTCATGCATAGCACTTAGCTCAGCATTAGGCAAAGGTTCTTTAGGTGTGAGATTAATTGGATCAAACTTAAATTTTTCCTCCTTTTCATTCTCAAGAAAATCTAGCCTATCAACATGATCACTATTGGAACAAGGCATAGACATTAAACTATCATTCATACTATTGGTTGAGCATGAGTATTTGAATTTATCAACATCAATACCAATAATATCTTGAGATTTCAGCGCGTACCTTGGCCTTAGAGATTTTTGAACAAGAGTGATACTTGGTTCATCAAGCGGTGTTGAAGGCGAATCGATCTCAACAAGTGTAGTTGCCTCTTCATCACCATCTTGCAATTTCTTCAACTCATCATGTGGAACATGTAATTCTTCAACTATGTACGCATTCATCTCTTCTTTGAAGTCTTCTTTATCAACCAGATCTTCATCTTCAAAGACTTGTATGTTACTTTCTTTATCTTTCATGTACCACATGTCTTCAAGATCGCTCATTGTTGATTTACTATTTTCTTCATCCTTGAGTACTTCCATGTCTTGATTTGCTAGTGTGTAGGCTTCAATAGAACACAAGCTATCACCTTGTGGGGAGGGGCCTTCTTGGAGTACTTGATCTATGTCAACCCCTTCCCATTCATCTTCTAGCCTGAGTCCTATCTCCTCCCATTTATCCTTTGAGTCACTAGGCTCATCATGGTTGTACTCTTCTCTTCCTTCATCATAAATCTTTGAGTTGTCAAACCGGTCGATCCATCCTTCATCTCCTTCTTCTCTTTCTTCTTCAAACATCTTTTGGATCGACTCTCCACTCATCTCTTGAACAAATATATCTTCAACTAGTTTGGCGATGTGTCGGCGTTCCTCCTTCCTTCGGTAGTTAATTAGTGGGGCGAAATCAACTTGAACCCAACCGGATTGAATGAACTCCGCCAATGGTCTAGCATTCCACATACTTCGGCCTACATTCATGTTAGTTTCAACATTTTTAACATCTGGAATGACCTCTCTTACCTTGGGAAGTGGATCTTCACTTTCTTGTATGGTCGGTTCATCTTCCTTGACCTCCGGTTCATCTTTTTCAGAAATTTCAGCAAGCACCTTGGGCTTGCTTTTGTCATTTTGCTCCTCTCGACAACATCTTTGCCAATCTCGTATTGTTCTTTGTCCATTGCTTATCCTTTGTAAGATTTGTGCGGCTTCACTAATTGCTTTATCCATTATATCACCGCCTGCACACATGCTTACAAAACGAGACGAGTTAGGGGTTAGAGAAAAATAAAAGGTATGCAACATCAAGTCACCGGAAAATCCCAAGTTCGGGCCTCGCTCGAGTAGTTCATTAAAACGGTCCCATGCTTCATCAATTCCTTCATCCTCTCCTTGCTTGAAATTGAGCACTTGCCTCCTTAAGTCTTGGACCTTGCTTATGGGAAAGAACTTCAAAAGAAACTTCTTCACTAGCTCATCCCAATTTCCTTTTGCTTCAACGGACGCAAGTGTGTACCATCTTCGCGCTTCATCTTCAAGAGAGAATGGAAAAAGATTCCACTTGAACCAAGCGGCCGGAACTCCTTTTTGTTGCACCGTGTTGCATAACATCGTGAATTCCTTAATGTGTCTATATGGGTTGTCATCCTCCAATCCTCTAAATGGTTTTGTCGCCACTAACTTGATGATTCCAGGCTTCACTTCATAGTGGGTTGTAGCAAACGTCAAATCTGATTTTTGCATCTCAATGTCTTCCATTGACGGCATTGTTAGCTCCCTTAGCGACATCTCTTCGTCTTCCAATGGTGAGGTGAACAAATCCATCTAGGCACAAGAAAAGTAGAAAAAAACAAAAAAAGATTTTTTTTTCTTTTTTTAGAAAATAAGGGTTAGGTGTAAGTAATCAACAAAATTAATACTAGATTAAACGTAGCAAACTGGCTTGCTCCTCGGCAACGGCGCCAGAAAAAGGGGCTTGTTGACGGATAAAACTCGTATCCACCTACGATCCGCAAGCGTACGGACCTACACCTTTTTCACCACGGGATTCCCAAGGTTCTTATCAATCCGCGGAGCAAGGGGATTACTAGTTCTTAACCAAGTATTAATCTAGTTGACTAAGGAAACCTTTAAAGAGAGTATTAATCTAAAAGTAAAGACAATCTAACCTAAGTTAATCTAAGTTAAGTTGATCAAACAAATTTAGGGTTAAACTAGATGGTAAAGGGGTGAACACAAGAGAGTGAGTAAGAAAGATAAGCATTCCCTCCCTAGGATCTAGGATAACATGGTATGCATCTACTACACGAAAGTGTTAAACCAATCTACCGGGGGTTGTGACCACGGTTTCGCCCTTTCCCTCCTCTCGTACTGTCACTACGCGAAGGTATTCGTGACTTGACCTATGATGGACACGGTATGTTGATGGAATCTATGGGAGTAGCGGATATCATACGCCCGAAAAACACGGTGGCCTACCTTAATCATCAAAGCATCATCAACATGAAAACAATAGATTGAAACCACGAATCAAGTAGCGATCACATAGCATGTATCCATCTAATCCTAGGGATGAACGGAGACATTACCCCATCATCTTACACGGATTGAAGCACATAGGGGTGATGGAGACTCCGGAGAACGTCGTCGATGAAGATGGCGACGATGGAGCTTGGAAACACCCCTAGGCCAGCGGCTTGGAGTCCTCCTCTTGCTTCCTTCTCTCCGCCGGCGTTGATCCTTGCGACGAGCTCATCTAACTCTCTCCCTCATCTTGCGGTGGCGGTTTTCTGGTGATTGGCGTCGGTAGGATGATTTGTTCGATGTGGCGGCCGACGGCGGCGGAGGCAATAAATAGACGAACACCTAGGGCAAAGGGGGGACCGAACCGACCCCGGAGTGGGCTGGGCCGGTCGGCCCAGGCCGGCCGGCCCAGGCCCACTTCGGCCCGGGTTTCCTCCCCGGTTGCTTCTCGCGTGATCCCTTATTCGTGTGCACTTGCATGTGGGCCTTTGACGTCGTTTCCTTCACGGTTAAGGCTTGAATCCTTGCTATGCAAGCTTCGCTATTTTCTGGTTGAGTCCCTGAAGACTTGCATGTTGACGCTTCGGTCCTCGGGTCATTTGGAGTCATGTTCATCGCGTGTCTTGACTCTTGTCGGGCTTCATGATCTTCTTCCAAAGTGCTTGGTGAACTTATCCCGAAAGTCTCCTCATTAGCGTAGATTTCCTGTGTAAACAACAAACTCCAAAATCGACATGCAAGTGTGAACTTGTTACATCATTAGTATGCCTAGTGGCGGGTTAGTTGCAAATCATAATCGAAACCAATGTATAACAAGTACTCTAGGTTGACGGAAATTCACCGTCAACAGGGCGACACTACGGCATCGTACCATCGTGGCACTGAAAAGAATGGGGTCCAACAGTCTAAAAATCCGACCAAGTTTTCTCGAGAAAAACTCTGATCCTACTACTTCAACTTAGCCGGTCAATTTATGTGAATCTAGGAGAGCTTTGAGATAGACGGAAAGACCAAGTTGAGATAGGGGTTACCACAGAGATTTCTACGAAGAAAGGGAAGGCTAGTAAACAAGGGTGTCATTACATTTGTTCACTAAGATTCCAGAATTTAGTTCTTGAAAAGAAGCTAAAAGTGAGGATGGAGTAAAGTTCCATCATCAAAAGTAAATAGTAGGGAGGCATGCTCTCGGATAGAAAGGTTACCCGTGAAGTTAAGCCGGCCTTGCTTCACTTGAATTATGGGCTTCTTGTCACGATTGCCCTTGGCTACTCCGGGGTTCGGAGTCTGTTGCTCGGTCTTCATCCTCCTAGGGTTTGGGCACTCATTGGCATAATGCCATGGTTGCCTACAATTATAGCAAATGCGGGGTGGAAGTTCCTTTGGCTTGGAGACATGTGGCGGGGCCTGACGGTACTGAAAATTTCCCGAAGGCTTATGCTGGGACGGAGTCATTCTCCAATGGCCTGATGCGGATGATTGGGAAGAACCATGCGCATTCCTCTTGACGAAACGAAATTTCTTGCCTGATCCATCTCCCGAAGCAAAGTCGTTCTGTCTCTTCTTCTCTTTCTATACCTTCATCATGGCATCCTCTTGAGAGATAGCTTTGTTTACTAACTCGTGATAACTGTTGGGCTCCAGTAGGTTTAGCCTTTCACACAATTCACTCTTAAGACCATCACGGAAACGTTCCATCTTTTTGGCATCGGTGTCCACGTGATGTTCTCCATACTGGCAAAGGCTGTTAAACTTCTATGCATACTGATACACAGTGTCATCACCTTGCTTAAGAGCAAGCAACTCTTTCATTTTTCTAACCATGAGTCCTTTTGGGATGTGGTGGTCCTTGAAAGCTCTCTTGAATTCAGCCCAAGTAATTTCATGTCCAGCAGGTTGCATGGTCTTAAAGTGCTCCCACCACATTAAAGCTTCTCCACGAAGCTGCAAGGCCGCAAAGCTAGCATTGTACTCCTTAGAACAAGGTAGGACAAATGCAGAGAATTTGGCCTCAATGGCCCTAACCCATGCGTCAGCATCAAGGGGCTCTTCTGCTTTAGTAAAAGTTGGGGGCTTCATCCCGATAAACTAGGAATAGGTGGTAACCATCTGTGGTCCATCTGTTGACGCAAAACGTGCACTTAGCGCCAAACACACAGCAAGCCGAACAAGCTGGCTTTACACGTGCAAAGAGTCACGAGACGTGCCAGTCAGTTTTTCCTGAAAATTAACAAAAGATAAAGTAGTTAAATATCAAAGCTTGGAACATGCCGGGTGGTACCAGACAGTTCCATATTTACGGCTAAAAAGCCAGATGGGATGACACATAGCTATAGGAAGCTATCTGCCAATAAACTGAAACCAATCGGGAACTTGTAAAAGGAAAAAAGTAACATTGCCGAATGGATGTCGTAAGCATGACAGCGATCGGTCTTTGTTTGAACAAAGATGCACATGCACGAGGCCATGACCGATCCCCACGATAATTAACATTAAATAAAGTAGAGTACGAACATAAACATGTAATAAACAAGCATGCATAGATCCAAAGCACTAGTCTACCGCATGTCTAGGTACTTTAAAACCCGTCGGGTACGATGCCAAGCAAATCTATCCACCGCATGATACAACTTGCATGAAAACCGTACCACTTTCCACAAATAGATCTATCCACTGCATGATACAATCTAAATATGGAAAGCTAAAAGCATACATTATTTAAAGCATGAATTACGCACGTGTTCTACTCGTGAAGAAACATAACCGAACACGACTGAACAGCCGATTCGGGGTCCATGAAGAAGGAACGAACATTACCAAGTGAATAAATCTATCAGATTGATTTGAAATCTAATCCACCGGATGACTAGCTCCAAAGCAACCCAAAAACCTGCATCTACCGCATGATACTCAGTTCTATCAAGATTTATACCAACATTGGTAAGTTTGAACCCGCAACACGTAACAACCTAGATCGATTCGGTTTCGGCTATCGGAAAGCACAAGACCCACGTGTTAAAACACGAACTCGACTCGTACAAGGATCACGAGAAGGATAAAGCCGATCCAAATCCATCTAGATTGGGCAAAAGTGTGTTACATGAATCTAAACATAAAGTAAAACTCAAAGTAACATAGGGTAACTTAATGAATCTATTGGATCTTGCCAAAATCCAATAGAGCCGATAACTAGCCTCAAGCTAGATCTTAGCCTACCGCATGGCTCATGACCTAACAAGAAACCCTCTTGAACCAAGCTTGAATCTACCGCATGACACAAAGCATGGTAACAAGACTACTTGCATCAGATCTAAATCCACCGCATGATACTAGACATGATACAAGGTTGCCGGTACTCACGGAGGTCGACGGATCGATGAATCCTCTCGAAGAACTCGACGACACGACAAATGGACTCTAGGGTTTGGCGTAAGGCCGGTTTGTATTGAAGAATGATTGTGTTTTTTTGTTACATACATTCAGGGCTCATATTTATACCCTGCCAAGTACAACCTCGAATGGATTCATTGCCTAAATTATCTCTAAGCTTGATCGCCTATCCATCCATTCGTCCTTCCTGCTTGAGCCACGTCACCGTCCAATCCCGCAAAATCAGCTCTACTGTTCCTTTGCCGAACGGGAGCAGATAGCCGACCGCAGACCTCTTTGCCGAATACATCTGAAGAAATCCCTTCCTTCCACCAAACAGACTCCTCACCGAGCTGGACCCACAAGTCAGACTCCTTACCAAATTTTGGTGTTAACACCATCATGATTAGCTCCTATTGGAGGTCTCTGTTGCATCTGTTGGGCGATTTGTTGTTGCGTCTGTAAAATCTGGCACAACACTTCGGTTTGGGTGGCCGTGAAAGCCTCCACCGGCGTCATGGGTGGTGGTGGTAGATCACCACTGCACGACGCGTCAAAACCGTTGGGGGTGCTATGTGTCGATCCGACCATCTGAAAAGTTGAGTTCTCATTAAACACATATTCATAAGCTTGCTCACATAATTTAACAAGTAGAATATGCACGACGAAAACTCATTCATGGCAAACTTTTAGAATCGGACAGCACGACGGCCATAAGCATAAAATTCATAAATCCTTGCTTATACACCGAAAAATTCTCATTTTTGATCAATGGATGTAGGATTTCATACGCTCCAATGTTGGTATTCAACTTCGAGTAAATTTCCAACATTATCATGCCCGAAAAATTCAGTCACCGAGGTTCTGCCTAGCTGTTTTCACAGAAGGCCGAGGTGCACAAAAATTACCATGACTCTCGGTACGTATATGAAAACATGATAAACTGGTGAGCATGATCTCCACAACATCTCACACAACTTGATATTCGACACGTGGTCCAAAGTTGATCACAACCAACGTCATTACAAGATCCATTCTGCAACACTCCCCTACAACATGTTATTTTATTGAAAGCATAACCAACATCAACTAGATAACACTCTAGCCTAGGTTCACTTAAGGTGAAGCAGGTCCAGTCTCCACTCCAGATTCTCCTTGGATCTCCTCGGGATCTTCTTCCTCTTCGGGTTTAGGAGGTGGAGCTGCTACAGCCTCTAATTGATTCTCTAAGTCAAGCATATATTGATCATTATGCTGCAACAAGAAATTTTGCTCATGAATGACTTCACTCAATTCTTGTATTGTTGCTTTATCCTTGCGTCTTTTCTTCTTAAGACGGGCTATCGTTGCTCGAGCTTCCTTCAACTCTTGGGTGATAGTTTCTGTACCATTAACTTGTTGTCTATAAACTTGATGTCTATAGAACATGCTTTCTCCAACCATCACTTGATAGGCGTCAAACATAGCTTTGGAGAAACAGATTGAGGTGACAAGTTCAGGACTATAGGGAGGATTGCCTTGAGCAGAAAGAAAAGCTTCGTGCTCGATCCCTTGTCTGGAATACGGTTTAGGTAAAGGAATCACCTTGGCTGCAGTGCTAGCTACCAAATCAGCGTGCTTCTCACAAAAAGTTGTGAGCGCTTCCAAAGCAGCCTTTTGCACGGTGTCAGCCAAGTTCAACACTTGTACCTTCACCTCCCACTCTTCCCAAGTAAGATGTGTCGGGCACACGGGGATCTTCACCTTCACTTCCCAACGAAGCAGTTGGCCAGAGGTCATGAGCTCACGTGCCGAGTACTCTGGATACGTGGCGTACCCAAAGTCCTTTAGGGTGTTCCACAAGAGTGCAGGAAAACCACCCTCCTCGAGGCAGTTCAAGTGAGTCCATGCCTGCGCATCAACGGTCATGGATCCGGAGGCAGACATCTGGAATAAGTGACAAATGCCAGAACCAGATGCAAACACGGGCACAAATATAAGTTCTCACGGCTATAAAAGAATGTTGTATGCACAGACCACTACTAAAGGTTTCAACTTTCCACAAGATTTTGGTGAGTAAACGGAATAGTTTGATCCTCAAGTGAATAACATTTGGGGTAGCCATTCGCACAAGGTGCAAGAATATGCTGGAACTCGAAACGAGTACGCATAAAATGATGGCGTAAAGTTTGGGGGTTGTGAATCAAAAATTCATAACTCAGAACCTGTGAACCCAAAAATTTCCAATTTTTGGTAGCAACTCAGTGAGATCATGATACACCTTTTTGGTATTCCAAGGTAGATCTAGATTGGATCGAAACACGATCGAAAAATTCCATTTTCCGAGGAAGGTCTCCCAGAAAATCAGCAGGACAGAGACTTACTAAACTGAGCATAACTCTCTGTAGAAAATTCCTAAAATCATGAGAAATTCACACTAGATGCTAGATGTGATAAGAAACAACTTTCTTAAAGTATGTCTAGTCAGATTCCTCACAGATTTGGCTATCTAAATTGAGAAATAACAGCAACAGATTCTGCCAGAAATTTCCTAAGATCAAAGAGAGGAAACCTTATCTTGATCAAGCAATCACCCTAGGAAAATTACTTCAACAAGCCATTAGCACTGTTAGGTTCAACAAGATTTTAATCATGAATGCACACGCCTTAAACGACCTCACACACATGGATCAAGAACGACGTAGTTAGTGCCGGTGGCAAGCTTATAATCGGCTCTCCTTATAATAACTAGTCGGAGCTACTCGATTCGCACTTGAAGACTTACGAAATGTTGTTAGTATACCTGCGGAAGACGAACCTTTCGTGTCAGCATGTCATGAAAGCGTCCACATACATTACCATTCACTATAGAAACGTGAGGATCATGTGTGGTTCAAGGACCGGTGGATGGTCGCTTCCTTATGTGATGAGTGATTGACAACGTTGTGTGGACTGATTCTTGGCTAAGTATTGCAGGTGCAGGTTGCGGCTTGACTCGTGTTGGTGCAGGTGAAGAACAAGCGCGAAAGGTCGTCGCCGGTGAGGCCTCCAGGTGTGGAGAAGACAAGTAGGCTTCGTTCGAGGGACCGGTGGCCGGCGGGGGTCAAGTGCGGGCCGCATGGTGGCATGAACAGCAAGATGAAGTCGTGGACGGTTTCTTGGTTGAGCCTCAAAACCAAGGTCGAGCCGAGACTACATGGGAGCCAAGTCATGAGTGGAGATTGGCGGAGGCTACACCGAGTTCGCGGGGTTTCCGGTGGTTCACCAGAAAACCACTGGGTTCCTTGGTTGATCCACAAAGCCAAGACCGGAGAACCGAAGACGGAGGTGCGGCGGCACCGGCCGGTCCCGGCCGGTGTGTCCGGCCGGTCGACCGGTGGGGACCGGTCCCGGCCGGTGAGGAGCACCGGTCCGGCCGGTGTGTGACGACGCAGTCCGGAATCTTCGAAGCGGAGGACACGCGTTGGGATCGCATGGCTTGCGTCGAGGCTACGCGAGGTGCGGTCGCCGGGCATCCGTCCGATGGTGAAGACATCAAGAATTCCAAATCCGCCCTTGAGGGGCTTGTATCCCTAGTTAGTAGAGAAGGGCATTTTAGACATTTGGTTGCCTCTATATAACCCAAGAGGTGAGAGGATGGCAGCCAACTCTTGGAACCCTAGCTCATTAGTTTTCCTATTTTTCACCTATTTTCCTTAGGTTTTCTCTAGGACTAGCAAGAGAGCTTCACGGAGAGATCTTGTAGAGAGGGATGGATGATCGGGCGGCTTGCTAGACCTTGTACGAACCTTTGTTTCATGTATAGATGATTCGGCGTGGTTCCTCAAGGTTTGAATGTGTTTTCCCCGGTTGTTCTTGGTGGTGATTTTCGGAGCCCTCTCTCGGTGATTTCTTTGGGTTGTTTTCGGGACTTTTCTCTTGGCGATTTGATGGGGGAAATTTGTGGGAACCCTTCGTGGTTCTTTGGGCTGTGATTCCCCTCCCAAATCCGTCAGTAAAAGTGCTCGATTTTGGGGTTTCTTGAGTTCTTGGGTTGGAAGTGCTTCCGGCGGGATTTCTTCGATTCCTCCTTTTTGGACGAGATTTGGTGGGATTAAACTTGGCTATGGACTCCTCATGAGGTGTTCCTAATATCCCCAAAGTCTTGTTCAAGTCCGTGGAGCGATTCGGGAGATCGAGATTTGGATTTGGGGGAGTTGACCGCGGGTCTTTGTTCATCCCGAGTCGCCCGGAGCTACACCGGTCCGCCAGGGTGCTCTTGGCCGGTCGACCGGTGTGAGTCCTTGTGGGTTTTTGCTCGGGTGAACGTCTTGGTGAGTTCGTTGTTGTCCCGTGTTGCCGCTTTGTTTCGAGTTTGGGTCCGTTTGGTGGTTGGTTGGCTTTGTTTGGTGCCTTGGGGGGCTTTCGGTGCCATCGGTCCGACCGGTGCGCCTCACCGGTCCCCGGCCGGTGTAGAGCCACTTAGTGGATGTTGCTCGGTTTCACCGGCGGGGACCGGTCCGGCCGGTGGTGCTCACCGGTCGACCGGTGTGGGTCTGTAGACTTGAGGTTTGGTTTTTCCAGTTGCGTTTCTCGGGTCGGAAGGTGGTGTGTTGGTTCCTAGGTCCGGTGGCACTCCGGTGGCTACGTGGGCTTGACCAACCTTGGTAGTGAGTCGGAGACGTGTGTTGGAAGCCGCGTTCGTCTTGTTGGAGTTTTCGTCTCCTTCGAGAAGAATTTTTATCGGCTCCCATTCACCCCCCCCCCCTCTGCGGTTCGCCGTATCGGTCCTTCAAGTGGTATCGAGCCGGTTCGGGTCTTTGTTGACTCTAACCGAGTCTAAGATCCAAGGATGGCGTACCGGGAACGGGGGTTCGGGTCCTCCACACTTTGATGGCAAGAACTACCGGATGTGGAGCAAGCGGATGGGTGCGTTCCTCCGCGGAAAGGGTCAGCTTCTTTGGGATGTCACGGTGGACACAGGCTATGTCCAGCCGGTTGATTTCCTCGCTCCAGGATCGAGGGACAGATTCGACGCCAACAACAAGGCGGTCGACTACTTGTTTCGTGCTTTGTGTCAGCCTGAGTTCGATCGGGTGCACACCGAGCACTTGGCTTGTAGGATTTGGGCGGTGTTGAAGGAGGCTCATGATGGGAACGCCCAGGTTCAGGCACGGATGTATGCGACCTACCGGAGAGAGTATGAGAACTTCACTCATCTCCCCGGTGAGTCCATCGATGCCTTGTTTCAGAGGTTCACGGTGGTTGTGAACAACATGAGGGCCAATGTGGACGTGCTCCCGTACGATGATCATGATAGAGCGGTCAAGCTCTTACACTCTTTGGATCGTACGATTTGGGGCGGAAAGTTCGAGGCCATTGTGGAGTCGGAGAAGTATGACACTCTGACCGTGAACGAGCTGTTCTCGAAGCTCAAGTCGGCTGAGGTGGATAGGGGCATGACTGCCAAGCTCGAGGGACCGACTGATTCCCATAGTCTTGCCCTCGTTGGTGGTTCGAAAGCAAAGGCTAACACTAACCCATCCACCAGGATGTTCTCTTTTTCCTCTTTGATGTCTATGCCAGATGAGGAGTTCGACGTGCTTGGAGAGGACAAGCTGGCGCTCCTGACGAGGCGGTTCGAGAGGCTGCACGAGAACCGGGTGAACATGAGGAGGAACACGAGGACATGCTTCAAGTGCGGCAAGACTGGACACTATTTCGCTGAGTGTCCAAAGGTGAACAGCCACGACAAGCACAAGTCCAAGGACAAGAAGAAGAAGTCCAGGAAGAAGGATCATGGACATGAGAAGAAGACGCGGTCTCGAGAGAAGATGAAGAGATCGAGCGACATCGATTCTGATTCCGAGGACACGTCTTCAAGCTCGAGTGATGAAGACGAAGAGGATGACAAGAAGAGGAGGAGGAAGAAGAACATCGGCAAGTATCTTGTTGACGGTTAATAATTGTATCAAAGTTCGTTCGTGACTCGCAAGCGTACAAGTCTCCCGTCGTAGTCAAGGGACCCTTCTTCCCTCGAGTGGTGAACCCAAGGTATCGAATCCATGGAACAAATGTGTGACGCAAGACTTAATCTATTAAAGCCAAATAACTGCAATATTCAATAAAGAACCTAATGCATCTAAGTAAAAGACACAAAACGAATCTAATCTACTAAAAACCGGAGAAAACAAAGTAAGATTGGGTAGATAAACCGATCCAGAGGGATCGGGGTAAGCCTTTTGTTGAAGTTCCAAGCAAGAGAAGAAGTAGCAAATCGAATCTTAATAAAAGCCTCTTTAAATCGTGGTTTCCCGTCCAAATCCGAAAACATCCGCCTTTCGAGACCCCCGTTCGTCACAACGTGTCCCTATTCATGCGGGGAGCTTAGGGCGAGTCAAAAGACAAGTCGAGATTCTTTCGGAAGATCCGGCGTGTACCTCTAGCCACCGCGGCTACAAGAACACCCTATGTAATCTATCTCGAGAATAGAATTGAAATAAGCAAAGCCGATCGAAAAACGAAATCTTCGAGGAAACACTTGATCGCTAGGAAAAGATTCAACTTGATAATTCAACTATGACAATGATACATACACAAGATCACCACCGGGATCCTTCCTTGATCTTGCTTCTAGCTCCGGGAACTCCGACGTGGTCTTCCGTGCAAGGTTCCCACGTCGTCTAGGGGAACCCTAGTCAACTAGCTCGACCCTCTCCTCTCCGAGATGGTGTCCCTCTCTTCTCTGCTTCTCGGCGGCCGAAGACGAAATCTCCTCTGCGTGGCTCTCGGTCAGGGGACTATAAATAGCCCGATTGGCGGCTAGGGCAAAGGAGGGCGAAATTGGGCCCTAAATGGGCACTCGGGCCGACCGGGCCCGGGACCGGCCGGCCGGGCCCATTTAGGCCCGGCCCCGTGGGCTCCTTTGCCCCACGTCGGTTCCCTTGCTTCCGGATGTTTCCCCCTTCGCATGTAGGTCCATGTCGTCGGTTTCTCTCCGAATTGGACTCAACTCCTTGTCTTGCAAGATTCGGCACTTTTCCGGTCGGGTCCCCGGAGTCCGTCGTCTTCTCGGATCAAGTCCCCGGCTTCTTGGAGTTAAGTTTGCTTCATTGCATGACTTGTTCGGGACTTCAAGGTCTTGTCATGAGGTGCTTGATGAACTTATCCCGAAAGTCTTGCATTCAACACTAAAACCCCGCATAAACATTAAACTCCAAAACCGACATGCACACGTGAACTTGTTATACCACGGGGGTTAGTACCAATGGATAAGGTATAAAACTCATGCCAACACCGAAGGTAAACTCATGGCTAGGTTGACGGATTTTCACCGTCAACATCTCCCCCATGCTTAAACCTTGCTCGTCCTCGAGTAAGCCTTCGATGGATATCATCATTGCTAAACAATGTTTAAACTTTGCACTTGATTACACATGAGAAAACATAATGCTCTCAAAATTTTAATTCATTAAAGTTCCATAATGTGCTAGCCTTCATCTCTACGGAGGGTAGATTCTTATTAAGCTTACCCCACAAGTATTAACATGCTCACAAAGTTTTAAATAGATCTCAGAATTTTTGAAATAAAGAACGAGAATAAGAAAAACTAAACCAAGTTCACAAATTTAAATCATCTTGTGCATTGCTCATGAACTCTCATCTCGCTTGTCTCTCAAGCCTATATATTCTACTCCTTTCCCTCTCATATATATATGTGGTAGGCTTTATATGGAGCTTTGGGAAAATTTAGTCCTAACAAGATTTTATAAATGAGGTGTTGTCAAAACAAGACAAGCTTCTCATGGTCTTACCGAGACTCGTCAAAAAGGTCATTGGAAAATAATGTTAAATCAAGGAGGGGAAAGAGAAAAATACACACACTTTTAGATAAGTGGACATGTGCAAATGGCAAAGAGTGATCCCGAGGCACAAAGGAAGTCCTCGTTATCGGATTGCACATGGTTGGAAAATGAGAATGGATCTTTTTAACTTGAAGCCTTGAATGCACTTTTAGAGAGCCGGGGAGTTTACTTTACGCACATTTTTTTCTCTTTCTCATATTTCTCATTCTTTTCTTTCTTTCATTCATTTTTCTTGTCATATATTCAGTCCATGACTTTCACAACGAAGTTTTGATTTTTTTATACCTTGAAAGTCATGAGTATCACTGGATTTTTTTTCTTTCATCATTTTTTTAAAAATATTCCCCTTTGAACTCTAAAACTGCATCGTACCTACCTCCTCCCCCATGCTTAGACGTTGCTCGTCCTCGAGCAAAGAGGCGAAAAATAAGGTAGGTACCGGAGATATTTTTCCTTGGAGAGATACTTGAAATCTTCAACATTGGCACCGTCTTGCGATCTTCCTTGAATTGATGATCCATTCTCAACGATAGGTTGTGGTCAAGGAGGTAATCACAAAAATGATATTTGGTTTAAGGGTGGATATCCGGCGAAGTTTGTGAGATCACCGATGCGGGGATACACAATGCACGGATAAAAGGCTAGCAAAAAGATAGATACGCAAAAATGGAATGACCAGCTTCTTAGTCTCGGGCCAGAGAAATCATGGCCTGCAATAACTCACTCAAAAATAAATCTTGTACACTAAGGTTTATGCACTCAAATATATATAAGGCTTTGAATAGGTTGAGCAACACACAAGTGATATTTGTGACAAGGTTAGCGATATTTTTGAGCATAAAAGACATCTTTAATCTATTCATAACTTGAGAGCACATAAAACACTATGGGTCTTTATTTTAATCATAACCTCCGCTGAAAATTAAGCTAGCATTTAAATAAATTCAGATCTGTATTTTTAAGAGAGCACTAGCTTAAACATGCATAAATCAATTACAAAGATGAACAAAGCTGCAATTTTAATCATATATCATCGTGGCACGAATTTTGTAACTTTTCCAATGATATAATCAAGGTGGTGTCTTTATTAATGGCGACATCAAGTTGAAATACATACTGAAAATAAACAAACATGCTTGCTGAAATTTAAATAAAAACAGAAAATACTACGCAAACACACATAAGCAAAAGCTGAAAATTACAGAGAAAAAGAAAAGAAAAGAAAACTAAAGTTCCTAAATCTTCTAGTCCTCCGCCGGTGGTTGATGTTGGTAATCTTGATAATAATACCCTTGCTCATAATACGATTGGACGCTTCCTCCGTCGAATTGATTTGGCTCCACAAGGTGAAGGCGTCCAAGTTCAAAGGCAATATTTGCGTTGCCTTCACCGAGTTGGGCTGCGTTAGATTGGATGGCTGCGATGTTTTGAGCATTTCTTGCAGCATACCCTCCAATAATGGCCATGCTTTGTTGTGGTTGGGGATGATGAGCGTAGGACTCCGCGAAGTTAGCGTTGGGCACAACATAATTTTGTGGGGGTACCGGTGCACCCCCCCATGCTTGTCCTTGTGACCCTCCGTAATAACTTGGCGGAGGAGGGACCCCGCCGAATGGTTGCACATTGGGTTGTGCTCCACTCGCTTGTGCGGAGGATGTTCCCTCCTCTACGATTCTTCCTCTTTTGTTCTTCCTTGCAGGGACAAGTAGTCCCTCTTCCAACCAATCTTCCCTTCCTTCGGTGAAAAGCCTAAGCCTCTCATTCGGAAGGGGTAGGTTCACTATGGCCAACCGATAACCTTCTCTCTCATCTCCACTAATGTATTTGCCTTGCCGCAAATACTCAAAACCGAGAGAGGTACCACGCAAAAGGTGAGCGGGGTTTCTTGCGATCCCCGGCCGCAAGGAAAAGGCCAACATGGAGAGGTAACACCCCGAACCAATATTACCCGCCCCCGATGTTGCTTCACAACACCAACGGTTGATCATGAGGTAAGAGGGGTCTATTGGCTGCCCGGCAATTAAAGCCGAGTATAGCCAATTCAACTCCGTGTCGGTCACCTTTGTTTCCTTCATCCTCCCCAATATCCTCTTGCACATCCAAGAGTGAAATATCCGGATAATGGGGTTGCGGATGCAATTGCGTTGTTGATGGGCTTCTCCGGAGATCATGTTCCAGAATCCCGCCAACGTGCCGGGTGGCACGTCAACTTTCTCCGGAGCTCCCTTGTGGAATCCAAGAAGCTCCCTAACGTGCTCGTAGGGAACCACTTGTTCGATTCCCTCCAAACGGAATGACAAGCTTTGCACCCCATCATCATCAACGATGGGTGCAATAGTCATCAAAATTTCCAAGGCGTAACCCAAATGGGTGTCCACCGATATTCCGTTGGAGAACCGCACCCATCCGAGGTGCCCCAACATATAGTATATGTCGGTGCAAAAACCCAAGGTGTAGAGTGCTTGGTCGTCGAACTCGACGTTCGGCACAAGCCTCTTCTCAAGATTGGCGAGCCTCTCCTCCTCCTCCGCCGACAAGATGATGAAGCCGTACGAAGAGTGTGTCGGGGGTGTAAGGAGGTGGTGCGGTTGAGCGAGTCGATCGTCGTGGTGGCGCGGGTTGCTCCTCCGTGTGCCCACGAGGTTCGGTGAACCTCATGGAAGTGCTTCTCGCAGCCCTCATACCATCAAGGAGGAGAGCGTCGTTCCTCCTCGGTGGTGCCGTGTCCGTCTCCATGCTCCGGGGAGACTCGGAAACCGAGTGACTCCTTGAAGACGTGGTTGATGACGGCTTGGACGACGACGAACTCTTTTTCTTGGAGAAGAGACTTGTGGTCTTATTCCACATGGTTGCTGCACTCTTTCTTCAACTAAAATTCCGGGTTGCAACCGGTAAACTAGGCACTTAAACTCTTTGCTTCGGATGTGGACTTTGAGTGGATTAAGGATGTGGATTTTTCTTGAGCTATCAAGCTTGGGATGGTTGGCTAAGTCTACGGAGGTTCTGAGCACACAAACTTGAACACACAAACAAGGGAAGGAGAGGGAAGCTTGCCCGGAAAACGGGAGCCGGGGGGCTCCTTAAGTAGCCGAGGCCGGCCGGCCCGGGCCGGCCGGCCCGGGGCCTCCGGATCCTCCCCGCCGCACCTTTCTCCCGAAGCACGATCATTTCGCCTCCGCAACTTTCCCCGCCCGCGTGCTCCACGAGTTGCACCGCCCAAACGCTCTCGTCCACTCCTTTTCTTGAATTATTGGTCCTCCCACTTGATGCTCCATGCTTTGGGTCATGTCCATGCTCCCTAGCTCCACTTGCTTCACATGCCACCATGAAAATCCTGCAAAGTTGATGCTTGCTGCCCACCATGCTTGTCCTTTGCATGTGGAATTGGTGAAAGTTGATAAAAGGGGATCCAATGGTGCATGCATGATTAATTCAAACTTGATTGCCTCCATTTAGGTGTGTTTAAGGCTAAACACTCCTCTAATTCGAAATTTAAAATATTTTTCAGAGCCATGCAAGAGCTCAAGCATAATTTTAGAGAAGTTTTTAAACCATTAAAAACAAATGTAAGTCGAAAATATTTTTCGACTACGTCGATTTCGGTCTCACCGGTATAGTTTGCTTTCATCGGTTGAGAGCGAACGTTTCCCGGCTTGATCATGGGGGCATAGGTTTAGGTTCTAATTTTGGCTAAATAAGAAAGATTTTGAATAAAAAAAATTAGAATAGGCTTAGAAAAATTCTAATCCTAGAGAAACCAAGGATAAAGATTTTTAAAACCAACCAAAAGCTTTGATTTCTAGGTTCACGCGAGTCCTACCACGTGCTGAATTTTTGTAACACTTGAACATAAATCGTGGCTCTACTCGTGTGGTTTTAGCATGAAAAATAAGTCAACCTCAGCACCATAATGAGGGTGAAAGGTTGAGTTAAGGTTCTGAAATTATTTGGTTGAGGGGTTTCTCGAAAAGAAAAGAATCAAACAAGCACATAGGAGGGTTCATGCAAAGGGTTTATGATAAAGCAAACATTCAATCAAGAATTATGTCTCTAATATTGTTCAACCACTTCTAAGTCTAATGTCTTTGCGTAATAAAACTCAAAAACTAAATTATTAAAAATACTCGAAAAACCCGGAATCGGGTTGTCCTCCCGTAGCTTATTCTTGACTCGACTTGACGAAACGGGTTGCCTCCCGCCTAGCGCTTCGTTTATAGTCTATAGCTAGACTTCTTCACTTGATCACTCCGGATCAACGCTCTTTGCGGGCGTTGCAATCTTGGGTACCCACTTCCGCACCATCTTGGGCGCGGGCTTGACTTCCGGCTTAGTTGGCTTAGTCATTGTTTTGGTCTTCACAGGCGGCTTCCCTTCCTTTGTCTTGACGGATGCAACACCTTCTTTGATTTTCGTTACGTTCATTTTTTTCGGCTCCTTCTTCTTTTTCAGCCCCTCCGTTTGTTTTGGTTCTCCCTTCACTCCAATCATGTTGCATGCCTCAATCCTTGGACGGAACTTGAAGGAACTCCTTTCTCCGTTGATATCGAACATGATCTCCCCCTTGCCAACATCAATAGTAGCTCCCACGGTCTTGAGGAACGGCCTCCCTAGGATGAGCGGCGGCTTCTCCCTCTCTCCCATCTCGAGCACAACGAAGTCGACGGGGATGAAGTGGTGTCCAATCTTCACGGGTACATCTTCGCAATGCCTAAGGGATAGCGAATGGAGTTGTCTCCCAACTCCAAACATATTCCCGTAGGCTCCATCGGTAGGCGTAGCTTCTCGAACACATCCCTCGGCATGACGCTCACACTAGCTCCAAGGTCGCATAACGCCTTCTCGAAGTTGAAAGAACCAACCGAACATGGAATTGTAGGGCACCCGGGGTCTTTTTACTTCTCTAGCCCATAAGCAATAGCTGCACTACACTCCTCGAACATCTTGACATGATCTACCCCGAGTGTTGCTATCTCATATTTATTTGCAAGTATATCTTTAAAGTAACGAGAATATGTAGGTACTTGTAGGGCATCTAGTAATGGCATGTTGATGCTAAGTCTACGCACAACTTCCACAAACTTCTCAAAGTGGTTGTCAAGTTTACCTCGGAAGTAGCGTGGCTTGAGTTGCGGTATCCTCGTGTCATCCTCCGGCATCTCGAATTCGGGTTCTGTCACACCCGATTTTCTGAAGAAAACCAAGTGCTAGCTATATGTATGCCGACCTAGTTTCATACATATAGTGACATCATAGTGAATAACAGAACAATATCACGTAATGAAAGAGAGATTAACAGAGATTTACAGCGGAATCTTGGGAAAACAACGGCTCCAAACTTCACAGGCAATCGACTGGGGGTTGCGTATGCCTAGCACCATCTTCTGGACATCATACACCTTCTTCTCCTTCTTATTCTTCTTCTCTGAACAGCGGTTTAGCAAGGGTGAGCACACTTATGGTTGGAGCTCAGCAAGTGGGGGAAATGCAAGGCTATCAAGGATAGGCTAAGGTTTTGCAGCGGTTAGCATTTTAAGTTGGTCAAATTTTATTATCAAACACCTATTTACTAGATGTAAGTTCATACCAACCCACTTAAGCATTTAGGAAAGCATCTCATCAAAAACGCACAAGAAACCACGATTTAATTTCATCTTTATGTTTGATTATCATGTGAGGGTCCAGGCCGCTCTTGACCGTGAGCACGGCTGATCGATCAGTTTTACACTCTGCAGAGGTTGTACACTTTACCCACAGTTCGTGTTCCCCATGTCGCCCGGGTTTGCAAGGCCCTTAAACACTTCCGAGGTGAGTGGCTAGGGGTCCACTACGAAGCCTTTACAAAGGTATGCAGAAGACCAACAACCCGCGACAGTTACAGCAGCAGAGCGGACCATAACCCTCCCTAGTGGTCAGCACCTTAGCAAAGGCTGCTACCCCAAAAGAACCGGGCTATACCCCTTCAACTCCGGCCCCCCTGTGCTCCTTTCGGATAAGGCTATCAGATAGTTCCACACACCTAATTAATTGGCTAAGCCAGAGCCATATGGACTGTGGTTGCACTGTTTTCCTGGGTGGTTCTCCATGTTCGGATTAAACCATATGATCTTGTTATTAACCATAAGCACACACATACATATATATCACCAAAGGTTATCATGATCAACATTCATCATATTGTAAAAGATTCATTTTAACCATCCCAAGTTATAGCAAACTAAGCATTTCTACCCAAAACATTTATTTAAAAAGGGTTGTCCAAGGTAAAGGGGATAAAATTCTAGTCATGTCCTTAAAAAGGTCATTTTCCCATCAAATTTATGCAGTATAACATTAAATGTAAACTTAGTTATCATGCAAGTTGTGTGGGACAAAAATAGAATATGCAGGGGGAGAAGTCCACTTGCCTTTCTCCAACAAAAACTAATCTTATGTTGTTTCGCTCTTGCTCTTTGATACTCTTGATCTTCAAGACCTCCGAACAACAACTTGATCTTCTACTCGAAGCAATCATCAGGCACAACACATGCAAAGCAGACAAACAAGAACAACTAAGAACAATACACCAGTCAAGAAAGGCTTAAAAAGAGAACATGGTTTGGTTCTAGGATCGCGAACGCAAGAAACGCTAAGAACGAATCTATCATTGAAAAGTCACAACTATCGAGAGATTTGGATTATATCACACAAGGCTATGTGCTTGGTATATTTTAATTAAATAAAGCAATGTGCATAGGTTATTTCAGAGAAATACCCTATTTATAATTAAGCAAGTTATATTTGTATACAAAAGGACGATGTTGAGCTTAAGACAATTTTATTTATAATTATTCAAGTATGATTTATGCAAATTAAACATTTGAATTCAAAAGAAGCATGTAAAGAATAAGCGTATAACTTTTTGTTTCGAGTGCAACTAAACAAATTATATTTCAAAAATACATTTATATTCACAATAACCAAATTAACATTTAGTTAAGAAAACTCGAGATAAATTCTATGTTGCTTTTATTTAGAAAGCAGATTAAATAAATATTAACCAATTTAACATTTATATTAAAAAAAAGCCGAAAGGTAGTTCTAATTAGATTTTATTTAGAAAACAAGTTTAGTAAGTATTAATCAAATTTAACATAAATTAAATTCGTAAAACACATTTTGTGGTAAACATTAGCACTAGCGCGTATTTTATTGTGAGACGAAACTAACACAACAAGAGGACGAGCTTCAACGGCTAACACGTGAGGCCTATGTATTAAATAGGGATTAGGGATCTAATCATGATTAACTGTAGATTGGAAGGCTATGGAAGAACATCAAAGCCAAAAGTAGATAAAGACATAGCTTAGATTACTTGGCAAGATAGATATTTATTTATACGACATGTTGGCCTTTGAAACAAAAGATTATATATGTGACATAAGCATGATGTCATGCTCACATCAAGCAAGCAAGGAACAGATACACTAGCTTATTGGTTTTGTTTAATCTATAGGAACGTCAGCAATCACTTGCACGCCATCACTTGCATGCATGCTACTGTTTGGTCTGGATGTTTGCAACTAGCTTTTGATCATAACTAAACAGCATGCATGACATTGTTTTGAAACGAATGATCATGGTGATATAAACGGAGCAAAGGCAATCGCTAGTCTCACCGGTGTGCGTTATGATCAATCGTGCGGTGATGATGGACACCAGATATCCAAAAACATTGGCAAGCTTCAGTTTATGATCACGAGTGCATGGAAAAGGATGGAAAATTATAAGCATGGATTAAATTGTTTTAGTTTGCATGCAACAGCTACGCATGTGGTGGCCGACTTGAGAAACGAGAGATCATCATGCTAGTCAGGACGTTAGAACACCAAACGAGAGTAAATTAACCAAAGCATGAGGCTAGCTTCTCACCCGTGATCGATGTGGTGATTGAGGTAAACGGCGTGGAGCCGATGATGAGGGAGCGTCGGCGCTTGCTTGGTACGAAACGACGAGACTCCAACCATGACATCGGCTTCGGTCCCCAAGCAAAACAAAAACGAAGAGCGGTCATCTTTGCCGGACGGGATGGATTGGGAGACACTGTGATGCTGCATAGATGGAACGAGTGAAAACTTAATCACAAAATTGCAGAGCCTTTTTCTTTTAGGAGCTAGGCATGTCGTTCCTCCATGGCTGAAGTACAGAAGCACACTGGAGATGTGCTAGAATGGGCAACGATTTTCAGGAATCGACGAGAGATAGAAAAACGGAAAGAGGAGAGGATGGGGGTCTCACTGGTGTGTACCTCGTTGGCAGAGAAGGCTCCAGTGAGCAGATCGGCGTGTCGGCGTTCATCTATGCTTGCTCGGATTGCTTCGACAAGAAAATGGCGACGGGACGAAACCGGCGGCGGCGGCACCGCGCCTCGACGTCATTGATCTCTTTGCTTGTCCTGACGAACATCCCTGGAGGTTTCCGGTGTTGCAACAGCGACAGAGACAAGCAGAAGTGGCCGAACATGAAGGTAAGCGACGGACGAGGAACGGCTCGGTCTGAGGCTGACCCTGAGCATGAACGACGGTGAGGAAGAGAACCAAGAGAGGGAGGTGAGGGGTTCCTAGAGAGCAGCTCACCTGCTACGGAAGGAGACGAAGCCAGACAGATTTTGATGGCGAGCGGCGATGGATTAAAGCTTGGACGGCAGCGACGAATGACGGGATGGCCGTAAACGACGAGTGCGACGGACGACGTAGCCGGCTTGGGTGCTGCAGCTTGATGTCGTGGTCCCCGTGGTGGTTCTGTCTTGGAGAGTTCCTGGCTGATGGAACGGCCGGTCGGAGGTGTATAACGGCGACCGAAAAATGAAGAAGACGACGGACGATAGAAATAGAGGCCGGCGCAGTTCAGTGTTGAGGTCCTCCGGCGATCGGAACCGATAGAAAGAGTGTGGCTCGGCGACGGCGTCTTCAGCTCGTGGTGATGTTGGCTTGTTCCGAGGGAGGATGGCCGCAATGAATCCGAGGGCGACCGGCGTTGCGCAGGCAAGGTAGCGAGGAGGTGAGCGCCGGGCGTATAGCAGGGGGGTGCAAGGGAGCGAGATGAGGCACGCGAGGTCTTGGGTGTTTTTTTAAGCGAGGAAGCAAGAGGAAAGGGCGGCGCACATGTCGAAAGAGAAACGGCGGCGGTCATGATGTCCATGATGGCATGCCGTTACTTGGAGGAAACGCCGGCCATTAAAAACTTGGTGGTAAAGATGGCACATTCGATGGTAGGGAGGGGACGTTACCGATATGATGGAGTAGTAAGAGGCGACAATTTTTCGGGTGTAGGTGTGGTGCTTGTGTGGAGCCGGGAAGGCGCGGCCGAGAGGCGGGCATGTAAGCGGGGAGGGAGAGCGGCACGGCCGGGGGGAGGCGGACGGGTGCGCGTGTTGTGGTGCTCGAGCGCGAACGGCGGGGATGGCGAGGTACGGGGGTCGCAGGTGCAAGGTCGCTTGCGGACGGAGGTGCCGCAAAAGCTAGAAATCTAGCGGGTGTGGGGCGGCGAGCCAACACAAGCGGCGTGCGAGGGCGGCCGAGCGACGCGGATGCAATGCACACGTGCGTGCCTTCGTGGGCACGGGAAATGAGAACGGACGGGACACCAACACACCGTGGAAGGGACATGACGGGCGTCGCGGCCCACGGGGTAGCTAGCGGCTCGAGTGCAAGCGCGAGCACTAGCATAGCGCACGGGTGCGCGGACCCGAGCGAGGCATGCGGTGCGAGGTGCGCGACCGGAGATGCGCGAACACAAGGGCCATGTGGGCGGTGAATTGTGCGGGCACACAAGGGTGCGTGGCTCGGGTGTGAAGCACCGCGCACACGGGAGCTGGGCGGCCACGGACAAAGGCCTGGCGCATAGGCCAAGGATTATCGGTGGCGGCGCACGAACTCAAGTCCAGGTCGAATTTGAGCTCGGGGCAGCGTGCGCCCGCGAGGCGAACGAGTGCAGCAAACGAGTGGCTCGGGCACGAGGAGCCACGGAAGATGGAGGGACGTAGGGAGGTGAACGGGCGCAAGGCAACTGGACGGTTGCGGCAGCTCACGAAGGGGCCTAACGACACGGGAGCGCGTCGGTCGGGGGTGGATGACACTCGTGACGGGTGGGGCACCACCGTCAGTTGATAGGAAGGTGGGAGGATACGGTTGAGCTGACCCAAAGGCCGAGGAGGCAAGTTGTGCGGGCCGATGGTCCAAGCGATAGAGAATTGGGCTAACGAGATTGGTCTGAGACAAGGCCAATGGTCAGACTTGTGACTTGGGCCGAAAGAGAAAAAGAGAGTCGGCCGGGTTGGGCTCGAAAGAAAAGAGAAAGAGAGAGGAAGAGAAGATTTCGGAGTTTGATTTTGATGGATTTTGAAAACACCAACTCAAACAAAATCAAATGCAACAAAAAACAACACTCACATTTTATTTAATTTATAAAACCAAACAATAGTTTTCCTTAACTAAATTTCCTGTAAAGAAAATAAATATTGAGAAAATTTTAAAATTATGTCAAAATCGTTGCTTAATTATTTTCCTAATCACATCTTGAAATCGGAAAATTTCAGGGTGTTACAAATCTACCCCCCTTGAAAGGAATCTCGTCCCGAGATTCAGAGTGAGAAGAAACAAGGATGAGGAAGACAAACTAGATTATGATAACCGAGTTGACATCTTTCCGTGCGAATCTCCATGCTTGCATCTTCAACATCTTGGATTCTTGAATCTACAGTAGAGAGTGAGATGAGAGTAAAGTCTTCTTTTTCTTCAACTTGCTTCAGTGTAGAAATTGGTGAATGCGATAACATCTTATGGTTGATGTTGCCACATTGTTGTTGCTCTCAATTTTCTTCGGTCATCATTCATTGGATTGAGCAGAGAGAGAAAGGAGGATAACAAGGAGGTGGGAGGTACGAGAAAAAGAGCCCAACTAAGCAACTGATGTCATTGTAGGTAGAAGACCCACAATACACCAACAATCAATACAAAGAACCAACTCAAACAAGGCCATAAAGACAAGCATCATCAAGCAAACATAAAGCTTCATCAGTCAGCACACAGTCAAGGGAACGATGTTACACGTTAACAATGTTGCAAGGGGTATTTCCTAAACCTAGGGGTATGTTATAGCTTCAACCTTCTTGGTAGAGAAATCCTTTAGCTTGTGCAATGTAGAATCTTGCTCCTCAGATAAGGATGACATAATCTTTCGTTGTTGATTTTGGCTTTTCTGGAATGAAATGAAAACTCCATTCTTCAGATGACTTGGGCGGGGTTTAGGTTAGCCGGCACGAGTCATCTAAACATTTTGAATAAAAAGGAAGAATGGGATACCACTTTGGAATAAAACAAGGGAAATAATCCAAAGGGATAGAACTCAGGAAGCAATAAGAGGTATAATGAAGATAGATACAATAAAAATAAGGAGATAGGTCTAGGAGACAAGTAACAAGTTAGAGGTAAAAACATCTAGGGGTAGGTAATCTCACCATAAATCAAAAAGAGGTGAGATGCTTGAGATAAGATTATACATCAAAAGATATTTATGATTATGATTAGGAAACACGATTAGGAAATTAAGGAGAGATATAAACAAGGTTTGAGGGTTTAACATTTGCAAAGTAAGAATGAGCAAATGAAAAACATCAAGAAGCGAGAGGTAAGTTATCAAAGAGGATTTATCCAAAAGAGAATGGTTAAGGGTGATAACTTTTCACAAGACAAGTCAAGGATAAGGCATGAACTATTTCTATAGTAAAAGAGACCTTAGGAAGCAACCATTTCTATCTAGGCTTACGTCCTACAGTCGATACAGCTCTGATACCACTCTGTCACACCCGATTTTCTGAAGAAAACCAAGTGCTAGCTATATGTATGCCAGGATCTAGTTTCATACATATAGTGACATCATAGTGAATAACAGAAACAATATCACGTAATGAAAGAGAGATTATCAGAGATTTACAGCGGAATCCTGGGAAACAACGGCTCCAAACTTCACAGGCAATCGACTGGGGGTTGCGTATGCCTAGCACCATCTTCTGGACATCATACACCTTCTTCTCCTTCTTATTCTTCTTCTCGCGAACAGCGGTTTAGCAAGGGTGAGCACACTTATGGTTGGAGCTCAGCAAGTGGGGGAAATGCAAGGCTATCAAGGATAGGCTAAGGTTTTGCAGCGGTTAGCATTTTGAGTTGGTCAAATTTTATTATCAAAACACCTATTTACTAGATGTAAGTTCATACCAACCCACTTAAGCATTTAGGAAAGCATCTCATCAAAAACGCACAAGAAACCACGATTTAATTTCATCTTTATGTTTGATTATCATGTGAGGGTCCAGGCCGCTCTTGACCGTGAGCACGGCTGATCGATCAGTTTTACACTCTGCAGAGGTTGTACACTTTACCCACAGTTCGTGTTCCCCATGTCGCCCGGGTTTGCAAGGCCCTTAAACACTTCCGAGGTGAGTGGCTAGGGGTCCACTACGAAGCCTTTACAAAGGTATGCAGAATACCAACAACCCGCGACGATTACGGCGGCAGAGAGCGGACCATAACCCTCCCTAGTGGTCAGCACCTTAGCAAAGGCTGCTACCCCAAAAGAACCGGGCTATACCCCTTCAACTCCGGCCCCCTGTGCTCCTTTCGGATAAGGCTATTAGATAGTTCCACACACCTAATTAATTGGCTAAGCCAGAGCCATATGGACTGTGGTTGCACTGTTTTCCTGGGTGGTTCTCCATGTTCGGATTAAACCATATGATCTTGTTATTAACCATAAGCACACACATACATATATATCACCAAAGGTTATCATGATCAACATTCATCATATTGTAAAAGATTCATTTTAACCATCCCAAGTTATAGCAAACTAAGCATTTCTACCCAAAACATTTATTTAAAAAGGGTTGTCCAAGGTAAAGGGGATAAAATTCTAGTCATGTCCTTAAAAAGGTCATTTTCCCATCAAATTTATGCAGTATAACATTAAATGTAAACTTAGTTATCATGCAAGTTGTGTGGGACAAAAATAGAATATGCAGGGGGAGAAGTCCACTTGCCTTTCTCCAACAAAAACTAATCTTATGTTGTTTCGCTCTTGCTCTTTGATACTCTTGATCTTCAAGACCTCCGAACAACAACTTGATCTTCTACTCGAAGCAATCATCAGGCACAACACATGCAAAGCAGACAAACAAGAACAACTAAGAACAATACACCAGTCAAGAAAGGCTTAAAAAGAGAACATGGTTTGGTTCTAGGATCGCGAACGCAAGAAACGCTAAGAACGAATCTATCATTGAAAAGTCACAACTATCGAGAGATTTGGATTATATCACACAAGGCTATGTGCTTGGTATATTTTAATTAAATAAAGCAATGTGCATAGGTTATTTCAGAGAAATACCCTATTTATAATTAAGCAAGTTATATTTGTATACAAAAGGACGATGTTGAGCTTAAGACAATTTTATTTATAATTATTCAAGTATGATTTATGCAAATTAAACATTTGAATTCAAAAGAAGCATGTAAAGAATAAGCGTATAACTTTTTGTTTCGAGTGCAACTAAACAAATTATATTTCAAAAATACATTTATATTCACAATAACCAAATTAACATTTAGTTAAGAAAACTCGAGATAAATTCTATGTTGCTTTTATTTAGAAAGCAGATTAAATAAATATTAACCAATTTAACATTTATATTAAAAAAAAGCCGAAAGGTAGTTCTAATTAGATTTTATTTAGAAAACAAGTTTAGTAAGTATTAATCAAATTTAACATAAATTAAATTCGTAAAACACATTTTGTGGTAAACATTAGCACTAGCGCGTATTTTATTGTGAGACGAAACTAACACAACAAGAGGACGAGCTTCAACGGCTAACACGTGAGGCCTATGTATTAAATAGGGATTAGGGATCTAATCATGATTAAGCGTAGATTGGAAGGCTATGGAAGAACATCAAAGCCAAAAGTAGATAAAGACATAGCTTAGATTACTTGGCAAGATAGATATTTATTTATACGACATGTTGGCCTTTGAAACAAAAGATTATATATGTGACATAAGCATGATGTCATGCTCACATCAAGCAAGCAAGGAACAGATACACTAGCTTATTGGTTTTGTTTAATCTATAGGAACGTCAGCAATCACTTGCACGCCATCACTTGCATGCATGCTACTGTTTGGTCTGGATGTTTGCAACTAGCTTTTGATCATAACTAAACAGCATGCATGACATTGTTTTGAAACGAATGATCATGGTGATATAAACGGAGCAAAGGCACTGCTAGTCTCACCGGTGTGCGTTGTGATCAACTGTGCGGTGATGATGGACACCAGATATCCAAAAACATTGGCAAGCTTCAGTTTATGATCACGAGTGCATGGAAAAGGATGGAAAATTATAAGCATGGATTAAATTGTTTTAGTTTGCATGCAACGCCTACGCATGTGGTGGCCGACTTGAGAAACGAGAGATCATCATGCTAGTCGGCACGTTAGAACACCAAACGAGAGTAAATTAACCAAAGCATGAGGCTAGCTTCTCACCCGTGATCGATGTGGTGATTGAGGTAAACGGCGTGGAGCCGATGATGAGGGAGCGTCGGCGCTTGCTTGGTACGAAACGACGAGACTCCAACCATGACATCGGCTTCGGTCCCAACAAACAAAAACAAGAGCGATCATCTTTGCCGGACGGGATGGATTGGGAGACACTGTGATGCTGCATAGATGGAACGAGTGAAAACTTAATCACAAAATTGCAGAGCCTTTTTCTTTTAGGAGCTAGGCATGTCGTTCCTCCATGGCTGAAGTACAGAAGCACACTGGAGATGTGCTAGAATGGGCAACGATTTTCAGGAATCGACGAGAGATAGAAAAACGGAAAGAGGAGAGGATGGGGGTCTCACTGGTGTGTACCTCGTTGGCAGAGAAGGCTCCAGTGAGCAGATCGGCGTGTCGGCGTTCATCTATGCTTGCTCGGATTGCTTCGACAAGAAAATGGCGACAGGACAAAACTGGCGGCACAGCTGCGCCTCGACGTCATTGATCTCTTTGCTTGTCCTGACGAACATCCTTGGAGGTTTCCGGTGTTGCAACAGCGACAGAGACGAGCAGAAGTGGCCGAACATGAAGGCAAGCGACGGACGAGGAACGGCTCGGTCTGAGGCTCTGACCCTGAGCATGAACGACGGTGAGGAAGAGAACCAAGAGAGGGAGGTGAGGGGTTCCTAGAGAGCGAGCTCACCCGCTACGGAAGGAGACGAAGCCGGACGGATTTTGATGGCGAGCGGCGATGGATTAAAGCTTGGACGGCAGCCGACGAATGACCGGGATGGCCGTAAACGACGAGTGCGACGGACGACGTAGCCGGCTTGGGTGCCGCGGCTTGATGTCGTGGTCCCCGTGGTGGTTCTGTCTTGGAGAGTTCCTGGCTGATGGAACGGCCGGTCGGAGGTGTATAACGGCGACCGAAAAATGAAGAAGACGACGGACGATAGAAATAGAGGCCGGCGCAGTTCAGTGTTGAGGTCCTCCGGCGATCGGAACCGATAGAAAGAGTGTGGCTCGGCGACGGCGTCTTCAGCTCGTGGTGATGTTGGCTTGTTCCGAGGGAGGATGGCCGCAATGAATCCGAGGGCGACCGGCGTTGCGCAGGCAAGGTAGCAGGAGGTGAGCAGCCAGGCGTATAGCAGGGGTGCAAGGGAGCAGATGAGGCACGCAGGTCTTGGGTGTTTTTTTAAGCAGGAAGCAAGAGGAAAGGGCAGCGCACATGCTGAAAGAGAAACGGCAGCGGTCATGATGTCCATGATGGCATGCCGTTACTTGGAGGAAATGTTGGCCATTAAAAACTTGGTGGTAAAGATGGTCATTCGATGGTAGGGAGGGGACGTTACTGATATGATGGAGTAGTAAGAGGCGACAATTTTTCAGGTGTAGGTGTGGTGCTTGTGTGGAGCTGGGAAGGCGCGGCCAGAGAGGCAGGCATGTAAGCAGGAGGGAGAGCGGCACGGCCAGGGAGGCGGACGGGTGCGCGTGTTGTGGTGCTCGAGCGCGAACGGCAGGATGGCGAGGTACAGGGTCGCAGTGCAAGGTCGCTCGCGGACAGAGGTGCCGCAAAAGCTAGAAATCTAGCAGGTGTGGGGCAGCGAGCCAACACAAGCAGCGTGCGAGGGCGGCCGAGCGACCCGGATGCAATGCACACGTGCGTGCCTTCGTGGGCACGGGAAATGAGAACGGACGGGACACCAACACACCGTGGAAGGGACATGACGGGCGTCGCGGCCCACGGGGTAGCTAGCAGCTCGAGTGCAAGCGCGAGCACTAGCGTAGCGCACGGGTGCGCGGACCCGAGCGAGGCATGCGGTGCGAGGTGCGCGACCGAGATGCGCGAACACAAGGGCCATGTGGGCGGTGAGTGTGCGGGCACACAAGGGTGCGTGGCTCGGGTGTGAAGCACCGCGCACGGAGAGCCGGGCGGCCACGGACAAAGGCCGGCGCATAGGCCAAGGATTATCGGTGGCGGCGCACGAACTCAAGTCCGGGTCGAATTTGAGCTCGGGGGAGCGTGCGCCCGCGAGGCGAACGAGTGCAGCAAACGAGTGGCTCGGAGCACGAGCAGCCACGGAAGATGGAGGGACGTAGGGAGGTGAACGGGCGCAAGGCAAGGCCGGACGGTTGCGGCAGCTCACGAGAGGGGGCCTAACGACACGGGAGCGCGTCGGTCGGGGTGGATGACACTCGTGACGGGTGGGGCACCACCATCAGTTGATAGGAAGGTGGGAGGATACGGTTGAGCTGACCCAAAGGCTGAGGAGGCAAGTTGTGCCGGCTGATGGTCCAAGCGATAGAGAATTGGGCTAACGAGATTGGTCTGAGACAAGGCCAATGGTCAGACTTGTGACTTGGGCCGAAAGAGAAAAAGAGAGTCACCGGGTTGGGCTCGAAAGAAAAGAGAAAGAGAGAGGAAGAGAAGATTTCGGAGTTTGATTTTGATGGATTTTGAAAACACCAACTCAAACAAAATCAAATGCAACAAAAAACAACACTCACATTTTATTTAATTTATAAAACCAAACAATAGTTTTCCTTAACTAAATTTCCGTAAAGAAAATAAATATTGAGAAAATTTTAAAATTATGTCAAAATCGTTGCTTAATTATTTTCCTAATAACATCTTGAAATCGGAAAATTTCGGGGTGTTACGAGTTCCTCGGTGACGATCCCCGTAACCTTCTCTTTAGCAGCTCCTTCCACCTCGGTGGATGGTTTAAGCTTCCTTGCTCCCGTGGAACGTTCCGGATCTTTGGTCTCCTTCCCCGAACGTGTTTGAATGGCCTTCGCCGATTCGGGACATTTGGGTTGTCCCGGAAGCTTCCCTTCATCATTAGTGAGGCGCCCCGCAAGTTGTCCAACTTGCGTCTCGAGCATCTTCATCATGTTGAGCACTTGATGATTGGAACTTCCGACCTCCGTCACTTTGCTATCGATGTTCTCCAACACCTTGTCTATGGTCTTGAACTTGGTGACGGTGTCCTTGTTGATCTTAGCTTGCTCATCCATGAACTCCTTCAATTGTATCCGAAGCGGAACCGCGTTAGGAATAGATGAGCTTGCATTAAATTGAGGCCTACCTTGCCCGTAGCGGAAGTTCGGCAATTCTCCCTTCCTCATGTAGTCGAGCACTTTGGCTTCCTCCGGACAATCTTTGCGGACATGGCCATACTCTCCACATTCTTCACATGTGGACCTTGCTTCGGCGGCCTTCAAGTCTTGAGCCTCTTTCTTTTCCATCTCCATCTTATCCAACCTCCTCATGAGCGAGTCGATCTTGCCCTCAAGTATGTCTTCCTTCTCCACTTGCAAGATTCCTTTGACGTTCCCCATGGGTTGAGCCGGATGTAGGCGCCCGGATGACGCCCACGTGTCATTATCCGCGACCTTCTTGAATAGCGTGAAAGCTTCCGTCGGTGTAAGCTCGATGATAGATCCTCCCGCCGATGCATCGATGATCGTCCTTGACGCCATGGTGAGTCCTTGATAGAACTTTTGCACGAGGTCTTCTTTCGGGAACTTGTGATGTGGAACCGCCCGGGTGTACTCGTTGAAGCGCTCGAATGCCTCCGAGATAGTTTCTGTAGGATATTGAACAAAGGTGGCAATCTTATTACGCAAGCTTTGAGTTTTACCCGATGAGTAGTATTCCTTCATGAAAGCCTTCATCAACGTGTTCCAATTTTGCACCGTCTCCGCCGGTTGAGAGTGGAACCATTGCAAAGCCTTCCCGAGTAGTGAAAACGGAAAAAGCCTTGCCCTCATTTGATCTTGAGTCACCCCATCCATGTTGAAAGTCTGACATAGTTGAATGAATGCTTGGAGGTGAAGGTTCGGATCCTCTTTGCCGGTGAAGGGTGAATGTTGCACCATGCGGATGGTTGAGGTCTTGATCTCGAACGGTCTTCCGATCTCCTCGAGGTTCAAGATTGGTAGGTCGATGATGTCTGGGGTGCATAGCTCCCCAATCTTGCGTTCTTCCGGTGGTTGGTCACCCATTGGTGGAAGTCGATTCTCCCGCGGACTTTGAGGTGGTGAATTCTCCGGAGATTCCCGCGATCCTTTGTCTTCCGACTCCGAATCTACAAAATCCAGCTTTTTAGCTTGATGTGCTTCGCGTCTCCTTAGCCTCGTAAAGTTTTTCCGGATCATCCACAAAATTATTGGGTTTGTTGGAGAGGTAGCCGTCCATCTCCTGTTAGGGTTAGCAATAAACAAAGTATGCAAAAAAAAACTAGAAAACAAAACAAATCTATAAAGACTAGAGTTAGACAAACTAAATTAGATGTATTTTGAGGATGATCAAAATTTAGTAGATGCAAAAATAAAACAAAATCAGTACTGAAAATTACAAAAAAAGCAATAAAAAATCAAATCTTGATCACTTGTTCCCCGGCAACGGCGCCGAGGAAAAAGGGGCTTGTTGACGGTTAATAATTGTATCAAAGTTCGTTCGTGACTCGCAAGCGTACAAGTCTCCCGTCGTAGTCAAGGGACCCTTCTTCCCTCGAGTGGTGAACCCAAGGTATCGAATCCGTGGAACAAATGTGTGACGCAAGACGTAATCTATTAAAGCCAAATAACTGCAATATTCAATAAAGAACCTAATGCATCTAAGTAAAAGACACAAAACGAATCTAATCTACTAAAAACCGGAGAAAACAAAGTAAGATTGGGTAGATAAACCGATCCAGAGGGATCGGGGTAAGCCTTTTGTTGAAGTTCCAAGCAAGAGAAGAAGTAGCAAATCGAATCTTAATAAAAGCCTCTTTAAATCGTGGTTTCCCGTCCAAATCCGAAAACATCCGCCTTTCGAGACCCCCGTTCTGTCACAACGTATCCCTATTCATGCGGGGAGCTTAGGGCGAGTCAAAAGACAAGTCGAGATTCTTTCGGAAGATCCGGCGTGTACCTCTAGCCACCGCGGCTACAAGAACACCCTATGTAATCTATCTCGAGAATAGAATTGAAATAAGCAAAGCCGATCGAAAAACGAAATCTTCGAGGAAACACTTGATCGCTAGGAAAAGATTCAACTTGATAATTCAACTATGACAATGATACATACACAAGATCACCACCGGGATCCTTCCTTGATCTTGCTTCTAGCTCGGGAACTCCGACGTGGTCTTCCATGCAAGGTTCCCACGTCGGCTAGGGGGAACCCTAGTCAACTAGCTCGACCCTCTCCTCTCCGAGATGGTGTCCCTCTCTTCTCTCGCTTCTCGGCGGCCGAAGACGAAATCTCCTCTCGCGTGGCTCTCGGTCGGGGGACTATAAATAGCCCGATTGGCGGCTAGGGCAAAGGAGGGCGAAATTGGGCCCTAAATGGGCTCGGGGCCGACCGACCCGGGCCGGCCGGCCCGGGCCCATTTAGGCCCGGCCCCGTGGGCTCCTTTGCCCCACGTCGGTTCCCTTGCTTCCCGGATGTTTCCCCCTTTCGCATGTAGGTCCATGTCGTCGGTTTCTCTCCGAATTGGACTCAACTCCTTGTCTTGCAAGATTCAAGCACTTTTCTCGGTCGTGTCCCCGGAGTCCGTCGTCTTCTCGGATCAAGTCCCCGCTTCTTGGAGTTAAGTTTGCTTCATTGCATGACTTGTTCGAGACTTCAAGGTCTTGTCATGAGGTGCTTGATGAACTTATCCCGAAAGTCTTGCATTCAACACTAAAACCCTGCATAAACATTAAACTCCAAAACCGACATGCACACGTGAACTTGTTATACCACGGGGGTTAGTACCAATGGATAAGGTATAAAACTCATGCCAACACCGAAGGTAAACTCATGGCTAGGTTGACGGATTTTCACCGTCAACATATCTCAACGGCCTTTGTGTGACGGGCCTAAGCCTCAAGGACGACTTCTGCGGCATGGCTCGCAGTTCGAGCAGCAAGAGAAGCCAGAAGGACGCGTCGGACTTGGATTCCGAGGATGAGGTATGTGATGAGTTCTCCTCTTTGCGCAAGGAGAATGAGGAGTTGGTTGACTTGCTTGATAATCGCGATCACATGCTTAGAGAGGCTAAGAAGCTTAGGAAGGAGCTTAGATCTTCACTCGAGGATGCTAGGACTAGAGTGGCTGAGCTAGAGACACAAGTGCTTGATAGCAAGCTTGAGATTGATTCCCTTAAGGCTAGCCCTGTTGTTTCGGATGAGAACGATTGTGTTGATTGCTCTGTTTTCCTGGCTGACTTGACTGATCTTAGGGAGAAGTATGCCTCCAAGTGTGAGGAACTAGATGTGCTTAGGGTTGAGTTGGCTGAGCTACAATCTAGACCCACTTTGCTTGGTGCTTGCACTTCTTGCCCTAGTTTGCATGAGAAAATTGCTGAGCTCCGTTCTCGCATTGTTTCGCTTGAGGCTGATTTGAAAGTGCCTATTCCTACTTATTGCTCTACATGTGAGTTGCATGCTATGAAGAATTTGGATCTTGCAAAATGTGTTGGTCGCTTGCAAGATGAGAATGATAAGTTGCGTGAAGCACTGAGTTGGTTGTCGAGTCAAGAACCTCAGCTTGGTATGATGATTGCTAGCTGTAAGCGCTTTGACGGTTGGGCTTTGGGATTGGATAAGGTTGGTGAGGGCGAAGTGGTGAGAGAGAAAGGAAATTTGGGAATGTTTCGGTTCCACCACAACCCACACCCAAATACAAGTTTGCATCCAAGCCAAACCAACCAAAAGAAAAACCGAGTGAGAAGGCAAGTGAAACGCCTAGTGAGAAACCAAGTGAGAAGCCTTGTGAAGAGCCTCATCCCAAGCCGAAGCCCAGATCGATCCGTTTCCATTGTGAGTTTTGTGGAAAGGATGGTCACAAGAGAGCGTTTTGCTTCAAGAGGAAGCGTGAGGAGAGAATGGCGAAGGAGTGGGCTAACAAGGACAAGTACCACCCTTCCGATGGTGTACTTGAGCCTCGTGTGCGCTGCCCGGGGCCAAGGCGAGTGTGAGGTCAGTTCGGGCTTGGGGAGAGCGGAAGGCTGTTGGAGGTGTTGCTGCCCAGGCTACACCGGTCAGACCGGTGAGGGGCACCGGTCAGACCGGTGCAGTCCTGGACAGGCAGCAGTTTGGGTTTCGTGCTCGTACAGGTGCGAGGTTTGGTTCTGGAGTTCGTGGTTATGGTGGTTGGGCTGGAGAGTTTGCAGGAGGCCAGTTTGCTAGGCATTCTCCCCCTCGAGCTCACTACGGGGATGGGAGGAGTCATGGCTTTGAGAAGGAGAGGAGGGATGGTCCACGGGCTTTCTTTCGTGGTTTTGGTCCTCCTCCAGGCAGAGAGGGTTGGTTCCCTCATGGTGGTTACCGTAGTGGTGTTCGTGGAGGTAGCTTTGGTAGGAAAGATGGTTTGGTTTGTGCTAACCCCACTTTCGAGCAAATGGCTAGGCACCGGTTTTACACATTTGGAACTAACCCCAGTGTTGAGTCGTTTGCTCGCTCTCGCTCTTTGTTTTGAGTTGCAGGTGGATAGCCCGGAGAACATTTGGTTGATATCGGGGGGTGGTTCTTCGGCTTCATATCCCGGTGGTGACATGTAGGTGCATCACTTTTGGGGATGGTGGACAAGGATGAGTGAATTGTGAAGAAATGATAAAGGTAAGTGTATTTGTGACCTTCGAGTGTGTGGCCTTGGTCAAGCCACTTGGTTTGTTTTGCTCCTTCTCTATCTCATGTGTGTAGGGTGAGCTTTGTATGCTCTTTGGCCCTAGTGCATGTGTTTAGGGGGAGCTTGTGAGTTTTGTGCTCCTTTGCTCTTTTGCCGGTGGTGTCGAGCCCTTTTTGCCTCCCCTCGAGGAGCCGGTAGTTTGTGAGTGTTGTGTGAGAGCTTCTTTGTATCATATGTATAGCTTTTCTTTGTGCATTTCTTGCATTTGGCATGGCATATGTAACATGATGTATAGGCATCCTTGTATCTTAGATTGCATGCATTTTGTATCATATGCATTGGTTAGGAAAAGCTTCTCTCATATACATTGTTCACCATGGAATGAGATATATGTCTTTGTGAGCTTGTTTGGTATGCTACGGTTAGTTTGGCTTAGCTCTTGATGATCTTGATGAATAATCCATGGTTGATAGCTATGCTTTTGAAAAATGTCACATGTATGCTCTCTCATGTGTAAATGCCTCTACATGCTCTTGACATGTTTGTGTGGCCTTGCTATGCTTAATTTGTGGTTGGATAGCTAGTTTATTGATCATATGGAGCCAAAGGCTCATTTGCCATCATGAATGTTTAGCCCTCTTGATTTATCTTGTGGAGGAGCATAAGTTCCTTTTTGTCGCAAAGACATTTCATGTACCATTTACAAATCTGAAAATGAAATGAAAAATGCTTGGAAAATGTGCTCCCATGTCATATGTGCTGAATTTAATTTGCTTTGGGTGCTAAACCGTTGCATGATGCCTACCAATGAGAAGTCTCATACATAGAAGTAGGCACATGGCTCGGTGGCTTTGACATGACATGAGGTGCTTGTGGGTGTTTGTGATGGTCTTATGATTAGAATGGCTGTCCTAGCATGAAGTTTGTGTGGCTTTGCCATTTTGATATGCTTTGATCATGTTTAGGACTTTGCTCATGAGAGGCAAGTTTTTCGCAAAATTGCCAAAATCCATCTTAGCTTCGTCCAATGGTTGTGCAACTTAGTGATCATGTAGTTGAGGTCGATACGAAGCTGTAGAGTATCTAACTTGCTCATTTGGACATGTGTAGCATTCTTTGTTGAATTTTGTCTATTTGAGAAGCTTTAGGTTGAAAGTTTTGCATTTTTGGCTTGATTCATGCATTGCCAACAAGGGGGAGAAGTTTGAGCTTGAAATGGCTTAATGGACGCATTTAGAAGGTTTTCAGGTGGTTTCGAGCCATTTCTGGGCTCTGTTGTACACCGGTCTGACCGGTGAAGAGCACCGGTCTGACCGGTGTGAGTGCTGGTCCTGTACACATGTTAGGCACCGGTCTGACCGGTGGTGATGACCGGTCCGACCGGTGTGAGCCGAAAGTGCGGCAGTGTTCGTCCCGTTTTCAAGTGGCTTGCATGCATTCGTCCGGGGGGGAGTTGCATTGGTTCGGGGGGGAGTTTGCATGTGTGCAGGGGGAGATCTTTGAGAGTTTTCGAGCTTTGTTTCGGTGGTTTGTGCTCTTTGCTTGAGCTTTGCTTTATCTCGGATGTGTCGAGCCGTTGCCCTTGCCTAAGGGGTCCGAGACTTGTCTTCTTCAAGTGATCTTGCTCTTTGCCTTTGTTTGGCTTTCGATCGCTTGTTGGAGTTTCTTTTTGTTCGTTTCTTTTTCTTTTCTTTTCTCTCTTGTTACTTTCGTGTGGGTGTTGTCAATGCACTCATCAAGGGGGAGATTGAGGACCATGTGTGGTTCAAGGACCGGTGGATGGTCGCTTCCTTATGTGATGAGTGATTGACAACGTTGTGTGGACTGATTCTTGGCTAAGTATTGCAGATGCAGGTTGCGGCTTGACTCGTGTTGGTGCAGGTGAAGAACAAGCGAGAAAGGTCGTCGCCGGTGAGGCCTCCAGGTGTGGAGAAGACAAGTAGGCTTCGTTCGAGGGACCCGGTGGCCAGCGGGGTCAAGTGCGGGCCGCATGGTGGCATGAACAAGAAGATGAAGTCGTGGACGGTTTCTTGGTTGAGCCTCAAAACCAAGGTCGAGCCGGGACTACGTGGGAGCCAAGTCATGAGTGGAGATTGGCGGAGGCTACACCGAGTTCGCGGGGTTTCCGGTGGTTCACCGGAAAACCACCGGGTTCCTTGGTTGATCCACAAAGCCAAGACCGGAGAACCGAAGACGGAGGTGCGGCGGCACGCACGGGCCGGTCGACCGGTGTGTCGACCGGTCCGACCGGTGGGGACCCGGTCGGCCGGCCGGTGAGGAGCACCCGGTCCGACCGGTGTGTGACGACGCGGTCCGGAATCTTCGAAGCGGAGGACACGCGTCGGGATCGCATGGCTTGCGTCGAGGCTACGCGAGGGTGCGGTCGCCGGCATCCGTCCGATGGTGAAGACATCAAGAATTCCAAATCCGCCCTTGAGGGGCTTGTATCCCTAGTTAGTAGAGAAGGGCATTTTAGACATTCGGTTGCCTCTATATAACCCAAGAGGTGAGAGGATGGCAGCCAACTCTTGGAACCCTAGCTCATTAGTTTTCCTATTTTTCACCTATTTTCCTTAGGTTTTCTCTAGGACTAGCAAGAGAGCTTCATGGAGAGATCTTGTAGAGAGGGATGGATGATCTGGCAGCTTGCTAGACCTTGTACGAACCTTTGTTTCATGTATAGATGATTCGGCGTGGTTCCTCAAGGTTTGGATGTGTTTTCCCCGGTTGTTCTTGGTGGTGATTTTCGGAGCCCTCTCTCGGTGATTTCTTTGGGTTGTTTTCGGGACTTTTCTCTTGGCAATTTGATGGGGGAAATTTGTGGGAACCCTTCGTGGTTCTTTGGGCTGTGATTCCCCTCCCAAATCCGTCAGTAAAAGTGCTCGATTTTGGGGTTTCTTGAGTTCTTGGGTTGGAAGTGCTTCCGGCGGGATTTCTTCGATTCCTCCTTTTTGGACGAGATTTGGTGGGATTAAACTTGGCTATGGACTCCTCATGAGGTGTTTCTGATATCCCCAAAGTCTTGTTCAAGTCCGTGGAGCGATTCGGGAGATCGAGATTTGGATTTAGGGGAGTTGACCCGCGGGTGCTGTTCATCCCGAGCTGCCCAGGCTACACCGGTCTGACCGGTGCTCTTGACCGGTCTGACCGGTGTGAGTCCTTGTGGGTTTTTGCTCGGGTGAATGTCTTGGTGAGTTCGTTGTTGTCCCGTGTTGCTGCTGTTTCGAGTTTGGGTCCGTTTGGTGGTTGGTTGGCCTGTTTGGTGCCTTGGGGGCTTTCTGGCTGCCATTGGTCTGACCGGTGCGCCTCACCGGTCTGACCGGTGTAGAGCCACTTAGTGGATGTTGCTCAGTTTCACCAGCAGGGACCGGTCTGACCGGTGGTGCTCACCGGTCTGACCGGTGTGGGTCTGTAGACTTGAGGTTTGGTTTTTCCGCTGCGTTTCTCGGGTCGGAAGGTGGTGTGTTGGTTCCTAGGTCCAGTGGCACTCCAGTGGCTACGTGGGCTTGACCAACCTTGGTAGTGAGTCGGAGACGTGTGTTGGAAGCCGCGTTCGTCTTGTTGGAGTTTTCGTCTCCTTCGAGAAGAATTTTTATCGGCTCCCATTCACTCCCCCCCTCTCTGGTTCGCCGTATCGGTCCTTCAAAACGGTATCCATGCGTCAAGCCGCTGCATGGACAGCGTCCAACCTCGGACACCCTCCGTTTGAATAAAGTGTATCCTTGCCTCGCATGCTTGTCATGCGGAATGCACACGTATGATAAACGTGGCGACATCACAACTCATAACTAGACGCGAAGATGGGATCCGTGGAAGGGATCACTCCATCGACCCTCGCAATTCCTGTGATGCGGAACAGCACACGTATAAAACACGTGGCTCATCTAGTTTGGTGGTGCAAGAAAGTAAGTCTGACATAAAGTAAAGTGCTGGAAGTTAGCAAAATAAACCATAGATTCTTATGCCACCTTAAAGAACCCAAAATTCCCTCTAGGGCCTCTCGATCTAGATCAGTCCTTAACAATCCAACGAATTTTCAAAATCCAATCAATCTTGGCAAGTTTTATTGTAAATCATGTGATTAGCATTAATCTAATCACTCTGGTGCATACGGATGCTCTGATACCAGCTATGACAACCCCATCCGAGATAATTCCGTACTATCGCCTAAACCACTCCATTTGGTCATTAAGCGATAATAAAGAACCATCCCGTTGAGTGTTGCCGGGTTTACACCCGGTAAATCACTTGAAATCACAGAGAGGATCGAACGTATGCATTAAACTTCCACGTAGGAGAGTCCAGAGTGCCTTACATGTTAATACCAATCTCCCCGTAGGGTCCATTATTACAAATCATAGTTCTTGACATAAAAGTAAATGATTCAGAGTTTTATTAAAACATCGGAAGTACTAATATATAGCGATACGATATGACATCACGGGAAGCCATCCGTGATGCCATTACTCAGCGTCATCATCGACCCATTCCAGCTCCCAGCCGGGTGGAATCTCACCAGGCCAAACAACTTCACTTGAAAACAACAATTATAGCACGTCTGAGTATACTAATACTCAGCAAGACTTACCCGACAAAAGTTTCCTTTAGACATGCAGGCTTTTGGTTGGTGGGTTTGTTTTGCCAAAAAGCAACTAGGATCATGGATCCTTACTTTCAATATTTTAGCTCAGATTCAAGTGAGATTACCATTACTACCATGAGCAACTAATACAATCAAGAATTGCACAATACAATTAATTCACGTAGAAGATTTCACATAGTTCCATCATTAAGGGATATCATGGCCAGTTAATTAAGCAGACTCGGATAACGGTGAGAGGACGACAATCGATTGATTCATAAACCCTTGCAAGGTAAACCTAAACACACGGAGCGGTGCCCCAACAGAGCCCACACTAACCAAACGGTTCCCAAAAATCCTCGGGTTGGGATAGTAGCCTACAGTCCCGGGTACAAGGCTATCTGGCATGCCCCACCTAGTACACCCAGCCTCACACAAGTACCCTCCTCCCGGTTGCAAGCCGGGCAGGAGACGAATCGAGAGTAGTAGTATTAGTAAAATCCCGTGTCTTCTCATTAAGGTACTAGGCTTACCGGTCCCATTCCCGACAAGTGCTTAGTACGTTCAAAAGCTTAGCCCACGAAGCCACTGGACCGGAGCCCAAATCCCATGCTCTTACCACATGAGCAATCCATTTATAAAAGGGGTGATTCCAAAAAGGAAATCCAATTCTCGCGAGTGATGATCATCACTCGACTTTTACCGGGTCCTTAGAGCATAGTATCTAACGACCTAGCATACTAGTAAAAGAACATAGGCACCTAGGGATCATGCAACTAGGGTTTCATTCAATTCCTGAACGTAAGTGCACATAGAATAACGAAGATAGTTGCATAATTTTAAATAAAACATGGGTTAATGATAAAACCGGGGCTTGCCTTCGTTGGCACAAGCAGTTAGACAAACTTCCGGGCTTTGGCCCGGGTCTTGCTCTACGGTGACGTAGTGCACGTCTCCTCCCGCTCCCTCGTTCACGTCCACTGGCACGAGCGTGTAGCTACCGTCGGGAACTTCTACACGGAGGATGCAATGCAAGCCTTAACTGTCAGTTTGATTTAATTAATCACAAACAAGACATGACAACCAGGGGGTGCTTGGTTGACCACAATCACCTAGATAATAATACATTCAGCATACTCTTCCTATGAAGGAACAATATGTGTTGCTTTATTATCTAGTCTTCCTAATAGTGATTGTGTACATATATATACAAGTAAATTAATTTAATTCTCACAACAGCAAGGGGTTGGTTATACACTTGTTAGCAAGTTACACAACACAAACACAAGATCCTTAGGGGTGATTTGTGATTATCCAATTAAATCCAATATTAAACCTACAAAGGTTCTTTCACGTTTATTCAACAAAACAATCATAAAACACCAAGAGTGGTGTTCCCTAATCTCAATAAGTCTAATACAAGCCATTGATCACACATGCACACGTGCTGAAGCAATAAAAATAAATGTATTAAATATAGCATTTCTATTCACCATAAACAAGATAAATGCATATAAAAATAAATATAACCCTTATGGACTCTCCTTCATGGGAGTTTAATGCATACGTTCGATCCTCTCTGTGATTTCAAGTGATTTACCAGGTGTAAACCCGGCAACACTCAACGGGATGGTTCTTTATTATTGGTTAATGACCAAATGGAGTGGTTTAGGCGATAGTACAGAATTATCTCGGGTGGGGTTGTCACACGTAGTTTTCTTGGGCTCGTCCTGCTGTTGTCGACGCTCCTGCTGCTGGAGAGGCTGTTGTTTCGTCTGTTGATTATCTTCAAGTTGCAGCAGCTGCTTAGGCGGAGTTTGCCTGGGCTCCTCCTCCGGTTGTTGTTGACGCTCCTGCTGCGTAGTTTTGCTGATCTGCTGTTGTCGCTGCTGTTGAGCCTTCTCTTGCTGACACTGAGCTGCAACACCTCCATTTGATGTTGTACCCCTGATACCTGTTGCGGCTTCAGGGTTGGGATGTCTCGTCATGGGTGGTATAATGATCCTGTCCTTTGGCCATTGGATCCTTTGAATGAGGCCATTGGATCCTTTGAACGAGAGCCGCAGCTAGGGTTTCTACGTCACCCCCATCAATTGGTACAGGCAGAGTGTATTGACTCGTATTGGCCCACACATAAGTAGGTTGCACCACAACATACCCATCCTGCACCGGTACTGAATGGCAAGCCTTTTGAGATGGAAAGACTTTCGCTAGTGCGAGCTCCACGGTGCCATCCAAAAGGCTGCACACGGTTGGCTCTGTCAGCTTATCTATTGTGTCTAGGTGATCGACTATCACTGTGCACTTCATTCGCTTCGTCACCGTTGGCATTCCAATGATCTTGCTCTCTGCCATCTCCCCCCTTGACATCATAATGAACTTCCTCACTGTCATGCCCATCTTCTTCCTCAATGCCATCCATATCTTCTTCCTCGCTGCTACTGACACGCGCTGGTAATTGGGAAGGAAGAAGTGCATTTTTGGGTATGTTGATGCCTGATAGTCTTAGAGCATGGACAATTGGTTTAAATGTTTTGTCCGCCATCACATCATAAGCATCAGACCTCTAGTTCCTCTTCTTCTTGTACATTCCAGCGAACTCTTCACCAAACCCTTTACCCCAGCCAAGTGAACTAGACACGCCTCGGACCCGACCTCGATGCTCTGGAGTCTCAAGTGTTGCGGTGAGGATATCATCCTCCCTAACCCCAGAGAAAGAACCATGCTCTAAGATGCAAGTGTTTTCACCCTTTCTGCTACCCCCACCACCGCAGGGTTCTTGTCGGGTATACTCCCAGGGTACTCATGTAAGGAAGGAAGAATAGTAGAAGACGGACTCTGGTAGAATTCCCCTGTACTCCTACTAGGACTCGCTCTGTGTACTCCTACTAGGACTCCCGCCTTGTAACCGACTAGGAACCCGCCCCCCGGACTATATAAAAGAGGGCCGGGTACCTAGCCGCACATCCCCCCAATCCCTCCGGGGACGACCAACACCAAGCGCGGGCGCCATACCCGATCCCCCAAACGGGACGTAGGGCTTGCCATCTTGGCGGCCCGAACTCGTATAAATCTTGTGTCCCGTGTCCTTGCGCATACCTTCGAGTTCTCGGTCTCCCGATCACGATCCCCACCGCACAATCTACTACCTCGGGTACCCCCTTGGTAGGTTTGCCGGTCTAAAACACGCGACGTGGCGCGCCGAGGTAGGGGCGATCATCACCGCGGGCGAATTCGAAGGACCCTCGTCAACAAGATCAATCTACTCGTCGACTCGCCGAGATCCATTGAAGCTCGTCGTCGTCGACTACTTTGCCTCCGCCGCGCGTCCGGTGCCTCGGCACGTCGCGCGGCTCGTCACGCGGCTCGCCGCGCCGCTCGTCGACTACTCCGCCTCGCCCGGGCTCATCGTCGACTACTTCGTCTTCGCCGCACGTCGGGTACCTCGGCACGTCGCGCGGCTCGTCACGCGGCTTGTCGCGCCGCTCGTCGTCGACTACTCGTCGTCGACTACTTCGTCTCCGCCGCGCGCGTCGGGTGCCTCGGCACGTCGCGCGGCTCGTCATGCGGCTCGTCGTGCCGCTCGTCGTCGACTACTCCCGCCTCGCGGCCGGCTCGTCGGCTCGTCGTCGACTACTTCGCCTTCGTCGTGCGTCGGGTGCTTCGGCACGTCGCGCGGCTCGTCACGCGGCTCGCCGCGCCGCTCGTCGACTACTGCGCCTGCCCGGGCTCGTCGTCGACTACTCCGTCTTCGCGCGCGCGTCGGGGTGCCTCGGCACGTCGCGCGGCTCGTCCACGCGGCTTGTCGCGCCGCTCGTTGTCGACTACTCGTTGTCGACTACTTCGTCTCCGCCGCGCGTCCGGGTGCCTCGGCACGTCGCGCGGCTCGTTATGCGGCTCGTCGTGCCGCTCGTCGTCGACTACTCCGCCTCGCGCGGCTCGTCGTCGACTACTTCGCCTACGCCGCGCGTCGGGGTGCCTCGGCACGTCGCGCGGCTCGTCACGCGGCTCGTCGCGCCACTCGTCGTCGACTACTCCGCCTCGCCCGGGCTCGTCGTCGTCGACTACTTCGTCTTCGCGCGCGCGTCGGGGTGCCTCGGCACGTCGCGCGGCTCGTCCCCGCGGCTCGCCGCGCCGCTCGTTGTCGACTTCGACTACTTCATCTTCGCCGCGCGTCGGGGTGCCTCGGCACGTCGCGCGGCTCGTCACGCGGCTCGTCGCGCCGCTCGTCGTCGACTACTCCGCCTCGCCCGGGCTCGTCGTCGTCGACTACTTCGTCTTCGCGCGCGTCGGGTGCCTCGGCACGTCGCGCGGCTCGTCACGCGGCTTCTCGCGCCGCTCGTTGTCGACTACTCCGCCTCGCCCGGGCTCGTCGCCGTCGACTACTTTGCCTTCGCCGCGCGCGTCGGGGTGCCTCGGCACGTCGCGCGGCTCGTCACGCGGCTTATCGCGCCGCTCGTCGACGACTACTCGTCGTCATCGACTACTTCGTCTTCGCCGCGCGACCGGGGTGCCTCGGCACGTCGCGCGGCTCGTCATGCGGCTCGTCGCGCCGCTCGTCGTCATCGACCACTCCGTGCGCCGCAACTTCGTCTCGCGGCCACGGCGGCTCTACTTCAGCCACGCCGTGCGTGGTGACTACTTGCCTCGCGGCAACACTGGCTCTACTTCGAGCATGCCGCATGCTACCACGACGTCATCTTCCTCGGTCGCATCGCGTCGACCATTCATCTCGACTAGTTTGGAAAACTAGTCGAGAACGGCAGTCACGCCCCCGGCGATTAGCGGAATCAACTCGACTAGTCAACTTCAACAACAACCCTCGTGGCTCCATCGCCGACCGCCATGGCCTCATCAACAAGTACGCCGAGGCGACAACGGCTAAGTCATTTATCTAAATGATTCTTGTTTTCGTGGCTTGTTCTCCTCATCATGTAGGACTACTTGCCGACTACTCATTTGTATGCTTCTCGGCGGGTTCTCACGAGAGCTACACTCTGCTGACTACTCTTGGGGCATATCAATCAAGTCGCCACGAGTCTACTTCATCAACTCGGGGGCTATCCCTAGGAGGCAGTTTCTAAAGTCCGCTACGCGCGGCAATCTAAAGTCGACTTCTAAAGTCGCATATCAAAGTCCGCTCCGCGCGGCACAAAGTCGACTTCGGTTTTCAAGTCGCATCTCAAAGTCCGCTCCGCGCGGCACAAAGTCGACTTCGGTTTTTAAGTCGCATTCTAAAGTCCGCTCCGACGGCACGACTACTTCTCAAGCTCCACGGCTCGACGCCAAGCGCTACTTGGAATCTCTCCGGCTCGGGGGCTACTTGAAGATAACTTCGAAGATGCTTCGCTCGCTCTCAAGCTCGGGGGCTCCTCACCAATCACTACTCGACGTGGCTCATACGGCTCTCTTATCTCGGGGGCTACACGCCGCAAGAGTACTCGGATGATGGCTTCGCGAACACCGAAGACCCTTGGATTGATTACCTAATCATTTCAAGGCTCGGGGGCTGCTATGCTACACCCATCATTCAAATTTTTTCAAGACCGATGAGTGGACCACCTTCCGGCCTCGCGGCGATTCAAGTACTATTGAAGACTTCTCCAAGCGTACTCGAGGACGCTCAAGAACTACTCGAAGAGGCTTCAAGACTACTCGAACTACTTCTCTCGACTCCAACGTGCTCGGGGGCTTGTCGGGTATACTCCCCGGTACTCATGTAAGGAAGGAAGAATAGTAGAAGACGGACTCCTGGTAGAATTCCCCCGTACTCCTACTAGGACTCGCTCCGTGTACTCCTACTAGGACTCCTGCCTTGTAACCGACTAGGAACCCGCCCCCCGGACTATATAAAAGAGGGCGGGTACCTAGCCGCACATCCCCCAATCCCTCCGGGACGACCAACACCAAGCGCGGGCGCCATACTTGATCCCCCAAACGGGACGTAGGGCTTGCCATCTTGGCGGCCCGAACCCGTATAAATCTTGTGTCCCGTGTCCTTGCGCATACCTTCGAGTTCTCGGTCTCCCGATCACGATCCCCACCGCACAATCTACTACCTCGGGTACCCCCTTGGTAGGTTTGCCGGTCTAAAACACCGACGATTCTTGAATGTTATGCCCCCGCTTCCTTCACTAGTATTTTTCTTCTTCTTCTTCTTCCCTACCCTTGCCCGCAGATAAAGCTTCAAACGTCCAAGAAATTGGTCCCAAGGGTTCTGTTTTCCTTCGGCAGCGAGCTTTGCATCCTCCTCCTCCCACTCTTTCCTTTTACCACGATAACCTTTTCTGCCCGTCTTATGTGGCTTATTATGCGATGCTCTCTTTTGTTTCATCTCCTGGCTCAATTGCTGAAATGAAGGAGAATTGGTTTCCTGCACAAACATGTCCCAGTCTTGTTGCTGCAAAAAGGCATGCTTCACAAAGGGAGTCTCCTCTTCACTCACATATTTTTTCTTAAATGTACCTTGAACCGCCGTTGCAAGGTTCCAATCTGTGATATAGCTGCCTTAACTGCCTTCTTGCAAACAGATTCTTCCAGATTGGCTGGGTAATCTAGATTTTCCTCTAAAACTTTAAACATATGGTTCTTTTCAATTGGTTAGACATCATCAACCGCCTTGTTGATTGACACCCTCTCCTGAGCAATGAGACCACAAACCAATACAAATCTATCATTCGCAACATCTGGGGTAGGCCAAAAATTGGCATCAAGTCCAGTTGCAGTCAACTTGTCTTCTGGCCATTTGGTTTGTGTCCTTGACCCGCGGGATCGAGTACTACTTGCAGCAGTCTGTGCTGAGTGACCCTGTGATGAAGGTTCACCGACGATGGGCTGTGATGATGCACTAGAGGTAGAGGAGTTTGTTGTTGTGGGAGACTACATAGATGATATGTCAGGTTTGTCAGTAGAGCAACATAAGCAAGACTGAAAATCTAAACTTAATTCTTATTAGATAAATTTGTTTTCTCTGATAGGCAAAATAGCTGATACAGTCGTAAATAAAATCAACATAGACATACATAGTTCATATTTTACTTAATTAGCATACAGGGATAGGTGCTAACCATTTTGACAGGGACACAACAATATGCTGATGAACTATTAAGGTATGTCTCCCTAATCCACCTTGACATGAATATATAGCAGATTTGGTGGACTACATTATAAACCACTGCAATGCAATTCTCAATGACATTATGTGGCCATCAGAATTAAAATATGCTAACAGGTCCAAAGCATAACTGTCGATCTGAGCATAGAAGAATTAAAGTATATGCTAACAGGTCAAAGCATAACTGTCGATCTGGTACATTCAGAGCATAGCAGAATTAAAGTATGCTAATAGGTCCAAAGCATAAGTGTCGATCTGGTACATTCAAAGCATAGAAAAATTAAAGTATGCTAACATCCTCGATGCTTTTCATGAATTTACAGTGCAAAAACTATAGCACCAGGAACATGAAAATGAATTTCAACAGTTCATATAACTTCATCTGTTAGCAACAATTTATTCAAAACAGACTTGGGGCAAAAAATCCATCAGTCAAAACCACAGTCAATTAATTAAAAATGAACTATCTAGGTATGTCTCCCTAATTAATCCACATTGAGATGAATATATAGAAGATCGATTTTGGTGTCCGATGAGAGAGAGGGCGTTGGGGGTTCAAGCATGACTAATCCATTAGAAATGACATTTGGCTAATCCGCGTAGAGACGATGTTTCGTTACCCCGCGTATCATTTAATTCTACATTGGAATCACTACCTCTGCAGCTCTGCTCTCAGCCATTGACTGGCAACAGTTTCGCCATTGACCGTCTTGGGAACCTCTTCTCGTTTCCTGTGCTCTGGATCACTTATCCCTTCCTCTCTTTTTTTAGATGATGACTACATTGGATGTTTGGATGGAGGTTAATTAGACCTGGATTTGGCAAGTGAAATTATGCCAGATTGTTGGAGATGAACTCTTTTTTTACTTGGCATATCTTTTTAGAAGTTGGCAAAGCACAAGATTTGCCAAATAAAATTTGGCAAACTCTTGGAGGTGCTCTAATCCGTGTCTCTTTTGATGTAATCTGTTCGTGATTTCGCATATCTTCTTGCCCATAACAAAAGTGACGCTGGTTCGTTAGTCCTCGTCTCTTGCCCGTAACAAAGGCGACGTTGGTTCGTTAGTCCTCGTCTCTTGCCCGTAGCAATGGTGACGCGGGTTCATTAATCCTCGTCTCTTGCCCATTACTGAACTAAAGCAGAATACAAACAAAGTATATATAGTATCTTTGGCAGAATATATTACAAGCAGGATTCAAATTCCACCACATCCCATATATTTCAAAAAGGATTGAAATCCCACCAATACATCGCATCCTTTATTACAAAACAGATTCCATTTCCACCAATAGACACATCCTCTGGCATTACAAAAAGGATTCAGCAGAAATCAGGCTTGCTTTTTCTTCTTTGATTTCTGTATATGGATTTTTTTCACTATGGTCGCTTCGCAAGTAAGGTGTTTTGTTAGTTCCGAAAAGTTGGGGCTTGTATGAAGTGTCAAAGGATGGAATTTCGTCAAACTAGTTGTATTCCTCCTCCTCAACAACATTTTCAACCCCCACAATCCTTTTTTTCAGGCATAACCGCATATCAGTTCTTCTTTGCAAGGTCAGGTACATAGAACACTTGCTCAACATGCGTCTCCAGTACAAAATTATCGGTAACGGACTTTATAGCCTGTTACCAATACAACAGCGATCAGTAACAGACTTAAGCAGCCCGTTACTGATAGGGCATTGATCGGTAACGGACTTTACAAGCCCGTTGCCGATAGGTTTAACATTTTTAACAGACTCTTTTAACATCCGTTACAAAGAATTTATGTAACGGGCGTTTAATAAGACCGTTACCAGAAGTCCACATTGGTAATGGGCGTTGTGGAGGCCAACCCCGGGGTCGTCCTGGTGCGCTTATAGGTAACGGGCGCCAAACAACAACTGTTACAAATGTGGGTGGATGTAACGGGCGTTAAGGGTCCGTTACAAATGCTGCGTGACCTATTTGAGGTTTTCACGTAGTGTAGGTAAGTTTCCTCTCTTTATTTATTTTATATAATTAGTTAAATTAGTTTAGAATAGTGTAATTAGTTAAATTAGTTTAGATTTTGTTTAACAACAACTAGAGATGTCTACTGTTGCTGTCGGAGAGGGTGAGGATGGTAATGGTGGTGATGATCGTGATTCCTCACACCACAGGGGAAAAACACAAATGCATCACCTGATCCGAAGAAAATGAGCGCGTTGGGAAGAGGCATGTTTCGTTATTTGCAAGAAAAAACTGCATTACCATTGCAAGAGGAGAGGAACCTCCTTGAGATGCTCTTTATGCTCCACCAGACATGCATCATTATTTCCAAGGAAAAAACTGCAGATACCATTGCAAGAGGAGAGGAACCTACTTAGGGTGGTCTTTATGCTCCACCAGCAGACACGTGTGTTGCTAATCCACCAACTAAAAAAAGCTACCAAGAAAGCTAAACCTTCGTCGTCACATCGCAAGAATGGGTGAAATTTGCCATTTTGTTTGATGTGTAGTCTTCCGTGCCGTGCTGTAATATTTGAACTACTATTTCGTTTGAATCATTTTACTGTAATATTGCTCTATAAGAACTGGAAACATATTGTGATTGTGTTGTAATAATCGGACCAGTACTCCTCAATTTCCTTTTTTCACTTTCCTACCCGATTATTATAATTTAATATAGTAAAAAAATAAAATGAGCCTAACCACTGTAGGACACGGCACGGCGGATAGGCCTAACCGCCGTGGAGGCCACTGCCGTGGACGCCCTCCCATTGCCGTGTCCCATGACGGTTGCGGGCTAACCGCCGTGGAGTACGACGGTTAGTCTCAACCGTCGTACGCCATGACGTTTAGCCGGCAACTGCCATGGCCCACGACGGTGGTGGTATATAGTTTTGGTAAATTTCAAAATGGTAGTATAAATTTGCAAATTGAAATAAAAAATATAAAAAAAATTCGTGCCAACCCCTATATATTGGGCCGGTCCCGTCGCGACGCCCAACTCTTCTGCCTCCTCCGCCCCCTGATCCCCTTCCTCAGTTCCTTCCTCATCCTCGACGCGGCGAGCCGGCCACCGGTTTCCTCCTCGACACGGCGAGTGGGCAGCAACACATAAGGTGCGTCCTCCTCCCCTACCATGTTCTACCAGAGGTAAGACTGGGTCCGGGGTTAGAGTTAGGGTTAGGGTTCCAGTGCAGGGTTTTACCACCGCCGACGAGATATTGGGGCGAGCGAGGTGGCTATGGTGTTCTTGTTTCGTGATGGACAATATCACTCTGAAAGGAAGACTGTAGCAGTTTTGGTTCATATTATACATGTTTGTACGATATTCTTTATGTTTTTTTATGACCTCGTATGTGATAGGAACTGATGTTTGACTATGCTACTATCTTTTGTTCTTTTATAGGATATATCACATCTTATTTTTGAGGAGTTGCTTAGCCTTTGTGTCGACGAGAGAAGCATCTGCTAACTGGAATCATGTCCACCGGTCAGGAATTGAAGTTGAAGATTGACAACAACATACCCCGTGCTTTTCAGTGGGTAATAGTGTCATCAGCGTCATCAGCGTTGACGATCGGTGAAAGGAACAAGAAGATGAACATGTCTCGTGCTGCTGAATGGATAACGGTTGTCTGCATGCCACCTGTTTTCATCTTCGGTACATGTCGTACCCCTTGGCCACCGGCGGTCACCGGCGACGTGAGCTAGACTAGATCGGATCGAGAGATGGGTAGACGAACCGAGGAGGAAAGGTTCCTCTTGAGTTCAAAGCGTTGTTCAGATAATAGTAGTCCTTGTCTGTTACAACCCAGGAGCTTATAGCTCACGCACAAATCAGAAATCCGGGCCCACAAGTCGGTACTCGTTCACACACACGCCTGTAACTCTTTCCTGGGAACGAAGACGTATTTCTCCTTTCTGTCTTCACTCCTGTGACATGCCGTCGAGGACAGGCATGACATCTTCCCCCCTGGAGAATGTGCTTGCCCACAAGTCACGATGGATGGAAATCTTGTCTTCAGCACGTACCAGTCCTCCCACGTCGCGGAAGCTTCAGGCATATTAGTCCACTTCACCAACACCTGCGGAATAGCTTTGCTTCCTTTCTTGACGAGCCGGCGTTGAAGAATCACTTCAGGTTGGAGATCAACAACACTAAGATCAACCAGACTGCTGAAATCTGGTCCCCAACCTGAAAAGATCTATCAGATCTCTGACGATCAGCCTGAAGTTTCATACGGTTTTGGGCTTTCAGCAAATGTTCCTTCAGCAACAACATGTGAGTGTTATGTTCCTTGATCGATTCCACAGCTTCCGACGATAATGTCGCATCCACCGGCAAAACCATGCCAGAATCATGCTCATACCCATAGAGTGCTTTAAACGGGGAGCATCCCAGAGCCGTATGGTAAGAAGTATTGTACCAAATTTCGGCTAATGGCAGCCAAGACTTCCAGCATTTTGGAGATTCCTGTACTGAGCACCGCAGGTACATCTCCAGACATTGATTCACCCGCTCAGACTGGCCATCCGTTTGGGGATGATAGGCCGTGCTACGCAGCAACTTAGTGTCAAACATGGTAAATAACTCTTTACAGAAAGCACTGGTGAACACTCTGTCTCTGTCAGACACCACTGATTTAGGAAAGCCATGCAATTTAATCACATTGTCCAATACTGCACGAGCCACAGTATGGGCTGTAAAGGGATGTTTCAGGGGTATGAAATGAGCATATTTGGTGTACCTATCCACCACCACCAAAATGGAATTGTAACCTTCAGAAGCAGGAAGTCCTTCAACGAAGTCCATGGTCCACTCTTGCCAAGCACCATGTGGAATGGGCAATGGCTGCAAAAGCCCGGATGGATGGTTGTGGGAATGCTTTGCCTGCTGACATATGGAGCACTGCTTGACAAACTGCTCCACATCCAGCTTCAAGCCTTTCCAATGAAACAACTTCTTGATCCTCTGATATGTTGCTTGAACACCAGAGTGTCCTCCAATGACTGAGGCATGCAGGGCATTAATGAGCCTTGTTTGTAGTGCTGCATTGTGAGCAATCTAGACTTTGCCCTTGTACCTGATGATACCTTGATGCAATGAAAATCCTTGCTCATTGGGAGATTTGATTGCCAACTGAGTCAACAGGTCTTGAGCAGCAGAATCAGTAGCATAACTGTTTAACACTTCTTGCATCCAAACAGGTTGCACTTCTGACACTGCTTGAACAGCCATCAAGTGATGAACTCGGGACAAAGCATCAACAGCTAGGTTTTCTTTGCCCTTCCTGTATACTACCTTAAATTGTAATCCCATCAACCTGGTCATTGCTTTGCGTTGCATGTCAGAGTGTAAGTTCTGTTCAGTGAGGTAAGACAAACTCTTGTGATCAGTTCTGATCAAGAATTCTTGTCTCTGTAAATAAGGTCTCCATCTTTCAATTGCCATAATGAGGGCCAAAAATTCCTTCTCATAGATAGACAGCTTCTGATGAGTAATGCCCAAAGCCTTGCTCAAGAAAGCTATTGGCTGATCCCCTTGCATTAAAACTGCTCCCACACCAATGTCAAAAGCATCTGTTTCAATAATGAACTGCTACTGGAAATCAGGGATGGCCAACACTGGAGCTGTAACCATTGCTGCCTTGAGCTGCTCAAAAGCCTGTTGGGCTGCAGTAGACCATGTAAACTGTTTGTGCTTGAGCAGATTAGTCAAAGGCCGAGCAATAATTCCATAATGTTTGATGAACTTCCGTAATAGCCGTAAGGCCCGGGAACCCCCTTAATTCAGTGACATTTGTAGGTACTGGCCAGTTGCTCATAGCTGCTGTCTTAGCAGGGTCTGTGGACACTCCCTCATGAGAAATGATGTGGCCCAGATACTCCAATGAAGTTTGAGCAAAGGAACATTTACTGAGCTTCATGTAAAGCTGATGCTCCCTCAGCTTGGCCAAAACCAATTGTAAATGCACAATGTGCTCAAAAGTTGGACTATAGATCAAAATATCATCCAGAAAGACTAGCACAAATTTTCTAAGAAATGGTTCCAGAATCTCATTCATAATGCATTGGAAAGTAGCTGGAGCATTAGTTAAGCCAAAAGGCATAACTCTAAACTGGTAGTGCCCATGGTGTGTTTTAAATGCAGTCTTATATTCATCAGGAGGATGCATTCTGACATGATGATAACCAGATCTCATATCTAGCTTGGCAAAATATTTGGTGCCTGCTAACTCATCTAATATCTCATCTATAACAGGCATGGGATATCTATTCTTAACTGTAATTGAATTAAGTTTCCTATAATCAACACAAAAGCGCCAAGTACAATCTTTTTTTTGTACCAACAACACAGGTGAGGCAAAAGGGCTAGTTGTGACACCCTAAAAATTCCATCACTAAAATCAACTAGCAACTTAAATTAATCTTAAGGATTAAAAGAATTTAAATTGCCATTTAAATTGATCTCTAAAATATTAAACATAATTTAATAAACTTAGAGACAACAAGTGTTTGTGCATCATCAGTTGGCTTGCATGGTTTTTGGTTGCTTGTGTGGTTTCTAAAAAGTTTATAAAATTCTTGAGAAAAAGTTTGAAAGAGTTTGATTTGAATTTGAAAAGAAAAATGGTTTTAAAAAGAAGTTTGAAAAAGAAAAGAAAAAAAAGAAAAACCTTGCCGGCTCCCCTTTCAGCCAAACGGCCCAGCGGCCCATCTAACCTCCCCGCGCCGGCCCACCTCTCCCTCTCTCTTTTCTTTTTATTTTCTTTGTCGCCCGACGCCCGGCCCCACCGTCGGCCTCCCCTTCCCCCCCCCCCTTCCTTTCTTCTTTCCCCTGCTCGCCGGCCCGCCGCGGCGCCGCGCGCGGAATCCGCCGCGCCCCCGCCTTCTCCCCTTCCTTTTTCTCCCCAGCGAGCACGCCAATTAAGGCAATTAATCCCCCACTCCAATCCCCGGCCGTTTCCCCTTTTCCCCTTGCCCTCTTTACGCCCGGACGGTCCGCCGGCCATCAATGGCAAGCCCGCCAGCCGCCCCATCCCTTCCCGCTTCGCCTTCCTCCCTGCGCCCCTATTTAAGCTCGCACTCGAGCTCCTGCGCCTCCCTTTTGCACCCGCAGCACATCACTCCACGCACGTGAGCCCAATTCCACCGGTGCCGCCGCCTCTGCTTCTTCCCGCCGTCGGACGCCGCCGGGGAAGCCGCCACCGGAGTCGAGCAGCGCACGGAGCTTGGGTCCCCACCCGCCGGAGCGCCGCTCGAGCCGCCGTCACCGTCGAACTCCATCTCTGCTGCCTCCCCGTCGCCCGTGAGCTCGCCCAACGTTTCCTCGAGTGGTGAGCAACATTTTCCTGGCTGTTTTTCCCTTGAGCTCACACCGCAGCACCGGCGCCCGCACGCGAGCGAACCCCCGCGCCGCCCCTTCCGGTGCCGGCCGCCGTGGAAGCCCAATCCACCTCCCTAAACCCCCGGAGGCGTGCGCGTGCCGCTCGCCCACGCGTAGAGCCCGCTCGCGCGCGAAACGGTGCCCCACGGCATGATCTAGGGCCGCGCCGGCGAGCTCCCCGCCGCGCACCGCCGAACTCCGGCGACGGCACCGCCGCATCTCGCTTGCACGCGTCCCGGGCCATTCGATCTCGCGCGGATGGCTAGGATCGCGTACCCATACGTTTGAAGCGGGCGGTCCACCGTGGACCCGTGCACCGGGCGCACGGTGCGGTCCACGGCGCACGCGCGAGTCCGTGGCCGTTGGATCTGAGATCCACGGTGCCGGGCTGGCCATTTTGATAAGAGTCCCTAGAAGTTTTTAATTTCACAATCCGGCCCTCCCACCTATGAGAACTCTTACGGATAGGTCCTGATTTTTATGTTTTAGCCCATGGCCAGCCTAGATTCCTTTAACAGAGGTCCTTTTCACTCCTTTTAGCATTTAGACCCCTCTGATTTATTTTATAATTATGTTTTAGCCCTGATTTTACTTATAAAAAGCCCTGTAAACTTAGATTTCTTGCAGATAGGTCCCTGTAACTTGTTTTAATCATATCTTTCTCATTTTAACTCCGTTTTTAGCATTCTATATACCGAAATGATCGTCTCGACGAGTAGAATCTTTTAAACAGCAAATTTACCAGTTTTGTTACTGTTTGGTGTACTGTTTATTTATTGTTTGTTGTTCATGTTTGACTCGTAGATATCGTGCCTATTTCGTCCGAGCTCCCCTGTCGGAGGTGATCGGGGAAGAGCTCGTTTTCGAGGAAGATTTCACTCAGCTTGTAGAGGAAGGCAAGTGGCTTTCCCCCTCTGCATTATCTTTTTGAACCTATGTCACTGCATGCTAAACAATGTTTACTATTCCTGTTGCTATGCATAAACCTGATGGGCAAACACCTAGTTAAGGACTTGACTAGACATTTCACCTCATTACCTTGATCAACCCTGTTTAACAAATGCTTGGGGTAGATAAATGCTTAGTTTGCTTTACATGAGTTTGGTTATGCTTTGTTATGTTATACATCTCAGTTTCGTTTATATAATGTGCTTTGTGCTTAAAACAAGATAACTTGATTTATAATCGGAACATGGAGAACCACCCAAGACAACAGTACAACCACAGTCCACATGGCTCAGGCTTAGCCAAGTAATTAGGGGAGTGGGTTAGCTGATAGCTCTTTTCCGAGAGGGGCACAGGGGGCTCGGGGTTGCAGGGGTATAGCCCGGTTCTTTTGGGGTAGCGACCTTGGCTAAGGTGCCGACCACTAGGGAGGGTTATGGTCCGCCCGGGTCAGAATCGTTGCGAGCCGTTAGTTTCTCTTCTTTCCTTTGTAAAGGCTTCGTAGTGGACCCCTAGCCACTCACCTTGGAAGTGTTTAAGGGTCTAGCTAACCCGGGCAAGTTGGGGAACACGAACTGTGGGTAAAGTGTACAACTTCTGCAGAGTGTAAAACTGATCGATCAGCCGTGCTCACGGTCATGAGCGGCTTGGACCCTCACATGATTAATAAACTTGAAGATTAATGCAAATCATGGGTTTGTGGGTTTGGTTTGAGGTTTCTTTTAAGGTTAAGTGGGTTGGTATACACTTACACCTAGTAATTAGGTGCTTGCTAATAAAACTTGACCAACTTATAAAATGCTTACCGCTGTGAACCATAGCCTAACCTTGATAGCCTTGCATTGTTTCCCCCACTTGCTGAGCACCAACCATAAGTGTGCTCACCCTTGCTTACCGCTGTTCAGAGGAGAACGTCAGAGGCGAGGACGAGTACTGGAGTGACTACGAGGAGTTCTAGGGCATGCGGATCCCCCAGTCATCATGCCTGTGGAAGTCAGAGATGGAGCTGCTCATCGCTTAGTTATCGTTGTGTTCGGACCTTCGAGTCCACCTCTCTGGATGTAATAATGGATGTCGTACTGGTTTAACTCTTGAACGATTTATTACTGCAATGGTATTACTCTCGTTTTGTCTATCATGTGTGTGTAAAATGATCCTGGCGCACACGTGAGATGCATTCGGTTTTCCTTGTAAAATCGGGTGTGACACTAGTGCTAGGTATGATCAGCCCTGCTTGTAATAAAGCCTTAACTTGTTTTTCTATCTCATATTTGTGCAAAGGTGAGTATCTATAAGGTTTAGCATTTACAGGCACAGAATTAGGAAGAAGAGGGATATGGTGATCATGAAACCTGGGTGGAGGTAAAACTTTAGGATCCTCAAAGACATCTGCAAACTCCTGAAGAATGTCTGTCTATCGTTGCAGTACGAGTTCCGAGTTGGACTATCAGAAACCTCCACTATGGCAAAAACCCCTACATCATTTCCAGCAATGGCTTTCACTAGCTTATCAGATGATATTTCCTCCAGATTAAGCTGGGAAGAATGCACTCCTTGTAGGCATATGTTCTGTCCCCCATATTCAAAAGCAATAGTTTTATCTCCCCAATGGCAGGTCATAGGGCTGTGGGGCTTGAGCCAGTCATAACCCAAAATAACATCAAAGGGACCCAAGTCCAGAACCATCATTTCAGTGTAAAATGTATGTCCCTGGATCCACCATTCTAATGACAACACCTTTTTATCAGCCATAATCAGTTCACCATTAGCCACCTGGACTTGCTTGGGGGACATAGGAGTCGGTGTGATTCCACATGTCTGCAGAAAAGCTGAACTAACAAAGCCCCTTTATCTGTTCCTGCAATGGCATTGAGAGAGAGCTTGCAAAACTCAGAATCCAAAGCATCTTCAATATCCAATTGTTGCAGCACCTCATCAGTCAAATTGACATCCAAATCATTAACCACTATGGCATTCATATGGGAGCGAGGTCTCTTAGCACACTTAGCCAAATGTGTAGAATCAAAAGGCTCAGAACAGTAAAAGCACAGGTTGTTAGCCCTGCAAAAATCTCTTTTCTGCCTCTCTTTACTTAGCTGAGTGGGCGCAGTAGCCTGTACCTTACTGTCCAGTTTAGGAACAGAGTTGGGATAGGTCTTGGGAGGGTACTGTTGTTTGGTGTATCTGAGTTTTCCTTTGTCCAACAATTGCTCCTGCACCTTGGCAATCCTTACAGCTGTCTCCATAGTTTGAGGTAACTGAGACTGAACCACGACAGCTATCTCAGGCTTCAGACCTCTGGTAAATTGGGTGATAAAAAACATGTTATCATAGCCTGTGTTGTGCATCTCGATGACAAATTGCAGGGACTCATATGCAGAGACATACTCCTCCACTGACCCAGTCTGTCTCAATTCAAGCAGTTCATTCAGAGCATGGGGATAATCATAGGCTCCAAACTTCGCTTCCACAGCTGCCATAAATTCTTCCCAACTACTCAAAGCCCCTTTTAACCTCTGTACCTCAGCCCATCTCCCAGCATTGTCTTTCATATGCATAGTAGCTGAAGTGACCCACAATTGATAAGGCACATTGTAAATCTGAAAGAAATCCTCACATCTGTGTCTCCAGGCTTTTGGATCCCTACCATGAAACTCAGGAAAGGAGAGTTTGGGCACTACATGTTTGTACCCACTGTGACTGTCTCCTTCAGTGTGATGGTGATTATTGCGTGGGATATGTCCATAATAACTACCACCAGCAGCTGGTGGTGGCTTGGGTTGCTGAGGAATCGGCTTCTTCTGGTGTTATGGTCTGGTGTGAATGGACATTGTTTCACTGTCATCATCTCCCATCTGATCTAGAGTCAACTTGGCGACTGCTTGCCCTGTAGCTTCAAGCTGTTTGGCCAACACCGACTGATCACGCAAAACCTGCTCCAAAGCTCGAGTGCCCAACTCCTGATTCACCTTCATCTGCTCTTGCGCTTGACTGATATCCCCCAACCGTGTAAATAGCAGATCAATACTCTCATTCACATGAGCCCAACGTTCAGAATCCCACTGTTCCTACTCCTCCATTGCTTCTAACACAAACCGGGTCTGAACTGATGGCTTGGGTGGCGTCGTGATCGCTTGAACTCCACAACCGTCGCCGCCAATCGATCGGATAAGTCGGTTTAGGACAGATCCCTCCCTAATTGCTTACCCGATCTGTCACCGCCGCCTGGAATCAGCGACTGATCAAGGAATTTTACACGTAGACCTGCTACGCAACCCGAATCAGATCTGACTCCCCTCCTACGCCTCCGCAACGAGATCCTGCTGTGATTCCCGGAATTTTACACCCGAACAATCGTCGAGTAACCCTCACCACAGCAAAATTCATCGCAAAATTGGAGAAATCCGGTAGAATTGGAACAGAATCGGAGTCAACCCGCGCCGGAAATCAAGCCAGCGGTAGCGTAGGAATTACTGGTTCGAGATCCCGCGTCGGCCAAGCACGAACACAGAATCTCAAGCTCTAGACCTACCCTATTTGCCGAGCTCAATCGACGGAATAAGCGAGCGCCTACCGAAGCGAACCAGGTAATCGACGAGTCTCTGATACCACCTGTCGTACCCCTTGGCCACCGGCGGTCACCGGCGACGTGAGCTAGACTAGATCGGATCGAGAGATGGGTAGACGAACCGAGGAGGAAAGGTTCCTCTCGAGTTCAAAGCGTTGTTCAGATAATAGTTGTCCTTGTCTGTTACAACCCAGGAGCTTATAGCTCACGCACAAATCAGAAATCCGGGCCCACAAGTCGGTACCCGTTCACACACACGGCTGTAACTCTTTCCTGGGAAGGAAGACGTACTTCTCCTTTCTGTCTTCACTCCTGTGACATGCCGTCGAGGACAGGCATGACAGTACAGCAGGTGCAGCCAACATCGTGTATAGCAAACCCTTCTGGAGCGGCTTCCCATGGTGGCTGCCTGTTGTCATGTTGGCTGGGGTCTACCCAGCAGTGGTCTTTTTGGCGATGGGGCACATCACCCTCTTCTTACCGGAGGCACCCTTCGCGGCTAGGGAAGCTCTCTTCAATGTCGGCTACAAGGGGATTGGTGTTACTGTTGCCTTACCTCTGGCTTCTCTATGTTATTTGTTGACCAGCCGTGGGTGCTCATCGCCTGGGCTTGCCTTCAAAGCACCCTCATTGCTGCCATCCTTGCCTTCTGGGTCTGCCTTGTTCGTGCTTATGGGAAGCAAGCAGCTACAGGAACAAAAGCAAGGAGCTCCGGGAACAAAGTTGCAGCTGCTTAGATGGTAGTATTACAATAATGCGCCCTTTTGGCGCTCTCTTGCCTCTTGGAGGGTAATTCTTTCCTATGAACAGTCAGTACCAGTCTGTTCTTATTAATTAATAATGTGATCGTGTGGCTATAACTTGTTTTGTGTATACTCCCTCTGTCATGTGAAGAGTGAATTCTCGTTTTTCTCTATGTTTTTTAGAATTGCACTCTTTTATGATTTTTTTAAAATGTTAGGATTGCACTTGTCATGAGACGGAGGGAGTATGTAATTGGCTTGTATCTTCTCCTCAGCTAAGGTCTTGTTTAGTTGTTTAGTTAGTTGATGAAAAATTTTGTGGTGACACATCATATGTTTCATGAGATGTCGGAATGAGTGTTCGGAACTTCGGGTACAAATAAAAAAAATATTAATTTCCGAATTCACTTGGAAATTACAAGATGAATTTTTAAACCTAATTAATGTCATTAGCACATGTTTATTGTAGTATGATAGTGTCAGATCATGAACTAATTAGGTTTAATAGATTTGCCTCTGAGATTTACTAACTTGAGGTTATGGAATGAATTTAGTCATCAACGTGGCTATGTTTAATACTTTTAATTAGTGTCAAACATATGTGGTGGTGGGTGAATAGTACCTTTCGATGGAATTAAATAAAGCCTTATACTTTCATAAACCGAACTTATAAACTTATTGATTAGGAAGAAAAACAAACAATTTCATCAAGTAATATAGTAGAAATATTCATTACAGCGGGTCATTTTAAACTATAATTTGACTATAAATTGTTGTATGAAGCGTGCAATTGACTTTTAATAAGATATAAAAGGATCATGCCCGCGCGTTGTACGGGCAATAAAGTAAAAAATCTAGAATGATACATAATGCTATACAACAAAATACAGTTTGAAATGGTACATAATGTCACAGCAGTTTCGAATTGGATTTTCTAAAATGGAGTTGGGATGTTACATATAATTACGGGCATCTTCAGCTCCTTCACGATTCTTATCTCAACTGGATGCAATCATTTACCGAACCAAACTACACGCACATTAGAAAATTTGGATTATCGGACTGTTAGCTCGAACGTCTGATTTTTCTGCATCGCACCGGAGGCAAATCTTGTATTGTTTTTTACAGTTCTTGGTTAGGTACAAACATATGCCAGAAAGAATGAGCAATCGGGAAAGGCAAAAACTGACGATGGAGACTCCAAGCTGTCTTATGAAAAAAAATGAAAAACAAAGAAAGACTACTATAACTCCTCAAGCTGCTGTAAGTCTGAGCACCGCTGTTAAACAAATCAAGCGGCTCTAATTGAGATCAACAAGCATTTAAAAAAGCTCACAATGGCAGGCGACCTGCATCATCAGTCATCATCCCTTCGCAACTTCGACCCAGCCAGATTGCAGTTTCTCATGGAGACACCTTATTCATCCCAAACGGCTTGAGAACAATATAATGGCGAGCTCCTCTAACCTTTGGTTCTCCAGCAGGTCCGCGGAAAGATCCAGAAGCCCTTCAAGGTCCTCAGCTTGGTCCTGATTTCTGAACATGTTATGGTACTTAGATCATCCTCTTGGCTGACAGTATTGGGTGCAGAGCCTGGCAGTGAAATCAGGCAGGCACGTGAATTAGGTTTGGATAGCTCAGAGTAGTCCACATTCTCAGTACAACCCCAGCTATAGACCACTAACCACTAAGCATGAACAGTGCATTCCAGAATATTTTGTTCTAGCCAACCACTAAGCACGGCCATCATCCGTAAGCAGAAAGAAAGCAACCATGGTCACCATATACTAGTAAAGTAAAACAGCACATAATAAATCACTTGGAAGCTATAAATGAGAGAAACAGAATTATGATCTGATCGCCAATCCAATTATGATGTTGGGAAGATAGAAATACTCAAGTTTCTTATTGTCAACCATGAATTCGAATACATGATCTTAAAGAAAATATATATTTACAATGCTACTTTTGGATCTGATGAGTGTAAAAATATTATGTGTATCTGCACATTCTTAAATAGCATTGCTCAGATTTGATGGAGGGGATTATTATAAGTTTACTACTTTAAGCCACAAAAGCTTCGCTTAGGTCCATGATAGTGTATCAGATCATCATTAAATAAATTGCATATGAAAAGGACACCACGGTAATTTGGCAAGCACCAAACCTTACGGCTAAGAGTGCATGACCACATTCAATCAAATATATATTTCAAGTTCATTTTCAAAATGGAGACAAGTTATTGAGATATGACTGCACACAAGAGAACAAAGTTATAAAACTTTATTAATTAAAGGAAGAATCATCATATCTTGAGTTTGCGAAAAAATATACTAACATCAACTTTTACATGCCTTGCGCTCAATAGAAGAGATAAATCTCATTTCTTTTTTTTGAGAAGAAAGATGCATTGATCTTAAGGCATTACACCGGACCTTTTACAAACTGGACTCCTAAGAAATGAAAAATTACAAAGAAGTTCAAAACTCTTGTTCATCTTCCTCGAAGCCTTCAGAGATCCGTTCGTCACCGCCGTCGAACCCGCTTTCCAATCGTCGCCGGGCACCAGAGCCAATCTCCACAAGGTGGAGGCCGCAGAGGAGGGCTTACTTCTAGGCGAATCAGCCGAGTACACTGCCTCCCAGGCACATCGGCCAACTCTGATATCCACGACACATCCTTCGATTCCACCGCCGGCAACCCGAGCAAAGCTCAGATTTTTACCAAAGAACACCTTTCTCGAGATTAACAGGGTCAACAACATTATCACCTGAAGAAGACGACGATGCGCTGGCCCTCGACTCCTGGATAGGTCTCCCCAACCTCACCGTTGACGTCGGAGTAGATCGCCATCGGAGAACGGAAGAAGCTGGGAGAAATTATTCCTCTGCAATGTCGTTGCTTCAGCATCGCCGGCGTCGCCAGGAAAACCAAGCCGCAGAGGAGCCACGCTCCACCGGCAGAACCTGACTCCACTGCCGAGCATCGGCGGCGAGCAAACCCTAGCCCTAGACAGACTCGATTGAGACTCAATCTACTAAAGGGATGGACCCCGCTCCCCTTGCCGCCGGCTAGGAAGCCGGGGGACGAGGGGAGACGGGGGCTGAAGGCAGGAGGCGGCGGCGGCACAGAGGCATCCGCCGGAGTTGCCCTCGAGGGCGACACGGGGGACGGGTTTTTTTTTCCTGTCTCGGGATTCCGTCTCTGCAAATCGACGTGAGATAAATCTCATTTCAGCCAAGTGGGGATTGCCTATGTTGTGGCTTCATGTCTTGTCGGCCTGCAACATGCGGAAGCAGATATTTACCATCATGCACATGCTAATGTCCATTCATAAATTTAATTTAAAAAATACCAACAAAAGTGCATAGTAAGTACCATTTCTACAGAAACTACCAAATCCTGATCAGATAGCCAAGCTTGCTTCTTGATCTGGCAGCCAAGCTTGCTTCCATAATTTAAATGTGTGACAAAAACATTAAATTCCAACAATTCTTACAGTCCACATAGAATTGGATAGTTTCTCATGACTACAAGAACAAGGAGTGATAGCTGTGAACCGAGATAATGAATACAACATATACAGATTAGATTAGAAGATGATGAAGCTTATGCTAAGTAAATATGTAAAAAGCAAGCCTGAGTCTACATTCTTTTTTCATTTGAGCGCACAGCGATACAACCTAGTCTGGTAACATGGTATCAGTAAGCATGAACGAATTTAGAAATGCCAATTGATCTAGCCATCTTCACTTTCTTTTGAAAACTTAGTCCGTGTCACACCCGATTTTACAAGGAAACCGAATGCATCTCACGTGTGCGCCAGTATCATTTTACACACACATGATAGACAAAACGAGAGTAATACCATTGCAGTAATAAATCGTTCAAGAGTTAAACCAGTACGATATTCATTATTACATCCAGAGAGGTGGACTCGAAGGTCCGAACACAACGATAACTAAGCGACGAGCAGCTCCGTCTTTGACTTCCACAGGCATGATGACTAGGGGATCCGCATGCCCTAGAACTCCTCGTAGTCACTCCAGTACTCGTCCTCGCCTCCGGTGTTCTCCTCTGAACAGCGGGTAAGCAAGGGTGAGCACACTTATGGTTGGTGCTCAGCAAGTGGGGGAAACAATGCAAGGCTATCAAGGATAGGCTATGGTTCACAGCGGTAAGTATTTTATAAGTTGGTCAAGTTTTATTAGCAAGCACCTATTTACTAGGTGTAAGTGTATACCAACCCACATATCCTTAAAAGAAACCTCAAACCAAACCACAAACCCATGATTTGCATTAATCTTCAAGTTTATTAATCATGTGAGGGTCCAAGCCGCTCATGACCGTGAGCACGGCTGATCGATCAGTTTTACACTCTGCAGAGGTTGTACACTTTACCCACAGTTCGTGTTCCCCATCTTGCCCGGGTTAGCTAGACCCTTAAACACTTCCAAGGTGAGTGGCTAGGGGTCCACTACGAAGCCTTTACAAAGGAAAGAAGAGAAACCAACGACTCGCAACGATTCTGACCCGGGGCGGACCATAACCCTCCCTAGTGGTCGGCACCTTAGCCAAGGCCGCTACCCCAAAAGAACCGGCTATACCCCCGCAACCCCGAGCCCCCCGTGCCCCTCTCGGAAAAGAGCTATCGGCTAACCCACTCTCCTAATTACTTGGCTAAGCCGAGCCATGTGGACCTGTGGTTGTACCGTTGTCTTGGGTGGTTCTCCATGTTCCGATTATAAATCAAGTTATCTTGTTCTAAGCACAAGCACATTATATAAACAAAACTGAGATGTATAACATAAACAAAGCATAACCAAACTCATGTAAAGCAAACTAAGCATTTATCTACCCCAAGCATTTGTTAAACAGGGTTGATCAAGGTAATGAGGTAAAATTTCTAGTCAAGTTCTTAACTAGGTGTTTGCCCATCAGGTTTATGCATAGCAACGGGAATAGTAAACATTGTTTAACATGCAGTGACATAGGTTCAAAAAGATAATGCAGAGGGGGAAAGCCACTTGCCTTCCTCTACAAGCTGAGTGAAATACTCCTCGAAAACAGGCTCTTCCTGATCACCTCCGACAGGGAGCTCAGACGAAATAGGCACGATATCTACGAGTCAAACATGAACAACAAACAATAAATAAACAGTACAACAAACAGTAACAAAATTGGTAAATTTGCTGTTTAAAAGATTCTACTCGTCGAGACGATCATTTCGGTATATAGAACGCTAAAAACGGAGTTAAAACGAGAAAGATATGATTAAAACAAGTTACAGAGACCTATCTGCAAGAAAACTAAGTTTACAGGGTTTTTATAAATAAAATCAGGGGCTAAAACAGAATATATATAAAAACAGAGGGGCTTATATGCTAAAAGGGATGAAAGGACCTCTGATAAAGGATTCTAGGTTAGACAGGGGCTAAAACATAAAAATCAGGACCTAACCGTAAGAAAACCTATAGGTGGGAGGACCGGCATGTGAATTTAAAATCTTCCAGGGACTCTTAATCAAAACGGCCAGACCAGCACCGTGGATCTCAGATCTAACGGCCACGGACTCGCGCGGGCGCGGTGGACCGCGTCGTGCACCCGGTGCACGGGTCCACGGTGGACCGCCCATTCAAACGAAGGGGTACGCGATAAGTGCCGTCCGTGCAAGATCTGACGGCCCTGGACGCTCGCGTGCGGTACGCGGCGGCAAGCAAGCCGGAGTGCGGCGGAGCGCGGCGGGAGCTCACCAGTGTTGGCCCTAGACGGCGCTCCCGGCCACCTCTCCGACCACGGCTGGTGCAAAATGATGCGGGGACGCTTGCGCACGTGTTCGTGGGGTTTATGGGGGCTATTGTGCCTCACCGGCGGCCAGCACCGGAAGGGGGCGGAGCGGCCGCTCCGGCGAGCTCGTGGGCACGCGGCTGTGCACGAAGAGAAGGGAAATTGGGTGGGGAAAGTTGCTCACAGTTCAAGGGTGAAGCGGGCGAGCTCGAAGATGAAGAGGATTCAACAGCGGCAGGGCTTGGCAACGGCGGCAGGACGGGCGGCGCTCCGGCGTGGACGAGGCGCGGCACCCACGGGCTCCGAGGACGGGAACCTGCAGCCAATTGAGCTTGATGAGCCCCTGGTGAACCCAAACAGAAGAGAAGGGAGGCGGCGGAGGTGGTCCTTCACCGACGGCGACATTTGCACGGCGGTGGCGGGGACCCGAGGCGGCGACGCTGGGGAATTGGGCTCAATTGCGTGCGTTGGTGTGCTGCGGGTGCAAAGGGAGGCGCAGGAGCTCGAGTGTGTGCTTAAATAGGAGCGCAGGGAGGAAGGCGAAGGGAGGCGGGCGGGCTCCGAGCGGCGCTTGCCATTGATGGTCGCGGCCATCACGGCTCGGTGCAAGGAAAGGGGAAACGGCCCCAATCGTGCCTGGGCGATAAAATGCCTTAATTGGCAAGCTTGCTGGGGAGAAAAAGGAAGGGGAGAAGGCGGGGCGCAGCGGGATCCGCGCGGGCGCGGCGGGCGGCCGGCGAGGCGGGGGGAAGAAGAAAAGGAAGGGGGGGGAAGGGAGAGGGCCGACGGGTGGGGCCGGGTGTCGGTGAGTGCAAAGAAAAGAAAAAGAGAGAGGGAGAGGCGGGCCGGCGTGGGATGGCTGGGCCGGGCCGGCAGACTGGCCGGGGCCGAAAGGGGAGCCGGGCAAGGTTTTCTTTTTTTTCTTTTCTTTTTCAAACTTCTTTTAAAACCACTATTTCTTTTCAAATTCAAATCAAAACTCTTTCAAACTTTTTCTCAAAAATTTATAAACTTTTTAGAAACCACACAAGCAACCAAAAACCATGCAAGCCAACTGATGATGCACAATCACTTGTTGCCTCTAAGTTTATTAAATTATGTTTAATATTTTAGAGCTCAATTTAAATAGCAATTTAAATTCTTTAAAACCTTAAGACTAATTTAAGTTGCTAAGTGATTTTAGTGATGGAATTTTAGGGTGTCACAAATCCTACCCCCTTAAAGAGAATCTCGTCCCGAGATTCAGAAGACTTAGAGAACAGCTGAGGAAAGTCTTCCTTAAGTTCATCCTCTCTTTCCCAAGTTGCCTCTTCCTCAGTATGATGACTCCACTGTACTTTACACATTCTTATGATCTTACTCCTGGTAACTCTTTCTGATATATCCAAGATCTTAACAGGGTATTCTTTGTATGTCAGGTCATTCTCCATTTGAATATCCTCTAACTGTACCGGTTCTATCTTAACCTCACTTGTACATTTCTTCAGCTGTGATACATGGAACACATCATGGACTGCCGACAACTGTGCTGGCAACTCCAACTGGTATGCTACTTCTCCTTTCTGTTCCAAAATCTTGAAAGGTCCGATAAATCGAGGTGATAACTTACCTCTGACATTAAACCTTCGTAATCCCCGAATAGGTGACACTCTGAGGTATGCATAATCACCGACTTCCAAAATCACCTCTCTTCTCCGAGGATCAGCATAACTCTTCTGACGTGACCGTGCCGCTTTAAGATTCTCCCTTATGATTTCAACTTGCTTTTCCGCTTCTCGTATCTTGTCTCGGTCCAAAGAGTTGTCTCTCACCGTCCGGTTCCAAAACAACGGTGTTCTACACTTCCTTCCATACGAGCCTCAAAAGGTGCCATTTTAATGCTCGGATCGATAGTCGTTGTTATAAGCAAACTCTGCATGAGGCAAACTCTTATCCCAACTGCCACTGTTCTTCAACGCACAAGCTCTCAACATATCCTCAAGAATCTGATTTGTTCTCTCCGTTTGCCCATCTGTCTGAGGATGGTATGCTGAACTGAAGTTTGTATCTATCGATTCATGCAGCTTCTGCCAAAACCGTGAAGTAAACTGTGTGCCTCGATCTGACACTATCTTCTTCGGTACCCCGTGCAAACACACTATCCTTGAATTATACAACTCAGCTAGCTTCACTCCTGTATAGGTCATCTTCACTGGGATAAAGTGCGCTACCTTGGTTAATCTATCCACAATAACCCAAATAGAGTCATACCCATCACGAGTACGAGGTAAACCCACTATGAAATCCATACCGATTTCTTCCCATTTCCACTCAGGTACCTTCAGAGGTTGAAGCAATCCTGCTGGCCTTTGATACTCAGCCTTCATTCTTTGACACACATCACACAAAGCTACATGAGCCGCTACATCTTTCTTCATCCCATACCACCATTACCTCTGTTTCAAGTCCTGATACATCTTAGTACTCCCAGGGTGTATAGAGTAAGCTGAATCGTGTGCTTCCTTCAAGATAGCTTCTCTCAACTCCTTGATCTCAGGTACACAGATTCTATTCTTAAACCACACTGTTCCTTGCTCATCTTCTCTGAATTCCGGAACTTTGCCCAACTTAATCAACTTCCTGTACTCCGCAATCTTGTCATCAGTCAACTGTTCCTTCCTGATATCCTGCTCAAGCGTCGACTCAATTTCTAATGTCAAGGTCTCACTTGAAGCAACTACTCCCAAGTTGAGCTGTGCCATCTCCCAACATAGCTCCTGAGGTAGCAGGTGTCCTATCAGCATGTTAATCTGTCCCTTCCGACTCAAAGCATCTGCCACAACATTTGCCTTTCCTGGATGATACTGAATATCCAAATCATAATCTTTGATTAACTCCAACCACCTTCTTTGCCTCAAATTCAATTCCTTCTGAGTAAAGATATACTTCAGACTCTTGTGGTCAGTGAAGATCTTAGACTTGTTCCCAATCATGTAATGTCTCCAAATCTTCAATGCGTGAACAACCGCGGCTAACTCAAGATCATGAGTAGGGTAGTTCTGCTCATGTTTCCTCAACTGTCTTGAAGCATAAGCTACTACCTTTCCTTCTTGCATCAACACACATCCCAATCCTTGCCGAGAGGCATCACAGTATACATCGAATCCTTTGTGTATGTCTGGCATGATCAACACAGGTGCTGTGGTCAACCTCTTCTTCAATTCCTCAAAACTAGCCTGACACTTCTCATCCCACTTGAATTCTTTTCCTTTCTCGAGCAGAGTGGTAAGTGGCTTCACTATCTTAGAAAATCCTTCAATGAACCTCCGATAGTATCCTGCAAGTCCAAGGAAGCTTCTGATCTCCGGTACATTCTTAGGCGGACTCCAGTTCAATACATCCCGAACCTTGCTTGGATCGACTGCAATTCCTCCATCTATGATGATGTGCCCGAGAAAAGAGACCTCATTCAACCAGAAAGCACACTTGCTAAACTTGGCATACAGCTGATGTTCCCGAAGCTTCTGCAACACAAGCCTCAGATGTTCTTCATGTTCTTCCTCACTCCGAGAGAATACCAATATGTCATCAATGAATACCACAACAAACTTATCCAGATACTCCATGAATACCTTGTTCATCAAATACATGAAGTAGGCTGGTGCATTGGTCAGGCCAAAGGACATCACAGTGAACTCATACAACCTGTATCTAGATGTGAATTGTCTTTGGTATATCCTCCACTCGGATTTTTAAGCGGTGATAACTCGATCTAAGATCTATCTTAGAGAATGCCTTAGCTCCTCTCATCTGATCAAATAAATCCTCAATCCGAGGTAAAGGGTATTTGTTCTTGATTGTAACCTCATTAAGTGATCGATAGTCTATACACAACCTCCTAGATCCATCCTTTTTATCAACGAAGAGTGTGGGGGCTCCCCATGGTGATGAACTAGAATGGATAAACCCTTTACTAAGTAGTTCTTCAATTTGTTTCTTTAATTCACCTAAATCTTTAACATCCATTCTATAAGGTCTTTTAGATATGTGAGCAGTACCAGGTATAAGTTCAATACTAAATTCAATGTCACGGTCAGGTGGCATACCTGGCAAATCCTTTGGAAACACATCAGGGAATTCATTCACTACCCTTATATCCTCCAAGGCCTTGCCTTCTACAGAGTTCACAACTCCTTTGCTGGATGAGGGTGTACTCACATATTCTACTCTCTCCCCTTGAGGATTGGTTAACTGCACTGACCTCTTCCGACACTGAATAACTCCATCATGCTTTTGTAACCAATCCATCCCAAGAATGACATCTATTCCCCATGATTTTAGAACTACCGCATTAGCAAGAAAGTCTACCCCCATGATATTAATCTTTACTTGTGGGCATATATGACCAGTTTTCATTTCTCCACCAGGAGTGCTAACTATCGGTGGGTTCTTCATTGAGCTCATAGATAAGTTATATTTTGCCACAAATTGATTAGTTATGAATGAATGTGATGCTCCTGAATCAAATAATACGGTAGCGGTACGAGTTGACGAAAAACGTACCCAATACCACGCCGGTGTCATTCGAGCTTGCTCCACCGATACATGATTAACTCGGCCACGCACATGACTCTGCTGGCCTCTCTTGCTAGGTGTCTGTGGAGTACGAGCCTGCGAAGATGGCTGCCCAATCCTGTTTCCACTGTCTCTCTGCGGGGTTTGCATCACCCTCTTGGGACAATTGTTAGCATAATGCCCCAGCTCTCCACACTTGAAGCATCCACCCGGCTGAACAGGGTTGGTGTTTCTGACAGGCGCCCCAGAGTTATTGTTAGGACGACTCAGCTAAGGGGTAGGAGCTCTGGGTGTCTGAGGATTGAAGCGCTATGGTTGAAACGAGCACTGCAGCTGCATGTTCTGTGGGTACCTCCCACCTTGACCACCAGGACGATATGGAGTCAGGCTCTGCTGAGAACTGTAACGAGGACGGGTGTTGCTGCTAAACTGTCCATGTGACTGAAACTTGCGTTTCTGTTCACCCATCTCCTTTCTCTTGCTTTCCAGCCCAATAGCTTTGTTCACCAGCGTCTGAAAGTCTGGGAAGATGTGACTCTGCAGTTGATAGTTTAAAGGCCCAATCAAGCCATCCAGAAACCTTTCCTGCCTCTTTGGGTCAGTGTTGACTTCATCAGGTGCATAGCGTGACAAGTGAGTGAACTTGTCCAGATACTCGGTCACTGACATATTGCCCTGCCGCAGAGACAAGAACTCCTTCTGCTTAAGCTTAATAACCCCTGAAGGGATGTGGTAAGTACGGAAGTTGTCACGGAACTCCTGCCATGTAATGTTCTGCCTGTTGGGATGAGCAGTTGAGTACGCGTCCCACCAGTCTGCGGCCTGCCCCACAAGCCTTCCGGCAGTATACAGGACCATCTCCCGATCAGTGCATTGCACGATCTCCAGCTTCTTGGTGATGGTTTTCAGCCAGTCGTCTGCATCCAGTGGATCAGACGAGTGGGAAAACATAGGAGGATGGTGGCTCATGAACTCCTTGTGCTTGTCTCTTGGTGGCGGAGGTGGCGGAGGAATCGGTTGTGGTGGCTGGTTCTGTTGAGCTTGCATTTGCTGCACAGTGTTGGTGAGATTCTGAATCAGTTGCATCTGCGCCGCCAGAAACTGCTGCATGTTTGGATCCATTGCTTGGTTGATCGGTGGGGGTGGTGCTGGGTTCTGTTGATTTGCGATATGTGCACGGATCACAGGCGGAACGTCTTGACCTCCTCCGGACCTGGTGTTTACCATCTGACCGTTAGAAAAATCATATCTCAGATAGTTGTACTTGAATCAATGCATAAGAGGATAACTCAAAATGAAATAACAACGTGTTCTTCAGCTAGGACAGATTCTGTTGACCTCAAAGAATTATGTATAACTTTCTGTGTAACTATCCAATGTCCACAAATTTTTACCAGATTATGATGTATAAAATTATGGAACTATCCCAACTAATCACCTCATTTGGACATCTATAACTCGAGATAAAATTCAAACAGTGCAGCTGTATCAGCAGAATTTTACAGATTCTGACATGTTCATTACTTTGTGCATAACTCCCAGAATATGTATTGTATACCATTGAATTTTTGACAGAAATTCATCCTCTAAATTTGTGAACTAACCCAACTGGTTTCATGTCATTTGGAGTTCTGTAGCTTGAGTTATAAACAAAACATTACTGGTATGTCATATGACTGCGAAAACAGATTTAATCCATTCAAACTTGCATAGAAGATTAAGCAATGACAACCGATAAAACCCAAACTATCCTTTAATTAACTTAACAATTCCGATTGCATAGTGGACATCACTCCACCATACAATTCACAATCAAGCAAAGATCCAACTCAAACATGTTTGCAAACAGCATTCATTATTACAAGCAATACGTTCACGCAGGAACGATCTAGCGAAAAAGTAAATGATAAGGGCGAGTATCCTAGGATCCTAGCCAAGATGGGTAGTAGCTTCAGCGGAGCCGTAACAGAGCCTCTTGCGCGGAGGGGAAGCTGTGGTCTGATATGGCATAACTTCTTGAGGAAGTCGTTGTCCCGCCAACTGTGCTTCCAGACGTGCTATCTTCACCTGAGCAGCCTGCAACTCCTCGTGATACTTGTTCATTTCAGTAGTTGCCCCCTCCAGATCTGTGTTCAAGGCAGCAGTCACACGTGCCAAGACGTCGATGTGATCATTACCTCCTGCTGGCACCACAGTCACCTCTGTGCCACTTGCACGACGAGGCACATGGCGATACTCCGAGTGGAACAGCTGCACCCGATTTGCATTGCAGATTGACCAGAGTGCCCTCCTCGCTGCATCATTCACCGCGGCATCATCTGTGGAGAACTGGGCCGTGCTGTGGTGAGATGAGCGATACCTCCAGCCTTCTGTATCATTCAGGGGCCTCCTGATGTAGACTCTGCTGGTGTAGTAGTCTCTCATTCCTGGCTCGCTGAAGTGCTTTGTCACGTAGAGAGGCCTTATGGTATATCCCAGGTACTACAGAACCTCCCACAGAAGAATGCAAAACTGTCCGTTCTCAACTTCAGTGGAATGTTTGTGATATTCTGCTCCGTGATAGCGGGGGTTTTCATCCTCATCTTCCTCCGGGTTGCCATCAGCATTGTTACCACCTTCCTCATCTCCACTGTCATCACTAGAGTCATCCGGGTCACCTCCTCCACCATCAGGCACTGGATCAACATGTGCAGGGGGTGCTTCCTCATTTGCCACAGGCGCCGGTGGAATCACAATGTCCCCATCAGCGTCTGCCTCCGAAGACGGTGCCATCGTATACCGTGGCTCGTTCCAATGGCTCATCCGGCTCCTCCTCCTCCATCTCAATCTCCTCGGGATCCTCCTCTTCGGTTCCAGGTGGACCTCCTCTCGGGTTTTCCTCCACCTCAACCTCGGCCGGAACTCCTCGGTTCCTCCTCAACATCCTCAAGACGATGGCGAGGAGCCACTGGCCCGGAGGAAAGCGCCCACCAGTGCTCTTGCGAGGGGTCATGTAGGTTCTGGCCATCTGTCAAAGCAAAACTGATCTCAGAGTACAGAATAAATCAAAATGACAGTTTAAATGATAAACAAGATTAAATTAGATTTTTAATGCATAAATAATATGGTTTGAAGCATGATAGGGTTCTCTAGAACATGAATCCTTAATTTAATTCATTTCTAACTAAGGCTGCGACCTACAGTCATCACGGCTCTGGTACCACTTTGTCACACCCGATTTTACAAGGAAACCGAATGCATCTCACATGTGCGCCAGGATCATTTTACACACACATGATAGACAAAACGAGTGTAATACCATTGCAGTAATAAATCGTTCAAGAGTTAAACCAGTACGATATTCATTATTACATCTAGAGAGGTGGACTCGAAGGTCCGAACACAACGATAACTAAGCAACGAGCAGCTCCGTCTTTGACTTCCACAGGCATGATGACTGGGGGATCCGCATGCCCTAGAACTCCTCGTAGTCACTCCAGTACTCGTCCTCGCCTCCGGTGTTCTCCTCTGAACAGCGGGTAAGCAAGGGTGAGCACACTTATGGTTGGTGCTCAGCAAGTGGGGGAAACAATGCAAGGCTATCAAGGATAGGCTATGGTTCACAGCGGTAAGCATTTTATAAGTTGGTCAAGTTTTATTAGCAAGCACCTATTTACTAGGTGTAAGTGTATACCAACCCACATATCCTTAAAAGAAATCTCAAACCAAACCACAAACCCATGATTTGCATTAATCTTCAAGTTTATTAATCATGTGAGGGTCCAAGCCGCTCATGACCGTGAGCACGGCTGATCGATCAGTTTTACACTCTGCAGAGGTTGTACACTTTACCCACAGTTCGTGTTCCCCATCTTGCCCGGGTTAGCTAGACCCTTAAACACTTCCAAGGTGAGTGGCTAGGGGTCCACTATGAAGCCTTTACAAAGGAAAGAAGAGAAACCAACAGCTCGCAACAGTTACAGCCCAGGGCGGACCATAACCCTCCCTAGTGGTCAGCACCTTAGCCAAGGCTGCTACCCCAAAAGAACCGGGCTATACCCCTGCAACCCCGAGCCCCCTGTGCCCCTCTCGGAAAAGAGCTATCAGCTAACCCACTCTCCTAATTACTTGGCTAAGCCAGAGCCATGTGGACTGTGGTTGTACTGTTGTCTTGGGTGGTTCTCCATGTTCCGATTATAAATCAAGTTATCTTGTTCTAAGCACAAGCACATTATATAAACAAAACTGAGATGTATAACATAAACAAAGCATAACCAAACTCATGTAAAGCAAACTAAGCATTTATCTACCCCAAGCATTTGTTAAACATGGTTGATCAAGGTAATGAGGTAAAATATCTAGTCAAGTCCTTAACTAGGTGTTTGCCCATCAGGTTTATGCATAGCAACGGGAATAGTAAACATTGTTTAACATGCAGTGACATAGGTTCAAAAAGATAATGCAGAGGGGGAAAGCCACTTGCCTTCCTCTACAAGCTGAGTGAAATCTTCCTTGAAAACAGGCTCTTCCTGATCACCTCCGACAGGGAGCTCAGACGAAATAGGCACGATATCTACGAGTCAAACATGAACAACAAACAATAAATAAACAGTACACCAAACAGTAACAAAACAGTAACAATAAATAAAAGATTCTACTCGTCGAGACGATCATTTCGGTATATAGAACGCTAAAAACGGAGTTGAAACGACAAAGATATGATTAAAACAAGTTACAGGGACCTATCTGCAAGAAAACTAAGTTCACAGGGTTTTTATAAACAAAATCAGGGGCTAAAACAGAATTATATATAAAAACAGAGGGGCTTATATGCTAAAAGGGGTGAAAAGGACCTCTGATAATGGATTCTAGGTTAGACAGGGGCTAAAACATAAAAATCAGGACCTAACCGTAAGAAAACCTATAGGTGGGAGGACCGGCATGTGAATTTAAAATCTTCTAGGGACTCTTAATCAAAACGGCCAGACCAGCACCGTGGATCTCAGATCCAAGAGCCATGGACTCGCGCGGGCGCGGTGGACCGCGCCGTGCACCCGGTGCACGGGTCCACGGTGGACCGCCCATTCAAACGAAGGGGTACGCGATCCGTGCCGTCCGTGCAAGATCTGATGACCCTGGACGCTCGCGTGCGGGACGCGGCGGCAAGCACGCCGGAGTGCGGTGGCGCGCGGTGGGAGCTCGCCGGCGTTAGCCCTGGACGGCGCTCCCGGCCACCTCTCCGACCACGGCTGGTGGAAAATGACGCGGGGACACTTGCGCACGTGTTCGTGGGGTTTATGGGGGCTATTGTGCCTCACCGGCGGCCGGCACCGGAAGGGGGCGGAGCGTCCGCTCCGGCGAGCTCGTGGGCACGCGGCTGTGCACGAAGAGAAGGGAAATTGGGCGGGGTAAGTTGCTCACAGTTCAAGGGTGAAGCGGGCGAGCTCAAAGATGAAGAGGATTCAACAGCGGCGGGGTTTGGCAACGGCGGTAGGACGGGTGGCGCTCCGGCGTGGACGAGGCGCGACACCCACGGGCTCCGAGGACGGGAACCTGCAGCCAATTGAGCTTGATGAGCCCCTGGTGAGCCCAAAGAGAAGAGAAGGGAGGCGGCGGAGGTGGTCCTTCACCGACGGCGACGTTTGCACGGCGGCGGCGAGGACCCGAGGCGGCGGCGCTGGGGAATTGGGCTCAATAGCGTGCGTTGGTGTGCTGCGGGTGCAATGGGAGGCGCAGGAGCTCGAGTGCGTGCTTAAATAGGAGCGCAGGGAGGAAGGCGAAGGGAGGCGGGCGTGCTCCGAGCGGCGCTTGCCATTGATGGTCGCGGCCATCACGACTCAGTGCAAGGAAAGGGGAAATGGCCCCAATCGTGCCTGGGCGATTAAATGCCTTAATTGGCAAGCTTGCTGGGGAGAAAAAGGAAGGGGAGAAGGCGGGGCTGTTGACGATTAATAGTTGTATCAAAGTTCGTTTATGACTTGCCAGCGGACAAGTCTCCCATCGTAGTCAAGGGACCCTTCTTCCCTCGAGTGGTGAACCCAAGGTATCGAATCCGTGGAACAATGTGCAACGCAAGGATTCAATCTAGTAAAGCAAGGTAAAGCTATCTATTGAAGAGGCAAGTTGCATCTAATCTACTAACTCATAAAGAAAACGAATCTAATCTAATCTACTAAAGAGGTAGCAAGAGAAAGCAAGAGATAACCAATCTAGAGAATCTAGATCATGCTTATGTTGTACCTCCAAACAAGATAGATGAAGATAGAAAAGCGAATCTCATTAAAAGCATCTTTAAATCGTGGCCTTCCCATCCGACTCTGAAAATGCCCGCCTTTCGGAACCCCCGTTCTGTCACAACGTATCCCTACTCATGCGGGTAGTCTAGGGCGAGTTCGATAAGAACAAGTTGAAAACACTTGGCCGGTCCGGTATGCACCTCTAGCCACCGCGGCTACAAGAGCACCCTATGTAATCTATCTTAAGAATAGATCGTAGAAGAAGCAAAACCAAGAAGAAAACAAAATCATCGAGAAGGCACTTGATCGCTAGAAATCGAATTCACTTACAAACTTCACCATGAATGATTACATGAACAAGATCACCACCGGGGCCCTCCCTCGATCTTGATCCTCGCTCCGGAGCTCCGACGTGGTCTTCCATGCAAGGTTCCCACGTCGTCTAGGGAATCCCTAGACAACTAGCACGACCCTCATCTCCGAGATGGTGTCCCTCAAGCTTCTCTGCTCCTCGGCGGCGGATTACGACTTGGATGATGCGTGGCTCTCGGTCAGGGGGATATAAATAGCCTGAGAAGCAATTAGGTCAAAGGGGAGGCCGATTGGGCCCCGAAAAGGGTTGGGCCGGCCGGCCTGGGCCGACCGGCCTGGGCCCTTTTCGGCCCAATTTGCTGCCTGCTTCGCCCGGTGTTGCTTCCCGCGTCTTCTAGATGTTCTCCCCTTTTGCATGTGGGCCCTCGACGTCAGTTTCTCTCCGAATTGAACTCAACTCCTTGTCTTGCAAGATTCAGCACTTTTCTGGTTCGGTCCTCGGAGTTTATCATCTTCTCGGGCTTGGTCCTTGGGCTCTTGGGGTTATGTTCACTTCATTGCTTGACTTGTATCGGGCTTCAAGGTCTTGTCATGAGGTGCTTAATGAACTTATCCCGGAAGTCTTGCTTTCAACGTTAAAACCCTGCGTGAACACTTAACTCCAAAACCGACATGCACAAGTGAACTTGTTATACCACGGGGGTTAGTACCAATGAATAAGATACAAAAGTCATGCCAACACCGAAGGTAAACTCATGGCTAGGTTGACGGATTTTCACCGTCAACATCTCCCCCATGCTTAAACCTTGCTCGTCCTCGAGTAAGCCTTCGATGGATATCATCATTGCCAAACATTGTTTAAACCTTGTACTTGATCATACATGAAAAAAAACATAATGCTCTCAAAAGTTTAATTCGTTAAAGTTCCATAATGTACTAGTCTTCATCCCTACGGAGGGTAGATATTTAATTAAGCTTATCCCACAAGTATTAACATGCTCACAAAGTTTAAATAGATCTCAGAATTTTTGAAATAAAGAACGAGATAAAGAAAAGAGCTAAACCAAATTCACAAATTTAAATCACCTTGCATGTTGCTCATGAACTCTCATCTCACTTGTCTCTCAAGCCTATATATTCTACTCCTTTCCCTCTCATCACATATGTGGTAGGCTTTATATGGAGCTTTGGGAAAGTTTAGTCCTAACAAGATTTTATAAATGAGGTGTTGTCAAAACAAGACAAGCTTCTCATGGTCTTACCGAGACTCGTCAAAAAGGTCATTGGAAAATAATGTTATATCAAGGAGGGGAAAGAGAAAAATACACACACTTTTAGATGAGTGGACATGTGCAAATGGCAAAGAGTGATCCCGAGGCACAAAGGAAGTCCTCGTTATCGGATTGCACATGGTTGGAAAATGAGAATGGATCTTTTAAACTTGAAGCCTTGAATTTCCTAATGCACTTTAGAGAACCGGGGAGTTCACTTTACGCATACTCATATATTTTTTCTCTTTCTCATATTTCTCATTCTTTTCTTTCTTTCTTCCTTTCTTTCATTATATATATATATATTTTTTTTTCTTGTGAGACTTTCACCTTGGAAGTCACGTACATCACCTTTAATAATAATAATAATAATTTTTTTTCATTCATCATCATTTTTTTTAAAATACTCCCCTTTGAACTCTAAAACTGCACCGTACCTACCTCCTCCCCCATGCTTAGACGTTGCTCGTCCTCGAGCAAAGAGGTGATAAATAAGGTAGGTACCGGAAATATTTTTGCTTGGAGAGATACTTGAATTCTTCAATATTGGCACCGTCTTGCAATCTTCCTTGAATTGATGATCCACTCTCAACGATAGGTTGTGGTCAAGGAGGTAAACACAAAAGATGATATTTGGTTTTAAGGGTGGATATCCGGCGAGGTTTGTGAGATCTCCGATGTGGGATACACAATGCACGGATAAAAAGGCTAGCAAAAAGATAGATACACAAAAACGGAATGACCAGCTTCTTAGTCTCGGGCCAGAGAAATCATGGCCTGCAATAACTCACTCAAAAATAAATCTTGTACACTAAAGTTTATGCACTCAAATATATATAAGGCTCTGGATAGGTTGAGCAACACACAAGTGATATTTATGACAAGGTTAGCAATATTTTTTTAGCATAAAAGACATCTTTAATCTACTCATAACTTGAGAGCACATAAAACACTATGGGTCTTTATTTTAATCATAACCTCCGCTAAAGATTAAGCTAGCATTTAGATAATTTCAGATTTGTATTTTTAAGAGGGCACTAGGTTAAACATGCATAAATCAATTACAAAGATAAACAAAGCGGCAATTATAATCATATATCATCATGGCACAAACTTTGTAACTTTATTAATGGTAAAAACTTGGTGGTGACATTATTCATGATGAAAATAAAAACTAACACACACGCTGAAAATTAAACTAAAAACTAAAAATTAAAGCAAAGCTGAAAATACTACGCATACATAGGTGCAAACAACCTGAAAATTAAAGAAAAGGGGGTAAAGGAAAGGTAACTAAAGCTCCTCCTCTCTCTAATCTTCCGCCGGTGGTTGATATGGATAGTCTTGGTTGTTGTACCCTTACTCGTAATAGGAATGCACCACTCCTCCTATGAATTGTCCGACGGTGCTAGGTGAAGGTGTCCAAGCACATAAGCGATGTTTGCATTTCCTTCACCCATTTAGTTTGCATTGGTTTGGATGGCTGCAATAATTTGCACGTTCCTTGCAGCGTATCCTCCAATAGTGGCCACATTTTGTTGTGGTTGAGAAAGGTGTGCATATGGCTCCACAAAGGCTACGTTGAGCACCGCAAAAATGGTGGGGGTATGGCTGCACCACTCCCCCATGCTTGCATTGGTACTCAACCGTAGTAACTCGGCGGCGCCGGTGTTCCTCCAAATGGTGGGACATAATTTTGTTGTGCACCTTCTTCTTGGGCCATGGAAGATCCTTCTCCTATAATCCTTCTCCTTTATTTTTTTCTTTGCCGGCACAAGAAGTCCTTCCTCTAACCAATCTTCTTCCCCTTAAGAAAAAGTCTTAATCTTCAATCCGGAAGGGGCAAATTCACCTAGGCCACTTGGAAGCCTCCTCTCTCATCTTCACTTTTATATTTTCCTTTCTTCATATATTCCTAGGGAAGTCCCGGGTAGGAGATGATTCGGGTTCCTTGTAATACCCGGTTTTAATGAGATAGTCAACATGGAGAGGTAACAACCCGATCTCCCGAATCTGATGTTGCTCACAACACCACCGGTTGATCATAGGTGAGTGGGGTTGATTGGCTGCCTGGCAAAGCCGAGTAAAGCCAATTCAACTCCGTGTTGGTTATCTTTGTTTCCCTCATTCTCCCAAAAATCCACTTGCACAAAAGTGACACACTTGGATGATGGGGTTCCGGATAGTATTTCTTTGTTGATGGTCTCCTCCCGTGATCATACTCCAAAAACCTTCCCATGTGCCTTCATGCACATCCACTTGTTCCGGAGCTCCCTTTTGAAAATAGGAGACACTCGCCCATGGGTCTACGATACTAGAACATGCAATCGTTTCGAACATGAAAACCAATCTAATTTATCGGGGATTGTGTCGAATGGATCCAAGGAAGCATTGGGGCTCTACTCCCTTTATGGCATGGTAGCTAACCTTAAGCAATAAAGTATATTCAACACAAGATGATAGATAGATAATCCAACAAAGTATGATTACATCTCAAGATCGATTGCAACCCATGGATGAAAGGAGATTACCCCATCAAGGTGCTAGAAATAGCATCATTGATCAAGGTTACCCTTCCGACGGTGTCTTCCTTCTTCCCACTTGTGGGCTCCCTCCAACGGAATGAGAGACTCAGCACTCCTTCATCAAGGGTATGCGCCATGGTCATGAAAATTTCCTAGGCGAATTCCTTGTGGGTGTTTGCCGACACTCCGTTAGAGAATTGCACCGGTGTCCCGTGTGAAACCCAATATGTGGAGAGCTTGGTCGTCGATGTCGACGTTCGCTACAAGCCTCTACTCAAGGCGAGTGAGCTTCTTCTCCTCCTCCTCTGTCGTGATGATAAACCCATTGGAATACCACGGAGCGCATGGAGGTGGAGCGGATGATCGTGTCAAGTGGTGAGGTTGGACAAGCGGCTCCTCCATATGTCCTTGAAGTTTGGTGAACCTCATAGACGAGTTTCATGTGGCTCTCATGCCACCAAGGAGAAGAGTGTGGTTCCTCCTCGGTGGTGCCGTGTCCTCCTCCATACTTCGAGGAAACTCGGAAACCGAGTGCCTCCTCGAAGAGGTTGATGGCTTAGACGACGATGATCCCTTCTTCTTTGGTGAAAAGGCTTGTAGTTTTCCTCCATGATTGCAGCACTCTCCCTCACAAATATATATCCGGGGTTTTCACCCGGTAACAAGGTACACAAATATTATTTTGGAGTCTGGACTTTGAGTGGATTAAGGATGTGATTTGTTGCACGAAACAAACACGGTGGATGGCTAAGTCTAAGGTGGTTCCGGCCTACAAACTAGAGCACACGAACAAAGAGCTGGATGGGAGACTTACCTCTCTCCTCCTCTTGGCTCGGTTCTTCTCTAGTGCATTCATGCTTGTTGCTTCGTGACCGCGTACACCTTCCAAACGTTCCCGTCCACTCCTTCGCTTGCATTATTGATCCTTCCACTTGATGTTTTCGCTTGATTCACTTCCATCCTCCCTTGCCTCTCATGCATCCATGATATTCCTACAAAACAAGGCCTTGGCTGCCCCCCCCCCATTCTTGTACTTTGCATGTGGTTTGATAAAAGATGTTGGAGAGGCATCCCGTGATGTATCATGGTGCATGTATGGTTAGGTTAACTAGATTGCCTCCCTTTAAGTGTGTTTAAGGCTAAGCACTCCTCTAATTTCAAAATTTAAAAATATTTTTCAGAGCCATGCAAGAGCTCAAGCATAAATTTAGAAAAGTTTTTAAACCATTAAAAACAAATGTAAGTCGAAAATATTTTCCGACTACGTTGATATCGGTCTCACTGGTATAGTTTGCCTTCATTAGTTGAGAGCGAACTTTTCCCGGCTTGATCATGGGGGCATAGGTTTAGGTTCTAATTTTGATTAGATAAGAGAGATTTTGAATAAAATAAAATTAAATGAGGCTTAGAAAAATTCTAAACTTAGAGAAACCAAGGATATGGATTTTTAAACCAACCAAAAATCAAGATTCTAGGTTCACGAGAGTCCTACCACGTGCTGAAATTTAAATAACATCTAGATACAAGTCGTGGCTCTACTCGTGTGTTTTTAGCATGAAAAGCAAGTCAACCACAACATCATAAAGAGGATGAATGGTTGAGATAGGTTCTGAATTTATTCGGTTGTGGTTTCTCGAAAAGAAGCAAACAATCACATAGGATGGTTCATGTAAAGGGTTTATGATCAAGCAAAATATTCAACCAAGAATTATGTCTCTAATATTGTTCAACCATTCTAAGTCTAATGTTTTGCGTAGTAAAATTCAAAACTGAATTACTTGAAAAGACTCGAAAAACTTGGAATCGGGTTGTCCTCCCGGTAGCTTATTCTTGACTCGACGGAACGGGTTGCCTCCCGCCTAGCGCTTCGTTTATAGTCCATGGCTAGACTTCTTCACTTGATTACTTCGGATCAACGCTCTTTGCGGGCGTTGCAATCTTGTGTACCCACTTTGGCTTAGTCATTTTTTTGGTCTTCACAGGCTGGCTTTGTCATTTGGTCTTGACGGATGCAACAACTTCCTTCATGTAGTGGCTCGGCATCTCAAACTCTGGTCTTCGGTTGTGATCTTCATGGTCTCTAGTGTGATCCTTCATCTCTCCCGAATGAGCTTGAGTAGCCTTCGCCGTCTTGGGACCTTGGAGTTGTCTCGGATATTCTTCGTTGTCACCCATCGGTTGTCCGGCAAGTTGTCCCACTTGCGTCTCTAACATCTTCATCACGATGAACACCCCGCATGTGGATCTTGCCTTGGCAGCCTTTAGGTGTTGAGCTTCTTTCTCTATCTCCATCTTCTCCATCCTCGTTGATCTTGAACGGCCTTTCGGCGTCTTGACTTGGAGGTGGTGATTCCCTTGGAGATTTTGATGGTCCTTCGACTTCAACTTTTGAATTTCCAACCCTTTAGCTTATGTTTCACATCTCCTTTGCCTGTAAAGTTTTCCTGGATCATCCACAAAAAAAAAGTTTGGGTTTCTTGGAGAGGTAGCCAACCATCTCCGGTTAGGGTTAGCAATAAAACAAAAATCTAACAAAAGAAAAATTAGGGTTGATTAAAACTAGATTAGATTGACTCTTTTTTTTCTTTTTTTGGGGAAGATCAAACATAAGAGATGCAAAAGAAAATCAAAAGAAAACTGAAAGATAAGCGATACTAGATCGGATCTTGATTACTTGTTCCCTGGCAACGGCGCCAGAAAAAGGGGCTTGTTGACGGTTAATAGTTGTATCAAAGTTCGTTTATGACTTGCAAGCGGACAAGTCTCCCGTCGTAGTCAAAGGACCCTTCTTCCCTCGAGTGGTGAACCCAAGGTATCGAATCCGTGGAACAATGTGCAACGCAAGGATTCAATCTAGTAAAGCAAGGTAAAGCTATCTATTGAAGAGGCAAGTTGCATCTAATCTACTAACTCATAAAGAAAACGAATCTAATCTAATCTACTAAAGAGGTAGCAAGAGAAAGCAAGAGATAACCAATCTAGAGAATCTAGATCATGCTTATGTTGTAGCTCCAAACAAGATAGATGAAGATAGAAAAGTGAATCTCATTAAAAGCATCTTTAAATCGTGGCCTTCCCATCCGACTCCGAAAACGCCCGCCTTTTGGAACCCCCGTTCTGTCACAACGTATCCCTACTCATGCGGGTAGTCTAGGGCGAGTTCGATAAGAACAAGTTGAAAACACTTGGACGGTCCGGTATGCACCTCTAGCCACCGCGGCTACAAGAGCACCCTATGTAATCTATCTTAAGAATAGATCGTAGAAGAAGCAAAACCAAGAAGAAAACAAAATCATCGAGAAGGCACTTGATCGCTAGAAATCGAATTCACTTACAAACTTCACCATGAATGATTACATGAACAAGATCACCACCGGGGCCCTCCCTCGATCTTGATCCTCGCTCCGGAGCTCCGACGTGGTCTTCCATGCAAGGTTCCCACGTCGGCTAGGGAATCCCTAGACAACTAGCACGACCCTCATCTCCGAGATGGTGTCCCTCAAGCTTCTCTGCTCCTCGGCGGCGGATTACGACTTGGATGATGCGTGGCTCTCGGTCAGGGGGCTATAAATAGCCTGAGAAGCAATTAGGTCAAAGGGGAGGCCGATTGGGCCCCGAAAGGGCCGGGCCGGCCGGCCCGGGCCCTTTTCGGCCCAATTCTGCTCGCTCGCTTCGCCGGTGTTGCTTCCCGCGTCTTCTAGATGTTCTCCCCTTTTGCATGTGGGCCCTTGACGTCGGTTTCTCTCCGAATTGGACTCAACTCCTTGTCTTGCAAGATTCAGCACTTTTCTGGTTCGGTCCTCGGAGTTTATCATCTTCTCGGGCTTGGTCCTTGGGCTCTTGGGGTTATGTTCACTTCATTGCTTGACTTGTATCGGGCTTCAAGGTCTTGTCATGAGGTGCTTAATGAACTTATCCCGGAAGTCTTGCTTTCAACGTTAAAACCCTGCGTAGACACTTAACTCCAAAACCGACATGCACAAGTGAACTTGTTATACCACGGGGGTTAGTACCAATGAATAAGATACAAAAGTCATGCCAACACCGAAGGTAAACTCATGGCTAGGTTGACGGATTTTCACCGTCAACAGGGGCGCGGCGGGATTCGCGCGGCTGCGGCGGCGGCGGCGGGCGAGGGGGAAGAAGAAAAGGAAGGGGGAAGGGGAGGCTGACAGGTGGGGCCCGGGTGTCAGTGAGTGCAAAGAAAAGAAAAAGAGAGAGGGAGAGGCGGGCCGGCGTGGGATGGCTAGCTGGGCCGACAGGCCTGGCTGGGCCGAAAGGGGAGCCGGGCAAGGTTTTCTTTTTTTTCCTTTTCTTTTTCAAACTTCTTTTAAAACCACTATTTCTTTTCAAATTCAAATCAAAACTCTTTCAAACTTTTTCTCAAAAATTTATAAACTTTTTAGAAACCACACAAGCAACCAAAAACCATGCAAGCCAACTGATGATGCACAATCACTTGTTGTCTCTAAGTTTATTAAATTATGTTTAATATTTTAGAGCTCAATTTAAATAGCAATTTAAATTCTTTAAATCCTTAAGACTAATTTAAGTTGCTAAGTGATTTTAGTGATGGAATTTTAGGGTGTCACAGTCCGCTTCAACTAGCCACTTGAGGATTGGGAAACGCCAGTCGGGATCTTCAAGGTTTGGCTCGGGTGGCTGATCGACCACCATAACCTCGGGTTCCTCCTCCCTGGGTGGCTTGTCTCCCTGAGCGCGTATGGAAGGTGTGTGTTGATCACTCGCAAAGACCCCGTGAGGCACCAGGCTGCGACTGGACGTGGTCTTCGCAAGTACGTCGGCTGCTTTGTTGTAGTCGCATAGTATATGATGAAGCTTGAGCCCGTGGAACTTGTCTTCTAGGTCGCGCACGGCTTGACAGTACACCGCCATCTTCGGGTCCATGCAGTTTTTGTACTTCATGACCTGGTCCACGACCAGCTCCGAGTCTCCCCTGATCTCGAGGTGTTTGATCCCGAGCTCAACGACAATTCGGAGGCTGTTGATCAGGGCTTCATACTCGGCGGTGTTGTTTGATGTCGGGAAGTGTAGTCGAAGCAAATTCCATGCGTACGCCCAGAGGCGAGATGAAGACAAGGCCTACATCGGCTCCCTCCTTCATGATTGAGCCGTCGAAGTACATGGTCCATGTCTCGTGCTTGATCGAGGCCGGGGGAGTTTGAATCTCCGTCCACTCGGCCATGAAGTCCGCGAGTACTTGTGACTTGACAGCACTGCATGGTGCATAGGTTATGTTCTGGATGACCTCCCCGAGCGGGTACTTGGACACCACCATGATGGGGTGCGCGTCGAAGTAGTGTCGGAGCTTGCGCTTGGTCATCAAGATCACATACACGAGCTTTTGCATTTGCGTGTAGCGCGTCTTGGAGTCAGAGAGCACCTCGCTGACGAAGTACACGGGTCGTTGCACTTTCTGCGACCTTCCGGGCTCTTCCCACTCGACCGCCAGTGCTGCACTAACCACCTGAGTTGTCGCTGAGATATATAGAAGCATCGGCTCTTAAGGGGTCAGAGCTGTGAGGATCGGAGGGCTCTTAAGCATGTTCTTGAGAGAGTCGAGCGCCTCTTGTGCTTCGGGGGTCCATGTAAAGTGGTCTGACTTCTTCATGAGTTTGTACAGTGGCAGACTGCGCTCCCCGAGTCGCGCTATGAAGAGGCTCAGAGCTGCAAGGCAGCCCGTGACCCATTGTACGCCCTTTAGGTTCTTGATTGGTCCTATGTCCATGATGGCTAAGATCTTCTTGGGGTTTGCTTTGATGCCGCGTTCTAACACAACAAAGCCAAGGAGCATGCCCCTTGGAACCCCAAAAACGCATTTCTCGGGGTTTAGCTTCACCCCGTGTTGTCGCAGCTTCGCAAAGACCTCGGTGAGGTCGGGGTCAGGTCCCCTGTCTTCTTAGACTTGACGACGATGTCGTCGACGTATGCTTCTATGATGTGTCCTATCAACTCCCCAAAGACACATCACATTGTTGACGGTCGATATTGGTACACCTAGCTATGAGTTTACCATCAACGTTTGCACGTATTTGATATTCTAACTAATGGTACTAATCCCTCGGAGGTCTCAAGTTCACTCTCGCATGTCGATTTTGGAGTTTATTGTTTACGCAGGAAAATAACATTAAAGAGGAGACTTTAAGTTCATCAAGTACTTCAAGAGAAGATCACGAAGCTCGTCACAAGTCAAGACACAAAGTGAACAAGACTTCAAACAACCCAAGGACCGAAGCATCAACACGTAAAACTCTGGAGACTTGGATGTTTACCAACAAGATCAACTCAGCCCGAGAGATATTCTCACAGCCCAGGACACCATGATCTTTCGGTGCAGATTCGGAGACTTAGACGGCCTCTAATGGCAAAAGTTTTGACTACCAAAGTTGTGGGCCTCGACGATACCTTCGATTTGGACATGGGAAGTCCCAATTCGGGTCAAGGAGCTAGGAGATATGACCCTCGAAATCTCTACTGCGCAGTCAGTCCGAAATCAGGACAGATTATCTTCCAAAGCCGATTTGGAGATCTTATCTTCGTTTCCAAGGAAAGCAATAAATACCAAAGTTGGAGGAAATTTTGTTCCATACAACCAGGACACCGAATTTTCATTATTTGGAGTCCGGATGTGGGAGATATGCCATTGGCAAGGCAGGGCTACAAAATAGGAAAGTCTACACGAGGCTGATTTTATGGAAACCAAGTTCCCTTCTCTCCCAAGGAAGATCTTGTGCAAGGCAAGGGGGAGCACGCCCCAAGGCTCCCCAAGGGCATAAATACAACCTCTTGGGAACCCAAGGAGGGGTGATCGATCCATCCATTCATCAGAAAGCCGCTGACACGAAGGAGAAGCACCGGGAGAAAGCCGACGGCCGCCGCAAGTCCTCAAGTTGCCTAGGAGATGGCCTAGGCCATGACCTAGCCACCATGGTTGGCCCTGAGTGGTGAAGCCATGGTGGAGTTCCAGAGCCCACACCTTGATTCCATCAAGGCAATTGTACATTCTACACTCGATGGTGATATAAATTATGTCTTTTCTTTACTTTGGTCTACATCGATGAGTATTTTATCCATATGTGTAGCTAGTATATGATTTTAGTAGGAATAGATCTAATCGTGGTGGTTAGTCTATATCTTGCGGATACATCATTGTAGTGCACGGACCTAGGTTGTCGTTCGGTGATGAATATCCTTGCGTAGTGACAGTACGGTGGAGGAGAAAGCGGCGAATGAACGTGCACCGGACCACTCCATATCGGGTTACTCCATATCGAGTGTACTCCTTATCATAGCATAGATTAGATTGGGTTGTCACCTTGGCCGGAACGGCAACAAGAAGACGATAGGCTAGGCTTACCTTTTGGATGCTTACCTTTATGGCTAGGTGGATGTGATCCATACATCCTTTCATATATGTTTAATCTTTATGCAATCTACGCTTCACATAGGGTTAGACCGTTAGATAAAGAACCTTAGTGGTTTAATTCTGATCCTTGGATTGACAAATCTAGGGAGAACCCTCCTTGGTCAAAAAGGCACCAAGTCACCCGTAGGCTTGCGGTGAACTTGAGCACGGTTTTGAACCGTCAACAAGCCCCTTTTTCTGGTGCCGTTGCCGGGGATCAGAAACTCGAACCCTAGGGTGATCTATCTTTATTTTAACTAACCCTAATTTTATCATTGTACATACGCTTGCTTTCTTGTTTGTATCCTTGAAAGTAGGTGGAAAACTAGACACAAAGCGATAGAGAAAAGTTTTCAACATTCGGACGTCAACAAGTCCAACCTCGCTCAACTAATAGTGGTAGGTGCTAACCTTGGTTAGTGGCCCAACATCAGCTATTGAGCCCCCACCCAAGGAAAACGAAGATGAACAAGGTATGCCTATGTGTCGATTAAGTTTTTAGACTAATGTCTTTTGGAGGATTGTTTGTTCAAGCTATAGGTTTCGGAAACGACCATGTCAAGCGTGATGGAGAAGGATTCAATTACCATAAATATCATGCAGCGATGGTAGTGATTTTTGAAGCCAAGGGATGCGTGGCATGGTGCCCTAATAAACTTCAAGATGAAGACCACACGTACATCTCCAGATCGATGGACGAAAGGATAATGGTGTCATCGCGATGTTTGCATGAGCCTCAGTAGAAAACAATTAGATATATTTGGATTTTAAAAATCTCCATGAAGTCTACGTTCCTACAAATCAAGCGGCAAGGCAATCGGAGGTTCCTACAAGCGGATATGGTCGAATCACCGATGGTTGCACATGCTGAAATTCTGGACAGCAAGCAATACTGAAGTGAAACAGCCATAACTCCCTCATTCGGACTCCGATTAAGACGAATGAGCACCCGTTGGAAAGGTAATTTTATAAATTTTTTAATAGACCTATATTTTGGTATATGTTATGTTCTGTATGCAGGGGTAAATCCATGAAGAAGAGGCAGCAACAAGGTGATGACGACAAGATGGAGGAGATGGACATGGTGTCACTAAAGAGAAGATGGGGCAACGGTTCCACAACACGTACATGATGAAATTCAGAAACTAAGGACTAAAACAAACCCTCTAGAGCTTAGATGAATGAAGACACAAGAGGCACCACTCAACACATGATGATGTTGGAAGCGAACCACGACTGATTTCATAAGGCAACATCAAGTTGCATGGCTACTTTGGATTCTCGAAAAAGTAACCATGGCTTCACGATGATAAAAAGGTACGTGAGAAAGTCAAGCTCTATGACTTTAAATGAAGCGCTTTGCGGGAGGCAACCCGATCTTTTTATATATCTATATAAACTATGACATGTCTACATTGTGTTCTTTACTTGAAAACTTCAAGTAACTGTTAACACCAAAATTTGGTAAGGAGTCTGACTTGTGGGTCCAGCTCGGTGAGGAGTCTGTTTGGTGGAAGGAAGGGATTTCTTCAGATGTATTCGGCAAAGAGGTCTGCGGTCGGCTATCTTCTCCCGTTCGGCAAAGGAACAGTAGAGCTGATTTTGCGGGATTGGACGGTGACGTGGCTCAAGCAGGAAGGACGAATGGATGGATAGGCGATCAATCTTAGAGATAAGTTAGGCAATGAATCCATTCGAGGTTGTACTTGGCAGGGTATAAATATGAGCCCTGAATGTATGTAACAAAAAACACAATCATTCTTCAATACAAACCGGCCTTACGCCAAACCCTAGAGTCCATTTGTCGTGTCGTCAAGTTCTTCGAGAGGATTCATCGATCCGTCGACCTCCGTGAGTACCGGCAACCTTGTATCATGTCTAGTATCATGCGGTGGATTTAGATCTGATGCAAGTAGTCTTGTTACCATGCTTTGTGTCATGCGGTAGATTCAAGCTTGGTTCAAGAGGGTTTCTTGTTAGGTCATGAGCCATGCGGTAGGCTAAGATCTAGCTTGAGGCTAGTTATCGGCTCTATTGGATTTTGGAAAGATCCAATAGATTCATTAAGTTACCCTGTGTTACTTTGAGTTTTACTTTATGTTTAGATTCATGTAACACACTTTTGCCCAATCAAGATGGATTTGGATCGGCTTTATCCTTCTCGTGATCCTTGTACGAGTCGAGTTCGTGTTTTAACACGTGCGTCTTGTGCTTTCCGATAGCCGAAACCGAATCGATCTAGGTTGTTACGTGTTGCAGGTTCAAACTTACCAATGTTGGTATAAATCTTGAAAGAACTGAGTATTATGTGATAGATGCAGGTTTTTGGGTTGCTTTGGAGCTAGTCATCCGGTGGATTAGATTTCAAATCAATCTGATAGATTTATTCACTTGGTAATGTTCGTTCCTTCTTCATGGACCCCGAATCGGCTGTTCAGCCGTGTTCGGTTATGTTTCTTCACGAGTAGAACACGTGCGTAATTCATGCTTTAAATAATGTATGCTTTTAGCTTTCCATATTTAGATTGTATCATGCGGTGGATAGATCTATTTGTGGAAAGTGGTATGGTTTTCATGCAAGTTGTATCATGCGGTGGATAGATTTGCTTGGCATCGTACCCGACGGGTTTTAAAGTACCTAGACATGCGGTAGACTAGTGCTTTGGATCTATGCATACCTGTTTATTACATGTTTATGTTCGTACTCTACTTTATTTAATGCTAATTATCATGGGGATCGGTCACGGCTCCGTGCATGTGCATCTTTGTTCAAACAAAGACCGATCGCTGTCATGCTTACGTCATCCATTCGGCAATGTTATTTTTTCCTTTTACAAGTTCCCAATTGGTTTCAGTTTATTGGCAGATAGCTTCCTATAGCTATGTGTCATCCCATCTGGCTTTTTAGCCGTAAATATGGAACTGTCTGGTACCACCCGGCTAGTTCCAAGCTTTGATATTTAACTACTTTATCTTTTGTTAATTTTCAAGAAAAATTGACTGGCACGTCTCGTGACTCTTTACGCGTGTAAAGCCAGCTTGTTCGGCTTGCTGTGTGTTTGGCGCTAGGTGCACGTTTTGCGTCAACACACTTTTTGGCACGCCCGGTGGGACCACAGCCGAATAGATCAAGATGCCTGAAATCGCGGACATCATGGATGTCAACGTTGAGGACCTATCTCCCGAACAACGGCAGCAGCTCCAGGACGCCATGGACCAGTTCCAGCAGAAATGTCTGCTGTCCTTCAAGAAAAACAGAAGTGGCGTCCTGTACCTGAAGAACGAGATGCCCAGGGTATTGCTACCAGGGGAGAGCGATGCCACGACTCAGCAGGAGAAAGAGGAGTGCATGCAAGCATTCCGGGAATCTGCGGACTACATGTTGAGCAAGCACCGCAAAGCTTTCCTTGGTGCGCTCCAGCAAATGATGGTGGCTATCTTTGGCCCGGGCATGGAGCAGGCATTCAGCAAGGCACCCATCCAAGGGGGCACCGTGGAACTGGGCGAGTCAAGCTCTCAACCACCATTACGGAGCCAGCCTATTCAACCTCCTCCTCAGAGCTCGGGAAGTCAAGCTTTCCAGCCTCCTCCGCAGGGCGCTGGGGGTCAGCCAATTCAGCCCCCACTGCAGGCCTCGGGAGGGCAGCCGATCTAGCTACCACCGCAGGGTAGCACTGGTCAACCCGTGCAACAGCCGAATCCGTACCAGCCCACGTACGGAGAACTAGCGTTCGGCTCGCCTGGAGCCCCGCTTGCCTCCGGCCATAGGATTGCTCCGGCGAACAACTGGCTGCAGAAAAACTTATACGGCGGAGGCTACCATGAGGTGGGAAACTATGGGGCATTTGACGCCTTCCCGCATCCAGGATACGCGCCAGCCCGCAGCGCACGAGAGGACGACGCCTGGCGCGGAAGATGGCCGAGTTGATGCAAAATCAGTTCGGCCTCAAGCCAAAAATGCAGGGACCTGCCTACAAGCCGCCGTTCCCAGAATGGTACTTCAACGTGCTCCTTCCGCCAAGGGTGAAACCTCCGACGGAGTTCACGAAGTTTTCCGGGCAAGACGACACAAGCACAGTGGAGCACATTGCTCGTTACCTGATGCAGCTCGGGGAATGCTCAGCTGAGGAAACATTCAGGGTCAGATACTTCCCCGCGTCGCCGACGAGCCCGACATTCCGGTGGTTCTCGTCCCTACCCCCGAGTCAGTTTGCAGATGGAAGGACCTGGAGCGGAAATTCCACGCTCACTATTTCAGTGGCAGCTCGGAGAAGAAGCTGATCGACCTTGCCACCCTGAAGCAGAGGCACAGCGAGACGCCATTGGAATTTCTCAGGAGATTCAGGGAGGTTAAAGACATGTGCTTCTCGCTCAACTTGCCAGATGACCAGTTGGCTGACATGGTCGTCGCCGGGATGCTGCCGGCTGTGCGTGAAAAGCTGTTTGGCATGGAGTTTGAAAACCTGGGCCAGCTGTCTCAGAAGCTTTCATTGATGAGCAACCAGGCGTATGGCTTCAAGAAGGATGCCAGGTTTGGCAAGCAGCATGATGTTGCTGACATCTACAACCAGTTCTTAGACAAGGCTGATCTGATCGAGGATTCTGATGATGAACTGGATGTGGCCGCAGCCGAGATCATGTGGGGGAAAGAGCCTTTAACGATGAATCAGCGCTGGGTCAAACAGACCAAGGGCACCTACGATTTCAATATCACGAAGGCTGACAATCTGTTTGAGCTTCTAGTGAAGGAAGGCCGGATCAGACTGCCTGAAGGGCATTCCATGCTTCGGCCTGATGGAGTCAAGGGGAAACGTTACTGTGGCTTCCACGACAGGGATTCGCACTCCATCAACGATTGCAGGGTCTTTAGGATGAGGATCCAGAAAGCCATCCAGGAGGGGCACCTCAAATTTGACAATAAGATGAAGCTGGATGGTCATCCCTTCCCTCAGAACATGGTGGGATTTTCTGTTAACATGGTGACGGCTGAGGAGAAGGGAAAGGTCAAAGTCTTGACCTCAGCCAGGGCTAGACAGGAAGGAGCAGTGGACCCGGAGCGCCAAGTAACTCTGGAACAGGTGCATGGTGAAGCCCCCCGCATTCTCAAGAGCCACATCGAAATCGGGGAGTCATCCAGAGCCAAGCCCAGGGTGACCACGCGCATCCTCCTCAACAAGTGGCAGCGCAAGATGGAGAAAGAACGTTACCAGAAGCGCAGATACGAGGAGGAGAAGCGCAGAGCCGAAGAGGAAGCACACAGAAGGGACCAGGAGCAATACACGAGCGAGCAGGAGCGCGCGCACTGGGGATGTGCGTTCTTCAAGCACTGTTGGAACGAGGGTTTGAAGCTGCCCACGCTGAGGAACTGTCCTGAATGCAGTGACAGATATTTTGAGTACAGGGCGAGAGCGCAATCGCCGATCCGTCCATGAGAGAATTGGAAGGATCTACCCTAACGAGGATCGGTGCCAAAAAATTGAAGTCATTGATCACCCCAGGAAGCGGCAAGCTGATCTAAGGTGGGCTGATCAAGAAGAGGATGAGGACGAGTACATCTGGCAGAAGGGGCAATGGTGCCCGCCTGGCCTACGTAAAAGTCAGAAGAGACGGGTTCAACGCTTGAGGAACCGTGAACTGAGGCAGGCTGGAATCCAAACGAGGCAGGTGTGGTGTCCAAAGGACCAACCGGAAGGGTCAAGGCGTTCGGCTCCAACATGCATGGTATATTTTCTGCCGAACGAATTAATGGCTCCTGCTAACCAGGTTGTGCAGGAAGAGACGTCCCTAGATGATGAGCAGGTCGAGGGGATGATGGCACAACTGGTGCTGGCCAAGCAGGCAATTTTCGACAAACCGGCCAAGAATCGACACATGAGGCCGCTGTACTTGAGAGGATACGTCAATGGCAAGCCATTGACCAAGATGTTTGTCGACGGTGGAGCGGCAGTCAACGTAATGCCGTACACCACCTTCAGGAAACTTGGCATGGGCCCGAGCGATCTGACGCCTACAAGCATAATACTGAATGATTTCGCTGGGAATCCTTCAGATACCAAGGGATGCGCTCACGTGGATTTGATGATCGGGTCCAAGACACTGCTCACGACCTTCTTTGTTATTGAAGGTAAAGGAGCCTACAGCCTACTGCTGGGACGGGACTGGATTCATGCCAATTGTTGCGTCCCATCCACCATGCACCAGCAGCTTATCCAGTGGGCGGATGATGAGATTGAGGTCGTCCAAGCAGACGACTCCGTGAGCGTTGCGAACATGGAACTAGCCTTCTGGGAATACCAAGGTATTGATTGTTTCTCAGGGACGACCGGGAGAAGGTCCTGTTGAACCGTCGGCGGTGATCAACGGTACCGATTCAAGCAGTCGGCTCTTATAGCAATTTTTGATGGAGAACCCCGTAGATGGCACTGATGGCAAGTTGGGGCGAGGATTTATGTCGGCTGATAAATTAGAAGAGGTTGACATTGGAAGCGGTGATAAGCCAAGGCCGACGTTCATTAGCACAAACTTGCAGCCAGACTTCAGGGAGGAGTTAATCATGCTGCTTAAGGAATACAAAGATTGCTTCGCCTGGGATTATTCGGAGATGCCTGGATTGGATCGTTCTATCGTCGAGCATCAGTTGCCAATCAAATCTGGTTTCAAACCATACAAGCAACCACCCCGGAAAATCTACAAGGATGAGGTATTGGCCGATGTGAAGAAGGAGGTTGAAAGATTACTTGATGCAAACTTCGTTCGGCCATGCAGATATGCGGAGTGGATTTCTAACATTGTCCCTGTGTACAAGAAGAATGGAAAAATGAGGGTCTGCATAGATTTTAGGGACACGAAAGAGCTACTCCGATGGATGGTTACCCCATGCCTATTGCCGATTTGTTGATTGACGCGCGGTACTGGACACAAAGTGATCGGTTTCATGGATGGCAATGCGGGATACAACCAAATCTTCATGGCAATAGAGGACATATCAAAGACGGCCTTCAGATGTCCTGGTCATATAGGCCTGTTTGAATGGATAGTCATGACATTTGGGTTAAAAAATGCCGGTGCAACTTATCAGCGAGCCATGAATTACATTTTTCACGAGTTGATCGGCAAAATTGTGGAAATCTACATTGATGATGTGGTAATCAAGTCCCTAAGTCATGACACGCATTTGGAAGATGTGAAGAGGACTTTAGAGTGCACCCGGAAGCATGGTTTAAAGATGAATCCAAACAAGTGCGCTTTTGGGGTATCAGCTGGAGAATTCTTGGGATTTTTGGTCCACGAGGGGGGAATCGAAGTTGGTAATAAGAGCATGAAGGCCATCGATGAAGTCGTTCCTCCAACTAATCTCAAGGAGTTGCAATCACTGCTCGGCAAAATTAATTTCGTGAGAAGATTCATTTCAAATTTGTCACAGAAGGTTTTGCCATTCTCTCTATTGTTGAAGCTAAAGAAAGATCAGAAGTTCACATGGGGCGACGAACAACAAAAGGCTTTCGATGAGATCAAGCAGTACATGAAGGAGCCACCAGTGCTGGTCCCTCCTCAGCTGGATAAGCCTTTCAAGTTATACGTGGCGGCCGATACCCAAACCATTGGATCGGCCCTTATTCAAAAATTCGAAGGAAAGGAGCGTGTAGTAGCATATCTTAGCCGAAAACTACTTGATCCTGAGACCAGGTATTCGGCTACAGAGAAGCTGTGCTTGTGCGTGTACTACTCGTGTACAAAGTTTCGGCACTACTTGTTGAATGCCGAATGCACTGTGTATTCCAAGCTTGACGTAATAAAACATATGTTATCTATGCCAATTTTGAACGGCAGGATTGGCAAATGGATCTTGGCCTTATCAGAGTTCAAGTTAAAGTTCGAATCGGCAAAAGCTATCAAGGGACAGATCATTGTCGATTTTATAACTGAACATCGCGATCCGTCAATTGATTTGCTTGAAATTACCCCTTGGGCTTTATTTTTTGATCGATCATCATGTGGTAAAGGTGGGGGAGTAGGGATCCTACTAATTTCACCCAGGGGTGAGATGTTCGAATTTGCCATCCCTATACAGCCCACTGTCACAAACAATCAGGCCGAGTACGAGGCACTACTTCGAGGGCTTCAATATTTGAGAGAAGCTGGGGCCGTTTCAGTTGAAGTTTATGGAGATTCAGAGCTGGTGATCAAGCAATTGAACGGCCAATACGAATACAAAAGTGAAGCGCAGAGGAGTTACTACAAAGAATGCAGGGAGATTTTGAAGAGCTTACCGTTGGTAACTCTACAGCATATTCCTAGGGAACATAATGAAGAAGCAAACAGGCTGGCTCAAAGCGCCTCTAGTTACAAAGAGAGTCAAGAAGCGTTTGCTGCAGAGGTGTGTGCACTGGGGACGGATCTTGTAGAGGATGATTGGAGGAAAGAGATCGTTGATTACCTGAAGGATCCATCCCGAAAGGTCTCTAGGAAGCTCAGGTACAAGGCCATAAAATTCGTTCTTCTGGATGACAATTTGTTCAATAAATCTTTAGATGGGGTATTATTACGATGCCTGGGTCCAGAAGAAGCCAAGAACATGATGAGCAAAGTGCACGATGGGATATGTGGAGCGCACCAATCGGCTTACCGTATGAAATGGGTCATTAGACAAGCTGGGTGTTTTTGGCCGACGATATTAGAGGATTGCTTTGAGTATTACAAGGGATGTCAGGATTGCCAGAGGTTTGGAAATATTCAAAGGGTCCCCGCGTCAGCATTGAATCCCATCATCAAGCCATGGCCATTCAGGGGCTGGGGTATAGACTTGATTGGCCAAATTAACCCACCATCTAGTAAGGGGCATAAGTTTGTGCTTTTGGCTACGGATTATTTTACTAAATGGGTTGAGGTGATCCCACTGAAGAAGGTGACATCAGAAAACATGGTTGAATTTGTCAAAGAGCACATCATCTATCGGTTTGGAATCCCTCAGACAATCACCACGGATCAAGGGGCACAATTCGTGTCACTGGAGTTCAGAGAGTTTGCCGAAAGCATGGGAATCAAATTGTTTAACTCTTCTCCCTATTATGCCCAAGCTAATGGTCAAGCAGAGGCTTCTAATAAGATCATGATCAAGCTGATACAAAAGAAGATCGACCAGAAGCCAAGAAGGTGGCATTCGGTACTCAGTGAGGCACTGTGGGCTTATCGAATGGCCCCCCATGGAGCTACAAAGACCTCTCCTTATGAATTGGTTTATGGACACCACGCGGTTCTACCTTGGGAGATGCAATCAGATTCAAGGAGAGTTGTGTTACAGAAAGATTTGAGATCCAAAGATTACAGTGGCCTAATGATGGATGAGCTAGAGGATTTACATATGATCCGTCTTAGAGCCCTGGAAAACATCGAGAAAAACAAGCTGCGGATTGCCAAATACTATAACAAGAAAGTAAAAGTCAGGCAGTTCGTAGAAGGCGATCTGGTTTGGAAAGCGCTATTGCCGATTGGAACTAAATATAGCGATTTCGGCAAATGGTCTCCTAACTGGGAAGGACCTTTTCGTGTGGTCAGATGCGTCCCTGGTAATGCATACATACTGAAAACTTTGCTGGGAGAAGAATTTTCCTCCGCGATAAATGGAAGATATCTGAAGAAATATTATCCTAGCATTGAGATCGATCGATGATCACCAGCGGCGGGATTACACACATCTGACACAGAAACAGCCGGCGCTCAAGGACGAGGCCGCCTTCAGAACAAAAAATTCACAAACAGACGAAATGGCCAGTGCCTAGATGCATTGCCCTTAGCACAAAAACTACATTACAACTGCTTCTTGCAGGTTTACATCCATCAACCCTGGTGATCAGGACCTCAAGGAGGAGGGAAGCAGAAGGCGTGGAGGAAGAAGCGAAAGTATGATTCAATCTTTTCTTTGCTTCTTCTCCGGCTTCCCCCTCTTCAGTTGTTCCAGGACTACCGTGACGGCAACTTGGAATGCGCGAGGGTGACCATGGTTCGCGGCCTCCACCAAGCTGTCCCAGGCCGCCTTCAGGTTGTTGTACCTGTCAGAGACATCTGAAGCAGAGGAGTGGATGTTAGGGGCAAGAAATCCAGATGCGGGCACAAAGTCAAGAAGAAGTCAGAAGCGTTTACCCCCCACTAGTGCCTCTAGAGCCATGCGGCGCTCGCGTTCGGCTTGGCAACGAGCGGTGATGTCCCTGAGGCCGTGCTCCAAGTGCCGAACGCGGCGGCGCAGTTGATGGCTGGTCTTCTGTTCAGGCGTGGCGTCCTCTGCTTCGAGGGAGGAATCGGAAGAGATGTACTCAGGCACATCTTCGGTCCCGATGATTTCTTCAGGGAGCAGATCAAGGCTGAAAGAGGAAAAGAAGAGGAGGTAAAGCGCAAGATCATGTGGGAAACAGGAAGTAAATCAAGGGAAAACTCACCTTCGAATCGTGCGTTTCTTCGGAGGGCTGCTCTCCTGGGGCTGCTTGCCCTTGTCCATGGCCTTGGGGTTTTTTCCTCTAGAGACGGGGGAAGAGATGAGAAGTGATGGATGAGTGTGCGAGTGGATTTGCAGGGCATCTCATCAGGCTATTTTATTGACCGAAGGGGTGCATTGGGAGTGATAACTGGCCAGTACACACTGTTGGAATACCAAACGGCAGGGTTTTCTCCCGGATGCGAAGGGTTTTTGCTTGAACAGCACTTACGGATTGTCGATTCAGGGATCTTCTGTGGATTTTGCGCCAAGGGGCATCTGTTCTCGCGTATTCGGCTCAAGACAGTTCCCGGATACGTTTAAGGAAAAACAAGATTCACGGAAGCAAATGTAAAGAAAATCATCACAGAGCAAGCACGGAATTCAAAAGTTCTTCATTTATTGCCGATATTCAAACATCCCTAATACAATCTAGTCAAAAAGCTTGTTCAACACAGATTGGGGATGAGTGATTTCGGCAATGGCATCGCCGTGGCCATCGAGGCGCTCCAGGATGAGCTCGATCTCCTCAATGTCCTCTGGCGCGCCGCCCCAGAAGCCGCGCGGCCTGGTGGAGTAGTCGACGTCTGTGTGCGTCGCCATGGCAGCCAGGCCCAGGGTAGTGCCCAAGCGAACGCCATGGGTGGCCACCTCGTCAACGCGGTGCTCCACCGTAGCAAGGCGCTCCGACGGCGTGTCGCCGCGGGCGTTCACCTTGTCGGCCAGCTGCTCCACCAGCGCCTTCAGCTGGTTGAGCTCGGCATCGCGGGCTGCAAGGAGCAAGAAGAAAGGAGATTAGCATCAAAAGCCGGGTTGGATCAAATATTTGATTTCAGAGCTGTACCGTCGATGGTTTCCAGCAGCTGTTTGCGCTGGTCTTCCCACTCCAGCTCGGCTATGCCCGCCTTCTTGGAGACGTCCTCCAGCTCGCGCTGGGTCGTCTCCAGCTCCGCCTTGAAGCGGAGGGCGTCGAGTTCCCCGTAAGGCACGGGGGAGTGGCCATCGGACTCCGAGGAGTCATCCGGAAGGGGCTGATTGGCCGGCGCAGGAGACGGATTCCACTGAATCAACCTGAAAGGAAGATGATCGTCAAAACAAGAAAGGATCAAAGGTGAATCAAAGAAAAAGAATCGACGATCATTGCCTCCGGCGCGCATTAGCGCTGCTCCCCTCTGCCTCATCAGAGGCACGGCGGCGGTTGAGGCGGCGCACCATGTTGTTTTGGGATGTGCACTGTTTGGAGAGAAGAAGAACTTAGATTGGCAAAGATTCGAGGGCTAAAAGTCTTGGTGGAGAGCTAGGGGCACCTACGGTTTCATTTATAGGCCTGGCAAGACAGATCGTGGCTTCGAGTCGTGGCTTTGGATCGTGGCGCATATCCCAAGAAAATCGGAAGGTGGAAAGGTTTCCTTGGCCAGCCCGCCGGCGGGTCGCTTGGAGTTCTAGGCTGAATCACATTCAGTTGACCGGCTCGGCTGAGAAGAGTCAAAGTGCCATTCGGGAGTTGGCGTTTCTTTGCCGAATGGGTCGTTCAGCATTACATTTGAAGGCGCGCAGAAGAAAAAGAAATAAAATTGCGAGGACAAATATTACAAGAGCAACCAATTCGGTTATACATCAATTGAAGCGTCTAAATGTTCAGGTATTTCGCAATCACACCACAGACATTCAATGTTGTTTGACGGAAATTGTCCAACCGCTCCTGGCAATCTTTCTGGGCACTAGACAAGGTGGTGAGTTCTGCGTCGCATTGTTCCATCTTGGCTATAGCCGATTTTGCTTCCTCTTGGGTCTGCTCTATCAATTCAGGGAGCTCGGCTATTTTCTTTTTATCGCCCTCTATCTCACTCGACGGGCTTCTCGGTTCCCGCCTCCGGAGCGCCTTTCCTGGCAATTTTTAGATCACAAGAAGCTTGCAGATTGGCCAATGTATCGTTGTGGCTCTCTGTTTGGGATTGCGCCCCGTTCATGCTTGTTCAGCACTAGCTTTCCTCTTTTCAATAGTCGGGCGGGAGCGCACTTTCCTCAGAGCCTGCCTTATGGGCACATAGTGGATTTCCAGGCCACAGATAGATGCAAGAGAAGCACTGATGTCCTCAGGGAGTTCTTGGCTAATAAATTCAAACATCTCTTCAAAGTGATCGAGATCCTTGAATTGATCTTGTGCATCTCTTTCTAGCCAGGCAACAATTTCTCTGAGCTTTGCTAGCACCGCCTTTGACAGAGTTCGATGCACTCCTTCCGTTGCCTCGGCAACTGGATTGTTCCCCGTTGACAAACTTGATGATGATGGGGCCTGATCTTGAGAAGCAGTATTGCCGAGTTAAGGGTGCTAGAAGTAAAGGTAGCAGAGTTAAGTGCAAATGAGTACCTCATGAGCTGGGGCAGGACTTTGTTCAGGGGCAATCACAGGTGAAGGAGGTGTTCCAGGTAGAGCTGAAGCTTCTAAGAGAGAAGAGGTTGATGCAGTCGCTGGCGACTCATGAGCTTCTGGCTGAAGAGGAGATGGGTCCACCTCTGTTGGGGTTGGTGTCGCTGCATGACCAGCAGGTGATTGTGCCCTTGGAGGACTCGACGGCTCTGGCTGGATTGGGAGACTCATCTCTGGAGAATTCATTGCTTCTGCAGAGGGTGATTGAGTCCCTGATGAAGATGAGATCTCCACTGGGATAGGTAATTTAACCCTGGGAGGACTTGCTTGCTGAGACACTGGGATAGATAATTCAACCCTGGGTGGACTTGCTTGTTGAGCCACTGGGACGTCCACAAGTTGCTCTTCCATTGTTTCTTCTGCAAGTGTCAAATTAAAAGGTAAATGCCAGTGTTCATCCTTAAAAGAGGGCAATAAAGGTCATACCAGTGGATGGGGCATTGGCAGGTTCTGGCACTGAAGGTTGCTGAACTCTGGTCTGAAAATGCACAAGATATGATTTATTAGGAACAGAGTAATCTTGTGATCAAGAAAGTAAAAGATTTTACCTCAACAAGAATTTTCTTGACAGTTCTCCTCCTCATGGCATTTGGAGGAGCAATTAGAGACAAACCTTGCCTCCTATCAGCAGCAAGGCTGGAAAGGCTTGGGTCTGTTGTGGCAAACCTGGCCATTAGCTGAGCCAGAGTTGGGGACCTGAATCCCAGTGCTGAGATCGGGCCTACGGCATTGTAGGAGATATTCCTGGCTCGAGGGGCAGGCACTGTGTTCTGTGAGTAAGAAAAGTAAAGGTCAGAATCATGATTGAAAGAGGATATGTCTGATTCAATGGTTCATCATATTACCTCTGAAGTTGGCTGAAAATCAGGCATCAACTCTGCACAGAACAAGTGCACAGGCTCACTGAAGATATGATCATGGAATTCTTGCCACCAGGAATTGAAGGTGGAGTGAGCTATGGTTGTGGGCACAAAAGGCCAGGTGTAGACAGTGGGACTGCACACATAATGGAAGACTCTGCTACTGTGCATAAGTTCTTTGATTTCCTCTCTGGGCTTGAGGAATTCGTGCAGGAATAGTCTTGGGGGCATCTGGCCACACCCAAGTTGCCTAGCCATTACATTGGGCTGATAATATTCATAAGTACTAGAGGTCAGCCTTCCTCCATTGAATTCAGCTGGCAGCATGCATGGGCGGATTATGATGTTGAGGATCTCTAAGAATCTCCCATCTTGGCGTTCGGATTCAAAAGAGAATTCACAAGGGAAAATCAAAGTGTCATTGTCCAGATAAGGGAGCCAGAGAGGATTCTGGAAACCTTTGAAGAATAGCTCGAAAAGCTGGCTGATGTCCTGCTGAACGAGAACAGTTGAAGCTGCTTCTCCATAATTCTGGCATCCTCTGGTGGTTTGAGGTTCTCCTTCAGGGTGATTGGATAAAGGGAAGAGCCTGGTGTTCAAATCGACACCAACGATCTGATGCATGTGAAGCTGCAGCCACATTTGAACAAACCACCAAGGACCGTTGACACATGTTATCCTTTGGCTAGTGTACATCTGGGTGACAGTTTGGTGCAGCATATGGTACACACTGCCTAGGAGGAATTTCCCAAGGGGTAGGCGGTTGCCACTGACTAAATGAGAAGCCATTGCAATATGATTCAAGGTAGGTTCATTGGCTTTACCACAGAAGACGAACCTGCATAGCCACATATTCAGAAATGCCCTGTATTCAATTTCACCAAGGGGTTTGTCCTTCATGTGTTTCAAGATGTAGTTCTTGTATCCGCTCCCTGGTTTCACCCCTGTTTGCCGTGAGGAGTTTTTGAATTCCCAGGGTTGAACGGATCCTGTAATATCAAGGCCGGTGATCATATACACATCGGCCAGAGTTGGAGACATCAGGCCGTGACCAAAGAGGAAGGCGTTGACGCCATTTGACCAAAAATGGCAAGCTGCTATCATGAGGTCTTCATTCTTGGGGGTCTCGGCCAAGGATAACTCCAAGCACTGAGCAATGCGGAGGGTATCCCAGTTTTGGGTTAATGCACTTTTGTCTGCGAGAACCCTCCGGTACCAAGTTTTCCAGCCTGCGATTGGAGGCAAGGGCCAGTTCTTGAAAGCATCTTGCCACCGAGGAGGTGGGGACAGAGCCGCTTTGAAAGGGATCCTCTGAGATTCAGCCACAATGAAGTCTCGAGGATCAGAGTTCCCCACGGGACCGAGGTAATAGGATCTTGAATTGGCCTCGGTGCGAATCAGAAGCTCAGTGGAAGGCTCCTGAAGAAAAAGCGGAAAAGAAATCTCAGGTAAAATTGAAAACCTAAATGCCGAACGAAGCTTACGGGAGAAGAATCTACCTGAGCATCTTGGTTTTGAGCCGCCATTGGGGAGTTGAACTTAGAACAAGGGGATCTAGGGTTTGGATCTAGACGAAGATTCCGGCGGATTGCGAAGAAAGAAGAATAGGTGTTGACAGATTCGATTTGAAAGTGTTCGTGGCTGGAGTCAATTGCGGAACAAAATTACTTTTATCCCGCAATGGAAGGGGCATGTGTTAACACCAAAATTTGGTAAGGAGTCTGACTTGTGGGTCCAGCTCGGTGAGGAGTCTGTTTGGTGGAAGGAAGGGATTTCTTCAGATGTATTCGGCAAAGAGGTCTGCGGTCGGCTATCTGCTCCCGTTCGGCAAAGGAACAGTAGAGCTGATTTTGCGGGATTGGACGGTGACGTGGCTCAAGCAGGAAGGACGAATGGATGGATAGGCGATCAAGCTTAGAGATAAGTTAGGCAATGAATCCATTCGAGGTTGTACTTGGCAGGGTATAAATATGAGCCCTGAATGTATGTAACAAAAAACACAATCATTCTTCAATACAAACCGGCCTTACGCCAAACCCTAGAGTCCATTTGTCGTGTCGTCGAGTTCTTCGAGAGGATTCATCGATCCGTCGACCTCCGTGAGTACCGGCAACCTTGTATCATGTCTAGTATCATGCGGTGGATTTAGATCTGATGCAAGTAGTCTTGTTACCATGCTTTGTGTCATGCGGTAGATTCAAGCTTGGTTCAAGAGGGTTTCTTGTTAGGTCATGAGCCATGCGGTAGGCTAAGATCTAGCTTGAGGCTAGTTATCGGCTCTATTGGATTTTGGCAAGATCCAATAGATTCATTAAGTTATCCTGTGTTACTTTGAGTTTTACTTTATGTTTAGATTCATGTAACACACTTTTGCCCAATCTAGATGGATTTGGATCGGCTTTATCCTTCTCGTGATCCTTGTACGAGTCGAGTTCGTGTTTTAACACGTGGGTCTTGTGCTTTCCGATAGCCGAAACCGAATCGATCTAGGTTGTTACGTGTTGCGGGTTCAAACTTACCAATGTTGGTATAAATCTTGAAAGAACTGAGTATCATGCGGTAGATGCAGGTTTTTGGGTTGCTTTGGAGCTAGTCATCCGGTGGATTAGATTTCAAATCAATCTGATAGATTTATTCACTTGGTAATGTTCGTTCCTTCTTCATGGACCCCGAATCGGCTGTTCAGCCGTGTTCGGTTATGTTTCTTCACGAGTAGAACACGTGCATAATTCATGCTTTAAATAATGTATGCTTTTAGCTTTCCATATTTAGATTGTATCATGCGGTGGATAGATATATTTGTGGAAAGTGGTACGGTTTTCATGCAAGTTGTATCATGCGGTGGATAGATTTGCTTGGCATCATACCCGACGGGTTTTAAAGTACCTAGACATGCGGTAGACTAGTGCTTTGGATCTATGCATGCTTGTTTATTACATGTTTATGTTCGTACTCTACTTTATTTAATGTTAATTATCATGGGGATCGGTCATGGCCTCGTGCATGTGCATCTTTGTTCAAACAAAGGCCGATCGTTGTCATGCTTACGACATCCATTCGGCAATGTTACTTTTTTCCTTTTACAAGTTCCCGATTGGTTTCAGTTTATTGGCAGATAGCTTCCTATAGCTATGTGTCATCCCATCTGGCTTTTTAGCCGTAAATATGGAACTGTCTGGTACCACCCGGCATGTTCCAAGCTTTGATATTTAACTACTTTATCTTTTGTTAATTTTCAAGAAAAATTGACTGGCACGTCTCGTGACTCTTTGCGCGTGTAAAGCCAGCTTGTTCGGCTTGCTGTGTGTTTGGCGCTAGGTGCACGTTTTGCGTCAACAGTAACATTGTACCATTGCTCTAATAAATGTCACAACCACATCTTGTATGCTTTAATAGATATTGAGTGAGCACTTTGCTACTTGAATTTTGGAAAACTTGTAGACCCCTTTTTGTGTGCTTATTAGTGTTTAGAGTCTTTTTATTTGTTTTTTTACAGAGTAATATGAAGCATGATTCCTTTTGATTCTAAACTTGTGGCTAGTTAACTTAAACTAACTTTTATTTTTGGTTTAGACCTGTAGCGAACATGGCCCCATTTGCCATTTGTTCGAGTTGATTTTGGTGATTCATGCTAACACAAGTAATGGGACTAATCACATTGTCTAGCATGTTTTTGTAGGCATTCCTAGGTCCCATGGATGTTACCACATGTTAACTTACCATGCACAAGTTAACATACCATGCCCAAGCTAACATGTCACACCACAAGTTAACATACCATGGACATGTTAGGTTACTTACAGCAAATTTGAGGACTTAGTATATATTTGGAGGTCATAAGTAATGGCATGTTAAGTATGTTAAGTATGTTAAGTTGAAGCAAAGATCCAAGTTGAAGACGCGAAGAAAAAGAAGGAAAAGATAATACACCGTCGGATGAACTGACGGTCCCTCAATTACAAGCGTCGGTGCAATCGTTGGACGAGTTGGTGCACGGGGTGAAACCCTAGGTACCGTCGGATGAACCGATGGTCCGCTTTTTAGTAGCGTCGGACGAGTTGCAGAGGAAGAGCAGCGAAGACAGTAGCACCGGATGATCCGATGGTCTGAGTGGGGACACCGTCGGTCTATCCGACGCTCAGTTTGAATCAAGACAGAGACGCGCCAAGACGAAGCCTTCAGCACCGGATGATCCGACGCCTTGGTCAAGGTGAAACGTCGGTCTATCCGACGGTCGGTTGGAAGCTAACAGAGGCGTCTTGGATGCAGGGTCTTCAGCATCGGATGATCCGACGCACCGTCAGTGCATAGCATCGGAGCAGTTGTGTCAGAGAACCTCAACGGCTAAGTGACGTGGGAGGGGCACCGGATGAACCGACGCCCTGGAAAAAATAGTGTCGGATCATCCAACGGTACTATTTTCAGTGGCCGTTAGCCAACGGCTAGTTTGATGCCTTGGGCTATTTATACCCCCTCCACTCACCCATTTGAGGTGACTAAATTGTGTGGAAGTGCAGAGGAGTTCAAGACACATTGAAGATCATATCCAATCCATCCAAGTGCTTAATTGCTCATCCCTAGACTTGCATATGCTTTGTGTATGTGCTTAGTGCTAGGCTTAGCTTAGAGCTGAGTGAGTGCAAGGTTGTGCCAACCTTGTGAGGTGATTCTTGAGTGAATCAAGGTGTACAAGGTTCGCCGGAAGCCTTGGGGCCTAAGTGGCTCACCGGCAATCGTCATCGACCCTCCGGCTTGGTGTGGAGCGGCGAGGACACTTTGTGCGGGGGACGTGGAGACCCCCTTCCTTGGTGGAGAAGCTCCTTAATGGAGGCGGCATCAAGGTGACCAAGGGAGCTTGGCAAGTGCCTAAGTGGCTAGCCTTTGTTGCGAGTCAAGTGGTGCTCTTGGGAGAGACTTGGTGACCGGGAAGCAATACTCTTGTGTGAGTGCTTCAACAACATGGACCAGGGGTAGCTTAGTGCCTACCGATACCACGGGATAAATCGTGTGTCAAGAGTTTGCTTCCTCTCATCCCCTTTACGTTTCCGCATACTCTATTGCAATCTTTGTTTGCCTCTACTTTCCTAGAGTAGTATCATGCTAGGATTGGTTATAGGATGCAAACCTTCTTTTGGGATGGGAGTTTCACACTAGAACAACCTAGTTGCACATCTAGATAGTATGTTCTAGTTTACCTTTGCGCAAATTTATTGAAGCCATAGGTTAAAGTTTTAGATTGCCTAATTCACCCCCTCCCCCTCTTAGGCTAACGAGCATCCGATTCCTTACAAGACCACCACCATATAATATCATGTCATTTTGTTTATTAATATCATATTGCACTTCTTTCAACATTGATCTTCACCCGTGCATTTTGTTGCATGATGCATATCATATTTAAGACCCTTTTTTGTCCAAAACAAAAAAAATCTCTCATCTTTGCCTAAACCTTCCTAACAAATCACATATAACTCAAGCCAACAAAAAGGGGATCGACTTATGTAAAGTCGACAAAGTCTATCTCTATCCCTTTCTAATTAAAGTTTTGACTAGACTCATCCTAAACCCTTAGGAAAACCCATCATACCTTTAGTAATCCTAAAACCATAGGTTTGTTTTTCATCCAAAAATCTAATCCTTGCTTTTCTTCTTTTGCAAAACAACCTTAGATAGAATTTATTCACCCAACTTATCTTTTCAAAATTCTTGTCTTAATCTAAAAATATAGAATACCCATAATCCTTACCTTAAAACCTTGTTAGCATGTTTTAAGGTCTTTTGATAAAACTTTTGACTCTACCTCTCATCGTTGAGGAACAACATCGGAAGCCTTTTTCAAACATTGCTAACCCTTTTTACTAATCCCTTGCATTTGCATTTTGCATTCACCTCATTGTCATCATCCACCTTATGTTAGCTAGGTCCTTTCGTGAAGCTTTATGATAGATGCTTTAATGTTTACAATAATGCTTTGATCAGGCTTATCTACTTTTGCAATATTGTGTAAACATGGTGTTTAGACATGATTGAAGACCACCATCATTCAGTTTTATGAACCTTGCTTTCACGTTGCATAGGTTGGTTTATAAGCCTTGCAATGCGCTTTAACTTTCTTGCGGCATAAAGAATTGTTAACCTTGAAATGAACACGGTGTTTTGACCTTGGTTAAATATTTATGGTTATATAGAAATAAAGTAATCTAGTTGTAAACATGGTGTTTAGAACTTGGTGCAAACATTGTAATTGTTTATATCCCTTCCTTTCATTTGCAGTTTCACCTACACGCACGTACACCCATTAGATTCTTCTTTTCTTCTTGCTAGGTAAGCTTTGCCACAAGTTAAGATCTTAGGAATGTGTTTGGTTTGTTAGAAATTATTTCTACTCCCGACCATCACCCTAGGGGTAGAATATGCATTTGATTTGTTTTGTAGGCATGACAAAGTGTTCCCATGAGTTCTTGATTGATTGCAATCAAGGTCATTAGTCACCTACAAGGCTTGAGAAAGAGTCGCTGTTTCCATCAATATTTGACCACGTTTTCAGAGATATAAAATGGAAGAAAACTTAATATTCAGAAGCTCCTTCAAACCTTCTTTTCAACTCATCAAGAATCATCAATTTTGAAGACCTGAACAAAGAGATATGGCACAAACATTGAGCGTTGCGCATCTGAAATCACTTTGGACAGATTGCATCGCCGGAGTAAAATTGGCACAACTCTCTTGTTCGGAACCCGTTTCATGCATATGATGGCTTGTCGGAAAGATAATTGCATAAACTACAACTTGGAGAGGTGTTTCAGTACATGTTATGTTCTGGAGGAAAAAGAAAAATTGTGGAAGATGAGTCAGCGACAAAGGACGGCATTGAAGTCAGTGATGACGATGTGACGAAGGATTGGAACCATGGCTTGATGATGATAAGAAGAAGTTAAGGGACAACTAAGTTAACAAAGGCAAGGAAGTGAAGATGATTCTCAAACACATGGCAATAAGGGATTACGAGCAATTCAAGTTCTTCCACACTTAGCAACATACTAAGCATGGGGGAGGATTTGAAGGACGAAAGGGGAAACACCCACATAGAGTTCAAGGACACCTTCACCAAGATGCTCATCATTCTTTATCTACGCTAAGCACAATGCTTAAGCATGGGGGAGTCCACGCTACACTTCACTACGAGCATCGAAAAGGACGGTAACTTGCCCTTAACTTTATCTTTGTTCATCTTCTTTTAAATGCTTGCACATATATGCTTTCAACCATAGACAACCTTTGTATTTATCTCTCTATCAATAACATGGCTACTAGGAGGACAACCAAGGTTAGTTAGTTTTTTTACTTTTCAATAAATGAATCACCATCTCTTTTGAGCTTACCACGATGATATCATTTGTATGTCTTGCTTATGGAAAAATGATGAAAGTTGCCACCTTGTTTTACTTGCATGATGTTGTATATGACATGAATTTTTGCTCTCTATTAAAAGGAACTTAAATTGATTAAATACCGGCTCTTTCATTTGTGGAGGTTAAATGATTAATCTTTAGACCCACATGCTTTATGTTGCTCTTTGATTTAAATTTACCGAAGACATATGCCTTGCACTAGTTTTATTTAAAATCATTATGCTATATACGTTTGTGAATCTCTTACAAGGCTCTACCTACCAAAGCCTATACACATACAAGTGCTTTAATGATATGACCTTTAGTTTGCAAACTTATATCTTGATGAGTTGAATTAGGATTGATTTCTATGGTACGAGACTAAGAAGCTCGTCATGCCTTTGCGTATCTTTTTCATGCTAGCTATTCTTGTCCGTGCATTGTGGGTTTCTACATTGGAAATTTCACAAACTTCGCTGGACATCCACCCTAAACCCAAAACATCTTTTTGTGATTACTTCCTTGACCACAACCCAAATTGAGTATGGATGATCTTTCGACGAATTTTCTGAAGATTTTCTGGCAAGATTTCAAGACATATAACATATGGAGGGACTCATCAATGATTATGCGAGTTTCAACATGGAGGATGCCCTTGAAGATTTCAAAAGATTTATAAAGGAATACAAGGATTTTGTATTTCTTTAGCAGCCATAGGTCCCCTCACTTCTATGCTCGAGGACGAGCAATCATTTAAGCATGGGGGAGGACTGGTATAGCAAGTACTATGTTGCTTAAAAGTTCGGAGGAGCATAAAAAATGAATAAAAAATAAAAAATAAAGAGAAGAAAAAAATGAAGGAAAGAAAGAAAAAAGAAGAAGAAGAAGAAGAAAGAAAAAATATAATAAAAAAGAAAAAAGAAACGGAAAAAAGAGAAAAATAAAAATGCTCCTCAGTTCTTTTTAGCTTCATTTAAATCTTAGAGAGCTTTGAAGACAAGTCCATACTCAATCTTTTCCATCCATGTGCAATCTGATAATGAGAACTTCATTCATGTCTCGGGATCACCCATTCGCTACTAACACATGTCCACCTTTCTAAATGTGTGTGTTCCATCTCTCTCCCTTTCCAACATTTATTTTCCATAGCCTTTTTTACTAGTCTTGGTAATTCCAATAGATCTCTCTCTTGGTTTGACAATATTTCAAATATAATGTTTTGTTAGGATTGTTTACCTACCAAGCTCCACATAAGTTTTCCACTTTCATATATGAGTAGAATAGGTTGAGAATAATCTAGTGTAGGTTTGAGTGACTTGATGCGATGAGAGTTTCCTTGAGCCTTTGCAAGAGAACCTCACTTATGTTAGATGTTCAACTTTTTGAAAACTCTTAACGATGCAACATGGTGAAGGTTTAAAGTTTACTTAAGTTTGAGAGCATTATATTTGTTTTTATTGTGGCATGTTCTTTAATGATAGTCTATCTTCCATAATGAAGTAGCCGGTCAAGACTTAAACCTTAAACGCTAAATACTTGAGAGAGAAATATGTCTTGTTGTGTATAACTAAGTGCAGGGAAGACATTGAAAGGCAACGCTGATTTCCAAGTTAAGCAAAGATCTTGGACTTGCTCGAGGACGAGCAAGGTTTAAGCATGGGGGTATGTTGACGGTCGATTTTGGTATACCTAGCTATGAGTTTACCGTCAACATTTGCACATATTTGATATTCTAACTAATGGTACTAACCCCCCCCCCCCCCCCTCCCCGGAGGTATCAAGTTCACTCTTGCATGTCGATTTTGGAGTTTATTGTTTACGCAGGAAAATAAAGAGGAGACTTTCGGGATAAGTTCATCAAGCACTTCAAGAGAAGATCATGAAGCCCGTCACAAGTCAAGACACAAAGTGAACAAGACTCCAAAAACCCAAGGACCGAAGCATCAACACGTAAAACTCCGGGGACTTGGATGTTTTCCAACGAGATCAACTCAGCCCGAGAGATATTCTCACAACCCAGGACAGCATGATCTTTCGGTGCAGATTCGGAGACTTAGACGGCCTCTAATGGCAAAAGTTTGACTACCAAAGTTGTGGTCCTCGACGATACCTTTGATTTGGACATGTGGAAGGCCCAATTCGGGTCAAGGAGCTAGGAGATATGACCCTCGAAATCCCTACTGCGCAGTCAGTCCGAAATAAGAACAAATTATCTTCCAAGGCCGATTTGGAGATCTTATCTTCATTTTCAAGGAAAGCACTGAACACCAAAGTTGGAGGAAATCTTGTGCCATACAACCAGGACACCGAATTTGCATTATTTGGAGTCCAGGCGTGGGAGATATATCATTGGCAAGGCAGGGCTACAAAACAGGAAAGTCTAGACGAGGCTGATTTTATGGAAACCAAGTTCCCTTCTCTCCCAAGGAAGATCTCGTGCAAGGCAAGGTGGAGCACGCCCCAAGGATCCCCAAGGGCATAAATACAACCTCTTGGGCGCCCAAGGAGGGGTGATCGATCCATCCATTCATCAGAAAGCCGCCGACACGAAGGAGAAGCACCGGGAGGAAGCCGCCAGCCGTTGCAAGTCCTCAAGTTGCCTAGGAGATGGCCTAGGCCATGCCCTATCCACCATGGTTGGCCCTAAGTGGTGAAGCCATGGTGGAGTTCCGGAGCCCATGCCTTGATTCCATCAAGGCAATTGTACATTCTACATTCGATGGTGATATAAATCATGTCTTTTCTTTACTTTGGTCTACATCGATGAGTGTTTTATCCATATGTGTATCTAGCATATGATTTTAGTAGGAATAGATATAATCGTGGTGGTTAGTCTATCTCTTGCGGATACATCGTTGTAGTGCACGGACCTAGGTTGTCGTTCGGTGATGAATATCCTTGCGTAGTGACAGTACGGTGGAGGAGAAAGCGGCGAATGAACGTGCATCGGACCACTCCATATCGGGTTACTCCATATCGAGTGTACTCCTTATCATAGCATAGATTAGATTGGGTTGTCACCTTGGTTGGAACGACAACAAGAAGATGATAGGCTAGGCTTACCTTTTGGATGCTTACCTTTATGGCTAGGTGGATGTGATCCATATATCCTTTCATATATGTTTAATCTTTATGCAATCTATGCTTCACATAGGGTTAGACCGGTAGGTTAGATAGAGAACCTTAGTGGTTTACTTCCGATCCTTGGATTGACAACTGTAGGGAGAACCCTCCTTGGTGAAAAAGGCACCAAGTCACCCGTAGGCTTGCGGTGAACTTGAGCACGGTTTTGAACCGTCAACACACATGCATCACTGGAAAGTGGCACTCGCGTTCTTGAGCCCGAAGGGCATCGTCAGGTAGCAGTACGCACCGAACGGGGTGATGAATGAGGTTGCGAGTTGGTTCGCTATGCACATCACTATCTGGTGGTACCCGAAGTACGCATTGACAAAACAGAGGGTTTCGCACCCAGCTGTCGAATCGACTACCTGATCTATGTGAGGCAAGAGAAACAGATCCTTGGGACATGCCTTGTTAAGGCTCGTATAATCAACACACATCCTCCATTTCTTACTCTTCTTCTTCACAAGTACAGGGTTAGCAAGCCACCCGGGGGTGGAATACTTCTCGGATGAACCCTGCACTAAGGAGCTTCACGATCTCCTCGCCAATCACCTTGCACTTCTCGTTGTTGAAGCGGCGAAGACGTTGTTTCACCGATTTCGATCCCGGTTTGATGTTCAGCTTGTGCTTGGCAACCTCTCTCGGGATCCCCTTCATGTCGGAGGGTTTCCACATGAACACGTCGAGGTTCGCTTTGAGGAAGTTGACGAGCGCACTTTCCTATTTAGGATCGAGCGTTGTCTCGATACGGAGCATACGACCGTCGTCGGAAATGACCGCATCCTTGACGTCCTTGGCGGGCTTGAAAGAGCAGGCCGCTCGCTTGGACGACTCGGGGACATCCTGGTCATCGGATCGTGGCTCGACGTGGAGCCTCTCGGACCTAATGATTGCCTCAGCGAACTGAAAGCATTCAGCGTCACACTCATATGTGAGCTGATACGTAGTCCCTACTATGATGATCCCCTTCGGACTGGGAATCTTTAGTTTCAGGTACGTATAGTTTGGCATGGCCATAAACTTCACGTATGTCGGCTTCTCGAGGATCGCGTGGTACGTCCCCGAGAACCCCATCACTTCGAAGGTGAGGGTTTCGGTGCGGAAGTTCTGCAAGTCCCCGAACGTAACGGGCAGATCGATTTGCCCGATGGGGAGTGCCTCCATCCCGGGGACGACCCCGTGGAATGGTGCAGTCGACGGCCTCAGCTGGGACTGCGGGATGCCCATGTCGTCAAGCGTAGACGCATAGAGCACGTTCATCCCGATTCCCCCATCCATCAGGACCTTGTGGACCTTTTTGGATTTAAACAGGGGAGCTACCACTAGTGGGTAGGATCTTGGCTGAGGCACATGGTCGGGATGGTCCTTGCGGTCGAAGGTTATCGGAACCTCTGACCACTTTAGATAGGAAGGCTTCGCGGTGTCGGTGTTGAAGACTTCTCGCCGGATGAGCTTCTCACGCTTTCTCGAGGGTCTTGCCGGAGATCCCTCGAAGATCATGCGCACCGCACCATCTTTGCCTGGGTACGCAGCCCCCGCGCCGTCATCGTTGTCGGGGGGTGGTTCTCCCTTCTTGGGCTGATCCGGCGTTCTTGGCTTGAGGGTGGTGTTGATGTAATTCTTGATGAGCCAACAGTCCTTGAGCGAGTGCCTGACGGGGACCTCGTGGTGTGGGCACAGTGCATCCAAGAGCCTCTCAAAGTGGTCCTTGGACGGCGCAGGCATGGCCGAGTTGCCCTTGGGGCGCGACGTCTTGCGCTCCACCGCTGCAACCAGGTTGTCGTCGCGAGGGTGCTTGTCGTTCTTCTTCTTCTTGAAGCGCGAGGACGTCCCCTCACCATGGTCCATGACTTGCTTCCCCTTGCCCTGAGGGGTGTTGAGCATCGCGACGACCCCTTCCTCGCTGTCGGCATGGTTGCTCGTGATGTCGAGGAGCTCGCGAGTCATATGAGGCATACGATGCCCGAGTCGATGGATGAGGGACGTGCACGTCATGCCGTTCTGGAACACCGAGATGGTGTCATTGTCGGTCGCACCGGGGAGCTCGGTGCAGCGCTTGGAGAAGCGTCGGGTGCACTCGCGCGGGCTCTCCCTCGGCTGCTGCTTGCAGTTGTGCAACTCCCACTGCTTGCGGGGGCGTGTGTAGGTGCCTTGGAAGTTCCCGATGAAGACTCGACGCAGGTCGGTCCAGTCGTGGATCTTGTCCCGCGGCAGGTGATCGAGCCATGTCCACGCGGAGTCGCCGAGGTAGAGCGGCAGATTCTTGATGACGAAGAGGTCATCCGTCGCTCCCCCAGCGTGGCAGGAAAGTCGGTAGTCCTTGAGCCACACACTGGGGTTGGTGTCCCCATCATACCTAGGTACGATGGTCGGAGCACGGAAGCGCGAGGGGAACTTTGCGTCATGGATGCTCTGGCCAAAGGCCCGCAGACCCCTCCGGTTCGGTGACCAACTGCGATCGCGGTCGTCATCGCTGTCGTGGCGCTGCCCGCGTTCGCGATCATCGTGGTGGCGTGAGGAGGCGTCGCGATGGTTGTCGATGCTCTCGGCCCAGTGTTGGGCCTCAATGGTGTTCCGCGCGTCACGGTTGGGCTCGAGGTGGCTCCTAACCCGTGCTCTGAGCGCTGGTGCGAAGCTGAGCTCTCCGCTTGTTGCGTTGCCGCCGTCTCAAGCAGCGCCTTTAGTTTTCGGCGCACTCGTCGCTCCTCGGAGGTCACCGCCTCCGGATAGCCGCGCTATAGCATTGCTGCCGTGGCAAGGTTCTGCGACGCCCGCCTGAAGAGTGGCGGGGCGTCAGAGTCGGGGTTGGCGTCGACGTTTGCGCCCTCGTTGGAGCATCGGTTGTTGTCGCGTGTTGGCTCCCGTGCCAGTGGCGTTGGTGCGTGGGCCCGCGGGCCGCTCGGCAGCCGGGCGGCGCTCGCGCCGCTAGCCATTCCCCTCATGGGGCTGCTCCTGCACGGGGATGTCTTGTGCAGGTCGTCGGCCGCGGGGCTCGGGGTCCATCCCCGGTTCTTGGTGAATAAGGGCCAGCTCCTCATCGAGCTGGCGCTTGGCCTCCGCGAGCTCGTCAAGCCGCGCTCGTCGTTGGGCGTCGGCGGCACGGTGCTGACTCCGGTTCAGAGCTACTTGATGCTGAGGCCACACAGACATTGCACTCCAGCGTAGGATCGTGCTGCCGCGTGGTACGTGCCCTCCGAGTCGTCGTAGACCCAGGGGTGGCGCCGGTCGCGCGCAAGTTCTTGACATAGGCCGTCACTGGGTCGTCCGGGAGGCCGGGTTGTCCATGGGGGTACCTCACGGTGTACCGCTCCATGAACTCCCCAGAAGCTAGCGGCTCGACCCCGCTAGCCTATAAGGCAAGGTCGGTGAGGTAGTAGGCTGCGAGCCTAAAACGCTCATGTGTTTGGTTTGGCCCCAACATGACGATGATCGTCTCATCCGAGAAGCCTCGGACGAAGGCCTCGCGTCTCGCAGCCCCTGTCATGATGTTGGGACGAGGCGGCCAGGCGAAGGTATGCCTGGGGACGGACTCCGCTGGCCCGGTGTAGACGAAGCCGAAGGAGCCGAAGCGCAAGGTGGCCCCAGGAGTCAACGGGACCCTGCGGCTGTCCATCCGATCCGCTGAAGTTCATCGAGACACACGATGTGCCCCTACCTGGCACGCCAATTGTCGGGGTTCTCTACCACCGGCAGTGAATTTGTGTCGATCGTGTGTCGGGCTCGGATGGTTAGCACGGGAGACAACAGGATTATACTGGTTCGGGCTTCCGAGGAGTAATACCCTACATCCAGTGTCGAGCTTCCGCGTTCCTAGGCTAGGGGTGTTTGTAGTAGGGGTTACAAACTGGTCGGGAGAGGGTGTCGGACCCAAGTCCCTTTGAATGGAGTTCGATCTGTAGGAGGTCTAACCCTTGTAACGGTTGCTCTCCTCTCCCTTTTATAGTCACAAGGGGAGGGGCACAAGGGGGGAGTAAAAAAGAAGTATAGTGCTCGGTTGCTGGGATGTCCCGTCGCGCGTCGCTGTCCGTCAGGGCGCATTGAAGTGGAGTCGCGCTACTTGGTCGTGGGAGCCGCCGCGTGGCTGGGCGTGGCTGTTCACCCTGGGATGCTTGGCATCTCCTCCGAGTAGTTTGCTTTTGTCTTGGCCTGCCCGAGTACTTGACTAGCCCGCCACGCTTGGGCCTAAGTCTAGGCTTGAGCTTGTCGTAGGGGGTGCTTGAGTGTCTCAGGCTAAGCTTGCATGTGGCAGAGTTGGAGATAATGTTGATGGGATGGTTGTGCAGCCAGACAGACCCGCATTAAGGCTCTTGTCGGGGCCAGCTGCTTGCATGACCGCCAGCTGGTGCATTTGCATGGCGCGGGGAATCGTTCCCCCACACGCTACGGTGGAGGTGCCCGTGCCTCAGGCTCGTGCCGCGTGTCATGGCCCACGCACCAGTTGGAGTCGAGGGAGCTCGTGCGAGCCGGAGACTTGTCGCGCGAGGTGGAGACATGTCGCGCAAGGCGGAGACTTGCTGCGCGAGGTGGAGACTTGTCGCACGGGGTGGAGACTTGTCGTGCGAGGTGGAGACTTGTTGGAGGGGATCCCCCTTGTGGGGAACTGGTCAGAGATGCTGTCAACTGGTCGGAAGCGTGACGTCTTGCCAGTGTGGGTCTTGACCAGGGTCCTCAGTCTACCTCGTCTCGAATCTTGTCCTTGACATTGTCAATCTTGGTCTTCACGTTGTCAATGGTGTTGGATTTTCTTGTGATCAGAGAGATCTTTTTGCCATCAAAGGGGGGCCCTAATCCGGGCCCTCGTCAACTATGATAAGAATTACACTCGATATGGAGTAACCCGATATGGAGTGGTCTGAGACACGTTCGCTCGCCGCTTTCTCCTCCATCGTACTGTCACTACGCAAGGATATTCATCACCGAATGACAACCTAGGTCCGTGCACAACTACGATGTATTCGCAAGACAAGACTAATCACCATGATTCTATCTAATCCTACTAAAAGCATCTGGTAGCTACACATATGAATAATCACAACTCGTAGTAGATCAAAGTAAAGACAAGAATTGATTTATATCACCATCGAATGTTGAAGGTACAAATGACATGACGAATTCAAGTCACGACTTTAGAACTCCACCAATGGCTTCACCACACAGGGCCAACCATGGAGGCTAGGGCATGGCTAGGCCATCTCCTAGGCAACTCGAGGACTTGCGGCGGTCGTCGGCTTCCTCCCGGTGCTTCTCCTACGTGTCGGCAACTCTCTGATGAATGGATGGATCGATTACCCCTCCTTGGGCACCCAAGGGGTTGTATTTATGCCCTTGGAGAGCCTTGGGGCGTGCTCCACCTTTTCTTTCAAGAGATCTTCCTTGGGAGAGAAGGGAACTTGGTTTCCATAAAATCAGCCTCGTTCAGACTTTCCTGTTTTGTAGCCCTGCCTTGCCAATGTCATACCTCCTACGTCCGGACTCCAAATAATGCAAATTTTGTGTCCTGGTTGTATGGCACAAAATTTCCTCCAACTTTGGTATTCATTGATTTCCTTGGAAACGAAGATAAGATCTCCAAATCGGCCTTGGAAGATAATCTATTCTGATTTCGTACTAACTACGCAACAAGGATTTCGAGGGTCATATCTCCTAGCTCCTTGACCCGAATTGGGCCTTTCACATGTCCAAATCTAAGGCATCGTCGAGACCCACAACTTTGGTAGTCAAACTTTTTCCATTAAGGCCGTTTAAGTCTCTAAATCTGCACCGAAAGATCATGTTGTCCTGGGCTGCGAGAATATCTCTCGGGCTGAGTTGATCTCGTTGGTAAACATCCAAGTCCCTGGAGTTTTACATGTTGATGCTTCTTTCCTTGGGTTGTTTGGACTCTTGTTCTCTTCGTGTCTTGACTTGTGACAGGCTTCATGATCTTCTCTTGAAGTGCTTGATGAACTTATCCCGAAAGTCTCCTCTTTAACGTTATTTTCCTACATAAACAATAAACTCCAAAATCGACATGCAAGAGTGAATTTGATACCTCCAGGGGTTAGTACCATTAGTTAGAATATGAAATACGTGCAAATGTTGAAGGTAATCTCATACTAGTTGTACCAAAATCGACTGTCAACAGGTGCGAGGCTGAGCACGTTGGTGTCAGCGCGGCTGACGCAAACATGAACCAAGATCAAGTAATGAACAAGATGAAGAGTCCAAGAACGACAAAGGATAGCAGGTAGGAGCTTACATGCGGGAGTGGATGTGGGCCCGTTTCACTATCTTGTCCGACGAGCCCTGCTCGGGGGCTGATCGCTTGGCCCCGGCCGACTCGGAAGCCGACCACCGGCGCTCCGTCGACTCGGGGGCTGGCCCACCTCTCCTCTCCGGCTCGAGGGTGGCGCTTCGCTCCCTTGGGGGCTTGGGGACTGTTCCATGACCTCCACTGCGTCAGAGGTCGGCCCTTGACTCCCGCCGGTAGAGAGGGGAACATGCACGCCTGAGGCCCCGCCGCCCCGGATGATTAAAGACTAGAGGCGTCGCGGGGGAGTGCTCGTGTCCGCTCCCTGCGGCGCACTCGATGCGGACGCCGGCGGGGTCGACCTCGCCTTCGACGGATGCCTCTTTAGGGAGTCCGCATCCGGGTGGTCGGAGCCGTCGAAGAGATGACGACGTGTAACACCCGAAAATTCCATCACAATAAAATATTGTTAGCAACATGGTTTAGTTTTATTTTCTAAGGATTTAATAAATTTGAATAAATAAATTTGCTTTAATTAAATTAAACATCATTTAATAATTAGAATCAAACAAGTGTTTGTGCATCATGTTGAAATGCATGAGTTTTGGTTGTGGTGTGATTTTAAAAAGTCTTAAAAAAAATTTGTGAAAAAGTCCTTAAAAATAATTGTGAAAAGTTTGTAAAAAATTTCTTTGTAAAAGTTGAATTAAAAAAATGAAGGTTTGAATTTAAAATATGTTTGAAAAGTTGTTAAAAATGCTTTTCGAAAAGCCTGTAAAAATAGTTGGAGAAATTTGTGTGAAAATTTGAAAAGATGTAAAATATTTGATTTAAAAATGGTTTGAAAAAGGTTTTGAAAAAAAAAAGAAAAAGAAAAAACAAAACAAAACAAACCCAATTCAACCCAACCCCGCGGCCCACGAATCCTCTGCGGCCCATCTCACCCGCCGGCCCATAAGCGCCACTTCCCTCCCTCTCTCTCACGCAGCCACCGACAGGTGGGGCCCACCTGTCGGGGTCGTCTCCTACCTCCAGCCGGCCGCCCCCCTTTTCCTCCCCACGCCGCGCGCGCCCGTCCCCGCGCCGCCCCTCCTCCCTCGCCCTCCCTCTCCCGCGCCCCTTTCCCTTCCACCGAGCGTGGCACGGGGAAGGCGCGCCGCCGCCATCACGTCTCTTCCTCTCCCCCGAAACCGCCGCGCACCGAGCCGCCGGCATTAATGGCGCCGGCCGCCACCGACCCCCCGCCACCGCCTCGGCCGTGCCCCCTCCGCTCCCCTCTACCCTATAAAAGGATTCCCTCAAGCTCCTCTACAGCCCGCGCCACTCCTCCTCCTTTCCCCACTTCTGCAGTGCCGCCGCCACCGGAGCGCCGCCCGTCCGCCGGAGCCGCTGCCACGATCTCCTCTCCCGACGCTCTTCCCTTCCATCCGAGCCCCAGGTAAACTTCCCCACCTTCTTCTCCTCCTCCCGGTGCCCTTCCCATAGAATTTGGTGGCTAGGAGGCCCTGTATCGCCGGCGCCGGCGAGCTCTCCAGCGAGCCTGCCACTGCCTGTGTCGCGCCGCCGCCGCTTGGAAGGCAGGCCGCGGCTGCCTATCCACTTGCAGGCGATCACCACCGCCAGATCAAATCCAACGGCCCAGATTAAAAGGGGCCTCATAACCCTTAGATTGGTCCACGGTGGACCAGGTCCACAGGCGCCGGTCCACCGCTGGCGTCAGCAGCTGCGTCACCGCTTGCGTCACGCTTGCATCTTGCTTGCGTCAGCGCCAGCCAACCACAGCCCGCCACGTGGCGCCACCACAGCTCACCCGCCGGCCGCCCTGGCAACTTTGCAAATAAGCCCCTCCCATTTCTGGAAATTACAAATATACCCTTCCACCTATATAAAAGCTTTTCAACTAAGTCCTTTCTTTTATGCTTAGGCCCCTGCAGTCCTTAGTTTCTATGTTCTATAGCCCACCCTTAACCTTTTACATGTTACACCTCCTAGTTTCACACATAATTATGTTTAGGTCCCTGAAATCTTGCAGAAAACTCCATAAACTTCCAGATATTCACAATTTAGTCCCTGAATCTTGTTTCAGTCATAACTTTTCCATCCTAGCTCGGTTTTACGCGTTCTTGGTGTCCACGCGACCGTCTCTCAGAGCCCGTCATTTCTAAAAGCTTGTTTTAGTCTTTTGGTAATGTTTGATGTATTGTTTTATTTATTGCATGTTTTCTTGCATGATCGTAGCCAACGCGCCGCTCGAGGAAGAACAAGTGCAGAGCTTTGAAGTTAAGGAAAGTAGCTTATCGTTGGAGAAAGGCAAGTGACCCAAACCACCCTTCTACCTATGCTTTAATCAAGAATACAATAAATTAATTGGAACATGGAGAACCACCCAGGAAAACAGTGCAACCACAGTCCATATGGCTCTGGCTTAGCCAATTAATTAGGTGTGCGATTGTATTGACGACCCTATCCGAAAGGAACACAGGGGGCTGCGGGGTTGCGGGGGTATAGCCCGGTTCTTTTGGGGTAGCAGCCTTTGCTAAGGTGCCGACCACTAGGGAGGGTTATGGTCCGCCCCGAGTCAGAATCGTCGTGGGTTGTTGATGCTTTTGCATATCTTTGTAAAGGCTTCGTAGCGTCCCTATGCAATCACACCTCGAAGTGTAGTATTGTGCTCGATCAGCACATGCGTGGTTGGGTTCAAAGTTCTTTGGAACTTTTACGCGAACCGTGGGCAAAGTGTACAACCTCTCGCGAGTGTAAAGCCGATTGATCGGCCGTGCTCACGGTCAAGAGCGGCCTCGGACCCTCACATGATTAATTGAACTTAAAGATGGATTAATATTGCTTTCCGGTTATTCCTGTGGCCTTGCCGAGTACCAACCATAAGTGTACTCATCCTTGCTTACGCCGTTCGCAGAAGAACCCGGGGAGTGGAGTACTTCATCGACTACGAGGAGTTCGAGGATGCGATCAACCGATCGAAGCTTTCGTGGAAGATGAAGATGGAGTCGCGTCTTCATAGTTATCATTGTTCGTGTAAAGACCTTCGTGTCTACCATCGTGAGTGTAATAAAAGTTAATAAACCTTTTCTGTATGTTTTGAGCAATGTCTTGTGATATTACACTTATGAGTCTATCATATGTGTGAAATTGTGATCCTGGCACACATATGAGATGCATTCGGTTTTCTACGGAAAATCGGGTGTGACAGAGTGGTATCAGAGCAATGCTGACTGTAGGACGCAGCCTCAGATAGAAATGGTCGATATTAAGGACTCTCTTTCTAGAAAGTCTTTCCAGCATTCAAAATATCTTATTTACGCTTAAAAAGTTATTCTTTATCAAAATCATATCTTCTGTTTTCTTCTACACTAAGTCTGATTCTTGTTCTTTCACCTTGAACTACCACCCGTGTTTCTAGGATAGTTTCTTAGGTTGCCTACCCTTCTATCAGTTTCGTTTCGATAGAGCCGTTCTTGTGAGGACGTGCGATGTTAATGCTTGTTGATTGTAAACATGCATGATTTGGATCTTTGACTTGATTGGAATGTTTTTGTGGAGTGATGGCCACAAATGCATCAATAAAATAATTAAAGTTAAAATTTGAATCTTAGCCCCTTTCTATCCTTCCGAATCTCGGGACGAGATTCTCTTAAGGGGGTAGGATTTGTAACACCCGAAAATTCCATCACAATAAAATATTGTTAGCAACATGGTTTAGTTTTATTTTCTAAGGATTTAATAAATTTGAATAAATAAATTTGCTTTAATTCAATTAAACATCATTTAATAATTAGAATCAAACAAGTGTTTGTGCATCATGTTGAAATGCATGAGTTTTGGTTGTGGTGTGATTTTAAAAGATCTTAAAAAAATTTGTGAAAAAGTCCTTAAAAATAATTGTGAAAAGTTTGTAAAATTTTTTTTTGTAAAGGTTGAATTAAAAAATGAAGGTTTGAATTTCAAATATGTTTGAAAAGTTGTTAAAAATGGTTTGTGAAAAGCCTGTAAAAATAGTTGGAGAAATTTGTGTGAAAATTTGAAAAGATGTAAAATATTTGATTTAAAAATGGTTTGAAAAATTGGTTTGAAAAAGGATTTGAAAAAAAAGAAAAAGAAAAAACAAAACAAACCCAATTCAACCCAACCCCGCGGCCCACGAATCCTCTGCGGCCCATCGCACCCGCCGGCCCATAAGCGCCACTTCCCTCCCTCTCTTTCACGCAGCCACCGACAGGTGGGGCCCACCTGTCGGGGCCGTCTCCTACCTCCCAGCCGGCCGCCCCCCCTTTTCTTCCCCACGGCCTCGCCGCCCGTCCCCGGCGCCGCCCCTCCTCCCGCGCCCTCCCTCTCCCACGCCCCTTTCCCTTCCACCGAGCGCGGCACGGGAAGCACCGCCGCCACCATCACGTCTCTTCCTCTCCCACGAAACCGCCGCGCACCGAGCCGCCGCATTAATGGCGTCGGCCGCCACCGACCCCCGCCACCGCCTCGGCCGTGCCCCCTCCGCTCCCCTCTACCCTATAAAAGGATCCCCTCAAGCTCCTCTACACCCCGCGCCACTCCTCCTCCTTTCCCCACTTGTGCAGCGCCGCCGCCACCGGAGCGCCGCCCGTCCGCCGGAACCGCTGCCTCGATCTCCTCTCCCGGCGCTCTTCCCTTCCATCCGGGCCCCTGGTAAGCTTCCCCACCTTCTTCTCCTCCTCCCGGTGCCCTTCCCATAGAATTTGGTGGCTAGGAGGCCCTGTATCGCCGGCGCCGGCGAGCTCTCCCGCCGAGCACCGCCATCGCCGTGCCGCGCCGCCGCTTGGAAGGCAGGCCGCGGCTGCCTATCCACTTGCAGGCGACCACCACCACCAGATCAAATCCAACGGCCCAGATTAAAAGGGGCCTCATAACCCTTAGATTGGTCCACTGTGGACCGGTGGACCAGGTCCACAGGCGCCGGTCCACCGCTGGCGTCAGCAGCTGCGTCACCGCTTGCGTCACGCTTGCATCTTGCTTGCGTCAGCGCCAGCCAACCACAGCCCGCCACGTGGCGCCACCACAGCTCACCCGCCGGCCGCCCTGGCAACTTTGCAAATAAGCCCCTCCCATTTCTGGAAATTACAAATATACCCTTCCACCTATATAAAAGCTTTTCAACTAAGTCCTTTCTTTTATGCTTAGGCCCCTGCAGTCCTTAGTTTCTATGTTCTATAGCCCACCCTTAACCTTTTACATGTTACACCTCCTAGTTTCACACATAATTATGTTTAGGTCCCTGAAATCTTGCAGAAAACTCCATAAACTTCCAGATATTCACAATTTAGTCCCTGAATCTTGTTTCAGCCATAACTTTTTAATACTAGCTTCGTTTTACGAGTTCTTGGTGTCCACGCGACCGCCTCTCAGAGCCCGTCATTTCTAAAAGCTTGTTTTAGTCTTTTGGTAATGTTTGATGTATTGTTTTATTTATTGCATGTTTTCTTGCATGATCGTAGCCAACGCGCCGCTCGAGGAAGAACAAGTGCAGAGCTTTGAAGTTAAGGAAAGTAGCTTATCGTTGGAGAAAGGCAAGTGACCCTAACCACCCTCCTACCTATGCTTTAATCAAGAATACTATAAATTAATTGGAACATGGAGAACCACCCAGGAAAACAGTGCAACCACAGTCCATATGGCTCTGGCTTAGCCAATTAATTAGGTGTGCGATTGTATTGACGACCCTATCCGAAAGGAACACTGGGGGCTCCGGGTTGCAGGGGTATAGCCCGGTTCTTTTGGGGTAGCAGCCTTTGCTAAGGTGCTGACCACTAGGGAGGGTTATGGTCCGCCCGAGTCAGAACTGTCGTGGGTTGTTGATGCTTTTGCGTATCTTTGTAAAGGCTTCGTAGCGTCCCTATGCAATCACACCTCAGAAGTGTAGTATTGTGCCTGATCAGCACATGCGTGGTTGGGTTCAAAGTTCTTTGGAACTTTTACGCGAACTGTGGGCAAAGTGTACAACCTCTGCAGAGTGTAAAACTGATTGATCAGCCGTGCTCACGGTCAAGAGCGGCCTGGACCCTCACATGATTAATTGAACTTAAAGATGGATTAATATTGCTTTCCGGTTATTCCTGTGGCCTTGCTGAGTACCAACCATAAGTGTACTCATCCTTGCTTACGCTGTTCAGAGAAGAACCCTGGAGTGGAGTACTTCATCGACTACGAGGAGTTCTGAGGATGCGATCAACCAGTCAGAAGCCTGTGGAAGATGAAGATGGAGTCGCGTCTTCATAGTTATCATTGTTCGTGTAAAGACCTTCGTGTCTACCATCGTGAGTGTAATAGAAGTTAATAAACCTTTTCTGTATGTTTTGAGCAATGTCTTGTGATATTACACTCATGAGTCTATCATATGTGTGAAATTGTGATCCTGGCACACATATGAGATGCATTCGGTTTTCTACGGAAAATCGGGTGTGACAGAGTGGTATCAGAGCAATGCTGACTGTAGGATGCAGCCTCAGATAGAAATGGTCGATATTAAGGACTCTCTTTCTAGAAAGTCTTTCCAGCATTCAAAATATCTTATTTACGCTTAAAAAAATATTCTTTATCAAAATCATATCTTCTGTTTTCTTCTACACTGAGTCTGATTCTTGTTCTTTCACCTTGAACTACCACCCGTGTTTCTAGGATAGTTTCTTAGGTTGCCTACCCTTCTATCAGTTTCGTTTCGATAGAGCCGTTCTTGTGAGGACGTGCGATGTTAATGCTTGTTGATTGTAAACATGCATGATTTGGATCTTTGACTTGATTGGAATGTTTTTGTGGAGTGATGGCCACAAATGCATCAATAAAATAATTAAAGTTAAAATTTGAATCTTAGCCCCTTTCTATCCTTCCGAATCTCGGGACGAGATTCTCTTAAGGGGGTAGGATTTGTAACACCCGAAAATTCCATCACAATAAAATATTGTTAGCAACATGGTTTAGTTTTATTTTCTAAGGATTTAATAAATTTGAATAAATAAATTTGCTTTAATTAAATTAAACATCATTTAATAATTAGAATCAAACAAGTGTTTGTGCATCATGTTGAAATGCATGAGTTTTGGTTGTGGTGTGATTTTAAAAAGTCTTAAAAAATTTGTGAAAAAGTCCTTAAAAATAATTGTGAAAAGTTTGTAAAAAAAATTTTTGTAAAAGTTGAATTAAAAAAAATGAAGGTTTGAATTTCAATTATGTTTGAAAAATTGTTAAAAATGGTTTGTGAAAAGCCTGTAAAAATAGTTGGAGAAATTTGTGTGAAAATTTGAAAAGATGTAAAATATTTGATTTAAAAATGGTTTGAAAAATTGGTTTGAGAAAGGATTTGAAAAAAAAGAAAAAGAAAAAAACAAAACAAACCCAATTCAACCCAACCCCGCGGCCCACGAATCCTCTGCGGCCCATCGCACCCGCCGGCCCATAAGCGCCACTTCCCTCCCTCTCTTTCACGCAGCCACCAACAGGTGGGGCCCACCTGTCGGGGCCGTCTCCTACCTCCAGCCGGCCGCCCCCCTTTTCTTCCCCACGGCCGCGACGCCCGTCCCCGCGCCGCCCCTCCTCCCGCGCCCTCCCTCTCCCGCGCCCCTTTCCCTTCCACCGAGCGCGGCACGAGAAGCACCGCCGCCGCCATCACGTCTCTTCCTATCCCCCGAAACCGCCGCGCACCGAGCCGCCGGCATTAATGGCGCCGGCCGCCACCGACCCCCGCCACCGCCTCGGCCGTGCCCCCTCCGCTCCCCCTCTACCCTATAAAAGGATCCCCTCAAGCTCCTCTACACCCCCGCGCCACTCCTCCTTCTTTACCCACTTGTGCGCGCCGCGCGCCACCGAGCGCCGCCCGTCCCGCCGAGCCGCTGCCTCGATCTCCTCTCCCGGCGCTCTTCCCTTCCATCCGAGCCCCTGGTAAGCTTCCCCACCTTCTTCTCCTCCTCCCGGTGCCCTTCCCATAGAATTTGGTGGCTAGGAGGCCCCGTATCGCCGGCGCGCGGCGAGCTCTCCCGACGAGCCCCGCCACCGGCCGTGTCGCGCCGCCGCCGCTTGGAAGGCAGGCCGCGGCTGCCTATCCACTTGCAGGCGACCACCACCGCCAGATCAAATCCAACGGCCCAGATTAAAAGGGGCCTCATAACCCTTAGATTGGTCCACGGTGGACCAGGTCCACAGGTGTCGGTCCACCGCTGGCGTCAGCAGCTGCGTCACCGCTTGCATCACGCTTGCGTCATGCTTGCGTCAGCGCCAGCCAACCACAGCCCGCCACGTGGCGCCACCACAGCTCACCCGCCGGCCGCCCTGGCAACTTTGCAAATAAGCCCCTCCCATTTCTGGAAATTACAAATATACCCTTCCACCTATATAAAAGCTTTTCAACTAAGTCCTTTCTTTTATGCTTAGGCCCCTGCAGTCCTTAGTTTCTATGTTCTATAGCCCACCCTTAACCTTTTACATGTTACACCTCCTAGTTTCACACATAATTATGTTTAGGTCCCTGAAATCTTGCAGAAAACTCCATAAACTTCCAGATATTCACAATTTAGTCTCTGAATCTTGTTTCAGCCATAACTTTTTCATCCTAGCTCCGTTTTACGCGTTCTTGGTGTCCACGCGACCGTCTCTCAGAGCCCATCATTTCTAAAAGCTTGTTTTAGTCTTTTGGTAATGTTTGATGTATTGTTTTATTTATTGCATGTTTTCTTGCATGATCGTAGCCAACGCGCCGCTCGAGGAAGAACAAGTGCAGAGCTTTGAAGTTAAGGAAAGTAGGTTATCGTTGGAGAAAGGCAAGTGACCCAAACCACCCTTCTACCTATGCTTTAATCAAGAATACTATAAATTAATTGGAACATGGAGAACCACCCAGGAAAACAGTGCAACCACAGTCCATATGGCTCTGGCTTAGCCAATTAATTAGGTGTGCGATTGTATTGACGACCCTACCCGAAAGGAACACAGGGGGCTCCGGGTTGCAGGGGTATAGACCGGTTCTTTTGGGGTAGCGCCTTTGCTAAGGTGCCGACCACTAGGGAGGGTTATGGTCCGCCCCGAGTCAGAATCGTCCCGGGTTGTTGATGCTTTTGCATATCTTTGTAAAGGCTTCGTAGCGTCCCTATGCAATCACACCTCGGAAGTGTGGTATTGTGCCTGATCAGCACATGCGTGGTTGGGTTCAAAGTTCTTTGGAACTTTTACGCGAACTGTGGGTAAAGTGTACAACCTCTGCAGAGTGTAAAACTGATTGATCAACCGTGCTCACGGTCAAGAGCGGCCTGGACCATCACATGATTAATTGAACTTAAAGATGGATTAATATTGCTTTCTGGTTATTCCTGTGGCCTTGCTGAGTACCAATCATAAGTGTACTCATCCTTGCTTACGTTGTTCAGAGAAGAACCCTGGAGTGGAGTACTTCATCGACTATAAGGAGTTCTGAGGATGCGATCAACCTGTTAGAAGCCTGTGGAAGATGAAGATGGAGTCGCGTCTTCATAGTTATCGTTGTTCGTGTAAAGACCTTCGTGTCTACCATCGTGAGTGTAATAAAAGTTAATAAACCTTTTCTGTATGTTTTGAGCAATGTCTTGTGATATTACACTCATGAGTCTATCATATGTGTGAAATTGTGATCCTGGCACACATATGAGATGCATTCGATTTTCTACAGAAAATCGGGTGTGACACGAGGCGAGGGCACGTGCTCCGCTGGCCGCTTGGGCGGATCATCCCGACGAGGAGGATCCCTCCGCCCCTCGGAGGCGCACGGGCCACCAGGCGCCGTGTGAGAACGGGTCACTCTCTGATCTTCTTGGACGGGACAAGCCCGCGACTACGAGGTCGAGCCCACACCCTTCTCGAGAGCGGCCAGCTCTGGCCGCAGTGACGAGCTCACCTCCACCGCCCGGCGTGGCGAAGGCAAGGGCAACCCGGACATGTCGCTCCAGTCGATCGCGACACCAGACTCGTCTCCGCTCCACGCCAGTGGCAGTGATGGATCTTCATCAGAAGAGACATTGCTCTTGTCGGTGCGAAATGTGGTCCCGACACTAACCAGTAGATAGCGCCGAGGTCTATCCCTCAATGGTCGATGCTAAGCAACAAGTGACACAGGGTTTTTATCCTGGTTCCGGCCGAGGGGGCCGTACGTCCAGCAGGGGTGTGCTCACGACACTATATTGCTCAGCACCGGAGGTGCCTGTAGTGGGGCTGCTACAAGCAAGGCGGGAGAGAAAGCGTGGCTTCCAAGTCCCTGGTGGAGTGGCTGAAGATATTGTGGGAGAATTGGAGAGTGAGTATGTGGTGTATGTGTAGGGCTCCTCGTCTATGGCCTTGAGCGTGTTGCCGTCCCCCGCGGCTGGGGGGTTCGCTCCCCCTTTTATAGATCAAGGGGGAGGCGGTTTACATGAGCGCCGCGCTATCTAGCTACGTGGGGGAGTGCGACGTGCTACGCTGTAGAGTGGGCGGCCGTCCGGGCGATCCTCGCAGCGATCTGGTCATCATGGCCTGACTTGTACCCGAACAGTGGCGGTTCGAGGGTAGGAGAGCAGCGGATGGCGGTGATGTCCTCTCGATAGGCTCGAGGGAGGTGTCGACGCGAGCCTCGTACGGCGTACGGGAGTAGGCGAACGGCGTTCCTTCCCGACGCGCTTCACGGGGGGCGGGAGTCGTTGCTACAGGGCCTGGCGTGCGCCTGCACGCGCGGGTACGGCGGCCACGCCGTTACAGTGGCAGGGATGGCAGTCCACCGGCCTAGCGCCTCCACCTAACCCTGTAGGGTCACAAGAACGTGAATCGAGGGTGCGCCGGCCCCCTTTCGAGGGCTCGGCGCGTTAGCCGTGCTGGGGCGTGCGCACGGTGTCACGGGACTGACACCGGCCGCGCCGCACGCCCCCTCCCACGGGGGCGGGGATGGGCTCCTCCCCGGGGAGTTGGTGCGGCGGCACGCGGGGTGCGAGCCTCGGGCGCATGATGGCGCCGTCTCCGCCGGCGTCGGGCGTTAAATGCCCGTGTACGGGGGCCGGCGCATGCGTGAGGGGCACCCTTGAGCGTGGCGGACCCCGGCCGAGGGCGGGGCGTACCCTCGAGCGAGGCGGAGCCCGCTCGAGGGAAGTGCTGCCCCTCGAGCGGGGCGAAGCCCGCCCGAAGGGTACACGCATCCTCGAACGAGGCGGAGCCCGTTCGAGGGGGTCTCTAAGTGGGCCGCCTCGATGGGTCGTCGGGGTTACTGCGGCGTGGGTCGTGTCCTGCATGGTTAGGCACCTGCATGGTTAGGCTTGACGTGTTTTGGTTTCGTTGCGGGTTTTAAGTGAGGTTTTCCCCATTGTTTTAAGGGGACCCCTAGGGCTGTCCCCGACAGTAGCCCCCGAGCATCCGCGGGTTCGCCATTGAGGCTCCCGCGGATGCCGGAACCTACCGATAGGACGTTCTTCCCTCCTTGTTCCCGCGAACGCTTTCCGTGGGGCCGCGTCGGCGACCCGCGGGTCTAGCCCCGAAGCCCCGCAGAGTGTGGGTGCTCCTGCAGGGGTTAACCGCGAGAATTTGGTCAGAGGGCGTGGCACACATTCCAACCGGCATCGGCGGTGTTTCAGCCGGCTTCGGGGGTGCACGCGCTGCTGGCACTGTCTCCGGCGGGTGCAATTTCAAGGAGGTGTAGCCGTGCGTCAAGCCCCCGAGCCTTGGCCCGTTCGAGGCGATCGGGTAGAGCTTTGCGACTTGTTTTTTAACGCTCCCTCGCCGTCCCTCCGCGGGACGGAGGGTGAGGTTTCCGCAACCCCCATCGAGCGGGTCGCGGATTGCGGATTCCTCGTCGAGCTGCTAGCGGGTGGTTCAAGTGGACGTCCATGCCCCGTTCGATAAGGGTAGGCTGCGCGGTCCGAGACACGTCCATGGAAGCGCTTGCGTGGGTTTGCTAGGTGGGGCTCGGTCCCATTCGATAGGGACCGAGGGCGCGGAAGCTCTCCCTCGGTGGGATCCCCCGGCTAGCTGCCCTCGCTGGCTCTCAAACACGACATGTGGGGCACCCTCGAGCCGACGGGCTCGAGGAACGGCTCGAATGCGCGTGCCCTCGTCGTCCCTGACTCTGCGATCTGGGGCGCCTGTTCGAACCCGTCGAGGGTCAGGCTTCGAACCTCCGATCGGTAGGGACGTGCGGGGGTGGCGCACGGGCGGCCCCGTCTTTTCGCGTTTGCGGCCGTCGAGGGTTGCGGGCGAGCCGGCCCTCGAGGTGTCGGTTGGTAGCACGGCGCGGCATGGGTGCTTGCGGTGCTCGCTTACCTCCGAAGTGCCCCGGGCGACCCTCTCACGCGCGTGCCCTCTTTAGAGGGTTGATATTGTCTCGAGCCGGGGGCTCGTGCCGCTCGAGGGTTTTACGCGGCATGGGTACCCGCGGTGCCTGCTTTACATCAAGCAGGTCCCGGGCGGCCTTCTCACGTCGATGTCCCATCGAGGGCTGTTTTCGTTTTGAGCCGAGGGCTCGTACCGCTCGAGGGTTTTACGTGGCATGGGTACCCGTGGTGCCTGCTTTACGTCAAGCAGATCCCGAGCGGCCTTCTCACGTCGATATCCTATCGAGGGTTGCCCTTGTCTCGAGCCGGGGGTTCGCCCCGCTCGAGGGTTCTCCTTGCTTGGCAAGGGACCCGATCATTAGATGCCTCGCAGTCGAGGCTGCGGTTTTTGCAGCGCGGGCGCGTCTTTTCATGCGCCGCGCCGCGCGCGCGCGCGTAGTGGGCGGCGTGGCAGGTGGACGTGACTGCTTCGCCTCGGTCCCTGCGGGTCTTCGTCGTGATGATGGCCCGCCTGCAGTGATGTGGCCGCTGCAGTCGTGGTGGGACCCGTCCGTCGGCGTGAGGGGAAGATTCCCTGCAGTTAATGTGAGCGGGGCATCCGCTCCGGAGAGCTCGCCCATCGGCTTATAAATCTGAGGGGTGGAGGAGACGGCAGTTTTTTTACCTTAACGCCTCACCATTTTCGCTCCCCCGCCCCTTCGTCTTCATCTCGCCCTTGCCACCGTGCGGTGTCGCCGTTAGAGCTTTTCTTCCGTTCCTTGTCCTCCGCTCCTGCTTTTCTTTGCCTTCTTCATGGCGCCGCCTCAGCTTCCCCTCACGATCCTGGAGCCGTACGCCTGGGAGAGGTCGACGGTGACGCCGCTGGCCCTTGGCGAGCTGGTCTTCGCCGGCCAGCTGTCGGCCAATGAAGATGGACGCCCGGCGGAGTGGATAGTGCCGCCGGCGGGGGACCGCGCGCCCAACCCGCCGGAGGGTTACGTGGTGAGCTTCATCCGCTACCACGAGCGGGGCTTCAACGCGCCGACGAGCCGTTTTATGCGGGTGATGTGCCACTACTACGGAGTGGAGCTGCACAACTTCGCCCCCAACGCGATTTCGCAGGCGGCCACGTTCGTGGGCGTCTGCGAAGGGTACCTGGGGATCCCGCCCAAGCGGGAGCTGCGGGTACACCTTTTCCGCGCGGAGCTCTTCACGCAGCCCCACGACGGAGCCAAGGGACCCGCCGCGCGGTGCGCGCCGGCGGGATGTCGCTTGCCCTGCGGGGGGCAATTCAAGAACGTCTACATCCCCCGCACCATGACGACGAACAACGTCGGCCGGGAGCGGGGATGGTTCTACTTGCGCAACGCCGAGCCCGGCCTCCCCCCTACACGGTCGGATGTTCAAGGAGAGGCCCGACTCCCCGGGCCTACGGGGTATCCACGCCCCAAGCACGGAGGCGGCAGGAGTCGGTCCTGGCCGCCCTGCAGCGCCTGGCGGCGATGGGGCTGAACGCGATGGGCGTCCTCGCCTTCCTCCATCATAGGCAGCTCGTGCCCTTGATGGAGAGGCCGCTCTGCATCTTCGAGATGACAGAGGCGGCCAACCCCGTCGACCTGGCGAGGTCGCGGATGCTTCCGACGCCCCTCGAGCGGCCGTATGCGCTCACCCGGGCGCGGAGCGCCCGTCGACACCCGGACGCCGCCGATGCCTGCGGGTCGGACCCCGTGGGACCTCGAGATGCTCCCCACTGGCCCGTTGGTGAGCGTAGTTCTTGATTTTGTTTTAGTTCTTTGTGTTGCCTTTGCCTCCTGACGCGCCCTTGTTGCTCCTGTGTGCAGCTGGTGAACTTTACCATCACCAAGTCCGTTCCGCCCACCCCCAACTCCCGCGCGCTTGGCCGGCGGCGCGGCGGCGGGAGCGAGGAGTGGGCGGCGCGCGGGAGAGGGAGCGCGCGAGGCGACATCAAGCGCGCCGAGACCGGCGGGCCGCGGAGTGCCGGCGCGCGAAGAGCCGGGGCTCTCCTCCCCGGGGACCGAAGAGTACTCGTCCTCGGAGGAGGACGAAGAGGAAGAGGCCGAGGGGGAGGGCCCCTCGACGGTGGCGGCCCGCGCCCCCGCCGCCGGAGCCGGCGGCGAGGGCGGCATCGCCCGGGGGCGGACGCAACGGCGCCCGCCGCCGGCCATCGACATCGGGGGCGGCGCGCGCCGCGGAGGTGCCGGCGCGCTCCTCGGGGCGCGCACGGCGAGCGCGCGCGTGCGCGCATCGAGCGTGCTCGCGCGCGCGGAAGCGTCGCCGGAGGCGCGACGGCAAGCGCACGCGCGCGCGGGGCGAGCGTACCGCGCGCGCGCGCGCGCCGTCGAGAGGCGCGGCATCGGGCGTGACCGCGCGCGGGGCGGGCGCGCGCGCGCGCGCGGCGGCGCGCCGCCGGGAGACGCGGCGGCGGGGCGCGCCGGGCCGCCGCCGGCCTCATCCGCTGAGGCTTCGAGGAAAAGGAAGCGTGCCTTTTCCTCCTCGAGGTAAGGGGCTCGATGCTTCGCTCGGTTTAATTAGTTGATGATTAGGCACTCTAACCCTCTGTTTGTGCCTGCGCAGGGTGGTGCCAACCGTGCCTCCCCTTGCACCAGCCAAGGTGCTGAGGACGAACGCGTCCATCCCCACCCGGCGGCACTCGTCGAGGGCGTCGTGGGCGGGGACAAGCACGGCGGCGGCGGGTGAGAGCTCGCAAAGCCCGGGCCGGGGCCTCGAGGCCTCGGCTAGCGGATCGGCCGCCGCGGCGCGGTTGGCGGTCGGCGAGGAGCGGCCGGCGCGGCCGTCGTGCGGGTGCGAGGGCCGCGGCGGCGGCGGTGGTGGAGGCGCCGCCGCGCAGGTCGCGTCGTGGAGGAGGCGGAGCGGGCGCAACCTCGCGGCGGCGCCGTGGCCGCAGGCGCGGCCGCAGGTGGTGGCCGTGGCGCCGTGGCCAAGCGCCGCGCGGCCGCGGAGACGCAAGTGGTGGCGCGGTGGAGGCGGCACAAGCGGCGGCGCCGCCGGCGTTCGCGAGGGCGGAGGTGGTGGAGGTCTCGGACGACTCCCCCGCCCGCCCGGGTGGGACCGGTCGGCCCGGCCCACGAACCCCCCCGAGCCCCGGGAGGGGGCCCTCGTGAGGCGGCACGAGGGGCACATGGTGGCGGGAGATCGAGGACACCCGCGCCGAGGCCTCGTCCTCCCGCGCCGCCGCCCCCGCCCGGGTAGAGGGGGCCGTCGATGATCCCCCGGCGTTTGCCGACGCCGCCGGGGGAGCGGAGAGCTACTGGGACGAGCTCCGAAGCCACGGCGCTACGCTCAACCGCGCGCTGAACGAGGCGTTGCGGGTTCATGGCGGCCCTGCATGGCGCACCTTCCAGGTAGGGCCTCGTCGCTCGTTCCTTCTTCTTCTTTTCTCCGTGTGCTGCTTTCATGCCGTAGTGCTTACGGATTTTGGTGTGTGGATGCCAGGAGCTCGAGCGCCGCGCCCACGACAAGTACGATGCGTTCGACCGGGTGAACGCCGAGGTCCTCCAGCTCCGGGAGCGGTGCAGCGCTTTCGACGTGCTTGCCGACGCTCTCAGGTCCCCGGACACCGGGCCGGCGCACGGCCCCGGCTCGGCCTCGACAAGTCGCCCGAGAGCTCGAGGCGAGGACACGGCGCGCCGCTCGAGCCTCTAGCGGGTGCGCGCGGCCCCTCATCGACCGTGATGAGGCGCCGTGGCACGCGCGCTCGGACTTGGAGAAGACGCGGACGCCGGCCGCCAACCGGGAGGCGGAGGTGGCTACCGTCCGCGCCGAAACCCGGGAGCTTCGTTCGTCGCTTGAAGGGGCGCAGCGCGGCCACCGCGCGGGGGGCCGAGGAACGGGCGCGCGGCCGGGAGCGACGGCCAAGGAGGCCGACGACCGAAGGCCGCCCTCGACGCCAAGGCCGCGGCCCTCGTCGTCGGCCGAGGAGCGGCTCCCCGCAAGAGAGCACCGCCCGCCAAGGGGCCGAGGAGCGGCTCCCGGCAGGAGCGAGGTCGCCGCCACCGACGCCCGTGCGCCGGGAGCAGGAGCGCGCCGCCCACGAGGTGACGCAGAAGTCCTTGGCGGATCGGGACGCCAAGCTCTCCAAGGCCGAGGGCGAGGTGATTATGCTTAGCATCACCAACGCCAATCAGGAGATGTCCCTCCGGGAGCAAGGTGAGACCGTCGAGCGCCTGGAGCTGACGGTCGAGGCCGTGCGCCGCGACTTCGAGACGGAGAGGAAGCAGGTCGAAGGTGAGCCACAGTCTGACTCTTGTCTTATTGGTTTTTCGATTGGGAACTCGCATTCCCTTTTTCTGATTTCTTTCTTGCCTTGGTGTTTCCAGGCTTGCGCACCGCTCTGGGGCACGCGGCTGAGCGGGCCGAGGCGCTGCAGGCTTCCTACAACTCCTCCGAGCAGGAGCTGCGGGAGCTGCGCGATGCGGCCCTCGAGACCTGCCGCGCCGTCGAGGAGGGCGAGGCGCGGCCGGCAGCCTCCCCGGCCGCCCGTCCGCGTGCCCTTGGTGGCCATGTCACCGAGCGGATGCGCCGGCGCCGCAAACGCGGGCGTCCCGAAGGCCCTCGGAGTGGTGCGATCCCACTACGAGGTTAACTTCGAGGCGCTGGCGGAGGGCTACATCGTTCCCGAGGGCGTCGAGGACGAGGTGGCCATGGAGCGTGTGGATGCGCTCGCTGCCGACGCCGCCGGATCGCTCGCCGAGGCCTTCGAGGAGTTCCTCTTCCCGGACGCCACTGATGCTGCTGCTCCTCCCGCCTGAAAGCAGTTGGGCGCTAGGCTCGTTTTTTGATGTGTATCAGTATTCTGGCCTCGTGGCCCTTTGTAAATAAACAAGTTGTTTCATGAACATAAACATTTGCTGTAAATGAAGTCATTTGTTTATCACGCTTTTTGTTTCTCCTTCTTCCTGAGTAGATTCTAGTTAGGGGAGTTCGGTTTTCACAGGGGGCCTGCTGGGTTGGAGGCGAGAGAGAAGGGCCATGTCCACGCGGCGTAGGCTATCTCTGGCTCGCACGCTCCTTCCGCCGTGCCGCCTGCGCCCTGTTCGAATCGTGGCTCGAGGTTGAAGTAGGAAACAAACTTAGCGCGCGTTGTTTTGTTTTTTTGCGCGAAAAAATGGGACCATTTTGGGGGGGATGCCCCCCGCAGTAGCCCCCGAGGGTAACTTGGGTTTCAGGGGAAAGCCGAGTTGCCCTTTTTATTAAGCTTAAAGCTTTTACATAGTTGCAACCAACTGGGGCGTTGGCCGTGCGGTTTTTACAACAAAAATACTTGGAAATCCTAGCTAAGGGTAGAAGCGACGTAGCTGTTGGATGTTCCAAGCGTTGGTGAGCTCTTCACCGTCCTCATTGGCCAACTTGTATGTGCCGGGCTTGAGTACCTTCACCACGACGTAGGGTCCCTCCCATGGGGGCGATAGCTTGTGGCGCCCGCAGTTGTCTTGGCGTAGCCTTAGGACCAGGTCCCCTTCACTGAAATCCCGCCGGTGTATCTTGCGTTCTTGATAGCGCCTGAGGGACTGCTGGTACCTCGCGGAATGCATCAGGGCCACGAGGCGTGCTTCGTCCAGCTGGTCCAACGAGTCCTCGCGGGCTCGTTGGTTAGCATCCTCGTTATAGCCTTGAACCTTGGGCGACCCGTATTCTAAGTCCGTGGGGAGGACGGCCTCCGCGCCGTGGACTAGGAAAAACGGGGTGAACCCAGTGGCTCTGCTCGGGGTGGTCCTTAGGCTCCACACAACCGCTGGTAGTTCTTGGAGCCATTTTCGCCGCATTTGTTCAACGCGGTCAAAAATCCGGGCTTTAGGCCTTGTAAGATCATGCCATTGGCACGTTCCACTTGGCCGTTGGTCCGTGGGTGCGCCACGGCCGCCCAATCCACACGGATGTGGAACTTGTCGCGAACTCCAAGAACTTCTTGCCCGTGAATTGGGATCCATTGTCGGTGATGATGGAGTTTGGCACTCCAAAGCGGTAGACGATGTCGGTGAAGAATGTCACCGCCTGCTCTGCCCTTAGATTCGTGATGGGGCGCACCTCCACCCACTTGGAGAACTTGTCAATCGCGACCAACAAGTGGGTGAAGCCCCCGGGCGCCTTCCGCAGGGGCCCGACGATGTCCAGCCCCCACACGGCGAATGGCCATGTCACGGGGATGGTTTGCAGAGCATGGGCGGGCAAGTTGGACTTGCGGGCGTAGAACTGGCACCCCTCGCATGTGCGCACGATCTCGCTGGCGTCCGCGACCGCAGTGGGCCAGTAAAAGCCCTGGCGGAACGCGTTGCCGACGAGAGTGCGGGGCGCGGCGTGGTGGCCACAGATCCCCGCGTGGATGTCCCGCAGGAGCTCGCGCCCCTCGGGGATGGACACGCACCGCTGTAGGATGCCGGAGGCGGCGCGCTTGTACAGCTCGCCGTCGACGAGGGCAAAAGACTTAGCCATCCTAGCGATGCGCCTAGCCGCGGCCCGGTCCGCGGGAAGTTCCCCTCGAGCGATCCAGGCAATGTATTTTTCCCGCCAGTCCGCCTGGACGGGGGTCGGCTCGATGTCCATTACGTCGGCCTCGTGGGAGCCGTACCCCTCGAGAAGGGAGAGCACGTACGCCTCGTTCGAGGGGTCCTCGTCCATGGGCTCCGCACCTGCTGGATTCGAGGGAGCCCCCGAGGGTTCGTTGTGATTCGAGGGGTAGGGCTCGAAAGCGACCGAGGGTTGAGCGATGTCGCGCGCGAAAACGTTCGGGGGAACGGTGATCCGCCCGGACGCGATCTTGGCGAGCTCGTCCGCCTCTTCGTTGTGCCTGCGGGGCACATGGTTGAGCTCGATGCCGTAGAACTTGTCCTCGAGGGCTCGCACGGCCTTGCAGTAGGCCTCCATCTTGTCGTCGTGGCGGCTCGCGTTCTTCATGACTTGATCAATTACGAGCTGCGAGTCGCCCCTTACGTCGAGGCGCTTGACGCCTAACTCAATGGCGATTTTGAGGCCGCGCAGAGGAGGGCCTCGTATTCGGCCATGTTGTTAGACGCGGGGAAGTGGAGGCGCACCGCGTACCGCATGTGTTCCCCGAGGGGTGACACGAAGAGCAGTGCCCGCGCCCGCCCCCGTTTTCATCACCGAGCCATCGAAGAACAGAGTCCGAAGACTCCGCTTGGATCCGTGGCGGTGGCCGCGTGTCCGTCCATTCGGCGACGAAATCCGCCAAGATTTGGGACTTGACGGCCTTGCGCGGGCGCGAGCGAGCGTCTCGCCCATCGGCTCCACGGACCACTTGGCGATCCCCGCCCGCGGCGTCGGGGTTGCGGATGATTTCTCCTAGTGGGAAGGAGGAAACCACCGTGACGGGGGTGGGCCTCGAAGTAGTGGCGGAGTTTGCGCCGCGCAAGAACCACCGCGTACGGCAACTTCGGACTCGGGGGTAGCGCGTCTTCGTGTCCGAGAGGACCTCGCTGATGTAGTAGACTGGCCGCTGCACAGGCAAGGCATGCCCTTCCTCCGTGCGCTCCACAACGATCACGGCGCTCACCACCTGGGTGGTCGCGGCCACGTAGAGCTGCAGGGGCTCGCCGTTCTGCGGCGGCGTGAGGATCGGGGGGCTGAAGGGTCGAGGGGGACCCCCTTGGTCTGCTCCGCGGCCTCGAAGGTGCCAGCGTGTTTGGCAGCGGAGTCGAGGTCTTCGTTGACCATCTTCTCCAGCGTGTTCACCAGCGCTTCATCCAGCGCCAGTGCCTCTGCGTGCTCCACGCATTCGACATCGCAGTCGAACGCGTGCTCGATCGACGAGCCGACGGTGATGATGCCGTTTGGGCGGGCATCTTCATCTTTAGGTAGGTATAATTGGGGACCGCCATGAATTTGGCGTAGCGAGGTCGCCCAAGTATAGCATGGTAGGCCCCTTTGAACCCCACCACCTCGAAGGTGAGGGTCTCCTTGCGGAAGTTCTTAGGGGTGCCAAACCGGAGGCCGGCGGGTCGCCCCGCCCGAGGGGTTGAACCTCGCTTGCCGGGCGCGATGCGGGTGGAGACGGCTTCGTGCCGGGCCGCACCGGTCCAATCCGATCCCCATCGGGGCGCGGCGTATGCGCGTAGAGGATGTTGAGGCTGCTGCCTCCGTCCATGAGGACCTTCGAGAACCGGGCGTTCCCGATGATGGGGTCAACCACCGGCGGGTGCGGCCGGGTTGGGGACGCGGTTTGGGTGGTCCTCCCGCTGAATGTGATGGCGTCCTCCGACCAATTGAGGAAGGACGGAGGCGCCCTCTCGGCCGGCGAGGACTTCGTGCCGCTCCTTCTTGCGTTGGCGTGTCGACATGTCGACAGTTGGTCCCCCAAAGATGAGGAACACATTTTCGACGGCGGGGAAGCCGCCTGCGTCGCCATCGCCTCCGTCTTTCTTGGCCTCTGCCTCCTTCGCGGCGGCACGGCCGTAGAATTTCTTGAGCATGTCGCACTGCTCAAGGGTGTGATGCACTGGGGTTTTGTGGTAGGGACATGGCTTTTTTAGCATGTCATCGAACACCCCCGGGCCTCGAGGGGCCGGTCGAGGGCCCCGTCGAGCCGGGTCGACGGCGAGGGCCGGCGTTGCCGCCGTCACGCCCCCGCTCGCGTGCCTCGCGCGCGCGGCTTCTTCCCCTTCTTGCCCCGCTTGTCGTTGCGGTGTGGCTCCTTGGACTTGCCGCCCTCCGCGGGCGCGTCCTCCGAGCGCTTGCCCTTTTTGCCGTCGAAGATCGCCCCCACGGCCTCCCCCCCGGAGGCGAAGCTGGTGGCGATGTCGACGGCCTCGTTGGAGTCCGCGGGCGGGCCGCGTCCCGGCCTCCCGCACGAGGTCCCGCACGTGGTGCCCTCGAGGAAGGCGTGCACGATCTCGAACCGCGCCACGGCGGGGAGCTCCGTGCGGCGCTTGGAGAAGCGCCGTATGAAGTCCCGCGGCGACTCGCCGGGCCCCACGCGTGCGGGAGCGCAGTCCCATGAGTTTCCGGGGCGCACGTATGTGCCCCGGAAGTTGCCCACGAACGTGTGGACCGGGTCGTCCCGGTTATGGATCCGGGCCGGCGGGCAAGTGCTCGAGCCATGTCCGGCCGCGTCGCCAAGGTGCGAGGGCAGGTTGCGGATGATGACCTCGTCGCCGGTGGCCCCCGCCCACCGGCAAGCCAAGCGGTAGTCGTTGAGCCACACGCGGGGGTCCGTCTCCCCGTTGTACTCGACGATCGTCGAGGGTTGGCGGAAGCGTTGGGGGGAACGCCGCCGCACGGATCTCCCGCCGAACACACGGGTGCACGGGGGGCTTCGGCGTCGGGGAGCGGTCTTCGCCGCTGTCGTAGCGCCCACCCCGTCGAGGGTGGTAGCCCCTTGCTGCTCGTGCGTCCGCCTTGCTGGTGCGCCTGGCGTTGATGACGTTGCGAGCGTCGCCATCCAGCACCCTGCGCGCGTCAAGGAGTCGCTCCTTGGCCGGCGTGCGCCCTTGCTCGGTGGGTCGCCCCGCTTGCACCGAGGGTTCGCCTCCCGGTGCAGCTTCATCGCCCCGCGCATCCCCCTGTTGGCGGATGCGTGAGGCCGAGCTCTCGGCCTGCTGGACGGCCGCTTACTCGATGAGAGTTTGCACCTCGCGGTGCATGTCTTGAGCCTCGGGGGTCGAAGGTGCTGGCATGGCCCGCAGCAGCGTCGCGGCGGCGACGAGCTTCTGGCTCGCCCGCGGGGGCGCGTCCGCGTTTTCGACGTTGGGGACGGTGTTGATGCGGTCGCGGACCGTCGGCCCGGCTCCCGTGCGCGTTCACCGCGCGCGGAGGCTTCCCCGCCATTCGAGGCGCGGAGCAACCGCACCGTTCGGTATTCCTCGCGGCTTGGCCTCGAGCTCGCGGGCTTGGGCTAGCCGCGCGTCGGCGTCGGCCCCGGCGAGAGCGCTTGGCCCTGCGGCCGGGCGCGCCGCGATCCCACGGGGCGGGGTGTGACTTCCCCGTCTCCCGGCGCCCACCGCACCGGCGGCATTGGCCGGGTCGTTGGTGATGACGGCGCAACACTCCCGCGCGGGGTCGTAGCTCCCCGTGCCGGAGTCGTCGGAGCGGGGCCCGAACCGCAGTCCGCGGCGTCGAGGAAACGCCGAACGCGACCGGGTCCGCACGCCGGAGAAGTCCCACTCCGCGTATCCGTGGCGGTTGGCGGGTGGCAACGTGTCGACGGAGCCGGGGATGACTCATCCCTCGCCGAGGCGCCGGGATCCCCGGCGACGAAGACGTGGCGGCCGGGCGGAACCCCGCGCATCGTCGTGTTGACGTTGGCGTTGTAGGCCGTCGTAGCGCCACGCGGCCCGATAGGGATGCGCGGTCCGAGACCGCGCGCGCGCCCCGCCGGGCGGTGGCGGCCGTGATGGTGGGCGCACCGCGCCGGGCGGCGCGCGCGCTCGGCCGCCGCCGCTCGGACCGCGCCCGACGCGAACGCCGCCCGAGCGACGGTGGCGTCGTGGCGCCGACGGCCCGCGGCATCCGTGCCTCGCGGGCGCCCGCGCCGTGGTGGTGCGCGCGGCGGGGGCCGAGCCGACCCGGCCGGCGCCGCGCGCGGAGCTCCTCACGGTTGGTGAGGCGCATGAGATAGCCGTTCCCCGTGGCCCGAAAGTTCGGGTCCCCCGAAACGGATTTCGAACCCGGGCCGGGGGAGGGGGGTCCGAGCTACCCATGCAGTAGCGCGTAGCACGGTACTCAGTGCGGATCACCATGGAGGGAGTTGACGGAATGACCTTAGGCGCTCGCTTGCCCCACGGTGGGCGCCAACTGTCGGTGCGGAATGTGGTCCCGACACTAACCAGTAGATAGCGCCGAGGTCTATCCCTCAATGGTCGATGCTAAGCAACAAGTGACACAGGGTTTTTATCCTGGTTCCGGCCGAGGGGGGCGTACGTCCAGCAGGGGTGTGCTCACGGCACTATATTGCTCAGCACCGGGGTGCTCGTAGTGGGGCTGCTACAAGCAAGGCGGGAGAGAAAGCGTGGCTTCCAAGTCCCTGGTGGAGTGGCTGAAGATATTGTGGGAGAATTGGAGAGTGAGTATGTGGTGTATGTGAAGGGCTCCTCGTCTATGGCCTTGAGCGTGTTGCCGTCCCCCGCGGCTGGGGGGTTCGCTCCCCCTTTTATAGAACAAGGGGGAGGCGGTTTACATGCGCGCCGCGCTATCTAGCTACGTGGGGGAGTGCGACGTGCTACGCTGTAGAGTGGGCGGCCGTCCGGGCGATCCTCGCGGCCGATCCGGTCATCATGGCTCGACTTGTACCCGAACGGTGGCGGTTCGAGGGTAGGAGAGCGGAGGATGGCGGTGATGTCCTCTCGATAGGCTCGAGGGAGGTGCGCGACGCAGCCCCCGCACGGCGTACGGGAGTAGGCGAACGGCGTTCCTTCCCGACGCGCTTCACGGGGCCGGAGTCGTTGCTACGGGGCCTCGGCGTGCGCCCGCACGCGCGGGCACGGCGGCCACGCGCGGCGCGCGGCGGGGATGGCGGTCCACCGGCCTAGCGCCTCCACCTAACCCCCGTAGGGTCACAAGAAAGTGAATCGAGGGTGCGCCGGCCCCTTTCGAGGGGCTCGGCGCGTTAGCCGTGCCGGGGCGTGCGCACGGTGTCACGGGACCGACACCGGCCGCGCCGCACGGTCCCCTCCCACGGGGCGGGGATGGGCTCCTCCCCGGGGAGTTGGTGCGGCGGCACGGGGTGCGAGCCCCGGCGCATGATGGCGCCGTCCCGCCGGCGTCGGGGCGTTAAATGCCCGTGTACGGGGGCGGCGCACGCGTGAGGGGCACCCTCGAGCGTGGCGGACCCCGGCCGAGGGCGGGGCGTACCCTCGAGCGAGGCAGAGCCCGCTCGAGGGAAGTGCTGCCCCTCGAGCGGGGCGAAGCCCGCCCGAAGGGTACACGCATCCTCGAACGAGGCGGAGCCCGTTCGAGGGGGTCTCTAAGTGGGCCGCCTCGATGGGCCGTCGGGGTTACTGCGGCGTGGGCCGTGTTCTGCATGGTTAGGCTTGACGTGTTTTGGTTTCGTTGCGGGTTTTAAGTGAGGTTTTCCCCATTGTTTTAAGGGGACCCCTAGGGCTGTCCCCGACAGCTCAGTCCTGCTTTGTGACGCTTGATGCGGTTGTCATTCCGATCACGCTTGGCGATCTCTTTCTCCTTGTGCTTCTCCTTGCGCGCGACCTGTCGTCTTTCCGCAGCCGCTTGGTTGCGTTTGAAGATCGCCTCCTCCAGGAGAGGCGCCTTCGCAAGCACAAGGTGGGAGCACTTCAAATGAAAAAACAAGGGGCTAAAGAGTTAATGGTCGTCAAGAATCTCCGAGAATATCAACATCAATTCAAGACACCAAGCTTGTCGGGAAGTTTGTCGGAAGAAGAAACCACTTTCATGTTTTTAGTCCCCTCGTTGGGGAGCATTGGAAGAAGTCGTGGTGGCGGCCACACAAAGGTCGACTTCCCGATCGCCAACGCCACGCGGTGATGGATCTCGTTCAGCAACGAAAACTCGGGCGCGGTTACGGTCCCTGCCCAGAGGGCTCAGTCGGCTGTCATCTCGCAGAGGCGCAGAGGCCACCTCTGGAGCGGGATGACTCCCCAGGTGTGGTACTGGCCGATGACAGTCACCAGGCTGACCCCGGCCTCTCGGAGGCAGGTCAGCACCGCCTAGTGGTCCCTGAACATCCTCTCCTGCTCCGCCTTCGGGGGGTGTTGACGGTCGATTTTGGTACACCTAGCTATGAGTTTACTGTCAACATTTGCACATATTTGATATCCTAACTAATGGTACTAACCCCCCGAAGGTATCAGTTCACTCTTGCATGTCGATTTTGAAGTTTGTTATTTACGTAGGAAACTAGCGCTTAAAGGGGGACTTTCGGGATAAGTTCATCAAGCACTTCAAGAGAAGATCATGAAGCCCGACACAAGTGAAGACACATCATGAACAGGACTCCAAATGGCCTAGGAACCAAAGCATGAAGCCGTAAAACTCCAGGGACCTGAACAGAAGATGTTGAAGCTTGCGCGACAAGGAGCTCTATCTAAATCGTGGAGAAGATGGCGTCAAGGGCCCACATGCAAAAGGGAGCAAGTCAGCAATTGACCTAGAAGCATCGGGGAGCGAGACGGGGCTGAACCGGGCCGAACCCCCCCCCCCCCCCCCTTGACCTACGTGCTCCTCTATATATTTTCTCTGCCTCTGTCGGCCGCCACATCCATCCATTCATTAGAGAGCCGCCAACATGAAGGAGAAGCACCAGGAGGAAGCCGACGGCCGCCGCAAGTCCTCGAGTTGCCTAGGAGATGGCTTAGGCTAGACCCTAGCCACCATGGTTGGCCCTGCGTGGTGAAGCCATGGTGGAGTTCCAGAGTCATGCCTTGGATTCATCAAGGCACATGTACTTTTAACGATGATATCAATCTAATCTTGTCTTTACTTTTGATCTACTCCGATGCATGCCTTCTCTCATTCATGTGTGTAGCTAGCATATGACCTTAGTAGGAATAGATCTAATCTATGTCTTGCGGATACATTGAAGTAGTGCACAGACCTAGGTTGTCACTCGGTGATGAATATCCTTGCGTAGTGACAGTACGGTGGAGGAGAAAGCGGCGAGCGAACGTGTATCAGACCACTCCATATCGGGTTACTCCATATCGAGTGTAATCCTTATCATAGTATAGGTTTATATTGGTTTGTCACCTTGGCCGGAACGGCAACGAGAAGACGATAGGCTAGGCTTACCTTTTGGATGCTCACCTTTATGTCTTGGTGGATGTGATCCATACATCCTTTCATGCATGTTTAACTTTTGTGCAATCAACGCTTAATGATAGGTTAGATCATTAGATTAGATGGATAGCCTTAGGAGTTTGCTTTTGATCCTTGGATTGAAAATCTAGAGAGGACCCTCCTTGGTGAAAAAGGCACCAAGTCACCCGTAGGTTTGCGGTGAACTTGAGCACGGTTTTGCACCTTCAACAGGGGGCCGTCGGTCCAACTCCTCGGCCCCTGCCCAATGGAGTTCCCGGTGAACGCCGGTAGCGTGAACTCGGGGTCGTTCCTGAGATAGAACCACCCCTTGTGCCAGCCATTGTTCGAGCTAGTCAACAAGGAAGGGATGTACCTCTCACCTCAGTCTTGCTTCATCCGAAGGTTGGCGCAGCCGATCATCGCCGCCTTCGAGTCGTCCTTCAAGCACACGAACATGAAGAAGTACATGAAAAGGTGCCAATGGGCACTAATTCCCAAGTACCCCTCGCACAACGCCTCGAACACCGCCATCTGCTGGATGTTGTTCGGGTTGAGGTGCTGCAACTAGAGCCCGTACTCGTAGAGGACCGCTCGGATGAACCGCTCGGCGGGGACGGAGAAGCCATGCTCGTGGAAGGCCACGAATGAGACGACGTACCCCCTAGGCGGGCGCAACACGAACTCCTCCCTAGGCACCTTCCACTCCACGGTGTCGGTGAGTGGAGGGAGCTGACCGGCTTTGACGAGGCGGCGCAACATCGAGCGGGTCACATTGGAGCGCGTCCAGTTCGACATGGCGATGACAGGCTTTCGTGCGCGACTCCTGCGAGAACGGTGGCGGTGCTGCGGGCGCAAGAAAGCGCAAGAAGCGGGAGGCAAGGGCAGAGGAAGAAGGCAGAGGAACAAAAGTCCCAAATCTTCAGCCGGCGCGCGGTTAAAAAGGAAGGGGCGCAACCACAAGCCTTGAATGTCGGGCCCACCTCCTACTAGAGGAACCCCCTCCGACAAGTCTCCGCCTCGCACGACAAGTCACCGCCTCGCACGACAAGTCTCCGCATCGCAAGACAAGTTCCGCCTTGCACGACAAGCTGCTCATTCGCACGAGCAGTCTCCGCCTCCGACCAGGATGCAAGTCGTACCAGTGGTGCGACCCTGGCACGTGAACTCTTCCGCTACGACGTGTGGGATCACGGTTCCCCATGCCATGCAAGCGCACCAGCTGGCGGCACGCGCGGGCATCCGACTCTGACAAGAGTCTTAATGCAGCTCTGCTCGGCCGCACACCATCAAATCGCCGTCACATCCGACCCTGCAGCACGCAAACTCCACCCGAGGCATTCAAGTATCCCCTACGAAGAGCTCAGGACTACGATTAGGCCTTAACGTGGTGGGCTCATCCTGTGCCCAGACGGGCTGAGTCGCCACCAAACTACTCGGAGGAAGCGCCAGGCGTCCCGAAGTGAACAGCCCCGCCCGGCCACGCGGCAGCCTCCACGACAACATAGCGCGGCTCCTCTTCAATGCGCCCTGACGGACAGTGACGCACAAGATGACATCCCAATAGCCAAGCACTATAACTTTTTTCTTATTCCCCTCGTTGCCCTTCCATGTTGCGTCTATAAAAGGAAGAGGAGAGCAACCGTCGCCGGGGCTGACGAACCGAGCACTCATACAAAGGGACTTGGGCTCGACACCCTCTCCCGACCAGTTTGTAACCCCTACTACAAACAACCCTAGCACGGGAACACGGTAGCCCGACAAGGTACGTAGGGTATTACTCCTCGGAGGCCCGAACTAGTATAAACCCCGTTGTCTCCCGCGCTAACCATCCGAGCTCGGCACGCGATCGATACAAATGTACTGTCCGGCGGTAGAGAACCCCAACAAATGGCAAATAAATATTTTGGCACTGTTAAGATGAGAAACAAAGAGCGATTGGGCTTGTAGTCCAGTGGTAGGACGGTCTAATGGGACGCTACCCACCAGGGTTCAAATCCTGGTGCTCACACCTTTTCCTGGATTTTCTAGGATTTACCGGCGTTATGCATTAAGTGGTAAGTGACATTCCCGTCGACGACGAGGTGCCATTGGTGACTTCAAGAATCTCCAGAACTGCCTGTGCTCAGTCCTTCGGACGTGCTCATAGGGGTAGGGTTTGCGTACGTGTATTCATAAGGTGAGTGCGCGTGTGTGTTGTGAGCGTGTGCGTTGTACTGTGTAATTCTAAAAAAATGAGAAACAAAGAATGACTATCCATTATAATGGTAAAAAGTTAAATATCCCGCGCGCGGGCAACCCGCAACCCTACCCGCAGACGACCACACAAAAAAGATGAGAAACAAAAAGTGGCTATCCATTATAATCATACAAAACTATATAATAAGGAGTTCTCTTAAGCCTCAGCGCGCCACGTCACTATACACTATGTCTTCTCTCAACATGCAAGGTGTCCACATCACTATCCACTAAAAATCATCAATTTATTTCCAGTGTGACATTGGTGATGGAGCCTATGCTTGCTTTTGGGAAGATAGATGGCCTGCCTCTGTGATAGCCATTTCTTTCCCGAGACTTGTCTCCTTTGCTCTAAACAGTGATGCTTCTGTTAAAGATGTCTTAGGGTGCATTTGGTTCGCGTTTCTGGGCCAACCAGGCCCACGGGGTGCAGGCGAGCGGCGTTTGATTGCTTGCACAGCCCCCAGAGCCAGGCTCTCCAGATGCATTTCCCCCCGTCTTGCCTGCATCCCTAGAAACGCCAAAAACTGTCGTTTCTGCAGAGCCAAGCTCGGCTCATGCAGCTGTTTCTCTCACTAATGATGTATTAGTGTATAATTAGTAAATATCAAATGATATTAATGTATTTTATGGATAATTAAGACATTGTTAGATAAAATAAGTCCTCAAACTGTATTTGTACAAAATAAAAAAAATAATCATATATTTTTAATATTTTTTATCTCATGCGACTTATCTCGTACAAGCAACCAAACGCCTGCTCTCTCTAGCCTAGCTCTGGATGTCCACGCAACCAAACAACGACACTCTGCGTGCTCAGAGCCTGGTCGGAGGGAGCCTGGCTGGAGGGAGCCTGGCCAGGAAACAGAGAAGGGAACCAAACGCGTCCTTAGAGGCTGAGGACCTAGATGCAATCTTTATCCTTCCTCTCTCCCAAGAAGCCTTCCAACAACTTGGGCAGTTACAGTAGAGCCTGCCAGACCTTGAGCTCAATAATAATTCCAGAGATCAGTGGAAGCCTGATTGGGGTAAAGACTACTCTGTCAAGAAATTTTATAACCTTGTCTATGACCTTATCCAGGCTCACCCAATCTTCAAAGCAGTTTGGAAATCAAGGTGCACACCAAGAGTAAAATTCTTCATCTGGCTCATCCTTGTGGATCGACTCAACACAGAAACAATGCTTTCCATGAGACACATTGGAGAAAGAAGCAATGATCACTATGTTTTATGTAATCTGAGTGAGAATGAGACCCTGGAGCATCTTTTCTTTCTTTGCCCCTTTGCAGTTCAGTGCTGAAATCGTCTTGGCTTCAACTGGGATATCAATCTCAACCTGGAAGATAGATTAGCTCAGGCATGCCATGACAGTGGGTTGCCTTTCTTCCTGGAAGCTTCTATGATAGCGGCTTGGGAATTCTGGAAAATTAGAAATGACTATATCTTCAATAGACAGCCACCAAGCCGGCAGAGGTGGTTTCAAAACTTCAGAAACTAGTGTTCCTCTCAGTCGATTAAATTTAGTTCTGACATGCGGTCAGCTTTCTGTTTTTGGTTAGATGCTTTCAGCTAAATACTTTGTAAGAACTCCTGCTCTGTTCCCGTTTTTTATAAAATGGTTTTTGTGTTGTGGGGATCTCCCCCACGGTTTGTGTTAAAAATCATCGATTTATTTCTTCTCTCGATTTCTATGGCGAATAGCATCCATGTATGCAATGTGTTGTTTGTAGTAGAATGTTGTAAAACAATTACTTTAGTTTCCACTTTCAAATTTTATCTTTAAGATTAATTAAAATTCATGTAGCAACGCGGGGTATCACCTAGTGGTAGAAAGTTGAATATGCCGCTTGGGCAACCCCAACCCTACCTGCAGCCGACCACACCTGACCCCGCTGCCATCCTCGCTCCGCAAGCGCGCCGCCCAGGCGCCAACACCAACACGTACTCCTCTCCCCACAAGTCACAGTAATATACCAAGGCCGCCACCCATCCACTTCGTCAAGCAACACATCTCCCTCCCCCCTACCCGCAGCAGACCACACAAAAAAAGATGAGGAACAAAAAGTGACTATCCGTTATAATCATACAAAACTGTATAATAAGGAGTTCTCTTAACCCTCAGCGCGTCACGTCACCATACACTATGTCTTCTCTCAACATGTCAGGTGTCCACATCACTATCCACTAAAATCATCAATTTATTTCTTCTCTCGATTTTCCACGGCGAATAGCATCCATGTATGCAATGGCCATGTTTGGATGGAGGTGTTAGTGTTATTTTGTAGCAAACTAACACCAAAACTAACACTTTGGAGCCAAACACATGTGTTAGTTTGGTGTTAGTTGGAACTAACACCCCAAAAAACTAACACCTCCAAGAGGTGGTAATTGGTGTTAGTTTGGTGGACCCCACCCCTTTTCTCTCTCCCTCTCTTTTTTCAAATGATTGGAAAAGTTACTTTAAATGCAAACTAACACCTCCATCCAAACATCCAAGGTGTTAGTTTTTATATGTTAATTTGAAGGTGTTAAAAAGTACCACTAACACTAACATCTACCATCCAAACATGGTCAATGGGTTGTTTGTAATAGAATATTGCAAAGCAATTACTTTAATTTCCACTTTCAAATTTTATCTTTAAAATTAATTAAAATTCCCGCGAGGTATCACCTATTGGTAGAATATGCTGCTTGGGCAACCCCAACCCTACCCGCAGCCGACCACACCCGACGCGACGTCGCTGCCGTCCTCGCTCCGCAAGCGCGCCGCCCCCGGCGCCAACACCAACACGTACTCCTCTCTCCCCGCAAGCCACAGCAATATACCAAGGCCGCCACCCCCATCCACTTCGCCAAGCAACACATCTCCCTCCCCCCTCCTCGTCATCCTCCTCCTGGCCCCTCCTCTCTCTTCTCCTCTCCCCGCGCCCCGACACCTCGTTTTATCCCATCGGTGTCGACGAGGAGAGCAACGACGAGGAGGAGCGCCCCCGCCAGATCTAGGGTTCCCTCGCCGCGTTTCCTTCGAGGAGTGATAGACAGAGGGAGAGGGAGGCCGCGCATCATGAGGGCCACCGGAGAGCACACAGCTGCGGTGCCCATCCCCGCCCCATCGCCGCCGCCGCCTGCGGCAGCGGCTTCCGCGGCTGAGGAATCCGAGAAGGAGAAGAGGAAGAACCGCCGCCGCCCTGCGCGCCGCTCCAAGCAGGCTGGCGCGGCGACGCCCGCCGCCACGCCGCAGAGCACTCAAGCGGACGCGGCGGGGCCGAGGTCGGTCAGATCGATGCCACCCATGCACGTTGGCGGCGGCGCTCGTGTCGACGCCGAGGCGGAGGCGCCCGCGGCGGGGACGAGCCAGTCCTGCCCTCTGCTGCCCACGCCGAGGCCCGCGGAGGCTCTGGCGGGGAGGGCGGGCGGGAGTGCTCCGGGGAAGCGCTACTTCCAGCCTCACTGGCCTGAGGAGGCCGTGGAGGAGGCCGTCAAGGTATTTGCTGGTGCCATGGGAGGTTTGCAGCTTGCTGGTCGTGATTTTTGCGCGAACTGACGCACTGATTTGGTTCATCTTCTATGCAGAGAGGGCATGCGTTCGTGGGGAAGTTCCGGGTGAATGCGCACAACAGAAATGAGGCAAGCATGGCTCCGTGGTCTGATTGCTAATATTTTTCTGCTCCCTTACAACTGTGTGGTAACGTTTGAATTTTTGTGGTTTTGCAGGCGTACTGCACGATTGATGGCATCCCAGTGGATATTCTCATTACAGGGTTGGCGCAAAACCGAGCGGTATGTACACCTCTGCATGCATGATGCGGTAATTATTGGTTTTCATTACAAATGCAACCCCCCATAAGGAAATGTTAGTGGATAATGGATAATGTAAAGGCAGGATGTCATGCCAAGCCCGTGTCTCTGTTGACTAGTTACCCTATCAGGAGGAATAAGAAAAAACATGTCAGATTTTATACTAAATGTGACTCAGGACAAAATTCAGTATGGTGATGTTGTGCATTTCCTTCCTGTGATTTGGCAACACCAGTCACCAGCTGTTGAGTTTTTGTCGCGTCATAGAACTGGGTATGTTTGTCTGTGCTGGTATATTACTCGTGACTTCACACAGTAGGCATATAGGGCGTGTTTGCTCAGGTGGCTCATGGGCTCGGCTGCACCCCGGAGAGCGCATATTCGTGTTTGGCCTCACTTTGCTCTCCCTCAGCCCGGCCTCCCAGAGCCAAAAAGGGCCTCTCGGCCAGGCTATGCTCATACGCCAAATTTCACCGTAGCTGGAGAGCTCGGCTCCGCGGAGCGCAAAGCAGCCGATTCGGGGGCTATTTTGAACTGCTGGCCCGGCTTCAAGTGGAGAGCAAACACAATCTAAAGACCGGCCGGCTCAGTTGGGCCATTGCTCCAAACACAAGAGAGTGGCCTGATTTGGCCTGGCTTCGACTGGCCACAGCCTGGGCATTGGGCCGCGCCAGCCACGACCACCCTTCCAAACACACCCATAACATATGGCTAGCTTGCTCCCTGCACAATGAAATGAAGCATGCTATACATTTTTATGCTCTTAATGTGCTTTCACGTTGTACTTAGTCAGGACTGCAACCAGCAACTAAATAGCATTCTCTTGAAATAACATGTGACCACCATAATTTCTGAGTTTTGTGGATCACACAGCAGCTTTTGCTTTTGGAAATGATTCAGATAAAGCTGCATTACAAGTTTGTTTCGTCTTATGATCATTCTGTTGGGTTTTAAAGTGTTCTGTTTCAGATGTGCTGCTCTTTTTCACCCTTTACCACGGTTAAGTTTATCTTTGGTATTGTGCGCAAGAGTCATATCTGTTTCTTTACCAGTATGCGACCTATAGAAACAACTAATGCTATACACATTTTATTGATATGTATGTCTTATATTGATGTGTTGCCATATAATTTGTTACAAGTGGTCAGGTTCTTCTTGTTTGCTTCTATACAATTCTGCTCTCTAGTTGTGCCTATTTATCTATGCTTGGCGAATTTATGAACATATGCAAGTTACAACATATCATTTATCTCATGAACTATATTGCAGGTTGAAGGTGATCTTGTTGCTATCACACTAGATCCTGTTGTTCACTGGACTAGACTGAAAGGTCCGAACGTTGCCTGCAACCCTGCGATAGGAGGAGATTCTGTGGTCCGTGAGATTGGTGAAATGAATGGGAATCTTTGTCTGAAGAAAGGACAAGCAGATGCCAGCTGCAGGTTTGAAAATTGCAGTAATGGCGTACCTGGTATGGACAGGACGCATCTCCATCACAACAACAGTGGTTTTAGTCAAGCTGTCAAGTGTGAAAATGGGAATGCTACTGTCCCTGGAAGTAACGAGAGAGACTTGAATGGTGGAAAGAGTGAGGCTGCAAGAGCATTACAAAGGATCTGTGCCATGATACACACTCACCCAGGCAGACGACCTACGGGGAAAGTATTATCAGTCATGAAGAAGTCCCCGCGCCGTGATGCCATTGTAGGTTTCCTTGCTTCTTTTCCCGGGTTCCCTGGTGTCGAGCAGCAGAAAAATCAGATGGGTGTAAAGATGATGAGCAACAGAGCACAATCAGTTGTTACAGGCTTGATTCATCTCGTGCCTACCGACCCCAAATTCCCCCAGATGGTTGTTAAAGTTAGCACTTTGCCAGATAGTGTCAGACAGAGCCTAAGAGATGGTGATGCAGCTATACAGAAGGAACTGGTTGCTGCACGACTGGATGAGTGGAATGAGGGAAGTCTCTATCCCTATGCACATGTTGTACGGTTCCTGGGAAAGGGTGGACATGTTAAAACACACATGGATGCTATATTATTTGAGAATGCTATATCTGATGCTGAGTTTTCCCCTGAGTCGTTGGCGTGCCTTCCTGACAAGTGTTGGCAGATTCCTCAGAAAGAACTTGAAGCGAGAAAAGATTTGAGGAAGGTCTTGACTTTTACAATAGACCCTCCTACTGCGTCGGATCTTGATGACGCTATATCAATTGAGATACTCTCAGGAGGAACTGTCCGCGTTGGGGTTCACATTGCAGATGTTTCTTACTTTGTCCATCCAGAGACTGCGTTAGATGCTGAAGCTCAAAGTCGATCTACCAGTGTTTACACCTTGAGACGCAAAATATCAATGTTGCCTCCGAGACTTTCAGAAGAGCTGGTTTCACTTAATCCAGGTGTGGACAGGCTTGCCTTTTCAATTATTTGGGATATCGATCCTCATGGGAACATAGTTAGTCGTTGGATTGGTCGAAGCATCATCTTTTCGTGCTGCAAGTTGTCATATGACCTTGTGCAAGATTTGATTTGTAGTGAAGCCAGTCAGTCTAGATCTGCTGTTTCCTCTCTTCAAGTGCATGGTATATTTAAGAGAGATGATGTTATCAAGTCCCTTAGAGGCCTTTATGAGGTCTCAAAAAATCTGAAGGAAATTAGATTCAAGGGTGGAGCTCTTTCTCTTGACACTGCAAAGCTTATGATCTTGTTTGATGAAGATGGTGCTCCATGTGATAGCTATCGCAATGTTAGGAATGATGCATGCTTCATTGTTGAGGAGCTAATGCTGTTGGCGAATATGTCAGCTGCAGAAGTTATATCTAATGCTTTCCCTGATTGTGCCTTGCTTCGTAGGCACCCTGAACCTAATTTGCGGAAGTTCAGGGAATTTGAGGCATTTTGTTCTAAGAATGGTTTTGAATTGAATGCTTCATCATCTGGTCAACTTCACCTTTCACTTTCTAGGATAAAAGAAAAGTTGCAAGATGATCCTGTTCTCTTTGATATTCTCATGTTTTATGCTTCAAAGCAAATGCAGTCAGCGGAATACTTTTGCACCGGGGACCTGATAAGCAAGAAAGATGATTGGGCACATTATGCTCTAGCTGTCCCTTTTTATACACACTTCACTTCACCGCTTCGAAGGTATCCTGATATAATTGTTCACAGGACTCTGAATGCGGTTATTGAGGCTGAACAAATATATATGAAGCAAAAGAAATCTTCCACAGGCCGGAATGGAGTTAAAGCATCCTGTGAATTGGTGGATGGATGTTTTACAGGCCTCCAATTTAGCAAGGACGCTGTTGAATCTGAAGAAGGGAAAAGAGCACTTTCTACTGCAGCTGAGAAATTTAAGGTTCTTTCCTCTGAAATTCTTGGGGAGGTTGCTGAACACTGTAATGAAAGAAAGTGGGCTGGTCGTCGTGCAGAAGAAGCAGGACAGAAGCTCTATATGTGGGCTCTGATAAAGAACAAAGAGGTAAAAACTTGTGCCACCACTCCAGCTTTCCAACAAGTTTCTATTTTCCTGTAAGCTTTATTTTAAAATGCTGCTGTTTTCCTTTTTGCAGATTGTGGTCTGCAATGCTAGAGTTCTGGGGCTTGGACCAAGATTTATGTCAGTTTATGTGCCCAAGCTTGCGGTATGAACTTTTTGCCAATTCTCGTCTAAAAATAACACTGCTTCATTTTCTTATTCACACCTTAACGTGGGTTTATGATCCAGATGGAACGAAGGATATATTACGATGAAGTTGAGGGCCTATCCGTTGAGTGGTTGGAAGCCACTGGAACGTTAGTGCTTGATACATGCAGGAACAAGCCTGGTCAAAGGAGGGGACCTCAGATGAAGAGCAGGCCAATTGAGGAAGTCGCGATGGTGGTGAACCCTTCAGAAATGATGTTGTCTGAAGAAGATGAGGAATCAGGAGCAACAGAAGCTGGCGGTTGCACTGCCAAGTCTGTTTTGTTGAGTGGCGACGCCGTGAAAGCTCAGGCCACTCCAGCTGTTCTGCCCCTGGTGATACATTACCTGAGTGACATCCCTGTGGTTCTTCATGCAACTGGTGGTGAGGACTGTGCTGTGGACATTGGAGTAAGACTGTACATGGCGTCATACTTCAAGTGATAGTAAACATCCCATCAAGTCAGGGAATCGGTCAATTTTAACAGTTTTTCAGTTGAACAAAAGTAATAAAATTACGGTAGGCAAATTCCGACTTAGTTCTGTAGATACTGCTTGTTGCATTCATGTATAGCTAATTAGCTATCCTTCCAGCTCAAAAAAAAACTACCCTTGTCATTCTTTAGCACCAATGACATTGGAGGGCTTGCGCGCAGAGTCAAGTGGCTTTCGTTTTTATTGTCAGGCTGCTTGACAAGGTACCAGATTGGTGTTAGATTGAGTCTACATTAGTGGACTATTTTCTACGCCTTTCTTAATGGTTTTGTTGTAGCTTGTGAAACCACCTGAAGTATTTTTTTACTGGTGGATTCACTCAGATGTTGGATCTGTTGCATTGTTACTTCACATAATAAAGGTGTCTTTGTGGCTGACCATATATGTTGTTTTTGTTCTCCACTTAATTCCATGAGTTCAAGACAATATATATAGTGCAATGCCTCTAGTTGAAGTTGTCGTCTTGTTATTATTCTATGCAGTTGCAGTATTATTTGTGCAGATTATGCAGTTGCAGTATTACTTGTGCAGATTATGCGGGCATCTCGCAAATGTTGGTAGAACTATCCCTGTGGTGCAGAGAATGCATAAAGTTCTTTCTAGATAAGGAAATTTTATTATATTTTAGATATTACTATGTCGCTCTGCTTGAATTCATCTAAAATGACTGCAGTGCCTCTACTGCTAGCCATTTTATTATATTTATTCAGCAGTACTGCTTTGGGTGTTCTCATGGTAATTATGAGTATTAAGCGTAGATTAATGATAAAACTCATTTCACAAACTCTCAGCTAAATTCACGATGTGATTTTTAGTATGTGTAACTAGTTTTATAATTATATCATGTTTAGTTCTCCTGACTAGCTTGGGACATTTTCAATAAATTTCTTCATCCAATTAAACAAGGCCTTATGTTTTTGATTTTGGCTGTGTACCTTGGCTCTCGAATTAAATCTAAAATGACTGCGGTGTCTACTGAGCGGGGAAGAAGGGGGAGCTGTCGCGTAGCCTGGGTGCAAAACGTCAAAACCATTCCAGTTTCATTCACCAACTTGATTGCTTGGCTATCTAGTAATTGGAAAACGCCGAGGGGATAAGCCAAGAAGGCTGGCTGTGAACAAGTTACACGCCTGTTTCATGAGCCCAATGAAGCCTGACCCGCTTGGCCACCTGTAACGATTTACCCAACAACGTCCACGTTTCGCCAAGTGGCAGCTTGAAAATTGCAGTATTTACAAATCTGAGCAAACTCGCTTGAGAAAGCAAGTCCAGTACTCCTACTTTGCCCTGCTCACAAAAACGCTCGCAACTTACAAAGTCTACTAAAAACTGTACAGATTTGCAGCTCGTCTATGTTTGGTAGTTCAAGTGGCAATCACCATCGGCAGATTCCTGGTTTCTCAGTCCGGCAGAGCGTGAGCACCTCCTCATACTTGGAAGGATAGACGAAGCCCCACAGCTGCATTAAACAGAGAACAACATGAAGCTCCTGTTGGTTCTTCAAAAAAAAAATGAAGCTCCTATTGCAGAATCATGAGGACATCCACACAAATGTTCTTTATGGACCTGCACAACTCTCCAGTTAATTGACTAAGCTTGAAAGCTAAGAGTCCAATTCCTGGAGTACAGTTCAGCTACAGTTGCATGTTGCTACATTCAACATGAAGCTTGGTCACAATGATATAGTGTATGTTCTGATGTTCACCAGGATGCAACAGCAGAATACAGTGGTTCAGTATTTTAAATACCTCAACATGTTTCACTGAGAAGTCAGGAGAATGCGACAAACACTCGTTGTTAAAAGTCTCTGAATTAGAACTCGAACCAGTCAAACTGCATACAGAAATGCAACAAAGAAAGTTGAGGCTTGTGAGGGAAATTAACAAGGACTCATATACTAGTGGTAAAGCTGTGAATAGGGGAGAGAGAGAGAGAGAGAGAGAGAGAGAGAGAGAGAGAGAGAGAGAGAGAGAGAGAGACAGAGAGACAGAGAGAGAGATTACAGGTCTCCATCTAGATAAAGTGCGAAATGACCTCCTCCTCCCAGAGCCAAGTAGTCGGTGGAGCAAACCGTGAAATAGTTATTAGCACCTGAAGTAGGCAAGTTTGTAATCGCTTACAAGCATAAGGCGGCACAAAAATGAAAGGAGAAAAAGTTCTCAGAATGCTTAACAAAGTCACTCAGTGCTGGTACTCTATATCTCAAGAGATGGAGATAACGGGAAAAACTATTTTGCAGACCATAAAATGAATAATACTGAAAATTACCAGTTGGTCGATATATAACAGGGTGGTCGTGTAAATTAGTAAAAACAAAAGAATTATTGGTACCCTGCAAGATTATTTTGAAAATATTCAGTAAAAGAAAAATATGAAACAAACAGCTTATCACAGTGTAGAGGCAAAACCTGGTACTTCTTTGAACTGGATGGCTGCAGTGGTGCCTCAACTAAACCACCAAAAACTGTGCCCTTTTTATCCCCCACTACCTGTAAGGTCACAAGATGATGAATGAAAAGCAAGTAATTAGTGTCACTGAGATTATCTCAGACGATGCTACAAAAATCCATAAATTCCATATCATCAACAGTGTAGCGACTTATGGGTACAATAAGATATTGAGATTTATCACTTAAAATGTGAAACAGTTAAGACAAATGACAAATCGTATCAAACAGGAAAGCATCAAGCTACTTAGGAAACATTAACATACCAAAAGTGAGAAACCAGGGCAAAGCATGCTCCTTCTATATAAAGTAGATAACGATATGCCATGCCTCCATGTGCTACACAATCGTAAACATAAACATTAGATGGCAGTGGGCACACATGGTCAGACGTCAGAACATATCAGAATAAGAGACATCTTGAACCTGTATAGCAACACCCAGTTCCTTCCTTGGGCAAGAACAGGGAGAGAGGCATAAAGAACTGATTGCATTAATTCTGACAAAAGAACAGATGGTTCCGACATAGTTGGCAGAGCACTGACGGGAGCAACTTCCTTTGATTCCCCAAGCTCCGAAACAGGTGCAACTGGTTCGGTATGATTTACTGTCTCCCTGTCAATTTTAGGCTCTACAGTGCCTTGTTTAAAACCACCAATCCGAGCCGCCTTGCTAATGATTTTTCCAATGGAATGCTTCCCTCTACTTATCAGACCTGACCTTCCCTTGCTTCCCTTCCCCGCAGGTGTTAAAGTTGGATAACTTGTGTCCGCATTTTGCTCATCTATTATCTCCATTGAATCGTTGTTGTTAGAGCTAGATGATGATAGAAATGAGATCAAAAACGCTCTAAAGGAAGATGTGTCAGGTCCATCAAGGCCGTCAAAATTGTGCTCAGAATCTTTATCATCCTCTGAATTCTCTTGCACTTCATCAATCTCCTGCAAATCCAAAGAAATCGAAATGTAAGCAGTCCAGAAGATGGGATGATAATATAAAAATATGAAATGATTACTGCTGCTACTAACTGGAACCAGGCACGTGCACAGAATTGTCTTTGAAATTTGGCGAAATTAAACAATAAAGGCACGGGATCAACCACCTGAAAGCTTCCAAAATATCAACTGATTAACATCAGCATTGCACATCTATCACTCAATCACATCTAAGAACACAAGCATGATTGTCTTTAACAGCCAACAGAGAGTAGAACTCTGATTGAGCTATCCAGCTTGACATGCGAACACTGGAAATGAAGACACATTGACGAAATATGATTAAACCTAAATTCTGTGTGCATTCTGAATGTCATAGCATCAGAACAAACAGACCAAACCTAAATTATTTCAGGAACACATAAATTGTCCGCTCCAGTGAAGAGCCCTGACTCTCTTGGAGCTCCCAACTCATCCCTGAAGAGAGAAGCTCTGCGTGAGCTAAACAAGCGCGCTTGCCATGTTAGCAGCAGTTCCCACCAACCAAAGCATGTCACTAATTATCAGCACGCAGCATCCCTAAACCCCCCCAGGAATCGCACGCCAAACCGTAAGGATGGCACGACCCAGCTGCGAAATCGCTCTAATCAGAGCAGATACCACAGCCGGACTCGCCTAATCGCGCGAATCGGGAGCGCGAGCGAGAGGCCCAAATTCAAAACCGCAAGCGAATCGCCTACACGAGAGAAAGGAGGGTGGGATGGGAGCGGGATCCGGTGTCTCACGGGGAGGTGTGAGGTCTCGCGCTCGGAGACGGGGTTGAGGATGACGGTGGTGAGGTCGGACACGAAGTGCGCCGCCTTGCTGCCCAGGGCCGGCAGGTACCCCATCGCACCCTCCTCCTCCTCCTCCTCCTCCTCCTGGCGCCACGCCCACGCCCACGGGCTCCGCGGCTTGCTAAATTTGGGAGGCGCTTCGTCCTCGTCCGGCCCTGGCGCTCCCGGAGCCGCTTGGACGGGTCAGGGGGGGGGGGGGGGGGGGGTTCCTCCTGCTCTGGTGCGGCGAGCGAACGGCGTTGCCGCCGGCGGAGTTGCTTCGAGGGGAGACGAGCGGATTTGGACCTGTTCGGTGGTGGTCTCGATTGGATATTTGGGTTCCCTTTTTTTCAGCGACGCCGTGGCGTCTGTCCGCGGCGGTTAGCGGGTAGCGACGCCGTGTGAGAGCAACTCCAAAAGAGTCTGCTAATTGTATTCCCAATAATTGTTTTAGGGAGAAATAAGAAAAAGAAAGACTCCAACGAGACCCTATCACCCTCCCAATCTTTTGGGGAGCCCAAAACAAAGAGGCCGAGCCGCATATATCAAGACCCTCGTACATCTTCCCAATCCCTCCGATTTCCTCTTTCTCGCTCGCAATCCGCCACGTGGCTGTTTTGGAATATTGGGAGATAGTTATTAGCATTCTCATTGTAGGAGATATGTTTTTAGGAAAATAAAATTTTTAAGACGTCCAATACATCGTTGTTTTAAAGATCAATTTTTTCACATCCTTTTGGAGATGCTCTGAGCAGGCAGGGGCGGGGGCAGGGCATGCGGCCGATGCGGGGGAGGCGACATGTAGAAGCAGGGCCCCACTTGTCAGAGACTGGTCAGCAACCCACGATTCGGCCTGGTTGGATAGGGTTTTTTTTGTTAACAACAGGTTGGATACGTTCGAATCAGTCAAAGCGAAGCATGAATTCCAGAAGCTACAGACTTACAGAGTACTAGTAGTGATCTTCTTTAGTACATCGGTAGGACGGTAGAGCTGGTAAATAGGGGGAAAAGTTATTTAACGTGCCTTCAGTTCATTCTTATCTCAGTTTGCGAAACGATCTTTCATTCTCTTGTCTGGAACTCCCGATAGGCTGACGCATGCCATTATGCCAAAGCCACTGAGCTGACAGCCCTTGTGCTCTTGCTTTCAACTTAAGTCAGGGTACAACAATACGTTCTGTCCGGAAAGAGAAGATCAAAGTGACATTCAAATGCAATCGACAAAGCGAAAACGTGAAGCAACGAGCTTTTCGCACTGACTTTGCTCGTCTGACTTATATTATCAGCCATTAGCCATCAATACTTTTATCTCACATCATATCAGCATCAACCACCGCGGTTTTTTTTGCACAACACATCAGCACCAGTTAGCATCTAACTAGCGTAACAAAGAGCACATCACAAACTAGTGTACTCAATTCTTTCAGAGTGGAAATGTGGAATGCAGATGGATTAAAGTTTCACTACTGCATTTCGTTTTAAGAGGAATCTTTTGTGGACTCCTCGTCTATGTCACACGGTGCTGCAGGAGAGCCTTCCGGTAAGAGGGTTTCTGCAGAAGCAGCTGCGCTACTGACTGATCCATGGGATCCGTCTGCGTTTCGATCCATCCACCCGGTCTGAACCTGCCCAAAGTTCGACACAATCAGGACTTTAAATGGTGCATCAGTAATTCTGCTGCGAGTTTACTGGATAACCAAGCATGCATGGCTCCCAATTAGAGTTGCAAGATGCGTGCCTCTTTGAACCTGACGACCCCACTCCACCTGAACCGGCAACGCGATGCCTCTGTTCGACGCTGTTGGCCAGCCGGTACAAGGCGTCCCTTATGCGTCCTTTGGTTGCCAGATCCAGCTGCAATGTACACGCACAAATAGGATGCAAAATATAAGTCCTTGTCATCTCATAGAGAAATGAAAGACAGCGTCATCTGGAGAACGACGATTACGAGATGCCATGCGACTATGCGAGTTACGGAGAATCAATCACCAACCTGATTCATGCCTTCCTGAAGCTTATGGAAACCAAGATCCTTCACCGGCACGGCTTGCAGAACCATCGCCGAGCTAGGCTGCCCCTGAAACCCAGCAGAAGCCATCTCCTTGGAACAGAACGGCGACGACTCAGGCCCATTCAGAGCAGAACTGCTAGCAAATTCTTCAGGGAACCGATGCCTTTGTGCCGAACTGGTGTCGCTCGGCATCAGCAATTCAGGCTGCTCATACGTTGCAAGCGGAGGAAAGTACATGTCCAGTGGATTTTCAGCCATCTCCTCGAGGATCATGTCAGGAGCCCCGCTAAACGGATCGTGATGCGGCTTCTTGGAAGGATGAGGGATGTGATGAGCAGCACCGAAGTCCGGCCCTGGTGAGAAACCAGACGACGCTGCTGTTTCGCCACTGCTGCACATGCTGGTAGATGCCGTGGGGGCTTGCATTTCCTGGCTTGGTGAGCTGAAAATAGCCTCTAGCCCCTCGCAGCCACTTATCTGGTTCGCGAGTTCTATAGCGTCGAAGGAGGAGAAGAGTTCAGCATCAGAAAGGCAGGAGGAGGAGCTGGCATGTGCATCGCCATTATTCAAAGCTGTACCGCTTGCTCCATTCCTGGGCTGTTGCTTGGTTTTTGCAGGATTTGACTGCAGAAGGTGGAACAGAAAAAAATTAAAATGTTTCTCAGTGGAACCTAATTTTTCCCCATGAAAATATCACCTATGTATATTCTAGGTTGTCTCATTGTGTAATCCACTCGATGAGACGAGCGTGCGTCTAGATGACCACGCGTTGTGTAACGACTTTCAGTTATTTTCTTCTTAATACAATGATACGCAGCTCTCCTGCGTATTCTAGAAAAAAAAATGGTGATGTGTTGCATATGAAGAGTGCAAGGTCTGGACCCTTGGCGTGATAAAAGAAGCTACTGCTGTACCCTGTGTAGCAGGAAATCCTTTGCAACATTTTTCTTGAAGAAAAATTCCATTGCATTGCATTGCATCATATGACCTTCAAAATCAAGAAGCCATGCAGAATTTGTAAGTACCTTGAGCACGTTACTCTCACTTCGACCACCACTCGAGAAATCGATATCGTCAAAGTAGCTGCTTGGTACAAGCTGAGCCCCTGGTGAGAAAATCGAGGACCATAGTGCGTCATCAAAATAGCTGCTCCCTATCTCAGACGTGGGATCGAAATTTCTTCACCAGGAAAAAAAAAGTGCCGAGTCATCAGAAAACGGTGGCGTTGCCGATGGTTACAAAAAAAAACCCTAAAAGGCAGGTTATAACTTGGAAGGATTGCAGGGGGGGAGCGCGATTTACCTCGGGCTTCGCTCGAATTCGTTGAAGCTGGCCAGCTCAGGCCAGTCGGAGTAGAACGTGTCTTCCCCCTTGTTCATCCTGCGTTCGTCTTGTGCCGGGACGACAGCCTTGCCTTCAGACGAAATAACGCCTGAAGAACTGCGGATGCCGAGGCATCCTTCAGCGCCGAACATGCCGTGGCCTTGGAGCAGCATGCTACGGTCGCTGATCAGAGGGAAGAGCTCGTCCATCGCGCGCGCTGGTGGCGATCGATGCTTGAAACCTGCAATGATACAGGAAATTAACCAGCAACATCTTAGACGATGAAGTCATGGAGAAAAGGCAGCAACATACTGTTCGATTCGACAGAGATCAGGCACAGAGAACAGAACACCTTTTTCTATTTGAGACTACTATACGACCAGTTCGCATGAATGTATCTTTCAACGACAGAGCAACTACAGCTTGAACTGAACTAGAGATCGAGCAGATCACAATAGCAAATCAGCAAGGCGAAGAGCCAACGCGATAGATACCTCGTGTGTGGAACCCGCGATGCTGCCGGAATGGAGACGGAGAAGTTCTCTGCGACGCAGGGAGCCCGACGGCACAGTGAGGCCTAAATAGGAGGGGGCCAGGAGCTGGCGCGCGCCGAACCCGTTGGGTGGACGAGAGTTAGGCGAGCGTGTGTCAGATTGCCGGAACGCTTGTCTTGTCTACTACTATAAGCTAGGTGCGGTCGGTGTCGACCGTGTCGTGACGACGGCGAGAAGTGGGCTCTTCTCCTCCGTCCGTCCCTCCCGTCCCCTCCCCTGTCGTCCGAGAATGGCCGTTCGGCGGGGCCTCGTCGCGCCCGGACGCCGACATGACGCGCCGGGGGCGCTCCACGAACGGAAGCGGGCGGACAGCGACGCGTGCAGTGAGCGTGACAGCCGGGGGGGTAACGTGCTCGTCACATCGATCGGCAGGTTTTCGCGTGCGGCGGCCTATGGCTATCCACTCGCCTCGATCGCCTAGGCGCCGAACTGTTCGCGAGAACGGCAACGCGGGTGAGGCGGTGCGAGCGCCGGCCGGCGACGAGAGCGACCACTCGGACGTGTCGCTCGGCTGGTTCTCCGCCACGCCTTTTGACGAGCAATCGACGTGACATTTCACGTGGGGGATTATTGGTTGGGTGGTGCGCTACGTATACAGCATCATGCAGTTCCGGATTTCGTAGGAGAACTAACGACGCGAGCATGTGCGTGTAATTCTGCTCGTCACTCGCTTCCTAACGGCTAGCGCAGATTCAGACGTGCCATGTGTTGGTAAGGGCTCTGAGATCTTTTTGCTTCTACTCGAATGAAGGGACATGGCAGCTATAGTAGGTTAATATAATAAAGTTCGGATGGCAATATGGAAATGGAATCTGAATTATCCGATAGCCATATCTGCTAAAATACAAATATGGATATCTGTATATGTATTCGAATTCAAATGTGGTAGTAAAGTGGATTCATCTGACACTATCCGTATTCGACTATATAAAATCGTAAGTTATCTATATAACTAATAGAAAATTATGTTCAATAGAATACTAATAATGATATTGTACTATTAAAAAAACAATTTATATCCCTAACTAATAATTGTGACAGTAAAATTTTAATATTAAAAATATTGCATCCATAAAACGATTTTAAAGTTATATTTTAATTTATTGACCAAGATACTTAATTTTAATGATAAGAAATACATTAATATAAATTTAAATTTTAATTACTCTAGTTTATTTATGTATTGATGAAAATATTTTTCATGTATTTTTTACTATTTATTTGATAGATGTGTATATATTTAAAATATGTATTTATGAATAGTTGTATTTATTATATGGTAATTATTAAAACAAAAACTGATGAATATGACATTCTTAATAAGCGATTTCTGTTGTGTACTAATACTTTAGCTTTACATGATTTTGTAATTGTAAATTTTAAATAAAGAAAGGGAAAATTGGTAAATGTTGTCTTCCAAATCAAGTTAATATCCTAACGTGTTTCCAAATTTGAGACATCTGTTTTGTATTAAGTATTCGAGAACATTTGAATATGTATTCGTATTCGAGTAAAAATATGGTAAAAGGTGTTATCCGTCTTATTCGATGCAAAATGGATCCGATTCCATCCTTAAATAAAGTGACTGCACGCCTTCGTCACGCCTTCTCTCGAAACACATCGTCAGGAACAACAACGGGGACATGCCAAAATCATTTTAGCGTGCAGTCGCTCCAAGCGACCGCACAGGCCGCACCGTCCCACGCGCCCCCACGTGGGCGGTCACATTTTTTATTTTTCTTTTTTCTTCTTTTCCATAATTTTTTTTCTACATAAGTTATGCGCATAACTTGTCGTATGGAAAAGGTTATACATACAACTCGTCGTTCACAGAAACAGTTATGCACACAATTTGTCGTTAGAGAAAAAAATATACACACAAGTTATTCAACAAATAATTGTGTATACAAGTTGTACACATAGTTCTGCGCGTCACGAACCTTATGCTTAAAACTTATCTAATAAAAAATTATAGTTCAAAGTTATATGTCGAAGTTGTGTGTATAAGTTTCAAAAATATAAATTTATACGAATAAATTATGTGTATAATTTGTGTATATAAGTAGGAGGGGGACCGGTCGCTGGCACCCATCCCAGCGACCGGTCGCCAATTAGCAACGCCCGGGAACATGAGGAGCTGGTAGGCGTTAGATGTCAGAGCATAGGTTTATTTGCCTTGTATTCATTTGCACATTTGGTTTTGTTTGGGCAGTTTCACACTTTCACCTCCAAGTTCTAACTACGTTACGTACACAGAGATTGTTGGCAACGTCTGATGAGTCGATAAAAAACGAACGTGAAACTTTTGGGTTATTTTTGAAGATTTATTTGGAGTATTGAACGTAGACTAGTTACAAAATTAATTACATGAATGGACTGAAAATTGCGAGACGAGTCTATTAAGTCTAATTAATCTGACTGTACGACATAATTATGCTCGTTACATTTGTCTTAAAAATTAAGGTAGGGATTGCAGAATGAATTTTGTCAGTAATTTACATTAAATACTTCTTTTTAAAATAAAACAGAGGCGTGCGTACACACATACACGTACCGTCGAGTTAATGGTAGCCCATGCCATGCATGCATGACGTTGACACCTTGACGTCGTGCACGCGAAAAAGAAGTGCGCGCGCTGTTAGTGGCGTGTCGTCGGAGAGAGTTTTGAGAGTCCGCCGCCGCCGTTCAAACCCGAAGTAGGGAGACTCTAAAAAAACCCCGAAGTAGGGAGGACACATGGCTCCAGCAGGAATACATGAGCATCTGGAACACTCTCTTTGGGAAGCCATGGCTGCCGTGCAGACCAGACGATATACATCGAGCTGCAACACTTGGGTTTGGGTTTCACCCGGCCTGAGTTGGCCGTAGTTATCGTAGCACGTCCTTTTAGCCCTGCCTAACTGCTTCAGTGCTTCTCACATTGGTAGCTCCAAGTTTGAACTCCTACGTGATCCATCTGTCGGAGTAATTCCAGCAATAACCTATATTTCGAGCTCTACTTAGTAAGTAGAGGCTGCTCCCACTTTTTTTAGCTTTAAATTTAACCTACAACTCCAGCAATACTCCCAAATATAGGGCGAGACTTACCTGAAGTTGGCTGAACTAGGCTGAATGTGCACAGTAGCCCACTTCAGCCAACATTTCTCGGCTGAACCGAACGTCCGAATGACTTTTTTTAGAGATGAATGACCGAACAGCTGAGGCTTGGCCAACCTTTTTTGAGAGAGGAAACGACCGGATGGCTTGGCCAGCCGAACGGCTGGGCTGATAAGCCCATCGCCATTCAGCCGGACTTCTGCCCATAAGTGATCAGCCGAACAGGGCCTTTACCATGACAAGCGATACCTGTTCGCCAACGAGTATATTTTTATTCTCCTTGCCAACATCTTCTCTCTTCACCCTCCTGCCTTCCCCTCGAGTCCTCTCGCTATCTCCCTTGGAGCTCGTGCGCAGCTGTGCCTGGCCCCGAACCTGCTCCCCCTCAGGTGTGCAACGGCGGCGGGTCCCTTGGGGGAAGGCGGTGGTGGACCGATCTGAGCAGGACTGCAAAGGCGAGATCCCTCGGGAGCGGCGACGGGATCCCCTTGGGTGTGTCATGGCGACGGCGGTGGGTCCCTTGGGGGGACAAGCAGGCTTGTGGCGGCGGGATCCCTTGGGAGAGGCGATGGGATCCCCCGGTGGCCCGGTGTGTCGTGGCGGTCGCGGGTGTGGCGGCAGTGGGCCCCTCGGGGGGTGGGGCAGTAGTGCTGGACCAGCCCAAGCAGTCTTGCGGCGACAAGATCTCTTAGAGCAAGTATTATAAGGCTGACTAGGCGGGCGATTTGCAACTCCACGTCATGAAAACGCTTCACTGGAAGAGAGAGAAAAGGGAGAAAGGGGGGATCGAGCGCTTCCTTCGTCGCCCGGCTGAGAAACAAGCCCCGAGAAAAAATCGCTCGTTCCCAGCCTGGAGCGGGCGTCGAGCCGACGCTTCACCATCCCCTGCGCCGCCGGCCCTCACCCTCGCCGCCCGCGCTTCTTCCCTCCCCGCGCGCCAAAACTACCCATGTCTCCCGCCAAACCATGCATGAATGAACTCCTCGCGCGCCAAATCACAACATAAAGCCCCAAATCTGTGACAGCCACCAAATCGTCCCCAAATCCCGACCTCCGAAACCCTAGCCTGCTGCCGATGGTTGGGCGATCCAAGAGGACAGCCGCGCCGGCTCCCGTGGAGATTCCGCCGGTAGGGGCTCTGACCGTTGCTCCCCCGGGCGCTCAGCCCCTTCCACCGCCGGCCATCCCCTCCATGCTTGGACCTGGCACCTGGTGTCCATCGCAGTCTGCAGTTCCATCCTCGTCACCATATTGGTTTTCTGGGCCGCAACACCCAGCCATGGTAGGCTCGTCGGCTAAAGGCCCTTGGTGGCCACCCGTCGGCAATGGACCCTCTGCAAATCTTGCACCCACGACTGATACTCTTGGTGACTCTGATCCACAAGCATGGTATGCGTTCCCTACCATCTTAGTTGATTAATTATGATGTGTGTCCCTTTCTTTATGAAAAGCACGACAGTCTGTTTTAGTTTGTTATTTGCAAGTATGCAAGGGGATACAGTTATATGCTCTGCTCATATATGTTATTCTTAGCAAAGTAATAGCTATTTCCTTTAATTTGTACATGATGCTCTATATTTAAATACACATCAGTTCGTTTGTTTACTAAGAACCATGGTTTTTAAGTTGCATCGCTGCATTAGCCTTTCGTCATAAGATTTATCAATCCGTGGGTGTTCGTAACTCTGCATAATAGCTGAAGTTCCATTCTTGACTACATAGGAATTATATTTGATACAGTCCTAGTTACTGTTAGTATTTTTGACTTCTGCTATCTTTTCGTATTTGCCTTGTTTCTACATAACAGAATGTGAAGTGTGATACCGAGATAACAATGAAATGTGAATTATGAAGTTGTAACCATCAGCTGCATTTTTTGGGAGACCAAAAAAGACAATTAATCGATTAGTATCCTTGTTTAACCATGGTTGAGTACAGAGTTTAATTCAGACCTCTAAATTGAAGAGCTTCACTACTCTCCAAACTTCAGTTCCTACATTGCAAAATCCTACAGCCGACTGGATGAGAATGAGCCCAGCTGTGCCTGATTTTTTTTCAAGCGGCATGACAAGGCTCACAATTTAACATTGCAAGCAACGAAACTCGTGCAGATGCCTAAAACATAATATGTATTTTGAGCAAAGTAATATCTAATTCATTTAATTTGTGATGCTCCATATTTAATAATACACATCAATTGTTTTGTTTTCTAAGATATGAATAATTAGTGTAATGCTCTGTTTTGATATTTCTTGGAGGCAAAGTTGATTTAGTTCATATATTTATTGGACAGGGGATTAGATGCTCACCCACATGGTGGATTCCTTAATATTTTGAAGAGCACACCACAGCCAGCACAAGGTGGTAGCAATGGGACTTCATCCCAGCCAATCAATATTGGTGATGACACCAATGCTACTGATTGCGCTAGAACTGAAAAACGTCTTCTATGGACGAAAGATGAGGATCTTAGATTGGTAAGTTATTTTCGTGGATGAACCCTTTCACAATATTGTAGGATCTTAGACTGAATCTTAGTGACCCTTTTTTTATAATATTGTAGGTCAGTGCTTGGTTGAATAATTCAAACGACCCAATCCATGCAAATTACAAGAAGAATGACCAATATTGGAAAGGTGTTGTTGCTGTGTACAACAGCACCACCCCCAAAAATCGGAGAAGGCTGCCAAAGCAAATCAAGGATCGCTTCGGAAGAATCAAGAAAAGAGTTGCATGGTTCTGTGGTGCTTGGAAGGAGGCAAATGCTTTGTGGGCTAGTGGTGAATCTGATGTAAATTTAATAGATAGGGCACTGCAGATTTATGAAGAGGAGCAGAAAAAAGATGGTCCATTTATGTTTAAGCATTGTTGGGATGTGCTTCGCAAAGAACCAAAATGGGATGCGTACTTGGAGCGTCTTAATGAGCCAGAGGCAGACAAGAGGAAGTACAGTAGTGATGAGGATGTGGGGCGGCAATTCTCATTAGATGATGTAGCAGATGAGCGGCCAATAGGAGGCAAGAAAGCGAAGGAGCAGCACAAGAAAAAGAAAAAGGAGCAACCTTGTATCGTAGATCTTGAAGATGAGCTTACCATGTTTGTAGATGTTCAAAGAACAGCAAATGAAGGTCACAAAGATATGTTAGAAACACAAAGGCGTGTCTCCAGTGAGAATCTTGAAGCTCACAGGCTTGCACATCTTGCAGCAAAAGAGAAGAAGGAATCAGTCATGGTAGAAACTTACCAATTGTTGTTGACGCAAGATACTACAATGATGCCTGAAGAAGTGAGATCTGAGCATGTACTAGCATTGAAGTGTTTCAGAGAGAAGCTATTTGGGAAAAATGATTAAGGTATTGCCTTCTAACCATTCAAGATAAAATTGAGTTATTGCTGCATTTAATACAGTCTCCTGAAATTGAGTTTTGTAGTCAAATTACACTTAATTGTGTCTCCTGAAACAGTGGTACAGATAACCATGTATTCCAAGTAACTATGCATTAAGTTGGACAACCATGCTATGCAAATAACCAGGCAGTGTAGATAATCATGCATTAAGTCAGTAGTCAAATTACACTAAATTGCCTCTCCTGAAATAGTGGTACAGATAACCATGTAGTGCAGATAACCAGTCAGTAGTCAAATTACACTTAACTGCAATAATTATTCACCTAACCTGGAACACTGCACGTCTATATAATGCTCCATCACATCTTCAGGCTAATTCACACAAATCCCTCATCTTTCTACTCATCCTTCCCTACCTCTCACCTTCCTACTCAGCCTGCCAACCATGTCAGACTCATCTTCCCACACAGATGAACTAGCCCCTTCCCACACAGATGAACTAGCCCCTTCCAAAATCATTGAAGAGTGTGTTCTTGAGCAGAGTGTCTTAGACTCCTTTGCTAGGAGGCTTGCAATGAAGATCAAGGCTACCTTCTCGTCTGGAGAACGTCAGCGTCGATATGGTCCAAGGAAGAGCATCCGAAGGGATCATGAAGGTGCTCATCAGCGTCTCGTTGAGGACTACTTCACTGAAGAACCACTATACCCCAACAGTATGTTTCGCACTAGATTCCGTATGAATAAGCGCCTCTTTCTGCGTATTGTGGATGCTCTTGGCCAGTGGTCTCCCTACTTCACTTATAGGGCAGATTGTGCTGGTCGAATAGGACTTTCACCATTGCAGAAGTGTACAGCAGCCATGCGCATGCTAGCTTATGGTAGTCCTGCAGATGCTCTTGATGAGTACTTGAAGATTGGGAAGTCCACTGCATTACATTGCTTGGACATGTTTGCACGAGGGGTGATTGAGGTGTTTGGTGGGGAGTACTTGCGACGCCCCACACGTGAGGATGTTGAGAGAATACTCAAGGTAAATGAGTCCCGTGGTTTCCCTGGAATGCTAGGTAGCATAGATTGCATGCATTGGCGTTGGGAGAATTGTCCTTTAGCTTGGAGGGGGCAATTCACCCGGGGTGATTATGGAGTTCCTACTATAATCCTAGAAGCCGTTGCTTCCCAAGACCTTCGTATTTGGCATGCATTCTTTGGAGTTGCTGGATCAAACAATGACATTAATGTGCTCAACCAATCCCCACTTTTTTTAGAAGCCTTAAAAGGAGAAGCCCCTCAAGTTCACTTTTCAGTCAATGGTAATGAGTATAGCACTGGTTATTACCTTGCTGATGGTATATACCCAGAATGGGCAGCCTTCATGAAGTCCATAACACTACCCCAAATAGAGAAGCACAAGTTGTTTGCTGAGCATCAAGAAGGGGCAAGGAAAGATGTGGAGCGTGCTTTTGGGGTATTGCAGTCCCGTTTTGCCATTGTTCGTCGGCCAGCACGTCTATGGAAGAGAAAGAGTATTGGAAGGATCATGCTAGCTTGTGTGATTCTCCACAATATGATAGTGGAAGATGAAAGAGAGGATGTTAAAATTCATATTGATTTGAATGAGAATTCAGGGGCATCCTTTGCTCTACCTGCTGAAGTGAACACTAGTCATAATCCACGCTTCACCGATGTCATGCGTAGAAAAGCTGCAATCCGAGATCGTCTAAAGCATACCCAGCTTAAAAATGATCTCATTGAGCACATATGGTGCAAGTTTGGAAATAGGCAATGCAACTAGTTATGGTAGAATTCTGAAACCTGCATGTTTTTGTTATTTCTTCCCTTCATAGTGAGAGCTAACATGATATGTTGCATGTACTTTTTCAGGAATCAAGATTGGGCATGGTAGTGAATGCTGCAGATGCTACTTGCAGGTATTCATTCAAATTCTAGACATGTTCTCTTCAACATATTTGTTCTACATTTGTCTACAAATAGAAATTGCTTTATCTAATTTCCAGGACCCATATATTCTAATTGTATGCAGATTATATACTTGCAGTGTCGTCATGACTTTTGATGCAAATGGGCTGGTTGCTCCACTCTACTGAAGAAGAGTTGTCAACTATGGCTTCATGTTTCTATCATCACCATCTAGATGAATAAATAATGGCCTATGTGCTGATGAACTTTAGTATTGGTTAAAATTATTACTTTTCTATAAGACTGTGATCTTTAAGTGTCATGTCTTGGTGCTATGCCACCGTATCATTAGTGTATTATTGCATGAGATTTGACATGTATCTGGTATTGTTTCTTTTATTTTACTATATCTTCTATGGTTCATCTCATAAATCTCTAAGTGTCATGTCTTGGTGCTATACCACCGTATAGTGTATTGTTGCATGAGATTTGACATGCTTCTATGGTTCATCTCATAAATGTTGCATGGCAATGGCATGGATGCATCGTGCCTATTTTTCTAGATGAATGAGCAGTTGAGCACATACATGGCCACAAACATGTATGTCACAATAGATTGTATGGATGTGGGAACATTAAATATTCATCATCTCTGCTACAGCCAATCAAATAGCCGGTCCATAATACTAGTTGGCTAGATAGTTGACTGCTAATGACATGGCAGGTGCTTACAGCCGACTGTTGACTAAATTATAATACTTGCTCTTAGGGCGGTGGTGGGCGGCAGCATCGGGGTTCCTCAAGTCATCGCAATGGGGTGGGGGCTTCGGGCAGTTGTGAAAGGCAGTTTCGAGTGGCGGCGGGCCTATAAGGAGGAGCAGCCCGTGGCTCCGTTGGGTGGCACGCGGTGAAAAACTACTAACAACCGAGTAGGGTCTTCTTTGCTCACCAGTGGGAGCCCGAGTAGGAGCCTGATAGAGTGCATTTTTCTTTTTTTTTCTTTTTACTCTCAATCTCTACTTTTTTTAGTTGGAGATCAAGAGCCCTTGCCGAAGTTGCTTTTAGAACTTAGTAGAATAGTTTCGTATTCGGGTGGCTGCAGCTGTCGACGAGCCTAAAGAGGAACGCTAACAGTGGCATGCATTATTGTTTGTCGTAAAAAAAACGTTTAATTTTCAAGGAAAGCTCACACACGCTCTGACGGCACTGTGAAAGGAACCGGCAAGCCCGCGGGGAGAGCTGTCGCCGGCCGAACAAAGGTGTGTGGTGGATCGGAACGCCGAACGCGTACACAGCGCGTCCTCGAATAGTAAGCCCATATCGCGCCCCGGTACGTCCTCGTTTTGACTCGGCCACCGCGTACGTGCCCGAGCTGCGGCCTGCGGGCGGTGATCCGCCGGCCGGTGTGTGACGGCTGACGGGGGCGCTTGCCGGTGGCGGCCAGAGACAACGTGGGCGTGTGGCGTGTCTCGCCGTACGTGTGGCGTGAATCATGGATGCCTTCCCGAAGCTAATGATGATACTCCCTCCAATTCGTTTTACTTGTCGTTTCAGACAGCTTCGCTGAAATTATGGATCGTGTGTAGTTATCCTTTTGCCCTTGTGCAGCAGGAATTGCTTGTTCCGTCGGCTGTCGCTCAAGCCGAGCTGACGTACTAGTATGCTAGTCGCGTGGCTGCCACAGGGGTAAAACTGAAATGACACGTTTTCTTTTAAGTGCGGCGGCAAATATTCTGACTCCTTTTTGTTTGAACCATAGGTGACAACTAAAACGATATGGAGGGAGTATGAAACGGTGGTGGAGCTGGTGCAAGCTGCCGACTATGTTTCGTTCATCTAGCTTAACGAACCACCGACACCGACTAGTAGTACTTTTATTTCAGAACAAATCAACATCAGTCATCGGTTACTAGTCAAATGAGCATGGTCTAGAAAGGTCCTAGTCATGGGAAGATGCTCTTCTCGTAGTGTGATTACATCTTGCAATTTCTATACTACATTGAAAGATACAACTATAATGGTAGGACACTCAGCGCTCCATCGTAAAGCAATTGGTACCCAAATTTTATCACACATGTTTCCTTTACGCGATTGGCATTGAGTCCCTGGCTCCGGTTTAAACTATGCAAACTCCAATCATGAACATAACATCTTGATCAAAAACAACGAAGAGTGGTGAGGTCACTTAAAAAATGCCAGCCAACCCCCTCACCTACGTGGTAGTTTTGCAAATCCCCCCTCTCCTAATCCCAGATTCACGGCGGTGACCCTGTTTTGTTTCTCCTAAGCATCAGTTGGGTCGTCGTAGCCTGCGCGATATTGCTGAAGGCTCGCGGGAGCGTGGCCGTGTGGGGCCGCGGCTGGGTGGGTGTTTTTCTTTCTTTCTTTCTTTTTATTACTCTTTTCCTTTTCTTTTCTATTTCATTTTCCTTTTTTGTTTTTCTTTTCTATTCATAAACGTTTTTCTGTTTTTCTGTTTCTCTGTTTTCTTTTTTATTTTTCTTCTTGTTTTTCTTTTTATTTATATTTCCTTTCTAATATCATTTATTTCATTTTTTCTTTCTTTCACTTTTCTTATTTTTTATTCTATTTCTTATTTCACTTTTATTTCTTTTTATTCATTTTTAGTTTCTACTTGTTTGTTTATGTTTCCAATTTTTTATATTCTTTCCTTTTTCATATTTTCCCTCTATTAATATTTTTATTGTTCAAGATGAGATGTAAATTTGTTCTCGCTAAAAAAATAAGTTGTTCTAGCTATAAGTATCTTGTTCGGGTTATAATAATAACTTGTTCTGATTTGTTCTGACATTACATTTGTTTTTGTTCGAGATGACACACAAAATTGTTCCGACTATAATAGGATTTTGTTCTAACAATTATTCTCATTTGTTCTGACACTTTTTTTAGATGACATACAAACTTGTTCTTGCTATAATAATAAGTTGTTCTGGCTATAGTAATATCTTGTTCTGTCTATAATAATAACATGTGTCTGACCATTGTTCTGATTTGTTCTGACACCACATTTGTTGTTCGAGATGACATATAAACTTGTTCAGACAGTTTTTCTCGTTTGTTCTTGCACTTCATTCGTTTTGTTCTAGCAATAACAGAATATATAACCGTAATTAAAAAATACGAATAAAATTTTTTTGTCAAAATATAGTCAAGTGGGATCTTGCTTCGAAGTTTTTATCGTCAGAAATCCAATGGTGCGATCGGAATTTAATTTCGATGTTTGGTTTGTGATTTATACATTTTTTAGTTTCAACCAATGTTGCATGTGGCTGATGTCATTAAATTTGTTTACTTTTTTGCATGCATGCACTCCAACCTCCGTAGCCTTTAGCGACATGTTCCCTGAAGCGACGTGGAAGAGCCCCCTCGATTCGCCGCCACCCCGGCCGGCCGCCTCTCATGCCTGATCGCCACTGCTATCCATGGAGACGAGAGGGGAAGGAGGGCGTAGGGATGGCAACGGGTACATACCCATCGGGTATGACCTCCCCATACTCACACCCACAATAGGTAAAACACCCCACCACCCATACCCATCACCCACCACGGGTCTCAAATTCCCCCACACCCACCACCCATCGGGTAGCGGGTACCTAGCGGGTGACCCATACCCGCTTCACTATAATTGTAGCTAATGTAATAAAACATGTAATTAATTATGCAAGCAACATCGAATCATCATTTTATCAATAATGTTAGTCGTACAATAACAATGTAAGGTAACAATACTAATTTTAACTATATCGCACACAAATGGAGTCTCTCATCTCTTAAACTATATGCTATATATTAGAAATAATACATAACATTATATGTAAATGAACCCCAACGGGTAGCGGGTATGGGGGACGCAAGAACGTACCCACGCCCACCATACCTAACGGGGGAAGGAATCACCCACTAAGTCACCCGTCGGGGGAAAAATCCCCCCATACCCACACCCTAATAGGGTTTTTACCCGCGGGTAAACGGGTGGCGGGTACCCATTGACATCCCTAGGAGGGTGCCCATGCGTCGTTGACGGAGCTGGGCAATCGAACGTCGTGTCACCGTTCATGGAGGTGTGCCATCTCTGACGCCAACGGCGGATCCTGGAGAAGACGGGGCCACAGTCGCCTACGCACTGCAGGAGGACAACAACATGGAGAGTGGTGTGGAATTGTGGACGCGATAGCATGGGCCGAGTTTAGGCCCCGAAGCTACAAGAAGAGTACGGCGCCCTTTTTCTTTCTGTTATGTTGTTGGTTGTTGCGCAAAACCACGTGATGAAGGGCTCTTAGAGTTCATGGTGTGAACGGGAGCGGCGATTGGCACTAATGAACGCTGGCAGTGGCAGTTGGCGTGTGTGAAGGACAAGCGGCAACGGCTGGAGTGCACGTGAGCGGCGGGCGGCAACGTTCGGGCTTGAACGACGAGCGACGACGTGCGGGTGTCCGAAATCAGGGGTTGGCGGCGAGCCGGCGACGGCAAAAAACGAAACGCCCGCCTCGCGCGTGCGGAATAGGAGGCAACATGCGGGCTGGAGATTAGGCGAAGGGGATTTGCAAAACTAGCGCGTAGGTGTGGGGGTTGACGGACGGATTTTTGTAAAAATAATTCCACCACTTGTGGCCATTGGATCTAGATCTTATATATGTGATCGGAGTTTACGTAGTTTGCACCGGTGACAGATTACACCTTATACATTCCTTATATCCGTAAAATTACCATTTTGAACGAAAGTAAAAGCAGCATCATCGACACTGGACCTTCATGTCTACTCCTAAAAAGAGTGAACATAAGACTAAAATGTCGTCAAGCTTCTCCGCGGGTCAGCCCCTCCGACGCCACACGACCGCGATCCGCCCTCCACACGCGCGCGTCTGCCCGCCCCCCGGTCCCACCGTCCCTCTGTGTTGCTCTGCCCCCAATCCCGCAGCGCTGCTCGCCCTCACCCGCGCTGCCCCCCAATCCCCGCACCCCCATCCTCCGCACCATCCCGTCACAACCACGGTGCCGCCGCAACCGCCGTCGAGTACGTCGCTGCCACCACCCCGTCGACCACGCCGCTGCCGGCACTTTCCAACGCCGCCGGCACATCGCGCACCCTCACCTGCAGAAGCACCGCCGCCGCTGGTATCTTCGGTGTCGTTCCGCCGCGAGCGCTGCCCATCGGAGCAGGCGGCCGTGCTCCATTGGAGGTCCACGACAAGGTAGGTCCTCCTGCAAACAGAAATTCTAACCTCCAATCTCAGGTCCTCCCACTTCTATTTCATCTCTCTTTCCATCCAATCTCAGGTGATTCGCTGGTGATCACCGGCGACGAGGGATGCAGCTCCACGCGATACGCCAAAGGCCAATGGGGAGGGAACCAAATCCCATCCAAATCTGACACACCCATCTAGGGTTCGTGGATTAGAGGATTTGGGAAGATTTTTTTGCATCTATGTAGATGGTGGCGCGTCTCTGGTCAGGAGCTCCCCAAGCATCAATTATGTCAGTGTTTGTTGACGGTGAATTTCCGTCAACCTAGAGTACTTGTTATACATTGGTTTCGATTATGATTTGCAACTAACCGGCCACTAGGCATACTAATGATATAACAAGTTCACACTTGCATGTCAATTTTGGAGTTTGTTGTTTACGAGGAAATCTACGCTAAAGAGGAGACTTTCGGGATAAGTTCACCAAGCACTTTGGAAGAAGATCATGAAGCCCGACAAGAGTCAAGACACGCGATGAACATGACTCCAAATGACCCAAGGACCGAAGCGTCAACGTGCAAGTCTTCAGGGACTCAACCAGAAAACAGCGAAGCTTGCATAGCAAGGATTCAAGCCTTAACCGTGAAGGAAACGACGTCAAAGGCCCACATGCAAGTGCACACGAATAAGGGATCACGCGAGAAGCAACCGGGGAGGAAACCGGGGCCGAACCGGGCCGAAGTGGGCCTGGGCCGGCCGGCCTAGGTGTTTGTCTATTTATTGCCTCCTTTGCCCTAGGTGTTTGTCTATTTATTGCCTCCGCCGCCGTCGGCCGCCACATCGAACAAATCATCCTACCGATGCCAATCACCAGAAAACCGCCGCCGCAAGATGAGGGAGAGAGTTAGATGAGCTCGTCGCAAGGATCAATGCCGGCGGAGAGAAGGAAGCAAGAGGAGGACTCCAAGCCGCTGGCCTAGGGGTGTTCCCAAGCTCCATCGCCGCCATCTTAATCGACGACGTTCTCCGGAGTCTCCATCACCCCTATGTGCTTCAATCCGTGTAAGATGATGGGGTAATGTCTCCGTTCATCCCTAGGATTAGATGGATACATGCTATGTGATCGCTACTTGATTCGTGGTTTCAATCTATTGTTTTCATGTTGATGATGCTTTGATGATTAAGGTAGGCCACCATGTTTTTCGGGCGTATGATATCCGCTACTCCCATAGATTCCATCAACATACCGTGTCCATCATAGGTCTAGTCACGAATACCTTCGCGTAGTGACGAGACGAGAGGAGGGAAAGGGCGAAACCGTGGTCACAACCCCCGGTAGATTGGTTTACCGCTTTCGTGTAGTAGATGCATACCATGTTATCCTAGATCCTAGGGAGGGAACGCTTATCTTTCTTAATCACTCTCTTGTGTTCACCCCTTTACCATCTAGTTTAACCCTAGATTTGTTTTATCAACTTAACTTAGATTAACTTGGGTTAGATTGTCTTTACTTTTAGATTAATACTCTTGTTAAAGGTTTACTTAGTCACCTAGATTAGTACTTGGTTAAGCGCTAGTAATCCCCTTGCTCCGCGGATTGATAAGAACCTTGGGAATCCCGTGGTGAAAAAGGTGTAGGTCCGTACGCTTGCGGATCATAGGTGGATACGAGTTTTATCCGTCAACAGTGTTGGACACTGAGGGGTCTCAATATTAGTCAACCAAACCTATTCCAGGCATCATTGTTCATCTTCCCCTGTGTCCCCTTCTTTCTCTCTATTTCTTATAATTGCCATTGGTTTTTGTAGTAATTTCTTTGTTTGGTAGGAATGTTGGCAGGTCACCAGTGGGGCACTACAGGAGTTCATGGAAGTACTGGAGAACACCTAGACCAACGGTTAGTTCAATTGCTAGATCTACACATATAAGCAAATAAAAATTATTATCTTATTACTAATGCTGCTTTCCCTTATTGTCTTGTCACAGTGGACTTCAGAAGAATTTGAAGAATTGATTCACAAGGTCGGACCATCAATCATATATTTCTGTACTTTTTAAAATAGTTTCACTCGGACACATTATTTTGCCATTCCCTTTCATTATAACAGACACTCAAAGATGTTGCTTCGGTGGACCTTGCAATGGCTTCAAATCTTGGTTCATCAACCAAAAGGCATATAAACCGAGGTTTTGCATTTGTGCGCTTTTCTTTTCACTCAGTAAGTCTCTGTTTATTGCTAGAATAGTTCTTTGTTTTGTTAGCACATTCTGTTGTGAAAATGTCAACAGTAAACAAAATGGGCCGTTGCAAGTCTAGCAAAGTTCTGCATTTACCATCAATTTTTAGATCTTGTTTTATGATTTTTATTACTATGGTCTAAGTACATGAAAATCAGATATGCTTTCTCATATTTTGTTGACTTGTACCATTCTTAGTTTATGTTTTCCCTTTGCAAAGGCTCTGTAGTTTCTTTAGAGTTGTCCGTAGGCTTTGTCAACTGATTTATCTTGCAGGTATTGGTCAATATTATTGCCTCTCGTTTTGTTTTGTTTTAAGTTTATTTGGACAAACAATCTTATGCAAATACCAAGATGTGTCCAAAATTACCTTCAATCTATCCTTCTAAGTTTCTATTGTACAAAGATTTTCCCCTTAATTATTTATTTTCCATTTTTGTTCACCATGCAGTCTTTATCTTTGGCAAATATGGTTTTATCTGCCTAGGATCCTGGTGAAGTATTATTGCCTTTTGGTCCTGAATATTTGGAGGTACGTCATTTTCCATGTGTGCGTATCCCAAATTCATATGATCATGTAGGAAAAAATGATCTGAGTTTTCCAACTTGGCCTCAAATATAGTTTAGGAAACGTTTATTTGGCAGCACAAGAGTGGGGATACCTTAGCAAGTATATGACTGAATGAAAGAAGAGAACTACAAAATGGGGTCATAATCCAGAGCGCAAATTAAACTGCCACAATTTCAGAAGAAGCGTAGCCCTGAGGAATATGGGGCTACCTTAGCAAGTATATGGCTTGAATTTGTTTAGGCTTGTATGCCGACAGCTCAAATTGTAATGCATCTATGCTCGGATGCAAAGTAGTATGATCGTTCTGAACAAACATGATAGTTCCAGAGGAAAAAAATACTTTGCATATAACTGTATAATTATTTCATACTTTGGAGTGTTGCCTCAGGTTTATTGTTTAATTTCTAGATGGAACGTGAATGTAGAGATACTAATTTTGATGGAGATTGTGGTTGCTTAAAGTACTATTTTTTTATATTTGTCTATTGAATGTAGAGTACTAATTTTGATGGAGGTTGTGGTTGCTTAAAGTACTATTTTTATATTTGTCTATTTCAATAACTACATTCTTGAACTATTTTTTGTGATATACTACCTATGTTTTTCTTTATCCTACTATCACTGACAAACACTTCAAAATGTGTATGAATGTTCAAAAGATCATCTATATAGGTAACTGAGGGGCTTGTCCGCGGCCAGCGTGTGCTCAACACCGGCTCTCCCATCACTGTAAGCCCATTTCCTATCATTTCTCACACCCTTTTGTGTTTCGAGATGATTTATTTGGATCTAATCTGACAAATTGGCGAATTGGTGATTGCTAGATTTGATCTTGGTGTACGGATCCATTTACTGTATATTTAGTTCTTGCTTTATAGATCCAAGATTTTTGTTTGTTACTGGCGGCACGATGAATTGATTTTGTAGATGATCAATACGTGAAACATTTAGGATGTGGACTGTAAATACTGAAACCAATGTCATGGTCCCCATCATCGTCTAAGAACATTGGAAATGTGGATCCACAAATTCATTCTTTTTGCTGTCTAGATGCCTCATCTCTAGATGATAAACCTATTTATGATCTGATTGTTTGTTAAAAGGTATCGTATAGCATGTCACACTATGGTCCCGAGTTGACACTGAATGGGTGGGGGCCTAGACACGCGATCTCAAAATAAACTGGAGATACTTCACATAGTTATAAATTACCCACTTCTGCGCATGGTTCAAAGGTTTTCATTTTTCATTGTCATCTATGCAGCTTATAAAGTTGCAAATGTGCAGCTTATATAGCTTATCATTTGCATGTGCAGCTTTCACACTACTCATCATGTGCTTGTGCTTCTGTTCTATGATACTGGCTACTGAAAATAAGTTGTTATAGCCTGATATGTATCGTTTTTTCATCTATGTATTGAATATGTAGGCTGTAGATACTTATAGCATCTGATCTTAGTTGTTGCTATTACCTGGTAGTACCTTAGTACCACCAGCTTCTAAACCGTGCATCTGTTTGTGTTTATGACTTGTATTTTGTTTCTAGGTCCCTATTGGTAGGGCAACACTTGGACGTATTATGAATGTTATTGGTGAGCCTATTGATGAGAAGGGAGATATAAGTAAGTCTACATAACCTGCATTTACATGTGACATCTACATATACAATACTAGAATTCATGTTTATATTTTTCTTTTGTTGCTTGCTCTTATCTTCAGCCACAAACCACTTCCTCCCTATCCATCGTGAAGCTCCAGCTTTTGTTGAGCAAGCTACGGAGCGACAAATTCTTGTTACTGGAATCAAGGTACACCTCCTTTTCTTTGGAAGTGACTTTCTAGCTTGCTAGGTTGTTTTCATTAGGCAAGGCTTAACATGGAATAACGCAACACATGTACTTCTACCAGGTTGTGGATCTCCTTGCACCCTACCAAAGAGGTGGTAAAATTGGTCTATTTGGTGGTGCAGGGGTGGGCAAAACCGTCCTTATCATGGAGCTCATTAACAATGTCGCCAAGGCCTATGGTTAGTTCTTTATAAATTGTATTATGATGATTTTTTTGTGTGTTTTATGTTTACTTATTTATTTTTTTCTTCATCTAGGTGGTTTCTCTGTCTTCGCTGGTGTTGGAGAACGTACCCGTGAGGGTAATGACTTGTACAGGGAAATGATTGAGAGTGGCGTCATTAAGCTTGGTGATAAGCAGGTAAATGACCAAGCTTAATATGTCGCTGGGTTCCATATCTGTTCGGTGAGTGTTCCTCATATTGTACTTTACCAGAGTGAGAGCAAGTGCGCTCTTGTCTACGGGCAAATGAATGAGCTCCCTGGTGCTCGTGCTCGTGTTGGACTGACTAGTTTGACTGTTGCTGAACATTTCCGTGATGCCGAGGGACAGGATGTGCTTCTCTTCATTGATAACATTTTCCATTCCACCTAGGTAAGTTCTGTGGGAATCCTCCTCGTTTGTTATGTCTAGCAAGTACTTCGAAAAGGAAATCTTGTCATTTGGTATGCAGATGACAATTAGACATCGAGTCTCTGATGTACTCTTTAATGAATCACCCCCATGTTTTTTTGAACATGAATCACCCCATGTTTTGCCTTGATTTGTCAATACTATAGTACTTTTGGCTTCTGTTAACTCCCCCTCTCCAAAATATACAGCTGCAAACATGTACATTTGGTCTCTACTTTCTTTTTTCTGCCTTGATTTTTTGGTACATCTCGGTTGAAAACCTGTGCAAATGGTCTCTTTTCTCTATTTTGTGGCCTTCATTTTCTGTACATGACAGCTAAACCTGTACATCTGGTCTGTCCGTCAAAGCTAATTCCGAGGTGTCCGTCCGGTGGGACGTATTCCATCTGCTGTGGGATACCAATCTACCCTTGCCACGGATCTTGGAGGCCTGCAGGAGCGGATTACCACCACAAAGGTCAGTTTTGTTGATTTATTGGCATTACTTTCGTATTAGACAGTTTTATTTATTGAACGTTATATGTATTGTATTATATATATTTGGGCCCGTTGCAACTCACGGGCATGAAGATATTATATAATAGGAAGTGATGTGATGGATCGTGTTGGCGTCGAGCATCCTACACTAATGGCACACATGGTGCTAGCTTTTAGCAACAACTAATCCACGAACAAGCTTTATCCTCCCATCAAAGGGACGCGTCGGATCGCTCCGTCCCCATCCAGTTGTTCGCACTTAAACTTTTTTTTGGAATAATTAACGTTTGCAGCGTCACGGCGTTCCTGCTGATGGCTCTGTGCCTGTCTGTGCTCAAAGTCACGCACCGTCGCCATCACCGCGAGTCTGTATCAGACGTCGTGGCCACCTCGATCACGGATTCATGGAGAGCCATGGACACGTAGTACGCGTCGTGGTGGCCCTCCCTCCCCGGGATTCCGGGTCCCGACGAACGCCACCCACTCCATTTGCCGCGAGCCTGTTGGCGTTCGTGCTGCCGTTGCCCGGACGGACAGGCACCCGGATCGACCGGGCGCGGCACGGCACCCTCCGCAAACCACTCCCCTCCCCTCAAAACCTCTCGCCTTCGCCTCCCAGCGTCTGTTCCCCGCGCGCGCACCGCGGTATCCGCGCGGCTACCACTACACAATCTCCCCAAGGCCCCCAGCCATTTCCCAGATCTCACCGACGCAGCACGGGGAGAGAGATCACGCTCACCCACACCCACCCATCCCCCCGGACCGAGACCGACGCAATGGCGACGCTCACCGTCCCCGCCGCCGTCCCGCCCGCCGCCGAGGACTCCGAGCAGCTCCACAAGGCATTCGAAGGTCGTCCCGCGCGCCGCCTCCTCGCTCGCGCACGTTCTCGCCGCACGCGACGACGACGACGGCTGACGCGGGTCTCTCTGCTTCCATCATCGCAGGTTGGGGCACGAACGAGAAGATGATCATCTCCATCCTGGCGCACCGGGACGCCGCGCACCGCCGCGCGATCCGCCGCGCCTACGCCGAGACCTACGGCAAGGAGCTCCTCCGCGCCCTCGGCGACGAGATCCACGGCAAGTTCGAGGTAACAACCACCAGCCGGTTGATTAACAGATCCGAGGGCCGAGCGATTGCGATTAATCAGGACCCTGCACGGTTAGGCTTATTTACGCGGCGATTAGTTCGCGCTGATTGATTGGCCTGCCCCCCTGAATGATTCGCAGAGGGCGGTGATCCTGTGGACGCTGGACCCCGCCGAGAGGGACGCGGTGCTGGCGAGCGAGGAGGCGAAGAAGTGGCACCCCGGCGGCCGCGCGCTGGTGGAGATCGCTTGCGCGCGCACGCCCGCGCAGCTTTTCGCCGCTAAGCAGGCGTACCACGACCGCTTCAAGCGCTCGCTCGAGGAGGACGTCGCCGCGCACGTCACCGGCGACTTCCGTAAGGTGAAGCCTCTGTGTCACGACCTCTGATGTATGCTAATTAAAATAGGAACTGTACGTATCCTAGCTTATCATACAGAGTACATAATTATTATATAGAGGCCGCCTACGTGTTTTAATTAGCAGACATCTGAAAATTAAACAGATCAGTCAAATGCGTTGATTGTTAGTATGTCTGTATCGGAACATCATGTTTTTGTTTTTGGTACAGAGTACAGATGACTCTTCTTTTTTGAAACGATATTTTTTTTAAAGGAGGGTCTACTGATTCTTCATGTTCTTACCTCTGACAAGTCTCATGCCTGCAGTGCATTATGAGGGAAGTCATATCTGGCGCTGAGATGTTATAGTTTTAGGATCCTGTTGGCTCATTTAACTAGTCATACTGTGCATATTGTTCATATTTTGTGCTGTCTGCAGGGAAGTATTTCTCATGCTATGAGATGTATGGATCTGATGATGCTGCAAGTTCATTAATATGCATGCTGCTCATTACTGTATTGCTGCACATGCTACTCATTTTTGGGAACCATGGCAGGTGTAGCCGCGTCTAAATGACTGTCTGCATTATGTATTCATTATGTTAAAACATGATTACAAATTTAATTGTATTGATTGTACTAGTTAATGGTTGCCAATATGACATCTCTTCAATTAAGCTGGATGTGCTTTCTATTGTTTTGGATTGCGGAGCTTCAACTTTTGCAACTGGATCAAATAATATGCTTGTAGATATTCTGCGGTGATGCCTTCGTCATGCAGTGATACCTTAGTCAAAAATATTGCCCTATGATATTATTTGTTTTTTTTTTTGCACAAAACTCTTTATGATTGTAGTTCCATGATTAGTCTGCATCCTGATGTTGAGACGTTACATATCTGATAATCATGTCACTACATTTATCTTGTCATAATGTCATTTATGTCTATGTTTTTTATGGACCATGATATGACTGATTTAGAATCATGAATATGATATTAGATAATCCGTCAATTAAAAAAGATATTAGATGATCTAAACTGAGTGTGTGGCTGCTATATGTCAAAATGACGAACTGAAAATTAGATTATCCAGTGGTTTTTTTCATTTTAAAAAAAAAGATTATCCGGTGGTTGCCAACATGTCACTTTTAGATTAAGCTCGATGTATTTTCTAGTTTATGGATATTGAACTGAACTTTCCTTTGAGTGGATTAGAGCTGAGTGTTGGTAAAAGGGAGTTCTAAATAGCCATTTCTTCGTTTCAGCTTTTGGTGCCTCTTGTAAGTGCATACCGCTATGATGGCCCAGAGGTGAACACTTCATTGGCCCACTCTGAAGCCAAAATACTTCACGAGAAGATTCATAAGAAGGCTTACAGTGATGAGGAGATCATCAGGATTCTTACCACACGGAGCAAAGCTCAGCTACTTGCAACATTCAATAGCTACAAGGATCAGTTTGATCATCCAATCAACAAGGTAAATAACATTAAGTGGGCTCTTGTTAGGAAACTTGTGTTACCATTCAGTATTTCAAGACACAATTCAATAGACATCTGTATGTTTCACCTATGCCCCTCTTCTTGTGATCGATTTTAGTACCACTTGCTTGAGCTGCATATATGGTATTAAAATGGAATCAACCACCTTTGTGGAAAGTATTTTTTCTCCAACTATGTGGAAAATAATTACAACTTATACAACCTCGGTTTACTCATAAATAGTCTGCTGTTTGCCTTGCATCCTCCACCCTTTATACAACTTTGGTTCATCCATCGACAGTCTGTCGTTTTGCACTGCATTAACCTATTTTCTGCAAGATTCAAGTGCTTGCAGATTGCAGCAAGGACACTTTTTTGTGAGACATTTTTCACTTGCTCATAAAGTTGTTTGGTACTCTTTTAACAGGATCTGAAAGCTGACCCCAAGGACGAGTTCCTTGGGACACTGCGGGCGGTCATCCGTTGCTTCACTTGCCCTGACAGATACTTCGAGAAAATCCTTCGACTGGCTCTTGGAGGCATGGGCACAGATGAGGATGATCTCACCAGGGTCATAACTACCCGTGCCGAGGTCGACCTGAAGCTGATAAAGGAGGCCTATCAGAAGAGGAACAGCGTGCCACTGGAGCGTGCAGTTGCTAAAGATACAACCAGAGACTATGAGGATATTCTCCTCGCGCTCCTAGGAGCAGAGTGAGGACGCGTGTCTCAGCACCATCTCCTATGTTCCTCCTTGTTTGATGGGAACACGAAACTACATAAAAAGTGCTGAACGCGTCCACGGTTGTGTTTCTGAATAATAATAAGTTTGTGACCCAGCCTGCATATATAGCAGTGCTGATTAAATAAAAGATGGCTTTTCTTTCTTTCTTTTCTTTTTTTTTTTTGACAAGTTGATGGCTTTTCTTGATCGGGTCTGAAACGCATGGTTGAGCTGGTGATAAAGCCTACATTATTATTGTGATGAATTGTGATTGCCCTTTCCTGATGGCTTCAGAGTAGCAGATAAACAAGAATCAAACTGGATGCTAATTGTTCTGAAACTCTGACCTTAGGTGCAAAGCTCTTCATACCTTTCCTTTTCTGGTTTGTTTATAGAAGACATAAGCAGCCATGTGCACGCATCGTTCAGTTCTTTGGATCTGACAGTGCATTCACCTCAGGCGAAATCCGGTGACGAGAGAAATGTTCAGAGGTGCTTGACGCTTTCAACCTAGCCTCCTGTCATATCAAGTGCCATGACCAAGACTTGCAACAGTACAAAACACATTGCGTGCATGACTCGTACTCTCGTAGAGGTTCTCAACATCAAGAGATCGCAGGAAGGTGGCAACTGGCAACCTGATCTGAGCTCACGCCACTTGTTGCGCAATCTGTCTGTTCACATCTTGCTTCGTCAGTCAGTTTGTTGCACTATGAAAATGATGAATTGCCAGCCGCCACATGAAGGTCCAGTCAGTCGTCCACGCGTCAGCGAATGTGACCGTCGCATTTGTCATATTCCCTTTATACTTGACCGCATCGCTTAGCAAGCAAGTGAGAGAGAAAAATGGAGGAAAAACACTGACACGGCAGTAACATTTGACAATCTATAAGCCTCCCTTATCGTTAAAAAAAAGAAACCTTATGATAATGAATTGTATGCAAAAGGGCGGATATTTTTCTTCCCATTAAAGCACTAGGAATTTACAAAAGTCAATTAAGCCAAACGAAAGCATGATGAAGCATATCTAGTGAAAACTACAAGCACTTACTGCCCCATCGTGCGGCTAAACACGACACGTGCACATACCACATGAACACAAGGAAATTACCGCGACCAGCAGGTTTAGCATCCTTGAACAATCCATTAATCTAGCCGCGGCCAACGATGATCCAGCGCGAGAGTGCTTGATTGAGATTATTCGATAGACAAATCTCCCCAGGAGTCGAACTCCGGCGAGCCGAGGTCCGCCAGCCCGTCGAACACGCCCAGCGGTGCGCACTGCGGCGGCGGCGGCGGCGGCGCCATCACAGGCAGCGCGGCCGCCGCAGCGTCGGGGCTGCAGGCGGCGGCGGCAGTGCTATTGTTGGTCGCCTCCGAGCCGCCGTGTCCACGCCGTTCGCTACCGCCGGAGCACCCTTGCCCCGCGCCGCCGGCGACGCCGACGAAGGGGCTGGCCGCGTGCACCCTGCGCGGCAGCGGGCGGAAGATGGCCGCCGGCGGGAAACCGGTGAGCTCCTGCACCATGGCGCGGAAGTTGTTCACGTCGGTCGCCACCACGGTGGTTGACGACCGGCGCGACGACGACGACGCCGCCGCCCCGTGCTTCTTGCTCTTGGCGCGCCGCGGCTGCACGGCGGCCGGGAGCACTACCTGCTGGCCGCGCCGATGGGCGGCCGCGGGCTGGAGCGATCGGGGCGCGGCGCACGCCCGGTGGTGGTAGCCCGTGTCGGCGAACGTGGCGCGCGCCGCCGTCGCCGTGGGGTCTTGCTCGCACGAGTACATCGGTGCGAGCCGTGAGCGAGCGAGCGTGCAGATCGTGTCGGGATGGCACGATCGAAGTGGTGTGCTGAGTCGCCACGGCCGGCCGGCGTTGATGCGTACTCCTATATATACTCCAGTGACGCTGTGACAGTGATGTCACATTTTTTGTCATTTCTTTGGATGACCTGCTATAGCTTAGCTAGGTACTACCTCGAAGGCTCGAATCCTCGATCGCGCGTCAGATGTGTCACTGATGACACTCCCACTAATGATATTTTAGCACTTCATTCAGATTGAGCCTGGAGATTTGCACGAGTATTAGCTGATTTCCTGGTGGGTTTGACTTGCCGAGTGATCGACGGCACCTTTAAACTTATCTAGACGTGTGCTTTTGTGGCATAATACCATATATCTCTATCTATCTACGCCAGTCGCCAGTGATTCAGCGAACGGATGAAGAAGCTACACAGTAAGGCAGGTTGTAGTACATTAGTACGTGTGCGTACCAGTGTTAATTATAGAAGCTTCAGTCGTCAGACAGAAAAAGTCTCGGCCCGGCCCTAATGGACCAAGGTGCAAGAGCCAATCGGGCGGATCGGACGGTTGCGGAGCGTTGCGAAATGGCGCGACGAGGAGCCCTTCCATCTTGTTTGGACACACGCGTCAAGTCGTCGGAGCGAGCTATGCCACCGATTTTCGGTCGAGTAGGACGGACTGGGGCTCCACAGCCACAACAACAAGGAGCTCGTCGTCTACTGCCCTTCCTCGAGCGGCAGATGAGCCTCTCAGCTTTCCTGCCAGATCCAGATGGAGCCTCTTTGACAAGAGGCGAAGAGGGCTCGATGCTTCGCTGGTCTTTTCTCGGCAAGACACACGCGGTCAGGTCAGGTCAGGTCCGCCGCCGCAAGTCCCCCGTTCGCGCGAGGAATTCGGGCGCTGCTGGATCGCCGGCGGGGTAAAATACTGGCGGTCGCGGTCACCCGAAACTTGGGGGTGACTCCACGGCCATGTCAAAACTGGGTCAACTAACCGGTGTGCACACGTCTGCTCTTCCGACGACGGCGACGCACGGAAGAAGAATCGTATCGGGATCTGCATCTGTGATTTACTATCACCTTGACACCTGACATGATGAAAGAAATGCCGAAGCAATTGCCTGCATGGAGGCTCTCAAGATGATCGGTGCCACAGTACTGTCACCGTGTCACTACCGGGCACGGCCTGGGCTGGATAAGGATAAGTGTAGACCCGCGCACCTGAAAAATATGGCGTATTTTGAGTGACGATCAGCCTGTTCGTTTGGTGGTGGTACGCTTTTTTGCTCGGAGATAAGATCTGGCCACTTCGCTATGGTTATTGGTGTTGCTGGTGTGTTACGAGAGAAAATCTGGCGGTAGTGGCTGATGAACCAAGCGAACCGGGCGGATTTCGGGAGCGGCGCGCGTGCTGGACTGCTGCGTGCTGGCGCCAGTGCTTGCGGTTGCAGATGGGGGGAGGCCGGGAGGAGGCAGGGGAAGTCGCCGCACGTGCTTTCTGAGGAAGCGAGTGTTCATGTACCTGGAGAGGTAGTGCTAGTGCTGACTGCAGTGCAGAGTGCTCTGCTCCACTCCATGACGGAAGGAGACCCGAAGATAAGAGCAAATATGGCCACGTTAGTCAGCAGCGGCTAGATATAAAATACTGCGTTTAAATAAGTCAGCAGGCGGCTAAGGTAGAATTGTTTTGAACCTGCAGCCTGTTCGTTCTTCATTTGGCTGCTAGTTGGTGTCAGTGTTGATTTGTTGAAAAAGACGGCGGTTGGTTTGGCTTCAGAAATTTTGGTAGTGGTAGTTGGTTAGTCTTGGTTTGTTTTTACGAGAGAAAAATATTGTTGGGTGGCCATTTGTTGCTTTGGTTTGTTTTGAGAGAAAAATATTACTGACTAGTGGTTGATAAGTGAAACAAACGGTCTCCACCAGCACAATAGGTCACGTGATGTCAAAGCAGCTTATGCCGATTTGTGTGTTTGATTTGATGCAGAAAATAATATGTAAAAGAGAAAAAAAACTGATAAGCTGAACAGTCTCGTTATAGTCATTGCGAGTTATTTAGAGGCAGTTTGGGAAGTTTCTTCTAAAACAACAACAACGGCGCAAAATCAACGTGAATGAAGTCTATAAATTACTGGTTTCATCCGGTTCCCCGTTCATCTTTTGTCAAACATGTTTGCGCCAGCAGAGTGTCTCGGTTTGTAAAAAGGCCAGAGACAAACGACGAGCCCACCGTTTTCTTCGTTAAGCCGAGGACCATATTGGACGGCCCAACATCAACATGCCACCAGTCAGGAGCCCCATTCCGTGCGATCGTTTGGGTTTGTCTGTCTGTAGGAACAAAAATTATAAATTTGGGTTTAACTGAAGAAACAACAGTTATGCAATGAGAAAAATCAAAATGAGTTTGGAACGGAGGAAGCACATATTATAAACTGTGCGACTAGGCTCGCTGTACGTAGACGTCGATCGGTTGTACTGTGCACAGCAGATCGAGACACGGCGATTCCGATCCCCAAACCACCACCGTGTGACGACGCCTGCAGACGACGGGGACGGCACACCCGAACTCCCTCGAGCCAAAGCCTGATTTGTTCGAGGTTGATGGCACGCTGCAATGTTTGGTTCCCGGAACCGATACGAAGTGGCGCGCCGCCGCGTGGACAGTTACGTACTACTACTACTACCACCACTGCAGTCTGGTCGAGTCGGTATGTATTGAGGAGCATCTACCTGTACGGCACGCGCTTGCCCCGTTTCCCGGCGACATGACTGTGTAAATATATACTCCATACTCCACGCACGTGCGATATCCCAGGATCCGTTCGATTGGACGTCGCTGTACGTGTATATCGGATTTGATCGATCAGACGACCACGCCCCCAACAATAATCCTGACCAGGAGAGGCCGGCCTCTCCGCGTACGTACCGTTCCCAACTAACGATCGATGGCCGTTCACGACGAACACGCTAGAGTTTTGGTAGCTGATGGTGACGCAAAAAATAATGTCCATCGATCAGTTGTTCAGCACGGACAGAGCGCGCCCCCCTGCAATTCAAACGGCAACTGAAAATATGAGAGCAAGGTTAATAACCCAGCTGCTGCTCTTTTGTATCTAAATCTAAGTCATATACGGTCATCACAATAATGAAATTGATATAATGGATTGAGTTATTAGGTGAAGCAGAGAAACGCTGCATTAATTAGCAAGTACTCAATGCTTGCATGTGCACAACATCAGCTGTGGTCTACATCTTTGTGGCCATTTATCAAACAACATAATACATGGCGCACAGCATCCCATGACAGACACATGAAATTGATCAAATCTAGGCAACATGGTTCATTTCAACATCACATAGATAACTTAATGGCGCACAACACCATGACGGACACATAACGCCATGACAAACATCGGAAAAGTCTTGAAAAAACATTAGATCCGGCATGAAACCGTTAATTATTGATCTAAACGACGATAGATAAAGGCATGTAGCCACATCCGCATCTTCACCGAAAGGACTAGCCAAAGCACATTCGAATCAACAACCTTTCGTCACTGTATGAAAAAAGAAACAAAAGCATGGATAAATATTTAGCCAATAGAAACCGACACAATTATCGAGATAAGAGCAAATAACTCCATGCATTCGGTGCATAACAGACAACAACAGATCAAATATCTTTGGCAGGTTGAGGTTCAACAAAAACATACAAGTTACAGACATAGCAGATCAAACTTGTAGGCGGGTTGAGGTTTAGCAAAAATCCAATATTACAAATAATAAATAGAATCTAATTTAATGTTACAATAAAAAAACACAACCAGAATGCATACCTGTAGTAGAACCACAGCAATCATAGACACAACAAGGTCCTGAAATAAAATACACATATATATAAGATACCATGCTAATGGAAAATTAATATAAACATATGCATATATAAGTGTCCTACCATGATTAGTTCCGAGGTCTATTCCTGAACCTATGCCAGATATGTTCAACCAAATCATTTTTAAGTTGGGTATGTTGTGGATAATCACGGATACCGGCTTTCCTACGCAAAGACATCAAACAAAACACGGATTACCACCAACATTCACTTCGGGGGGTAGAGCCAAAGATGCCCCTGGATTCTCATTCAAGTCAATGTGAATGGTAGCCTCCTCTCTCTCATCTTCAATTATCATATTGTGGAGAATCACACAAGCTAGCATGATCCTCCCAACACTCTTTCGATTCCAAAGTCGTGCGGGCGGCGAATAATGGTAAACCGGGACGCAAGACACCAAAAGCACGCTCCACATCCTTCCTTGCCCCTTCTTGGTACTCGGCAAACAACTTATGCTTCTGTGTTTGAGGAAGTGATATAGTCTTCATGAAGGCAGCCCACTCTGGGTATATACCATCAGCAAGGTAGTAACCCGTGCTATACTCATTCCCATTGACTGAAAACTGAACCTGAGGGGCTTCTCCTTTCAGTGCATCAAAAAACAATGGAGAGTTGTTGAGCACATTAAGGTCATTGTTTGACCCAGCAATTCCAAAGAAAGCATGCCAAATACGAAGGTCCTGGGAAGCAACAGCTTCTAGGATCATAGTTGGCACTCCATAATCACCACGTGTGAACTGCCCCCTCCATGCTAAAGGACACTTCTCCCAGCGCCAGTGCATGCAATCTATGCTTCCTACCATTCCGGGAAAACCACGAGCCTCATTAACTCGAAGTATATGCTCAACATCCTCACGTGTGGGGCGTCGCAAGTACTCCCCACCAAACACCTCAATCACTCCTTGTGCAAACTTATCCAAGCAGTTTAATGCAGTGCTCTTCCCTATCTTCAAGTATTCATCAAGGGCATCTGCAGGGGTGCCATATGCTAGCATACGCATTGCGGCCGTACACTTTTGCAGTGGTGAAAGCCCTATGCGGCCAGCACAATCTGCCCTATAAGTGAAATAGGTAGACCACTGTCCAAGGGCATTCACAATGCGCAGAAACAGATCTCTATTCATACGGAATCTAGTACGAAACATACTGTTGGGGTATAGGGGTTCCTCAGCGAAGTAGTCCTCCACGAGACGCTGATGAGCACCTCCATGATCCCTCTTGATGCTCTTCCTTGGACCATACTGACGCTGAGATCCTCTTCTTGCTGAGAATGCATCCTTGATCTTCACTGCAAGTCTCTTAGCAAGGGAGTCTAAGGCGCACTGCTCAGCAACACACTCTGCAATGACTCTGGAAGGGGATAGCTCATCATGGCTGGATAGTTCATCAGAGGAGAAGGCTGAATCCGACATGGCTGGAAGGCTGAGAGGTATTGGAAGGAAGATGAAGTTGGCAGGCTGAGTAGTGAGATGAGAGGTGGGGTGTACTAGAGCATTATATAGATGCATCCTGCACTGGATTATGTGTATAGTTATTGTACATGGTTATCTGTATTGCATTGTAGTTAGGTTAATTGGATTGTTGACTACATAATTATCTGTACTGCAGTAAATGTGACTATTGACTATCGATCGTTTGCGAAGAAATGTGATTTTTTGCAACAGAGAACAATTTCAACTTGTATTCTGTGAAAATATCTGTAGTAATGCAGCACTAAACTCACCAGATAACTATGCATGGTAACTTGCACAAAGGACTAAATTTCAGCAAAGAATTAAATTACATTACAGAACAATGCATAATACCTTAGTCAGTTTTCCCAAATAGTTTCTCCCTGAAACACCTCAACGCCAGCACATGCTCAGATCTAACATCTTCATGCATCACAGTAGTGTCTAGCATGATCAGTGAACGGTAGGTTTCATGCATTGTTGACTCCTTGTGTTCTTTTGCTGCAAGGTATGCAAGCTTCCGACCTTCAAGCTTCTCACTAGACACATGCTTCTGAGTTTCTAGCATCTTGTCGCGGCCTTCGTTCGCTGTGTTCCGAGCATTCACAAACTTGTGAAGGTCATCTTCAAGATCAATTATACAAGGCTCGTCCTTTCTTTTTCGTTTCTGTTTGCTCTTTAGCTTTCTTGCCACCTATCGGCCTTTCATCTCTAGCATCATCTAGAGAGAAATGTTGCCCCACATCCTCCTCAACGCTAAACTTTCTATTCTCTGCGGCTCTATCTCTTCAAGGCGCTCCAAATAAGCATCCCATTTTGGTTCCTTGCGAAGAACATCCCAACAATGCTTAAACATAAATGGACCATCTTTTTTGTGATCGCGCTTCGTAACTTGCCAATGCTCTATCCATTAAATCCACATCGGATTCACCACTAGCCCACAAAGCATTAGCCTCCTTCCGGCCTACCACAAAACCATGCCACCCTCTTCTTAATTCTCCCAAAGTGATCCTTTACTTGCTTAGGTAGCCTCACACGATTTTTGGGGGTGGTGCTGTTAAAGACAGTGGCAACGCCTTTCCAATATTGATCATTCTTCTTGTAGTTTGATTGGATTGGATCGTTTGAATTATTCAACCAAGCACTGACCTACATTATCACAAATTGATGTTTATTGCTCTATGATACTAATGTGACACATAAAGACCAAAGCATGTAAAAGGAAATGAAACATACCAATCTAAGGTCCTCTTCTTTTGTCCATAGCAAGCGCTTTTCGGTCCTTGCGCCATCATTAGCACCATCGCCAACATTGATGGGTTGCGATGAGTTCCCATTGCTCTCAACTTGTGCATGGTCGGGAGTGTTTTTCTTCAAAAAATTAACAAAACCACCGGGGGGTGAGAATCGGTCCCCTGTCCAAAAAATGTATACATCAATTAATAAAAAAGTAGAGTACCGCACTAACAAATTGCTTGTGTAATTAGATAAGAAACATGACGAATCTGCAAAATGGTTCAGTTCTGACGAATCCCTAATGGACAGTGATATAACCCTATCCTTGCATGCTTATATCTTTTGATTTTGTTAAACACTAGCCCTCAAACTTAACCAAAATGGAAAGCCCTATGTTCAGACTACAGTGATATCATGATCTGGTCCAAGGATTCAAACTCTTGAGTATGTTAAATCGTGGACAAAGTTCGTCAAATGAAATAAAATTCGAGTATTGAATTTCGATTTAGTTATAGTTTTTCTCGAACTTTTGGGCAATTGATCTCTCAAACCAGGGATCTAAACACATATGGCCCTCTACAAAAGTTGCTCAGTATCAATCTTCACTGGCCCCCAAATCAGAACCTTGCCGTCATGATTTACTATAGTAGACACATAGAAAAATTAAACAACTATTGCTATGGGAAACACATACCATGCTTGCAGATCGAAGCCCTCCCTACTTGCAGAGGCACCCGTGGCAGGAGGTGCCCACCAAGGTCCTTGAGTCGACGAGCCGGCCATGCCCGGTGCGTAGCCGGCGAGCCAGTATGGCACAGAGGAGGCAGCCATGGACTGCGCTGGACGCGGAGGACACCAAGCGCCAGGTCCAAACATACCGGCCATCGACGGAGCGGGCTGAGTCGTTGGGGGAGGAACGGCCTGAGGCCCCGACGGCGGAGTCTCCATAGGCGCCGGCGCGGAGGTCCTCTTCGATTGACGACTCATCGGCGGCGGCAGGTTTGGGAGGTTTGGATTTGGGGGCGATTTGGTGTCTAGGGTTTGGATTTGGGGCTTTATGCAGCTATTTGGCGCGAGGGGAATCGATTTGGGCGCCAGAAATCGATTCGGAGGAGGTTTGGCGGGAGGCGCGGCGCGGGAAGGCGCGGGAGGCGCGGGTGAGGGCGGAGCGGCGTACGGGATCGGGAAGAGGAAGAAAACGCCGGCCTATCTGCTCGCACGGGCTGGGAGCGGGCGTTGTTTTCTCGGTTCTGGTGTCGAGGCCGGGCGGGATGCGAGCGCCCGCTTCCTCTCTCTCTCTTCCGTTCTCTCACCGCCGGCGAGGATTTTTCCGACGTGTCCACGCATCCAGCCCCGCCTATGTGGCCTTATAATACTTGCTCTGAGATGAAAGGTATGACCAGGGTACACACACGGAAAGTATCGTATCAGCGAGCGACATGCATGCGCGTTGGGCAGAGAGCACGCGATTGCGTGGCATCCCACCGATGGGATGGGAATCGGAACGGAAAAAAAAAAGGAAATATCGCCTTCAGAAAAAAGGACGCGGGGATGACGACCGGAGTGGGAGACGGAGACCGGCCCGGCAGGCGACGCTTCGCCAACTCGAGGTCGGGTTGGGCCGGCGGCGCCAGACCCCCTGAGCAATAGCATTATGCGTTTGGCACGTCCAACACGTTTTGGCCGGCCGGGGGGCCGGGGTTGGGTGCGTGAATGAACGGGACAATAATGGAGGACGTACATGCCCTTGCCCTACCACAGGAATGTGTGTCGGTCGATCGTGCCGTCGTGTCCGCGCGCTCCGATCCGGTGCGCGGCCGGTCTCCCCACTCCGGCAAGGCGGCAACTCGATCGGCTCGTCCGCGCTACCTATACCCGTATACTAACTACTACGTGCAAACCACATGCTGCCAAGCTGTTGTCGTCTCAGGGTGTGGTCCAATAGCACTCCATGGAAAACACATTGACCAACCGATCGAGTTTGCAATGTGGTAGTATATCGCTGGCTACACCTATACTATATACTTTTTCTCAAAGGAAAGGAGGAAAAACACAGACCCTGATCGATTCACCGTGGACTCAGAATCCAAGTCAGAACATGGAGGAACTTAAAATTACACGAAAGAAAAAAATGCCAGGCAAAAATGCAGCTGACTCTCCCTACTGCCAACATTCCCTTAATTCTTCCTCGGTCAAATGGTTCGTGCTCTAACCTACGCGCACGTACTGTACTGATGATCGAAGGTCATCTGGTTGTCCTGCTTTGCCAAGTTAATATACTTCTTGATTGCAGCGTGCTTCTTGTTTAAAGTTTAGAACACATAAACAATGCCGCAAGTAAGCAGTACTCCCTCCGTATCAAAATATTTGTCACTATTGACCTTTTCTTACAGCTTTGACCATTCATCTTATTCAAAAAATTATACGAGTAGCACATATTTTGTTTGCTATATACTTTATTATTGTAGGTATTCTAAGCTTACATTATCCTTTTCCATATTTACAATAATCGATGACGATAAGTATTTCAATACGGAGACAGTACTACAGTACAAACCAGATGTCGCAATAACACTAGAAAACTAGACGTTTGACCTAACCAAGCCATTCACAACATGAATAATGCACTAACGAACCCATGGTCCATGACTCCATGACAATGAGCCAATGAATGAGGGGAAAAAAGGAAAGACCGAGGGAGGGAGAAAAACTGAAAATGAAACAAGAAACTAAACTCCAAGAGACTAGCTAAAATGACTTGGCTAGCTAAATTTTGAAAAAAATCTTAAAAACACTCTTCCAACAGACTAGCTATCTACCCAACTAGATATTCTGACTAGCTAAATTCGTTGCCCCACTAGCTATCTTTGGCTAGCTATCTTGATTTTCATAAGTATGACAGGCGGGATCCAAAAGCGGTGGAGCACATAGAGAGTTCAGTTTAGAGAGGTTGTTAGACAACAACAACAACTTTTTGCTAGCTATTTCATTTTACATACTAGCTAAATCATGATTTTAACTAGTGATTTTTAAAGAGGCTCTTGGAGTTGCTCCGAACTCACTACACAAAAGGACCCACGGCACCAGCACCATGAAACACAAGGGGTTTCCTGTAATATTTGGCCATGTTTGGAACGAAGCAATTAAAAACGAAGCAATAAGGAAAACACGGAATTACATAAGGGTGTAGTGGTGAAACAGAGAATTTAAAAAAATAGGAATTGATAGAAATATGTGTGTGGAACGTAGGAAACTTCAGCAACGTGAATAAGAAAAATAGACTAATGTCTTTAATGGTAAGGATGGAAGCTGATCGGATTCGGATAACACCTTTCACCGCATTTTTACTTGAATATGGATACGGATTTGATTGTTCTCAAATACAGATACAAACGGATGTCTCAAATTTTGAAACACATTCTGATATTTACTCGATTTGAAAGACAACATTTACCAATTTTCTTTATTGATAATTTATAATTACAAAATCATGTAAAGACTAAAGTATTAGTACATAACAGAGATCACTCATTAACAATATTGCACCATCCATATTTATTTTAATTATTAATCATATAAAAATACATATTTTTAATATATATACATTTATTAAACAAATAATAAAAATACATGGAAACTATTTTCATCAATACATAAATAAACTAGAGGAATTAAAATTAAACTTTATATTAATATACTTTTATTATTGAAATTAATTATATTGGTCAATAAATGTAAATATAACTTTTAAATTGTTTTATGGATGCAATATTTACAATATTATTAAAATTAATGTCATAATCATTGGTTATGGATATTATTTTTGATTATACATTACCATTATTAGTATTCTATTAAACATAATTTGTCATTATTTATAGAGATAAATTACAGTTTAATATAGTCGAATACGGATAGTGTCTAATATTACCGAATACGAATGAAATCAGATAGCAATAGAGATAGTTATACGGATATCAGGTAATTCAGATTCCATTTCCGTATTTCCGTCCCTATTTAATAGCATATTATTTAACATTACTATTTTAACCAGCTGCAAAGATGATTTGGTTCGCCAAATTGCCATCTTGTGTAGACCTACGGTTGGGGATTATTATTATTTATACATAGCACTGTATTCTTATCCTTTCCTTTGTTCTCACCCGGTCATTCTCATCTCATTGGTCCACGTCAGCAGTCTCATAGGTCGTCTCGTGCAGTGCCACATAAGATTTTTGATGATGTGGAGGAGACAGAGCAAGGAGAGAGAAAGAGATCGTTGCCTCGCGAAACAACTACCTCGTGAACGAAACAACTATCTCATGAGACAAGTCCACAACCATTGTATGAGTTGTTGTTGTCATGCAACTCATAATATTCTTTTTTTATGTGCACAAATTAAGGAATTATATAGATCTACCAAATGACTTACCAGACAACTCATTGTACATGTTGTCTGTTGAGTCGACCCAAGATTACGTGTAAATGCATGGGACAACCTATCAAACCACACCAATGTATTTGCCCTTAGCTCTCTCCTGTATGGAGTGGATGTTTTATTTCCTCCATTTCACTTAGGAGAGGAAGCCGTTGTGGAGGAAAGGAAAAACTCATTCCTACATTCCAAACGCGTGATGACTATAGATGGCCAAATGGGCTGGGCCAAACGGGCGGCACGAGGCACGACACGATTTCGCCCGGCCCAAGCACGGCCCGACACACATAAGGATGGGCCGGGCCGGCACAGCCCATTATGGCGGGCCATGCTTGGGCGCGCCGCGGCACGTGGGCGGCACGGCACGGCCCGTTTAAGTGGATGGCACGATTTGGCCCGTTATATCTTTCCTTACACATTAAAATTTGTTACGTTTGTGATTGTCTGAACATATTATACCTAAATATAGGTCAATATATGACAACATGTATATGTGTATCATTATATGTATGCTAAAACTATCAAAATTCTAAAAATGTGAGCATATTATATGTATTTATGCATCAATTGTCATCAATTTTAAATTTTTTGCTTAGTGGGCTAACGGGCGGCCCGGCCCACCTAGCATGCGGGCTGTTGGGCCGGCACGGCCCGCATAAGCCATACCCAGGGCGGGCCTGGGCCTATAAGGTGGCACGTGGGCCGGCACGGCCCGGCCCGCCAACATGGTCGGGCCAATGCAGGCCGGGCCTAAACAAGCCGGGCCCGAGCCGGGCCGGGCCGCCCATTTGGCCATCTATAGTGATGACGTCAGCATAATACAGGGATCTCGTTCCTTCTTCGATAAAACTCCATTCCAATCAGGGGGCTGTTGGCAGTTTAAAACCCCCGTGTCCGGACTCCGTGCTCCCCACATTCCCACCCCCAAGTCCGGAACCCGTCGTTGTTGGCTCGTTGCCACTTGCCAGCCAGAGCCAGGAGCAGGAGCCAACGGCCACCAGCCCAGCAATCTCCTCCCCTTGCCATCTTTGGCCTTGGCCTTGCCCCTCCGCCCTCGCATTCCCTACGCCCGCGCACGACGCAGACGACCGCGGGGGCGCGCGGCCGCACCGTCACCATGACGGAGTCGCGCGACCCGCCCACCGGCTGCGCCATGTTTGGCATCTACAGCGGCATGTTCCGCCGCCGCCGGTCCGCGTCCATGACCTCCCTCCACCGGATCAACGGCACCGAGGCCGAGGCAGCGCCTCCGCCAGCGCAGGCGCAGGCGAACCCGGCGCACCGGAAGGCCGCCGTCCCCCACGACTCCTCCCTCGTGCGCCGCTCGAGCGCCCTGCCCGTGCCGGCGGCGCAGAACGGCGCCGGGGCACGCGCCGCGCCGACGAACGCGAACGAGAGGGGCAGGCCCGTTGCCGCCAAGGCCGCGAACGGCCTCGGCTGCGCGAGGACCGCGGCGGACCCGGCTTCGGAGTACACCGGCATGGCCGCGGAGCTCGACAAGATGATCCTCGACCACCAGCGGGTGAAGGGCACCACGCAGCTGGTGCGCGCCACCTCCGGCAACATGATGCTTCACCGCAACCTCGGCAACCTGAACGCCGGCGCTGGCGGCGCGTCGGCGCGCAGCTCGCTGGAGCGAGGCGCCAAGCAGGCCAACGAGCGGAAGGCGCCGCCCAACGGGTACGCGTTCTCGGGCATGGGGAACATCGTCAGGGAGCCCAACAAGCCGGTGCCCGGTGGCGACCTGTGCCGGGCGCTGTCGCACCGCACGGACCCCGAGAAGCTCAAGGAGATGGGCAACGAGGAGTACCGGGAGGGGCATTACGCGGAGGCGGTGGCGCTCTACGATCAGGCCATCATGATGGACGCGAGGCGGCCAGTGTACTGGAGCAACAAGGCCGCCGCCCTCGCCGCGCTCGGCCGGCTCATCGAGGCCGTCAGCGACTGCAAGGAGGCTGTCCGGATCGACCCCTCCTACGAGCGCGCCCACCACCGGCTTGGCGGCTTGTATCTCAGGTACGTTGTGTACTTGTGACTATTTGCAGATCAAATGCGTTAGAAAAACTCGTCATTCCTTCCCCTCACTAGTGCTTGAGATGGATGGTCCTGTGTTCATCGCCAATTGGGTGCATGCATCATGCCAATGTTTCTCTGCTGCAATTATTTTTTTGGGAACATTTCTCTGCTGCAATTTGTGTGTTGCATTGCTACAATTTGATATTAGCATTGGCTGCTTTCAAGTAAGGATATTCAATGCTGGCACAAGATTGAGTTAGGGAATCTGGTTTCATGGTAATGGAATTTATGATCTTAGTCTCTGCGAGTAGTAGGTGCTTCCATTTCTTTCCCTTTTAATTAGTGGCCATTAGTTGTTGAACTCAACCACGCACGTTTGAACGTCCCATCAGGACCATTTATATGGCGCTTTCACATGATTTTTGTATTGCATTGTTTGACCTTGCGTGTTATCTGAAATTGAACTTTGGTGTCGATTTTGTTCATAGTATACTGTTCGTGGCTACAAAAACGTGATATTAGTACTAATGGACAAAGTTTGCTAAAAAGTAGTAATGTGGATTTTATGCACTTTATTAAAGAATACCAATGTTAATCGCACTCTGTAACCACTAGCCTGTATTAATGCTTAACTAAGATGAAATAGGTGATCGAGTATCTACTTATGCATCACCATACATTTTGTTTTAGGGTGATGAAGATGGTGTGTAGGAACAGGGTTATCTTTTCTTGGGTGCCAATAGCTTTTGGCCCTAAGAGATGTAATAACAACCACTTAATGATTAGAGCATGCCATATTTTTTTATTCCACATGTGCTGCTTTGTAATGTACATTAGGCGGCCTTTGGATTAGCAGGTCAAGCACAACCTTCTGCCTTAATTTACGCTAGACATTTGTAAGATTCACATTGATCATTGGTGCTTTGAATAGCTAATCACTTCTTCAGCAAGCATGCTTACACCTCCTTTTCAAGTTCATGATTGCACTAGCTGTCAGGGAATAAGTCTTTGCCTTCATTTTCCTACACTCTACAGTCTACACTGCAACTTTTTTTGGATGTCACAAGGCATCAGATGCCAACCATAGCATTATACGTGATTACCTTCGATATAATCGTGGTAATCGGTTAATTATGTATAAATTTCAGTCTATAATATAATGATTTTCAGATGTAATAGAATCAATGAAATGGCAAACAGTTTATGATACCAATCAGCTTGTTTGTGTGTTGATAAAAAAAGTTTGTTTATGTGTTGATCAGATTAGGAGAACCTGACAAGGCCATCTACCACTTCAAGCAATCGTCCAAGGAATCCACGGGCGCCGCCGATGTTTCTCGTGCGCAGTCGGTGAAGAGCCGCATCGCCAAGAGCAGCGACGCGCGCAGGCTCAAGGACTGGATCACCGTGCTCCAGGAAGCTCAGGCCGCCGTGTCCGACGGCGCCGACTGCGCTCCGCAGGTCAGCACGCTTCCGCCACGGACACGTGCATGCGGCTAGCATTGCTGCATTGACGCCACCATCCTGACACGTTTCGTCCGTTATGATGAACTGCTCTTCTAGGTGATGGCGTTGCAAGCCGAGGCATTGCTGAGGCTCCAACGGCACGACGAAGCGGACGCGGTGTTCAGCAGCGCCGCCGCGCCGAGGTTCGGCGTAGACGAGTCGACCAAGTTCTTTGGTACCTTCGGCCATGCCTACGTCCTCATCGTGCGAGCTCAGGTCGACATGGCAGCAGGAAGGTCTGTTCTGTTCATTCCCGGTTCCCCACTGCAAGCAATGAAGCAAGCAAGAAGAATGGCATGCCTGACGATTGGGTTCTCGTGATCACGTCACGGCAGGTTCGAGGACGCCGTGGCGACGGCGCAGACGGCGTTCCAGCTGGACCCGAGCAACCGGGAGGTCACGATCGTGCAGAGGAGAGCCAAGGCGGCGGCCGCGGCGCGGCTGCGCGGCAACGACCTCTTCAAGACCGGCAAGTTCGCCGAGGCGTGCGCCGCGTACGGCGAGGGCCTCGACAGGGAGCCCAGCAACGCCGTGCTGCTCTGCAACCGCGCCGCGTGCCACGCCAAGCTCGGCCGGCACGAGAAGGCCGTCGAGGACTGCAGCGCCGCGCTCGCCGCGCGCCCGTCGTACAGCAAGGCACGGCTCCGGAGGGCCGACTGCAACGTCAAGGTACGCCGTTCTCGGCTGCAGTTCTGCACCTTAATTCTCCACGTAGTTTTGTGCTGCAAGAGCACAGACGTGTGTGATCTCATCTTGCCATTGCCTTGTTGGTGTTGTCGATCGTGTGTTCAGCTGGAGAGATGGGAAGCATCGCTGAGAGATTACCAGGTGCTCATCCAAGAGCTCCCGGAGAATGAGGACGTGAAGAAGGCCCTCTCCGAGGTCGAAGCCAAGCTCAAGAGCCAAAGGAATGGGGGCCCACCAGCAAGACCTCAGCACTGATGTCATGTAACTACAGATCCCCTCTCCAATTCCTATTGCAATGCGTATTCTGTTTATTTAGACCGGGAAAACATTTTAAACAGTCTGCAGAATATGTGTGCGGGATTGAAAAGAATTGTTCAACTTACCAACAGAACAGACTTCTGCATATTGTTCATACAAGGAATCCTTGGACTAATGATTCAAGTGTCGGTCCTAACAAACTTGAGTGCTCTTTATCTACCTTAATTTTAACTAGTTATAGGGTGCTAGGGCAGCATTAGATGGTCACGCGTAGATAAACAAATCAGGAGTGGTTTGAAAATTAGGCAGAGTCCTTGCCTGCGCCACCACCTTCTTCAGAACAAAGCATTGGCATGCTGATCATGACATAATCTGCTCTCCTTTGCAGGTTTCTTTGTTCTGTCGGCTACCGCCAACCACAACTTCTGAAGAGGACAAGGCTTTGGAGAAAACAACTCTGCACGCGCAGCTGAGCAGTTTGTTATACCAAATCTGTATACCTTTTGTTTTGTTTACCAGACACCAAATTACAAAGAGAATCAAGGAAATGTACATAATACTTGCCCCATGTGTAGTTAGTTGAATTTGTTTGGTTTATTTGGTTGTACCTTTTTGGGTGACGGAACCCCAGGATTTCTGAAGATTCAGTTTGGCTCTGAAATTAGACCTGAAGGCTCTGCTCAACAAACGAATGGTCATCATCAAGTAGAAAATGAGGACTGTTCCTTTGAGCAAGATAGGGCCACAGGAGAAGGGGATCGAACCTGCGCGAGCCGAAAATATGAGAAGATATAGTAGCTTCCTCGTGCCCTTGTCCCTCAGATCCGCCCCGTTGCCCATCCCCTCCCTCCTTCTCTTTGCCGGCGTCGATGCGCCCAGCCTGGGGCGATGGGGTGGGCGGGAGATGGCGGCGAGCAGACCCCGTGGAAAGGGAGGCCCGAATACCGGAAATGGAGGGAGGACGGCGGGGCACTAACAACGGCGGCACGCTCGCGGTGGGGAAGGAAGAGGGAGACGATGGGCGGCGGTGCGGCACGGCGTCGTGACTCGTGAGCGACGGGAGAGAGAGAGAGCGCGCGAGAGAGGAGGGGGCGGTCCGGCGGTGGCCGAGCGGCGGGGGTTTTCCGCAAATGTGACGGCGGGCGGTTATCTGCAAAATCACCGCGAAATCGGAATTTTCTCTTCTTCGTAGTGGAATATTTTGGAGTACGGGGGCTTTTGAGAAAGAAAAACGAACGGTATCACTGTAGCGGAGGGCCTCTCTGGACCAGAAACGGAATAAAGTATAAACCTAAGGTCTCTTTTGCAAACTTTGACGCACCGCTGGCAGTTCCTGGACCCGTTGGATTCTGGCGATCGGACGGCCGCGAATTAGAAGTGGCGTAGCGCACGCGAGAGGGCGCGGCAGAGGCCACGGAATATAGAGGTCCTGCCAGGCGAGACCCGATCTAGGGTTCCTAGTTTCCTACTATTTCTGAGCCAGAGTGAGGGGGGGCGGCGAGTTATCTGTGAGACGGAGATGGAGGTAGGGAAGAGCGACTCCGATGCGTGCAAGATGGACATCAAGATGGAATCCGAGACAGGGAAGGGGGACTCCTATGCGGAGATGGTGTGGAAGCAGATGGAATCCGAGACAGGGAAGGGGAACTCCTATGCGGAGATGGTGTCGAATCATAGGAGGGTCGTGAAGGTATTGAGGGATTCGGTGGAGCACGAGATGATTCAACTGGTACGGGATTCGAATCGGCTGTGTATGCACTTTAGAAATAATTTAGATACATCGGGGATCCCGTCGATGCCATTGTCGGAAGCCATCAATTGGCTTAATCGGTTCGAAGGTTTAAAGTGTCGAATAAAGAAGGATAGGTGGGCGAGAAAGGCCGGATGTGAAGTGGTGCAGGAACAGCTGAATCTCCTGAAGCTCAAGTCGTTAACGATACAGAAGTTTCTGGAGTTCACTACCGATTCGCCGACGGGGAATTCAAAGGAAGGCTACGACACTGAGTTGGATTTAGTGTTGGGGTATTCAAAGGTAGGCCACACCACGGACGTGGATTTGGTGATGGGGAATTCAAAGGAAGGCCACACCATGGAGTTGGATTTGACGATTGGGAGTTCAAAGGAAGGCCATGCCAAGAATTGCCCAAACGAGGTTTCAGTAGTGCAAAAAAAAAGCTGTTGTTCACCAAGGTGGATTTGGCAATGGGGAATTCAAAGGAAGGCCACGCAACGGAGGTGGATTTGGCGATGCAGAACTCAAAGGAAGGCCTGAAAGGGGACAAGTCGCAGAAAAGAAAAGAGGCCAAAAAGGCGAGACAGATACAGAAAGGGTTGGCAAAGTATGAGGAGTGGAGGAGAAAGAAGGATGAGGAAGAGCGTCATCGGGATCCTGAGGAACTCACAGACCATTATGCTTATGAAGCAAGGTTGTTTGAAAAAACTTGGAACATGATGTATGGTCGCTTCGAGGACAACAGTGAGTGACTTGTTCATTACTTGTGTTCTCAATCTTTATGTTAATTACTTGAATTAGTTCAGGTTCCTTTGGTCCAGTTTTACATGTATTTTGGACGATGTCATACTTGCAAATTGTTACCATGATGTCTTTCATACATATAAGAGTGATTCATGTGGTAGGATCAGTATCAGACCAATGATGCAATCCATGCACATGTTAACTGAGTACTCACTACAACTAGTGCTTGTCTATTGGGTTTTAATATCCTTACTCATTTGAAATCTCCTATACAACTCTATGCAGCATCTATCCCTTGCAAGCGATACACATTTAATCCTGCGCCAGATGGTGGCTTTCAGCGTGGTACTCTACAGGTATTCTCTGTCAAGGTCACAGAATTAACAGGAGGTTTACAGTGGCCGCTCAGCGTGTTCGGTCTGGTTGCCCTACGCGACTCATTAGATCACAACCGCAATATTATCTTTAAGCGTGAAAGGGTTAACTGCCAAACCCTTACTGATGAGGTCTGTGGTATTCCTACTTGCCAGTTGCCACCATTCTCTATTTTTTCCCCTGTGCTGCCTTTTTCCTACAGATTTTCTCATGCATCTCGTGTCTCAAGTTATTGTTACCATGGAAACATGCATGGAATTTCTTCATTCAGTAATCTTAGTTTCACCATCTAATTCTATATCATTATTAGTTAGCTTTAAAGTAGTGCACAGTGCTGCAATATTGTTCTTTGTAGAAATTACCTTGACTCCCATGTATACAATCGCCATGCCTATTACTGCATACTAACCATGTAGACAATTCTACCAAACAATGGAGAAGGCACAGATGAAATGGGCATATCATACAATTCAACCATGTGGTTTGATTATAGAGATAGGTGGACATCTCATAGCATATCACAATTAAGTTCAATTAATCACTAATACAAATCGGTACACACTCATGAGTAGTAATTACAGATTTAAGACATTGATTGCACTTGGTGCTTCACAATTATGAGGTTCATTCTGTAGGGAATACATTATTGGCATCAGCCATCAGGTATAAGCCTTTGGAAGATGCATGTGATTTGCAATTTGTTCCTGATTATCACCCAGCAATGAATCGGCAGCATGATACATAGTAGTTTTGTGTCAACTCCCTTTGCATTTTAGCTAGAAAAAAAAGATGTTTCAATGTTGTTTGCAAGGTTGGAAAACAAATATTTTAAATAAACTTCTTTGATATGTTTTCATGTTGTGTGCACTAGTAAGTTCCTATCCTTTTGTTTTTTTGCTGATGAGTTATGCTGCATTTGTCTCCAATGTTTTTTGTTATGAACCTTGCATCATTTTTCTATGAACTTTGTTTTCACCATTCACCATACCATTTCAGTGCTTTGTTGCAATGTGTGCCTCTGTTTCACTTGAGTTCACTTACTCATTTAATGATGTTGCATGCAGAATCCATACTTAGCACTGACTGGTCCTGTGCGTGGTGTTGTGTTCGGTGATCCTGTGGTCTTGGAGGTTTTGTTGTATGTGAGGGGTACCACTGAGTCTGATGACAAAGAATTAAGCCTGCTAGCTCCCGATGTCACCAACTTTTATGGGGGTTCACTGAATTCACGTCTGCTCAAGTTGTCGTACACTAGCAGGCTTAGCACACTGGAGTTTGAGCTCGGGCATATTGTTTTCTCTGTGGAAGCTACAATCAGTGTGAAAGTGATTTCTAGCCCACCAGATGGTTTTTATGGCAAGTTTGTTGCCTTCACCGATGTTTTAAAACATGAAATCTTACTGCACAATTCTGGAGTTGAGGAGCTGCATCTTGCTGGTGATGAGATCAACCTTTCACGGAGTGTTGTTTCTGTTGAAAGCTTTGGAAAGCTGATGGTATCTGTTAGGGCTTCGGATGGTTTTGTTACCGTAACAGGGACACATGAGTTCACACCTCTGGAAAAGGGTACAACAACTAGAGTGCTTCGTATCCCCTGGTTGTGCCAATTGGAAATCACTGTGGCCTGGTCCCTTTTCTCTTATTCGGGGATATAGATAGCTATCTGTTGCACCAAAGTATGATGTTGAATGTGCGAAGGCAGGTGTCGCTGAGCCTGCTACTGTTGCTTTTTATTTTTTTTGCCGTAGCAATTTGTACTGCTACCTATGATACTAAAACATGTTTACCTGTGGTTGGGACTTAGATATGATGTAACCACATCTATTCTGTTATGGGCAATGTGACAATTGATTATGCTATGAATACTTGATAGTCAATGGAGCTGAACTTGTGTGCGTGCCTGCGTGGAACTCTCCTTTAGATTGCGTCCTCGCTCTGCGAGTCTGCGGTGGCTTAATGCTAAAAAAGGCCTAGATTGGAACAAGAGAAATAAAGCTTGTTTCTTATTGATGCCATTTCTGTGGAATTCAGAATCTAATACTGAGTAGTGGGAAGGTTGTAGTTAGCAGCTCGTTACCATGCGCATCCTCTGCTGGAAACGGTTGTGTTTTGTAGTAGCTTTTCTCTCTCCGCTGTGCGCAAACAGGCCTTTTGCACATGCAAATGGGGATTTGTTGCTGCAGTTAGTCTTATTCAGAGGCTTTCACACAAGCCGAACACAAAGACAAAACAACGAACAAATTTGATCATAAGATATAAAATAGCAAAATAACAAATATTGACAGGCCGAAACAAATATTAAACAAATATTCACACAAGCCGAACAAATATTTACAGACACCAAACAAGGAACAGATTTGGGAATACATCACGTTGGAAGATTCTTTTGAGGTAGCCATACCTAGAACAAATTATACACAAATTATACGAACTCAAATATTATACTAATCAAACAAGTTATAAAAATATATGGAATAAAATAGTACAAATAGAATAAGAAAAAAAGAAAATAAAAATAGTTCAAGGAATAAGTGAAACAATTCAATCAACAAAATAAATAAATAAATATTTTAAAATCATGAAGAAGATAGTATGCAGTATGAAAAGAAGAAGAGATAAAAAAAATTAATAAAAGGAATAGAGAACTAAAAAGGAAAAATTATTTTTTTATCCCTCGAGTATTGCAAAAGTGTGGCATTCACCCCTCACATTTCATTTGGTGCAAATCAACCCCTAATTATCTGAATGGGTGCATTTATCATCCTCACCTTAGTTTAACAACGATTCAATATCATATAATAGCAATTTAGACCATGTAATAATCATCTTACTAGTTACTGCTTAGTAATATTTTATGTTGAGTCAGTCTCTACAATAATTGAGTGTAAAATCAATTTTATTAGGATTTTTAGAAAAAATTATGAAATATCCAATTTAGAAAGAACTTACTAAACTTTTTGTGAACTTTATTTTTTGGACTTAGCATATTATATCTTTAGGTAGTGATTCTCGATTAATCAAATGATTATTGAATTGGGTCATCAACTGTTATTAGATTTCAGTATTTCACGAAATCATTGTAAACTATAAGGTGGGATGATAGATGCACCAAATTAATAATTAATTAAGGGACTGATTTGCACCAAATGAAACATGAGGGATGAATACCACACCATTGCAATACTTGAGGGATGAAAAATACAATTTTTCCAATTAAAATGAAACAAGAAAACAAAAGAAGATAACTAAGAACAAAAAGAAAAATGGGGAAAACGACACAAGAACCTTATTAAATATTTACAAAGCACTAACTGGTTCACTGGTTGCTGCTCAGAGTTTCAACATGCAGGTTGTGAGGTCGATTCGTATCAACAGCACTATTTTTGCTGAATTTTCTGTAAATTGTCCGAGCGAAACGAAAAGCCCAAATTATGTGCGAGTGGGCCGAGAAAGCTTCTTCAACAGACAGAGGTACAAAAAATGTCCAAATCATTTTGACCGGAAAAATAAATGAAGCGCACATGTTGATCAGTTGATGGGCCCAATAGACTGATCAACCCGCATACTACGAGAGATCGTTTCGCGCGAAATTCCTGCCGCGATCGTTTCGCGCGCGAAATTCCTGCCGCCAGGGCAACTTTTGACGAAGCCAGGAAGGTCTGCTGCTTTGGTGTTGGCGGCGGCGGGAGGGGCGGCACATGCAGCCCCGCCGGCGAACTGGTCTTTTCCGGCTCCAACCGGGCCAACGAAGGTACGGTGGCAGGTTGTTCCATCGGCACGTGGTGGCCGTCGGCGGCCAGCTCTTTTTCATGTTGGCAGTTTTGTAACTAGGACTTGTAGGCTTGGACGCTTGGTTCTGATGTTGGAACTTTTTGACTGATGCTTGTCATGTTGAAGGCGGAATAGTCAATTTCATCCTCAAACTACATCTCAAAGCTTAATTTCATCCATGAACTATGATAACAGGCGTTTTGGTCCTAAAACTCTCTCAATCGACTCAAATTCGTCCCTCGGTCGATGTGGAACGCCGCGCTGGCTCGCCATGTCATCACTTGGTCAACTCCGATGGTCAAATACCATTTTTACCCTTCTCTACTCCTACCCTACGCGCGTGCCCACCGGCCCACTGGCCGCACGCTGCCGCAGCGGACGCGTCCTGCCTGCGGCGCGCTGCCCTCCCGTGTTGCGCGGCGCCATGTATGCGCAGCTATCGCGGCTGCCGCAGGCTGCTGTGCTTTGGGTCGCCAACTCGCCATCGCCGTGGAGGCGCTGTGCTTTGGACCTGCCCTGCACAGCTGCGCCTGCGCCCCTGCCTGTTCTTCTTCTTCTTCACCATGTGCACACTGCACAGGAAGCAAACTCCCTGCTTGTTCTCCACCATGTGCACAGGAAGCAAACTGCAGAGTAGCAGAAGTGCGACGCCATCGCGGCATGGAGGAGCGGCTCGGCGGAGAGTGCGTTGTTCCCAGCGGCGACGACGAGCGTGGCCGGGGTCGGAGACGGAGCGGGAGGCGGTCGTGGAGGAGAGCTTGATGGAGCTGAGGAAGAAGCGCACAACGTCCTGCACCATGAGCCAGCACATCTCGCCGCGGCCGGCGCGCCGCCAGCGCTCCTGGATAGACACAACAAGGCTGTGCGCGCCTCCCAGGAGAGAGGCAAGCGCGACCCATTCTTGGTGCGCGCCATGAGGAGGCGGCTGACGGCAGAGGAGATTGTGTGCCGAAGGGAGAGCTCACTGGTGGCGGTGATGGTGCGCAATTAGCTCCCAAAGAGCAGCAGCCCCGCGGCGGCGCGCAGCTGCTCGTGTGGCAGTCACGACGGCGGGGCACAAGCGGCGCCGGGCAGCACAGGAGGTGGGCGTGCGCATGCTCGTGTGGCGGCCGCTGCGGCAGCGCGCCGGGGCAGGACGCGGCCGGACCTGCGGCCGCTGCGGCACTGTGGCAGTACGCGGACGGTGGGCATGCGTGCCTAGTGGCAAGAGAAGGGTAAAAGGGGTATTTGGCGAGCCAGCACATGGCACTCCACATCGGTCACAGGACGAATTTGAGCCTATTGAGAGAGTTTGAGGACCAAAATAGTCGTTTTAGTAGTTCAATGCCTCACAATGGCTATGATGGTAGTGAAATTTCAGGTGGGTGAGCCTTCCCCCACTTGGAGACGAATTGGCTATTCCGTTAATGTTGAATGTAGAAACACCCGCATTTTGACCTGATCCTTGAAGATGTATAGACAGTAGTATCACTTCTCAAGTAATTATCTACTTACTTGATTGGCATCAGTCTCCTTGTTGTAAAATCCTTTGATAATTATAGCCTCATATTTGCTTCTGAAGTAATGACAGAACCAGATGTTTGTCAGTATCCATGGTGTATGTTCTGAATTGTAGTGCAATGCATGTGTTCTATTTCACTCTTTCACAGTACATAATGATTGTGCAACATTTAAGCAAACCTGAATTGTTACAGTACCGTCAGTTCAAATTGTTTGATAGTCCTGAGTGTTTTTTTTCCTTATAACAGAAGTATCTAACAGTGGTACCTTGTGAGAATGCATATCTTCATGTTATCTTTGAGCTATAACTGGTGGTCTGTTTTTTGTAATGCAACTAATAGTTTTTTCTGAAAAATCCTATTTACAAATCAGCTGCACTAATCATAACACTAGCTTGATAAATATAATGGCCAACGAACCAACTTACAGAAGCCCCTGCTCCATGTCAAATTTTGCAGATCCAATTGCATGGAAACGTTTCGTCTGACTCATAGTGAATTCGTTTTACCTATCGCCACTTTTAGTTATAGAAGGCAACTGCAGGTTGGACGGGGAGGAGGCGCGGTGCAGGATCGGCGGCAGCGCAGGAACGGGAAGCACAATGTTCTGCGGCGCATCCCCGTCGCGGGCGAGCACGCCTGTGGGCGGCGCCTGGAGCTGCACGTACTCCAAGCGCCTGGAGCTGCACCCGGTGTCCACCCTGAGGCACAGGTACGCCGTCACGACCCACACGGCCAAGAGCGCACAGCTGAACTGCAGGTTGGCCGCAGTCACCGTCGCGCTCCGCGCCACCTTCCTCGGTCGCGCACACCACCGCGCTCCGCGTCGCCGCGCTACTCCCCTCCAGCTCCACGCCGACCCCGTGGCATCCGCTAGGCACCAGCGCCGGCACCCACAGCGCGAACCCCGTGCCCATGAACCACACACCCTGGAGCAGCACGGACGCCGACCGCACCACGGCCACGGCGAAGCGCCCTGGAAGCAGGACGGCGGTGGCGGCGAGGGAGCCCGCCACCACGAGCTGCAGCACACGAGCTGCAGCAGCAGAGCAGCTAGTGGGCCCTCGAGCCCTGCGTCCCAAGACGTACGGTGTGCGTGCCCACCCACAATGCGGCAAGCCGGCAAGGACGGGGAATAAAATTGTGAAAAGGTCAAGCTGCCATATAATCAGATTGATCGACAAGTTGAAGCCAAATTACTATGTGGATTGACACAAATTCATACATGGTGGCATTCCGGCGGGGCGCCTGGGGGCAGATGATAACTGAATTGGCGGGACATGGTTCAGATACTCAGACATAGAAGATCTTCCACCTGAGATAGAGAAGGACGCTGTAGACTTGGGTTTCAAATCTTCTCATGGAAATGGGTAGGATTTAAATTTCAACTCTTCATTAAAATTGCCTATTCTTGTATAATGCTTGGAACATATGTACATGTGCAATTACTTAACAAAATCATTTAATGCTTTTAATTTGTGTGCGAGAGTTAGACATGACGGCCTCAAAACATTACATGATATGTTTGAGGTTCTTTCCTCGTGCGAAGACTATGATCGTGACCGAAAGTCAAAAAAGCTCATTAATGACCATGACAGAGAAAGAGTCAGAATTTCACTCTTGAAAGCGATTGTGATGTTCTCCGAGGCGTTTCGCTTCCGGTCCTTTTACCTGTTCATGCTTGAGAGGCTAAGGGATGATAGTGCATCATGTGTTGTTGCTCCTGATAGTTGGACCTTGATCCATAACTGGGACCACAGATCTGCTGAGGTGTTAAAACTGTGGAAGAATGACCTCCCACCCATGCACACAGAAGCTTCAGTATTCTTTGAGAAGATAAAGGTGAGAAGGCCAGGTTGCACTGATTCTATCAGTCTCAATGAACTGGGCAATATCATAGGTGAGAATGGAGAATTCATGCTGCTAAATGTTGGTGATGTGTTAATAGTTCCGGCAGCTGAGTACCAGCGGCGAGTTGGTATCCTGATCAAGCACGGCGAGTTGGGAAGGGTCCGATCCATACTTCCCAATCGGTGGGCACGTGTGCTTGATCAGGATACCAACTCGCCGCTGGTACTCAGCTGCCGGAACTATTAACACATCACCAACATTTAGCAGTATGAATTCTCCATTCTCACCTATGATATTGCCCAGTTCATTGAGACTGATAGAATCAGTGCAACCTGGCCTTCTCACCTTTATCTTCTCAAAGAATACTGAAGCTTCTGTGTGCATGGGTGGGAGGTCATTCTTCCACAGTTTTAACACCTCAGCAGATCTGTGGTCCCAGTTATGGATCAAGGTCCAACTATCAGGAGCAACAACACATGATGCACTATCATCCCTTAGCCTCTCAAGCATGAACAGGTAAAAGGACCGGAAGCGAAACGCCTCGGAGAACATCACAATCGCTTTCAAGAGTGAAATTCTGACTCTTTCTCTGTCATGGTCATTAATGAGCTTTTTTGACTTTCGGTCACGATCATAGTCTTCGCACGAGGAAAGAACCTCAAACATATCATGTAATGTTTTGAGGCCGTCATGTCTAACTCTGCACACAGAATTAAAAGCATTAAATGATTTTGTTAAGTAATTGCACATGTAACATAAAATGCAACATATGTTCCAAGCATTATACAAGAATAGGCAATTTTAATGAAGAGTTGAAATTTAAATCCTACCCATTTCCATGAGAAGATTTGAAACCCAAGTCTACAGCGTCCTTCTCTATCTCAGGTGGAAGATCTTCTATGTCTGAGTATCTGAACCATGTCCCGCCAATTCAGTTACCATCTGCCCCCAGGCGCCCCGCCGGAATGCCACCATGTATGAATTTGTGTCCATGAACAGCAAATCCACATAGTAATTTGGCTTGAACTCGTCGATCAATCTGATTATATGGCAGCTTGACCTTTTCGTGACTGGGTTGGGTAGCGGAGTAACCGGAATCTGGTATCTTCCAACCAGCGCTGATGGAATCCTCTTTGCTCGCAACCACCGCCTTCTCATGAGTTTAGGATAGGCCAGTCGGCCCCCATGGAAATGATATTCCGTGATGGGGATGCCCCTTGGCCCCTGCAGAACAGATTATTGAATAAACAGGCACAAAAACTACACTCTTATTCATTTAACAAGCAATTAGTAGTCTGGTAATTACCCCGATCCCTTTCTGCTCTGGGCAACAGAACTGGCGATGCCTTAGAACTCACATAAGACTGGCCTTTGCCTTTGAGCTTGCCTTCCTCTTTCGTACTCATATCTGCACATTAATAAGAGAGTCACATAAATATAAAACTTGAATATCCACACCAATAGAAAGATAAAAATCACCAAACATCAGTTTTTTGCTCTCATGTTTGCTGTGTAATAATAAGATTTTCACACATATCATTCTTTTTACCACACCAATTAGGCTTGACACCATTCCATAAAAAAAAAACAAATTTTCCCTCCTCTGCTCTGCTCGCGCCAGCCCCCACACCACCTCGCCGGTTCGCGCCCCGGCCCCCGGCTACGCCACCTCCAAGAAACACGGCGGCCCCGGCGGCGCCACCTCCATGAAATCCCCGGCGGCGCCACTTCCAAGAAACCCTCCAAGAAACCCCCGGCAGCGCCACCTCCAAGAAACACGGCGGCCCCGGCGGCGCCACTTCCAAGAAACCCTCCAAGAAACCCCCGGCAGCGCCACCTCCAAGAAACCGAAATCCCCGCGCGCCGGCGCCCCTCTCCAAGACACAGCAGGGCTGCGATGCTGGGCCCTTCGCCAATCGCCACCATCGCGCGACCCACTTCACTCCCAAACAACTCCCCTGTACTCGCGAGAACTGGGGCGGCAGCAAACTCGGCGGCCACCATCGCGCGACCCACTTCACTCCCAAACAACTCCTCTCTACCCGCGGGGCGGCAGCAAACTCGGGCGTAAGACGCGCAGGAACGAAGAAAAATTACCGGCACTTCCGCCGGCCGGAGCACCTTCCACGCCGTTGCGGCGCTGCCTGTCTGCCTGCAAGAGCGCCTCTGATGAACGTAGCAAATATTTTTTCCCCTTTATGTCAAGGGATGTCCTCTGCTGAAGTGTCATGAAGTTGGAGTTTTTTTTTTGTTAATTTCAGCTGTGGCTTAAAAAACAAAAAATTGAACCATGCTATTATAATTTTGCTGAATTGGAAATACTCATCATAACTGTGTGGCATCCATGTGTCAGTGACACACACTTCACCTATCATCGTCGTTGAAGTCGAGCTCCCCGGGCTCATCTGCTGCCCGCGGCGTCGGGGTCGCCGGGGACCGCGCTGGGTCGCGGAACTCGCTTAAGACGGTGTTCACGGCGGCCGGCGACGAGCAGCTCTTGGCGGGGAAGGGGCCATCAGCATCGGCATCGGCGGCGACAGGTCGCGGAAGAGGAACGCGGCCTGGTCGAGGACGGGGAAATGCCGAGAGGAGGTCGCAGCAGTCCGGGTCGTCGGCGAGGGCGGAGGCGAGGCCGACGAGTCGGGGCGGCGCCGCCTCAAGCCCCTTGACGGCGGGGAAGACGGAGGGGAGGAGGCGACAGGATGTGTTGTGGCCTATGTGCGACGGCGGTTCGAATGAAAAAGAACAGGGAAGAGGAGGACAACGGAGCGACGGGACTCTGGAAAAACACATATGGAGTAGGTCCGCAGTTGTGGGTACACGGGTAAGATCCACGTCAAGTAACAAAAGAATTATCTTTTTTTTTTGCAGAAACGCTCCCCAAATTGCAAATTTTATGGTCGTCCACCTTTTTGGTCATCATGCAACCTGACGGGTGAGTCCGACGTGAGGGGTAAGGCGGGCTCGAATTGGATGAGAAAAGTTTTCAATTGCCTTCGCTCAAGGAGCGGAGCACGCGTCGCCTACGTTGGCACTCTGTGTGCCTCCCTACCGCGCTACGCTCAGCTCCTTTGTGCCTTTGGACGTCGGCTAAGCTCCCACGCCCATGCGGCTGCGCCACCTGCAGGCCTCGACTCCGGACAGCCGCCGCCACCCACGGCGAGCTCCCCAGTCCCACACATGGGCTCGTGCAACTGCGTGCTCACCGACGGCGTGAGGTCCCCCGCGGTCCCGCTCACGCCCGTGCCGCCGTGCCTGACACCAGCTCGTCCTCCCGCACATTTGTGTGGACCCAGCGCGTCACGCCGACGGCCATGCCCCCGCCTCTGCACCTACCTCTGACCGGATTTGCGCCTGCAGCTGCGTCCCGCCCGGTCGAGCCCCTACCGACGGTGGTGTGCGCATCGGAAGCCGCGCGTTCTTCCTGCGGCGGCGACAGAGAGGCACACCGAGGGATGGCCGAGCGCTCCCACCTCTCCTTGCGTCTGGCGACGAGGAGTCCCAGAGCTTCGATGGGTCGCCGAGCTCCGACTGCTACCACTGCTGGCGCAGCTGAAAGTGCATCTAGGCTCCTAATTATTTTTGTGATAATGACAATGCAATTTGGGCAGATTAATGCTTTCAATAAGATGTGTGCGAGCTTAAAAGAATAAATATATGTGAACACTCAAAGGAAGGCTCTCATTTTCGTATGAATGGTGTTGAAGCTCAATTGGCGATTTAATTTTAATTTTCGGTTTGAATTTGAGTTTAGAAAACACCGTACTATAAAGAGGGACGTGGTTGGTTGGTCGAGGTTTGCTTCAAGTGCTTTTCTTGATCTTCTCTCATCCTTTATAAGAGTGAAAATCCTAAAAATTCATTAGAAAAACCAAAATCAGCCTTAGAGTAGCTTAACCTAGCTCTTCCAGCCTTACCGGGTCAACCGGCATGAGTGCCCGGGCGACCCTTGATAGTTCTGGAGGGAGCCGGGTGACCCGGCCACCCTTGCCGAGTGACCCGCCCAGGCCACAGGCAGGCCCCAACGACTAGCTCGGGGGGAGTGGGTATAAATACCCCTTCTTACTCCTCTCTAGGGTTCTGCCTCCCACACCATTGAAACACCTCCAAAACTTCAATCCCTCTCGCCCAACTCCTTTCCAAGCACTCCAAGCAAGGATTCCTCCTAGGGTTTGGGTGTGAGAGACATTTGAGGTGTAGGATTTAGCCCCTTTGTAACAGCTCTTCACCCCCTCCCCTCAAGAAGCACTCGTGGTAGCTTTGGTTGATTGATTCGCGTTTGTTACTCTTGAAGCTTGCTTCTAGACGGTTAGGCGTCTCCCGTTGAGTGCTCTCTCCGTGTGGAGCACCCGGGATCGTTTGTATTGCCCATCCTTTGTGGATTTCTCTTAGTGAGCACCAATTTTCCTTTGTGGGAATTGGATGAGGAAAAGAGGCTCTTGGTGATACCCCTCCCTTTGTGGGATCCTTAACGAAGACGTAGCTTCCTTTGTGGGAGTGAACTTCGGATTAATTCGTTTGTCTCTTGCTTGCTTGAGTTCATCCCCTTCTCTAACCTTAGAAGTTAGATTTGGATCGATCTCATATTTGTGCTGTTGCTTGTGAAATCTTTGGTTGCAGGTGGTTTCTACATTGTATACGCAAAGTTTGATTCATTTACTTTCTGCAAATTCAAGTTTTTCATAACTTATTGTACTCTACCTTTGCGTGCTGGTTGATCCGGCACAAGTGCCAGGGAGACTGACTACAACAACATCTGCAAATGTCGCTGCATCTACGAAATGTGGCACGGACGACAACTGTAGGGCGTCCAGCGGCGTCTGCAGCGCTCGCTGCATTTTGCAGCAACCCCTCCCCGTCGCACCTCAGGGGTGCCGCATCCCAACCGCTCCTGCCTCCCCCCGCGCCTCTCTCTCTCTCTCTCTCTCTCTCTCTCTCTCTCTCTCTCTCTCTCTCCCGCTCCTCGTCTCCTCCACCGGTCCGCCCTCCCGCTCCCTCTCCATCCGGTGCCCTCTCCTCCTCCTGGAGGTCCTCCGCCCTCCCCGCCCTCGTCCGCCACGGGTTCCCTGGCCGCCATCGCCGCAGTCGCGCAGATCCAAGGAGCAAAGCAATGCGTCACAGCCACCCACCTCTCCACCAGATCTGAGCCTGACGTCGCGCTTGTGGCCGCCTCCAAGTCAGCGCTCGACCTCCTCTCCTCTGCCCCTGCGCCCGAGCCCGACGAGCCCTCGGTGGCTCCGGTCTCCCCCGTCCCGGGCCTCCCCGCGCCCTCGCCGCGGCGGTTGCTCGCGCTCGACCCGGGGTCCCCTAAGGTGGCCGAGCTCGCGCTCGAGTGCGTCACGGGGGCTCCTCACCCTCCGCCTCCTCCGCGGCGATGTCGACGCCGCCGACCCCCTCTGCGTCTCCAGGCTCTTCGCGGTCGTTCTCTCCCGCGTCTCGCTCGGCAGCGGCGGCGACGACGTGCTCGAGCTCGCTGTGCTGCGCGTGCTCATCGCGTTCGCGCGGTGCCCAACTGTCTTCGTCGGCGGGGAGTGCCTGAGCCAGGTGGTCAAGGAGCGCCACAACGTCTACTTCATGAGCGCTAGCGGCGGGAACCAGCTATGCACCAAGCTCGTCATCGCGCCTTCTTCCTCGGGCTGCTCCTCCTCCTGACGCACGCGGGAGCCAATTGCCGCGAGGTGATGCGCGAGGAGATGGGCGAAACCGCTGCATGCCGTCCTGGTTTGCGCGAAGGGAACGTCTGCATACAGAGGCTTTTTGCAGATGCGCGGAGGGAAGCTCCTGGAGACGGTACGAGAGAACTCGTGCATTGTATTGTTCTAACTTCGTCCCGGTGTAGCATAGAAGCACTTATTTTTTCTGTACCTTTTCCTTTTGATGAAATAGGCTAAAAGTATGAGTGGTGCAAATTGTTTACCGAATAATGGATGAGTTCTACACTTTACTGACTAAGCCATCCATGATTTTTTTTAAAGGAACTTGGCCATCCATGATTTACTCCAATACATTTCCACTAAAAAAGTGAACTTGCTAAGATAATTTCTTAATTCTTTTATGAATTCGCCCTTGCATGAAACGAATTGCTCATCAATGCACTTGTCAAACAATGTCCACTGCACTTCTGAATTCTGAATATTTTGCAAAAGAGAAACGGCTACCACAAAGAGTAAATATGTTTCCCGACTGAAGAAAACAAAATTAATGTTTCGGAAATGAATTTGAAATATATACCATCTCATTATATTTGGGAACTGCTATACACCTGAATCCATAGAATCATGCTCGTGGATTGAAAAGAAGAAATCATTCTTTCATGAAAAAAAACGGGAAAAGCAAGGACACTCAGAGTGACAACTAACCGCCCCCCCCCCCCCCCCCCCCAAAAAAAACGGATAAGCTACATAAAGGATAACCACCAAATATTAGGTTGGGCTTCTAACCCAAACCAACACTTGCACGATGCCTTTTCGGGATTGTATTAGGTCCACATGGGCACATGGCCCATGAGTTGGTAGCAAGGCATGCAGAATTTTCTTATTTTAACCCTTTTATTTTTGAAAAAATCCATACCAAACTAATTTAGCTTTTTTAATCATGTCAAAGCCGCGGGGCAAGTTTGTTGATTGTTGTGTCTATATATGGTTCGTTATCTGGACTCAAATGCTCAAGCTAATTAAAAATGCATGGCTGAACTCAGAAGGTTAGACTTACTTTTTGGCTCATTTGATCTATAATGTATCAGTAAGTCGTAATCATGAACTATTTATTAAAGCTATAAGTGGATAAAAATGAGACATGGCTACCTTGTTTAAAATTGTTTTCATCATTGCTAAAAATTAAAACATACATTTCCATAAATTTTTAAAGCAGGTAAATTTATTTTTAGAAAACACGTGTGTGGCACGCACGTGCTTTTACTAGTATTATATATTACTAGCAAACTTGCCCGTGCGTTGCTACGGAGAAACTTAAATTTTCATGTACCTTTTTAAAGAAAATCTTGACAGTGGGTGTACCAGGAGCTTAGTGTAAGTAGTAGATATAGATTTCTCTTAGTTTATTACCCCACATGCAGACATCTTCTCCATACATATCCATCCTTTCATCCATACATTTCCACTGCTTTAATATTTAAACATGCGCCTGGTGGAGATAAATTGAGATTTGGATTGATGAAACTGATAATATAGTCTTAGGTAGATTTTGTTAGTCTTTGTAAACCTTATACTATATGTTTTTCATCGTGCTAAATGCACTAATATATCCCTTCCGTTTCGGATTAATTATGTAGAAGATTTTGATCTGGTTACAACCATTATTATCATGATTAGAAGTAAATAAGTAATATTACTTGGGATGAAGATCTTACATTCCATTTTGGCCATGTTTGGATGGAGGTGTCAGTGTTAGTTCGTAACAAACTAACACCAAAACTAACACTTTGGAGCCAAACACATGTGTTAGTTTGGTATTAGTTGGAACTAACACCCCTTTTCTCTCTCCCTCTCCTTTTTCAAATGATTGGAAAAATTACTTTAAATGCAAACTAACACCTCCATCCAAACATCCAAGGTGTTAGTTTGGAGGTGTTAAAAATTACCACTTCCACTAACACCAACATCTACCATCCAAACATGGCATTTGTTTCAACTCCTCCCATCGAGGTTGGAGTCGTGATTTATTTAGTTCCACAAATTTGCACGACTGAATAGTGTATTGGTGTGTAAAGTTGTCAAAAATGTGTATTGAAATATGTGTTATGAGAGATGTTACTCGATGCGATGAATGAATAATTCAATAGGATAGATTTATAGTGCAAATTTGCGAATCTAAACTGGGTTGCAGAGGTAATCCGCAGTTACCAATGAAACAACTGCGCTTGAAGTTTCTATCTGTTTTTCTTTGAGGTGACGTCTCTGCCCTTGATAACTTTTTTTTTCTAATCTTCTTAAAAGCACAAACGCAAATTATTATAATCACATCTCTCACTCTCTGTTCACCATTTGTTTCTATATATCGAGCCGTCACATATACAAGCTAATCCATATCCAATTATCCAGTATGATTATAAAAATAACTAAAAGCGATACAATGAGGGATTGAATTAATCTCAGACGGTGGTCATTATTCGGGGCATTTATTAGATGACCTATTTAATTTTAAGCAAAGTCAGCATCAAGGCACTCCCGGAGTCCCGGTCCTCTAGTGTTTCGTGACTAACACAATTAGCAAAATCGGACATCTACGCGGCTGCATTTCATCCACATATAACCAGTGGTAGATATTTTCCCCTTGCGTTCGACCACTCACTCTCCTCTCCTCACATCTTATCTGCTCTTCCTCCACCTTGAAACAGAGGGCCTGGTTCATCCCCGCTCGTACATCCTCGAGCTCCCCTCCATCCGCTGCTCAGTCCACCTGCACCATCAGGAGAGACAACCAGCTGAACATGTCGCCGCCACCGGGTCATGATGCTCGTCTACGTCGCTGCTCGCCAGGATGCTCTCGCTCGCTCTGACCTCGCTGTTGCTGTCGCTGCTCTGCTCCTCCGCCTCCCTTCTTTTCTTCTCGCCGGGATGCTGATGCCCCCAGTCTAGCCACGCTGCTTCTCCACCTCCCTCCTCCCCTTCTCTGTCGTGCTAGTCCCCACCGGTCCAGGTCCACCAGATGGAGATCGGAGCACACAAATTTTCGAGGATTTTCGGGTCCTCGCGCAACTCGGACGGCGTGAACCTGACCACGGACAGCTTGGCCCACCTGTTGGCGCTCGGTCAACATTGGTCAACGACGGACGAAAATATGGGACAAAAGGGGTTCTCTCTTTAATATTAGGTAGAGATGTAGAGATTGGATCGTGTTGAGAACCAAACTTTGAGACCGGACAACAAATCGACTTTGAAGGATCTTGCTATTTGATTTTCAAAAGAAAAAACTCCTCATTTTCTCTACTAATGGGTGTTCCTTCTTATATATCGCACGGACAAGATGGATACAAAGAAGAGGTTTGTTAATAGTCCATCTGAAATTTTTGCTCTTTGGTACGTAACTAGGATCGTGCCCGTGCGTTGCTACAGACATACCGAATTCTCTCCACAAGCATCAAATAATTCATATGAAATATATGTACAATTATCAATAAGTATTAATAGATCCATATATAGGTAGAACTCCTGTGTTCTGTCTTGTGTTGCCGGTGACGTTCTGCTTGTGGAGAACGTTGGCGACGTTGGCTGCAGCGTTAGCGGCGATGTTGGCCGAGACGTTCGCTGGAGGGTTGGCTCCTGCGTTGGCAGCGGCATTGACCGGCTGCACAACTTCGTTCTCACCACCTCCCTCTTCAGGTACGGGTTGAAGCTGAGCGCCATTACTTCGCTGGCGGCGATGGGGTCATTCCGATCTACTCCTGGAGTAGGAAATGGATGCCGATCTGCTGTATCCTGGACCTCTTTCTTCGACTTGGGCAGTGGCGACGCGAATGTGAGCTTGTAGACATCGGGTTGCGGGGGTGTCCCCAAGTTGTCCCAACTCGGCAAGGGTCGCACCAAGGTTAGCCTGAGGGGAGTTGTAGACTTCATGACCATCTTGCTCAAAGTCCCTCCGGAGGTCTCTCGCACGTAGGCGGTGTTGACGAGGTTCGTTATCCTGTTGTTGGGGAGCGGCCAGAACCGCGGGGGGTGGTCCCCCGTTGACGACATTGCGTGCAGGTTGGTCGCCAACACTTGGTACAACGTTGTCTGCAGGCTGACCTGTGGCTGCAGCAGCTGCATCTACTTCTTGCTGACGATGCACAATTCATGCAACATTAGCATTCACGCGCTGTATGTGCTGCTCATCCGTCTCGCCAGCTTGAGGGGGTAAGTCAGCAGAGACCACGAGGACCTCTCGATCCGGGAACTCGAGCGTGTCACCCGGATAGTTGGGAGCGATGGTCGTTCGAGCTATCTGGAACGCGAGGTAGTCCGGAGATGGCTCACGGTTGATCTAGCAGCGATGGGTCATGATGAGAGGTCGCCGAAGCTTCTTGAGCACGCGACACTGGCAAGCCGTGTGTTTGGAGTCCTCGTGGATAGGGCAAGGGTCATGGAGATGACCTCTGCAGCTTCTACGATGTAGGAACTTGGGCCCAGATTCGATCTGGATCTTGTTCTTCATGTAGCGAGATGCTACTACATGAGCTGTGTTCCGCAGACCAAGGGGCATGCGGGGTGAAGGTGCGGAGGTCCTGCGAGGGCGTTTGATGCGCTCACGGACCTTGATCGTATCAGAGAGCATGTCTTCGACGCGATCGAGCCCTGCGATCAGGTCGCGAGGAGTGAGTGGGTGGGTTTCCGCCAGCAGATCAGATTCAATTGTTGGTTGGAAGAGACCGCATTGCCCTCGATGACGAGGCAGGTGGCTGGAGCGATGGATTCCGCCGACATAGAGCCAAAATAGATGTCGATGGGGTGTGACAGAACCGCCCAAAATAATTCCGTATTATCACCTAAGCCTGTCCACGTGGCCATTAAGCAATAATAAAGAATTATTAGTCGCTTCCGCCGGTTAAAGCCCGGTGAATCACTTACAACAGGATCGAGATATGCGCTAAGCCCACACGAAGGCGGGACCTGAGTACAACATTACCTTACATAAAAGGTTCACAAGTTCAACATTATTACAAACCAGGTTTTTCATACATAAAAGTAAAGGTGATCAGAGTTTAAACAGCGGAAATAAACTAGCGGAAGATACACATGGGAGGCCATCCATAGAGTATCACTCATCAACATCGTTCTCCCACTCAAGCTCCCAACCATCTGGAATAGAGCCAGGCCAGATGGGGTTACCTGGAAACCACAAATTAAGCAAGGATGAGTACTAATACTCAGCAAGACTTACCCGACAAAAGAAAATACAACTAGACATGTAAGGCTTTTTGGCTGCTGGGTTTGTTTTGCCAAAAGTGACTAAAAGTTGATCTTTATTTTCAGATTTTAGCTCAAGTTCTAGTATGTTAACCATTCTATGTGAGCACCTGCACTGAACAAGCATGTTGTGCAAACAATATTAAACAGGTAACAGTATTAATCCAAAATGTTCCATAAATAAACATGGGGTAGCCAGTGGTCAAGCCGACTCAGATAACGTCGAGTGACCGACGATCGATCAATTTATATCCTCGCAAGGTAAACCCAAGATACACGGAAGAAGGTAGACCAAGTGCAGTGTCTACCCCAACCAGGCGGTTCCCAACATCCCACAGTTTAGGATCAGACGCTACAAACTCTGGTACACGGTTATCCGGAGGGTCTAACCCGACCAGTCCGGACTCACACACTATACCACGGGTAGCTAGCCCGGAGATGCATCCCAAGTGGGTAGCTAGAACAATCCCGCCCCGGTTCAGAAGGTACTAGGCTTACCGGTCCCATTCCCGACAAGCACTTGGTACATTTAATAGCTTAAACCAGCACAATGCTACTCAGTCGAGACCGAACCCATTGCTCTTACCACATGAGCGAGTCATTTTAACCAACATATGATTCCAACAAGAATATCCTATATCTCGCGAGCAATGAGTCATTACTCGACTTGTACCGTGTCCTTAAAGCATGGCACTAGCGTCCTAACATACTAGTAAAAGAGCATAGGAGTCCTAAGGATCTAGGTTTCAAAGCAACTCTTGAAACTTAAATGCACAAGTAAACAATAAATACTGAAATGAAAAAGGTATGAAATTTTAAAACAAAAGGTTAGATGAACTGGTGCTTGCCTTCCTCTGACTCAACACTAACGCTAGCCTTGGGCTCTTCTGGACTTTGGTCCAGGTCTTACTGCACAATCAACTAGTTCAGTTCACCATCAACGGTCCCGTCTCCCTCCTAGGCGAGTGTGTACGTACCACACGGTAAATCTACACGTATACATGCATATGCATTAATTAAAGTTAATCTTGATGGTGACTGTGTACATATAAGCAAATTAAGTTACTTAACTTCACCAAACAGTAAGGGGGTGTGATTAAAATTCAAAAACAGAACCAAAACATGTTTTCGCAATTTAACACCTTAATTGCCCTTTCTTTATTTAATTACTTAAAACAAGCCTTTCAACCATAGGTCCATATTAAATCAAAAACACCACAAATGAGCCTAATCTTTTTGCACACAGCAACATATGCCTAATTTAAGCTCTCAAACCAAAATATAGCTTAAGATCATTTATACATTAATTTATACGAAAAAGACAAATTTCAGCCTAGTAAATCACCATTAATTCATATAAAAAGATTTAATAAACTTTTTGATCTCAACTTTCTCCTACAGGTCATGTATGCGAAAAATGAGCTTCTGACCAAAGCATAAGTGCAGATTCAAATTATTTTTGAGATTTTGAATTTAAACTCATACACAAGATTAAATCCAAATCACCTATTAAACAATTTCCTAAAATCAAATCCACTCTACCAGAGGTACTACTCATCAAGGCAAAGCCCTAGGGTGCACTTGTGCTCAAAGAAAAGTTCATTAAAGGGGCTATAAAAAGCATCAAAATTAAACTAGCCTAGAGCTTGTATAATTCAATTAAAGATCTACACATCAAACTCAAGCCAATTTTGGTCATATATCCATACATGCCATAAAGAGAAACATATCCAAAATTCAAGTCCATAGCATGTGTATATTTTAAACTACACCAAAAACACACCATACTGAGTTTGAATTTTAATTCAAAAACTAAATATAAAAACCCTATAAATACTTTCTAGAAAAGATAGGTTTCTTCACCAGGAACCCAACAAAATTGGATTTGCATTTTTCTAATTTTTCTATGATTTTTAATGAATTTTCTAAGTTGCTGCTGTAACCCTAGAACTACTTTTACCGACAGACCCTCGAAGTATTTTCTTGAAATTACGAACATGTCCCTAGGTTACGGAAAGCTCCCTGGAAAGACTGAAATCGAAGCAATGTAGTCCTCGGGCGCCATGGCCGGCGGGGAAGACCAAAATCCGGCGAGCTCGTCGCCGGGATGGACCGGGGAAGTGGTGGGAAGTGACGAGGGTTCACCTAGGGTTCAATTTGAGGCACTTCGGAGGTCAGGAGGTGCTCCAGGCGGCCGACGGCGTGGAGGTGGCTGGTGGCCGCCGTTGCTGTTACGGCATGCAGCGTCATGGTGCGCAGGGTCTGTACTCGGCTCGCCCCAGGGGTGAAGTAGGAGTAGAGGGAACGAAGGAGGGCGGCGAGCTCGACGGGGATTTGACTTGGACGGCGACAACAGCGCCGTGTGGTTGCCCGGCGGAGCTCTGCTCTGTGCGGCACAGCACGGGTGCGTGCGAACCGGGTTGAGGGCGGGTGAGCACCAGGCGGCAGATGGACGATACGGCATGACAGGTCGAAGGATAGGGGCATAACGGGGCTAGGAAAGCGGCCAGGTGGCCAGCTGCATGCGTCGGCCGTGTGTGGGCGCGCTCGCGCGTGGCCCCGGCCTGGCACTGCACGCTACCTGAGTGCGGTTTACAGAGAAAAATCGAGGGCGGAGGGTCCACAGCAGGTCCACGGTCCACAATGAGATCGTCAAGGTGTCAGTACGCCGGAGATGCTTGCTGGTGCCACGTGGACGCGAAAGTCCAGCCGCGCACGCAGGGGCGACGCGCCGAGCGCGCGACGCCGGTGGCTGCACCCAAATTCTATTTCAAGTACCCGTCTTCGAAAATGCATTACTTCAAAAAGAGCCAACTAACTTGAAAATCTCCAAAAATAAAAGTTGTAGAGGAGCTATAGACCTACAATTTTCCCAAAGGGCGATGTATGTTTTGATCAACGGTTTGTCTGGGAATGTCGGCCGAAGTTGGCAGAATTCTCGGCCCCAAGTTACTATTCACAGCGCGTTCAACTCGATTTTTAGCCAATTTGCACTCAAAATTGGAATGTCCGCCAATTACGAAAAATGTGTTCCCGGAAATAACGAGCAACTTTCGTATTGGCCGATTTTGATCTTCTATAGTGAAATTTGGAGAACCCGCAAGAAAACTAAATCAACCTTTTTGAGATCTAAGGTTTTGACCATGATTTGGGATTTTGACCAAGGTCTTTTGTGCAAATTTGTGCCCAATCATGTCAAACATGTTTAGGAGCTAATTAACCGTGATTAACATAACTAAATGAGGTATTTATCTTTAATAAACACCTGGGGTGTTACATGGGGTTGGCGAGGAAGTCTGCCATGCTCTCGGGGAAGATGACGCCGCTTGGAGAAGCCATCGAGTTGCACGAAGAACCCTGGATTCACCCCTACCTGGCACGCCAATTGTCAGAGGTTTAGATCTAGACATCCCACAGGGGGGTTAACTTCGGTGGTTTATTTATTCGGCGAGGTGGAATCTAGGGCTAAGAACTCGAAGGTTGCGCACGAGCACACGGTACACAGAGAACGCGCCAAATTTTATACTGGTTCAGGCCTCCGGAGAGTAAAACCCTACATCCAGTTGACAACGTGGATTGCTTGAGGATTGCGTATTGTTACAAGGGGACGCCCTGTCCGCCTTATATTGGCCAGCGGACAAGGTCGGTTCCCAGACTCCTGGTCAGTTACGACCATGAGACCTAAGTCTAAACAACACTTGCCATATCCGTCGACCTGCCTTGTCGGAATCCACTATTATCTTGTCTTGTTCGCCAAGTTTTGAAGTTGTTCTGGATAAAGTCGCTTGGGGAATCTTCTGGAAGGTCTTCAGAAGATCGTGTGGGCCACCAACTAGGTCGGTTGGGCCCACTGTCAGGTCGGCGGGTCTTCTGGTAGGCCGGACCCACCTGTCGAGGACGGCTGTGAGCCTGGTCGGTGGGAACCCAGGGGTATCCATGTCTCACATAAATCAACATGGAGAATAAACCTTAGGACCAGAGTACAAAACACCATCTTCTTTACTAGTATGATTTTAAATCAACCACAATAGCTGATTTAGATTCTTTTGTTTCACATGAACTGAAATCCTAGTCTAGAATCTGAAGGCAAAGGGAACAAATTATTTGATTGAGTGGACATTGCAAAGGTAATTTCTACATCTTTCTAAGACATGTACGGTGTCATCGAACATAAAGGAAGACCTAGCTAAGCCTGAAGTTCAATATACATAGTTTAAAAGAATTGACATAATTAAAAAACAAATCAGAGGCTAGTTCAGTTAGCCAGAGAGGAAGAATTGACACTATGATTGATACTTGACAGCAGATCGCCAAATAGGAGGAATTGACATTAAGAGGAGTACCATGTTAGAGGTGCCGCCGCGTGACTCAGCCGTGGGCCGTGGCCGTCGAGGCGTCGAGCAGGAGGCGGGGACAATTAAATAAAGAAAAGTGGAAGAAACGGACGAACGGGGGTGGTGCTGGCTGCTGGGTGGCCCACGATCTAAAACCGGAAGGAAAAAATCGAAACAAAGATCGAGGGAAACGGGGAAGGGGTGCAGACGTAAGGCTGCCAATGGTTTGAGAACCACCCCAAAACCAAACCAAACCATACATAAAAGAAAAAAAATAATTTGAAACCACACCATCCAACCCATTTCTTTTATGTATCCAAACCAAACTAACTAAGTGGTGTAGAAGACAATAAACCAAACCAAACTTATATCTCAAACGAGTTCTATGTCACATGAAATCCATTTTCCATATATATCATATGTGTGGATCTAGCTGTACCAAATTGCACAAAATAGCAGAATGTCATTCTAAGACATTTCCAACAAATTTCAGACAAATTCGTTAAAATTTTAAGGTGTGAACGCGAGCTTTTAGTTTCAGGGTCCGGCTCTCGACGTGGGGCCCACGTGTGGATCTAGGTATGATAATTTGCACAAAGTAGCGGATTGCCATTTTAAGACACTTTCAACAAATTGCAATCAAATTCGTTGAAATTTTAAGGTGTGAACGTGAGCTTTTAGTTTTAGGATCCAACTCTCGACATGGGGCCTACATGTGGATCTAGGTATGATAATTTGCACAAAGTAGCGGACTATCATTCTAAGAGATCTCCAACAAATTTCAGTCAAATTCGTTGACATTTTAAAGTGTGAACGCGAGCTTTTAGTTTTAGGGTCCAGCTCTCGACGTGGGGCCCACATGTGTGTCTAGGTATGATAATTTGCATTAAGTAGCGGACTCTCACTCTAAGTCATTTCCAACAAATTTTGGTCAAATTAGTTGACATTTTAAAGTGTGAATGTGAGCTTTTAATTTTCGGGTCTGACTCTCGGGTGGGGCCCACATGTGGATCTAGGTATGATAATTTGCACAAAGTAGCTGACTCTCACTCTAAGTCATTTCCAACAAATTCTTGTTAAATTCGCTGAAATTTTAAGATGTGAACGCGAGTTTTTAGTTTTAGAGTTCAACTTTTAATCTAGGTGACACATACAACTAATCCAAACCATTTCAAACTGATCCAAACTATTAAGATTGCTAAACCGAACCAAACCAAACCATTATGTATGTGTGACACCCCAGGTTTTTTATTAGGGTTATTTAACGCTAATGACCGTGTCGATCAAGTCAAACACGTGAACTTTGGTCAAACCTCGGTCAACCTGGGCAATCACCTCGAAAACCTAGCCAACAATCACTAATGACCATCTTAATCAAGTCAACACTCACTAATGGTCAACCCTTGGTCATAGAATGGTCAAAATCCCTAGTTAACCCTTTGACCTCCATAGCTCTTCCAGAGCTTTTGCCGCGTTCTCCAAATTTCACCTAAACACTTCAAATTCTTCCAATACAAAAGTTGTGTAGTTTTTCATGGGACACAACTTTCATTTTGAGCGGCAATTCATATTTGAAGTGGAACTAGGTTCATGCCTGTGCGTTTCTATGGGCCCAAATATATATAATACAATACATGTAACATTCAATATATAAAACTGTATAATACGAAAGTAATGCCAATAAAACATAATACTGAATTTCAATATACATGTATATTGGCATCTACCCACATCATTCAATATAACAATAACAATACGATAACGATAATTTCCCTACATCACCTCGCGCATCTATCATATTTTTCTTCCTATGATGCGCGACAAATAATATTTAACGATGGTAGGTAGGTTTTTCCTCCAGGCATTTGCTTCATGCGCCAAAAGATTGATGAAGAAATGACGCCTCATCTTAATAGCATCCTGTATATGAGACGACATTAAATTTATCATACATTTTGGTAATCATAATGGAACATGCAGAAAGTACATTTACTTACCGTACAAATGTTCACATTTTTAGCATTATCCCATCCCGCCATGTATTGCATGATAAGCCATGGACTCAAAGATCTGTGTTTATAAAGTTGTTAGCTATATCGAAGTATGACATATATTTTAAGATCTGTGTTATGCAAAGTTTAGGTTTGAGGTGGTCTTACACTGTGCACGCTCAAATTTGAATGTATGAACATCCAACCATGCATTAGGATCAAGTTGTCTAAATGCAGACTGAAAATGTAGGTGAAACCCTACAATCGGTATTGCATAGGCTTTATAGGGAACATCTAAAGCATATTGAGGAATAGGCTTAGGGTCAATGACAACAAGTTTCTTCTGCTCCATGTCGAGTACATAAAGCAGATATGACGCGACGCTTCTCCATGGCAAGAGAAACTGCAAATCACATAGTATTAGGACCACAAAAGATAATTACATATGCAAGGGAAAAATAATAGCCAGATTAGTACTTACGTATCTGCAACCTACTACATCATATTGTACAATTTCCCATTCTCCAATCGCTTTACCCAACTCTTTAGCAGTGAATGGTTTACGGTACTTTCGCCACACAGTAGATCCAATGTTAGCTGATGTGCAGTACTGCAAGATCAATTTGATCAAAATGCTTACAAATAGACAATATATGTGTGTTTGAGAGACTTTAATCATGAAAATATAACTTACACAGAAGCGCAGATCCATGTTGTGTTTGACAACTTTTTTGTTGTGCCATTTCATTCCTTTAGCCTCTCTGTATGCGAGAAACCGAACACCAAGGTTGAAAAAGCTTTCGGACATGGATGCACCTCGTTTCAACAATGTCTGTAGTTCGCTAAGTTTATGCACAATTTTGTACGGGCAATCACTTCTTACCCAGACCATACTGCAAAACAACAGATGAAGATGATGCATACGTAAGAAACATAATAAAGGGCAAATAAAGGGCAACTCCAACCGATCTTTGAAATTTGGACTCCTACTTATTCACACGTGGACCTCTCATATGTATTTGAGGTTTCTTTTTCTTTCAACTCCAACCCAACTCTCATATATCATCTTACATCCAACTAATATTCCTTTTCTATTTCTTTCTTACGCGTGGACCCCACCTGTCGGCAACTGCTTTCAACCACACAACCCCCGCCCCCTCCTCTCCTCCCAACCCCACCCTCTTCTCTGTCTCTCTCGGTCTCTCTTACGGTTCTGCCCCCCTCCCAAATCGTGGTCGCCCCCGTCCTCCATCCTCCCCGTCGATGGCCTCCACGGGCGCTGCCGGGCATAGCCTCCTGGGCGAACCACCACCGGCCACGGGCGCGCCTCCGGGGCCAGGGGCGGAGCCAGGATTTGAGTATAGGGGGGGGGGGGCAACAGACAAAACTAATTGGACAACGGACAAAGAAAAGTAGGACCGATAGCAAAGTCATATGGTTTTAATCATGGGTGGATCCATGCTCACTGTAAAAAGATGCGGTCGCTTCCACAAACAATCCAAAAAAATGGTGAATATGTGCAAGTTTGCTCATATATGCATGGTCACATTCGGCTTCCAGCGAGTCCGAGCAAGCGGAAAGGCGGAGAGCAGAGACACGATCGTGTGGAGGCAGACAGCTAGAAGAGACGCAAAGCTATGGAGGGTGGTCCGCAACTGCGCAAGTCATAGATGGAATTAGACGAACAAACCGGCGACGGTGCGAGATGAACAGACGATTGACATTCCGTAATCCCTTTTGTGAGCACACGTACAGGTCTCAAAGCTAAATGTCCTGCACATACATGTAATAACTGGCTAATTAGGCCTCAAACATGATTGTTTGGGCTAGATTGGAAGCTAAGTAGCTATTGAATACATACATCATGAAGTATATAATAGTAGAACTAGCAAATCATTGGGGGGTGCCTGGCCCCCCTCAACCCCCTCCCTCCGCCTCTGTCCGGGGCAGACTGCCGCCGGCCACGGGCGTGCCTCCAGGGCGGACCGGCGGCGGCCACCGTGCGGCTCTCGGGCGAGGGAGCCGACGGACCACGGGCGCGACCGCAAGGCAGGGTGGAGAGGCCACCAACGGCGCGGGGGAGAGAAGGCCGCTATCCGCCCCCCATGGAGACGGCCGCGGGGACGTGGCGCCGCTGGCCCCCATTTCCACGGATAAGGTAGGTTGCCACTGACCGATCTACAAGGTACGACCTCCACCTCTCTCTCCCTTGACTGCATTACCTCTCCCCGGATGGCGCATGGAAACTCCCGTGGTGGAGCGGCAGCCTGGTGGTTGGCACTATGACAGGATGAAAGTTCGGGTGAGGGCCTCCCAGGGGCGTAGTCAGGATTTAGCTATAGGAGGTGGCCAACCAGCCATGGTAGCTTAGCTCTCCATGGTAATTGTGCTTGGAAAACATTTTGGTAGTATTTGAACCTGATAAGGAAGAATTAACCAGGCTTTTCTTATTTCACCAGTAGTAGAATATGGATGATTTAATATTAACTTACAACATCTTGCTCCATTGATGCTACTGCATTTTCAGAATACAAAGGATTGAATATCCCTATGGTTTTAGAATGAGAACTTTTAAAATGCAAATGTTTGAAGTTCTGGATCTGATTTATTTCCAGCAACTTAGCATTTACGGTTGAAGCTCCAATTTAGGAGCTTAAAACTTTTTAGTTGCATACACAACTGCCAGTTTGAAATTGTAGGAGTGTGTTATGATTTTGAGGTTCAGTCACTTTTAGTTTTGTAAACAATTGATTTCATGCAACATTTGTCTATCCTTAGCAATTTGGTAAAGCAGTGGTCTTCTGCAAAATGCCAGTTAATCTATGACTATGTACTTCACCTTAAAGACACTCATCAATTTACTCAGCGTTGGTTACCACCTTGCTGTTTTCACATGTTGCCCTGTTATATCTGACTGATAATGAATTTGTTCCTTTATTTCCACCAGACGCAAGGTCATTGGTTTACCAAGCATCAAACAAAGCAATTGAGTCTCATTTTTACTGGATGCATGCATGTTGATCTGTTACCAATGATGCTGACACCTTCTACTCCCACCTAGGAAGAAATAGCTGCAGTTAATCAGGTTCGTCATCACTGTGATTTTTTTTGAAGTTAAAACTACTGTGAATTTTAACACCATTTAGATTTGGCATGGCTGAATTTTAAATTTTCATACAATAAAATGGGTGCAAGTATTATGGTTTGTGCATAGGACTTCATGATCTTGGATCAGATAAATGTATCAGTTTTCTAATGTGATTTGTTCCATCCTTTATTTCTGATGCTTACTATACAAGACCATCGGTACAACTTACAACCATTTTTTTTAAAATGAAGTTTTGATGGAAGCTTCAGCTTTTTAAGTGGCTACTCTGGTGACTGAATCACTATCAATTATACCAATTGCACAGTGGGCAGGAGCCTGATGCACTGCACTTATCCTCCACAACACAAGCTCCATGATGACTTTGCACCGTCGTCTTTTCCTAATTTCTTTTACTTCAGAAGAGAGTAAAATCACTTTATAACCAAGGGAGAACTACTTCTGGAAAAATGTGAAGAACTGATGCACGCCTAACCGCTCGACCCATTTGCAATCAACTTTGTTACAATCTGATAATATTATGTATATGTGTATTACATGTGCAATTGCACATGAATCATAATTATGTTCATTCTATGTGGTGTATCTAATAGTATGCCTGATGGAATTTTTTTTGTCATGCGATGGGATTTCCACATCTGTTTTTTGCATTTACGAATAATTTGTTTTTGCCCGTAGCAACGCACGGGCACGATCCTAGTCTTCTTCTATTTCTCAATAGCACACCATGTTGGTAGGCCTGACTTCATGGAGACAGTCTTTGTTGCATTTAGTCTTTTATTCAATACCGTACAAGCTTGATACTAAATCACAATCACATAGTAAAGTCTGATAGTAATTATGAGTTCTACTGTCATTGCTCCAATTTAATTTATTGCTCCCAGTGATTGTTGGTTTATTTCTTCTCTTTCAGGTTTACCCAGATGCTATGTGATGCTTGGGCATTCTTTCTTATTGTCTCAAACAAATGTGCAAGTCAGGTGCTTTTCCTTGCATTCAACCTCCGAGCTCAATATGTGAATCAATTTTCCTTGCAATATTTTCCTATTACCATTAGTTTCATATCTCTGTAGTTGTAGTCAGTTTAACTGATTCAGACCTGGTAGAATATGAAATATTAAGACTAAGAAGATAGAGAAACAAAGCATGATTTTATCATTGCTAATATAATTTTGTTCTGATATATACTAGGTTGTTCAATCCTGCAGTTAATTTACTACAAGAATTATTGTTGGTCTAATTTTGCCTGATATGGGATGAAATATTCATCCTTGCAATTAACTTAGTTCTGGGAAACACCATTTAGGAGCTGTTGCAGCAGGACCTTAAGGCTGACTACATGTTGCTTATGTGTTTCATTTATTCCTTACACTACGGTCATTTAATTTTTGTTTTATATTCATGATCATGATTGAGAAATACGAAGCCCATTTTGATCAGCTGCATGGACTGTGGTGACTGAGTATATGTATGATCCTATTGTCTGTAGGAACTGAATTCTTTTTTTTGATATGTTTGCACTTATTTTTACATTATATGGTTGAATGACTTGTGTTGCACTTTAAATATTTTGTTGCCTGTTGCTACGAGCACGGATACAGTATATATAGAAAAACCAAAACGAATAGTAATTTGGGATGGAGGAGTACTAAGCTACTACTTATTTGACCATGGTGAATGTTCAAACAGTAAATGTTCAAACGAAGTCCTATGGTGATTCTCTTTTGCCTACATTTGCTTTTTAGGTGGGGAAGTGAAATTTAGAAGCCTTCCAATACCTATTGTGGATGATGTTGTAACAATTCTTACCTTATGCAGAATTGATGGCAACACCTTAAGACTTTATACATCTCACTGGGCACCAATGGCAGGAGTATGAACCTCTTTTGAATTACTGTCGTGATAACAGAATAAAGTCTGTTGCATGTGGAACTCCACTTGAGATAATTTATAACTGATTTTCACATACCCCCTAGCAAATTGTATGTGATTCAAGCATAATTGACTAATCATTAATATTGTTTGTTTATACTTCTGAAATGTTGATTGTTGACATCGTAAAATTGTAATAACTTTAAATTGATTTACATTGTTCCAATAGGGAGGGTTTTTTTCTTGTGCAGTGTATTCTAACTTTCCTACTTAAGCACCTCTGTCACATGCATTTTGCCCCCTTCCATAGTAAATGTCAAGGTCCTAACTACTTTAGTCAGAATGGACTGCAGATATGTTGGAGGTTATAGTGAGTGATTTTTGAGAACAAATTCAGAAGAGGACCATTAGGGTAGGGCGGGAGGGGGGCAGGCCCCTGCGTGCCCCCCTTTAGCTCCGCTCCTTGGACCTCCCACAAGTGAGAGTCTGAAAGGGGAAAATGAGAGCTCCTCATTGTTCGGGGGTGGGATGAGAGGTCCGGTACGGGCTGAGTTGGAGTTGCCCTAAGCATAAACTAACAAGCAGTAAGTGTACTCTTCATTGATTAAAACCGTAACAGTAACAAACTAACAAGCTTACTATTCATTCATTAAAACAGTAAGCTTACTCTAATTGTGCAGTGTAATAAAATAACAAGCAGTAAGCTTACTCTAATTGTTTAGTGGCAAACAATAAGCTTACTCTTCATACTACAAATTTTTAGTGGTAAACAGTAATAAACTAACAAGCAGTAATCTTACTCTAATTGTGCAGGGTCGTCAATTGATAAGATATAATCACAGAAAATCTCGGTTAACTCATCTATGTTCAAGGGTCAGTCCTTGTAGTATTCAAGAACATTTTGCTCTTCGTGGTCAGTATCTGTATTGAGTTTCATCGTTTTTAGTGAAGTTTCAAGGCAGCTCATGTGTTTCCTCTTTTCTCTAGACTGTTGAATCTCTCTAGGATCAGTAATTAGACAGTCACTCTCAGATCCCATGTTCCCATCGTCCTGGCTAGGTATGAACGGTTTATCTAATCGTTCGTTAAAAACAGTTGAGAGCAACGTGGCTGCCATTTTAGTCCTAAATAATTGCATATTCTCCTGTACATTGGTAGTAAGGGTACAATGTTAAGTATGAAGATATATTATAAAAAACTGATTAAAATAAAGTACGTACCTGATTCACAACTTCGCTTAGATGGTCTCCAATCCAATTTTTTATGAAAGCTACCATGAATAAGCCACACGAGGAACTGCAAAATAATTATTTACATAGGAATAAAGTAAGATTGTCGCCACATTTATGAAGTTATTTCATGCTTCTTTCAAATTGGTTATGTATTGTTCTCAACATCTTGTTCTCATTACCAAACAGTTCCGGGTGGTTTTACCAGGAAGGCGATCAGACATGTTCGTATGGCTTACATGACAATTGCATTGATACAAATAATCATGGAGGTAAATATGCTGTCAATATTGTTTACTCTTATGTTCGTTTGATTACTGCAAGGTGTTAGTTTGGTTCTTAATAAATGTTATTTAACCAGAAACTGTTAATTATTCTGGTCACTATAATTAATTTTTAGTGATGTTGTCAATATTGCTACCTCTTGTCTTCGGTTGGTTAATTATTTAAGTTTTATTAGAAAGTAGTGCATTTCAGTTATAAGCTATCCAGAAGTACTCAAGTGCATCTCCTACTCTGATTACACTTGGAGTTGTTGGAGATAAGACATTAGTAGGTGAAATCAGTGTGATACTCATACATACCCATCAAACTGTATTTTTTAGTGATAATCTCCTTCTTCTCCCACATGTCAACATTGATGTCCTTCCACTTGTGCTCTTTATTGCCGTTGAATTTCAAACAATATTCCAAATGCATCCGTAATCCCTTTAACTGTATGACAACACGTGTTGGGTAAATTAGTCAGTCCTATTAGTAGCAAAAAAACCAAAAACAAACAACAAAGATAGCGAAAACTCACTGTATTTTAAGTTCTTCGCGGCCAAACATGGTTCCATATGAGTCTACCACTTGTATCTTATCCTCTGGCGCATTCACCACAGCAAGGTACCAGTGTGTGTCTTTTATGTGTATAGGTAAGAACAACTGTCAAATAACAAGAGGTAACTATCAAAATCGATATCCGGTAACTGTAGTAAATACAAACAAATATTATAGATATATAGTAGTTACCATATCATGATCTAAGTAGGCCAATAGTCTGTTTGTCATTCGTGGAACCCCTGTTGCATCATTGGGGGGATAGCGTTTCTCCATGCAATGGTTTTCTTCACCATCGGCCTTGATTAACTGGGACAAGCTTGTATTTTCTAGGTAGCACCTACCACCTTTCCTACTTAACATGTTTCCTTGAGTCCGCAACAAGTGAATGTATGCATTGATGACCTGCATTAAATATTATATCCAGGAATAATTTCCCATCATATTTTCTTATACATTTTCTTAATATAAAAAAGTGATGTTTGAGCAAATAAAATTGAACTTAAAGTTAATACTTGGTCATCCACATATGCTCTTGGAGAAAATAAGCAGTTCATTTGTTTCCTATTCACTGCGACATCATCGATGAGCACGAGTTGTTCTTCTCCTGGTTCAGCTGGGAACTTTTTAGCTAATTGAATGTGGTGTTTATCCAACGCAGTACATTCAAATCCTGAAAATTTAATTATATGTTAAAGGCAATTGCTCATGCTAACTGCTGTTAAAATACATCAAATGATCAACCTGGTATATGAACAAAACATATACTACCTTCAGGAATTTTGAAAATCTGATCACAGTTGTCGGGTATTTCACTAATCAAACCGTTTTGGGTTAAATCAACACCTTCATGAGTCGAAGGCGTAAGCTGCATGGCTGGGTCCTTGCTTTGTCCATTGGTCTCTTCACCTTCCTGCATGGATGATTTGATTGTCAAAGGGAGGTGGAAATATAGAATATAAAATCATTGTATAGTGATTTGATTGTCAAATGGATGATTAGGCTAGCTTGCCTCCAAACTGGCTGCCTTGGATGGATGATGCTGCAGTTTCCCTTGCTGAGTATAGTATCAGGTTGAAAATGCCAGGCCACATCTGCAACCTGTACGAATAGTAATCACGAACTAAAACACATTTATTACCGGCAGACCCTACACATAGGAAAGCTATCGGTTAGTATCATGATGCACGGTAATCGGGTCATATTTGTTAAGAGGAAATATGCAATTACCCGCTTCATCATCACCACCCCCTGAGCACGTTGCTTGCGGATCGCTATGGCTCTATTGACCTGTGCCTCAGTCACACCAACTTTGGGAATGCAGTTGTGCCACCCGAACTCTCCCCTTGGAAAGAAAAGCGGGTACGAGAGGGGGTCGTAGCAACCATTATACGATCGGATGCCTTTCCATGACCTATCCTTCCTGTGGAGGACGACACTATTTTCAAACTGACCCCGATGCTCGCTCCCCTCAACCCAAACGGAGGCAACTCTGACGTTAAAGGCTTGTTGTATGTTCTCTGGTCCAAACGTTGATCAAGGTTGAACTCGATATGGTAATCCGAAAAAATCCTCTACCTCTCCCATAGTGCGAAGTTGATCCGAGTAGGGATTAACACCACTATTGAAGATGTTTACCAACGTACGAATAACCTCTCTGTCTTTCTGTTCAGTCTTCTCGCGACACTTGCTGAGCCTATAATCAAGATCAGGATCGTCGTCGTAGAAATAAAGCTCGAGGTGATTAGGTTCATACTTATTTTCTTTGCCAAAGTTTTTAAGATTATGGTAAAGGGTGCCATGCGCACGGAAGGTGTTGATGCAAAATCAGCACCTCACGCCAAGCACACAGCAAGCCGAACGAAGCTAGCTTAAAACACGTGCCGGATCCGAAGCGTGCGAGTCAATTTTCCTGAAACTGACAAAGGAATAAAATAGTTAGATAAAACATGGAACTTGCCATGTGGTACCAGACAGTTCCGTATTTACGACTAGAAAGCCAATTAAAATGACATATAGCTACAACAAGCTATCTTCCAGCAGTTTAAATATCATTCGGGAGCTTTAAAACATGAAAACAGGATATAGCCGAATGGATGACATAAGCATGACAAAATATCGGTCTTTGTTTAAATAATGTTGCTCGCACATGACCACGACCGATTTTTGAGGATGAATAACAAATAAAATAAATAATGTAAAAAGCATAATTATAAATATGAGATAAACAAGCATGCATAGGCCAAAAGCACTAGTCTACCGCATGTCTAGGTACTTTCAAACCCGTCAAGCATGATGACAAACAAGTTAATCCACCGCATGATACAACTTGTTTAAAATCACACCACCAACCACAAAAAGATTAATCCACCGCATGATACGATCTAAATATGGAAGGCTAAAAGCACGCGTTATTTAAAACAAACTTATGAACACGTTTTACTCATGGGAGCATTGCCGAATACAGCTATACAGCCGATCCGGGTTCCGTGGAGAAGGAACAAAAATTTGAAAAGTCAAAGCTTGAACCCGCAACACGTGACAATCTAGATCGATCTAAATTTGGCTATTGAGAGCACTTGATCCTTTACAATAAACAAAGACTTGAGAGTACATCACACGGATCTTGAAAGATAAAGCCGAAACCAATCGATCTAGATTGGGCAAAAGAGTGTTACATGAATTTAAACATAAAGCAAAAACTCAAACCAACATGTGGTAACTTAATGAATCTATTAGATCTTGCCAAATCTAATAGAGCCGATAACTAGCTTCGAGCTAGATCTTAGCCTACCGCATGACTTATGATCCAACAAGAAACCCTCTTGAACCAAGCTTAAATCCACCGCATGATACTAAGCAAGGTAACAAGACTACTTGCATCACGATCTAAATCCACCGCATGATACTAGACATGATACAAGGTTGCCGGTACTTACGGAGGTCGACGGATCGATGGCTCCTCTCGAAGAACTCGACGACTCGACTAAAGGACTCGATGTTTGGCACGGGGCCGGTTTTTTGTTGTGAAGATGTTCGATCCCTATTACAGACATCAAGGGTTTATATTTATACCCTTGTCCTAACACGACTCCTGGTCCACTACGAGTACAACATTTAATGTTTAAATTAATGCTCCGACGCCAATGTTCATCTCGTACACACCATCAACTCGTTCCTTCCTTATATCGGGCCACGTCACCACGCATTCCCGAAAACTTCCCTTTAAAAGCGCAAACAACCCTTTTGCCGAATGATAGCACATTGCCGACCGTAAGCATCTTTTACCGAATCCTCTGAGAAGATTTTTACTAGCCGAATGGTATTTCGTCACCAACTCGGCCCACAAGTCAGTCCCTCTCCTGTACCATTTTTTGGTGTTAACAGAAGGTGTATATGGGACACTTCCGAGTGTCAGTGGTCGCACCATCAAGATTACAGTGCAGAGAAGTGAAGGAGAAGTGCCCATTAAAATATCTGATGTGGTCACGAAAATGCCTGGCATCAGAGTCAGAGGCCGTCCACAATCGCACGAGTTCATCCGGGGGCATCTCGGGAGTGGATAGATGAATGTCTCCACTACGACAGCAGAATCCCGGTGGTTCATACTCAAACTCTTTGGCGTTGCAGAACTTGCAATTATCTACTGGCTTCAGCGCGTGACCCTCTTTTGGGACATTGGCGTAAACCCCGCAGAATGGATCCGGTGCATCTGGGTCAAGCTTATCTTCATCGCCCCTCGTGAGGTCGCCATTCACGACGGAATCATCATCATCCTCTGATAGTATTTAGCATAGGTCAAGGGTGCTATATGTTGGTTAAAATGGAATCTTAATGTGAGATAATTGCAACGAGGTATACCTTGTCCCGCGAGAAGAAACCCTTCATCCTGTTCCTCATCCTCATCGAATACGATGTTCTCATCACCATCTGAGCAACCGAATGTGACATGAGTGGTGAGACGAACATAGGTCAATATGCACAATGTGAATAGGAAGAGCATGCGCGTCATGGACACATACCTTCACAAGGCAAATCGTGTGGTGGCATAGAATCAAGCTCATCAACCACAAATGGTTGTGTTTGAGTACACCTTTCATTACGAGGTTCCGATGTTCCGTCAGCCGGAGGGTAGGTTTGCGTGACACCTTTATATATACAACATTAAAACACAATTTGGTTAAATGCGTATTAACTTATCAGTTATAATAATATATAGGTTGGCAAGTAGTTTACCATTGTCAACAACACATGACTGTGTCGGCAGACTCGCAATGTTCTCATTGTCACCATTGGTCCCATTGGTGTTTCTTCCAATTGTTGATTCAAACTCCTGATTACGACGCTTTCGTCGAGATTCTCGCAATCCTGGAGTTAGGTGAGCTGTATGGATAGTGTTGGATAGAAATGTCTCCGGGGTTTCATTTTGTTGCGGAGGTTCCCGTACTTCTGCCTCGACATAGATAGGACTGCCACCGAAGTCGGGGATCACCATCTCTTCCGATACTCTTGAGGTAGGCCTAGCACCAGGAGGCAATAAAAGTTTTTGTTTCCATTGAAGGTTTTCCATGGCAATGGAGTCAAGGTGCAAGGTGTTTGCTCGATGTTCTTTTGTTACTTTTTTATCGTTCTTGTTTATTTTCCTTCGTTTCTCCTTCTCCTGAGGAGTACTGAATAGCCTCTTTGCAACATTTTTTGTAGCATAGGAATCCCGCCGCCTCTTATTTAACATAGCCCTTTGTTCAGGAGACATTGTTGCATAACGTTCCCTAGCCTTCCGATTCCTCTGTTCTCTAGAAGAGACCATATTTGTAATACCCGAAAATTCCATCACAATAAAATATTGTTACAAACAAGGCTTAGTTTTTATTTTCTAAGGATTTAATAAATTTGAATAAATAAATTTGCCTTTAATTAAATTAACAACATTTAATAATTAGAATCACCCAAGTGTTTGTGCATCATGTTGAAATGCATGAGTTTTGTTGTTGTGGTTTTAAAAGTCTTAAAAAATATTTGTGAAAAAGTCCTTAAAATAATTGTGAAAAAGTTTGTGAAAACTTGTGTAAAAGTTTGAATTTAAAATATGTTTGAAAAGTTGTTAAAAATGGTTTGTGAAAAACCTTTAAAATAGTTGGAGAAATTTGTGTTAAAATTTGAATTTGAAAAGATGTAAAAGATTTGATTTAAAAATGGTTGGAAAATTGGTTTGAAATGGATTTGAAAAAAAAGAAAAAAACAAACCCATCTAACTTCTACCCGCGGCCCAGCCCATCCTCCCTCCTTTCCCCGCGGCCCACCCCTTCCCTTCTCCTCTTTCTTTCTTTTTTTTCTCAGCGGCCCATGAAATCTCCTCCGGCCCATTTCTTCTCCGGCCCACGCGGCCCACTCTCCTTCCCTCCCTCTCTCTCTCACGCAGCCGCCGACAGGTGGGGCCCACCTGTCGAGGTCGTCCCCTACCTCCGGCCGCCCCTTCCTCCCCACGGCCGCGCCGACTCCCCGGCCATCCCGCCGTTCCCGGCCGCCCCGTGCCCCTCCGCCTCCTCCACCGCGCCGTGATGACGCCGCCGCATTCATGCCGCCCCCACTCCACCGCCTCGGCCCCTTCCCCTCCCCGAAACCTCCGCGCACCGAGCGCCGCCGCCATTAGTGGCCGGCCGCCCACCGACCCCGCGCCACCGCCTCGGCCGCGCCCTTTCCCCTTCCCCCTCTGCCCTATAAAGGGGCAGCGGGACCTCCTCTCCACCCCGCACCGCTCCCCGGAGCTCCTCCACTCCTCCACCGCGCCACCGCCGGAGTACCGCCGCCGGAGTCCTGCCCGCGCCTGGATCCGCTTCGCCGGCACCTTCCCCGTCTTTCCGAGCCCTCAGGTGAAATTATCGTGGCCTCCTTTTCATTTTGGTAGTTTTTCCCCTGGCTTTTAGTGGCCGGAGGCCCTATTGGCGTCGCTGGCAAGCCCACCGCCGCCTGTACAGCGCCGCCGCCGCCCTTAGTCCAACCCGCCACCGCCCTTTTGCCTGCAATCAACCACGGCCGCCCGATCTGAGCCAACGGCTCAGATCAGATCTAGCCGCCCAGGTCAAACCAGCCGCACCGGTCAACTAGGGTTTGCGCCGGCAGTTTTGCTAAAGATTCCCTGACCTTTTCGCTATTTACAAGCCGGTCCTTCCACCATATAAAACCCTTGCAGTTTAGCCCCTGGTTTTTATAATCAAGCCCTTGACCTTTCAAAAATATTCACCCGCGGTCCAAAGCCAATCATTTGCACCAAAGACCTCTAGTTATACACATAATTATGTTTAGGTCCCTGAAATCTTGTAGAAAACCCCCTAAACTTCCAGATCTTTCACAATTTAGTCCCTGAACCTTGTTTCAGCCCTACCTTTTTCGTCCTAGCTCCGTTTTACGCGTTCTTGGTGTCCACGCGACCGTCTTTCGAAGCCTGTCATTTCTAAAAGCTTGTTTTAGTCTTTTGGTAATGTTTGATGTATTGTTTTATTTATTGCATGTTTTCTTGCATGATCGTAGCCAACGCATCGTTCGAGGAAGTTCAAGAGCAGAGCTTTGAAGTAAAGGAGAATAGCTTAACGTTGGAGAAAGGCAAGTGACCCTAACCACCCTTCTACCTATGCTTTAATCAAGAATACTATAAATTAATCGGAACATGGAGAACCACCCAGGAAAACAGTGCAAACACAGTCCATATGGCTCTGGCTTAGCCAATTAATTAGGTGTGCGATTGTATTGACGACCTTATCCAAAAGGAACACAGGGGGCTCCGGGTTGCAGGGGTAGAGCCCGGTTCTTTTGGGGTAGCAGCCTTTGCTAAGGTGCTGACCACTAGGGAGGGTTATGGTCCGCCCGAGTCAGAATCGTCGTGGGTTGTTGATGCTTTTGCATATCTTTGTAAAGGCTTCGTAGCGTCCCTATGCAATCACACCTCGGAAGTGTGGTATTGTGCCTGATCAGCACATGCGTGGTTGGGTTCAAAGTTCTTTGGAACTTTTACGTGAACTGTGGTGAAAGTGTGCAACCTCTGCAGAGTGTAAAACTGATCGATCAACCGTACTCATGGTCAAGAGCGGCCTGGACCCTCACATGATTAATTGAACTTAAAGATGGATTAATATTGCTTTCCGGTTATTCTTGTGGCCTTGCTGAGCTCCAACCATAAGCGTGCTCATCCTTGCTTACGCTGTTCAGAGAAGAATCTCGGAGTGGAGTACTTCACGACTACGAGGAGTTCTGAGGATGCGATCAACCAGTCAGAAGCCTGTGGAAGATGAAGATGGAGTGACGTCTTCATAGTTATCGTTGTTCGTGTAAAGACATTTGTGTCTACCTTCGTGAGTGTAATAAAAGTTAATAAACCTTTTCTGTACGTTTTGAGCAATGTCTTGTGATATTACGCTCATGAGTCTATCATATGTGTGAAATTGTGATCCTAGCACACATATGAGATGCATTCGGTTTTCTACGGAAAATCGGGTGTGACAATTTTCTTATCGTCTCCTAAAATGGCACGCCACAGTGGGCAAATAAAATATTATACACAATGTAAAATCAAGGATCCGATCATTTCAAAACTGTTTTAGTCAAGAGTACCAGTGCCTTATATCTATCTATACTTCTATACTTCCTATAAAAAGTTTAGGATGGAGAAAAAATACCGTCCTCCCTACCTACTCCCTACACTCCACGGGTCTGCCAACAACAGATAATTCCAGCCATCTGATCTCCTTGCGCCCCTCTGATCCGTTCCTCCCCTGCGTGAGCCTGATGCCCCCACTAGCGCCCTGTGCGCATCCCCTTTTTTACCCTAAGCCTTGATCCTATTTTTTTACCTTTGGCGGCGAGTGCCCCTACATCTACACCATACCAAGCTCGCCGTCGGAGAGCTGCACAACAAACGCCACCGCAGTTGTGTGCTCATTTGTCTAGAAAAAGTTATGTGTTCAGCAGTTTGAATAATACTAATGTTTTAGTTAGTGAGTTCGAAAAAAGAAAATTGATGTTGTCATTTGAATATCTGGTGTTTTAATTGTTGCTGCTGTTTCAAAATTGCATGTCCCATTAATTTATTTTTCTTTTTGGGTACATTATTGTACTGACCTGATTCCTGCAACTTTCTTGCAGAAGTTTGCTGTAGGTGTTATGCTTGGAGCAGCCTACTTCTTAATCTTACGTTTCTTTTAGAATCATGCAGGTTAAATTCTAAAAACAAATTATCTGGGTAGCAATTCATATTGCCACTTTAAGTGTTGTAATACTTATTTCTTTCTGTGCCCGGCATGGATCTATGTTTGAGGATCACATGTAGGGAAATTGCTAGATATATGTCATACAGTTTCTAAAAAAAACCGCGTATGTCTACTTCTGAACTGGGGGAAAACGAGCAGAGAAATGTAGCCCATCCAAGACTGCTTTTGGGTCATTTCAGAAAAGCATTCTCTATGTGTGTTGTGTGCATACCAACCAATGCATCTATAAAAGTCAGCGCACAGTTGGCAAGTATTGGTCTATGATAAGAAAATTAATATAGTTGTTTGATTAATGACTGAAGGGTCACTATGATACTATGATAACACAAAATAATAAGAGAAAACATATCGCAGATGAAACTATGATACTTTACTGAAGGGTCACTAACGCACAAATCTTGATTGCTACATTGCTCCATATTTATACTGCTGGATCATAATAGCAGAGAATACTAATAGTACTTTTGTGCCAAGAATTAATATTTGAAACCCACCTCATTCACTATATATGATCATATAAATTAATATAAATTAATTTTATTATCAACTATAATTAAAACAAACTAAGGATGCCATATGTGGGGACGCACCTGATGCTCCAGTGGCAAGTTGGATTCCCTCATTTAGATTTCCCTCCCCATCGATCAATGCATCGCCCAGAACTATGTATAAGCATAGATATATAAATAAATAAATAATATTGTCAACAATTAAGACAAACTAAAGATGTAATATGGAGACGGACCTGATGGTCTTGTGCCAAGCTCAACTCCCTCATTTTGATTACCCTCCCCGTCAATTCGCTCATTTAGATTACCCTCCCCATCAACCAATCCATCGCACAAAACTATGTAGATTACCCTCTCCATCAACCAATCCATCGCACAAAACTATGTAAAATCATAGATAGATAAATAAATAATTTATATTATCAACTATTAAAACAAACTAAATATGTAATATGGAGATGAACCTGATGGTCCTGTGCCAAGCGGAATTCCCACATTTAGATTACCCGCCCCATCAATTCCCTCATTTAGATTACCCTCCCCATTGACCAATCCATCATCCAAAACTATGTAAAAGCATAGATATATAAATAATTCATATGTGAATTATGTCAAACAAACTAAAGATGCAATTCATATTATGAATTATGTCAAACAAAGTAAAGATGCAATATGTGGATACGCACCTGATGGTCCTGAGCTGAGCTGAATTCCCCCATTTAGATTTCCCTCCCCATAGACCAATCCATCATCCACAACTATGGAAAATCATAGATATATAAATAAATTAAATTAAATAGAACTATCTAATTAAAACAAAATTACTAGGAAAACTGGTCGTACCTCCATGCCGTAGTTTTTTCTCCAACCTCCTCTCACGTTTTTTCATGTTACGCTCATTTCTTTTCTCATTCGACATGGAAGCACAATATTGTTTATTCCTCAGCCTCTTAGCATCTTTAGGACCAATTTCCTGACGTTGCTGACTATCTCCTCCTTGAAGCACTACAACATTATATGTTATTAAAAAACAACGTACAACACACCGACAGAATAATACATGGTTGAATATTACATGGTGTTCGTTATGTACCTTGGGTATGGGTGTTAGTTATATCCCCAAGAGGCTCCCTGGTATTGTTTGCTTCAGGCGGATGCATGAATATTAGCTGTTGGTACAAATACTACGGATCAGTCTATGTAATTATCTTTTCCAGCTTGCTCTCAGTCTATAGGACCTTTGATGCATGGGACCTCATGCTAGTATTAGCTATGATTATGAAATCTACAGACCGCCAGTTACTGGCTGGTAAACCTGAAATAGTCTGGTTCAGCCTTTCAATGCTCTTGCCATTTCACCCCACATCCCTAAATGTAATCTCCGTCAATTGAAATATTTTGCATTGAAATAAAAATCGACAGCTTGAGAAGAAGTTGTTAGCTTAAGCAGGTGCTTAACTGGAATTATATTAATTGGAGATGCTGATTTTCACCAGTGTGCTAATTTTTGTAGGGTTTGCGTGAAGGAGTGCGGGTTCAAGCATACAAATCAAATAATGCGACTCCCTCACCGACTGGATTTGTTTTGACAAAGGCCCCTGTTGTACAAACTTTTAACCTTTTCACTGCATAACAATCAGTGGATTTATTTCTATATGTATGGTTGATCAATCTGCTAATATTGTACACTTAATCTTCAATTCATGCGTCCGCCACTGAATGTAGAGCCAAGCAGTTCCTAAGACTGTTATGAAACACACCGGTTCCTTTATTACCAAACAAAAATACTGCATTTTAATTCATTGCTAAATCAGCAGATAAAAGCCCAAAAATGAGATTTCGTTCATAAGATGATGTATTAGCACTACTTTCTTACTTTATATTATAACAGAGCATAGGGGAAGCAAAATGGAAAATGTAGAGTCAAGCATCATGTAAGGTCACTAACAGAGCATAGGGGAAGGAAGTTTTATTACCAAAATGGTGCACGTAATTTGACGAGAAGGTGCAAAAACGAAATCCATTGGGATGAGGATCTCACGTTGGTCGTCGGGCAGCAACACCTTGGCACAGATGCAGATCGGAGAGAGGCGAAGTGGTTGTTGGTGCTCACTATGGTGGCATGGCCTCCTGGATGAAGGAGACGCCGGTGTCAGCTCCGGTGATAGCAGATGCAACCGCGACCTTAGCAGATGCAACCGCGAATTCACGAGGGGAGGGGAGAAGAGTGGTGGCGGCGCGACAGCGGCGTTACGACGGAGGAAGGCCGGCGCGACGCGAGGAGAGAAGGAGGGCCGTGGCTGAGGGGAGAAGAGAGTATGGCGGCGACGCGACGGCGGCGTGAGGACGGAGGGAGGCGCGAGGGGTGGAGGGAGGATGGCGGCGGCGTGGCGGGTGCCTTCGGGGGATTCGGGGGAAAAAGATCGCGAGGAGGGATGACTTGCGAGCGGATAGGCGTCGGAGGAGGGCTGACCCGCAGGAGCGGAGAAAAAATATGGACAAAATTTTAGTCTTACTTTCATTCTTTTTAATAGTAGAAAATAGAGAATAGGTGAAAAATCTTGGTCAATGCTGATGGATACCACCGCAGAGGCTCGGGGGCTACTGTCGGGGACAGCCATAAGGGTCCCCTGATAGCCGGGGAAAAACCCATTTTTTCGCAAATAATAAAAACACAAACGAACTCACAAATTGTAAATTACACCCCACGCGATCACGGCCTGGTGACAGGAGCCCACGGCCCTGGCAACCTCAGCGGCCCATCAAGCGGTTGGCCCCGGCACCCCTCGGGCGAAACTCCGCTTTGCTCGAGGGGCCCAGCGCCGTACTACCGAAACTCCGCCTTGCTCGAGGGCTAGACGCCCCCTCGGGTGAAATCCCGCCTCGCTCAAGGGCTGGACACCCCCTTAGGCGAGACCCCGCCTCGTTCGAGGGCTGGACGCCCCCTCGGGCGAGACTCCACCTCGCTCGAGGGCTGGACGCCCCCTCGGGCGAGACTCCGCCTCGCTCGAGGACTATGCGCGCCCTCGGGCGGGTCTCCGGCTTACTCGAGGCTCTCACGGGTCCGCCACTCCCGCACCCACTCCCCCGACCGGAGCATTAAATGCTCTGACACGACGCGGGCACCCGGGTTAAAGGAGAATCCCCGCCACGTCGGCCCATAGACACCGCCTGGGAATCATATCCCGACGCTGTTTCGCCAACCTGGTGAGGCCATCCCCGCCACTGTACGACACTGTGCGATAAGGGCAGTGTCAGCTCCGTGACACTGTGCCACCCACTCTCGTACGGCCCGCACACCGCACCCTCGAAAGAGGACGACATAACTCTTGAAAATGGTACAAGCGCCTGTCTCGCGCCCGCACGGGACGACGCCGTGACGTCGGACCAGTGAGGCGCGTCTCCTCCGTCACCATCGGCCCGGTGCAGCCATCCCCGCCGCTACGCCACCATCCCGAGCACTGCAGCACCATCCCCGGCGCTGTGGGAGCCCAGGACGACAAGACATGACCACATCTGTCGCTGTGCGACCTCCAACCTTCCGTTAGCCCAACCCTCAAGCTGACGCATGCACAACGACCAAATGAGAAGCTCCCACGCGCTACGCTCGAAGCCGCTCCTGGACGGGCATAAGGTTCGCAGCAACGCCCCGCCAGAAGCAAGATTCGCTAGGACAGCCATCCACTCTGTGGCACTGTACACCATACCACCACACGCAACTAGAACTGTGCGGCACGATTGTAAACTGCCTCCCCTTGGTCTATAAAAGGAGGGGGCGGTCCCCCGGCCGTAGGGGGACGACGGATAGCGCTCACTTACACGTTTTCCGCCTTCACCACGATATTGGCATTTGGCCTCAATCAAACCTCAGGGACTTGGAGGCACCAACTTCCCTCCCGCAACGCTTGTAGCTCCCCTCTGTAAGCACCACAGTGCAGCACAATATAGTGTCTCGAGCACACCCCTGCTGAACGTACGGTCCCAGCCGGAACCAGGATAAAACTCGTGTCACTTAGTTGCTTAGCATTGGACATCGAGAGATAGATCTCAGCGCTCGTACTAGTCAGTGTTGGGACTACTTTCCGCACTGACAGTTGGCGCGCCAGGTAGGGGAGTCGCGCTGAAGATCAGATTCCCACCGGCCCTCTCGATGGTGATCCGCACCAAGTATAGGACCAAGAGGTACTCCATGGGCAGCTCGGACCCCCCTCCCAGCTGGATTCGAAATCCGGTTCGGGAGCCTGAACTTCCAGGCCACGGGGAACGGCTACCTCATGCGCATCACCAACCGCACCGAGCTCCACCCGTGGCGTTCGACCAGGCCAGGACTGGTTCCCGTCACGCCTGCTGCTGACGCTCTAGTACCCGCACAGGCGGACGCTGCGGGCCCTTCAGCACCCCGACATTGACGGCGTTCTGGCTAGTGGTCGCACCAGGCGCGAATGGAACGACATCAGGCCGCGCGCGCCGCGGCACAACGCGACGCACCTGCCAGCGAGACGACGGCGACGCCCACAGGGGAGCGTGTGGCTCCCGAGCCGCAGTTCCCCCATGGGATGCGCAACGCCACGGTAGCCTACGCTTCGTCGCTAGCACCGACGTGGTGGCGTACGAGAACCTTCCCGGCCACCACCTCCTGGCGGTCAGGAACCTCATCGCCACCAGCAACGATGAGTCGTACCACGGCTCCGCCAGCGAGCTGCCACCCGCCACCTCGCACGGGTACACAGAGTGGGACTTCTCCGGCGTGTCGAACCCAATGATGTTCCAGTGGTTCCTCGATACTGTGGACTACTGGTTCGGCTGCTCCGACGACTCCAGTGCCGGGAGCTACGACCCTGCGCGCGAGTGCTTTATGGTCGCCATCGGTGACCTGGTCGATGACACGAGCATGGCGGGAGATGGTGACGGAGAAGCCCCCCAAAACCCAGGGACCAGCATACCCCGAAACCCGGGGCCAAGCGCACCTCCCACCTCACCGGCGAGGGGCGCCGACATCAATGCGTAGTTGGCTGAATCATGCGAACTCGAGGCTAAGCTCGCGGAGGAGTACCGCGCGGTACGACTGCTTCGCGCCTCCATTGCTGGAGAGGCTTCCGCGCGCGGCGAACGCGTGCTCGAACTAGACAAATAGGCTCGTGAGCGCATCAACGCCGACTTCAACGTCGACGACCCAAACACGCCTCCGCACGCGAGTCAGAAGCTCATCACAGCTTCAATGCTCTTCAAGGCCATGCCCTCGCCCTCGACGCCCGAGGCGCGAAACCCGCACCGCAAGGCGCAGGCGCTTATCGAGCAAGCGGCCGTGTAACAGGCCGAAAGCTCGGCGTCCCGCATACGCCAGTAGGGCAGCGCGCGGGATGACAGCGGCACCCAGGGCCAAGAGGCATCCGTCCACACGGATGGCGCGACAGGGCAACCAACCAACCAGGGCCGAATGCCAGTCAGTGAGCGGATCCTTGATATGCGCGGACAGGCTCAGGACGGCGACGCCCGCAACGTCATCAACGCCCGCCGAACGGGCAACGGAAAGGTACGGGCGGCGGCAGGCTACCACCCCCGACGGGGCGGACGCTACGATAGCCGCGAGGATCGCTCACCGACGTCGGAGCCCCCCGGGACCCGTGTGTTCATCCTGGAGATCTGCACGGCGAGCTTCCCTCAGCGCTTCCGCCAGTCCACCTCGATCCACAAGTACACGGGGGAGACGGACCCCCGTGTGTGGATCAAGGACTACCACCTGGCCTGCCAGCTGGGTGGTGCTACCACTAACGAAGTCATCATCCACAACCTACCGCTACACCTTGTGGACTCGGCAACTTGCCACCCAGCCAGATCCATAACTGGGACAACCTAGTTCACACGTTCATGGGGAACTTCCAGGACACGTATGTGCGCCCCGGGAGCTCATGGGACCTGCGGGCGTGCACCTAGAAGCCCGGCGAGTCGCTCCAGGACTTCATACGACGCTTCTCCAAGCACTGTACCGAGCTCCCGAGTGTAGCTCAGTCTAAGATCGTGCATGCCTTCCTCAAGGGTACGACCTGTCGGGACCTCATGCGCGAGTTTGGGTGCAGCCCGCCGGTTGACTCCAAGGAGCTGTTCGATATCGCCACCAGCTTTGCTTCCAGCGAGGAGGCGGTGGGGGCCATCTTCGATAGCAAGAAAGGCAAGCATGTAGATGACGTGCCCGCAGAGGGCAACAAATCCAAGGAGGCCCAACAGAAGCACAAGTGGGGCAAGAAGGGCAAGAAGCCCCACCGAGAAGCCTGTGCGTAGGGACGCGATGACGACGGGGACGAGGTCCTCGCAGCTGACCCGACCCGAAAGGGCCCTCGAGGCCCCGACGTGTTCGACGACATGCTGAAGAAGTCGTGCCCATATCACAAGACTCCGGTCAACCACACCCTCGAGCAGTGTGAATGCTTAAGAAATACTACAGCCGCGCCGCCGCGAAGGATGGCGAGGCCAAGAAGGACGGTGGTGACGGGGACGCCGGTGGCTTCCCGGCGGTGGAGAACGTCTTCCTCATCTTCGGGGGACCGATCGTGGACATGTCCAACAGCCAACGCAAGCAGGAGCGGCACGAGGTCCTCGCGGTGGAGAAGTCTCCTCCCTCCTTCCTTGACTGGTCAGGGGACGCCATCACTTTCAACTGCGAGGATCACCCGAACCGCATCCCCAACCCAGGCCAGTATCCGCTGGTTGTCGATCCAGTCATCGGCAACTCGCGGTTCTCCAAAGTGCTGATGGACGGAGGCAACAACCTCAATATCCTGTATGCGCACACCCTGCGGCTGATGGGGATTGGGTTGGACCAGCTGTGGCCTAGCACGACGTCGTTCCATGGCATCGCGCCAGGCAAGCGCATCCAGCCCCTCGGGCAGATCGATCTGCCGGTTTGGTTCGGCACACCGGACAATTTTCGCAAGGAAACGCTAACCTTCGAGGTAGTGGGGTTCAGGGGCTTGTACCACGCCATCCTTAGGCGGTCGTGCTACGCCAAGTTCATGGTGGTGCCGAACTACACGTACCTCAATATGAAGATGCCAGGACCGAAAGGCTTCATTACCGTGGGTTCGTCGAACGAGCACGCATTCGACTGCGACGTCGAGTGCGTGGAGCACACTGAGGCGCTGGTGCTTGATGAGGCGCTCGTCGCGAACCTGGAGAAGTTGGTCAATGAGTACCTCGACTCCTCCGCCAAGCACGCAGGCAGCTTCAAGGCTGCCGAGCAGACCAAGGAGGTGCCCCTCGACCCTGTTGCCTCCGAGGGCAAGGCGTTGAGGGTCAGTTCCACCCTCGACCCGAAATAGGAAGTGGTGCTCGTCGACTTTCTCCGCGCCAATGCCAACATCTTTGCGTGGAGCCCTTCAGACATGCCAGGCATCCCGAGGGAGGTCGCCGAGCACTCCCTTGACATCCTACCTCACTCCCGAGCCGGGTAACAACGGCTGCAGCACTTTGACGAAGAGTGGCGCTGGGTGATCGGAGTGGAGCTGCGGAAGCTCCTCGAGGCCGGATTCATCAAGGAAGTCTTTCACCCTACGTGGCTAGCTAATCCTGTACTAGTTAAGAAAAAGAATGGGAAGTGGAGGATGTGTGTAGATTACACTAGTTTGAATAAAGCATGTCCCAGAGTTCCTTTTCCGTTGCCACGAATTGATCAGATTGTTTACTCACCTACGGGGTGTGAGATTTTATGTTTCCTTGATGCCTATTCCGGGTACCACCAAATAAAGATGAAGGAGTCCGACCAGCTCGCGACTTCCTTCATCACGTCGTTTGGGATGTTTTGCTATGTAACGATGTCGTTTGGCCTCCAAAACGCGGGTGCAACACACCAGCGGTGTATGCAACACGTTTTCGGAGACCACATCGGGCGGACCGTTGAGTCATATGTAGATGACATAGTCGTGAAGACCAGGAAGGCGGACAACCTGGTTGATGACCTATGCATCGCATTCGACTACCTGCGGGCCAACGGGGTGAAACTGAACCCCGAAAAGTGTGTCTTTGGGTGCCGCGCGGCATGTTATTGGGATACATCATCTCCCAGTGAGGCATCGAGCCCAACCCCGAGAAGGTCGTGGCCCTTGACCGGATGGGCCCGATTCGAGACCTCAAGGGGGTCCATAAGGTGTTGGGGTGCCTTGCCGCCTTGAGCCGCTTCATTTCGCGGCTCGGCGAAAAAGGCTTGCCCCTCTACTGGCTCCAGAAGAAGCACGAGCGTTTCTCCTGGACCGTCGAGGCCCAAGAGGCGCTTGACAAACTCAAGGCGACGCTCGCGCACGCGCCGATCCTCACTCTGCCCCAGAATGGCGAGCCTCTGTACCTCTACGTTGCCGCGACCACCCAGGTGGTCAGCGCAGTCATCGTGGTGGAGCGTACGGACGAAGGACACGCCCTACCAGTCCAGAGGCCCGTATACTACGTCAGCGAGGTGCTATCCGAGACTAAGGCGCGGTATTCGCAGATCCAGAAGTTACTCTACGCGGTAGTGCTCGCACGGCGCAAGCTGCGGCACTACTTCGAGGCCCACCCGGTCACAGTGGTCTCCTCGTTACCGTTGGGGGAGATCATCCGTAACCCGGACACGACGGGTAGGATCTCCAAGTGGTCTGTGGAGCTCATGGGTGAGATGCTCGCCTACACGCCACGCAAGGTGATCAAGTCCCAGATCCTTGCAGATTTCTTCATCAGGTGGACGGATACGTAGCTGCCACCGCTACAGATATAGGCCGAGTGCTGGACCCTCTACTTCGATGGGTCAGTGATGAAGACAGGGGTAGGCGCGGGCCTGCTCTTCATCTCACCCCTCGGGGAGCATATGAGGTACACGGTGCGCCTGCACTTCCCCGCGTCCAACAACATGGTAGAGTCTGAGGCCCTCCTTTGCGGCCTCTGAATTGCCATCGAGACAGGCATCAAACGCCTCGACGTCAGGGGAGACTCGCAGCTCTTGATTTTCCAAGTCAAGAAGAACGCGAGCTGCCACGATGGCAAGATGGAGGCCTATTGCAACACCGTACGGGCCCTCGAGGACAAGTTCTACAGCATGGAGCTCAATCACGTCCCCCGCAGGTACAACGAGGAGGCGGATGAACTCGCCAAGATTGCGTCGGGGCGAATCACCGTTCCCCCGAACGTTTTTGCGCGAGACATCGCGAAACCGTTTGTCAACCTCGAATCATCACCCTCGAGCCAGGAGGAACCCTCGGGGGCTCCCTCAAATCCAGTGGGCGCGGAGCCTATGAATGCGGACCCCTCAAACGAGGCATTTGTGCTCTCCTTTCTCGAGGGCTACGGCGCAGACGAGGCCGAGGGCATGGAAATGGAGCCCGCCCCCGCACGGAGGATTGGCGGGCCAAATACCTCGCTTGGATGGATCGAGGGGAACTTCCCCCGGACCGGTCCGAGGCCAGGCGCATCGCCAGAATGGCCAAGTCATTCACCATCGTCGACAACGAGCTGTACAAGCGCGCCGCGTCTGGCGTCCTGCAGCGGTGCATCCCCATCCCCCAAGGTCGCGGGCTCATCCGAGACATCCACGCCGGTGTGTGCGGCCACCACGCGGCGCCGCGTACCCTCGTGGGCAACACGTTCCGCCAGGGCTTTTACTGGCCCACCGCGATTGCTGACACCAATGAGGTTGTACGCACCTACGAGGGGTGTCAGTTCTATGCCCGTCGGACTAATCTCCCGGCTCACGACCTTCAAACGATTCCTATCACATGGCTTTCGCCGTGTGGGGGCTAGACATCATTGGGCCCTTGCGAAAGGCGCCCGGGGGCTACACTCACCTGTTGGTCGCCATGGATAAGTTCTCCAAATGGATCGAGGCGCACCCAATCACAAACCTCAGAGCAGAGCAAGCCGTGTCGTTCTTTACTGACATCATCCACCGATTCGGGGTACCGAATTCCATCATCACCGACAATGGGTCCCAATTTACCGACAGGAAGTTCCTGGAGTTCTGCGACAAATACCACATCCGCGTGGACTGAGCGGCCGTCGCACATCCGCAGACCGATGGCCAGGTGGAGCGTGCCAATGGCATGATCCTACAAGGTCTTAAGTCCAGGATATTCGACAGACTGAACAAGTCTGGTCGAAAATATCTCCAGGAGCTCCCGTCGGTCGTTTGGAGCCTCAGGACTACCCCGAGCAGGGCCACGGGATTCACCCCGTTCTTCCTTGTCTATGGCGCGGAGGCCGTCCTCCCCACGGACCTGGAGTATGGGTCGCCCAGAATCAAGGGCTATGATGAAGGCGCCAACAAGCGGGCCCGTGAGGACTCACTGGATCAGCTAGATGAGGCCCGCACCGTGGCCTTGATGCCCTCAGCAAGGTATCAGCAGCCGCTGAGGCGATACCAAGCCCGAAAGATATGGTGCCGAGACTTCGACGAAGGGGACCTAGTCCTAAGACTGCACCAAGACAATCGAGGCCGCCATAAGTTATCGCCCCATGGGAGGGACCCTACGTCGTCGTCAAAGTGCTCAAGCTCGGCACCTACAAGCTGGCGAACAAGGACGGCGAGGAACTCACCAACGCTTGGGATATACAAGAACTACGCCGCTTCTACCCTTAGGAAGGATTTCCAAGCCGTTTTTCATTACTTACATACCCAACACCCCAGTTGGTTGCACAATTGTAAATCTCATCATGGAATAAAAGTTAAATGGGCTACTCGGCTTTCCCTCGAAAACCAAGTCCCCCTCAGGGGCTACTACGGGGGACATCCCCCCAAAAAATGATCCCATTTTTTCGCAAAAATTCCATTGCAAATGCACCAAGTATGTTTCGACCCAAACTTTGGGTGAATTTACGCGGGACGCGAGCGGATGAAGGGCAAAGAAGTGCGAGTCGGGGATAGCCCACGCCTCCAGTAGGATACGACTGTTCCCCCTCGCCGCTTTGCTTACAAGCTACTCGTGCAAACGAAATCTTCCCGACCAAAATTCGCCTAAGAAAGTGGGAGAGATAGAACAACACAGCTATTGAAATAAATAACAAGTACTTCAATTTACAAACATTCAAACATTTCAAGCAGAAAATGTTTATTACATACAGTCGCGTGGCTCGAATTCTAACACAAAAAGCTTAAAGGGCACGAACGCACAACTATTTTCAGGGCTCAGGGCCGCCAGCCGGAGGAGCGTCTGGAAATAGAAAATCCATGAAGTCCTCAGTGAGGACATTGGCAGCAGGAGTGGTGAGCGTGTCCACGCGGTTCATCTCCACCTCGTCGTCGACGCCGATGGGGACAGCGTAACCCGTGGAGATGGCCCTGAGATTGACCCGGTAGTGAGACACCACCATGCCAAGGGCTTTCTGGACCCCCAGGTGAAGTGTGCGCTGCATACGCTGGCTGACGTGCCTGCCCAAGGTGCGAAGACGGCTCGCCATGGAACTTCCGATCTGCGCCTCGCCTTCTTCAATCCCCTGGCACGCCTCAAGGGCGGCGGCCCGCAGCTCCTCCAGCTCCTGCTGAGAAGAGTTGTAGGCCGTGCGCCTGGGTCGTTGAGTTCCCGAGAGTTGTCCACAGGCCTGAAAACCAAGACACAGATCAAGTTGGGAGCGGATCCCAAATGAACCAAGCCAGTGGGTGAAAGGTGGGAAAGGTGACTCACCCCCGACTTATTTCTTCCCCGTCTCGAGGGCTGCGTGCGCGGCCTCAGCCACCTGTTGCAGGTCGAGGATCATCGCATCCTTCTCCTCTCCAGCCTGGCACTGATCCTCGTAGGATACGCTCAACTGGGCCAGCTCCCTGTTGAGTCGCGTGACTTCCTCGTCCCGAAGCTTGAGGGTCGCCTGTGCCTTCTCGAGCGCGGCGCGCTCCCGCTGGAGTTGGCCCTGCGCCTCATCCCGCGCCATGCGTTCGCACTCGAGGGTGGCCCGGGCCTCCTCAAGGGACAGGGGCAGACCGCTCCTGCTGGAGCCGAGTTTCCGCTCTTGCTGGAGCTTCTCCTCCATCACGGCGAGTGAGGCAACATTGTCCGCTAGGTCGGCCCTCAGCTGCTCGGCCTCCTTGGCCTTCTCCTCGGCCTGGCTCTGCCAAGACCATGCCGCCTCGAGGGTTGCGCAGTCCTGTTGGATCTGGGCTCGAGCCGAAGCGAGCTCCGTTTCCCACTCCGCCGCCACAGCCTGCATCGCAACCAAGTCCTCGCGCACTTTCCACAGCGCCTCATCCCGCCCCAGTAGCGCCAACGTCACCTTGTCGACCGCGGAGGCGTCTGCCGCAGCCTGGGCGCCTAGGTTCTGGATAGACCTGAGCATTTTTCGGGTCGGGCCAGGTTCGGGCCGGGCTGAAAAAATTTTGTTATTTCGGGCCGTAAAAATCCTGCCCATGACCATCCCATTGGACGCGTCGGACCTCAATTTTCGGGCCGGGCCCGGGTCGGCTCGGGCTTGGGTGGGCCGCTCGCATATTTTATAGTGTAAAACAACAAAAAACAGCATTTCAGACCGGGCTCGGCCCTCCAGCTCCTTTCGCTAGTAGACAAGACGCTGGAGAACGCAAAATCAGAAAACGCGCAAACGCAAAGGGGATAAAGGTGCAAGCCTCGAATCTGGCCGGAAACACGTACCTGGAAAATCCACCACGAGGGACCCCTGTGGACCTGCAGCGCCTCGTTTAGTGCGCTGTTGATCGAGGCGCCGTGGTCTCGAGACTGCTACCACAGCGCTTGCTCGGCCTGGGCCTCGTCGAAATGAGCCAGCGGCACGCCGGCGTGACCCCGCTCCCGCTCTGGGTGCGCAACGACGGCATCAGGGGCGGGCAGGACAGCTTGTGAGGACGAGGCCTCGGCGTCATGCGCCGGGCGCTGCGACATCACGCAACCGTCCTCCCACATCACCAACACCCCCGGTGCGCGTTCAGGGGCGGATGTGGGCTGATTTCCCCATTGGCCCTGTCGGTGTTTTAGACCGGCAACCTACTACGGGGAGTACCCGAAGTAGATGAATGTGACTCGCCGAGATCGGTAACTCGAAGGAAGAGACACGCGGCACACAATTTAGACAGGTTTGGGCCGCGAGGCGCGTAATACCCTACGTCCTGTATGCTGCGTAGCTCTGGATTGATAGGGCTCGATTACGGGATGGTGCAATAGTGCGCCGTGGGTTGTATGAGCCGAGATTGGATGAGGGAGATCGGTCCCCGCCTCGCCTTATATAGTCGGGAGGCGGGGTTACAAGTCGGAGTAGGAAAAGAGTACTAGCCGAGTACGTCTAGGGAGTCCTCTCGCGCGATGCGGAACATGCACGGCTTCCTAACCGAGTACTACTCTGTGCGATCCTTGTGCTCCACGCCTTCGGGTGCCGTGTAGCGCAAGCGGGGTAGTCCCGGGGGCCCACCGAGTAGTCGGTCCCGGTACCCACCGAGGTAGTGGGCCCGGGGAGGTCCATACGACAAGCCCCCGAGTACTTTGTAGTCGAGAAGGATAGCTTCAAGTAGTCTTGACGGCCTTAACAAGTAGTCCTCAAGCGTCCCTGAGTGCTACAAGTCAAAAGTCCTCAAGAGTAGTCGAAGCATCCCGAGGTTGGAATGTACTCCAGCTGATGTTTGAGCAATCTTGAAGTCTTCTCGAGTAGTCCCAAGCGTCCTTGAAATCTGCCTTCGAAGGTCTTCAAAAATGCCTGCCTTGTCTTGAAGCCGGAGCCGTCAAGAAGATGCGATTTGCAGAACCGCAATCCACGTGGAGTAGCCCCACGAGCCTCGAGCCGCGGGCTACGGGCGAGGATCTATCCGAAGTCTTGGCAAGAAAATCCCGAAAAATCCGGAGAGAAAAAACCGAAGGACACGTGGCACGGAGCCCCCGAGCCTTGAGTCGAGTACTTCCTCTCGAATTGAAGGGTCTTCTTCTTGGAGAATGTGTCCTGAGATGCTCTTGAGACTAGCCGCGTCCCAGGTAGTCGAGTAGAACTAGCCGAGCCCCCGAGATGAGGCGCGTCGACTAGTGGAATACGAAGAGTCACGCGCAGCCGCTGAGTCAGCCGCGCGTGGGCTTATCCAACCGCCCGTTACGGAGGCGTTTTGGCTTATAAATACAAGCCGAAACCCTTAGGGTTTTTCACCCAAGTGAGCCGCAGTCATTCGCCACTTGAATCTTGAAGTAGATCCACTCCAGCGAGCGCTGCCGCCGTAGTAGATCCGAGCGCATTGCCACCCGAAAGCTGTAGGGTAGCCCCCGAGCGGATGCGAGTGAAGACTCCCTATACTTGGAGGATGAAGCCGTCCCTGTCGAAGACGTCGAAGGCCGGCGGGAAGAAGAGGAGCCATGCAGAGGCTGCCGCGGCCGGCACCGGAGCGGCACCGCCCACATCTCCACCGCGCGCTGACCCGAGCCGCGAGTGGAAAAAGTCGAAGGTGAAGACCGAGGACTTGCTGACCCTGTTGAACAGCGGGTTCATCAGGGAGAAGGAGATCGACATGTGGAGATCCGCCGCAGGAGATCCCTATCCGATGGAGAAGGCCGAAGACGAGATCCCGATGTTCTCGCGCTTCGTGGAGCGCGGGCTTGCGCTCCCAGCGAGCGACTTCTTCAAGGGGCTTCTCAGGTACTATGGCATCGAGTACCTCAACTTGAACCCCAACGGAATCTTCCACACTTCTGTCTTCGTCCACTTCTCGCGAAGCCTTCTTGGGAATCAAGCCACCTCGGGTTCTCTTCGGAAGTTTTTCCGCGTGAAGCCGCGGCCCGGCGCCTCCAACCCCGAGTAGTCGGAGGGGCGGGATCCGGCGAGGGAGGATGCCGCGGAGCGTGCACGGCGTACAAGCTCGTGGACTCCAACACGGAGTGGAAGACGAGGTGGTTCTACACCACGAACCACCATCCCGAGCTGCCGAAGCCGAGCGGACGGCAGCCCAAGCACCAAGAGTGGTGGAACACAGAACCCACCATGCAGGAGGGGATCCAGCTCCCGGAGTTGCTAGCGCGCATCAAGACCCTGCGGGATGCAGGACTGAGGGCCGAACACGTGGCCTTCAGTTTCATGAAGCGCCGGATCCAGCCGCTGTCAGCGCGGGATACGATGGGCTTCGAGTACACCGGCGACGACGACACGTCGCGGATGCCGGGGGGCGAGCTCGAGGACAACGACATCATCGAGAGGTTGTCGAGGATCTTCAAGGACATGCCGGAGTACACGGCGTGCCCTGTCGAGGAGTACTCCGCCGCGCGCCCGCCCAACGAGGTAAGTAGCCGTACCCCCCTCGTCGAGTAGTAGGCACTTGTAGCAGAATTGCTGACGCCTTGTCTTTTTTTTGGCGCAGGACGATGTGAAGCGGTTCGTCTCCGAGCCGCAACCACCACCAAGCGGAATCGAGATCCCAACGGTGGAGACGGTGAAGGAGCGCCGAGTAGTCGGAGACGGCGACGATACCGTCATCGTGGAGGATACCTCCGATGACGATGATGAAGATGAAGACACGCTGCAAGACCGCTTCCAGCTGCGGTCGAGGTTTAGCCGTCCAGGCTTGCCTCATGTGCCGCTCATGCGAAACCCTCTGGCTAGCCTGGAGGCTAGCCTTGCTGCGCCGCCGAGGAAGCCGCGCAACCCCGCCAAGAAGCGGGTGGCAAAGAAGATGAAGGTCTCAGAGACCACGCCTCCGGAGGTAAGTTATCTTGAGCAGAGTGGTCGAGTTTCCGCTGTTCGAGTACATTGTTGACGAGTACTCTTCCTTTGTCTTCAGGAGAGGCCGCCAGCGGAGCCCGTGGAGGAGGGCGATGAGGGCATGTGGCCCACGGTGGGAGAAGCCGGCCGGAAGCCGAAGTCCAGCCCCCACTGTTGGAGAAATCTTGGCGCAGCTGGAGCGCCGGCCCCCGCTCCGGAGAGAGAGCGAGTACCCGCGTCCGCCGCCGTTGAAGAGACGGAAGCCGCGGGGACGCGGGGGAGACGTCTCGCGCGGCCGCCGCCACCGTGGAGGAGGCGGTAGTCGAAGAGGCGCAAGAAGAAACGCCCGCCGAGGGTGGACTGGTTGACATCGCCAGCATCCTCGGTGCTCCGGCCGTGACTATCGTCCGGTCGAACTTGTAAGTACCACGCCTTCATGAGTAGTACTCATTGTAGTAGTCGATTTTATCTGACAACCCTCTGTGGATACTTGTGCGAGAAAATCCACGGACTTGAGCTGGGACGGAGAGGAGCCCACGGCGAGAGAGAGGCGAAAAGGCCGCGCCGCCCGTCGAGGAGCCCGCTCCGAAGCCCAAGCCGCGACCGAGCCCCCGGCCGGCGCCGCCGCCGCAGGCGGTCGTAGTCGAAGGTAAGTACTCCCCCCCGAAGCTATAGAGCCCCAAAAAGAGTAGTCGTAGATACCGATGCGCGTGTTCCTTGGTGACAAAGGGCGAAGGAGGTGACATCCCTGCAGGGGTGCCCATGCAGGAGTTGACACCAGAAGCTCCAGAAGCTGCGGTGGGAGCCCCCGAGCCCATGGGGGAAACCGTCGAGAAGTCCGCCGAGGGGGAGGCGGCTACCACGTCGCCAGGGGTTGCCCTGGAGGTGGCAATCCGATCCCCCGAGATCCAAGACGCGGAGCCTATCCGCTCGACGCCAATGACGGAGGCTACGTCGAGTAGCCGTGGCGGGATTGAGCTGCTTGCCGACGATCTTGTCGAGCCGGCGGTGCTGGCGCAGCATCTGGAGGCGATGCGGCGAGCCGAACAGTGGATGAAGGTACGTGGCCGTTGCCTCCCTAGTAGTCAGCCCTTTGCGTTGAGTACTCTGCTTGACTTGAACTTGTCTTGTGCAGGACGTCGCGGAGCGATCCCGCGAGAAGTCGAATCTGGCCGCAAGGCTACGACGACACGTGCTCGCGAGCTGAAGCCCTGGAGGAGCAGCTCGTGAAGTCGAGGAAGCATGCGGCCGCCATGCAGCCGAAGCTTGACGCCGCCTTCGCCAAGTACCACAACGATGTGATGGACTTGCAGGCGAAGGGCGACGAGCTGGTGCGGAAGAACAAAGGCCTCCGCAACAAGAATAAAGGTATGTCTCTTGACTTGTCGGGTACTTGTTGGGAGTCATCAAGCTCTGACCCGTTGTTGTGTTCGGTGTTGCGGAACTCGAAGGCCAAGTAGAGCGAGTCGAAGGCCTCGGAGGTCGGCATGAAGAATCTCTTCTACGGGAGCGGGAAGCCCGCGTGTGTACTTGAACTCGACTACAAGGAGCTGGCCTTCGAGTGCGAGAAGCACATGGAGTTGCGGATTGCATGCGACGGGATCTCGTCAGTGCTACAAATCTTTGCAGAAGTTGAACGAAGACTGCGAGGCGCTCCGGGCCCAGCTGAAGGACCTTGAAGAGGCTGCCCTCCCGATCGCGAGGCTCCTGGTGCCGCACCCGGGCGGCCCCAAGATTGCTCCGTTGGCGGATCGACTTCGTGAGGCGCCAAGCCGGCTGGCCGCCTACGTGAAGCACATGGCCAAGTCAATCCCGAAGCAGGTGCTGGCCTTCATGAAGTCGTACTTCCCGAAGGCCCCGGTGGAGGTAGTCGCTGGCGGGGTAGCCGCCAAGCGCTCGGATGAGCGATGCGCGGCAGTTGCGGGAGCGAGATGGCTCCCATCGCGGAGCAGGTAGCCGATAAGTTGAACCTCCAGTAGCCCTGCATAGATAGCTAGTAGTCGTAGTTGTATAGGAAACAGTTGTAATGAACTTTTCATATATCAATGAAATGTGATGTTCCATCAATGAGTACTCGTGGCCGCGATCTCAGAGTGCGGAGCGCCCATCGTGGAGTAGGTGCGAGTAGCAGTACTCGGCTTAGTAGTCCCGTCGCAGGGAGTAGACAGTAAAGGAGTTGATGAACAATCAAACTTTATTACTGAAGAAGTACACCTGGGTGGCCAGGGCCGTAGTTACAAGTAGTCGCCTGGACCCGAAGGCTGCTTACAGCTGAGTAGTACTGGAGTGGGTAGCCGCTTACAGTGAGTGATCCGTAGATAGCCGTGTAGGTCGGATCGCGATCCGTAGGTAGCCGCGCGGGGCCGGATCTTGGAGTGTGGTCTCTTGGTAGACCGCTGCTAGAGTCCTTGACGCTCGTCGCGGCCCGAGTCCGTAGGTAGCCGCACGGGGCCGGACTCCGGAGGAGAGTAGTCCGGAGACTTGGAGCCGGGACCCGTAGGGTCGCTTGCGGCAAGGGGGAGTTGATGAAGTCGTGTAGACATGAACTCCGGAGTAGTCGTGTAGACTAGGCGTAGAATCGACGGAGCCGGTCGACGTTCCACGAGTTGTTGACTTCTTCGCCTTCAAGTGTTTGGAGGCGGTAGGAGCCTGGCCTGGCCACCTTAACCACGGTGAAGGGGCCTTCCCGTGGGGAGGCGAGCTTGTGAAGTCCTTCCGTGTTACGAATACGACGGAGGACAAGATCTCCAACGTTGAAGGAGCGTTCCTTGACGTTGCGATCGTGGTAGCGTCGGATACCCTCCGGGTACCTTGCCGATTGGACGAGGGCGGCACGGCGAGCTTCTTCGAGGTCGTCGATATCAACTCGTCCTGGTCGTCTTCCGAGACGCCTTCGTCGTAGTGCTCCACTGCTGGCGAGTTCCATATGACGTCGGCAGGGAGGATGGCTTCAGAGCCGTAGACCAGGAAGTAGGGGGATTGCCCCGTTGGCTTGGATGGTTGAGTCCGCAGCCCCCAGAGTGCGTTGGGTAGTTCCTTGATCCACTTGCCCCCTTTTGAGTTAGCAGCGTCGTGCAGCCGCTTCTTGAGAGCGTCGAGCACCATCCCATTGGCGCGCTCGACTTGTCCGTTGGCCCGTGGATGGGCGACGGAGACGTATCTGACGTCGATCCCGCTGTTCTCGCAGTACTCCCAGAACTGGTGGTTGTTGAAGTTGGACCCCAGGTCTGTGATGATGCGGTGGGGTAGCCCGTAGCGGTGTACGAGTTCATCCAGAAGTCGAGTACTCGTCGGCCTTGGGGCATGTGGACCGGCTTGACCTCGATCCACTTGGTGAACTTGTCGATAGCCACCGCACTCGTTGAATCCTCCTGACGCGGTTGGCGGTGGCCCAATCATGTCGAGCCCCCGGCGAGGCAAAGGGCCGGGTTGGCGGTATGGTGACTAGCTTGTAGGCGGGGACGTGTTGCGCTTGGCGAAGAACTGACATCCTTGGCACCTTCTGACGAGTTCTTCGGCATCGCCCAGGGCTGTGGGCCAGTAGAAGGCTCGCCGGAAGGCCTTGGCTGACCAGCGTGCGGGAGGACGCGTGGTTGCCGCAGACGCCCTTGTGGATCTCCTCCAAGATGTCCTTGCCTTCTTCGCGAGGGACGCACTTCATGAGTACTCCAGATGACGCGCCTCGCTTGTAAAGCTTGTCGCCGACGAGGACGTAAGACTTGGCGCGGCGGACGAGTTGTTCGGCGCGTTCTTGTCGGAGGGGACCTTCGCTCGCCGAGGTAGTCGATGAAGGGTTGCCTCCGTCCACGTCGATCATCATGACCTCCGCCCAGTGGTGGATGGGGCCGGGGCGGTGGTCGGTGGCGCGGCTCCGGATGGATGGCGCGTGAAGCTCATGGACGAAGACGCCCCGGGTACTTGGGCGCGGGTGGATCCGGAGCTTCGAGAGGACGTCCGCTGCAACGTTGTTGTCGCGAACGATGTGGTGGAACTCGAGACCATAGAATTTGTTCTCGAGCTTGCGGACTTCTAGGCAGTAGGCGTCCATGTTCTCCTTGTTGCGGTCCCAAGACTTGTTGACTTGATTGATGACCACTGCGGAGTCGCCGTAGACTAGTAGCCGCTTGATGCCAAGTGAAGCCGCGAGGCGGAGCCCGTGGAGGAGGGCTTCGTACTCGGCTTCGTTGTTTGAGACCTTCCAGAAGATCTGCAGGACGTACTTGAGTTGTTCGCCCGTTGGAGAGATCAAGAGTACCCCGCGCCCGCGCCCTCGAGGTTGAGTGAGCCGTCAAAGTACATCACCCAATGCTGCGGTCGCACGGTGGGAGTAGGTAGGCGGTTCTCCCGCCACTCGCCATGAAGTCGACTAGTGCTTGCGACTTGATGGCCATGCGTGGCTTGAAGTCGATGGTGAGGGCGCCGGAGCTCGACGGCCCATTTGGAGATCCTTCGGTGGCGTCTTGGTTCCTCAGGATGTCGCCGAGCGGGTAGTCGGTGACGACGGAGACCGAGTACTCCTGGAAGTAGTGTCGTAGCTTCCGCGAGGTGATGAGTAGAGCGTACAGGAGCTTCTGCACGGGCTGATAGCGAGCCTTGGACTCTGATAGAACCTCGCTGACGAAGTAGACTGGGCGCTGGACCGGATAGGCGTGTGTTGACGGTTAATAATTGTATCAAAGTTCGTTCGTGACTCGCAAGCGTACAAGTCTCCCGTCGTAGTCAAGGGACCCTTCTTCCCTCGAGTGGTGAACCCAAGGTATCGAATCCGTGGAACAAATGTGTGACGCAAGACTCAATCTATTAAAGCCAAATAACTGCAATCTTCAATAAAGAACCTAATGCATCTAAGTAAAAGACACAAAACAGATCTAATCTACTAAAAACCGGAGAAAACAAAGTAAGATTGGGTAGATAAACCGATCTAGAGGGATCGGGGTAAGCCTTTTGTTGAAGTTCCAAGCAAAAGAAGAAGTAGCAAATCGAATCTTAATAGAAGCCTCTTTAAATCGTGGTTTCCGTCCAAATCCGAAAACATCCGCCTTTCGAGACCCCCGTTCGTCACAACGTATCCCTATTCATGCGGGGAGCTTAGGGGCGAGTCAAAAGACAAGTCGAGATTCTTTCGGAAGATCCGGCGTGTACCTCTAGCCACCGCGGCTACAAGAACACCCTATGTAATCTATCGTACGAATAGAATTGGAATAAGCAAAGCCGATCGAAAAACGAAATCTTCGAGGAAACACTTGATCGCTAAGAAAAGATTCAACTTGATAATTCAACTATGACAATGATACATACACAAGATCACCACCGGGATCCTTCCTTGATCTTGCTTCTAGCTCCGGGAACTCCGACGTGGTCTTCCATGCAAGGTTCCCACGTCGGCTAGGGGAACCCTAGTCAACTAGCTCGACCCTCTCCTCTCCGACATGGTGTCCCTCTCTTCTCTGCTCCTCGGCGACCGAAGACGAAATCTTCTCTGCGTGGCTCTCGGTCAGGGGACTATAAATAGCCCGATTGGCGGCTAGGGCAAAGGACGACGCGTTTGGGCCCTAAATGGGCTGGGCCGACCGGACCGGGCCGGCCGGCCCGGGGCCCATTTAGGCCCGGCCCCGCGGGCTCCTTTGCCCGAGGTCGGTTCCCTTGCTTCTGGATGCTTCCCCCTTCGCATACGGGTCCATGTCGTCGGTTTCTCTCCGAATTGGACTCAACTCCTTGTCTTGGAAGATTCGGCACTTTTACGGTCGGGTCCCTGGAGTATGTCGTCTTCTCGGATCAAGTCCCCGGCTTCTTGGAGTTAATTTTACTTCATTGCATGACTTGTTCAGGGCTTCAAAGTCTTGTCATGAGGTGCTTGATGAACTTAACCCGAAAGTCTTGCATTCAACACTAAATCCCTGCATAAACGTTAAACTCCAAAAACGACATGCACACGTGAACTTGTTATACCACGGGGGTTAGTACCAATGGATAAGGTATAAAATTCATGCCAACACCGAAGGTAAACTCATGGCTAGGTTGACGGATTTTCACCGTCAACATCTCCCCCATGCTTAAACCTTGCTCGTCCTCGAGTAAGCCTTCGATGGATATCATCATTGCTAAACAATGTTTAAACTTTGCATTTGATCACACATGAGAAAACATAATGCTCTCAAAATATTAATTCATTAAAGTTCCATAATGTACTAGCCTTCATCTCCACGGAGGGTAGATTCTTATTAAGCTTATCCCACAAGTATTAACATGCTCACAAAGTTTTAAATGGATCTCGAATTTTTGAAATGAAGAACGAGATAAGAAAAGCTAAACCAAATTCACAAATTTAAATCATCTCATGTATTGCTCATAAACTCTCATCTCACTTGTCTCTCAATCCTATATATTCTACTCCTTTCCCTCTCATATATATGTGGTAGGCTTTATATGGAGCTTTTGGGAAAGTTTAGTCCTAACAAGAATTTATAAATGAGGTGTTGTCAAAACAAGACAAGCTTCTCATGGTCTTACCGAGACTCGTCAAAAAGGTCATTGGAAAATAATGTTAAATCAAGGAGGGGAAAGAGAAAAATACACACACTTTAGATGAATGGACATGTGCAAATGGCAAAGAGTGATCCCGAGGCACAAAGAAAGTCCTCGTTATCGGATTGCACATGGTTGGAAAATTGAGAATGGATCTTTTTATCTTGAAGCCTTGAATGCACTCCTAGAGAACCGGGGAGTTCACTTTACGCACAAATATATTTTTTTCTTTCTCATTCTTTTCTTTCTTTCATTCATTCATTTTTTTTTGCCTCGTCATATATTCAGTCCATGACTTTCACAACGAAGTTTTGATTTTTTTATACCTTGAAAGTCATGAATATCACTTTGGATTTTTTTTTTTCTTTCATCATTATATATATTTTTTTAAATACTCCCTTTTGAACTCTAAAACTGCACCGTACCTACCTCCTCCCCCATGCTTAGACGTTGCTCGTCCTCGAGCAAAGAGGCGAAAAATAAGGTAGGTACGGAGATAATTTTCCTTGGAGAGATACTTGAAATCTTCAACGTTGGCACCGTCTTGCGATCTTCCTTGAATTGATGATCCATCCTCAATGATAGGTTGTGGTCAAGGAGGTAGTCACAAAAAGATGATATTTGGTTTAAGGGTGGACATCCGGCGAAGTTTGTGAGATCACCGATGCGGGGATACACAATGCACGGATAAAAGGCTAGCAAAAAGATAGATACGCAAAAACGGAATGACCAGCTTCTTAGTCTCGGGCCAGAGAAATCATGGCCTGCAAAAACTCACTCAAAAATAAATCTTGTACACTAAGGTTTATGCACTCAAATATATATAAGGCTTTGGATAGGTTGAGCAACACACAAGTGATATTTGTGACAAGGTTAGCAATATTTTTGAGCATAAAAGACATCTTCAATCCATTCATAACTCGAGAGCACATAAAACACTATGGGTCTTTATTTTAATCATAACCTCCGCTGAAAAATAAGCTAGTATTTAAATAAATTCAGATCTGTATTTTTAAGAGAGCACTAGCTTAAACATGCATAAATCAACTACAAAGATGAACAAAGCTGCAATTTTAATCATATATCAACATGGCACGAATTTTGTAACTTTTCCAATGATATAATCAAGGTGGTGACTTTATTAATGGTGATATCAAGTTGAAATACACACTGAAAATAAACATACATGCTTGCTGAAAATTGAATAAAAACAGAAAAATACTACGCAAACACACATAAGCAAAAGCTGAAATTTACAGAGAAAAAGAGAAGAAAAGAAAACTAAAGTTCCTAAATCTTCTAGTCCTCCGCCGGTGGTTGATGTTGATGATCTTGATAATAATACCCTTGCTCATAATACGATTGGACATTTCCTCCGACGAATTGATTTGGCTCCACAAGGTGAAGGCGTTCAAGTTCAAAGGCAATATTTGCGTTGCCTTCACAAAGTTGAGCTGCGTTAGCTTGGATGGCTGCGATGTTTTGAGCATTTCTTGCAGCATACCCTCCAATTATGGCCATGCGTTGTTGTGGTTGGAGATGATGAGCGTAGGACTCCGCGAAGTTAGCGTTGGGCACAACATAATTTGGTGGGGGTACCGGTGCACCACCCCCCCATGCTTGCTCTTGTGGCCCTCCGTAATAACTTGGCGGAGGAGGGACCCCGCCGAATGGTTGCGCATTGGGTTGTACTCCACTCGCTTGTGCGGAGGATGTTCCCTCCTCTACGATTCTTCCTCTCTTGTTCTTCCTTGCAGGGACAAGTAGTCCCTCTTCCAACCAATCTTCTCTCCCTTCATTGAAAAGCCTAAGCCTCTCGTTGGGAAGGAGTAGGTTCACAATGGCCAACCGATAACCTCCTCTCTCATCTCCACTAATGTACTTGCCTTGCAAATACTCAATGCCGAGAGAGGTACCACGCAAAAGGTGGTCGGGGTTTCTTGCAATCCCCGGCCGCAAGGAAAAGGCCAACATGGAGAGGTAACACCCCGAACCAATATTACCCGCCCCCGATGTTGCTTCACAACACCAACGGTTGATCATGAGGTAAGAGGGGTCTATTGGCTGCCTGGCAATTAAAGCCGAGTATAGCCAATTCAACTCCGTGTCGGTCACCTTTGTCTCCTTCATCCTCCCCAATATCCTCTTGCACATCCAAGAGTGAAATATCCGGATAATGGGGTTGCGGATGCAATTGCGTTGTTGATGGGCTTCTCCGGAGATCCCGCTAACATGCCGGGTGGCACGTCAACTTTCTCCGGAGCTCCCTTGTGGAATCCAAGCAGCTCCCTAACGTGCTCGTAGGGAACCACTTGTTGGACTCCCTCCAAACGGAATGACAAGCTTTGCACCCCATCATCAAGGATAGGTGCAATAGTCATTAAAATTTCCAAGGTGTAACCCAAGTGGGTGTCCACCGATATTCCGTTGGAGAACTGAACCCACCCGAGGTGCCCCAACATGTAGTATATGTCGGTGCGAAAACCCAAGGTGTGGAGTGCTTGGTCGTCGAGCTCGACGTTTGGCACAAGCCTCTTCTCAAGATTTGCGAGCCTATCCTCCTCCTCCGCCGACAAGATGATGAAGCCGTACGAAGATTGTGTCGGGGTGTAAGGAGGTGGTGCGGTTGAGCGAGTCGATCGTCGTGGTGGCGCGGGGGCTGCTCCTCCGTGTGCCCACGAGGTTCGGTGAACCTCATGGAAGTGCTTCTTGCGGCCCTCATACCACCAAGGAGGAGGGCATCGTTCCTCCTCGGTGGTGCCGTATCCGTCTCCATGCTCGGGGAGACTCGGAAACCGAGTGCCTTCTCGAAGACGTGGTTGATGACGGCTTGGATGACGACGAACTCTTCTTCTTGGAGAAGAGACTTGTGGTTTTCTTCCATGCTGCACTCTTTTCTTCAACTAAAATTCCGGGTTGCAACCGGTAACTAGGCACTTAAACTCTTTGATTCGGATGTGGACTTTGAGTGGATTAAGGATGTGGATTTTTTTTTCTTGAGTCATCAAGCTTGGGAAGGTTGGCTATGTCTACGGAGGTTTTAAGCACACAAACTTGAACACACAAACAAAGGAAGGAGAGGGAAGCTTGCCTGCTGAAAACGGGAGCCGGGGGGGCTCCTTATGTAGGTGAGGCCGGCCTCGGTGCTCCTCCCCGCCTCGTCTTTCTTCCAGCACGATCATTTCACCTCTCCGCAACTTTCCCTGCCCGCGTGCTCCACGAGTTGCACCGCCCAAACGCTCTCGTCCACTATTGGTCCTTCCACTTGATGCTTCATGTTTTGGGTCATATCCATGCTCCCTAGCTCCACTTGCTTCACATGCCACCATGAAATTCCTACAAAGTTGATGCTTGCTGCCCACCATGCTTGTTTGCATGTGGAATTGGTGAAAGTTGATGAAAGGGAATCCTATGGTGCATGCATTCAAACTAGATTGCCTCCATTAAGGTGTGTTTAAGGTTAAGCACTCCTCTAATTCGAAATTTAAAATATTTTTCAGAGCCATGCAAGAGCTCGAACATAATTTTAGAGAAGTTTTTAAACCATTAAAAACAAATGCAAGTCGAAAATATTTTATTTTTACGTCGATTTCGGTCTCACCGGTATAGTTTGCCTTCATTGGTTGAGAGCAAACTTTTTCCCGGCTTGATCATGGGGGCATAGGTTTAGGTTCTAATTTTGGCTAAATAAGAAAGATTTTGAATAGAACAAAATTAGAATAGGCTTAGATAAATTCTAATCCTAGAGAAACCAAGGATATAGATTTTTAAAACCAACCAAAAGCTTTGATTTCTAGGTTCACGCGAGTCCTACCACGTGCTGAATTTTATTAACGCTTGAATATAAATCGTGGCTCTACTCGTGTGGTTTTAGCATGAAAAATAAGTCAACCTCAGCACCATAATGAGGGTGAAAGGTTGAATTAAGGTTCTGAAATTATTTGGTTGAGGGTTTCTCGAAAAGAAAAGAATCAAACAAGCACATAGGAGGGTTCATGCAAAGGGTTTATGATAAAGCAAGCATTCAATCAAGAATTATGTCTCTAATATTGTTCAACCACTTCTAAGTCTAATGTCTTTGCGTAATAAAACTCAAAAACTAAATTATTAAAAAGACTCGAAAAACCTGGAATCGGGTTGTCCTCCCGTAGCTTATTCTTGACTTGACGAAACGGGTTGCCTCCCGCCTAGCGCTTCGTTTATAGTCCATGGCTAGACTTCTTCACTTGATTTCTCCGGATCAACGCTCTTTGTGGGCGTTGCAATCTTGGGTACCCGCTTTGGCTTAGTCAATTTTTTTGGTCTTCACAGGCTGGCTTTGTCCTTGGTCTTGACGGATGCAACAACTTCCTTGTGGCTCGGCATCTCGAACTCCGGTCCTTCGGTCGTGATCTTCATGGTCTCTAGAGTGATCCTTCATCTCTCCCGAATGAGCTTGAGTAGCCTTCGCCGTCTTGGGACCTTGGAGTTGTCTCGGATATTCTTCTTCGTTACCCATCGGGCGCCCGGCAAGTTGTCCCACTTGCGTCTAGCATCTTATCACGATGAACACTTCACGTATAGAGCTTCCGACCTCCGTCACCTTGCCATCTAAATTCTTCAATATTTTCTCCATAGCCTCGAACTTAGTGACGGCATCCTCGTTGATCTTAGCTTGCTCGTCCATCAAGTCCTTGAATTGTGCACAAAGAGAACCCAAAACTTGAATCGATGAACTTGCATTAAATCGGGGTTACCTTGGAAATGGTCATACTCCACACACTCCTTGCATGAGGATCTTGCTTCGGCGGCCTTTAGGTGTTGAGCTTCTTTCTCCATCTCCATCTTCTCCATCCTCCTCTTAAGTAAACCGATATGCCACTCAAGGAATCTGACTCGTATGCATTCAGCTCTCGCAATTCATGCGGATAGTTGAGACTTTGATCTTGAACGGCCTCCCGGCGTCTTGAAGGTTTATGATAGGTAGATCAACGATGTCCGGGGTGCGCAGCGCTCCGGTGGTTGAGGTTGATCTTCCTTTGGACTTGGAGGTGGTGATTCCCTTGGAGATTTCGACGGTCCTTCGACTTCAACTTTTGAATCTAGGGTTTCCACCCCTTTAGCTTGTGTTGCATGTCACCTTTGCCTGTAAAGTTTTCCTGGATCATCCACAAAAAAGCTTGGGTTTCTTGGAGAGGTAGCCAACCATCTCCGGTTAGGGTTAGCAATAAGCAAAGTATGCAAAAGAAACTAGAAAACAAAACAAATCTATAAAGACTAGAGTTAGACAAACTAGATTAGATGTATTTTGAGGATGATCAAAATTTAATAGATGCAAAAATAAAACAAAATCAGTACTGAAAATTACAAAAAAAAGCAATAAAAAATCAAATCTTGATCACTTGTTCCCCGGCAACGGCGCCAGAAAAAGGGGCTTGTTGACGGTTAATAATTGTATCAAAGTTCGTTCGTGACTCGCAAGCGTACAAGTCTCCCGTCGTAGTCAAGGGACCCTTCTTCCCTCGAGTGGTGAACCCAAGGTATCGAATCCGTGGAACAAATGTGTGACGCAAGACTCAATCTATTAAAGCCAAATAACTGCAATCTTCAATAAAGAACCTAATGCATCTAAGTAAAAGACACAAAACAGATCTAATCTACTAAAAACCGGAGAAAACAAAGTAAGATTGGGTAGATAAACCGATCTAGAGGGATCGGGGTAAGCCTTTTGTTGAAGTTCCAAGCAAAAGAAGAAGTAGCAAATCGAATCTTAATAGAAGCCTCTTTAAATCGTGGTTTCCGTCCAAATCCGAAAACATCCGCCTTTCGAGACCCCCGTTCTGTCACAACGTATCCCTATTCATGCGGGGAGCTTAGGGCGAGTCAAAAGACAAGTCGAGATTCTTTCGGAAGATCCGGCGTGTACCTCTAGCCACCGCGGCTACAAGAACACCCTATGTAATCTATCGTACGAATAGAATTGGAATAAGCAAAGCCGATCGAAAAACGAAATCTTTGAGGAAACACTTGATCGCTAAGAAAAGATTCAACTTGATAATTCAACTATGACAATGATACATACACAAGATCACCACCGGGATCCTTCCTTGATCTTGCTTCTAGCTCTGGGAACTCCGACGTGGTCTTCCATGCAAGGTTCCCACGTCGGCTAGGGAAACCCTAGTCAACTAGCTCGACCCTCTCCTCTCCGACATGGTGTCCCTCTCTTCTCTGCTCCTCGGCGGCCGAAGACGAAATCTTCTGCGTGGCTCTCGGTCGGGGGACTATAAATAGCCCGATTGGCGGCTAGGGCAAAGGACGACGCGTTTGGGCCCTAAATGGGCTCGGGCCGACCGGAGCGGGCCGGCCGGCCCGGGCCCATTGAGGCCCGGCCCGCGGGCTCCTTTGCCGAGGTCGGTTCCCTTGCTTCCTGGATGCTTCCCCCTTCGCATACGGGTCCATGTCGTCGGTTTCTCTCCGAATTGGACTCAACTCCTTGTCTTGGAAGATTCGGCACTTTTCGGTCGGGTCCCCGGAGTATGTCGTCTTCTCGGATCAAGTCCCCGGCTTCTTGGAGTTAATTTTACTTCATTGCATGACTTGTTCAGGGCTTCAAAGTCTTGTCATGAGGTGCTTGATGAACTTACCCCGAAAGTCTTGCATTCAACACTAAATCCCTGCATAAACGTTAAACTCCAAAAACGACATGCACACGTGAACTTGTTATACCACGGGGGTTAGTACCAATGGATAAGGTATAAAATTCATGCCAACACCGAAGGTAAACTCATGGCTAGGTTGACGGATTTTCACCGTCAACAGCGTGGCCGTCTTCCTGCCGCTCGACAACGATGGCAGTACTGACCACGTGAGTAGTCGCAGCTAGGTAGAGCGATGGCGCTCGCCCTTGTGAGGAGCCGTGAGGATTGGCGGCTTCGACGGGGGAAGTCCTTGAGCCGGGCAAGGGCTTGATCCGCCTCTCGTGGTCCACACGAACCTCTCGTGATGCTTGAGTAGTTTGAAGAAGGGGGAGGCCCCGTTCTCCTAGCCTCGAGATGAATGCGTTCGGTGCTGCCATGCACCCCGTCGGCCCGGACGTCCTTGATGCTCGTGGGAGCTTTCATCTTGGTGATGGCGGAGATCTTCTCGGTGTTGGCTTCGATGCCGCGTTGGGCGATGATGAAGCCGAGTAGTTTGCCCGAAGGGACGCCGAAGACGCACTTGTTCGGGTTAAGCTTCCGAGCGGTACTCGCGTAGCGATGCGAAGGTCTCTTCAAGGTCGTCGATGAGGGTGCGGAGTCCCTCGGTTTTGACAACCACGTCATTCACGTAGGCCTCGACGTTCTTGTTGAGTTGCCGCTTGAAGCGAGCACGGATGGCCCGTTGGTAGGTAGCGCCGGCGTTCTTCAACCCGAAAGACATGGTCGTGTAGCGATGCACGCGCCAAAGGGGGTGATGAACGCGGTCTTCTCTGGTCTTCCTCCTTGATTGCGATCCGGTGGTACCGGAGTAGCGATCGAGGAAGCAGAGCGAGTCGCGGCCCGCCGGTGGAGTCGATGACTTGATCAATCCGCGGCAACCCGAAAGGGGTCCTTGGGGGCGTGCTTGTTGAGGTCGGTGTAGTCGACGCACATCCTCCACTCGTTCGAGTTCTTCTTGCGGACGAGGACGGGGGTTGGCGAGCCACTCGGGGTGGAAGACTTCTCGAATGAAGCCGACCGCCGGGGAGCTTGGCGAGCTCCTTCTTGATGGCGTCTCGTCCGTCGTCGGCAAAGCGTCGGAGGTGTTGTCGCTTGGGGGTGGCCTTTGGATCGACGTTGAGGGCGTGCTCAATCGGCTCCCCGGGCACTCCTGGCATGTCGCGCGGCTTCCACGCGAAGATGCGCGGTTAGCCCGAAGGAAGCCGATGAGCGCGTCTTCCTATTTAGGGTCGAGGGCCGGCTCCGATGGTGGTGGTCTTCTTTCGGGATCGCTCTGTTCCAAGGTCGATCGCCACGACGAGTACCTCCTCGGGTGGGCGAGGCTTGTTGGCGCCCGTCGGACTTCTCCGAATGTCGAGTTCGCTTGTGGCAAGCTTCTTCGACGCGGCGTAGACTTCCATCATCGGGTTGGGTACTTGGTTTGTTGAAGCGATCACCACGGCCTCGTATCGCGGTCGTGAGAGATCTTCAAGTCCCCTTGGAGGGAGAGTACGCCGGTGGACTTGGCATTTTGAGTACCAAGTATGTGTAGTGGGGCACCGCCATGAACTTGGCGATGGCCGGTCTGCCGAGGATGGCATGGTAAGAAGTCTCGATATCCGCGACCTCGAACTTGATGTACTCGGTGCGGTAGTTGTCGCGAGACGCCCCGAAGGTAACTGGCAGTACCACTGAGCCTTGTGGGATAGCCGCGTTGCCTGGGACGATGCCGTAGAAAGGCATGCTGCTCTTGTCGAGCATGGGGGTGACATCAAGGTTCATCTTCTTCAGGGTCTTGGTGAAGAGGACGTTGAGCCCGCTTCCGCCGTCGATGAGCACCTTGTTGAGCTTAGAGCCCGCCACTGTTGGTTTCAGGACGAGAGGGAAACGTCCGGTTCGGAGAAGGCCGGTCCATTGGTCCGCGCGGGAGAAGGTGATGGGTGTCTCGACTACCTGAGAGGGGTCATAACCGCTGGTTCAATGGACATCACTTCACGGCGAGTAGCCTTCGCTCCCCGCCTCTTCGGGTAGTCCGCCGAAGAGGACGTTGACGGTCTTCTCGGGTTCTTGGAAGTCGTTGTCGTCGCCGTCCTTCTTCTTGTTCTTCGATCGTGAGGGGTGCGGTGGCTCGGCGTATCCTTGAGTGCATGCCCGAGCTGGTAGCACCGGCTCGGTAGTGTGGTTGCCGTTTGGATGCCATGGGCACTTCTCCTTCGGCGGGTCTTTGAACCCGCCGGAATTCTTCTTCGAGTTCCCTTTTACGGGGGCGGCGGATAGCCGCGACGGTGTTGTACGGCTTGCGCTTGCGGTTGGGACCCGAGTAGTAGTAGTAGTAGTTGTTGTTGTTGTTGTTGCGGCCGCCTTGGTTTGGATTGCTTGCTTCTCGCCGCCACCTTGGTTCTGCTTGGACTTGCCGCGGATGGCTTCGTACTTGGCGTTGGCCTTGTCCTCTTCATCCGCCCAGGACGTGATCATGTCCTTGAGGTGGGGAATGGACTTGGGGCGGCGACGACCGAAGTCCTCGAAGGTGCGGCGATGGTAGAGCCCGTCCTGGAAGAGGTCGATGACCTCCTTGTCGGTGACGTCCACGACGGTAGCGCGCTTGTCGAAAAAGCGGCGCATGTACTTGCGGAGGGTCTCGCCTTGTTCCTGCTTGATCATGGCAAGGTCCATGCGAGTACCCGAACGGCCCATGGCGCCCGCGAAGTTGCTTGTGAATTGCTTCTTCGGTGGTCCCACTTGTCGATTGAGTGCTTGTCCGGCGACTCGAGCCACGTGAGTGGGGCTTGGTCCGGGCGAGAAGGGGAAGTAGAGGCACTTGGTGTCGTTGTTGCCGCCGGCGTTCTCGATGGAGAGAGCGTAGCATCGGAGCCACCGGATGGGATCCGCTTCGCGTCGTATTTGGTGATCCCCAAAGGCTTGAACTTGTCGGGGAGGAGCGAGGTTGCGAAGCCGTGGTGAGAAGGCGGGGAAGCCGTCACCTTCGGCGGCGGTCGTCGACTTCTTCTCGCCGCAACTCCTCGATCCCTCGGCGAGCATCGTACTCGCCATGAGAGGCACCGGAGGCGTGGCTATGCGCGTGGCCGCGGCCGCCGCGGCGCCGCCGCCTCCGGCTTTCTTGTCGGCCCCGTGGTTGGAGGCGCCGCCGTCGGCCGCCGCCGCCGTCGGGGTCGTTGCCGCCGCCCACCGGCGGAGCACGGTGGGGGACGACTTCTCGGTTGCCGTTGTCTTGCCGCGAGGGTCCGCCGGCGGTGGAGCGTCGACGGTTTGGGTCGACCGGGATGTCGCCCGAGTACGGTTAGGGACCGGGGTCAACACTACGACTTGTAGCTTCGTTGTCGCGAGGCTTAGGCCGGGAGAGGTTGGGCGACTCTCTTGTCGACCCGCATGAAGTAGGCTTCTTCGGGCGAGCTTGGCGATGACCTCTCCGGCCGTATGCCCCGAGCCCGGCGTGCGATCGTTGTGATCGACATGAGGCATTGCTCGGGGAGTGGTGTGGACTCTGCTCTCAGCCCGGCCGAGAGCTTCCGCAAGGTTGCGGATGGGAAGGTTGTCTCCGAGCCGCCGGCGTCGTTCGTTGCGCTTCCCTGTTACGTTCGCGCCGGCGTCCTCGTTGGCGTCGGTCTCGTCCGCGGGGGCATCGACGGACGGCTCGTCCGCGGAGATGTCCTCCAAGTACTTGTCCGCGGCCGTGCCCGAGGTTCCGGGGGTGTCGCCGGCAGCCATGAAGACTTGACGATCGGGGGTGCCCAAGCTTGGCTCAGAAGGTGCCACCTCGGTTGGTGTGTTTGAGTCGGCCACGGGCTAGTGGTGTTCCCTCCCGGAACGGTAGCGAGTCGATGTAGGCGACGTAGCGCGAGTCCTCCTTTGTCGGTTCGGCGAGGTTTGCGGTCCGGCCGGTAGACGTATCTTCCGCCGGCGTCGATCTTATAACCGGCCACGAGGGCCGGCCACGACAAGGGAAGCTCGGAGGAGTCATCTTCGGACTCGGGCTCCTCGGGATCCGACCCGAAGTCGAACTCGTAATCCGGGTTCGAGAAGAACTCGGGAGAGAGGGGCGGAGTCCGAGACGCGGTTGGGGACGGCGTCGGAGTCCGAGTTGTACTCGGGTACGGGCTCCTTGCCGGCCGGCGTGGTGCGGAGAGCCTCCGTGCGGGCCCGGCCGGGAACGCGGGGGCCACGCGCGGAGCGCTGGCGTGGTGACGAGGCCGCCTGCGATGGCTGAGGAGCCGGCTCACATGCGATGGCCCATGGCGACGTCGGGTTCAAGTTGGAGACGGACTCGAGCTCGAAGTCAGCATGGGGGTTGGAAAGCGAAATTTCGCCGAACTTGCCGGCGAGCTTGCCTGCGACAACTTCGGGAAGCGTCACAAGGCCTGTCCTCGAGTCGGGTTGCATGATCGGGGCGGCCGGAAGGAGCCCGCGCCATCGGCGGTGCGGACCCGGTGCGCCGAAGACAAAGGTGTCGCCGCGGTTGAAGGCGACGGTTGGCTTGATGTGAACGGAAGCCGTCGAGTTCGCCATGTGATCTCGAGCGAGACCCCCTACCGGCGCGCCGGTGTCGGTGTTTTAGACCGGCAACCTACTACGGGGAGTACCCGAAGTAGATGAATGTGACTCGCCGAGATCGGTAACTCGAAGGAAGAGACACGCGGCACACAATTTAGACGAGTTCGGGCCGCGAGGCGCGTAATACCCTACGTCCGTATGCCGCGTAGCTACGGATTGATAGGGCACGATTACAGGATGGTGCAATAGTGCGCCGTGGGTTGTATGAGCTGAGATTGGATGAGGGAGATCGGTCCCTGCCTCGCCTTATATAGTCCGGGAGGCAGGGTTACAAGTCGGAGTAGGAAAAGAGTACTAGCCGAGTACGTCTAGGAGTCCTCTGCGCAGTGCGGAACATGCACAGCTTCCTAACCGAGTACTACTCTGTGCGATCCTTGTGCTCCACGCCTTCGAGTGCCGTGTAGCGCAAGCCGGGTAGTCCCAGGGGCCCACCGAGTAGTCGGTCCTGGTACCCACCGAGGTAGTGGGCCCAGGGAGGTCCATACGACAGGCCCCACCCGTGAGGCGGGGCATCGTCGTCGGCGACATCCACCACCACTTGGTCGCCTGTGGTGGGGGCAAGTGCTAGCGACGCCGACGCCACCGCGGTCGCCTTCTCCGCGGCCGCCGCCACCGCCATCTCTCCCTGCTGCGGCCCCGTGGCCACAGCCATGTCGAGTGGCGACTCACCGGTCGCCGTTGCGTTTGCCACCGCCCGTGGCGCCCTCGACGAACACCGCCTTGTTGGCACGGACGCTTCTGACCTAAGCGCCTTGGCAGGCACAAGGGCGGGGACGATCGGTGTCACCCTGCGAATGGGAAAACACAAGGATGAGCACCAGCCGCTCGAAATTAAGGACGCACGGGGAAAGTGCTGCTCACCTCAAGTTGGAGAAGCCCCGCTTCCTCTTCCTCGAGGGTTCGGGGGGCGCCACTGTAGTGCCCGCCGACGCCGCCGTGGCACCCGCGGATTCCTCCACTGATGACCCAGTGGCGGGCGCCACCTCGCCCGCCGTGGGCACCTACTCCATGGCCTCCTCCGCGGCCCATGGCGACGGGGGCGGGGGACTCCATCTCTCGGAGGGGCGCCCCTCGTCGCTCTCCTCTTCCTACTCCGACGATGAGTTCATCGGCGTCGTCGGGGGGGGGGGGGTTTGGGTGGGGGGGGGGGAGTCCTCGCTACTCACGCGGCCGGTACTCCTCGCTCGCTCCTCCCGGCGCTCTCGCCGCCCGATTCTCCTCTCCTTCGCGCGCGCCGCCCGCTCCCGCTTCCGCCGATGCGCGGCGCGGGCGGCGCGCCCGAGCCCGGGCGTCGGCGGATCTGATCGCGCGATGTCCACCGTCACCCTCTGCTGATGGCAACTGTTAAGACCGCACCAACACGATAAAAAGACTGAGAGAAAAAGGAAGGCTCACTCACCGCCGGGGCGTCGGGGAGCATGATGAACGACCAGAGGTCGTCATGACTGTGCGGCACCGACCTGAGGCTGGTCGCGCGCCTCACCCTTGTTGCCGCATATTCTCGAGGAAAGCGTTCGTGGTCTCGTAGATGCGGAGCTCCCTCTCCATGAGGGGGATGATCCGCCGGTGGTGGAGGTTGGCGAGGATCGAAGCCGCCCCCAACCCGGCGTCCGTCAAGCTCCGCAGTGCGTTGGTGAGTGACTCCAGCCGCTGCTGGCGCGAAGGACGTGATACGGCATGGTGCCAGGCATCGGTCTTCTCCTTCAGCACCTTGCTGGTGTAGGCGGAGGCCGGTGTCGTCGTTACGAAGGTAGAATCGCCCTCTCTCCCATTCTGTGTTGTTCGATGTCATTGTGCACGATGGGTATAACTCTTTGCGCGAGTCCCGCAGTGCGAACGTCAGGCCACCGGCACACACCACCTGACGCACCCGCGTCTCTCCTCTGGCGAGGGTGTGCAGCTCCGTACGGAACAAGTGGATCAAGAGGTCCCAGTTCACTGGGATTCCCAGGAACCCCTCGCAGACGTCGATGAAGGTCGCCGCCTGCGATATCGCGTTGGGGGCGAAGTTGTGGAGCTCCACCCCGTAGTGGTAGCACAACCCCCGCATGAAGCGGCTCGCCTGCGTGGTGAAGCCGCCCTCATGGACCTGATGAAGCTGACGATGTAACCATACGACGGGTTGGGCTCCCGGTCCGTCGCTAGTGGAACGATCCACGCCGGGGGCACCCCTTCCACGTTCGGCGCCAGCAGCCCGCCGTTGACTAGCTCGTTCAGAGCAAATGACATCACCGTTGAACGGGGCCATGACGAGGGGTCTAGCACTACGATTGGATGAGGCGAAGCCATTGCAGGCGAGAGCTGAAGCAAGGGAGGCGGCGACGCGAGAACGAAACGTACAGGGGTGAGGACAAGCAGGCGCGCGGCTAGGAAGAAGAAGCGAGAGGCAGGGGTAGCAGATGCTAAGTGATGAGGTAAGGGATTCATCCCTCCCTCTCTCGCGATTTAAAGATCTGGGGGAGTCGCGCTCCCGAAATCACGCGCGCCGCGCGCATTAACTACAGGCGACCTCGTCTGCCGCTGACAAAGGGACCCCACCGTGCCGAAACAGTCGTGTGAGCGCGCATGCGCGATCATTATGGAGCGACAACCAAAGGGCCGCGGCGCCCCGTCACGTCTGCCCCCACGTCGCCCACTACGCTCGTAGCTGCGCCGCCTGAAAAGGCACGCCCACCGCACACAAATGCTGCCATGACTGGCCATTTAATGGCCCAGTTCCTGACCGAGTAAGCGTAACCCCCGCGCGGCCCGAGCCAAGGGCTCGAAAAATCGGACCCTCGAAGGGGGAATTACTGATCAGTGGTGTTAAGGCCCACTCTCGAAGGTGGGCACCACAAATGCCCTCAGATTCAGAGGGTTACTAATCAGCAGATCGAGGGTCAGCTCGGCTATGACCCTTCGCGCCCTGCCGATGTAAACAAGATGGGAGCACCTAACTACCACCCCACGATGGCCCTACTGATCAGGGGTTCAAAGCCTGACCCTCGAAGGGTTCGAACAGGTGCCCCAGATCGATAGAGTCAGGGACGGCCAGGGCGCGCGCATTCGAGCCTATCCCCTAGCCCACCAGCTCGAGGGCGCCCCACATGTCGTGTTCAAGAGCCAACGAGGGCAGCTAGTCGAGGGATCCCATCGAGGGAGAGCTTTTGCACCCTCAGTCCCCAGCGAACGGGACCGAGCCCTGCCTAGCACACCCGCATGAGCGCTTTCATGGACGTGTCTCCGGACCACGAGCCTACCCTTATCGAATGGGGCACGGATGTCCAGTTGAATCACCCGATAACAGCTCGACGAGGAACCCAGGATTCGCGACCCGCTCTATGGGAGTCGTGGACACGTCACCCCCTGTCCCGCGGAAGGACGGAGAAGGGGCGTATGCACAAGATGGAGAGCACACCCTGATGCCTCGACTGGGCCCAGGCTCGGGGGCTCGACGCACGACTACTCTTCCTGGTGTGCACCGAACATAGACAGTTGTCGATACGTGCGCACGGCACCGCCGAGGCCGACTGAAACATTGTCGATGCTGACTGAAACCAACACCCCACACTGGCAAACGCTATGAAAAAACCTTGTAGGAGCACCCACGCTCCTGCAAGGCATCGGGGGCTACACAAGCGCGCCACCACGGAACAGCACAAGCAGGTTCCTGATGGATACCACCGCAGAGGCTCGGGGGCTACTGTCGGGGACAGCCATAAGGGTCCCCTGATAGCCGGGGAAAAACCCACTTTTTGGCAAATAATAAAAACACAAACGAACTCACAAATTGTAAATTACGCCCCACGTGATCACGACCTGGTGACAGGAGCCCACGGCCCTGGCAACCTCAGCGGCCCATCAAGCGGTCGGCCCCGACACCCCTCGGGCGAAACTCCGCTTCGCTCAAGGAGCCCAGTGCCGTACCACCGAGACCTCGCCTCACTTGAGGGCTGGACGCCCCCTCGGGTGAGACCTCGCCTCACTTGAGGGTTGGACGCCCCCTCGGGTGAGACTCCGCCTCGCTCGAGGCCTGGACGCCCCCTCGAGTGAGACTCCGCCTCGCTCGAGGACTATGTGCACCCTCGGGTGGGTCTCCGTCTCACTCGAGGATCTCGCGGGTCCGCCGCTCCCGGACCCACTCCCCCGACCAGAGCATTAAATGCTCTGACACGACGCGGGCGCCCGAGTCAAAGGTGAATCCCCGCCACGCCAGCCCACTGACACCGCCTGGGAATCATATCTCGACGCTATTTCGCCAATCCTCCTGCTGAGGCCATCCCCACCGTTGTACGACACTGTGCGGTAAGGTCAGTGTCAGCTCCATGACACTGTGCCACCCACTCTCGTACAGCCCGCACGCCGCACCCTCGAAAGAGGACGACAGAACCCTCAAAAGGGTACGAACGCCTGTCTCGCTCCCGCACAGGACGACGCCGTGACGTCGGACCAGTGAGGCGCATCTCCTCCGTCACCATCGGCCCGGTGTGGCCATCCTCGCCGCTACGCCACCATCCGAGCACTGCAGCACCATCCCCGGCGCCGTGGGAGCCCAGGACGACAAGACGTCGCCACGTCCGCTGCTGTGCGACCTCCAGCCTTCCGTCAACCCAACCCTCGAGTTGATGCACACACAATGACCAAAGGAGAAGCTCCCACGCCGCTACCCTCGAAGCCGCTCCTGGACGGGCACAGGGTTCGCAGCAACACCCCACCAGAAGCAAGATTCGCCGGGGACGGCCATCCACTCGCGCGCAGCGTACACCATGCGCCACACGCGGCTAGAGCTGTGCGGCACAATTGTACCCGCCTCCCCTTGGCCTATAAAAAGAGGGGCGGTCCCCGCCGCGCGGGGGGACGACAGATAGCGCTCACTTACACGTTTTCCGCCTTCACCACGATATTGGCATCTGGCCTCAATAAAACCTCAGGGACCTGGAGGCACCACCTCCTCTCCAGCAACACTTGTAGCTCTTCTCTGCAAGCACCACGGTGCAGCACAATATAGTGTCTCAAGCACACCCCTGCTGGACGTACAGCCCCGACCGGAACCAGGATAAAACTCGTGTCACTTAGTTGCTTAGCATTGGCCATCGAGAGATAGATCTCAGTGCTTGTACTAGTCAGTGTCGGGACTACTTTCCGCACCGACAAATGCCTGCAATTACTATTCATCGGTGTCGAGAAAATTCCCAAGTTGGTGAGTAGTTTATGCAAAATCCGTCGAGAAAACCCCCTATGAGCCTTTGTAAAAGTTGTAGAGGGTTGAGAGATCTACAACTTTTGTGTAATCATGTTAGTGCACTCTAGTTCAAAATTTTTGAGATATACTTGGTCAAACCGGGCTAAACCAAATTGTTTTGGCGCTGGAACGCGAACTTGCGCGCGACGTCGCCCGACGCGCGACGTCAGCCCGCTGCCGTACCTCGTCGTACGTGCACGCTGGCGACCAGCGGTCCATGCGCCGCGCCTAGGCTCCTGTGCATGACGCAGGTGGGTCCCCTGGACGGTGCCACGCAACACTCCCCCACCCGTCGGATGGTCGCGCCGCCTTCTGCCATTGGCCACCGCCTGCACGCACATCGCGACTGCCCCACCGCCCATGCCTCGACCCCCTGTAGTCGATGACCATCGTGACCCCTTCTCCACGACGAACTCACCTCTATAAAAGACCATCTCCTCTCGGTCGCGCGTGCATGCAGAGCTCCGCCTCCGCCGCCCCGAGCTTCCTTGCATGTCCACCATGGCCACCGGTTGGTGAGCTCCACCCTCCGGTCGACTCCATCACCTCTTGGCCACACTAGAGCCTCCCCATAGCTCCACTCCTGCCTCTAGTTCGACCCCTTGCCTCGGCCTAGCCTTCAGTTCACCGGAGAAGGACGTTCTGCAGCCTCAAGTCCACGACATCGACGTCATCCATCACCGGAGCTCTCCCCGACCCATCCAACTCATCAAATCGGTCATAGGTGAGCCCCCTGTCGCTCCCACGCCCTTCCCCAGCCAACTCCGGAGAGCTCCTCACCGGAATCGAGCCGCCCTCACCTCTACCCGCAGCCAGGGACCTAATTGCGTAGGCTGAAATCTCCTCAGGGGCTGGAATGAAAGTATTAAGGACCTGTTTGTGAAAGGGAAATTTCAGATCTAGATTCCAAAGGCTGAATATTGTAAAATCCATATAAAATCACAGAACGTAAAAATGCAAAACCAATTTTGTTGTCTTCCTTGTGAGCAGACTTACAACTTTTCCAAATCATGTATATACTTTTGAGTGATAGTTTTTGCATGAAAAATTGAAATCATTTTAAAAAACTTTTGCTATAGCTCAAAATCTACATATGATCATGAGCTGAATTTTGGATATGTTGTTGTAGAAACCATGTGTAAGCTCTGTGCCAAAATTGGCACAAAGTTACCGAATAAATCTTTTGTTACGATTTATCTTGTATTTATGCTATTTCTTCCTTAATGATTTTTGTAGGAAAAAATAAATAGATTTTTGAGCTCAACTTCTGGAAATAGTCATGAAATGCCTAGATGCACCTTTACTGAATTAATAATGATTTTTGGACTGATGCAAATATTTGTTCCTTATTTATACTTGTTTTTAATCACAAATGCTTAACTCAAGATATATAATAGCTATTGATGTGTTTGTTGGGTTCCTAGCCTTGTTTGAGATCAAAGATGGTGTAGGAGAAAGTTTGGCACCAGAAGTGATGCATTTATCTCATCTGTGGTAGCTAGAAATGTTATTTTTGGTGTATTTATTTTGATAACTCCAATGTGTGTGCTTGTTGTTCAGTGGTTATGAATTAGATCAGTGAGCTCAATGAGCTTCATCCATGGCTTTTTAGATAGTATTTTGATGAATAAAAGCGGAGAAGCCCTTTAAGCATAATAATAAGTTTAATTGGAAAATTTTCCTTTTTATCTTTTGAACCCTAGGGATGTGTGTTGGGGGGTTACCCGAAAAATTCGGATTATTCCCCTAACACGAGAGAGAGAGAGAGAGTTCTTAACACGTTCAAGCACAAGTGAGAGCGCAGAGAGACTGTGATTCCCTCGGCAGATTGCACAAGTTCCCAAAAATCTGAATCCGTTTACACGTGCCCTCACGCCCCCTTTTATAGGGAGATGAAGGGACTTTTACATACCAAAAACACCCTCAAGCTCAGGGAATATTCCTAGTGTGAACGCATACAAGAATGTCTTTCTTGCCTAACACATTTACAAATCTGCCACTAGTTCACACTCAAAACCCGGACTTTTTGGGACAACAACTTTGACTTTGCTTCTCCGTCGGTTCGTGAATGTCTTCACGTGTGACTCCCGAACCAGGCCTCGACAGATTCCCGAATCGGCTTTCGCTTCTTCGAAGGTTCATGCATGTCTTCGCGCGTGATCCCCGAACTGAGTCCCCGACAGATTCCCGAATCGGCCGTCCTCTGAAGTTCGCGCCATCGCCAGCTCGAGGCTCTGGGCTTCTGCATGTTCGCGACCCTACTTCTTCACCGAATCACGATCCCCAAACTTCACGTATTCGCGAATCCGAGGCTTCACAGGTTCCAGGCTTCCGAAAATCGTGAGTTTCCTGTTCCTGAAAAACATGTCTCAAGAACTTCGTCAAACTTAACATTTCGAGGGTGACGGGTTTTCCTGAATTCCCCAACACTATGCCCACCGTGTTCCAGCCGAAGAAAAGCTCACGATGCCACCTGAGAAGAAATCCAAGAAAAATGTTCCTGCGGAGGCAAATCGAGACGATCACCGTCCTACCCAAAGGAATGAAACCTCTTTCGTTCCTGAACCTTCTAACACAACGGACCAAGAGCGGAGAGAAAAGCTCGAAGCTCTGATGAAGGCAAGAGTAGAAAAAACGGCTCATACCCAAGAACAACCTGCTGAACAGCAAGAATTTGAGAATGTCAATGATGATGATAACACCATAGATAAGGAGCTAGAAATGGTCCAGCGGAAGATACAACAGCTGCAGAAAGACAAAGAAAAGTTCGCAAGTCAATTGCAAGCGAAGAGAAAAATCTCTGAAAAGCTAGAGCAGCTAAACAAAGCAAAAGAGCAAATTGAAGTGATACAAAGAGAAATTGATGAAATGAAAGAACAAGAGAACAGTTCCCTGTGGCAGGAATCACCGCACCAGAACTCTGGGCCAGCAAGAGAACCCCCGAAAGATAACTTCTTCGCGGGAAACAGAATCTATAGGGCTGCAAATAGCACCTTGGCCGCCGAAGTTTAAGCCTTTCTCTCTCCCAAGTACAACGGCTTCGGAAACTCTAGAAAATTCCTCATGAGATACGAATCAGCTGTGAATTCGGCAGGAGGGGATGATGTTGCACTGGCCAAATCCTTCATCATTGCTTGCGAAGGACCAGTACTGAATTGGTACTCACTGCTGCCTTCGCACTCAGTCTACAGCCGGGTAGACCTCAAGACAAAGTTCATGCAAGCATTTCAGATGTTCCACGACACAACTGCAGAAGCATCAGATTTGTATAACTGCAAGCAGAAAGACAGAGAGCCGCTGCAGAACTTCGTGAGAAGGTTCATGCAACAAAGGTCTCAAATCCCCGAAGCTAATGAAAAAACAACAATCAACGCGTTAATCAAGGGCCTCACTCCAGGGCCAACAGCTTCACATCTCACAAGAAAGAAACCCAAGTCGGTTGAGGAACTTTTTCGCGAATTGGAGGAGTACATTTTGTCAGATGATGACCATCGCAAAAGAGTAGCCGAGCGGAACGAGGCAAGACAAGGCAACAGAGAGATGACATGGAGGGCACCACCCCAACATCCGCGAAATGTCAACAACGTCGGAAATCCACAACCTGAACAAAGCAATAGGCCAAGCACCAGGGGAGGGTTCAATCCCAGAGGAAGGGGGAGAGGCAGAGGACCCCAGAGACTCACGAACCATAACCCAAAAGATCCTTACTTCTATTGCCAGTATCATGGGAGGGGCCGTAGCACCGAAGGGTGCCCAGAAACGAAGAAGAACATGGCAAGAATTCAGCAAGAGAAGGCACTAATGAGCATCGCATCCTCAATGCCAAGCCAGTTTCGCCCGAATTTCTGGCAGCCGCAATTCGCAAACCCACAGTCAAGTTACGTCCCCGGTTCGGCAATTTCCGCAACCACGGTCAGCGTGGCAGCCATCGCAGCAATTTTTCCCTCAGTCGCAAGCAATCCAGTCAATCCAGCAACCACAACCCATTCGGGAAATCTTGCCACCACCTCCAGAAAGTTCGTCAAGGCCTCAGTCAAGTTCGAGACCTCAGAACTCCAAAGCATTGCCATCGTTCAGGACTATCATGCCAATCATGGGCGGGTCAGCCATGGAATTCGAGACCAAGAAGCAAAGAAGCAATTACTTCAGGTCTGTAAACACCATCATCAATGACAGCCCAGCTGCACGTCCGGAGTGGGCAAAGGTGCCAATCACCTTCACAGAAGAAGATTTCAGGCTGAAATCCGCGATTCACAATGATGCCATGGTCATTGAGGTGAACATAGTTGGGTGGGTCATAGGAAAAGTCCTAGTTGACAATGGGAGCTCAGCGGATATCCTGTTCTTGAAGACTTTCAAAAAGATGAATCTGGGCCAGCACATGTTGGACCCCCCAGAGTACCCGCTGCAAGGGTTCGGAGGAAAGCCCATCAAGCCGGTTGGAAAGATATCACTCCCGGTTTCCTTCGGAGATCTCGAAGATGCCAGAACGGAGAATCTCACTTTCGATGTAGTTGACATTTACCACCCATACCTCGCGATTTTCGGCAGAGGTTTCATGAACAAGTTTGATGCTGTCATAAGGCAATAGTTCTTATGCATGAAAATGCCTGCGCCCAAAGGGGTCATCACGGTGTTCGGCAATCAGCAAGAGGCGAGAAACATAGGAAAAGGCCACACGCCCGGCCAAACGAATGTGTGTTGACGGTTAATAATTGTATCAAAGTTCGTTCGTGACTCGCAAGCGTACAAGTCTCCCGTCGTAGTCAAGGGACCCTTCTTCCCTCGAGTGGTGAACCCAAGGTATCGAATCCGTGGAACAAATGTGTGACGCAAGACTTAATCTATTAAAGCCAAATAAATGCAATCTTCAATAAAGAACCTAATGCATCTAAGTAAAAGACACAAAACGAATCTAATCTACTAAAGACCGGAGAAAACAAAGTAAGATTGGGTAGATAAACCGATCTAGAGGGATCGGGGGTAAGCCTTTTGTTGAAGTTCCAAGCAAGAGAAGAAGTAGCAAATCGAATCTTAATAAAAGCCTCTTTAAATCGTGGTTTCCCGTCCAAATCCGAAAACATCCGCCTTTCGAGACCCCCGTTCTGTCACAACGTATCCCTATTCATGCGGGGAGCTTAGGGGCGAGTCAAAAGACAAGTCGAGATTCTTTCGGAAGATCGGCGTGTACCTCTAGCCATTGCGGCTACAAGAACACCCTATGTAATCTATCTCGAGAATAGAATTGAAATAAGCAAAGCCGATCGAAAAACGAAATCTTCGAGGAAACACTTGATCGGTGAGAAAAGATTCAACTTGATAATTCAACTATAACAATGATACATACACAAGATCACCACCGGGATCCTTCCTTGATCTTGCTTCTAGCTCCGGGAACTCCGACGTGGTCTTCCGTGCAAGGTTCCCACGTCGGCTAGGGGAACCCTAGTCAACTAGCTCGACCCTCTCCTCTCCTAGATGGTGTCCCTCTCTTCTCTGCTTCTCGGCGGCCGAAGACGAAATCTTCTCTCCGTGGCTCTCGGTCAGGGGACTATAAATAGCCCGATTAGCAGCTAGGGCAAAGGACGACGCATTTGGGCCCTAAATGGGCACGGGCCGACCGGCCGGGGGCCGGCCGGCACGGGCCCATTTAGGCCCGGCCGCGGGCTCCTTTGCCCGAGGTCGGTTCCCTTGCTTCTGGATGCTTCCCCCTTCGCATACGGGTCCATGTCGTCGGTTTCTCTCCGAATTGGACTCAACTCCTTGTCTTGGAAGATTCGGACACTTTTACGGTCGGGTCCCCGGAGTATGTCGTCTTCTCGGATCAAGTCCCGGCTTCTTGGAGTTAGTTTTGCTTCATTGCATGACTTGTTCGGGGCTTCAAGGTCTTGTCATGAGGTGCTTGATGAACTTATCCCGAAAGTCTTGCATTCAACACTAAATCCCTGCATAAACATTAAACTCCAAAAACGACATGCACACGTGAACTTGTTATACCACGGGGGTTAGTACCAATGGATAAAGTATAAAACTCATGCCAACACCGAAGGTAAACTCATGGCTAGGTTGACGGATTTTCACCGTCAACAATGTGTACCAGCTGAAAACAGCTGACGAGAAGAAGGAAACTTACGAAGAGGCTAAGCGGGATAAGGAAAAAATTGAAATAGGCCCGAGATGGCGAAACCAAGAAAGTGTATCCGGATGACATGCACGATAGAGCGATCACAATAGGGGTGCACCTCGGCGCCGAAGAGGACAAAGATCTCGTACAATTCCGAATAAGAACAAAGATGTTTTCGCATGGTCGGCTAAGGACCCGCAAGGTGTGGACGAGAGACATCATCGAACATGCCACGGAGACGGACGAAAAATACCTCCCAAGAAGCAGAAACTTCGGAAAATGTCCGAAGAAAAAGTGAAAGCAGTGGAAGCTGAAGTTCAGAGATTGCAAGACACGCAAGTAATCAGAGAGGTGAAGTACCCGGTCTGGCTAGCCAACACAGTACCACTCAAGAAGAAAAATGGAAAGTGGAGAATGTGCGCGGACTTCACAGATTTGAACAAGGCATGCAAGAAAGACGATTTCCCCTTGGAAAGGGTAGACAAAATCGTAGATGATGCAGCCAACAGTGAAATGCTATCACTCCTGGACATGTTCTCTGGGTATCATCAGATAAGGGTCCGTAAAGAGGACGAAGAGAAGACAAGTTTCATCACCCTGTTCGGAACATTTTGTTTCGTGAGAATGTCGGAAGGGCTAAAGAATGCAGTATGCACATTCTCAAGAATGATAGCAATAGTACTTCATCCCCAACTACGGAGGAACATTTTGGTGTATGTGGACGATATAGTCGTCAAAAGTGTTCAGAGAAAAGACCACATCTGTGATTTGGCGGAAACATTCGCAAATATGAGAGCAGCGAACTTGAAACTGAATCCGGAGAAATGCGTATTCGGCATTCACAAAGGGAAAGTCCTCGGATGTCTAGTTTCAACAAAGGGCATAGAGGCGAATCCCGACAAGATCAGGGCTTTAGTGGAAATGCAAGACCCAGTTTCAGTAAAGGATGTGCAGAAGCTGACAGGGAGAGTGGCTGCCCTCAACAGATTCATTCCCAAGGCTGCTGAAAGAAGTTTACCATTTTTCCAAGTTCTCCGAAGTGCCAAGAATTTCCAGTGGTCCGAACCTCAGAAACGAGCTTTCCAAGAATTGAAAGATTACTTGTCCAATATGACCAAGCTCTGTCCTCCCGAACCAAAATCGCCACTTCTGCTATATGTGTACGCATCAAATTCGGTGTAAGTGCGGTGCTAGTGCAAGAGAAGGAAGAGGAAGGAAAACTCAAACAAATTCCTGTTTACTTTGCTTCCGAAGCTTTGTCCGGCTCCAAGATCTTCTATTACGAAGGCGGAAAAAATCACGTATGCGGTCATTATGGCGGCAAGGAAGCTAAGGCACTACTTCGAGGGTCACAGGATAAGGGTCATCACCAACCAGCCACTGAACGATCAGTTCGCAAATAGAGAGGCATCCACCCGAATCATCAAGTGGGGAGCTGAACTTTCTGAGTATGTGGTGGACTTTGAAAGAAGAAGTGCAATAAAATCACAAGTTCTAGAAGATTTTGTCGTGGACTGGACTTCACCTACTCAGAACTTCGAGGAGAATGCACCTGAACCTTGGATAGTGTAGTGCGACGGGGCCTGGTGTTACAAGGGGGTTGGAATTTCGGCTGTTGTGACGTCCCCGACGGGCGTAGTCATAAGATACGCAGCTCGGCTCGTATTCGCGAACAACGAACATTCCACGAATAACACAACGGAATACGAAGCTCTTCTGTTGGCATTAAGGAAAATGAGAGCCTTGGGGCAACGAGACCTTCATAATCAGAACGGATTCGAAAGTGATCCAAGAACATATCGAGAAAGAAAGCGAGGCAAGAAATCCCGTTCTCATGAAGTATATAGAAAAAGTAAGGGAAATGGAAAAACACTTCAAAGGCTATTCAGTCCAGCATATCCCAAGGGATGACAACAATGAGGCAGATAAGTGTTGACGGTTAATAGTTGTATCAAATTTCGTTTATGACTTGCAAGCGAACAAGTCTCCCGTCGTAGTCAAGGGACCCTTCTTCCCTCGAGTGGTGAACCCAAGGTATCGAATCCGTGGAACAATTGTGTGATGCAAAACTTAATCTAATAAAGCCAAGTAACCTCAATCTTCGATAAAAGAAACCCTAATGCATCTAAGTAAAAGACACGAAACTAATCTAATCTACTAAAGACCGGAGATAACAAAGTAAGATTGGGTAGATAAACCGATCTAGAGAGATCGGGGTAAGACTTTTGTTGAAGTTCCAAGCAAGAGAAGAAGTAGCAAATCGAATCTTATAAGAAGCCTCTTTAAACCGTGGTTTCCCGTCCAAATCCGAAAACATCTGCCTTTCGGAACCCCCGTTCTGTCACAACGTATCCCTACTCATGCGGGGAGTCTAGGGCGAGTCAAAAGACAAGTCAAGATTCTTTCGGAAGATCCGGCGTGTACCTCTAGCCACCGCGGCTACAAGAACACCCTATGTGATCTATCGCACGAATAGATCTAGAATAAGCAAACCGATCGAAAAACGAAATCTTCGAGGAAACACTTGATCGCTAAGAATAGATTCAACTTGGTAATTCAACTATGACAATGATACATACACACGATCACCACCGGGATCCTTCCTTGATCTTGCTTCTAGCTCCGGGAACTCCGATGTGGTCTTCCATGCAAGGTTCCCACGTCGGCTAGGGAAGCCCTAGTCAACTAGCTCGACCCTCTCCTCTCCGAGATGGTGTCCCTCTCTTCTCTGCTCCTCGGCGGCTGATGACGAATTAGATTATGCGTGGCTCTCGGTCAGGGGGCTATAAATAGCCCGATTGGCGTCTAGGGCAAGGGAGGGGGCAAACGGGCCCTGGAATGGGCTGGGCCGACCGGCCTGGGTCGGCCGGCTGGGCCCATCCGAGGCCCGGCCCGAGGCCTCCTTTGCTCTATGTCGGTTCCCTTGCTTCTGGATGTTTCCCCCTTCTGCATGTAGGTCCATGTCGTCAGTTTCTCTCCGAATTGGGCATAACTCCTTGTCTTGCAAGATTCAGCACTTTTCTGGTTAGGTCCTCGGAGTTTGTCGTCTTCTCGGATCAAGTCCCTGGCTTCTTGGAGTTAAGTTTGCTTCATTGCATGACTAGTACGGGGCTTCAAGGTCTTGTCATAAGGTGCTTGATGAACTTATCCCGAAAGTCTTGCTTTCAACGCTAAAACCCTGCATAAACACTAAACTCCAAAACCGACATGCACACGTGAACTTGTTATACCACGGGGGTTAGTACTAATGGATAAGGTATAAAACTTATGCCAACACCGAAGGTAAACTCATGGCTAGGTTGACGGATTTCCACCGTCAACAATAAACTAGTGAAAGCAGCAGCCAGAAATCAAGAGCTACCTCCGGATGTGTTCTTCGAAATTATCAGAGAACCGTCCATCAAGGATTAGAGGGCCACAATCCTGATTGGAGAGCAGAAATCATGGGTTATCTGAGAGGACATTACGAACCACAAGATGAGTTAGAGGAGAAAAGGTTGAAGCAAAGAGTTCGGGGTTATACAGTAGTGAATGGAGAACTATACAAATCAGGAGTCACTGAACCTTGGCTGCGGTGCATCACCTCCGAAAAAGGTCAGGAGCTTCTAAAGGAAATTCACAGCGGATTCTGTGGGGTGCACATAGGCACCAGGGCTTTGGCCGGAAAGGCGATAAAGCAGGAATTCTATTGGCCCACCATAAATATTGATGCCAAGACATTAGTTCGGCAGTGTGAAGCATGCTAGAAAACGGCGAACCAACAGAATCTGCCTTCAATGCCGGTTCACTTAATTCCACCGACTTGGCCTCTGCAAAGGTGGGAAATGGATCTAGTGGGCCCGTTGCCAACAGCTCAGGGAAACTACCGATTCGCAGCTGTTGCAGTCGATTATTTCACAAAGTGGGTGGAGGCAAAACCACTTGCGAATATCAAAGCAACAACAATTCAGAAATTCTTTTGGCAGAACATAGTCTGCAGGTTCGGGGTTCCTAGAGAACTAACTGTTGACAATGCAAACAGTTCGATTGCTACACCTTCAAAGAATATTGCAAAACCTTGGGCACTCAAGCGAAATTTTCATCAGTATATCACCCGCAGTCCAATGGGGCAGTTGAAAGAGCCAATGGCCTGTTTTTTTCGGGAATCAAGAAATGCTTGTTCGATCAGAAGAAGGGAAAATGGGTAGATGAATTACCGAAGGTGATCTGGTCTCATAACACCACAGTATCAAGAGCAACAGGTTTCACGCCTTTTCGCCTACTTTTCGGCACTGAGGCTATGACACCGGAGGAAATCAAGAATGACAGCATGAGAGTCTTCAAAGAAAAAGAGATAGAGGAAATCGATAAGAGGGTGGAAAAGGACATGATCGAGCTGACGATCCTTGAAGCCGCAAAAAACATTGAGAAATACCAAAGAGAAACAAGGGCGTGGAGAGACAAGAAGGTGGTCCGAAAGGACATCAAGACTGGCGACCTTGTGTTGAAAAGGAAGAAAAATTGAGAGAACCCAGGAAAACTTCATGAGTCTTGGGAAGGGCCTTACATCGCCAGAGAAACAGAAATGCCAGGGGCTTTTCGCTTAATGGAGCAAACTGGCGAAGCGTTGTCGTATTCGTGGAATGCTGACAGCCTAAAAAGGTATTATCCATGAAAACCCCAGTTGCAGCTAGATGTAATATATAGTAGTTTTTCCATTTTCACAAGTTTGTATTCTAAAAAACTAAAAAATCTGGATCACGTGTCTATAAGTGATTTCAGGAGAAAAAATTAGTTTTACTTTTTCTAGTCGTATTAGAATAAGAAGGACCGTACTCTTTTCCTTGCACAGGGGGCTCTAAATCAAGAGGCAAGGTTTTTAACGAGGCGGATCCTATGTAAATACTCTTTGTGATATATGTATAAAAAGAGTCTTCCCCCAAATTGCGTATTTCCAAAGCTCAATCGTGAAAAAAGAAAAAAGTTCGTGAGAAAGGCTTTGTGATAGCCGGAATCCCATCGTGGAAAAAGAAAAAAGTTCGTGAGAAAGGCTTTGTGATAGCCGGAATCCCATCGTGGAAAAAGAAAAAAGTTCGTGAGAAAGGCTTTGTGATAGCCGGAATCCCATCGTGAAAAAAGAAAAAAGTTCGTGAGAAAGGCTTTGTGATAGCCGGAATCCCATCGTGAGAAAAGAAAAAAGTTCGTGAGAAAGGCTTCGTGATAGCCACAATCCCATCGTGAAAAAAGAAAAAAGTTCGTGACAAAGGCTTCATGATAGCCTGAATTCTATCGTGAAGAAAGAGGCCCGAGACAACAACAAGTTGTGGCCTAAAAAAATCCCATCTACGAAGGGATTCCCACCAAAAAAAAGGCCAGAGACAACAACAAGTTGTGGCCTAAAATCCCACCCACGAAGGGATTCCCACCAAAAAGGCCCGAGACAGCAACAAGCTGTGGCCTAGAATCCCATCCACGAAGGGATTTCGATCAAGTGAATGTGTAAGGAGTTGCTTACAAATTTTTCTATAGTGCAAGTCGCTCAAAAGTTTTTCGTGACAATATTGTTGAAATAAAAGAGCAAAGGACTCCCGCGGAAATTCGTAGAAAATCATGGTTGAAGCAACTGAGGTTGCAGTATCAACCAAGGCAAGTCTGCCGGTCAGATCAAGTCCACAAAATTCGAAAACAAATTTTGTCGACTTGCGCAACAATGGTTGAAAATTCCAAAAACTAACGAAGATTTTTCCCAAAAATATGCCCGATTGAAATACTTGAATAGTAAACTTCGTCAACTTGCCTTCAAGTTTTCATGAAAAACGGCAAGGTGGGGGAGGGTGATGTTTTTTCAAGAAAAAAACTCATTCATTGCCTTATTTGCATAAAAACTTCGAAATAGTTCGTCAACGATTACAGCAGATAGTGCAGAAAACTAGAATGAAAGCTTCACAACATGTCCTGGTTTACAAACATTGTCTTTGGCAATATCACTAGCGTAAGCGAAGTCAGACGCGCCTGCTAAGGGGGTAAGGGGCTCCGTCTTCGGAATATTTGCGGAGCGCGAAGTAGCGGATGCAGAACGTTCCTTCTTACGAAACAAGAAAAAGGAAGAGAGATCGAAACAACCCATAGAAAATTTAAGTGAGGTTTCAAGCCAAAAATCAGAGAAGTCTTGTTCGGGATGAGCTCGCTTAAACAAGCGCCACGCTTCGCCGCTAACAAACATCCTATCTCGATGAATTCGCAGTGGCATCACGTCCTGCGCAGGCCCAGCTTGCAGGACCTGCTGTTGACGGTGAAAATCCGTCAACCTAGCCATGAGTTTACCTTCGGTGTTGGCATGAGTTTTATACCTTATCCATTGGTACTAACCCCCGTGGTATAACAAGTTCACGTGTGCATGTCGGTTTTGGAGTTTAATGTTTATGCAGGGTTTTAGTGTTGAATGCAAGACTTTCGGGATAAGTTCATCAAGCACCTCATGACAAGACCTTGAAGCCCCGTACAAGTCATGTAACGAAGCAAACTTAACTCCAAGAAGCCGGGGGACTTGATCCGAGAAGACGACGAGACTCGAGGACACGACCGAAAAGTCTTGAATCTTGCAAGACAATGAGTTGAGTCCAATTCGGAGAGAAACCGACGACATGGACCTACATGCGAAGGGGGAAACATCCGGGAAGCAAGGGAACCGACGTGGAGCGAAGCGGCCCTCGGGGCCGGGCCTAGATGGGCCCGGGCCGGCCGGCCCGATCCGGTCGGCCCGGAGCCCATCCGGGGCCCAAATGCCCCCTCCTTTGCCCTAGCCGCCAATCGGGCTATTTATAGCCCCCCGACCGAGAGCCTCGGGGAGAAGAATTCATCATCGGCCGCCGAGGAGCGAGGAGAAGAGAGGGACACCATCTCGGAGAGGAGAGGGTCGAGCTAGTTGACTAGGGTTCCCCTAGCCGACGTGGGAACCTTGCACGGAAGACCACGTCGGAGTTCCCGAGCTAGAAGCAAGATCAAGGAAGGATCCCGGTGGTGATCTTGTGTATGTATCATTGTTATAGTTGAATTATCAAGTTGAATCTTTTCCTAGCGATCAAGTGTTTCCTCGAAGATTTCGTTTTTCGATCGGCTTTGCTTATTCCAATTCTATTCTCGAGATAGATTACATAGGGTGTTCTTGTAGCCGCGGTGGCTAGAGGTACACGCCGGATCTTCCGAAAGAATCTCGACTTGTCTTTTGACTCGCCCTAAGCTCCCCGCATGAATAGGGATACGTTGTGACAGAACGGGGGTCTCGAAAGGCGGATGTTTTCGGATTTGGACGGGAAACCACGATTTAAAGAAGCTTCTATTAAGATTCGATTTGCTACTTCTTCTCTTGCTTGGAACTTCAACAAAAGGCTTACCCCGATCCCTCTAGATCGGTTTATCTACCCAATCTTACTTTGTTTTCTCCGGTCTTTAGTAGATTAGATTTGTTTTGTGTCTTTTACTTAGATGCATTAGGGTTTTATTGAAGATTGAAGTTACTTGGCTTTAATAGATTAAGTTTTGTGTCACACATTTGTTCCACGGATTCGATACCTTGGGTTCACCACTCAAGGGAAGAAGGGTCCCTTGACTACGACGGGAGACTTGTACGCTTGCAAGTCACAAACGAACTTTGATACAATTATTAACCGTCAACAAGCCCCTTTTTCTGGCGCCGTTGCCGGGGAACAAGTGATCAAGATTTGATTTTTTTATTTCCTTTTTGTAATTTTCAGTTTTCTCTTTGTTTTTATTTTTGCATCTACTAAATTTTGATCATCCTCAAAATACATCTAATCTAGTTTGTCTAACCCTAGTTTTTATAGATTTGTTTTTACTTTCTAGTTTTTTTGCATACTTTGTTTATTGCTAACCCTAACAGGAGATGGACGGCTACCTCTCCAACAAACCCAATAATTTTGTGGATGATCCGAAGAAAAACTTTACAGGCTAAGGAGACGCGAAGCACATCAAGATAAAAAGCTGGATTTTGTAGATTCGGAGTCGGAAGACAAAGGATCGCGAGGAATCTCCGAAGAATTCACCACCTCAAAGTCCTCGGGAGAATCGACTTCCACCAATGGGTGACCAACCACCGCAAGAACGCAAGATTGGGGAGCTATGCACCCCAGACATCATCGACCTACCAATCTTGAACCTTGAGGAGATCGGAAGACCGTTCGAGATCAAGACCTCAACAATCCGCATGGTGCAACATTCACCCTTCACCGGTAAAGAGGATCCGAACCTTCACCTCCAAGCATTCATTCAACTATGTCAGACTTTCAACATGGATGGGGTGACTCAAGACCAAATGAGGGCAAGGCTTTTTCCGTTTTCACTACTCGGGAAGGCTTTGCAATGGTTCCACTCTCAACCGGCGGAGACGGTGCAAAATTGGAACACGTTGATGAAGGCTTTCATGAAGGAATACTACTCACGGGTAAAACTCAAAGATTGCGTAATAAGATTGCCACCTTTGTTCAATATCCTACGGAAACTATCTCGGAGGCATTCGAGCGCTTCAACGAGTACACCGGGCGGTTCCACATCACAAGTTCCCGAAGGAAGACCTCGTGCAAAAGTTCTATCAAGGACTCACCATGGCGTCAAGGACGATCATCGATGCATCGGCGGGAGGATCCATCATCGAACTTACACCGACGGAAGCTTTCACTCTATTCAAGAAGGTCGCGGATAATGACACGTGGGCGTCGTCCGGCGCCTACATCCGGTTCAACCCACGGGGAACGTCAAAGGAGTCTTGCAAGTGGAGAAGGAGAACATACTTGAAGGCAAGATCGACTCGCTCATGAGGAGGTTGGAGAAGATGGAGATGGAAAAGAAAGAGGCTCAAGACTTGAAGGCCACCGAAGCAAGGTCCACATGTGAAGAATGTGGAGAGTATGGCCATGTCTGCAAAGATTGTCCGGAGGAAGCCAAAGTGCTCGATTACATGAGGAAGGGAGAATTGCCAAACTTCCGCTACGGGCAAGGTAGGCCTCAATTTAATGCAAGCTCATCTATTCCTAACGCGGTTCCGCTTCGTATACAATTGAAGGAGTTCATGGATGAGCAAGCTAAGATCAACAAGGACACCGTCACCAAGTTCAAGACCATAGACAAGGTGTTGGAGAACATCGATAGCAAAGTGACGGAGGTCGGAAGTTCCAATCATCAAGTGCTCAACATGATGAAGATGCTCGAGACGCAAGTTGGACAACTTGCGGGGCGCCTCACTAATGATGAAGGGAAGCTTCGGGACAACCCAAATGTCCCGAATCGGCGAAGGCCATTCAAACACGTTCGGGGAAGGAGACCGAAGATCCGGAACGTTCCGCGGGAGCAAGGAAGCTTAAACCATCCACCGAGGTGGAAGGAGCTGCTAAAGAGAAGGTTACGGGGATCGTCACCGAGGAACCCGAATACGAGATGCCGGAGGAAGACACGAGGATACCGCAACTCAAGCCATGCTTCTTCCGAGGTAAACTTGACAACCACTTTGAGAAGTTTGTGGAAGTTGTGCGTAGACTTAGCATCAACATGCCATTACTAGATGCCCTACAAGTACCTACATATTCTCGTTACTTTAAAGATATACTTTCAAATAAATATGAGATAGCAACACTCGGGGTAGATCATGTCACGATGTCCGAGGAGTGTAGTGCCGCTATTGCTAATGGGCTAGAGAAGCAAAAAGACCCCGGGTGCCCTACAATTCCATGTTCAGTTGGTTCTTTCAACTTCGAAAAGGCATTATGCGACCTTGGAGCTAGTGTAAGCGTCATGCCGAGGGATGTGTTCGAGAAGCTACGCCTACCAATGGAGCCTACGGGAATATGTTTGGAGTTGGGAGACAACTCCATTCGCTATCCCTTGGGCATTGCTGAAGATGTACCCGTGAAGATTGGACACCACTTCATCCCCGTCGACTTCGTTGTGCTCGAGATGGGAGCGAGGGAGAAGCCGCCGCTCATCCTAGGGAGGCCGTTCCTCAAGACCGTGGGAGCTACTATTGATGTTGGCAAGGGGGAGATCATGTTCGATATCAACGGAGAAAGGAGTTCCTTCAAGTTCCGTCCAAGAATTGAGGCATGCAACATGATTGGAGTGAAGGGAGAACCAAAACAAACGGAGGGGCTGAAAAAGAAGAAGGAGCCGAAAAAAATGAACGTAAAGAAAATCAAAGAAGGTGTTGCATCCGTCAAGACAAAGGAAGAGAAGCCGCCTGTGAAGACCAAAAAAATGACTAAGCCAACTAAGCCGGAAGACAAGCCCGCGCCCAAGATGGTGCGGAAGTGGGTACCCAAGATTGCAACGCCCGCAAAGAGCGTTGATCCGGAGTAATCAAGTGAAGAAGTCTAGCTATAGACTATAAACAAAGCGCTAGGCGGGAGGCAACCCGTTTCGTCGAGTCAAGAATAAGCTACCGGGAGGACAACCCGATTCCAGGTTTTTCGAGTATTTTTAATAATTTAGTTTTTGAGTTTTATTACGCAAAGACATTAGACTTAGAAGTGGTTGAACGATATTAGAGACATAATTCTTGATTGAATGTTTGCTTTATCATAAACCCTTTGCATGAACCCTCCTATGTGCTTGTTTATTCTTTTCTTTTCGAGAAACCTCAACCAAATAATTTCAGAACCTAACTCAACCTTTCACCCTCATTATGGTGCTGAGGTTGACTTATTCTTCATGCTAAAACCACACGAGTAGAGCCACGACTTATATTTAAGTGTTAATAAAATTCAGCACGTGGTAGAACTCGCGTGAACCTAGAAATCAAAACTTTTGGTTGGTTTTAAAAATCTTTATCCTTGGTTTCTCTAGGATTAGAATTTTTTCTAAGCCTATTCTAATTTTGTTTTATTCAAAATCTTTCTTATTTAGCCAAAATTAGAACCTAAACCTATGCCCCCATGATCAAGCCGGGAAACGTCTGCTCTCAACCGATGAAGGCAAACTATACCGGTGAGACCGAAATCGACGTAGTCGAAAAATATTTTCGACTTACATTTGTTTTTAATGGGTTAAAAACTTCTCTAAAATTATATTTGAGCTCTTGCATGGCTCTGAAAAATATTTTAAATTTCGAATTAGGGGAGTGCTTAACCTTAAACACGCCTAAATGGAGGCAATCTAGTTTGAATTAATCATGCATGCACCATTGGATTCCCTTTTATCAACTTTCACCAATTCCACATGCAAAGGACAAGCATGGTGGACAGCAAGCATCAACTTTGCAGGAATTTCATGGTGGCATGTGAAGCAAGTGGAGCTAGGGAGCATGGACATGACCCAAAGCATGAAGCATCAAGTGGAAGGACCAATAATGCAAGAAAAGGAGTGGACGAGAGCGTTTGGGCGGTGCAACTCGTGGCACGCGGGCGGGGAAAGTTGCGGAGGCGAAATGATCGTCTTTGGAAGAAAGACGAGGCGGGGAGGAGCCGGGGAGGACCCCGGGCCGGCCGGCCCGGGCCGGCCGGCCTCACCTACATAAGGAGCCCCCGGCTCCCGTTTTCGACGAGCAAGCTTCCCTCTCCTTCCTTTGTTTGTGTGTTCAAGTTTGTGTGCTCAAAACCTCCGTAGACATAGCCAACCTTCCCAAGCTTGATAGCTCAAGAAAAAAATCCACATCCTTAATCCACTCAAAGTCCACATCCGAAGCAAAGAGTTTAAGTGCCTAGTTACCGGTTGCAACCCGGAGTTTTAGTTGAAGAAAAGAGTGCAGCAACCATGTGGAAGAACACCACAAGTCTCTTCTCCAAGAAGAAGAGTTCGTCGTCATCCAAGCCGTCATCAACCACGTCTTCGAGGAGGCACTCGGTTTCCGAGTCTCCCCGGAGCATGGAGACGGATACGGCACCACCGAGGAGGAACGATGCTCTCCTCCTTGGTGGTATGAGGGCTGCACACGGAGGAGCAGCCCGCGCCACCACGACGATCGACTCGCTCAACCGCGCCACCTCCTTACACCCCGACATACTCTTCGTACGGCTTCATCATCTTGTCGGCGGAGGAGGAGGAGAGGCTCTCTAATCTTGAGAAGAGGCTTGTGCCCAATGTCGAGTTCGACGACCAAGCACTCTACACCTTGGGTTTTGGCACCGACATATACTATATGTTGGGGCACCTTGGATGGGTGCGAGTTCTCCAACGGAGTATCGGTGGACACCCATTTGGGGTTCGCCTTGGAAATTTTGATGACTATTGCACCCATCATTGATGATGATGGGGTGCAAAGCTTGTCATTCCGTTTGGAGGGAGTCCAACAAGTGGTTCCCTACGAGCACGTGAGGGAGCTGCTTGGATTCCACAAGGGAGCTCCGGAGAAAGTTGACGTGCCACCCGGCATGTTGGCGGGATTTTGGAATATGATCTCCGGAGAAGCCCATCAACAACGCAATTGCATCCGCAACCCCATTATCCGGATATTTCACTCTTGGATGTGCAAGAGGGTATTGGGGAGGATGAAGGAGACAAAGGTGACCGACACGGAGTTGAATTGGCTATACTCGACTTTAATTGCCAGGCAGCCAATAGACCCCTCTTACCTCATGATCAACCGTTGGTGTTGTGAAGCAACATCGGGGGCGGGTAATATTAGTTCGGGGTGCTACCTCTCCATGTTGGCCTTCTCCTTGCGGCCGGGGATCGCAAGAAACCCCGACCACCTTTTGCGTGGTACCTCTCTCGGCATTGAGTATTTGCGACAAGGCAAATACATTAGTGTAGATGAGAGAGGAGGTTATCGGTTGGCCATAGTGAACCTACCCCTTCCGAATGAGAGGCTTAGGCTTTTCACCGAAGGGAGGGAAGATTGGTTGGAAGAGGGACTCCTTGTCCCTGCAAGGAAGAACAAAAGAGGAAGAATCGTAGAGGAGGGAACATCCTCCGCACAAGCGAGTGGAGCACAACCCAATGTGCAACCATTCGGCGGGATCCCTCCTCCGCCAAGTTACTACGGAGGGCCACAAGAGCAAGCATGGGGGGGGTGGTGCACCGGTACCCCCACCAAATTATGTTGTGCCCAACGCTAACTTCGCGGAGTCCTACGCTCATCATCCCCAACCACAACAAAGCATGGCCATAATTGGAGGGTATGCTGCAAGAAACGCCCAAAACATCGCAGCCATCCAAGCTAACGCAGCTCAACTTGGTGAAGGCAACGCAAATATTGCCTTTGAGCTCGGACGCCTTCACCTCGTGGAGCCAAATCAATTCGTCGGAGGGAATGTCCAATCGTATTATGAGCAAGGGTATTATTATCAAGATCATCAACATCAACCACCGGCGGAGGACTAGAAGATTTAGGAACTTTAGTTTTCTTTTCTTTTCTTTTTCTCTGTAATTTTTCAGCTTTTGCTTATGTGTGTTTGCGTAGTATTTTCTGTTTTATTTAAATTTCAGCAAGCATGTTTGTTTATTTTCAGTTTGTATTTCAACTTGATGTCATCATTAATAAAGATACCACCTTGATTATATCATTGGAAAAGTTACAAAATTCGTGCCATGATGATATATGATTAAAATTGCAGCTTTGTTCATCTTTGTAATTGATTTATGCATGTTTAAGCTAGTGCTCTCTTAAAAATACAAATCTGAATTTATTTAAATGCTAGCTTAATTTTCAGCGGAGGTTATGATTAAAATAAAGACCCATAGTGTTTTATGTGCTCTCAAGTTATGAATAGATTAAAGATGTCTTTTATGCTCAAAAAAATATCGCTAACCTTGTCACAAATATCGCTTGTGTGTTGCTCAACCTATCCAAAGCCTTATATATATTTGAGTGCGTAAACCTTAGTGTACAAGATTTATTTTTGAGTGAGTTATTGCAGGCCATGATTTCTCTGGCCCGAGACTAAGAAGCTGGTCATTCCGTTTTTGCGTATCTATCTTTTTGCTAGCCTTTTATCCGTGCATTGTGTATCCCCGCATCGGAGATCTCACAAACTTCGCCGGATATCCACCCTTAAACCAAATATCATCTTTTGTGATTACCTCCTTGACCACGACCTATCGTTGAGAATGGATCATCAATTCAAGGAAGATCGCAAGACGGTGCCGACATAGAAGATTTCAAGTATCTCTCCAAGGAAGAATACCCCGATACCTACCTTATTTTTCGCCTCTTTGCTCGAGGACGAGCAACGTCTAAGCATGGGGGAGGGGGTAGGTACGGTGCAGTTTTAGAGTTCAAAAAGGGAGTATTTTTAAAAAAATGAAATAATGATGAAAGAAAAAAAATCGGCGATATACGTGACTTCCAAGGTGAAGGTCTCACAAGAAGAAAGAAAAAATATATGTAATGAATGAATGAAAGAAAGAAAGAAAGAAAGAAAGAAAAGAATGAGAAATATGAGAAAGAGAAAAAAATATGTGCGTAAAGTGAACTCCCCGGTTCTCTAAAAGTGCATTCAAGGCTTCAAGTTAAAAAGATCCATTCTCATTTTCCAACCATGTGCAATCCGATAACGAGGACTTACTTTGTGCCTCGGGATCACTCTTTGCTATTTGCACATGTCCACTCATCTAAAAGTGTGTGTATTTTTCTCTTTCCCCTCCTTGATTTAACATTATTTTCCAATGACCTTTTTGACGAGTCTCGGTAAGACCATGAGAAGCTTGTCTTGTTTTGACAACACCTCATTTATAAAACCTTGTTAGGACTAAACTTTCCTAAAGCTCCATATAAAGCCTACCACACATATATATGAGAGGGAAAGGAGTAGAATATATAGGCTTGAGAGACAAGTGAGATGAGAGTTCATGAGCAATATACAAGATGATTTAAATTTGTGAGCTTGGTTTAGCTTTTCTTTATCTTGTTCTTTATTTCAAAAATTCTGAGATCTATTTAAAACTTTGTGAGCATGTTAATACTTGTGGGATAAGCTTAATAAGGATCTACCCTCCGTAGAGATGAAAGCTAGTACATTATGGAACTTTAATGAATTAAAATTTTGAGAGCATTATGTTTTCTCATGTGTGATCAAGTGCAAAGTTTAAACATTGTTTGGCAATGATGATATCCATCGAAGGCTTACTCGAGGACGAGCAAGGTTTAAGCATGGGGGAGATGTTGACGGTGAAAATCCGTCAACCTAGCCATGAGTTTACCTTCGGTGTTGGCATGAGTTTTATACCTTATCCATTGGTACTAACCCCCGTGGTATAACAAGTTCACGTGTGCATGTCGGTTTTGGAGTTTAATGTTTATGCAGGGTTTTAGTGTTGAATGCAAGACTTTCGGGATAAGTTCATCAAGCACCTCATGACAAGACCTTGAAGCCCCGTACAAGTCATGTAACGAAGCAAACTCCAAGAAGCCAGGGAATTGATCCGAGAAGACGACAGACTCCGAGGACCTGACCAGAAAAGTGCTGAATCTTGCAAGACAATGAGTTGAGTCCAATTCGGAGAGAAACCGACGACATGGACCTACATGCAGAAGGGGGAAACATCCAGTAAGCAAGGGAACCGACGTGGAGCGAAGGAGCCCTCGGGCTGGGCCTAGATGGGCCCAGGCCGGCCGGCCCAGTCCGGTCGGCCCGAGCCCATCCGGGGCCCAAATGCCCCCTCCTTTGCCCTAGCCGCCAATCGGGCTATTTATAGCCCCCCGACCGAGAGCCTCGGGGGAGAAGAATTCATCATCGGCCGCCGAGGAGCGAGAGAAGAGAGGGACACCATCTCGGAGAGGAGAGGGTCAAGCTAGTTGACTAGGGTTCCCCTAGCCGACGTGGGAACCTTGCACGGAAGACCACGTCGGAGTTCCGGAGCTAGAAGCAAGATCAAGGAAGGATCCCGGTGGTGATCTTGTGTATGTATCATTGTTATAGTTGAATTATCAAGTTGAATCTTTTCCTAGCGATCAAGTGTTTCCTCGAAGATTTCGTTTTTCGATCGGCTTTGCTTATTCCAATTCTATTCTCGAGATAGATTACATAGGGTGTTCTTGTAGCCGCGGTGGCTAGAGGTACACGCCGGATCTTCCGAAAGAATCTCGACTTGTCTTTTGACTCGCCCTAAGCTCCCCGCATGAATAGGGATACGTTGTGACAGAACGGGGGGTCTCGAAAGGCGGATGTTTTCGGATTTGGACGGGAAACCACGATTTAAAGAAGCTTCTATTAAGATTCGATTTGCTACTTCTTCTCTTGCTTGGAACTTCAACAAAAGGCTTACCCCGATCCCTCTAGATCGGTTTATCTACCCAATCTTACTTTGTTTTCTCCGGTCTTTAGTAGATTAGATTCGTTTTGTGTCTTTTACTTAGATGCATTAGGGTTTTATCGAAGATTGAAGTTACTTGGCTTTAATAGATTAAGTTTTGCGTCACACATTTGTTCCACGGATTCGATACCTTGGGTTCACCACTCGAGGGAAGAAGGGTCCCTTGACTACGACGGGAGACTTGTACGCTTGCAAGTCACAAACGAACTTTGATACAATTATTAACCGTCAACACCTGCGCAGGTTAAAGTTTACAAAAACAATTGTTCAGAAAAGCTAAGTGAATGTACAAAATATACAGACAGCCTTGAGAGTGTGCAAGGTTCGGATAAAACTTCTAATTCATGACGTCCACCTTCGGAGAACTTTCATCGCGCCCAGAAGCTTGCCCGTCGTTGCTACCCTCATCGCTGCTACTGCTGCTGCCGCCGCCCGAACCCCCTTCGCTTGAGTCGCTAGAATCTTCGCCAGAAGCTGACCCTTCGGGGGAAGTAGCGATGTTCTCGCGATCTTCTTTCTCGTTCAGCTGAGAAGGAGAGAAAAACAAAATGTAAAGGGAACTCAAGAAACTGAAACATCAATAACCAGTACAAGTGATGAAATCGTACAAAAATTTACCTCAGCAAGTTTAGCACGCGCGATGACCTTGACGGTCTCCTTCCCGCTAGCGAACCAAAATTCCCTCGCGAACTTGTTCTTGATGGCCTGAACATCTGCATTGGCTCGAATTATCGAAGTGCTCGTGGCGCTAGGGAATTGGGAGATCTTGTCGCAGAACTTCTCCAAATCAGCGTAGTCGAAGTCATGAAGAATCTTCAATATGCTCTCCACGGAGAAGGCAACCGCGAAGTCGCTGGCGCCGCAGATTACCTCAGAGAGGGCCTTGAATTCAGTCTCCATCCAATCCATGAATTCGGGAATTTCAATATTATCTGGGAGAGGAGTTGGACGAACGCCGAACTCGTTCAGTGATTTCTTGTATTCCTCATAAAGGAGCTTCAACTTCTCTAGAATTTCGGAAGTGTTCTTCTTCGAGGTTGCATCCTGCTCCGCCAGCGCTTTTTCAAGATCCAAGATTTTTCGATCTTTCGCGCTCAAAGACTTGGCGAGACTGGCGTTGTTAATGCGAAGACCTTCGGCAGTTTTCGTAGCCCTCTCGTGTTTCTCCCGAAGATTTTTGATTAAACTGAGATCATCTTCGTGGGCCTTCTGAACCTTTTCCAGCTCCTTTTTAGACTGCTCAAGTGCTGCCTCCGCGATCTTCTTTTTGTCTTGACTGGTCTTCAAGGCCTCCGCCAGTTCAGCCACCTTTTTCTCAAGATCGATGTTCGCAGACTGTGCGAGGGCGAAGCTGCGCTAGAGTTCCTTGGACTTTTGGGAAAGTTGCTTGTTTGCCTTCTCTTGTTCAGCAAGCCGCTCAACGGCAACTTTCCCGAGCATAGAATGCTTGAGTGCGTAGTCTTCTTGAAAACGCGCCAGCTTCGACGGAGAGTAAGAGTGGAGAAGATCCTTGAATTCTGAAAAATCCAAGGTTAAAGTCTCAGATCGAAATTCGAGAATCGGAAAAAGCACGAAAAAGTAATGAAAAGGAATGAACCTTGCTTGCTGAAGTGCTGCATGGTGACCTGTTTCGCCGAACCAGAAGAAGCCTTACCCCGAGACGAAGGGGTGGTTTCGAGAGTAGGGTGAGGCCCCTTCTCAGAGTCCTGAGCAGCTCCTTCGGGTTGTGTCGAGCTCTCCGCTCCTGTTTCATCAACAATTACAGAAGATTTCCACAGTGTTAAAATCTTGGACATCTTGCTCCCAACGCCAGTTGTCTCTAAACCAACACTTAATAACTCGCCGCGATGAGACGTACCAAAACTCTTGTTGAAAGCGGCCAAAGAAGGAGAGGGAGCATGATCTTCGGGAACAACCTCCCGAACTTCAACCAAGGGAGCATGTTCGGTAGGATCCTCCCCCCTTTGAATTGTGAGTTCAAGTTCCTTGGTGAATTCGGGGGAAGCTTCGTCCCGGGAGCGAGTGGATAGAGAGACATCGGCAGCAGGGGCTTTGGCAGCAGCGGGGGCTTCAACAGGGGCAGTAACTTCAACAGCAACAGTGGTCTCAGCATCAACAGCAAGTACAGCCTCCTTGCGAACTTCGGGAGCAGCATCTGAAAAGGAATCAATATCCACGAACTCATTCTCAGAACCTGACGGACAATTGTCTCGAAAGTTAAACAGAGGCCAGAAGCAAAAACCTTTCTGGCTATCCGCTTCCACGAAGGCATCGTCGTCGAAGGCAGATGGAACTCGCCAAACCCCGATGGAAGAAACCTTCTTCACCGCCTTCTTCAACTTTTTGCGACTCATCTGGGCTAGGCCCGAAGCCGCCTGAAGCTCGGCATCCAAAGTTCATTCGGAAGTCTTGCGCTTACGCTTCGACGATTCCAGAGATCTTGTCCTGGAAGGCTTAACCCCAGAGGAAGTGCTCTCGCTGACAGACGATGAGCCTCGCTTCGAAGATCTTATTCGTGGGGCATTGATGGGGCAGCCGAACAACTGGCCACTGTAACCGCGAGAACCTTCAGCTTGGGACCCGGACCTCGAGAACTGAAAGATTTGTCCCCACAAACCTCAGTGAACACGTGATTGATCCTCTTCTTGTGTTTCACAAGAGCCTTGTACGCCTTGTATTCGTTCATGGTGTATTCGCCTATCATAACGTTCACTCTCTTTTCTATCTCGATCATGAAGGCGTCGGCACTCTGATTCTCATGAAGCTTAATCCCGAACTTCGGGAAAGGCACCTCTTGAGCTGCCCAGTTGACGTTGAACTATACGATCTCAATGGGAGACCAACCGCTGGAAATAGGCCAGATCTGGGCAACAGCGAACTCTTCAATAATGTCGCGGCCACCAAGTATAGTACCGGCGAGATGAAATGCACTCTCGCAGTTTCTAATCCCCACTGCCCGGTGATTGAATTCGGCAGTGTTCACCGCGGTCAGGGGCGCAATTGGGCAGCACAAGGGGTGAGCCGGGCCTGTGTAGCCGGAAACTTCTGACATGTTGACCTTCAAGTAGAACCAATGAGAGTTCCAGTCGTCAGTGAGGTTAGTCTTGCAGCAGGGAGCAATCTGAATTCGGGTGATCCCCTTTCGGGTGTTCTGCCACCGGGTGTTGAAGGTGCAACACGCATGTTGAGTGTGATAGAACTGCCCGTCACTGGCCTTGATAACCTCGGGGATAATCACCAGTTCGTAGAATCTAGCAAAGGCGTCAACACTGGGGTTACAGCCGAAGGTCTTCATGATCCAAATGAATTTTGACACCTCAAGAAAAGACGTCGGTGAAAGCTGGTGGATCTTCACCGAAAAGGCATCCAGAATAGCCGGCAGAATCGGGTCGCAGGGGAATCTGAGTCCACAGATGAAGAAATCACGAAAAACGACAACTTCTCCGTCTTCAGGGGTAGGTATTTGCTCATCAAGCGGGGCTCGCCCAGCGCCCGGAGGGAAAAACCCGGCTTTTTCATATTCCCGAATCATATTGGTTGTGACCTTGGACTCTTCGAAGGCAAGTGAGGGTGGCAGCGGGCCGGCAGTCTTTACTTTAACCAGATCAGTGACGCCGGCAACCACATCCCCGATATCTTCGTCGTCATCTGATTGAACTTCCCCGTCTTCGCGACTCTTGGAGCCGCTAGGAGAGCCGGCGTCTTCAGTTGGTGCAGCATTCTCAGCACCTTCGACAACTGAATCAACTGGGAGACCAGTTGCGATGAGTTCTTCGGTAGTCATGGGTCTGGCAGTGCTTTTAACTCGAGCCACCTAACCAACGGAGATACACATACGAAGCAATAAGAACAACATTCGAGAATGAAATTCATAGAACAAAGATACCATTGTAGCAAAATATGATAAGTAAGAATTGAAAGAGAGAAATAAGATAATACCTTAGAGAGATGCGAAGAAAACCGGAAGATCGCGAACTTTTCAGTAGAAGACGAGATTCTGCGAGCAAGAAAGATTCACGAATCGTAAAAAAGCATGAAAGCCGTGAAATTTTTTAACAGCAGGAGCCTCCTATTTATAGGGGCGGGGAGGGGTAGTTCCGTGAAATCTGCCTCGATCTAACCGTTCCAGGGTTTCCGGGCGACGCGTGTCACCTCCGACGTTCCGAGGGTGACGTTTTTTTACTAAATTCCGAAATGTTCGTGGAATCGGATCGTCGGAGTCAACCCGCTTCCCCGAGGGGCTAGTGTTGGGGAATTCAGGAAAACCCGTCACCCTCGAAACGTTAAGTTTGACGAAGTTCTTGAGACATGTTTTTCAGGAACAGGAAACTCACGATTTTCGGAAGCCTGGAACCTGTGAAGCCTCGGATTCGCGAATACGTGAAGTTTGGGGATCGTGATTCGGTGAAGAAGTAGGGTCGCGAACATGCAGAAGCCCGGAGCCTCGAGCTGGCGATGGCGTGAACTTCGGAGGACGGCCGATTCGGGAATCTGTCGGGGACTCAGTTCGGGGATCACGCGTGAAGACATGCATGAACCTTCGAAGAAGCGAAAGCCGATTCGGGAATCTGTCGAGGGCCTGGTTCGGGAGTCACACGTGAAGACATTCACGAACCGACGGAGAAGCAAAGTCAAAGTTGTTGTCCCAAAAAGTCCGGGTTTTGAGTGTGAACTAGTGGCAGATTTGTAAATGTGTTAGGCGAGAAAGACATTCTTGTATGCGTTCACATTAGGAATATTCCCTGAGCTTGAGGGTGTTTTTGGTATGTAAAAGTCCCTTCATCTCCCTTTAAAAGGGGGCGCGACGGCACGTGTAAACGGATTCAGATTTTTGGGAACTTGTGCAATCTGCCGAGGGAATCACAGTCTCTCTGCGTTCTCACTTGTGCTTGAACGTGTTAAGAACTCTCTCTCTCTCTCGTGTTAGGGGAATAATCCGAATTTTTCGGGTAACCCCCAAACAATGTGTTGTGAAAATAAATTCAAAGTTGAAAACCATATCCTTGCTGTTTGTGCAAATAAATTAATTATTTACTTAAATATGTGCACAATCACTATAAAGATAAGAATAATTAAAGCCTTCATAATAATCTTTAAAAGGAAAAGTGATGAATATTTGGTCAAGGTGAATATGGTCAACCATGTGCTCCTTGTTGTCATGTGTTGTTGTTTTTTGTGTAAAGTAAATTAAATTCATCACTAACTATTGCACATGCATCCTTCGTGTAGAAGTTCCTGACGGTAGCTACACGCTCGTACCGGCTGACGAGGACGAGGGAGCAGGAGGAGACGTGCACTACGTGTCCGTAGATCAAGACCCGGACCAAAGTCTGGAAGTTTGTATGACTGCTTGAGCTGGCGAAGGCAAGCCCCGGTTTAAACATTAACCTATGTGTTTATTTAAGTTTCTGAATTTATCATTGTTACTCTATGTGCATTTACGTTCAGGAGTTGATTGAAACCCTAGTTGCGTGATCCCTAAGTACGTACGATCTTTTACTAGCATGCTAGGTCGCTAGTTGCTATCATCTAAGGATCCGGAACAAGTCAAGTGATGTTCGTCACTCGTGAGAATAGGATCTCCTTTATGGAATTACCATATTTATTAATGGATTGCTCATGTGGTAAGAGCATGAGATTTGGGATCTGGTCCAGTGGCTTCGTTGGTTAAGTGTTTGAATGTACTAAGCACTTGTCGGAAATGGGCACAGTAAGCCTAGTACCTCAATGAGGCGGTACGGGATTTTACTATCACTAATCTTAGGGTTGCGGCCCCGGGCTCGCCACCTGAGTGCATGCGTGAGGCTGGGTGACCTTGGTGGTGTAGCCCAGATAAACCTTGTACTTAAGACTGTGAGCTATTATTTCCAAACCGAAGAATGACGGGAACTGCCTGGTTGGTGAACTCTTAGCGAGGGAACCTCCCGTGTGTTTAGGTCCACCTTGCAAAGTTTGAATCAATCGATTGTCGATCTCTTACCGTTATCTGAGACTACTTAATCTATTGGTCATGATATCCCTTTATGATGGAACTTTGTGAAGATTATTATTTGCTTAATTGTATTGTACAACTTATGATTGCAATAGTCGCTTATCTAGTAATGATTACTTCTACTAGAACTTGAGCTAAAATGTGAAAGTAAGGATTCACTACTTAGTAGCTCTTTGGCAAACAAACCCACTAGCCAAAAGCCTTGCATGATTAGAGGTAACGTCTTTAGTTTGGACGGGTAAGCCTTGCTGAGTATTAGTATACTCAGCCTTGCTATTTAAATGTTGTTTCCAGGTAATGCATGTGATGTGTGGCCTGGAGAAATTCCACCTGGCTGGGAGCTGGAATGGGTGGATGGTGACGAGTGAATGCATCATGGACGGCCTCCTATGATGTTTATCGTATCGTTTAGTTAATTCTGTTGTTTTATTAAACTCTGAACCATTTACTTTCATGTCAAGAACCATGGTTTGTAATAATGGACCCTACAGGGAAGATTTGCTTTAATTTGTAAGGTACTCTGGACTCTCCTTCGTGGGAGTTTTTATGGAGACGTTTGTCCTCTCTGTGTGTTTTCAAGTGATTTACTGGGCTTTGACCCGGCAACACTCAACAGGGTGATTCTTTATTATCGCTTAATGACCAAATGAAGTGGTTTAGGCGATAGTACGGAATTATCTCGGATGGGGTTGTCACAGTATGTCACCACATTATTCACCAAACCAACCAACACCAATTAGGAAAACCAAACCATTGAAACCGGTTTAAAACAAAATCATTCCAGGCTTATGCAGACGCGCGGTTGGACTCTGGTATTTGCTTCTCTCTGCAACCAAAAGCGCCCTTGTGCTACACTATTCGAACTAATTTCAACTTTTGAAAAGGTGGGTGCAAACTGGTCAGCGTGCATAGATGGAAGAGTTAGAAAAAACTAGAGATGTTAACTTTTAAAAAAATTGAAACTTGTTTTTGGCTTAGGATGAAAAATTTAGGATTTTATTAGCACGGTTTTTTTTTGAGAATTTATTAGCACAAAGATACTATCAATTGAAAACACACAAATGATTATGCCTCAACCATGGTACGAATAAATAACTTGCCATGTTCCAATTAATAGATGACAAAAAATCATAAAGAAAAGAAGCACATTTTTCGTGCCTATTTATATATATGCAGGCATGACTAGATATACTCTTGTATCTGATTTAGATAAACAACATTAATGGATATCAATTTTTGAAAACATGTTGAGTGGCTTGAGCATGTGTACGCTAGGGTTAGTTTTTGCAATAGTACCAAGTAGGAGGTGGGCATATGCAACAAAATGAATGATGTGGGGATGTCAAACTTCAATTGAATTAACAGGGAGGGGGTTTGTGCAATTTTACCACATAATTTGGTAGTTTTCGAGAAGATCTGTTATTTGATATCTTTGCGTCCCATCAAGTTATTCATGTAACTTGCTGTCCATTGGAAATATAAAGCCTCGCTTCTTCTATTTAGGTTGGTGAAATACGATGAGTCATTGAGCATGAGAACTTTTGAGCAAATGAGCTTGCAAACTTCAGCCAGATCACAACCATATTAAACATTGTCAGCAACTTGAGGCCTCCACCCGACTTTCAAGTTCATCATTATCATGTATGGATTGACGATCTTTGCGATAAGTGCCGATCGAAAATGTTTTTGCTTGATTATTTGAAATCTCGAATTGAACTGGACAGAGAGCTAGGGTCATCTAGTCGCGTCATGGCGATTGGCAGCACAACACGACACAAAGCGAGATGGGAGAAGACAGCGAGGCGGGGATCTGCCGGTTTCTCCTCTCTCGCACAAATGTCACGGGCAGGACCGCAGGACATCTGATGAGTGGGTCAAGAAGTCACTGTGGAGGCATGTGGCCATATGTCAATGACTTAGTGGTAGATGTAAACCGGCGAAATGGAAGGGGCCATCTGGTGGGGTGGGTTTGGAGTTGGAGGAGCTGCGTCAGACTAGGGGCGGATCCTTTTAGGATGCCGCATAGGGTGATGTTATTGGAGTCGGAGCACACGTCATCGGGAGGTCGATCAGAGCCGCAGACCCTCGTGCCCGTTGCTTGTAGGTCAGGAGGGCACGCTTGCAACATGCTCTTGTTTTTTCATCCCATTTGCAAGAAAGGTGGAGCCTTCTCACAACCACACGGGCAATCATATCATCAGAAATACTAAACCTATCTTACTAGTATTTAAAACGTACATTTTTTTCAAAATGAACCTTCGTGAAAACTTTGTTTACAAATGAACTCCTAGAGAAACTATTTCTGAAAATAGGCCCGAAGCTCGGCGTGCGGGGGACGAGCCATGCAGCTTACTAGAACAATCGGCAGCAATTACCATGTCACTCGTGTGCAATGGCAGCAAGAATTTATATACAATAACAGGCGCGACTACAACTAGATGCTGCATGTCTTAATATGTACTCCCTCCGTCCCGTAAAGAATGCAATCCTAGTATTTGAAAAAATCTAAAAAATGCAATTTTAGAAAATAGATCAAATTATCTACCTAATTAAGTAGTTAGATCTTATCTGCGTGTCAAAACTTATTGCATGTGACTAAAAAATAAGGGTACTAGAGTCTTTTCGCACCACCACTGATCTGTCCTAGAAAAACTAGAATTGCACTTTTTTTATGGGACAGAGGGAGTATTCTCCATTTTACAGGACTGCTCCGGATAAGGTAGAAACAAATGCACTGCATATGTCTTAGCATGCGGCCTCCATTTCATATGACCCATCAAGATCCTTAGCTACAGAACATTCTGCCATTAGTATGGAATATAAATCCAAATAAGCATATACAAGTAGCCCAGTATTGAAGCAGGTTGAGGAATCCAAAGCCAATAGCACACAATTTGCAGCCATGATCCAAAGTACATCTATCTGTTTGACTGATCGGGCCAAGTAGAGAGGAACTGGCTTCATCTGAAAGAAGGTGTGCATCATCTTCTAGCGCTAACCATCATTGCTTGCACTAAAAGGAAATAGCCATTATGTACATGAATCAGGGAAGGTAAGCCTACCTTAAATGTGATGTAGTCATGTACCTGCACACAATGCACCTAGTTCCAGTAAGTAGCACCAAACAATCTGTCACTTCAGTTCTTCCTAAAAGAGAAAGCAATATTACATAAGTAAATAGCAAACTCAATTCCAAGCTGGCTGGTAAGCCAGAAGCAAACCTTAGGTGTTCCTGAAAGATTAGCACATACCTCCATTTGAACCATTTGTTTTGCTAATCCCAAAGAGCAATGTGGATTTTTCTTTTTTGATAATAAGCAATGTGGAAAAATAACAATTTCAACATAGCACAATTCCACTTAGTTCTGGCATTGTACCTAAGATACCTTCACACAAGCACATGCAGACTCCTATCCAAGCCCATCAACATTGAGTCAGTTCTAGTTGTATGGTATATCCTAATGGCATCAAATAGAATACTTTTAGCAACCCATATCCCTTCGAACCTTCCGATGTGGAATTTGCTCCTAGCTGCTCCAACACCTCTGTGCCTTTGGCTACATACTTCATTTGTATGGAAGTCGTCAATGATTAGTACACAGTTCATTAAAAATTAGAATACTTACATACCACGTGCTAAGATCGGGAAAAATAAGAATGCCTTTATATGTATTTCTTCTCTTCTTTCAAAGAATGCCATCTAATCAAAACACCATCAGTGCCTAATCAACATCACAATCAAAAGTACACAAAACACATACTCCTAATGCAAATCAATTTAAATTCATTGACAGTATGTTGGCTAATTAATAACCTTAATCCGTGTATAGTTGTTAACACCAAAAATTGGTACAGGAAAGAGACTGACTTGTGGGCCGAGTTTGGTAAAGAAACACCATTCGGCAGGAAATTTTCCTCAAAGGATTCGGTAAAGATGCCTGCGGTCGGTAGCGCGCCATCGTTCGACAGAAGGGTTGTTTTGCACTTGGAAAAGGAAGCATTCGGGAATACGTGATGACGTGGCCTGAATATAAGGAAGGGACGAATTGATGACGGTTGTGAGACGGACATTGGCACTGGGGCATTAATTTAAGCAATAAATGTTGTACTCGTAGTCGACTAGGAGTCGTGTTAGGACAAGGGTATAAATATTAACCCTTAGTGTTTGTAATAGGGATCGAACAATTTCACAACAAACCGGCCATGTGCCAACCTTTGAGTCCTTTAGTCGAGTCGTCGAGTTCTTCGAGAGGAGCCATCGATCTGTCGACCTCCGTAAGTACCGGCAACCTTGTATCATGTCTAGTATCATGCGGTGGATTTAGACCGTGATGCAAGTAGTCTTGTTACCATGCTTAGTATCATGCGGTGGATTTAAGCTTGGTTCAAGAAGGTTCTCTTGTTAGATCATGAGCCATGCGGTAGGCTAAGATCTAGCTCAGAGCTAGTTATCGGCTCTATTAGATTTGGCAAGATCTAATGGATTCATTAAGTTACCACGTGTTGCTTTGGATTTTTCTTCATGTTTAATTCATGTAACACTCTTTTGCCCAATTTAGATTGATTAGATTCGGCTTTATCTTGCTTTACGATCCATATGATGCGTGTTTAAATCTCCAACTCCATGTGGTACACGGATCATGTGCTCTCAATAGCAGAATTTAGATCAATCTAGATTGTCACGTGTTGCGGGTTCAAGCTTGTTGACTTTTCAATGTTTGTTCCTTCTCCATGGAACCCGGATCGGCTGTACAGCTGTATTCGGCAATTCCTTCACGGGTGAAATGTGTTTATAATTTTGTTTTAAATAATGTGTGCTTTTAGCCTTTCATGTTTAGATTGTATCATGCGGTGGATTGATCTATTCTTGGTTGGTGGTGTGGTTTCAAACAAGTTGTATCATGCGGTGGATTAACTTGTTTGGTGTCACGCTCGACGGGTTTGAAAGTACCTAGACATGCGGTAGACTAGTGCTTTTGGCCTATGCATGCATGTTTACTGCAAATTTATAATCATGCTTCACCTTTATTTATTTTATTGTAATTTATCCTCGAAAATCGGTCATGACCACGTGCATGCAATGTTGTCTAGACTAAGACCGATCTTTCGTCATGCTTACGTCATGCATTCGGATATATCCTGGTTTCATGTTTTAGAGTTCCCGAATGATATTCAAATTGGTGGCAGATAGCTTGTTGTAGCTATATGTCATTTTAATTGGCTTTGTAGACATAAATACGGAACTGTCTGGTACCACTCGGCAAGTTCCAGGTTTTATCTAACTGCTTTTCATCCTTTGTCAGTTTCAGGAAAATTGACTGGCACGCTCTGGATTCGGCATGTGTGTTAAGCCAGCTTTGTTCGGCTTGCTGTGTGCTTGGCGTGAGGTGCTGATTTTACGTCAACACACTTTTTGGCACGCCCGGTGGGACAATATAGCTGGTCAAGATGCCTGATATTCATGATGTCATGGATGTCACCATAGAGGAGCTGTCTGCAGAACAGCAGTTGCAACTAAAGGAAGTTGTTGATCAATTTCAGCAAAAGTGTCTGATGTCATTTTCTAAAAATAGAAGTGGCGTACCATATCTTAAGTCTGACATGCCAAGAGTTCTACTGCCAGGAGAACCTGATACCACATCTGCTGAAGAGAAACAAGAGGTTTTTCACATGGTACAAAGAACTTTGGAAGACATAATGTCTAGGCACAATACTGTGTTTCTGAATATCTTTCAACAGATGATGGTTGGCATCTTTGGCCCAGGAGTGAACAAGCATTTTGAAGGAGAATCAAGTGCTGCTGTCACTGGCCAACCAGTTCATCAAGATACAAGTGTTCAACCGCCTCCACAGAGCGTAAATGGTCAGCCAACTCAACACGTGGATAGCCAACCAATTCGGCCAAATCCTCGTCAAGCGATACCTAATCCAAGTACATATGGAGAAATGGCGTTTGGCACTCCTGGAGTTCAACCTGATTCTACTTACAGGATAGCCCCAGCAAACAACAGGTTGTAGAAGAACATGTACGGCACCGGGTATTCGTAGTTCATGGATTACAGTGCCATTGATGCTCTCCAGAATCCTGGATATGGTGGCGCTGCAGGGATGCCTGTTGGAGGAACAGGTAATCAAGACGTCAATATTGATCTCCTGATGCAGAGGATGACCGATGTGCTTCAAAATCAATTCGGTCTAAATCCTAAAAACCAAGGGCATGTGTATACACCTCCTTTCCCATAATGGTATAACAGGGTGGCCTTGCCGCACAGGGTGAAAGCTCCTGCAGATTTCACGAAGTTTTCTGGGCAAGATGATACTAGCACTGTGGAGCACATAGCCCGATACTTTATGCAGCTTGGGGAAGCTTCAGCTGATGAAGCATTCAGAATCAGATATTTCCCTCTGTCACTGACAGGCCCGGCATTTACATGGTTCACTTCTTTGCCTGCTCACTCAATCTGCTCTTGGAAGGATTTGGAGCAGAAGTTTCATGCTCATTATTTCATTGATAGCAATGAGAAGAAGCTAATTGATCTAATCTACCCTGAGACATAGGAACAATGAAACACCAATGGAGTTCCTCAGGAGGTTCAGAGAGACCAAAAGCATGTGCTTCTCTTTGAACCTACCAGATGATCAATTGGTCGGTATGGTCAGAAAGGGGTTATGTTGCCAGCTATTCGGGAAAAGCTATTCGACATGGAGTTCGATAATCTTGGCCAATTATCGCACAGACTGTCATTAATGAGCAACCAAGCTTATGGCTTCAAGAAAGACTCCAGGTTCTCCAAACATAGTGATATAGCTGACATCTACAACCAATTCCTCGAAAGAGCAGATCAGGGAGAGGAATTTGATGATGAAGAGGAAGTAGCTGCAGCTTAAATAGTGTGAGGCAAAGAGCCATTAACAGTGAACCAGAGATGGGTCAAGCAAGCCAAGGGCACCTATGATTTTGATGTGACCAAGGCTGATAAGCTCTTTGAGTTCCTTGTAAAGGAAGGCCGAATCAAGTTGCCAGAAGGACATTCTATGCTTCGGCCTGATGGAGTGAAAGAAAAGAGATATTGTGGGTTTCATGACAGGAATTCTCACTCCATCAATGAGTGCAGAGTTTTCAGGATGAGAATTCAAAAGGCTATCCAAGAAGGTCATCTAAAATTTGACAATAAGATGAAGTTGGATGGCAACCCTTTTCCTCAAAACATGATTGGGTTTTCAGTCAGCATGGTGACTGCTGAGGAAAAAGGGAAAGTGAAGGTTTTGACTTCAGCGAGGGCAAAGCAGGATGGATCAGTTGACCCTGCTCAACAAGTAACAGTTGAACAAGTCCACAAGGAAGTGCCTCGCATCCTAAAAAGTCAAATTGAAGTGGGGTAATCTTCTAACCCTAGGGTGACTTCGTGCATTCTCCTTAATAAGTGGCAGCGTCAGCAAGAAAAGGAGCGCTACCAGAAACAAAAGTACGAGGAGGAGAAGCGAAGATATGAAGAAGAAGTGCACAGGAGAGAACAAGAAGAGCATGCACGAGAACAAGAGTGTGTGCATTGGGGGTGTGCGTTCTTCAGGCACTGCTGGAATGAAGGTTTAAAACTCCCCACGTTGAACAATTGTCCTGAATGCAGTGACAAATATACTGAGTATAGGCAGGATACTGTCAATCGCCGATCTGTCCATGAAAGAATTGGAAGGATACACCCTAGTGATGGTCGGTGCATAAAAATAAATGAAGTTAATGATCAACCAAGGAAAAGATATGCTGATCACAGGTGGGTTGATCATGAAGAAGAAGAAGAAGAAGAGCGTGAATATGTCTGGCAGAAAGGACAGTGGTGCCCACCTGGCTTGAGGAGAAGCCAAAAGAGAAGAGTTCAACGCTTGAGAAATCAGGAGTTGAAGCAGGCAGGGATCAAGAGGAAACAGGTGTGGCGTCCAAAAGATAAGCCTGATGGATATGGTCGTTCGGCTCCTACGTGCATGGTATGTTTCTTGCCGAATGAATTCATGGCTCCAGCTAATCAGGTTGTGCAGGAAGAGACATCGCCAAACATCGATGAGGCTGAGCAACTTGGGTTGATGGCACTGCTAGTGTTAGCCAAGCAAGCTACCTTTGACAAGCCAGCCAAGAATCGGCACATGAGACCGCTGTACTTGAGAGGATATGTCAATGGGAAGCCATTGACCAAGATGTTCGTTGATGGTGGAGCTGCGGTCAATGTGATGTCCTACACTACGTTCAGGAAGCTTGGCATGGGCCCTGGGGATTTGACACCAACAAGTATAGTTCTGAATGATTTTGCTGGGAATCCTTCAGACACCAAGAGCTGTGTACATGTGGATTTGATGATCGGGTCTAAGACCTTGCTTACGACCTTCTTTGTCATTGAGGGCATAGGGGCATATAGCTTGCTGCTTGGACGGGACTGGATCCATGCAAATTGCTGCATCCCATCTACCATGCATCAGCAGCTTGTTCAATGGGTGGATGATGATATAGAAGTGGTCCAAGTAGATGATTCAGTAAGCATGGCTAACGTGGAACCAGCCTTCTAGGAGTATCAAGGTATAGATTGCTTCTCAGGCAAGGACTGGGGTGAAGGTCCTGTTGAACCAGTCAGCAGTGATCAACAGTCGATTCAAGCAGTCGGCTCTTATAGCAATTTTTAATGGAGAATCTAATTGATGGAACTGAAGGAAAGTCAGGACGTGGATTCATGTCGGTTGACAAATTGGAAGAAATTGATATTGGAGATGGTGACAAGCCAAGGCCGACATTTATCAGTGCTAACTTGGATTCAAGTTTCAGAAAAGAGTTGATCAAGCTACTGAAAGAATACAAAGATTGATTCGCTTGGGATTATTCGGAGATGCCTGGTTTGGATCGTTCCATTGTTGAGCATCGGTTGCCAATCAAGCCTGGTTTTAAGCCTTACAAGCAACCTCCCCGAAAGATCTACAAGGATGAAGTATTGGCCAACGTGAAAAAAGAAGTTGAGAGATTAATAGAAGCAAATTTCATTCGGCCATGTAGATATGCAGAGTGGATCTCTAATATTGTCCCTGTTTACAAGAAAAACGGGAAAATGAGGGTTTGCATAGACTTTAGATATCTAAATAGAGCTACGCCCATGGATGGATATCCAATGCCTGTTGCTGACTTGTTGGTTGATGCCGCTGCTGGACATAAAGTTATTAGTTTTATGGATGGCAATGCAGGGTACAATCAATTTTTTATGGCAATAGAAGATATATCAAAGACAGCCTTCAGATGTCCTGGACATATCGGCCTTTTTGAGTGGATTGTCATGACATTTGGGTTGAAAAATGCTGGTGCAACTTATCAAAGAGCCATGAATTATATTTTTCACGAGTTGATCGGAAAAATTGTTGAGATATACATTGATGACGTCGTGATCAAGTCTTTGGATCATGCATCGCATTTGGATGATGTGAGGAAAACTCTAGAGTGCACCCGAAAGTATGGGCTTAAGATGAACCCAAACAAGTGTGCCTTTGGGGTTTCAGATGGAGAGTTCCTGGGATTTTTGGTGCATGAGAGAGGAATAGAAGTTGACAAGAAAAGCATGAAAGCTATTGATGAAGTTGTTCCTCCAACCAATCGCAAAGAATTGCAATCACTGCTCGGCAAGATCAACTTTGTGAGAAGATTTATTTCAAATTTGTCACAAAAGGTGTTGCCTTTCTATCCATTTTTGAGGATCAAGAAGGATCAGAAGTTTGTATGGGGTGACGAACAACAAAAGGCTTTCGATGAAATCAAGGAGTACATGAAGGAACCGCCAGTGTTGGTGCCTCCACAATTGGACAAGCCTTTTAAGTTGTACGTGGCGGCCGATACCCAAACCATTGGATCAGCCCTCATACAAGAATTTGAGGGAAAGGAATGAATAGTTGCATACCTTAGCCGAAAATTTCTTGATCCCGAAACAAGATATTCGGCTGCGTAGAAGCTTTGCCTGTGTGTTTATCACTCATGTACAAAGTTTCGGCACTATTTGTTGAATGTCGAATGCGTTGTATATTCAAAATTTGATGTAATTAAACACATGTTGTCTATGCCAATTTTGAATGGAAGGATTGGTAAGTGGATTTTAGCTTTGTCTGAGTTCGAGTTGAAGTTTGAATCGGCAAAAGATGTTAAAGGACAGATTATTGTTGATTTCATTACTGAACATCGTGATCCATCAATTGATTTTGCTTGAGATTGCTCCTTGGGCTTTGTTCTTTGATGGATCTTCATGTGGCAAAGGTGGTGGAGTAGGAATTTTATTGATTTCACCTAGAGGGGAGATGTTTGAGTTTGCTATTCCTATTCAACCTACTGTCACAAATAATCAAGCTGAATATGAGGCATTACTTAGAGGGCTTCAGTATTTGAAAGAAGCAAAGGCTATTTCAGTTGAAATTTATGGAGATTCAGAGTTAGTTATAAAACAATTGAATGGCCAATATGAATGTAGAAATGATATCCTGAGGAATTACTACGAGGAATGCAGGGAAATCTTAAAAGTTTTCAGTTAGTGATTCTACAACATATTCCTAGGGAACACAATGAAGAAGCAAACAAGTTGGCTCAAAGTGCTTCAGGTTATAGAGAAAATCAAGAAGTGTTTCCCAACAATGTGTGTGCTTTCGGGAGTGATCTAGCAAAAGATGATTGGAGAAAAGAAATTGTTGATTATCTGGAAAATCCATCCCGAAAGGTCTCTAGGCAGCTCAGGTATAAAGCTATAAAGTTTGTTCTTCTTGATGGACGTTTGTTTTACAAATCATTATATGGGGTGTTGCTACAATGCCTGGGTCAAGAAGAAGCAAAGAAAATGATGAGTGAAGTGCACGATGGGCTGTGTGGAGCACATCAATTGGCTTACCGAATGAAATGGGTTGTCAGGCACACTGGATGTTATTGGCCGACGATGCTGGAAGATTGCTTTGAGTATTACAAAGGGTGTCAAGATTGTCAAAAGTTTGGAAATATTCAGAGAGTTCCGGCATCAGCTTTGAATCCTATTATCAAGCCATGGCCATTCAGAGGATGGGGTATAGATTTGATTGGCCAAATAAATCCTCCATCTAGCAAGGGGCATAAGTTTCTACTTTTGGCAACAGATTATTTCACCAAATGGGTTGAGACAATTCCATTGAAGAAAGTAACATCAGAAAACATGGTTGAGTTTGTCAAGGAGCACATCATCTACAGATTTGGAATTCCTCAAACAATTACAACTGATCAAGGAACTCAATTTACATCTTCAGAGTTCAGGGAATTTGCTAAAAGCATGGGGATCAAATTGTTAAATTCTTCTCCTTATTATGCCCAAGCTAATGGTCAGGTAGAGGCTTCTAACAAGATCATGATCAAGATTATACAAAAGAAGATTGATCAGAAGCCAAAAAGGTGGCATTCGGTACTCAATGAAGCCTTGTGGGCTTACCAAATGGCCCCTCATGGAGCTAAAAAACATCTCCTTATGAGTTGGTTTACGGGCATCATGCTGTTTTGCCATGGGAAATGCAATCAGATTCAAGGAGAGTGGTTTTGCAAAAGGATTTAAGTTCCAAAGATTACAGTGGCTTAATGATGGATGAGTTAGAGGATTTGCATATGATTTGTCTTAGGGCCTTGGAAAATATTGAGAAGAACAAGATGCGAGTTGCTAAGTATTACAATAAGAAAGTAAAAGTAAAGCAATTTGCAAAAGGGGATTTGGTTTGGAAAGCATTACTGCCGATTGGGACTAAGTACAGTACGTTCGGCAAATGGTCCCCGAATTGGGAAGGTCCTTTTCGGGTAGTCAGGTGTACGCCTTGAAATGCGTATATCTTGAAAACTTTACTAGGAGAAGAGTTTACTGGTGCTATAAACGGGAGATACTTGAAGAAATATCGTCCTATTATTGAAGTTGATTGTTGATTGCAAGCATCAGGATTACAAACACCAGAAACTTGGAAATAGCCGGCGTTCGGGAAAGAAGCCGCCTTCAGAGCAAAAGTCCTAACAAAGGAGATGGCCAATACTAAAGTGTATTGCCCTTAGCACAAAAAATGTTCTACATTACAAATGTTTCTTGCAGGTTCTTTATTTGGCAACCCAGCTTCCTAAAGATTACAAGAGAGAGCCTGTGGGAAGCAGAAGGCCTGGAGGAAGAAGCGAAAGTATGCTTCATTTCTTTGACTCCGCGTTTTTCCTCTTCAGTTCTTCCCTCTTCAGCTGTTCCAGGACCACCGTGACGGCAACGTAGAAGCTTCGGGGATTGCCGTGACTTGCAGTTTCCATCAGGCTATCCAGGAAGCCTTCAAGTTGTTGTACCTGTCAGAAACATCTGAAGAAAGGGAACAGATTCTCGTTGAATGTGGGATCTAAAACTTAAACATGAGAATCAAATAAGGATGAAGATCTTACCCCCTACCAATGCCTCCAAGCTCATGCGGCATTCGCATTCGGCACTGCAGCGGGTGGTGATGTCCCGCGGGTTGTGTTCTAGATGTCGGATGCGACGGCGCAGTTGGTGGTTGGTCTTCTGTTCCGGCGTGGCGTCTTCTTCTTCAACAAAGGAATCAGAGAGGATGTATTTAGGAACCTCTTCAGTTCCAAAGATTTCCTCTGGGAGCAAGTCAAGGCTGAAAGCAAAGGAAGGTGAATCATGAGATTGCAATCGAGAGCAATAAAAAGGATTGAGAAGGGAAGCTTACTCTCGAATGGTTCGCTTCTTTCGTGGGACGCTGCTCTCCTCGACTGGCTGTTTCCCCTTGTCCGCCATGGCCTTGGGGGTTTTTCCTCTGGAGAAACAGGGAGAGAAGATGTGAGGTGATGGAAGTGTATGCGAGTGGATTTGCAGAGCACCAAGGGGGCTATTTTATTAGCCGTGAGAGCGCATTGGGAGTGATGACTGGCTGGCGTACATTAATGGGAATACCAAACGGCAAGGTTTTCTCTCCGAATGCGAAGGGTTTTTCATTGAACAGTGTTCATGGCTCCTGAATAAGGATTTTCTGTGGATTCTACGCTAAGGGACAAGAGTTTGTGCGTATTCGGCTAGAGTAAAAGTTCTCGAATGCGTTCAAAGCAGTGAAAGTTCGCATGCACAAATCAAAGGAAATTATCACAAGACAAATACAGAAGATAAAATTTCATATTTATTGCCGAAATTCCAACATCCCTAGTACAAACTAGTCAAAAAGCCTGTTCAGCACAAACTGGGGATGAATGGAATCGACAATGGCGTCGTCGTGGCCGTCGAGGCGCTCCAGGATGACCTCGATGTCGTCGACGTCCTCCGGCGCGCCACCATGGAAACTGTGCGGCCGCGTGGAGTAGTCGACGCTGGTGTGCGTCGCCATGGCAGCCAGGCCCAGGGTGGTGCCCACGCGGACGCCGTGGAGGGCCACTTCGTCGACGCGGTCTTCCACCACGCCAAGGCGGGCTTCCAGTGTGTCTCCGGGAGCGTTCACCTTGTCTGCCACCTTCTTCACCAGCGTCTTCAGCCAGTTGAGCTCGGCGTCGTGGTCTGCAGCAATTATGAAGCAATGGCGGTTAGTTCAAAGTTGAGTTGAGGTTAAACAAATCACAAGATTCACCGTCGATGGCCTCCAGCAGCTGCTTGCGCTGGTGCTCCCACTTGAGCTCGGCGATTCCGGCCTTTTTGGAGACGGCCTCCAACTCGCACCGGGTTTCATCGTGCTCCGCTTTGAACCTACGGGCGTCGCGATCATCGTAGCGCGAGATGGGGGAGTGAGAACGGCCGGACGATCCCGAGGAGTCGCCCACCATGGTCGGGGTTGTGGCCGGTGCAGGAGCGGAGTTCCACTGGATAAGCCTGGAAACACAAAGAGGATCGTCAAAAACAAAAAGAAATCTAGAAAGGGTTGTAAAGAAGCCGACGATCACCACCTCCGGCGAGCGCCAGCACGGCTCCCTTCGGCTTTGTCGCTGGCCCGGCGCCTGTTGTTGCTGCATGCCTGGAGCTTTTGGATACTAGTACTGGAGAGGAGAAGTTTAGATTGGCAAAGGCTTGAGAGCAGAGGACTTGGTGAAAGGCTAGGGGCACCCGAGGTTCTTATTTATGGGATTGGTAAAGAGATCATGGCCGGAGATCATGGTGCATATCCCAAGAAATTTGGGAAGTGGAGAGACTCCCTTAACCGAACCGTCGTCGGGTCGTTTGGGATTCAATCTGGGTTGTATTCGGTTTGACTGGTTGAAATTCGGCTGAGTTGCGGTCGGGTTGCTATTCGGGTCTAATGCTGATTGGCTAGAGTTGTCGAATGGGTCGTCCAGAAATTGCTCATTAAAATAAGGTGAAACAAATGTTGGAAAGTAAAAACTGATGGTAAGCAAAATGCAAAGCTGATGAAGTATTCGGCTACAGATTGTTTGATACAATCATACACCCAAGTATTTTGAAATTACATTAGAGGCATCTGACATCATCTTTTTGATATCCTCCAATAATTTCTGATCAGCTTCCTGGGTGTTAGACAGAGCAGAAAGCTTTGTCTTGAGCTGTTTTGATTCAATCAGAGCTGTTGTAGCTTCCTTTTGGATTTTCTCTGTTGATTCAGGAAGTTCGGCTATCTTTTTCTTGTCAGCCTCGATTTCAGCTGTCAAGTTCTTCAGTTCGGCTTCTAGTGCAGCTTTTCTGATGATCTCAACTCAAGTGCAGGCTGCAGTTCGGCCAGCAATTCTTTATTGTTTTGGATCTGGGCCTGTGAGTCTTTCACGAATTGCTTGGCTTTGGCTCTCTTTTGTTCCAGGGCTGGTCGGGAGGATTGATTCTTCAAAGCTCGCCTCACTGATGCAAAGTGATTATCCAATTGTGAGATAGGCTCTAAAGAAGCTTTGATATCGTCAGGAAGCTCTTGGTTGATGGATTCGAGCACTTCTTCTAAAAGATCGACGTCCCTGACTTGATCTTGGATATCCCTTTGCAGCAAGGAAAGGATTTCTTTTAGCTTTGATTGATTTTCCTCTAATAAAGCTTAGCCGGAGGATGCTTCATCTCCTTTTTCAGCAGTTAAGTCATCCATGGTAAAAGAAAGGCTGGGTGGTGATACAGCTTGATCCTGGGAAGAAAAGCTTGCCAAGTTAAGGATGATTTATTGGATGGAAATAAAAGAGATAAATATTCATGCTTACCTCGTTTCTAGCCTCCTGAGTTGGAGAAAGAAGTTTTTCAGACTCAAGGAGGGGCTCTTGGATGTTCAGTTGAGGAGAAGCTTGAGGAGTCCCTGATAAAGCTGAAGCTTCTATCCGAGGAGAAGCTGGTGGAGTCCTTGGTAAGACTTAAGCTTCTAGCTGAGGAGAAGGTGGATCCATCCTTGGTGAAACTAGAGTTTCTACTTGAGAAGAGGATGGCTGGATCATTGGTGAAGCTGGAGTTTCTGCTTGAGAAGAGGATGGCTGGATCATTGGTGAAGCTGGAGCTTCTGCTTGAGGAGATGGCTGGATCCTTGGTGAGGCTGGGTTTGAAACATGTTGAGGAGAAGAAATCCCCAGAGTTTGGCTCATCAATGTTTTCTCTGCAAATAATAAGTAGAGGGTAAATGCCATTGGAGAAAAATGGTTAAAAAATATAATAAGATGGTGAAAATTTTACCAGCGGATGGAGCATTGGCAGGTTCTGTAATGGTTATTGGTTGCTGAGTTCTGGTCTGAAATTACACAAGATAAAGATGATCGGGATGAAGAATGGTTTTATGCTCAGGAAGGAAAAGATATTAACCTCAATAAGAACTCTTTTGGATGTTCTTTTCTTCTTAGCGGCTGGAGGAGCAACCAGGGATGGAGCTTTTCTTTTATCAGAGGCTGAACTGATGAGAGTTGGGTCTGATGTGGCATATCTAGACATCAGTTGAGCCAAGGTGGGAGAATGAAATCCCAAAGCAGAGATTGGGCCTGCAATGTTGTAGGAGATTGAGGATATTAAGAAATCCCTGCAAGCAAAAAGGGTCTTTGAGTATCAGTGCAGCTCAACTGTTTATGCACCTAGCCCTTTTGTGCCAATAACAATAGCTCATCCCTCCTTTACTTCTTGGTGGCAAGAATTCCATGATCACACCTTCAATGTGCCAGTACATTCTCTTTGTCTTGAGCTAATGCCTGATTTCCAACCAATTTCAGAGGTAACATACCTATCTTCCCCCCTTTTAAATCATGCCTCTCTTTACTAATCAGGATCTCGCTATTCTCTGCAGAATACAGTACCTGCCCCTCTTGAGGAATTCATGAAGGAATGGCCTTGGAGGCACTTGGCCGCATCCTAGTTGTCTGGCCATCATATTTGGCTGGTAGTATTCAAAGGTGCATTGATTTTGCCTTCCTCCACTGAATTCTGCTGGCAGGATGCATGGATGAATGAAGATATTGAAAATTGCTATAGAGTTTACATCATTACATCCAGCCTCAAAACTGAACTCACAAGGGAGAGTCAAGTTATCATTGTTCAGGTATGGAAGCCAAAGGGGATTGGCAAAACCTTTGAAGAAGAGCTCGAAAAGTTGGCTAATGTTTTGGCTGATGGATACGGTTGAGGCAGCTTCTCCATAAATCTAGCAGCCTTTGGTGATCTGGATTTCCCCTTCCTTGTAGTTGGCTGAAGGAAAGTGCCGGTTGTTAAGGTCAATACCAACGATCTGGTGCATGTATAGCTGCAGCTACATTTGAACAAACCACTAGGGGCTAATAACACAGGAGATCTTTTGGCTGGTGTGCATCAAGTAGGTGGTCTGGTGAAGCATAGGGTATACACTTCCTAGGAGGTATTTTCCAAGAGGAATAAGATTACCAACAGCCAAGTCCTCGGCCATTACAATGTGGTTCAGGGTTGGCTCATTGGCTTTGCCGTAGAAGATGAATTTGCATAGCCACATGTTCAGAAAGGCCCTGTACTCAACTTCAGACAAAGGGCCATCAGACATATATTTTTGGATATATCTCTTATATCCAACTCTTGTTTTTACTCCTGTTTGCCTGGAGGAGCCTTTGTACTTGTGTGGGTACACGGATCCTGTAACATCAAGGTCAGTTATCATATATACATCGGCCAAATTGGGAGACATTGGCCCATGGCCGAAAAGAAAAGCATTGGCACCATTCGACCAAAAATGACATGCTGCAATCAGAAGATTCTCATTTTTTGGTGTTTCAGCCAAGGATAATTCCAAACAATGGGCAATGTGAAGGTTGTCCCAATTGCTTGTAATAGTGATGTCATCATCAAGCATCCTCTTGTACCAGTTTCTCCAACCTGCAATTGGGGGTAGGGGCCAGTCTTTGAAAGCATCTTGCCATTCATGGGGTTTCGACAAAGCTGCTTTGAAAGGGATCCTCTGAGATTTGGCTTCAATGAACTCAAAAGGGTCAGAAGTTCCCACGGGCCCGAGGAAATAGGATGGTGATTGGTCCTTGACGGGAATCAAAATTTCGGCGGCTAGAGCCTATCAAGAACAAGAAAAGGCAAAAGGAAAAATCTAAGATGGAATTCAAAAAAGGTAATACCGAATGAGCCTTAGGAGGATGAGATTTACCTGAAGAGCCTGGTATTGGTCTGCCATTTGAAGATTTGAGCTCGAAAGTTTGATGAACTAGGGTTTAGATCTGAGCGAAGATTCCAACGCTTTGAGGAGGAAAGAACAGGTGTTGAACGGATTCAGCTCGGAGACGTTGAGCATTTATAGTCAATTCCGGAATAAAATCACTTTTTATCCCGTAATTGAAGGGGCATATGTTAACACCAAAAATTGGTACAGGAAAGAGACTGACTTGTGGGCCGAGTTTGGTAAAGAAACACCATTCGGCAGGAAATTTTCCTCAAAGGATTCGGTAAAGATGCCTGCGGTCGGTAGCGCGCCATCATTCGGCAGAAGGGTTGTTTTGCGCTTGGAAAAGGAAGCATTCGGGAATACGTGATGACGTGGCCTGAATATAAGGAAGGGACGAATTGATGACGGGTGCGAGACAGACATTGGCGTCGGGGTATTAATTTAAGCAATAAATGATGTACTCGTATTCGACTAGGAGTCGTGTTAGGACAAGGGTATAAATATTAACCCTTAGTGTTTGTAATAGGGATCGAACAATTTCACAACAAACCGACCTTGTGCCAACCTTCGAGTCCTTTAGTCGAGTCGTCGAGTTCTTCGAGAGGAGCCATCAATCCGTCGACCTCCGTAAGTACCGGCAACCTTGTATCATGTTTAGGGTCCGTTTGGCACGGATTCTCCTCCGGCTCCGGGAGCTGTTTTAGATGAATCCGTGCCAAAGGGGTGGCCAAAACAGCTTCCCTCCCGGAGCACCTGACACCCACCCGGGAATCCTGCTCTCTGGAGCCAAAAACGGCCACCGGAGCCGAAAAACGTAGCTTCCCCCCGGCTCCGTCTGACACCCGCCCTAAACTTACCAATTTGCCCCTGCAGTTCGGCGTAATAACAAGCAAATTCACCTGCCACAGCGATGGCGAGGCCAGCGGCGGAGCTGGAGGCCGCGCCGACCGGTGAGCTCCGCCCGGGCCGGCCCCATGGCCGACGGGTGAGCTCCGCGCGGGGCCGCCTCCATAGCCGGCGGGGGAGCTCCTCGCGAGCTCCGCCGCGGTGCCGCACCGATCTCCGCGGGGCCCCTCTCCTGGATCTCCCGCCGGCGCCGGTGGCAGCATGGTGGCGTGCGGCAGCCGGCGCTGTTGGAGCCTTGGAGGCGTGGTGGTGCGTGACGGCTGGCGCTGTTGGCGGCGTGAGGCGGCGTGGTAGCATGCAACGGGCGATGCTGGTGGCATGCGAATGGATAGGGATGGCGGTGGGTATGAAGAGTGGATGGATAGGCTAACGGATAAGAAGAAAAGAGATAGGAAAAAAAGAGAAAAAGATAAAGATAAAGATAAGAAGAAGAAGAAAAGGAAAATAAAAAAATAAAAGAAGGAAATAGAAAATAGAAAAAGAAAAGTGGAGGGTTTTATGGACATTTCACCCTCTTATCCACGCCACGCAGCCAGGAGAAGTTGTTTTGCCAAAAACAGATTCAGCTCCCCCACAGAATCTGCTCCATCAACACAGCCTCAGCCGGAGCTGCCACAGCCACAGCCGGAGCCCTACCAAACGCACCCTTAGTATCATGCGGTTGATTTAGACCGTGATGCAAGTAGTCTTGTTACCATGCTTAGTATCATGCGGTGGATTTAAGCTTGGTTCAAGAAGGTTCTCTTGTTAGATCATGAGCCATGCGGTAGGCTAAGATCTAGCTCAGAGCTAGTTATCGGCTCTATTAGATTTGGCAAGATCTAATAGATTCATTAAGTTACCACGTGTTGCTTTGGATTTTGCTTCATGTTTAATTCATGTAACACTCTTTTGCCCAATTTAGATTGATTAGATTCGGCTTTATCTTGCTTTATGATCCATATGATGCGTGATAATCTCCAACTCCATGTGGTGCACGGATCATGTGCTCTCAATAGCCGAATTTAGATCAATCTAGATTGTCACGTGTTGCGGGTTCAAGCTTGTTGACTTTTCAATGTTTGTTCCTTCTCCACGGAACCCGAATCGGCTATACAGCTATATTCGGCAATTCCTTCACGAGTGAAATGTGTTTATAATTTTGTTTTAAATAATGTGTGCTTTTAGCCTTTCATGTTTAGATTGTATCATGCGGTGGATTGATCTATTCTTGGTTGGTGGTGTGGTTTCAAACAAGTCGTATCATGCGGTGGATTAACTTGTTTGGTGTCACGCTCGACGGGTTTGAAAGTACCTAGACATGCGGTAGACTAGTGCTTTTGGCCTATGCATGCATGTTTACTGCAAATTTATAATCATGCTTCACCTTTATTTATTTTATTGTAATTTATCCTCGAAAATCGGTCATGACCACGTGCATGCAATGTTGTCTAGACTAAGACCGATCTTTCGTCATGCTTACGTCATGCATTCGGATATATCCTGGTTTCATGTTTTAGAGTTCCCGAATGATATTCAAATTGGTGGCAGATAGCTTGTTGTAGCTATATGTCATTTTAATTGGCTCTGTAGCCGTAAATACGGAACTGTCTGGTACCACCCGGCAAGTTCCAGGTTTTATCTAACTGCTTTTCATCCTTTGTCAGTTTCAGGAAAATTGACTGGCACGCTCTGGATTCGGCACGTGTGTTAAGTCAGCTTTGTTCGGCTTGCAGTGTGCTTGGCATGAGGTGATGATTTTACGTCAACAATAGTCCTGCTCAATGTTTATGGCCAAATTACATGGATAATATCTAGGAATTACCAGCATCCTGGTAGTTACCTCATGGCAGGAATATCTAGGAGGGGCTTTTGTGTCGCCACCTTCTTGCCTTCCCTCGCTGTTGAGGATGCGTTGCTGCCGCAACCATTCATGGATCTGAGCACCTGAGAGAGAGGAGAGGGAGTTGCTGGATCCATCACACTGTGCCCGTTTGCGAGCGCCTCGCTGCCGGCAAGGACCGACCGGTCCACCGTGACGCGCCCACGGAGCACGGGTGGTGCCGCCGGAGCTCACACTCCGAACCGCGTCTGACGCCGGACCTGGATTCCGCGGGAGCGGCCGGCGACGGCAAAGAGCAAGGAAGGGTGGTGGCGGAAAGCAGGCGGGGAGGTGCCGGCGGAGATCCAGAGGGAGGGGCGCGGCATGGCCGCCCGAGATTCGAGGGCACGAGAGGAGGGCTCTCTGCTTTGGCGATGAGCGGGCGGGACGGTGGCGATAGAGGTTGAAAGAGGAGGGGAGATGGCGGAGAGGAGGAGCGGAGATGGCGAGGGAGCGATGGGGGAGTATCCGCTACCGGCAACTCAGCTTCTACATGGCAGATCGCCCGTCCATGGACGACGACAGGATGCACTGTCAGTCACTTTCTAATGGATGAAAATTCACCAACCTTGTTTATTTTGTACTTTAGGCCCATCATATGCTAGTTCGTAACAGTGATTGGATAAATGTTGTTTTTGTTAGGAACCGGAACCTGTATTTTTCGAGATCAGTTGTTGACTTGCTGGTGGTCCAGAAATGAAAATTACAGTTAAATCGTGGGTAAAAGAAACTGATCTTGCCTTTCCTCACACCTAACATGGCTGAATTGGAGGCAAGCCAATGCCCATTCAATTTTTAGAAGGAAAGAGTTATTCTGGAAAAAAATATCATTGAGATTGTGCAGTCCAAATTGATTCAAGGATGCAGCACTAGCACTAGCACATTTCATTTTTCATCCAAGTAATGTTGTTTTAGCTTGATTTGATTTCTTTTTTTCAGAGATAGCGCACCTCTCCAACAGTATTTATGCTATTGCCATTGTTTCTCAACTTGTACATTAGTGCCGCCATGGTTGTATGCTACAACCATGGCGTCAGTTCACTTGGATGTGAAGCTATGTGAGATGATCAAGGTAATTCTACTTTCCTTCTGATAACTGCAAAATTTGTTCTTTTACCACACTACTAATAGCTAAAGAAACGATAAATGAGGAACTTCGCTCCTCATATTGCTCAAACATAGGTAGTCAAGCAACTGCACACAAATTACATTATCAATTCAGCATGTATTTGGGGCAATGACATATAGCATCTTGCTGAATGACAAAACACCATCTTTAAAAAAAAATCCCAAAATGGAGTGACTAACATTGTTTAGACTTTAGAGCACATAAAAAAAGTTGCTTTCAAATTCTGAAATTATATTGGAAACTTATGTTTGAACAAGTAACGAAACAAGGAAACTTACAGACTTGGGATACTCCAAGCAGAGACCAATAACATTAACAAGCTTAACATGACTTTTGTTCTTGTCAATACATTGCCTCACTTGTACAAACTATACCTTATTGATTTCAATCTATCAAAGGCCTCGTTTAGATGGCAATTTTTTTGCCAAAATTGCTACTTTTTCAACTCTCTCTCCATCACATCACATTAAATACACCAAAAGACATATGTTTGAAGCAGTAAATGTTAAAAAAATACTAATCACACGGTTCTGTTGTACATCACGAGACAAATCTTTTGAGCCTAATTACCCCATGATAGGATAATATTTACCACAAACAAATGAAATGTGCTACAAGAGTGCTACAGGAGTTGGAACGGTTACTTTTGCTAGTTTTTAGCCATCTAAATCAGGCCAAAGATGGATATCAGGAGCTAGCGTGTGCAATCAGCAGCATATGCTTTTGCAACCCTCGAACACTCTCCTTATGTTGCAGTCCTAGTACTGCACCATGTGTCCATGTCCCTCCTCTCTTCCTGACGCTCGCTAGTTTCTAGCTGTTGGGGGGACTCGAAATCGAGTCTTCGCATACCCAAAAAAATAAAGAGCGGTTATGCGAAGGATGCCGGTAGCAAAACCTCCAGAAGCAGCAAATCCTATTTCCTTTCTCTGGGCATTGCTTTTTCATCAGACACCCTTCGCTGCTACGAAAGCCATATGTGCGAGCCCTCTAGAACGATTCCATGACGAAACCTCGAGGGCGAATGCTATTCACCCGGCAGGTTTCGGCTTGGGATTCGAGCAAAGGGTTTCGGCGTTTCTAACACTTAACGGATCCAAACTTGAGTATGGTTTTGTTTCAGGTGGTGAAGAACGCTAGGCGAAAGGGGGGGATCTCCAGAAAGGCCCGAAGGCTTTCTCTCCGACGAGCGCACGTGATGGAGGCCGGAAAGACGCCGCGATTTGCGGCATGACGTCACGGAACGCCGATTACGTGGAGAGCTAATTGGAGATCACCCGAAGATAGCCTAGCACATTCCATTCTGATTCGTTTTACACGAGGGTATACTCGGAATGTAAAAAGTCCGCCCGCCTCCCTATAAAAGGAGACGGACCGGCGCATGTAAAGGGGATCGACTTTTGAGAAATCAATTGTTGAGTAAAGAACTTTTGGTTGTCCTTTGTCCTTTGTCCTGAGTTTTGGTTTTGATTCTTGAGCTTTTTTACTCCCTCATTGTTCGTGTGCGAGAGCTGAGGCTTTCGCTACAACACTAGCGTTTCTGTTGCCCATGATCAGCACTGTATACATCATATGCACACATTTGACAAGTCAGACACAATTCAGGTTCCATCTCAAAGTATTTCAGCCATGAAATGTTTTTAAGATGTCTCAGTCATCAGTTGTCGGTGAAGTGTCTTAAAACATTTAGCTTGGCTAAACTCGCAAATAATTTAACTATTGAGGACCATGTGTGGTTCGAGAACCGGTGGATGGTTGCTTCCTGGTGTGATGAGTGATTGAAAACGTTGTGTGGACTGATTCTTGGCTAAGTATTGCAGGTGCAGGTTGCGGCTTGACCGGTGTTGGTACAAGTGAAGAACAAGTGTGAAAGGTCATTGCAGGTGAGGCCTCCAGATGTGGAGAAGACAAGTAGGCTTGGTTCGAGGGACCCGGTGGCCAGCGGGGTCGAGTGTGGGCCGCATGGTGGCAAGAACGGAAAGATGAAGTCATAGACGATTTCTTGGTTGAGCCTCAAAACCAAGGTCGAGCCGTGACTACGTGGGAGTCGAGGCATGAGTGGTGATTGGCGGAGGCTACACCGAGTTCATGGGGTTTCCGGTGGTTCACCAGAAAACCACTGGGTTCCTTGGTTGATCCACAAAGCCAAGATCGAAGAACCGAAAACGGAGGTGCAGCAGCTCCAGACCGGTCTGACCGGTATGCGACGACGCAGTCCGGAAACTTCAAAGCGGAGGACATGCGTCGGGATCACAAGGCTTGCGCCGAGGCTAAGCAAGTTTGCGGTCGCTGGGCATCCGTCCGATGGAGCGATGACAAAGATTTCCGAATTCGCCCTCGAGGGGCATGTATCCCTAGTTAGCTAGTAAATGTATTTTAGACTTTTGGTTGCCTCCATATAACCCAAGTGGTGGGAGGATGGCAGCCATCTCTTGGAACCCTAGCTCATTTGGTTTTTCTATTTCCCCTTCCTAGTTTCCTTAGGATTTCCATAGGACTAGCTTGAGAGCTTCATGGTGGTGTTGACGGTGTATAATCGTATTAAACTTCAAGTAGACTTGCAAGCGGACAAGTCTCCCGTCGTAGTCAAGGGACCCTTCTTCCCTCTAGTGGTGAACCCAAGGTATCGAATGACAATGCGTGACGCAATACTTGATCTATTAAAGCCAAGCGAACTCGATCTTCGAAATGTGAAACCCTAATGCATCCAATCAAAGAACATCAAAAACGAATCTAATCTACTAAAGACCGGAGGTGGCAAGAGATAGAGGGGGATAGATAAATCGATCTAGAGAGATCGTATCAAGCCTTTTGTTGAAGTTCCGAGCAAAAGAAAAAATAGCAAGTTCAATCTCATTAGAAGCCTCTTTAAACCATGGTTTCCCGTCCGACTCCAAAAACGCCCGTCTTTTGGAGCCATCGTTCTGTCACAACGCACCCCTATTCGTGCGGGTTAGTCTAGGGCGAGTCTGAGGACAAGTCGAGATCTTTCAGAAGGTCAGGTATGCACCTCTAGCCACCACGGTTACAAGAACATCCTATGTGATCTATCTCGAGAATAGATCTAAGATAAGAAAAGCCGATCGAAAACGAAGACTTCGGAGAAACACTTGATCGCTAGAAATCGGATTCAACTTGATACAACAACTAGTACATGATACATGAACAAGATCACCACCGGGATCCTACCTTGATCTTGCTTCTAGCTCTGGGAACTCCGACGTGGTCTTCCTTGCAAGGTTCCCACGTCGGCTAGGGAGACCCTAGTCAACTAGCTCGACCCTCTCCTCTCCGAGATGGTGTCCCTCCCTTCTCTGCTCCTCGGCGGCCGATGACGAATGGATTGATGCGTGGCTCTCGACCCCGGGGCTATAAATAGCCCGAATGGCGGCTAGGTCAAAGGGGGAGGCGACTGGGCCCCGGAATGGGCTGGGCCGGCCGGCCTGGGCCGACCGGCCTGGGCCCACCCCGGCCCAGTTGCCTGCCTCCTTCGCATGGCGTCGGTTCCCGAGTCTTCTAGATCCTTCCCCCTTCTGCATGTGGGACCTTGTCGTCAGTTTCTCTCCGAGTTGGACGTAGCTCCTTGTCCCACAAGATTCGGCACTTTTCTGGGTAGGTCCTCAGAGTTTGTCATCTTCTCGGGTTTGGTCCCTAGGCTTCTTGGAGTCAAGTTTGCTTCATTGCATGACTTGTACAGGGCTTCAAGGTCTTGTCACAAGATGCTTGATGAACTTATCCCGGAAGTCTTGCTTTCAACGCTAAAGCCCTGCATAAACACTAAACTCCAAAAGCATGCACAAATGAACTTGTTATACCAAGGGGGTTAGTACCAATGGATAAGGTATAAAACTTATGCCAACACCGAAGGTAAACTCATGGCTAGGTTGACGGAATTTCACCGTCAACAGGTGGCAAGCTAGACCTTGTATGAACCTCTTTGGTATGTGAAGATGATTCAGTGTGGTTCCTCAAGGCTTGGATGTGTTGTTCCCGTTCGTTCTTTTGGTGATTTTCGGAGCCTTTTCTTGACGATTTTTTTGGAGCCATTTTGAGGCCTTTCTCTTTGTGATTTGGTGGGGGGTATATGCTTGAGCCCTTCGTGGTTCTTTTCCCTTTGATTCCCCTCCCAAATCCGTGAGCAAAGGGGCTCGATTTTGGGGTTTTCGGTCCTCTAGGGTTAGAGGCATTCTTGGTGGGATTTCCTCGATTCCTCTTGATTTAGCAAGTTTTGGTGGACCAAATCTTGGCTATGAAGTGCCCATGAGGTGTTCCTACTATCCCCAAAGTCTTGCAGAAATCCGTGGAGTGATTCGGAAGATCGGGAGTTGGATTTGGGGTGGTTGACCCGCGGGTGTTGTTCATCCCGAGCTGCCCAGGCGTGACCGATCTGACTGGTGCTCTTGACCGGTCTGACCGGTGCAAGGCATTGTGGGTTTTGCCTCGGGTGAATGTTCTAGTGAGTTCCCTGTTGTCTCGTGTTGCTATGTTTCGAGTTTGGGTCAGTTTGGAGCTCGGTAGGCCTGTTTGGTGGATTTGGGGTTTCCTGTCTTGAACCGGTCTGACCGGTGAGCTACACCAGCCTGATCGGTGTAGGGACATTCCGTGGAAGTTCCCAGGTTTTACCAGCAGGGACCGGTCTAACCGATGGTACTCACCGGCCTGACCGGTGTAGGTCAGTGGTTCTTGAGTTGCTGTTCTGCTGCGTTCTCGAGTCCGTGAAGGTGGTTGGTGGTTCCTAGGACCAGTAGCACCCCAGTGGCTGCGTGGTCTTGGCCAACTTGGGTAGTTGAGTCAGAAACGTGTTTTGTAAGCCGTGTTCGTTTTGTTGGAGCCTCTATCTCCTTCGAGAATAATTTTTATCGGCTCTTATTCACTCCCCCTCTTTGGTTCACCTCGGTCCTTCAACTATATTAAAATAAAGATCGAACTAACATATTTTTATGACGGACTGACAGTCAAGTGGGCTCTAGCTAGCTAGGACTAGGTGCAATGCAAGCTTTGAGAGTGCACTAACAGTTTCCAGTTAACAAGAAAAATGAAAGAAATCCACCAACCTTGGATCTCACTCTAGAATCATCTAATATTGAACTGTCTTGTATTTCCCTCATGATGGTTGTGACAGTGATTGCCACTGGGAACAATGCAAAGTACAATTCTTGTTGGAACATGAAGCATGGCTGGCCATATTTGGGAACAGTTGTTGGGCCAAAAAATGAAAGCTCCAGCTGAACCCGACAGACCGACACCTCTATAGTCTCTGTCCGTAAAAGGAACTGAGCTTGCCTTTCCTCACAGCTAATATGAGCTGAATGGAGGCAAACCAATGAAGCATGACAACAAAGCATTTAGTTTCAAAAAGAAAAGGATAACTAGATATTCTGATCAAAAAGCTCGTTCATCATGGAGATTCTTGTCCATCATTAGGCCAGGAGTAAAGCATCTAGAGAATTTTATCTACATGCCCGAGAAAAACTTTACTAGCACGAAAGGAGCTGTCAGGCTCATCATTATATTTACTATCAATCTCACATATCACCAGTAAAGTATACCTGGGTAACATTTCACAGGGGGGCGTTGCAGCACTATTTACAGAGCATGAATGTTTTGCCGATAGGCCAATATGATGGCCCTGGCGAAACTAATTCTGCTGCGTGCTGATCAAACCCTTCACTCGAGCCTTATGCAAAGAGTAGTAATTCTCAAGATGGGGGGGGGGGGGGGGGGGGGGGGGGGCGGAGAGAATCAAAAAAGAAAACAGGGAGTAGAAGGTAAACAAAAACGCACATACATTCCTGATTGAACGATCCTTGTGATCATCTCTTCCAGCTCCGGCAGCGCAAGACTGCGTCGTCACCGCCGACGATCCACGTCTCCTTGGCTATGTCAAGTGACACCTTGAAGAAGTCCGGTGAGTAGGTCATGAGCACCAGGCTCTCCTTCTCCTTCTCTTCCTCCGGAGTCTTCTTGGCGAGCTTCACATCCTCAGAGTCTTCTGCTTCCAGCCTCCTCGCCAACCCCTTTGCCGGCGCCGAACGGCACCGCATCAGCATCAGCGCGTTCGCCGGCGGCACCACATCTTGCTCCTTGTCCTCCTCCCCCTGGTTCTGCTGCGTCTCTTGTCCCTGCAGTTTCTTGGCCGACACCTTCTTGCCTTCCTCCAACACCATGAACCACCTGGCCAGTGCCTCGCCGTGCTCTGTCTCCTTCTCGGCGCGCTCGTCACCTTCCTCCTCGTCGTCATCCTCCCCAGAAGTGTACCCCACGCCCACGGCGCCGGGGAAGCTGCCGAAGCACCCGGCGACATTGAACCGGAAGGCGCCGTGCAGGACATCCAAGAGCGCCATGGCGTCCTTCTTGATCCCCAGCGCCTGGAGCCACGTGGCCTTCTTGCTCTTCTTCCCGCCGTCGCCGCTACCGCCGCCGAGGCCCTTGGACTTGGCCGGGCGCGCCTTGATCTGTCCCACGCACGTCACCTTGGGCGACGACGGCTCCTCGTCCACGGGGCCATCCGCGGCGGCGGCGCGGCGGCTCGGGTTCCTGGCCGTGGACGACTTGTAGAGACCGCTGGGCGGCGCCCGGCTGGTGCTGTGGCGGCGCTTGACCGGCTCGGACGCGGACGGCCGCGACGGGCTGCAGATGGCCTTGGGCGGCATGAGCGCGAGGTGCGCCCGCGACGGGAAGCAGACGAGCAGGTCGGTGACGGCGCCATTGCTGCCCCGGCCGCCCTTCATCGCCGCGACGGCCCGGCGAGCCGCTGCTCGATCGGAGCTCCCTCCCAGCGTGTGGCTCCGCCTGTGAAGCATGATGATGGTGTGTGTGAGTCAGGCAGTCAGGCAGAGGATGACCTGTTTATAGGTGTTAGTTAAAAAGCCGGCGGCGTCCAGCTCTCAGTTGGTGCCATGCGCTTAAAAAACTTGGGATCATCATGAAGAAAAAAAAAAGCTTAACCCAACATGCACAGCTCCCAGCTGCACGGTATCGTCGTGACGCTGACGTGTCGACAAAATTGCTGTTCGTGAAAGTTGCCACGCTGGCACTGAATTAGTGAACAGTAGGATGCTGGCTGCACACGTCTGCAGTGAGATCAGCGTGGTGTGGGTGCTCATGTGTTGGTGTAGTGTTTATGCTAAATTATTCGGATTTGGGGGGACTAATTGAGGTAGTTGATCACGGGCATGAGATTGGAGTCTTTTGTGTGGTCCTCCACCTTATTTTTAAGTTTACATATAATCTACTACTGGGTTTTATTTGAAGCTAGTAGATAGTTTATACAACTTTTTTTTGGAAAAAAAGGGAAAGCTAGGTAGTTCAAATGATCACCCATCACCTTTAGCTTAGGTTGATCCCAATCAAAAGACTAATTTTGTATTGTTGCATAGTATATAGGAGAGAATTGTTCAGTGCCCAAGCGCATCATTGTGAAGCTTCCAATCAGCCAAGCACGTTTTGTTCCACCACTGATCTTAGTATATGTAATTTTCAGGAGTCCGGCTTGGTATTATATGCCCATCTCATAACAAGAACTACTGGTCCTGATTAGGCGGGTATTTAGACGAGATCTTAACAGCTGCACATGATTAACAGCCGCGCACGGTTTTGGTGTACCATCCGTTAGATGTACGTGCAGTACGAGCCAATATGCTAGGCTGGCGGTCTAGTAAAACCTATCCTTTTTGCCGTGCGTGGATCTTGCCTAGATTGCGGCACGAGATTTGTACTGCTCGAGTTATGATGGCCTTCTCCCGGACAATGGCTCTGTAATATTAGGAGATATACCATCAAACGAGAAGAAAACTAGAGAAACGTGAAACCTCAATTTGATCATGAAGTGAGCATAGTTAATTAGGTTTAGTATGGGTGAAACGTGACCATCGAGTTCGAGTCATCGACTTGGTACGTGCATTTATATTTTTTTTCTAGATTTGTTCTAATCACGATCTGTCGGTTTAGTTTTTCATATTTGCTTATTGCTCATAGAAGTAAGAATGCGAGTGTGGGTAAAATCTTAGGGCAATTTGAGCAGTAAAACTGTCGCTCTTTACTAATGATGAGAAATCATACAACATGTGCAATTGGAGACGGTCGGATGTCCTCCTCCTGAAGGTACTGGCACTATAGCAGTACATAGCACTTGCAGTACCCAGATCCTGGTACCGGAGGACCATCTTTTCTCGATACCTGAATTCTACGTGAACATATAAGACTATCCACACTCGTTCTCCTTTATCTTCTCCTTCAAAACGGAATATTCAATTCCACTCACTCATATTCTCTCCTTTATACTTACATCTCCCGCATTCGTCATCCTTCATATTTCTCCTCCATCCCAACCACCCGCTCGTGGGCCACACGTCAGCCTCACCCCTATCAAACTCACCCACCCCTCCCACCTCTGCTCCACATCCCTCTCTCTCTCCCTTCTCCTTCCTCCCGGCGCCCCTCCCTCTCCCCATCTCTGCTCCACATCCCGGCGCCGGCGGGCCCCGGAGGGGCGGCGCGGCGCGCGCGCGCATCCGCGGCTAGGGCCGGCGGCGCGCGGAGGTGCGGCGGAGGAGCCGGGCCCGCGGCGGCGTGGAGGTCCGGCGGAGGAGCTCGCGCCCGGCCTCGAGCTCGCGCCGGCGGGCTCCTCTCGCTCCCCGCGCCGCCGCCCCTTGCTTCCTCCGCCGTCCGCGGCACGGCGTCGCGCGCGCGTGGAGGGCGGCGGCGGCGGCGGCGGCGAGCCGCGGATCCGCTCCGGCGGGCGTGGAGGCGCCGGCGGGGGGATCCCTCGCCGCGGATCCCGCGCCGGCGGGCGGAGGCACTACGAGCTCGAGCGAGGAGGTCCGGCTCCACTACGGCGGGCGCCTCGCTCCCCGCCCGCCCTTCCTCTCCCCCCACGGCCGGTAGGCAAGGGGGGGGGGCGGCGTGAGGTGCGAGGCGGGCGAGCCGGGCCGGGGTGCGGACCTCGAGCTCCCCGTGACCGCGGCGACGACCTTCCTCGAGCACGAAGGCGGGGGTGGAGGCGAGTGGGGCCGTCCTTGAAGCGCGCGCGGCGAGGCGGTGCTCGATTCGGCGCTCCGTGGCGGCGGCCATGGCTCCGCCTCGGCCTTCTTTCTCGCCTCCCGCCGCGACAACCGCCGACCCCCGCCGCGACCGCGACAGGGCGTGCATGACTGCGGCGGCCATCCCTCTCCGGCCGCCGCACTTCCGTTCCGACGCCAGGCGCGAGGTAGTTGGGAGCCACGGCTGCGGGACGCGTGTGGGCCCTGGCGGAGGCCCTCCATCACGCCAGATCTGGAGGAGGCAGGGGGCGACGCCATTTTCCCGGCGCTTTTCCCGTCGCCCGCTGCGGGGCTTTTTACTGCAAAAGGTGACGGGAAAAGGATGGCGTGGGGTTTCCAGTTGCCCAGTGCGGGTGGTGTGTACATTTGCCTACTAATTGCCTGCTTTTACCGTGGCAGCAGGTTGGCAATGCTGTCGGCAGTTGGCAGATCACAATTTTTTTTAAACATGCACCTGAACAAATTTCATCCCATCGAAGTCGTAGGTTTACAATATCAGGCATGCGTCTCTCAAAATTGATGGAATATGCGGTAACTAGTCCACAAATTACACATACAACCGCACACTAGTAACTAGTTGCAACATATATTATGGTGTGGTCCAAAATCGATGGAATGCGGTAACGTACGCTCGCCGTCCGGTCGGTATGTACCTCGTGACAGTCACGGCATGTCCGAGCGAGTGCACGGCAACGGAGTGAGGGGGGTGGCGGTGGTGCTGGTGGCCGGCGCGGCGCCAAACCACATAATGGCCATGCGGCGAGCCATTCCTTCTTTACTATTATATATTTTGTGGTGGATTGAGAAACTACGCTTATATATGATTGCCGCATCTCGCAGCAGGCACTTGCCCATGAAGCTTCAAAGCCAAACTAACCGCAGCAAAGCTAGAGATACGATGCGCGCCCACACATCATCTCTAATCCGTCCAAATCCAAGGCCACCACCCTGGTTCTGAATTCTACTGATACATGCCGCGTTTGTTAACTAATGAGCTCCTTTCCGGTGCCATATACTAAGGTATACTACTCTTAAAAAAGGGACTAGTATACCAACGGTTCAGATCATTGTATACTTCGTAAAACCAAACGGTAGTATGAGGTGGTATGCATGGGTAGTACTAAATTACCCCTTTATACTTTGTAAAACCAAGCGGTAGTATGAGGTGGTATGCATGAGTAGTACTAAATTACCCCTTCTATACTTTGTTGGGGGGATACCCGAAAAATTCGGATAACTACCCAAACACGAGTGGAGTTCTCAACACGTTCAAGTACACAGTTAGAGCGCAAAGAGACAACGATGCTCTCTGCAAGTAGCACAAGTCCCAAAAAAGTCTGAATTTGTTTACACGTGCCCTCGCGCCCTTACATATTTACAAGTCTGCCACTAGTTCACACTCTAAACCCGGACTTTTTGGGACTACAACTTTGACTTTGCTTCTCCCGTGATTCGTGGATGTCTTCGCCCAAAATCCCCGAATCAGGTCTTCAACCGACTCCCGAAACGACCTTCGCTTCTCCGCAGATTCGCGCGTATCCCAGCGCCTGAATCCCGAACAGAGTCTTCACTGGACTCCCGAATTGGAAGATCTCCGAAATCCGAGCCGCCAACAGTTGAGGTTCCGGGCTTCCGCATGTTCATGACTCCACATCTTCGCCGAACCAAGTTTCCCGAGTTCTGCACGCCCGCGAACTCGAGACTTCGCAGGTCTCAGAGTTCCTGCATCCGCGAATTTCTTGCCCCTGAAAAACATACTTTGAGAATACCATTAGACTTCGACGTTTCGAGGGTGATGTATTTTCCTGAATTCCCCAACATACTTCATACCACTCATTGGGTGGTATAAGGCACCGGAAAAGACCTCTAACTAATTTAATCTCCTCCTCTCCTAATGATGGCCGCCAACCAACCAATGTTCAAATCATCATCACGCTAATGGCGTCGTCGCTAGGTGCTCGTCGTGATAGTGGTGGTAATTGTTTAGGGGGCGTGCCAATGATAAGGGATGGGTCGGGGTACTTGGGTTGCATTGGGTGTGTGCGCTGCCTGCTAGTTAGCTCGATTTGACGGGAGAGAGCCTCGTGACGACGTGTAAAGATTAAAGAGGGGAGCCGTGCCTCATTTAAGAAGGGAAGAGGAGGAGAAGGCGAGTCATTATGAAAGGGGAGATGCACTTGAGAGAGCTCGGATGGTACGGGGGGTCCCCAAACGTCCGTCCACTTACAAAGATTCCCCCCCAGCCATGAAAGGGAAAAACTCATTGCGGAGTTGCTTTGCGAGGCACGCTAGCCATTTTCTTTGCATTTGCTTTGCTGTTTGGGGGCCTCGAACGACGACGGCACAAATGTGGATTTGATTTTTTTTTTCGAGGAGAAATGTGAATTATGATGGAGTTTCGTGAAAATTGATTGATTGGGTTTTGTATAAGGCTTAGTGGAAATTCTTGAGTACAAATCGTTTGGAGGGGCGTACATATTACTGTTCCGTTCCTATGCTTCGTTGTCTCTTTGACGAAGAAGACGAGCGGAGGAGAACTAGCATTTGGGCCGGAACACCTCGGATTCTCTTCCGCCGCCCGTCGTCCGTGTCTTCTCCGCGGGCGGCGGCCCGAGTCCCCTCTAATCGACGAATCTTATAAATGGGCTCATTTAATTACTGAGATCGTGGGTCTTTTTTCCATCAAGGGCATAGCCCGGATTTCATTACTTTCGTAACGAAATCACAAAGTTTGACGACACCGGACCAACCGAAACACAGACATTTAATTACTGAGATCGTGGGTCTTGTATTTTTGAAAAACGGAATGAAGCCTTTCCTCGAATTTTTTTACATTTTTTATTTCTCTTTTTGCAAAAATAAATGGTCCGTCCAAAAAATTGCAAAACTACAGAGTCTTTTACCTGTACGCCATTAAGAAAGTTGCTTAACACCTGTGTGCTACTAAAATGTTTGCTCGCACCTGTATACTATCCAGCTAAACTTCTTTGACATCCCCACTATTCCGTCCAAACTCCATCTATTTTCACCGTTAAGACACCTGAGCATGTGGGCTGGGCGATCTCGTGTCTCCAAAATGCCCCTGCCCCAGGACCTACCTGACGCCCGAGTCGTCTCCGCCGCCCCGTACGCGCCGCTGCACGCCGCCGAGACCCGTACGCGTGCCGCAGCAGGGCCTCCGCGAACGCCTCGCACTCGCTCCCGCGTAAAGCTCGATCTGATCCGAGCTCGTCCGTGCCCACGGCGTCCGGGGTCGGGCTCCCCCACGCGCGCTCGTGGTGGAGCTCGCCCGCGCGCACCCGCACCGCGGCGCCCGGACTCGAGCTTGCCCGCGGCGGCGGCCATCAAAGCAAGCCTGGTACTCGATCCCCTTTTCTGGGCCTTCTCCTCGAGCTCCGCGTTGCGGCAGAGTGCGCGCTGCAGCTCGGCCTCCGCCACGCGCAGCCGCCCCGACGCCGCTCCACGGCTACCAGCAACGCCTGGGAGTCCGCGTGCCTGCGCCAGCTTTCTCCAGCATCGCGCATCCTCTCGCTCTGCGGAAACATGCACAGCGCTCGCTCCATCTCCTGGGCGAGCGGCCTTGGTGCCGAGCCACACGAGCAGGGGCGCAGCGGTGGCGGCTGGCGGGCTGGGGCCGTACTCGCTAGCAGCCGCCCCGCTCCCGTCTCCGTTGACGCCGGTGCTCGGGCGCCCGGTCGCTTATCCCGCGTCCGGCCTTGCTCCATCGGTTGGTGGTCGCATCGTCACGGGATCCTTGCGCAGCCGCACCCCACCACCGGGCACCGGCACCTCGTCCTGACCCCGGCACCTCGCTTTATGGCCGTTTTCTTTTAGAAAAACAAATCTAGAAATACGATTTCAAATACACTTTATGGCCGACCTCTCTCGTCACAATGCCGGCGCCGCCCTGGACAGGCTCGTGACCTTGCTCAGGCGCACCTTCCAGCCTTCACAACCCTCGCCGTCGAGCACCGGCTGGTGGAAGGACAACCGGTGCCATTAGGCCACTCTCCAGCTCGTGAACGTCGTGCCAGAGCCTGCCGCCCTTCCCTGCCGTTGGCTGCTGGCACAAGCTCCTGCGCATGCTCGTCGCACCGCGGGCGACGTCGCCACCGGCCAACAGGAGTTGCCGGCCCACAACGGGTGCCCCGCGGACCTGAACAGGGCGTGCCCCGCGGAGCTGCGCATCGCCGGCGTGGGGACGACGGAAACGACTGTGGCGTCAGGCGTGCTGGAGCGCGTGCGAGGCGTTTGCGGAGGACCTGCTGCAGCGGCACGTACAGGTCCCGATGTTGTGCAGCGGCGCGTACGGAGCGCTGGAGACGACTCGATCGTTGCGGAGGCCCAGAGGCAGGGGCATTTTGGAGACAGGAGATCGTCGGGTGTCAGGTGACTTAAGGCCAGCCTCAACAAGGTTTCATTAGTGTTTCATGCACATTAAATACAACGTCACATCAGCAAAATTTCACTTTTTGCATGAAACCCTTAGGAGAGAGAAGGAAAGAGTTTCAACATGGTGAAACCTTTGGGCACAGTTTCACATGCGTTGAAAACTGTGTGAAACCCCCATTGAGACACAAATAGAGTTTCACCATGCAACTATGCAATTAAACCATACAATGAGAGAGAGGTTGTGGGACCCTTGAGCCTATGAAACTGTGCAATGAAACTATGCATTGAGGGAGACATCTATTTCATACCAAAGTTTCACATCTTGGAAACCGGGATGGTGGAACTCTCCATTGAGACTGGCCTAACCGTCAAAAATTGATAGAGTTCGGACGGAATGGCGTGGAGGTCAAAGAAGTTTAGGTGAATGACATACAGGTGTGAGAAAATTTTTTAGTGACACACATGTTTCAAGCAACTTTTTAAAGGGAACACCGGTAAAAGACTCAAAACTATACATCTAACGCCGTGGGGGCGGCGGTAGGGACCTACCGTCGTGCCCCACGGCTGTAGCTACACACACAGTACTATAGCGACTACTACCGCCGTGGGCCACGGCAGTAGGGGTCCGGTATGTTTTTAAAAATTTGTAATTTTTTGCATGAACTCGGATGGAGGTAAACTTTATATAAAAATTGTAGCATTCGACGAGATCTACAACTTTGTAGTTCAAAGTTTTTTACATTTGAATTCATTTTTATAGTCAAATAATCGATATACTATCCGGATCTCAGTTTTTCATATCCAGGTATCACTTTGCAGTCTTCATATTCATCTGAATAGTATATCGATTATTTGACTATGAAGATGACTTCAAATAGAAATACTTTGAACTACAAAATTGTAGATCTCGTCGAAAGATACAATTTTCATATAAAGTTTACCTCCATCCGTGTTCATGCAAAAAAATTACAATTTTTTGAACATGAATTGAAAACTGAGATTTGGATAGTATATCGATTATTTGACTATGAAGATAACTTCAATTGGAAAAAATTTGGACTACAAAGTTGTAGATCTCGTTGAATGCTACAATTTTTCATATAAAGTTTACCTCCATCCGAGTTCAAACAAAAAAAATTACAAATTTTTGAAAACAGATTGGACCCCTACCGTCGCGGCCCACGGCGGTAGCAGTCGCTATATGCCGTCGTCCCCCATGGTGTTAGATGTATAGTTTTACAATTTTTTTACGGATCATTTATTTTTGCAAAATTGAGGGGGGATGTAAAAAAATCTCTTACCTCCTTCGGATGATGATGGATGTTTCACGTTACCTTACTAGGAAATAATCACATTTCTGCGAGTGGGCTTGTAGTCTAATGGTAGGACAGTCCAGCGGCACGCTACCCATCAGGGTTCAAATCCTGATGCTCGCATATTTTCCTGGATTTGTCCCGAGATTTTCCGGCGTTATGGGTTAAGTGATAAGTTCGACGACGAGACGCCACAGGTGACTTCGAGAATCTCCAGATCTGCCAGTGCTCAGTCCTTCGGAGGTGTTCATCGGAGTAGGGTTTGCGTACGTGTATTCATAGGGGTGAGTGTGCGTGCGTGATGTGACCGTCTGCATTATACTTTGCAATTCTAAAAAAAAATCACATTTCTGATAAAAAATTGGAAAAAACTCCATTGTTAAAAAAAAATCCTATTCCAACGAGGTCCTTGTGCATGCAAGGATGGTGATGTTCTAAACCTGCCGCAAGGAATGCTGCATGCATGATGATCTTGCAAAGGTGAATTCCGTTTACTAGGCCCAACTTATTGCGTAAACCTCGAATTTTCCCCATCCATATGGCATAAGATTAGAATGATGGTGATGTCCATGTCTCCATGATCATCGGTTGTGCAGTTGTGCTGGCTTCAGGCCTTTGCCAGCAAGCCTTGCTACAGTACAGGCTACTACAGCCAACCACGCTGCACGACATCGCGAAACTTCGGTCGCTACTATCTGAAGCGTCGGCAAACTAGAAGAAACGCTCATGAGCCATGATAACGCAGATCACCATTTCTCAAAAGATCAAAACACACAGATCAAAGACCCAACAACACATCAGGGCATCTACAAAACCACCAAACCTACTCGCTACGCATCATCCCACGAAAGGATTTCGATTATTCGACTCGCTGCACGAACTGCAACATCATCACTCATCTCCGTAGATCGACACAAGCGTGTCGTGGCGCACGTTCATCACGAGGCGACACGGCTGCCCACACAGCTTAATCATTACCGACCGACTCGACGTCACCGGCCAGGCCAGGCCAGGCCACGTCACGCGGCGGCGGCGCCCGCGCCGGCGGCGGAGCAGTGGTCGACGACGGCCTCGAGCTTGTACGGCGGGGCGTCGGTGGCGAGCCACTGCTCGACGGTGAAGAGCTCCTGCGCGCACCCCTTGTGCGGGCCGGTGACGGTGACCTCGACGTAGTTGCAGTACCACCCGTGGTGGGGCCCCGTGCCGTCGGAGGCCACCCGCATCCAGCACGGCGGCCTCGCCATGCACGGCCCGCGGCCGCTGAAGATGTCCAGGTTGCCGCGCTCGAAGTAGGAGTGGCCCGGCCCCATCAGCCCGCCCCAGGACGGCAGGTCCGTGATCCCCACGCCGTTGCCGTCCGCCGCCGCCAGCTGCAGCGTGATGTTGGAGTTCGTGCCGGCCTTCCAGATCGACCCCGTCCGGATGAACACCGTGTACACGCACTCCATGCTGTCGCCGCCCTCGCCCCCGCCGCTGGCGGCGACCGCGCCTCTCGTCAGCTGCGGTAATGAGATGTTGTGGGAACAACAATCGCAGATCCGGTACACGGACTCACCGACGATTGATGCGTGTGAAGAAACCATGGGAAAATGCGGGCAGGTACCTTGATTTGAGTCGGGAGGTCGCGGCCGTGCGCCAGAACGGTGGCGGAGGCCGCCACGGCGAGGAGGAGGAGAACGACGGCGAGCTTTGCCATGGATGCGAATCCGATCAGGGTTTGGGTCGACTGGGTGACTGATGAGCTGCGGGGAATGGGGAGTGGGGTGCGGATCATATCATATAGGACAGACGCGTAGTTGATGGGTTTGTGGTTCCCACGCGTCACGGTGGCGCGCGCAGGTCTGATCTGATTGCCCGTGTTCATTTGTCACGGATCCATCGAGCGATTTGTGGAGTATTCAAGGGGAAAATTCATGGAGGATAGGGCCATTTCGAGCCTGTTCGGTTGGCGGTGGTGATATTTAGTCTTTGGTTTGTTCAGAGAAGAAAATCTTGCGCATTTGGTTCTTTGGTGTTTGGTTTGTTTTGAGAGAAAAAATCTTCTTTTTGGTGGGTGATAAAGCCCAAGCAAGCGGGGGACCTGCTGTACCTGTACGTGCTCACCTTTTTACATGTGGCTGCAACTGCGTTTTTAGTTTTCACACTCACACCTTTTTTAAAAAAATAAAAGGAACAAAACAGCATAGTGGCAACACTGTCCCGTACTATTTTTCTTTTTACCGTACGATTTACAGTGGTCAAAAACCTGCGTTTAGAGGATGTGACAAAGCGTCATCGAGCGATGATCCGATCAACGCGAAAAGGGTATGCGAGAATATATACACGAGAAGATAAAGGTAAACAAGCGGTACAGGATCAATCACCTCCTCACGTTGCGTTTGTCTCCTCTGCCTGCTTTTTCCGTGTGCATGCATGACCAACTCGTTTGTCCTTAACCTCGCGGCATGCACCTCAAAGCTCGTCATTTTCATAAACTGATTGCCAATGGACGTGGACCAAGCACGAATGATTACCTTCGCTGCAAAAAAACAAGCTCAGAGAGCAGCGAGCACCAACATGTCGCACCAACGTGTCGTTCCTCTCAGGATAAGTTCATGATCAACGACCGCCGTATCACATATCAGTTGCGTCTAGGCGTCTCGTACTACAGGCGCTCTACTGAAAACATTTACTTCCACTGCACAAACGTCCTCTCTTCTGAGTAATCTGACGTCTAAGATTCAATTTTGACAGCTTCACAAACAAAACTGTTCCTGGTAGAAGTAAAAATGCAGCTGATACAACAATCACAGCGACGGCTCTAGCGATAAGGAACCCAGGGTAAGGCACACTGGGACAGTAGACGGTACACCTACCCACACAGGCAACAAAGGTTTCCCCGGTATTCCATCTAAACAATCTATCAGTCGAACTGTTGACGAAGAGCCATCTCCGTTTCACTCTTCCATGAAGCGTGTGATGATTGCCCCCGCATCCTCTTGACCTTCTCTTTGTCTTTGACAGTGGAACCCTTCTTCTTTTCAGGCTCTTTCGGCTGGGCTGGTCGGTCACCGCAGAGAGGGCAAACCATACCCTTAGCGTGTGAGTAAGTCTTTGGCACACCACATTGCAGGCACATCCTAAACATTGGAGCAAAGTTGCAGTTAAGACTTAGGAGCACTAGATTATCAAAAGGGATTCTGGTAGATAATTTTATTTACAGGTAAAAGATATCCACAATTAGTTTCTGCATAGGTACTTGTTTCAGTGTGATATGGATAAAAAATGACCAATGATTTTTACCTCAGAAGATCAGCTGCATCTTCTGGACCAGGATTTGCAGCACCTATAACTCTTTTTCCATCAACAGAACCAGCCATCACTGACCCGGGAGGGTTGGAACTAGTTGTGGTAACTCGCTCACGAATAGCAACTAACTGCGGCTGCGCCACCACAACAGCACCTGAAGATTATTTTCCAATTAGACAATGCTCGGAACATATATCCTAAATGGCATGCGAACATTTCAGATTATGTTCAGGCAATCATCCTAAGACTTGCTTTTACTTGTCATAAACAAACTCGGGAATATTGAGATTGTCAAATCCATCACAAAACACTTGACAGGTAAAGTGATGATGAATGTACAGTCTGGCACATTACATTTTGTGAATACCAACTTTTACAGCTATCCCCCCATCACAAGTTTTAATGACGAAGTATTTTAGATGTCAAATGTAACATCATCTTTATGTAGCTTGGTAAAGTTAAACAAGTATTTTCTACACTATTTACAGTATAAAAACCATCTCTATATTAATATTGCCTCATCCCGTGATGTTATGACAGGTTGCTGCTAAATAATATAATACTAGGCGCATTTGTTACAGCAGACAGATATGCACAATTTTAACAATAGCCTAACAGCTATCGTCCAAGTCTAACACTCCCAGCCAGTAGGAGATATTCAACTGCATGCTGCCTTTCTTAGCAATCATCTGTACTTGGCCAAACACTAGTTATGAATAAAACAATCACAAGGAGGGTAAAACAGAGAAGAAACAGAACAGATAACTTCAAAGCACATTGAGCTTCACAAATACCCTAACACAAGTATTAGAGAGCAGATAAAGAGTTTTTGTTTCAAACTAAAACCAGACAAGCATGATACGAGTTACTCTATAATTGAACAAACCAACTCTAGAAGAGTACCACCTGATCATACATTTATGACGTGCAATTGACAACAAATGAACACAAAACCGATGCTATAGCAACGCAACTCTAAGGTCAAATATCACCAATAGTGGAGCTTCATGATGGCTGAAATGTGTCCTTGCCTACCCTTCCAACTTGAAATCTGATGTTCTAGCAGTATTTCAGCTCACATATCTGATATTTAATTGCTAAAAAGCTCTATGTGCGAAGGGCCAATACACAATACATAGATTTAGTCTCTTACTAATTAGAGTCTGCATAATGAAACCTAAGTACCCAACACACTGCAGTTATCACTGGAAAATAACAACATTCAGTTTTCTAACAATGCAAGATCTGCAGCTGCATTGGTAATCAATATCTTCCTTTACCAACAGAAATCAGGGACTGTACTCTCGTACCAAGCAATCAAAGTCGACGTCAGTCTCATAAACACACTGTTAGTAGCTCGACTAACTAAGAACCTAAGCATCGACCTCAATGAGTCGAAAAAATCTGCTTACCTGGAGGCGGATGCTTGCTCCCCTCCTTCCCGCGGCGATCGAGCACGCCAAGGGCCTCCGTCCCTTCCTCGGGATCGGCAACCCTGTGCCTGAGAAAATCCGGGGGACCCGAGACGTCGGCGAAGGCCTCGAGCGCGGACGGCAGCGAGGAGTCCCCTTCGCCGCCGCCACCATCTCCGCCCTTAGGGTTTGGGCGGCGGCGGGGCCTGGAGACCGGCTTCGGAGGAGCGGACGCCTCGTCCCCGTCCGATCCGGCCTCCTCCGCGGAGGATTCGCCGGAGTCGCTCAGCTCGGCGCCGGCGCCGGCGGCGTGGTCGTCCTCCTCCTCGGCGGAGGAGTAACCTTGGAGGAGCGATAAGCTCATCGCCGTGCCTGGTAGATTTTTGCGTCGTGTCAGGTGGCTGCAAGTCAAAGTATAGCAACTTCACACCGTAGACGGGAAATTGACGCTCCGGATTGGCCGCCGGGGACCAAATAATTCAGGTGCGTTTATGGGCGTGATATTAAACTTAGATGGGCCGTATTTGGGTCAGTTTCCTATCGCTACAAGAACTTTCATCTTTCCATTCGCTGGGCTAGCTGGGCTGCTGCTGCTGTGTATAATGTAGACGTGGGCTCATTTCCCAATCCAAATGCGCACTTCATATGGGCTTCAGGGCTTATTACCACCTGTGATGGAAAAGTATGGGCTACGCTGTGTTAGTACACCACCTACCTACCTTGGCGAAACTAACATTCCGACTTTTCTATGGGCCAAGTTCAGGCAGCAACAACTAAAATAATTATCCGAGGCTCAACAAAAAAAAACAAAAATGATCATCCAAAAAACTATCTAGCTTAAAGGGGAAAACTCCGCCAAGATTCTTCCAAAGTTCCAAGTCCCAAAAGCAAAATTATTAATTATGAACGCATTTCCAAGTGACCAACCATATGTTCTTAGGTTTGGTGGTAACCTGCACGTGCGTCATTTTCCGCATGTGCTTGATCTTCTTTGCCAACCTGACACTGTCTCTTCTTATGAACAATCATGACTGCTTAGCAGAATCGATCCAGTAACAAATTCCTCGCATTTTCCATACCGGTGTCCAATCCAACCGCAGGGCTCCAACGACCGGTGACCTACTATCACCTATGATGATTGGGTAGATATTTCCCATGCGGCGCCAGGTCGGACGACGACGGCGCCACGGCGGGTTGACCCCGGCGGCGCGAGTGCGCCTATGAGAAGGACAAGGGTCGACGCCGAGCACAGTCAGCACCGGGAGGCTCCGGCGATCTCATTGCTCGCCGGGATCTTATTCTTTAGCGGCGTCCTTGTCACACGCGCGCGCCTGTGTCTTTACGTCCCAATTGTTTTGCCATTTCTCTCAGCCCACGAGCTGCTCAATGCGTGTGTAGTGTACAAGTAGTGCGGCACCTTATGCTAGTACTCCATGTTTTCTCTCTCATATATGTCCTGTCGCTTTCTTTTTGATGCTAACAAAGACCTCCAGAAATGGACTTGGAATATGAACTGATGGCCTGTGGGAAAGGAGGAGGAGGCGATGCAACAACCGTTACTCTCTGAAAGTGCGACGGCGACCGTGACGGTTTAACCACCCATGAAACTGAAAGAGACCGGATGGATGGACTGTTCATTGTTTGGTTAATGCAGTATCAGAGTTGTTTTCAGTTGGGACTAGCAATCAAAGACTCTTCATTGTTTGGTTAATGCAGTATCAGGGATGGTTTTAGTTGGGGCGAGCAATCAACAGCATGCAGGTTGCGAGTGCCAATCGGATCGTAACTAGTAGTCTCTTTCGCTGTCATAGGATTATTTGAGCAGTGTTGACCTGGCTAGTCATTTCGCTGTCGCCGTCGATTTATCAGTATGTCCGTGTGTATATATCTGTAGCGTAATCTTGTTTGCAGCAGCTACTTTGATTGATGGACTTTTTTTTTGTCTGTTTTGTTTGTTGCAATGGCGATTGAGCGCATGTTCCTGTGCTGTTCTAATTGCATGGTCTGCCTGGCTGTCGTCGCGTAGATGGCCACGGTTTGTGATTGCTTACTACTACTGTACACAAACTACAGTAGCTAATTGAGGGAGGCAATGACAGTCAGGGTTCACGGAACCGGTGGGAACCGGACCGGCCCGGTACATGAACCGGTCCAGTTCCCACCCTAAAACCGTGCCTGTATTTTACATAGCTCGGTGAACCGGCCGGTTCCACCGGTAAACCGGACCGGTTTTTCCCTTTTCGGAAACCGGCCGGTTCACGGTATAATTAACCCTGATGACAGTACCCATCCAAAAAAAAATTGAAGCTCATTTTTTTCAAAAGATCAGGAACACTTTTTAATGTCTAATTACGCCATTCCAAATTGTATGCATTTAAACATACACTAGCTATATCTAGATCCATAGAAAAAACTATGCATCTAGCTAAAATGTCCAACAATTTAGAACTTGGGGGGTAAAACTAGTTCACAAGAGAAACATGATCGAAAACCGCATACAAAACTACAACATGCAACACTATCGGATACTACGCCTACGCAACAAGTCAAATCTTGCTGGTAATAACAACCGTAAGGTAAGATTTCACGCAAAGGGGATTTTCTGTCAAGAAAAATAAAAAAAAAGAAATAACGCGACAAACATGCTAGCTCTCGCCTCTCGCAGCAGGTGTGTGGCATGACAGTACACTTGAACTGTTTGAGCACTAACATTATACGCTGACGATAAGACCAAATCGAACCTGAAGTTTGCGACATAATTAAATACAAGGTACTATACTGCAGGTTGCATGCATGATCTGTCGACTAATGTATGCGTGATAAACAGTAGCCGCTATTGGTTTTTTTGGCGTGTTTACGACTTGGAAACTTGGAATCAAGTACGGCTTCGGTTGGCTGGTTAGGTGGATAAACCTACTCCTGGAAGCACATGTCACATGGTTGGGACGACGATCGAGCTCGATCGGAGACCCTATAGAAACCCAACACGTCCGCCGCGCTCGTCGATCGAACCCCCGCAAAACTTATCCGATCCGCGCACGGATCGGAGCGCGCGCATAAACAAAGTTACCTGGCCGATTCTGCACGCACGGGCACACGCGATCGCCCTGGAAACAGGAGCCCTGGGTGCGTGTTAACAAATTACAAATCCAACAACAACAATGCCGTGCATCGACAAGGACTCTCGTAAACGAACGAGCTAGGAAGAATATCGTCGAAGAGCTGCAACTTGCAAGCGCAGCCGCGCGCGCGCGCGCCCCGACCAAGCGGGCCGTCCGTGGCGCCACAGGGGCGCGCGCGCGAGCCGCGAGGGGGTCGTCACGTATCCACCTGCGTCCGCGACGGCGGAGCCGACACGTCGCGGCGCACAAACACGGGGGTGGGCGGGCCCCGGAACGAGCGCGACGGAGGCTCAGGGCGGCCGGCCGGGGGCGTGGTACACTGGTACTACGTGACACGGACAGTCGCCGGTGGAGCTACGTACCGGGGGCCGGCCGCTAGCTAGGGCTTTTCGGCTGGAATCCGGACACCGCGCCGCGCGCCGGGGCGTGGCGGGGGCACGGCGCCGACTGACCCTGACTGACCTGAACCTAACCGAAGGACGGGATCCGCGTCACGTCGCTGCGCTGCCGCCGGCTGCCGGCCGGGGCTCCTGGCGGTAGAGCCCCAGGCGGACGAGCGGAGAGCGCGACACATCCGACGCCGCACGGCCGCGGCCCCCCCTCCCCGCCGGCCGGCATTGCGCTCGCTCGATCGCGCAGGACGACGGCACGCCCGATCAAACAGTTCCCAGCCAGCCAGAGAGTCACCTCACCATACCTCCTATATCTAGCGCTTTCCTAGTTTCTACTCGTGTCGTCCTCGTCGTCCCAACCTACAGTTCGATGCTTGCAAGCAACGAGAAGCTCTCTACTTTGCCCACTTGTTCTGTGCCGACTGCCGCAGCAGGCCGTATCCTGGATTGGCTCTGACTTGTCTAAGCTTTAATTTGTTTGCGAAAGATTTGAGCTAGGAAACAACGAAAACATGCTACGTTGATGCAGTAATGTGCCTACGGGCCAGGGTGGTAGTAGTAGGACTGTAGGAGTATAAAAGATGGATGGGTGGATTATTTGTGCGATCGATAAGGCCAGGCGACTCATCGGCCAGTGCTTTTTGGAGCAGATGCACAACTAGCACCACCAGCACGGCCGGACACAGGGGAGAAGGCGGCGTGCACGCGTGGGACGGGACATCCGGGCTAGCCGATAAAGATCTGGGCATCATCGGCAACTTGACATGACCGGCTGTTAAGTTATTCCTCGCCTCACACCTGGCTTCTACCACTGCTAAGCTAATCAAGCTAAGCTAGATATTAGGCCTATGATTGGCACGCATTAGATTCGATCGATGCCGGTTGGCTCGCTGCACTTGCACGCGTGGTGTCCCGATCGATCGATCTATCCCCAAGTAGTAGAGGGCCTTGATCCCCAAGTAGTGGCTCGCTTGCATTGGCTCTCTGATTCAGAGACGGGAGCTGGCCGGAGCTGAAGCAGTGAAGCCAATGCAACCACCGGAAAGCAGGCAGGCACCAATAATGACGCGCCATCTAGGGCAGGGTTAGTTACAAGTATTTTATCCCCCCCGGGGGGGAGCTTAGGCGCCAATCATGAGCTCAGGCACAGTGGACTCCCCTGCTTTCCACATAGGAAAGGCGACGGACGGGTGCTCTGGCGAATTCAGTGTGCTTGTCAAATGTCAAACCCTTTTCCCGGGGACACTTGCCGCTGTTTCAGAGCAAACGCCCCCTCCCTCCCTCTCTACCTCGCCAAAGCCACGGCAGGGGCCGGGCCGGGTGATCCATCAACAATGGAGGAGGAGGTGGTGGTGGTGGTGCCGTACGTGCTGCTGCGCCTGCACGAACGGGAAAAAAAGCGCCCCGGCTTTAGTGGATTCCAACTCCCTCCTCAACCATCAGATTCCTTTACACATAATTCCTCGCTCGGCGGCCAGTCATCACGGCATGACTTTTTTTTTTGGCATCGATCTATCAATTACCTAAAAGCACACACATGCTTGTAGCTCACTACACACATTAGTAGCAGCAGCTAGGTAGCACGGTCATGAGCCTGACAGTCCCGTGTGCTGTGTCCATCTCTGAATCTCTGGTAGATGCTCCTTTGACCTTTCTCCCTGATCCCTTGCCGCCAAGAATCTGTTGCTATTCAGTCAGTACACTCACTGACAGACACACAGAAAAAATATTATGAAAGAAACCGTACCTCCTCTAGAGATGTGCCGCCGGATTAACAAACTCTCAACTGGTGCAGGTTACACTGAGGCGAGGCGTGTGTAGTTTTTGTTATGCTCGCGGCGAGTACGTTTCCATTAGCTAGCTAGATTTGTTTAGGGTGAATAATGGATAGCGGATAGATCTCTCCACCTGGGAGCCATGTGGGGGCGGTCGTCTCGCCCCCGCCCGCCTCGCCGGTGTCCCTTGATTCAAGGGCAGCCAGCTTTCTTCTCCCTCCCTCTCTCTCTCTCTCGTCCATCTCCATTGCCTTTGGCTCACTGCCTGCAGATAAAATATGCAAAGCTAGCAGCAGCCAGCCCGACTTTTTTGTTTTTTAGCCCTTTTGTTGAAAGATTCTCACAAGTACACCCTTTTTGGAAAGATTTTGAAAAATAGGCACGAGCTCGGCGCCGTGAACTATGGCGCCGAGGTAACACGTCTCGGCGCCACGAATCTTGGCGCCGAGGTCCATAACCCTAGCAACAAACGTGGCAACAATTAACCGACGTGGAGATGACATGGGCGATAGCTCGGCGTCGGTGATCCGTGGCGCCGAGCTCGGCGCCGTGATCGCGTGGCGCCGAGCTCGGCGGCACCAATCTAGGGCGCCGACGCACGGCGTTCAAGACCCTATCCTCGTCGCATGCATGCACACACATGCACACACACAAGCGGCTTGCATGCACGGTTGCACACACAACGCACGCACGCAGGCACAAACAAAACTACAAAAGTGGCACGCATGCACACACACGCACCGACGCATGCATGCACACACATGCACGAAAAGGCCGGTCGCATGCACACACACGCACGGGTACTTGCATGCACACACATGCACAAACACAAAAACCGGTACGCATGCGCACACAACGCCCCGCGCACACACACGGACGGCGGCCTCGGCGCCACGGATGCGGGCGCCGAGGTTTTCGGCCGCATCGGCTTCCACGTTGGACCACGTCAATCGTCCACCCTACAACCTCGGCGCCAAGATTCATGGCGCCGAGACGTGTTACCTCGGCGCCATGGTTCACGCGCGCCGAGCTCGGGCTCTATTTTCGAAATCTTTCCAAAAAGGGTGTACTTGTGAGAATCTTTCAACAAAAGGGCTAAAAAACAAAAAAGTCGGGCAGCCAGCAGCAGCAGCAGCAGCAGCCTGGATCTGTATAAACTAGCAATTCCGCCCTGCACCCTATAATGGTTGCACCGGCTATTCTATTGCGTTGATCCCCCCCCCCCCCCCCCCCCCCTTTAACCCCCTTGTTTAATCGCCGGGTGAGTTGGGGGATCTCAATGCCTCTAGTTATGAGTGAGTGAGTGTGCGCTCAAGGCGCGCGCATGCTCTTGAATAATGCCTTGTTGCATGCTTGGGTTCCCGTGTGGGAACATAGGAAACATGCATCAAATGCGCCAAGCTGCTACTACTGTGCCTCTACTCCTTGCTTCTCGATAACTTCATCACTTCCGTGATAAAAAAAGAAATTTGTTTGAGCATATATACTCCATGTTTTGTTACTGAGACTGCTTCTAAAAGATACTGTAATAATTCAGCTATGTACTGTATAGTAGAAAAGCTTGCAGCTAGCCGGGACATGAGATGGTGACACTGCACACACAGACGACGACAGTACGTACTGCTGCAGCTCGATCGTCTCGTTGTCGTTGCTGCAGGGGACGACGCATTTTATCGGCTCCTGATTGGATTGCAGCAAATAACACTTGAATCGCGCCAAAGAAGCGGGTTTGTTTGGTTGCTGGTGGCGACGCGTCCCCCAATCAACAAAGGCCAAAAAAAAAAAGACGGCGCCTAAAGTACGAGCGATGAGGAGAGGGCCAGTCCGAGTAAGCACCGATCGATCGCATGCCATTGCCATCACCTTTCCTGGGATCAACCCGCCATGGGGTCCAAATTAAACGGAAACCCTACCCGGCCGGGCCCCAATGCAAGTCCCCAACGCGTAGCCATCAGGGAGTGTGACCACTACAGAGTGCAGACGCAGCGAGGGGATGCTGGAGCAGGATGTGTGCTTCTCCTTCTTCCGGCCGGTTGGTTGGGGTGAATAATACACTGCACTGCACTGAAGGCTCGACGGCGATCGATGATAAGAAGCAGGTTATATTCAATTTGAAGTTGCTCCGGTTGGTGGATGATGTTTTCTAGTACCAGATGGATCCGAGAAGCAGAAACACAAATCATTTATTTGCCAGCTTCTTCATCAGGTAATGTGACTACTAATAGCCTGCTGCATGCAGATTCCAGCAGTGCTGGTGAGCTGGTCTGCTGGGATGAAATAGGCACAGTTGTTCTACACATATATGCATGCAGGACAAACGGCGGCCACAAGCATCAGTCCAAATCTAAGGTAAGAAGAACGCAGAGCATTATTGTGTGTGATTGGCAATGCTTCCATTCGCAGCAGCAGTTACCCAGTTGCTACTTTCATGTCTCAGATTGGGGGCTGGAGCTGATAAATAATGCATGCATGAGTGGTAATTATTGGTGGTCCAGAGCAGTCAACTCTTCGGGTATGCATGCAGCAAGCTAGCATATGATCTCTGATAAAGGTCGATCAGCATTTTAAGCACTACACTCAGCTCGCTGGCCTTTTTCAGCACTGGAACACGAGCTAGTGCTCTAGAACTCTACTGTACACCACCATGCAATCACATGATCGAGAATATGCATCGAATCATTGCGAGGAATCGTCATATCTGGACACAGGGTGCGTGAGGGAACACACAATGCAAGAAGGCTTCTTATGTCACTTACTCACTTCTTAATCTATGCGTCCACCGGTGATTAACAATAGGTGGCCACCTAATGACTCATCCTTAGGGGAGGTTTGGCCTAATCAAGGCCACGAACTCCATAGATTGTTAATTGCTTGCTCGATTGATTGTCCCAATTACAATCACTTTGTTTAGAGGCCAGCAAATCTGATCATATCCCGGAGAATTTACTCGAGAGTACTCATTTATTCAAAGATGCGCCATAAAATACTTGCACGTCCACACATTCGTCAGCACGGACCACGGCATAGTTTGAGGAGCCCTAGCTTATTAGCCTGTTGTGTGTCGTCTGAACCAATTAACCATGGGATCCACCAGCGCGGTATGAGCGAGCGATTAGTATAGAGGCGCATGTAGATCTGCTGCATACGCCGCCCCAATGGGCTGTCCCCATCGTACAATACACTCCCAAAAAGAATCCACCAGGGGCTCGCCGTATAAAATCACGCGACCGTACCCCAGTAATCGCGGACGCTTGACACGAATCAGCTGTCCCAGAGCTCACACATGATTGCATCCGGGTATTATTCACTTTCGAGATAGCTTGTCATGGTAAGAACTGGCAATGCATCATGCGAGCCGGCCTGCAGGGAGATCACGCAGCAAGCTGCTCACATGCCGCCCTGCGCGAGGAGGTTGTACGGCGCGCGGGCGGGCGTTCGTGCCGATCCCCCAGCAAGCTCCTTTTTCGCGGTTCACGCTTGCATCAGTGCGTATAGTTTTATCGTCATGCGATCATCAAAAGAAGAAACATGTCGCACGGCAAAGCATGCAGAGCTTCTTTATTGATCGATGCATCATGCATGAAATAATTGCAAAATAATAATCCCATTACTTGGATCTTACTTTCACTACATTTTACACGGATGGTACGAATTGAAGAACGAAGAAGAACAGTGCCTAGCTAGGTACGTAGAAGAATAATTATATATATATAAAGCTACTAGAGTAGTTACATGGGGTGATGGGAACCTTCTCTTTCTTTGCAAAGGTTCTTCCCTTCTAGGACGGCAGGTAGCTTTGCAGATGCCTTCCAAACCCATGGGGGGAGATATAGAGGCGACGAGAGACAAAAATAACACAGGATGGGGGTACTACTAGTGGTACATTGCCGGGGAATCGGAGTAGACACGGTTACTGTATCAGACAGTGGCACCACCACAACATGCATACTCCGGGGAGCATGCGCATACAGGCGGCGGCGGAGGCGCGCGGAGGAGGGATCGAGTTTGTGTGTGTGGCCTCCTTTTCCTCGGCGTGGCGCGGCCGCAGCACGGAAGGTCCGGGCCACCGGCCAGGGAATCGAAGAACATGCGTGCAACGCAGCAACAACCACACGAGCCACGCACAACAGGGGCTAGGAAGAATCGTCAGAGAGGGGGGGAAAATTTTTGGTGGTGGTGGGGTATGTTCGCATGATTGGACACCGATTCGATCGGTCCATCGATTGACTAGTCGACCCGCCGCCGACCGACCGCGGCTGCTGCGATAGCTACACCCGCGGCCGGATCATCGGCGGCGATGACTTGCGCTTCCACTCCACCAGCCGGAGCAGGAACTCCATGACCTCGCCCGGGTCCTGCAGGGAGTAGGAGGCGTTCGTCTCCTTGGGGCACTTGGAGACGAGGATGCCGAGGCCTTGACCCCTCTTCCTCAGCACCTGTGCCAATGGTGAATTGCAGCACGCAAAGATTTTAGTATATCATCACCAGGTTGCTCGAGAACAAAAACAACAAGTAGAGGAGTTGAAATCGCAGAGAGGACGGCGCGGCGCACCTTGAAAGCGTCCTCGTCGGTGCGGTCGTCACCGATGTACACCGGGAGGACGTCGCTGCAGTTGGCGAATCCTGGAGAGAGGGGATAACAAGATAAGCGGTGTGTCATCAGCTGATTTGTTTAGGACAGGGCGTGTGATACGCAAGTACCGAATAAAAACTGGGGTGAAAACGATTGTGATGACACGAGCATGGATACAGGATCGTCGGGGTCTCGTCGTCAAGGAAAACAATAAGGAGAGGAGTTTTGTTTGTCGTAATGCACGTACCGAGCGATTCGAGCAGAAACTCCAAGGCCTTGCCCTTGTCCCACATGATGCTCGGACGGATCTCCAGAACCTGGTTGCGTCAAAGTTCCAGAAGTTTTATGGTCAGTTTCATCACTACGACAGTTATTTGGCAAGAACAATTAATCGATCATCAGCTGTCCCAGTGCTCAAGTTCATGATCAGAAGATGAAATCATTACCTTCCTCCCTTGAGTAAGCTTCAGCTTGGGGTAGTCCTTGATCACGGCCTTGACTTGCTCGGCCAAAGCATTCCATCTCTGCAGGAAGATCATAACGGAGGTGGTTAAGATCGATGGCGAGGATAAACTAACCGCGCGCGCGTGATGCAGCTGCTGTGACACAGTATTATATGTAAACATCGGTAGTTCTCGCGTTGAAGTGGCTGGGCATCCCAAGATGGAGTTTAAAGGGTTGCCTACCTTTTCATCTACACATCTGAAGTGCACGGACAGGCAGAACTTGTTGTTCTCGACCTTGGCTCCAGGTGTGGACTTCGTCTTTTCCACCAGCAACTTGTAAACCTGACAAAAAATGGGATTCACCGCATGCATGCGCCATTGTTAATCCCCAACTGGACATGCATGCTCCACGAGATACGTACACAACTGCACAAGTGTTCTTGTTCCAATCGGTTTTATCAGCTAGCTTAGCATATGCATACCTCGTCAATCACGGGGAGGAACTCGCTTGCAGGTTGGCACAGGACCGACTCGGGCTGCAGATTCGAATCAGAAAGTGAACAACGATCAGCCAGAGTGATGGAGAGGGCGGACCCAAGGAGTTGAGATGACGGTGAGGAGTAGAGCGAGCGTACATTGGAGCTTGGTCCCTTGATGTCCATGCCATGGCTGCCGGCGTAGTAGAGCTCCGAGAGACCGACGAAATTGCGCACCTGCACCGCAGCAGAAGGAAGAAGAAAGCCAAATTAATCAGCATGTGCGAGCGCGTCGAGTGCTTGCGGCGTCGAGACAAGTGGCGCAGGCAATGTACCTTGTCGCGGCAGCGCCCGCTGACGATCGCCGTCGGGAAGTGCTTGGCGACGTCGCGCACCGCCGACCTCATCTGCGCACCCACAGCACACCCGCCGCAAGGGGGGGAGAAGCATTAGTCAAGAGATAACTTTATTGGGCGGCCGCCGTGAATTGGAATAATGGAAGGGTAGAGCAAGCAGCTCGAGTCCTCACCGCGTCGCTCATGTAGGCGGCGTCGGGGTCGGCGACGATGGGGGAGAGCGTGCCGTCGTAGTCCAGGAACATGACGATCTTCTTCCCCTTGGACGCGCTGGCAATCTGCTCGAACTTGCCGAGCGCCGACGGGTGCTTCCTCTGCAGGAGACCAGACAAACGGTTAGCACCTGAGGGCAACAAGCCATGCACCCGCGTGCAAGCTCCCGACGCGTGTCAAGAACACGAGCGCGCGCGCGCGGCAAAAGGAATTGAAAGCTAGCTCACCATCCAGGCGGTGAACTCGTCGACATCGGCGGCGGCGCGGGAGCGGGTCGGGGACGAGGCGCGCATGGCGTCGGCCCAGGTGCAGCTTGCCGAGCGTGCGGCGGCCGCGGCCAGGTCGAGGTAGCGGTGGGACATGGCGCCGGCGGCCGCGCCCCGGCAGGCCAGGAGCGCCGGCCTCGGGCCCGGCAGCGCCGCCCCGGCCGCAATGCCCATCTCCGACACGACCACGTCCTGGTTCGTCATGTGCCTCGCGCTTCACCAGCGGCCCGGGCGGCGGCGGCAGGAACGTGCGACGAGAAGGCGAAGCCGGCGAGACCTCCTCGCTCGACCGTCTCGTCCCAACGCCAAGCACTTGGACGGGACGAACACACAGACACCTAGCTGGCCTAGCCTGCCTCAGGACTTGGGGAGTGTGCGGGCGGGCTTTGCTCGGGAGAGCTTGAGAGATGGGTGGATGCGAAGTGGGCAGGAGTGCGGGTACTTATAGCTCGGAGGGGTGGGCCCGGAAGGGCCTGCCACGTGGGATCCCAAGTGGAGCCGACGTGCGGGCCAGGGTGGTCGCCGGGCTGCTTAGCTGGTAGGCCGCCACCCGCAGCGGCTTTGGCAAATGCGGGCTGGCCCCTGCTACCCCCTGCCGTATTGTTTTGTTTTGTAGCATGCAATGGCAAGGGGGGAGGAAGGGATAGCAGGCAGCTCGACATGTGCATTCCATAGACACCAATCACACAAGACTGCAGGCACTTTTTTTGCCCATCCTTGCTATTTTAGGATTTCTGTTATGGCTAAGCTAAATGTTCTACAAATATATTTTGACTCTAATGGACGTGTTTGGAGAAATAGTCTAGAGTTATTTTGAAGGCTAAAGTTTAGCCTAGGAAAATAGCTCTCTAATAAAATGTTCTTGAGCTGTTTGGATACAAGGGCTATTTGAGCTATTTGATCTTACTCCTCCCTTGCCCTTAGAAAAAATAGCCCAACTAGCATTTATTCGGAGGATATTTTTTTTGGGTGAGCTAATTGCAAATAGCCCTAAAACAACCCACCTGTTTGGTTGTTATTTGAGCTATTTAGGCTAAAAGGGGGTGGACTAAAAAATAGCTCATGGATTCAAACACCCCTATCAGTGCGTATCTCAAAGCTACTTAAGATGCATGGTCTGTGAAACGCATAGTAGGAAGCTTGTTTGATGGTAGTGAATTAAAAGTGAAATGAGAGAAATTAGTTTACTTTTGAGGTTTTTTACTGTACACAATACGACCCGTACGACCAGTTGAAAAAGGACTCGTATGTAATAGAAAAGTACCTATATGTAAGGTTCCGAAGATTGAGATTAACTCTATACGACTGAGTTTTTTAGCTGTCTTACGGTAGTATTCAAAGGTCCTATAGGTAATATAAGGGTATTATCGAAAATGTAAAATGATATTGTTGTAATATAGGAATTGAAATATATGAAATGCTTTAGATAGTATAAGGAGGCAGCGGGGAATTTTCTACCAAAATATATATTTATCAAATTACCATTTTACCTATAGAGAAAAAGCGATAATACGACCGTACAACCGTGGGGTCGTATTGTGTACCGTAAAAAACCTCAATCATTTTCACTTCACTCCGGTCATCTACTATCCAAATAATCTCTATGGAAAACACAGACCCTGTTTGTTTGAAATCATGTGTACTATGAAAAAAAAGATCATTTTAGTTGCTTGTTGGGCCACAGCATCCCCTTCATGTGAACTCTCCCTCTCGACGCCACCTTGCAATTATCAATCCACTGCATTGGTGATAGCAACCAAGATTGATAATTACAGCCATGTAACTTCAATGTACATGGCCCTATAGCTAAGTAAGATAGGGAAGTACTTTGGCGGCCTTTTGTGACAGCTTCCCATGTTTTACATGGCAGACTTGTCATATCGCCTTTTTTTATCTTCCCGGGCTACATGCACTAACCAAAATCATACTCCGATATGGTATTACATGGGCAGAGACATTTAAATGTTGCTCACTCACACTATGACCACAATCTGCCGTGGTGTGAGGCTCACACGAGTGATACCGAAGCAGGAGGGAGAGCACAGAGCAGCGCGCTTCACTGCTTTTGTGCTTGTACTAGCCGTGACCTGCCGGACTAAGTTCATCGAACCTAGACACCTGTCCAATGAGAAGGGAAGAGGCGTGTGTTGTGTACAGTACGCACAATTTGGCAGTACTTAATTGTGTTCAAGTTCAATTTCCCAATTTGGTAATAGTTAATTTTGTAAGTTTCTTGCACCGTACCATTATTCCACTTGCAGGACAAAACAGAGCGTTCTCCAATGGAGCATTCAGCCTGTTCGGTTGGCTGGTGGTGATATGACTAGTCTTGATTTGTTCGAGAGAAAAATCTTCTTGTTGAGTTCTTTGGTGGCATTTGGTTTGTTGTGAGAGAAAATCTTTTTTTGTTTGGTGGTGATAAGGGGGAAGCGAACGAGGCGATTGTCTGTCGAGTTCTTTAGAGAAAACAGACGGATTTTCTTTCAAAAAAAAGAAAAGGAAAACAGGCTGATGACTTGTTACTTCCTTGGGTCAATGTCAACATGTAGATGAGTTAAGCTGTTAGCTAGTTCAAGTTTTTCCCACTAATAATCTGTTTTTAATACTAGCAAGGCAGAAATTGTTGGTTATCAATTATTTTCCCCGGCAATGGAATTAGTTATAACCGAACAAAGATGATACAAACACGCATACACACATACGGTTGACAGTTGTTCAATTATATACTACTCTGCTCTCCTGCAACACCACATGTTAGGAACCGCCCATTTTTCTGAAGAAGATTATTAGAAGAAGAAGAAGAATTGATTCCTCCTAAATCCTTGCTGCTACATGTCTGCATATATACATAGCCGGATTTCGCGCTTCTAATGGTCTCTTTATTTTGTCTGGAAATGGTATATTAATTGATTGTAACTGAAACACTGAATATATATAATATATATGCATATGCTTAAGCCCGTACAATTATTTGCCAAGCGCGCTGCTACTACTTCACATGCATGTTAGGAACCGCCTATTCTGATTCTTCTTGCTGTCAAGTGCTGTGTAACGGTACTGATCTATAAAGACAGAACACCTTAACAAAAGAAGAGTCAACTAACATATAATTCTCTGAAACCTAAGTTGGACACTCAGCAGCTTTCATTGGGCAATATCTGCACTAGCTTTTACGCTGTTAATTTGTCTGATACTCTTCACTAAAAAGATGCAGATAAAAAAAACGCCCCTACATTGTTAGTGGTGGCAACAACCAGGAACAACAAACTAGTTTGAACAACTACTACCACAATATAGTACTGCAACAAATGCAATCTCCCTTTATCCTCCGTGTCTGTGTGCGTACTTGCAAGCAACTTAACATACCATACAGAATTTGGTAATCGTGTTCATGGGTCGGAAAGCTAATGGGGGATAGCAGGTAGGTCAATCTCGTCGAGAAATGGCTGGAGATATCATTGTTAACTGATGATCGCTTGCAATCAAGTCCCAAAGGACCCCCGAACATTGTTGCGTGCCATGCGTATTTGAGATGGAAAGATGGGAAAGAAATTGTTATCTGAACATGCACCTGGCACCGGAAAAACTGAGATTTTCGAGCCCGTCGCTGTCGGATCGAGCTTGCTAGTGCGCAGGAAATGTGAGAAAGGAGAAAAGCTAGGAGATGGGGAAAAAATCGCCGTGTAAATTGAAAGAACGCGACCGCTTTCCGCGTCCCACCACCCAAGTATACCCATCGTTTTCCGCTTCATCCTCCTCCTCCCTGCTTTTGCCTTCTTTTCCTTCTTTATTTGTCACCAACAAATTAAAAGTGCCTTTTGCTCTAATAGAAAAAAAGGAATCGGCCCCACGAACTTGCTTGCTCCCGTTTCCTTAACAGCCAGGACAAATGCATTCTATATTTCAAGATCTAGTGGTGAGTAGGATACTTAGTCGGAGTAGTTACCAAACTGAAATCGTTTTCTTCTATACTCTATGCAGCTAACTAGCTGAAATTGGAAATCCCTTTATTTGTACCATATCTATATTTGTTTTTTTTACCTTTCCAATTGAAGATGGTGCCCACACACAGAACCGCCGGAGTTGTCATTTCAGGGGGGAGAATGTGAAAATCGTCCACCACTTCTTGAGAGGAGCCAAGATCACCCACCTCTCTTCCCCTTACACTGGTCAGTGATCACTACTGCCATGCATGTAGGGGCTCCCCTTCAATATCAGATCTCTATGCTCATTGTGAGGACATCATTAAGGAAGACCATCTATTTGGCGAGTAAAGCAATCAAGGCTTTGGATGTTTCCTTGAATATTGGATGGATAATTAAGCAATATTAGATTATGCTTATGATTATTTTCTCTTTGTATGTATTCTTTCTCTCTGTTTTTATATATTTTTTATGGTCAACTTTTGAGCTGAAGACCTTGCATTGTAAGAATTTGGCTGTGACGCCAGGTATATTTTCATTTTCTAAAAAAAAATGCTCACCGTCGACTGTATTAGGTTTAGGGTTTTTATTACAGTCCATGTTCTGGCGATTGATTCTACCGTACCGCTTGTATGTAAACATGCATGGTTGCATTCGTTAAGGGCAACGATGTTCAGGTACTCGTAGAAGGGCATTCCCGAAAGAGAGGTTTTTTTTAATAAAGGAACCAAGTTCCGGCCTCAACAATTCCAAAAAATTGTCTGCAGCCAACAAACAACATTATCGCAGCAACTAGGCCGCAAGAAACAATACATACCACACACAAGTCCACTAGGGTCACAACTAAGCCATAAACTCAACTCAGAGTACAAGGTAGACATGAGTATCCAAACATGACAAACTAAATGCCAATACACCTTAAAGCGTTCCAACCCGATTTATGGAAGATCTCCATGGCCACAATCTCCACCCATCAGCAACCTTCCCTCAAAATGATCCTCCCCTCTTCCTTGGAGAGGATGGCCCAACTTCTGATCGAGTGAGCCCCCCTAAACATCACCTGCAAAATAGATAAAGAATGTGATTTATGAAACACATTATCGTTCCTACTGATCCAAATGGCCCAGCAAAAAGCCGCCACCCCGACCAGGACTAGGTTCCTTTGCTTTTTCGAAAAACTTCGAAGCCAAGGACAAAAAGATTCCCGACATCACTCGGCATTCTAATTCCAAAGGTGACACACAAAATCCCCCACACAAGCTTGGCCATGGGGCAATCAAAAAACAAATGTTGGATAGATTCAAACACATCACAGAAACAACATTTAGTACACCCCTTCCATTGTCTTTTCACAAAATTATCCTTGGTTAACACCACCCCATTTTTAAGATACCATAGGAAGATTTTAATCTTCAACAGAATCTTTGCTTTCCATGCCCAACAGTCGGTCTACGTTCCCGATCTCAGAATCATACCATTGTGTAAATCCCTAATTGAAAAATTCTTACTAGCTGTCCAGCGGAAGGAATCTCTGAGGTTATTAAGGTTTACCTCAAGAACATTTCCAACCAAGCTAAGCCAGTTGTCCCAGTCAACCCCAATTAACACCCTCCTGAAAGAGATGTTAAGTGGTGTCGTACTTAGTACTTGGGCCACTGACATATTTTTCTTCTTAACTAGATTGTACAAGGCTCGGTATCTAACATTTAGCGGTTCTCTCCCTAACCAGAGGTCCTCCCAAAACCTAGTCTGGGATCCATCCTGTACTTGAAACCTACCCCTTTCAAGCACCAAGTTTTTAACTTCCATTAATCCAGACAAAAAATGTGAGTCACCTTTTCGTTTCTCTACTTGCGACAAAGTCTTACCCTTAAGGTATTTCTTTCTTAGCACCTGTTGCCAAACGCCATCCTCATTTAGCAACTTGAAAACCCATTTACTCAATGACACTTATTTTGGATATCCAGATCAATAATTCCCATACCCCCTACACTTCTAGGCATGTGAAGGATACTCCACTTAGCTAGCCTATACTTCTTCTTGTGCTCATCACACTGCCAAAAGAATCTCGGCCTATAATAATCCAATCTCTCCAAGACACCTTTAGGTATCCTGAAGAAAGCCATCATATACATTGGCAAGCTAGATAGGACCGAATTGATTAGAACTAGCCTTCCTCCTGATGACAACATCTTTCCTTTCCAACTACTCAACTTTTTCTGGAATCTTTCCTCGACCAACCTCCAATTCCCATTTGAGAGCTTTCTAGGACTCATCGGGATCCCCAGGTACCTGAATGGGAAATCTCCCTCTTTGCATCTGAAAAGCCGAATATACTCTTCGGACTTATTCTTCGCTTCCCCAAAATAGGACAATTCACTCTTATGAAAGTTAATTTTCAGACCAGAAAGCACTTCAAAAGCACTGAGGACTAGCTTCAGGCCTTTTGCTTTCCCCAGGTCATCCTCAAGGAACAAAATAGTGTCATCTGCATATTGCAAGATGGACAAACCCTCGTCCACTAAGTGAGGCACCAGACCATCGATAAAACCTAAATTCTTAGCTCTCTCAATTAACACTGCTAACATATCTGCCACCAGGTTGAAAAGAATGGGGGACAAAGGGTCTCCCTGCCACAAACCTTTTCTTGATTGGAAGAAATGTCCCAACTTGTCATTGATCTGTACACATACACTACCTTTTGAGACCACATTCTCAACCCATTGGCACCACAAACTCGGCAATCCCCTCATTCTAAGGACCTGCTGCAAGAATTTCCAGTTTAGTTTGTCATATGCCTTCTCAAAAAATCTAGTTTGAGGATAAGGCCATTCTGTTTCTTCCTATTTAACTCATGCAAGGTTTCATGTAGAACCATTACCCCTTCAAAGATATACCTTCCCAGCAGAAAAGCGGATTGAGAAGGCTTAGTGATCATACACGCTATCGATTCGAGCCTGTTAGCCATCACTTTAGTAAAGATCTTGAAACTAACATTAAGCGTGCAGATTGGTCTATACTGCTGAATCCTTTTGACCTCCTTCTCCTTTGGGATAAGCGTGATTACTCCAAAATTAAGGTTAAAAAGGGGTAGGTCCCCCGCATGGAAGTCTCTAAACATGTGTCGGTGCGGAATATGGTCCCGACACTAACCAGTAGAAAGCGCCGAGGTCTATCCCTCAATGGTCGATACTAAGCAATAAGAGACACGGGATTTATCCTGGTTCCGGCCGAGGGGGCCGTACGTCCAGCAGTGGTGTGCTCAAGGCACTATATTGCTCGGCGAAGACGGGTGCTCGTAGTGGGGGCTGCTACAAGCAAGGCGGGAGAGGAAGTGTGGCTTCCAAGTCCCTGGCTGAAGATATTGTGGGAGAATTGGAGAATGAGTACGTGGTGTGTTGTGTGCAATCTGACTGTGTCGTGTCCTCTGTCTATCGTCCGTCTGTTCGTGTCCCCCGGCTGGGGGGTTCCCCCCCTTTTATAGATCAAGGGGGAGGAGGATTACATGCGCGCCGCGCTATCTAGCTACGTGGGGAAGTGCGACGTGCTATGCTGTAGAGTGGGCGGCCGTCCGGACGATCCTCGCGGTGATCTGGCCATCATGGCCTACCTTGTACCCGAACAGTGGCGGTTCGAGGGTAGAAGGGCGGCGGATGGTGGCGATGTCCTCTCGATAGGCTCGAGGGAGGTGCGACGTTGGCCGTACGGAGTACGGGGAGTAGGTAAAACGACGTCCCTTCCCGACGCGCTTCCACGGTCTTGGAGTTGTTGCTACGGGGCCCGGCGTGCGCCCGCACGCGCGGGGACGGCGGCCACGCCGTTACGGTGGCGGGGGATGGTGCTCCACCGGCCTAGCGCCTCCACCTAACCCCCGTAGGGTCACAAGAAAGTGAATCGAGGGTGCAACCGGCCCCCTTCGAGGGCTCGGCGCGTTAGCCGTCTTTGGAGCGAGCGCACGGCGTCACGGGACTGACACCGGCCGCGCTGCACAGTCCCTCCCCACAGTGATGGGGATGGGCTCCTCCCTGGGGAGTTGGTGCGGCGGCACGGGGCGCGAGCCCCCGGCGCATGATGACGCCGTCCTGCTGGTGTCAGGGCGTTGAATGCCCGTGTACGGGGGCCGGCGCACGCGTGAGGGGCGCCCTCGAGCGTGGCGGACCCCCGCCGAGGGCGGGACGTACCCTCGAGCGAGGCGGAGCCCGCCCGAGGGGGAGCGAGCCTTCGAGCGAGGCGGAGCTCGCTCGAGGGAAGTGTTACCCCTCGAACGGGGCGGAGCCCGCCCGAGGGGGCGCGCGCATCCTCGAGCGAGGCGGAGCCTGCCCGAGGGGATCTCTAAGAGGGCCGCCTTGATGGGCCGTCGGGGTCCCTCGCGGCGTGGGGCCGTTCCCTCGCATGGTTAGGCAAATTGTGTTTTGGCTTTGTTGCGGGTTTTAAGCGAAGATTTCCCCCGTTGTTTAAGGGGACCCCTAGGGCTGTCCCCGACAGTAGCCCCCGAGCATATGCGGGTTTGCCATTGAGGCTCCCCGGATGCGGAACCTACCGATAGGACATTCTTCCCTCCTTGTTTTGCGAACGCTTTCCGTGGGGCCGCGTCAGCGGACCCGCGGGTCTAGCCCCGAAGCCCCTGCGGGAGTGTGGGTGCTCTGCGCAGGGGTTAACCGCGAGAACTGGTCAGAGGGCGTGGCTCATGTTTCAACCGGCATCGGCAGTGTCTCAGCCGGCTTCGGTGGCGCACGCGCTGCTGGCGCTTTCTCCGGCGGGCGCGGGCCAAGGAGGTGTAGCCATGCGTTAAGCCCCCGAGCCTGGGCCCGTTCGAGGCGATCGGGTAGAGCTTTACGACTTGTTTCTTAACGCGCCCTCGCCGTCCCTCCGCGGGACGGAGGGTGAGGTTTCCGCAACCCCCATCGAGCGGGTCGCGAATTGCGGATTCCTCTTTGAGCTGCTAGCGGGTGATTCGAGTGGACGCCCATGCCCCGTTCGATAAGGGTAGGCGCGTGGTCCGGAGACACGTCCATGGAAGCGCTTGCGTGGGTTTGCTAGGTGGGGCTCGGTCCCGTTCGATAGGGACCGAGGGGCGCGGAAGCTCTCCCTCGGTGGGATCCCCCGGCTAGGCGCCCTCGCTGGCTCTCGAACACGACATGTGGGGCACCCTCGAGCCGACGGGCTCGAGGAACGGCTCGAATGCGCGTGCCCTCGTCGTCCCCGACTCGCGATGCGAGGCGCCTGTTCGAACCCGTCGAGGGTCAGGCTTCGAACCTCTGATCAGTAGGGCCGTGCGGGGGGTGGCGCCTGGGCGGCCCCGTCTTTTGCGTCTGCGGCCGTCGAGGGGTCTGGGCGAGCCAGCCCTCGAGGCGCTGGTTGGTAGCACAGCGTGGCATGGGTGCCTGCGGTGTCTGCTTTACTTCAAGCAGGCCCCGGGCGGCCTTCTCACGCATGTGCCCTTTTTTAGAGAGTTGACATCGTCTCGAGCCAGGGGCTCGTGCCGCTCGAGGGTTTTGCGCGGCATGGCGCCCGCGGTGCCTGCTTTACTTCAAGCAGGCCCCGGGCGGCCTTCCCGCGTCGATGTCCCTTCGAGGGCTGAAATTGTCATGAGCCAGGGGCTCGTGCCGCTCGAGGGTTTTGCGTGGCATGGGTGCCCGCGGTGCCTGCTTTACTTCAAGCAGGCCCCGGGTGACCTTCTCACGTCGATGTCCCTTCGAGGGCTGACTTCGTCTCGAGCCAGGGGTTCGCCCCGCTCGAGGGTTCTCCTTGCTTGGCAAGGGAATGGGTCATTAAATGCCTTACAGTCGAGGCTGCGGCTCTGCAACGCAGGTGCGCCTTTTTAGGCGTTGCGGCCGCGCGCGCGCGCGTAGTGGGCGGCGTGGCAGGCGGATGTGACCGCTTGCCTCGGTCCCTGCTAGTCTTCGCCGCGATGATGGCCCGTCCGCGGTGATGTGGCCGCCGCGGTCGTGGTGGGGCCCGTTCGTCGGCGTGAAGAGAAGATTCCCTGCAGTTAATGCGCGTGGGACATCCGCTCCGGAGAGTTCGCCCGCGGCTTATAAATCTGAGGGGAGGGGGAGACGGCGGTTTTTTACGTTAGCGCCTCACCATTTCAGCCCCCTGCGCCTTCGTCTTCGCCTCGCCTTTGCCACCGTGCGGTGTCGCCATTAGAGCTCATCTTTCGTTTCTCGTCCTCCGCTCTCGCATTCCTTTGCCTTCTTCCCATGGCGCCGCTTCCGCCCCTCATGATCCTTGACCCATATGCCTGGGAGCGGTCGACGGTGACCCCGCTGGCCCTTGGCGAGCTGGTCGTCGCCGGCCAGCTGTCGGCGAACGAGGATGGATGCCCGACGGAGTGGATAGTGCCGCCGGCAGGGGACCGCACGCCCAACCCGCCGGAGGGCTATGTAGTGAGCTTCGTGCGCTTCCACGAGCGGGGCTTCAACGCGCCGGCGAGCAGCTTCATGCGGGCGTTGTGCCACTACTACGGCGTGGAGTTGCACAACTTCGCGCCCAACGCGATCTCGCAGGTGGCCACGTTCGTGGGCGTCTGCGAGGGGTACCTGGGAATCCCAGTCAACTGGGAACTCTAGGTGCACCTCTTCCGCGCGGAGCTCTTCATGCAGCCCACGACGGAGCCGAGGACCCGCCGCGCGGTGCGCGCGGGCGGGATGTCGCTCGCCCTGCGGGCGCGTTCAAGGACGTCTACATCCCCTGCACCATGACGACGAACAACGCCGGCTGGGAGCGGGGATGGTTCTACTTGCGCAACGCCGAGCCCGGCCCCCCCCGTACACCGGTCGGGTGTTCAAGGAGAAGCCCAGCTCTTGGGGCTACGGGGTGTCCACGGCCCAGCATCGGAGGCGGCAGGACTCGGTCCTGGCCGCCCTGAAGAGCCTGGCGGCGCGGGGGCTGACCGCATTGGGCGTCCTCGCCTTCCTCCATCACCGGCGGATCGTGCCTCTGATGGAGAGGCCGCTCTGCATCTTCGAGATGACGGAGGCGGCCAACCCCGTCGATCTGGCGAGGTCGCGGATGCTCCCTACCCCCCTCGGGCGGGCGTATGCGCTCACCCGGGCGCGGAACGCTGTCGACACCCGGATGCCGATGCGTCCGGACTGGACCCGTGGGACCTCGAGATGCTCCCCACCGGCCCACTGGTGAGTGTGATCCTTGATTCTGTTTTAGTTCTTGGTGTTGCTTCTGCCTCCTGACGCGTCCTTGGTGTTCCTGTATGCAGCTGGTGAGCTTTACCGCCTCCAAGTCCGTTCCGCCCACCCCCCCGACTCCCGCGCGCTTGGTCGGGCGGCGCGGCGGCCGGGAGCGAGGAGCGGGCGGCGCGCGAGGAGGGAGCGCGCGAGGGCGGCGCAACGAGCGCCGTGAGCGGCGGAACGCGGAGTACGGCGGCGCGAAGAGGCGGGGCTCTCCTCCCCGGGGACTGAGGAGTTCTCGTCCTCGGGGGATGACGAAGAGGAAGAGGCCGAGGGGGGAGGCCCCTCGATAGGTGGGAGCCCCCGCCCCGTCGCCGGAGCCGGCCCGGCGGCAAGGGCGGCATCGCTCGGGGGGCGGGCGCAACGGCGCCCGTCGCCGAGCAATCGACATCGGGGGGGCGCGGCGCGCGCGCGGGGCGCCGGCGCGCACCTCGGGGGCGCGCGCGGCGAGCGCGCCTACGCGCGGGGGCGAGCGCGCGCGTGCGCGTGGCGGCGTCGTCGGGAGGCGCGACGGCGGGGGCGTACCCGCACGCGGGGCGAGCGTACCGCGCGCGCGGCGCGCGCGTCGGGAGGCGCGGCGTCGGGCATGCCGCGCGCGCGGGCGGGGCGCGCCTACGCGCGCGCGGCGGCCGTCGGGGAGGCGCGGCGGCGGGTGCGCCGGCTGCGCCGGCCTCATCCGCTGAGGCTTCGAGGAAAAGGAAGCGTGCCTTCTCCTCTTCGAGGTAAGGAGCTCGCCTCTTTCGCTTGGCTTGGTTTTGTGATGACCAAGCATTCTAACTTTTCGTTTGTGCCTGCGCAGGGTGGTGCCAACCGTGCCTCCCCTCGCACCGGCCAAGGTGCTGAGGACGGACGCGTCCATCCCCACCCGGCGGCGCTCGTCGAGGGCGTCATGAGCGGGGGCAAGCACGGCGGCGGCGGGCGAGAGTTCGCAAAGCCCGGCCGAGGCTTCGAGGCCTCGACCAGATAGATCGGCCGCCGCGGCGCGGCCGGCGGTCACCGAGGAGCGACCGGCCGGCCATTGTGGGGGCGCGAGGGCCGCGGTAGCGGCCGTGGCGGAGGCGCGACCCGCGCAGGTCGTTGTCGTGGAGGTACGGCCCGTGGCGCCGGACCGCGGAGGAGGCGGAGCGGGTGCAACCTGCGGCGGCGCCCGTGGTCGCGGAGGCGCGGCCGGAGGTGGTGGCCGTGGCGCCGCATCGGCGCCCGCGGCCACGGAGGCGCGGTGGAGGCGCGGTGGAGGCGGTGCAAGGGCCGGTGCCCGCCGGCGGTTCCCGGGCGGAGGTGGTGGAGGTCCTTGATGACGACTCCCCGCCGCCCGGGTGGGATCAGTGGGCCACCTTACCCACACGCTCCCCCGAGCCCCAGGAGGGGGCCCTCGTGAGGCGGCACGAGGGGCACATGGTGGCGGGGGATCGAGGACACGGTGCCGAGGCCTCGTCCTCCCGCGCCGGCCACCCCGCCCAGGTGGAGGGGGCCATTGACGATCCCCCGGCGTTTGCTGACGCCCAGGGGGAGCAGGAGCTCTGGGGCGAGCTTTGGAGCCACGGCGCCACACTCAACCGCGCGCTGAACGAGGCGTTGTGGGTCCATGGCGGCCCTGCATGGCGCGTCTTCTAGGTAGGGCGCGGTTGCTCGCTTTCTTCCATCTTTTGTTTTTGTGTGCTGCCTCCATGTTGTAGTGCTTACGGGTTTTGATTTGTGGGTGTCAGGAGCTCGAGCGCCGCGCCCACGACAAGTACGACGCCTTTGACCGGGTGAACGCCGAGGTCCACCAGCTCCGGGGAGCGGTGCGGCGCTTTCGACGCGCTTGCCGACGCCCTCGGGACGCCGGACGGTGGGCCGGCGCACGGGCCATGGCGTGGCGCGACGAGCTCCCGAGAGAGCTCGAGGCGGGGACCCGGCGCGCCGCTCGAGCCTCGAGTGGGTCCGCACGCCCTCATCGATCGTGATGAGGCTGCGTGGCGGTGCGCGCTCGGACTTGGAGAAGATGCGGACGCCGGCCACCAATTGGGAGGCGGAGGTGGCCAACGTCCGCGGCGAGAACCGGGAGCTCCGTTCGTCGCTCGAGAGGGCGCGAGCGCGGCGGCGCGGGGGCCGAGGAGCGGGCGCGCGGGCGGGAGCAGCGGGCCAAGAAGGCCGACGACTTGAAGGCCGCCCTCGACGCCAAGGCCGCGGCTCTCATCGCCGCCGAGGAGCGCTCTGCGGCAGAGCGCACCGCCCGCCAAGGGGCCGAGGGGCGGCTCCGGCGAGAACGAGGCCGCCCTCATCGATGCCGGACGGCGGGAGCGAGGAGCGCGTCGCTCGCGAGGCGGCGCGAGGGGTCTTTGGCGGAGCGGGACGACAAACTCTCCAAGACCGAGGGCGAGCTCATTGTGCTCGGCATTGCGAGCGCAAACCGAGAGATGGCCCTCCGGGGAGCGAGGAGCGAGGCCGTCGAGCGTCTCGAGGCGGCGGTCGAGGCCGAGCACCGCGCTCTCGAGATGGGAGAGGAAACAAGTCGAAGGTGAGCCATTGTTTGACTCTAGCCTTGTTGGTTTTTACGTTAGAGGGCTCGCGTTCCCCTTTCTGATTTCTTTCTTGTCTTGGCGATTCCAGGCTTGCGCACCGCCCGGGGCATGCACCGAGCGGGCCGAGGCGGCCGCAGCTTCCTACAACTCCTCCGAGCGGGGAGTTGCGGGAGCTGCGTGGTGCGGCCCTCGATACCTGCCGCGCCGTGGAGGAGGGCGAAGCACGGGCCGACGCTCGGCGGCCGGCCGGCCGCGCGTGCTCTTGGCGGTCACGTCACCGAGCGGATGCGCCGGCGCCGCATCCGGGCGTCCGAGAAGGCCCTCGGAGTGGTGCGGTCCCACTACGAGGTTAACTTCGAGGCGCTGGCGGAGGGCTACGTCGTCCCCGAGGGTGTCGAGGACGAGGTGGCGATGGAGCGTGTGGATGCGCTCGCCGCCGACGCCGCCGGGTCGCTCGCCGAAGCCTTCGAGGAGTTCCTCTTTCCGGACGCCGCTGACGCTGCCGCTCCTCCCGCCTGAAAGCAGTTGGGCACTTGGCCCATTTTGATGTGTATCAGTACTTTGGCCTCGTGGCCTTTTTGTAAATGAACAAAACATTTGCTGTAATGAAGTGATTTATTTATCACGCTTTTTGTTTCTCCTTCTTCCTGAGTAGATTCTAGTTAGGGGAGTTCGATTTTCGCGGGGCGCGCCGGGGTTGGAGGCGAGAGAGAAGGGCCATATCCACGCGGCGTAGGCTATCTCTGGCTCGCACGCTCCTTTTGCTAGGCTGCCTGCGCCCTGTTCGAATCGTTGCTCGTAGTCGAAGTAGAAAACAAACTTAGCGCGTGTGAGTTGTTTCGTTTTTGCGTGAAAAAATGGGACCATTTTTGGGGGGTACCCCCCGCAGTAGCCCCCGAGGGTAACTTGGGTTTCAGGGGAAAGCCGAGTTGCCCTTTTTATTAAACTTAAAGCTTTTACATAGTTGCAACCAACTGGGGCGTTGGCCATGTGATTTTTACAACAGAAAAAATGCTTGGGAATCCTAGCTAGGGGTAGAAACGACGTAGCTGTTGGATGTTCCAAACGTTGGTGAGCTCTTCACCGTCCTCGTTGGCCGGCTTGTACGTGCGGGCTTGAGTACCTTCACCACGACGTAGGGTCCCTCCCATGGGGGCGATAGCTTGTGGCGCCCTCGGTTGTCTTGACGTAGCCTTAGGACCGCATCCCCTTCGGCTGAAATCCCGCCGGCGTATCTTGCGTGCTTGGTAGCGCCTGAGGGACTGCTGGTACCTCGCGGAATGCATCAGGGCCACGAGGCGTGCCTCGTCCGGCCGGGTCCGGGCCGAGTCCTCGCAGGCTCGCTGGCTGGCATCCTCATCGTAGCCTCGAACCTTGGGCGAACCGTATTCTAAGTCCGTGGGGAGGACGGCCTCCGCGCCGTGGACTAGGAAAAACGGGGTAAACCCAGTAGCTCTACTCGGGGTGGTCCTTAGGCTCCACACAACCGCCGGTAATTCTTGGAGCCATTTTCGCCCGGATTTGTTCAGCCGGTCGAAAATTCTGGGCTTTAGTCCTTGCAAGATCATGCCATTGGCACGCTCTACTTGGCCGTTGGTCTGTGGGTGCGCCACAGCTGCCCAATCCACACGGATGTGGAATTTGTCGCAGAACTCTAAGAACTTCCTGCCCGTGAACTGAGACCCATTGTTGGTGATGATGGAGTTTGGCACTCCAAAGCGGTAGACGATGTCGGTGATGAATGTTACCGCCTGCTCTGCCCTGAGATTCGTGATGGGGCGTACCTCCACCCACTTGGAGAACTTGTCAATCGCGACCAACAAGTGGGTGAAGCCCCCGGGCGCCTTTCGCAGGGCCCCGACGATGTTCAGCCCCCACACAGCAAATGGCCATGTTACGGGGATGGTCTGCAGGGCATGAGCGGGCAAGTTGGACTTGCGGGCGTAGAACTGGCATCCTTCGCAGGTGCGCACGATCTCGCTGGCGTCCGCGACCGCAGTGGGCCAGTAGAAGCCCTGGCGGAACGCGTTGCCGACGAGGGTGCGGGGCGCGGCGTGGTGGCCGCAGATTCCCGCGTGTATGTCCCGTAGGAGCTCGCGCCACTCGGGGATGGGCACGCACCGCTGTAGGATGCCGGAGGCGGCGCGCTTGTATAGCTCGCCGTCGATGAGGGCAAAAGACTTGGCCATCCTGGCGATGCGCCTGGCCGCGGCCCGGTCCGCGGGGAGTTCCTCTCGAGCGATCCAGGCGATGTATTTTTCGCGCCAGTCCTCTTGGACAGGAGCCGGCTCGATGTCCATCACGTCGGCCTCGTGGGAGCCATACCCCTCGAGGAGGGAGAGCACGTACGCCTCGTTCGAGGGGTCCTCGTTCATGGGTTCCGCACCCGCTGGATTCGAGGGAGCCCCCGAGGGTTCGTTGTGACTCGAGGGGTAGGGCTCGAAGACGACCGAGGGTTGAGCGACGTCGCGCGCGAAAACGTTCGGGGGGACGGTGATCCGCCCGGATGCGATCTTGGCGAGCTCGTTCGCCTCCTCGTTGTACCGGCGGGGCACATGGTTGAGCTCGATGCCGTGGAACTTGTCCTCGAGCGCTCGCACGGCTTTGCAGTAGGCCTCCATCTTGTCGTCGTGGCAGCTCGCGTTCTTCATGACTTGATCGATCACGAGCTGCGAGTCGCCCCGCACGTCGAGGCGCTTGACGCCTAACTCGATGGCGATTTTGAGGCCGCAGAGGAGGGCCTCGTATTCAGCCATATTGTTAGAAGCGGGGAAGTGGAGGCGCACCGCGTACCGCATGTGTTCCCCGAGGGGTGACACGAAGAGCGAGCCCGCGCCCGCCCCTGTTTTCATCACCGAGCCATCGAAGAACAGAGTCCAACACTCCGCTTGGATTTGCGGCGGCGGTAGGCCGCGTGTCCGTCCATTCGGCAACGAAATCGGCCCCGTAATTTGGGATTTGACGGCCTTGCGCGGGGCGTAGGCGAGCGTCTCGCCCATCAGCTCTACGGACCACTTGGCGATCCTGCCCGCGGCGTCGGGGTTGCGGATGATCTCTACCAGTGGGAAGGAGGAAACCACCGTGACGGGGTGGGCCTCGAAGTAGTGGCGGAGCTTGCGCCGCGCAAGGACTACCGCGTACAGCAACTTCTGGACCTAGGGGTAGCGCGTCTTCGTATCAGACAGGACCTCGCTGATGTAGTAGACCGGCCGCTGCACAGGCAGGGCGTGGCCTTCCTCCATGCGTTCCACGACGATCACGGCGCTGACCACCTGAGTGGTTGCGGCCACGTAGAGCTGCAGGGGTTCGCCGTCTTGCGGCGGCATGAGGATCGGGGCGTGCGTTAGGGACGCCTTCAACTTGTCGAGCGCATCCTGGGCCTCGGTAGTCCAGGAGAAGCGCTCGTGCTTCTTGAGTAGGCGATAGAGGGGCAGGCCCTTCTCGCCGAGCCGCGAGATGAAGCGGCTCAAGGCGGCGAGGCACCCCAACACCTTCTGCACCCCTTTGAGGTCCCGGATCGGACCCATTCGTTCGAGGGCCGCAACCTTTTCAGGGTTGGCCTCGATTCCCCGCTGGGAAACAATGTACCCCAGGAGCATGCCTCGCGGCACTCCGAAGACACATTTTTCGGGGTTTAACTTGACCCCATTGGCCCGTAGGCAGCCGAACGCGACGGCAAGGTCGCCAACCAGGTTGTCCGCCTTCCTGGTTTTTACGACGATGTCATCCACGTATGCTTCGACCGTTCGCCCGATGTGATCCCCAAAAACATGCTGCATGCAACGCTGGTATGTTGCACCCGCGTTTCTGAGGCCAAACGGCATCGTGACGTAGCAGAACGTCCCGAACGGTGTGATGAACGAAGTCGCGAGCTGGTCGGACTCTTTCATCTTTATTTGGTGGTACCCGGAATAGGTGTCAAGGAAGCAAAGCAATTCGCACCCAGCCGTTGAATCAACAATTTGATCAATGCGTGGCAAAGGAAAAGGAACTTTAGGACATGCTTTATTAAGACTAGTGTAGTCTATACACATCCGCCACTTCCCATTCTTTTTCTTTACAAGCACGGGGTTTGCTAGCCACGTTGGGTGGAACACCTCCTTGATGAATCCGGCCTCGAGAAGCTTCCGCAGCTCCGCTCCGATTGCCCGTCGCCGCTCCTCGTCGAAGCGGCGCAGCCGCTGCTGCACGGCGCGGGCGTTTGGCAGGATGTCAAGGGAGTGCTCGGCGACTTCCCTCGGGATGCCTGGCATATCCGAGGGGCTCCACGCGAAGATGTCGGCGTTGGCGCGGAGGAAGTCGACGAGCACCACTTCCTATTTGGGGTCGAGGGTGGAGCTGACCCTCAACGCCTTGCCCTCGGGGGCTGAGGGGTCGAGGGGGACCCCCTTGGTCTGCTCCGCGGCCTCGAAGGTGCCGGCGTGCTTGGCGGCGGGGGTCGAGGTCGTCATTGACCATCTTCTCCAACGTGTTCACCGGCGCTTCATCCGGCGCCGGTGCCTGCGTGTTCTACGCACTCGACGTCGCAGTCGAATGCGTGCTCGATGGACGAGCCGACGGTGATGACGCCGTTTGGTCCCGGCATCTTCATCTTCAGGTAGGTATAATTGGGGACCGCCATGAATTTGGCGTAACAGGGTCGCCCAAGTATTGCGTGGTAGGCCCCCTTGAACCCCACCACCTCGAAGGTGAGGATCTCCTTGCGGAAGTTCTTTGGGGTGCCGAACCAAACTGGCAGGTCGATCTGCCCGAGGGGCTGGACCTGCTTGCCCGGCGCAATGCCATGGAATGGCTTCGTGCTGGGCCGCAGCTGATCCAGCTCGATCCCCATCAGGCGCAACGTATGCGCGTAGAGGATGTTGAGGCTGCTGCCTCCGTCCATGAGGACCTTTGAGAACCGTGCGTTCCCGATGATGGGGTCGACCACCAGCGGGTACTGGCCCGGGTTGGGGACGCGGTTCGGGTGGTCCTCCCGGCTGAAGGTGATGGCGTCCTCCGACCAATTGAGGAAGGACGGAGGCGCCCTCTCCGCGGAGAGGACCTCGTGCCGCTCCTTCTTGCGCTGTCGGGTCGACATGTCGACGGTTGGCCCCCCAAAGATGAGGAACACATTTTCGACGGCGGGGAAGCCGCCTGCGTCGCCGTCGCCTCCGTCTTTCTTGGCCTCTGCCTCCTTCGCGGCGGCACGGCCATAGAACTTCTTGAGCATATCGCACTGCTCAAGGGTGTGGTTCACTGGGGTCTTGTGGTAAGGACATGGCTTTTTCAGCATGTCGTCGAACACCCCGGGCCTCGAGGGGCCGGTCGAGGGCCCCGTCGAGCCGGGTCAACGGCGAGGGCCTCGGCATTGCCGCCGTCGCGCCCTCGCTCGCGCGCCTCTCGGCGCGGCTTCTTCCCCTTCTTGCCCCGCTTGTCGTTGCGGTGTGGCTCCTTGGACTTGCTGCCCTCCGCGGGCGCGTCCTCCGAGCGCTTGCCCTTCTTGCCGTCGAAGATCGCCCCCACGGCCTCCTCTCCGGAGGCGAAGCTGGTGGCGATGTCAAACAGCTCGTTGGAGTCCGCAGGCGGGCTGCGTCCCAGCTCCCGTACGAGGTCCCGGCACGTGGTGCCCTCGAGGAAGGCGTGCACGATTTCGGACTGCGCCACGCTGGGGAGCTCAGTGCAGCACTTAGAGAAGCGCCGTATGAAGTCCCGCAGCGACTCGCCGGGCTTCTGAGTGCAGGAGCGCAGGTCCCACGAATTTTCGGGGCGCACGTACGTGCCCTGGAAGTTGCCCACGAACGTGCGGACCAGATCGTCCCAGTTGTGGATTTGGCTAGCGGGCAAGTGCTCGAGCCATGTCCGGGCCGCGTCGCCGAGATGCAAGGGCAGGTTGCGGATGTGACCTCGTTGCTGAAAGGATCGAGGCAAAGTGGCCTAGAGGGGGGGTGAATAGGCCTGCACACAGAATTTAAACTTTTTCTGCGAAAACAGTGTCAGACCTCGGAACCTCCGAGATTATTCTCGGAACCTCCGAACGAGGCAGCCTCCGAAAATAAACTCAGAACTTCCGACCGATGTTAGAACGGAGAGCACAAATAACAAGAGCTGCAAGAAACTTGATGGAAACCGGATCTAGTAAATTCTAAGAGGTACTTAGGACCTAGCAAGAGTATTTCTAAGCAAAGTACAAGCTAGCAAGGTACCACAAAGTAGATCGGGAGCAAACCCTAATAGATCTAGTCAAGCTCAAGCATGAACACGTAAGTAAATAAGAGCACGCAAGAGACACGAGATTTAACCCGTGGTTCGGCTCGCCACAAAGGCTTGCTTACGTCCACGTTGTTGAGGAGGCCACCAAAGGCTCGGACCACAAAGGTCAACTCCTCTCTCACACCTATCACTTTGGGTAATAGGTGGAGGCTTTCCACTAGAATCACAAGGGGTAATACAAACACCTTGGAGCTTCCACAAATCGGTTTGGAGAGCTTCCAAGGACCTCTATCCGTCTAGGAGCAAAGCTCCAAGAGTAATAGATCCACCAAGCTTGCTAGGGTTCTTCCAAGTGCTCAAGTTTCAAGGGAGAAGGGATTGGCTCACTAACTCACTTCAAGAATCCACTCTCAATCAATGCTAGGCAAGGATTTGGAAGAGAGTAGGTTAGGAGTGAATGCAAGGTGAGAGAAACAGTGTAGAACCGTGTTCTGTACCAGAGGAGGAAGAAGGTAACCGTTGGGGAACTGTGGGGTATAAATACCCCCGCATCCGAACGATAACGGTCATATTCCAGAGTTCGGAACCTCCGAGAAAAATCTCGGAACCTCCGACTTTTGAAAACTCTGCAGACTGTAGCCCGTACGGTCAGAACCTCCGAGAAAAACTTCGGAACCTCCGAACAGCAAGCAGCAGAAACAGAACAGCTGCAGGTTACTTCCCTTGGGGTGAGGATTAGGGTTTAGGAAAGATGGAACATGAGCACTTGAAAACCACCCTAACTCACCATTAGTATCCCTCTTGATAGTACGGATTGTCCTATACTCAAATTCAAAAGATAAAATAAATAAACTCCTTCAAGTAGCATAGGCAATCTTCTTTGTAACAAGTTGAGGGGTCTCCAATCAATCTTTTGCACCTATGATAATAACTTTATGCTGCATAACAAACTCAAAGGCTCATTAGCTCTTTAATTGTGTGGTCAACATCACCAAAACCCTCATAGGGCTTGATTGCACTTACAATCTCCCCCTTTTTGGTAAATGTTGACAACCCAATTAAAGTTTACAATTTAATTTGAAAGATTGAGCTTTTGATGATTTGAGTACAAGTCTCCCCCTCAATGTATGCATGTGCCTTTTGAATAGGAAAAAATGTCATGACCGACAATTAAATTGCATACATTGTGAGTAAAAGTGTCAAGAAAGTTGTACTCAAGCCATCGAGGGGTGCAAAAGAGGTGTAGCGAGATAATACGTGATGCATATGCCATGTGAAAACACTCGAGAGAGTTATGCTGTTAGCGAGTTCGGAACCTCCGAGAAAGTTTCGGAACCTCCAAGGGTTGGAGCCTCCGGAAAAATTCTCGAACCTCCGAGGTCCGCAACGGATACTCCAACGAGATAACAATAGCACACGAGCAAAATAACGGATAAGACCGGAAAATAGCAAGCTAGATAAAGATAACGACATTCAACACATCTAGCCCTATTACATCCATCACACGAGTTTTAAAGTTTTGCAAATCCCCTACCATGACCGGATCCGCTTGCCAACGAGAGGCAAGCTAAAAGTTTACGACGAGTTCATCAAATTTCCACAGGAGTTTATGAGAGAAGTTAGCACTCTCATCTCACCAAAAGAACAAAAGAATGTTTCTGAGGTTAGCAAGCCAACAAGGAGCTTCAGGTCTTCAGATGCTTCTCAATCTTCATCTCTCCCCCTTTGTCAACGAGTTTAACAAAAAGGAAAGAAAAGAAGAGAGGAAGTGGGAACGAGAACCTAGAGAAGTCACTCCTCATCACCGAAGTCGAGTCCTCCTCTTCGCCGGGGACGGTCTTTGTCGAGCCAAGGTCGGAACCGGATGACGGATCAATGGGCCTTCGACGGGCCTCCCGGCGGCGGCCTTCCTCCCGAGTCTAGTACCGGATGAGGACCCCATAGCCTTCTTGCCTGCGGCCTCTTTCCTTAGCCTGGCCATTTTTGCACCAAGTGGTTCTTCATCTTCTTCATCGCGAGCAAAGGGGGCGGCAGGGGAGTATCCTCGGCCATGGGAGTAGCAGGCTCCTGCTCACCCTCATCCTCACTGGTGGTGTACTCTGGAAAATCAGGGAAGAGGGGAGGAGGGTGGTGCATGGCATCAAAAGACAGCCCCTGGTGTTTTAGCAATCTGTTCATGTCCTCCCTGAGCTCAAAAAGCTGATGGGAAGTCCATGCGTACCTCCGAGTGTCTCTAACCATCCCTCTGAGCTTGTGAAGACCAGCAGGCATGGGAGCCTTGCTGGATCCTTCTTCACCTACCGCCTGGACCGGATCCGGGCGGCTTGGTGCCGGCCTTCTTAAGGATGTGCTCCTCCACAATGTCTTGCTTCTTCGATGCCGCCAGCCGTTTGACTTGATAGGAAGCATGCTCAACATCTTTCTTGTAGGCGACCCCCGAAACCATCTCTATCATGTACATCGAGATAAGGAGCATAGGGCAAGTTACACTTTCCACTCTCTGTCACCTCTACCAAAGTTGTACCAAATAAATCTGCTCACGAGAGAAGGGCCTAGCTCCGGGCGGCCTAGCCAACAAGTTTGGTGCAAACCTCCTAAGACTAGTTGAGTCACCGCCCCCCTTTGGGTAAATGGTTTCCCCGAACATATTGTTAAGGACATAGAATAGCGATTTCGGAAGCGGTGGTAGAGCCATCGACCGACTCCTCATACTCATAGGCTGCAGCAATTTTGTTGGGGTTCATGTGGGCCTCAAAGTGGATAATATCAGCTTCTCTGTCCTCCTTGCTGAACCCAAACAACCTAGCAAAGGTGAGAAAATCTATCTTGTAGTGTACTCCTTCTGTCATCCAGTGGATAGTTTCCTTGTTGTCTTCATGAAAGAATGTGGCATGAAACTGAGCTAGAACCTCTATATTCCAATCATACTTGAAACTCATGATGTCCCTCATCCTATACTTATCAACCAAATCCAGCACCTCCTCCTTGACAGGTTCCTCTGCTGCCTCCAAATGAGTGAAGTCTATCCACTTCATCTTGATTAGCTTCATCTTGGTGTTGAGGACAGTCTCATAGAACTTAAAGTGAAAGACAGACCAAAACCTGTAATCAATGGCTGCCATCTTGGGGTTTACATAAGGATTTTCTTCTCTTGCCTTCTTGACCAAGAAACCAGCTCCATCATAGTTGGTGTGCTCAATATATACTGAGTTGTCATATTTGGTTGGAGGATGCCTTTTGAGTAGCCCCTTGTGGTACTTGAGATAAGTTGAGTCTATCTCTCCTAGGGGCATGTCATCTTCTAGCTCAATTGGAATGGTTTTGCCTTCACTCCCTCCATTATCATCCACATGTGCAGCAGACCCTGAGCCTCTGCCTCCAGACAAACTGCCACCTCTGCCCCTCCTAGGAGTGGCCTTTCCTCTGCTACCACTGTCCCCTGCTGCTGCTCTTGCTGCTAGCTTGAAGGCCCTCTCACCAGCAGGTGTCTCAAAAGAAGGCCTCTGCCTCTTAGTGTAGGTCTTGTCCACAGGAGTGCCAGACATCTGAAGTGAGACAAGTGAACAGCAGATAAGAGTGGGATCAGGACTGATAAGGACAGAGGAACAAGATAAGCATGATGTTCAATTGATTACCTTTCAGTTGAATTTTGAATCACAGTCTGTCATTTGTCAGTACAGACATCGGAACTTCCGAGAAAGTTTCCGGAACCTCCAGAGGTTGGAGCCTCCGGAAAAATTCTCAGAACCTCCGAAGTCGATTGTGCGGCGGAGAGGACGAGTTCTTTTGATTCAACTTTCAACTGAACTTTGATCAATAAAGCAATCATGACACAAATTAGCTAGGACAGGTGGAAAAAGAATGTTACAGGTCAAGTGAAGTTCAGTGGAACTTTGAATCAAGGTCAGCCTACAGTGAGTTACAGGGTTCGGAACCTCCGAGAATTTTCTCAGAACCTCCGAGCCTCTGTCAACCTTACTGCATTCTCACTTTTGATTCAACTTTCAACTAAACTTTGATTTTACTTGCAACACGGGCATTTAGGAACAGGATAGATAGGCAACATTCTACCAGATTCAAGATATAGAACCCTAACAGCATGCAGATCTAAGAATTTAGGGTTAGGGTTAGGGTCCGGCCACTGAGTACCTTGATTGGGATCAAGGAGAGGCACGAAGCAGATCTTCAACTCTTGTGCACGCCAAGGAAGAGACAAAAGAGGATGCGGATTGGAGCCTTCTTCTTCTTCACGTACGGGATCCAAGGCGACCTCTTCCTTGGTACTCCCCAGCGGCGTCCCACGAACGAGAAGAGTGGCACGGCTTCGTACGGGTAGCCCGCAGGAGGTGCGGTCACCGGCGGCGAGGGAGGCGGCGGCGGTGATGCGGAGAAGCGGTGGAGAGTACGGTGCGGTTTCGCGACGGGAGAGAGAGGAGGAAGCGGTGAAACCCGATCTGAGTGGGTTGACCGCGGTGAAAAGGGAAAGATTGGTTTTACCCTGGGTAAAGAATATTCCGCGAAGATGCTTTATTCCCTTTTGACTCCCCTTCGGTTGGAGGCCGAGAGCTAAGTCTATAAAGATTGGAGCTTCCGAAGATTTTCTCGGAACTTCGAGGCCGGAGCCTCCAAGGATTTTCTCGGAGCTTCCGAAAACTTAAATTCCGAGAAACGACTAGCTTCTACTCCTTTTGAGATTTTGAACTTTCTATCAACTGAGATACTTAGGTCATGGTACCCTTGACTAAAGTGGCTAGAAAACAAGCAAACACACACACAACTATAGCCATTTAAGACAAGTTAGGGATAAGCAAATAGATTTTAAAGAATCTTTAAAACAGAGCTTTCATACACATTTTTCAAACAAAATTTTTCAGAGAAAGCTAACAGATTTGAAGCAAACAAATATGGCATGCTAGAGATCAAACCACGCAACGAGAATCAAGAATATTTAGTTCATTCCTTAAACTACAAAACCTTGACTCATCGAGAGGTTTAGTGAAGATATCGGCTAGTTGCTTGTCGGTGCTCACATGACTTAAAACGATATCTCCTTTGGCTTCGTGGTCTCTCAAGAAGTGATGACGGATGTCTATATGTTTTGTGCGAGAATGGCTTACGGGGTTGTTTGCAAGCTTTATGGCACTTTCATTGTCACACAAAAGTGGGATATGGGAAAAGTGACATCCGTAATCTTTTAAGGTTTGCTTCATCCAAAGTAGTTGAGCACAACATGCGCGCCGCAACATACTCGGCCTCGGCGGTGGAAAGGGCTGCGAGTTTTGCTTTTTAGAACTCCAAGACACTAGAGACCTACCAAGGAATTGGCAAGTCCCCGATGTGCTCTTTCTATCTACTTTACAACCGGCATAATCGGAATCCGAATAGCCAAGTAGATCGAAAGTGGAGCCCTTAGGATACCACAAGCCAAGGTTAGGGGTATGCACTAGATATCTCAAGATTCTCTTTACGGCCATGAGATGGCACTCTTTAGGGTTAGCTTGAAATCTAGCACACATGCACACACTAAGCATAATATCCGGCCTAGATGCACATAAGTAAAGAAGAGAGCCGATCATGGAGCGATATACCTTTTGATCCACGGATTTCCCTTCTTCATTGAGGTCCATGTGTCCATTGGTAGGCATTGGAGTCTTGATGGGCTTTGCCTTGTCCATGTCAAACTTCTTTAACATATCCCTTGTATACTTGGTTTGACATATGAACGTCCCTTCTTTAGCTTGTTTGATTTGAAATCCAAGAAAGAACTTGAGCTCACCCATCATGGACATCTCAAACCTTTTTGTCATCACCCTACTAAACTCTTCACAAAAAGTTTCATTAGTACTACCAAATATTATGTCGTCGACATATATTTGGCACACAAAAATATGACCATCGACTTTTCTAGTAAAGAGAGTAGCATCGGCTTTGCCTATCTCAAAGCCTTGCTTAAGCAAGAAATCTTTAAGGCATTCATACCATGCTCTTGGTGCTTGCTTTAGCCCATAGAGCGCCTTATGGAGTTTGTAGACATGATTAGGACGCTTGGGATCTTCAAAACCCGGTGGTTGCTTAACATATACTTCTTCGGAGAGTGGTCCATTAAGAAATGCACTCTTGACATCCATTTGATAGAGCTTGAAGTCATGATGGGCAGCGAAAGCTAGTAAAAACCGAATTGCTTCAAGTCTTGCTACCGGTGCATATGTTTCTCCAAAGTCTAGCCCTTCAACTTGGGTGTATCCTTGAGCAACCAATCTTGCTTTGTTCCTAGTCACAACACCAAACTCATCTTGCTTGTTCCGAAAGACCCATTTGGTGCCAATGATGTTTGTCTTTGGTCTTTCCACCAACTCCCACACTTGGTTTCTTTCAAAGTTGTTCAACTCCTCTTGCATGGCCACCACCCAATCCGGATCTTCGAGAGCTTGCTCTACCTTGGTTGGTTCAAGAGAGGAAACAAACGAGTAAAATGCACAAAAATTTTTAAGACGAGATCGCGTTGTTACCCCTCTCCTAATGCTCCCAAGAATATTGTCAACGGGATGATCCCGTTGAATGACTTGATGTACACGAGGATGTGATGGTCCAAGAGGTTGGTGTAGAGGTTGATCTTCATCATCTTCATCAGCTTGGGGCTCAGATGTACTTGCTTGAACATCCCCTTGCCGATCAATTTGCTTTGGTTCGAGTGTCTTGTGGTGTTGAACCTCCGGACCCGGAACCTCGGAGAATTTCTCGGAGGTTGGATTCCGATGTCGGTTCCGGAACCTCCGAGGAAATTCTCGGAACCTCCGAAGTCCGCACTGCTCCTGAACCAGTGGCTTCTGGCCCTTCGAGTGGTGTTGAGGCTTGTGCTTGGTTTTCATCTTCCTCTTGTGCCTCAACTGGTCTAACATCACCTATGGCCATTTGCTTGATTGCTTCATAAGATGGCTTCTCTTTACCTACAACATTCAAATCAACTTGCTCCACTTGAGAGCCATTAGATTCATCAAAGGTCAAATCTACCGTGACTTCAATCCTCCCGGTGGTTAGATTGAAGACTCGATAAGCATGCTCATTTGGACCATAACCAAGAAGAAATCCTTCGTCAACCTTTGGTGCAAACTTAGAGGTTCGGGGTCTCTTGTTTAGAATGAAGCATTTGCACCCAAACACTCTAAAGTAAGACACCTTGGGCTTTTTACCGGTAATAAGCTCATAGGAGGTCTTCTTGTGAAACTTGTGAAGATAGAGGCGGTTGATTGCATGGCAAGCCGTGTTGATAGCTTCGGCCCAAAAGATGTCTTGAGTCTTGTACTCATCCAACATGGTTCTTGCCATCTCGATAAGAGTTCGATTCTTCCTCTCAACCACCCCATTTTGTTGAGGGGTATAAGGTGCTGAAAATTCATGCTTGATGCCCTCTTCATCAAGAAATTCTTCAACATAGGTGTTCCGGAACTCCGAGCCATTATCACTTCTCACTTTCTTGATTGGTAGCCCGAATTCCCTTTGTGCTCTTCTAATGAAGGTCTTCACTTTTCCTTGCACTTCACTCTTGTCAAACACAAAGAACACCCACGTGAAGCGAGAATAATCATCAACAATAACCAAGCCATATTTGTTACCGCCAATACTTATGTAGGCCACCGGTCCAAATAGATCCATGTGGATGAGCTCCAATGGGCTTGAAGTAGTGAGGATGCTATTTGGTGGGTGAGGTGCTCCTACTTGCTTTCCGGCTTGGCATGCTTTGCAAATCCTATCTTTCTCAAAATGTACATTTGTTAGTCCAAGGATGTGTTCATCTTTCAAAAGTTTGGCCAAGTTCCTCATGCCAACATGGGCTAGACGGCGATGCCAAAGCCAACCCATGCTAGATTTTGCCACTAGACAAGTCTTGGGAGAAACTTTACTTTTGTTGAGATCAACTAGGTAAAGCCTCCCCCTCAAGCGACCCGTGAGGACAATAGAGGAATCCTCCCTTTTTATGATGGACACATCCTTATCCGTGAAGTGGCAATCAAAACCAATCTCACTAAGTTGTGAAACCGACAATAGATTGTAGCCCAACGGATCAACATGAAGAACATTTGTAATTGAGTAATTTTGAGATATAGGGATATCACCTACACCGATGACTTCTCCTTTAGTATCCCCTCCATATGCAATGGTTTCCCTTGGTCCTTCCAAATGGAGATAGGATGAGAACATACTCTTTTCTCCGGTCATATGATGTGTACATCCGCTGTCAAGCACCCAACTTGAACCACGGAGGAGTATGCCTACAAAACAATTTAGTTCCTTCTTTTAGGTCCCCAATTTGACTTGGGGCCTTCCACGTTAGCAACCAAAACCTTTGGAACCCATAGTGATCTTTTCACATATATGTTGGACTCATTTCCAACATACGTGGCAACAACTTTACCAACATTGTTGCGTCTCAACACATAGCTAGGAGGTATGTCTTTAGATGCATGGGCTTTGCTTTTGTTGGGACTCAAGTTTCTTCTAGGCACCATTGGAAGATTTTCAACCTGCATACAAGTGTTAGAGACCACGGAAACATGCGCTTCGAGTTTTGCTCCTTTTCTTTGTCCTGTCTTTGCGAGTTCCGGAACTTCCGAGAATTTTCTCGGAACCTCCGAGTTGGACCTGTCCGAGCCGCTCGGGGCTTCCGGACTCGGAACCTCCCGGGCTTGGAGGTCGGAACCTCCGGGTGCGGGAGAACAGAAAACCAGAACTCTTGAATTCAAGGCATTCTTTTTCTTTGATGATTTTTCTTTCATTTGTCTTGCCACCTTCAACATATCCAAAGCCTGGATTCTTGCTCTTCTCTAACACTTTCTTCTTGGTGAATCTTGGCCTTTTGATTTCTTCACCCATGCATCCTCTAGCTATGATTGAGTTCAACCTAGCAACTTCTTTCTTTAAAGCTTCCATGTTTGCAAGGTTAGTGGCATAAGATTCAACATCAATATTATGACATCTATCACAGCCCTTGCTAGTAGAAGCACTAGAGTCGCCTTTTACCTTCGAGGGATGTGAGGTGCTACTCCAAAGGAGGCTATATTGCTCCTCAAGCTCTTCATTCCTCAACTTGAGAGAATTACATTGAGCTTGACTAACAGTAAGGTCCTCCTTGAGAGTAGCTATGACACTCTTTGCTTGATTGATTTCCAAGCGTAAAATCTCAATCTCACTTCTATCGGAGATAATGGTGTCTTGGCTTTTCTCTAGTTCAACTATTAACTTAGCCATAAAGTCCCTAGATTGCTCATCCATTTTACGAACAAGTTGGTTAGCTTCTTCGTCACTAGTATCATCACTAGAGTCCATTTCTGACTCATCACTAGGTTGAGGAAAGGGTTTTGGGGCAGTTTTTACCTTCTCACCCTTGGCCATGAGACAATGAATGGAAGTGCTCTCTTCATCATCGGTCAAATTGTTGAACAATCTTGAGGTGGAGGGAAGCTTCTTGATAGCCACGGTTGCAACTTTCTTCCCTTCCTCTTCACTAGAGCTTTCATCCCCGGAGTTCCATTCATGACCAATGTGGGCTTCACCACCATAGTGTCTTCTCTTGTAATGTGGCTTTTGATCTTTCTTGTAGCTCCCTTTACCCTTGTCATTTCGTTTTCTTTCTTCTCATTAGGGCAGTCAGCTATAAAGTGCTCGGTACTCCCACAATTGTAACAAGTTCTCTTTTTCTTGCTAGGAAACTTCCTCTTGGCAAACTTGTACCCTTGCTTCTTCAACCCTCTCTTGTAGGTCTTCATGAACAAGGCCATGTCCCCAATCTCAACATGACAACCTTCATCTTCATCTTCACTTGAATCACTTGTGGAGCTCACTACTTCCACCTTATTGGACTTTGACTTGAGAGGCTTGGAAGAAGTGGTGTGCTTGGATGAGGATGAGGATTTGCTTGACTTGTGAGAGTGGAGAGCCACCTCTTTAACTTTCAAGTTGTTTAACTTAGCCTCCAACTCCCCAATCTTCTTTCTATGTTGAATTTCCTTGTCCATGAGCTCATGTGTGAGAATTCTTCCAAGAACATCATTTGGAGAAAGTTCCTCAAACCTTTTCTTCTCTCTAATCAAGGTGACTAGAGTAGGATTCCTTGGTGCAAAGGCTTCCAACATTACTTTCACTACAAAGTGGTCATCTAACTCATCACCACCTAGACCTCTTATCTTTCCAACAATAACCATCATCCTATCAAACATCTCTTGTGGCCCCTCTCCATCAAAGATAGTAAATCTATTGAGCTCGGCCATCAATATATTGATCTTGGATTTCTTGACCTTGTCAACACCCTCATGTGCAATGTGGAGAATGTCCCAAATCTCCTTGGCAATCTCAAGTCCACTAACACGGTTATACTCTTGAGCATTCAAGGCACTAAGGAGGATGCTTGTAGCTTGACCATTCCTTCTTATGTTGCGTCGGTCAATTGGAGTGAGGTTCCTAAAATCTTTGGGATCTTCAAAACCTACACACACAATATTCCACAATTCCAAGCTTAAGCCAATTAAATAAGCTTTCATCATATGCTTCCATTTGGCAAAATTAGTCCCATCGAATTGGGGTAATTTGCCAAGGGGAATAGTCACTTCATCCTTGGATTTGACATCCAAAGAATCATAGTTAAAGGATACGCTTTTGTAGTCGTTCTTTGTTTTAGACTTTGACTTTGGCTTGATGGTTCGCTTGGGAATTCTTGTGCCGTAGTACTCATCATCATCATCTCCATTCTCACTAGATGAGGACGACGATGAGGATGATGAGGATGGTGATGGAGATGGTGAAGGTGTTCTTTTTCTTCTTCTCTTCTCTTCTTTCTTTCTCCTCTTCTTCTTTTCTTGCTTGCTGTCTTCTTTCTTCTTTTCTTCTTCTTCTTCTTTCTTCTTGTTCTCTTTCTTGCTTTTCTTGCTTCCTTCCTTGGAGCCTTCCTTCACAGCCTTTTTGAGCTTTTCGAACTTCTCTTGAGCTGATGTATCACCTACTTCCGAGGCATCACTTTCGGCCTCGCTTGGTATGTCTTCAAACTCCTCCTCTTCGTGCTTGTCATCATCACTTGCCATGTCCTCACACGGTTAAGTGTTTACGAGGATGACCCGCTCTGATACCAATTGAAAGGATCGAGGCAAAGTGGCCTAGAGGGGGGGTGAATAGGCCTGCACACAGAATTTAAACTTTTTCTGCGAAAACAGTGTCAGACCTCGGAACCTCCGAGATTATTCTCGGAACCTCCGAACGAGGCAGCCTCCGAAAATAAACTCAGAACTTCCGACTGATGTTAGAACAGAGCACAAATAACAAGAGCTGCAAGAAACTTGATGGAAACCAGATCTAGTAAATTCTAAGAGGTACTTAGGACCTAGCAAGAGTATTTCTAAGCAAAGTACAAGCTAGCAAGGTACCACAAAGTAGATCGGGAGCAAACCCTAATAGATCTAGTCAAGCTCAAGCATGAACACGTAAGTAAATAAGAGCACGCAAGAGACACAGATTTAACCCGTGGTTCAGCTCGCCACAAAGGCTTGCTTACGTCCACGTTGTTGAGGAGGCCACCAAAGGCTCGGACCACAAAGGTCAACTCCTCTCTCACACCTATCACTTTGGGTAATAGGTGGAGGCTTTCCACTAGAATCACAAGGGGTAATACAAACACCTTGGAGCTTCCACAAATCGGTTTGGAGAGCTTCCAAGGACCTCTATCCGTCTAGGAGCAAAGCTCCAAGAGTAATAGATCCACCAAGCTTGCTAGGGTTCTTCCAAGTGCTCAAGTTTCAAGGGAGAAGGGATTGGCTCACTAACTCACTTCAAGAATCCACTCTCAATCAATGCTAGGCAAGGATTTGGAAGAGAGTAGGTTAGGAGTGAATGCAAGGTGAGAGAAACAGTGTAGAACCGTGTTCTGTACCAGAGGAGGAAGAAGGTAACCGTTGGGGAACTGTGGGGTATAAATACCCCCAGATCCAGAACAGTAACGGTCATATTCCAGAGTTCGGAACCTCCGAGAAAAATCTCGGAACCTCCGACTTTTGAAAACTCTGCAGACTGTAGCCCGTACGGTCAGAACCTCCGAGAAAAACTTCGGAACCTCCGAACGACAAGCGACGAGAAACGAACAGTTGTACCGGGTTCTTCCCTTGGGGTGAGGATTAGGGTTTAGGAAAGATGGAACATGAGCACTTGAAAACCACCCTAACTCACCATTAGTATCCCTCTTGATAGTACGGATTGTCCTATACTCAAATTCAAAAGATAAAATAAATAAACTCCTTCAAGTAGCATAGGCAATCTTCTTTGTAACAAGTTGAGGGGTCTCCAATCAATCTTTTGCACCTATGATAATAACTTTATGCTGCATAACAAACTCAAAGGATCATTAGCTCTTTAATTGTGTGGTCAACATCACCAAAACCCTCATAGGGCTTGATTGCACTTACAGTTGCTGGTGGCCCCGCCCAGCTGACAGGCCAAGTGGTAGTCGTTGAGCCACACGCGGGGGTCCGTCTCCCCGTTGTACTTGACGATGGTCGAGGGTTGGCAGAAGCGTTGGGGGAATGCCGCCGCGCGGATCTCCCGGCTGAACACACGGGTGCCTGGGGGCTCCGGCGTCGGGGAGCGGTCCTCGCCGCTGTCGTAGCGTCCACCTCGTCGAGGATGGTAGCCCCTCGCTGCTCGTGCGTCCGCCCTGCTGGTGCGCCTAGCGTTGATGACGTTGCGGGCGTCACCATCCAGCGCTCTGCGCGTGTCAAGGAGCCGCTCCTTGGCCGGCGTGCGTCCTTGGTCGGCGGGCCGCCCCGGCCGGTCCCCCTGCGTGTGCGAGGGTTCGCCTCCCGGCGCGGCTTCGTCGTCCGCGCATCCCCCCCGTTGGCGGATGCGTGAGGCCGAGCTCTCGGCCCGCCGGACGGCCGCTTGCTCGATGAGAGTTTGCACCTCGTGGTGCGGAGTCCCGAGCCTCGGGGGTCGAGGGTGCGGCATGGCCCGCGGCGGCGTCGCGGCGGCGATGAGCTTTTGGCTCGCCCGCGGGGGCGCGTCCGCGTTGTCGACGTTGGGGACGGTGTTGATGCGGTCGCGGACCTGTCGGCCTAGCTCCCGTGCGCGTTCGCCGCGTGCGGAGGCCTCCCCTGCCATTGAGGCGCGGAGCAGCCGCACCGTCCGTATTCCTCCGCCGGCTTGGCCTCGAGCTCGCGGGCTTGGGCCGGCGCGCGTCGGCGTCGGCCCCCGGCGGGAGCGCTTGGCCCCGCGGCCGGGCGCGTGGCGATCCCCGGGGCAGGCGTGACCTCCCCGTCTCCGGCGCCTGCCGCGCCGGCGGCATTGGCCGGGTCGTTGGTGATGACGGCGTAGCATTCCCGCGCGGGATCGTAGCTCCCGGTGCTGGAGTCGTCGGAGCAGCCGAACCAGTAGTCCGTAGCGTCTAGGAAACGCCGGAACACGACTGGGTCTGGCACGCCGGAGAAGTCCCACTCCGCGTACCCGTGGCGGTTGGCGGGTGGCAACGCGTCGACGGAGCCCAGGGACTATTCGTCCCCTGCTGAGGCACCGGCGTCCCTGGCGACGAAGACATGGCGGCCAGGCGGGACCCTGCGCATCGTGGTGTTGAGGTTGGCGTTGTGAGCCGACGTAGCGCCACGCAGCCCGATGGGGATGCGCGGTCCGAGACCGCGCGCCGCCCCGCCGGGGGCGGTGGCGGTCGTGATGGCGGCGCGCGCGCGTTGAGTGGCGGCGCGCTCGGCCGCCGCCGCTCGGACCGCACCCGGCGCGAACGGCGGCCCGCGAGCGACGACGGCGTCGTGGCGTCGACGGGCCCGCCGCATCCGTGCTCGCGGGTGCTCGCGCCGTGGTGGTGCGTGCGTCGGGGACCAGAGCGGACCTGGCCTGGCGCCGCGCGCGGAGCTCCTCCCGGTTGGTGAGGCGCATGAGATAGCCGTTCCCCGTGGGCTGAAAGTTCAGGTCCCCGAAGCGAATTTCGAACCCGGCTGGGAGAGGGTCCGAGCTACCCATGCAGTAGTGTGTACCACGGTACTCAGTGCGGATCACCATGGAGGGAGTTGGTGGAATGACCTTAGGCGCTCGACTGCCCCACGGTGGGCGCCAACTGTCGGTGCGGAATATGGTCCCGACACTAACCAGTAGAAAGCGCCGAGGTCTATCCCTCAATGGTCGATACTAAGCAATAAGAGACACGGGATTTATCCTGGTTCCGGCCGAGGGGGCCGTACGTCCCGGCGGTGGTGTGCTCAAGGCACTATATTGCTCGGCCAAGGGGTGCACTGTAGTGGGGCTGCTACAAGCAAGGCGGGAGAGGAAGTGTGGCTTCCAAGTCCCTGGCTGAAGATATTGTGGGAGAATTGGAGAATGAGTACGTGGTGTGTTGTGTGCAATCTGACTGTGTCGTGTCCTCTGTCTATCGTCCGTCTGTTCGTGTCCCCCCGGCTGGGGGATTCCCCCCCTTTTATAGATCAAGGGGAGGCGGATTACATGCGCGCCGCGCTATCTAGCTACGTGGGGAAGTGTGACGTGCTATGCTGTAGAGTGGGCGGCCGTCCGGACGATCCTCGCGGTGATCTGGCCATCATGGCCTACCTTGTACCCGAACAGTGGCGGTTCGAGGGTAGAAGGGCGGCGGATGGTGGCGATGTCCTCTGATAGGCTCGAGGGAGGTGCTGACGTTGGCCCGTACGGAGTACAGGAGTAGGTAAAACGGCGTCCCTTCCCGACGCGCTTCACGATCTTCGGGAGTTGTTGCTACAGGGCTTGGCGTGCGCCCGCACGCGCGGGGACGGCGGCCACGGCTGTTACGATGGCGGGGATGGTGCTCCCCGGCCTAGCGCCTCCACCTAACCCCCGTAGGGTCACAAGAAAGTGAATCGAGGGTGCAACCGGCCCCCCTTCGAGGGGCTCGGCGCGTTAGCCGCGTCTTGGAGCGAGCGCACGGCGTCACGGGACGACACCGGCCGCGGCGCACGGTCCCTCCCCACGGTGATGGGGATGGGCTCCTCCCCTGGGGAGTTGGTGCGGCGGCACCGGGCGCGAGCCCGGGCGCATGATGACGCCGTCCCGCCGGTGTCGGGCGTTGAATGCCCGTGTACGGGGGCCGGCGCACGCGTGAGGGGCGCCCTCGAGCGTGGCGGACCCCGGCCGAGGGCGGGACGTACCCTCGAGCGAGGCGGAGCCCGCTCGAGGGGGAGCGAGCCTTCGAGCGAGGCGGAGCCTGCTCGAGGGAAGTGCTACCCCTCGAACGGGGCGGAGTCCGCCCGAGGGGGGCGCGCATCCTCGAGCGAGGTGGAGCCTGCCCGAGGGGATCTCTAAGAGGGCCGCCTTGATGGGCCGTCGGGGTCCCTGCGGCGTGGGCTGTTCCCTGCATGGTTAGGCAAATTGTGTTTTGGCTTTGTTGCGGGTTTTAAGCGAGGATTTACCCGTTGTTTAAGGGGACCCCTAGGGCTGTCCCCAACAACATGGCCATTAGGTCATCCTTGATGAGACTCCAAAACACTTGATAGAATTCAGCCGGGAAACCATCCGGTCCCGGAGCCTTATTATGCTTCATTTGGAAAATGGCCTCCCTCACTTCCTTTTCAACAAATTCAGCCATGAGCTCCTCCCGCTTTGAGCTGGTGAGCTGAGGAATACCCTCCACCATGGACTCATTGAGAGTCAGACCATCTTCCCGCGATGCCCTAAAGAGATCTTTATAATATCTCGTGATATAATCTTTGAGTATCCCCTCACCCTCTATCACTCCCTCCTCTTGTTCAAGCCGGAAGATCCTTGTCTTCCGTCTCTTTCCATTAGCAATCATCTGGAAATACTTTGTATTACTATCCCCTTCCAAAATACTAGTGGTCTTAGCCCTTTGAAACCATTTTAACTCCTCCTCCCGGAGTAATTGATTCAGTCTTTCATGTATACTTTGCTTCAAGTCTCATTCTCGCTGACTTAGCAGCTGAGACTCAACTTTTTTGTCTAACTCCTCCACCATTCTCAAGAGTTGCTGCTTTTCTTTCTTATAAGCACCATTCATATTTTTTGCCCAACCCCTCAGGAACTATCTCAGTATTCTGATTTTATTTTGCCATCTTTGCATTGAGGTAGTGCCTCTACTCTCCTTCCTCCAAACCTCCGAGACCACATAAAAAAACTCCTTCAGTAACCAGCCCAACTCAAATTTAAAGGGAGCCGACTTCTTAGCCCTAGCCTTTTCCCCCAAACTGAGCAGCAGAGGAGTGTGATTTGAGATTTCTCTACTAAGGGCCTCCACTGTCGCTAGTGGATACTGTTGTTCCCATTTCGTACTAATCAGGATCCTGTCTAACCTCTCATATGTAGGTACCTTTACGACCTGACATCTCAATCTCACGTAAATCCAGTCTGTCAATGACCGCGGAACAAAAAGGGCCATCTCTCATCAAATCTGTCATTTTTTTCGCTACTGTTCCGAATGATATTGAAATCCCCGCCGATGCACAACGGAAGGTTCCCCCCTGTGCAAGCTTGCACTAACTCCGTCAGAAAAGATTCCTTAAATTCCGGCTGAGCTGCACCGTACACAACCACCAGCACCCACTTAAAGTCACTCTTTCTATCTCTGACTCTAAATTTCACAAAAAAGTCTCTGTCCTCAACACCCCCCACATCCATCAAATCTATATTAACCCCCATCAAAATAGCTCCCGACCTTCCTTGAGGGGCGGTCCAATGCCAAACAAAGTTCTTCCCTACACTAAAATTATTTAGTGAATTTTGGGAAAATGACGTTTGCCCGTCTCCAATAAAGCAATGAACGCTAGGTCGTGCTCCATGGAAGTCTCCCTTAAAAATCTCGTTTTAGCCAAGTCACTAAGACCTCTGCTATTCCAAAAGATTCCCCTCATTTGATCACACCTTTTAAGAATTTTACTCTCCTAATCTTGCAAGTCTTACTCAAACACGACTTAGCGTGTGACTTGTCTTTCCGCTTGAAACCATCGAGTTCACTATTTAAAGGGAAGCTTGACTCATCAAAAATTTCTTCCACCAACTCACCACATAAGCTTCTTAGAGCTCTCTTCTCCACTTCCTCACAACTATCCTCCTCACTATCCCAACCTAACCGCTCGTTATCCGTATCCCCCAACTCACTCATCACCCCTCCCTTCCCACGGTCTAACGAGTTACAAAGATTATTGTTTTGCTCTAAATCAGATGAACCTAGGTTGAGGCCTAACTGATGTAAGCAATGTAAGGCTAGGTCACTACTAACATAAAGTAAAGGAGGAGAGGGGGACTTACCATCCTTGAACTCTAAGTTCTTCTTGGCAGCCCGCTTCTTGGCCTTAACCAAGACGTGCTCATCCCTGGACCGCTGCAGCCTCGGACTCGCCCTGGTCTGACCCTTGCAAGCCTTAAGAACAGCCTCAACCTCCCTGGTCCTGCCAGTCATCTCCCCAGACCTGTCGGCTCCGAGTAGCACACCAGCCTCCTCCCCGATCTCCTCCTGCCCCTGCTGATCCTCATCCTTCTCCTCCATCACCTTTTCTGCCAACTCTCTAATAACCTCATCCGCTGCCATGTTTGAGATTTCCTTTGCCTTAGCTCTTAAGAAAGCCTCAAACTCCTCCTCAGACATGCTTAGGACCTGCTCCTTCCGAGAGATGAAACCATCTCCGACCTCCTCATTATCCTCCTCCTTCCTCTCCTTCTCACTCTCCGCTTCATCTATCTTTTGTTTTTTAGTTAGGGTCCCAAAAACCTCCTCCTCTCTCTGCCGCCCCCCTTGCCAACATCTTCCTCCCACCTTCCTCCATCATACTAGGCCACTCAAACTCTGCCTCCTCACCATTCTCATCAATGCCCAGTCTCTCCACATCAAACTCCACCTCAAAGTAGTGGTCTCCAATAACAACATCAAGCTCTTCTGGGATCAAACTCGGGTTAAGAACAACCACCTGCACACGCCCAAAGTTGCCCTTCGTAGTTGTTTCTATATCCACGGTCTGTGTGGAGCCCAGCATAGACCTGATCGCCCATAAATCAAGGAACTCAACAACTCAATCCGCAGCCCGAAAACTCTAATCCAAACCTTTGGGAGCAAAAGGCCCACCTCCTTCTCCTGCCACACCTCAAATCTCAACCTGACCCCTGCTGGCACACCCTCTCCTCTAATATCAACACCACCAAACGCCACTGCTCTCTGAAGCTCCACCTTAGATGGAAACTTAGCCAGGTATGCATTCCCCTCGTGAGCCTTCAGCTCCCATGTCCACTTCCCTGGAAACAATCTCTCAAGTTGTCTCCTGATCTCCTCCACGGTCACACAACCCCCCTCAACTGAAACAAGAGCAGTCCTGGAGTCCTTCCTCACCCTAGGAAAGGGTGGCCGGGGAATATGGTAGAAACCCAAGCCGTGCACCGCATAGCCCACTACATGTGCCACCGGCCTCGGCATCTTCAGAAAAGGGCACTTATGGTTGACATGATCATTATGCTTGTCGCAAATCACACAGTAGATTTCTGTCTTGCAAGCAGCCGCAAAGTGCCCCCGCTTGGTACAGCGAGAATACTTCACACCCGTTGCATCACTGCCCCGAGCCTCGCCCTCCTCCACCTCTTGCATCACCACATCCTCTCCACCAAGTGTCTGCTGTTGATCCCTGAGCTTTTCCTCCTACCGCTGGACACCACGCTCATCGCGTGCACTGTCCCTGACCATGGCCGCCCCAAGATGGCCTGACCCCTCTCTTTCAACATCTCTGCCACCGCCCTGCAAGCTGCTTCCTCCTCTGTCGTGAAAGTGCATCTAGGCTCCTAATTGTTTTGGTGATAATGACAATGCAATTTGGGAGGATTAATGCTTTCAATGAGATGTGTGCAGGCTTTAAAGTGAAATAAGTATGAACTCTCAAAGGAAGGCCCTCATTTTCTTACATATGGTGTTGAAGCTCAATTGGCGATTTAATTTTAATTTTCGGTTTGAATTTGAGTTTAGGAAACACCGTACTATAAAGAGGGACGCGGTCGATTAGTCAAGGTTTACTACAAGTGCTTCTTGTGATCTTTTCTCATCTTTTCTAGGAGTGAAAAACCTAGAAAAACCTTTAGAAAAATCAAAAACAGCCCCTTCTTGTTAAAACTCTCCCCTCCAGGCCTACCGGGTCAACCGGCACGAGTGGCCGGGCCACCCGGAACCGTGCTGGAGGGAGGCGGGTGACCCGGCCACCCATGCCGGGTGACCCGGCCAGGTCGCAGGTTGCCTCCAACGGTCAAGTCGGGGGAAGTGGGTATATATAGCCCTTCTTCCTCCTCTTTAGGGTTCCGCCTCCTCCTCCATTGCTGCACCCCCAAAGCTTCATTTCCACACTCCTAACTCATTCCCAAGCACTCCAATCAAGATTTCCTCCTAGGGTTTGAGTGTGAGAGCATTTGAGATGTAGGATTTAGCCCCTTTGTGAGAGCTCTTTATTTCCTCCTCTCAAGCTCTCAAGAAGCACTTGTGGTGGCTTTGGTTGATTGATTCGTGTTTATTACTCTTGAAGCTTGCTTCTAGACGGTTAGGCGTCGCCCGTTGAGTGCCCTCTCCGTGTGGAGCACCCGGGATCGTTTGTATTGCCCCTCCTTTGTGGAGTTTTTCTTAGTGAGCACCAATTTGCCTTGGTGGTGAATTGGAGAGGCAAGAGGCTCTTCGTGACAGCCCTCCCTTTTTGGGAACCTCAACGGAGACGTAGCCTTCTTAGTGGAGGTGAACTTCGGTAAACAAATCGCTTGTCTCTCTTGCTTGCTTGTGTTCATCGTCCTCAACCCTAACCCTAGAAGTTATCTTTGAATCGATCTCTCTATTTGTGTTGTTGTGTGTAATATCCTTTGTTGCAGGTCATTTCCACTTCAATTACACCAAGTTGGTTCATATATTTTCTGCAAATTCACTTTCCTCCTAAGTTATTGTGTTTTACTCCTGCGCACTGGTTGATCCGGCACAAGTGCCAGGGTGACCCGGACCCCCGGGTCATCCGGTCAGTCGTGCCGTGTCATCCGGTCCCTGATCCGCTACTCAGATTTTGCAGAATTTTAAAAGTGATCCTATTCACCCTCCCCCTCTAGCCATCACAAGATCCTTTCATGTCGGCATGGCCATGCGCTCCTCCGCGCCCACGAACGTCGGCCCTCCCAAAAAATGGCCCAGCCTCCTTCCCTGCCAGCGAACTACCGACCAACAAACTCCTCCCCACTTCTCCTGTGAAGAGCATTCCTTTCCACAGTCTCGGCACCACGGTCATGCACATGGCCCGAACGTCGCGGAGCGCCCCGACTGCCCGGCGGCGGCCTACGAAGCCACGGCCATCGCGCGGGACAAGCCCCGCACCGGCCCGGGCCGCGACTCCATGGCCGCCCACGCCTCCGGCACCCCGCGCAAGCGAGGCGCACCCCCGACGCGAAGTCTTGGCAGCGGCGCAGAAGACTCGCACGACGGCGTTGAGGCGAAGCTGGAAACCCTCGCTCGGACGGGGCACGAGGCGCGGCTAGGGGGAGATGAAACGAACCGCCTGCCTCCCCTTCGGAAAAGCAGTCCCAGCCCCACGCGTGACATGAAAACATTTCCCGGCCCAGCCGCAGCCCAAAACGTTCCACGATTTCGGCCCATTAAGCCCAACAGGCACCACCACCGAACGCACAGTGTTTGAATTCGGATCTTGAATCTCCGACGTCACCTTCGCCGTCTCCGACTGGACCGCCGGCGGCCGCCGCCCCACATCTTCCTTCAGCAGCTCGGCAAGCCTCAAGCACCCTCCCTTCGCACCGGACCGACGGTCCACCACCCAGAGATCCCCTAGGGATCTGGCTGGTGAGGCCCGAGCCGGAGGGAGCGGTCCCCGCCATGGCCGGCCGGCACTAGCGCCGCCCCGCATCGACTTAGGATGCCCCGACCGACTAGCCCGGCCGCCGCCAGCCGAAACAGAATTAGGCGGAGCAAACCTCGGTGCCCCCAAGGCAGTCGGAGGACCCCAACGCTCGGCATTAGCCAGAGGATTTGGCACATCAACAATTTCGCTGCGAGTTCCACTGAGCGTAGCTCCATCCGCGCCCGTCTCCGAATCCGAGTCGCCGTCCTCCGCCAGGACCCAGAAGCGAGAGCCATTAGTCACCCGTTCGAACTCCTCCTTCACCAACGACAACGAGGCGACACTGGAGCAACCACCGTCGCTGCAGGTCACCGCCTCCGGTGACGCCTCCTCCGCCCCCGGCCCGCCGCCGCTCCCCTGGTTACCTGCTTACCTTCGTTGACCGCGCGTCACGACCGCATCTGACCCAGGGCCTAGGCACCAGGGTCTGACGCCGTCCCCTCCCCTCGCTGGTCGGCGCCCCGGCCGGGTCCCGTCTCCGCTCTCCTCTCTTTCGCTCATGAGCTCGCCCACCGGACCAAAGAGAGGTTTTTATGGTACTTAGTGGAACTGACAGGAACTGGTGGTTCCTATGTTGATTCCACGAAGGAATTTAGAGGAACTCGTTAATATTTAGTCCCCAACCCACAGAGAATTAGTTCTGTGCCCACAAATATTTAGTTCCGGTGCACAATTTTGGTTCCTTGTGACAGGTTCCTCCTATTTTTAAACCATCCGATCTAGACTGACGAACGGCTCCTAAAATCCTCAATTACCGGAGGAACTGCCGAAAGAGAGCAAAGGCCACTATTTTTTGTCCGTCGACTTGTGTGCACGGATGATATTCAGCATCCAGCTAGCCGATCATCGTAGCATGCACGCGTTCGGCCTCTCGTTGACGGAAACACGTAGCATCCCAAGCATCTACTAAGCTGCGATGCGAGCTCGATCCAGTTCGTGCAGTGACAGAGGACACGGTAGACGGTACGTGCATGGCGATCGCCGATCGGCGAGCGTGCCCGGCCGCGCGCGGGTACGGGTACGTCGTGGCGCGACAAAAGACGAGCCCGGTAAGACGACAAGGGATCCCCCCGGCCCAGCAGTTCGTGGCTGCCGTCCAAAGCGTGTCAGGTGTCACGCCGGCAACGCGCCAACGCCCTTTTGCACAGTCACGTACATGCTCCACGGCCGGCCGGCCGGCCCCCACCCACTGCACGGCTGCTAGCTGCAGCTGCACGCACACCTCGCCTGCGCTGTGGACCATGCGGCTCGTCCGGCCGGTCGAGTCAGCCGCGCACCTTTCCATCTCGCCACTGCCCCCGCCGGGGGCCCGGGTCGGGTGGCGCGCGCGGATCCCTCATCCATGCAGCATCCGGCCGCGTAGGGAGCCTGGGTTTGCGCGGACACACGCGCCGTGCACGCCGTCGTTTCGCGTCAATTCTGACTCTAGCTCGTGAGGGACGGGACTGGTCGACGAGACGGGACCAACTCGCACCGCCCCGCTCGTACGCCGAGCCAATCAGCGCGCAAGCCCCCTCTCCTCTCGGGCGCTAGCCGGTGTGCCAGTGTCACGGTCGAGCGAGCGGCGGCCCTGGGACTGGGACTTGTGAGAGAGAGACGGTGCTGGACTCGACTGCTGCTGCTGGTGCGTGGCGGCAGGGCGCGCCTCTGGCGGCGTGCGCGCGCGGGCGGCAGGCTGAGTGGCTGACCGTGACCGACCAGCGACCGGCCGGGTTCCGGGCTGCGCGCGGCGGGGCTCCCACATCGGTTGGCGCGCGCGGGGCAGCGAATCCCCACGGCCGCAAGTACGCGCGCGGCCTGCCCTGCGACTGCGAGAGCACAGGCACAGCGCGCGCCTCGCCTCGTCGGGACGCGGCCGGGGCCAAGCTTCCCGGCCCGTGCACGCAGCCATGAATGATGCATCCATCCAACGGGCTAGCTAGCTTCCTAGCTACAGTATCTGTCTGTATGCTGTCGTGTCGGATTGCGTGTAGCTATAGGTGATCAGAGGATGCATGTGCACTTGTGCATGCACACATGACACAACAGTCAGTGTGCGCTTGCGTTCTTTGGTGCCCCTGGGCCGTGCCATTTTTCGACCTGTCAGTGGTGTCTACGCGAACTGATGTTCCCTGCACAGACGTTGCACAGTTTAAACTAGGCCGATGGGCAGTAAGGCCGCCCTACGTACAGTAGGAAATCTTTGAATCCCAACTTAACCGATGAATTTTTTTTTAAAAAAATAATTTTGTAAATTCGTTCATGTGAGAATTCAAATCCGTATCTTCTAAATGCTACTCAGATGCTCTGACCATTAAATTAGAGGTCGTCGCATTATATTGTTTCCATCAGACTAAAACGTACGTATAGTACACCACAGCAAGGGGAGATTCAGAAACTTTTCCTAGTATCACCGTCAACACTCAGCTTTTTGACTAGTAAACCAGAGATCGACGTCCGCACACTTTGATGCCGGACCATGCTACTACATGCTACTGAGAGTAATCTGAGATGATGCGTTGCATTGAGAGATCACTAGACACACCACACGACACACTGCACACATGAGCTAGCAATAAACAAATGCGAGCCGACTAGTGACGTATATAATTGTGCAGTAGTACTAGTTGCAACTTGCATTGCATATACTTGCGCCCCTATATACAAATATATAAACGTCCTCGATCAGTAGCCAATAACCTGGGGCCTGTAGATGATGCTAGAAAAGATGAGAGAGCGAGCAGGGGCATGGCATCGCATCGACACGCCACGGTGATGGACAGCGCCTTTGGATTTTCACGTGGCCCAAAAGGTTCCCATCTTTTCCTCGAGTCATTTTATACAAAAAGACGGGCTCGCCATTGGCCGCGGCCGTCTCCCACCAATAATCTCACCCTCACCTCCCCGACCCTTAGCTGTGCGGCCTCACATGGACGGTTGGTTTTGAACGCTGTCAGGGCCGGCCTTTCCCTTTGCTTCATGCTTGCTTGCTTGCTTGGGTGGTCAAGCGGCGGCAGCGCACACGGGAATCTAGACTTTGACCTAGATTCTGGGATCTGGAAACAGCTCGCGAGATTCCATCGGCATATCTCCACTGCTCTACAACCCGGGGGCAGCCGGGCAGGGCAAAGGCAAACCAGCCACGCAGCCAAAGCCACTAGCCCCGTGTCGCCACGCCAGTCGCGCCGTGCCAGCCGGTCACATGCAATGCGAAGCAAAGCTCATCCCTCCGTGCGTCGAGCAGAACAGAACTGGGATGGATGGCTCGAACTTGTCATGTCGTTTCTCGACGACGACGACCCTCCTCGCCGTCGCCGGGGCCAAGCCTGTCCCTCTGCAGTGCTGGCCTAGTGGCCTCTGCTGCTGCCTGCGACACTGTGTACAGCGCTGGTAACTATGCACGTGTTGTGTTGGTGCATGCGGCCGCCCGGGGGGCTTTGAAAGTTCCAAATGTAGGTACCCGGCGTATGACATTATTGGTACTTACTCATAGACATGTTCCGGAGGGGCCGACCCCGGCGCGTCAACAGCTATAAAACATAGCGGAATGTTTTCTGAAAAAAAAACTATAGACATATTATATAGTGCACTGAGAGTGTACGGCTGGTCGACTGGTAGAACGAATAATGTTGGGCGGGTAGAATGAATAGTATAATAAAAACTATAGGAGTATGTGAGAGGAAACATGTAGAAAGAAGCCAGCCGAGCACAGTCCGGTTGGTGGAGCAGCTGGATGTAGCGCCCACACCCTTGGTTCGAGACTCACTCGGCGCAGGTTTTCCTCGTCGGAGTTTATCTCCGAAAAAAATCCTTCGCCGGTGAAACCAGGGTTCAGGGGTTTTCTAAGTCGGTAGAAGACTTTCTTCTCTTAATGAAAACCGTGAGGGCGCGGTCATACCCCCACCAACTTAGTTTTTTTTAGCATTGTTCATATGCCAACCGAACAGGCTGTAAGATATTTACCGCTACGGGGAAAATCTAGCGAGATTTAGATCTTAAACATCATTAACTTCATGAAATTTAGCTCATATTTTACAAGTATATGCATACCTAAGTGCAAAAACATCACATCACAACTTACTAAATCACGGTAACTCGTATATAAATCATAAGTTTATAGCTCTCATAAGATGTAACGGTACTAGACTATTAAATTTAACGAAGCTATTCCACATTTTAATGAAATAAGCAGCATCAGCAGTAACTTTAGTTACTGGGCCATTAGCATCTTTGCAACACTGAATGTAATGTTGTGTCTTATTTTTTTAATAAGAAATTGCTGCTGGAGAAATTTCTTATAATAACGCATAAGCATTTGCCCGTATTCCTTGTGTCCCATAAAGATTGTCCACTTTAGTTTCTTTCCAGTTAAACTATTTAAAATTTGATCCTATAAATGGGTATCAATATTTATATCACTAGATAGGTATATTTCATAATGACCCTAATGAAACTTGTTAGACATCAAATGCAATGTTAAATTTTATTTGCACATAGTCAAGCATAATATAATTTGACTTATTGACAAATCTAAAGAGACACTTTTTGTGGGACGAAATCTTTGCGGGACGAAGAAAAGAGGAGAGCCGAGAGTTCCGAATTTTCGAGCCAAACTAGACGGCGTCAGTGTATTACAGGCCCAATAAGACAACCATGAAACGTTTCTTGGAAGGTCAGTAGAAGATCAAGAGAATAGGCCGACGAATTGGATCGAATTTTCAAACCCCACTGTTTATCTTTGATGGGCCGTAAGGTGTGACACTTCACTCTGGTTCCCCAAGTATTCCCATATTGAATCCACAGATCTGATCAAATGACATCGGATATTTGTTGGGCCGCTCAACCGATAACGGCGACGACAACAATGGGATCGAAGGAAACGCATCATGTGTAGTTGCGTGGGCTGTATTTTCGTTCGAAACGCGCAGGCCTTTCAACCGGAACCGAATTCTTCACGGGCCTTCGTTCACGAGTGCTCTCGTAAGTAAAGCCGCGTGATAAGAGAGAGAACGGACAATTTTTTAATATTAACCTTTTTTTAAAATTATTTTTAAAAATAACCCCTCGGAAACTTTATTTGCACCAGGTAACCCTTTTGCCCGCGCCTGGCGGCGTGGCGCGGCAATCAGCCTCTGCCGCGCCACATGCGGTGGCGCGCGCGACCCGCCACGCCGGCCGCCGCGCCGTGCGCGCCGGGCGTGGGCCGGCCCCGCCGCGCCACATGCGCGCGCGCGCGGGGCTGCCGCGCCACCGCGCCGGCGCGGCAGGGCCGGGTCAAGAGGGCCCGCGCGGCCCCCTTCTTCCTCCTCCTCTCCCCTTTCTCTCCGGCCCCGCGCCGTCCCCCCGCGCGAGCTCCGCCGGCCGCCGCCCGCCCCCTTCTAACCGGCGATTTGTGGCGGGGATAGTGTGAGAAATCGATCCCTGTATCCTTGGAAGGTATTGCCCTTATTTAATCTCAGTTTTAGCACTTATTTTTGCCGTATTTTGCATGTATAGGTGAGCTAGGGTTTGACAATAATTTGAAATTGTGATGTGTTAGATGTTGGATTTGTTGAAAGTTATGCTTTGGGAAAGTTTCATTAGACAATGTGTCATCTATTGATATGTTGAAAATACGTTTCTTTACTACATGCTTTAGTGTAGGTTTGCTTTACTACATGCTTAATACAATGTTGCAAATATGTTTAAAGTGATTGTTCATTTTGATATCATTGGTTGCGGGGATTAGTAGACATGAGCCACCAAAACCCACGTTCTTTCGTGCCATTGTTAGAGGTAAAGGAAGTTTTCCCGAAGAGTGGGATGAAAACGGTCCCGTGCCTCGAGCTCTCCCCGTACCCAATTGTTTATGTGGTGTGCCGGCTTATGTGAAACGAGTCTAGGTGTGCCGGACCTGCGGGTAGAGCATTCTACCGTTGTTGGATTAGGGAAGCACCACCCTCGGCAGCCTCCTTGTTATTTTTTGCGGTGGATAGACGGGCCCGACAAGTTTGATCCTAGGATACGTCTATTCCCGTATGCGAGTCATGTGTTGAAGCCATATCATGAGTTTCAACGATGGGTTCCTCCTCCACCTAATCCTCCACCGATGACTTATGAGGAGAAGCGGTTGGCCGCCATTGAGCGAGTTAACAACCCTCCGGTGTGTGATTGTGGAGTGCGTGCGTATCTTCAACGACCAAACATTGAGGCCCCAAATAAGTTTACACCATTCTTTCGTTGCTCCCTAAAGACTCGTTGTAAGTAAAAAGCATATCCTTGTTCTCATTTAAGTTTTATAAATGTCCATGACTCATTGCTATTAATGGTTGTTCCGCATTTCGAGTGGGTGGCCTAGGTGTGACTTCAATGAATACATATATGGACCAAGATCGGAGTGGCCAACTGAATCTGAAGTGAAAGAGTTCGAGTCCGGACGAAGGCTTGGCCTTGCCTTAGCTATCCACCTTCACGGTGCAAGTGTGGCATAGTAGCCACGGAAGGTGTTGTGCCATCTGAGCTCGGTTTTGGAATGTTTTGTGGCAATGCATATGGAGACTTTTGGGTGAGCACGATGTGAACTTCTTTGATTTAGGTAGCACTACCGTTGTGGTTGTCCTCATTTTGATTTAACTTTGTATGATACGGTCTTATATTTTGCAGGAGGGGCGGACTTGTGATTGGGAGCAATTTCTTGGTCGTCGTGAGTTAATGTTAGAGTTGGGACGAACTTCTGAACTTGGGAGGAGGTTTAAAACTCGAATCTATTAGAAACAAGATAAGAGCAAAATATGGTGTGCCCTTACCGGAAGAGGAGGATCTAAGTGGTCCAATTTGTGATGAGATGGTTCGTGAAACCGGAGTGGAGCTAGAATTTGTAGTTGGTTACGCCAACTACGAGAAAGTTGTGGCATATTGGCGTTGTAACAGGGAGAAGTTCTTAGAACGGGGGATACGTCCGTTGACTCGCAAAGGAGAAGAGTGAGAAGAAGAGGAAAAAGGAAGAGGAGTGGAAGGCATTGATGGATAGGTCCGGGGATAGGTCGAGGGATGAAGCGGCTAGAAAGGCAAGAGGCCGACAGGGAAAAGGTAGGAGGATTGTGGGAGGATGATGAATGGTGGTCAAGTGTCAGTTGCATGTGTTGCATTGTAATATTTTTTTCAATGAACTAGTGTGTTTGGTAGTTTTGTGTTAAGTGAACACTTTGTTATGTGATGTAGTTGATGATGAATGGTCCTTAAGAATCAGTTGTATGTGTTGTATTGAACAATTTTTTCAATGAAAAAATGTGTTTGGTTGTGTTGCATGCAGATTTATTAATGGAGCAGGAGATTAGAAGAATAAAAAAATTAGGAATAATAGTTCCATTATTACAACACATTAAGGATGTAGTTTTCTTGGAACAATATAACACTACCATGGTGTAAACGAAATAGTAGCTCAAATATTACAACACCGCATGGTCGAAGACAACGACCTCATACAAAGTTCCAATATTTAGGCATCCTTGTGATGTGATGACGAAGGTTTATCCTTCTTGGTACCTTTTTTAGTTGGTGGATTAGGAGCAGACGGGTTTGCTTCAGGACCGTAAAGACCACCCGGAGCAAAAAGACCATCCCAAGGGGGGTCCTCTCCTCTTGCAATGGCATCTCAGCTTTCTCCTTGCATATAACGAAGCATGGCTCTTTTAAAAGTGGTCATTTTCTTCGGAGCAGGTGTTGTATTTGTGTTTTTGCCCTTCGGATCACCACCACCATTACCATCATGACCCCCTCCACAGCTGTACCGTAGACATCTCTAGTTATTGTTAAAAATTGAACATTATTTTGAAGTAGTTAAACCGATTACATTAAATTAACAAAGAGAGGAACCGTACCTAAGATAGAAGATGAGCCCGTGAGGAGAGGGAGGAGCCCGCAAGGTGTGGCGGGGGTAGTATCGCGGTCGCCGTCCCTCTTTATATAGCCGTGGCGAGGGTGTAGGGTGTTTTTTCTTGTACTCACATCACATGTAGTAGGGTAGGGGGTAGGGTGTGTTTTCTCCCACGGATTGAATGGCCCACCACTTCTTTTCTTTCCCTATATATGTCACCCTTCAGGTAATTTGTTCGCAATAACCAGCAATGGATGACTTCTCAGGTGAGGATAATTCTCTCGGTCCCGACTTGTGGACGAACAAGATCCCGAATGTAAGGAGTACTTCCCACCAAGAGAGAAGAGTTATTTCCGATCTTTGCGGGATGTTAGACCGTACGATTCGAAGAAATCAAGTAAAGTGGCCAAGATGCATGCACAATGAGTTGTGTGTAATGCAAGTTTATGAGGGAGTTGGACTTTACTACTCGGTCGTCGCTTTTGGCACCGTCCACGTGCTCGGGTAAGGAACACTACCACGAGTATTTCCATCGGTTTATTTAGGTAACTAACATACTATTGTTGCTTGCGTACTCGTATGACCCTAACAACCGTGGTTTCTCGCAATGGGTCGATCCGCCGCCTATTCATCCATATGAAGAGTACATCACGTACCTAGAAGGACGCATCGAGAAGCTGAAGCATGAGCTCGCGGAGGCACTTACTCCTCCAGATCCACCATCTAGCACCTGCAGATGTCACATGAAGAACAGCCCACCGTCAAGTCCATCCCCGCCACCTCCACCCCCGTATGGGAACTACTACATGCCTTCCCGGAGAATCGAGTGGTTTTGGCTCCATGTTATCCGGACAGTTCTCGTACAAGTAGATTATTAGTGTTGTAATTGTTGTGTAAACTACCTTATGCCATTTGCGGCTTTCAATTCGTAACCCCATGGTGATGGACCCGATATGTCATGTATGTGTGCGAAGAAGTTGGTCCGAGTCCCGAATCACGACCGTCGTTAGAAGCCATCCTAAACAAAAGAATCCTTGTCCGTTCAACACTTCAAGCAATTATGTGCCCGAACCTAGAACACCGTCGATGTACGTGTGCTTTAAAATTTGAATTGACAACACTGCGAAAAAGCCTTTGCAGTCATGAAACAAGAGCCTAGGGTTCCCTAGCCTTTTCAGGGGAGCCATGTTGTCCAAGACAACATTTGATTCGACAACACCCCGAAAAAATCTATGCACCCCGAAACTCTAGGGTCCTTGGAATCCCTAGACTTTTCGGGAGCCATGTTGTCCAAGACAACATTTGATTCGACAACACCCCGAAAAAATCTATGCACCCCGAAACTCTAGGTTCCTCGGAATCTCTAGCCTTTTCGGTGAGGCATCATTTCAACCGCAAAAAACCGAAAAGTCTAAAGAACTACAAATTGTTTTGTCAACACCGTGGCCATTGCTATTTCATTAGACATTTCTCTTACATAACAAGTTTGCAAGTGGCATGCATGGCACATGTGCCACAACTAATCCTACCATGCCTTAGGGAATTTAAGTCACACAAGTTTGGGTGGCATGCATGGCACATGTGCCAATACTAATCCTAGCACGCCTTAGGTAATTTAAATCACACGAGTTTCCAATGACATGCATGGAACATGTGCCAATACTAATCCTAGCACGTCTTAGGAAATTTAAATCACACAAGCAATGGCACGTGTTACACATAACAACAATCATGCACCACTGATGAAGTCATCGCTCCACTTCTTGAAGTCCTCAAGTTCCTTCTTCACAAGAGCTTCAGTGCTGGGGTCTCCATCGATTTTCTTCCCCCTCGCCAGAAACGCGGCATCTGGACCACTAATGAAGTCGTCGATCCACTGATCGAAGTGGCACGCCCTCGTCACCTTTGGAGCAACAGATCTACTGCTTCCCTTCAATATATGCCACGTAGATACAAAGTCAGAAATGAACACCACGAAGTAGGTACAATGGTACTTAACAAGTATCACTCATCGCCAATGCCGCAAGCTCCTTTTTAGCTTGATCGATGTTTTGACAACACCAAAACCTCCCGCCAAACGTTTCATCTTCACGTGAGACCTTGCATCCCGCATTCATGCCACAATGGCACTGCGGGGGGATCTCGCCTTTCGGCCTCTTGTTCAAACTGAATATGGATCTATTGGGATCATTTGGGTATGCCCCCTCCATGGCTTCCATGGCCCTCCTCACATCCATAAACCCCCACCCCGAGCCCATCTCGGACAACCAACACTCTCAAACGACTGGAGGAATGGAGATGATGTACGAGTGGAGGTTGCCTCGTGAGGATTGGAGGTGAGTGATGAGTGGAGGCTACCCCCCTTTATATAGAGAAGAGAAGGTGGGTGTGGTGGACCCCATTTCTCGATTTTTTTTAAGGAAAACTTTTTTATTCGCTGTTTTTTCTTTTATCCTAAAGATATGCGTAACGAGTGTATTATGAAATGTTCGTTGTCTAGCTTTGCATACATCGCTACTTAATCGTTTAGTGGTTATCGATGATATTACTTCACCATAATATAGAGAAAATATTATGGAAGTTTATATATATATTATTGGTTGCTTTTGTTTATGTCCAATGGGAAAAGTTGATCTTATAAATTCATATGTTTAGCCTAAAGTAAGTAACTTGTATTCCTCCCTAGTTCTTGCAAAGCCACCTAATCAAGCCTCACCTCATTTTTAGTTAGAACATGTTCATCATGTTCACCGAAAGCAAACTTAAAAATAAATTGGGCTTTAATCTCCCACGCCACAGGGGTCCCCGCGGCAGCATAACGTTGCCGCGCCATGCCCCATGGCGCGGCAAGAGCGCGTTGCCGCGCTTAAATCCTACGAAAGCCAGTATGCACCCCTCGGCCAAGGTTCAAGTCCGGCCGGGGCGCGGCAACACGTGCCGCGCGCCACGCGCGCGCGCGCGTCAAAGAAGTCCCGCGCGCGCCATGCGGTGTGGCGCGGCGAGCCCGGCACGCGTAGATGCACAGTGTGACGGCCCGCCGCGCCAAACCGCATGGCGCGGCGGGGGCGGCGCGCGCGCGCGCGCGCGCGCGGCGCGGCAGCACGTGCGCGCGCCCCCGGCCGGACTTCAACCTTGGCCGAGGGGTGCATACCGGATGTTGTAAAACTTAAGCGCGGCAACATAGGCTTGCCGCGCCGGTGCCCGACGGCGCGCGGCGGAGCATGCGCCCGCCGCGCCATGCATTGTGGCGCGGCAGCGCTGGGTAGAGGTGGCCATCGGTGGCACCCAAGTTGCCAGGACTGTCGCGCCCTTGGGGATGGCGCGGCAGGCCCATGCTGCCGCGCCGACGGGCATGGCGCGGCAAGCCTGTTGCCAGCCAGATACAGAAGTTTCTTCTGGTTTCTGTTGCCCTCTCAACTCGACGCACCTGCAGGAAATCGACAGAACTCATCCACTCATCCAGAAGCCAATATGGACACTTCCCATGCACCAAACATAATTTCATACAAAGTGCTTACATTCAAACATAGTCCGACACACAAACATCACACAAAGTCCATAAGTTCAACATCCTAAGGCACGCACATGCTCCGACAAAGTCCGGCACGCACAAACATGTAGTTCAACATCCTAAGGCGTAGACATGCCTCCAACATAGTCCGGCACACACAAACATCACATATGGTCCATAGGATCAACGACGGCGGAGGATTTGGTCCTCGGGGCTGAAAATTTGTTTAGCTCGGCGTTCCCTCCCCGGTTCTGTGTCCAAGACGTTGGCACTCCCAACTTCAGCGGGCCCACGTGGACGACGGCCGCGGGCTTTCTTCGCTGGAGGTGGGCGAGGGCCGCAAAAAATGGACAAAACACTATAGAAGAGCAAGGTAATTTCAAATGCCGACTTGGATGGAAATTTTTGGATTCATTACCCGACTCGTCGACTCTCCTTGTGTTTGAGTTGCGGGTGGGGCATCAAACAAGACGTCCATCGGAATCTCGCGAGACGTACGTGGGGTCTCCACGCTCACTACCACCGCCGGTGAGGAGGAGGAGGAGTCTCCATCGTCCTCATCACCGGGCTCGGGGGTGGCGATTTCCTTACCACGACCACGGCCGCCACTAGCAACAACACGACCCGCCGATGCCGACGCGGTGCGAGCGGTGCTTCGAGATGGGGTCCTCGTCGAGCTTCTAGCCCCGTGGTGAACCGGGAGTGCGGCGGGATCCCGAAGAAGTGGCCCGAACATTGCCGCCGTGGACAACATCCGGAGCCGCTATGCGGTTCAACTTCATTGCCATACGCCCGCAGCCTCCTCCGACCCTCTCGCAACATGCAATTGGTACAAAATGAAGACATATTCCAAAAATAGGAATAAACTTAAGCATTTAGTTTTTGAAAAGTAATACTACCTCGCAAAGTTGCGTAGGGCTCCACCTTCGGAAGCACTTGCATGTTCCATAGCCACTCCCGCCTCATTTGCAAGCCTTGCAAGTTGTTGTCCCTACAAAAAAAATCTTATTATAGATACAAATTATTAGAAACCGAAGTGATCAAACAACATTGGCTTGGGATAAATTTACCAAGTAATCGTGCAAAGGTGCTCGCTCCGTCGTGTGCCCACACGTGTCGGGGTGTCGTACTCATCCGCTATGTCGTCGTCGGAGTCCGAGGGGGCATCTTCAATGTGCTCATCCGTCAAAGCCGGCTTGATCTTTGTTCTTGTAGAGGTATGGTACCACCTCATGTACTCTCTATGTGGTCCGGGACGCCAAGCGGGGGCCTTCTTGAGGATCCATCCTCTCGCCGATTGTTTCAAATGTCCAAGTACCTAGCATGCTTCACCGTCCAATCATTCTCCTTGTATCTTTTTTGCTCGTTCACCCCGAAATACCAAAATTGCTTGTCACATTATTTACAAACCAACTTATGCCATATGAGAATAATGAAAAATGCATCGAGTTGGTTTCTTACTTGTGCAAGGCCGGAACGGTGGACGTGTGCTCGGGAGGCGAAGGCCGAAGCCTCCCAAACCGGCGTAGCACCCCGTTTGGCAAATGCCACTCGACAACATAGTAGATGATGAGTGGCACCGTCGACCTCCACGAAGCTTCGTCTCTCGTAACACATGGGTGAGAACCGGACGTGCTGAGGAAAGTCGCGGTCGTACGGTAGCCACTCAACCTACAAACATACAACATGTTTAGAGAAAATGTGATGACACAAAATTTACAAATTGAACACGAACTAGTGGACATGGGCTTGTACCTGTGCCTGAGTAAGACAGTCCAACTCGTTTGTGTAGAACTTGTACCTCCTTCCGGAGGACCACGTACCGCCGTCGCCGTCTTCCACACAAACGCAAAAGTGGGTCGAGAATCCCCGCCGATTCCAAGCCTGCAAAATATAACCAAAATTTGAAAGATTAATAATTCATGAATATAAGTCCGCATGAATAGATAACAAAGATTCTTATGTACCTCAACCGGCCCACGGTGTGGTCGGCCCCTCGGAAGACGCTCCCAAACCCAAATGCAAGTAGGTAAGCGCATCCACCAAGGTTGGCGTCCCGTCCACTCCGCCTACAAGCATCACATAGCCGCCTATACGACCATGCCAAAACCGCCGAACCCCAACCGTAGCCACGGATGTTGTCCCAATCCCGACCCAAAAGTGGCGAACCATCCAAGAAACGGTGTTACCCGCAAAGCATCCGGTAGCGAGGAACGTGGCAACAAAGTGCCAAAGCCACACACGTGCGTGCCTCTCTACAACGTACCGAGGAGCTCCCCGGGGGCAAACGGTGAAGTGCCGCCTCAACCAAAGCTGTGTTCACTCCGGATGTCTTCTTCGACGCATCCCCCTCATCGGCATCCGGTGGTCTCACCCCAATGTGCAACTCAACCATGTCTCGCCAACCAAAGCACTCGAATGATCCCACTCACTGCCCGGCCCCTCAAGTGGAAGACCAAGGATCATGGCGGTATCCTGCGGGTCACCGTCATCTCTCCGCACGGTAGGTGGAAAGAGTGAGTCTCCGGGATGCCATCGATCCACCAAGGCCGACAACAACGGCCCGTCCATCACGAGCAACCCACGAACCACGACCAAAGCAATATCCAAGAACCCCGCTCTAGCCAAGTACGGGCGTATCTCTCGTCCCAAGGAAGTGGAAAGTGCTCTCGCACCCTCAACGGGTTCAAGTCCTGAAAAACAATAAAATTCAATAATTACAACATTAGCAATGTCTAGTCCTCAAAATGCAAGAAATATGCTTAGCTCACATATTAAACACAACTAGGAGGTACAATAACTAATAAATTTGGATCTTAAGTTCAGGCTTTTGTAAATACCTCGTGAAGGTCGGCCGAGAAGGTGTGCACGATGGCCGCCATCATATGCGGCCTCAAGGAGCGGGTACACCGGGTGCGCCATCCCGAAAAAATTTACTTGTAGTTAGTAACAATAATTAAAAATTGAAGGTAAGTATATAGAAATATAAAATTATTTAACTTGCATACAAAATTTCATAATTTTTCACCTACTAACGTACTACCATGACACCTACCCTCGAGTTGGAACCACCCATCCTTCTATTTGTCCCCGTTGCTTTTTTCTTGCCCTTCGATTTTCTTTTCCGACACGTGCGGTTTTTAATTTCTTTGTGACATTTTGAGCAAAGATACGTCATCTTGTCCGCATCGGCTTCAAAATCACCCATATCATAAGCGACGGCAAACCTTCCTTGACACGCGTCCATGTCCCCTTTCAAACGCTTCTTTTGCCTCCTACCCTTTTTCAATTTCTTCAAAGACGGCGTGGCACGTACTGCGGGCCATCATATTCGAGCCATTGTGACGGATCAAGGTACGGCTCAAAGCCGGATTCCCAAATCTTAATGGTGTGTTCTCTATAGAACAAAGGAGACAAGTACATGGGATTTTCATAGTCTAGACCTCTAGCGGTGCAAGCCGTCATCAAGTGAGAACAAGGAAGATGCAACAATTGAGGACCGTTACGGGTGCAAGTACGGCCGGAGGTCCACCCTATAGTGTCGACCGCCATGACTCTCCCCTCCAACATTAGTAGTAGAGGAACCTCGAATAGAATAAATCATTCGTCCGGACCATATGCTTCGCATGTTGGTTCACAGATCTTAAACCAGCTTTATACATTATCTCATCTGCAAAGGATCCAATTCTACCCCCACTATCCAACAAATCACGTGCAATCCGCCATCTCTTCACAAAGTATTCATTGCATTTTTCAAATGAGTATTCAATGATCCCCGCGACGGGTCTACTTCTTATTCCCGTAAATATGTTGTTGTAACTTTCGAATAGTTTGTTGTCATGATACCCCAACGCATACCCCCGCATCATATGCTTGAGCCCATTTGTCCTTATCCTCCATTTCATACTCCAACCAATCTTTAGCTTCCTCATTCAAGTTCTTAACTAAGTCCTTGTGCGGTTCCTTAAATTGGTCCTCTCGTATGTACCGATGCCGCAACTTCAACCGTCCTATTACCTCCTTGTTCTTTTGACGACGCCACAAATTGGCGGCAAAGTGCCTCATGCACCACCGATGAACAAGTGGTGGATACCCATCCAGGTGGTCGCTCGCACATTTGATGAGACCATGGTGCCGATCTGAGATCATACATACCTGTCTCGTTGGACCAAGTACGTTAATGCGAAGGAGCCTCATGAACCATGACCAACTGTCGTCATTCTCACTCTCCTCCAAGGCATAACCTAAAGGCACAAGTTGCTGTTCAGGATCTACAGCAACTGCCATCATGAGTGTACCTCTGTACTTGCCGGTCAAGAAGGTTCCGTCAACAAGTATCACCGGACGACAGTGTTGGAAAGCCACTTTACATTGTGGAAAGCACCAAAAAACACGTAGAAGGACGGGCTTCAAAACACCACCGTCGAGAACACGAGAACCGGTCACGTAAGGGAACCATTTAACCCCGGGATTGAAGTGGTTCATGGCTCTCAAGACCCTTGGGATTTTTGCATATGACTCTTTCCAATCGCCCCATAGCAAGGCAATTGCATGTTGTTTAGCCCGCCATGCCTTAGAATACTTCACACGATATCCAGCAAACATCAATATCTCGCTCTATCAAATTGCCGGCCGTCACCTCACTATTCTCACGAACAACGCCTAAGATACACCTTCCAATGTAACTTGCGTCAATTGTGCGTGAACTCCCTTCACCCGACTCGACCGACATGTGTGAGGTCCCACAACCTTTGTAATCTTCCATTTCCCCGTCCCTCTCTGCAGGTCGTGCCCATACACGCCACATGCACCCTTGTTTGCACATTACTTCATACCTAAGATTCTCGTCCGAATGGACCACGGTGAAAGGCCTATAATGCTTCACCGCATAGTCGACAAGAAAAACTTAAGTTCATCCAGGGAGTCAAACATCATTTTCTCATGTATCTCGGGCTCCCGGTAAAAATTATTCCTTCGTGAACAACCTAGTAGAATCACAAATGGCTCTATCGATCCTACTCAAGTCTCTGTCATTGCGAACAGAAGGGATTCCAAATTGGTACTGAGCTTGGGTGTAGTGTTCAGTACTCTCGCCAATTCTAGTGTTGTCCGGGAACCTAGGCACGTGTTCTTCACTTTCACCATTTATAGTGTTCACTAGCGGCCTACTTATGTGCACTTCCCTTTCAAAGGTTGTATGGTTCACCGAGGGTCCTGCAACATAATCATGCCGAACACCATCCAAGTTAACCTCACTTAAACCAAGGAGTGCTTCGGCCCGCATGTGCATTGGCATCATTTTGCTCTTCCTCCGCATGCTCCTCATCGGACTCATCATCAGAATCACCTTCTTCAGAGCTGTCAGATATATCATCATCGTCCATGGTTTCTTCCTCCCGCTCAAAACAATCATTGGGAAAATCATCATTCACCATCCCAACATCCCGACTAGGTTCCCTACAACCAAAGTCCTCCTCCAAAATTGTAGACTCTTGTGTACCTCGTAGAGCCTCAAACGGCACTTCCTCATTCATGTAAACATTACCACTAGGCCCACGAGTTATATCTACCACAACCTCCAGACATGACACATTAGCTTGACCAACTACCTTCTTATACCGATTCCAATTTTCTTCACTTGACAAGCTCATCAACACATAATGAGCTCTAGCCTTCCCACAATCAAAACGACCTCTAAATGACAACTCATGCATTCCAACTCCATAGTTGACCATTGCACAATCAACTACATCCTTAAAGCTTGGCGGACCATCAAATGTTTCTACCAACTCGTCATATTCTCAAACTCTCCATTTTCTTTAACTACGCCCCCATGAAACATGCGAACTAAACAGTCCATCTACAAAATTTATAACTTGTTCAATAACAATATAGTACTAAAATAGATATTTATTAAAAATATACATGAAAAATTAGAATTGTGTTCAACAAAAATTATATCCATCTCGATTTGTTATATATATACACGTGCAGATTACCCCTAATAAAATTGTTAGGTATTCAACAAAATTGTTAGGCACCCATATAATAGCTACACCCATTATCAACTACCCTAAACATTTGACATCAATAATATCATTAAATCGATTCATGCAACAAGTTCTACACGTCAATAACACGGGCAGAGAAACTACTGCGTATGAACTAATCATCATTTCCATTAAAACTAATTGCATTTGGTGTAAATTTCAAATTTCTATACCTAACCCTAGGTCACAAAAATCTACTCCGATCTACACAATGCAACGGTAAAAGAGGGAGAGAAGTAGGTCAATACCTTCACAACAACGCGGGGAACAAATCCCCCCCACTTTTTCCACCCCAAATCCGGCCGGAATGGGGGGGGGGGGGGCGCGGCGGCGGCGGCAAGGGGCTCGGCGGCTGCTCGGGCCGGGAGGAGGAAGAAGGGAGGGAGGAGGAAGAAGGGGGGGCCGCGCGGGCCCTCTAGAGCGGGGGCCGCCGCGCCACGCGGGGATGGCGCGGCGGCCCCGCCGCGCCGGGCGCGGTGGCGCGGCGCCCCGCCGCGCCGCCGCATGTGGCGCGGCGGGACCGGCCCACGCCCGGCACGCGCGGCGCGGGCGGCCGGCGTGGCGACCCCGCCGCGCCGCCGCATGTGGCGCGGCGGCGGCCGGCCGGGCGCGCGCGCGCGCGCGCGCGGGCGCGGCCAAAAGGGTCATCCAGTGCAAATAAAGTTTCCGAGGGGTTATTTATAAAAATAATTTTAAAAAAAGGTTAAAATTAAAAAATTGTCCAAAGAGAACGGGGGGCTCTCCGTACGTGGCTTCCCAAAGATGGGATAAGCCAACGAACTTCAAATTATACATGTCCATTCACGCCGCCTGGCCCGGCATGGCCCGGTGAACTTCGTGCCGAGCCTAGCCCGACACTACTTCTCGTCGTGCCGTGCCTTGCCGTGTCCGCCCACGGGCTGCACTGGCGGCCCAAGCCCGGGCCCGCGGGGCCGCTTTCGTGCCGGTCGCCCCGCCGTAGCCCGGCCCTACACGCAACGCCGGCGGCTGCGGCCCGCGCGCCGCCGCCGGAGCTCCCCGCGCCGCCACGCCACAGGGGCTAGCCGTCGCAGCCACACCGCCAGAAGGAGGGAGAGGGAACGGAGTATTCGACGGTGTATTGGAGATATGAAGGTCGATGGCGGGCATCACTGGTGGAGGGGAGGACCTCGCGGCGGCATTGGCCAGCGTCCGACTCGAGCAGGGCGGCGGTCGCGCCAACCTCCGAGGCTCCGACGAAGGGGGAGGGTCGACGGGTTGAGCGCCGCCGCGCCGGTGTGCGAGGCGGGGCGGGGCGGCGACGACGAAGGTGAGGGTGGGTGGCGGCGGAATGGAAGGGAGGGGTCACGGAGATGCGGGCGGCCGGGGCCGGGCGCACAGGGCGAGGTCCTCGTCGATCGCTTGCTTGCCGGTCACCGCCTGGGATTGGGAGAGAAGGGACTTGGAGGTGGCGCCGAGGCGGGCAGGCAGCTGACGACTACGATGGGGAGAGTGAGAGGTGAGAGAGTCAGGGATTGCGAGTATATATATGGGGTGGGGGATTTAGCGGGCTGTTAACGGGCCACAAAGCATTTTGCGGGCCGTGCCGTGCTGCCTGACGTGCTGGGGTTGCGGCCCAGGCCCGGACACGGTATACGGGCCGTGACAGCCCGGGCACGAAGATTTATGGGCCGTGCCGTGCTTGGGCCGGTGATGAGTACTAATCTAGGATTAGCACAAGGGATGGCCCGATCTTCACGACAGTAGGTCACGAACAAGGTAATAGATGTAAAGTAACAGCGGATTAAGATAACTTGCTGCAAAGCAGCGGGTAACTAGCTTTATACCTGGCCAAGGTTGGATGCGACCAAGCGACGGGGAGAGAGGCACCGAAACCGCGAAGACTTCGACTCGATCTCCGAACGACCGCAGAACCACAACCGGAGCTAATCCACACAAAGAGAGGCAGCCGTACTGGAACTCTCAGAGCACGAACTAGTGGATCCCAGAGGAATCTCTTCACAAGTCCAAGAAGAACAAGGAAGAACAAGGGTTGAGTAAGCACTCTGGCAGCTCGGCTGCAATCTCACTGGATTAATCTCAAATCATCAAAAGTTGTTTACATCTGAGGTGTAGGGGTCTATTTATACATGGAACAAGCCTCTAGGATGGGTGAAAACATGAAAACGAAGTGTTTGGTTCGTCAATGTGAAAGGGCTCCTCGAAATGGTCTTCTGAGCTTTTCCCGCGTGGCTGTTTGGCTTCTGAGTAGTCTTCAATGTTTTGACCATAACTTCTTCTAGGGAACTCCAAATGACGAACGGCCAGATGCGTTTGAAAGCTAACTCGATTATCTTTCCAACGGTGTATAGCATGCTATGTGAAACTTCGTAGATTGGTACAGTTTAATGCCCGAACTTATGCTTTAGGAAACTGCCGAATGGCATTGCCGAATGACTTTTGCTGAAATGTCCTTGCCGAATGGCATTGTCGAATGACGAGGATTTTTGCCGATTCCAGCTTCGTGGTCTTCGTCTTGATGACTCTCTTCCATGTACCTGAGAAGTATTAACATACAAGACTTAGGTAGCATAAAGTTGTCATTAGAATTGAGTTTAAGTTCACAAAGTAGCGCGTGCACCTCTTGTTGTATCTTTTTAGCTCGGCTACATGTGATTGGTCCTGTAGGTGTTGGTGTAGAGGTCGGCAATGTGGTTGGAGTGGTCGATGACGCTGGCGTGGGTGTATCATTCTCCCTTCCTTGAAAAGGAGTCGTCCTCGACTCTAACTCTTGTATTCCAAAGAGTTGTGCTAGGCAAAGGACTTGTACTGTGACAACAACGTAATCTTTGTCCTCCAACACAGCAAGGTGTTTCAATCTATAATCATACAGACCAAGTAGTAGCCTTGTAGGTGGAAACATAAATAATTTGAAGTCAAGTTTAGCTTTCACCTCGAATGGATTCTTAGAGCAAATAGTGAATGTTGAATGCCTTGGCATGGTCATATCAGCCGGGCCAAAATCCCGTGCTTCCGGGCGGGCCGCCGTGCTCCGGGCCATTGGCCATCTATACTTCAAACCCACCAAAACCCATTAAGTGATATTTTTTATTTTTTCACCAACCACTTCATAACTATTTAATTAAAAATGTTTCAATATTTTCCAAAAATGTCATAATATTTTTTCTTCGACATTTACAGTAACGTTTTGTCGGTGCGGAAAGTAGTCCTGACACTAACTAGTAAAAGAGGCACTGAGATCTATCTCTTGATGGCCGGTGCTAAGCAACTAATGACACGAGATTTTATCCTGGTTCCGGCCGGGGGCCGTACGTCCAGCAGGGGTGTGCTCGAGGCACTGTATTGCTTTTCACCGTAGTGCTCGTAGAGGGGGGCTAGAAGCGAAGCGGGAGAGGAGATCGGGTCTCCAGGTCCCAGAGGTAGTGATTGAGGCAAGTGTCAATATCGTGGTGAAGGCGAAAAGCGTGCAAGTGTGCGCTGTCCGTCGTCCCCTGCGGCTAGGGGACTGCCCCTCCTTTTAAAGACCAAGGAGGCGGCAGTTTACAAGCGTGCCACACTATTTCGTCTATGTGTAGAGGCATGGTGTGCAGCGTCATGGAGTAGACGGCCGTCCTGGCGAATCTCGCATCCGGCGGGGTGTCATGGCGCGTCTTGTGCGTGTCTAGGAGCGGCTTCGAGGGTGGCGGCATAGGGGTCGCCTTTTCGGTGGCCGCCCGTGTGAGGACTCGAGGGTGCTGTTGACGCGAGGCCGTAGGAGGCACAGTAGTCGGCGTGCGGCGTCCCGTCGCCGCACGCTCCCACAGTTTCGGGGATGGTGATGCAGTGACCGGGATGGTATTGGGGACGGTGGGGATGGTCGCATAGGGCCGATGGCGACAGAGGTGACCGGTCCCGACGGCCCGACGTCACGGCGTTGCCCTTGCGCGGGCGCAGCGTAGTCGTTCGTCTTCCCTTCGAGGGCTCCACCGTCCTTTTTTGAGGGTGCGGCGCGCCGACCGTACGGGAGTGGGTGGTGCAGTGCCACAGGGTTGTTGCTGGCCATGCCGCACAGCGTCGCACAGTGGCGTGGATGGCCTCGCGGGGGGAGTTGGCGGAGTAGTGCCGGGGCGTGATTCCCGGGCGCGTTGTGGCGTGGATTCGCCTTTGACCTGGGTGCCTACGAATGTCAGTGCATTAAATCCCCCTGTCGGGGGAACAGGTATGGAGGCGGTGGGCCCGTGATACCCTCGAGCGAGACGGAAATCCGCTTGAGGGGGCGCTCGGCTCTCGATCGAGACGGGGCCTCACTCGAGGGGGCGTCCAAGCCCCGAGCGAGGCGGAATCCCACTCGAAGGGGTGCCCAACCCTCAAGCGAGGCAGAGCCTCACCGGGGGGGGGGGGGGCGACCGGCCCTTGAGCGAGATGAAGCTTTTTCCAGTGCGGTCCCGCCACCCTCGAGCGAAGCGGAGTTCCGCTCGAGGGTGGCCAGGTCGCCTGTCTGGTGGGCCATGGGCCCGTGAGTTTATCTTACGCGTGTTGTTAGGTTCGTTCGTGTTTTATTTTTTATGAAGTTAAGCGGGTTTTCCCTGGTTGTTTAGGGGACCCTTATGGCTGTCCCCGACAGTAGCCCCCGAGCATCTGTGGGTGTATCCATTAGGATCCCGCAGATGCTGACGCTTGCTGATGGGACGTTCTCCCCCTGGTTGCTGATGCTATTCCGTGGGGCCGTGCTAGTGGACCCGCGGGTCTAGCCCCCGAAGCCTTACAGGAGCGTGGTGCTTCTGCAAGTTTTTTTCACAGAATCTGCCAGTGCGCGGGGTGTTAGTTTCAACCAACATCTGCGATATTTCAGCCGGCCTCGGCGGTGCCACGCGGGCGTATTTGGCATTGTCTGCGTTCGGTGCACCCTAGGAGGTGTAGCCGTGCGTCGAGCCCTGTTGACGGTGTATTTTGGTACACCAAGCATGTTCATTACACTTTGGTTTGGATTTGATTATGGAACTAACCCGCCCCTAGGCACACTAATCATATAACAAGTTCATCTATGTGCATGCATTTGGAAGTGTTATGTTTATGTAGGAAAACATGGACATAAAGGACGAATTCGCAACATGTTCAAAGGAGCATTTACAGAGTCTTGTTCGTGTTCATGAGCTTGACGAAATCACTTCCAATGGTGGCAAGGACCGAAGTGCTACGAGGAACACCCCCGGGGATTGAAGCGTAAAAGACCGAACTTCATGCGCGGAGAACCTCCATCTTGGACGCGAGGATGACATCGTCAAAATCATGCAAGTGGAGGGGGCAAAGTGCATAATCACCTGAGGAACCACGGGAGCGAAGGGGCGACCGAACCGGGCCGTCCGGCCCAGCCCACTCCGGGGGTCGGTTCGGCCGCCCTTTTCTTGCACCCGAAGGATCTTCAACCCTAAAACCCTGGAGGTGCCGCCATTCGACAGGGGGAGAGCCATTCGCACCAGGAGGCCATCCACAAGCTATAGAGAGAGGAGGGAGATCTCCGGAGGGAGATCGTCCACCTCGAAGGAAGCACCCACAAGTGGAGAAGAAGGAAGACACCGTCGGAAGGGAAACCATGATCAACTGTGCTATGTCTAGCACATTGATGGGGTAATCTCCTTATTTGTCCATGGGTTGTAATCGATCTTGAGATGTAATCATACTTTGTCGGATTATCTATCTATCATCTTGTGTTGAATATACTTTAATGCTTAAGGTTAGCTACCATGCCGTAAAGGGAGTATGAGCTCCAATGCTTCCTTGGATCCATTCAATACGCCGTGTCCATCATAGGTCTAGTCATGAATACCTTTGCGTAGTGACAGTATGAGAGGAGGGAAAGGGCAAAACCGTGGTCACAACCCCGATAGATTAGATTGGTTTTCATGTCTTTAAGCGAAAGCATGTTCTAGTATTGTAGACCCATGGGCGAGTGCCTTTTATCTTGATATCTGGATCATTCTCTCTAGTGTAGTTTAGTTGTTTTCTAGTTTAATTGTAGTTAGAGGTTTGAGTAGCTAGAGTGTGAAGGTAGATCAAACGCTTGTAATCCCCTTGCTCCGCGGATTGACAAGAACCTTGGGAATCCCGTGGTGAAAAATGTGTGGGGTCCGTACGCTGAGGGATACGTCTTTTATCCATCAACAAGCCCCTTTTTCTGGCGCCGTTGCCGGGGAGCAAGCTAGTTTACATCGTTTGATTTGCATTTTACTTAGTTTTATATTTAGTTTATCTTTCGTTTGCTATATCTAACATATATTATCTAGAAAACCACTTGTTTCGTTTTTGTTTTTGTTTTTATCTTATTGACTAGATGACATTCGTCAATCAACCCGTGGAAGAACCGGAGAAATCACTAAGGGATTACGCTAGCCCTCGATGTGAAGACATAAAAGTACAAGAGTCGGATCCGAAGCTCGAAGCGACCAAGTATGAAATTAAATACAAAATCATCGAGATGGTGGCGGCTAACCCGTTTGAAGGGATGGTTTCGGAAAACCCATATAGACACATAAGGCATTTCACGACGCTATGCAACACGGTGCGTCAAGAAGGAGTTCGCGATGAATGGTTCAAATGGAATCTCTTTCCCTACTCACTTGCCGGCAATGCAAAGACATGGTACTCGTTTGCGTCCTTTGAAGTTGAAGGCAATTTGAACAAGTTGACAAAGAAGTTTTGCGAGAAGTTCTTTCCAATTAGCAAGGTTCAACATCTAAGGAGGCAAGTGATCACTTTCATGCAAGGAGAAGAGGAAGGGATAGACCAAGCTTGGGATAGGTTTAATGAGTTAATCGAACAAGGACCAAGACTCGGCTTTTCCAGTGACGTACTCATGCATACATTTTTCTTTTCCCTAACCCCTAGTTGCATGCAACATGTCCAAATGTGTGCAGGTGTGGATCTCATGGAGAAAACACTCACGGAAGCCTCCCAACTTCTACAAAAAATTAGTAAAGCGGCTGCCATGCGAAGAGATTGGGAAACAAGACTTGCGGAAGAGCCGGAATATAATTCAAGGAAGAAGAAGTGTGCTGAATTTACAAAAGAGGCAACCCCGGAAGTTACAAAAGTGGATCCAATCCCGGAAAAGCTTGAAGAAGAACACATCAAGTCAAGAACTACCCCGAGCGTTGACTTCGCCATATCAAATGAAACAAACAAGAGAAGCATGTCAAGCGCGAAGCCACTAAGGGAGTTCGAACCAATGGATTGGGTTCCTATCGATTATGGAGAGGTATTCGACAAGAGAAGACCGTTCCCTAATCAAAAGGGAATGGCGAGAGCATCGGAAGTGGATTTCCCACCGGAGAAGTGTCGGGGACAGCCCTGGGGGTCCCCTTTAATAACTGGGGAAACCCCACTTAAAACCTGCAAAAAGGACCAAGGCCAAACACGCCTCGCTTAGGCACACAGGACATGGCCCACGCCGCGGTGGCCCCGACGGCCCACCAAGGCGGCCCACTCAAAGATCCCCTCGAGCAGGCTCCGCCTCGCTCGAGGGCACACACCTCCCTCGGGTGGGCTCCGCCCCGTTCGAGGGAGTGCGCTTACCTCGAGTAGGCTCCGCCTCGCTCGAGGATCCGCACCGCCCTCGAGCGGGCTCCGCCTTGCTCGAGGGCGCTTCGCACGCGGACGCCTGTTCCCGTATGCGGGTACAGGCATTTAATGCTCTGACAACAGCAAGGCGGCGCCATCATGCGCCTGGGACTCGCGCCCCGGTTCTGTTGCACCAACTCCCTAGGAGGGAACCCATCCCCGCCACTGTGGGGGACTGTGCGACGTGGCCGGTGCCAGTCCCGTGACGCCGCGCCGCCTACTCCGGTACGGCTAACGCGCCGAGCCCTCGAAGGGGGGCCGGCCGCACCCTCGATTTGCTTTCTGTGACTTTGCAAGGTTAGGTCAAGGCGTTAGGCCGGCGGGGCGCCATCCCTGCCACTGTTAGCGGCATGGTGGCCGCCCCCGCGCGTACAACCCCACGCCGGGCACTGTGGTAACAGCTCCGGCGCTGTGGAGCGTGCGGGAACGGGACGCCGCCATGCTGTTGACGGTTAATAGTTGTATCAAAGTTCGTTTAGACTTGCAAGCAGACAAGTCTCCCGTCTTAGTCAAGGGACCCTTCTTCCCTCGAGTGGTGAACCCAAGGTATCGAATCCGTGGAACAATGTGCAACGCAAGGATTCAATCTAGTAAAGCAAGATAAAGCTATCTATTGAAGAATCAAATTGCATCTAATCTAAGATATCATAAGGAAAATGAATCTAATCTAATCTACTAAAGAGGTAACAAGAGAAAGCAAGAGATAACCAATCTAGAGAGTCTAGATCATGCTTATGTTGTAGCTCCAAACAAGATAGATGAAGATAGAAAAGCGAATCTCATTAAAAGCATCTTTAAATCGTGGCCTTCCATCCGACTCCGAAAACGCCCGCCTTTCGGAACCCCCGTTCTGTCACAACGTATCCCTACTCATGCGGGTAGTCTGGGGCGAGTTCGATAGAACAAGTTGAAATCACTTGGCCGGTCCGGTATGCACCTCTAGCCACCGCGGCTACAAGAGCACCCTATGTAATCTATCTTAAGTATAGATCGTAGAAGAAGCAAAACCAAGAAGAAAACAAAATCATTGAGAAGGCACTTGATCGCTAGAAATCGGATTCACTTACAAACTTCACCATGAATGATTACATGAACAAGATCACCATCGGGATCCTACCTCGATCTTGATCCTTGCTCCGGAGCTCCGACATGGTCTTCCATGCAAGGTTCCCACGTCGGCTAGGGAGACCCTAGACAACTAGCACGACCCTCATCTCCGAGATGGTGTCCCTCAAGCTTCTCTGCTCCTCGGCGGCGGATTACGACTTGGATCATGCGTGGCTCTCGGTCAGGGGGCTATTAATAGCCTGAGAAGCAATTAGGTCAAAGGGGAGGCTGATTGGGCCCCGAAAGGGCCGGGCCGGCCGGCCCGGGCCTTTTCGGCCCGCCTTGTCGCCTCCTTCGCCCGGTGTTGCTTCTCGCGTCTTCTAGATGTTCTCCCCTTTTGCATGTGGGCCCTTGACGTCGGTTTCTCTCCGAATTGGACTCAACTCCTTGTCTTGCAAGATTCAAGCACTTTTCTGGTTCGGTCCTCGGAGTTTATCATCTTCTCGGGCTTGGTCCTTGGGCTCTTGGAGTCATGTTCACTTCATTGCTTGACTTGTATCGGGCTTCAAGGTCTTGTCATGAGGTGCTTAATGAACTTATCCCGGAAGTCTTGCTTTCAACGTTGAAACCCTGCGTAAACACTTAACTCCAAAACCGACATGCACAAGTGAACTTGTTATACCACGGGGGTTAGTACCAATGGATAAGATACAAAAGTCATGCCAACACCGAAGGTAAACTCATGGCTAGGTTGACGGATTTTCACCGTCAACACATGCCCGCCACTGTATCCCGTACGGATCGACGTCAGCAACCCCCTCGAGCCCGCCTGGGGACATCACGGCCGTCCGCAGCACTCCTACCCTCGAAGCTGCCACTGTTCGGGTACAAGATACACCATGATGGCCAGATCGCGGCAAGGACCGTCAAGGCGGCCGCCTACTCTACGGTGTAGCACACCACACTTCCCCATGTAGCTAAATAGTGCGACATACATGTAATTCGCTCTCTCCTTGGCCTATAAAAGGAAGACGAACTCCCCCGCCGCAGGGGGGGACATGACCAAAAGGAACAACATACGACACATCACGCTCTCGCTCTCCAATTCTCCCACAATATCTTCAGCCACTCCACCAGGGACTTGGAGGCCACGCTTCCTCTCCCGCCTTGCTTGTAGCAGCCCCACTACAGGCACCCCGGTGCTGAGCAATATAGTGCCTCGTGCACACCACTGCTGGACGTACGGCCCTCGGCCGGAACCAGGATAAAACCTTGTGTCCCTGATTGCTTAGCATCGACCATTGAGGGATAGACCTTGGCGCTTATCATTGGTTAGTGTCGGGACCACATTCCGCACCGACAGTTGGCGCCCACCGTGGGGCATCAAGCGCCTAAGGTCAATCCACCGTCAACTCCCTCCATGGTGATTCGCACCGAGTACCGCGGCACGCGCTACTCCATGGGCAGCTCGGACCCCCTCCCCACCGGGTTTGAAATCCGGTTCGAGGGCCTGAACTTTCAGGCTACGGGGAACGGCTACCTGATGCGCCTCACCAACTGTGAGGAGCTCCGTGTGCGGCGCCAGGCCGGGTCCGCCCCGGTCCCCGCGGCGCGCGCCGCCACGACGCGGACACCGCGCAGCACGGATTCGCGGGCCCGCGTCGACGCCACGGCGTCGCCGCCGCTCCGCCGGGCGTTCACGACGGGCGCGGTCCGAGCTTCGGCAAGCCGAACGCACCACCTCTCAACGCGGCGCACCTGTCAGCGCGATGACCGCCGCCCCGGCGCGGGAGCGCACGGTCTCAGTGCCGCGCTTCCCCATCGGCCTACGCGGAGCCACGACAGCCTACAACGCCAACGTCAACACCACGATGCGCAGGGTTCCCCCTGGCCGTCACGTCTTCGTCGCCAGGGACCCTGGTGCCTCCGCGGGCGACGAGTCGTCCCTGGGCTCCCTTGACGCGTTGCCACCCACCAACCTCCATGGGTACGCGGAATGGGACTTCTCCGGCGTGCCGGACCCAGTGATGTTCAGGCATTTTCTTGACGCCACGGAGTACTGGTTCGGCTGCTCCGACGATTCCAGCACCGGGAGCTACGACCCCGCGCAGGAATGCTGCGTCGTCATCGCCAACGACCCAGCAAACGCCACCGGTGCAGCGGGCGCCGGCGACGGGGAGGTCACGCCCGCCCCGGGGGATCGCTCCGCGCCCGGCCGCGAGGCCGAGCACCCCCCGCCGGGGCCGACGTCGACGCGCAGTTAGCCCAGGCTCGCGAGCTCGAAGCCAAGCTGGCGGAGGAGTATCGGACGGTGCGGTTGCTCCGCGCCTCCATGGCTGGGGAAGCCTCCGCGCACGGCGAACACGCGCGGGAGCTGGGCAATCAGGCCCGCGACCGCATCAACACCGACTTCAACGTCGACAACCCGGACACGCCTCCGCGGGCGAGCCAGAAGCTTATACCGCCGCAACGCTGCTGCGGGCCATGCCGGCCCCCTCAACGCCCGAGGCGCGAAACCTGCACCGAGAGGTGCAGGCACTCATCGAGCAGGCGGCCGTTCAACAGGCCGAGAGCTCGGCGTCACGCATCCGCCAACAGGGGGACACACGAGGCAACGGGGCCGCGCAGGGGGGCGAACCCTCGGTCCATGCAGGTGAAGTGGCGGGGCATCCCGCCAACCCGGGACGCACGCCGGCCATAGAGCGGCTCCTCGACACGCGCGGGCGGCCGGACGGCGACGCCCGCAACGTCATCAACGCTCGGCGGACGAGCAAGGCGGATGCGCGAGCGGCGGCAGGCAACCACCCACGGTGGGGTGGACGCTACGACATCGATGAAGACCGCTCTCCGACGCCGGAGCCCCCGGGGACCCGTGTGTTCAGCCGAGAGATCCTCGCGGCGGCCTTCCCCTAGCGCTTCCGCCAGCCCACGACCATTGTCAAGTACAACGGGGAAACGGATCCCCGCGTGTGGCTCAACGATTACCGCCTAGCATGCCAGCTGGGCGGGGCCACCAGCAACGAGGTCATCATCCGCAACCTTCCCCTACACCTCGGCGATTCAGCCCGAACGTGGCTCGAGCACCTGCCCGCCAGCCAGATCCACAACTGGGATGATCTGGTCCGCACGTTCGTGGGCAATTTCCAGGGCACGTACGTGCGCCCCGGGAATTCCTGGGACCTGCGCTCCTGCACCCAAAAGCCCGGCAAATCGCTCCGGGACTTCATACGGCGCTTCTCCAAGCGCTGCACGGAGCTCCCAAGCGTAGCGCAATCCGAGATTGTGCACGCCTTCCTCGAGGGCACCACGTGCCGGGACCTCGTGCGGGAGCTGGGGCGCAGCCCGCCTGCGGACTCAAACAAGATGTTCGACATCGCCACCAGCTTCGCCTCAGGAGAAGAGGCCGTGGGGGGCAATTTTCGACGGCAAGAAGGGCAAGCGCTCGGACGACGCGCCCGCGGAGGGCAGCAAGTCCAGGGAGCCCCACCGGAAGGACAAGCGGGGCAAGAAAGGGAAGAAGCCGCGTCGCGAGGCGCGCGAGTAGGGGCGCGACGGCGATGATGCCGAGGCCCTTGCTGTTGACCCGGCTCGACGAGGCCCTCGACCGGCCCCTCGAGGTCCGGGGGTGTTCGATGACATGCCGAAAAAGCCATGTCCATACCAGAAGACCCCAGTGAACCACACCCTTGAGCAATGCGACATGCTCAAGAAGTTCTACGGTCGCGCCGCCGCGAAGGACGCGGAGGCTGTTGACGGTTAATAATTGTATCAAAGTTCGTTTGTGACTCGCAAGCGTACAAGTCTCCCGTCGTAGTCAAGGGACCCTTCTTCCCTCGAGTGGTGAACCCAAGGTATCGAATCCGTGGAACAAATGTGTGACGCAAGAGTTGATCTAGTAAAGCCAAGTAACTTCAATCTTTGGTAAAAGAGAAACCCTAATGCATCTAGATAAGAACACAAAACAAAGATAAATCTAATCTACTAAAGACCGGAGAAAACAAAGTAAGATTGGGTAGATAAACCGATCTAAAGGGATCGGGGTAAGCTTTTTGTTGAAGTTCCAAGCAAGAGAAGAAGTAGCAAATCGAATCTTAATAGAAGCCTCTTTAAATCGTGGTTTCCGTCCAAATCCGAAAACATCCGCCTTTCGAGACCCCCGTTCGTCACAACGTATCCCTATTCATGCGGGGAGCTTAGGGCGAGTCAAAAGACAAGTCGAGATTCTTTCGGAAGATCCGGCGTGTACCTCTAGCCACCGCGGCTACAAGAACACCCTATGTAATCTATCTCGAGAATAGAATTGGAATAAGCAAAGCCGATCGAAAAACGAAATCTTCGAGGAAACACTTGATCGCTAAGAAAAGATTCAACTTGATAATTCAACTATGACAATGATACATACACAAGATCACCACCGGGATCCTTCCTTGATCTTGCTTCTAGCTCCGGGAACTCCGACGTGGTCTTCCTTGCAAGGTTCCCACGTCGGCTAGGGAAACCCTAGTCAACTAGCTCGACCCTCTCCTCTCCGAGATGGTGTCCCTCTCTTCTCTCGCTTCTCGGCGGCCGAAGACGAAATCTTCTCCCCGTGGCTCTCGGTCAGGGGACTATAAATAGCCCGATTGGCGGCTAGGGCAAAGGAGAACGTGTTTGGGCCCAAAATGGGCCCGGGCCGGACCGGACCGGGCCGGCCGGCCCGGGCCCATTTAGGCCCGGCCCCGTGGGCTCCTTTGCCCCACGTCGGTTCCCTTGCTTCCTGGATGTTTCCCCCCTTCTGCATGTAGGTCCATGTCGTCGGTTTCTCTCCGAATTGGACTCAACTCCTTGTCTTGCAAGATTCAGCACTTTTCTGGTCAGGTCCCTGGAGTCTGTCATCTTCTCGGATCAAGTCCCCGGCTTCTTGGAGTTAAGTTTGCTTCATTGCATGACTTGTACGGGGCTTCAATGTCTTGTCATGAGGTGCTTGATGAACTTATCCCGAAAGTCTTGCATTCAACACTAAAACCCTGCATAAACATTAAACTCCAAAACCGACATGCACACGTGAACTTGTTATACCACGGGGGTTAGTACCAATGGATAAGGTATAAAACTCATGCCAACACCGAAGGTAAACTCATGGCTAGGTTGACGGATTTTCACCGTCAACAGAGGCCAAGAAGGACGGAGGAGATGGCGACGCTGGCGGCTTCGCCGCTGTGGAGAACTGAGGACCATGTGTGGTTCGAGGACCGGTGGATGGTCGCTTCCTTGTGTGATGAGTGATTGGCAACGTTGTGTGGACTGATTCTTGGCTAAGTATTGCAGGTGCAGGTTGCGGCTTGACTCGTGTTGGTGCAGGTGAAGAACAAGCGCGAAAGGTCGTTGCCGGTGAGGCCTCCAGGTGCGGAGAAGACAAGTAGGCTTCGTTCGAGGGACCCGGTGGCCGGTGGGGGTCAAGTGCGGGCCGCATGGTGGCATGAACAAGCAAGATGAAGTCGTGGACGGTTTCTTGGTAGAGCCTCAAAACCAAGGTCGAGCCGGGACTACGTGGGAGCCGAGTCATGAGTGGAGATTGGCGGAGGCTACACCGAGTTCGCGGGGGTTTGCGGGGGTTCACCGTAAAACCACCGGATTACTCGGTTGAGCCACAAAACCGAGGCCGAAGACTCGACGAGGGGGTGCGGCCACCCGAGCCGGTTCAACCGCCTAGGAGGGGCGGTCGACCGCCCGGGGTCGGTCGATTCCCCGGCCGGCCTAACCGCCCGTGGGGGCGGTCCGACCGCCCGCCGCCGCGCCGAGAAGCTTCGAAGCGGAGGACACGCGTCGGGATCGCAAGGCTTGCGTCGAGGCTACGCAGGGTGCGATCACCGGGCATCCGTCCGATGGTGAAGACATCAAGAATTCCAAATCCGCCCTCGAGGGGCATGTATCCCTAGTTATTAGTGAAGGGTAGTTTAGTCTTTTGGGTGCCTCCATATATACTCATTGGATGGGTGGATGGCAGCCAACTCTTGGAACCCTAGCTCATTTCATTTTTCCATTTTCGTTCTCCATTTTTCCTTAGGTTTTTAGAAGGCTAGTTTGAGAGCTTCATGTGAGATCTAGAGAGAGGGATGGATGTTTGGGTGGCAAGCTAGACCTTGTACGAACCTTTCATGGCATGTATAGAAGGTTTGGCGTTGTTCATCATGGTGGTTTTCCCGTCTCCTTTGTGTTGATTTTCGGAGCTCTTTTTGGCGGTGTTTTGAGAACGATTTCTTGGGGTTTTTGGTGGGTGTCACGTATGAGGTTCTTGTGCCTCTTTGGCTGGTGACTTTGCCCTCAAATCCCCTTTGAATCGGACTCGATTTGGTGGTTTCTCGAGTTGGGCGAGTTCTTGACCTAGAGAAGCGATTTCTTCGATTCCTCTTGATTGTGAGCGTTTCGGGTCGATTCCTTTGAGGTAGAGGTTGCCCAGGAGGTAACCCAGCTATTCCCGAAGTTTGGCTGCAATCCGTGGAGTGATTTGGGAGATCGGGCGCGAGGAAGTTGAGGTTTGACCCGCGGGTTCATTTTCTGGAAGGGGCGGTCTAACCGCCTACGGTGGGGGCGGTCTAACCGCCCCGGATGTTTCCGGGTCAAAGTTTTGTTTCGTCGATTTTCCTCTCGTGAGTTTGTTTGCCTTGATCGAGGAGTGTCCGGGTGAAATTTGGGGTCGTTCTCGTGCTTGTTTGCTAGGTGTTCTTGGTCGGGGTTCGTTGCTTGGGTACGGGAGGTTAGACCGCCCGGTAGCCGGTCTAACCGCCCCTAGGCCCTTTGGTGAAGTTTTGGTTTTCGCCAAGATTTTCTCGGTAGCTAGCATGGCCTTGACCGGAGATCTCTGTTGGTGAAACCGTGGTGAGTTTTGGTGCTCGGAAGAGGCGTTTCGGAGGATTTCTTGGTTGCCAGGTGGAGGCGGTCTAACCGCCCCCTATACCCAGTCTAACCGCCCCCCCTCTGGTTAGCCGGCTTTCGAGTTGTTTCCGCTGTCGTTGCAGCGTGTGTGTTCTGGTTGCTGGTAGAGTTTGTTCCTAGGACCATTAGCACTCCAGTGGCTACGTGGTTTTGACAAACGGGAGGTAGAAGTGCGGAGCGTGTGATTTCGGGGGTTCGACCGAGCTAGTTCATCTTGTCGGAGTTTCAATCTCCCTCGAGAAGAATTTTTATCGGCTCCCATTCACTCCCCCCCTCTCTGGTCGCCTTTTCGGTCCTTCAAGAACGTGTTCCTCATCTTCGGGGGACCAACCGTCGACATGTCGAGCCGCCAGCGCAAGCGGGAGCGGCACGAGGTCCTCGCCGCGGAGAAGGCGCCTCCCTCCTTGCTCGACTGGTCGGAGGACGCCATCACCTTCAGCCGTGAAGACCACCCAAACCGCATCCCCAACCCGGGTCAGTACCCACTGGTGGTCGACCCGATCATTGAGAACGCGCGGTTCTCAAAAGTTCTGATGGACTGAGGCAGCAGCCTCAACATCCTCTACGCGCATACGCTGCACCTGCTGGGGATTGGGCTGGACCAGCTGCGGCCCAGCACGACGCTGTTCCATGGCGTCACGCCAGGCAAGCGCGTCCAGCCCCTCGGGCAGATAGACCTGCCGGTTTGGTTCGGCACTTCGAAGAATTTCCGCAAGGAAACGCTCACCTTCGAGGTGGTGGGGTTCCGGGGCGCCTACCACGCCATACTTGGGCGACCCTGCTACGCCAAGTTCATGGCAGTCCCCAACTACACCTACCTCAAGATGAAGATGCCGGGACCGAACGATGTCATCACCGTGGGCTCGTCCATCGAGCACGCGTTCGACTGCGACGTCGAGTGCGTAGAGCACGCAGAAGCGCTGGCGCTGGATGAAGCGCTGGTGACCACCTTGGAGAAGATGGTCAACGAGGACCTCGACTCCACCGCCAAGCACGCCGGCAACTTCGAGGCCGCGGAGCAGACCTAGGAGGTGCCCCTCGACCCTGCTGCCCCCGAGGGCAAGGTGTTGAGGGTCAGCTCCACCCTCAACCCAAAATAGGAAGTGGTGCTCGTCGACTTCGCGCCAACGCCGACATCTTCGCGTGGAGCCCCTCGAATATGCCAGGCATCCCGAGGGAGGTCGCCGAGCACTCCCTTGACATCCTGCCTCATTCCCGTGCCGTGCAGCAGCGGCTCCGCCGCTTCGACGAGGAGCGGCGGCGGGCGATCGGAGCGGAGCTGCGGAAGCTTCTCGAGGCCGGGTTCATCAAGGAAGTGTTCCACCCTATGTGGCTAGCAAATCCTGTACTTGTAAAGAAAAAGAACGGGAAATGGTGGATGTGTATAGACTACACTAGTCTTAATAAAGCATGTCCTAAAGTTCCCTTTCCTTTGCCACGCATCGATCAAATTGTTGTTTCAACAGCTGGGTGCGAGCTACTTTGCTTCCTTGATGCCTACTTCGGGTATCACCAAATAAAGATGAAGGAGTCCGATCAGCTCGCGACTTCGTTCATCACGCCGTTCGGGATGTTTTGTTACATCACAATGCCGTTCGGCCTCCGGAACGCGGGTGCAACGTATCAACGCTGCATGCAACACGTTTTCGGGGATCACATCGGACGAACGGTTGAGGCGTACGTAGACGACATCGTCGTAAAGACCAGGAAGGCGGACGACCTGGTCGGCGACCTCAACATCGCGTTCGGCTGCCTACGAGCCAACGGGGTGAAATTAAACCCCGAAAAATGTGTCTTTGGTGTGCCACGGGGCATGCTCCTAGGATACATCGTCTCCCAACGGGGCATCGAGGCCAACCCCGAGAAGGTTGCGGCCCTCGAGCGAATGGGCCCAATTCGGGACCTCAAAAGGGTGCAAAAGGTGCTAGGGTGCCTTGCCGCCTTGAGCCGCTTCATCTCGCGGCTCGGCGAGAAAGGCTTGCCCCTCTATCGCCTCCTCAAAAAGCACGAGCGCTTCTCCTGGACCGCCGAGGCCCAAGACGCGCTCGACAAGCTGAAGGCATCCTTGACCCACACCCCGATCCTCACGCCGCCGCAGGATGGCGAACCTCTGCAGCTCTACGTGGCCGCGACTACCCAGGTGGTCAGCGCCGCAATCGTAGTAGAACGCACGGAGGAAGGGCACACCCTGCCGGTCCAACGGCCGGTCTACTACATCAGCGAAGTCTTGTCCGACACCAAGACACGCTACGCTCAAGTCCAAAAGCTGCTGTACGCGGTGGTCCTCGCGCGGCGCAAGCTTCGCCACTACTTCGAGGCCCACCCCGTCACGGTGGTCTCCTCCTTCCCGCTGGGGGAGATCATCCGCAATCCGGACGCGGCGGGCAGGATCGCCAAGTGGTCGGTGGAGTTGATGGGCGAAACGCTCGCCTACGCCCCCCGCAAGGCCATCAAATCCCAGATCCTGGCGGATTTCGTCGCTGAATGGACGGATACGCAATTACCGCCGCCGCAGATCCAAGCAGAGTGTTGGACTCTGTATTTCGATGGATCAGTGATGAAAACAGGGGCGGGCGCAGGGCTGCTCTTCGTGTCACCCCTCGGGGAGCACATGTGGTACGCGGTGCGCCTCCACTTCCCCGCGTCAAACAACATGGCTGAGTACGAGGCCCTCCTTTGCGGCCTCAAGATCGCCATCGAGATAGGCGTCAAGCGCCTCGACGCGCGGGGGGATTCACAGCTCGTGATTGACCAAGTCATGAAGAATGCGAGCTGCCACGACGGCAAGATGGAAGCGTACTGCAAGGCCGTGCGAGCCCTCGAGGACAAGTTCTACGGCATCGAGCTCAATCACGTGCCCCGCCAGTACAACGAGGAGGCGGACAAGCTGGCCAAGATCGCGTCCGGGCGGATCACCGTCCCCCCCGAACGTTTTTGCCTGTGATATCGCCCAGCCCTCCATCGTCTTCGAGCCTCACCCCTCGAGCCACGCGGAACCCTCGGGGGCTCCCTCGAATCCAGCAGGCGCGGAGCCCATGGATGAGGACCCCTCGAACGAGGCGTATGTGCTCTCCCTTCTCGAGGGGTATGGCGCCGACGAGGCCGACGTAATGGATGTCGAACCAGCCCCCATCAAGGCGGATTGGCGCGACAAGTATGTCGCCTGAATGGCCCGAGGGGAACTCCCCTCCGACCGAGCCGAGGCCAGGCGCATCGCCAGGATGGCCAAGTCCTTTGCCCTCGTCGACGGCGAGCTGTACAAGCGCGCCGCTTCCGGCATCCTGCAGCGGTGTGTGCCCATCCCCGAGGGGCGTGAGCTCCTACGGGACATTCACGCGGGGATTTGCGGCCATCACGCCGCGCCCCGCACCCTCGTTGGCAATGCGTTCCGTCAAGGCTTTTACTGGCCTACCGCGGTCGCGGATGCCAGCAAGATCGTGTGCACATGCGAAGGGTGCCAGTTCTACGCCCGCAAATCCAACCTCCCTGCTCACGTCCTGCAGACCATCCCCATAACATGGCCTTTCGCCGTGTAAGGGTTGGACATCGTCGGGCCCCTGCGAAAGGCGCCCGGGGGCTTCACTCACCTGTTGGTTGCGATCGACAAGTTTTCCAAGTGGGTAGAAGTGCGCCCCATTACGAATCTCAGGGCAGAGCAAGCGATGACGTTCTTCACCGATATCATCCATCGTTTTGGAGTGCCAAACTCCATCATCACCGACAACGGGTCCCGTTCACGGGCGGGGAAATTCCCTGGAGTTCTGCGACAACTTCCACATCTGTGTGGATTGGGCAGCTGTGGCACACCCACAGACTAACGGCCAAGTAGAGCGTGCCAACGGCATGATCCTACAAGGCCTTAAGCCCAGAATTTTCGACCAGCTGAATAAGTGTGGTCGGAAATGGATCCAGGAGTTACCAGCGGTCGTGTGGAGCCTAAGGTCCACCCCAAGCAGAGCCACCGGGTTCACCCCGTTTTTTCTAGTTCATGGCGCAGAGGCCGTCCTCCCCACGGACTTAGAGTACGGGCCACCCAGGGTTCGAGGCTACGACGAGGACGCCAACCAGTGAGCCCGCGAGGACTCACTGGACCAGCTGGACGAAGCACGTCTCGTGGCCTTGATGCACTCCGCAAGATATCAACAGTCCCTCAGGCGCTACCAAGCACGGAAGATACGCCGGCGGGACTTCAGCGAAGGGGATTTGGTCCTAAGGCTACACCAAGACAACCGAGGACGCCACAAGCTATCACCTTCGTGGGAGGGACCCTACGTCGTGGTGAAAGTGCTCAAGCCCGGCACGTACAAGTTGGCCAACGAGGACGGCGAAGAACTCACCAACACTTGGAACATCCAACAGCTACGTCGCTTCTATCCCTAGCTAGGATTTCCAAGTATTTTGGTGTAAAACCACGTGACCAGCACCCCAGTTGGTGACAACCATGTAAACATCATCAGTTTAATAAAAAGGGCAACTCGGCTTTCTCCTGAAACCCAAGTTACCCTCGGGGGCTACTACGGGGGGCATCCCCCCCAAAATGGTCCCATTTTTTCGCAAAAAAGAAACAACTCACGCGTGCTAAGCATGTTTCTACTCCGGCCTCGAGCAAAGTTCGAATAGGGCGCAGGCAGCCTAGCGGGAAGGACGTGCGAGCCAGAGATAGCCTACGCCTCCACGAGGATACGGCCCTTCTCTCTTGCCTCCAACCCAGCAGGCCACCCGCGAAAATCGAACTCCCCTAACTAGAATTTACTCAGGAAGAAGGTGAAACAAAAAAGCGCAATAAGTAAAAGACATCTTTCCACTTTCACAAATGTTTGAAGAAAGGTGACATGTTTATTTACAAGGCCACATGGCCCGCACACTAACACATAAACAAAAAGGGCCTAGCGCCCGGCTATCTTCAGGCTGGAGGAGCAGCAACATCAGCGGCATCTGGGAAGAGGAACTCCTCGAAGGCCTCGGCAAGCGCCCGACGGCGTCGGTGGCTAACGCGTCCACGCGCTCCATCGCCACCTCGTCCTCTACGCCCTTGGGGACGACGTAACCTTCCGCCACCGTCTCGAAGTTGATCTCGTAATGAGATCGCACCACCCCGAGGGCCTTCTGGACGCCGAAGTGCAGCGCCCGGCGCACGCGCCCGATGACGTGCCCGCCAAGGGCGCGCAGCGGCCGGCCAATGAGCTCCCGGCCCGCGCCTCGCCCTCCTCCACGGCCCGGCGGTGTATCGAGGGCCGCGGTGCGCAACTCCGGCAGCCTCCTCGGCTCGGAGGAGTTGTAGGAGGTCCGCGCCGCCTTGGCCCGCCCGCCCGCGTGCCCCCGGCGCGGTGCGCAAGCCCTCGAAGTTGCCCAAGAAGAAAGGGATCGAAAAAGGGGCGAACCCCTCTAAGAGAAAACCAGCAAAACACAGAGTCAAACGAAGCCGACTTACCCTCGACTTGCTTCCTCTCCACCTCGAGGGCGCGGCGCTCGGCCTCGACCGCCTGCTCAAGGCCCTTGAGGGTCGCGCCTTGCTCCTGGAGGGCCGGCCTCCGGCTCGCGCTCGTGATGTCGAGCACCATCGCCCTCGCCCTCGAGCTTCGAGAACTCTGTGTTTCGGCCCTCCAGCGATTTCTGCGCCGCCTCGCGAGCGACGCGCTCCTCGCTCCGGCCGACCCAGCGTCGGCAAGGGCAGCCCGCTCCTGCTGGAGTTGCCCTCAGCCCCTTGGCGGTCGGCACGCTCCCCGCAGAGCCGGTCCTCCCGCGACGGCGAGCGCCGCAACCTTGGCGTCGAGGGCGGCCTTCAGATCGTCGGCCTCCTTGGTCTTCTGCTCGAGCGCGCGCGCCCGCTCCTCAGCCTGGCTCGCCGAGCCTCGCGCCCCCGAGCAACGAGTGGAGCTCCAGGTTGTCGTTGCGGACGCCGGCCACCTCCGCCTCCCGCCTGGCCGCCGTGGTGCGCATCCTCTCCGGAGTCCGCCCGCGCCTGCCGCAGCGCCTCATCACGGTCGATGAGGGCCGCGCAAACCTGCTCGAGGGTGGACGGGCGCGCCGAGTCCTGCCTTGCGGTCTCATGAAGCTGATCGCGCAGGGCCATGACCCGGTATGACAACCAGCCGTCCGGAGTCCTCAGGGCGTCGGCGAGCGCGTCAAAGGCGTCACATCGCTCCCGGAGCTGGCGGAGCTCGGCGCTCACCTGGTCGAAGGTGCCATACTTGTCGCGGGCGCAGTGCTCGAGCTCCTGTCACCAACAAGCCGAGACCCGTGAGCGTCATGCCGCAAGGATCGCGCACAAAAACGAGAAAAAACAAAGAAAGCACACGACGGTGCCCCACCTAGAAGACGCGCCACGCGGGGCCGCCATGGATCCGCAGCGCCTCGTTCAACGCCCGGTCGAGCGCGGCGCCATGGTTGCGGAGCTCTCCCCATAGCTCCTGCTCCCCCTGGGCGTCAGCGAATGCAGGCGGATCGCCAACGACCCCCTCTACCGGGGCGAAGCGGCCGGCGCGGGAAGACGAGGCCTCGGCGCCGTGCCCCGGCCTCCTGCCACCATGTGGCCCTCCCGCCGCCTCACGAGAGCCCCCTCCCCGGGACTCGGGGGATGGCGTGGGGAAACTCACCCATCGGTCCCACCCGGCGGCGGGGAGTCGTCGTCCGGATCCTCCACCACCGCCGCCGGGAGCCGCCGGCGAGAGCCGACCCCCGCGTCACCTCCGCCGACGCCTCCCCCCGCGCCTCCGTAACCGCGGGCTCTCGCCGCGGCGCCGCGGCCACCGCTTCCGGCCACGCCTCCGCGACCACGGCGCCCGCCTCGCCCTCCACGGCAGTGCACCGCCCGCCGCGCTCCATCGCGACCGCGCCACGGCCGCGCCTCCACCGCGGCCGGCGCCGCGGGCCGCGCCTCCACCACGACGGCGCGGCCGCGCCGCGCTCCACCACGATCGGCGCCCGCCGCTCCTCGACGGCCGCCGCCGCGCACGGCGGCCGATCCGCCGGGCCGTGGCCTCGGGGCCTCGGCCGCGCCCCCCGCGAGCTCTCGCCCGCCGCGGCCGCCGCGCTCGCCCCCCGCCCGCGGCGCCCTCGACGAGCGCCGCCGGGTGGGAACGGATGCGTCCGCCCTTAACACTTTGGCTGGCGCGAGGGGAGGCACGGTCGGCACCACCCTGCGTAAACACAAGCAAACAGTCAGGCCCTTAGTTGTGAGAAATGCAACCCCGCAAAAGAGCAAGCCCCTTACCTCGAAGAGGAGAAGGCGCACTTCCTCTTCCTTGAGGCCCCGGTGGATGACGCGGCGCGGCCGCCGCCGCGCCTCCGGCGGTCTCCGCCGCGCGTGCGGGCCCCGCCCCGTGCGCAGCGCGCTTGCCGCACGCACCTCCGGCGCGCGCGCCGGCGCCCTCCGCGGCCCGCGCCGCGCCTCCGCGGCCCGCGCCGCTCCCGTCGTCGATGGCCCGGCGGCGGCGCCTCCGCACCCCGCCCCCAGCGATGCCGCCCTTGCCGCCGAGCCGGCTCCCGGCGGCGGGGGAGCAAAGCCTCCCACCGTCGGGGAGGCCCCCGCCCCCGCCTCTTCCTCCTCTTCCTCCTCCGAGGACGAGTACTCCTCGGTCCCCGGGGAAGAGAGCCCCTGCTGCTCGCGCAGCTGGTACTCTTTGTTCCGGCGCTCACGACGCTCGCGATGTCGCTTTGCGCGCTCCTTCTTGCGCGCCGCCCGCTCCCGCTCCCGTTGTTGGGACGCTCGACCAAGCGAGCGAGAATGGGGAGTGGGCGGATCGGACTTCGTGGCGCTCAGGCTCACCATCTGCGAGTGAAACATCGAGGCGCGTCAAAAACCTGAAGCATCAGCAAAATCAAGAATAGAACCAAGAATTCTACTCACCAGCGGGCCGGTGGGGAGCATCTCGAGGTCCCACAAGGACCGGTCGCTGCGCAGGGACCGGGTGTCGACGGCGCTCCGCACCCGTGTGGCCGCGTACTCCCGCAGGAGGGGGCTCGGAAGCATCTGCGATCTCGCCAGCGCGACGGGGTTCGCCGTCTCCGTCATCTCGAAGATGTGGAGCGGCCTCTCCATCAGAGGGACGACCCGCCGGTGGTGGAGGAAGGCGAGGACGGTCGCCGCGGTCAGCCCACGCACCGCCAGGTTCCTCAGCGCGGCCAGGAGCGAGTCCAACCGCCTCCGATGTGAGGGCGGAGACACGCCGTGGCTCCAGGAGTCGGGCCTCTCCCGGAGCACCAGGCCGGTGTAAGGGGGGAGGCCGGGCTCGGCGTTGCGAAGGTAGAACCACCCCCGCTCCCAGCCGGCGTTGTTGGTCGTCATGGTACAAGGGATGTAGTCGTCCTTGTACTGCGCCCGCAAGGCGAGCGACATGCCACCGGCGCGCACCGCACGGCGGGTCCTCTGCTCCGTCGTCGGCTGCGTGAACAGCTCCGCGCGGAAGAGGTGTATCCAGAGATCCCAATTCACTGGGATCCCTAGATACCCCTCGCAAACGCCCACGAACGTGGCCGCCTGCGAAATCGCGTTCGGCGCGAAGTTGTGCAACTCCACGCCGTAGTGGTGGCAGAGCGCCCGCATGAAGCGACTCGCCGGCGCTGCGAAGCCGCGCTCGTGGAAGCGGGTGAAGCTCACCACGTAGCCGCTCGGCGGGTTGGGCGCGTGGTCCCCAGCCGGCGGCACAATCCATTCGGCCGGCCGGCCCTCCTCGTTCGCCGCCAACTGGCCGGCGGACACCAGGTCGCCTAGGGCCAGCCGTGTCACCGTGGAGTGCTCCCACGCGTACGGATCGACGATGATGAGAGGCGGAAGAGGTGCCATGAGGAAAGGCAAGGAAGCCGGGAACGAAGGACAGGAAGGAGGAGAAGAACTCCAAAGACGAAATGGCGCTGTGGCGAAAGCGGCTCGGGGGCTGGAGCGCAAGGAGCGAGGATGGCGAAACGCTAAGGTAAAAACCGCCGTTTTCCCCTCTCCTCAGATTTATAAGCCGCGGGCGTGCTCTCCGGAGCGCACGTCTCGCGCGCATTAACTGCAGGGGAATCTTTTCTCGCTGACGGGCGGGTCCCACCACGACCACGGCGGCCACGCCACCGCAGACGGACCATCATCACGGCGTAGAACCGGGAGGGCCGCGGCAGGCGGTCACGTTCGCCTGCCCACGCCGCCCACTACGCGCGCGGCCGCAGCGCCTAAAAAGGTGCGCCCGCGGCGCGGAACCGCAGCCTCGACTGCGAAACATTAAGTGGCCCGGCCCCTTACCAAGTAAGGAGGACCCTCGAGCGGCGCGAGCCCTAGGCTCAGAAGAATTCATCCCTCTAAAGGGTGCAGGCGTGGGACGGTCACCTCGGGGCCCGTTTGAGACAAAACAGGCACTGCAGGTACTGTTGCCGCACTATTTTACTGATCAGCGCCTCGAGGGCTGACACGGTCAGGCCCCTCGAGGATTCGCAGATGCAAAGACGGGAGCGCCTAGCCGCCACCCCGCACTATTTTACTGATCAGCGCCTCGAGGGCTGACACGGTCAGGCCCCTTGAGGATTCGCAGATGCAAAGACGGGAGCGCCTAGCCGCCACCCCGCACCATTTTACTGATCAGCGCCTCGAGGGCCGACGCGGTCAGGCCCCTCGAGGATTCGCAGATGCCAAGACGGGAGCGCTTAGCCGCCACCCCGCACCATTTTACTGATCAGCGCCTTGAGGGCCGACGCGGTCAGGTCCCTCGAGGATTCGCAGATGCCAAGACGGGAGCGCTTAGCCGCCACCCCACCATTTTACTGATCAGCGCCTCGAGGGCCGACGCAGTCAGGCCCCTCGAGGATTCGCAGATGCAAAGACGGGAGCGCCTAGCCGCCACCCCGCACGGCCCTACTGATCAGAGGTTCGAAGCCTGACCCTCGATGGGTTCGAACAGGCGCCCCAGATCACCAGAGTCAGGGACAACGAGGGCACGTGCATTCGAGCCGTTCCTCGAGCCCGCCGGCTCGAGGGTGCCCCACATGTCGTGTTCGAGAGCCGCCGAGGGCGGCCTAGCTCGGGGGATCCCACCGAGGGAGAGCTTCCGCGCCCTCGGTCCCTAGCGAACGGGACCGAGCCCCACCTAGCAAACCCACGCAAGCGCTTTAATGGACGTGTCTCAGGACCGCGCAGCCTACCCTTATCGAACGGGGCATGGGCGTCCACTCGAACCACCCACTAACAGCTCAACGAAGAATCCGCAATCCGCGACCCGATCGATGGAGGTTGCGGAAACCTCACCCTCCGTCCCGCGGAGGGACGGCGAGGGCGCGTTAAAAACAAGTCGTAGAGCTCTGCCCGATCGCCTCAAACGGGCCCAGGCTCGGGGGCTCGACGCACGGCTACACCTCCTGGATCGCACCCACCACAGATAGTGCCAGCAGTGCGTGCGTCACCGAAGCCGGCTGAGACATTGCCGACTCCGGTTGAGACATGTACCACGCCCTCTGACCCGATCTCACGGTAAAGCCCTGCAGGAGCACTCACGCTCCTACAGGGCTTCGGGGGCTAGACCCGCGGGTCCTCTGACGCGGCCCCACGGAAAGCACTCGCGAACTAGGGGGAAGGACGTCCTATCAGTAGGCTCCAGCATCTGCGGGAGCCTGGCCGGCAAACCCGCAGATGCTCGGGGGCTACTGTCGGGGACAGCCCTGGGGGTCCCCTTAAATAACTGGGGAAACCCCACTTAAAACCTGCAAAAAGGACCAAGGCCAAACACGCCTCGCTTAAGCACACAGGACATGGCCCACGCCGCGGTGGCCCCGACGGCCCACCAAGGCGGCCCACTCAAAGATCCCCTCGAGCAGGCTCCGCCTCGCTCGAGGGCACACACCTCCCTCGGGTGGGCTCCGCCCCGTTCGAGGGAGTGTGCTTACCTCGAGTAGGCTCCGCCTCGCTCGAGGGTCCGCACCGCCCTCGAGCGGGCTCCGCCTCGCTCGAGGGCACTCCGCACGCGCACGCCTGTTCCCGTACGCGGGTACGGGCATTTAATGCTCGACAACGCGCAAGGCGGCGCCATCATGCGCCCGGGACTCGCGCCCGGTTCTCGCCGCACCAACTCCCTAGGAGGGAACCCATCCCCGCCACCGTGGGGGACCGTGCGACGTGGCCGGTGCCGGGCCCCGTGACGCCGTGCCGCCTACTCCGTGACGGCTAACGCGCGGAGCCCTCGAAGGGGGCCGGCCGCACCCTCGATTTGCTTTCCCGTGACTTTGCAGGGTTAGGTCAAGGTGTTAGGCCGGCGGGGCGCCATCCCTGCCACTGTTAGCGGCATGGTGGCCGCCCCCTCGCGTACAACCCCACGCCGGGCACTGTGGTAACAGCTCCGGCGCTATGGAGCGTGCGGGAACGGGACGCCGCCATGTCCGCCACTGTATCCCGTACGGATCGACGTCAGCAACCCCCTCGAGCCCGCCTGGGGACATCACGGCCGTCCGCAGCACTCCTACCCTCGAAGCTGCCACTGTTCGGGTACAAGATACGCCATGATGGCTAGATCGCGGCAAGGACCGTCAAGGCGGCCGCCTACTCTACGGCGCAGCACACCACACTTCCTCATGTAGCTAAATAGTGCGGCATACATGTAATTCGCTCTCTCCTTGGCCTATAAAATGAAGACGAACGCCCCCGCCGCAGGGGAGGACAGGACCAAAAGGAACAACATACGACACATCACGCTCTCACTCTTCAATTCTCCCACAATATCTTCAGCCACTCCACCAGGGACTTGGAGACCACACTTCCTCTCCTGCCTTGCTTGTAGCAGCCCCACTACAGGCACCTCGGTGCTGAGCAATATAGTGCCTCAAGCACACCACTGCTGGACGTACGGCCCTCGGCCGGAACCAGGATAAAACCTTGTGTCCCTGATTGCTTAGCATCGAACATTGAGGGATAGACCTTGGCGCTTATCACTGGATAGTGTCGGGACCACATTCCGCACCGACAAGAAGAAAGCGGAAGATTCATACAACCTTGAAACCACCGGTGAGATCTTTCAAAAGCTCTTTGGAGATGATGAAGTGGATCCGGGACACATAGTCGAGGTGAAGAGAATCATGGGGATCAAGCCCGAAGCATCACCATACGCTCGCCTCGCCGAAGTTTACGCGATAGGATCCGAAGAAGAAGAGAAGATGACACCACGCTTGAGTTGCGAGATCAACGGAGTAAAATGCAAAGCTTTATGCGACATCGGAGCCCAAGTAAGTGTCCTATCTTCTAAAATTTACGATAAAGTTCAAGACCACAACCTAGACTTAGCTCCAACATCAACGAAATTAATTATGGGAGTTGGTAGAACTATTAAACCTTTAGGTATTGCTTGCAACATGAAAGTAAAAATCTCTGGAAAATGTATACCAACCGATTTCTTTGTTATTGATGCTTACCATAGTAATCATGATCACATAATCCTAGGTAGGCCTTTCTTAAGTTGGTTGATGCCGTGTTAGATGCCGGAGAAGGCAAAGTAACAATGAACCTTAATGGAACAAAGTACACATATAATTTTCTTCGCGTATCTAATCACCCTACACCCTTTCCTCCCGAAGACGAAGAAGTAGAGGAGATAGATAGTCTTTGTTTTGTTGAAACCCTTAGAGACCCGCTGCAAAGAGCGATGGAAAATCAAATTAGTAATCAACAAGATGAAGAACTAGAAGAACCAACAAAAGGCTTAGAACCACATGATGGAAACGTGGAGGAAGGAAAATTTGAGGACATAGGAGAAATAAAACCCGAGGAGCCACAAATGCCTAAGGTAGACCTTAAACCTTTGCTCAAAGGATTAAAGTACGAATTTTTGGGCCCAGACAAGACTTATCCAGTCATTGTGTGAGCGACGAGTTGAGTCCCGAAGAAAATGAGAAGTTGCTGATTTTATTGAAAAAAATAGGAAGATGATTGGATATTCTATTAATGATCTCATAGGTATTAGCCCAGCCTTTTGCACTCATCATATACCAATGGAAGACCAATGTAAGCCCGTAGTGGACCACCAAAGGAGTCTAACTCATGCCATGCGAGAGGTAGTAAACAAGGAAGTCATCAAGTTACTTGATGCCAGAATCATCTACCCGGTTCCGCATAGCGAGTGGGTGAGCCCGGTACATTGTGTACCAAAGAAAGGAGGTTTAACTGTGATCAAGAATGAGAAGAACGAATTGATATCGCAAAGAACCGTGACCGGGTGCTGGATGTGTATTGATTATCGTAAGCTTAACAAAGCAACGAAGAAAGATCACTTCCCCCTACCGTTCATCGACGAGATGCTCGAGAGATTAGCAAACCACGCTTATTTTTGCTTTCTCGATGGGTACTCGGGGTTCATGCAAATTTCCATTCACCCGGACGATCAACACAAAACAACTTTTACATGCCCTTACGGAACGTTTGCATATAGAAGGATGCCCTTCGGTCTATGCAATACTCCGGCCTCTTTTCAACATTGCATGATGGCCGTATTTTCGGAATTCATCGAAGAAATTGTCGAGGTGTTCATGGATGATTTTTCCGTTTATGGAAAGACGTTCATGGATTGCTTGGCAAACTTGGAAAATGTCCTCACGAGGTGTGCGAAGGTAGACTTGGTATTAAATTGGGAAAAGTGCCACTTCATGGTTAAGCAAGGCATAGTGCTCGGACATGTTATATCCGAGAGAGGTATTGAAGTGGACAAGGCTAAGGTAGAGACGGTTGAGCAACACCCACCTCCAACAGATGTTAAGTCTTTAAGGAGATTTCTAGGCCATGCCGGATTTTATAGAAGATTTATTAAGGACTTATCAAAGATCGCTAAGCCTTTAACGCATCTTCTTCAAAAGGATGTGGCTTTCAACTTTGATGAGAAGTGCCTAGCGGCATTCCGGACCTTGAAAAATGCGTTGGTGAGTGCTCCCATTATTCAACCTCCGGATTGGAGCCAACCTTTCGAGACCATGTGTGACGCAAGTGACTATGCCATAGGTGTGGTTTTGGGTCAAAGAAAGGAAGGTTGAGTTCACGCCGTTTATGTCACACCCGACTTTCCGAAGAAAACCAAGTGCAAGCCTATATGCATGCCAGGATCAAGTTTCATGCATATAGTGACATAACAGTGAATACAGAAACAGTATCACGTAAATAAAAGAAAGATTGTCAGAGGTTTACGCTTAATCTTGGAAACGAAGGCTCCAAACATCACAGGCAGTCGACTGGGGGTTGCGTACGCCTAGCACTAGCAACATCTTCACAAGACTTCAGAGTAGCTTCCTTTTTCTGAGCAACAATATTTATAGCAAGGGTGAGCACTTGTCGTACTCAGCAAGTGTGGGGAAAAGGATGAATGCAAAGGCTTTATAGTGGACCGGGCTATAAGCATTTAAGCAATTTTAGTTGGTCAAATTTTATTATCACCTGATTACTAATAAAGTATAAGTTTATACCAACCCACAATTAAGCATAAAGATGAGAAATATGTCGGTGCGGAATATGGTCCCGACACTAACCAGTAGATAACGCCTAGGTCTATCCCTCAATGGTCGATGCTAAGCAACAAATGACACAAGATTTTATCCTGGTTCCGGCCGAGGGGGCCGTACGTCCAGCAGGGGCGTGCTCGTGACACTATATTGCTCAGCACCGGGGGTGCTTGTAGTGGGGCAAATACAAGCAAGGCGGGAGAGGAATCGTGGCTTCCAAGTCCCTGGGTGAGTGGCTGGAGACGTTGTGGGAGAATAAGAGAGTGAGTGCACGGTGCGCTGTGTTCCTCTGAATTCGTCCCCCCGCGGCTGGGGGCTCGCCTCCCCTTTTATAGGCCAAGGGGGCGGCGAGTTACATGCACGCCGCGCTACCTAGCTACGTGTGGGAGCACGTCGTGCTACGGTGTAGAGCGGGCGGCCGTCCGGTCGATCTTCGCTGTGATCCGGCCATGATGGCCTACCTCGTACCCGAACAGTGGCGGTTCGAGGGTAGGAGGCGGCAGATGGCGATGGCGTCCCCTGATAGGCTTCGAGGGAGGTGCTGATGACGGGCCGGTACGGGGTACGGGGAGCGGGCAGAACGGCGTTCCTTCCCAATGAGCTCTGCGGTGGTGGAGTGGTTGCTGCAGTGTTCGGGCGTGCGCCTGCGGAGTCAGGCGTGCGCCCGCACGCGTGGGTACGGCGGCCGCGCCGTTACAAGGGGCCGGGATGTCTACCCACCGCCAATCGCCCCTCACCTAACCCGCAGGATCACGGGAAAGTGGAGTCGAGGGTGCGCCCGGCCCCTTTCGAGGGGTCGGGCGCGTTAGCCGTACGAGCAGCGTGCGCGCGATGTCACGGGACCGACACCGGCCGTACGCGCGGTCCATCCCACAGGAGCGGGGATGGGCTCCTCCCCCGGGGAGTTGGTGCGGCGGCACCGGGGCGTGAGCCCCCGGCGCATGATGGCGCCGTCCCCGCGGCGTCGTGGCGTTAAATGCCCAAGTACGGGGCCGGCGCACGCGTGCGGGGCGCCCGTGAGCGTGGCGGGCCCCGCCGAGGGCGGAGCGGACCCTCGAGCGAGACGGGACTCGCTCGAGGGGGGAGCGCGCCCTCGAGCGGGGCGGAACCGCTCGAGGGAAGGGTCGCCCTCGAACGGAGCGGAGCTCGTTCGAGGAGGGGGGGTTGCCCCTCGAACGGGGCGGAACCCGTTCGAGGAGGAGCGTGCCCTCGGCGAGGCGGAGCCTCGCTCGAGGGGTCTTCCGCACGGGCCGTCTTGGTGGGCCTCCGAGTCCTCGTCGCATAGGCCAAGTCCCGCATGGTTAGTCTTCCCGCATGGTTAGGCTCGCCTTATTTCGATGCGGGGATTTAAGTGAGGGTTCCCCCATTGTTTAAGGGGACCCCTAGGGCGGTCCCCGACAAGAGCCCCCGAGCATCCGCGGGTTTGCCATCGAGGCTCCCGCGGATGCCGGAACCCACCGATAGGACGTTCTTCCCTCCTTGTTTGCGAACGCTTTCCGTGGGGCCGCGTCGGCGGACCCGCGGGCCCAGCCCCCGAAGCCCCGCAGAGTGTGGGTTCTCTCTGCAGGGGTTAACCGCGAGCAATTCGGTCAGAAAGGCGTGGCACATATGCCAACCGGCATCGGCGGTGTTTCAGCCGGCATCGGGGGTGCACGCTCCCCTGTCACTGTCTCCGGCGGGTGCAATTTCAAGGAGGTGTAGCCGTGCGTCAAGCCCCCGAGCCTTGGCCTGTTCGAGGCGATCGGGTCGAGCCTGACGACTTGTTTTTTATCGCGCCCTCGCCGTCCCTCCGCGGGTCGGAGGGTGAGGTTTCCACGACTCCCATCGAGCGGGTCGCGAATCGCGGATTCCTCTTCGAGCCGCTAGCGGGTGGTTCAAGTGGACGTCCATGCCCCGTTCGATAAGGGTAGGCCGCGCGGTCCGAGACACGTCCATGGAAGCGCTTGCGTGGGTTTGCTAGGTGGGGCTCGGCCCCGTTCGCTAGGGACCGAGGGCGCGGAAGCTCTCCCTCGGTGGGATCCCCCCGCTAGCCGCCCCTCGCCGGCTCTCGAACACGACATGTGGGGCACCCTCGAGCCGACGGGCTCGAGGAACGGCTCGAATGCGCGTGCCCTCGTCGTCCCTAACTGCGTGATCCGGGGCACCCGTTCGAACCCGTCGAGGGTCGGCTTCGAACCCCCGATCGCAAGGGGCCGTGCGGGGCCGTGCATGGACAGCCCCGTCTTTTCGCGTTTGCGGCCGTCGAGGGGTCTGGGCGTGCCGACCCTCGAGGTGCTGGTTGGTGGCATGGCGCAGTATGAGTGCTTTCGGTGTCGCTCTATTTCAAGCGTGACCTGGGCGATCCTCTTACGCGCGTGCCTTCTTTTAGAGGGTTGACATTGTCTCGAGTTGGGGGTCATGCCACTCGAGGGTCCTACGTGGCATGGGTGCCCGTGGTGGTCTGCTCTACGTCGAGCAGGTCCCGGACGACCTTCTCACGCTGATATCCCGTCGAGGGTCGCCTCTGTTTCGAGCCGAGGGTCACGCCACTCGAGGGCTTCACGTGGCATGGGTGCCCGCGGCTGCCTGCTCTACACCGAGCAGGTCCCGGGCGACCTTCTCACGCTGTCATCCCATCGAGGGTCGCCTTTGTCTCGAGCCGAGGATTCGCCTCGCTCGAGGGCTCTCCTTGCTTGGCAAGGGGCCCGGCATTTAATTGCCTTGCGGTCGTGGCCGCGGGTTTTGCAGCCGCGGGCGCGCCTTTTAGGGCGCCGCGCGCCGCGCGCGCGCGTAGTGGGCGACGTGGCCGGCGGACGTGACGGTTTTTGCCTCGGCCGCCGCCGGTCTTGCCGCAATGATGACCCGCCCGCAAGTGTTAGAGCCGCCGCGGCCATGGTGGGGCCCACTCGTCGACGCGACGGAAAGATTCCCGCAAGTTAATGCCGGCGGGGCGTCCGCTCCGAGAACTCGCCCGTTGCCTATAAACCGCGGTGAGGAAGGGACGGCGGTTTTTTACCTTGGCTCCTCACCGTTTTCGCTCCTCCGTCCCTTCGCCTTCGCCTCACTCTTGCCGTCGCGCCGGCTCGCCGCTAGAGCTTTTTCCTCGCCTCCTTGTCCTCCGCCTTTGCACTCGTTCGTCCCCCCGCATGGCGCCGCCGCGCCTTCCGATTAGGGCCCCGGAGCCGTACGCCCGGGAGAGGTCGACCGTGACCCGGCCGCCCGGGCGAGCCGGTCGCCGCCGGCCACCGTCGGCCAACGAAGAAGGGCGCCCGCGGAGTGGATCGTGCCGCCGTCGTCGCACCTTGAGCCCAATCCGCCGGAGGGTTACGTGGTGAGCTTCCTCCGTTATCACGAGCGCGGCTTCAACGCGCCGGCGAGCACATTCATGCGGGCATTGTGCTACCACTATGGGGTGGAGCTGCACAACTTTGCCCCCAACGCGATCTCGCAGGCGGCCACATTCGTGGGCGTCCGCGAGGGTACCTGGGGATCCCGCCAACCGGGAGCTGCGGGTACACCTCTTCCGCGGGGAGCTCATCACGCAGCCCACGTCGGAGCCGAGGGACCCGCGCGCGGTGCGCGCCGGCGGATGTCGCTCGCTCGCGGGGGCGCCTCAAGGATTTCTACATCCCCCGCACCATGACGACGAACAACGCCGGCCGGGAGCGGGGATGGTTTTATTTGCGCAACGCCGAGCCCGGCCTCCCCTCCCTACACCGCCGGTGTTCAAGAAGAGGCCGGACTCCCGGGGCTACGGGTTGCCTACGGCCAATCATCGGGCGCGGCAAGAGTCCGTCCCTCGCCGCCCCCGCGACGGCCGGGCGAGGGAAGGGCTCAATGCGATGGGCGTCCTCGCCTTCCTTCATCACCGGCGAATCGTGCCGTTGATGGAGAGGCCCCTCTGCATCTTCGAGATGACGGAGGCGGCCAACCCCGTCGACGTGGCGAGGTCGCGGATGCTCCCGACGCCGCCGGGAGCGGCCGCACGCGCTCACCCGGCGCGGAGCGCCGTCGACACCAGGACGCCGCCACCTCGCGGGTCGGACCCCCGTGGGACATCGAGATGCTCCCCGTCGGCCCGTTGGTGAGTGTGGTTTTTTTGATTCTGTTTTAGTCCTTGTTCTTGCTTCCGCTTCCCCGATGCGCCATCGTTGCTCTCCGCGCGCAACCGGTGCGGCTCAACGCCGCCAAGTCCGTTCCACGCACCCCCCCGACTCCCCGTGCGCTCGGCCGGCGGCGCAGCCGGGAGCGAGCGAGGAGCGAGCGGCGCGCGCAGAGGGAGCACGCAAGGCGGCGCCAAGCGCGCCGCGACGCACGGTCCGCGGAGTACCGGCGGCGGGAGGAGCCGGGGCTCTCCTCCCCGACATCGAGGGAGCCCTCGTCCTCGGAACGAGACGAGGAGGAAGAGTCTGAGGGGGAGGGCCCCTCGGACAGGTGGCGCCCGCGCCCCCGTCGCCGAACCCGCGCCGCGTCGGGGGCCTTTGCTCGGGGGTGGGCGCACCGGCCGCCCGTCGCCGAGCAATCATCGTCGGGGCGGCACGCGCCGCGGAGGCGCGCGCGGGCGCGGACGTGCACCGCGCGCGCGCGCGCGTGCCCGCGCGCGGCGGGAGCGCGCCCGCGCGCGCGGCGTCATCGTCGCGGGGCGCGTCGGCGGGCGCGCGCCGCGCGCGGGCGAGCGTGCCCCCGCGCGCGGTGGCGTCATCGGGGGGTACGGCATCGGGCGTGCCCACGCATGAGGCGGGCGCGCCGCGCGCGCGCGCGCGCCGTCAGAGGCGCCGCGGCGGCGCGCCCCCGCGCCGGCCTCGTCAGAGGTCTCGAGGAAAAGGAAGCGGGCCTTTTCCTCCGCGAGGTAAGGAACCTGTTCTTCCTTTGCTTGGCTTTAGTTTGCTGGTTATTAGATGCTTTAACCCTCCGTTCGTGTTTGCGCAGGGCGGTGCCAACCGTCCCTCCTCTTGCACCGGCCAAGGTGCTGAGGACGGACGCGTCGATCCCCACCCGTCGGCGTTCGTCGAGGGGGTCGCGCCCGGGGGACGCGCGCGGCGGCGGGCACGAGCTTGCAAGGCCCGGGCCGGGGCCTCGAGGCCCCGGCCGGCGGATCGGCCCGCCGCGCGCGCGGCCGGAGGTCGCCGGGGGCGGCCGGCGCCGGCCGCCACGGAGGGCGCGGAGCGCGCGGGCGGTGGCTACGGTGGAGGTGCCGCCGCGCGTGGCGGCCACCGCGGAGGAGGCGGAGCGGGCGCAACCGCGGGGGCGCCCGCGGATGCGGCGGCACGGGCGGAGGTGGCGGCACCGGCGCCACGACGGGCGCCCGTGGCCGCGGAGGCGCAGGTGGAGGCGCCAGCGGAGGCGGAGCAGGCGGCTCCTCCCGCCGGCGGTCTTCAGGCGGAGGTGGTGGAGCTCTCAGATGACTCCCCGCCGCCTGGGTGGAACCAGTGGGCCAGCTGGCCCACGGCCTCCCCCGAGCCCCAGGAGGGGGCCCTCGTGAGGCGGCACGAGGGTCACATGATAGTGGGGGGCCGAGGGCACGATGCCGAGGCCTCGTCCTCCCATGCCGGCCGCCCCGCCCAGGTGGGGGGGGCCGAGGAGGATCCCCCGGCGTTTGCCGACGCCCGGGGGAGCGAGGAGCTGGGGGCGAGCTTCGGAGCCACGGCGCCACGCTCAACCGTGCGTTGAACGAGGCGCTGCAAGTTCACGGCGGCCCGGCCTGGCTTGTCTTCCAGGTGAGCCACGGTTGCTCGTCCCTCTTCTTCTGTCATTTCCTTGTGCTGCATTCAAGCCTTGACACTTACGAAATCCGATGTGTGGATGCCAGGAGCTCGAGCGCCGCGCTCGTGAAAAGTACAGCGCGTTCGACCAAGTGAACGCCGAGGCCCGCCGGCCTCCGGAGCGATGCGGCGCTTTCGACGCGCTTGCGGAAGCTCTCGGGACGCGGACAGCCGGGCCGGTGTACCGGGCGATGGCGTGGTGCGACGTGCTCCCCGAGAGCTCGGGCAGGCAGGCACGGCGCGTCACGCGAGCCTCGAGCGGATCCGCGCAGCCCCTCGTCGATCGCGACGAGGCGCCGTGGAATGCGCGTGAGGACCGGACAAGACGCGGACGCCGGCCGCTACCCGGGAGGCGGAGGTGGCCACCGCTCGCGCCGAGACCCGGGAGCTCCGCACGTCGCCGGAGGGGGCGCAGCGCGCGCCGCCGGGCCGAGGAGCCGGGCGCGCGGCCGGAGCAGCGCGCCAAGGAGGCCGATGACCTGAAGGCCGCCCTCGATGCGAAGGCTGCGGCCCTCGTCGTCGCTGAGGAGCGGCTTCAGCAGGAGCGCGTTGCCCGCCAGGGGGCTGAGGGGCGGCTCCAGCAAGAGCGGGCTGCCCTCGGCGACGCCCGAACGGCGCTGGAGAGGGAGCGCGTTGCTCGCGAAACGGCGGAGAAGTCGCTGGAGGAGCGGAACGCCGCATTCTCCAAGGTTGAGGATGAAGCGCTCACGCTCAGCATCAGCAATGCTAGCCAGGAGCTGGCCCTCCGTGAGCAAGGCGAGGCCGTCCAGCGTCTCGAGTCGGAGCTCGAGTCCGCACGCCGCGACCTCGGTTTGGAGAAGAAGCAAGTCGAGGGTGAGACTTATCGACTCGTTTGTTGGTTTTTTGCTTTAGAGGGTTCGCTTCCCCTTTCTGATTTCTTGTCGTCTTGTTGATTCCGGGGCTTGCGCACCGCCCGGGACACGGCGCCGGGCGGGCCGAGGCCTGCGCAGCCTCCTACAACTCCTCCGAGCAGGGGAGGCTGCGGGGGGCGCGGGGACGCGGCCCTCGAGACCTGTCACGTCGTCGAGGAAGGCGATGCCCAGGCCGGCAGCTCGCTGGCCAGTCGCCTACGCGCCCTCGGCGGCCATGTCACGGAGCGGATGCGCCGGGCGTTGCACCTAGGCGTGCAGAAGGCCCTCGGAGTGGTGCGATCCCACTACGAGGTCAACCTCGAGGCGGTGGCGGAGGGCTACATCGTGCCCGAGGGCGTCGAGGATGAGGTGGCCATGGAGCGTGCGGACGCGCTTGTTGCCGACGCCGCCGGGTCGCTCGCCGAGGCCTTCGAAGAATTCCTCTTCCGGGAAGCCGCCGATGCTTCGTTGCTCCACCCGCCCGAAAGCACCCGGGCGCTAGGCCTCGTTTTTTGTTTATGTGTATCGAACTGCGGCCTCGTGGCCTCTTGTAAATAAACAAGTCGTTTCATGAACATGGGCGAGTTGTTTGTAAATGAAATCGTTTGCTCATTGCGCTTTTTGCTTCTTCTTCTTCCCCGAGTAGATTCTAGTTAGGGGGAGTTCGCTTTTCGCAGGGGCCCGCTGGGTTGGAGACGAGAGAGACGGGCCATAGCCACGCGACGTAGGCGTCCTCGGCTCGCGCACTCCTTCCGCTGTGCCGCCTGCGCCCTGTTCGAATCATGGCTCGAGGTTGTAGTGGGAAACAAACTTAGCGCGTGTTGTTACGTTTTTTTTGCGCGAAAAAATGGGACCATTTGGGGGGGGGGGGGTGCCCCCCCCGCAAGAGCCCCCGAGGGTAACTTGGGTTTCGGGGGGAAAGCCGAGTTGCCCTTTTATTATACTTGGAGTATTTACATAGGTGACACCAACTGGGGCGTTGGCCGTGTGTTTTTACAACAAAAAATACTTGGAAATCCTAGCTAAGGGTAGAAGCGACGTAGCTGTTGGATGTTCCAAGCGTTGGTGAGTTCCTCGCCGTCCTCGTTGGCCAGCTTGTACGTGCCCGGTTTGAGCACCTTCACCACGACGTAGGGTCCCTCCCATGGGGGCGATAGCTTGTGGCGCCCTCGATTATCTTGGCGTAGCCTTAGGACCAAGTCCCCCTCGCTGAAATCCCTCCGACGTATCTTGCGTGCTTGGTAGCGTCGTAGGGACTGTTGATACCTTGCGGAGTGCATCAACGCCACGAGGCGTACTTCATCCAGTCGATCCCGGCGAGTCCTCGCGGGCTCGCCGGTTAGCATCCTCGTTGTAGCCTCGAACCTTGGGTGACCCGTATTCCGGATCCGTGGGGGAGGACGGCCTCCGCGCCATGGACTAGGAAAAACGGGGTGAACCCGTGGCTGCTGCTTGGGGGTGGTCCTTAGGCTCCACACGACCGCCGGCGAGTTCTTGGAGCCATTTTCGGCCGCATTTGTTGAGCCGGTCGAAAATCCGGGCTTGAGGCCCCGTAGAATCATGCCGTTAGCACGTTCCACTTGGCCGTTGGTCCGCGGGTGCGCCACACCTGCCCAATCCACTCGGATGTGGAACTTGTCGCGAACTCCAAGAACTTCCGCCCGTGAAGCGGGACCCGTTGTCTGTGATGATGGAGTTTGGCACTCCAAAGCGGTAGACGATGTCGGTGAAGAACGTGACCGCCTGCTCAGCCCTCAAATTCGTAATGGGGCGCACCTCCACCCACTTGGAGAACTTGTCGATCGCGACGAGCAGGTGGGTGAAGCCCCCGGGCGCCTTCCGCAGGGGCCCGACGATGTCCAATCCCCACACAGCGAACGGCCATGTTACGGGGATCGTTTGCAGAGCTTGAGCTGGCAAGTTGGTCTTGCGGGCGTAGAACTGGCACCCTTCGCAGGTGCGCACGATTTCGTTGGCGTCCGCGACCGCGGTAGGCCAATAGAAGCCCTGGCGGAACGCGTTGCCAACGAGGGTGCGTGGCGCGGCGTGGTGGCCGCAGATCCCCGCGTGGATGTCCCGTAGGAGCTCGCGCCCCTCGGGAATGGGTATACACCGCTGGAGGATGCCTGACGCGGCGCGCTTGTACAGCTCGCCGTCGACGAGGGTGAATGACTTGGCCATCCCGGGCGATGCGCCGGCCGTGGCCCGGTCGGTGGGGAGTTCCCCTCGAGCAATCCGGGCGGTGTACTTTTCACGCCAATCCGCTTGGACGGGGAGCCGGCTCGATGTCCATTGCGACGGCCTCGTGGGAGCCGTACCCCTCGAGAAGGGGAGAGCACATACGCCTCGTTCGAGGGATCCTCTTCCATGGGTTCCGCACCCGATGGGTTCGAGGGAGCCCCCGAGGGTCCGCCGTCGCTCGAGGGGTGAGGCTCGAAGGTGACCGAGGGCTGCGCGATGTCGCGCGCGAAAACGTTCGGGGGAACGGTGATCCGCCCGACGCTATTTTTGCCGGCTCGTCCCGCTTCCTCGTTGTACCGGCGGGGTACATGATTAAGCTCGATGCCGTAGAATTTGTCTTCGAGGGCCCGCACGGCTTTGCGTAGGCCTCCATCTTGTCGTCGTGGCGCTCGCGTCCTTCATGACTTGATCGATCACGAGTCGCGAATCCCCTCGCACGTCGAGGTGCTTGATGCCCAACTCAATGGCGATTTTGAGGCCGCGAGAGAAGGGCCTCGTATTCCGCCATATTGTTAGACGCAGGGAAGTGGAGACGCCTGCGTAGCGCATGTGCTCCCCGAGGGGGTGACACGAAGAGCAGGCCCGCGCCCGCTCTGTCTTCATCACCGAGCCGTCGAAGAACGAGAGTCCAGCACTCGCTGAATCCGAGGGGGCGGCGCTCGCGTGTCCGTCCACTCGGCCGACGAAATCGGCTAGGATTTGCGATTTGATGGCCTTGCGCGGAGCGTAGGCGAGCGTCTCGCCCATCAACTCCACGGACCACTTGGCAACCCCGCTCGCCGCGTCGGGGGTTGCGAATGATCTCTCCTAACGGGAAGGAAGAGATCACCGTAATGCGGGTGGGCCTTGAAGTAGTGGCGGAGCTTGCGCCGCGCGAGGACTACCGCATACAACAGCCTTCCGGACACGGGGGGTAGCGCGTCTTCGTGTCCGACGGGACTTCGCCGATGTAGTAGACCGGCCTCGCACGGGCAAGGCATGCCCTTCCTCCGTGCGCTCCACAACGATCACGGCGCCGACCACCCGGGTGGTTGCGGCCACGTAGAGTTGGAGGGGTTCGCCGTCTCGCGGCGGCGTAAGGATTGGGGCGTGTGTCGAGACGCCTTCGGCCTTGTCGAGCGCTTCTCGGGCCTCGGCGGTCCAAGAGAAGCGTTCGTGCTTCTTGAGCAGCCGTAGAGGGGCAAACCCTTCTCACCGAGCCTCGAGACGAAGCGGCTCAAGGCGGCAAGGCACCCCAACACCTTCTCGCACCCCCTCGAGGTCCCGAATTGGACCCATTCGCTCGAGGGCCGCGACCTTTTCGGGGTTGGCCTCGATTCCCCGCCGGGAGACGATGTATCCTAGGAGCATGCCCCGCGGCACTCCGAAGACACATTTTTCGGGGTTGAGCTTGACCCCGTTGGCCCGCAGCACCGAACGCGATGCCGAGATCGCCAACCGGGTCGTCCGCCTTCTCGGTCTTGACGACGATGTCGTCCACGTAAGCCTCGACCGTCCGCCCGATATGGTCCCCAAAAACGTGCCGCATGCGCGCCGATATGTTGCGCCCGCGTTTCGAGGCCAAAAGGCATCGTGACGTAACGTAACGTCCCGAACGGTGTGATGAACGAAGTCGCGAGCTGGTCGGACTCCTTCATTTTTATTTGATGATATCCCGAATAGGCATCAAGGAAACAGAGTAGTTCACACCCGGCAGTGGAATCAACGATCTGATCTATGCGTGGCAAAGGAAAAGGAACTTTTGGACATGCTTTATTGAGACTGGTGTAGTCAATACACATCCTCCACTTCCCATTTTTCTTTTTTTACAAGCACAGGATTAGCTAGCCATGTAGGGTGGAACACTTCCTTGATGAATCCGGCCTCGAGGAGCTTCCGCAGCTCCGCTCCGATCGCCCGTCGCCGTTCCTCGTCGAAGCGGCGCGCCGGCCGCCGAACAGCCGCGAGCGTTAGGCGGAGATATCAAGGGAGTGCTCGGCGACCTCCCTCGAGATGCCCGGCATGTCCGAGGGGCTCCACGCGAAGACGTCGGCGTTGGCGCGGAGGAAGTCGACGAGCACCGCTTCCTATTTAGGATCGAGGGTCGAGCCGACCCTCAACACCTTGCCCTCGGGGCGGCTTCGGGTCGAGGGGGACCCCTTTGGTTTGCTCGGCGACCTCGAAGGTGCCGATGTGTTTGGCGGCGGAGCTGAGGTCGTCGTTGACCATCTTCTCCAGTGTGTTCACCAGCGCTTCATCCAGCCGCTAGCGCCTCGCATGTTCCACGCATTCGACATCGCAGTCGAATGCATGCTCGATCGATGACCCGACGGTGATGACGCCGTTTGGGCCTGGCATCTTCATCTTCAGGTACGTGTAGTTGGGGACCGCCATGAACTTGGCATAGCATGGTCGCCCAAGGATGGCATGGTAGGCCCCTTTGAATCCCACCACCTCGAAGGTGAGGGTTTCCTTGCGGAAATTCTTGGGGGTCTCGAACCGGACGGGCGGATCGATCCGCCCGAGGGGTTGAACCCGTTTGCGGGGGCGCGATGCCGTGAAATGGCTTCGTGGCCGGGCCGCGGCGGTCCACCCAATCCCCATCGGGCGCAATGTATGCGCGAAGAGGATATTGAGGCTACCGCCTCCGTCCATAAGGACCTTCGAAAACCGGGCGTTGCCAATGATGGGATCGACCACCGGTGGGTGCGGCCGGGTTCGGGATGCGATTTGGGTGATCATCCCGGCTAAAGGTGATGGCATCCTTCGACCGGTTGAGAAAGGCCGAGGTGCCCTCTCTCGCGGCGAGGACTTCGTGCCGCTCCTTCTTGCGCTCGCCGGTCGACATGTCGACAGTAGGTCCCCCCAAAGATGAGGAACACATTTTCGACGGCGGGAAAACCACCCGCGTCGCCATCGCCCCCATCCTTCTTGGCCTCTGCCTCCTTCGCGGCGGCACGGCCATAGAACTTCTTGAGCATGTCGCACTGCTCAAGAGTGTGGTTTACGGGGGTCTTGTGGTAGGGGCATGGCTTCTTCATCATGTCGTCGAACACCCCGGGCCTCGAGGAGCCGGTCGAGGGCCCCGTCGGCCGGGTCAACGGCCGAGGGCCTCGGCGTTGCCGCCGTTGCGCCCACGCTCGCGCGCCTCGCGGCGCGGCTTCTTCCCCCTTCTTGCCCCGCTTGTCGTTGCGGCGCGGCTCCTTGGACCCGCCGCCCTCCGCGGCGTGTCCTCGGAGCGCTTGCCCTTCTTGCCGTCGAAGATTGCCCCCCACGGCCTCCTCTCCCGGAGGCGAAGCCGGTGGCAATGTCGAACGGCCTCGTTCGAGTCCGTGGGCGGGGCTGCGTCCCGGCTCGCGCACAAGGTCCCGCACGTGGTGCCCTCGAGGAACGCGTGCACGATCTCGGATTGTGCCACGGCGGGGAGCTCTCGTGCGCCGCTTGGAGAAGCGCCGTATGAAGTCCCGCAGCGACTCGCCTGGCTTCTGCGTGCAGGAGCGCAGATCCCAGGAGTTCCCAGGGCGCACGTACGTGCCCTGGAAGTTGCCCACGAAGGTGTGGACTAGGTCGTCCCAGTTATGGATCTGGCTGGCGGGCAAGTGCTCGAGCCATGTCCGGGCCGCATCGCCCAGATGCAAGGGCAAGTTGCGGATGATTACTTCGTCGTTGGTGGCCCCGCCCAGCTGACAGGCTAGGCGGTAATCGTTGAGCCAGACACGAGGGTCCGTCTCCCCGTTGTATTTGACGATCGTCGAGGGTTGACGGAAGCGCTGGGGGAACGCTGCCGTGCGGATCTCCCGGCTGAACACGCGGGTGCCGGGGGCTCGGCGTCGGGGAGCGATCCTCACCGCGTCGTAGCGCCCACCCCTTCGAGGGTGGTAGCCCCTAGCCGCCCGCGCGTCCGCCTTGATGGTGCGCCTGGCGTTGATGACGTTGCGGGCATCGCCATCCGGCGCCTCGCGCGTGTCAAGGAGCCGTTCCTTGGCCGGCGTGCGTCCCTGGTCAGCAGGTTGACCTACGTGCACCGAGGGTTCGCCTCCCGGTGCAGATCATCGCCTCGTGCGTCCCCCCCGTTGGCGGATGCGTGAGGCCGAGCTCTCGGCCCGCCGGACGGCCGCTTGCTCAAGGAGAGTCCGCACCTCGCGGTGCATGTCTCGAGCCTCGGGGGTTGATGGTGCGGCATGGCGCGTAGCAACGTCGCGGCGGCGATGAGCTTTTGGCTCGCCCTTGGTGGCGTATCCGCGTTGTCGACGTTGGGGACGGGGGTTGAGGCGGTCACGGACCGTCGGCCCCGGCTCCCGCGCGCGTTCGCCGCGCGCGAGGCCTCCCCCGCCATCGAGGCGCGGAGTAGCCGCACCGTCCGATACTCCTCGCCGCCCCGGCTTCGAGCTCGCGAGCTTGGGCCGCCGCGCGTCGACGTCGGCCCCGGCGGAGAGCGCTTGGCCCCCGCGGCCGGGCGCGTGGCGATCCCCGGGGCGGGCGTGACTTCCCCGTCTCCGGCGCCGCCGCACCGGCGGCGTTGGCCGGGTCGTTGGTGATGACGGCGCAGCACTCCCGCGTGGGGTCGTAGCTCCCCGTGCTTCGGAGTCGTCGGAGCGCCCAAACCAATAGTCCGTGGCGTCGAGGAAGCGCCCGAACGCGGACCGGGTCCCGCACGCCGGAGAAGTCCCACCCCGCGTACCCGTGTCGGTTGGCGGGTGGCATCGTGTCGACGGAGCCCGGGGACGACTCGTCCGTCGCCGGAAGTGCCGGGATCCCCGGCGACGAAGACGTGCCGACCGGGCGGAACCTCGCGCATTGTCGTGTTGACGTTGGCGTTGTGGGGCGTAGTGGCGCCACGCGCCCCGATGGGGATGCGTGGTCGGAGACCGCACGCGGTCCCGCCGGGGCGGTGGCGGCCGTCGTGACGGTGGGTGCACCGTGTTGGGCGGCGGCGCGCTCGCCTGCCGCCGCCGGACCGCGCCCGACGCGAGCGTAGCCCGAGCGACGACGGCGTCGCGGCGTCGACGGCCCGCGCATCCGTGCCTGCAGTGCCTCGCGCCGTGTCGTGCGTGCGGCGGTGACCGCAGCGGACCCGGCCTCGCGGCCGCGCGCGCAGCTCCCTCACGGTTGGTGAGGCGCATGAGATAGCCGTTCCCCGTGGCCTGGAAGTTCAAGTCCCCGAAGCGGATCTCAAACCCGGCCGGAAGAGGGTCCGAGCTACCCATGTTGTAGCGGGTGCTACGGTACTCAGTACGTATCACCATAGAGGGAGTTAGCGAGATGACCTTAGGCGCTCGTTTGCCCCACGGTGGGCGCCAGCGTCGGTGCGGAATATGGTCCCGACACTAACCGAGATAACGCCTAGGTCTATCCCTCAATGGTCGATGCTAAGCAACAAATGACACAAGATTTTATCCCGGTTCCCGCCGAGGGGGCCGTACGTCCGCCAGGGGCGTGCTCGTGGCACTATATTGCTCAGCACCGGGGTGCTTGTAGTGGGGCAAATACAAGCAAGGCGGGAGAGGAATCGTGGCTTCCAAGTCCCCGGGTGAGTGGGCGGAGACGTTGTGGGAGAATAAGAGAGTGAGTGCACGGTGCGCTGTGTTCCTCTGAATTCGTCCCCCGCGGCTGGGGGCTCGCCTCCCCTTTTATAGGCCAAGGGGGCGGCGAGTTACATGCACGCCGCGCTACCTAGCTACGTGTGGGAGCACGTCGTGCTACGGTGTAGAGCGGGCGGCCGTCCGGTCGATCTTCGCTGTGATCCGGCCATGATGGCCTACCTCGTACCCGAACAGTGGCGGTTCGAGGGTAGGAGGCGGCAGATGGCGATGGCGTCCCCTGATAGGCTCCGAGGGAGGTGCTGATGACGGCTGGTACGGGGTACAGGAGCGGGCAGAACGGCGTTCCTTCCCAATGAGCTCTGCGGTGGTGGAGTGGTTGCTGCAGTGTTCGGGCGTGCGCCTGCGGAGTCAGGCGTGCGCCCGCACGCGTGGGTACGGCGGCCGCGCCGTTACAGTGGCCGGGATGGCTACCCACCGGCCAAGCGCCCCTCACCTAACCTGCAGGATCACGGGAAAGTGGAGTCGAGGGTGCGCCCGGCCCCCTTTCGAGGGTCGGGCGCGTTAGCCGTACAGTAGCGTGCGCGCGATGTCACGGGACTGACACCGGCCGTACCGCACAGTCCATCCCACGCAGGGCGGGGATGGGCTCCTCCCCGGGGAGTTGGTGCGGCGGCACGGGGCGTGAGCCCCGGCGCATGATGGCGCCGTCCCCGCGGCGTCGGGCGTTAAATGCCCAAGTACGGGGCCGGCGCACGCGTGCGGGGCGCCCGTGAGCGTGGCGGGCCCCGCCGAGGGCGGAGCGGACCCTCGAGCGAGACGGGACTCGCTCGAGGGGGGAGCGCGCCCTCGAGCGGGGCGGAACCGCTCGAGGGAAGGGGTCGCCCCTCGAACGGAGCGGAGCTCGTTCGAGGAGGGGTTGCCCCTCGAACGGGGCGGAACCCGTTCGAGGAGGAGCGTGCCCTCGGGCGAGGCGGAGCCTGCTCGAGGGGTCTTCCAGACGGGCCGTCTTGGTGGGCCTCCGGAGTCCTGTCGCATAGGCCAAGTCCTGCATGGTTAGTCTTCCTGCATGGTTAGGCTCAGCTTATTTCGATGCGGGGATTTAAGTGAGGGTTCCCCCATTGTTTAAGGGGACCCCTAGGGCGGTCCCCGACAAAATACGCCATAAGCATATGGCAAGCATAACCAGAGAACACGATTTAAGTCCATCTTCAAGTTCAATTATCATGTGAGGGTCCAGGCCGCCCGTGACCGTGGGCACGACTAATCGATTAGTTTTACACTCTGCAGAGGTCGTACATCTTTACCCACAAGTCGCGTAAAAGTCCTGAAGAACTTTAAACCCAACCATGCGATGCTAGCTAGGCATCATACCACACTACCGAGGTGTGATTGCATAGGGATGCTACGAGGCCGTTACAAAGATCCCCAGATGTAGGTCGCCCGCTAGGTTACCCGGTCGGTGCAACGTATAAAGCTCCGGACGAGTACCGTGTCTTAGCTAAGCCCACACCTACGCCCGAGCAGGTCCATACGCCACTACCCGCCAGCCCCCAACCCTTATCAGGTAAAGCATACCTAACACCTAGTTCACTAATTAATAAGCCAAGACAGAGCCATATGTCTTGTGGTAGCACTGTTTTCCTGGGTGGTTCTCCATGTTCCGATTAATCATATGATCTTGTATTAATCATCACACATCACAGTGGAACATAAAGTAAAAGAGTTTCCATGTTGTTTATTACCAACCCAGTTGAGCAAACTAAGCAAGATCTACCATCAAGATTAATTAAACAACCCAATTGTGCAAGGCAATGGTAAAAGAGAAACTAGTCATAATCCTTAATAGGAACCCATCAAGATTAATGCAAGCAATGCAATGAGTGATTAAGTATAATTCTTAGGACAAAAGATCAAGGACACACTTGCCTTTAACCAAAGTAATGTCGTTGCTCGAATATCTTCAACCTCTTGCTCTTCAAAGCTTCTCGAACGGCGTTCACTCTAAGCGTATCAATCATCGGCCACAAACATACACAAAGCAAACAAACAAGCATACTAAGAACAAAGCACCAATCAAAAGAAAACTTTAAAAGAGCGCACTAAAGGATAGACTCGATTCTATGGTTACGCAAACGCAAGGAACGCTGAAAACGAAACTAAGGTCGAAGCTATCGAAAGATCATTATCAACAACAAGAGACTACGTGCTTCATATGTTTTAATTATAAAATAATGTGGCAAGAATATTACAAAGCAGGTTATGTTTAGTTAAGAAAACACGGTAAACCTAATCATACTTATTAGCAGATATTTAAGTACAAGTTATATCCAATTAACAATTAATATTAAAAGACAAAGCATGTGAAAGAAGCTAATCGAATAACTTTATATTGCGTGTTCAACTAAGCATATTAATATTGAAAGGATAATTATAATACCATTATGCATATTAAATTTATTATGAAAACCGATATGTAGTACTAAACATCTTTTATTTATAAAAGCTAGTTATAAATAAGCATTAACCAATTTACAGCATGATTAAAGAAAACCGGAATAGAACCTAATCACTTTTATTTAGAAAATTAATAGAATAAACATTAATCAAGATTAACATGCAACTTTAATGTTAAAACAAGTAACAAGTGATACACATGCTAAAGCACAAGTTATGGTGAAACGAACTATACAACAAAGACAAACGCACTATAAAGGTACAAAACTAATTTACGCGTTAGGAGGAACATGTTAGTGAAAGAATTCTTGGGATCGGAATTAAATAGAATAAGATATGAATTTTAATATCAAGAAAAAGATAACAGATTGAATATAACATAAAGATGATGTCTCCATAAGAAATAATCAAGAAAAGAAATTAAACGATAGATAGATTTGTTGACGTGAGCAAGGATTTTACAGATGAATAAATAATTATCCCATAGATCAAAGATTTGCAAGGCCTGTCGATCAATGAAGTTTCACATTACCGAAGAAAAGAAGTGTAGGAAGAAGAGTGCTGAATATATGGTAAAGGAAAAGTTCTAATTACCACATAAGCATGATGTCACCGTGATGTCATCACCGGCAAGGGAAAGATGCATGCACGGTGCTAGCTTGTTTGCTTCAGCACCAATTCTACAACTGTCGTCGTGCTTGGACTTCCTGGCTTGCGCCATCTGTTGTACAGACAGGGAAGGTGGTTCAGCAGATGTAGCTAGGTCATCAAGGAGGATGTAACGGCATAGCAACAGCCTGCGGTAGTTGCATGGATCCAGAGACACAGCAAACAAGGCAAGACATCAAGGATAAGAGAAGATGACGGTGTTGTGCTCACTTAGATGCAAAACCAACCTGGCACCGAATACATCAGAGGGCTGGGCACGTGTAGGTCCGCTTCACGTGGAGGTGTTCCGAGGACGACAAAACAACAACGGTGTCCAGGCGGATAGGGCTTCTCTCTCGGCAGGCGATTAGATGGAAGGTGCGTGCGGTTCGTCGTCGCGAGGCTTCAGGAGATGCTGGCTTTCTCCGGCAATGAACTCAGGCTGCGAAATCGACCGACACGGCGGCGGAGGGGCGCCGGCTGCCTGGTTCCTTACGGTGCATCGCCGCGCTCGCCGACGGTCCACATGCACATGCACGTAGAGAGTAGTATTCCTTGTAGTTGTTGCCGGGGAAAGATCGGATGGCAGCGTACGCAAGGCACCACCGGGCAGGTCGGGATACGGGTGAGCAGCAAAGCGGGAAGAAAATAGAACAAGAAACGTGATGGTATGCTCCGTATGGCTACGGACAATAACGACGACGGACAAACGGCGATGGCGATGATCGAACCGGACAAAGATGATTGTGGCTCGACCATCGTCGCGTGGACGTGCTCGACGGGTAGATCGGGACGGCGGCGGACCATGAACAAGCACCATGTGAAACTCTTGGAGACGATGTTGTTCACCCCGCGCCGACGGCATGGTTGATCGGACGGACGAGACCTTGGGACGGCCTTCATGCGGCTTGGTGAAACTTGCGGCAAGTACGGCACCACGGCCGGCGGCGACAAAGGAGCTAGGGTACACAACGCGGAAACAAAACACAACTAGGCCGGGCATGCGGACTACTGTTTATAGGACTCTAGTGATGGGCCTAAACATACGCCTCATTGGATTGATCACCAACAACCGAGACAGGGCCGAATTGATTTGATTCAGCCCAAGAGTAAAAGAGAGAACACGTTGTTAAACTTGACCATGGCCTGGGGTGATGTTGCTCCCGCGTACTCCAAAATGATGTACACAGGAAACGAAGATTAAAAAAAGGAAACCAAAAGCTAATACAAGTAGCCATGGGTTACTATAGAAGGATCTTGAAAGAAGATGGAGTAGCTAGGAACTATGTTGAGGTGATATGAAACACTGTAGAGCCAAATAAATATACTTGGAGCTCGAGGAAAGAATTTTTTAAAGTTTTCTAGTAGATAGATTTAGGTTTGGAAAAAAAATGAGAATACATCCCAGTAAATTCTGGAAAATTCTCAGAGGAACTTGATCATCATCTAAACATTTTGCACTCAAGAAATATTAGGATGCATCGGCATGAATGCAACACTCGTTGAACCAATTTATTTAATTCAGAAAATCAAACAATGACTTTTTCCTATACTAGATTTCCTGTAAACAAAATAAATGTTGAGAAAATTTTTAAAATTATGAGAAAATTGTTATTTAATTATTCTTTCTATTCACATCCTGAAATTGGAAATTTCAGGGTGTGACAAATCTACCCCCCTTAAACGGAATCTCGTCCCGAGATTCGAAGAAAGAAGAAGCAAGGAGGAGGGGGATAAACAAAAACATTGCGATCGAAGTAGGCAGTCATCCTCTTTTGTCGATGAGTGTGAAATCGTTATTCCTCATCTTGCCTTATTCATTGGGGTCTTCATCAGAGTGAGTTTGATGGGATAGGAGCAAGCTCAAGGTGGGAAGGAAAGTAGAGTGAGGCCTTCTTTTCTTCATCTTGCTCACTTTACCTAAAGATGGTGGCAGTAGCATTTGCTTGTTGACATTGGTGTTGTCTTCAATTCCTTCTTATGATGTCCTTCATTAGAGCAGAGAGAGATAGCAAGGATGTGGGAGGTACAAAAGGAAAACCCAACTAGGCAACTGATGTCATCGTAGGTAGAAGACCCACAATACACCAACACTCACCACAAAGAACCAACACAAGCAATGTCATAAAACCAAGCATCATCAAGCAAACACTGAATTTCACCAATCAAGGCATAGCTAAAGGGAACGACACTACACGTTGTTAAATAAGTCCGGGGGTATCCTCCTAATAGATCAGATGTAGCTCCTAGCAAGGATATCCATAAATACTGGATTTTTCCTAGATCAAGGAGGCCAAAATTATGAGTTCGTCCCAACTGGAATCACCTCAATCGGAGGTTTAGAACTCGAGATATGAATTAAACAAGATGGCTATGTCGGCAGTGTTGGCAGATTCTGAATGCTCCACTAATTCGTATGTATCTCCCTGGATACAAAACGAATACTGCTGAATTTTGGACAGAAATTAATACATGAAATTCTGGAACTAACCCAACAGATTTCATGCCAATCGGAGTTCTGTAGCTCAAGATAAAATTAAAACAGCGCTGATGTGTCAGAGAGTTGCGTGAATAGATAGAATGTTAAGGGTAACAGTTCTACCAATGAATCAAGGGGGTGTTATTGCTTGAGAGAATGGACATGCGAGAACGAAGAGATGTTCAAGGAGAGTGAAGATAAATATATAAGAATTCATGGTATGAAGAAAAGAAGATGGTTAAAATGTGAGATAATTCATCAGAGGGGTCAAGGATAAGATAAGAATGGATTGTAGAACAAAAGAGGCATTGAGAAACGGCCAATACTAACTAGGCTTACGTCCTACAGTCGATACAGCTCTGATACCACTCTGTCACACCCGACTTTCCGAAGAAAACCAAGTGCAAGCCTATATGCATGCCAGGATCAAGTTTCATGCATATAGTGACATAATAGTGAATACAGAAACAGTATCACGTAAATAAAAGAAAGATTGTCAGAGGTTTACGCTTAATCCTGGAAACGAAGGCTCCAAACATCACAGGCAGTCGACTGGGGGTTGCGTACGCCTAGCACCAGCAACATCTTCACAAGACTTCAGAGTAGCTTCCTTTTTCTGAGCAACAATATTTATAGCAAGGGTGAGCACTTGTCGTACTCAGCAAGTGTGGGGAAAAGGATGAATGCAAAGGCTTTATAGTGGACCGGGCTATAAGCATTTAAGCAATTTTAGTTGGTCAAATTTTATTATCACCTGATTACTAATAAAGTATAAGTTTATACCAACCCACAATTAAGCATAAAGATGAGAAATACGCCATAAGCATATGGCAAGCATAACCAGAGAACACGATTTAAGTCCATCTTCAAGTTCAATTATCATGTGAGGGTCCGGGCCGCCCGTGACCGTGGGCACGGCTAATCGATTAGTTTTACACTGCGAGAGGTCGTACATCTTTACCCACAAGTCGCGTAAAAGTCCCGAAGAACTTTAAACCCAACCATGCGATGCTAGCTAGGCATCATACCACACTACCGAGGTGTGATTGCATAGGGACGCTACGAGGCCGTTACAAAGATCCCCGGATGTAGGTCGCCCGCTAGGTTACCTAGTCGGTGCAACGTATAAAGCTCCCGGACGAGTACCGTGTCTTAGCTAAGCCCACACCTACGCCGAGCAGTCCATACGCCACTACCCGCCGGCCCCCAACCCTTATCGGTAAAGCATACCTAACACCTAGTTCACTAATTAATAAGCCAAGACAGAGCCATATGTCTTGTGGTAGCACTTGTTTTCCTGGGTGGTTCTCCATGTTCCGATTAATCATATGATCTTGTATTAATCATCACACATCACAGTGGAACATAAAGTAAAAGAGTTTCCATGTTGTTTATTACCGACCCAGTTGAGCAAACTAAGCAAGATCTACCATCAAGATTAATTAAACAACCCAGTTGTGCAAGGCAATGGTAAAAGAGAAACTAGTCATAATCCTTAATAGGAACCCATCAAGATTAATGCAAGCAATGCAATGAGTGATTAAGTATAATTCTTAGGACAAAAGATCAAGGACACACTTGCCTTTAACCAAAGTAATGTCGTTGCTCAGAATATCTTCAACCTCTTGCTCTTCAAAGCTTCTCGAACGGCGTTCACTCTAAGCGTATCAATCATCGGCCACAAACATACACAAAGCAAACAAACAAGCATACTAAGAACAAAGCACCAATCAAAAGAAAACTTTAAAAGAGCGCACTAAAGGATAGACTCGATTCTATGGTTACGCAAACGCAAGGAACGCTGAAAACGAAACTAAGGTCGAAGCTATCGAAAGATCATTATCAACAACAAGAGACTACGTGCTTCATATGTTTTAATTATAAAATAATGTGGCAAGAATATTACAAAGCAGGTTATGTTTAGTTAAGAAAACACGGTAAACCTAATCATATTTATTAGCAGATATTTAAGTACAAGTTATATCCAATTAACAATTAATATTAAAAGACAAAGCATGTGAAAGAATCTAATCGAATAACTTTATATTGCGTGTTCAACTAAGCATATTAATATTGAAAGGATAATTATAATACCATTATGCATATTAAATTTATTATGAAAACCGATATGTAGTACTAAACATCTTTTATTTATAAAAGCTAGTTATAAATAAGCATTAACCAATTTACAGCATGATTAAAGAAAACCGGAATAGAACCTAATCACTTTTATTTAGAAAATTAATAGAATAAACATTAATCAAGATTAACATGCAACTTTAATGTTAAAACAAGTAACAAGTGATACACATGCTAAAGCACAAGTTATGGTGAAACGAACTATACAACAGCACAAACGCACTATAAAGGTACAAAACTAATTTACGCGTTAGGAGGAACATGTTAGTGAAAGAATTACTGGGATCGGAATTAAATAGAATAAGATATGAATTTTAATATCAAGAAAAAGATAACAGATTGAATATAACATAAAGATGATGTCTCCATAAGAAATAATCAAGAAAAGAAATTAAACGATAGATAGATTTGTTGACGTGAGCAAGGATTTTACAGATGAATAAATAATTATCCCATAGATCAAAGATTTGCAAGGCCTGTTGATCAATGAAGTTTCACATTACCGAAGAAAAGAAGTGTAGGAAGAAGAGTGCTGAATATATGGTAAAGGAAAAGTTCTAATTACCACATAAGCATGATGTCACCGTGATGTCATCACCGGCAAGGGAAAGATGCATGCACGGTGCTAGCATGTTTGCTTCAGCACCAATTCTACAACTGTCGTCTTGCTTGGACTTCCTGGCTTGCGCCATCTGTTGTACGGACAGGGAAGGTGGTTCAGCAGATGTAGCTAGGTCATCAAGGAGGATGTAACGGCATAGCAACAGCCTGCGGTAGTTGCATGGATCCAGAGACACAGCAAACAAGGCAAGACATCAAGGATAAGAGAAGATGACGGTGTTGTGCTCACTTAGATGCAAAAACAACCTGGCACCGAATACATCAGAGGGCTGGGCACGTGTAGGTCCGCTTCACGTGGAGGTGTTCCGAGGACGACAAAACAACAACGGTGTCCAGGCGGATAGGGCTTCTCTCTCGGCAGGCGATTAGATGGAAGGTGCGTGCGGTTCGTCGTCGCGAGGCTTCAGGAGATGCTGGCTTTCTCCGGCAATGAACTCAGGCTGCGAAATCGACCGACACGGCGGCGGAGGGGCGCCGGCTGCCTGGTTCCTTCTGGTGCATGCTGCGCTCGCCGACGGTCCACATGCACATGCACGTAGAGAGTAGTATTCCTTGTAGTTGTTGCCAGGGAAAGATCAGATGGCAGCGCTGCAAGGCACCACCAGGCAGGTCGGGATACAGGTGAGCAGCAAAGCGGGAAGAAAATAGAACAAGAAACGTGATGGTATGCTCCGTATGGCTACGGACAATAAGGACGACGGACAAACAGCGATGGCGATGATCGAACTGGACAAAGATGATTGTGGCTCGACCATCGTCGCGTGGACGTGCTCTGACAGTAGATCAGGACGGCGGCAGACCATGAACAAGCACCATGTGAAACTCTTGGAGACGATGTTGTTCACCCTGCGCCGACGGCATGGTTGATCAGCGGACGAGACCTTGGGACGGCCTTCATGCCGGCTTGGTGAAACTTGCGGCAAGTACGGCACCACGGCCAGCGGCGACAAAGGAGCTAGGGTACACAACGCGGAAACAAAACACAACTAGGCCAGGCATGCGGACTACTGTTTATAGGACTCTAGTGATGGGCCTAAACATACGCCTCATTGGATTGATCACCAACAACCGAGACAGGCCGAATTGATTTGATTCACCCAAGAGTAAAAGAGAGAACACGTTGTTAAACTTGACCATGGCCTGGGGTGATGTTGCTCCCGCGTACTCCAAAATGATGTACACAGGAAACGAAGATTAAAAAAAGGAAACCAAAAGCTAATACAAGTAGCCATGGGTTACTATAGAAGGATCTTGAAAGAAGATGGAGTAGCTAGGAACTATGTTGAGGTGATATGAAACACTGTAGAGCCAAATAAATATACTTGGAGCTCGAGGAAAGAATTTTTTAAAGTTTTCTAGTAGATAGATTTAGGTTTGGAAAAAAAATGAGAATACATCCCAGTAAATTCTGGAAAATTCTCAGAGGAACTTGATCATCATCTAAACATTTTGCACTCATGAAATATTAGGATGCATCGGCATGAATGCAACACTCATTGAACCAATTTATTTAATTCAGAAAATCAAACAATGACTTTTTCCTATACTAGATTTCCTGTAAACAAAATAAATGTTGAGAAAATTTTTAAAATTATGAGAAAATTGTTATTTAATTATTCTTTCTATTCACATCCTGAAATTGGAAATTTCAGGGTGTGACAGTTTACTATGCTAGCAAAACTCTTAGTGGGGCGCAATTAAATTATGCCACCACGGAAAAGGAGTTGCTAGCGGTGGTATTCGCTTTCGAAAAATTCAGATCTTACATCGTGAACTCAAAGGTCATTGTTTACACCGATCACGCAGCCATCAAGTATCTCTTGGCTAAGAAGGAAGCTAAACCACGTTTGATTCGTTGGATCCTTCTTCTCCAAGAATTTGATGTTGAAATTCGTGACAAAAAGGGGGTGGAGAACGTTGTGGCCGATCATTTGTCTAAGATGAATCATGGACAAGATGATAAAGAGCCCATAGAAGATAAGATGAGAGATGACCACCTCTATCGAGTGCTTGATAAAGATACTTGGATGATCGATATCATTCGAGCGATTCAGAAGATGCCTCTCGATCATCTAGATAAAAACTCTCAAAAGAAGATAATCTCCGAAAGTAGGAAATACTTTTGGGATGCACCATACCTCTTCAAACTTGGCAATGATGGAGTTATGCGAAGATGTGTGCCAAGAGAAGAGAGGGTAGAAATTCTAAGGAAGTGCCACTCGGTGGAGTACGGTGGACACTATAGCCATTTTCGAACCCAAGCAAAAGTATGGTCAAGCGGATTCTATTGGCCGGAGATGCATGAAGATACTAAAAGATATGTTGCATCATGCCCTGAATGCCAAAGAACCGGAAACATCTCTCAAAGAAATTCTATGGCCTTGAATTACAATCTACAAATTGATTTATTCGATGTATGGGGTATAGACTTCATGGGGCCTTTCAAAAACTCATGCGGACATGAGTATATTCTAGTCATGGTTGATTATGTATCCAAATGGGTAGAGGCTATGCCATGTCGTAAAGCTTCCATGGAGGAGTCCATTACTATGATCAAGAACGCGATTTTTCCTCGTTTTGGTACACCGAGAATCTTGATAAGTGATGGAGGAACTCACTTCACCGGGAAGAATTTCAAAAAGTGCTTGTCCAAGTTGGGGATTGAACATAGGGTCTCTACGGCCTATCACCCACAAACCAACGGACAAGCGGAAATGTCAAATAGGCAATTAAAAAGCATCTTCAACAAAACCATAGAGAAGGGAGGCAAAGATTGGTCAAAGAAATTAGACGGAGATTTGTGGGCTTATCGAACGACGTTCAAGACACCGATAGGTATGACCCCTTATCAATTCGTCTATGGAAAAGCTTGCCACCTTCCGGTTGAGTTGGAACATAAAGCCTATTGGGCGATTAAAGAGATGAACCTTGATCTCGATGCCGCGGTGGTGAAACGAAGAATCCAAATAAGCGAGCTAGAGGAGATGCGGTTGAAGGCGTATGAAAATGCAAGCATATACAAAGAGAGAATCAAAAGGTGGTATGATAAAAGATTGAAAAAGAAAGAGTTTAAAGAAGGTATATGGTCCTCCTCTACAATTCGAGGTTTAAAACCTTCGGAAAGGGGAAACTGCAAAGCAAGTGGCACGGACCTTATGTTGTGCATTCGGTGCTCTCCAACGTAGCGGTAACCATTATGGATATAAAAGGTGATCAATTTATGGTGAATGGTCAACAACTTAAGGTTTACTACGAACCCGACGTTGTTCCCCTTCACCATGTTGATGTCTTCACCATGGAAGAAGAGACCGAACGTCCCGCCTAGGACGAAAAACAAGGCATGAATTTCTGTAAATAATTTTTCTTTTAATTTTATGGAGTTTCTCGCGAAGATTTACTGGGTCAACTTTTTCCCATGGGCTAAGGAGGTGAAAAAAGGGAGGTGCACAAAAAACCGGACCGGCCCGACCCCCGAGACAAGGTGGGCCGGCCGGCCCAGTCCGACCGGCCCAAGTGGGTCCCGGCGGCGGTTGATCCCGGTTTTTGCCCGAATTGCTCCTTTTCGACTTCCTTCTCCGGTCAGAAAATTTTAAGGGAAGTTTGAATAAGGAAAATGAGGTTCCTAGGGTTTTCCTCTTCGGACTATTTATTTGGCCGAATTGGGAGCTCGGGAATCAATCCCATCAAGCAATATTTTGCACCCTCGCAGCAGCCATTGTGTCCCCGAGGAGCTTAGGGTTGAAGCAAGGAGCCAAGGAGCCATCGATGGAGGAGGCGAAGCGATGCGATCTCAAGCTACCCGTCGAGATCAAGAGGACCGCCCACATCCGTTGTGGAGGGCGTGTCCCGACCGGAGCTATTGCATCTCGCAACCCCGTCGAAGGAGAGAAGGTCCCTACGCCCGTTCGAAGGTCGACACGCATCCAAGGCATGAAGCGGAAGGACTACAAGGAGGTGTCGCCCGAGCCTAAGGACTATGGGGGTAGTGATTACTCCGACGATCGTAGCCCGAGCTCATGGGCGGTCGCCGGAAGAGACGGTAACGATCTTTACATTTGGGAGAGGTGCCCAAGGAGAAGACTACCGAAGGCCCCAACGACGGCGGCGACGACAATGGTGGCGGCGACGACAATGGTGGTGGCGACGACAATGGTGGTGGTGACGACGGTGGCGATGACGGTGGAGACCCCGACAATGACGACCCTTTCGAGTTGCATCTGATGTGTTGTGCGGCTTGCCGTCACTCCATCGCGGATCTCTACGCGTCGGTCGACAAATGTCTCCAAGCCATGGAGGCGATGAAGCAGCGTTTGGAGGATTTGGAGAGCGTAGTTGAAGACGACTACAAGTTCCTTAACCGCAACATGCGCAAACTTTTGGCATGGTCGGGAACATGAGAGGCAAGTGGTGCAATAGTTGCGAGAAGTACCACTAGGTCTAGTTTTACCCTTAGGAATTTTGTAAGATACGACGAGGACGTCGTATATTTTTAGCGTGGGGGAGAGCTAGCTAGCTAGCCTTAGCTTTTGAGTTTCAAAGTTTAGGTTCGGTTTAGTCTTTGAGAGAGTCTTAGAGTTTAAAGAGTCTTAGTTTTCGAGTGTGTTTTTAAATTTTTGCAAGTTCGAAGTGTCTTAAATTAGTGTTGAGTCAAAGAAAATCAAATAAAAAGAGTCTTTATATATTTTTGTGTCTTGTGTGATGCTTATCTTTATTCACTTGTTTGTTTATCTTTGATTCTTGATATATGAACATAAGTGTGTGGTTCGAAAAACGTTTACCGTGGTGCTTAGTGGAATTGCTACTATTTAAAGTACCCATACCACACTTCGATCTTGAGCTTCACATGTTAGTTGTGCTATGTTCAATGCTAAAAGTTGGATGATTTCAGTTCTGAAAATTATCTAAATAAAACCTTGTAATAAAGGTTAGCAAAACCTCTTTTTCCAAGTTGAGAGTAAGAAAAAAAATCCTATACAAAGCCAATTTATTTTTTGCCCCACCATAAGTGTGATTAGCATGATGAGTTAGGCTAGGATCCTTCTCTCTTGGGAGTTTTAATTTCAAGCAATGATCATGTTCTTGTGCTTATCTTTTGTTGCTAGCCTCGTCATGCATTCGGTAATGTGACTTTCACATCGGAAGTCCCGTACATCGCCGAATTCCATACCCGAACCTATACATCTCTTTTGTACATCGCATTCCTTGAACACAACCTACTTTCAAAAGTTTTGTCTCATCTCTAGCATGATTTATTTAAAATTTCAGATTGTATGCATGCAAGAAAGAGAGGAGTTGAGATCTTTGAAAAGTTGTCAAGAGAGGAAAAGTAAAGAGAAAAGTACGAGTATGGAAAAGAAAGAAAGAAAGAAAGAAAGAAAGAAATAAAAAATATAGCAACGTAAAGAAAGAGAAAAATATGAGAATGAAAGAATGAAAGAAAAAGAAGAGAAAGAGAAAAGAGGAGTGGCAAGAAGGATAAGAGAGGGATGAATCAAGTAAAAGAAAAAATAATAAAGTGCAAGGAAGGATGTCACGTTGTTGAGAGACGAAACTTTCACTCATTTTCCAACCATGTGCAATTCGACGAGGAGTCATCGGTGCCTCGTAGTCACAATTTTCTTTTGCCCTTGCACATGTCCACCATTCTAAATCTTCTCATCCTTGATATCCCTACATATGGTTTATTCTCATGATCATTGGCTTTGAAAGGTAAGCAACCATTAGAGGAAGTTCTTAGTTTGACAATACTTGTGTTGATTGCGCTAGCCCTACCTATAGCTCCACTTTACATGTTATATGAGAGACTTATGGGAGGTGAGGGTTATATAAAATTGGTTTAGGACAGCCACCTCATATGAGTGACTTGAGAGAGCTTGGAGAAAGGTTTTTGTCTAATACTTGTTGCAGGAATTTTGTTTTTGAAAAATCATAAAAACCCTCCGATGGAAGCAAAGAAGTAAGCATGACTGAGATTGAAGGCTTCGAGTGAAGAGTTTGAGTTGTGGGGTAAATCTTGACGTGGTAAACATTCTAAATGCCCATGTTTATGTTTGATGATCATTACTTTATGTTTATGTATTAAAGACGAAAGGATTGACTAACTTGTGAAGAAGGATTAGCGGTACACGATTACAACACTTTGGACGAAGTTCTTTTACGAGTACTTGCTCGAGGACGAGCAAGAGCTAAGCGTGGGGGAGATGTTGACGATGTATTTTGGTACACCAAGCATGTTCATTACACTTTGGTTTGGATTTGATTATGGAACTAACCCGCCACTAGGCACACTAATCATATAACAAGTTCATCTATGTGCATGCATTTGGAAGTGTTATGTTTTTGTAGGAAAACATGGACATAAAGGACGGATTCGCAACAAGTTCAAAGAAGCATTTACGGAGTCTTGTTCGTGTTCATGAGCTTGATGAAATCACTTGCAATGGTGGCAAGGACCGAAGTGCTACGAGGAACACCCCCGGGGATTGAAGCGTAAAAGACCGAACTTCATGCGCGGAGAACCTCCATCTTGGACGCAAGGATGACATCATCAAAATCATGCAAGTGGAGGGGGCAAAGTGCATAATCACCTGAGGACCCACAGGAGCGAAGGGGCGACCGAACTGGGCCGAGATGGGCCTGGGCCGGTCGGCCCAAGCCAGTCGGCCCAGCCCACTTCGGGGGTCGGTTCGGCCCCCCTTTCCTCGCACCCGAAGGATCTTCAACCCTAAAACCCTGGAGGCGCCACCATTCGACAGGGGGAGAGCCATTCGCTCCAGGAGGCCATCCACAAGCTAGAGAGAGAGAAGAGGGAGATCTCCGGAGGGAGATCGTCCACCTCGAAGGAAGCACCCACAAGTGGAGAAGAAGGAAGACACCGTCGGAAGGGAAACCATGATCAACGGTGCTATGTCTAGCACATTGATGGGGTAATCTCCTTATTCGTCCATGGGTTGTAATCGATCTTGAGATGTAATCATACTTTGTCGGATTATCTATCTATCATCTTGTGTTGAATATACTTTAACGCTTAAGGTTAGCTACCATGTCGTAAAGGGAGTATGAGCTCCAATGCTTCCTTGGATCCATTCAATACGCCGTGTCCATCATAGGTCTAGTCATGAATACCTTCGCGTAGTGACAGTACGAGAGGATGGGAAGGGCGAAACCGTGGTCACAACCCCGATAGATTAGATTGGTTTTCATGTCTTTAAGCGATTGCATGTTCTAGTATCGTAGACCCATGGGCGAGTGTCTTTTATCTTGATATCTTGATCATTCTCTCTAGTGTAGTTTAGTTGTTTTCTAGTTTAATCGTAGTTAGAGGTTTGAGTAGCTAGAGTGTGAAGGTAGATCGAATGCTTTAATCCCCTTGCTCCGCGGATTGACAAGAACCTTGGGAATCCCGTGGTGAAAAAGGTGTGGGGTCCGTACGCTTGCGGATCGTAGAGGGATACGTATTTTATCCATCAACAAGCCCCCGAGCCTAGGCCCGTTCGAGGCGATCAAGGCGGGCTCTCCAACTAATTTGTACGCTCCCTCGCCGTCCCTCCGTGGGACGGAGGGTGAGGTTTCCGCAACCCCCATCGAGCGGGTCGTGAATTGCGGATTCCTCGTTGAGCTGTTATCGGGCAGTTCAAGTGTACGCACATGCCCCATTCGATAAGGGTAGGCTCGTGGTCCGGAGACTCATCCATGAAAGCTCTTACGTGGATTTGCTAGGTAGGGCTCGGTCCCGTTCGCTGGGGACCGAGGGCGCGGAAGCTCTCCCTCGGTGGGATCCCTCGACTAGCTGCCCTCGTTGGCTCTTGAACACGACATGAGGGGCGCCCTTGAGTTGGTGAGCTCGAGGATAGGCTCGAATGCGCACACCCTCATCGTCCCTGACTCTGACGATCTGGGGCGCCTGTTCGAACCCTTCGAAGGTCAGGCTTCGAATCCCTGATCAGTAGGGCCACTGCAGGGTGGCTGCTAGGTGCCCCCATTTTTTTTACATCTGGTGGGCTCGTGGGCTCGCGGTCGAGCCGGTCCACGAGTTGCTGATCAGTAATCCTACAGAATCAAGGGCACCTATGGCGCCCGCTTTCGCTGAGCGGGCTTCGAGACTACTGGTCGGTAATCGCACCCTTCGAGGGTCTGAATTTTAGAGCCCTGGGCTCGGCCCATTCGAGGGCTTCGCTTATGTGGTAAGGAGCCAGGCTGTTTTAATGCCCACAGTTGTGGCCGTGGACGTGCGCCGCGGGCGTGCCTTTTCAAGCGACGCAGCTGCACGCGTAGTGGGCGACGTGGGTAGGTGGACGTGACGGCCCGCCGCGGCTCTTCGGTCGTCGCGCCGTAATGATCATGCGCGTGCGTGCGCCTGGCTGTTTCGGTCGTGGTGGGGCCCGCTCGTCAGAGGTGGGTGCTGTCACCTGCAGTTAATGCAGCGCGCGCGGTTCGGGGAGCGTGGCTCCCATGGATCTATAAATCCAAGGAGAAGGAAGGGGAGTCCTTTACCTCTACACTTAGCGCACGTCGTCCTTGCTCCTTGCTTCCGCTCCAGAGCGCCGCGCACCCTTTCGTTTTCGACTAGCATTCGCCTCGTCCCCGCGCTCCTTCACCGATCGAAATGGCTCCCCTGCAGTCGATCACCGTGCTGGACCCACTGCCGTGGAGCCGCTCGACGGTGACGAGGTTCACCCTGAGCGAGCCTGTGAACGGCGGTCAGCTTGCGCCGAATGTGGACGGGCAGCCCGCGGTGTGGATAGTCCCACCGGCGAAGGATCGGGAGCCCAACTCGCCGTACGACTACGTCGTCAGCTTCATTCGCCACCACGAGTGCGGCTTCGTGGCGCCGGCGAGCCGCTTCATGCGCAGGCTGTGCCATCACTACAGGGTGGAGTTGCACAACTTCGCCCCGAACGCGATCTCGCAGGTGGCCACCTTCGTCGGCGTCTGCGAGGGGTTCTTGGGGATCCCAGCGAACTGGGATCTCTGGCTCCACCTCTTCCGCGCGGAGCTGCACACGCTCACCACGCCTGAGTTGCGAGTGCGCTGCGCGGTGCGTGCCGACGACATGACGATTTCGCTGCGGGAGTCGCGCAGGGAATTTTACATTCCCTGCACGATGACCTCCAACAACGTCGAGTGGGAGCGGGGGTGGTTCTACCTCCGCAACGACGAGCCCGGCCTTCCCCCCTACACCGGCAAGGTTCTGAAGGAGAAGGCCAACTCCTGGTTCCACGGCGTGTCCCCCCACTCGCACCAGGCGCGGCTGGACTCGCTCCTGACCGCGCTGAAGAGCCTAACGGATGCTGGGCTGGGTGCGGCTTCGATCCTCGCGAACCTCCACCACCGGCGGATCATCCCCCTCATGGAGAGGGAGCTTCGTATCTACGAGATGGGCGAGACGGCCAACCCCGTGTCGCTGGCGCACTCGCGGTTGGCACATGACCGCTTCCCCCGGGAGTACGCGACCACGAGGGCGAGGCGCGCCATCAGCCTCAAGGCCGCCAGGCATAGCGACGACGACCTCTGGTCGTTTGTTATGCTCCCCGACACCCCGCTGGTGAGTAAGCTTCCCCCTTTTCCTTCATTCCTCCGCGACGCACCGCCGTGACTCTGACGCTTCACTCTTCCCAGTAGAGGCCGGCCGTGAACGCTGCACAGTCCGACCCGCCCACTCCTTGAGCCCGAGCGCGCGCGCGGCGCAGCGGTGGGAGCAGGAGCGAGTGGCGCGCAAGAAGGAGCAAAGGATCCGGCGACGGGAGCATCGGGAACAGAGAGACGAAGAATATTGGCTGTGCGAGTAGCAGGGACTCTCCCCTTTGGAGACCTCGGAGTGCTCGTCGTCGGGGGAGGGAGAGGAGGAAGAAAGCGACGGGGGGCAGGCCCCCCTGAGAGGTGGGAGACTGCGCCCCCCTGAGAGGTGGGAGCCTGCGCCCCCCTCTCCAAGAGCCGTGGAGGTGGCAGAGGGACAAGTGCCTGGGGCGGGCGTGGAAGTGCCCGCCGCCAGGCGGTCTATGGAAGAGGCGGCGCGCGCCGCGGAGGCACCGGCGCGTGCCGTGGAGGCGTCCGGGAGTGCTGTAGCGGCGACGCCAGCCGCCGCCACAGCGTCCGCCGAGCCCTCGAGGAAGAGGAATCGGGGCTTCTCCACCTTGAGGTAAGCGGTCGCTTCTCCAGATGCTCGGGTTTCAAAGGGTCGGAGCTCAAACTCCTGTCTCTGTGTGGACAGGGCGGTGCCAATCGTCCCCGACCTCGCGCCTGCTAAGGTGCTGAGGTCAGGCACGTCCGTGCCCATGAGGCGGCGCTCGTCGAAGGCATCGAGGGCAGCGGAGAGCACGGTGGCAGCGAGTGAGCCGCCGCGTGGTGCGGCCGAGGCCACGGGGTCGCGGACGAGGAGGTGGCGACCGTGGTGGCGGCCGCGGTGGCGGCGACCGCCGCGCCGGTGGTTCCTCCGGAGCCCATCCCCACCGCGGTCGACCAGGCGGTCGTGGTGGAGATCCCTGACGACGATGCCCCGCCGCCCAGATGGGGTCAGTGGGAGGACTAGCCCGCGCCGCCCCACCGAACCTGTGGCGGGGTTCTGGTGGTGCGGGGAAGACGGCCGCGTGGTGCCGCAGTGGCCGACGCATGGCGTCGAGGCTTCGTCGTCACGCGCCGGCCTCCCCGCCGCAAACATCGCCGTGGTGGGCCTGGAGCTGGAGCGGGAGCCCGCCGGCGCGCCGCCAGCCTACTTCAACGAGGCCCAGGCTGAGCAGGCCCTATGGCAGAAGTTTTGAGACCACGGGGCCTTGCTCAACAACGCGTTGAACGGGGCCCTGCGGATCCTCGCTGGTCCTACGTGGCAGATCTTCAAGGTACGTGCTTTCGTTGTCGAACTCGAGATTTTCTCGTGCCGCTTTCGCGCCCGTGCATTCTTCTGATCTTGCCTTCTCTCGCGTCTCGTTCATCGTCGACAGAAGCTTGGGGCCATGCTCGAGAGAGGTACAATCGCCTCGATCAGCTGAGCTCCGAGTGTGACCGATATCGGGACCAGTACGACGCTCTGGACGCTCTCGTCGAAGCCCTGCGAACTGACAGCGGGTGGCTGGAGTACCAGCTACGCGCTGTGTGGGACGAGCTCCTGGAGGAGGAAGCCCAGGATGTGGAAGACGTCTCTGCAGTCTCGAAGGTGCAGGCGGCGCTCCTGGAGCGGGACGAGGTGCTGCAGAAGGTGCTTGAAGATGCGGCCGCGGTGCAGGTTGCGGCGGCGGAATCTGAGAGGGAGTTGGCTTCTGCCCGAGCTCAGCTCCAGCAAGACCGCGCCACCCTCGAGGGGGCACGGTCCTGGCAGAGCCAAGCTGAGGAGAAGGCTAAGGAGGCCGAGCTGCTGAGGACCAGCCTGGCTGACAAGGCCGCCTCCCTCACCTCGACGGAGGAGCGGCTCCAGCGGGAGCAAGACGTGCGCCAACAGACGAGCGCCTAGCTTCAGCAGGAGCGAGCCGCCCTCACTGAGGCTCGGGCCGCCCTCGAGCATGAGCGCCTGGTGCGGGAAGAGGCCCAGGGCCGACTCCAGCAAGAGCGCGCCGCACTCGAGGGTGCGCAGGCAACCCTCAAGCAGCGGGACGAAGAAGTCTCGCGGCTCAACGGGGAGCTGACCCAACTCAGCGTCTTGCACGAGGACCTGCGCCAGTCCCTCGAGGAGCAGGAGGCCACCATTCTCAGCATGCGACAGGTGGCTGAGGACGCGCGCGAGTCCCTTGAGGTGGAGAAGAAGCAGGTCAAAGGTGAGCCTGTCCTCCGCTTGTCCATTCGACTTGTTTGGGATCCGCTCCCAACTTTTGTTTTTTGTTTATGGTTTTCAAGCTTACGGATCGCCCTGGGGAACTCGACAACCCAGGCTAAGGTTGTGCATACGGCCTACAACTCCTCGCAATAGGAGTTGGAAGAGCTGCGGGCCGCCACCCTCGAGGCCTGCCATGAAGTCGAGGAGGGCGAGGCGCAAGCCGGGAGTTCAATGGCGAGCCGCCTCCGCGCTCTTGGTGGGCACGTCACCCGGCGCATGTGCCGCGCCCTTCACCTGGGCGTCCAGAAGGCCCTTAGTGTGGTGGCCTCCCACTATCAGGTCAACCTTGAAGCCGTCTCTACGGGCTACGTTGTCCCCATCGGCGTCGATGACGAGGTGGCGATGAACCATGCGGACGCGCTCGCCGCTCCTGCTGCCGACATCCTCGCCGAGGACTTTATGGACTTCCTGTTCCTGGATGCTCCCGTGGCTGGCGACTTTCAAGCCTGAAAATCACTGGGCGTTTGTGCCCTTGTTGTTTTAAGTATTAGCATTCGAGCCGTGTGGCTATGTAATAAACAATTACTTATTTGAAACATTTGGATGTTTGTGAACTGAAGCAATGTTTTTTACTTCGGCAACTGTATTGTTCCGCCTCCCAATTTTCTTAGGTGAACCCTAGCTGGGAAAGGTTTGTTCGCACGAGTAGCTTGCAGGCGAAGCGGCGAGGGGGAAGGGCCCATCCTTCCGGAGGCGTAGGCTATCCCCGACTCGCGCTTCTTCACCCTTTAGCCGCTCGCGTCCCGCGTGAGTTCACCCAGAACTTGGGTCAAGGCGTACTTAGTACATTTGCGACGGTTTTTTTGCGAAAAATGGGACCCTTTTTTGGGGAGGGATGCCCCCGCGGTAGCCCCCGAGGGTGGCTTGGTGTTCTGGGGAAAGGCAAGTCTCCCTTTGACTTTATTTATCTTGGTGAAAATTTACATTCGTACACCCAACTGGGGTGTTGGGTGCGTAAATAACAAAAAGACTTGGAAATCCTTCCTAAGGGTAGAAGTGATGTAGCTGTTGGATGTTCCAAGCGTTGGTGAGTTCTTCACCATCTTCGTTGGCCAGCTTGTAGGTGTCGGGCTTGAGCACATTGACTATGACGTAGGGTCCCTCCCACGGGGGCGACAGCTTGTGGCGGCCTCGATTGTCTTAGCGCAGCCTTAGGACTAGGTCCCCTTCATTGAAATCTCGGCGCCGTATCTTTCGGGCCTGGTAGCGCCCCAGAGCCTGCTGGTACCTTGCCGAGTGCATCAGGGCCACAGTGCGGGCCTCGTCCAGTTGGTCCAGCGAGTCCTCGCGGGCTCGTTGGTTGGTGCCCTCGTCGTAGCCCCAGATTCTGGGCGACCCGTATTCCAGGTCAGTGAGGAGGATAGCCTCCACGCCATAGACTAGGAAGAACGGGGTGAATCCTGTGGCCCTGTTCGGGGTGGTTCTGAGGCTCCACACGACCGCTGGTAGCTCCTGGAGCCACTTTCGACCGGACTTGTTCAGTCTGTCGAAAATCTGGGGTTTGAGCCTTGTAAGATCATGTCGTTGGCGCGCTTCACTTGACTGTTGGTCTGTGGATGTGCCACGGCCGCCCAATCCACGCAAATGTGGAACTTGTCGCAGAACTCCAGGAACTTCTGTTAACACCAAAATTTGGTAAGGAGTCTGACTTGTGGGTCCAGCTCGGTGAGAAATCCGTCCGGAGGAAGGAAGGTTTCTTCAGATGCATTCGGCAGAAAAATCCGCGGTCGGCTATCTGCTTCCGTTCGGCAAGGGAACTGTTGAGCTGATTTTGCGGGATTGTATGGCGATGTGGCTCAAGAGGAAAGAATGAATGGATGGATAAGCGATCGAGCTTAGAGATAAATTAGGTATCAAATCCATTCGAGGTCGTGCTTGGCAGGGTATAAATATGAACCCTGAATGTATGTAACATATACGTAATCATTCTCAATACAAACCGGCTTTACGCCAAACCCTAGAGTCCATTTGTCGTGTCGTCGAGTTCTTCGAGAGGGTTTATCGATCCGTCGACCTCCGTGAGTACCGGCAACCTTGTATCATATCTAGTATCATGCGGTGGATTTAAATCTGATGCAAGTAGTCTTGCTACCATGCTTAGTGTCATGCGGTAGATTCAAGCTTGGTTCAAGAGGGTTTCTTGTTAGGTCATGAGCCATGCGGTAGGCTAAGATCTAGCTTGAAGCTAGTTATCGGCTCTATTGGATTTAGGCAAGATTCAATAGATTCATTAAGTTACCCTGTGTTTCTTTGAGTTTTACTTTATGTTTAAATTCATGTAACACCTCTTTGCCCAATTTAGATGGGTTTGGATCGGCTTTATCCCTTTTTGATGATCCTTATGCGAGTCAAGTTCGTGCCTTTGGTTATGTGGATCACGTGCTCTTTGATAGCCGAAACCGAGTCGATCTAGGTTGTCACATGTTGCGGGTTCAAGCTTGCCAAAGTTTGTATAAATCTTGAAAGAACTAAGTATCACGCGGTAGATGTAGGTTTTTGAGTTGCTTTGGAGCTAGTCATCCGGTGGATTAGATTTCAAATCAATCTGATAGATTTATCTTGCTTGGTAATGTTCGTTCCTTCTTCATGGACCCCGAATCGGCTGTTCAGCCGTATTCGGTTATGATCTTCACGAGTAGAACACGTGCGTAATGTATGCTTTAAATAATGTATGCTTTTAGCTTTCCATATTTAGATTGTATCATGCGGTGGATAGATCTATTTGTGGAAAGTGGCACGATTCCAAGCAAGTTGTATCATGCGGTGGATAGATTCGCTTGGTGTTGTACCCGACGGGTTTTTAAGTACCTAGACATGCGGTAGACTAGTGCTTTGGGCCTATGCATGCTTGTTTATTACATATTTATGTTCGTGCTTTTACTTCATTTATTATTTAATGTTGATTACCACGGGGTTCGGTCACGGTCTTGCGCACGTGCATCTTTGTCCAAACAAAGACCGATCGTCGTCATGTTTACGTCATCCATTCGGTTATGATACTTTTCCTTTCTAACGTAGCCGAATGGTTTTCAGTTTACTGACAGATAGCTTTCTATAGCTATATGTCATCCCATTTGGCTCTATGGCCGTAAATATGGAACTGTCTGGTACCACCCGGCAAGTTCCGAGCTTTGGAATTTAACTACTTTGTCTTTTGTTAATTTTCAGGGAAAATTGACTGGCACGTCTTGTGATTCTCTGCACGTGTGAAGCCAGCTTGTTCGGCTTGCTGTGTGTTTGGCGCTAGGTGCACATTTTGCGTCAACACACTTTTTGGCACGCCCAGTGGGACCACAGTCGAAAATCGAGATGCCTGACATCGGGGATATCATGGATGTCAACATCGAAGACCTCTCTCCTGAACAACGGCAACAGGATGCCGTGGACCAGTTCCAACAAAAGTGCTTGCTATCGTTCAAGAAGAATAGGAGCGGCGTCCCGTACTTGAAAAATGAGATGCCCAGGGTGTTGTTGCCAGGGGAAAGTGACGCTACAACCCAGCAGGAGAGGGAGGAATGCATGCAAGCGTTCCGAGATACCGCGGACCACGTCTTGAGCAGGCACCATAGAGCTTTCTTGGGTGCGTTCAAACAAATGATGGTGGCTGTCTTCGGTCCAGGCATGGAGCAGGCGTTCAACAAGACACCCATTCAAGGAGGCACCGTAGAGATGGGCGAGTCCAGTTCTCAACCGCCGTTACAGAGCCAGTCAGCCCAGCCTCCTCCTCAGAGCGTTGGGAGCCAAGCTTTCCAGCCTCCTCCACAAGGTGCTGGGGGGTCGGCCCGATTCGGCCCCCCACTGCAGGCCGCAGGAGGGCGACCGCTCCAGCCACCACCGCAGGGCAGCACGGGTCAACTCGTGCAACAGCCGAACCCGTACCAGCCCACGTACGGGGAGTTGGCATTCGGCTCGCCTAGGGCCTCGCTTGCTTCCGGCTACAGGATTGCTCCGGCAAGCAACAGGCTGCAGAGGAATTTATACGGCGGAGGCTACCACGAGGTGGGGAACTACAGAGCCATCGATGCTCTCCCGAATCCGGGTTACGGACCAGCTGCAGGCGCGCAGGAGGACGATATCCTGGCGCGGAAGATGGCCGATTTGATGCAGAATCAATTCGGCCTCAAACCAAAAATGCAAGGACCTACCTACACACCGCTGTTTCCGGAGTGGTACTACAACGTGATCCTACCGCCAAGGGTAAAGCCTTCGACGGAGTTCACAAAGTTCTCCGGGCAGGATGACACGAGCACGGTGGAGCACATCGCTCGCTACCTGATGCAGCTTGGAGAGTGCTCATCTGAAGAAGCGTTCAGGGTCAGATACTTCCCTGCGTCACTGACGGGTGCGGCGTTCCAATGGTTTTCATCTTTGCCCCCTCAATCAGTCAGCATATGGAAGGAGCTGGAACGAAAATTCCACGCCCACTATTTCAGCGGCAGCTCAGAAAAGAAACTGATCGACCTCGCTACCCTGAAGCAGAGACACAGTGAGACACCCTTGGAGTTCCTCAGGAGGTTCAGGGAAGTTAAGGGCATGTGTTTTTCGCTCAATCTGCCAGATGACCAGTTGGCCGACATGGCCGTTGCCGGGATGCTGCCGGCCGTGCGTGAGAAGCTGTTTGGCATGGAGTTTGATAACCTGGGCCAACTGTCCCAAAAGCTGTCGTTAATGAGCAACCAAGCCTACGGTTTCAAGAAAGATGCCAGGTTCGGCAAACAGATGTTGACGGTGTATTTTGGTGCACCTAGCATGTTCATTACACTTTGGTTTGGATTTGATTATTGAACTAACCCGCCACTAGGCACACTAATCATATAACAAGTTCATCTTTGTGCATGCATTTGGAAGTGTTGTGTTTATGTAGGAAATCATGGACATAAAGGACGGATTCGCAATAAGTTCAAAGGAGCATTCATGGAGTCTTGTTCGTGTTCATGAGCTCGCTGAAATTACTTCCAATGGTGGTGAGGACCGAAGTGCTACGAGGAACACCCCGGGGATTGAAGCGTAAAAGATCAAACTTCATGCAAAGAGAGCCTCCATCTTGATCGCGAGGATAACGGCGTCAAAATCATCCAAGTGGAGGGGGCAAAGTAGATAAGTGCACGAGGACCCACGGAGCAAAAAGGGCGACCGAACCGGCCGGAACCGGGCCCGGGCCGGCCGGCCCGTGCGGGCCGGCCCGGCCCACTTCGGCACCGGTTCGGTCCCGTCTTCCTTGCCCTCGAAGGATCTTCGACCCTAAAACCCCCGACGCGCCGCCAACACGGGGAGAGGAATTATTCGCACCAGAAGGCCATCCACAAGCTAGAGAGAGAGGAGGAGGATCTCCGGCCGGAGATCAACCACCTCGAAGGAAGCACCCTCTCGTGGAGAAGGAGGAAGACACCGGCGGAAGGGAAACCATGATCAACGGTGCCATGATCAGCACCTTGATGGGGTAATCTTCTCATTCGTCCATGGGTTGTAATCGATCGTGAGATGTAATCGCACTTTGTCGGTTTATCTATCTATCATCTTGTGTTGAATATACTTTAATGCTTAAGGCTTGCAACCATGCCGTAAAGGGAGTATAGGCCTCAATGCTTCCTTAGATCCATTCAATACGCCGTGGCCATCAAAGGTCTAGTCATGAATACCTTCGCGTAGTGACAGTACGAGAGGAGGGAAAGGGCGAAACCGTGGTCACATCCCCGATAGATTAGATTGGTTTTCATGTCTTAAAGCGATTGCATGCTCTAGTAGCGTAGACCCGTGGGCGAGTGTCTTCTATCTTGATATCTTAATCATTCTCTCTAGTGTAGTTTAGTGTTTTCTAGTATAATAGTAGTAGGGTTTTAGTAGCTAGTGTGTCGTTGTTAATCGAACGCTTGTAATCCCCTTGCTCCACGGATTGACAAGAACCTTGGGAATCCCGTGGTGAAAAAGGTGTGGGGTCCGTACGCTTGCGGATCGTAGAGGGATACGTCTTTTATCCGTCAACAAGCCCCTTTTTCTGGCGCCGTTGTCGGGGGGAGCAAGTTAGTTTACATCGTTTGATTTGCATCTAACTTAGTTTTATATTTTAGTTTATCTTTTATTTGCTATATCTAACATATATTTTCCGTAGAAAAACACTTGTTTCTTTTTTGTTTTTGTTTTTATCTTATTGTCTAGATGGAGTTCGTTAATCAACCCGTGGAAGAACCGGAGAAATCATTAAGGGATTACGCTAGCCCTCGATGTGAAGACATAAAGGTACAAGAGTCGGATTCGAAGCTCGAAGCGACCAAGTATGAAATTAAATCCAAGATCATGAAGATGGTGGCGGAAAACCCATTTGAAGGGATGGTTACGGAGAACCCATATAGACACATAAGGGATTTCACGACAATATGCAACACGGTGCGTCAAGAAGGAGTTCCCGATGAATGGTTCAAATGGAATCTCTTTCCCTACTCACTTGCCGGCAAAGCAAAGACATGGTATTCGGTTGCGTCCTTTGAAGTTGAAGGCAATTGGAACAAGTTGACAAAGAAGTTTTGTGAGAAGTTTTTTCCAATTAGCAAGGTTCAACATCTAAGGAGGCAAGTGATCAATTTCATGCAAGGAGAAGAGGAAGGGATAGACCAAGCCTGGGATAGGTTTAATGAATTAATCGAACAAGGACCAAAACTCGGCTTCACCTGTGACGTACTCTTGCATACATTTTTCTTTTCCCTAACCCCTAGTTGCATGCGACACGTCGAAATGTGTGCAGGTGGGGATCTCATGGAGAAAACACTCACGGAAGCCGCCCAACTTCTACAAAAAGTTAGTAAAGCGGCTGCCATGCGAAGAGATTGGGAAACAAGACTTGCGGAAGAGCCGGAATTCAATTCAAGGAAGAAAAAGCTTGCTGATTTTTCTAAAGAGGCAACCCCGGAAGTCACAAAAGAGGAACCAATCATGGAAAAGCTTGAACAAGAACTCATCAAGTCAAGAACTACACCAAACGTCGACTTCGCCGCACCAAATGAGACGAACAAGAGAAGCATGTCAAGCGCGAAGCCACTAAGGGAGTTCGAGCCAATGGATTGGGTTCCTATTGATTACGGAGAAGTATTCGACAAGAGAAGACCGTTCCCTAATCAAAAGGGGATGGCAAGAGCAATGGAAGTGGATTTCCCACCGGAGAAGAAAGCTGAAAATTCATACGACTTCGAAACCACCGGTGAGATTTTTGAAAAGCTCTTTGGAGATGACGTGGTGGATCCGGAACATATTGCCGAGGTGAAGAGGATCATGGAGATCAAGCCCGAAGCATCACCATACGCTCGCCTTGCTGAAATTTATTCGATCAGATCCGAAGAAGAAGAGAAGATGATGCCGCACTTGAGTTGCGAGATCAACGGAGTTCAATGCAAGGCTTTATGCGACATCGGAGCCCAAGTAAGTGTTCTATCTTCTAAAATTTACGATAAAGTTCAATACCACAACCTAGACTTAGCTCCAACATCAACGAAATTAATTATGGGAGATGGTAGAACTATCAAACCTCTAGGTATTGCTTGCAACATGAAAGTAAAAATCTCTAGAAACTATATACCAACCGATTTCTTTGTTATTGATGCTTACCATAGTAATTCTGATCATATAATCTTAGGTAGGCCTTTTCTTAAGTTGGTTGATGCCGTGTTAGATGCCGGAGAAGGCAAAGTAACAATGAACCTTAATGGAACAAAGTACACATATAACTTTTTTCGTGCTTCTAAACACCTTACTCCTTTTCCTCCCGAAGATGAAGAAATAGAAGAGATAGATAGTCTTTGTTTTGTTGAAACCCTTAGAGACCCGCTGCAAAGAGCGATGGAAAATCAAATTAGTAATCAACAAGATGAAGAACTAGAGGAAGCAACAAAAGGCTTAGAGCCGCATGATGGTAGCGTGGAGGAAGAGAAGTTCGAAGACATAGGAGAAATCAAACCCGAGGAGCCACAAGTGCCCGAAGTAGACCTTAAACCTTTGCCCAAGGGATTAAAATATGAATTTTTGGGCCCAGACAAAACTTATCCAGTCATTGTGAGCGACGAGTTGAGCCCCGAAGAAAATGAAGCGTTGCTGATTTTATTAAAAAAACATAGGAAGGTGATTGGTTATTCAATTAACGATCTCAAAGGTATTAGCCCGACCTTTTGCACTCATCGTATACCAATGGAAGACCAATGTAAGCCCGTAGTGGACCATCAAAGGAGGCTAACCCATGCCATGCGAGAGGTAGTAAAGAAAGAGGTTATCAAGTTACTTGATGCCGGAATCATCTACCCGGTTCCACATAGCGAATGGGTGAGCCCGTACATTGTGTACCGAAGAAAGGAGGTTTGACCGTGGTGAAGAACGAGAAGAACGAATTGATACCGCAAAGAACCGTGACCGGGTGGCGGATGTGTATCGATTACCGTAAGCTTAACAAAGCAACGAAGAAAGATCACTTCCCCCTACCGTTCATAGACGAGATGCTCGAGAGGTTAGCAAACCACGCTTATTTTTGCTTTCTCGATGGATACTCGGGGTTCATGCAAATTCCCATTCACCCGAAGATCAACATAAGACAACGTTTACGTGTCCTTACGGAACGTTTGCATATAGGAGGATGCCCTTCGGCCTATGCAACGCTCCGGCCTCTTTTCAACGTTGCATGATGGCCGTGTTTTCGGAATTCATCGAAGAAATTGTTGAAGTGTTTATGGATGATTTTTCCGTTTACGGGAAGACGTTCATGGATTGCTTAGCAAACTTAGGAAAAGGTCCTTACAAGGTGTGCGGAGGTAGATTTGGTTTTAAATTGGGAAAAGTGCCACTTCATGGTTAAGAAAGGCATAGTGCTCGGACATGTTATATCCGAGAGAGGAATTGAAGTGGACAAGGCTAAGGTAGAGACGGTTGAGCAACTCCCACCTCCTACGGATGTTAAGTCCTTAAGGAGCTTTCTAGGCCATGCCGGATTCTATAGAAGATTTATAAAGGACTTCTCGAAGATCACTAAGCCTTTAACACACCTTCTTCAAAAGGATGTGGCGTTCGACTTTGATGAGAAGTGTCTAGCGGCATTCCGGACCTTGAAAAATGCGTTGGTGAGTGCTCCCATCATCCAACCTCCGGATTGGAGCCAACCTTTCGAGATCATGTGTGACGCAAGTGACTACGCCGTAGGCGCGGTCTTGGGACAAAGAAAGGAAGGCCGAGTTCACGCCGTTTACTACGCTAGCAAAACTCTTAGTGGGGCACAATTAAATTACGCTACTACGGAAAAAGAGTTGTTAGCGGTGGTATTCGCTTTCGAAAAATTCAGATCTTACATCGTGAACTCGAAAGTCATTGTTTACACCGATCACGCGGCCATAAAGTATCTCTTGGCTAAGAAGGAAGCTAAACCACGTTTGATTCGTTGGATCCTTCTTCTCCAAGAGTTCGATGTTGAAATTCGTGATAAAAAGGGGGTGGAAAATGTTGTGGCCGATCATTTGTCTAGGATGAATCGTGGGCAAGATGATAAAGAGCCCATAGAAGATAAGATGAGAGATGATCACCTCTATAGAGTGCTTGATAAAGATACTTGGATGATTGACATCATTCGAGCAATTCAAAAAATGCCCCTCGATCATCTAGACAAAAACACTCAAAGGAAGATAATCTCGGAAAGTAAGAAGTATTTTTGGGATGCACCATACCTCTTCAAGCTTGGCAATGATGGAGTGATGAGAAGATGTGTGCCAAGAGAAGAGAGGCTTGAGATTCTAAGGAAGTGCCACTCGGCGGAGTACGGTGGACACTATAGCCATTTTCGAACCGAAGCCAAAGTATGGTCGAGCGGATTCTATTGGCCGGAGATGCATGAAGATACTAAAAGATATGTTGCGTCATGCCCCGAATGCCAAAGAACCGGAAACATCTCTCAAAGAAATTCTATGCCTTTGAAATACAACTTGCAAATCGACATATTCGATGTATGGGGCATAGACTTCATGGGGCCTTTTAAAAACTCATTTGGATTCGAGTATATACTTGTTATGGTCGATTATGTATCCAAGTGGGTAGAGGCTATACCATGTCGTAAAGCTTCCACGGAGGAGTCCATCACTATGATCAAGAACGTGATTTTTCCCCGTTTCGGTACACCGAGAATCTTGATAAGTGATGGAGGAACTCATTTCACCGGGAAGAACTTCAAAAAGTGCTTGTCCAAGTTGGGAATTGAGCATAGGGTCTCCACGGCCTATCACCCACAAACCAACGGACAAGCGGAGACGTCAAATAGGCAATTAAAAAGCATACTTAACAAAACCATAGAAAAGGGAGGCAAGGATTGGTCAAAGAAATTAGACGAAGCTTTATGGGCTTATCGAACGGCATTTAAAACACCGATAGGTATGACCCCTTATCAATTCGTCTATGGAAAAGCTTGCCACCTTCCGGTTGAGTTAGAACATAAAGCCTATTGGGCGATTAAAGAGATGAACCTTGATCTCGATGCCGCGGTGGTGAAACGGAGAATTCAAATAAGCGAGCTAGAGGAGTTGAGGTTGAAAGCTTATGAAAACGCAAGCATATACAAGGAGAGAATCAAAAGGTGGTATGATAAAAGATTGAAGAAAAAAGAATTTAAAGAAGGAGATAAGGTCCTCCTCTACAATTCGAGGTTTAAAACCTTCGGAAAGGGGAAATTGCAAAGCAAGTGGGACGGACCTTATGTTGTGCATTCGGTGTTCTCCAACGGAGCGGTAACCATTATGGATATAAACGGTGATCAATTTGTGGTGAATGGACAGCGGCTTAAGGTTTACTACGAACCCGACGTCGTGCCCATTCATCATGTTGACGTCTTTACCATGGAGGAAGAACCCGAACGTCCCGCCTAGGACGAAAAACAAGGCACCAACTTCTGTAAATAATTTTTCTTTTAGCTTTCTGGAGTTTTTCGCGAAGATTAACTGGGGCAACTTTTTCCCATGGGCTGAGGACGAAAAAAATAGGCGGTGTGCAAAAAAACCGGACCGGCCCGGCCCCCGAGGCGGGGGTGGGCCGGCCGGCCCGCCGGATCGGCCCGGGGGTGGCCCGACGCCCGATGCCCCGAATTTCGCTCGAATTGCTCCTTTTTGACTTCCTTGTTTGGTCGGAAAATTTTAAGGGAAGTATAAAAAAGGAAAATAAGGTTCACGGGGCTTTTCTCTCGGGACTATATATTTGGCCGAATTGGGAGCTCGAGAATCAAACCTTTCAAGCAATGTGTTGCACCCTTGTAGCGACCATTGAGCCTCCAAAAAGCTTAGAGTTGAAGGTAGAAGCCAAGAAGCCATCGATGGAGGAGGCGATGCGATGCGAGGTCAATCTACCCGTCAAGAGGACCGCACGTATCCGTTGCGGAGGACGTGTCCCGACCGGAGCTCTTGCATCTCGCAACCCCGTCAAAGGAGAGAAGGTCCCTACACCCGTTTGAAGGTCGGCACGCCTCCAAGGCATCAAGCGCAAAGATTACAAGGAGGTGTCGCCGGAGCCTAAGGATTATGGGGATAGCGACTACTCCGACGATCGTAGCCCGAGCTCGTGGGCGGGCCGCCGTAGAGACGATGACGATTGGGGCGAGCAGCCCTATGAAAGGACTCCCGAGGGCCCCAATGGCGACGGCAACGGTGGTGGCGAAGGCGACAACAATGGAGGTGGCGACGACGGTGGTGACAACAGTGGAGATTATGGCGACGATGACCCCTTTGGATTGCATCCGGTGTGCTGTCGAGTTTGCCGTCAATCCATCGCAGCTCTCTACGCGTCGGCCGACGAATGTCTTCAAACCATGGAAGCGATGAAGCAGCGTATGGAGGACTTGGAGCGCGTAGTTGAAGATGACTACAAGTTCCTTAACCGTAACATGCGCAAACTTTTCGGCATGGTTGGAAACATGAGAGGCAAGTGGTGCAAAGCTTGCTCAAAGTACCACTAGATATAGTTTTCCCCTTTGGTTTTTGTAAGATACGATGAGGACGTCGTATGTTTTAAGTGTGGGGGAGAGCTAGCTCGCTAGCCTTAGCTTTTGAACTTCAAGTTTAGGTTCGGTTTAATCTTCGTGTGAGAGTCTTAGTGTTTTAATGAGTCTTTAGTTTTTGAGTCTGTTTTTAAATTTTTGCAAGTGTCTTAAATTAGTGTTGAGTCAAGAAAACCAAATAAAAAGAGTCTTTATATACATCTTTGTGTTTTATGTATTGTTTATCTTTATTTACTTGTTTGTTTAATCTTTGATTCTTGATATATGAGCACAAGTATGTGGTTTGAAAATCATTTACCGTGGTGCTTAGTGGAATCGCTACTACTTAAAGTACCCATACCGCACTTCGATCTTGAGCTTCACATGCTAGTTGTGCTATTTTCGATGCTAAAAATTGGAGGATTTCAGTTCTGAAAATTATATTAAAACCCTTGTAATAAAGGTTAGCAAAACCTCTTTTTCCAAGTTGAGAGTAAGAAAAAAAATTCCTATCCAAAGCCAAGTTTATTTTTTTCGCTCCACCATAAGTGTGATTAGCACGATGAGTTAGGCTAGGACCCTTCTCTCTTGGTAAGTTTTAATTTCGAGCAATGATCATGTCCTTGTGCTTATCTTTTGTTGCTAGCCTCGTCATATATTCAGTTCATGACTTTCATAACGAAAGTCATGTATATCACTGGATTCCATACCCAACCCTATACATCTCTTTTGTACATCGTATTCCTTGAACACAGCCTATTTTCAAAGTTTCGTCTCGTCTCTAGCATGATTTATTTAAAAATTTCAGATTGTATGCATGCGAGGAAAGAGAGAATTGAAAGCTTTGAAAAGTTGTCAAGAGAGAGAAAAATAAAGAGAAAAAGTATGTGTATGGAAAAGAAAGAAAGAAAGAAAGAAAAATCATATGTGAATGAAAGAAGAAAAGAAAAAGAGAGAAAGATGAGTTAGCAATGAAGATATGAGAGGGATGGATCAAGTGAAAGAAAAGAAAAAAATAAAGTGTAAGGAAGGATGTCACGTTGATTGTGAGACGAAACTTTTACTCTATTTCCAACCATGTGCAATCCGACAACGAGGACGTCTTTGGTGCCTTGAAGTCACAATTTTCTTTTGCCCTTGCACATGTCCACCATTCTAAATCTTCTCATCCTTGATATCCCTACATATGGTTAATTCTCATGATCATTGGCTTTGAAAGGTAGACAACCATTAGAGGAAGTTCTTAGTTTGACAATACTCGTGTTGATTGCGCTAGCCCTACCTATAGCTCTACTTTACATGTTATATGAGAGATTAATGGGAGGTGAGAGTTTTATAAAATCTGGTTAGGATAGACACTTCATATGAGTGACTTGAGAGAGCTTGGAGAAAGGTTTTTGTCTAATACTTGTTGCAGGAATTTTTGTTTTGAAAACCATAAAAACCCTCCGATGGAAGCAAAGAAGTAAGTATGGCTGAAATTGAAGGCTTCGAGTGAAGAGTTTGAGTTGTGGGGTAAATCTTGACGTGGTAAAAATTCTAAACGCCCATGTTTATGTTTGATTATCATTACCTTGTGTTTATGTATTAAAGATGAAAGGATTGACTAACTTGTGAAGAAGGATAAGTGGTACACGATTACACTCCTTGGACGAAGTTCTTTTACAAGTACTTGCTCGAGGACGAGCAAGAGCTAAGTGTGGGGGAGATGTTGACGGTGTATTTTGGTGCACCTAGCATGTTCATTACACTTTGGTTTGGATTTGATTATTGAACTAACCCGCCACTAGGCACACTAATCATATAACAAGTTCATCTTTGTGCATGCATTTGGAAGTGTTGTGTTTATGTAGGAAATCATGGACATAAAGGACGGATTCGCAATAAGTTCAAAGGAGCATTCATGGAGTCTTGTTCGTGTTCATGAGCTCGCTGAAATTACTTCCAATGGTGGTGAGGACCGAAGTGCTACGAGGAACACCCCCGGGGATTGAAGCGTAAAAGATCAAACTTCATGCAAAGAGAGCCTCCATCTTGATCGCGAGGATAACGGCGTCAAAATCATCCAAGTGGAGGGGGCAAAGTAGATAAGTGCACGAGGACCCACGGAGCAAAAAGGGCGACCGAACCGGGCCGAACCGGGCTCGGGGCCGGCCGGCCCGGCGGGCCGGCCCAGCCCACTTCGGGCACCGGTTCGGTCCCGTCTTCCTTGCCCTCGAAGGATCTTCGACCCTAAAACCCCCGACGCGCCGCCAACACAGGGAGAGGAATTATTCGCACCAGAAGGCCATCCACAAGCTAGAGAGAGAGGAGGAGGATCTCCGGCTGGAGATCAACCACCTCGAAAGAAGCACCCTCTCGTGGAGAAGGAGGAAGACACCGGCGGAAGGGAAACCATGATCAACGGTGCCATGATCAGCACCTTGATGGGGTAATCTTCTCATTCGTCCATGGGTTGTAATCGATCGTGAGATGTAATCGCACTTTGTCGGTTTATCTATCTATCATCTTGTGTTGAATATACTTTAATGCTTAAGGCTTGCAACCATGCCGTAAAGGGAGTATAGGCCTCAATGCTTCCTTAGATCCATTCAATACGCCGTGGCCATCAAAGGTCTAGTCATGAATACCTTCGCGTAGTGACAGTACGAGAGGAGGGAAAGGGCGAAACCGTGGTCACATCCCCGATAGATTAGATTGGTTTTCATGTCTTAAAGCGATTGCATGCTCTAGTAGCGTAGACCCGTGGGCGAGTGTCTTCTATCTTGATATCTTAATCATTCTCTCTAGTGTAGTTTAGTGTTTTCTAGTATAATAGTAGTAGGGTTTTAGTAGCTAGTGTGTCGTTGTTAATCGAACGCATGTAATCCCCTTGCTCCACGGATTGACAAGAACCTTGGGAATCCCGTGGTGAAAAAGGTGTGGGGTCCGTACGCTTGCGGATCGTAGAGGGATACGTCTTTTATCCGTCAACAACAGCACAACGTGGCAGATATCTACAATCAGTTCCTGGAAAAAGCCGACCAGATGGAGGATTCTGATGATGACCAGGACGTGGCTGCGGCCGAAATCATGTGGGGAAAAGAGCCATTGACTATGAATCAGCGCTGGGTCAAACAGACCAAAGGCACCTATGATTTCGACATCACTAAAGCCGACAAGCTGTTTGAGCTCCTGGTGAAGGAAGGCCGAATCAGATTGCCTGAAGGGCATTCCATGCTTCGGCCCGATGGAGTAAAGGAGAAACATTACTGTGGCTTCCACGACAGGAGCTCGCACTCCATCAACGACTGCAGGGTCTTCAGGATGAGGATCCAGAAAGCCATCCAGGAGGGACAACTCAAATTTGATAACAAGATGAAGCTGGATGGCCACCCTTTTCCTCAGAACATGGTGGGTTTTTCCGTCAACATGGTGACAGCTGAGGAGAAGGGCAAGGTCAAAGTCTTGACCTCAGCCAGGGCAAGGCAGGATGGAATAGTAGACCCGGAACGCCAAGTGACTTTGGAACAGGTGCATGGTGAAGCCCCCCGCGTTCTCAAGAGCCATGTCGAGATCGGGGAATCATCCAGAGCCAAACCCAGGGTGACCACGCGTATCCTCCTCAATAAGTGGCAGCACCAGCTGGAGAAAAAGAGCGCTACCAGAAACGAAAGTACGAGGAGGAGAGGCGCAGGGCCGAAGAGGAAGCACGAAGAAGAGATCTAGAGCAATATACGTGCGAGCAGGAGCGCGCGCACTGGGGGTGTTCATTCTTCAGGCACTGCTGGAACGAAGGGTTGAAGCTGCCCACGCTGAGAAACTGCCCTGAGTGCAGTGATAGGTATGTTGAGTACAGGCAGGAGACTGCCAATCACCGATCCATCCATGAAAGAATTGGAAGGATACATCCTAGCGAGGATCGGCGTCAAAAAATTGAAATCATTGATCATCCCAGGAAAAGGCAAGCTGATTTGAGGTGGGCTGATCAAGAGGAAGACGAGGACGAGTACATCTAGCAAAAGGGGCAATGGTGCCCCCCTGGCCTAAGAAAGAGTCAGAAGAGAAGGGTTCAACGCTTGAGGAACCGTGAACTGAGGCAGGCAGGGATCCAGACAAGGCAGGTGTGGCGTCCAAAGGATAAACCTAAAGGGTCAAACCGTTCGGCTCTAGCATGCATGGTATATTTTCTGCCGAATGAATTTATGGCTCCTACTAATCAGGTTGTGCAGGAAGAGGCGTCCCTGGACAATGAGCAGATCGAGGGGCTGATGGCGCAGCTGGTGCTAGCCAAGCAAGCCATCTTCGAAAAACCGGCCAAAAATCGACACATGAGGCCGCTGTACTTGAAGGGATATGTCAATGGCAAGCCATTGACCAAGATGTTTGTCGACGGTGGAGCGGCAGTCAATGTAATGCCGTACACCACCTTCAGAAAACTTGGCATGGGCCCTAGCGATCTGACACCTACAAGCATAATACTGAACGATTTCGCCGGGAATCCTTCAGACACCAAGGGATGCGCTCACGTGGATCTGATGATCGGGTCCAAGACACTGCTCACGACCTTCTTTGTTATCGAAGGTAAAGGAGCCTACAGCCTACTGCTTGGACGGGACTGGATTCACGCCAATTGCTGCGTCCCATCTACCATGCATCAGCAGCTCATCCAATGGGTGGATGATGATATTGAGGTGGTCCAAGCAGATGACTCCGTGAGCGTTGCAAACGTGGAACCAGCTTTCTGGGAGTATCAAGGCATTGACTGTTTCTCAGGGAAAGACTGGGGAGAAGGTCCTGTTGAACCTGTCAGCAGCGATCAACAGCCGATTCAAGCAGTCGGCTCTTATAGCAATTTTTAATGGATAACCCCGTCGATGGCACTGATGGCAAGTTGGGGCGAGGATTCATGTCGGCCGATAAATTAGAAGAAGTTGACATTGGAAGCGGTGACAAACCAAGGCCGACATTCATCAGCGCAAACTTGCAATCAGACTTCAGGGAAGAATTAATCAAGCTACTCAAGGAATATAAAGATTGCTTCGCCTGGGATTATTCGGAGATGCCTGGACTAGACCGTTCCATTGTTGAGCATCGGTTGCCAATCAAATCTGGCTTCAAACCATACAAGCAACCACCCCGGAAAATCTACAAGGATGAGGTATTGGCCGATGTTAAGAAAGCAGTTGAAAGATTACTTGATGCAAACTTCGTTCGGCCATGCAGATATGCGGAGTGGATTTCTAACATTGTCCCTGTTTACAAGAAGAATTGAAAAATGAGGGTTTGCATAGATTTCAGGGATTTGAACAGAGCTACTCCGATGGATGGTTACCCCATGCCTGTTGCCGATTTGTTGGTTGACGCCGCTGCTGGGCACAAAGTTATCAGTTTCATGGATGGCAATGCGGGATACAACCAAATTTTTATGGCAATAGAGGATATATCAAAGACGGCCTTCAGATGTCCTGGTCATATAGGCCTGTTCGAATGGATAGTCATGAAATTTGGGTTGAAAAATGCCGGTGCAACTTATCAGCGTGCCATGAATTACATCTTTCACGAGTTGATCGGCAAAGTTGTTGAAATTTACATTGATGATGTCGTGATCAAGTCCCTAAGTCATGACACACATTTGGAGGATGTGAAAAGGACCTTGGAGTGCACTCGAAAGCATGGCCTGAAGATGAATCCAAACAAGTGCGCTTTTGGGGTATCAGCTGGAGAGTTCTTGGGATTTTTAGTCCACGAAGGGGGGATTGAAGTTGGCAAGAAGAGCATGAAGGCCATTGATGAAGTTGTCCCTCCAACTAATCTCAAGGAGTTGCAATCACTGCTCAGCAAAATCAATTTCTTAAGGAGATTCATTTCAAATCTGTCATAGAAGGTTTTGCCGTTCTCTCCATTGCTGAAACTAAAGAAAGATCAGAAGTTCACATGGGGCGACGAACAACAAAAGGCTTTTGACGAGATCAAGCAATACATGAAGGAGCCACCAGTGCTGGTCCCTCCTCAGTTGGATAAGCCTTTCAAGTTGTACGTGGCGGCCGATACCCAAACCATTGGATCGGCCCTTATTCAAGAATTCGAAGGAAAGGAGCGGGTAGTAGCATATCTTAGCCGAAAACTACTTGATCCTGAGACCAGGTATTCGGCTGCGCAGAGAAGCCGTGCTCGTGCGTATACTACTCGTGTACAAAGTTTCGGCACTACTTGTTGAATGCCGAATGCACTGTATATTTCAAGTTTGATGTAATAAAACATATGTTATCTATGCCAATTTTGAATGGCAGGATTGGCAAATGGATCTTGGCTTTATCAGAGTTTGAGTTAAAGTTCGAATCGGCAAAAGCTATTAAGGGTCAGATCATTGCCTATTTTATAACTGAACATCGCGATCCATCAATTGATTTGCTTGAAATTACTCCTTGGGCTTTATTTTTTGATGGATCATCATGTGGTAAAGGTGGGGGAGTAGGGATTCTACTAATTTCGCCTAGAGGTGAGATGTTTGAGTTTGCCATCCCTATACAGCCCACTGTTACAAACAATCAGGCTGAATACGAGGCATTGCTTCGGGGGCTTCAATATTTGAGAGAAGCCGGGGCCGTTTCGGTTGAGGTTTATGGAGATTCAGAGTTGGTGATCAAGCAATTGAACGGCCAATACGAGTGCAAAAGTGAAGCACGGAGGAGTTACTACGAAGAATGCAGGGAGATCTTGAAGAGCTTTCCGTTGGTGACTCTACAGCATATTCCTAGGGTACATAACGAAGAAGCGAACATGTTGGCTCAGAGCGCCTCTGGTTACAAAGAGAGTCAAGAAGCTTTTGCTGCAGATATATGTGCACTGGGAACGGATCTTGCGGAGGATGATTGGAGAAAAGAGATCGTTGACTATTTGAGAGATCCATCCCGAAAGGTCTCTAGGAAGCTCAGGTATAAGGCCATAAAATTCGTTCTTCTGGATGACAATTTGTTTTACAAATCATTAGATGGGGTGTTGTTACGATGCCTGGGTCCAGAAGAAGCCAAAAAGATGATGAGTGAAGTGCATGATGGGATATGTGGAGCACACGAATCGGCCTACCGCATGAAATGGGTTATCAGGCAAGCTGGGTGCTTTTGGCCGACGATATTAGAGGATTGCTTTGAGTATTACAAGGGATGTCAAGACTGCTAAAGGTTTGGGAATATTCAAAGGGTCCCCGCATCAGCATTAAATCCCATTATCAAGCCATGGCCATTCAGGGGCTGGGGTATAGACTTGATTGGCCAGATTAATCCACCATCTAGCAAGGGGCATAAGTTTGTGCTTTTGGCTACAGATTATTTTACTAAATGGGTTGAGGCGATCCCACTGAAGAAGGTGACGTCGGAAAACATGGTTGAATTTGTCAAGGAGCACATCATCTATCGGTTTGGAATCCCTCAGACAATCACAACTGATCAAGGGGCCCAATTCGTGTCCCTAGAGTTCAGGGAGTTTGCCGAAAGCATGGGAATCAAATTGTTTAATTCTTTTCCCTATTATGCCCAAGCTAATGGTCAGGCGGAGGCTTCTAATAAGATCATGATCAAGCTGATACAAAACAAGATCGACCAGAAGCCAAGGAGGTGGAATTCGGTACTCAGTGAGGCACTATGGGCTTACCGAATGGCCCCTCATGGAGCTACAAAGACCTCTCCTTATAAATTGGTTTATGGACACCACGCAGTTCTACCTTGGGAGATATAATCAGATTCCAGGAGAATTGTGTTACAGAAAGATTTAAGCTCCAAGGATTATAGTGGCCTAATGATGGATGAGCTAGAAGATTTGCACATGATCCGTCTTAGGGCCCTGGAAAACATCGAGAAGAACAAGCTGCGGGTTGCCAAGTATTATAACGAGAAAGTAAAAGTCAGGCAATTTGCAGAAGGGGATTTGGTTTGGAAAGCGCTATTGCCGATTGGGACCAAATACAGCGAATTCGGCAATGGTCCCCTAACTGGGAAGACCCCTTTCGCGTGGTCAGATGCGTCCCTGGTAATGCATACATATTGAAAACTTTACTAGGAGAAGAATTTTCTGCTGCAATAAATGGGAGATATTTGAAGAAATATTATCCTAGTATTGAAATCGATCGGTGATCACCAGCAGTGGAATTACATGCATCTGACACAGGAATAGCCGGCGCTCAAGAACGAGGCCGCCTTTAGAACAAAAATTCGCGAACAGAAGGAACGGCCAGTGCCTAGATGCATTGACCTTAGCACAAGACTACATTACAACTGCCTCTTGCAGGTTTGCATCCAACAACCCTGGTGATCAGGACTTCGAGGAGGTGGGAAGCAGAAGGCCTGGAGGAAGAAGCGAAAGTATGATTCAATCTTTTCTTTGCTTCTTCGGCTGCTCCCTCTTCAGTTGCTCCAGGACCACCGTGACGGCAACTTGGACACGGGGGTGACCATGATTTGCTGCCTCCACCAAGCTGTCCCAAGCCGCTTTCAGGTTGTTGTACCTATCAGAGACATCTGAAACAGAGGAGTGGTCGTTAGGGGCAAAAAAAATCCAGATATGGACGCGAAGTCAAGAAGGAGTCAGAAACATTTACCTCCCACTAATGCCTCCAAAGCCATGCGACGCTCGCGCTCGGCCTTGCAACGAGCGGTGATGTTCCTGAGGTCATGCTCCAGGTGCCGAACGCGGCGGCGCAATTGATGGCTGGTTCTCTGATCAGGCGTGGCGTCCTCTGCTTCGAGGGAGGAATCAGAGGAGATGTACTCAGGCATGCCTTCGGTCCCGATGATTTCTTCAGGAAGCAAATCAAGGCTGAAAGAGGAAAGGTAGAGAGGAGGTAAAGCGCAAGATCATATGGGGAAACAAGGAGTAAATCAAGGGAAAACTCACTCTCGAATCGTGCGTTTCTTCGGAGTACTGCTCTCCTGGGGTTGCTTGCCTTTGTCCATGGCTTTGGGGTTTTTTCCTCTAAGGACAGGGGAGGAAATGAGAAGTGATGGATGAGTGTGCGAGTGGATTTGCAGGGCATCTCAGCAGACTATTTTATTGACCGAGGGGGTGCATTGGGAGTGATGACTGGCCGACGTGCACTATTGGAATACCAAACGGCAGGGTTTTCGTCCCGAATGCGAAGGGTTTTCGTTTGAACAGTACTCATGGATTGCCGATTCAGGGATCTTCTGTGGATTTTGCGCCAAGGGGGATCTGTTTTTGCGTGTTCGGCTCAAGTAAGTTCCCGAATACGTTTAAGGAAAAACAAGATTCACGGATGCAAACATGAAGAAAATCATCGCAGTGCAAGCACATGAATCAAAAGTTCTTTATTTATTGCTGATGTCAAACATCCCTAATACAATCTAGTCGAAAAGCCTGTTCAACACAGATTGGGGATGAGTGAGTTCGGCAATGGCGTCGCCGTGGCCATCGAGGCGCTCCAAGATGATCTCGATCTCCTCCATGTCGTCTGGCGCGCCGCCCCGGAAGCCGCGCGGCCTGATGGAGTAGTCGATGTCAGTGTGCGTCGCCATGGCGGCCAGGCCCAGAGTAGTGCCCAAGCGGACGCCATGGGTGGCCACTTCATCCACGCGGTGCTCCACCGCAGCAAGGCGCTCCGCCGGCGTATCTCCGCGGGCGTTCACCTTATCGGCCAACTGCTCCACCAGCATCTTTAGCTGGTTGAGCTCGGCGTCACGGGCTGCAAAATGCAGGAAAAAGGTGATTAGCATCAAAGGTCGGATTGGATCAAAGAGTGATTTCAGAGCCGTACCGTCGATGGTCTCCAGCAGCTGCTTGCGCTGGTCTTCCCACTCCAATTCGGCTATGCCAGCCTTCTTGGAGACATCCTCTAGCTCGCGCTGGGCCACCTCCAGCTCCGCCTTGAAGCGGAGAGCATCAAGTTCCCCGTAGGGTACGGGGGAGTGATGGTCGGACTACGAGGAGTCGTCCGGTAGGGGCTGACCGGCAGGCGCAGGGGATGGATTCCATTGAATCAACCTGAAACAGGGATGATCGTCAAAAAACAAAAGGAGGTCAAAGATGAATCAGAAAAGAGGAATTGACGATCATTGCCTCCGGCGCGCACTGGCGCGGCTTCCCTCCGCCTCATCAGAGGCACGGCGCCGGTTGAGGCTGCGCACCATGCCTCTGGGATTTGCGCTGTTTGGAGAAAAAGAAGAAGACTTGAGATTGGCAAAGATTTGAGAGCTGAAGGCTTGGTGGAGAGCTAGGGGCACCTACGGTTTTCATTTATAGGCCTGGCAAGACAGATCGTGGCCTCAGGTCGTGGCTCTGGATCGTGGCGCATATCCCAAGAAAATCGGAAGGTGGAGAGGTTTCCTTGACCGGTCCGCCGACGGGTCGTTTGGAGGTCTAGGCTGAGTCACATTCGGTTGACTGGCTCGGCTGAAAGGAGTCAAAGCGCCGTTCGGGTATTGGCACTTCTTTACCGAATGGGTCGTTCAGCGTTGCATTTAAGGATGTGCAGAAGAAAAGAGAAATAAAATTGCAAGAGCAAATGTTACAAGAGCGACCAATTCGGTTACACATCTATTGAAACATCTAGATGTTCAAATATTTCGCAATTACATTGCAGACATTTGATGTTGCTTGGTGAAAGTTCTCCATCCGCTCTTGATAATCTTTCTGGGCGTTGGACAGGGTGGTAAGTTCTGCATCACATTGATTCACCTCAGCTATGGCCGATATTGCTGCCTCTTGGGTCTTTTCTATCAATCCAGGGAGCTCGGCTATTTTCTTGTCATCGGCCTCTATTTCAGCTGACAGACTTCTCAGTTCTGCCTCCAAAGCGGCTTTTCTGGCGATCTTCAATTCACGAGAAGCTTGCAGATTGGCCAATGTATCTTTGTGACTCTCGGTCTGAGATTGTGCCCTCTTCACGGCTTGTTCAGCTCTGGCCCTCTTCCGTTCTACAGCTGGGCGGGAGGACACCTTTCTCAGAGCTTGTCTTATGGGCACATAATGAATTTCCAGACTGGAGATGGATTCAAGTGAGGCATTGATGTCCTCAGGGAGTTCTTGGCTGATGGGTTCAAGCATTTCTTCAAAGCGATCAAGATCTTTGAACTGATCTCGCGCATCTTTTTGCAGCCAGGCAAAAATCTCCTTGAGCTTTTCTCGCACTTCCTCTGACAAAGTTTGAGGCACTCCTTCCCTTGCCTCGGCAACTGGATTGTTCCCCATTGATGGACTTGATGATGATGGGGCCTGATCCTAAGAGAGCAATATTGCCGAGTCTGGAGTATTGGAAGTAAAGGATAACAAGATTAGGTGCAAATGTTTACCTCATGCTTGGCTTCCTGAGTTGGAGCAGGATTTTGTTCAGGGGCAACCTCTGGAATTATTGATGAAGAAGATATTCCAGGCAAAGCTGAACCTTCTGTATGAGAGGGTGCTGGTGCAGTCTCTGGTAACCCTGAAGCTTCTGGCTGGAGAGAGGTTGGATTCGCCTCTGCTGGGGTTGATGTTTCTACCTGGCCGGTAGGTGATTGAGCCCTTGGAGGGCTTGGATGATCCGGTTGAAAGGGGGAGTTCATCTCTGGCGAGTTGGGTATTTCTGTCTGAGCGGGAGGTGATTGGTTCCCTGATGAAGATGAGATATCCACATGGACAGATGGTTCAGCTCTAGGTGGACTTGCTTGTTGAGACACTGGGACGTCCACAAGTTGATCCTCCATTGTTTCCTCTGTAAATGCCAGAATAAGAATGAATGCCAGTGTTCATCCTCAAGAAAAGGGTAGTAAAGGTCATACCAGTGGATGGAGCATTGGCAGGTTCTGAAGCTGAGGATTGCTGAGTTCTAGTCTGAAAATGCACAAGATATGATTTATCAGAAAAAAGAAGTAATCCTGTGATCAAGAAAGGAAGAAATTTTACATCAACAAGGACTTTTTTGATGGTTCTTCTCCTCTTGGCATTTGGAGGAGCAATCAGAGACAAGCCTTGCCTCCTGTCAGCAGTAATGCTGGACAGAGTTGGATCTGTTGTGGCATACCTAGCCATTAACTGAGACAGGGTTGGTGATCTGAATCCCAGTGCTGAGATTGGGCCTACTGCATTGTAAGCGATCTCCCTGGCCAGAGGGGCAGGCATTGTGTTCTGTGGGCAAAAGAAATAAGATCAGAATCATGAATGGAAGAGGAAATGTCTGATTTAAAGAATAATCATATTACCTCTAAAGTTGGCTGGAAGTCAGGCATCAACTCTGTACAGAACAAGTGTACAGGCTCACTGAAGATATGATCATGGAATTCTTGCCACCAGGAGTTGAAGGTGGGGTGAGCTACTGTTGTGGGTATGAAAGGCCAGGTGTAAACAGAAGGACTGCACACATACTGAAAAACTCTGCTAGTTTGAGTAAGTTCTTTGATTTCCTCTCTGGGCTTGAGGAATTCATGCAGAAACAGTCTCGGGGGCATCTGGCCACATCCAAGTTGCTGAGCCATCATGTTGGGCTGATAATATTCATAAGTGTTGTGGTTCAGCCTTCCTCCACTGAATTCAGCCGGCAGAATGCATGGGCGGATGATGATATTGAGGATCTCCAAAAATCTTCCATCTTGGCGTTCAGTTTCAAAGGAGAACTCACAAGGGAGAGTTAAATTGTCATTATCCAAATAAGGGAGCCAGAGAGGATTTTGGAAACCTTTGAAGAAGAGCTCGAAGAGTTGGCTGACATTCTGCTTGATGGGGACAGTTGAAGCAGCTTCTCCATAAGTGTGGCATCCTCTGGTGGCTTGGGGTTCCCCTTCATGATGATTGGATGAAGGGAAGAGCCGGGTGTTCAAATCAACACCAACAATCTGATGCATGTGCAGTTGCAGCCACATTTGGACAAACCACCAGGGACCATTGACACATGCTATCCTCTGGCTGGTGTACATCTGGGTAACAGTTTGATGAAACATGTGGTACACACTGCCCAGGAGGTATTTCCCAAGAGGGAAGCGATTGCCATTTGCTAGGTGTGAAGCCATTGCAATATGATTCAGGGTAGGCTCATTGGCTTTACCACAGAAGATGAACCTGCATAGCCACATGTTCAGAAACGCCCTGTATTCAACTTCACCAAGGGGGCCGTCCTTCATGTGATTCAGGATATAATTCTTGTATCCGCTCCCTGGTTTCACCCCTGTTTGTCTGGTGGAACCTTTGAAATCCCAGGGACGAACAGAGCCTGTAATGTCAAGGCCGGTAATCATGTACACATCGGCCAGAGTTGGGGACATTGGGCCATGACCAAAAAGGAAGGCGTTGATGCCATTCGACCAGAAGTGACAAGCCGCTATCAAGAGGTCTTCGTTTTTTAGGGTCTCGACCAAAGACAATTCCAAGTATTGAGCAATGCGGAGGGTATCCCAGTTCTGGGTCCTAGCACTCTTATCTTCAAGGATCCTCTGGTACCAATTTTTCCAGCCTGTGATTGGGGGCAAGGGCCAGTTCTTGAAAGCATCCTGCCACTGAGGAGGTGTGGTCAGAGCCGCTTTGAAGGGGATCCTTCGGGATTCAGCTGCGATAAATTCTCGAGGATCAGAAACTCCCACAGGACCAAGGTAGTAGGATCTTGAATTGGCCTCGGTACGAATCAAAAGCTCGGTGGAAAGCTCCTGAAGGAAAGCGGAAAAGAAATCTCAGGTAAAAATTGAAAACCTAAATGCCGAATGAAGCTTATGGTAGAGGAATTTACCTGAGCAGCTTGATTTTGAGCCGCCATTGGGGATTCGAGCTCAGAACAAGGGGATCTAGGGTTTGGATCTAGACGAAGATTCCGGCGGATTGCGAAGAGAGAGAACAGGTGTTGAACAGATTCGATTTGAAGACGTTGGTGGCTGGAGTCAATTCCGGAATAAAATCACTTTTATCCCGTAATTGAAGGGGCATGTGTTAACACCAAAATTTGGTAAGGAGTCTAACTTGTGGGTCCAGCTCGGTGAGAAATCCGTCCGGAGGAAGGAAGGTTTCTTCAGATGCATTCGGCAGAAAAATCCGCGGTCGGCTATCTGCTTCCGTTCGGCAAGGGAACTGTTGAGCTGATTTTGCGGGATTGTATGGCGATGTGGCTCAAGCGGAAAGAACGAATGGATGGATAAGCGATCGAGCTTAGAGATAAATTAGGTATCAAATCCATTCGAGGTCGTGCTTGGCAGGGTATAAATATGAACCCTGAATGTATGTAACATATACGTAATCATTCTCAATACAAACCGGCTTTACGCCAAACCCTAGAGTCCATTTATCGTGTCGTCGAGTTCTTCGAGAGGGTTCATCGATCCGTCGACCTCCGTGAGTACCGGCAACCTTGTATCATATCTAGTATCATGCGGTGGATTTAGATCTGATGCAAGTAGTCTTGCTACCATGCTTAGTGTCATGCGGTAGATTCAAGCTTGGTTCAAGAGGGTTTCTTGTTAGGTCATGAGCCATGCGGTAGGCTAAGATCTAGCTTGAAGCTAGTTATCGGCTCTATTGGATTTTGGCAAGATTCAATAGATTCATTAAGTTACCCTGTGTTTCTTTGAGTTTTACTTTATGTTTAAATTCATGTAACACCTCTTTGCCCAATTTAGATGGGTTTGGATCGGCTTTATCCCTTTTTGATGATCCTTATGCGAGTCAAGTTCGTGCCTTTGGTTATGTGGGTCACGTGCTCTTTGATAGCCGAAACCGAGTCGATCTAGGTTGTCACATGTTGCGGGTTCAAGCTTGCCAAAGTTTGTATAAATCTTGAAAGAACTGAGTATCACGCGGTAGATGCAGGTTTTTGGGTTGCTTTGGAGCTAGTCATCCGGTGGATTAGATTTCAAATCAATCTGATAGATTTATCTTGCTTGGTAATGTTCGTTCCTTCTTCATGGACCCCGAATCGGCTGTTCAGCCGTATTCGGTTATGATCTTCACGAGTAGAACACGTGCGTAATGTATGCTTTAAATAATGTATGCTTTGAGCTTTCCATATTTAGATTGTATCATGCGGTGGATAGATCTATTTGTGGAAAGTGGCACGATTCCAAGCAAATTGTATCATGCGTTGGATAGATTCGCTTGGTGTTGTACCCGACGGGTTTTTAAGTACCTAGACATGCAGTAGACTAGTGCTTTGGGCCTATGCATGCTTGTTTATTACATATTTATGTTCGTGCTTTTACTTCATTTATTATTTAATGTTGATTACCACGGGGTTCGGTCACGGTCTTGCGCACGTGCATCTTTGTCCAAACAAAGACCGATCGTCGTCATGTTTACGTCATCCATTCGGCTATGTTACTTTTCCTTTCTAACACAGCCGAATGGTTTTCAATTTACTGACAGATAGCTTTCTATAGCTATATGTCATCCCATTTGGCTCTATGGCCGTAAATATGGAACTGTCTGGTACCACCCGGCAAGTTCCGAGCTTTGGAATTTAACTACTTTGTCTTTTGTTAATTTTCAGGGAAAATTGACTGGCACGTCTTGTGATTCTCTGCACGTGTGAAGCCAGCTTGTTCGGCTTGCTGTGTGTTTGGCGCTAGGTGCACATTTTGCGTCAACAACTTCCTGTCGGTGAATTGGGACCCGTTGTCGGTGATGATGGAGTTAGGCACTCCGAACCGGTAGATGATGTCGGTGAAGAACGTCACGTCCTGCTCTTCCCTGAGATTCGTGATCGGGCGCACCTCTACCCACTTGGAGAATTTGTCGATGGCAACTGGTAGGTGGGTGTAGCCCCCGTGCGCTTTTCGCAAGGGCCCAGCAATGTCTAGCCCCCACACGGCAAAGGGACACGTGACGGGGATTGTCTGGAGGGTGTGCGCAGGGATGTTAGTCTTGCGGGTGTAAAACTGTCACCCTTCGTAGGTGCGCACGATCTCGCTGGCATCAGGGACCGCGGTAGGCCAGTAGAAGCCCTGGCGGAACGCGTTGCCCACGAGGGTGCGTGGCGCTGCGTGGTGGCCGCATACGCCCGCGTGAATGTCTCGAAGGGGCTCGCGCCTGTTGACATAAAATCAGCACCTTACGCCAAGCACATAGCAAGCCGAATTAGTTGGCTTCACACACGTGGCCCGGGCGTCAGAATCTGGAAGCGTGCCAGTCAATTTTCCCTGAAACTGACAAAGGATGAAAACGGTTAGATAAAACCTGGAACTTGCCGGGGGGTACCAGACAGTTCCGTATTTACGGCTATAAAGCCAGTTAGAATGACATATAGCTACATACAAGCTATCTGTCAGCAATTCGAACATCATTCAGGAACTGATAAAGCGTGTAAATAGGGCACAACCGAATGTATGACGTAAGCATGATGAAAAATCGGTCTTTATTTAAACAACGTTGCAGCACGTAACCATGATCGATTATCAAGGATAAATCATAATGAAATAAATAAAAGCGAAGCATGATCATGAATGCAGTAAACAAGCATGCATAGACCAAAAGCACTAGTCTACCGCATGTCTAGGTACTTTCAAACCCGTCAAGCATGACATCAAACAAATTAATCCACTGCATGATACAACTTGTTTGAAAACACACCACCAACCAAGAATAGATCAATTGACCGCATGATACAATCTAAACATGGAAGGCTAAAAGCATACATTATTTAAAGCAAGATCATGAACATGTTTCACTCGTGATTGGATTGCCGAATACAGCTGTACAACCGAATCAGGTTCCATGGAGAAGGAAACAAACTATGCAAGATTAACAAGCTTGAAACCGCAACACGTGACAATCTAGATTGATTCGAATTCGGCTGTAGAGAACACATGATCCGCTTGCAACGTCAAGTCAAAGACTTAAGCGTGCGACAAATGGATTTCAAACGAGGTAGAGCAGAATCTAATCAATCTAAATTGGGCAATAAGAGTGTTACATGAATTTTAACATAAAAAAGTAAAATTCGAAGCAACAAATGGTAACTTAATGAATCTATTAGATCTTGCCAAATCTAATAGAGCCGATAACTAGCTCCAAGCTAGATCTTAGCCTACCGCATGACTCATGATCCAACAAGGGAACCTTCTTGAACCAAAGATAAATCCATCGCATGATACTAAGCATGGGAACAAGACTACTTGCATCACGGTCTAAATCCACCGCATGATACTAGACATGATACAAGGTTGTCGGTACTTACGGAGGTCGACGGATCGATGGCTCTGTCGTATGGACCTCCCTGGGCCCACTACCTCGGTGGGTACCAGGACCGACTACTCGGTGGGCCCCTGGGACTACCCGGCTTGTGCCACACGGCACTTGATGGCGTGAGGCACAAGGACTATGGTGGAGAAGTACTCGGATAGGAAACTATACATGCCTTGTACTGTGTAGAGGACTCCTAGACGTACACGACTAGTACTCTCTCCCTAAACCGACCTGTAACCCTGCCTCCCGGACTATATAAGGCGAGGCAGGGACCCTTCTCTCGGATATGCATCATCTTGTAATCACACCCAATCAATCCAGAGCTACACAGCATACAGGATGTAGGGTATTACGCACCTCGCGACCCGAACCTGTCTAAATTGTGTGCCACGTGTCTCTTCCTTCGAGTTACCGATCTCGGCGAGGCCACATTCATCTAACTCGGGTACTCCCCTTGGTAGGTTGCCGGTCTAAAACACCGACAGCTGGCGCGCCAGGTAGAAGATCTCGCCGAAGATCACACGGTGAACTCGACGGCTTCAATCTTCATCAAGCCAACAGTCGCTTTCAACCACGGCAACACCTTCATCTTCAGCTCTTGGGTCTGCACTGCTGACGACACCGGATCTTTCTAGCGCCGCCTCACCATGCCGCCCAACCCGAAGACCGGGCTCGTGACGCTTCCCGAAGTAGTCACGGGCGATCTCGCCGGAAAGTTCGGCGAGATTTCGCTCTACAACCAACACACCGACTTCGAGCTTGGATCCGCCTCCAACTCGAACTCGACGTCCCCGTGGGCCATCACATGCAAGCCGGCTATCGAGCCATCGTGTGCGGACTCCCCACTCCATGAGCACTTCCCATACGGTCTCTGCAACGCCAGCAGGACCCATGCAGAGGCTCTTTCTGCGCGCCGAGCCAGGAAGGAGATCGTCTCCGAGTACAACTCGGACTCCAACCCCATCTCCGGCTACTACTCGGACTCCTCCTACGAGTTCGACTTCGGGGCGGACCCTGACGAGCCCGAGTCCGAGAACCACACGACTGAGCAACCGCTGTCAGGACCAGCCTCCGGCCTGGTTATAACATCTACACCCGCCGGCAGATTCGTCTACTGGCCAGACCGCAAGCCCGCAGACCTGACAGACGGGAACTCACGCTGCGTCGCCTACCTCGACTCACTTCCCTTCCAGGAGGGAACACCGCTAGCTCCAGCTGAGGAGCACACTCCAACAGAGGTGGCGACTAGCGACTCCAGCCTCGGCTCTCCTGATCGTCAAGTCTTCATGACCACCAACGAGACGCCAGGACCTTCAGGGACACACCCTGACCGATATCTCGAGAATATCTCAGCAGACGAGTTGTCTGCCAATGCACCCGCAGACGAGACCGACGCCAACAAGAACGCCCGACGTGAACGCAACAGAAGGCGGAACGAACGGCGCCGACGTCTCCGCGAGTCGCTACCCATACGGAATTTCGTAGAGGTTCTCGACCACATCGAAAACCGGGTGCACACTACCCCAGAGCAATGCCTCATGTCTATCACCACGATAGCACGTCAGGATCAGAGGATGCGCGCGGGAGAAGTCATCGCCAAGCTCGCGGAGGATGCCTACTTCATGCGAGTTGATAACAGAATCGCTCAAGTGCCCCCCGTCAGGAATCGCCAACCCGATAACGAAGCCACAACTCGCAGTCCAGCTGACAATGGTCGCAACCGTACCTGAGGAGAGCTACCGGCTAATCCCAACCGTACTCGGGCATCGGCCAGTGGGCCTTCTCATGGTGGCAACAGCGTCAGCAGCAACCGCGATGTTGTCCCTCATCGCGATCCTGGTGGAGGAGGCAGTGACGGCGGGAGCTCCTCGCACGGGGCTGGCAGGAGAGCTGGGGGCGGTGGCGACCGCGGCGGCCGAGGCCAAGCAAACAACCACGCCTCCGGTGTGTCACGCGGCGGCTTCGATGCTCGCCAAAATATCAAAGAACTACGACGCAAAAAGTCCTCCACGGCAGGCGACAACGACGGCTTCCCTGCCTTCTCTGCATGACTTCGTAATCTACTTCTCCCAGAGAAATTCAAACCACTAGGGATCACTAAGTACGACGTGAAGCAAGATCTAGTACAGTGGCTCAGATGCTACACCCTCTCCATCGAGAACTCTGGTGGCAATAATGACACAAAGTGCCTCTACTTTCCCTTTTGCCTGGATCAAGCCCCGGTTACATGGCTCGAGTCACTCGAGAAGTACTCGATCGACAAGTGGGACCAGCTCAAGGACCAATTCACCAGCAACTTCGCGGGCGCTATGGGCCGCTCGGGTACTCGCATGGACCTGGCAATGGTGAAGCAGGAACAGGGCGAGGCCCTTCGCAAGTACATGCGGCGCTTCTTCGACAAGCGCGCCACCGTGGTCGACGTCACCGACAAGGAGGTCATCGACCTCTTCCAAGATGGTCTCTACCACCATCGCACCTTCGAACACTTCGGTCGTCGCCGCCCGAGCTCCATCACCCACCTCAAAGACATGATCACCTCCTGGGCTGATGAAGAAGACAAGGCTAACGCCAAGTACGACGCCATCCGTGGCAAGAGCAAGCAGAACACGGGCGGCAACAACAACAACAACGGGAACCAAGGCGGTCGCAGCAACAACTACTCGGGTCCTAATCGCAAGCACAAGCCAGACAACACTGTCGTGGCTATCTAGCGCCCTGCGAAAGACAACTCGAAGAAGACCTCTGGCGGCTTCAAGGACTTGTTGAAAGAGAAGTGCCTGTGGCATCTGGACGGCAACCACACCACCGAGCAGTGCTACCAACTCCAGCGAGCACTCAAGGACACTCCAGAACCACGGCACCCTCACGATAAGAAAGGCAAAAAAAAGGTCGACGAGGGCAACGCCGACTTCCAGGAACCCGATAAGACGGTGAACGTCCTCTTCGGCGGACTACCCAACCGACGGGCTCAAAAGGACACCAGACGAGAAGTCCTAAGCATTGAACCAGCGGTCCCGACCCCTCTCCGGTGGTCGGAGGTACCCATTACCTTCTCCCATGTGGATCAATGGACAAGCTTCTCTGAACCAGGACGGTTTCCACTTGTCCTGAAGCCGGTAGTCGCGGGCTCCAGACTCAACAAGGTCCTCATCGACGGTGGAAGCGGGCTCAACGTCCTTTTCACCAAGACCTTGAAGAAGATGAAGCTCGACATCACCCACATGCTCACCAAGAGCACTCCGCCTTTCTACGGCATCGTCCCTGGGAACGCGGCTATCCCACTGGGCTCAGTGGTCCTGCCAGTTACATTTGGGGAGAAAGGGAAAACTACCGCACCGAGTACATCAAGTTCGAAGTCACGGACTTCGAGACTTCCTACCATGCCATCCTAGGTAGACCGGCTATCGCCAAGTTCATGGCGGTACCTCACTACACATACTTGGTAATCAAGATGCCAAGTCCGACCGGTGTACTCTCGCTGCAAGGGGACTTGAAGATTTCCTTTGACTGCGACACAGAAGCTGTGGAACTCGCAGCCACAAATCCAGTACCCAACACAATGATGGAAATCTACGCTGCATCTAAGAAGCTTGCCCCAAGTGAACTCGACATCCCAGAGAAGTCGGACAACGCCAACAAGCCTCAGCCAGCTAAGGAGGTTCAAGTCAAGACGATTGACCTTGGGACAGGCGACAGCAGCAAGACCACCAGCATCGGGGCGGGCCTCGACCCGAAATAGGAAGACGCGCTCGTCAACTTCCTTCGGGCTAACCGAGACATCTTCGTGTGGAAACCAGCGGACATGCCAGGGGTGCCCAGGAATCCGATCGAGCACTCACTTAACGTCGACCCTAAAGCTACCCCGAAGCGACAACACCTCCGCCGCTTCGCCGACGACAGACGGGATGCCATCAAGAAGGAACTCGCCAAACTACTCGCGGTCGGCTTCATCAGAGAAGTCTTCCATCCTGAATGGCTCGCTAACCCCATCCTCGTCCGCAAGAAGAACTCGAACGAGTGGAGGATGTGCGTCGACTACACCGACCTCAACAAGCACTGCCCCAAGGACCCCTTTGGGTTGCCGCGGATAGACCAGGTCATCGACTCCACGGCGGGCTGCGACCTGCTCTGCTTCCTCGACTGCTACTCTGGGTACCACCAGATCGCTATCAAGGAAGAAGACAAGGAGAAGACTGTGTTCATCACCCCGTTTGGCGCGTACTGCTACACGACCATGTCCTTCGGGTTGAAGAACGCCGGCGCTACCTACCAGCGAGCTATCCAGGCCTATTTCAAGAGGCAGCTCAACAAGAACGTCGAAGCCTATGTGGATGATGTGGTCATCAAGACCAGAAACTCTGACACGCTCATCGCCGATCTTGAAGAGACTTTCACATCCTTGCGAGAGTACCACTGGAAGCTCAACCCGAACAAGTGCGTCTTCGGCGTACCGTCAGGCAAACTAGTCGGCTTCATCATCAGCCATCGCGGCATCGAAGCCAATCCCGAGAAGATCTCCGCCATCACCAGCATGAAAGCTCCCACCTGCATCAAAGACGTGCAGAAGCTAACCGGGTGCATGGCGGCCCTGAACAGATTCATCTCAAAGCTTGGAGAACGGGGGCTCCCCTTGTTCAAATTACTCAAGCATGAAGAGAAGTTCGTGTGGACTCCAGAGGCAGACCAAGCCCTTGCTCAGCTCAAGGACTTCTTATCCAAGCCACCAGTCCTCACGGCTCCTCGCAAAAAGGAGCATCTACTGCTCTACCTCGCCGCGGCTACTCACGTGGTCAGTACTTCCATCGTCGTCGAGCGGCAGGAAGACGACCACGCCTACCCAGTCCAGCGACCAGTCTACTTTGTCAACAAGGTCCTATCAGAATCTAAGGCACGCTATCAACCAGTACAGAAGCTACTGTACGCATTGCTCATCACCTCGCGGAAGATACGAGACTACTTCTAGGAGTACTCAATCTCCGTCGTCACCGACTACCCGCTCGGTGACATTTTGCGGAACCAAGATGCTACTAGAAGGATCTCGAAGTGGGCAGTCGAACTCGGTGCCCTCAACATCAACTTCAAGCCACGAACAGCCATCAAATCGCAGGCACTAGTCGACTTCATGGCGGAGTGGCGGGAAAATCAGCTACCTACTCCAACTAAGCGCCCAGAGCAGTGGGTGATGTACTTCGACAGCTCGCTCAAGCTTGAAGGCGCAGGTGCAGGGGTACTCCTGATTTCCCCAACGGGTGAACAACTCAAGTACGTCCTGCAGATCTTTTGGAAGGTCTAAAACAATGAAGCCAAGTACGAAGCTCTACTGCACGGGCTTCGCCTCGCAGCTTCATTGGGCATCAAGCGACTACTAGTCTACAGCGACTCCGCAGTGGTCATCAACCAAGTCAACAAGTCCTGGGACCGCAACAAGGAGAACATGGACGCCTACTGCCTAGAAGTCCGCAAGCTCGAGAACAAGTTCTACGGTCTCGAGTTCCATCACGTCGTCCGCGACAATAATGTTGCAGCGGACATCCTGTCGAAGCTTGGCTCTACTCGCGCTCAAGTACCAGCGGGTGTCTTCGTCCACGAGCTTCACGCGCCATCCGTCCCGGATCCGGCGCCACCGACCACTGATCCAGCACATCCCCCAGCTGGCCAGGAGGTCATGATGATAGACGTGGACTGGCGACAACCCTTCATCGACTACATCCGCGAGCAGAAGGTTCCCAAGAACAAGAACTTGGCCGAGCAACTCATCCGTCGCGCCAAGCCCTATGTCCTAGTCGGAGAAAGCTCTACAGGCGGGGCGCATCTTCCGGAGTACTCATGAAGTGCGTCCCCCGAGAAGAAGGCAAGGACATCTTGGAGGAGATCCATAAAGGCGTCTGCGACAACCACGCATCTTCACACACGCTGGTCAGCAAGGCTTTCCGACGAGCTTTCTACTGGCCCACAGCTCTGGGCGATGCCGAAGAACTCGTCAAAAGGTGCCAAGGGTGCCAATACTTTGCTATGCAATAACACGTCCCAGCCTACAAGCTAGTCACCATACCACCAACTTGGCCCTTCGCTTGCTGGGGGCTCGACATGATTGGGCCTCTCTCGACTGCGCCAGGTGGATTCAACAGAGTCTTGGTGGCCATCGACAAGTTCACCAAGTGGATCGAGGTCAAGCCGGTCACATGCCCCAAGGCCGACAGAGTACTCGACTTCTTGGATGAACTCGTGCATCGCTACGGACTACCCCATCGCATCATCATAGACCTGGGCTCCAACTTCAACGATCACCAGTTCTGGGAGTACTGCGAGAATAGTGGGATCGATGTCCGATATGTCTCAGTTGCCCATCCTCGGGCCAACTGACAAGTCGAGCGTGCCAACGGGATGGTACTCGACGCTCTCAAGAAGCGACTGCACGGTGCTGCTAACTCAAAAGGAGGCAAGTGGATCAAGGAACTACCCAACGCGCTCTGGGGGCTCCGTTCTCAACCCTCCATGCCAACGGTACAATCCCCATACTTCCTAGTCTACGGCTCCAAAGCAATTCTCCCTGCCGACGTCATGTGGGATTCGCTGGCAGTAGAGCAATACGACGAAGGCATATCTGAAGATAGCAGGTGAGTTGATATCGATGGACTCGAAGAAGCTCGGTGTGCCGCCCTCATCCAATCAGCAAGGTACCTTGAGGGTATCCGACGCTACCATGATCGCAACGTCAAGGAACGCTCCTTCAACGTTGGCGATCTCGTCCTCCTCCGCATCCAGAACACGGAAGGACTGCACAAGCTCAGCTCGCCATGGGAAGGTCCCTTCACAGTTGCACAGGTGACCGGACCAGGCTCCTATCACCTACAGACACTCGAAGGCGAAGACATTAGCAACTCGTGGAATATCGACCAGCTCTGTCGATTCTACGCCTAGTCTCTCGACTACCCTGGGGGCTCAAGTCTGCATGACTACTTCAAGACCCCTTCGCGGTAAGTGGCCTCCGGGTCTAGGCACTAGTCTCCGGACTACTCTACTCCAAGATCCAGCGTTAACGGCTACTAACAGATCTCAGGCTACTCAGAGCGTCAAAGGAATCCAGCAGCGGTCTATCAAGAGACCATGTACTACTATATCCAGCCTATACGGCTACTAACGGATCTACTGCTGTAAGCGGCTACACGCCCTAGCACTACTTAGCCGTAGGCGGCCTCCGGGTCCTAGCGACTACACTTGTAAAACGGCCCTGGCCATCCAGGTGTACTTCTTTCAGTAATAAAGTTTGATTATCTATCAACTAACTTACTGTGTCTCCCTCAACGGGCCTAATTGTGAGTACCACTACTCACGACAACTCCACGATGAGCACTTCGCATATACATCTCGCGACAACGAGTACTCATTTATGGAAGATTTCTCATTCATACTTAAACAAGTTCATTACAACTTTGTTTATATACAACTATTGCTACAAGCTAAACCTACAGGACTACTGGAGGTTCAGCTTCTCGACGACTTGTTCAGCTATTGGCGCCATCTGCTCCAGGAGCTCCACGTATTGCTCATCAATACCGTTGGCGGCTAGTCCACTCGCGACTATGTCCATTGGAGCCTTGGGGAAGTACGACTTCATGTATGCCAAGACTTGATTGGGGATGGACTTCGCCAGATGCTTGACGTACGTTGCCAAACGACCGGGAGCCTCTCGCAGCCGGTCCACCAACGGAGCAATCTTCGGCCCATCTGAATGAGGCACCAACATCCTTGCAATGGGAAGTGCGACTTCTTCAAGTTATTTGAGTTGCCCCCGTAGCTTCTCACAATCTTCATTCAGCTTCTGCAGGGATTTGTAGCAGTTGACAAGATCACGATCTGAGGCAATCCGAAGCTCCATGTGCTTATCGCACTCGTAAGCCAACTGCTTATAATCATATTCAAGTACCTCGCGGGCCTCCTTCTCCCGGTAGAAGATATTCTTCATGTCGACTTCTGAGGCCTTCAACTGCTCAACCCGGGTCTCAAGCTCTGCAATCAACAAAGAAGGCGATGTCAGACTTCATTATGGTACTTCCAATAGGTACTCAATAAAGACAGCAGCGTACCTTTGTTCTTATTGCGAAGTGACTTGTTCTTGCGCACCAGTTCGTCACTCTTCGTCTGCATGTCCTGGACTTCATTATGGTACTGGGCGAATGCACCATCAAGCTTCGACTGGAGCATGGTGGAGTGTTTCCTGGCCTTGGCGAGTTCTTCCTCCAATGCTTCCACCCGGAGCACCGTATCGCCATATCCTTGGAGCATCTCAGATTTCTGTCGGGATCTCTCCACGACATCCTGCAGCAGACAACAATTGTTACTCGGGTACTCAGCACTTATGGCAGATCGACTACTCAAGGGTACTGATAACTTACCTTCATCTACTGCTCGGCCCGGCGCATCGCCTCCAAGTTGCGCGCTACTGCTGCCGGGTTGACGAGATCGTCCGCCAGAAGCTCGACCCCACCACGACTAGTTGTGGCGGTCCCGGACATCAGCACTGAACGGATCGGCTCCGCATCCTGAATCTCTGGTGAACGGACGACTACTTCCAGGCTTGATTCTGGCAGTACTTCGTCGCGCTTCTCTTCGGCCACCCCGGGGGCTCCTTGGTTGGCTACCTCCGCCGGCTCGGTTGCTTCTTTGGTGGCTTCTTGGGTCTCTGGCACCACGCCTTCAACGGGCACAGCCTTGGGGATGGTGCTTCCCTCGGTTTTGGCCTCTGTCAACAGAAGACACATGGATTAGTCTCCCGGGGGCTACGACTACTACTCGAGGAAGGCTGTGTTTGTGCAGTATACTTACCTTCAACTATGCTGGCCTCTGGCAGTGTAGCCTCTACGGTCGGCGCCACGGTCTCGGCCTGGGGGAGGGGAGTGGACTCCTCGGCAGTTGGCGCGGAATCTTCTTCAGCCGCTTGAAGGATCAGATGGCGACTAGAGAGGGGGGAGTGAATAGGAGCCGGTAAAAATTCTTCTCAAAGAACCCGGCCTATGCCCTAGTCAAATCCCGGTCACACACAAGCGATGGATCGAATCACACACCAATCGCCAAGACAACGAGGTTATGGATCAACCTCTAGCCTTAGGAACGATTCCTTGAAGCACACGCGGAAGCACGAGAAAGGAAGGGAGGAATCGAACCAAGAAGCAAAGCTCACGGGCTGCGGCGGACCGTCCCGGCCAGGAGGGGCGGACCGTCCGCACAGCCTCGCGGACCGTCCGGCCTGATGCCGCGGACCGTCCGCGCCAACACCACGGATCGTCCAGCCCTACACCGCGGACTGTCCGTTAAATCACACAGAACAAACAGAAGCACACCACGAACCACGGACCGTCAGCGGGGAGCACGCGGACTGTCCGCCAGGCACCCGCGGATCGTCCGCCCTCTGCTGCGGACCGTCCGAAACTCCGTCCAACCGAAACTCAAAATCGCGACGGATCGAAACGAAAGGCGAGAAAGAACACGAAGAACACGGGACGAACACGAGCGGCGCGGACCGTCCGCCAGGAGGGCGCGGACCGTCCGCGAGGCTCGGACAGAGCAGAAAAATGCCCGACCTCGAAAGTCAACTCCCCCAAATCATCATCGGATTTCACAAACGGTTGAAGCTGTGGAGACAAGGGTTTGGGGACTTGAAAAGCTTCACACAAGGATGCTATAGCCCAAAAATCTTGCCTCCTAACTCCCTAAATCACCGGGAATCGCGAATCCTTTGAGCACCACCAAAAGTTTGAGCACCAAACGAAAACTCTCGAATCGAAGTGGTTTCCCGGCGTTTGAGGGCACAAGATCAATCACAAAGATGCGCGAGACATCTATCCATGTTTCCCTCAAAGAAATCCGGGGAGAAACCCACTCAAATCCGCGGGATCGCACCGAGAACAAAGGCTCGAACAAGCACAAAAAGACCACAAAAAACACAACTCCGAATCTTCTATACAAACCAGGAAAGATTCACAAGGTCTAGCATGCCGCCCTAGCATCCATCCCTCTCAACAAATCTCTCAAGAAGCTCTCATGCTAGCCTAGAGAAAATGGAAGAAAAATAGCTACGAAAATGAGAAATGGGAGGGAGGAAATGAAACCCTAAGTCGCGGAGGGAGAAAGCCATCCACACACACTCATGGCTTATATATCAGGTCCCGCCGGAGTGGTAAATGACTCGACTACCCCTAACTTAACTACTGGCGATACAACCCACACAGGGGCATTTAGGTAATGTTTGTGGGTCTTGCCATCGGACGGCCACGCCTTTGCCGCACCCCGCGTCCTCCCGACGCAAGCCATGCGATCCCGCCGCGTGTCCTCCGCCTCGAAGCTTCCCGACACGCCCGGATCCCGTCTCCGTCATGTTGGACCCTCGGACTTGGTTTTCAGGCCCAAACCAAGAAACCGTCCTCCGATGGTTTTGTGGGCAAACCACCAAACCCCGCGTGCTCGGTCCGGCCTCCCGCCAAACCACTTGACTCGACCGCCACCGTGCACCGGCTCGATTGTCCATGACTTCGTCTTGCTCGTGTCACCACCATGTGGCCCGCACCCAGTCCCGCTGTCCACCGGGTCCCTCGAACCGAGCCTACTTGTCTCTCCATCTCCCGGAGGCCCCTCAAGGCTGAAGACCTTTCGCGCCCGTTCTTCACCTCGCAACAACACGAACTAGGCCGCGGCCTACACTCCGCGCACTAAGCCAAGAGTCAGTCCAACACCCGTTGTCAATCACTCATCACTGAGGAGCGGTCATCCATCGACCACTGGGACGCTCCTGGTCCTCAATCTCCCCCTTGATGAGTGCATTGACAACACACAACGCGAAATGAAATTCAGAGAAAGAAAGAAAGAAGAAAGAAAAAAAAGAAACTCAACTCATGACCAAAACCGAAGAAAGGCGAAGAAAGGTCACAAGCCAAGCAAAGCACAAACTCCACACCGAAAACAGCAAGAAAGCTCCCCCTGAACAAATGCAAGCTCCCCCTGAACATGTGGATGCAAACTTCCAAATTTTAGCTCACCTCTTCTAAATTTTCATTAAGCTCACCTCTTCTCCCCCTTGTTGACAATGTATGAATCAAGGTGAAAATGCAGAAATGCAAAACAAAGCATATAAACATCTACATGAGCTTCTCAAATAGGCCAAATCTAGTGTCAAAGGCTAAAAATGAGACAAAGATCACACATATGAATCATAGCATAGTTAAAGCATTGCCACAAGTAATATATGAAAATACAAGCATGTGACAGAGCAAAATTTTCAGATTTAAGCAGTTTTACCAAAAGAAGGCTCGCTTCACATGTAAAAGCCTATCCATGTCACACTTGAGCCACAAACATGCATGCCATTCAAAGATCATACAAGGATATCAAATTCTCAAGCAAAAGATCATGGCAAACACCCATAAAGCAAAGCATGTCATGTCAAAGCTCATGAGCCATGTGTCCACTTCGGGGAGACTTCTCCACTGGTGAACATCATGCAACATGTTTTGCACCCATATGTGAAAGATAAGACATTTTCAGCATAGACATGATGGATGGAGCATTTTTCAAGCATTATACACTTCTTTTCAAGATTAATTCATTTCATGGTACATGAAGTGCCTTTGCGGCAAAAAGAAGCTTATGCTCCTCCATGAATGCAACATAGGCTAAACATTCACAATGATATTCGGCCTTTGGCCCAAATGCAAGAAAAAGACATCCAAGCACAACCTAAGCATGAAAAGCACATTTAGACCAAACTGTGACATGGATACACAACTACACACGAGTGGAGCATATTTCATCAAAAATTAGTCAAGATTAGCATTTATTTCAATTAGGGCTATCTCACCACACATATATCTCAAATATTCCAAGAGCATAGCCTCACATCACCATTTCTCCACACATATGACCAATATCTTACAAATAGCCAAAGAAACTCAAATATGGCATATGAAAGAAGCTCATCATCCTAAAATGCAATATGATACAAATGCAACATGATATATGACAATATGGTTATCCTACCATGGTTTATACATCAAGCAAAGCATGTATATACATCAAAGTAAACATGGTATGGTACATATGATACACAAGGAAAATCCCCCAAGAATCAACTAGAAAGGGCAACAAACCCCAAGTTCCCCCCGCAAGCGCACAAATGTAGCTTGGTCGAGAGGCTTTGTAAAGATGTCGGCTAGCTGATCTTGGGTAGGGACATGGCTCAACACAATGGTTCCTTTTTCCACATTGTCCCTCAAGAAATGATACATCACTTCTATGTGTTTTGTTCTGGAGTGAAGCACTGGGTTTTTGGCTACGCTTATGGCACTGGTGCTATCACAAAGAAGTGGGATCTGGGTGCACTCCTCACCAAAGTCTCTCAAAGTGTATGAAATCCACAACAGCTGGGAACAACAACTCGCGGCAGCAACATACTCTGCCTCGGTGGTAGACTGAGCTACACTAGACTGCTTGCGGGAAGACCATGAGAGTCCATCTCGTCCGCATCCAAAGTGGCCGTACTCCCTATGGGAGTCGACATCGGCTTCACATCTTGCATCTGGAACTTCCTCAGCATGTCTTTCGTGTACTTGGTCTGGTGCACAAATGTACCGTCCTTCACTTGCTTGATCTCGCGCCCCCGAGAAAGTACCGCAACTCGCCCATCATGCTCATCTCGAACTCCCCGCTCATCTCATCCGCAAACTTGGCAACAAGGTTATGTGACGAGCCACCAAAGACAATATCATCCACGTATATCCGAACAATCAACAAGTCATTTCCATGCTTGAGGAGAAACAAGGTCCTATCCACGGTACCCATCACAAACCCTCTCGCTCAACGAGAAAACCTCTCAATCTCCCATACCAAGCACGGGGCGCCCGTTTCAACCCATACGAGCCCTTTTCAACCTGTATACCCTGTGTGGGTACAACTCGCTCTCAAACCCAGGTGGCTGCTTCACATACACCTCCTCCTCTATGACCCCATTCAGAAAAGCACTCTTCACGTCCATCTGAAACAACTAGAACCCTTTAGCCACGACAAAGGCTAGAAGGATTCGAATTGCCTCAAGACGGGCCACATGAGCAAAGGTCTCCTCATAGTCGATCCCCTCCTTCTGACTAAACCCCTGAGCAACAAGTCTGGACTTGTTCCTCACAACCATCCCATTCTCACCCTCTTTGTTCTTCCAAAACCACTTGGTTCCTATGGGATGGCAATTTGGAGGTGGTTCAACTAGCTCCCACACCTGGTTCCTCTCAAAGTTTTCCAAATCCTCATGCATAGAATTGACCCAGTTTGCATCAGATAAAGCATGTCCAATGTCCTTGGGCTCAAAGGTGGCAACAAAAGCAGCATGAGCAAAATGAGAGGAATTCCTGGACCTTGACCGTGTAGTGCGTTCGTCGATGTTCCCAATGATCTTCGACAGGGGATGCACTTCTTGAATCCGCCGGGGAGCCTCACGCCTCGAGACTACCTCCCCCTCAACTTCAGCTTCTCTCGCCTGGTCCTCTTGTCGCACCATCGTTGTCCATGAAGTAGAAGGTCCACGCTCCGTAGTGGTCGTAGGGGAAGTAGTGGGTACACACTCAGCTTCAGGCGCATGGTTCTCTCCATCATCATCTCCAACTTCATCCTTCTCCTCTTCAAAGAGGTCCTCGGCCATCTCCTCATCACCTGCACATTCAAAGCCAAGAGAGGTACATGGCATTGTCTCGTCGAAGGTTACCTCGCAAGTCTCCATGATTTTGTTAGTCTCAAGGTTAAGCACCCTATAGGCTCTAGAGTGGTTAGCATATCCAAAGAAAATACCATCACTAGACCTAGCCTCAAACTTGTCGAGTTTTCCCTTCTTAAGAATAAAGCACTTGCGGCCAAAGACTCGAAATGACTCACCTTGGGTGCCCGACCATGCATAAGCTCATAACGAGGTCTTCTTCTTGAAAGCTCGCAATAAAATCTGTTGGAAACATGACAAGCCGTATTGACCGCCTCGGCCCAATACCTCCTAGGAGTCCTGTGCTCATCGAGCATCGTCCTAGCCATCTCACAAAGAGTCCGATTTTTCCTTTCCACGACTCCATTTTGAGGGGGCACATAAGGGGTCGAATACCGATGTTCAAGACCTAGATCACGACAAAAGGCATCAAAACGAGAGTTCTTGAACTCGTGCCATTATCCTTGCGGATAGCTCGAATAGCATTCCCATGCCTCTCGTTTTTCAACCTCACGATCGGATCTCGAACAAAACCAAATGTCTCACTCTTATCTTCCAAGAAAAACACCCAGGCATAGCGAGAGTAATCGTCCACCACAACAAGGACATACCACTTCCCACCCACCGAGCGAACTCGAGCTGGCCCAACAAGGTCCATATGCAACAGCTCTGTCGGACGCTCGGTCATGACATCGGTCAGAGGTGGATGGGGAGTGGCTACCATCTTGCCATGCCTACAAGGTGCACAAACCAAATCCTTCTCAAGCTTCAACCTCGGCAATCCTCGGACAAGGTCAAGACCACTCAAGCGGGAAACCAAATCAAAGCTCAAGTGTCCCAACCGCCTATGCCATTTACACAAATCAGAAGAAGGACCAGCCATCAAACAGCGAGAAGGACCCAAAGAACGAGAAAAATCAGCCCTGAAAATCTGTCCCTCGGGGATGATCATACAGACAAGATCACCTCGAGAATCAAGAAAACAAGACTTGCCAGACTTGAAACGCACCTCAAAACCCTCATACAGCAACTGAGAAACCGAAAGCAAATTGAAACCCAAAGACTTCACAAGCGCAACTCTCTTCAACGTTACCTTGTCACTCACATGCACAACACCCTCAGACATCACCCTTCCTCGTCCATTGTCCTCAAATGTGATGTACATCTTTTCCTTCTCTGGGGTGAGGCTGGAGAACCACTTCTTATCTCCGGTCATGTGTCGAGAACACTCGGAGTCGATCAACCAAATGTCCTCCAAGCCTCCCGCCCGAGTCGGCGAAACAAGAACGAGAATGAGCTAGCGACTCGACACCGGGGTTAGCACACGGAAAGTTAAACCAAGTGTCGAGCCATCTGCTCAAAAGAGGGGTTAGCAAACATCATTCCCTTGCCACCAAACTTCCCATGTCCCATGGAAGGAGTACGAGCACCACGAGGGGGAAAACGTGGTCTGTAGTTCCTCTGGAACCCAAAGCTGCGATCATCTCCCCTAAACCCTTATTGAGGACGAGTAGGGGGACGTCCAGCAAAACCACCATGAGCCCGACCAAACCTCTCACCAGCACGCACACCATCATCTCTCCTAACAAACCTCTCACCACCACCTCTGTGTGGGAACCTACCACCCTGAGCTCCAACTCTACCAACACTCTTCACACTTCCCACACCCCGTGGAAGTGGCACTCTAGGCTCAAGAATACCATGAGACTGGCGATACCTGTCCTGGTTTGCTTGCTCTCTAGCAAGCCTCTCATCCCTCTGCCTCTTGTAGCAAAATTCTACTAGGTGCCTCTCCTTGCCACAATAATCACACCTGAAGGGGATGGGTTTTGGTTTTGGCTCTGGCTTCTCTCTAGGCTTCTCACCCTTCTCACCCACAAACTTCACCGGTTTCTGGAAGTCATTTGTCTTAGGTGGGAATTTGGGTGGATCTTGGGTTGTGTCAAGCTTGTTGCAAAGGTGGTTGGGTTTTGGTGTGAAAGAGTTCTTGGGTGCTTTTGGAAGTGGGACTTGGATGTCTCCGATCACCTCAAACTCGGGGTTAGACTCAACACACTTCTCATAAACACTCTCCCCACTGTTCTCTCCCACTTTCTCACCCAACTTCTCAAACCCCAAACCACGACCATCAGCTCTCTTGAACTCCTCAATCATGATTTTCAATTGAGGTTCCCTGCCCGTACAACCAACCCAACACCTTCCTCAAATAGTCATTCTCCTCATAGATGACATCCAAACGGGAAGTAAGTTCAAGATTGCGCAAAGTAACTTCATCACGGCTAGTGCATGCATTTGCAACGAGGAGATTTCAAAGATGCTTCCAAAGAACTAATGGTAGAACGAGCATCAACAAGCTTAGCATGCATAGTAGGACATGATTTACAAGCACCAAGCAAAGTGGGTCTAGCCTTAAGCTCATCATATTCAGTCCTAAGAGCATCTAGTTTAGCCAAAGTGAAAGCATTCTTCTCATTAAGCAACTTGATCTCATTCAACCATGCATCACACTCAAGACATTCAACATCATCAGGAGTAGTAGGAGCAAGTTTCAAAGAGTCATTCTCAAGTTTCAATTCAAGCAATTTGGACTCTAGCTCTCCTACTTTCTCACTAGCATTCTCAAGTTGAGCCCTAAGATCTTTCCTCATCTTCTTAGCATCTCTCAACACACTATCACGGTTGTCAATCAAGCCATTCAACCTAGTGATCTCAGCAAGCAAAGAGTCGGGGTCACGATTTACCTCATCCTCCGAGTCGGAGTCGCTGTCTTCCTTCTCGCTCTTCTTGCTGCTTGAGCTATGGGCCATGCCACAAAAGCCTTCAAGCGCCATACAGCTCAACCCACTGAGGTTCCGGCTTGTACTCTTCTTGCCCTTGCGCCTCTCGGCGTCTTCATCTTCGCTGCTTGAACTTGACTGCTCGTCGCTTGAGCTTGAGTCGACGTCGCTCGCACCGGCCACCATCGCTCTTGCCTTGTTCTTCTTGTAGCCGCTCTTGCTCGGTTGCCGCTTGTCCTTGTCCTTGCTCTTGGACTTGCTGAAGTTCTTGCCCTTGGAGGAGTACTTGTCTTCACGCCTCGGGTGCGCCTTGTACTCGTTCATCTTGTACTTGTTCTCCTCCGCTTCCGGGCACTCGGCGATGAAGTGGCCACGCTTGCCACACTTGTAGCATGTCCCTGAGCTCCGCCTTGCATTCCTCTGACTCTCGTGTAGTCGATCAAACCTTCTTGAGAGCAAGGCCGCCTCCTCCTCGCCCAGGCACATCAAACTCCTCATCCGGAATGGACATAAGAGAAGACAAGGAAAACTGTCGACAGGAAGGGTTAGATTTGCCCTTTGATCCGCCCACAAGAGCAAGACTATGGTCAGTCGAGCCCTCATGCTTGGATTGCAACTTCCTATCAACCTCAGCCGACTTGAGCTTAGAAAAGAGGTCATCCAACTCAATAGTCAAATATTGCCCAGACTCCTTGATGGCCTCAACCTTAGCACCCCAAACATTTGGGTCCAAGACATGCAAGAGCTTCAAAGCCTGATCATGCTCGGTGTAAGGAAAATCCTCAACATTAGCTTTCATGTTGTTCACGATGGCGGTGAACCTCTGAAACATCGCATCAATGTCCTCACCGGAAGTGGAGTGAAGTTCTCATATTGCATCCGGTAAGAGACAAAGAGGCGAGCCTTCACATGGTTATCACCACCGTGAGCAACCAACAACTTCTCCCAAATTTGCCAAGCAAGATTCAAATGGCGAACACGCTCAAACTCTGGATCACACAAGCTTCGGACCAAGTGATCAACGGCTTTTGCATTAGCCTCATACTTGGCCTTGGCACCGGCATCGGTCACCATAAGAGTATGGATGTTGACCGGAATAGCATAGGTCTTGTCAAGCATAATGAAATCCAACAGCTTCCCACGAAGAAAGATCATCATTCGGGCCGCCCACTTGTGGTAACCCTTTCCATCGAAGTGCGGCGGACCGCCCCGCTCAACGTACGCCATCTTAGGATTCGAGACTTGTCAAAGTCGCAAAGAATCCGGCACCAAGCTCTGATACCAATTGAAGGATCAGATGGCGACTAGAGAGGGGGAGTGAATAGGAGCGGTAAAAATTCTTCTCAAAGAACCCGGCCTATGCCCTAGTCAAATCCCGGTCACACACAAGCGATGGATCGAATCACACACCAATCGCCAAGACAACGAGGTTATGGATCAACCTCTAGCCTTAGGAACAATTCCTTGAAGCACACGCGGAAGCACGAGAAAGGAAGGGAGGAATCGAACCAAGAAGCAAAGCTCACAGGCTCTGGCGGACCGTCCGGCCGGGGAGGGGCGGACCGTCCGCACGGGCCTCGCGAACCGTCCGGCCGATGCCGCGGACCGTCCGCGCCAACACCGCGGACCGTCCGGCCCTACGCCGCGGACCGTCCGTTAAATCACACGGAACCAACGAAGCACACCACGAACCACGGACCGTCCGCGGGGAGCACGCGGACCGTCCGCGGGCACCCGCGGACCGTCCGCCCTCTCGCGGACCGTCCGAAACTCCGTCCAACCGAAACTCAAAATCGCGACGGATCGAAACGAAAGGCGAGCAAGAACACGAAGAACACGGGACGAACACGAGCGGCGCGGACCGTCCGCCAGGAGGGCGTGGACCGTCCGCGAGGCTCGGACAGAGCAGAAAAACGCCCGACCTCGAAAGTCAACTCCCCCAAATCATCATCGGATTTCCCAAACGGTTGAAGCTGTGGAGACAAGGGTTTGGGGACTTGAAAAGCGTCACACAAGGATGCTATAGCCCAAAAATCTTGCCTCCTAACTCCCTAAATCACCAGGAATCGCGAATCCTTTGAGCACCACCAAAAGTTTGAGCACCGAACGAAAACTCTCGAATCGAAGTGGTTTCCCGGCGTTTGAGGGCACAAGATCAATCACAAAGATGCGCGAGACATCTATCCATGTTTCCCTCAAAGAAATCCGGGGAGGAACCCACTCAAATCCGCGGAATCGCACCGAGAACAAAGGCTCGAAAACAAGCACAAAAAGACCACGAAAAACACAACTCCGAATCTTCTATACAAACCAGGAAAGATTCACAAGGTCTAGCATGCCGCCCTAGCATCCATCCCTCTCAACAAATCTCTCATGAAGCTCTCATGCTAGCCTAGAGAAAATGGAAGAAAAATAGCTACGAAAATGAGAAATGGGAGGGAGGAAATGAAACCCTAAGTCGCGGAGGGAGAAAGCCATCCACACACACTCATGGCTTATATATCACGTCCCGCCGGAGTGGTAAATGACTCGACTACCCCTAACTTAACTACTGGCGATACAACCCACGCAGGGGCATTTAGGTAATGTTTGTGGGTCTTGCCATCGGACGGCCACGCCTTTGCCGCACCCCGCGTCCTCCCGACGCAAGCCATGCGATCCCGCCGCGTGTCCTCCGCCTCGAAGCTTCCCGACACGCACGGATCCCGTCTCCGTCGTGTTGGGCCCTCGGACTTGGTTTTCAGGCCCAAACCAAGAAACCGTCCTCCGATGGTTATGTGGGCAAACCACCAAACCCCGCGTGCTCGGTCCGGCCTCCCGCCAAACCACTTGACTCGACCGCCACCGTGCACCAGCTCGATTGTCCATGACTTCGTCTTGCTCGTGTCACCACCATGTGGCCCGCACCCGGTCCCGCTGTCCACCGGGTCCCTCGAACCGAGCCTACTTGTCTCTCCATCTCCCGGAGGCCCCTCAAGGCTGAAGACCTTTCGCGCCGTTCTTCACTTGCAACAACACGAACTAGGCCGCAGCCTACACCTGCGCACTAAGCCAAGAGTCAGTCCAACCCCCGTTGTCAATCACTCATCACTAAGGAGCGGTCATCCATCGACCACTGGGACACTCCTGGTCCTCACAGCTGCTGCGCTGGGTTCATCTCCCTCCCAGGACAAGTCTGTCGATTTCTTGCACAGTACACAATCGGTTGTCAACCAAGTTGTTGATGCAAAATCCGCACCCTACGTCAAGCACACAGCAAGCCAAACAAGCTAGCTTCACACGCAAGCAGATTCCAAGACGTGCCAGTCAATTTTCCCTGAAAATTAACAAAAGACAAAGTAGTTAAATTTCAAAGCTTGGAACTTGCCGGGTGGTATCAGACAGTTCCATATTTACGGCTAGAAAGCCATGTGAGATGACATATAGCTATGAGAAGGTATCTGCCAGCAAACTAGAAACCATTCGGGAGTTTTAAAATGTGAAACAGAACATAGCCGAATGGATGACACAAGCATGACGATAGATTGGTCTTTATTTGGATAAAATTGCATGCACACAAGATCGTGACCGATCCTCGAGAAAAGATAACAGCAAATGAAGCAAAAGGCATGATTACAAACATGCATGCATAGGCCCAAAGCATACATAGGCCCAAAGCATTAATCTACCGCATGTCTAGATGCTTCGAAACCCGTCAAGCATGAAGCCAAACAAGTTTATCCACCGCATGATACAACTTATAAGCACGTTTTACTCATGAAAGCATAACCGAATACGGTTGAACAACCGAATCGGGGTCCATGGAGAAGGAACAAACATTGCCAAAGATGATAAATCTATCAGATTGAATTAAAGATATAATCCACCGGATGATTAGCTCTAAGACAACCCAAAAACCTGCATCTACCGCATGATACCTGGTTCTGTCAAGATTTACAAAATTAACAAGCTTGAACCCGCGACATGTAACAACCTAGATTGGTTCGGTTTCGGCTATTTTGGGAAACATGTGATCCACGTGCCTTTTGAGGCAAGATGTGAACGTGCGGTGCAAAGACCATCAAACAAGATAAAGCCGACCCAAATCAATCTAAATTGGGCAAAAGAGTGTTACATGAATTTAAACATGAAGTAAAAACTCACAACAACACGAGGTAACTTAATGAATCTATTAGATCTTGCCAAAATCTAATAGAGTCGATAACTAGCTCCAAGCTAGATCTTAGCCCACCGCATGGCTCATGACCTAACAAGAAACCCTCTTGAACCAAGGTTAAATCCACCGCATGATACTAAGCATGGTAGCAAGACTACTTGCATCACGATCTAAATCCACCGCATGATACTAGACATGATACAAGGTTGCCGGTACTTACGGAGGTCGACGGATCGATGAACTATCTCGAAGAACTCGATGACACGACTAAAGGACTCGAAAGTTTGGCGTAAAGCCGGTTTGTTATGAGAATATTTCGATTACAATTACATACATCTAGGGTCTACATTTATACCCTGTCGCGGCATGACTCCTGATGGACTACGAGCACAATATTTGATACCTAATTTATCTCCAAGTGCGAATGCTTATCCATCCATTCGTCCCTTCCGCTCGGGCCACGTCATCACGCAATTCCGTGAAATCAGCGCAAAGTCCCCTTGCCGAACGGAAGCAAATTGCCGACCGCAAGCTCCTCTGCCGAATCCTTTTTGAGAAACCTTCCTTCTCTGGACGGATTTTTTCACCAAGCTGGGCCCACAAATCAGACTCCCTCCTGTACCAAATTTTGGTGTTAACATATGCCCCTTCAATTACGGGATAAAAGTGATTTTATTCCGAAATTGACTCCAATTGCCAACGTCTCCAGGATAAATCTGTTCAACACCTATTCTCTCTCTTCGCAATCCATCGGAGCCTCCGTCCAGATCCAAACCCTAGGTCATCCTTCCCCAAAGCTCGAACCTTCAATGGCGGGTCAAAACCAAGCTGCCCAGTTAAATTTCATCCCCGCAAGTTTTATTCGGCATTACCCTTTTCGATTTTTGTTACCTCAGATTTCTCCCTCCATCTTCCTTTGATAGGAGCTTTCCACCGAGCTTTTGATTCGTACTGAGGCCAATTCGACGTCTTATTTCCTCGGACCTGTGGGAACTTCCGATCCCTGCGAGTTCATCGCAGCCGAATCCCAAAGAATCCCCTTCAAGGCGGCTTTATCAAGACCTCCCCTGTGGCAAGATGCTTTCAAGAACTGGCCTTTGCCCCCAATTGCCGGCTGGAGAAATTGGTATAAAAGGATACTTGCAGATAACATCGCCAAGACCAGCAACTGGGACAGTCTCCACATTGCTCAATGCATGGAGTTATCCTTGGCCGAGACCCCCAAAAATGAAAATCTTTTGATAGCGGCTTGCCATTTTTGGTCAAACGACGTCAATGCCTTTCTCTTTGGTCATGGCCCAATGTCCCCAACTCTGGCCGATGTGTACATGATCACCGGCCTTGACATTTCAGGATCTGTGTACCCTTGGGAATTCAGAGGCTCCACAAGACAAACAGGAGTGAAATCAGGAAGTGGATACAAATCATATATCCAGAATCACATGAAAGATGGCCCTCTGAGTGAAGTCGAATACAGGGCATTCCTGAACATGTGGCTGTGCAGGTTCATTTTCTGTGGTAAAGCCAATGAGCCAACTCTGAATCATATTGCAATGGCTACACGCTTGGCTGCTGGTAATCGTTTTCCTCTTGGAAAATACCTCCTAGGGAGTGTGTATCATATGCTTCATCAGACTATCTCCCAAATGCACACCGGCCAGAAGATACTATGTGTCAACGGCCCTTGGTGGTTTGTGCAGATGTGGCTGCAACTGTACATGCATTAGATCGTCAACATTGACCTCAACAACCGGCTTTTCCCTTCATCCAGCTATGAAGAAGGGGAATCTCAAATCACCAGAGGATGTCAAACCTATGGGGAAGCTGCTTCAACTGTTTCCATTGATCAAAATGTCAGCCAGCTTTTCGTGCTCTTCTTCAGAGGCCTCCCTGATCCTCTTTGGCTGCCCTATCTGGACAATGAAAATTTAACTCTCCCCTGTGAATTCTTCTTTGAAACCGGATGCTATGATGCAAGGTCTGTAGAAATCTTTAATATCTTCATCCATCCATGTCCTTTGCCGGCTGAATTTTGTGGAGGGAGGTTAAATCACAGCACTTATGAATATTATCAGCCAAATATGATGGCTCGACAGCTTGGATGTGGCCAGATGCCCCCAAGATTATTCCTTCATGAGTTCCTCAAGCCTAGAGAGGAAATCAAAGATAGCATACAAGCCAAAAGGGTCTTCGAGTATGAATGCAGCCCAACTCTTTATACCTGGCCTTTCACACCCACAACAGTAGTCCATCCCACCTTCATCCCATGGTGGCAAGAATTTCATGACCATATCTTCAATGAACCAGTGCACTCATTCTACTTGGAGTTGATGCCTGATTTTCAGCCAACCTCAAAGGTAACACACTTGTCTTTTCCCTTTGATCAGACACACCTTTCACCACTAACCATTATCTTGATCATTCCCTGCAGAATACAGTGCCTGCCCCTCGAGCCAGAACAATTGTTTATAATGCAGTATATCCAGTTTCAGCTCTGGGATTTAAATCTCCAACTCTGGCTCAACTGATGGCCAGGTATGCTACAATGGACCCAATTCTCTTCAGCTCTACTGCTGATAAGAGAAAAGGCCTATCCCTGATTGCACCTCCAGCTGCCAAGAGGAAAAGAACCACCAAAAAGGTCCCTGTTGAGGTAAGATTTCCCCTTTCTTGGACACAAGATTACTCTTATTCTGACAAATTTCATCTTGTGCAATTTCAGACTAGAACCCAGCAACCACCAGCTTCAGAACCTGCCAATGCTTCATCTATTGGTATGACCTTTATTACTTTACTTTTCCCTCAAAGATCAATACCCACACTGGCATTTACCCTTCATCTGGTATTTGTAGAAGAAATATTGGTGAATCACCCCGTGGAAAACTCTCCCCCTCAGCATGCAAGTTCACCAAGGGCTGAACCATCTTCTGCTCAAGTGGAGATTTTATCTTCATCAGGGAACCAATCACCCCCTTCTCAAACAGAAGTGCCAGCTTCACCAGAGAGGAACCCATTAATTCAACCAGAAGCTTCAAGCCCTTTGAGGGTTCAATCTCCCCTTGGTCAAGCAGAAATCCCAGTCTTAACAGAGGCAAATCCACCTTCACCTCAGCCAGAAGCTCCAAGTTTGCCAGAGACAGCACCAGCCTCTCTTCAAGAAGAAACTTCAGCTTTGCCAAGAGCTCCTCAAACTCCTCTTCCACCAGTGGCCCAAGAAATCCCCCCTGAACCTGAACAAGTCCCTGCCCCAGTTCAGGGAATCAGGCATGAGGCAAGCACATGCACCCAACTCTGTCTCCTTCTTTTAACAAACCATTCCTAACCCGGCAATCTTTCTTTTCCAGGATCAAACTGCATCACCATCGAATTCATCTGTGGTGAATGATCCAGTTGCCGAAACAGGAGATGGAGGAACTCATAATCAGGCTCTACCAGAAGAAATTCAGACAAGGCTCAAAGAAATGTTTGCCTGGCTGCAAAAGGATGCTCGAGATCAAATCAGAGATGTTGACCATTTCGAGGAAATGCTTGAACCCATCAGTCAAAAGCTCCCTGAAAACGTCAAGGCTTCACTGGAACCCATCTCTGGTTTGGACATTCATTATGTGGCAATAAGGCGAGCTTTGAAGAGTCAATCCACCCGACCAGCTATTGAGCAAAAGAAAGCCAAGGCTGAACAAGCTGCGAAGGGAGCACAAACCCAAACTGAGAGCCACAAGGAAATGTTGACCAACTTGCAATCTGCTCGCGCATTGAAAATTGCCAGAAAGACTGCACTGGAAACAGAGCTGAAGAATTTGTCAGCTGAAATAGAAGCTAACGACAAGAAAATAGCCGAGCTTCCTGGACTGATAGAGAAAACCCAAGAGGAAGCATCATCTGCCATAACTGAAGCAAACCAGTGCGAGGCAGAGCTCACCGTCCTGTCCAACACTCAAAAAGATTATCAGGAACGGATGAGGAACATTAATCAGACAATATCAAATGCCTCCAATGTAATTGCAAGATATTTGAACATTTAGTTGTACTGAGCAATGTGTAACCGGACTGATCGTCCTTGTAACATTTGCCTTCTATAAATTTGCTTTCCTTTTCTCTGCATGACTTCAATTGCAACTCTGAACGATCCATTCGGTAACTAGTAGTCAAATAGTGCCACACCCGAACGGTACTCCGACCACAATTCAGCCGAGCCAGTCAACCGAATATGACTCAGCTTTGAATTCCAAACGACCCGACGGCGAATCGGTTAAGGAAACCTCTCCACCTTCCAAGTTTCTTGGGATATGCACCACGATCTAAGGCCACGATCCTTCTCACCAGCCCTATAAATAAAACCGTAGGTGCCCCCAGCTCTTTACCAAGCCTTTAGCCTTCAAATCTTTGACAACTTAAGCTTTCTTTTCCAATCACCAGCGCAACCCCAAGAACCATGGCGGGTGGTAACAACAGGCGCCGTGCCGCCGACGAGGCGGAGGGAAGCCGCGCCGGCGCACGTCGGAGGCAGTGATCGCCAACTCTCTCCAAGATTTGGCTTAGATTAACCTCTGTTCTTGACGATCCCCTCCGTTTCAGGATCATTCAATGGAACCCGTCCTCTGCGCCGGCCACGAATCAACCCCTGCCGGACGATTCCTCGGAGTCGGACCACTACTCCCCCGTGCCCAACGGGGAACTTGACGCCCTCCGCTTCAAGCCGGAGCTTGAGGTGGCCCAGCGCGAGCTGGAAGACGTCTCCAAGAAGGCCGGCATCGCCGAACTTGAGTGGGAAGACCAGCACAAACAGTTGCTGGCAACCATCGACGGTACACTCCTTAGATTGCTCCTCAATCCAATCTGACTTTTGTTACTAATAATCATCACCTTGCATTTTGCAGTCCGCGATGCCGAACTCGACCAGCTGAAAATGCTGGTGGAGCAATTGGCTGACAAGGTGAACGCCCGTGGAGACATGCCGGCAGAGCGCCTTGCCGCGGTGGAAAACCGCGTGGACGAGGTGGCCACCCACGACAGCCGCCTGGGCACCACTTTGGGCTTGGCCGCCATGGTGACGCACACCAGCGTCGACTACTCCATCCGGCCGCGTGGCTTCCAGGGCGGCGCACCAGAAGACATCGACGAGATCGAGGTCATCCTGGAGCGCCTCGATGGCCACGGCGACGCCATTGCTGAACTCACTCATCCCCAGTCTGTGCTAAACAGACTTTTTGATTAGATTGTACAAGGGATGTCTGATCTTCAGCAATAAATAAAGAATTTCAATTTCCATGCTTGTATTGCGATGATTCCTTCTTATTCGCAACTGCGAGCCTCGTTCTTCTCAAATGCATTCGGGAACTTTGCTTGAGCCGAACACACGAAATTAAATGCCCCTTGGTACAAAACCCGCAGAAAATCCTCAATTCGGGAATCCATAAGCACTGTTCAATGAAAACCCTTCGCATTCGGGAGAAAAACCCTGCCGCTTGGTATTCCAATAACGCACGCCAACCAGTCATCACTCCCAATGCGTTCTCTCAGTCAATAAAATAGCCCCCTGGGATGCCCTGCAAATCCACTCGCACACTCATCCATCACTTCACATCTTCTCCCCTGCTCCAGAAGAGAAAACCCCAAGGTCATGGACAAAGGCAAGCAACCCGCCAAGGAGGACAGCACCCCAAAGAAGCGCACCATTCGAGAGTGAGTTTTCCTTTAACTTGCTCCCTGCTTTCATGTGTGATCTCATGCTTTACCCCCTCTTTGTTTTCTCCAGCCTTGATCTGCTTCCTGAAGAAATCTTTGGGACCGAAGAAACGCCTGAGTACATCTCCTCTGACTCCTCCCTCGAAGCAGAGGACGCCACGCCAGAACAGAGGATCAACCACCAGTTACGCCGCCGCGTTCGGCATCTGGAGCATGACCTCCGGGACATCACCGCTCGCTGCTAGGCCGAACGCGAACGTCACATGGCTCTGGAGGCGTTGGTAGGAGGTAAAAATTTCCATCTTCACTTTGACTCCATGCTTGCGCTCGGATCTCTGCCTCTAACAACTGTTCTTCTGTTTCAGATGTTTCCGACAGGTACAGTAACCTGAAAGCGGCTTGGGACAGCTTGATGGAGGCAGCAAGCCATGGTCATCCCCAAAGCTTCCAAGTTGCCATCACGGTGGTCCTGGAACAACTGAAGAGGGAGGAGCTGAAGAAGCAAAGAAAAAAAGGATTGAAGCATACTTTCGCTTCTTACGCCAGGCCTTCTGCTTCCCACCCCTTTGTAATCCTGAGCAACTGGGTTGTTAAATAAAAACCTGCAAGAAGCATTTGTAGTGTAGTTTTGTGCTAAGGGCAATACATCTGAGTATTGGCCATTTCCCCTGCTTAGGATTTTTTGTTCTAAAGGCGGCTTCTTTCTTGAACGCCGACTGTCTCTGTGTGAAATGTTTGTGAGCCTGATGCTTGTGATCAACGATCAATTTCAACACTAGGATAATATTTCTTCAAATATATTCCGTTTATTGCAGCAGAAAATTCCTCTCCTAGTGAAGTCTTTAGCATGTAAGCATTACCAGGCACACACCTGACTACCCGAAAAGGGCCTTCCCAGTTCGGGGACCATTTGCCGAATGCACTGTATTTGGTTCCAATCGGCAGTAATGCTTTCCAAACCAAATCCCCTTCTGCAAATTGCCTGACCTTTACTTTCTTGTTGTAATATTTAGCAGCTCGCAGCTTGTTCTTTTCAATGTTTTCCAAGGCTCTAAGACGAATCATGTGCAAATCTTCCAACTCACCCATCATTAAGCCGTTGTAATCTTTGGAGCTCAAATCCTTTTGTAAAACTACTCTCCTGGAATGTGATTGCATCTCCCAAGGCAAAACGGCATGGTGCCCATAAACCAACTCATAAGGAGAAGTTTTCGTAGCTCCATGAGGAGCCATTCGGTAAGCCCATAAAGCTTCATTGAGTACCGAATGCCACCTCTTTGGCTTCTGGTCGATCTTCTTTTGTATAAGCTTGATCATGATCTTGTTAGAAGCCTCTGCCTGACTGATAGCTTGGGCATAATAGGGGGAAGAATTAAACAACTTGATCCCCATGCTTTCGGCAAACTCTCTAAACTCCAAGGACACAAACTGGGCTCCTTGATCTGTTGTGATTGTTTGAGGAATTCCAAATCTATAGATGATGTGCTACTTAACGAACTCAACCATGTTCTCTGATGTCACCTTCTTCAATGGAATCGCCTCAACCCATTTGGTAAAATAATCTGTTGCTAAAAGCACAAATTTATGCCCCTTGCTAGATGGTGGGTTTATCTGGCCAATCAAGTCTATACCCCAGCCTCTGAATGGCCATGGCTTGATAATGGGATTCTGTGCTGATGCTGGAACCCTTTGAATATTTCCAAACTTCTGACAATCTTGACATCCCTTGTACTATTCAAAGCAATCCTCCAACATCGTCAGCCAAAAACATCCAGCTTGCCTAATAACCCATTTCATACGATAGGCCGATTCATGTGCTCCACATATCCCATCATGCACCTCACTCATCATTTTCTTTGCTTCTTCTGGACCCAGGCATCGCAACAACACTCCATCTAATGATTTGTAGAATAAACTTCCATCCAGAAGAACAAATTTTATGGCTTTGTACCTGAGCTTCATAGAAACTTTTCGGGATGGATCTTCCAAATAATCAACGATTTCCTTTCTCCAATCATCCTCTGCAAGATCCCCTCCCAAAGCACACACCTCCATGGCAAACGCTTCTTGATTTTCTCTATAGCCTGAAGCACTTTGAGCCAACCTGTTTGCCTCTTCGTTGTGCTCTCTAGGAATATGCTGTAGAATTACTAACTGAAAACTCTTTAAGATTTCTCTGCATTCCTCGTAGTAATTCCTCAGGGCATCACTCTTGCATTCGTATTGGCCGTTCAATTGTTTTATAACCAGCTCTGAATCTCCATAGATCTCACCTGAAACAGCCCCGGCCTCTTTCAGATATTGAAGCCCTCTAAGTAATGCCTCATACTCAGCCTGATTGTTTGTAACAGTGGGCTGAATAGGGATAGCAAATTCAAACATCTCGCCCCTAGGTGAAATTAATAGAATCCCTACTCCCCCACCTTTACCACATGATGATCCATCAAAGAACAAGGCCCAAGGAGTAATTTCAAGCAAATCAATCGATGGATCACGATGCTCAGTTATAAAATCGACAATAATCTGACCTTTTATTGCTTTTGCCGATTCGAACTTCAACTCAAACTCAGATAAAGCTAAGATCCACTTGCCAATCCTTCCATTCAAAATTGGCATAGATAACATATGTTTTATTACATCAAACTTGGAGTATACAACGCATTCGGCATTCAACAAGTAGTGCCGAAATTTTGTACACGAGTAGTACACACATAGGCACAGCTTCTCTGCAGCCGAATACCTGGTCTCAGCATCAAGTAATTTTTGGCTAAGATACGCTACTGCCCGCTCCTTTCCTTCAAACTCTTGTATAAGGGTCGATCCAATGGTTTGGGTATCGACCGCCACGTACAACTTAAAAGGCTTGTTCAACTGTGGAGGCACCAGTACTGGTGGTTCCTTCATATATTGCTTGATTTCATCAAAAGCCTTTGTTGTTTGTCACCCCATATGAACTTCTGATCCTTCTTGAGCTTCAGTAACGGAGAAAAGGGCAAAACCTTTTGTGACAAATTTGAAATGAACCTTCTCACAAAATTAATCTTGCCTAGCAGTGATTGCAACTCCTTGAGATTGGCTGGAGGGACAACTTCATCGATAGCTTTCATGCTTTTCTTGCCAACCTCGATCCCCCTTCGTGTACCAGAAATCCCAAGAATTCTCCAGCTGAAACTCCAAAAGCACACTTGTTTGGATTCATCTTCAACCCATGCTTTCGGGTACATTCCAGGGTTCTTTTTACATCCTCCAAGTGTGAGTCATGATTCAAGGATTTGATCACGACATCATCAATGTAAATTTCAACAATTTTGCCGATCAACTCATGAAAGATATAATTCATGGCTCGCTGATAAGTTGCACCGGCATTTTTCAACCCAAATGTCATGACTATCTGTTGACGCAAAATGTGCACCTAGCGCCAAGCACACAGCAAGCCGAACAAGCTGGCTTCACACGTGCAAAGAGTCACAAGACGTGCCAGTCAATTTTCCCTGAAAATTAACAAAAGACAAAATAGTTAAATACCAAAGCTTGGAACTTGCCGGGTGGTACCAGACAGTTCCATATTTATGGCTACAAAGACAAATGGGATGACACATAGCTATAGAAAGCTATCTGCCAATAAACTAAAATCATTCGGGAGCTTATAAAAGGAAAAGTAACATAGCCGAATGAATGACGCAAGCATGACGACGATCGGTCTTTGTTTGGATAAAGATGCACGTGCGCAAGACCATGACCAATCCCCATGATGATCATCGTTAAATAAACAAATAAAGTAAAGCGCGAGCATAAACATGTAATAAATAAGCATGCATAGGCCCAAAGCGCTAGTCTACCGCATGTCTAGGTACTTTAAAACCCGTTGGGTACGATGCCAAACAAATCTATCCACCGCATGATACAACTTGCATGGGGATCGTACCACTTTCCACAAATAGATCTATCCACCGCATGATACAATCTAAATATGGAAAGCTAAAAGCATATATCATTTAAAGCATGAATTACGCACGTGTTCTACTCGTGAGAAATATAACCGAATACGGCTGAACAGCCGATTCGGGGTCCATGAAGAAGGAACAAACATTACCAAGCGAAATAAATCTATCAGATTGATTTGAAATCTAATCCACCAGATGACTAGCTCCAAAGCAACCCAAAAACCTGCATCTACCGCGTGATACTCAGTTCTTTCAAGATGTATACCAATATTGGCAAGCTTGAACCCGCAACACGTAGCAACCTAGATCGATTCGGTTTCGGCTATCGGAAAGCGCGCGATCCACGTGTTAAATTAGCCCAAGGCACGAGTTCGACTCGCATAAGGATCACAAAAGGGATAAAGCCGATCCAAACCCATCTAGATTGGGCAAAAGGTGTTACATGAATTTAAACATAAAGTAAAAACTCAAAGCAACACGGGGTAACTTAATGAATCTATTGGATCTTGCCAAAATCCAATAGAGTCGATAACTAGCTTCAAGCTAGATCTTAGCCTACCGCATGGCTCATGACCTAACAAGAAACCCTCTTGAACCAAGCCCGAATCTACCGCATGACACGAAGCATGGTAACAAGACTACTTGCATCAGATCTAAATCCACCGCATGATACTAGATATGATACAAGGTTGCCGGTACTCACGGAGGTCGACGGATCGATGAACCCTCTCGAAGAACTCGACGACACGACAAATGGACTCTAGGGTTTGGCGTAAGGCCGGTTTGTATTGAGAATGATTGTATATCTGTTACATACATTCAGGGCTCATATTTATACCCTGCCAGGTACAACCTCGAATGGATTTGATACCTAATTTATCTCTAAGCTTGATCGCTTATCCTTCCATTCGTCCTTCCTGCTTGAGCCACGTCACCGTCCAATCCCGCAAAATCAGCTCAACTGTTCCCTTGCCGAACGGAAGCAGATAGCCGACCGCGGATTCTTCTGCCGAATGCATCTGAGAAAACCTTCCTTCCACCGGACGGACTCCTCATCGAGCTGGACCCACAAGTCAGACTCCTTACCAAATTTTGGTGTTAACACTATCCACTCGAACAGGCCTATGTGACCAGGACATCTGAAGGCTGTCTTTGATATATCTTCTATTGCCATGAAGATTTGGTTGTACCCTGCATTACCATCCATGAAACTGATAACCTTATATCCAGCAGCAGCGTCAACCAGTAAATCAGCAACAGGCATCGGGTATCCATCCATAGGAGTAGCTCTATTTAATTCTTTGAAATCTATACAAACTCTCATATTCCCATTTTTCTTGTAGACAGGGACGATGTTAGAGATCCACTCCGCATACCTGCATGGCCGAATGAAGTTTGCATCAAGTAATCTTTCAACTTCCTTCTTCACATCGGCCAATACTTCGTCCTTGTAGATTTTCTGGGGAGGTTGCTTATAAGGTCTAAAACCGGGCTTGATTGGCAACCGATGCTCAACAATGGAAAGGTCCAAACCAGGCATCTCCGAATAATCCCAAGCGAAGCAATCTTTATACTCTTTTAACAGCTTGATTAACTCCTCTCTGAAACCTGACTCCAAGTTAGCACTGATAAATGTCGGCCTCGGCTTGTCACCGTTTCCAATATCAACTTCCTCCAATTTGTCAGCCGACATGAATCCTCGTCCCAACTTGCCATCAGTTCCATCACTCGGATTGTCCATTAAAAATTACTATAAGAGCCGATCGCTTGAATCGGTCGTTGATCACCGCCGACCGTGCTCAACGAGACCTTCACCCCAGTCTTTTCCTGAGAAACAATCGATGCCTTGATATTCCCAGAAAGCTGGTTCAACGTTCGCAACGCTCACTAAATCATCTGCTTGGACCACCTCGATATCGTCATCTACCCACTGAACGAGCTGTTGATGCATGGTAGATGGGATGCAGTAGTTGGCATGGATCCAGTCCCGCCCAAGAAGCAAGCTATAGGCTCCTTTGCCTTCGATGACAAAGAAGGTAGTGAGCAAGGCCTTGGACCCGATCATCAAGTCCACGTGCACGCACCCCTTGGTATCTGAAGGATTCCCAGCGAAATCGTTCAGAATTATGCTCGTCGGCGTCAAATCTCCGGGGCCCATGCCAAGCTTCCTGTACGACATCACGTTGACTGCAGGCCCGCCATCAACAAACTGTTGACAGTTAATAGTTGTATCAAAGTTCGTTTAGACTTGCAAGCGGACAAGTCTCCCGTCGTAGTCAAGGGACCCTTCTTCCCTCGAGTGGTGAACCCAAAGTATCGAATCCGTGGAACAATGTGCAACGCAAGGAATCAATCTAGTAAAGCAAGGTAAGCTATCTTATGAAGACAAATTGCATCTAATCTACTAACTCATAAAGAAAACGAATCTAATCTAATCTACTAAAGAGGTAGCAAGAGAAAGCAAGAGATAACCGATCTAGAGAGTCTAGATCATGCTTATGTTGTAGCTCCAAACAAGATAGATGAAGATAGAAAAGCGAATCTCATCAAAAGCATCTTTAAATCGTGGCCTTTCATCCGACTCCGAAAACGCCCGCCTTTCGGAACCCCCGTTCTGTCACAACGTATCCCTACTCATGCGGGTAGTCTAGGGTGAGTTCGATAAGAACAAGTTGGAATCACTTGGCCGGTCCGGTATGCACCTCTAGCCACCGCGACTACAAGAGCACCCTATGTAATCTAGCTATAGACTAGATCGTAGAAGAAGCAAAACCAAGAAGAAAAGAAAATCATCGAGAAGGCACTTAATCGCTAGAAATCAGATTCACTTACAAACTTCACCATGAATGATTACATGAACAAGATCACCACCGGGGCCCTCCCTCGATCTTGATCCTCGCTCCGGAGCTCCGACGTGGTCTTCCATGCAAGGTTCCCACATCGGCTAGGAAGATCCTAGACAACTAGCACGACCCTCATCTCCGAGATGGTGTCCCTCAAGCTTCTCTGCTCCTCGGCGGCGGATGACGAATTGGTTCTGCGTGGCTCTCGGTCAGGGGGCTATAAATAGCCAGAGATGCAACTAGGTCAAAGGGGGCGACTGGGCCCCGAAACAGGCTGGGCCGACCGGCCTAGGCCGACCGGCCTGGGCCCGTTTCGGCCCAGTTCGTGTCCTCCTTCGCCCGGTGTTCCTTCCCGCGTCTTCTAGATCCTCTCCCCTTTTGCATGTGGGCCCTTGTCGTCGGTTTCTCTCCGAATTGGACGAAGCTCCTTGTCTTGCAAGATTCAGCACTTTTCTGGCTAGGTCCTCGGAGTTTGTCATCTTCTCAGGCTTGGTCCTTGGGCTCTTGGAGTCATGTTCACATCATTGCTTGACTTGTACCGGGCTTCAAGGTCTTGTCATGAGGTGCTTAATAAACTTATCCCGGAAGCCTTGCTTTTAACGTTAAAACCCTGCGTAAACACTAAACTCCAAAACCAACATGCACAAGTGAACTTGTTATACCACGGGGGTTAGTACCAATGGATAAGATACAAAAGTCATGCCAACACCGAAGGTAAACTCATGGCTAGGTTGACGGATTTTCACTGTCAACACAAACATCTTGGTCAATGTCTTGCCACTGACGTATCCCTTCAAGTATAACGGCCTCATGTGTCGATTCTTGGCCGGTTTGTCGAAGGTGGCCTACTTGGCTAATACCAGTTGCGCCATCAACCCCCAAGCTGTTCATCATCATTGATATCCAAGGACGTTTCCTCCTGCACAACTTGATTAGCGGGAGCCATAAATTCATTCGGCAAAAAGTATACCATGCACGCTGGAGCCGAACGACCCGATCCTTCAGGCTTGTCTTTTGGGTGCCACACTTGCTTTCTCTGGATCCCCGCCTGCTTCAGTTCCCGGTTCCTCAAGCGCTGAACCCTTCTATTTTGGCTTTTCCTTAAGCCAGGCGGGCACCACTGTCCTTCTTGCCAGATGTACTCGTGTTCTTCTTCTTCTTGACCAGCCCACCTCTGGTCAGCTTGCCTTTTCCTGGCATGATCAATGACCTCAATTATTTTTTTTGACGCCGATCATTATTAGGATGCATCCTTACAATTCTCTCATGGACGGATCGGCGATTGACAGTCTCCTGCCTATACTCAAAGTACTTGTCACTGCATTCAGGGCAGTCCCTCAATGTGGGGAGTTTCAATACCTCATTCCAGCAGTGTCTGAAGAATGCGCACCCCAATGTGCATGCTCTTGTTCCCTCGTGTACTGCTCCAATTCTTTCCCGCGGGCTTCTTCCTCAAACCTGCGCTTCTCCTCCTCGTGTCTTTGCCTCTAGTAGCGTTCTTTCTCCTGCTGACGCTGCCATTTGCTGAGGAGGATGCGCGTGGTGACCCTGGGTTTGGTCCTGGATGATTCCCCAACTTCCACGTGGCTTTTGAGGATACGAGGGGCTTCTCCGTGGACCTGTTCCAACGTCACCTGCCGTGCTGAATCCACTGCTCCATCTTGTTTTGCCCCAGCTGACGTCAGGACCTTGACCTTCCCCTTCTCTTCAGCAGTCACCATATTGACAGAAAAGCCAATCATATTCTAAGGGAAGTGTTGACGGATAAAACTCGTATCCACCTACGATCCGCAAGCGTACGGACCTACACCTTTTTCACCATGGGATTCCCAAGGTTCTTGTCAATCCGCGGAGCAAGGGGATTACTAGCGCTTAACCAAGCACTAATCTAGTTGAATGGAAAACCTTTGGAAGAGTATTAATCTAAAGGTAAAACAATCTAACCTAAGTTACTCTAAGTTAAGTTGATCAAACAAATCTAGGTTTGAACTAGATGATAAAGGGGTGAACACAAGAGAGTGAGCAAGAAAGATAAGCGTTCCCTCCCTAGGATCTAGGATAACATGGTATGCATCTACTACACGAAAGCGGTAAACCAATCTACCGGGGGTTGTGACCACGGTTTCGCCCTTTCCCTCCTCTCGTACTGTCACTACGCGAAGGTATTCGTGACTAGACCTATGATGGACACGGTATGTTGATGGAATCTATGGGAGTAGCGGATATCATATGCTCGAAAAACACGGTAGCTAACCTTAATCATCAAAGCATCATCAACATGAAAATAATAGATTGAAACCACGAATCAAGTAGCGATCACATAGCATGTATCCATCTAATCCTAGGGATGAACGGAGACATTACCCCATCATCTTACACGGATTGAAGCACATAGGGGTGATGGAGACTCCGGAGAACGTCGTCGATGAAGATGGCGGCGATGGAGCTTGGGAACATGTAACGCCCGCGTTTTTTAGCACTAAATAAATCACTTATTAAATCATGCGTAAATCCGTAAAACCGGTCCGCCGAGCTCGGTTATCACTTAAACCCTAGCCGCCGTGTTCTCTCTCTCTCTCCCCAACGCGCGTGCCGCGATTCCCGCCGGCACCGCACCTCGGTCGCGCCCCGGCACACCTTCCCAACGCCGCGGTCGGCCACCGGCCGGAATCCCGCGCACGCCGCGGTCCCGCCGGCCCGGTCCGCCTCGCCGTCACCGCCGGCCCGAAAATCCCGCCGACGCCCGGAAATAGGAAAAAAAAACCCCCACAAAACCCTCCCCTATTTTCCTAGCAATTTCCTAGTTTTCCCAAAAACCTCTTCCCTATTTCTTCTCCTTTTTCCCCATTTTTCCTCTTTTCTTTTCCTCTTTCTTTTCTCCCTTTTTCTTCTCTCTTCTCCCATTTTCCTTTCTTCTTTTTCCTTTTTCCTTTCTTTTTCCCTTCTCCTTCTTCCTCCCTCTCCTTCCTTCTCTTTCCTCGCGCGGACGGGACTCGCGACCCCGGCCCGGCGCCCGCCGCCGTTGACCCCGGCCCCGCGCCGCCCTCTCCTTCCCCCGCCTCCGCACGCCATCGGCCGGAAGCCGCCGTAGCACGCCACCGCGGCCCCGCCCGCCCCGCACCACCGAGAGACCGGCCGGCCGCCGGGCGCCATTAATGCCCCAACCGAGCCGTCACCTCCCTCACCGGCCACCGCAGCCGCCCCCACGCCCGCACGACGAGTCCAATCACCTCGCCGAACCCCCGCGTACGAAGACCAAGCCGAGCCGTCGCATCACCGGCCGAGCTCGCGAAGCTCCCCGAGCTCGCCGGCGACCTCGCCGGGGGAAAATATCCCCCCCCCCCCGAACCGACCTACGCGGCCTATAAAAGGCCGGCACCCCTTCTCGCCGCTCCGCACCACGCCCACGAGCTTCCGGCGAGCGCTCAAACGCACCGCCACCCCACCATTTGCTCCGCCGCCGCCCATCTTCACCGCCGGCCGCCCCTTGCCGCGGAGGCACCTCCTCAAGCCATCCTTAGCCAAGGTGAGCACGGTAGGGGCAAGCCCTCGCCCTCCTCCTTCTATTCCCCCCCGACCGCCGTCGGCCCCCGGAGGCCGCCGCCCGCCCGCCGGACCGGGCGCCCCGCCTCCCTCCCCCTCGTCCGGATCGGGGGGGAGGAAGAAGGGAAAATTTGCCCAAAGCCCCCCGATCTTCCCTGTTATCCCGAGCCCCCCCCGATCCTATTCACTCTCTCCCTTGTCCTGTTCAAACAAGCCCCTAGGATCATGATTAATTGTAAACTAAACACCGCTAGGCCCTAAAACAATTTATAACTAGGCCCTAATCAAGTTTATATAATCATAACTACACCCTTTTCCATTAATAGAAATTACTAATAGGTCCTTAATCCCTATAACCCCTCTTTAACCCAACATTTCATGCACGGTTTTATTTCGATTAAATCTAAACTTCACCGCACCCTTCCCCGAGCACCCCCGCCGAACCAACCCCCTCCCTAGGACCTATATATACCCCCTCGCCGCTCATTTCCCCTCCTCGAGCTCGGCCGGAAATACGTATGCTAATATTGCTTGCTTGCCCGTGTGTGCGCTATAGCCGACGGGGTAGACGGAGGAAGGTACCCCGAGCCGGAGATCGGAGCCGACTACCGCGAGCGAGGAGCCCGAGGTTCCGGACGCCGAGCCGCACTCCCCGAAGACTTCGAAGACGGCAAGTTCAACCTCCCCCTTTGATGCATGCTTCTCGTCCTAGTTTTAAAAAAATATATCCTATACCCGTTTTATAAATTGCATATTGTTTTACCGCAAAACATGGTAGGATAGCCACCCTTGTTTGCTATGACCGAACTTTGTTTTGGCCTAGATGAGTGCTTTAAAAATGTGGGAGTGTTTTCAAAATGTGTGAGTGCTTTTAAAGATGGGAATGGGATATTTTTGGAACATGGGTACGGAAGCGGGTAGACGGGATGGACGTGTGTGTCGGGAGTATGGGTGAGCTCGTACCGTGTGGTTGAGCGTGTTGGGAGTTGTCCATCTTGTCGGTTAAGGACCGGGTTGCGTGACATCTCACCCGACCCAAATCATCGTACAACCACTCGACCGTTGTATGTGGCAACGGCTTAGCATAAACCCCACTAGTTAATCTACTTGCCATCCGGGTGTGCGGGTGAGCGGCGGGAGACCAAGGAGTCGGGGTACGCTCTCGTGTGAGGTACGCCCCGGTTATGTGGGATAACCCCTTGGGCGCTCCCGTGGTGGCTCGTAGTGTTAGCTAAGGTGGGTAATGGCTTTGATAGGACCCGTACCGGCACTAAGGTGTCCGTGTGACGGTACCCTACTTGTGGGTAAAGATGTACAACCTCTGCAGAGTGTCAAACCTATTCGAATAGCCGTGTCCACGGTATTGGACGAGTCACGGTGTGGTCACAAAAACTAGTGTTTGGGATGGGATGTTTTCTGGCGTGAGTTGTTTTCTGGGTGAAGTGTGTGGCTGTGTGCTTGGGCTACGACGGACGGGAAGTCCGGTAGTTCCATAGTGGTTTTCCCTAAAACATTTGAGTACTCGGGTTATGGAAACGATTTGTGAAAACCTTTTTGAAATGAGCCTCTGCATGTGTAAGTTTGCAAAATGAACCTTAACCCGATCCTTGCTATACCTCATGCATGATATCGCTTATAAGCCCCTCCTCGGGTGGGGTTGGATTTGCCGAGTACGTATGTGCTCACCCTTGTTTTACTAACTATTTTACAGAGGAGGATCCCGATTACATCCCCCGAAGACGTTGAGTAGGTTGTGCCCTACACCCAACCGTGCCTCGTGTACCGGGGCCCTACCTAAAGCTTCCATGGTGTGGTACTGCGAGGAGGCTATGGAAGCCTTTGCTATCGTAGTGTGGTCGCTAGCGTTTGTGTTGTTCATTGTAGCGTTGGCACTACCGTGCCCTTTCGTAACCGTAATGTAAAAGACCGATTCCACCCGTTGTAATAAATGTGCTACCGACCCTCCCGGGACCGGTATTTGTGTCACATTTGGTCACCTCGGATGAGGGGACGCTTCGGGTGGTATCGAGCCGCAGTTTGGCCGTAGGACATGACCCCTAGGATACGAGACCTCCTCCGGCCCCCTCTAACCTTTCCTTTGCTAAACTCACCTTTTCACAAATTCTTACCCCGATTCTTGCTTGCTTCCGGATGCCTAACCCCGAGTGGAACGGTGGAATTTGCCCCGTCCGGCTCGGCCTCCCTAACTCGTTGTTACTCGGCCCTAGAGCGCGTCGGAGTAAGGGATCCGCCGTAGTTCGTCTATCGGGAGTACGAACGCTTCGGCACCCTTCGGTGTAAGCCGCCGATCTTTGTGGGAAGAAGCACGCTTTACCCCGACATTGAGCCATGGTTCGTCAACGCCACCGGTTTTCGCTTTGCCGACACCTACCCCAAGGTCGCTCGGAAGGCCCCGCGTCGGCTACGAGTGGTTTACGAACGGCACCTCCGAAGGACTCCAATGGGATTCTTTCCACCCTCCGGAGGAAGAGGACGCTCGTGGATTGATCGCATGAGAGGTCTAGAACGAGAGGAAGAAGACTTAGAAGAAGCGATCTCCCACCTATCCATATACCTCAAAGGCCTAGACCACCTTTATCGAGAGCAAGCCCAAGCGGTGAAGCGAACGGATCGACGGGCGGAAAGAGCGGAACGGAGAGTAGAACCGGAAAGGGTGAATACGGCCATAGCGGAAGTTGAGCCGCACAACATGAGGCAAGACTACCTCGGGGAAAAAGAACGTTCGGAGAAGTTTTGGGATGAGCTCCAAAAGGAACGTAGAAGGCGAAGAAGAGAAGCCGACTTGGATGAAGAAGAACCCGAAGAAACCCACCGGGACAAAGGGACCCGGACCGAAGATGAGATACCGGAGCAGGATCTCCCACTAAAGAAGCGCCGTATCCGGCTAGAGGAAGAGTCACCATGAGGATAAGACTAGGGTTTAGGCTAGAGACCGAGTCCTAGTAATAATAAGTGTACCCCGAAGGATGTACCCCAACCTTCCTACTAAATAAAGTTATCCATCTCTTGTACCCCACCACAACCTCGTTCAACCCTATCTTTGTTTTCGGATGGCGGAAGATGGATGGACCCAAGGCGTGTGCCGGGAGGAGCCCGGTTTTGCTCGCCTGCTCATCCACTCCCCGGAGCGCCTCGGTATCACCGAGCGCCCTAGGTACTACGGCGAGAGAGTACGAGCAACTCGGCACTCTTCGCCGTAGAGTGGTCCTCTCCGTCGCTAGAAGCAACCGCCACACCAACATCGAGCCGTGGCGCGTGACCGCCACGGGGGTTCCGACACCGGGATACCTATCCTTTGGCCCTCGAAAAGCCCTCCGCTACCCGTGCCGAATCTACGAAGAGCACCTCGTCCCCACACCGATGAGGTACTTCCCTCCCGCCATCGGGGACCCCGGTTTGGCGAGGGCCCGCATGAGGAACTTGGAGCGACGCCGCCACCAAGAAGACCCGCCGTACCACGTAGTCGCCTACCTTGTCTCCCCGGACAAGCTCTTTGATGACCGGAGCCGGACACTTGAGGGAACGGATCGGCCGGGCCGAGCAAGTCGAAGTCACGGTGCGGATGCACCAAGTCCGAGTGGCTCAAGCCGAAGCGAGGACCGCGGCGGCCATAAGCGGTGAAGCCGTTGCCCGGAAAGCCTCGAAGGATCCGGGACCAACGCATGCAAGAATGGACCCACGGCGGAACGCCGGTTCCGGACCATTGGAGAACCTCAAGTCCCGCCGGGAACACCCCTTGTAGGATGGGGAGGAGCCATAGAAGTCCCACCAGCACCACCAGCAGTCACCGAACCCCCAACAGCTACCACTGAAGCCGCAGCACAGCCCCAGGAAAACGGAGACCCCGAAGGCGGAAACGATGACGAGTTGCTCATCCCACTGGAAGAACACTCGACCCCAGAAGACAGCTCCCCTCGCGAGTAGTGTGCCCCAAGACCCAGGGAATGAAGCCGTGCCGGTCCAAGTCGCGCCCTTAGCCTTTAGCTGTGTAGTGTGTCCGCGTAGTCGGGATGTATCCTCCTCACTCGGTTTGTAATAAAAACTTGTTTGTGTTTGCTTGTTTGCTATGTGCTTGTTGTGTGCTTACCGGCAGAATAAATCCCGCCTTTATAAAAAGAAATCCGTTATAATCCACTTAAACATCACATAAAACTAGATCTCTTAGAAACCCGCTTCTTTACGGATGGTTTCCGGGCGCCTGTCGGGACCCACCGGTCGGATGCCGAGGGATCGCAAGCCGATCGGAGGGAGCGTCTCCCCGAACGAGGAGGTTAACCAAAATGAAGATGGAGGAGAAAACGTGGTCCCGCCGCCACCACCCCCTCCTATTGACTTGGCTCAAGTCTTAGCCAACCGAGACGGTCTTGATGGAGGCTATCTTCAATGCCATCAATCGTCCAAGGCCCCGTGCCATGAGCATGAATGAGAAGTTGATCGAGTTCCTCGGGACTAAGCCGCCCACCTTTAGCGGGTCGGTGAATCCTTTGGACGCCGACGATTGGCCGAGAGCCATCCCGAGGGAACCGGAGCCCCTCCACTCGCGAGGACCATGACAAGGTTCTCTTGGCGGCTCACCAACTCACCGGGACGGCCCTAGCCTCGGTGGGAGAACTACCGCGCCGTGCCCAAGGATCCCTCCGCCATCACATGGGATGAATTCGTGGAGGAGTTCCGCCGCTACCACATCCGGAGGCTACACCGAAGCGGAAGGCGGATGAGTTCCGCGAACTCCGCCAAGGCAACATGTCCGTGGAGGAGTACACGTACCGTTCATAGAGCCGGCACGCTATGCCCCCGAGGAGGTGGATAAAGACTCCAAAAAGCAAGAGATGTTCAAGAAGGGGCCGACTCCGAACCGAGGACACCGCCGACTCCTCGCATTTACCCGGACTTCAACACCCTTATGAACATGGCAATCCTCACGGAAAGGGCAAAGGCCGAGGAGAAGAAGGAAAACAAGCGCAAGTTCATGGAGCACAAGGCCAAGCAAGCAAGAGCGGTCCCGGAGGCCGAGAAACTTTGGACACCCCCCGTCCGGGTTCCAAGCCCCTATGCGGCACGGAACCCAAACCCAAGCCACAAGCTCACAAGCCCCCGAGCCCGAGTTCAAGCCCTCCTACAACGAGAATGCCATGCGGCCCCCACGAGAACAACACCGGCCCACTCACTACCAACAACAACAACAACGGCTCCCGAGTGTGTTTCAACCGCCGGGAAACGGGGCACTTCATCGCCAACCGCCCCTATGCTAAAAAGCCGCCCACCACCACCTACTCCAACTCGGTAAACGGACCAAGGCCACTTGCGTCGGAGCCAACCGCATGCCGGTGCGCGGCAACAACAACTTCGGCAACAACACCGGCAACCGGCGGATGAGGCGGCCCAAAGCAAACGTATGGACGCGCCCGAGTGAATCACATCAATGCGCGGGAGGCACAAGAAGCGCAAGGAGTGGTACTCGGTGAGTTCCCGGTCGGCTCGCTTTGGCTACCATACTATTCGATTCGGGAGCATCGCACTCATTTATATCCTCAAGCTTTGTGGAAAAGCATAGCATACCCACACGGTACTACTCAAAGCACCCCTAATAACTCGAACACCGGAGGTGACATTAATTGTCAACTCGGGATGCCCCGGTAAAGATTATTTTAAGTGGGGTAGAGTTCCTAGCAGACTCGGTAGTACCGAAATCCAAGGGGATAGATGTGATCCTTGGTATGGACCGGTTAAGCCAACACCATGGCCTCATAAGCCGCACCGATAAAGTAGTACACCGACCAACCCGGACGGGATACAAGTGACCCGCCACACCCGGGGACACGGGCCGGATATAATGGTTTTCAACATAGAAGCCAAGTCCATAGAAGACGTCCCGTGAGTACGAGAATACCCGGATGTGTTCCCCGAAGAGCTTCCCGGAATGCCACCGACGGGGACATAGAGTTCGTGATCGACCTTATCCCCGGAACCTCTCCCATAGCCAAGAGGCCCTATAGGATGGCAGCCCCCGAGTTGGCGAGAATTGAAAAAGCGCTAGCGAGCTCCCGGCGAAGTGGGTTCATCGACCAAGTTCATCACCATGGGGAGCCCCGGTGCTTTTCGTGGAGAAGAAGGATAAGAGCATGAGGATGTGTGTGGACTATCGCTCGCCGAACGAGGTCACTATTAAGAACAAGTACCCTCTTCCCGAGAATAGATGACCTGTTTGACCAACCGAAGGGAGCCAAGTACTTCTCGAAGGTGGATCTAAGATCGGGGTACCACCCACTCAAGATCGGGGAAAGTGACATCCCCAAGATCGCCTTTGTCACTCGCTACGGGCAATACGAGTTCACGGTGATGTCCTTTGGACTAACCAATGCCCCGGCCGTACTTCATGAACCTCATGAATAAGGTGTTCATGGAGGAGTTGGACAAGTTTGTCGTGGTCTTCATCGACGACATACTTGTTTACTCCAAGAGTGTGGAGGAGCATGAACAACATCTTCGAGTAGTACCGGGAAAATTGAGGGCACACAAGCTATACGCCAAGTTCGGCAAGTGTGAATTTTGGCTAGAGAAGATATCCTTCCTTGGGCACATATTGACCGCGAAGGAGTAGTCGTAGACCCCGGAAAGTTGAGACGGTCTCCAACCGGCGAAGCAACCCACCAACGTAAGTGAGATCGGGGAGTTTCCTAGGTTTAGCCGGGTACTACCGGAGGTTTATCGAGGGATTCTCCAAGATCGCCCGCCCATGACAAGAGCTGCTCAAGAAAGAGAAGAAGTTTAACCGGACCGAGGCCCGTGAGAAAAGCTTCCAAGAGTTGAAGAAGAGGTTGACCACGGCCCCGGTCGACCCCCGCCGACATTCAACGGGACTTTGTCGTATATTGCGACGCCTCCCGACAAGGGTTGGGATGTGTGCTCATGCAAGATGGGAAGGTAGTGGCATACGCCTCCCGTCGCCTCAAACCCCATGAGCGGAACTATCCCACCCATGATCCGGAGTTTGCGACCGTAGTGCATGCCCCGAAGATATGGAGACATTACTTGATCGGGAACAAGTGTGAAATCTACACGGACCACAAGAGTCTAAAGTATATCTTCACCCGGCCCGATTTGAACCTAAGGCGAGAGAAGATGGCTAGAGTTAGTCAAGGACTATAACCTAGAGATTCACTACCACCGGGAAAGGCCAATGTAGTAGCCGATGCCCTAAGCCGGAAAACCTACGAGAAGGCGGCACCCAAGAGTGCCCGGTTGCAAGAGGAGATGGCCCGACTCAACGTGCACATCGTTCCCCAAGGCTACGTCCGCCACCGAGTGTTCGGCCTACCCTAGAAGAGAAGATCCGGAAGGCCCAAGAGACCGATGAAGATCCGATGAAGATCCGCAAGCATACCGGGGGAGAACAAGGCCCCCGACTTCGGGGGTAGATGACCAAGGCACCCGTGGTACAAGAACAGGATATGCGTGCCCGAAGGTGGAGATTTCCGACGGGACCATCATGGATGAGGCACACAACTCGAAGCATACTCCATACACCCGGGATCCACCAAGATGTACATGGACTTAAAGCAGAAGTACTGGTGGAATGGGATGAAGGCAGACATTGCACGGTTCGTCGCCCACTGTGACACTTGTCAGAGGATCAAAGCCGAACATCAGAAGCCCGCAGGACTGTTGCAACCTTTACCAATCCCGGTATGGAAGTGGGACGAGATAGGTATGGACTTCATAGTAGGGTTGCCAAGGACTCAGAAGGGACATGACTCCATATGGGTGATCGTGGACCGACTCACTAAAGTCGCTCACTTTCTACCCGTACGGACCACCTATGGAGGAGAAAAGTTGGCGAAACTCTACATAGAAAATATAGTGAAGCTGCATGGAGTGCCCGGCGAGAATAGTCTCGGACAGAGGGACCCGGTTCACCTCTAGGTTCCGGGAAAAGCTTGCACAAGGCCATGGGCACCAAGCTAGACTTCGGCTCAAAGCATACCACCCACGGACGGACGGGCGGTACCGAAAGGGTGAATCAAATTTTGGAAGATATGTTGAGAGCTCGCGTCCTCACCTACGGCAAGGATTGGGAGCGAGCCTGCCGTATGCGGAATTTTCCTACAACAACGGCTACCAAGCAAGTCTGGGAATGTCGCCATTCGAAGCACTATACGGGAGAAAGTGCAGAACACCCCTGATGTGGTCAGAAGTAGGAGAGCGTGCCCTGGTTGGGCCCGCGCTTATAAAGGAAGCCGAGGAACGAGTAGCTGATATCCGGGAGAAGCTGAAAGCCGCTCAGTCCCGACAGAAGAGCTACGCAGACAAGAAGAGGCGTGAAGCGAGCTTCAATCCAGGAGACTTCGTCTACCTCAAGGTTTCACCCATCCGGGGGACTCGAAGGTTTCAAGTACACGGGAAGTTGGCCCCTCGGTACATCGGCCCGTATAAAGTGCTCAAGAAAGTCGGAGCAGTAGCATATCGACTGGAGCTACCCGAAGAAATGGCAGATATACACCCAGTATTCCACATCTCTCGGCCTACGCCGATGTTTGAAGGTTCGGAAGAAAAGCGAGTACCGGTGGAGACCATCGATCTCGCGCCGGACCTTAGGTACCGGGAGGTGCCCGTTAAGATCTTAGACACCGTGGTCAAGCGGACAAGGACGACCGAAGTACGGGTGTGCGAGTCCAATGGAGTAGACACGGGGTGGAAGAAGCTACGTGGGAACGAGAGGATGCACCGAGGAAGGAATTCCCCCACCTATTCGAGACTTAGCGAGAATCTCGAGGACGAGATTCATTTTAAGTGGGGTAGGTTTGTAACGCCCGCGTTTTTTAGCACTAAATAAATCACTTATTAAATCATGCGTAAATCCGAAACCGGTCCGCCGAGCTCGGTTATCACTTAAACCCTAGCCGCTCGTGTTCTCTCTCTCTCTCCCCAACGCGCGTGCCGCGATTCCCCCGCCGCACCGCACCTCGGTCGCGCCCCGCACACCTTCCCAACGCCGCGGTCGGCCACCGGCCGGAATCCCGCGCACGCCGCGGTCCCGCCGCCCGGTCCGCCTCGCCGTCACCGCCGGCCCGAAAATCCCGCCGACGCCCGGGAAATAGGAAAAAAAAAACCCCCACAAAACCCTCCCCTATTTTCCTAGCAATTTCCTAGTTTTCCCAAAAACCTCTTCCCTATTTCTTCTCCTTTTTCCCCATTTTTCCTCTTTTCTTTTCCTCTTTCTTTTCTCCCTTTTTCTTCTCTCTTCTCCCATTTTCCTTTCTTCTTTTTCCTTTTTCCTTTCTTTTTCCCTTCTCCTTCTTCCTCCCTCTCCTTCCTTCTCTTTCCTCGCGCGGACGAGACTCGCGACCCCCGCCGGCGCCCCGGCGCCGCGGACCCGGCCCCGCGCCGCCTCTCCTTCCCCCGCCTCCGCACGCCATCGGCGGAAGCCGCCGTAGCACGCCACCGCGGCCCCGCCCGCCCCGCACCACCGAGAGACCGGCCGGCCGCCGGCGCCATTAATGCCCCAACCGAGCCGTCACCTCCCTCACCGGCCACCGCGGCCGCCCCCACGCCCGCACGACGAGTCCAATCACCTCGCCGAACCCCCGCGTACGAAGACCAAGCCGAGCCGTCGCATCACCGGCCGGAGCTCGCGAAGCTCCCCGAGCTCGCCGGCGACCTCGCCGGGGAAAATATCCCCCCCCCCCCCCCGAACCGACCTACGCGGCCTATAAAAGGCCGGCACCCCTTCTCGCCGCTCCGCACCACGCCCACGAGCTTCCGGCAGCCGCTCAAACGCACCGCCACCCCACCATTTGCTCCGCCGCCGCCCATCTTCACCGCCGGCCGCCCCTTGCCGCGGAGGCACCTCCTCAAGCCATCCTTAGCCAAGGTGAGCACGGTAGGGGCAAGCCCTCGCCCTCCTCCTTCTATTCCCCCCGACCGCCGTCGGCCCCCGGAGGCCGCCGCCCGCCCGCCGGACCGGCGCCCCGCCTCCCTCCCCCGTCCGGATCGGGGGGAGGAAGAAGGGAAAATTTGCCCAAAGCCCCCCGATCTTCCCCGTTATCCCGAGCCCCCCCCGATCCTATTCACTCTCTCCCTTGTCCCGTTCAAACAAGCCCCTAGGATCATGATTAATTGTAAACTAAACACCGCTAGGCCCTAAAACAATTTATAACTAGGCCCTAATCAAGTTTATATAATCATAACTACACCCTTTTCCATTAATAGAAATTACTAATAGGTCCTTAATCCCTATAACCCCTCTTTAACCCAACATTTCATGCACGGTTTTATTTCGATTAAATCTAAACTTCACCGCACCCTTCCCGGTAGCACCCCCGCCGAACCAACCCCCTCCCTAGGACCTATATATACCCCCTCGCCGCTCATTTCCCCTCCTCGAGCTCGGCCGGAAATACGTATGCTAATATTGCTTGCTTGCCCGTGTGTGCGCTATAGCCGACGGGGTAGACGGAGGAAGGTACCCCGAGCCGGAGATCGGAGCCGACTACCGCGAGCGGGGAGCCCGAGGTTCGGACGCCGAGCCGGCACTCCCCGAAGACTTCGAAGACGGCAAGTTCAACCTCCCCCTTTGATGCATGCTTCGTCCTAGTTTTAAAAAAATATATCCTATACCCGTTTTATAAATTGCATATTGTTTTACCGCAAAACATGGTAGGATAGCCACCCTTGTTTGCTATGACTGAACTTTGTTTTGGCCTAGATGAGTGCTTTAAAAATGTGGGAGTGTTTTCAAAATGTGTGAGTGCTTTTAAAGATGGGAATGGGATATTTTTGGAACATGGGTACGGAAGCGGGTAGACGGGATGGACGTGTGTGTCGGGAGTATGGGTGAGCTCGTACTGTGTGGTTGAGCGTGTTGGGAGTTGTCCATCTTGTCGGTTAAGGACCGGGTTGCGTGACATCTCACACGACCCAAATCATCGTACAACCACTCGACCGTTGTATGTGGCAACGGCTTAGCATAAACCCCACTAGTTAATCTACTTGCCATCCGGGTGTGCGGGTGAGCAGCGGGAGACCAAGGAGTCGGGGTACGCTCTCGTGTGAGGTACGCCCGGTTATGTGGGATAACCCCTTGGGCGCTCCCGTGGTGGCTCGTAGTGTTAGCTAAGGTGGGTAATGGCTTTGATAGGACCCGTACCGGCACTAAGGTGTCCGTGTGACGGTACCCTACTTGTGGGTAAAGATGTACAACCTCCGCGAGTGACAAACCTATTCGAATAGCCGTGTCCACGGTATTGGACGAGTCACGGTGTGGTCACAAAAACTAGTGTTTGGGATGGGATGTTTTACGGCGTGAGTTGTTTTACGGGTGAAGTGCGTGGCCGTGTGCCCGGGCTACGACGGACGGGAAGTCCGGTAGTTCCATAGTGGTTTTCCCTAAAACATTTGAGTACTCGGGTTATGGAAACGATTTGTGAAAACCTTTTTGAAATGAGCCTCTCGCATGTGTAAGTTTGCAAAATGAACCTTAACTCGATCCTTGCTATACCTCATGCATGATACGCTTATAAGCCCCTCCTCGGGTGGGGTTGGATTTGCTCGAGTACGTATGTGCTCACCCTTGTTTTACTAACTATTTTACGAGAGGAGGATCCCGATTACATCCCCGAAGACGTTGAGTAGGTTGTGCCCTACACCCAACCGTGCTCGTGTACCGGGGCCCTACCTAAAGCTTCCATGGTGTGGTACTGCGAGGAGGCTATGGAAGCCTTTGCTATCGTAGTGTGGTCGCTAGCGTTTGTGTTGTTCATTGTAGCGTTGGCACTACCGTGCCCTTTCGTAACCGTAATGTAAAAGACCGATTCCACCGTTGTAATAAATGTGCTACCAGCCTCACGGGGACCGGTATTTGTGTCACATTTGGTCACCTCGGATGAGGGGACGCTTCGTGAACACCCCTAGGCCTGCGGCTTGGAGTCCTCCTCTTGCTTCCTTCTCTCCACCGGCGTTGATCCTTGCGACGAGCTCATCTAACTCTCTCCCTCATCTTGCGGCGGCGGTTTTACGGTGATTGGCGTCGGTAGGATGATTTGTTCGATGGGTCACCATATTGGGGCGCCTAGGGGGTTGTATTTATGTCCTTGAGGTGCCTTTGGGCGTGCTCCACCTTGCCTTGCACGAAATCCTCCTTGGGAGAGAAGCAAACTTGGTTTCCATAAAATCAGCCAGATTTTCCTGATTCGCAGTCCTTCCTTGCCAACGCCATATCTCCCACGTTCGGACTCCAAATAATGCAAATTCGGTGTCCAGGTTGTGTGCCACGAAATTATCTTCAACTTTGGTATTCATTTCTTTCCTTAAAAATGAAGATAAGATCTCCAAATCGGCCTTGGAAGATAATCTGTTCTGATTTCGGACTGACTGCGCAGCAGGGATTTCGGGGGTCATATCTCCTAGCTCCCTTATCCAAATTGGGCCTTCCACATGTCCAAATCGAAGGTATCGTCGAGGCCCACAACTTTGGTAGTCAAACTTTTGCCATTAAAGACCGTTTAGGTCTCCGAATCTGTACCGAAAGATCATGCTGTCCTGAGCTGCGAGAATATCTCTCGGGCCGAGTTGATCTCGTTGGTAAACATCCAAATCCCCGGAGTTTTGCGTGTTGATGCTTCGGTCCTTGGGTTGTTTGGAGTCTTATTCACTTCGTGTCTTGACTTGTGACGGGCTTCATGATCTTCTCTTGAAGTGCGTGATGAACTTATCCCGAAAGTCTCCTCTTTAACGTTAATTTCCTGCGTAAACAACAAACTCCAAAATCGACATGCAAGTGTGAACTTGTTATATCATTAGTATGCCTAGTGGCGGGTTAGTTGCAAATCATAATCGAAACCAATGTATAACAAGTACTCTAGGTTGAAGGAAATTCACCGTCAACATCTCCCCCATGCTTAAACCTTGCTCGTCCTCGAGTAAGTGGTCCTCGCTTAAAAGGGAAATCAGCATTGCCTTCCAATGTTATCCCTGCACTTAGTCAATCATGACGAGACAAATTGCTCTCTCTTAAAAATTTATTTTTAAGGTTCAAGTTGTGACCGGCTTCTTTTTCATTATGGAAGATAGACTAACAATAAAGAACAAGCCACATTTAACACGATGCTCTCAAACTTAAGTGAACTTCAAACCATTACCTTGTCACATGGAAGATTTTCAAAAAGATGCATATCCAACATAAGTGAAAATCTCTTGCAAGAGCTCATGGAACACTCATCTCATCAAGTCACTCAAGCCTATACTAGATTATTTTCAACCTACTCTACTCATATGTGATAGTGGAAGGCTTATGTGGAGCTTGGAAGGTTAAAAACAATCCTAGCAAAACATACATCCGAAATATTGTCAAATTAAGAGAGAGGTCTATTGGAATTACCGAGACTCGTCAAAAAGGCCATGGAAAATAAATGTTGGAAAGAGAGAGGGATGAAACACACACATTTAGATAAGTGGACATGTGCATGTGGTAAATGGATGATCCCGAGGCACGAGTGAAGTCCTCGTTATCGGATTGCACATGGTTGGAAGATTTGAGTATGGATTTATCATCAAGGCACTTGAGAACTTATGAAGCAAAAAGAACCGAGGAGCATCTTTATTTTTTTCCTTATTTTATTTCCTTCTCATTTTTCTCTCTTTCTTTTTTTTCACTTTATTCTTCCTATTTTTCTTACTTTTCTTTTCTTCTTATCATATTTTTTTTCATTTTTCATTTTTTTCTTTTTTTTCTTTTGCTCCTCAAAACTTTTTGCAACATAATACTTACATAGCATTTGTGTCAGAGAATGACTCCTCCCCCATGCTTGAACGATGCTCGTCCTCGAGCATAAAAGAGAGGGGAAATGACTGCTAAAGTAAGTATAAATTCCATAATCTTGCGGAATATTTGAATCTCCATCGAGAATTTTACTCCATACTCAAATTGGGTTGTGGACAAGGAGGTGATCACAAAAAGATGTTTTTGGTTTAGGGTGGATGCCCGGCGAAGTTTGTGGAAATTTCGATGTGAAAACCCACAATGCATGGACAAAAAGGCTAGCATGAAAAAGTTACACAAAGGAATGACCAGCTTCTTAGTCTCTAACCATAGAAATCAATCCTAATCCAACTCATCAAAACATATGTTTGCAATCTACGGGTTTTGTTATCATAAAACATATATGTATATGGCTTTGGTAGGTAGAACTTGGCAAGAGCATCACAAATATGTAGATAGCATAAAAGTTAAGTTTTCATAAAAACAACAAGTTATCCGGTTATCCATAAACTTAAATCAAAGAGCAAAGATATGTATGTGGGTCTAGAACATAGTCATTTCACCTCCACAAATAAAAGAGCCGGCATTTAAATTAATTTCAGATCATATTATAGAGAGCAATTAGCCAAGACATGTATAACTTCATGTAGGTAAAACAAAGCGGCAAGTTTCATCATCTTTCCGTAAGCATAGGCAATATAGAACATCGAGGTGAACACATGGTCATGCTTATCTAATGAAAGTAAAAAGAAACCTAGGTTGTACTCCTAGTAGCCATGTTATTGTTTGAAGAGAAAAACAAAAGGTTGCACCTAGTTGAGGTTGAAGGCATACTTACAAGCATTTGTGTTTGGAAAAGAGAAGGTCCATGGAGATGTTACCATCCTTTGTAATTCTTCGTTGCCTTCTTTCGACATCTCCATGTATCGATGTGGCTTTTGCTTTTGTCTTGATTTATTAATGCTCCTAAACTTCTGAATTTGATCTTGTATGCTTAATGGAGTCATTGGTCACCCTTCTCTTCAATGTTGTCATCACCATCTCCTCTTTCTTGTTCTCATCATCTCCTTGCTGTCTCTTTTTCATGGATTTCCCCCTCTGTCCAGAACAGAACATATATCGAAATATAGCTCTATTGAAAAGTTTATGAAATTACCTTTCCAACGTGTGGTCATTCATCGAAAACGGAGTTCAAACAAGGGAGCTATGTCCGTTTTACTTCAGCGCTGCGTGCTGTCCAAAACTGATTTCAGGACGTGTTGCACTCGGTGATTCGGGCATAACTTCTTGTAGAAACCTCCGATTGTCTTGATTCTTGATTTGTTGGAATCGTAACTTCATGGGGCTTCTAAATATCCAAAAATACCCAATGTTTTCCCTTCTAGACCATGCAGAATTTTGATGAGATCGATAGCTTTTCGCGCATTGATCCGGTGATGTTAACTTCCGTGATGAAGATTCAGGGTCTCCCCCATGCTTAGCATTTTGCTAGTCATGGAAGAAGAAGACAAAGCACTTCTTAGCCATCCTTCAATTTACTTGTAGTGAGAGTCTTTATCTTGCCTGTAAGACGTTTTAAACGCACATTCTACCCCCAAGGTGACAGTTGGGAGTAGATAGAATTGCCAACAATCCAACAATGTCTCCTAAGATTCTTAACTTGTGGCATAATTAGTCTAATGAGGAATAAAAACCTAATGAGTGTACGTGATGCAAGGTGTGTATGCACATGATAGGAAAGCATATAAACAAGACAATGTTTTCACCTAGTTCTAAACACCATGTTTACAACTAGGTTGCTGAATTTCTCCATAGCCATAAAGGTTTATTTATCAAGGGTTAAAACACCATGTCTATCCTTAAATCAATAACTCTTATAGCACAAGAAAAATTAAGTGCATTGCAAAGCTTATAAACTAACCAAAGCAACATGAAAACATATGAAAAGCCAGCTAGGTTTATCGAACTTAACGATGATGGTCCGCAATCATGTTTAAACACCACGTTTACACAAGATCACAAAAGGAAAATACTCATAATGCCTTATGAAGTATTAACATGGAAAATGAAGCATACATCATTAAGTATATAAAACAACCAAGCCAACTATGTGCAAAACATGTATACACAAAGAAACATCACGAGGACAACAAAATGCAATGTATGCAAATAAATAAATATGATCATGAACATGATGGTGGTTCTAAAAAGGAAAACTGAACTTAGATTAATAACCACAAGTTGATCATCATAAGATAGTGCCATTCTTTATTTTCTCTAAGAAAGTAGTAAAAATATAAAGAAACGGGTTGCCTCCCGAAAAGCGCTTCATTTAAAGTCATAGAGCTCGACTTTCTCACATACCTTCTTTTCGTTGCATAGCCATGGCCCTTCATGCAAGAATAAAAGGTACCAATGCAGCTTTAATTTACTTCCCATGTTGTGCTTGATCACTTATAGAAGACTTGCCCAAAGCATCCTTTTGTTTCATCGTTATCTCCTTCTCTATCATCCTTCGGTGCTGCCTTCACTCTATTATTTTTTTAATGTCCAGAACAGAAAGTATACTCAAGCTCTACTCCATTGAACAGTGCACAAAATTTCCTTTCCAACGAGTCTTTATTTGCTCAAATCGGACTCCGGACAAGAGAGTTACGTCCGTTTTACTTCGGCGATGAAATCTGTCCTGAAATTTCAGAACGCGCAACGCTCAATGTTTTCTCCATAACTCCTTGCACGGGTCTTCAAACTTGTTGGTTCTTGATGCGTTGGAATGATAATTTGATGGAGCTTCTGAATATCTCATTTTCTTCATTTGTACACATCTGAACAAGCTCTCAAATTGATGAAGACAGCAGCATCCATCGCGGGATTCGGAGAGGTTGATGATTTATCTTGCAACTCTTTTAGGCATGACTTCTTTTTTCATTATTCAAGCCTTGTCTACATGGTTAGTGAAAATCGGGCCTTTCCCGACATATGATTCTTTAAGGTCATTAGCTTGACCAAGCGCAAAGCATGATCGAGATTTACAAAACTTATTGTAAACATACGCGTCCATAATTAACACCACATGTGAATTGTAGCAACAAGTCAAGGTGTAAATAAAAGAAGCATATGTTTCATGCATAGCACTTAGCTCATCATTAGGCAAAGGTTCTTTAGGTGTGAGATTAATTGGATCAAAAATAAATGTTTCCTCTTTTTCATTCTCAAAAAAATCTAGCCTATCAACATGATCACTATTGGAACAAGGCATAGACATCAAACTGTCATTCATACTATTGGTTGAGCATGAGTATTTGAATTTATCAACATCAATACCAATAATATCTTGAGATTTCAGCGCGTACCTTGGCCTTAGAGATTTTTCAACAAGAGTGATATTTGGTTCATCTAGCGGTGTTGAGGGCGAATCGATCTCAACAAGTGTAGTTGCCTCTTCATCACCATCTTGCAATTTCTTCAACTCATCATGTGGAACATGTAATCCTTCAACTATGTACGCATTCATCTCTTCTTTGAAGTCTTCTTTATCAACCATATCTTCATCTTCAAAGACTTGTATGTTGCTTTCTTTATCTTCCATGTACCACATGTCGTCAAGATCGCTCATTGTTGATTCACTCTTTCCTTCATCCTTGAGTCCTTCCATGTCTTGATTTGCTAGTGTGTAGGCTTCAATAGCACACAAGGTATCATCTAGCTTGAGTCCTATCTCCTCCCATTTATCCTTTGAGTCACTAGGCTCATCACGGTTGTACTCTTCTCTTCCTTCATCATAAATCTTTGAGTTGTCAAACCGGTCGATCCATCCTTCATCTCCTTCTTTTCTTTCTTCTTCAAACATCTTTTGGATCGACTCTCCACTCATCTCTTGATCAAATATATCTTCAACTAGTTTGGCAACGTGTCGGCGTTCCTCCTTCCTTCGGTAGTTGATTAGTGGGGCGAAATCAACTTGAACCCAGCCGGATTGCTTGAACTCCGCCAATGGTCTAGCATTCCACATACTTCGGCCTACATTCATGTTAGTTTCAACATTTTTAGCATCCGAAATGACTTCTCTTACCTTGGGAAGTGGATCTTCACTTTCTTGTATGGTCGGTTCATCTTCCTTGACCTTCGGTTCATCTTTTTCAGAAATTTCAGCAAGCACCTTGGGCTTGATTTTGTCATTTTGCTCCTCTCGACAACATCTTTGCCAATCTCGTATTGTTCTTTGTCCATTGCTTATCCTTTGTAAGATTTGTGCAGCTTCACTAATTGTTTTATCCATTATATCACCGCCTGCACACATGCTTACAAAACGAGACGAGTTAGGGGTTAGTGAAAAATAAAAGGTATGCAACATCAAGTCACCGGAAAATCCTAAGTTCGGGCCTCGCTCAAGTAGTTCATTAAAACGGTCCCATGCTTCATCAATTCCTTCATCTTCTCCTTGCTTGAAAGTGAGCACTTGCCTCCTTAAGTCTTGGACCTTGCTTATGGGAAAGAACTTCAAAAGAAACTTCTTCACTAGCTCATCCCAATTTCCTTTTGCTTCAATGGACGCAAGTGTACCATCTTCGCGCTTCATCTTCGAGAGAGAATGGTAAAAGATTCCACTTGAACCAAGCGGCCGGAACTCCTTTTTGTTGCACCGTGTTGCATAACATCGTGAATTCCTTAATGTGTCTATATGGGTTGTCATCCTCCAATCCTCTAAATGGTTTTGTCGCCACTAACTTCATGATTCCAGGCTTCAGTTCGTAGTGGGTTGTAGCAAGCATCAAATCTGATTTTTGTATCTCAATGTCTTCCATTGACGGCATTGCTAGCTCCCTTAGCGACATCTCTTCGTCTTCCAATGGTGAGGTGAACAAATCCATCTAGGCACAAGAAAAGTAGAAAGAAAAACAGAAAAGATTTTTTTCCTTTTTTTTAGAAAATAAGGGTTAGGTGTTAGTAATCAACAAAATTAATACTAGATTAAACGTAGTAAACTGGCTTGCTCCCCGGCAACGGCGTCAGAAAAAGGGGCTTGTTGACGGATAAAACTCGTATCCACCTACGATCCGCAAGCGTACGGACCTACACCTTTTTCACCATGGGATTCCCAAGGTTCTTGTCAATCCGCGGAGCAAGGGGATTACTAGCGCTTAACCAAGCACTAATCTAGTTGAATGGAAAACCTTTGGAAGAGTATTAATCTAAAGGTAAAACAATCTAACCTAAGTTACTCTAAGTTAAGTTGATCAAACAAATCTAGGTTTGAACTAGATGATAAAGGGGTGAACACAAGAGAGTGAGCAAGAAAGATAAGCGTTCCCTCCCTGGGATCTAGGATAACATGGTATGCATCTACTACACGAAAGCGGTAAACCAATCTACCGGGGGTTGTGACCACGGTTTCGCCCTTTCCCTCCTCTCGTACTGTTACTACGCGAAGGTATTCGTGACTAGACCTATGATGGACACGGTATGTTGATGGAATCTATGGGAGTAGCGGATATCATACGCCCGAAAAACACGGTAGCTAACCTTAATCATCAAAGCATCATCAACATGAAAATAATAGATTGAAACCACGAATCAAGTAGCGATCACATAGCATGTATCCATCTAATCCTAGGGATGAACGGAGACATTACCCCATCATCTTACACGGATTGAAGCACATAGGGGTGATGGAGACTCCGGAGAACGTCGTCGATGAAGATGGCGGCGATGGAGCTTGGGAACACCCCTAGGCCTGCGGCTTGGAGTCCTCCTCTTGCTTCCTTCTCTCCGCCGGCGTTGATCCTTGCGACGAGCTCATCTAACTCTCTCCCTCATCTTGCGGCGGCGGTTTTCTGGTGATTGGCGTCGGTAGGATGATTTGTTCGATGGGTCACCATATTGGGGCGCCTAGGGGGTTGTATTTATGTCCTTGAGGTGCCTTTGGGCGTGCTCCACCTTGCCTTGCACGAAATCCTCCTTGGGAGAGAAGCAAACTTGGTTTCCATAAAATCAGCCAGATTTTCCTGATTCGCAGTCCTTCCTTGCCAACGCCATATCTCCCACGTTCGGACTCCAAATAATGCAAATTCGGTGTCCAGGTTGTGTGCCACGAAATTATCTTCAACTTTGGTATTCATTTCTTTCCTTAAAAATGAAGATAAGATCTCCAAATCGGCTTTGGAAGATAATCTGTTCTGATTTCGGACTGACTGCGCAGCAGGGATTTCGGGGGCCATATCTCCTAGCTCCCTTATCCAAATTGGGCCTTCCACATGTCCAAATCGAAGGTATCGTCGAGGCCCACAACTTTGGTAGTCAAACTTTTGCCATTAAAGACCGTTTAGGTCTCCGAATCTGTACCGAAAGATCATGCTGTCCTGAGCTGCGAGAATATCTCTCGGGCCGAGTTGATCTCGTTGGTAAACATCCAAATCCCCGGAGTTTTGCGTGTTGATGCTTCGGTCCTTGGGTTGTTTGGAGTCTTATTCACTTCGTGTCTTGACTTGTGACGGGCTTCATGATCTTCTCTTGAAGTGCGTGATGAACTTATCCCGAAAGTCTCCTCTTTAACGTTAATTTCCTGCGTAAACAACAAACTCCAAAATCGACATGCAAGTGTGAACTTGTTATATCATTAGTATGCCTAGTGGCGGGTTAGTTGCAAATCATAATCGAAACCAATGTATAACAAGTACTCTAGGTTGAAGGAAATTCACCGTCAACAGGAAGGGATGGCCATCCAGTTTCATCTTATTGTCAAACTTCAGGTATCCTTCCTGGATAGCTTTTTGGATCCTCATCCTGAAGACCCTGCAGTCGTTGATGGAGTGAGAATTTCTATCGTGGAAGCCGCAGTAACGTTTCTCTTTTACCCCATCGGGCTGAAGCATAGAATGCCCTTCGGGCAGCTTGATTCGGCCTTCTTTCACCAATAACTCAAAAAGCTTGTCAGCTTTGGTGACGTCGAAGTCATATGTGCCCCTGGTTTGCTTGATCCACCGCTGATTCATAGTCAAAGGTTCCTTTCCCCACATAATTTCAGTGGCGGCCACTTCCTCATCATCATCAGAATCCCCCATCTGGTCGGCCCTCTCAAGGAACTGATTATAAATGTCAGCTATGTCGTTGTGCTTGGCAAACCTGGTGTCCTTCTTAAACCCGTAGGCCTGATTGCTCATTAGTGACAGCTTTTGAGATAGTTGACCTAGGTTGTCAAACTCCATACCAAACAACTTCTCCCGTACAGCCGGCAACATTCCTGCAACGGCCATATCAGCCAACTGATCATCTGGTAGAGTTAAAGAAAAGCACATGCCCTTGACCTCCCTGAATCTCCTGAGGAGCTCCAAAGGCGTCTCATTGTGCCTCTGTTTTAAGGTGGTCAGGTCGATCAACTTCTTCTCTGTGCTGCCACTGAAGTAGTGGGCGTGGAACTTTTGCTCCAGCTCCCTCCATGTGCCAACTGATTGGGGAGGCAAGAAAGTAAACCACCGGAACGCCGAGCCCGTCAACGACAGGGGGAAATACCTAACCCTGAATGCCTCATCAGCTGAGGATTCTCCAAGCTGCATCCGATAATGAGCAATGTGCTCCACCGTGCTTGTATCATCTTGCCCGGAAAATTTTGTAAACTCCGTTGGAGGCTTCACCCTTGGCGGCAGGATCACTCTGTAGTACCATTCCAGGAAGGGAGGCGTGTAAGCTGGTCCTTGCATTTTAGGCTTGAGGCCGAATTGATTTTGCATCAGATCAGCCATCTTCTGAACCAGAATATCGTCTTCCTGCACCGTACCCAGGATTCGGGAGAGCGTCAATGGCGCCATAATCCATGACCTCGTGGTAACCCCCACCGTACATGTTCCTCTGCAACCTGTTGTTGGCTGGAGCTATCTTGTAAGTGGAATTGGGCAGCACTCCAGACGAGCCGAACGCCATTTCCCCATAAGTAGGCTGATATGGGTTTGGCGGTTGAATTGGTTGACCTGAATTGCCTTGTAGAGGTGGCTGGACTGGCTGTCCCCCCGCGACTCGCAGAGGAGGTTGCATTGGCTGACTTCCAGCGCTGTGTGGAGGAGGCTGGATTGGCTGGCTCCCAACGCTTTGTGGGGGCGGCTGGATCGGCTGTCCTCCAACGCTTTGTGGAGGAGGCTGGATTGGCTGCCCCTGCAATGGTGGGTGAGCTCCTGTTGGTTGGGCAGAGCTGGTTTCCCCGACTTCTGCAGAATATGCGTGAGGGGATACTCGACTGAATACTTGTTCCATGCCTGGGCCAAACACACCCACCATCATTTGCTTGAACATGCCCAGGAAAGCCTTATGATGCCTACCCAGCACAGCTTCCGCAGAATCCCGAAATGCTTGTATACACTCTTCCTTCTCTTGAAGAGTTGTGGCGTCAGTCTCTCCTGACAGCAGAACCCTGGGCATTTCATTTTTGAGATATGGAATGCCACTTCTGTTCTTCTTGAACGACATCAGGCACTTCAACTGAAATTGATCTGTAGCGTCTTTCAGCTGTTGTAGTTGCTCCGGAGAAAGGTCGTCAATGGTGACGTTCAAAATATCACCGATTTCAGGCATCTTGATTTCGGCTGTAGTGTCCCACTGGGCGTGCCAAAAAGTGTGTTGACGCAAAATCCGCACCCTACGTCAAGCACACAGCAAGCCGAACAAGCTAGCTTCACACGCAAGCAGATTCCAAGACGTGCCAGTCAATTTTCCCTGAAAATTAACAAAAGACAAAGTAGTTAAATTCCAAAGCTTGGAACTTGCCGGGTGGTACCAGACAGTTCCATATTTACGGCTAGAAAGGCATGTGAGATGACATATAGCTATGAGAAGCTATCTGCCAGCAAACTAGAAACCATTCGGGAGTTTTAAAACGTGAAACAGAACATAGCCGAACGGATGACGCAAGCATGACGATAGATCGGTCTTTATTTGGATAAAATTGCATGCACACAAGATCGTGACCGATCCTCGAGAAAAGATAACTGTAAATAAAGCAAAAGGCATGATTACAAACATGTAATAATCAAGCATGCATAGGCCCAAAGCACTAACATACCACATGTCTAAATGCTTCGAAACCCGTCAAGCATGAAGCCAAACAAGTTTATCCACCGCATGATACAACTTGTATGAAAATCACACCACTCACCACAAATAGATCTATCCACCGCATGATACAACCTAAATATGGAAAGCTAAAAGCACACGTTGTTTAAAACATAACTTATAAGCACGTTTTACTCATGAAAGCATAACTGAATACGACTGAACAACCGAATCGGGGTCCATGGAGAAGGAACAAACATTGCCAAAGATGATAAATCTATCAGATTGAATTAAAGATATAATCCACCGGATGATTAGCTCTAAGACAACCCAAAAACCTGCATCTACCGCATGATACCTGGTTCTGTCAAGATTTACAAAATTAACAAGCTTGAACCCGCAACATGTAACAACCTAGATTGGTTCGGTTTCGGCTATTTTGGGAAACATGTGATCCACGTGCCTTTTGAGGCAAGATGTGAACGTGCGGTGCAAAGACCATCAAACAAGATAAAGCCGACCCAAATCAATCTAAATTGGGCAAAAGAGTGTTACATGAATTTAAACATGAAGTAAAAACTCACAACAACACGAGGTAACTTAATGAATCTATTAGATCTTGCCAAAATCTAATAGAGCCGATAACTAGCTCCAAGCTAGATCTTAGCTTACCGCATGGCTCATGACCTAACAAGAAACCCTCTTGAACCAAGCTTAAATCCACCGCATGATACTAAGCATGGTAGCAAGACTACTTGCATCATGATCTAAATCCACCGCATGATACTAGACATGATACAAGGTTGCCGGTACTTACGGAGGTCGACGGATCGATGAACTATCTCGAAGAACTCGACGACACGACTAAAGGACTTGAAAGTTTGGCGTAAAGCCGGTTTGTTATGAGAATATTTCGATTACAATTACAGACATCCAGGGTCTACATTTATACCCTGTCGCGGCATGACTCCTGATGGACTACGAGCACAATATTTGATACCTAATTTATCTCCAAGTGCGAATGCTTATCCATCCATTCGTCCCTCTCGCTCGGGCAACGTCATCACGCAATCCCGTGAAATCAGCGCAAAGTCCCCTTGCCGAACGGAAGCAAATTGCCGACCGCAAGCTCCTCTACCGAATCCTTTTGGAGAAACCTTCCTTCTCTAGACGGATTTTTTCACCAAGCTGGGCCCACAAATCAGACTCCCTCCTGTACCAAATTTTGGTGTTAACTCAAGTACTACTACCAACCTATATGTACTACTCGGGAAAGATCTTCACTTACAAGCTCGACCGGACAACAGTCACGGTCGGGGCGCCAAGTATGCTGGCGATGTCGACAAGCCCGGCTTCAGCGGGCGCCTCTTCTTCGGCTTCAGTTGCCGCTGGCTCTTCGGCCAGCGGGGGGCCGCGCCGGCTCTTCGGCGGCAGGGGGGGCTGCAGCCGGCTCCGTCCTGCTTTCAGCGACCGGCGCCTGCGGCTCGACTTCTTTCACGACAGGGGCTGGGCTGCGGCTTCTTTCAGCCGGCTCTCCCACAGTCTCCCAGTCGCCTTCGTCCCCTTAGTCTACAGGGTCGGAAGGTGGAATCTCCTGCAAGCACTCGGAATTTTGTTGTCAGCATGCATAACATTGCAAGACAAGCACTCGACTACTTTACTCGAAGAGTTTACCTCTTGAGACGTAGTATCAGTAACCTTCAACTTCTTGGCGACGCGCTTGCGTGCCACGTTGCGCGGCCTCCTCGGCGGCGCAGGCAGACTGGCCTCCAAACTAGTTGGAGGATCGTGGACAAGGGGGACAATGGGCAGTCCAGGGCGGCTGAACCTCGACCACAGCTGGAACCGCTCCTGAAGCTTCTCCTCGTCTTCCTCGTCTGACGTGTCCTCGATGATGACGGTGTCGTCACCTTCGCCGACTTCGCGGCGCTCCTTGGCTTTGCCCTTCTCCTCCTCCGGGATATTTACAAGTCGAGGAGGTGAAGCCGGCTCAGAGACAAACTTTACTATGTCATCCTGCAACAAGTACATTGGGTGAGCATGACTACTACAACATAATAAGTACTCGTACACTGAGTGCGGCTAACTGACCTCGTTCGACGGATGAACAGCGGAGTACTTGGGGACCGGACAGGGCGTGTACGCCGGCATGTCCTTGAAGATCCTGCCCAGCCTATCGATGATGTCGTCATCATCAATCTCACCGCCAGGCATCCGCGATGAGTCACCCTCGCCGGTGTACTGGTAGTCGAGGGTGTCGCGAGCCATCAGTGGCTGCACCCTCCTCTTCATAAAGCTGAAGGCCACATGTTCAGCCCTCAGCCCGGCTTCCCTCAAAGCCTTGATCTTCAGCAGCAGCTCGGGTAGCTGGATACCCTTCTGCATCGTCGGCTCCGTATTCCACTAGGGCCGGTGCTTCAGCTGCTTCCCGCTGGGCTTCGGTAGCTCCGGGTGGTGGTTGGTGATGTAGAACCACTTCGACTTCCAGTCCTGGTTGGAGTCGATCAACTTGTACGCCATGTACTGCTCCGCGGCGTCTTCGCGCATCTGGATGTCGGCCCCTCTGACTACTCTTGGGTCGTTGGCGCTCGGCTGGGGTTTCACGTGGAAGAACTTCCGGAACAGCACCCAGTGGGGCTTGATCCCCAAGAACGCTTCGCAGAAATGGACGAAGACAGATACGTGGAAGATGCCATTGGGGTTGAGGTTGAGGTACTCGATACCGTAATAGTCGAGGAGACCTTTGAAGAAGTCGCTCACTGGGAGAGCCAACCCGCGCTCCACGAATCGCGCGAACATTGGGATCTCATCGGGATTCTTCTCCATCGGGTACGGATCTCCCGCAGCGGCGCGCCACATGTCGACCTCCTTCTCTTGGAGGAATCCGCTATTCAGCAGCGCCAACAGGTCCTCAGTCTTCGCTTTGGATTTCTTCCACTCCTTGTTTGGATTTGGGCGTGGGGGAGACACCGGCGGTATTGACCCTTCGGCAGATCTAGCAGCTTCCTCGCAGGATCTCTTTCTTCCCGACGGCGGTCTTCATGCTCTTTGATGGTGAGGGCTTCATTCTCCAAGTGCAGCGGGTTTTCACTCGCATTCGCTCGGGGGCTGCGGCAGTGGCTACTGGCGACAGTGCGCGTGGATCTACGATTTCCGGTGCGATGGCAGTGTGCACTGGCGGCGGCCTCTTAGCGAGATCTGCTTGGTTTGGCTGCAAGTGCGGGGGGTGAAAACCCCTAAGGGTTTTGGCTTTTATTTATAAGTCAACCGGCGGCTCCACAATGGCCAGATGGATATGTTTCAAAACAGCTAACTCAGCGGCGGCGCCTGACCTTTCAACTTCTAGTAGTCGATGCACCTTATCTCGGGGGCTCGGCTACATCTACTTAACTCCCTGGGTAGCAACAAGATTCAAGAGCAACTCAGGACACATTCTACACTCAAGATGGCCCTTCAATTCGAGAGGAAGTACCCGACTCAAGGCTCGGGGGCTCTGTGCCACGTGTCCTTCGGTTTTTTCTCCGGATTCTACGGGATAATCTTGTCAGAACTTCAGATTGACCCTCAGCCAGAGTCTACGACTCAACCTAAGGATCGGGGGCTACTCCATATGGAGTGCGATTTTGCAATCGCACTTCCATATAAACTTCGGCTCCAAGACAACATGAGTATTGTTGAAGACCTTCAAGAGCAGAACTCGAGGACGCTTGGGAACTACTCGAGAAGACTTCAAGATTACTCAAGGATCAGCTGGAGTACCTTCCAGCCTCGGGATGCTTCAAGTATTCTTGAGGACTTTTGGCTTGTAGTACTCGGGGACGCCTAAGGACTACTCGTCAAGTCCATCAAGACTACTCGAAACTATCCTGCTCGACTACAAAGTACTCGGGGGCTTGTCGTATGGACCTCCCTGGGCCCACTACCTCGGTGGGTACCAGGAGCGACTACTCGGTGGCCCCCTGGGACTACCCGGCTTGTGCCACACAGCACCTGATGGCGTGAGGCGCAAGGACTAGGTGGAGAAGTACTCGGATAGGAAACTATACATGCCTTGTACTGTGTAGAGGACTCCTAGACGTACACGACTAGTACTCTCTCCCTAAACCGACCTGTAACCCTGCCTCCCGGACTATATAAGGCGAGGCAGGGACCCTTCTCTCAGATATGCATCATCTTGTAATCACACCCAATCAATCCAGAGCTACGCAACATACATGACGTAGGGTATTACGCACCTCGCGGCCCGAACCTTTCTAAATTGTGTGCCACATGTCTCTTCCTTCGAGTTACCAATCTCGGCAAGGTCACATTCATCTAACTCGGGTACTCCCCTTGGTAGGTTGCCGGTCTAAAACACCAAGCTCCTCAAGACCAAGCTCTCCAGGTAAATCTTATTCTCCTCAAGCTCATTCGGTATTACTTTTCTCGAATCCCATCTCAAATTTTTCCTTTTGCCCTCTTTTGTTTTTGATAGGCTTTAGATGCCGAAATCTTGATTCCCGTCGAGGATCAATCAGCATCTTATTTGCTCGGACCCATAGGGATTTCCGATCCTTCTGAGTTCATTACAGCCGAATCCCAGAGGATTCCTTTCAAGACATCACTGACGAAGCCCCACGAGTGGCATGACACTTTCAAGAACTGGCCTCTGCCCCCAATTGCAGGCTAGAGAAATTGGTATAAGAGGATACTTGATGATGACAGCCCTAAGACAAAAAATTGGGACAACCTTCATATTTCTCATTGCTTAGAATTGTCCCTAGCCGAAACACCCAAAAATGAGAGCCTTTTGATTGCAGCCTCCCACTTTTTGTCTAACGGCCTTCCTTTTTGGTCATGGGCCAATGTCCCCCACTTTGGCTGATGTGTGCATGATAATCGGCCTGAGAGTCACAGGTACTGTGTATCATACAAGTACAGGGGCTCCTCCAAGCAAACAGGAGTGAAAACAGGAGTTGGATACAAGAGATACATCCAAAACCATATGTCTGATGGCCCTCATTGCTTAGAATTGTCCCTAGCCGAAACACCCAAAAATGAGAGCCTTTTGATTGCAGCCTCCCACTTTTTGTCTAACGGCCTTCCTTTTTGGTCATGGGCCAATGTCCCCCACTTTGGCTGATGTGTGCATGATAATCGGCCTGAGAGTCACAGGTACTGTGTATCATACAAGTACAGGGGCTCCTCCAAGCAAACAGGAGTGAAAACAGGAGTTGGATACAAGAGATACATCCAAAACCATATGTCTGATGGCCCTCTGACTGATGTTGAATACAGAGCCTTTCTGAATATGTGGTTATGCAGATTTATCTTCTGTGGCAAAGCTAATGAGCCAACCCTGAACCATATTGTGATGGTTGAAGACACCGGTTTCGCCGGTACACCCATTCCCCTTGGGAAGTACCTTCTAGGAAGTGTCTACCATATGCTTCATCAAACCACCTATCGATGCACACCAAAGCAAAAAAGATCCCCTGTGTCAATGGCCCTTGGTGGTTTGTTCAGATGTGGCTGCAATTATATATGCACCAGATTGTTGCCATTGACCTCAACAATCGGCACTTCCCTTCAACCAACTACAAGGAAGGAGAAAACCAGAGCACCAAAGGCTGCCAAACTTATGGAGAAGCTACTTCCACTGTTTCTATCAACAAAGACATTGGCCAATTATTTGAGCTCTTCTTCAGAGGTTTTGCCAACCCTCTTTGGTTCCCATATCTGGACAATGACAACTTGACTCTTCCTTTGAATTTAGTTTTGAAACTGGATGTAATGATGTGCATTCCATAGCAATCTTCAATGCTTTCATCCATCCTTGTATTCTGCCAGTAGAATTTTGTGAAGGATGGTTCAGAGTACCTTTGAGTACTACCCGCCAAACATGATGGCCAAGTAATTAGGATGTGGCCAAGTGCCCCCAAGGCTATTTCTCCATGAATTTCTCAAGCCCAGAGAGGATATCAAAGAATCCATAAAAGTAAGAAGGATTTTTGAGTATAAATGCAGCACAACTTTTTATGCACCCAAGCCCTTTGTGCCAACAACATTTGCTCATCCTTCTTTCATCCTGTGGTGGCAAGAACTTCATGATCACATTTTTAACATGCTAGTACATCCTCTCTGTCTTGAATTAATGCCTGACTTCCAACCAACTTCAGAGGTAATATGTTCATCTCCCTTTCTTACATCTGTTTTTAATCATACTCCTCCTCACTGATCATGATTCTATCATTCTGCAGGATACAGTACCTGCCCCACTTGCCAAGACAATCCCCTATAAGATCGAAGGCCCAATCTCTGCTTTGGGGTGTCGATCTCCTACTCTGGCTCAACTGATGTCTAGACATGCCATGCTAGATCCAATTCTCATCAGGGCAGATCCTGACAAAAGGAAAGCTCCATCTCTGATTGCTTCTCTAGCTGTTAAGAAGAAAAGAACAAGTAAAAAGCTACTTATTCAGGTCAGAATTCCCTTCCTGAACATAATGCCATTCTTCATTCTAATCATCTTTATCTTTGTATGATTTCAGACCAGAACTCAGCAACCAATGGTCATTACAGATTCTGCCAATGCTTCATCTACTGGTAAAATTTTCACCATCTTATTCTTCAATCATTTTTCTTCATTGGCACTTATCCCCTACTTGTTAGTTGCAGAGGAAACTTTGGTGAGTCAAACTGTGGGGAGTTATTCTCCTCATCATGATTCAATTTCAGCCTCACCAAGGATTCAACCATCTTCTCCTCAACCAGAAGTCTCAGCTTCACCAAGAAATCATCCAGTTTCTCCTTAGCCAGACATACAAGAGCCTTTCCTTGAGCCTGAAAAGCTTCCTTCCCCCATTCGGGAAGCTAGGAATGATGTAAGCATGAACATCCATCTTTTTTATTTTCACCTGATAGATCATTATTAATTCAGCAAGAATTTCTTTTCAGGAGGAAACTGTATCATCACCCAGTTATTCTTTCACTGTGGATGATTTGGTTGCCGAAAAAGGAGATGAAGCATCTTCTAGCCAAGCTTTATCAGAGGAAAATCAAGCAAAGCTGAAGGAAATCCTCTCCTTACTGCAAAGGGATGTTCAAGACCAAGTCAGGGATGCTGATCTTCTAAGAGAAGCACTTGAATTTATCGATCAAGATCTCCCTGCTGATATCAAGGCTTCCTTAGAACCTATTTCCCAACTAGATAATCACTTTGCAGCAGTAAAACAGGCTTTGAAGAACCTATCCTCCCAACCAGCTCTCGAACAAAGGAGAGCTACGGCCAAGCAATCCGTGAAAGATTTGCATGCTCAAATTCAGAACAATAAGGAATTGCTAGCCAAATTGCAACCTGCACTCGAGCTGAAGAAAACCAGAAAAGCTGCATTGGAGGCTGAGCTGAGAACCTTGACAGCTGAGATTGAAGCTGATGAGAAGAAGATGGCTGAACTTCCTAAATCGACGGAGAAAATACGAAAGGAAGCTTCAGTAGCCCTGAATGCAGAAAGGCAGCTCCAGACAAAGCTCTCTGCTTTGTCTAAAACCCAAGAAGCTGATCAGAAATTGTTGGAGGATATCAACAAGATCATATCAGATGCCACCAATGTAATCTCAAAATACTTGGGTGTATAATTGTAACAAACAATTTGTAACCGAATGTTTCATCAACTCTGTAGTTTTGCTCTCTGTTAATATTTATTTTCCATATTTGCCTTGCCTTATCTTGACGAGTAGCTTCTGGATGACTCATTTGGCAATTCTGACCATAACAGTATCAGACCCGAAAAACGACTCAACCGCAACACAGCCGAATCTTAACCAGTCAAACCGAATATGACTCAGCATGAATCCCAAACGATTCGGCGATTGTTCGGACGAAGGAGTCTCTTGACTTCCCAAATTTCTTGGGATATGCGCCACGATCTCCGGCCACGATCTCTTCGCCAGTTCCATAAATAAAGGGCCTCGGGTGCCTCTAGCCTTTTACCAAATCCCCTGCCTTCCAAGCTTCTGCTAACCCGAGCTCTTTCTCTCCAAGCACTAGTACTCCCAAGAGCTTCATGGCCAACAACGACAACAGGTGTCCGGCCAACGACGAGGCTGAAGGGAGCCGCGCCAGCGCTCGTCGGAGGTGGTGATCATCAACTTCTTCACAACCTTCTTTTAGATCTTGTTTCATCCCTGACGATTTTCTTTGCGCTTTCAGGCTCATCTGATGGAACTCCGCCCCTGCTCCAGCTACAACTCCGGCCATGGCGAGTAACTCCTCGGGGTCATCCAGCCGCTCCTACTCCTCCTGGTCTTCTGGTGGGGACTCACGCTATTCTGACCGCGATGCCCGCAGATTCAAGGAGGAACGCGACACAACTCGGCACGAGTTGGAGATCATCTCCAAACAGGCCGGGATTGCCGAGCTCGAGTGGCAGCATTAATGCAAGCAGCTGCTCGAGGCCATCGATGGTGAGTCCTGCAACTTGCTTAATTTGAACTTAATCTTGAACTGACTGTCGTTGCTCTGTGACCCCCGCAGATCGCGATGCCAAGCTCAATCGGCTAAAGGCGCCGGCCGAGAAGCTGGCGAACAAGGTAAACGCTCCCGGAGACACGCCGGAAGCTCACCTTGGCGCGGTGGTAGGCCGCGTCGACGAGGTGGCCCTACATGGTGTCCGTCTGGGCACCGCCTTGGGCCTGGCCGCCATGTCGACGCGCACCAGCGTCGACTACTCCACACGGCCGCCCGGCTTCGACAGTGGCGCGCCGGAGGACCTCGACGACATCAAGGCCATAGTGGAGCGCCTCGATGGCCATGGCGTCGCCATTGCCGATTCCATCCACCCCCAGTCTGTTCTGAACAGGCTGTTTGATTAGTTTGTACTAGGGGTCATGGATTTTCGGCAATGAAAAGAAAATTTATCTCTTGCACTTGTTTTGTGATGACTTTCTTAATTTGTGCATATGAATCTTCATTGTTTTGAATGCATTCGGGAACCTTTCCTCTAGCCGAATACGCACAAACTCTTGCCCCTTGGCGTAGAATCCGCAGAAAATCCGTATTCGGGAACCATGAACACTGTTTCGTTGAAAAAACCCTTCACATCCAAGGAAAAATCCCCGTCATTTGGTATTCCCATCAATGCGTGCCGGCCAGTCATCACTCCCGATGCACTTCCACTACTAATAAAGTAGCCTCTCCGGTGCTCTGCAAATCCACTCGTACACACTTCCATCATTTCACTCCCTCTCGTCTTCCTCCTCTAGAAAAAACCCCAAAGCCATGGCGGACAAGGGGAAAACACCATGCGAGGAGAACAGCCTCCCATCAAAGAAGCGAACCATCCGAGAGTAATCTTATCTTCTCATCCCTTTCTCTTGATCTTGATTGCAATCTCGTGATTCATCTTTCTTTGATTTCAGCTTTAGCTTACTATCAGAAGACATTTTTGGCACTGAAGAAATCCCTGAACACATCCGCTCCGACTCCTCGACTGAAGAAGAAGACGCTACACATGAGCAGAGGACCAACCATCAACTGCGCCGTCGCATTCGGCATTTAGAGCATGACCTGCGAGACATCACCTCCCGTTGTTGTGCCGAACGCGAATGCCGCATGAACTTGGAGGTGGTGATAGGCGGTGAGATCTTTATCCTCATTTGAATCTCATGTTCAAGTTCAGATCCCGTGTTTGATGATAATCTATTCTTCTTCTTCAGATGTGTCCGATAGGTACAACAACCTGAAGGCCGCCTGGGACAGTTTGATGGAAGCTGCAGAACACGCCAGCCCCCACGGTTTCCGCGTCGCCATCACGGTGGTCTTGGAGCAGCTGAAGAGGGATGAGCTCAAGAGGAAAAGCACTGAGCCAAAGAAATGAAAATACTTTCGCTTCTTCCTCCAGGCCTTCTGCTTCCTACAGGTCTTCTTTTGTAATCTTAGGTAGTGACATTGTTAATAGAAGAACCTGCAAGAACGTTTGTGATGCAAAATATTTTTGTGCTAAGGGCAATACACTTTAGTATTGGCCATTTTCCCTTTGTCGGAACTTTTTGTTCTGAAGACGGCTTCCTCCTGAATGCCGGCTATTTCCATGTCTCTGACGCTTGTAACAGCAATCAACGATCAACTTCAATACTAGGATGATATTTTTTCAAGTATCTCCCGTTTATAGCAGCAGTGAATTCTTCTCCTAGCAAAGTTTTCAAGATGTATGCATTTCCAGGCGTGCACCTAACCACCCGAAAAGGACCTTCCCAATTCGGAGACCACTTGCCGAATGCACCGTACTTAGTCCCAATCGGCAATAACACTTTCCAGACCAAATCTCCTTCTGCAAATTGCTTGACTTTTACCTTCTTGTTATAGTACTTGGCAACTCGCATTTTGTTTTTCTCAATATTCTCCAAGGCCCTAAGACGAATCATATGCAAGTCTTCTAATTCGTCTATCATTAAGTCGTTATAATCCTTGGAACTTAAATCCTTTTGCAACACTATTCTCTTTGAGTCTGACAGCACTTCCCATGACAAGACAGCATGATGTCCATAAACCAACTCATAAGGAGATGTTGTGTAGCTCCATGAGGAGCCATTCGGTAAGCCTATAAGGCTTCATTGAGTACCGAATGCCACATTCTTGGCTTCTGATCAATCTTCTTCGGTATAATCTTGATCATAATCTTGTTAGAAGCTTCTGCCTAACCATTAGCTTGGGCATAATAAGGAAAAGAATTTAACAATTTGATCCCCATACTTTCAGCAAAAGCTCTGAACTCTAAAGATGTAAACTGAGTTCCTTGATCTTTTATAATTGTCTGAGGAATTCCAAATCTGTAAATGATATGCTCTTTGACAAACTCAACCATATTTTCTGATGTCACCTTTTTCAATGGAATAGCCTCAACCCACTTAGTGAAATAATCTGTTGCTAAAAGCACAAACTTATGCCCCTTTCTATATGGAGGATTTATTTGGCCAATCAAATCTATTCCCCATCCTCTGAATGACCATGGCTTGATAATAGGATTTAGGGTTGATGCTGGAACTCTTTGAATATTTCCAAACTTCTGACAATCTTGACATCCTTTGTAATATTCAAAGCAATCCTCCAGCATTGTCGGCTAATAACACTCAGTTTTCCTAATGACCCACTTCATTCGGTAAGCCGACTGATGTGATCCACACAGCCCATCATGCACTTCACTCATCATCCTCTTCGCTTCTTCTTGACCCAGGCATTGTAGCAACACCCCATCCATAGATTTGTAATACAAACGTCCATCAAGAAGAACAACTTTATGGCTTTGTACCTGAGCTTCCTAGAGACCTTTCGGGATGGATTCTCCAAATAATCAGCAATTTCTTTTCTCCAATCATCTTCTGCTAGATCACTCCCAAAAGCATATACATCGATGGCAAACACTTCTTGATTCTCTCTATAACCCGAAGCACTTTGAGCTAGCCTGTTTGCCTCTCCATTGTTCTCTCTAGGAATATGTTGCAGAATTACTAATTGGAAGCTTTTCATGATTTCTTTGCACTCCTCGTAGTAATTCCTCAGGATATCATTTCTGCATTCATATTGACCATTCAATTGTTTTATAACTAGCTCTGAATCTCCAAAAATCTCAACTGAAATGACCTTTTCCTCTCTCAAGTATTGAACCCTCTGAGCAATTGTTCATACTCAGCTTGGTTATTTGTGGCAGTAGGTTGAATAGGAATAGCAAATTCAAACATTTCTCCCCTGGGTGAAATTAATAAAATACCTACTCCACCACTTTTGCCACATGAAGATCCATCAAAAAATAAAGCCCAAGGAGTAATTTCAAGCAAATTAATTGATGAACCATGATGTTCGGTAATGAAGTCAGCAATAATCTGTCCTTTAACAGCTTTTGCCGACTCAAACCTTAATTCAAACTCAGACAAGGCTAAAATCCACTTGCCAATCCTTCCATTCAAAATTGGCATAGACAACATGTGTTTAATTACATCAAATTTTGAATATACAATGCATTCAGCATTCAACAAATAGTGCCGAAACTTTGTACACGAGTAATAAACACACAAGCAAAGCTTCTCTGCAGCCGAATATCTTGTTTCGGGATCAAGCAATTTTTGGCTAAGGTATGCAACTACTCTTTCCTTTTCCTCAAATTCTTGTATGAGGGCCGATCCAGTGGTTTGGGTATCGACCGCCACGTACAACTTAAAAGGCTTGTTTAATTGTGGAGGTACCAACACTGGTGGTTCCTTCATGTATTCCTTGATCTCATTGAAAGACTTCTGTTGTTTGTCACCCCATACAAACTTCTGATCCTTTTTGACTCTTAACAGTGGAGAAAAAGGCAACACCTTTTGTGACAAGTTTGATATGAATCTTCTCACAAAATTGATCTTGCCAAGCAATGACTGCAATTCCTTAAGATTGGTTGGAGGAACAACTTCATCAATAGCTTTCATGCTTTTCTTGCCAACTTCTATTTCTCCCTCATGCACCAGAAATCCCAGGAACTCTCCGGCCGAAACTCCAGAAGCACATTTGTTCGGGTTCATCTTAAGTCCATGTTTCCCAGTGAACTCTTTGAGTTTTCCTCACATCAGTCAAATGTGATTCATGATTCAATGACTTGATCACAACATCATAAATATATATCTCCACAATTTTGCTGATCAACTCATGGAAAATATAATTCATGGCTCTTTGATAAGTTTCACCAGCATTCTTCAACCCAAATGTCATGACAATCCACTCAAATAACCCTATATGTCCAGGACATCTGAAGGCTGTCTTTGCTACATCTTCCACTGCCATAAAAATCTTATTTTACCCTGCATTGCCATCCATGAAGCTAATAACTTTATGTCTAGCAGCAGCATCAACCAACAAGTCAGCAACAGGCATTGGATATCCATCCATGGGTGTAGCCCTATTTAGATCTCTAAAGTCTATGCAAACCCTCATCTTTCCATTTTTCTTGTAAACAGGAACAATATTAGAGATCCACTCTGCATATCTGCATGGCCGAATGAAACTTGCTTCTATTAATCTCTCAACCTCTTTTTTCACATCGGCCAATACTTCATCCTTGTAAATCTTTCGGGGAGGTTGCTTGTAAGGTTTATAACTAGGCTTGATTGGCAACCGATGCTCAACAATGGAACGATCCAAACTAGGTATCTCCGAATAATCCCAAGAGAAGCAATCTTTATATTCTCTTAACAGCTTAATCAACTCTTCTCTGAAACCTGGATCCAAGTTAGTACCGATGAATGCCGGCCTTGGCTTGTCACCATATCCAATGTCTATTTCTTCCAATTTATCGGCCGACATAAATCCACGTCCTAACTTCCCATCAGTTCCATCAATTGGATTATCCATTAAAAATTACTATAAGAGCTGACTGCTTGAATCGGTTGTTGATCACTGCTGACTGGCTGAACAGGACATTCACCCCAGTCCTTGCCTGATAAGCAATCTATGCCTTGATACTCCCAGAAGGCTGGTTTCACATTAGCCACGCTTACCGAATCATCTACTTGGACAACTTCCACATCATCATCTACCCACTGAACAAGCTGTTGATGCATAGTAGATGGAATGCAGTAGTTCGCATGGATCCAATCCCTTCCAAGCAGCAAGCTATATGCCCCTTTGCCTTCAATGACAAAGAAGGTTGTAAGCAGAGTCTTAGATCCGATCATCAAATCCACATGCACACAGCCTTTGGTGTTTGAAGGATTTCCAACAAAATCATTCAGAACTATGCTTGTTGGCGTCAAATCTCCAGGGCCCATGCCAAGCTTTCTGAATGTAGTATATGGCATCACAGTGATAGCAGCTTCACCATCAAAAAACATCTTAGTCAATGGCTTCCCGTTGACGTACCCTCTTAAGTACAACGGTCTCATGTGTCGATTCTTGGCTGGCTTATCAAAAGTAGCTTGCTTGGGTAACATTAACTATGCCATCAGTCCAAATTGCTCGGCCTCATCCATATCTAGCAATATCTCTTCCTGCACAATTTGATTAGCTAGATCCATGAATTCATTCGGCAATAAACATACCATGCATGTATGAGCCGAACGACCAGATTCATCCGGTTTGTCCTTCGGGCGCCACACTTGTTTCTTCTTAATCCCTGCCTGCTTCAATTCCTGATTCCTCAAGTGTTGTACCCTTCTCTTGTGGCTTCTTCTTAAACCAGGTGGGCACCACTGTCCCTTTTGCCAGACATACCCATGATCTTCTTCTTCTTCATGATCAACCCATCTGTGATCAGAATACCTTTTCCTCAGTTGATCATCAATCTTATTTATTTTGAGGCACCGACCATCACTAAGATGCACCCTTCCAATTCTTTCATGGACAGATCGGCGATTGGCAGTGTCTTGCCTGTATCCGGTATACTTATCGCTGCATTCGGGACAATTATTTCATGTGGGAAGCTTCAAACCCTCGTTCCAACAGTGTCTGAAGAAGGCACATCCCCAATGTGCACGCTCTTGTTCTCGCATATATTCTTCTTGTTCCTTCCTATACATCTCTTCATATCTCCGCTTCTCCTCTTCGTACTTATGCTTCTGGTAGCGCTCCTTTTCGTGCTGATGCTGCCATTTATTGAGGAGAATACGCGAAGTCACTCTGGGCTTAGAGGATTCACCTACTTCAATTTGACTTTTCGGGAAGCGAGGCTCTTCCTTGTGAATCTGTTCAAATGTGACTTGTCGAGCGGGATCAACTGAGCCATCCTGCTTTGCCTTTGCCGAAGTCAAAACTTTCACCTTTTCCTTCCCTTCAACAATGTTCACCATGTTAATTGAGAACCCGATCATGCTCTAAGGGAATGGATTACCATCCAATTTCATCTTATTATCAAACTTCAGATGACCTTCTTTGATAGCTTTCTGGATCCTTATCTTGAAAACCCTGCATTCATTGATGGAATGAGAATTCCTGTCATGAAATCCACGGTACTTCTTATCTTTCACTCCATCAGGCCGAAGCATAGAATGTCCCTCTGGCAACTTGATCCGGCCTTCTTTCACGAGGAAATCGAAGAGCTTATCTGCCTTGGTTACATCAAAATCATAGGTGCCTTTAGCTTGCTTGATCCACCTCTGATTTTCTGTCAATGGCTCCTTGCCCCACACTATCTATGCTGCAGCTATTTCCTCTTCATCATCATATTCATCTCCTTGATCTGCCCTTTCGAGGAATTGATTGTAGATGTCAGCTATATCATTGTGCTTGACAAATCTGGAGTCTTTCTTGAAGCCATATGCTTGGTTGCTCATCAATGACAGTCGGTGTGACAGCTGGCCAAGGTTGTCGAATTCCATCCCGAATAGCTTTTCCCGAATGGTTGGCAACATCCCTGCTACAGCCATACCAGCCAATTGATCATCCGGTATGTTTAGAGAAAAGCACATGCTTTTTGTCTCTCTGAATCTCCTGAGGAATTCCATTGGTGTTTTATTGTTCCTCTGCCTCAAGGTAGTCAGATCAATTAGCCTTTTCTCATTGCTGTCAGTGTAATAATGAGCATGGAACTTTTGCTCCAAATCTTTCCAAGAGCAGATTGAATGAGCAGGTAGAGAAGTGAACCATGTAAACGTTGGGCCTGTCAATGACAGAGGGAAGTATCTAATTCTGAAGGCCTCATCAGCAGAAGCTTCCCCGAGCTGCATCAGGTACCGGGCTATGTGTTCCACAGTACTAGTATCATCTTGCCCTGAAAACTTAGTGAACTCCGTGGGGACTTTCACCCTGTTCGGTAATGCTACCCTGTGGTACCATTCTGGGAAGGGAGATGTATATACATGTCCTTGATTCTTAGGCTTTAGACCGAATTGATTTTGCAGCACATCAGTCATTCTCTGCACCAGGAGATCAACATTGGTGTCTTGATTTCTTGCCCCCCCCCCCCCCAGCAGGCATCCCTGTAGCACTACCATATCTAGGATTCGGGAGAGCATCGATAGCACTATAGTCCATGAACTCTGAATACCCATTCCCGTACATATTCCTTTGCAGCTTGTTACTTTTTGGGGCTATCCTGTAGGCAGAAACAGGTTGAACTCCAGTTGTACCGAATGCCATTTCACCGTATGTGCGTGGATTAGGTATTGCTTGATGAGGGTTCTGCTGGGTCGGTTGACTACCCGCATGTTGAGTGGGCTGAACACTCACACTTTGTTGAGGCGGCTGAGCACTTGCATCTTGACGAGGTGGTTGGCCATTAGCAGTAGCACTTGATTCACCTTGCTTAAGATGTTTGTCCACTCTTGGGCCAAAGACACCAACCATCATTTGTCGGAAGCTATTTAAAAATGCAGTGTTGTGTCTAGCCATTATTTCTTCCATAGCTTGTCGTATCATACCAAAAGCTTCTTGTTTCTCTGCAGCAGTTGTGGCATCAGTCTCTCCTGGCATAAGAACTCTTGGCATATCTGTCCTGAGGAATGGCACACCACTCATATTCTTGGAAAAGGACATCAGACACAGCACCTAGTTCGGGATCGACTTCGCCAAGTGCTTGACGTCGACCGCCAAGCGGCTGGGGGCTTCCCTCAGCCGGTCCACCAGTGGAGCTATCTTTAGACCGCCAGGGTGAGGCACCAGTAGCCTCGCGATGGGGAGCGCGGCTTCCTCGAGTTCCTTGAGTTTAGCTCGCAGCCTCTTGCAGTCCTCGTTCAGCTTCTGCAAGGATTTGTAGCAGTTGACGAGGCCACGATCTGATGCAATACGAAGCTCCATGTGCTTGTCGCACTCGTAAGCAAGCTCCTTATAATCGTACTCCAGTACCTGGCGAGCCTCCTGCTCTCGGTAGAAGAGGTTCTTCAGATTGGTCTCTGAAGCCTTCAGCTGATCAACCCTGGTCTCAAGCTCTGCAAATCAACAAAGGCAAAGTGGGTCAGACTACCTCAAGCTACCATCAACAAGTACTCGACAAGGCGGTCGCGTACCTTTGTTCTTGTTGTGGAGAGACTTGTTCTTCCGCACCAACTCATCGCTCTTCGCCTGCATGTCTTGGATGTCATTATGGTACTTGGCGAAGGCGGCGTCCAGCTTCGGCTGCATCGCGGCAGCGTGCTTCCGGGACTTCACGAGTTGCTCTTCCAAGGCTTCCGCCCGGAGTACTACGTCGCCAAAGCCTTGAAGCATGTTGGACTTCTCCCGGGACCTCTCCACGACGTCCTGCAACACACAACACATGTCAAATGGGTACTCAACATTAAAGGATTGACTACTCAAGGGTGTCAACTACTCACCTTCATCCATTACTCGGCCTGGCGCACCGCCTCCAGGTGCCGAGCTACTGTCGCCGGGTCGACAAGTTCATCCGCCAACAACTCGATCCCGCCACGACTACTCGTCGCGGCTTCGGTCATTGGCGCCGAGCGGATTGGCTCCGCGTCCTGGATCTCCGACGAGCGGACGACTACCTCCAGAGCGGGTTCTGGCAGCGCATCATCGCCTTCTCCTCCAGTCATCGCGGCAGCCTCTCTGACGGTCACCTCCACCGGCTTGGGGGCTCCTCCGGCAGCTCCTTGGGTCTCCGGTGCCACGTCGTCAACGGGTACCGCTTCCGGGATATCACTTCCCTTGGCCTCAGCACCTGTCATCAAAAGTACAAGTGTATCAGTCATACCTGGCGGCTATGACTACTCTTCGGAGCCACTCGTACCTGAGAGAGTACTCACCTTCAACGACGCTGGCCTCAGGCAACGTAGCCTCAGCGGCCGGCGCCTCGGACTCCGCCTGAGGGGCAGGAGCGGACTCTTCAGAGGGCGGCGCGGCTTCCCCTTCCTCCACCGCTGTAGCGGGTTCATCCCCCTCCCAGGACAGGTCCGTCGATTTCCTACAGAGTATACAAGCTGGTTGTCAACCTACTACGACTACCACATCCAATATACTACTCGGGGAGGATCAACACTTACAAGCTCGACCGGACCACCGTCACGGTTGGGGCGCCGAGGTTACTGGCGATGTCGACCAGTCCCGCCTCAGCCGGCGCCTCTTCTTGCAACTCAGTAGCCGCTGCCTCTTCAGTGGCGGCGGCCGGCCGGTTCTCGCGCCCCCTCGGCGGCGGGGGGCTGGCGCGTCATCTGCGCCAAAAGCTCCTCCACGGTGGGGGCTGGGCTACGACTACCAGCTGGCTCCCCCACGGTATCCCAATCGCCTTCGACACCCTGCTCAACGGGGTCAGAAGGCAGCATCTCCTGCAATCAAGGGTACTTCGTCGTCAACACACAAGATCGAGACACGAGTACTCGACTACCCTAGTGAAGACGGCTTACCACATGGGATGTGGTCTCAGTGACCTTCAACTTCTTGGCCACACGCTTGCGGGCCACATTGTGCAGCTTCCTTAGCGGCGCGGGCAGACTAGCCTCTAGGCTAGCCGGCGGATCCTGAACGAGAGGAACGTGCGGCAATCCAGGGCGGCTAAACCTTGATCGTAGCTGGAAGCGCTCCTACAGCGTCTCTTCATCATCGTCCTCCTCGGACGTGTCTTCGACGACAACTGTGTCGTCTCCTTCGCCAACCTCGCCCCGCTCCTTGGTCTTGGCTCTCCCTTCCTCTGGGACCTTGACAAGTTGAGGAGGCGAGGCCGGCTCGGAAACGAACTTCGCCAAGTCATCCTGCAAGAAGCTCAACTCGTCAGCTCGACTACTCTTCAGTAATGAGTAGTCGACAATGGAACGACTACTGACCTTATTCGGTGGGCACACGGCGTGTACGCTGGCATATCCTTGAAGATTCTGCTCAGCCTGTCGACGATGTCGTCGTCGTCTACTTCATCTCCAGGCATCCGCGACGTGTCGTCGTCTCCGGTGTACTCATACCCTAGGGTGTCGCGAGCCATCAGCGGCTGCACCCTACGCTTCATGAAGCGGAAGGCCACATGTTCGGCCCTCAGCCCGGCTTCTCTCAGCGCCTTGATCTTCGCCAGCAGCTCGGGCAACTGGAGACCTTCTTGCATTGTCGGCTCCGAGTTCCACCACGGCCAGTGTTTGGGCTGCTTCCCGCTTGGCTTCGGCAGCTCGGGGTGGTGGTTGGTCACATAGAACCACTTCACCTTCCAATCCTGGTTGGAATCTATCAGCTTGTAGGAGAGGTACTGCTCGGCGGCATCCTCCCTCATCTGGATCCCCGCTCCTCCGACTACTCGGGGATTGTTGGCGCTGGGTTGAGGCTTCACCCGGAAGAACTTCCGGAACAAGGTTCAATGGGGCTTGATCCCCAAGAAGGCTTCACAGAAATGTACGAAGACTGAGGTATGGAAGATACCGTTGGGGTTGAGGTTGAGGTACTCGATGTCATAGTACCCCTGCAGCCCTTTGAAGAAGTCGTTGGCGGGGAGGGACAGTCCGCGCTCCGCGAACCGGGTGAACATCGGAATTTCATCCGGGTTCTTCTCCATGGGGTACGGATCCCTGCAGTGGCTCTCCACATGTCCACCTCCTTCTCCCGGATGAACCCGCTATTGAGAAGGGCCAGTAGATCCTCGGTCTTGGCCTTGGACTTCTTCCACTCGCGGTTTGGATCTGGCCGTGGCGGAGACACCGCGGCGATGTCCCCGCAGCAGATCTGGTGGCCTCCTCACGAGCTCTCTTCTTCCTGGCGGTGGCCTTCGCGGTCTTCGACGGTGAGGGCTTCATTCTCCAGGTGCACGGCGTCTTCACGCGCATTCGCTCGGGGGCTACGGCGGTGGCTCTCTACGGCGGCGTGCTTGGATCTACAACTTCTCAACGGTGGCAGTGCGCACTGGCGGTGATTCCTGGCTAGATCTGCTGGGAATGGCTGTGAATGCGTTGGGTGAAAAACCCTAAGGGTTTTAGCTTCTATTTATAAGTCAACGACGGCCCCTACAACGGTCGGATGGATAAGTCTATGCTCGGCTGACTCAGCGGCAGCGCGCGACTCTTCAACTTCTACTAGTCGACGCGCTTCACCTCGAGGGCTCGGCTACTTCTACTCGACTTCCTGGGTAGCGACAAGACTCAAGAGCAACTCAGGACACATTCTACAAGATGACCCTTCAATTCGAGAGGAAGTACTCGACTCAAGGCTCGGGGGCTCCGTGCCACGTGTCCTTTGGTTTTTTCTCCGGATTTTTCGGGATTTTCTTGCCAAAACTTCAGATGGACCCTCAGCCAGAGTCTACAACTCAACCTAAGGCTCGGGGGCTACTCCATATGGAGTGCGATTTTGCAATCGCACTTCCATATCAGTTTCGGCTTCAAGACAACACGGGCATTGTTGAAGACCTTCAAGGGCAGCACTCGAGGACGCTTGGGACTACTCGAGAAGATTTCAGGATTGCTCAAACATCAGCTGGTGTACATTCCAGCCTCTGGATGCTTCAACTATTCTTGAAGACTTTTGACTTGTAGTACTCGGGGACGCTTGAGGACTACTCGTTAAGGCCGTCAGGACTACTCGAAGCTATCCTTCTCGACTACAAAGTACTCGGGGGCTTGTCGTATGGACCTCCCTGGGCCCACTACATCGGTGGGTACCAGGACCGACTACTCGATGGGCCCCTGGGACTACCCGACTTGTGCTGCACGGCATCTGCTGGCGTGAAGCACAAGGACTACAGAGGAGAAGTACTCGGATAGGAAGTTGTACATGTCCCGCACTGTATAGAGGACTCCTAGACGTACTCGACTAGTACTCTCTCCCTGAACTGACTTGTAACCCTGCCTCCCGGACTATATAAGGCGAGGCAAGGACCCCTCTCTAGATCATCTCATCTCACGACTTAAGATTGCATCATCTTGTAATCGCACCCAATCAATCTAGAGCTACGCAGCATACAAGACGTAGGGTATTACGCCCTCGCGGCCTGAACCTGTCTAAATTGTGTGCCACGTGTCTCTTCCTTCGAGTTACCGATCTCGGTGAGGCCACATTCATCTAATTCGGGTACTCCCCTTAGTAGGTTGCCGGTCTAAAACACCAACAATGATCAACGGTGCTATGTCTAGCACCTTGATGGGGTAATCTCCTTATTCGTCCATGGGTTGTAATCGATCTTGAGATGTAATCGCACTTTGTCAGATTATCTATCTATCATCTTGTGTTGAATATACTTTAATGCTTAAGGTTAGCTACCATGCCGTAAAGGGAGTAGAGCTCCAATGCTTCCTTGGATCCATTCAATGCGTCGTGTCCATCATAGGTCTAGTCATGAATACCTTCGCGTAGTGACAGTACGAGAGGAGGGAAAGGGCGAAACCGTGGTCACAACCCCGATAGATTAGGTTGGTTTTCATGTCTTTAAGCGATTGCATGTTCTAGTATCGTAGACCCATGGGCGAGTGTCTTTTATCTTGATATCTTGATCATTCTCTCTAGTGTAGTTTAGTTGTTTTCTAGTTTAATTGTAGTTAGAGTTTGAGTAGTTAGAGTGTGAAGGTAGATCGACGCTTGTAATCCCCTTGCTCCGCGGATTGACAAGAACCTTGGGAATCCCGTGGTGAAAAAGGTGTGGGGTCCGTACGCTTGCAGATCGTAGAGGGATACGTCTTTTATCCATCAACAACAGTGGAGAGAAAGGCAACACCTTTTGTGACAAATTTGAAATGAATCTTCTCACAAAATTGATCTTGCCAAGCAGTGATTGCAACTCCTTGAGATTGGTTGGAGGAACCACTTCATCAATAGCTTTCATGCTTTTCTTGCCAACTTCTATTCCTCCTTCATGCACCAAAAATCCCAGGAATTCTCCAGCCGAAACCCCAAAGGCACACTTGTTCGGGTTCATCTTTAGCCCATGTTTTCAGGTGCACTCTAAAGTTTTCCTCACATCATCCAAATGTAATTCATGATTCAAAGAGTTGATCACGACATCATCAATGTATATCTCAACAATTTTGCCGATCAACTCATGAAAAATATAATTCATGGCTCTCTCATAAGTTGCACCGGCATTTTTCAACCCAAATGTCATGACAATCCACTCAAAAAGGCCTATGTGTCCAGGACATCTAAAGGTTGTTTTTGATATATCTTCTATTGCCATAAAATTTTGATTGTACCCTGCATTGCCATCCATGAAACTAATAACTTTATGTCCAGTAGCGGCATCAACCAACAAATCAGCAACAGGCATTGGATATCCATCCATGGGAGTAGCTCTGTGTAAATCTCTAAAGTCTATGCAAACCCTCATCTTTCCTTTTTTCTTGTAAACAGGGACAATGTTAGAGATCCACTATGCATATATGCATGGCCGAATGAAATTTGCTTCGATCAATCTCTTGACTTCTTTTTTCACGTCGGCCAAAACTTCATCCTTGTAGATTTTTCGGGGAGGTTGCTTGTAAGGTTTAAAACCAGGCTTGATTGGGAACCGATGCTCAACAATGGAACGATCCAAACCAGGCATCTCTGAATAATCCCAAGCGAAGCAATCTTTATATTCTTTTAGTAGCTTGATCAATCCTTCTCTGAAACTTGAATCTAAGTTAGCACTGATAAATGTCGGCCTTGGCTTATCACCATCTCCAATATCAGTTTATTCCAATTTGTCAGCCGACATGAATCCACGACCTAACTTTCCATCAGTTCCATCAATTGGATTATGCATTAAAAATTGCTATAAGAGTCGACTGTTTGAATCGGTTGTTGATCACTACTGACTGGTTCAACAGGACCTTCACCCCAGTCCTTTCCTGAGAAGCAATATATACCTTGATACTTCCAGAGGGCTGGTTCCACGTTAGCCACGCTCACTGAATCATCTGCCTGGACCACCTCTATATCATCATCTACCCATTGAACAAGCTGTTGGTGCATGGTAGATGGGATACAACAATTTGCATGGATCCAGTCCCGTCCAAGCAGCAAGCTATATGCCCCTTTGCCCTCAATGACAAAGAAGGTCATGAGCAAAGTCTTAGACCCGATCATCAGGTCCACATGTACGCAGCCCTTGGTGTCTGAAGGATTCCGAGCAAAATCATTCAGAATTATGCTTGTTGGTGTCAAATCTCCAGGGCCCATGCTAAGCTTCCTGAACGTGGTGTATGGCATCACATTGACCGCAGCTCCACCATCAACAAACATCTTGGTCAATGGCTTGCCATTGACGTATCATCTCAAGTACAGCGGCCTCATATGTCGATTTTTGGCCGGCTTGTCAAAGGTTGCTTGCTTGGCCAACACCAGCTGTGCCATCAGCCCAAGTTGCTCATCCTCATTTATGTCTGGCGACGCTTCTTCCTGCACAACCTGATTAGCTGGAGCCATGAACTCATTCGGCAAGAAGCATACCATGCATGTTGGAGCCGAACGACCAGATCCATCAGGCCTATCTTTTGGACGCCACACCTGCATTCTCTTGATCCCTGCTTGTTTCAACTCCTGATTCCTCAAGCGCTGAACCCTTCTCTTTTGGCTTCTCCTCAAGCCATGTGGGCACCATTGTCCTTCCTGCCAGACATATTCACGCTCCTGCTCTTCATGATCAACCCACTTTTGATCAGCATATCTTTTTCTTGGGTGATCATCAACTTCATTTATTTTTACGCGCCGACCGTCACTAGGATGTATCCTTCCAATTCTTTCATGCACGGATCAGCGATTGACAGTATCCTGCCTATACTCAGTGTACTTGTCACTGCATTCAGGACAATTGTTCAACGTGGGGAGCTTCAAACCCTCATTCCAGCAATGCCTGAAGAACGCACATCCCCAATGCACACGCTCCAGCTCTCGTGCATGTTCTTCTAGCTTTCTCCTATGCGCTTCCTCTTCAAACCTTCTCTTCTCCTATTTGTACTTCTGTTTCTGATAGCGTTCTTTCTCTTGCTGACGCTGCCACTTGTTAAGGAGAATACGAGAGGTCACCCTAGGTTTAGATTTGGAAGATTCCCCCACTTCAATTTGGCTTCTCAGGATGCGAGGCACTTCTTTGTGGACTTGTTCCACTGTTATCTGTTGAGCAGGGTCAACTGACCCATCATGCTTCGCCCTTGCTGAAGTTAAAACCTTCACTTTTCCTTTTTCCTCAGCGGTCACCATGTTGACTGAAAACCCAACCATGTTTTGAGGAAAAGGGTTGCCATCCAACTTCATTTTATTATCAAATTTCAAGTGACCTTCCTGGATAGCCTTTTGGATCCTCATCCTGAAAACCCTGCAATCGTTGATGGAGTGAGAGTTCATGTCGTGAAATCCACAGTATCTTTTCTCTTTAACTCCATCGGGCCGAAGCATAGAATGCCCTTCTGGCAACTTGATTCGGCCTTCCTTTACAAGGAACTCAAAGAGCTTGTCAGCCTTGGTCACATCAAAGTCATATGTGCCCTTGGCTTGCTTTATCCATCTTTGGTTCACTGTTAACGGCTCTTTGCCCCACACCATCTCAGTTGCGGCTATCTCCTCGTCATCATCAACTTCTTCCCCTTGATCAGCTCTTTCGAGGAATTGGTTGTAGATGTCAGCTATATCATTGTGTTTGGCAAACTTGGAGTCTTTCTTGAATCCATAAGCTTGATTGCTCATCAATGACAACCTGTGTGACAGCTGGCCAAGATTGTCGAACTCCATGTCGAATAGCTTTTCCCGAATAGCTGGCAACATACCCACAACAGCCATGTCAGCCAATTGATCATCTGGCAGATTCAAAGAGTAGCACATGCTTTTAGTCTCTCTGAACCTTCTGAGAAACTCCATGGGTGTTTCATTGTGCCTCTGTCTCAGGGTGGTTAGATCAATTAGCTTTTTCTCATTACTGCCAATGAAGTAATGAGCATGAAACTTCTGTTCCAAATCCTTCCAGGAACAGATTGATTGAGCAGGAAAAGAAGCGAACCATGTGAAAGTTGGGCCTGTCAATGATAAGGGAAAGTATCTGATCCTGAACGCTTCATTAGCTGAAGCTTCCCCAAGCTGCATCAAATATCGAGCGATATGCTCCACAGTGCTAGTATCATCTTGCCCAGAGAATTTCGTGAAATCTGCCGGAGGTTTCACCCTGTGTGGCAAAGCCACCCTGTGGTACCATTCTGGGAAAGGAGGTGTATAAACTTGCCCCTGCATCTTAGGTTCAGGCCGAATTGATTTTGCAAAACATCAGCCATTTTCTGCACCATAAGGTCAACATTAGCATCTTGATCCCCTAGCCTTCCAACAGGTGCAGTAGGCATTCCTGTGGCCGTACCATATCCAGGGTTTGGGAAAGCATCAATGGCGTCGTAGTCCATGAATTCTGAATACCCCTCACCATACATATTCTTCTGTAGCCTATTGTTTGCTGGGGCTATCCTATAAGTAGAGTTAGGTGGAACTCCAGAAGAACCGAATGCCAAATCTCCATAAGTAGGCCTATTGGGCATTGCCTGACAAGGGTTCTGCTGCTGAACTGGACGACCCCCAGTACTTTGTAGAGGCGGCTGAAGTGGTTGACTTCCCATACTTTGCAGAGGCGCTGAGCACTTGCATCTCGAGCTGGTTGACTATTGCCAGCAGCACTAGTTTCTCCAACCTCTACAGTAGATGCTTGAGGTGATACTCGACCAAGCGTACTTTCCATACCTGGGCCAAAGACTCCAACCATCATTTGTTTGAACGTAGTCAAGAAAGTAGTATGATGTTTGACCATTATGCTTTCCATAGTTTGCCGAAAAGCATTAATAGCCTCCTGTTTCTCCTCAGCAGACGTGGTGTCAGGTTCCCCTGGTAGTAAAACCCTTGGCATGTCAGATTTGAGATACAGCACACCACTTCTATTTTTGCCAAATGACATTAAACACTTTTGTTGAAACTGGTCGATGGCATCTTTCAACTGTATCCGCTGTTCCGGAGACAGGTCATCCATGGTGACATCCATTACATCATGAATATCAGGCATCTTGAATCAGCTAGATTTGTCCCACCAGGCATGCCAAAAAGTGTGTTGACGCAAAATCAGCACCTCGCGCCAAGCACACAGCAAGCCGAACGAAGCTGGCTTAACACACGTGCCGAATCCGAAGCGTGCCAGTCACTTTTCCTGAAACTAACAAAGGATGAAAAATAGTTAGATAAAACCTGGAACTTACCGAGTGGTACCAGACAGTTCCGTATTTACGGCTAGAAAGCCAATTAAAATGACATATAGCTACAACAAGCTATATGTCAGCAATTTAAATATCATTCGGGAGCTTTAAAACATGAACTCAGGATATAGCCGAATGCATGACGTAAGCATGACAAAAGATCGGTCTTTGTTTAGATAGCGTTGCTCGTACATGGTCATGACCGATTTTCGAAGATAAATAACAATAAAATAAATAAGGTGAAAGAATGATTATAAATATGAAATAAACAAGCATGCATAGGCCAAAAGCACTAGTCTACCGCATGTCTAGGCACTTTCAAACCCGTCGAGCGTGACATCAAACAAGTTAATCCACCGCATGATACAACTTGTTTGAAACCACGCCACCAACCACAAATAAATTAATCCACCGCATGATACAATCTAAATATGGAAGGCTAAAAGCATACATTATTTAAAACAAACTTATGAACACATTTCACTCGTGGTAGCATTGCCGAATACAGCTGTACAGCCGATCCGGGTTCCGTGAAGAAGGAACAAACATTTGAAAAGTCAAAGGCTTGAACCCGCAACACGTGACAATCTAGATTGATCTAAATTCGGCTATTGAGAGCACTTGATCCTTTATAATAAACAAAGACTTGAAAGCACACCACATGGATCTCAAAGAGGTAAAGCCGAAACTAATCGATCTAGATTGGGCAAAAGAGTGTTACATGAATTTAAACATAAAGCAAAACCCAAAGCAACACGTGGTAACTTAATGAATCTATTAGATCTTGCCAAATCTAATAGAGCCGATAACTAGCTTCGAGCTAGATCTTAGCCTACCGCATGGCTCATGATCTAACAGGAAACCTTCTTGAACCAAGCTTAAATCCACCGCATGATACTAAGCAAGGTAACAAGACTACTTGCATCACGGTCTAAATCCACCGCATGATACTAGACATGATACAAGGTTGCCGGTACTTACAGAGGTCGACGGATCGATGGCTCCTCTCGAAGAACTCTACGACTCGACTAAAGGACTCGAAGGTTGGCACGGGGCCATTTTTTTGTTGTGTAGATGTTCGATCCCTATTACAGACATCAAGGGTTTATATTTATACCCTTGTCCTACCACGACTCATGGTCGACTACGAGTACAACATTTAATACCTAAATTAATGCTCCGGCGCCAATGTCCATCTCGTACCCGTCATCAATTCGTCCCTTCCTTATATCCGGGCCACGTCATCACGCATTCCCAAAATCTTCCTTTTTAAAGCGCAAACAGTCCTTCTGCCGAATGATGGCGTATTGCCGACCGCAAGCATCTTTACCGAATCCTCTGAGGAGATTTTTCCTGCCGAATGGCATCTTGTTACCAAACTCGGCCCACAAGTCAGTTCCTTTCATGTACCAATTTTTGGTGTTAACACCTCTGGCCCCGGTACTCGGTGCGAATCACCATCGAGATGGCTTGTGGAAGTTGATGTTCAGCGCGCGAACATCCCTACCTGGCGCGCCAACTGTCGGTGCGGAAAGTAGTCCCGACACTAACTATTACGAGGCGTTGAGATCTATCTCTCGATGGCCGCTGCTAAGCAACTAATGACACAGGATTTTATCCTGGTTCCGGTCGGGGCCGTACGTTCGGCAGGGGTGTGCTCGAGGCATTGTATTGTGTTGCACCGTAGTGCTCGTAGAGGGGGCTACAAGCGAAGCGGGAAAGGAGATCGGGTCTCTAGGTCCCAGAGGTACTGATTGAGGTAAGTGCCAATATCATGGTGAAGGCGGAAAGCGTGCAAGTGTGCGTTGTCCGTCGTCCCCTGCGGCTAGGGGACTGCCCCTCCTTTTATAGACCAAGGAGGCAGCAGTTTACAAGCGTGCCGCACTATTTCTTCTACGTGTAGAGGCATGGTGTACAGCGTCATGGAGTAGACGGCCGTCCTAGCGAATCTCGCATCCGGCGAGGCGTCATGGCGCGTCCTGTGCGTGTCCAGGAGCGGCTTCGAGGGTGGCGGCGTAGGGGTTGCCTGTTCGATGGCCGCCCGTGTGAGGACTCGAGGGTGTTGTTGACGTGAGGCCGTACGAGGCACAGTAGTCGGCGTGGCAGCGTCCCGTTTCCGCACGCCCCCACAGCGTCGGGGATGGTGATGCAGTGACCGGGATGGTACTGAGGACGGCGGGGATGGCCGCACAGGACCGATGGAGACGGAGGTGACCGGTCCCGCCGGCCCGACGTCACGGCGTTGTCCTTGCGCGGGCGCGGCGTAGTCGTTCGTCTTCCCTTCGAGGGCTCCGCCGTCCTTTTTCGAGGGTGCGGCGCGCCAGCCGTACGGGAGTGGGTGGTGCAGTGCCACGGGGTTGTTGCTGGCCGTGCCGCACAGCGTCGCACAGTGGCGGGGATGGCCTCGCCGGGGGAGTTGGCGGAGCAGTGCCGGGGTGTGATTCTCGGGCGCGTCGTGGCGTGGATTCGCCTTTGACCTGGGCGCCTGTGAATGTTAGTGCATTAAATTCCCCTATCGAGGGAACATGTATGGAGGCGGTGGGCCCGTGATACCCTCGAGCGAGACGGAAATCCGCTTGAGGGGGCGCTCGGTTCTCGATCGAGACGGGGCCTCGCTCGAGGGGGCGTCCAGCCCCCGAGCGAGGCGGAATCCCGCTCGAAGGGGTGCCCAACCCTCGAGCGAGGCGGAGCCTCACCGGGGGGGGGGCGACCGGCCCTCGAGCGAGACGAAGCTTTTACCAGTGCGGCCCCGCCACCCTCGAGCGAAACGGAGTTCCGCCCGAGGGTGGTCAGGTCGCCTGTCTGGTGGGCCATGGGCCCGTGAGTTTATCTCACGCGTGTTGTTAGGTTCGTTCGTATTTTATTTTTTACGAAGGTAAGCGGGTTTTCCCTGGTTGTTTAGGGGACCCTTATGGCTGTCCCCGACATGTTTCTTCAACATTTACCGTAATGTTTCGTCAACATTTTACAAAATGTTCCAACATTTTTTGGACCAACATTTTTGGACTCAACGTTCTTTTTTTTCTTCCAAGATTTTAAAAAATGTTCCAACATTTTTTTAACATTTCTATTAATTTTTCGTCAACATTTTACAAAATGTTGCAATATTTTTTGCCAACATTTTTGTAATCAACTTTTTTTGACTTCTTTTAAACATTTTTCAGATATGTTCCAACATTTTTCAGAAATGTTGGTTTCGTCAGCTTTATTTTTGCAACATTTTCAGAAATGTTGGAAATTGTTTTAAAAAAAATCAAACTGACGGCTGTCGCGGCAGGGGAGGGAGGGCGGTCGTGGGTGAGTGCGCGGGGCAGGGGAGGCCGGCCGCAGCGGAGCTCGACAAGCGCGTATAGATGGCCGGATGGGCCGGGCCCGATGGGCCGACCCGAAAAAGCACGGCCCTAGAACGGCCGGCACGGAGGCGTTCGTGCCTCGGCCGGCCCGGCACGGCGTCGGGTCGTGCCTGGGCCGCCACCTCGGCACGGCAGCCCAGCACGGGCACGGTCCAAAAATGCCCCCGACCCGACTCGGCCCGATGTAGCCCATCATTCTCAGCCTTTTAACAGCCCATTCTACACCCTTCAGTATATAAACTCCCTCATCCTTCTCTCAAGCGCTAATTCCCCACCCCAAATCCCTTCCTTTTCACTGGTGCTGCCGCGTGGGGGAGCGGCGGATTGGAGGTGGGAGAGGAGTGGATGATGGTGGGCTAGGGTTGTTGCTGGGTTGTTGTTGGACTTTTAGTGGATTATAGATGGTTAAGAAAAAAATCTTCCGGAAGGTATAGGATTTCTGGTCACGATCAATTAGAGGGTTGCCAAAACTTGGCGTGCTTTGCAAGCGGAGCTGCGTAAGCAAAAGGAATGCACAACACGACCACCGCACGCGCTCGCTTTTTCAGCCAGAGGAAAACGATGGCAGATGACATGTGGGCAGGAGCCTCCATCGTCCGCGCGTGGCGCCACATCGGGGACAGGACAGGACAAGCACAATTCGATGGACAAGAAGTACTTCCATGCCGTGGGCGCCTGCGTGGCACGGCAGTTAAACCTAACCTAGACTTATTAGTACAGTGGTGGTTAAAATTCCAACGCGGACGGCTCTCGATCTGCCGCTGCCAATCAAGTAATCAACAGACGGATCATCTCACACAGCTCCGCTCACGCTCAGTGCTCACCTCACCTTTCAACGCATGCCGTGGAGGTTAGCTGAACCATCCATCGTCAATTCGTCATGGTCACCAGTTACCACGCACACAACAACATACGTAGACATTTACCGAAAAATACTAGCTGCAGTAGTCACTGGAACTTGTTTGGCGCCAGCCAAGCAAAAGAGACGGACGGGAGGAGAGTGCTCGCGCTTAGGGTTAACAAAACTGCCGCCGACCGGTTTCCGCGAATCAATAAAAATCGGGCGGTTTACCGGTGAACAGGTCGGTTTACCGTTCTCACGAATTTGTAGGCACGGTTTTGGGGTGAGAACCGAACCGATTCATATACCGGGCCGGACCGGTTCCAACGGGAACCGGCCGAACCGAACCGGTTCGCACCGGTTTTGCGAACCCTGCTCGCGCCGATACCCTAGCCTAGATCATCCGAACGCCCATCGGAAGTTGTGGCGGATTCCACCGCTGGAGAAATCCGGTGGCCGGATAGAGCGAGCCAAAACAATAGTTGGGCACGCCGGAGGCCGCCGCGACATATAATTGGGTCCACCTCGCCGGCGCTTTCCGCGCTTTGACGAACCAGATCCGGTCTCTCTACGAGCTACTGCTAGGGCAGATTCGAGCGATGTGAAAGCATCGTATGCCCTCCGGACTTTTGCAGTCCTTCGTTTTGTTTTTGTTTCTTCACCCCTATATCATCAAATCCGCGGCCCATATCTCCAATTATTTCCGGGCCATCTCGCCGTGTTTTCATTTCGTGCTCGTCCAACACTAACGACGAATGGCGCGCAATGGGCGCAGGGTTTATGCTGCCGTTTGTTTATTGTGATGGAAGAAATAGGTGATAGTTTTTTTGTTCTCGGCGTTTCGGGTAAGAAAGCAGTGCAAAGCGCCTATAACAGGTGCGCGTGCTTGGTTGTCAAGCATATGGAGGCGTAGTACTCCATATCTTGGCTGCTTCAAGTATGGGTGGCCGCAAAGGTTGCTTGCACACAGACGAAGGCAAGGTTGCCAATGCTTTCGACGGGAGAGAGGGCAATGGAAATGCTCTCTGCACGAATACTGAATCTTTTCTAATTGTGTGTGAACAAAGCTGTCAAGTAGAGTTGCACCAGCCTGTTCGCTTGGCTTTATCACCATCGTAGTGGTAACAAGATCTTTCTCTCACGACAAACCAAGCCCACCAAGAATGGCAAGTAGAAGACATTTCTCTCGAACAAATCAAGACGTACCATCAGCCACCAGCCAAACGAACGGGCTGCAAATTTCGCAAAAGGAACTCGATACTATACACTATGCAAACAAGTAAACAACTGTTATTTGGTTCTCTTGCACAGCAATTGATGGAAGGGGGAACGACCGAATGAGAACAAAGGGACAGAGAAGGATAGGCCCTCACGTAGAGACTAGAGAGGCCGTTGGTTGGGGATGCCTCATGATCTACGGCCTCTCTTTATGCTCGTCTTTCACCGGGTCCGGCGACTTGGATGGATGGGCGGATTTATTAAAGAAATCGCAGCTAGTGGCAGTGGAAGGTAAAGGCCGTCGTCGGATGCGGAGGGCGATGAGGATTGCGGATTGGCTGGTCCGCCGCGGCCATCAGGTCGTTTTCGCCGGGATAAGCTTTGAGAAATGCTGCTGATGGTGGCCTCGGCCGGCAGGGTCCGGATGCTTCTGCGGCGAACTGCATCGCCACCATCGAATAAACTAATGGACGGACCCGGCTTGGCTGCAATGGGTGGCGTCCTCGCGGTTTAGTGCTAGCGTGTGCATCCTAACCGAACCACGATCGTCACTGGTAGTGGTAGACGGCTGAATGCTTTAGCTGATGACTACTCCTAGGTCGTCGGCAAATGATACTAGGAGATACAGCTAATTCACTGCGTGAAGTTGAACGCTGAAGACTTGGAAACCCCTGACAGATCAACCTAACGCACTGACCAATGCGTTTCCCTGGTTTGGTTTCTTTGAAGATCATCACCGGTCACTAGATCAGTGTGGTGGTGAATGGCTAGGAGCTCTGTGTCGTACGCGCTCCTCTCTACCATAATTCACGTTCATCAGCAACTGGCTTGTTCCATCCTTCACACGCTGAACTCCCGTGAAGTTGCAGTGCACATAATTTCAAGCAAACAGAATAAACCTCAGCTCTGCCTCGTTTCCAAGAGGTAGCCAGCACACATCTCTGCTTTGCAAACTACGCTATCATCAAACATGCTCCGCACCCACGAGGCTTCAGCGTAACAAACTGCTTGGATCAGACAAGAACAAGAACGATGGACAGCACACAGCATCACAACACTGATCAGACAAGCAACACAAAAGCATAGACAGACATGGTTACATATACATAAGCTAGATGGATTAAGCTGCAACATATAGTAATAACAAGGGATTACACTTGACCTTCTCGACTGGCCGTGCCGTGAGCAAAAACAACCGGCAGCTCAACCAGGAGATTAAACACGGACGCATGCTACTACCATCACAACACTGGACAGGAATTACTAGCTACTCGCAGCCGCCATGGCCGATGTCTAAAATGCCATCGAGCCACCGCAGCTGCAAAAACCCAAATGAAAATTACACAGATCTGTCATTGAGGTGACTGACTGAATGATCTTTGCTGCTGCTGCTGCTGCTGCTGCTACGGTAGTTGCAGTTGATCACTCATGAGAGGATGGAGTCCCAGTCGATCTCCCAGGACGGGTACTTGCGCAAGTGGAAGGCCTCCGTCTCGTCCCACGGCGTCTCCGTGAAGTCCAGCTTCGCCATCTCCGGGACGGGCGGCGCCAGCGGCGGGGAAGGCGGGGAGCCGGCGGAGACCGACTCCTCCTCCCCCTCCGTCGACGCCGAGCACTTGGGGGAGTCCGGAGGGGACGCGGCCGAGGACTCGGCGTCGGGGGAGCCGCTTTTGGACCCGGCGAGGGACTGACAGATGGCGGTGAGCTTGGCGTCGACGGAGGCGTGGAGCGGGCCGGCGAGGTGCGCGCCGCCGCGGCGGAGGGCGGGGAAGTTGAGGCGCGCCATGTCGCCGCGGAGGCGGAACGCCGCCTTGTCGTAGGCGAGCGCCGCGTCCTCGGCGGTGTCGAAGGTGCCCAGCCACAGGCGCGTGCGGTTCTTGGGGAGGCGGATCTCCGCCACCCACTTGCCCCAGTGGCGCTGGCGCACGCCGCGGTAGAGCTTGGACTGCGCCGGCGCCAGCAGCGGCGGCGACCCGGACTGCTTCATCGGCTGCGCCCGCGGGCCCAGGAACGCCGCGTGCAGGCCCCTCTGCTGCTGCTGCTGCTGCATCATGAATTGGGCCTGGATCTGCTGGATCTGTGCCGGGCCGAGCTGGTTCAGGCCCATCGACCCAGTCACGCCCGACGACGCCGCGGAAGCAGCAGCGTAAGGCGACGAGTAAAGTGGCGGAAGCTGCGAGAAGGACGCGGAGGAGGTGGCGGCGGTGGTGGGAAGAGGCGAGGCGGGGAAGGCGGCGTAGGAGGGTGTAGGCATGTAAGAATCTTGGGTCATGGAAGAAGAAGAAGAAGGAGAAGAGTAGTAGTGGTAGGGGGAGGAAGACGAAGAGGAAGCACTCGTTATAAAAGGTTCGAATGCTTTCGCGAGCTCCTGATCCGGAGAAGAGGCGGCGATCTGGTGGTGTGCGCTTGTGTTATAGTACTTGTACATATCTATGGCTGCGGCCATTATGACTAGTTGGATGGAGCTTGAAGAAGAAGAGTCTGGGGCAACTAAAAACGGGAAGAAATAAAAGGAGCTTTTTTACGCAAATCAAAGAGGGAGAAAAAGTTTGGAAATCAGCCCTGTTCCTCAATAAAAGTAGAGAAACACTGGGGTTTGTGCAAAGGAAAAGGAAAAGGGGGTGATGAACAAGAAGGGTATTGCAAAAGACCCTTTCGAAAGGCCAAAAGGCGGCAAGAATCCAGAAGAGAAAAAAGGTTCTCTGGATCTCTGTTCCTCCTAGGACAGGAGAGAGGTGTGATGAGGTTGAGAAAAGATCCAAACCCAAGAACAAACTCCCTTTGAGGATTCTAATAAACCCAAAGGAAGAGCCTTCTTGAAACCGGACCTTTCTTTTGTGCGGTGCAAACTTTCCCTGCTGCTAAAAAGAATCAGAGAGTTCAGAGAACAAACCTGTCGCCGATGATCTTGCTTGCTCGGATCGCTCAACCTCACCGTGGAGTGGAGGGGATGTGGCTTCGTGTTCTTGTGGGGGGTGGGGGTGGGTTGAGGCGTCTCTCTGGGGAAGAAAGGCTCTGGCGGCCAGGGCTTTATATAGTGCCAGGCTTGAGGCCCCGAGCACGCGAAGCCAAGCCGAGCGAGCGAGCATCTCTTCCTCGCTGTTCAATGCGATTTCTTCGCCGCGGTGGATTAGCACAAAATGATTAGATTAATCAGCTAAACAAGGCCCCCTGGAAATAATTTAAAACGAAATTTGAAAGCAGGGCCGTTGCTCTCGTCCCTGGCGTCATCCCACCGGAGGTAGCACGCGCGAATGCCAAGTCGCAGCCAGTCGTGGTCCGCCACGTGTGCTCTCTCCCGTGTGATTGCGGTCTGGGGATGGTGTGCTGGATTGACCTGCCAACGGTGACGCCATTTGTTCTTTGGAATTTGGCTTTTCGCTTGCACCAAGAGCTAAAAGCCTTATATAATTTTAAATTCAGGGATTTGGTGACTGCTGATTAAGATTAACTTCACGCCTTCGATTTTTGATAGGGTTAAAATAAGGAATTAGTTTTATATGAAAGTTGTTTCCGTGATATTTTCTTTTATTACTATAGCTATATGAATGCAAGTGTTTTCTTCTTAATATAAAGATACACGGTTCTTTTTCACTCTGAAAAAAATGCACCGGACTGTCTCTTAAAGCAGCGATAAGATTTCCGATTTGCAATTTTAAATTTTCACTTTAGGATGATAAATAAAAAAGAACAATATATCTACTACTCCCTCCGTCCCAAAAAGAATGTCATTCTAAAAAGTTTAGGACAGATTATTAAGGAGGTGAAATGACATCGATTGCCCCTATCTATTCGTTATATTAGGTCTTAATTGATTCTTCGCACGCTTTATACGCACGCACACATGCCAAATTAAGTAAAACGTCATTCTTTTTGGGACAAATTTTGAATCATAAAACGTCATTCTTTTTGGGACGGGGGAGTACTTAATTTGATGATTGTTTACTTTTATTGTAACTAGAAGTACATAAACAAAATTTCTCCTACTTATCTTGGGTGTACCCGCGTGATAATGTTAATGTTGCTTTCAAACGGAAAACCAATTGGTGTAGTTCAAACACAATTGGGTTCAGAACGTTCTTTGATCCGAGCGAGGGCTCACGAGCTTGTGGGCACCATTATTGATTTGGACCTGCAAAAGGACAATTTCGAATGGTAGCCTCCTCAATCATACCACCAATTGGAAATTGCAGGTTCCAGCTACTTGCATTGCACAATTGATGAGTTTCTTATTGGCTAATCATGGTCACAAAGTCTCCAGAGCCACGTGATGGTATAGTATAGAGTCCCTCTCACAATGCTGCTGGTTCGTCAGAAAAAATATTTTTGTTGTGTGAAAAAAACATGAGGAACCAAACACACGTAGTACCAAACCAATTAATCCGCGGAGAGCAACGTTGGAAGAAAATCGGTGCGAGACGAATGAATTTTCAAACTTTTTCTGGCTCCAATCGGTTTCGAGCTTCCAAGTGGACCGAGGAGGCAAGGACCGGGTCATCACTACTGTTTGTGTGGTTTTGGACGCGCCACCATGCCTCAGTGCAGGTTTGCTGATGGTAATGTTGGAGGGATCAGATGCTGCAGCAACTACTGCAACTGGTAGATGCAGTTAAGCACATCAAAGTGAAAAGGGCAAGATTGTTTTGGCTAATTAAGCCTGTCAGACAGGTCATCAACCAGGATGCGAATGCGTGTTGGCCACATCAATGCGCTACTGGAGAGGCGATCGCGACACGCTGCCGGACCGGACAAACCATGCCATTGCTCGTCGGAGGCATCGTCGGCAAGTTGGATTTTTGACAGGGGAACTACTATTAACTGCTCCTGCCCGATGCAAGATGCAGGCCAACAGGAACTCGGGGAGCAAAACAACGATCATAAATCCTACCCCGGGTGGTAGGGCAGAGACGACAGACGAGACGAGCACACACGGCTTCACGAAAATCGGTCGCTGCGGATTCCAGGCCAGGGAAACGAAGGAAATATCTGATGAGGTGCGTGAGCCGGGGACGGCGACCACGGCGCGGGCACGGCACGCGACGTCGACACCGCTCGCCGGGGATGAGATGAGAAATTAAGAATGAGATACGGGCTGGTGCGCCCCGGTGCCCTTGGGTTGGGTTCGGTGGCCGGCGAGGCCGCGACGCCGAGGCGAAGCGCATCCGTGTGGGCTCCGGCGTCACGGGAGACGCGACGCGACGCGACGCGCGCCACTCTCGTTTCGGGTGGTGGTGGTGGTGGTGGACGCGAGCCGAAAGGGGACGCCCGCGAGCACCCCGGCCGCGAGGGCGGGAGGGCGCGCCGTGTGCGGCGGGCACGTCCTGTTCCCGGGCGCGTGCGTGCGTGCTCCGACGGGGCTCGATTGCTGGCGGGTTTCGGCGGCAAGCGAACCGAAAGCGTTTCGCGCGGGCGTTTGCGTGCGTGCCCGGCTCGTGTCGCAGTGGCCGCTTGCCTGCCCAAAGCAGGAGCGGAGGACAACGATGTCGATGTGGTCGTTCCACTCCTCCGCACTACACAGAAGCTGTGTGTGGTCGCTGCACTAGCTAGTTGCCTCGTGAAATTTGCGAAGTTACCAAATTTTTCCTCGCGAAGTTTGTGATCAACTGTCGAAAAACGATAGTTCCTTCTACTTCTTGTTTTGTGGTCACGGTTGCACGAGGGATAGATTGATGAGATAACAAAAGTGTGGTGACGTACGAGAGATGGATTAGCGACCACTGGTTTCGAATTCGGGGCTATCATATCGTATCATTCAGGCAAACCTTTAACCTTCTTACATCGCGTACGCACGTCGTGCCTGCAGCTAGAATCCAGGTTTGCCCAAGAACCCGGACGTGACGGGTTTTGTGTCTTTGCAGCTAGCCGTGCGACCGAGTTCAAGATGAGGATCATGAGCCGGGCGGAAGCATCTCGATCCCGGGTAATCGATCGGGACGACGCTACTGACATCACACACATCTGGAGGCTAGCGTCTCCACGCTACCAAACACATTAATCAAAGATATCGCTTGAATTCAACTAGGAGACTATGAGCTAGCGACGCTGAGATCAAGGCTCAAAACAGATGGTGCAGTGTATGGATGGGTAGATGGATACCTTGCACTAGAAACCCCGCGTCATCGATCTCGTTCTGCTACGCCACAGGTTAATTAAGTTATTAAGCTCCATCAGACACCCCCTGTTAGATATGCTTGTTAATTCCTGGATGAGCTAATCGAGCTCTGCGCGGTTTAGAAATTCGTGGACGCCAGAGCTCCCAGCAAGGTACGTAGCATCGTCGTTGGCTCAACAATTAGCGCATTCATTTAACTAATGACGCCAATCAACTGCTCGCCGATATGATCCTCTGAGAGGCCATTAGAACACGAGCGGCCTGCAAAGGCCATCGTTGAATGAAAAAACAGTTGGGTGTCGCATCAGCGATCATGGGACGGATCGGGAGGGGAAATGATTTGGGCGGGAGGTGGTGGGTGGCCGGCGAGAGCCCGGCGGGGGCGGGCGCGCGCGAGGAGGGACGGAGGAGTGGACGAGAGCGCGAGGCGATACGAGCGGAGCGCCTTGCTTGGTTGGTGTGAACTGCGAAATCCTTCGAATCCAAATCCACCCAGCTCCCGCGTGCTGCCTCGCCCAATCATTCGGGTTTCCATGGTGATTTTCACCTTTTTCTCCTCTCATCTCTTTTCTCTCTTCAATCCACGCGCACGCGCACGTATCGGCGGCCAGTGCGAGGGGTGGTCTCGGCTTTATTTACACGCGCACAATCCCTGTCGGCTACCCACATCTTTGCCGGTAGTACTCTCATTGACCGTGGCGCTGTTGGTTGATGGAGAGGAGCGTCCTCGCAAGACTGCTCAAGGGAAGGTGAAGAAGAAACGTTGGAGCTAGCAGTGTTCGTGTTACTCGTGCCATTGAAGAAGTTCACAGAGCTTGAAGAGTTGACTTCTTTTTACAAGTTTCCGATGATCTACACACGAAGCAACGATCACGAAAGCATCGTAGGGATTGCGGAACAATAATGCGATCGATCGATCCGAACAGATAGATGCTGAGATCTCCCTTCTGAACCGTAGGGTTAAAACTCTTTGCAAGTCAAAAAGGCGTGGGTCCTGGCCAGAGAGCTCTCTTGTACTCCAAGCGATCCGCACTGCCCAGCCCAGTCACGCACGCACCCGATGTATACGGATGATGTGGACGCAACTGGCCGTGATTGCCGACGCAATCAATAAAGCAGCTCCTCCGTCTGTTGAACCAAAAATGACATCCCCACTGTCCCATTTGGTGAATAAACGAAGAAGCGAAAGTTCATGATTTTCCCGAGCTGCTGATAAAACATGTAATTCTTTTCCGTATTCGACGATCTCTCCGAGCTGTTGGTGTGTGAGCAGCAAAAACCACTGTCACCTGGACCCGAGATCAAACGGATCGCTGCTGACGCCGTTTGTCTCTGAAATGCCGTGGTTTCAGCAGCAGTATACAGTTCCCGTGAAACTACGATCAGGGGCATCTTTGCCTGACGCATCTGGCAGATGGCTGCGTGCGTGGTTGTGTCGCCACTCAAGAGCACGTATCTATCTTTGAGATTTTGACCGTGTGCCTCCCATGACCGGCAGCGAGTCCTGGAACGCGGCTTCTGCTGCCTGCACCAACCCAAGGCGTGCGTTGGTTTCGTAACGCCACCACGGCCACCACCCACCACCAACCTCATCCCGGCCGGAGCACAACAAGAGGCAGTTTCGCGTGGCGGTGGCGGCCATGAACTCCTGTCTGCCCCTGCTTAGCTTCGTTCCAGTTGGGGGCGGTAAGCTAGTGCCAAGGAGCTTGCGCGCGCCACTCACTGAACGAGTGAACGTCTGGATTGAATTCCTCTCCGTGGCCGAACCGCTCTTTTTCTCTCCACATTTATACGAGGATGGTGGCGAATAGCCGAGACTAGTACCGTCCATTATTCGGATCCTGAGAAGATATCGCTCGGCGTGCGAACATGTGCGCCTGATCTCCTGCGATCTCACGTCCAATGCACGTCTGCACGAGAGCCCGTGATCCTTGCAGCGGGCTTCAGAAACAGCCATTGAAAACAGCAGGTCGGGAACACTTCACTTCCAGTCCTTCATAAGGAGTTTTGCTCTTGTTTTCATTCTAAAAAAAGGGAGTAGAGTTTTGTTTTCTGAACGTCCTTCATAAGGAATAAAGTTCAGAAGAATGCGTGCACTTCTGAAGAAGTGAAGACCATATTGTTTACTCTAAGGTCCAGAGAACCGAACCTAGCAGCTGATCGCCATTGGGTATGTTCATCAGCAATGGCGATACCGCGATAGCTTCACTTTGCAGTGTGCCACACTATTATTGAAGCTGCAGTCAGCGGGGCAGTTGGCTGCATGACGAAGCTTAGATCAATGATCAATCATTCATGGGATTCCTCCAATTGGGCGCCAGGTTTTGCCGCTCGCACCAAAGCTTGCACCGGAGACACGTCAGACTTGCGTCAGATTAGTGACAATAATGCAGACTCCTTGGTGAATGGGAAGCTTATTTTTCTTCTTTGCAGCGGGAAACCACCTAGGGCGCACGCGGTTTCTGTCGATTTGCAGCAGTAAGCTGGTAACTGTACATTCCCTCCCACCGGAGATTTGAACAGCATGTTCCAGTTGAGATTCCTACGAAACCACTTAACCAGTGATTCTCCAGTTAAGAATATCAGAAGTACATCTTTTCACGAGAAATTTCCAGATTAGACGAGGACAACAAACCTGTCAAAATCACGTGATACATTTGAATGTGGCTTTTTTTTTAGAGAAAAGAGAGTTTTACAACACGTCACGGTAGGAAACCCCCAAAAAGCGAGGGAACATCAAGGTTACGCCAGAAATGAACATAGGTAAAAGAAAAGAGATCCCACACCACCAACCCAAGCTAGACTATCACTAAGAAGCAGAGAGGGGTAGAACGGAGAGTCCACCAAGGACATTCCTGAACCGGCATAGATGAACACCGAGGAGACCCGCACATCACCGCTCGCCAAACAACTTGCATCATTGTGGACCGAAGTGGAGGTTCTGCAAGACGATGCCTCCAGGGAGGGAGCGACGCCGCCGCCGCCATCGTCCGCCTACCCGTGAAGGGGCAAGCCAAGTCTTCACCTGGCAAACCAAGGCGTTTGGAGGCCACGACAATACCCCCAACATGGTAAGTCCATTGTCAGCCTAGCAAAAGCTAGACAAGGCTTTCGCCCCAGCCTTGTACGTCAATCCACGACTGACCAAAACAAACAAGGAGAGGGCAAGGCGGTGGAGAACGCAGTAGGAAGCCTCGGCGCTGGCAGAGGAGAATAGGTGTAGGTGCAGAGAGCCGCCGGAACCAAGGCGACATCAACAACTCCCCCGGTACCGAACGGAGTCGTCTGAACCACCTCACCGCCTAATCATCGATCGCAACCCGACGAAGGATCCAAACCGCCAAACTGTGGACCCCAAGAAGAGGGAGAGGAACCGTGACCGCCGACGAGAGGAAGGGTGTCAACCACCAGTAGAAGGAGGAGTGGGGTGGTGTACAACGGCCGCCGGCACAGGGGGAGGGACCGCGACCGCCAGCCCAGAGATGGACGTCGGCAGGGGGAGCCGACCACCCGGGAGGGGCCGCAGCCTGCAGGTGATGGCGAGGAACAATCAACAGGCACGGTCAACGAGGTCGGCAGGGAGGGGGCGCAGACAGCCGACGAAGGCGAGGAGGAGTTGAGGCCGCTGAGAAGGCGGGAACGGAGGAGTCACATGGGAGCAGGCCTGCGGCGACGCCCTCTCCACATCGGCAGCGACGGAGGCCAAGGAGGAAGGGCCGCACCACTGACCGCCGGCAAGGAGTAGCGGGAGGCCCCGGCCGCGGCAGCAGAGGTGGCGGCAACGTCAGGGAGGGAGGGCGCTGACGCCGGAGCATCGCCAGGGAGGGGGAGCGCCAGCGTTAGGTGTCGTCAGGGCGCGGACGGGGAGGAATAGCCGTGCGGTGTGCTCGGGAGGAGTCGAGGAGCACCAATGCCGGGGCGCCTAGGCGGCCGGGAGGAGGTTCGACGGCCCAGTAACCCAGGCCCGGAGAGGCCCCGGCCGGACGGTGGAGGACGGGGCGGCCGCGGGGAAGGGCGAGCACCATCCGAAGGGTGGTGCTCGGCGTTCGGGCGGAGGAGAGCGCCCGAGGATGGTCGGGGAGCGGCCTCCGTAGGCCGCCGGAGTCAATGCCCCGTCCTCCACACCCCCCGTCGGAGCATTGCGCGGCCGCCGGGTCCGCCGGCCCAGATCGGGCCCGGGGTGACCTAGGCAGGGGCGGTGTCGCAGGGAATGAGATGGGGGAGGACGGCAGCGGGGGAAAGGGGTCGGCCCCCGCCTGCGCATGCGGATGCTGCCCAGGAAGGAGGGGAGAAGAGGTATGCTTCGGCGACCTGGGGACGACCATGGGGTGGTGGTGTGGAGAGGGAGAGGAGGGGGGGGGGGCGCCGTGGCGGCGGTAGGTAGGGGCGGCGGTGCGGGAGCCCTGCTCGGGAGGAGGACGACGCGGGTCGGTTGTTCAAGTTCGCCCATATATTTGAATGTGGCAGTGAAAAGGGAGAGCATTTGCTATTTAATCACATTGACTGAGTTCTCATTTTAGTCCATTTCTCCCATAAATTAATAGTCACCCATTTTATGAAATTTGTGTCGAGATAATGATCCAAAGCAAATAAGAATTGCACCCTAAAGTGTTCCAATAAAAAGGGAGAGCATTATACTTTAGAAGCTCTGGAACTCCATCCAAACGTAACCACGATACTTGCAATGATCATCACGACGAAGCGTCTGAAAAATGGGTGATTACGCCAAGGGGAAGAATGATTCTAGGTTCCCAAGAAGTCAACTTCCTTGCTTGCAAGAATCCTTCAGCCCCATTAGAAGGAATAATTATTGTTGCTGATTTTACCTTTCCTGGTTTGTCGTCACAGCAAGAAGATTTTTTTATTTTTTAATCATTTTAAAGTAAAATTTTAAAAATAACTCACCCCAAACTATATTTGCAAGAACTAGCCCTTTTGGTCGCGCCAAGCTCCGTGGCGCGACTAATAGTTGAGTCACGCCACATGACGTGGCACGACTAGTGTACACGGTGGCATTTGAAAAAGTCATAGCTGACATGGCAGATCTAGTCGCGCCACACGGCGTGGCGTGACTCACAAACGAGTCACGCCACGAACCGTGGCGTGACTGGGCCAGCGATCGGTTCCCAACTGGGAGTTCCTGTTATCGTTTAGCCATATTTCCTTCATCATTTAAATTAGCAAATAAGCTTCTAAATTTGTGAAATTTGGGGTGTATGATCTATAGAGTGTATACGTTCCATTTTGACTATTTGCACTCCAAACCATGGTGGATACAATGAAAAATCTATTTTTGAAATAGGCTAAGTGTAATTACATCAACACATCACATTTGCTAAGTCCCAAAAATGAGTCAACTAATCAACTTTGGATCTACTTTTTGCTAGATGTTACACTAAGACCTTGAACTTTTTTTTTGACTATAAGTGAATTTTGATGTTCATAGAGTATTTCGGGTAAGCTGTTTGTTAAGAAAAATGAAGAATTCATAAAATAAAGGAGGCTTAATGTTGGAAAGTTGTGTTGAAAATAAAGGAGGCTTAAAATTGGAAAGTTGTGTTGTTTTACAAGTGTACAAAACAGCACAACTTTCCAACTTTAAGCCTCCTTTAAATTATTATTTCTTTGTTTTTCTTGACAAACATCTTATCCAAAATACTCTGTGAATGTCAAACTTCACTTATACTCCAAAAATACCCGAGATCTTAATGTAAAATTTATCAAAAAGTAGGCCCCAATTTGAATAGTTAGCTCATTTTTGGGACAACATATTTGATACGTTCGTCCAATTATACTTAGCCTATTTCAAAAATAGATTTCTCATTGTATCCACCCTGGTTCGGAGTGCAAATAGTCAAAATGGAACGTATACAATCTATAGATCGTACACCTCGAATTTCACAAATTTAGGAGCTTATTTGCTAATTTAAATGATGAAGGAAATATGGCTAAACGATAGCAGGAACTCCCAGTTGGGAACGGTGGCTAGCCAGTCACGCCACGGTCCGTGGCGTGACTTCGTCAGTCACGCCACGCCGTGTGGCGCGACTAGATCTGCCATGTCAGCTATGACTTTTCAAATGCCACTGTGTACACTAGTCGCGCCACGTCATATGGCGTGACTCAACTACCAGTCGCGCCACGCAGCTTGGCGCGACCAAAAGGGCTAGTTCTTGCAAATATAGATTGGGGTGGGTTATTTTTAAAATTTTACTTTAAAAAGGGTTAAAAAATAAAAAAAATTCCAGCAAGAAACTACTCCGATACTTGAAGTCAGGATCGAAACGTCTAACTCTGAACCTGTCACGACTCGGATACGGCCCAGGAGAAGCCAATTGGCCAAGCCGCAATCCAGCGCAGCCCAAAGCACAAAGCCCAAAGCTCAAGCCCAATTTCCTATACAAGCCGGGGTTAAAAAAACCGCTACAGTACGGGTTTTCAAATCCGAAAAAACGGACTGGTAAACCGGTCGGTACACCGATAGGTCCAGTTTGCTAGGTTCGGTTAGGGTCGGTTTACCGATGTTTTTTGGAACCAGGTCGGACCGGTAAGACCGAAACCGGTCAACCGGACCGGTTCCCAAAGTTTGGGGAACCATGATACAAGTCAGGCCAGCTAGAAGGGAAGGCATCGAAGAAAATATAAATCAGAAACAGGTCGAGCTTCGCCCTTTCCTCATCGGCAACGACGGTCTCACGTCCTGGCGTTCCTTGTCGGCGGCCACGAGAATCAATACAAGTGCAGCTTGTCAAGTTCCTCACGCCTCGGATTCACCACCGGCGGCCACAGGGTATGACATATGGTATTAGAGCTTGGGGACAAGTCACAAGCTATGTTTCGAGGGGGCGCATGACCCCTATGTGTATCAAAAGAAGCCCAGTTACTAAGTTACATCCCAGTCTAAGGCCCAAGCCAAGGGAGCGTCTCCTATGCACGTTCGGCCAGCAACACAGGGATCGACATCGAAGAATTAGAAATCAGAAACCAGGGTTATCCCCTTCCTCCGGCGATCCTCACAGATCGGAGGAGCGCTTCGCCCATCTGCTCGACGGTGACGCCCTGTACTCTGCTCATGTCCCAGTGGCGGTGACGCCCTATACTCTACTCACGTCCCAATGGCGGCTCACAGGTAGCCTTGGGGCGTTACAGAACCCTTGTCGCTTTAGAGCAACTCCAAGAGACTAGCTATCTTGACTTAAATAACTAAAAAATAGAAAATTTGTCTAAAAACTCAATCCAACAGACTAGCTAAAATTGACCTGGCTATCCTCCACTAGCTAAACCGGGGGCTTCGCTAGCCATCTTTGGCTAGCCAATCCCGCTAGCTATCCCCTTGTACATGAGTATGGCAGACGGGACCCACTAGCGGTGGAGCATATGAGAGTTGATTTTAGCTAGTCTGTTGGATTTCATCAATTTTTTACTAACTATTCTGAAATTTAGAAAATCACAAGTTCGTCTGATTAACAGGAATTTTTATATATTTTTTATCACGATTTTGCAAAAATATATGGTCCGTCAGAAATTTTGCAAAACTATACATCTGCCGCTGTGGCCCACGGCGTCAGGGACATAACGTCGTGGCCCACGGCGGTAGGAGCCGCTAGTAATGGGCCCGTAGTGTGGGACAGACATAGCGTCGTACCCCACGGCGTTAGGGGCCTAGCGCCATGGGCTACGACTTTATGTCCTAGCGCCGTGGTCCACGGCGACAGCAGGCATGCTAGCGCCGTGGGCCACGACACTAGGGTCCCTGCCAATATAACACCGAAATTCAGCTGAAAATGTCATAATAATTTGGAAAAAAAGAAAGAAAGGGGGAAGAGGAGAAGTGAGAGGAGGAGGTGGTGAAGGTGCGAAGCTTTGCCGGTTTTTCGTCTCGTTAGAGGTAATACTCTGATACTTAATAATTTTAGTGTAGATTTGCTTAGTAAATATATAGTTTTAGTGTAGATATGTTTAGTAAATAGATGATTTTAGTGTACATATGCTTAGTAAAATTATAGTTTTAGTGTAGATCTGCTTAGAAAAATTATAGTTGTAGTTTAGATCTGCTTAGAAAAATTATAGTTTTAGTGTAGCTCGGAGTAGATATATTTTGTAGTTGCAGATCCACTTGACCGTAGCAAACTAAATTATAGCATTTGTTTATAAAATGTAGAAAATTGATGTATTTGTTCCAGATATTGTATAAATTACCGAAATTACTTTAGTTTGTTTAGATAACGAGTTTATGTCTTAGAGAAATTTGTAGAAAATGAGTTTATCTATTTTAGAAAATGTAGAAATTACCGATATTACTTTAATTTGTTTAGAAAATGTTGAAAATGATTTTATTTGTTGTAAAAATTGTAGAAAATACTTATATTTGTTTAAAACAAAAACTAGAGATGTCTACTACTGCTGCCGGAGGGGGGAGGATGGTAATGGTGGTGGTGATCTGAAGGGGAAAAACACAAATACAACACCTGATCCAAAGAAAATGAGTATTAGAAAGAGGCATGCTTCGATATATGCAAGGAAAAACTACAGATGCCATTGCAAAAAGTAGAGGAACCTCCTTGGAATGGTCTTTATGCTCCCATAGACAGGCATCATTATCGATCGTGCGTCGGGCTCGGATGGTTAGCACAGGAGACAACGGGATTTAGACTGGTTCGGGCCTCCGAGGAGTAATACCCTACGTCCAGTGTGGTGGTGCTGTGTTCCCGGGCTAGTGTTGGGGGGTTATCCGAAAAATTCGGATGACAACCCTAACAAGACAGAGAGTTCTAAACACGTTCAAGCACAAAGTTAGAGCGCAAAGAGACTGTGATTCCCTGTGCAAGTAGCACAAGTTCCAAAAAGTCTGAATCTCGTTTACACGTGCCCTCGCGCCCCCTTTTATAGGGAGATGAAGGGACTTTTACGTACCGAAAACACCCTTAGGCTCAGAGAATATTCCTAGTGTGAACGCATACAAGAATGTCTTTTTCATCTAACATATTTACAAATCTTCCACTAGTTTACACTCTAAACCCGGACTTTTTAGGACAACAACTTTGACTTTGCTTCTCCCCCGGTTCGTGAATGTCTTCACGTGAAACTCCCGAACTGGGTCTTCAACAGTTTCCCGAATTGGTTTTCGCTTCTCCGCTGGTTCGCGCATGTCCTCGCGTGTGATTCCCGAACTTAGCCCTTGACAGATTCCCGAATCGGCCGTCCTCCGAAGTTCGGGCCATCGACAGCTCGAGACTCCGGGCTTCCGCATGTTCGTGACCCCATTTCTTCACCGAATCAAGATTCCCGAACTTCGCACATTCGTGAATTCGAGGCTTCACAGGTTCCAGGTTTCCGAAAATCGTGAATTCCCTGCCCCTGAAAAACATGTTTCGAGAACTTTGTTAAACTCAACGTTTCGAGGGTGACGGGTTTTCCTGAATTCCCCAACACTAGCCCCTCGGGGAAGCGGGTTGACTCCGACGATCCGATTCCACGAATCCTTCGGAAATTTAGTAGAAAACGTCACCCTCGGAACGTCGGAGGGGACACGCGTCGCCCGGGAACCCAAGGACGGTTAGATCGAGGCGGGTTTCGCGGAACTACCCCTCCCCGGCCCTATAAATAGCGGGCTGCCACTGTTAAAAAATTTTACGGTCTTTCTGCTCTCTTGCGGTTCGTGAATCTTTCGTGTTCGCGGTATCTGGTCTTCTGTTGAAAAGCTCGCGAACTTCTGGTTCTCTTCGCATTTCTCTAAGGTATTCTTTTATTTCTCTCTTATCAATTCTTACTTGTTATACTTTGGTGAAGTGGTATCTCGATTTTATGAGCTTCATTCTCGAATGTTATTCTTAACAGTTCGTATGTTCGTATCTGTTGGTTAGGTGGCTCGAGTTAAAAGCACAGCTGGACCTATGACTACCGAAGAGCTCATTGCGGCTGGTCTTCCGCTCGACCCAATCGTCGAAGGTGCTGAGCAAGCTGCACCAACTGAGGATTCTGGTTCTCCCAGCGGCTCCAGGAGTCACGAAGACGGGGAGGTCCAATCTGACAACGGCGAAGACATCGGAGATGTGGATGCCGGCATTAGTGACCTGGTTAAAGCAAGGACTTCCGGCCCGTTGCCACCCTCACTCGTCTTCGGAGAGTCGAAGGTCACGACCAACACGATTCGGGAATACGAGAAGGCCGGGTTCTTCTCTCCGGGCGCTGGGCGGGCCCCGCTTGATGAGCAGATCCCTACCCCTAGGGACGGAGAAGTTGTTGTCTTTCAGGATTTCTTTATTTGTGGGCTGAGGTTCCCCTGCGACCCGGTCCTATCGGCTATTCTTGATGCATTTTCAGTGAAAATCCACCAGCTTTCGCCGACATCTTTCCTTGAAGTGTCGAAGTTCATTTGGATTTTGAAGACCTTCGGCTGCAGTCCTAGTGTTGATGCCTTCGCCAGATTCTACGAATTGGTGATTATCCCTGAGGTCGTCAAGGGCAATGACGGGCAGTTCTATCATAGTCAGCATGCGTGTTGCACTTTCAACACGCGACATCAGAATACCCGAAAAGGAATTACCCGAATCCAGATTGCTCCCTGTTGCAAGTCTAACCTCACCGATGATTGGAGGTCTCATTGGTTTTATCTGAAGGTCAATATGCCGAAATTGTCCTGCCCGATTGCGCCTCTGGCCGCAGTGAATGTTGCCAACTTCAACCAACGGGCCTTGGGAATTAGAAGTTGTGAGAATGCATTTCACCTGGCCAGCACTATACTTGGTGGTCGTGACATTATTGAAGAATTCGTCGCTGCCCGGGTCTGGCCCATTTCGAGTGGTTGGTCCCCTACTGAGCTTTTGTACTTCAACGTCAACTGGGCAGATCAAAAGGTGCCTTTCCCGAAGTTCGGGATTAAACTTCGTGAAGACCAGAGCGCTGAGGCCTTCATGGAAGAAGTGGAAAAGAGGGTGAACGTCATGGTAGGCGAATATACCATGAATGAGTATAAGGCGTACAAGGCTCTGGTAAAGCATAAGAAGAGGATCAACCGCATTTTTTCGGAAGTTTGTGGGGACAAATTTTTCAGTTCTCGAGGCCCAGGTCCCAAGTTGAAGGTTCCTGCAGTTGCCGTGGCCAGTTGCTCAGCTGCCCCGATCAATGCTCCCCGAATAAGGTCATCGAAGCGAGGCTCATCATCTGCCAGCGAGGGCACTTCTTCAGGGGTCAAGCCTTCCAGGACAAGATCTCTGGAATCGTCGAAGCGGAAGCGCAAGACCTCTGACCGAACTTCGGATGCCGAACTTCAGGCGGCTTCGGGTCTTGCTAAAATGAGTCGCAAAAAGTTGAGGAAAGCGGCTAGGAAGGTTTCTTCCGTTGGGGTTCGGCGAGTCCTTCCGCTTTTGACGACGATGCCTTCATGGAAGCGGACAGCCAGAAAGGTGTTTGCTTCTGGCCTCTGTTTAACTTTCGAGACAATTGTCCGTCGGGTTCTGAGAATGAACTCGTGGATGTTGATTCCTTTTCAGATGTTGCTCCCGAGGTTCGCAAGGAAGCTGTACCTGATGCTGCTGCTGAGCCCGCTGCTGAAGCTGAAGTTGCTATCCCCACTGAGGCTCCCGTTGCCGCCGAAGCCTCTGCAGCCGATATCTCTCAACCCGCTCTCTCTCGGGATGAAGCCTCCCCCGAATTCGCCAAAGAGCTTGAGCTCACCGTACAAAGGGGGGAGAATCCTACCGAACACGCTCCTTTGGTCGAAGTTCGGGAGGTTGTTCCTTAAGATCAAACTCCCTCTCCCTCTTTGGCTGCTTTCAACAAGAGCTTCGGTACGTCTCATCGCGGCAAATTATTAAGTGTTGGCTTCGAGACCACTGGCGTTGGGAGCAAGACTTCTAAGATTTTAACACTGTGGAAATCATATGTGACTATTGATGAATCAGGAGGGGAGAGTTCGGGACAACCTGAAGGGGCTGCTGCTGGTTCTGAGAAAGGGCCTCATCCTTCTCCCGAAGGCACCCCTTCGCCTCAGGGTAGAGCTTCTTCCGGTTCGGCTAAACAGGTCACCATGCAGCAGTTCAGTAAGCAAGGTTCGTGCTTTCTCAGTACTTTTTCATGCTTTTCTCCGATTCTTGAATTTTGATCTGAGGCTTTAATCTTGAATCTTTCAGAATTCAAGGATCTCTTGCACTCTTACCGTCCCTCGAAGCTAGCGCGCTTTCAGGAGGATTATGCGCTTAAACACTCTATGCTGGGGAAAGTTGCCATAGAGCAGCTCGTTGAACAAGAGAAGATGAACAAGCAATTGTCTCAGAAATCTAAGGAACTCAAGCGCAACTTCGCCCTTGCCCAATCCGCGAACGTGGAACTCGAGAAGAAGGTGGCCGAGTTGGCGGAGGCTCTGAAGGCAAGTCAGGATGAAAAGGGGCTCGTGGAATCGGCTCTTGAGCAATCCAAGAAGGAACTTGAAAAGGTTCAAAAGTCCCACGAAGATGACCTTAGTGTGATCGAGAATCTTCGGGAGAAGCATGAGAGGGCTATGACGATTGCCGAAGATCTCCGCATTAACAACGCCAGCCTCGCAAAGTCTCTAAGCGTGAAAGATCGCAAAATTCTGGATCTTGAGAAAGCGCTTGCAGATCAGAGTGAAGCCTCAAAGAGGAGTACTTCTGAGATCCTGGAAAAATTGAAACTACTTTATGAGGAATACAAGAAGTCACTGAATGAGTTCGGCGTTCGTCTAGCTCCTCTTTCAGATAACATTGAGATCCCCGAATTTATGGATTGGATGGAGACTGAGTTCCAGGCTCTCTCTAAGGTGATCTCCGGCGCTAGCGACTTTGCGGCTGCTTTTTCTGTGGAGAGTATATTGAAAATTCTTCATGACTATGACTGCGCTGACTTGGAGAAGTTCCGCGCGAAGATTTCCCAATTCCCCAGCGCTACTAGCACTGCGATACTTTGAGCCAACGCCGATGTTCAGGCCATTAAGAATAAGTTCGCAAGGGAGTTCTGGCTGACCAGTGGGAAGGAGACTGTCAAGGTCATTGCGCGCACTAAGCTTGCTGAGGTACTTTCTGTTCGATTTCGTTACTTGTACCTGTCCTTGATGTTTCAGTTTTTGGAACTCCCCTCACATCTACCTTTCTTTCTTTCTCAGCTGAATGAGGAGGAGAATCGTGAGGACATCGCAGTGTCCCCCGAAGGGTCGACTTCTGGCGAAGATTCGAGCAACTCAGACGAAAGGGGCTCAGGCGGCAGCGCAGCGCGGCGGCAGCGGCAGCAGTGATGGAGGCAGCGACGGCGGGCAAGCCTCCGAACACGAGGATGATTCTCCGAAGGTGGATGTTACGAACTAGATGCTATGTCCGAACCTTGGGTGTATTCAAGGTTGTCTGTATATTTGTGTAGATACACTTAATTTCCCTGAACAAATGTTTTGTATACTTTAACCTGCGCAGGTCCTGCAAGCTGGGCCTGCGCAGGACGTATTGCCGCTATGAATTCATCGGGATAGGATGTTCGTTAGTGGTGAAGCGTGGCGTCTGTTCAAGCGAGCACATCCCGAACAAGACTTTTCCGATTTTTGGCTTGAGGCCTCGCTTAAATTTTCTATGGGCTGTTTTGATCTCTCTTCATTTTTCTTGTTTCGTAAGAGACGTTCTGCATCCTCCACTTCGCGCTCCGCGAAAATTCCGAAGACGGAGCCCCTTAGCCCCTTAGCAGGCGCGTCTGACTTCGCCTATGCTAGCGATATGGCTGAAAACAACGTTTGTAAACCAGGACATGTTGTAGAGCTTTCATTTTAAATTTCGCACAGACTGTTGTAATTATTGAAGAACTATTCGGAAGTTTTTATGCGAATAAGGCAACGAATACGTTTTTTTCTTGAAAAAACGTCACCCTCCCCCACCTTGCCGTTTTGCATGAAAACTTGAAGGCATGTTGGGGAAACTTGCAGTTCGCGTATTTCGATCGAGTACGCCTTTAGGAGGAATATTTGTTAACTTTTGAAAATTTTAACCGTCGTTGCGCAAGTCGACAAAATTTGTTTTCGAATTTTGTGGACTTGATCCATCTGGCAAACTTGCCCCGGTTGATATTGCAACCTTCAGTTGCTTCAATCAAGACTTTCTACGATTTTTCGCACAAGCCCTTTGCTCTTTTCTTGCGACGACGTTATCACAAAAAACTTTTCAGCATTTTATGCTAGAGAAAAATCTGAAGGCAACTCCCCTCGCATTTACTTTCTCGAAGTCAACCTGCCGGCTTTTCTTTTCGGTGGAAATCCCCTCGTGGATGGGACCTTCTGGGCCACAGCTCGCTGCTGTTCCGGGCCTCTTTAGGTGGGAATCCCTCAATGGATGGGATTTTCTAGGCCACAACTTGTTGTTGTCTCAGGCCTGTTTTGGTGGGAATCCCTTGATGGATGGGATTTTCTGGGCCACAACTTGTTGTTGTCTCAGGCCTCTTTTTCCTCGATGGAATTCTGGCTGTCACGAAGCCTTTCTCACGAACTTTTTTCTTTTTTCACGATGGAATTCTGGCTATCACGAAGCCTTTGTCACGAATTTTTTTCTTTTTTCACGATGGAATTCTGGCTATCACGAAGCCTTTCTCACGAACTTTTTTTCTTTTTTCACGATGGAATTCTGGCTATCACGAAGCCTTTCTCACGAACTTTTTTCTTTTTCACGATGGAATTCTGACTATCATGAAGCCTTTCTCACGAACTTTTTTCTTTTTTCACGATGGAATTCTGGCTATCACGAAGCCTTTCTCACGAACTTTTTTCTTTTTCACGATGGAATTCTGGCTATCACGAAGCCTTTCTCACGATTTTTTTTTTCACGATGGAATTCTCGAGATACGCAATTTGGGGGAAGACTCTTTTCATATATATATCACAAAGAGTATTTACATAGGATCCGCCTCGTTAAAAACCTTGCCTCTTGATTTAGAGCCCCCTTTGCAAGGAAAAGAGTACGGTCCTTCTTTATTCTAACGCGGCTAGAAAAAGTAAAACTAATTTTTTGTACCGAAATCACTTATAGACACGTGATTCGGATTTTTTAGTTCTTTAAAGTACAAACTTACGAAAATCGAAAACTACTAAATGTTACATCTATCTACAACTAGGGTTTTCATGGATAATACCTTTTTAGACCGTCGGCATTCCACGAATACGGCAACTCTTCGCCGATCCGCTCCATCGGGCGAAAAGCCCCTGGCATATCTGTTTCCCTAGCGATGTAAGGCCCTTCCCATGACTCATGAAGTTTTCCTGGGTTCTCCCAATTTTTCTTTCTTTTCAAGACAAGATCACCAGTTTTTATGTCCTTTCGGACCACCTTTTTGTCTCTCCATGCCCTTGTCTCTCTCTGGTATTTCTCAATGTTTTCCGCTGCTTCAAGGATTGTCACCTCGATCATGTCCTTTTCCACCTTCTTATCAATTTCTTCTATCTCTTTTCCTTTCAGGACCCTCATGCTTTCATTCTTGATTTCCTCCGGTGTCATAGCCTCAGTCCCAAGAAGTAGGCGAAAAGGCGTGAAACCTGTTGCCCTTGATACTGTGGTGTTGTGAGACCAGATTACCTTCGGAAGCTCATCCACCCATTTTCCCTTTTTCTGATCGAACAAACATCTCTTGATTCCCGAAAAAATCAGGCCATTGGCTCTTTCAACTGCACCATTGGACTGTGGGTGATATACTGACGAAAATTTCGCCTGTGTGCCTAAGGTTCTGCAGTATTCTTTAAAGGTGTAGCAGTCAAACTGTTTGCCATTGTCGACCGTTAATTCTCTAGGAACCCCGAACCTGCAGACTATGTTCTGCCAAAAGAATTTCTGAACTGTTGCTGCTGTGATATTCGCGAGTGGTTTTGTCTCCACCCACTTCGTGAAATAATCGACTGCAACAGCTGCGAATCGACAGTTGCCTTGAGCTGTTGGCAACGGGCCTACTAGATCCATCCCCCACCTTTGCAGAGGCCAAGTTGGTGGAATTAGGTGAACTGGCATTGAAGGCAGATTCTGTTGATTTCCCGTTTTCTGGCATGCTTCACATTGCCGAACTAACATCTTGGCATCAATGTTTATGGTGGGCCAATAGAATCCCTGCTTTATCGCCTTTCCGGCCAAAGCCCTGGTGCCGATGTGTGCCCCACAGAATCCACTGTGAATTTCCTTTAGAAGTTCCCGACCCTTTTCGGAGGTGATGCAGCGCAGCCAAGGCTCAGTGACTCCTGATTTGTATAATTCTCCATTCACTATTGTATAGCCCCGAGCTCTTTGCTTCAATCTTTTTTCCTCCAATTCATCTTGTGGTTCGTAATGTCCTCTCAGATAGGCCATGATCTCTGCTCTCCAGTCTGGAATTTCCACTACATTCACGATTTTGGCCCTCGAATCCTTGATGGAGGGCTCTCTGATGATTTCGAAGAACACATCTGGGGGTAGCTCTTGATTTCTGTCGCCGCTTTTGCCGGTTTGTCCGCCTCATTGTTGTCATCCCTTGGGATATGCTTGAATACCCTTTGAAGTGTTTTTCCATTTCTCTGACTTTTTCGAGATATTTCATGAGAACCGGATTCCTGGCCTCGCTTTCTTTCTCGATATGTTCTTGGATCACTTTCGAATCCGTTCTGATTATGAAGGTCTGCTGCCCCAAGGCTCTCATTTTTCTTAATGCCAACAGAAGAGCTTCGTACTCCGTTGTGTTGTTCGTGGAATGCTCATTGTTCGCGAATACGAGCCGCGCTGCGTATCTTATGACCACGCCCGTCGGGGACGTTACAACAGCCGAAATTCCAACTCCCTTGTAACACCAGGCCTCGTCACACTGCACTATCCAAGGTTCGGGTGTATCTTCCTCGAGGTTCTGAGTGGGTGAAGTCCAGTCCATGACAAAATCTGCCAGAACTTGCGATTTTATTGCATTTATTCTCTCGAAGTCTACCACAAACTCAGAAAGCTCAGCACCCCACTTGATGATTCGGGTGGATGCCTCTCTATTTGCGAACAAGTCATTCAGCGGCTGGTTGGTGATGACTCTTATTCTGTGACCCTCAAAGTAATGCCTTAGCTTCCTTGCTGCCATGATGACCGCATATGCGATTTTTTCCAGCTCGAAATAGAAGATCTTGAAACCAGACAATGCTTCAGAAGCGAAGTATACAGGAATTTGTCTGAGCTTTCCTTCTTCATCTTTTTCCTGCACTAGCACCGCGCTCATCGCCGAATTTGATGCGTACACATACGGCGAAGTGACGATTTTGGTTCAGGAGGACAAAGTTTGGTCATGGTGGACAAGTAATCCTTCAGTTCGCGAAAGGCCCGCTTCTGAGGTTCAGACCACTGGAAATTCTTAGCACTTCTGAGGACTTGGAAGAACGGTAAGCTTCTTTCTGCGGCTCTGGGAATGAATCTGTTGAGGGCAGCTACTCTCCCTGTCAGCTTCTGAACATCTTTCACTGAGACTGGATCTTGCATTTCCACCAGAGCCTTAATTTTGTCAGGATTTGCTTCTATGCCTTTCGTTGAAACTAGGCATCCAAGAACTTTCCCCTTGTGAATGCCGAACACACATTTTTCCGGATTTAGCTTTAAATTTGACTCATGTTCGCAAATGTTTCCGCCAGGTCACTGATATGGTCTTTCCTCCGAACACTTTTGACAACTATGTCATCCACATATGCCAAGATGTTTCCCCAAATCTGCTGGTGCAGTACTATTGCTATCATTCTCGACAACGTACATCCCGTGTTCTTCAGCCCCTCTGGCATTCTTACGAAGCAAAATGTTCCGAAGGGAGTGGTGAAACTTGTTTTCTCCTCGTCCTCTCTACGAACCCTGATCTGATGATACCCAGAGAACATGTCCAGGAGCGAGAGCATCTCACTATTGGCTGCATCATCCACGATTTTGTCTACCCTTTCCAAGGGAAAATCGTCTTTCTTGCATGCCTTGTTCAAATTGGTGAAGTCCACACACATTCTCCATTTTCCATTTTTTTTCTTGACTAGTACAGTGTTGGCTAGCCAGACTGGGTACTTGACTTCTCTGATTACCTGTGCATCTTGTAACCTCTGAACTTCTACTTCGACTGCCTTGACCTTTTCCTCAGACATTTTCCGAAGTTTTTGCTTCTTGGGTGGTATTTTTTCATCTGTTTCCAGGGCATGTTCGATGATATCCCTGTCAACACCTTGCAGGTCCTTAGCTGACCATGCGAAAACATCCTTATTCTTGTTCAGAAATTGTACAAGTTCCTTGTCCTCTTCGGCGCTGAGATTGGCCCCTATTATGACTGCTCTATCGGGCATGTCATCCAGATACACTTTCTTTGTTTCATCCTCTGCGGTTATCTCATTTTTTTCCTTGTCCCGCTTAGGTTCTTCGTAGGTCTCCTTCCTCTCATCAGCTGCTTTTAGCTGGTACACATTCGTTTGGCCGGGCGTGTGGCCTTTTTCTATATTTCTGGCCTCTTGCTGATTGCCGAACACCGTGATGACCCCTTTGGGCGCGGGCATCTTCATGCATAAGAACTGCTGCCTTATGACAGCGTCAAACTTGTTCATGAAACCTCTGCCGAAAATCGCGAGGTATGGGTGGTATATGTCAACTACATCGAAAGTGAGGCTCTCCGTTCTGGCATTCTCAAGATCTCCGAAAGAAACCGGGAGTGATATTTTTCCCACCGGCTTGATGGGCTTTCCTCCGAACCCCTACAATGGGTACTCTGGTGGGTCCAACATGTGTTGGCTCATATTCATCTTCTCGAAAGTTTTCAAGAACAGGATATCCGCCGAACTCCCGTTGTCAACTAGAACTTTTCCTATAACCCATCCAGCTATGTGTTGACGGTTAATAATTGTATCAAAGTTCGTTCGTGACTCGCAAGCGTACAAGTCTCCCGTCGTAGTCAAGGGACCCTTCTTCCCTCGAGTGGTGAACCCAAGGTATCGAATCCGTGGAACAAATGTGTGACGCAAAACTTAATCTATTAAAGCCAAGTAACTTCAATCTTCGATAAAAGAATCCTAATGCATCTAAGTAAAAGACATGAAACGAATCTAATCTACTAAAAACCGGAGAAAACAAAGTAAGATTGGGTAGATAAACCGATCTAGAGGGATCGGGGTAAGCCTTTTGTTGAAGTTCCAAGCAAGAGAAGAAGTAGCAAATCGAATCTTAATAGAAGTCTCTTTAAATCGTGGTTTTCCGTCCAAATCCGAAAACATCCGCCTTTCGAGACCCCCCCTTCCGTCACAACGTATCCCTATTCATGCGGGGAGCTTAGGGGCGAGTCAAAAGACAAGTCGAGATTCTTTCGGAAGATCCGCGTGTACCTCTAGCCACCGCGGCTACAAGAACACCCTATGTAATCTATCTCGAGAATAGAATTGAAATAAGCAAAGCCGATCGAAAAACGAAATCTTCGAGGAAACACTTGATCGCTAGGAAAAGATTCAACTTGATAATTCAACTATGACAATGATACATACACAAGATCACCACCGGGATCCTTCCTTGATCTTGCTTCTAGCTCCGGGAACTCCGACGTGGTCTTCCGTGCAAGGTTCCCACATCGGCTAGGGGAACCCTAGTCAACTAGCTCGACCCTCTCCTCTCCGAGATGGTGTCCCTCTCTTTTCTGCTTCTCGGCGGCCGAAGACGAAATCTTTTCTCCGTGGCTCTCGGTCAGGGGGCTATAAATAGCCCGATTGGCGGCTAGGGCAAAGGAGAGGGTGTTTGGGCCCAAAATGGGCACCCGGGGCCGACCGGACTGGGACGGCCGGCCTGGGCCCATTTAGGCCCAGCCCGTGGGCTCCTTTGCCCCACGTCGGTTCCCTTGCTTCCTGGATGTTTCCCCCTTCTGCATGTAGGTCCATGTCGTCGGTTTCTCTCCGAATTAGACTCAACTCCTTGTCTTGCAAGATTCAGCACTTTTCTGGTCAGGTCCCTGGAGTCTGTTGTCTTCTCGGATCGAGTCCCTGGCTTCTTGGAGTTAAGTTTGCTTCATTGCATGACTTGTACGGGGCTTCAAGGTCTTGTCATGAAGTGCTTGATGAACTTATCCCGAAAGTCTTGCATTCAACACTAAAACCCTGCATAAACATTAAACTCCAAAACCGACATGCACACGTGAACTTGTTATACCACGGGGGTTAGTACCAATGGATAAGGTATAAAACTCATGCCAACACCGAAGGTAAACTCATGGCTAGGTTGACGGATTTCCACCGTCAACATCTCCCCCATGCTTAATCCTTGCTCGTCCTCGAGTAAGCCTTCGATGGATATCATCATTGCCAAACAATGTTTAAACTTTGCATTTGATCACACATGAGAAAACATAATGCTCTCAAAATTTTTAATTCATTAAAGTTCCATAATGTACTAGCCTTCATCTCTACGGAGGGTAGATTCTTATTAAGCTTATCCCACAAATATTAACATGCTCACAAAGTTTTAAATAGATCTCAGAATTTTTGAAATAAAGAACGGGATAAAGAAAAGCTAAACCAAGTTCACAAATTTAAATCATCTTGTATATTGCTCGTGAACTCTCATCTCACTTGTCTCTCAAGCCTATATATTCTACTCCTTTCCCTCTCATATATATGTGGTAGGCTTTATATGGAGCTTTAAGAAAGTTTAGTCCTAACAAGATTTTACAAATGAGGTGTTGTCAAAACAAGACAAGCTTCTCATGGTCTTACCGAGACTCGTCAAAAAGGTCATTGGAAAATAATGTTAAATCAAGGAGGGGAAAGAAAAAAATACACACACTTTTAGATGAGTGGACATGTGCAAATGGCAAAGAGTGATCCCGAGGCACAAAGGAAGTCCTCGTTATCGGATTGCACATGGTTGGAAAATGAGAATGGATCTTTTTAACTTGAAGCCTTGAATGCACTTTTAGAGAACCGGGGAGTTCACTTTACGCACATATTTTTTTCTTTCTCATATTTCTCATTCTTTTCTTTCTTTCTTTCTTTCTTTCATTATATATATTTTTTTCTTTCTGCACCTTGAAAGTCACGCATATCGCCGAATTTTTTTCTTTCATCATTATTTCATTATATATATTTTTTTCAAAAATACTCCCTTTTTGAACTCTAAAACTGCACCGTACCTACCTGCTCCCCCATGCTTAGACGTTGCTCGTCCTCGAGCAAAGAGGCGAAAAATAAGGTAGGTACCGGAAATATTCTTCCTTGGAGAGATACTTGAAATCTTTAATGTTGGCACCGTCTTGCGATCTTCCTTGAATTGATGATCCATTCTCAACAATAGGTTGTGGTCAAGGAGGTAATCACAAAAGATGATATTTGGTTTAAGGGTGGATATCCGGCGAAGTTTGTGAGATCTCCGATGCGGGGATACACAATGCACGGATAAGAGGCTAGCAAAAAGATAGATACGCAAAAACGGAATGACCAACTTCTTAGTCTCGGGCCAGAGAAATCATGGCCTGCAATAACTCACTCAAAAATAAATCTTGTACACTAAGGTTTACGCACTCAAATATATATAAGGCTTTGGATAGGTTGAGCAACACACAAGTGATATTTGTGACAAGGTTAGCGATATTTTTGAGCATAAAAGACATCTTTAATCTATTCATAACTTGAGAGCACATAAAACACTATGGGTCTTTATTTTAATCATAACCTCCGCTGAAAATTAAGCTAGCATTTAAATAAATTCAGATTTGTATTTTTAAGAGAGCACTAGCTTAAACATGCATAAATCAATTACAAAGATGAACAAAGCTGCAATTATAATCATATATCATCATGGCACAAATTTTTATAACTTTTCCAATGATATAATCAAGGTGGTGTCTTTATTAATGATGACATCAAGTTGAAATACAAACTGAAATAAACAAACATGCTTGCTGAAATTTAAATAAAAACAGGAAATACTACGCAAACACACATAAGCAAAAGCTGAAAATTACAGAGAAAAAGAAAAGAAAAGAAAACTAAAGTTCCTAAATCTTCTAGTCCTCCGCCGGTGGTTGATGTTGATGATCTTGATAATAATACCCTTGCTCATAATACGATTGGACATTCCCTCCGACGAATTGATTTGGCTCCACAAGGTGAAGGCGCCCAAGTTCAAAGGCAATATTAGCGTTGTCTTCACCGAGTTGAGCTGCGTTGGCTTGGATGGCTGCGATGTTTTGAGCATTTCTTGCAGCATACCCTCCAATAATGGCCATGCTTTGTTGTGGTTGGGGATGATGAGCGTAGGACTCCGCGAAGTTAGCGTTGGGCACAACATAATTTTGTGGGGGTACCGGTGCACCACCCCCCATGCTTGCTCTTGTGGCCCTCCGTAATAACTTGGCGGAGGAGGAACCCCGCCGAATGGTTGCATATTGGGTTGTGCTCCACTCGCTTGTGCGGAGGATGTTCCCTCCTCTACGATTCTTCCTCTCTTGTTCTTCCTTGCAGGGACAAGTAGTCCCTCTTCCAACCAATCTTCTCTCCCCTCATTGAAAAGCCTAAGCCTCTCGTTGGGAAGGGGTAGGTTCACTATGGCCAACCGATAACCTCCTCTCTCATCTCCACTAATGTATTTGCCTTGCCGCAAATATTCAAAGCCGAGAGAGGTACCACACAAAAGGTGAGCGGGGTTTCTTGCGATCCCCGGCCGCAAGGAAAAGGCCAACATGGAGAGGTAACACCCCGAACCAATATTACCCGCCCCCGATGTTGTTTCACAACACCAACGGTTGATCATGAGGTAAGAGGGGTCTATTGGCTGCCTGGCAATTAAAGCCGAGTATAGCCAATTCAACTCCGTGTCGGTCACCTTTGTTTCCTTCATCCTCCCCAATACCCTCTTGCACATCCAAGAGTGAAATATCCAGATAATGGGGTTGTGGATGCAGTTGCGTTGTTGATGGGCTTCTCCGGAGATCATGTTCCAAAATCCCGCTAACATGCCGGGTGGCACGTCAACTTTCTCCGGAGCTCCCTTGTGGAATCCAAGCAGCTCCCTAACGTGCTCGTAGGGAACCACTTGTTGGACTCCCTCCAAACGGAATGACAAGCTTTGCACCCCATCATCATCAACGATGGGTGCAATAGTCATTAAAATTTCCAAGGCGTAACCCAAATGGGTGTCCACCGATACTCCGTTGGAGAACTGCACCCATCCGAGGTGCCCCAACATATAGTATATGTCGGTGCAAAAACCCAAGGTGTAGAGTGCTTGGTCGTCGAACTCGACGTTCGGCACAAGCCTCTTCTCAAGATTGGCGAGCCTCTCCTCCTCCTCCGCCGACAAGATGATGAAGCCGTACGAAGAGTGTGTCGGGGTGTAAGGAGGTGGCGCGGTTGAGCGAGTCGATCGTCGTGGTGGCGCGGGCTGCTCCTCCGTGTGCCCACGAGGTTCGGTGAACCTCATGGAAGTGCTTCTCGCAGCCCTCATACCACCAAGGAGGAGAGCCTCGTTCCTCCTCGGTGGTGCCGTATCCGTCTCCATGCTCCGGGGAGACTCGGAAACCGAGTGCCTCCTCGAAGACGTGGTTGATGAAGGCTTGGATGACGACGAACTCTTCTTCTTGGAGAAGAGACTTGTGGTCTTCTTCCACATGGTTGCTGCACTCTTTCTTCAACTAAAATTCCGGGTTGCAACCGGTAAACTAGGCACTTAAACTCTTTGCTTCGGATGTGGACTTTGAGTGGATTAAGGATGTGGATTTTTTCTTGAGCCATCAAGCTTGGGATGGTTGGCTATGTCTACGGAGGTTCCGAGCACACAAACTTGAACACACAAACAAGGGAAGGAGAGGGAAGCTTGCTGCAGAAAACGGGAGCCGGGGGCTCCTTAAGTAGGTCGGGGGCCGGCCGGCCCGGGGGTCTTCCGGCTCCTCCCCGCCGCGTCTTTCTCCCAAAGACGATCATTTCGCCCGCAACTTTCCCCGCCCGCGTGCTCCACGAGTTGCACCGCCCAAACGCTCTCGTTCACTCCTTTTCTTGCATTATTGGTCTTCCCACTTGATGCTCCATGCTTTGGGTCATGTCCATGCTCCCTAGCTCCACTTGCTTCACATGCCACCACGAAAATCCTGCAAAGTTGATGCTTGCTGCCCACCATGCTTGTCCTTTGCATGTGGAATTGGTGAAAGTTGATAAAAGGGAATCCAATGGTGCATGCATGATTAATTCAAACTAGATTGCCTCCATTTAGGTGTGTTTAAGGTTAAGCACTCCCCTAACTCGAAATTTAAAATATTTTTCAGAGCCATGCAAGAGCTCAAACATAATTTTAGAGAAGTTTTTAAACCATTAAAAACAAATGTAAGTCGAAAATATTTTTCGACTACGTCAATTTCGGTCTTACCGGTATAGTTTGCTTTCATCGGTTGAGAGCGAACATTTTCCCGGCTTGATCATGGGGGCATAGGTTTAGGTTCTAATTTTGGCTAAATAAGAAAGATTTTGAATAAAACAAAATTAGAATAGGCTTAGAAAAATTCTAATCCTAGAGAAACCAAGGATAAAGATTTTTAAAACCAACCAAAAGCTTTGATTTCTAGGTTCACGCGAGTTCTACCACGTGCTGAATTTTATTAACACTTAAATATAAATCGTGGCTCTACTCGTGTGGTTTTAGCATGAAAAATAAGTCAACCTCAGCACCATACCGAGGGTGAAAGGTTGAGTTAAGGTTCTGAAATTATTTGGTTGAGGTTTCTCGAAAAGAAAAGAATCAAACAAGCACATAGGAGGGTTCATGCAAAGGGTTTATGATAAAGCAAACATTCAATCAAGAATTATGTCTCTAATATTGTTCAACCACTTCTAAGTCTAATGTCTTTGCGTAATAAAACTCAAAAACTAAATCATTAAAAATACTCGAAAAACCCGGAATCGGGTTGTCCTCCCGTAGCTTATTCTTGACTCGACGAAACGGGTTGCCTCCCGCCTAGCGCTTCGTTTATAGTCTATAGCTAGACTTCTTCACTTGATTACTCCGGATCAACGCTCTTTGCGGGCGTTGCAATCTTGGGTACCCACTTCCGCACCATCTTGGGCGCGGGCTTGTCTTCCGGCTTAGTTGGCTTAGTCATTTTTTTGGTCTTCACTGGGCGGCTTCTCTTCCTTTGTCTTGACGGATGCAACACCTTCTTTGATTTTCGTTACGTTCATTTTTTTCGGCTCCTTCTTCTTTTTCAGCCCCTCCATTTGTTTTGGTTCTCCCTTCACTCCAATCATGTTGCATGCCTCAATCCTTGGACGGAACTTGAAGGAACTCTTTTCTCCGTTGATATCGAACATGATCTCCCCCTTGCCAACATCAATAGTAGCTCCCACGGTCTTGAGGAACGGCCTCCCTAGGATGAGTGGCGGCTTCTCCCTCTCTCCCATCTCGAGCACAACGAAGTCGACGGGGATGAAGTGGTGTCCAATCTTCACGGGTACATCTTCATCAATGCCCAAGGGATAGCGAATGGAGTTGTCTCCCAACTCCAAACATATTCCCGTAGGATCCATCGGTAGGCGTAGCTTCTCGAACACATCCCTCGGCATGACGCTCACACTAGCTCCAAGGTCGCATAACGCCTTCTCGAAGTTGAAAGAACCAACTGAACATGGAATTGTAGGGCACCGGGGTCTTTTCGCTTCTCTAGCCCATAAGCAATAGCCGCACTACACTCCTCGGACATCTTGACATGATCTACCCCGAGTGTTGCTATCTCATATTTATTTGCAAGTATATCTTTAAAGTAACGAGAATATGTAGGTACTTGTAGGGCATCTAGTAATGGCATGTTGATGCTAAGTCTACGCACAACTTCCACAAACTTCTCAAAGTGGTTGTCAAGTTTACCTCGGAAGTAGCGTGGCTTGAGTTGCGGTATCCTCGTGTCATCCTCCGCATCTCGAATTCGGGTTCCTCGGTGACAATCCCCGTAACCTTCTCTTTAGCGCCTCCTTCCACCTCGGTGGATGGTTTAAGCTTCCTTGCTCCCGCGGAACGTTCCGGATCTTCGGTCTCCTTCCCCGAACGCGTTTGAATGGCCTTCGCCGATTCGGGACATTTGGGTTGTCCGGAAGCTTCCCTTCATCATTAGTGAGGCGCCCCGCAAGTTGTCCAACTTGCGTCTCGAGCATCTTCATCATGTTAAGCACTTGATGATTGGAACTTCCGACCTCCGTCACTTTGCTATCGATGTTCTCCAACACCTTGTCTATGGTCTTGAACTTGGTGACGGTGTCCTTGTTGATCTTAGCTTGCTCATCCATGAACTCCTTCAATTGTATACGAAGCGGAACCGCGTTAGGAATAGATGAGCTTGCATTGAATTGAGGCCTACCTTGCCCGTAGCGGAAGTTCGGCAACTCTCCCTTCCTCATGTAATCGAGCACTTTGGCTTCCTCCGGACAATCTTTGCGGACATGGCCATACTCTCCACATTCTTCGCATGTGGACCTTGCTTCGGCGGCCTTCAAGTCTTGAGCCTCTTTCTTTTCCATCTCCATCTTCTCCAACCTCCTCATGAGCGAGTCGATCTTGCCTTCAAGTATGTTCTCCTTCTTCACTTGCAAGACTCCTTTGACGTTCCCCGTGGGTTGAACCGGATGTAGGCGCCCGGACGACGCCCACGTATCATTATCCGCGACCTTCTTGAATAGCGTGAAAGCTTCCGTCGGTGTAAGCTCGATGATAGATCCTCCCGCCGATGCATCGATGATCGTCCTTGATGCCATGGTGAGTCCTTGATAGAACTTTTGCACGAGGTCTTCTTTCGGGAACTTGTGATGTGGAACCGCCCGGTGTACTCGTTGAAGCGCTCGAATGCCTCCGAGATAGTTTCGTAGGATATTGAACAAAGGTGGCAATCTTATTACGCAAACTTTGAGTTTTACCCGGTGAGTAGTATTCCTTCATGAAAGCCTTCATCAACGTGTTCCAATTTTGCACCGTCTCCGCCGGTTGAGAGTGGAACCATTGCAAAGCCTTCCCGAGTAGTGAGAACGGAAAAAGCCTTGCCCTCATTTGGTCTTGAGTCACCCCATCCATGTTGAAAGTCTGACATAGTTGAATGAATGCTTGGAGGTGAAGGTTCGGATCCTCTTTGCCGGTGAAGGGTGAATGTTGCACCATGCGGATGGTTGAGGTCTTGATCTCGAACGGTCTTCCGATCTCCTCGAGGTTCAAGATTGGTAGGTCGATGATGTCTGGGGTGCATAGCTCCCCAATCTTGCGTTCTTCTGGTGGTTGGTCACCCATTGGTGGAAGTCGATTCTCCCGCGGACTTTGAGGTGGTGAATTCTTCGGAGATTCCTGCGATCCTTTGTCTTCCGACTCCGAATCTACAAAATCCAGCTTTTTAGCTTGATGTGCTTCGCGTCTCCTTAGTCTGTAAAGTTTTTCTGGATCATCCACAAAGTTATTGGGTTTGTTGGAGAGGTAGCCGTCCATCTCCTGTTAGGGTTAGCAATAAACAAAGTATGCAAAAAAAAACTAGAAAGTAAAAACAAATCTATAAAAACTAGAGTTAGACAAACTAGATTAGATGTATTTTGAGGATGATCAAAATTTAGTAGATGCAAAAATAAAAACAAAAAAGAAAACTGAAAATTACAAAAAGGCAATAAAAAATCAAATCTTGATCACTTGTTCCCCGGCAACGACGCCAGAAAAAGGGGCTTGTTGACGGTTAATAATTGTATCAAAGTTCGTTCGTGACTCGCAAGCGTACAAGTCTCCCGTCGTAGTCAAGGGACCCTTCTTCCCTCGAGTGGTGAACCCAAGGTATCGAATCCGTGGAACAAATGTGTGACGCAAAACTTAATCTATTAAAGCCAAGTAACTTCAATCTTCGATAAAAGAAACCTAATGCATCTAAGTAAAAGACATGAAACGAATCTAATCTACTAAAAACCGGAGAAAACAAAGTAAGATTGGGTAGATAAACCGATCTAGAGGGATCGGGGTAAGCCTTTTGTTGAAGTTCCAAGCAAGAGAAGAAGTAGCAAATCGAATCTTAATAGAAGTCTCTTTAAATCGTGGTTTCCCGTCCAAATCCGAAAACATCCCCCTTTCGAGACCCCCGTTCTGTCACAACGTATCCCTATTCATGCGGGGAGCTTAGGGCGAGTCAAAAGACAAGTCGAGATTCTTTCGGAAGATCCGGCGTGTACCTCTAGCCACCGCGGCTACAAGAACACCCTATGTAATATATCTCGAGAATAGAATTGAAATAAGCAAAGCCGATCGAAAAACGAAATCTTCGAGGAAACACTTGATCGCTAGGAAAAGATTCAACTTGATAATTCAACTATGACAATGATACATACACAAGATCACCACCGGGATCCTTCCTTGATCTTGCTTCTAGCTCTGGGAACTCCGACGTGGTCTTCCGTGCAAGGTTCCCACGTCGGCTAGGGGAACCCTAGTCAACTAGCTCGACCCTCTCCTCTCCGAGATGGTGTCCCTCTCTTCTCTGCTTCTCGGCGGCCGAAGACGAAATCTTTTCTCCGTGGCTCTCGGTCAGGGGGCTATAAATAGCCCGATTGGCGGCTAGGGCAAAGGAGAGGGTGTTTGGGCCCAAAATGGGCCTGGGCCGACCGGACTGGGACGGCCGGCCTGGGCCCATTTAGGCCCAGCCCGTGGGCTCCTTTGCCCCACGTCGGTTCCCTTGCTTCCTGGATGTTTCCCCCTTGCATGTAGGTCCATGTCGTCGGTTTCTCTCCGAATTGGACTCAACTCCTTGTCTTGCAAGATTCGGACTTTTCACGGTCGGGTCCCTGGAGTCTGTTGTCTTCTCGGATCGAGTCCCTGGCTTCTTGGAGTTAAGTTTGCTTCATTGCATGACTTGTACGGGGCTTCAAGGTCTTGTCATGAAGTGCTTGATGAACTTATCCCGAAAGTCTTGCATTCAACACTAAAACCCTGCATAAACATTAAACTCCAAAACCGACATGCACACGTGAACTTGTTATACCACGGGGGTTAGTACCAATGGATAAGGTATAAAACTCATGCCAACACCGAAGGTAAACTCATGGCTAGGTTGACGGATTTTCACCGTCAACACTATGTTTACTTCAATGACCATGGCGTCATTGTGAATCGCGGATTTCAGCCTGAAATCTTCTTCTGTGAAGGTGATCGACACCTTTGCCCATTCCAGCCGTGCAGCTGGGCCGTCATTGATGATAGTGTTCACAGACCTGAAATAATTGTTTCTTTGCTTCTTGGTCTCAAATTCCATGGCTGACCCGCCCGTTATTGGCATGATGGTTCCGAACGATGGCAATGCTTTAGAGTTCGAGGTCCCGAACTTGACCGAGGCCTTGATGAACTTTACGGGAGGTGGCGGGAGGATTTCTGAATGGGTTGCGGTTCTTGAATTGCCTGGATCGCTTGTGAGCGAGGAAAAAAGCGCTGCGCGACGGCCGCCACGTTGAGCGTGGTTGCTGGAATTCGTTGAAGCGGGATAGAACTTGGATTGTGGGTTCGTGAATTGAGGCCGCCAAAAATTCGGGGTGAAGCGGCACGGCATTGAGGATGCGATTCTCATCATTGCTTTCTCTTGCTGAATTCTTGCCATGTTCTTCTTTGTTTCTGGGCACCCTTCGGTGCTGTGGCCCCTTCCATGATACTGGCAATAGAAGTAAGGATCTTTCGGGTTGTGGTTCGTGAGTGCTGGGGGTCCTCTGCCTCTCCCCCTTCCTCTGGGGTTGAACCCTCCCCTGGTGCTTGGCCTTTCCGCCGCTTTTTGTTCGGAGTTGCGAGTTTCCGACGTTATTGACATTTCGTGGATGTTGGGGTGATGCCCTCCACGTCATGTCTCTATTGCCTTGTCTTGCCTCGTTCCGCTCGGCCACTCTTCTGCGATGATCATCATCTGACAAAATGTAGTCCTCCAATTCGTGAAAGAGTTCCTCAACTGTCTTGGGTTTCTTTCTTGTGAGATGCGACGCTGTAGGCCCTGGGGTGAGACCCTTGATCAGTGCGTTGATCGTTGTTTTGTCATCAGCTTCGGGGATTTGAGACCTTTGTTGCATGAACCTTCTCACGAAGTTCCGCAGTGGTTCTCTCGTCCTTCTCGCTTCTGATTATACAAATGCGAGGCTTCGGGTCTGTTGTGTCGTGGAACATACGAAACGGCGAGGACCATGTGTGGTTCGAGGACCAGGTGGATGGTCGCTTCCTTGTGTGATGAGTGATTGACAATGTTGTGTGGACCGATTCTTGGCTAAGTATTGCGAGGGTGCGAGGTTGCGGCTTGACTCGTGTTGGTGCGAGGTGAAGAACAAGCGCGAAAGGTCGTCGCCGGTGAGGCCTCCGGGTGTGGAGAAGACAAGTAGGTTGTGTTCGAGGGACCCGGTGGCCGGCGCGGGGTCAAGTGCGGACCGCATGGTGGCATGAACAACAAGATGAAGTCGTGGACGGTTTCTTGGTTGAGCCTCAAAACCAAGGTCGAGCCGGGACTACGTGGGAGCCAAGTCATGAGTGGAGATTGGCGGAGGCTACACCGAGTTCGCGGGGTTTCCGGTGGTTCACCGAGCAAAACCACCGGGTTCCTTGGTTGATCCACAAAGCCAAGACCGGAGAACCGAAGACGGAGGTGCGGCGGCACGGACCGGTCCGACCGGTGGGTCCGACCGGTCGACCGGTGGGGACCGGTCGGCCGTGAGGAGCACCGGTCCGGCCGGTGTGCGACGACGCGGTCCGGAATCTTCGAAGCGGAGGACACGCGTCGGGATCGCATCGCTTGCGTCGAGGCTACGCGGGGGTGCGGTCGCGGGCATCCGTCCGATGGTGAAGACATCAAGAATTCCGAATCCGCCCTTGAGGGGCATGTATCCCTAGTTAGTAGAGAGGGGCATTTTAGACATTCGGTTGCCGCCCATATAACCCAAGAGGTGAGAGGTTGGCAGCCAACTCTTGGAACCCTAGCTCATTAGTTTTCCTATTTTCCACCTATTTTCTCTAGGTTTTCCTTAGGACTAGCAAGAGAGCTTCACGGAGAGATCTTGTAGAGAGGGATGGATGATCGGGCGGCTTGCTAGACCTTGTACGAACCTTTGTTTCATGTATAGATGATTCGGCGTTGTTCCTCAAGGTTTGGATGTGTTTTTCCCGGTTGTTCTTGGTGGTGATTTTCGGAGCCCTCTCTCGGTGATTTCTTTGGGTTGTTTTCGGGGCTTTTCTCTTGGGGATTTGATGGGGGAAATTTGTGGGAACCCTTCGTGGTTCTTTGGGCCGTGATTCCCCTCCCAAATCCGTGAGAAAAAGTGCTCGATTTTGGGGTTTCTTGAGTTCTTGGGTTGGAAGTGCTTTCGGCGGGATTTCTTCGATTCCTCCTTTTTGGACGAGTTTTTGTGGGATTAAACTTGGCTATGAACTCCTCATGAGGTGTTCTTGATATCCCCAAAGTCTTGTTCAAGTCCGTGGAGCGATTCGGGAGATCGAGATTTGGATTTGGGGGGAGTTGACCGCGGGTTTTGTTCATCCCGAGCGCCGGAGCTACACCGGTCCGACCGGTGCTCATGACCGGTCCGCCGGTGCAAGCCCTTGTGGGTTTTTGCTCGGGTGAACGTCTTGGTGTGTTCGTTGTTGTCCCGTGTTTCTTCTTTGTTTCGAGTTTGGGTCCGTTTGGTGGTCGGTTGGACTTTGTTTGGTGCCTTGGGGGGGCTTTCGGTGCCGCCACCGGTCCGACGGGTGTGTCTCACCGGTCCGACCGGTGTAGAGCCACTTAGTGAAAGTTGCTCGGTTTCACCGGCGGGGACCGGTCGACCGGTGGTGCTCCACCGGTCGGCCGGTGTGGGTCTGTAGACTCGAGGCTTGGTTTTTCCGCTGCGTTTCTCGGGTCGGAAGGTGGTGTGTTGGTTCCTAGGTCCGGTGGCACTCCAGTGGCTACGTGGGCTTGACCAACCTTGGTAGTGAGTCGGAGACGTGTGTTGGAAGCCGTGTTCATCTTGTTGGAGTTTCGATCTCCTTCGAGAAGAATTTTTATCGGCTCCCATTCACTCCCCCCCCCCTCTCGGTTCGCCGTATCGGTCCTTCAAGTGGTATCGAGCCGGTTCGGGTCTTTGTTGACTCTAACCGGTCTAAGATCCAAGGATGGCGTACCGAGAACGGGGTTCGGGTCCTCCACACTTCGATGGCAAGAACTACCGGATGTGGAGCAAGCGGATGGGTGCTTTTCTCCGCGGAAAGGGTCGGATCCTTTGGGATGTCACGGTGGACACGGGCTATGTCCGGCCCGGTTGATTTCCTCGCTCCAGATCGAGGGACGGCTTCGACGCCAACAATAAGGCGGTCGACTACTTGTTTCGTGCTTTGTGTCGGCCCGAGTTCGATCGGGTGCACACGAGCACTGGCTTGTAGGATTTGGGCAGTGTTGAAGGAGGCTCATGTTGGGAACGCCCGAGGTTCGAGGCACGGTTGTATGCGACCTACGGAGAGAGTACGAGAACTTCACTCATCTCCCCTGGGTGAGTCCATCGATGCCTTGTTTCGAAGGTTCACTGGTGGTGGTGAACAACATGAGGGCCAATGTGGACGTGCTCCCGTACGATGATCATGATAGAGCGGTCAAGCTCTTACACTCTTTGGATCGTACGATATGGGGCGGAAAGTTCGAGGCCATAGTCGAGTCGGAGCGATATGATACTCTGACGGTGAACGAGCTGTTCTCGAAGCTCAAGTCGGGCCGAGGTGGATAGGGGCATGATCGCCAAGCTCGAGGGACCGAGCGATTCCCATAGTCTTGCCCTCGTTGGTGGTTCTAAAGGAAAGACTAACTCTAACCCATCCACCAGGATGTTCTCGTTTTCCTCTTTGATGTCTATGCCGTATGAGGAGTTTGATGACCTTGGAGAGGACGAGGCGGCGCCGTTGACGAGGCGGTTCGAGAGGCCGCACGAGAACCGCGTGAACATGAGGAGGAACACGAGGACTCGCTCCACGGTGCGGCAAGCCGGGACACTTCGTCGCCGACTGCCGGGAGAAGGCCGAGAACAAGGACAGCTACAAGCACAAGCCGAGGAAGAACGACGACAAGTACCGTTCGAGGCGCGACCACAAGAGCAAGCACAAGAACAAGTACAAGGACGAGCGACGATCGAGGAAGAAGGAGGGCCGAGGCAAGGCCCGAGCGATGGTTGGAGCGAGCGACGTCGACTCCGGTTCCGCGTACTCCACCTCGAGCTCGAGCGGCAGCCGACGACGAGGGAGATCGCCGCAAGAACAAGAGGTCGTCCAAGAACCCGAGCGGGGCCGAAGCCGCTTCGCGAGAGACGGCTTCTCGCACCATGGCGTTGGAGCTCCGGCGGCAAGAAGAGCACACGGAGCGACTCGGACTGCGAGTCCGACGACGAGGTGCGTGATGAGCTTCCCCTTCTTGCGCCAGGAGAATGAGAGACTTGGCTCTTTGCTTGATAACCGTGATGACATGCTTAGAGAGGCCAAGAAAATGAGGAAAGAGCTTAGGGCTTCACTCGAGGATGCTAGGACTAGAGTGGCTGAGCTAGAGACACAGGTGCTTGATAGCAAGCTTGAGATTGATTCGCTTAAGGCTAGCCCCGTTGTTTCGATGAGAATGATTGTGCCGATTGCTCTATTTTCCTTGCCGATCTTGCTTTGTTCAAGGAGAAGCATGCCTCAAAGTGTGAGGAACTAGATGTGCTTAGGGTTGAAGTGGCTGAGCTTAAGTCTAGACCTGCTTTGCTAGGTGCTTGCACTTCTTGCCCTGTTTTGCATGCTAAGATCGATGAGATGCATGCTTACACTAGTTTGCTCGAGGCTAAATTGAAGGAACCCATGCCTACATCTTGCTCTACCTGTGAAATGCATGCATTGAAAAATTTGGAGCTTGCACATTATGTTGACCGTTTGCAGGATGAGAATGATGATTTGAGGAAGTTGATGGGTTGGTTGTCCGGTCACGAGCCTCAGTTGAGGATGATGATTGAGGCCTTTAAGAGGCAAGATGGTGAGGGGCTTGGGGCAAACAAGGTTGGTGAGGGAAGTGGAGAGAATATCCCGGAGCCACCAAAAACCCACCACAAGAATGATTTCCCACCAAAACCTAACCATCTAAGGAACCGACTAGACACAACCCCAGCTCCACCCGTGTTTCCTACACCCACAAATGACCTACAAAAGCCTATCAAGTTTGTGAGCACTTCGGGGAAAGTGTTCTTTGGGAAGGAGAGTGAGAAGGCTAGTGGTGAGAAACCGGTGGAGGGTTTGAGTGGAGAGAAACCGAGTGAGCAGCCACATCCCAAGCCAAAGCCTAAGCTTGTGAGGTTCCATTGTGGCTATTGTGGGAGAGATGGCCATAAGGAGGAGTTTTGCTTCAAGAGGAAGCGAGATGAGAGAATGGAGAAGGAGTGGGCTAACAAGGACAAGTACCACCCTTCCGATGGTGTACTTGAGCCTCGTGTGCAGATGCCCAGGGGCAAGGCGATTGTGAGGACAGTTCGGGCTTGGGGAGAGAAGAAGGCCGTAGGCGGTGCTGCTTCCCGCCCGGACCACACCGGTCGGTCGGTGTGGAGCACCGGGCCGACCGCGGGCACAGGCGGACAGATGCTCGGGTTTCGTGCTCGTACAGGTGCGAGGGTTGTTTCGGTGGTCGTGGTTCGGTGGTTGGGCCGGGAAAGGGTGCGGGTGGTCGGTTTGCTAGGCGTTCTCCTCCTCGTGCTCAATACGGGGATTGGAGGAGTCGTGGCGGTGTGTTGGAAAGGAACATTTGGTCACACATGGTTTCACAAAAAAATTGCACGTGTTGGCATAAACATGGTGATGAAGGCCTTAATGAACTCAAAACGGGCGCCTAAATGAAGGTGAAGTGCAACACCATGCTATCAACCATAATGGACACCTTGATGGCCAGAGTGGAGTTTTTGAGGAAAATGAACCATTATTCCAACCAAATGTGTTGAGACTTGAAGATATCAGCGATGAAGAAGTTAGGGCTTCGATGATGGTAGGTGTTGCAACGTGTGCACAATGTTGATCAAATGTTGTGAGATGTTCAGTTTCAACAAGTGTACAAACCTTTTGAATTAGCAAGGGAAATTTTAGACGATTCATTGAAGATTTAAAAAACCCATATCCTTCTTGCAGCGGTACTCTCGCCTATACGGTGATCTAAAACCTCTGCCATAAGGTAGATCATGGTTGGAGAAACAAAAGTTTCAAACAACTATAAGATGTGCTTAAAGACATGCTACACGAGAGAAACCAACTAGCGAGTACGTCGACGAGGTGAAGAAGATAATGTTTGTCCTCTCGGAGTAGAGGTTGAAAAAATCCATGCATGCAAGAATAGTTGTGTATTCTGTGGAGATTATGTAGACCTTGACAAGTGCATGTGGCTATGATTGGTACAAGAGAAAAAGGACGGTGGAGATGATAATAATGCGATGAAGCGAGAATGAGCCGTGAGATCGAAGGCAAGAAGAAGAAGGCAAATAGAGGGGCTCTGAGGGTGGAATGGTATTTTTGCATTATCCCTTAGTTGAGAAGATGGTTTGCAACACGAAAGGAGGCCCAACTCTTGCGTTGGCATGACGAAGGCGAAGGAGCTTAAGAAAGATGGCAAGTTTAGACGCACGGAGTACGGCACAATTGGGTAACATTACTAACCACTTTCTGTGGTTTGACAAAGACATAAGGAGCATATGGTTTGCTATGAGCACGAGATGGTGTGAATTGTTAATTAACCGAGCTCAACACATATCAACGGCTTTGTTGTCTTTGTTATTGTACAACCTTCCACCCTGGATATGCAAGAAACAAAAATATATGATGCTGACAATATTGGTCTCCAAGCCACAGCAACCTAGTGACCGTATTGATGTCTACTTGAGGCCACTAGTTGATGACTTGAAGATAAATATAAAGATGCAGTGTGAAGGAGGTTTGGGATGAGTACAAGCGTGAGTTGTGAACAATGCATGCCATGTTGTTCACCACCATCAATGACAACTGGCTCATCGCAACCTCACTAGCCAAAGTAAAAGGAAAGGTGCAACTTGCCCATACTCCTTACAAGTTACTTCCACAATATGGCTAAGACATTCAAAGAAATACATATTTATGGGAGCCTTTGTATCGTTTCCTCGGCAAGAACATCCATACTTTTGGCCATGGATTGTCGGTTTAATGGGGGAAAGGAGAATCGAGAGGCGGGTGCATGTGATTGGTCCACTTGAAAGTCAAGGACGTCAAAACTATCGAGGAGTTACCCAAAGTTGAATGAGAAAACCCTTGGCAAAATAAAGAAACGAGATGGTGGAGAAAGTAGAAGAAGGAATGTGGAAAAAGGAAATCAATTCTATGGGAGCTAGAGTATAGACGATGTTGGGTGTGTCATTCGATTGACAATATGCACGTCAAGAAGAATGTGTGTGAAGTTACTTTTGGAAAATTGCTACAACAAAAGTCCAAAGGATAAGATCATAAAAATGCAAAGGGAGGATCTTAAAGAGCGGGCATTAGGCCGAGACTCTATGTAGAGGAAACATAGACGAGGACGAACCATCCCATTGCGGCAATCACATTGTCAAAGGCGGGGGAGAGAAAAGGGTACGTAGGTTTTGCATGATTTGAAAGTACCTTCAGACTACTCATCAAACTTCAAGAGGCTAGTGTCGGTGAACATGAAAATTAATTCCAACTTGATGAAATCTCATGATTGCCATGTGTTGATGACAGCTCTTCTTCTTGTTGCACTTAGAGGAATCAAGACAGAACTAGTTCATGACGCGGTCACGAGCTTGTATTTATTCTTCAATGTAATAGAATAGAAGGTGATTGATGAGGAAAAACTATTGGACTTAGAGAGGAAGCATTTCGAGACCCTCTGCCTGCTTGAAGCTACCTTCCCTCCATCATTCTATGCTGCATCTAACCACACACCTCGCGAGGGAAATCTGGTATCTTGGCCCATCTTACCTTCGTCAGATGTTTCCATATGATAGGTTCTATGTATTCCTGAAATCATTGGTACATAACCAATTATTTCCGGAGGGAGCCATTGTTCATGGCTACGAGACCATCGAAGCAGTGGAGTGGGCCATGGGTTATATGCACCCACAAAACCCCATTGGTGTGACTCACTCACGGCATGAAGGTAGACTTTCAGGTGTTGGGACCCTGGGGAAAAAGTCAGTCACTCCAGAACCATATGCTTTCCAAAAGGCTCATTTCACCATGATACAACAGATGCACCTAATTACCGTTTTGCCCGATGAGCACGAGCGACAACAACACGAACAGCCCTCAGCGTGGTAGGGCTTGTCTTGCAAAGATAAACACGTAAGGTTTTCGGTGGTGACTCGAAAGTTATGTCGGGAGCCGAGGCAGCAATAATGTTGTAATAATCGACAAGATAAGGAATCTAGCAGCAGGGCCATTGTTCACTGTTAGAAGATGCCAAGCACTGGATATCAACCATGGCCCTGGATAAGAAGAGTGTCTATCAAAATAGTCGTGTGCGTGTACGGGCCGTCGTTAATGACAATTATGATGATGATGACACAGAGACAGACACATATTATGGTCGAATAGAGGAGATATGGAAGCTTGATTATGTAGGATTGAAGGTAGCCTTGTTTCGGTGTAGATGGGTCACCAATGGGAAGAGAGCTGTGAGCAAGGACAAATATGGTTATGTTAGTGTTGATCTCCGCGTCTTTGGTTGCAAACGTTTGTCTTCGCCAACAATGTTGAGCAAGTGTTCTATGTACTGAGCTTTGAGAAGAACTAGTACGTGATTATACTCGAAAAAAGGATTGTTGGGATTGAAAATGTTGTTGTGGAGGAGGAATACAACTAGTTTGACGAATTTCCGTCCTTTGAAATTTCATACAATCCAGAGCTCTTGGGAACTAAAAAAACACGAGTACTTGCGAAGCGACCATATAGTGAAAAAAATCCATATACAGAAATCAAGGAAGAAAAAGCAAGTATGATTTCTACTGAATCCTTTTTGTAATGTAGGATATGTCTATTGGTGGAAATGAAATCCGTTTTGTAATATAAAGGATGTGATGTATTGGTGGAGTTTGAATCCTTTTTGTAATATATAGGATGTGGTGGAATTTGAATCCTTTTTGTAATGTATTCTGCTCCAGTTTAGTAAGTATGTTGCAGACTACTTCTGTTTAGTAACGGGCGTTAATATCAAAGGGACGAGGATTAGCCAACACGTGTCGCCTTTGTTACAGGCAAGAGATGAGGATTAACCAACCCGCGTCACCATTGATATGGGAAATCACACACAGATTGCATTAAAAGAGACGTGGATTAGCCAGCCCGTGTCAGTTTGTTTTTCTTCATGCTTGCCAGTGAGTAGGTAAATCTTACAAAAAAATTGTCACGCACCTGAGATAATCACAAAAGCATGTCTCTTGAGATGCAAAATCACCTTACCACAGTTACGGTCATCATTGATACATCGAGAGGTTACAAACGGCCATACATGTTCATCATCACTAGGCACTACCATGATGAGGAACATAGATCTAAACTATGCAAAAGAGATATACTTTCGTCGGCTTGTTCTTCATGACGAGATATGCAAAATCACACACACAGATTACAGTCATCATTGGTACATCACATAGGGAGGCCTCAAGATCTTGGCCGGCTCGCTTGACCGCAAGACTCACGTCCGGCTCCGGGCGGGAATCTCCCGTAGGCGGTGAAGACCCTTTGCGGTGGTGGGAGCTGACTTGGTGATGTTGAGGTTCAAAGGTCGATCTTTCTTGCCTTCACTGCCGTCGGTCGATCGTCGGAGGTGAGAGGAAGACGACCGTCGGCTTGTTCTTCATGACGGATATGCTCCAGTTACGGCTTCTTCTTCATGATTACAAGTGAGTACAAAGAAAGATACAAAGGGTGGAAACATATTCCTTCAAAAGTCCTCTAGAGGGAAAAAGCAAAAGGAATCGCAAGTTTGACGGGAAAACTGTAGCAGGAGGGTTTTGGCTTTTCGTCGGCTTGTTCTTCTTGATGCCAGGAGGTTCTGGGCTACCTTCCCCTGAGCACGGCTGATATATCACAAGGATTTCCTAGAAGCTGTGCTAAGAGATGAGCAACCCAATCACCGTATCACAAGAATCTTCTAGAAGCGAGAGAACGAGGAGGAGGAAGAAGAGAAAAGCAAAAGCTTAAGCCCTACAAGATCTATTCTTTGTGCCATAGCTAGATCTGAATCCCCAGAGAAGAAGGAAGCACTTGAGGAGGACGGAGGGTGTCGGTGCCTTTTTACTTAACCAAAAACAAAGGAACGAATAACATCGAGTTGTCAAAAAAAGAGAGGAAGGGATAAGATCAATAGCACGGGAAACGAGAAGGTTCCCAAGAAATTGATGCTAGATATAGTCAATGGGGAAACAATTGCCTAGTCAATGTTGAGAGTAGAGGTAGTGATTCCAATGTATAATTAAATGATACGCAGATTAACCAAACGTTGTTTCAATCTACTCCCGCCGTCCCATAAAAGATGCAATTCTCGCATCTACGAGGAGTCAAACTATATGGCTTACTACTAACAATTACAAAATAAAACATACAATTCTCACATATGGAGGAGTATATTTTTTATAAAATAGTTATTTCAAGACAAAAAATGCTGTTTTTCTATAAACTTAGTCAAAGTTGTAATAGTTTGACTAGCACATTTCCCATTACATGTTTTGAATGGAAGGGAGTAGAATTAAAGCATGCGTTCTTAAGCATTAAATTAGCAATGGAGAATTAAATGATACGTGGATTAGCCAAATGTCGTCTCTATTGCTTACTTAAATCATGTTTGGAATCAAATGCATTTGTATCTTATCCTTCAAATAATTTATTTTGCCCCTTCATCTACCCACAAAAACGACAGCGCAACACTACTCCTCATCGTCACCATTCTCGGCCAGAGATGATTAGCATGTCGAGAAGAAGCAGGCGGCACTAGCCGTCGTTGTTGCTGGACCTCCCTCAAAACCTCTGCATTGAGATTACGGCGCGTGTCGGTGTGACCTCGGAGTGGCCCTTGGCTGACCCCCGCAGCCTACGCGGTATGAGTAGTAGTCAAATGTTGTAACATGTATTTCTTCGATTAGTCTAAATTTGAAAAAAAATATCTATTTTTTTCTAAAATCACCATATTTTCATTAATTTTATTGTATAGTGTAGATTCAGTTTCTTGAATAATGTTTATATGCCTTATTTTGTTCTGTAAGTACAACACGTAACTAATATTGTTTTGCACAACCATTAGTGATGAAACTTTGCATTTAGTAAGCTTAAGGTGAACACAAGGTTGGTATGTTTTCAAATGCATATGAGTTCGAACATGTTACAGAAGTGTCGAAAACATCAATGTTCAAGCAACATTGTAGGAAACTATGTGAGAGATGTAGACATTTGTACACAAGTATATTATTCCTTCATCGATACCATTTGAATTTGTGAAGATAAGTTTAGGTACCCAAATTATGTTGCCAAGTCAATTTGTAGTAGAGCAAATTTGATGTTATTATAATTAGTATATAATTACAATGGGGTGCAAAACGAAATATAAGAAATTTGGGCACATAAGTGTGGCCAGGTTGATATTTTATTCAAATACCAAAAATTGTTCGTATTTTTATGATTTTCTGAGTCTTGTTTATGGGCTCTAATATTTTTAGGAAAGCAAGTTTCATTCAAAAAATAGTTACGGGCCCACGCGTCAGCGTCAGCAGCGAATATAAAAAAGATAAGCTGATGCTGCTTGCCGGGGGACCCAAGCGCAACAAATGCGATGCGGGTTCACTAACCATCGTCGCCAATGACACTGGCCCACGCCTCAGTGTCAGCTAACTTGTGCGGGAATGATTATCCATTGTCTCCAAGATCTAATTCATCACAATAGATCTCCAGTTCATCACAACAGAACACAATTCATCACAACGCGGATGGATCTACTCGCGTCTATTAGATCGAGTTCATGACATACAAATTCTAACAACCAAACTAATTAAATAAGTAGTTCATATCAAACAACTTTGACGAAGACACAAAAAGCACACACATATTACTACTAATTGGTAGAGGAGTCTATCAATTAGTCGGAATCTGCGGGTGTCGCCGCCAGGTAGGCCCTCGCCGTCCCGAGAACCGTCGTAACCGCCGTGGCTTCTGTCGAGCCGTCTCCTCCATCATCGAAGATGATGTGGCGGCCTACCCGCTTGACCACGGGGAGGTTGTCCAGCCTCTCCACCAACCATTGGATCCTCAAGGCGAGACCCTTGTCCACTTCATGATGCACCTTGATGTTGAAGGGCGCACCAACATCTTCAAGCTTTCTGAAGACACTAGTGAGCAGGTCGCCGGTGAACTTGGTGTCGTCGAATAACTGTTCCTCATCGGCGTCCTTGGTCGCCAGCTCCTTCCCCTTCTCCAACTTCCTCCGATGGAGGATTTCATCGTTGTCGTCCTCTCCCTTCGCCCGCTTCCTGGGCGTTGGGCCTGACGCCATCTCTACCATGATCTCTCGATGTTGGAGATTTTGTTGTGGTGGATCGCGAGGTGGAAGAAGAAGTGAGATAAGCTTCTGGAAGGCAGGGGAAGGCAGGGGAGTTATATTGACAAGACGTGGAACCGTCAGGCGCCTCTACCCCCACCCACTACTCCACTACTACCAGTACGTGCCACTCAATTGCGCCGCGGGCTCCATTTCGGGTGCAAAACCGTCCAAAACCACAAGTTTCCTTTCAATTATGCGGGAAGGAGAAGGGGCAGGTGCAATGATCTCTGACCCACTCATTACGGTAGGAACCAAACTACGATTCCTTTTCAATTTATATTTATTGTCTTAGATGGCCAAGGCACCCTCGTCGCCTTTCAATTTCCAAACCACGTCACTTTTCTATTTCCTCCCCTTCTCTTTGATGGTCGCGATGTGCTTGATGCAGCTACTGCCGGATGATCTTGTCACCCAGATCATCATCCACTCCATCAAGGATGAGCTCGTCTTCCATTTTCTAAACCTTCGCAATAAAATTTGTGGCACCTTTCGGCGCATCTACGACTCCGATAAGGTACTACTACACGTGTCGCTGTGTGATCTTCGCCGGGTGATCAAGAATCGCTATGTCAGGTCATGCTTTGAGCAGTGCTTCCGCGAGGCCAATCATCCGGAGGCATTATGCTTCGAGGGGTTGGAGAGGTTGATGAGGCGGCAGAACCCCGACAAGGGTCTGAAGCTCATCGGACATGCTGATGCTGAAGAGTCCGGTGCCAAGTACTTCTTAGCAATGTTGAAGTATCATTGCAACCCGACAGACCCGAAGTCATGGCACTGCTCAAGGAAATCAACAACGGCTCGTCGCCCCCTGACGGGTGGTGGAAGAACCACAACCTGCGGTAGCTGCGCTACCTCGTCAACTAGGATCTCGAGAACATTGTGTGGTAGTACTAGGTTGATGACGACGACGAAGAAGTCTGGTTGCTTCTTGTCCAGGCTCTTACAGTGCATTTGGGCGGCAAGAAGTAGGGCACGATGGGATGCGAAGAGATCATCCACTACTTTAGCGCCAAGTGTCGCATATGTCGAAGTTGACCTCGGGCCGCGTAACTTCCGCCCGTAGTGGAGTGCGCGCGTCGGCTCGGTGAACATCGGGATGCGGGCGCAAGCATGATGAACATTATCTATCTTGAATGTAAATTATTTGACATTACTAAACGCGATTTGATTTTATCGGGATGTAGGTTTTAATCGGTTTTTGATACACAACATTTGATTTGTCGCATTTGTGAGTCCAAATCGATGGTTGTGGTGGTCTCATTTGCGGCAGAAGACGGGCCTAGGATGCCCTCTTGGGTGTCAAAACCCTTGCGAGAAGCGGTACTTAGTGGGTACAACGGTGGGGGCGGTGGTACCCTATGCTTCCTCCTTTGTTCTATTGGAGAATGAAGAACAATTTATACATCTAGTGTCGCCAGAGCAACATTTCTCTTCTTGATCCCTTGTAGCAGGATTTTTGTAACATGTATTTCTCCATTGTAATTAGTCCAAATTTGATTATTTTTTCTACAATTTTCTAAAATCACCGTGTTTTCATTATTTTCATTGTTTAGTGTATATTTTGTTTCTTGAGCAAATGTTTATATGCCTTATCTTGTTCTATGTAAGTACAACATATAAATAATATTTGTTTCCACCTCATGTAATTAAACTTTGCATTTTCGTAATCTTAAGGTGAACAAAATCTTAGGTTTGTTAAGTGTTGAATGCATATGAGTTCGAACATGTTGCAAAATGTGGAAAACTTCAATGTTCAAAGGAACATTCTAGGAAACTATGTGAGAGATGTAGATATTTGTACACAATTATATTATTCCTTCATCAAAACCATTTTAAATTTTGAAGACAAGTCTAGGTACTCAAATTATGTTGTCAAGTCAATTTGTACATTTTTTTTAGTGAACACTAGATGTTAGTAGAATTACTACATCATTAATATGGGATGTAAAAATGAATTCTAAGAATCTTGGGCACACAAGTGTGACTATTGATATTTTACTCAAATACTAAATGTCCAAATATGGTGTTCGTATTTTATGATTTTTAGGTGTTGTTATACTAGGCTCTAATATTTTAGGGAAGCACGTTTAATTTGGAAAAAATAGTCTGGTGGCCGCATGTCGGCGTACGCAGCCAAAAATAAAAACATAACCATTGCCGCGCGGACTGGCTGACAAAGGCAATGCGGTTTCACCAACCATCGTCGCTAATGACACTGTGCCACGCGTTAGCGTCAGCATGCAAACCGTGCGCGGATAGCTCAAAATTTCCCACCTATATTGACTATAATGCCCATGGAATTCCTATTCCAGCATAAAGCCAACAAGGGCACGCTAGTAATTTCATTAAACACAATTATGCACGCCGTTCATATTTGGCTCTCGTTAGATAGGTCCTGATGCCCGCACTCACCCACCGGCCCCAGCGAGTCTCCCCCACTCGCCTTTGCCTCTCTCCCCCCCCGCTCGCCTTCGGCAAGCTCTCTCCCGTTCCCCGGCCACTGCTTTTCTCGGCCCCACACTCTTTGTGTGGCTGACAGTGTGAGATGCGGTGTGCGTGCGAACGGTTTCACAACGAATAACCTAAAGATGGTTGACGCGGATCCGTCATCCCCGACCATGACGATGAACCGGCCATCTCAGGCCACGAGCCGACGTGGATCCGGCCCCTCCGACCATCACGAGAACAACTACTTCATTCGCGATAGAGGTTAGTCTTGCTTAAACCCCCAACACCCTCTCTCTCCTCAGCCACCAAATCTGCTATATATTAATGTCAATGTGGATTACGGAGACATGCCTCGATAGTTCATCTTTAATTGATTAACTGTGGATTTGATGGATGGATTTTGTTGCCCCAACTTTGTTTGAATAAATTGTTGCTAACAGATGAAGTTATATGAACTATTGAAATTCATTTTCATGTTCTTGGTTATACAATTTTTGCACTGTAAATTCATGAAAAACATTGAGGATGTTAACATACTTTAAATCTGCAATGCTTTGAATGTACCGGATCGACAGATATGCTTAGGACCTGTTAGCATATTTTAATTCTAATGGGCACATAATGTCAGTGGGAATTGCATCGCGATGGTTTATAATGTGGTCACCCAATGCATATATATTCATGTCAAGGTGGATTAGGGAGGCATGCCTTAATAGTTCATCTTCAATTGATTGACTATGGATTTGATGGATGGATTTTGTTGCTCCAAGTCTGTTTGAATAAATTGTTGGTAACAGATGAAGTTATATGAAATGCTGAAATTCATTTTCATGTTCCTGGTACTATAATTTTTGCATTGTAAATTCATGAAAAGCATAAAGGATGTTAGCATACTTTAAGTGCAGGTATGCTTTGAATGTGCAGTCATTTCTATTATGCTTTGGACTTTGTTAGCACACTTTAATTTTGATGGCCACATAATGTCGGTAAATTCTTCAACGGTGGTTTATAATGTAGTGATAACTAGAGTTTGTCCTATGCTTTGTTGTGAGTGTTAATTGTTTCACTATTGTCATATATATTGTTATTGTTGGTGTCATGATGCGTTGTAGTGTTGTTTCACTAATGTCATATATAATGTCATGACCATTGCTTTATCCTCTTGTTGCATGTACATGTGAAACACACAATCCATCGCTGCTGAAGTTGGACAAGGAAGCAGTTAAAGGAATTTATTCTATGCTTTATCATGTGTAGTCTCCCATAACAACAAACTCCTCTACCTCCAGTACACCATCCATGACCCATCACGGTGAACCTCCTTCACGGGGGTCCTCAGCACGGTAACTGCGAGTAGTACTCGATCCGTGGAGTGGGAACACAAACCAAATGGCCGGAAGACAAATTGAGTAGCAGCTAAAGTTGATGCCAATTTTTGTCCTAACCCGATTCTTTGTGAGGGATAGATTTGTATTGGTTTGCGGTCTCATTGCTCGGGGAGAGGTGTCAATCAACAAGGCGGTTGATGATCTCTCACCAGTGAGATGGATAATATTCCCACGAGTTTTAGGAAAATCTATATTACTTGACCAATCTGGAAGAATTTGTTGGCAAGAAGGCAGTTAAGGTAGTTATATCAGAGATTGGAACATTGCAACGGCAGTTCAAGGCCTATTTAAGAAAAAATATGTGAGCGAAGTGGAAACTCCCTTTGTGAAGCATGCCTTTTTGTAGCAGCAAGATTGGGACATGTTTGTGCTAGAAACCAATTCTCCTTCATTTCAGCAATTGAACGAGGAGATAAAACAAAAGAGAGTATTGGATAATAAGCCACACAAGATGGGCAAAAAGGTTATCGTTGTAAAAGGAAAACAGAACCCTTGGGACCAATTTCCTAGACGTTAGAGACCTTACCTGTGGGCAAGGGTAGGGAAGAAGAGGAAGAATACTAGTGAAGGAAGCAGGGGCATAACATTCGGTAACCAAGCGGTGAGGGGGGGGGGGGGGGGGGGGGGGATAGGGTGAAAACAACTGTAGCTTAAGGTAGTGATGGTTCTTTCTCTGGGGTTAGGGAGAATGATATCCTCACCGTAGCACTTGAGACTACAGAGCATCAAGGTCGGGTCCGAGGCGTGTCTAGTTCACTTGGCTGGGGTAAAGGGTTTGGTGAAGAGTTCGCTGGAATGTACATGAAGAAGAAGAGGAACAAGAGGTCTGATGCTCATGATATGATGGACATAACATTTAAATCAATTGTCCATGCTCTAAGACTATCAGGCATCAAAATATCGAAAATTATACTTCTTCCTTCCCAATTACCGGCGCACATCGATAAGCGATGGGAAGAAGATGCACATGACCACGAGGAAGAACATGCCGAACGCATCGAGGAAGATGCGTGTGTTGAAGAGAGCAAGATCAGCACGGAATGCCAACGAGGACGAAACAAATCAAGTGCACAATGATAGTCGATCACACAATATTTGGACATAATAGATAGTGACGAATCAGCAGCGTACGTACTTTTGGATGGCACCGGGATTAATGTGGAGCTCTCACTAGCGAAAGTGTTTCCATTTCAAAAGGCTTGCCATTCAACACCAGTGCAGGATGGCTATGTTATGGTGCAACCTACTTATTTGTGGGCCAATGCGGGTCACGACCCTCTGCCTGTACAAATTGATGGGTGTGACATAGAAACCCTAGTTGAGGCTCTCGTTCAAAGGATCCAATGGCCAAAGGATAGGATCCTTATACCACCCCATGACGAGACATCCCAACCACCGAAACGGGGGTACAACAGTAGATGGAGGTACTACTGTCGGTGTTAGCAAGGAGAAGGCTCAATAGCGATGGCGGCATCGGCGGATCGGCAAAACTACACGGCGGGAGCATCGACAACGTGGAGGACGGTTCTTTCCGCCGGGGAGAGGTTGCAACATGAGGATAAGCAACAGATGAAACAGCAGCCTCTCCAATAGTAGGAGCGTCATAACGGCGGAGACGGGCAAACTACGCCTAAGTAGCTTCTGCAACATGAGGATAAGCAACAGATTAAACAGGAGCCTCTCCAACAGCAGGAGAAGGAGCACAAGCAATCTCCCTCTGGTAGCGGATGCAGCATATGCAACGGCCTGCAGCAGCCGGGAGGCCCGAACAATCTCCACTTCATAAGGGGAACTAGGCAAGGAAACCTCTGTCTAAAGATGAGATTCTTAAACTGTGTTATTAGGATAGAAGAGAAAGGAATATGCAAAATACAAGCACGGTGCACCTATATGGTTAAGAAGCAAACTTAAAGGTTGTTGGACCAAATTGTGCCAGGTTGCATGCTTACTTCATGGAACACAGTAAGAATAAACTTTCCTTTCTAGCAAAGGTGGATCAAGACTACTTTAAAGGTGATGGTGGTGCTTTAATGTTAAACATTGCATTCAATAGTGTGTATAACCTTATAACCGTGGCTTCTCTGGATGTAAACTTCTTGAGGTTGTGGACATTATAAGTCCCTTAAAACCTAAAAAGACATTATAAGTCTCTTATAAGTTCATGCATGCTAACAATTTAATTGTTTGTAGGAAAATGATGGACAAGGCAGTGGAGATGCAGATCAGTGTTGGGTTTTTAGATCCAAATTTTTTTACTTCCACAAATAATTCTCAGCATTCTCGCCTTGTTACCAAACCAATCTCAAATGCAATGAACAATGAGTAGATGAGTCGGTCACCCTCTTGCCTTTGAACCTTTGGGTAAAAGTGATCATCTGTATCAAGTTCAAAGAGATTTCGTATCTAGATTTTGCTAAACAACATCCCTCTTTAAAGTTTCCAGACCCCAAACCAGTTATGTACTTCTCGGTATCTTGTAGGTTTTATTCACAAAAATTCAATCTCTTAGTGTTTCTAATCATTATAGCTGACCATGTAGGGCCTTTGGTACCATATCTTGTAGGCTTTGTTCACAAATTCAATCTCTTAGTGTTTCTAATCGGTAATGCTAATCATGTAGGGCCTTTGGTGAACATGCATAGGACGGTGACGAAAAGGAATGAAAGCCAAAAGCCTTAATTAAGCATAAAACAAATCTCGATGTAAGACTAAGGTTTTTATGGTCCCTTCTTACATATTTGGTACTGCATTAACTTGTCATTTTGGTACCTCGATGAAGTGTGCTCAGCAGCCATGGGGTTCCTCTTTGTGTGGATTCCATGTGGCATTCCATATGTTAAGACTACTCGATGACATACATGACATCAGAGTAGCAAGTTGTTGTAAGTAGATAATAATGCTCAGCTTGTCTCTACTCATATTCTCCATACGATTTTAGAAACTAATTTGTACTTTTATTCTCATAAATGATCATATTTTGTAGGATTTCAAATCTATTGTAGATATTTGCACAGAAGATCTAAAGCGTGTGAGGACTTCATGTGTGGTTCGGGGCCCAGGTGGATGGTCGCTTCCTTGTGTGATGAGTGATTGACAATGTTGTGTGGGCTTGATTCTTGGCTAAGTATTGCGAGGTGCGAGGTTGCGGCTTGACTCGTGTTGGTGCGAGGTGAAGAACAAGCGCGAAGGTCGTCGGCAGTGAGGCCTCCAAGTGTGGAGAAGACAAGTAGGCTTTGTTGTTCGAGGGACTTGGGTGGCCGGTGGGGTCAAGTGCGGGCGCATGGTGGCATGAGCAGGCGAGATGAAGTCGTGGACGGTTTCTTGGTTGAGCCTCAAAAAACCAAGGTCGAGCGGGTTCCGGTGGGGGCCAGGTCATGAGTGGAGATTGGCGGAGGCCACAGAGTTCGCGGGGTTTAGGTGGTTCACCGAAGAAAACCCCTTTGGGTTCCTTGGATTGATCTCGCCCGAGCCCAGGGCTTAGAAGACGGAGGTGCGGCGGCACGAGCCGGCCGGCCGTGGGTCGCGCCGGTCGGCCGTGAGGCCGGTCGGCCGTGAGGAGCACGGTCGGCCGGTGTGCGGCGGCGCGGTCGGGAATCTTCGAAGCGGAGGGACACGCGTCGGGATCGCATGGCTTGCGTCGAGGCTACGCGGGGTGCGGTCGCGGGCATGCGTCCAGGTGGTGAAAACATCAAGAATTCCAAATCCGCCCTTGAGGGCAGCATCCTAATTTAGTAGAGAGGGGCATTTTAGACTTTCGGTTGCCGCCTATATAACCCAAAGAGGTGAGGATGGCAGCCAACTCTTGGAACCCTAGCTCATTTGTTTTCCTATTTTCCACCTATTTTCCTTAGGTTTTCTCTAGGACTAGCAAGAGAGCTTCACGGAGAGATCTTGTAGAGAGGGATGGATGATCGGGAGGCGTCTTGCTAGACCTTGTACGAACCTTTGTTTCATGTATAGATGATTCGGCGTGGTTCCTCGGCGTTTGGATGTGTTTTCCACAGGTTGTTCTTGGTGGTGATTTTCGGAGCCCTTTCTCGGTGATTTCTTTGGGTTGTTTTCGAGGCTTTTCTCTTGGGGATTTGATGAGGGAAATTTGTGGGAACCCTTCGTGGTTCTTTGAAGTGCCGTGATTCCCCTCCCAAATGCGTGAGTAAAAGTGCTCGATTTTGGGGTTTTCTTGAGTTCGTGGGTTGAAGGTGCTTTCGGCGAGATTTCTTCGATTCCTCCTTTTGGACGAGATTTGGTGGGATTAAACTTGACTATGGACTCCTCATGGTGTTAGGATATCCCCAAAGTCTTGTTCAAGTCGAGTGGAGCGATTCGGGAGATCGAGATTTGGATTTGGGGGAGTTGACCTTGTAGTCTTTGTTCATCATTTTACTTCGAGCCACACCGGTCGCTTAGGTGCTCTTGGCCCGTGCAATGGGTGCAAACTCTGTGGGATTGCTCGGGTGAACGTCTTGGTGTGTTTGTTGTCGTCCGGGATGGTCTTCTTGTTTCGAGTTTGGGTCCGTTTGGTGGGGTGGTCGGTTGACTGTTTGGTGCCTTGGGGGGCTTTCGAGGTCAACATTTGACGGTGTGTCTCACCAGGTCGGCCGGGTGTAGAGCCACTTAGTGAAAGTTGCTCGGTTTCACCGGCGGGGACCGGTCGGCCGGTGGTGCTCACCGGTCCCCGGCCGTGTGGGTCCGTAGACTCGAGGCTTGGTTTTTCTTTGCGTTTCTCGGGTCGGAAGGTGGTGTGTTGGTTCCTAGGTCCAGTGGCACTCCAGTGGCTACGTGGGCTTGACCAACCTTGGTAGTGAGTCGGAGACGTGTGTTGGAAGCCGTGTTCATCTTGTTGGAGTTTCGATCTCCTTCGAGAAGAATTTTTATCGGCTCCCATTCACCCCCCCTCTGCGGTTCGCCGTATCGGTCCTTCAAGTGGTATCGAGGCCGGTTCGGGTCTTTGTTGACTCTAACCGTCTAAGATCCAAGGATGGCGTACCGGGAACGGGGTTCGGGTCCTCCACACTTCGATGGCAAGAACTACCGGATGTGGAGCAAGCGGATGGGTGCTTTTCTCCGCGGAAAGGGTCGGATCCTTTGGGATGTCACGGTGGACACGGGCTATGTCCAGCGGGTTGATTTCCTCGCTCCGGGATCGAGGGACGGCTTCGACGCCAACAATAAGGCGGTCGACTACTTGTTTCGTGCTTTGTGTCGGCTGAGTTCGATCGGGTGCACACCGAGCACTTGGCTTGTAGGATTTGGGCGGTGTTGAAGGAGGCTCATGTTGGGAACGCCCGGGGTTCGAGGGCACGGTTGTATGCGACCTACCGGAGAGAGTACGAGAACTTCACTCATCTCCCGGTGAGTCCATCGATGCCTTGTTTCGGAAGGTTCACGGTGGTGGTGAACAACATGAGGGCCAATGTGGACGTGCTCCCGTACGATGATCATGATAGAGCGGTCAAGCTCTTACACTCTTTGGATCGTACGATATGGGGCGGAAAGTTCGAGGCCATAGTCGAGTCGGAGCGATATGATACTCGACGGGGAACGAGTCGTTCTCGAAGCTCAAGTCGGCCGAGGTGGATAGGGGCATGATCGCCAAGCTCGAGGGACCGACCGATTCCCATAGTCTTGCCCTCGTTGGTGGTTCTAAAGGAAAGACTAACTCTAACCCATCCACCAGATGTTCTCGTTTTCCTCTTTGATGTCTATGCCGGATGAGGAGTTTGATGACCTTGGAGAGGACGAGCGGCGGCGTTGACGAGGCGGTTCGAGAGGCCGCACGAGAACCGCGTGAACATGAGGAGGAACACGAGGACACCGCTTCCGGTGCGGCAAGCGGGACACTTCGTCGCCGACCGCCGGAGAAGGCCGAGAACAAGGACGACTACAAGCACAAGCCGAGGAAGAACGACGACAAGTACCGTTCGAGGCGCGACCACAAGAGCAAGCACAAGAACAAGTACAAGGACGAGCGACGATCGAGGAAGAAGGAGGGCCGAGGCAAGGCCCGAGCGATGGTTGGAGCGAGCGACGTCGACTCCGGGTCCGCGTACTCCACCTCGAGCTCGAGCGGCGGCGACGACGAGGGAGATCGCCGCAAGAACAAGAGGTCGTCCAAGAACCCGAGCGGGCTGAGCCGCGCCGCGAGAGACGGCTACGCACCATGGCGTTGAGCTCCGGCGGCAAGAAGAGCACACGGAGCGACTCGGACTGCGAGTCCGACGACGAGGTGCGTGATGAGCTTCCCTTCTTGCGCCGGGGAGAATGAGAGACTTGGCTCTTTGCTTGATAACCGTGATGACATGCTTAGAGAGGCCAAGAAAATGAGGAAAGAGCTTAGGGCTTCACTCGAGGATGCTAGGACTAGAGTGGGTGAGCTAGAGACACGAGGTGCTTGATAGCAAGCTTGAGATTGATTCGCTTAAGGCTAGCCCCGTTGTTTCGATGAGAATGATTGTCTTGATTGCTCTATTTTCCTTGCTGATCTTGCTTTGTTCAAGGAGAAGCATGCCTCAAAGTGTGAGGAACTAGATGTGCTTAGGGTTGAAGTGGGCGAGCTTAAGTCTAGACTCGCTTTGCTAGGTGCTTGCACTTCTTGCCCGTTTTGCATGCTAAGATCGATGAGATGCATGCTTACACTAGTTTGCTCGAGGCTAAATTGAAGGAACCCATGCCTACATCTTGCTCTACCCGTGAAATGCATGCATTGAAAAATTTGGAGCTTGCACATTATGTTGACCGTTTGCGAGATGAGAATGATGATTTGAGGAAGTTGATGGGTTGGTTGTCAGGGCCACGAGCCTCGATTGAGGATGATGATTGAGGCCTTTAAGAGGCAAGATGGTGAGGGGCTTGGGGCAAACAAGGTTGGTGAGGGAAGTGGAGAGAATATCCCGAGCCACCAAAAACCCACCACAAGAATGATTTCCCACCAAAACCTAACCATCTAAGGAACCGACTAGACACAACCCCGGCTCCACCCGTGTTTCCTACACCCACAAATGACCTACAAAAGCCTATCAAGTTTGTGAGCACTTCGGGGGAAAGTGTTCTTTGGGAAGGAGAGTGAGAAGGCTAGTGGTGAGAAACCGGTGGAGGGTTTGAGTGGAGAGAAACCGAGTGAGCGACCACATCCCAAGCCAAAGCCTAAGCTTGTGAGGTTCCATTGTGGCTATTGTGGGAGAGATGGCCATAAGGAGGAGTTTTGCTTCAAGAGGAAGCGAGATGAGAGAATGGAGAAGGAGTGGGCTAACAAGGACAAGTACCACCCTTCCGATGGTGTACTTGAGCCTCGTGTGCGGATGCCCGGGGGCAAGGCGATTGTGAGGACAAGTTCGGGCTTGGGGAGAGAAGAAGGCGAGGCGGTGCCGGCTTGCCCCGGACCACACCGGTCGGACGGTGTGGAGCACCGTCGACCGGTGCGGGCCCGGCGGACGGATGCTCGGGTTTCGTGCTCGTACGAGTGCGAGGGTTGTTTACGGTGGTCGTGGTTCGGTGGTTGGGCCGGAAAGGGTGCGGTGGTCGGTTGCTAGGCGTTCTCCTCCTCGTGCTCAATACGGGGATTGGAGGAGTCGTGGCGGTGTGTTGGAAAGGGAAGGACGTGCCACGGGCTTTCTTGCGTGGTTTTGGTCCTCCTCCGGGCGAGAGAGGGGTGGTTCCCTCGGGGTGGTTACCGTGGTGGTGTTCGTGGAGGTAACTTTGGTAGGAGAGATGCTTTGGTTGGTGCTAACCCCACTTTCGAGCAAATGGCTCGGCCTTTGGTTTTCCTCCTTTGGTTCTAACCCCGGTCTTGAGTCGTTTGTTCGCTCACGTGCCTATTTTTGATGTACGGGTGGGAGACTTGAAGAACATTTGGTTGATTGACTCCGGTTGTTCGAGGCATATGACCGGAGACGGGGGGTGGTTCTCAAGTCTCGTCCGGTGGTGACGAAGAGGTACATCACCTTTGGGGACAATGGGCGTGGGCGTGTGCTTTCGAGAAGGTGAGATAAAAGTGAGTGACAAGATCACTGCGAGGCGTGTTGCTCTTGTTCAATCGTTGGGGTACAATTTGCTTTCGTGTCCCGGTTGTTGGATGAGGGTTTTGAGGTGTTGTTTCGGCCTGGTGGTTCTCGGATTGTGGACTCTCGAGGGGACCTTGTTTGTATGGTCGTTCCCGAGGGTCAGGTGTTTCGTGCTGATTTTTCTCAGTCTTCGGGTGTGGAGCGTTGTTTCTTGGTTGGTTCTTCGAGTGAGTTGTGGAAGTGGCATAGGAAGTTGGGTCACTTGAGCTTTGACCTTCTCGTCTCGCTTGAGTAAACTCAATTTGGTCCGAGGATTGCCACGGTTGAGGCTTGAGAAAGAGTTGGTTTGTGCTCCGTGTAGGCATGCCAAGATGGTGGCCTCTTCTCACCCGCCTCTCACCGATGTGATGACCGAGTGTCCATGCGAGCCGCTCCATATGGACCTTGTTGGCCCGGCTCGTGTGCGATGCGGCGGGTGGGAAGTGGTATGTCCTTGTTGTGGTGGACGACTACTCTCGGTATGCGTGGGTGTTCTTTCTCGAGGATAAGGGGGAGACGTTTGGTTTTGTTCGAGATCTAGTCTTGAGGTTGAGGAACGAGAGGCACGGAGATGCCATACGAGCTATCCGTAGTGATAATGGCTCGGAATTCAGGAACTCTCGTTTTGAAGCCTTTTGTCATGACTTGGGTCTTGAGCACCGGTTTCGAGTCCGTATACGCCTCCCCGAATGGTGTTGTGGAAAGGAAGAACGGGACCTTGTGCGAGATGGCTCGGACGATGCTTGATGAGCATAGGACTCCGAGGAGGTATTGGGCGAGGCGGTGAATACCGCATGCTATGTGTCGAACGGAGATATACCTCGAGTGCACAAGAAGAAGACATGCTATGAGTTGATGCATGGCCGCACACCCAAGGTGAGTCACTTCCATGTCTTTGGTTGCAAGTGTTTCATTCGAAGAAAGGCGGGAAGTTGGATAAGTTTGAGGCTAGGTCCGTCGATGGCATTTTCTTTGGTTATGCATCTCATTCTAGAGCATATCGTGTGCTCAATCTTGAAACTAACCAAATCGTGGAGACTTGCGAGGTAACCTTCGACGAGACGAGCCACGTAGTCGGCTTGTCTTTGAGTGTGCGGTGATGATGAGATTGGCGAGGAGATCTTTCGGGGAGGAGGAGCATGAACATGGAGATGATGAGGATGGAGGTGCGGTGCCCCGCGCGAACATGTACCCACTACTTCGACTACGATGATGGATGGACCTTTGCTACACCTACGACGACAAATCAAGAACGAGGAGAAGCCGATGTTGAGGGGGGAGGTAGCTTCGAGGCGAGAACCTCCCGGCGAGTTCAAGTGGATCACCCGCCTTCGAGGATCATCGGCGATATGAGTGAACGCACTACACGGTCGAGGGTTCGAAACAATTCCCATTTCGCTCATGCTGCGTTTGTTGCTTCTTTTGAGCCCAAAGACATTGGACACGCACTATCTGATCACAATTGGGTTAACTCGATGCATGAGGAGTTGGAGAACTTTGAGAGGAATCGGTGTGTGGGAGTTGGTTGACCCCTCCCCCGGGGTGTAAGCCGATTGGTACAAAGTGGGTGTGGAAAAACAAAGAGGGAGAGAAGGGTGAGGTTGTGAGGAACAAGTCGAGACTTGTTGCTCGGGGGTTCGGTCGGAAGGGAGGGGATCGACTACGAGGAGACCTTTGCTCCCGTAGCCCGTTTGGAGGCGATTAGGATCCTTCTAGCCTTTTACGTGGCTAAAGGGTTCAAGTTGCACCAAATGGATGTGAAGAGTGCTTTTCCGAATGGAGTGTTGGAGGAAGAAGTGTATGTGAGACGACCTCCCGGGTTTGAGAGTGAGAAGTACCCCCACGGGTGTACAAGTTGAGGAAGGCGCCGTATGGGTTGAAGCGGGCGCCTAGAGCTTGGTATGGCGGGGTTGAGGGGGTTCTTGTTTGAGAGAGGTTTTGAGATGGGGAAGGTCGATCGAGACCTTGTTTTTGCCGAGGCAGGAAGCGAGGAGATATCCCGATTGTGCGGTGTACGTGGATGATATTGTCTTTGGTGGCTCGTCTAACTCTCTTGTTGCGAGGTTTGCGAGATGATATGAGCGGGGAGTTTGAGATGAGCATGATGGGCGAGTTGCGGTTCTTCCTTGGGCTACAAATCAAGCAATCAAAGGAAGGAACGTTTGTGCACCAGAGCTAAGTACACCAAGGACATTGTGAGGAAGTTCAAGATGGAGGACTCCAAGGCTATGACGACGCCGATGAGTACGACTACGGCTCTTGATGCGGACGAGGAAGGTGAACACGTGGACCGGAAAATGATCGGAGCATGATCGGGTCACTCCTCTACTTGACGGCGACGAGGCCGGACATACAGTTCTCAGTGTGTCTGTGCGCTCGTTTTCAAGCGTCTCCGAGGACTTCGCATCGGCAAGCGGTGAAGCGAATTTTCAGGTACTTGCGTCACACTCCCGACTTCGGCCTTTGGTATTCCGCGTCCTCTTCTTTGGCGCTTCATGGTTTTTCAGACGCGGATTTTGCCGGGTGTCGGTTGGATAGGAAGTCCACTTCTGGGACTTGCCAGTTTTTGGGCTCTTCGTTGGTGTCTTGGTCTTCCCGTAAGCAGTCGAGTGTTGCTCAATCCACGACCGAGGCCGAGTATGTTGCCGCTGCTAGTTGTTGCTCTCAGCTCCTTTGGATCACCTACACCATGAGTGACTTTGGTGAGGAGTATACCCATGTCCCACTTCAGTGTGATAGCACCAGTGCCATAAGCGTTGCAAAGAACCCAGTGCTCCATTCCAAAACCAAGCACATAGAAGTGAGGTATCATTTTCTGAGAGACAACGTCGAGAAAGGAAAGATAACTTTGATCCATGTACCCACACATGACCAACTAGCCGACATTTTCACCAAACCCCTAGATCAAGCAACTTTCACTCGTTTGCGGGGGGAACTTGGTGTGTGTTTGATTTCTTGAGTTGGGTGTGTGGGGGCTTTCTTTTGCCGGTGGTGTCGAGCCCGTTTTGCCTCCCCTCGAGGAGCCGGTTTTGTAGCATATGTATAGTTTTCTTTTGTGCATTTCTTGCATTTTGGCATGGCATATGTAACATGATGTATAGGCATCCTTGTAGCTTAGATTGCATGCATTTTGTATCATATGCATTTGTTAGGAAAAGCTTCTCTCATATACATTGTTCACCATGGAATGAGATATATGTCTTTGTGAGCTTGTTTGGTATGATATGGCTAGTTTGACTTAGCTCTTGATGATCTTGATGAATAATCCATGGTTGATAGCTATGCTTTTGAAAAATGTCACATGTATGCTCTCTCATGTGTAAATGCCTTTACATGCTCTTGACATGTTTTTGTGGCTTTGCTATGCTTAATTTGTGGTTGGATAGCTAGTTTATTGATCATATGGGGCCAAAGGCTCATTTGCCATCATGAATGTTTAGCCCTCTTGATTTATCTTGTGGAGGAGCATAAGTTCCTTTTTGTCGCAAAGACATTTCATGTACCATTTACAAATCTGAAAATGAAATGAAAAATGCTTGGAAAATATGCTCCCATGTCATTTGTGCTGAATTTAATTTTCTTTGGGTGCTAAACCGTTGCATGATGCCTACCAATGAGAAGTCTCATACATAGAAGTAGGCACATGGCTCGGTGGCTTTGACATGACATGAGGTGCTTGTGGGTGTTTGTGATGGTCTTATGGTTAGAATAGGCTGTCCTAGCATGAAGTTTGTGTGGCTTTGCCATTTTGATATGCTTTGATCATGTTTAGGACTTTGCTCATGAGAGGCAAGTTTTTCGCAAAATTGCCAAAATCCATCTTAGCTTCGTCCAATGGTTGTGAAACTTGGTGATCATGTAGTTGAGATCGATACGAAGCCGTAGAGTACCTAACTTGCTCATTTGGACATGTGTAGCATCCTATGTTGAATTTTGTATATTTGAGAAGCTCTAGGTTGGAAGTTTTGCATTTTTGGCTTGATTCATGCATTGCCAACAAGGGGGAGAAGTTTGAGCTTGAAATGGCTTGTTGGACGCGTTTGGAAGGTTTTCAGGTGGTTTCGAGCCATTTCTGGGCTCTGTTGTACACCGGTCTGACCGGTGATGAGCACCGGTCTGACCGGTGTGAGTGCTGGTCCTGTACATATGTTGGGCACCGGTCTGACCGGTGGTGGTGACCGGTCGACCGGTGTGAGCTGAAGTTGCCTTGCAGTTTGTCCCGTTTCATGTGGTTTCTTGCATGCATTCGTCCGGGGGAGTTGCATTGGTTCAGGGGGAGTTTGCATGTGTGCAGGGGGAGCTCTTTGAGAGTTTTCGAGTTTTGTTTCGGTGGTTTGTGCTCTTTGCTTGAGCTTTGCTTTGTCTCGGATGTGTCGAGCCGTTGCCCTTGCCTAAGGGGTCCGAGACTGTTTTTCTTCAAGTGATCTTGCTCTTTGCCTTTGTTTGGTTTTCGATCACTTGTTGGAGTTTCTTTTTGTTTGTTTCTTTTCTTTTTCTTTTCTCTCTTGTTACTTTCATGTGGGTGTTGTCAATGCACTCATCAAGGGGGAGATTGAGGACCATGTGTGGTTCGAGGACCGGTGGATGGTCGCTTCCTTGTGTGATGAGTGATTGACAATGTTGTGTGGACTGATTCTTGGCTAAGTATTGCAGGTGCGGGTTGCGGCTTGACTCGTGTTGGTGCAGGGTGAAGAACAAGCGCGAAAGGTCGTCGCCGGTGAGGCCTCCGGGTGTGGAGAAGACAAGTAGGTCGTGTTCGAGGGACCGGTGGCCGGCGGGGTCAAGTGCGGACCGCATGGTGGCATGAACAAGCAAGATGAAGTCGTGGACGGTTTCTTGGTTGAGCCTCAAAACCAAGGTCGAGCCGGGACTACGTGGGAGCCAAGTCATGAGTGGAGATTGGCGGAGGCTACACCGAGTTCGCGGGGTTTCCGTGGTTCACCGAAGAAAACCACCGGGTTCCTTGGTTGATCCACAAAGCCAAGACCGGAGAACCGAAGACGGAGGTGCGGCAAAGCACCGGACCGGTCCCGACCGGTGGGTCGACCGGCCGGTCGCCGGCGTGGGGACCGGCTCGAGCGGTGAGGAGCACCGGTCGACCGTGTGCGACGACGCGGTCCGGAATCTTCGAAGCGGAGGACACGCGTCGGGATCGCATCGCTTGCGTCGAGGCTACGCGGGGTGCGGTCGCGGGCATCCGTCCGATGGTGAAGACATCAAGAATTCCGAATCCGCCCTTGAGGGGCATGTATCCCTAGTTAGTAGAGAGGGGCATTTTAGACATTCGGTTGCCGCCCATATAACCCAAGAGGTGAGAGGTTGGCAGCCAACTCTTGGAACCCTAGCTCATTAGTTTTCCTATTTTCCACCTATTTTCTCTAGGTTTTCCTTAGGACTAGCAAGAGAGCTTCACGGAGAGATCTTGTAGAGAGGGATGGATGATCGGGCGGCTTGCTAGACCTTGTACGAACCTTTGTTTCATGTATAGATGATTCGGCGTTGTTCCTCAAGGTTTGGATGTGTTTTTCCCGGTTGTTCTTGGTGGTGATTTTCGGAGCCCTCTCTCGGTGATTTCTTTGGGTTGTTTTCGGGGCTTTTCTCTTGGGGATTTGATGGGGGAAATTTGTGGGAACCCTTCGTGGTTCTTTGGGCCGTGATTCCCCTCCCAAATCCGTGAGAAAAAGTGCTCGATTTTGGGGTTTCTTGAGTTCTTGGGTTGGAAGTGCTTTCGGCGGGATTTCTTCGATTCCTCCTTTTTGGACGAGTTTTTGTGGGATTAAACTTGGCTATGAACTCCTCATGAGGTGTTCTTGATATCCCCAAAGTCTTGTTCAAGTCCGTGGAGCGATTCGGGAGATCGAGATTTGGATTTGGGGGAGTTGACCGCGGTGTCGTTCATCCCGAGTCGCTGAGCTACACCGGTCGACCGGTGCTCATGACCGGTCCGACCGGTGCAAGCCCTTGTGGGTTTTTGCTCGGGTGAACGTCTTGGTGTGTTCGTTGTTGTCCCGTGTTGCTTTCGCTCGTTTCGAGTTTGGGTCCGTTTGGTGGTCGGTTGACCTGTTTGGTGCCTTGGGGGGCTTTCGGTCGCCACCGGTCCGACCGAGGTGTGTCTCACCGGTCGACCGGTGTAGAGCCACTTAGTGAAAGTTGCTCAGGTTCACCGGCAGGGACCGGTCTGACCGGTGGTGCTCACCGGTCCGACCGGTGTGGGTCCGTAGACTCGAGGCTTGGTTTTTCCGCTGCGTTTCTCGGGTCGGAAGGTGGTGTGTTGGTTCCTAGGTCCAGTGGCACTCCAGTGGCTACGTGGGCTTGACCAACCTTGGTAGTGAGTCGGAGACGTGTGTTGGAAGCCGTGTTCATCTTGTTGGAGTTTCGATCTCCTTCGAGAAGAATTTTTATCGGCTCCCATTCACTCCCCCCCTCTCTGGTTCGCCGTATCGGTCCTTCAAACGCTTGCATGAACTTTGTCTTGAGATCTACCCAGCTGTAGACTGAATGTGGAGGCAGCAGTGAGTACTAATTCAGTACTGGTCCTTCACAAGCTATGATGAAGGATTTGGGCAGTGCAACATCATCCCCTCCTGCCGAATTCACAGCTGATTCGTATCTCATGAGAAACTGCCTGGAGTTTCCGAAGCCGTTGTATTTGGGGAGAGAGACAGGCTTAAACTTCGGCGGCCAAGGTGTTGTTTGCAGCCCGATTGACAGCGGCGATTCAGAATCCACGAAGTGTGAGACTCCGTTTTCCGCGAAGAAGTTTTCTTTCGGGGATTCTCTTGTAGGCCCAGGGTTTTGATGCGGTGACTCCTGCCACAGGGAACTGTTCTCTTGTTCTTTCATTTCATCAATTTCTTTCTGTATTGCTTCTATCTGCTCTTTTGCTTTGTTCAGCTGCTCTAGCTTTTCAGAGATTTTCCTCTTCGCTTGCAACTGAGCTGCGAACTTTTCTTTGTCTTTCTGTAGCTGCTGTATCTTTTGCTGAACCATCGCTAACTCTCTGTCTATGGTGTCATCATCATCATCCACATTCTCAAACTCTTGCTGTTCAGTAGGTTGTTCTTGGGTGTGAGATGTCTTTTCTGCTCTTGCCTTTATGAGAGCTTCGAGCTTTTCTCTCCGTTCTTGGTCTGTTGTGTTCGAAGATTCAGGAACGTAAGAGGTTTCATTCCCTTGGGTAGGATGGTGATCGTCTCGGTTTGCCTGTGCTGGAACGTTTTTCTTGGATTTCTTCTGAGGTGGCATCGTGAGTTTATTTTCGGCTGAAACACGGTGGGCGCCAATGTTGGGGGGTTACCCGAAAAATTCGGATGACAACCCTGACAAGAGAGAGAGTTCTAAACACGTTCAAGCACAAAGTTAGAGCGCAAAGAGAATGTGATTCCCTCTGCAAGTAGCACAAGTTCCAAAAAGTCTGAATCTCGTTTACACGTGCCCTCGCGCCCCCTTTTATAGGGAGATGAAGGGACTTTTACGTACCGAAAACACCCTTAGGCTCAGAGAATATTCCTAGTGTGAACGCATACAAGAATGTCTTTTTCATCTAACATATTTACAAATCTGCCACTAGTTCACACTCTAAACCCGGACTTTTTGGGACAACAACTTTGACTTTGCTTCTCTCTCGGTTCGTGAATGTCTTCACATGAAACTCCCGAACTGGGTCTTCAACAGTTTCCCGAATTGGTCTTCGCTTCTCCGCTGGTTCGCGCATGTCCTCGCGCGTGATTCCCGAACTTAGCCCTTGACAGATTCCCGAATCGGCCGTCCTCCGAAGTTCAAGCCATCGACAGCTCGAGACTCCGGGCTTCCGCATGTTCGTGACCCCATTTCTTCACCGAATCAAGATTCCCGAACTTCGCACATTCGCGAATTCGAGGCTTCACAGGTTCCAGGTTTCCGAAAATCGTGAATTCCCTGCCCCTGAAAAACATGTTTCGAGAACTTTGTTAAACTCAACGTTTCGAGGGTGACGGGTTTTCCTGAATTCCCCAACAGCTAGGAGTGCTTGTAGTAGGGGTTACAAGTTGGTCGGGAGAGGGTGTCGAGCCCAAGTCCCTGGAAATGGTTTTTGGTCTTTCGAAGGTCTAACCCTTGTAACTGTTGCCCTCCTCTCCCATTTATAGTCACAAGGGGAGGGGTTCAAGGGGGAAGTAAAAAAAGAGATACAGTGCTTGGCAGCTAGCACGTCCTGTCGTACGTCGTTGTCCCTCGGGGCGCATTGAAGCTGAGTCATGATGCTTTGTCGTGGGAGCCGCCGCGTGGCCTGACTTGACTGTTCATTCCGGGACGCTTGGCTTCTTCTCCGAGTAGTTTGCACTTGTCTTACAGCCTGTTCGGTTGGCTGGCGGCTGATGGCTGGTGCTGGTTTGTTCTGAGAGAAGAGTACTGCTGGCTGGTTGTTGGTGGCTGGTTTGTTCTGAGAGAAAATTACTGCTGGCTGGTGGCTGATAAGCCAAGCGAACAGGGTGTTAGTCTGCCTGAGTACCTGCCTAGCTTGCCACGCTCGAGCCTAAGTCTAGGCTCGTGTGCGTCGTAGAGGGTGCTTGAGTGCCTCGGGCTGAGCTTGCGTGTGGCAGAGTGGGAGATGATGATGATGTGATGGCCACGCAGCCGGTTAGACCAGCATTAAGACTCTTGTCGGGGTGAGCTGCTTACATGGCCGCCAGCTGTTGTACCTGCATGGCATGTGGAATCATTCCTCCACGCGCGTCGGTGGTGGTGCTCACGCTGTGCATCTAGGCCCATGTGCCAGCCGGGGCCGGACTTCTCGTGCGAGGCGGAGACTCCTCGTGCGAGGCGGAGACTTGTCGTAGGGGTTCCTCCAGTGGGGAACTGGTCGGAGATGCAGCCAACTGGCCGAAGACTAGATGTCTTGCCAGTGTGGGTCTTGACCAGGGTCCTTTCTCCTCCTTGTCCTGAATCTTTGCCTTGTCGTTGTCGAACTTAGCCTTCACATTGCTAATGGTGTCAGATTGTCTTGTGTTTTAGGGGAGATAATCTCGCCGTCAAAGGGGGCCCTAATCCAGGCTCTCGTCAGTAGCCCCCGAGCCTGAGAGGGAGTCAAGGAGTTGCGCTCAGGCTCAGCTGGATGGTCTTGGTGTTGATGGTGTTCTTCACGTCCTCGGTGGGTGTGCGCGAGCGCATCTGCCGGATGTAGCCCCCGAGCTCGTGAGTGTGTTGGAGACTCGCTCACGAGCTTTTATTCGTAATTGCAGCAATTGTATCTTGGGGACATTTCGTCGGGGCATTTATGGTCGTCGTGGTGAATGTGGACACAGTTATGGACGCGGGCATCTCGGCTGACGTGACGGACGTGACCGTTCCATCATGACCGCGCGTAGACGTTGCAGGTTCGTATTCCATGGGCACCGAGGCATCGCGCGAGTGGGCGGTTGTTTCGCCGGGGCGCGCGCGCGTGTGGGCGAAAGTCCCGCTGACACAGCGGGCCCGACATCGAAGGTGAGGGGTCGCGTTCACCAATTTAAAACCGCGCGTCGGGCGCTGGTTCAAAATTTTGCTTTCCCATCTTCTTCTTCCTTTCGTGCATGCCCTCTGCTCTCCGAGTTCTTCCGCATCCGCAACGCCACCGCTCCTTGTTCTTCCAGCCCGCCCAAGACTCCGCTGCCGCAATGTCGAACTGGACGCGCTCCAACGTTTCTCGCGAGCAGCTCCTCCGTCTTGTCGAAGCGGGCCAACTTCCTCTGCTCACCGCCACTATCGAATGGAGGGTCCTCGGCGACGAGTCCGTGTCGCACCCCCAAGGGGTTCGTGGTGTCGTTCGTGGCCTTCCACGAGCGCGGCTTCTTCGTCCCCGCCGGTCGGTTCATCCGCGGGGTGCTGTTCGAGTATGGGCTGCAGCTCCAGCACCTCAACCCAAACAACATCCAATAGATGGTGGCGTTCGAGGCGATGTGCGAGGGGTACCTCGGAATCAGCGCCCATTGGCACCTCTTCCAATACTTTTTCAGGTTCTCCTGCTTGAAGGATGGCTCCCGAGTGGCAACAATCGGCTGATTAGATCTCCGAATGAAGCAGGGCCGGTGCGACGACTACATCTCGGTGTCCCTGACCAGCTCGAATAGCGGCTGGCACAAGGGGTGGTTCTACCCGCAGATCGACCCCGAGTTTGCACTCTCGGCGTACACCGGGAACTCCATCGCGGAGTCGTGGCAGAGTTGGGTGGATGGTCCCGCCAAGAAGGACCAGGAGAAAATCCTCAAGAATCATTGGGCTGTGCTGGGGCGTCTCTGAGGAGCCGGAGTCACCCTGGCGGAGGTGATCGGGCAATATCACACCCGAGGTGTCGTGCCACTCCCGAGGCGGCCGCTCGCCTCTGCGAGATGACGGCCGATCGGGCCCCCTGGGAGGGGACTGTGACCGCGCCGTCACTCCCGTCGTCTCTCGAGGTCCAGCGTCGTGTGGCGTAGGCGATCGGGAGGTCAACCTACTCGTGGAGCTGTCGCGGCTGCTCCTGATGCTCCCCAACGCGGGGACACAAAAAGTTGTGAGTTGTTTGTTTTCTTGATGCATCTTATTTGCTTTTGTTGTAACGTCGATCTTCTCAGAGCTCGTCTTCCCCGGTTGACCTTCACGCCCTCTTGTCGTTGTAGTTGAAGTGCGCCTACCTCATTCCGGCCAAGGCGCCTCTCCCAAAAAGCGATTTTCAACCGGAACAAGGCCTCAGCGGAAAAGTGGTGCGCTGCGAGCAAGGCGCAGCACAAGAAACGCCAGATCGCCAAGCGCGATCAAAACGACAACTGCATCAAGAGGCAGAAGGCGGGGGAGCTTGGCGTCTCCTCCAATGAAGACCCGTCGCCTGAGCCGACGTGGAGCGGCGACGTTGCCAGCGCAGCAGTCGACTGGAGCGACATGTTGGGGTCGTCCTCATCATTGCCTCCCCACGGCACCGAAGTGTCATCATCGCGACAGCCGCAGGCGGCCACACGCGACAAGACTGTGGGCGCGAGCTTGCGAACAGCAGCTCGCCCTGCCCGACAGGACCAGCGGACGATCCGCCCTCGTGCGGCGCCCAGCGGGACGGGCACCCCCGAGTCATAGAGATCCGCACCCCACCAAGTCGACCCCTCGAGAAGATCGGAGGAGCGGCTGGCCTCCGCCCGACAGCTTTACGACGACTCCGACCACCCTGACTCGGACTCCCTACAGAGGCATCGATTGCGGGGGCAGTCGTCAGACTCGGCGTCGACGCCGAGCGCACTGCAGGCAGTGGGTTCCGACGCCTGGCGGCGCCTGCAGTCATTACTATCCTGGGTGGCGGAGCCCCAGATGTTCACGTGTCCCTCGTCGCCGGTGAGGGCCAAGGTCCATCCCCGGCCGTCGCGGAGGCCGGAGGGTCGGCCCCCGAGCGGGCAGGGGAGCGCGTTGCCGCCGTTGAGGTGGCAGACCGAAGTGGAGCGGCCCCCGAGTTGGCGGGCTCAAAGCGCGCAACCCCTGAGCAGGGCTCGAAGCGCGCAGCCCCCAAGCAGGGCTTGTCGGGCTACCCGGTGAAGAAACCCCGGGTGCGCACTAAGATGTAAGTTCTCGACTTCGGACCTTTTTATTGTAGATCTTCTGACTTGTTTTGTTTATTGATGTTGCTTTCTGCCTTCTGTAAGGCACGCCAATACCGGCGTGCTCAACCTTGCGCCCTTGAAGCGCCTGGCGCTGAGCGCACGGGTTATGACTTTCGAGCCCCGTCCCCAGCCCTCGTGCGTCGAGCCACTGCCGGCGCGGGCTGAAGAGGAGCCAGCCGTCGTTGCCACGGTAGAGGAATCAAGCGCGCCGCCCCCATCAGTTGCCGCCACCGCCATTGAGGAGGGACAGCCAACCGTGGAGACGGCCGCCCCTCAAGCGGCCTTAGAGCCGCCGACTGGGGTCGGCTCGGGTGGCACAGATGTGGTGGTGGTCCTGGACGAAGATTCGGTGCCTCCCCATCGGTGGGGGATCGTGATGTCGTGATGACCTCGATGCCGGAGCCTACTCCGGCGGTGAGGGCGCTGGAGCCTTCTCCGGTAGCTGAGGTGCCAGAGCCTTCCCCGGTCGTGGGAGCGGCAGAGACTTCTTTGGCCATGGGTGTCGTCACCGTCGAAGAGGTGATGGAGTTGGCGACGAGCCGGTACATAGACTTTCCCGGCGTCGGGATCGTTGACCTTGACGCTCCCGAGCTCCCGAGCAAGGTGCTGGAAGTGGCGACGGAGCGGATGTTCGCCGAGCCAACAATCTTGGAGACGATTGCATCGGTTTCGTGGGCTCTGCACCAGTACGAGCGTGCTGACGGCTTTGCTCCATCTGCCACGCCGGAGGCAGTGGGAACGGTCCCTGTTAATGGTGTATAATCGCATTAAGCTTCAAGTAGACTTGCAAGCGGACAAGTCTCCCGTTGTAGTCAAGGGTGAATCCAAGGTATCGAATTCGTGGAACAAATGTGTGATGCAAGAGTTGATCTATTAAAGCCAAAGAACTAAGATCTTCAAGAGGTGAAACCTATGCATCTAATCTCAAAGAACATCTTGAAAACGAATCTAATCTATTAAAGACCGAAGGTAGCAAGAGATAGAGGGGGATAGATAAACCAATATAGAGAGATTGGATTAAGCCTTTGTTGAAGTTCCGAGCAAAGAAGAAGTAACAAGTTCAATCTCATTAAAAGCCTCTTTAAACCACGGTTTCCCGTCCGACTCTGAAAACGCCCGCCTTTTGGAGCCACCGTTCTGTCACAACGCACCCCAATTCGTGCGGGTTAGTCTAGGGCGAGTCCAAGGACAAGTTGAAATCTTTCGGAAGGTCAGGCATGCACCTCTAGCCACCACGGCTACAAGAACATTCTCAGTGATCTATCTCAAGAATAGATCTAAGATACGAAAAGCCGATCCAAATCAAAGACGTAGGAGAAACACTAGATCGCTAGAAATCAGATTGCAACTTGATAATTCAACATTACATACGAAACATGAATCAAGATCACCACCGGGATCCTACCTTGATCTTGCTTCTAGCTCCTGGAACTCGGCATGGTCTTCCTTGCAAGGTTCCCACGTCGGCTAGGGAGACTCTAGTCAACTAGCTCGACCCTCTCCTCTTTGAGATGGTGTCCCTCTCTTCTCTGCTCCTCGACGGCCGATGACGAATGAGTTGATCCGTGGCTCTTGGCCCCGTGGCTATAAATAGCTCGAATGTCGGCTAGGTCAAAGGGGGGCTGACTGGGCCCTGGAATGGGCTGAGTCGGCCTAGGCCCATTTCAGCCCAGCCAGTCGCCTCCTTCGCCCGGTGTTGGTTCTTGAGTCTTCTAGATCCTTCCCCCTTCTGCATGTGGGCCCTTGTCGTTAGTTCTCTCCGAATTGGATGAAGCTCCTTGTCCCGCAAGATTCGACACTTTTCTGAATAGGTCCTCAGAGTTTTTCATCTTCCCGGGTTTGGTCCCTGGGCTTCTTGGAGTCATGTTCACTTCATTGCTTGACTTGCACTGGGAATTAAGGTCTTGTCACGAGGTGCTTGATGAATTTATCCCAGAAGTCTTGCTTTCAACACTAAAACCCTGCATAAACACTAAACTCCAAAACCGACATGCACGAATGAACTTGTTATACCAAGGGGGTTAGTACCAATGGATAAGATATAAAAGTCATGCCAACACCGAAGGTAACCTCATGGCTAGGTTGACGGAATTTCACCGTCAACATCTCCCCCATGCTTAAACCTTGCTTGTCCTCGAGTAAGACTTTGATGGATATCATCGTTGCCCTTCGTTGTTTAAACCTTGCACTTGATCATACATGAGAAAACATAATGCTCTCAAAAACTTAATTCGTTAAGGTTTTATAATGTACTAGGCTTCATCCCTACGGAGGGTAGATTATTAATTAAGCTTATCCCACAAGTATTAACATGCTCACAAAGTTTAAATAGATCTCAGAAATTTTGAAATAAAGAATGAGATGAAAAGAGCTAAACCAAGTTCACAAAAATCATCTTGCATCTTGCTCATGAACTCTCATCTCACCTTGTCTCTCAAGCCTATTTATTCTACTCCTTTCCCTCTCATAACATATATATGTGGTAGGCTTTATATGGAGCTTTTTGGGAAAGTTTAGTCCTACCAAAGGTAAAAACAAGATGGTGACTTTATTCATGATGAAAAAAACTAACACACATGCTTGAATTTAAATAAAAACTGAAAACACTACGCATACAAAAGCAAACACAAGCTGAAAATTACAGAAAAAGGGAAAAGAAAAGAAAACTAAAACTCCTCCTTCTTCTATTCTTCCGCCGGTGGTTGGTGTTGATAATCTTGGTAGTTGTACCCTTGCTCATAATAGGATTGGACATCCCCTCCAATGAATTGATCCGGTAGTACTAGGTGAAGGCGCCCAAGCTCATAGGCAATATTTGCATTGCCCTCACCTGATTGAGCCGCGTCGATTGGATGGATGCAACGTTTTGCATGTTTCTCGCAGCATATCCTCCAATTATGGCCACACTTTACTGTGGTTGGGGGTATTGTGCATAGGGCTCCGCAAAGGTTACGTTGGGCACCACATAATTTTGTGGGGGCATGGCTGCACCACTCCCCCATGCTTGCATTGGTGGCCCTCCGTAATAACTTGGCGGTGTAGGAATTCCTCCGTACGGTGGCATATAGTTTTGTTGTGCACCTTCCTCTTGTGCCGAGGAGGATCCTTCTTCTACAATTATTCCTCTTTTATTCTTCCTTGCCGGCAGAAGGAGTCCTTCCTCCAACCAATCTTCTATCCCTTGAATGAAGAGTCTAAGTCTTGGATCCGGAAGCGATCACTTTGGCCACTTTAAAACCTCCTCTCTCATCTCCACTAATATACTTTCCTTGCTTCATGTATTCATATCCAAGAGAGGTCCCGGGTAGAAGATGTTCGGGATTTCTTGGAATTCCCGGTCTTAAGGAGATGGCCAACACGGATAGGTAGCACCCCGAACCAATATCTCCTAATCCCAATGTTGCTTCACAACACCATCAGTTGATCATGAGGTAGGAGGGGTCTATCGGCTGCCTGGCAATTAAAGCCGAGTAAAGCCAATTTAACTCCGTGTCGGTCACCTTCGTCTCCCTCATCCTCCCCAAAACCCTTTTGCTCATCCATGAATGAAACACTTGGATGATGGGGTTCTGGATAGAATTCCTTTGTTGGTGGGCTTCCCAGGAGATTAAATTCCAAAATCCATCCAACATGCCTTCCGGCACGTCAACTTTCTCCGAAGCACCCTTTTGGAAACCAAGTAGCTCCCTAATATTTTCATAGGGAACCACTTACTAAATTCCCTCCAATCGGAATGATAACTCAGCACCCCCTCATCGAGGATAGGCGCCATGGTCATCAAAATTTCCAAGGCAAATTACTTGTGGGTATTTGCCGACACCCCGTTGGAGAATTGCACCCATCCAAGGTGCCCCAACATATATTAGATGTCCGTGCCAAAACCCAATGAGTTGAGAGCTTGATCGTCGAAATCGATATTTGCCACAAGCCTCCTCTCAAGGCAAGAGAGTTTCTTCTCCTCCTCCTCCGACATGATAATGAAGCCATATGTGGAGTACCGTGGAGTGTACGGAGGTGGAGCGGATGAACGGGTCGATCGATGAGGTGGGACGAGCGGTTCCTCCGTACGCCCTTGAGGTTCGGTAAACCTCATGGACGAGCTCCTTGTTGCCCTCATGCCACTGAGGAGGAGAGTGCCGTTCCTCCTTGGTGGTGTCGTGTCCTCCTCCATGCTTCGAGGAGACTCAGAAACCGAGTGCCTCCTTGAAGACATCGTCGAAGATGGCTTGGACGATGACGACCCTTTCTTCTTGGTGAAGAGACTTGTGAGTTTCTTCCACATGATTGCAGCACTCTTCTCTCTAATATAATTTCGGGGTTTTAACCGGTAACAAAGCACTCAAGAATTATTTCGGAGTATGGACTTTGAGTGGATTAAGGATGTGATTTTGTTGGCCTAAACTAACTTGTGAAGGATGGCTAAGTCTAAGGCGGTTCCGGACTGAAAACTTCAAGCACACAAATAGAGAGAGGGAAGAGCTCCTTGCCTGCTGAAGACGAGCATCGTGGGTGCAATTTATAGGGGAGGCCGGCCGGCCTGGGTCGACCGGCCTAGAATGGTTCTGGCCCTCCCTGGCTCAGTTTTTCTTCTAGCATGATCATCTTCCCCTTGTGACTTTCGTGCCCACGTGCTCCACTAGTTGCACCGCCCAAACTGTCTCATCCACTCCTTTGCTTGCATTATTGGTCCTTCCACTGATGCCTTTGCTTTGAGTCATGTCCATGCTCCCTTGCTTCGCATGCCACCATGAATTTCCTGCAAAACAATGCTTGCTGCCCACCCATGCTTGTCCTTTGCATGTGGTCTTGATGAAAGTTGTTGAAAGGGCATCCAATGATGCATCATGGTGCATGCATGATTTACTTAACTAGATTGCCTCCCTCGAAGCATGTCTTAAGGCTAAGCAGTCCTCTAATTTCGAAAATTAAAAATAATTTCAGAGCTATGGAAGAGCTCAAGCATAAATTTAGAGAAGTTTTTAAACCATTAAAAACAAATGTAAGTCAAAAATATTTTCCGATTACATTTATATCGGTCTCACTGGTATTGTTTGCCTTCATTGGTTGAGAGCAAACTTTCCCGGCTTGATCATGGAGGCATAGGTTGAGGTTCTAATTTTGGCTAAATGAGAGAGATTTTGAATGAAATATAATTAAATGAGGTTTATAAAAATTCTAATCTTAGAGAAACCAAGGATATAAATTTTTAAACAAACCAAAAATTAAGTTTCTAGGCTCACGCGAGTCCTACAAGTCGTGGGTCTACTCGTGTGTTTTTAACATGAAAAATGAGTCAACCACAGCATCATAAAGAGGATGAATGGTTGAGTTAGGTTCTGAATTTTTTTGGCTTTGGTTTCTCGAAAAGAAGCAAACAAACACATAAGAGGGTTCATGTAAAGGGTTTATGATCCAAACAAAATATTCAACCAAGAATTATGTCTCTAATATTGTTCAACCACTCTAAGTCTAATGTATTGCATAGTAAAATTCAAAACTAAATTACTTGAAAAGACTCAAAAAACCTGGAATCGGGTTGTCCTCCCGGTAGCTTATTCTTGACTCGACGAAACGGGTTGCCTCCCGCCTAGCGCTTCGTTTAAAGTCCATGGCTAGACTTCTTCACATGATTACTTCAGATCAGCACTCTTTGTGGGTGTTGCAATCTTGGGTACCCACTTCTGTACCATCTTTGGCACGGGCTTATTCTCCGGCTTAGTCATCTTTTTGGTCCTCACAGGCGGATTTTGTTCCTTTGTCTTGACGGATGCAACAAGTTCCTTGATTTTCGTCGCTTCCTTCTTCTTCGGCTCTTCCTTCTTCTTCAGCCCTTCCTTCTTCCTCGGTTCTTTCTTAATAACGTGACGATGAGGTGGAACATATTTAACTTCAATCATATTGCATACCTCGAGGCATGGTCGAAACTTGAAAGAACTTTTCTCGCAATTAATGTCGAAGTTGATCCCCCCTTGCCAACATCAATAGTAGCTCCCACAGTCTTGAGAAAAGGCCTCCCAAGGATGAGTGGTGGCTTATCCCTCTCTCCCATCTCGAGTACCACGAAGTCGACGGGGATGAAGTGATGTCCAACCTTCACGAGCACATCTTCGGCGATGCCCAAGGGATAGCGAATGGAGTTATCACCCAACTCCAAACACATACTCGTAGGCTCCAATGGTAGGCATAGCTTCTCGAACACATCTCTTGGCATGACGCTCACACTAGCTCCAAGGTCGCATAATGCTTTCTCGAACTTGAATGAACCAACAGAACATGGAATTGTCGGGCATCCGGGGTCTTTTTGCTTCTCTAGTCCATTTGCAATAGCGACACTACATTGCTCGGACATCTTGACATGATCTACCCCGAGTGTTGCTATCTCATATTTATTTGCAAGGATATATTTGAAGTAATGAGAAAATGTAGGAACTTGAAGGGCATCCAATAACGGCATGTTGATGCTAAGTCTAGGCACAATCTCCACAAACTTCTCAAAGTGATTATCAAGTTTACCTTGAAAAGCGTGGCTTGAGTTGCGGTATCTTCGTGTCTTCTGCCGGCATCTCAAACTCGGGCTCTTCGATAACAATCTCCGTAACTTCCTCCTTAGCAAATTCCTCCGCCTCGGCGGATGGTTTAGGGTTCCTTGCTCCCGCGGAACATTCTTGATCTTCGGTCTCCTTCCCCGAACGTGTTTGAATAGTCTTCGCCGTTTTGGGACCTTTAAGTTGTCTTGGAAGCTTCCCTTCATTAGCGGATAGGCGCCCGACAAGTTGTCCCACTTGCGTCTCGAGCATCTTCATCATGTTGAGCACTTGATGGTTGGAGCTTCCGACCTCCGTCACTTTGCTATCGATGTTCTCCAACACCTTGTCTATGGCTTTGAACTTGGTGACAGTGTCCTTATTGATCTTAGCTTGCTCGTCCATGAAGTCCTTCATTGTATACAAAGCGGAACCAAATTAGGAATGGATGATCTTGCATTAAATTGAGGTATACCTTGCCTGTATCGGAAGTTCGGCATCCTCATGTAGTTGAGCACCTTGGCTTCCTCCGGACAATCCTTGTGGACAAGGCCATATTCTCTGCACTCTTCACATTGGATTTTGCTTCGGCAGCCTTTATGTCTTGAGCCTCTTTCTTTTCTATCTCCATCTTCTCCAACCTCCGCATGAGTGAATCGATCTTGCCTTCAAGTATGTTTTCCTTCTCCACTTGCAAGACTCCTTTGACGTTCTGAAACGACCAGAATTTCCACGAACGGAAACCCGACTCTCTGCACCTCCGTGATAGTCCCAGGAAGAGGCTATCACGTGCAATCCCTGTCTCAAGTGGTACAAATCCATACAACACGGGAATAAAAGAAGAATTACATAATATTATTATTACAACATCAGAGTACAACTCTTCGGCACAAGCCGGGTACAAGTCCAACAGGACTGAGTCAAGAAAGGTAAAACACCTACGCAGCGGATCTACATAAGCGAAGCGTCTCCAGCTCCACAGGCAAGCTCGAGCATAGGACCAGCTCTAGTCTTCACACCTTCGTCACAGTAGTTGTAGTCATAGACGGTCACCGAGTCTGAAATGCCAGCATCTACCAGATAAGCGGGTAGGTCATGTCAGCTTCCCAACAAAGAGCAAAAGCGGTGGTTGAATCTAGAATGCATGGATAAAACCTATATTGGGCTGTAGAAAGTTATGCATGCAGCAACGCGGTAGCAACAATCAAGGTATGCAGAATAAGCAGCGAGGTCCACACCTCCGGGAGGTCCACACCTCCGAGGTCCACACCTCCGGGGTCCGCACCCCTCAACAAGGATGCCCACACCAAAGCACTGAATCACAACCACGATCCAGCTCCCATCTCTCATCTGCGATGTGGGGCCCACCTGCTCCTATCCCCACATCTCAACGGCCTCAGGCCGGGCTCACTCACTCGGGGGGAGAGAAGAAGCACAACAAAAGAGTCTAGCCAGAATAACAGATCTCAGGACTGTCCATAACCTGTGGACACGGACTATAGCTATAGGTTTAAACACTCTGCAGAGGTTGTACAACTGTACCCGCCCGAATAGAGCCCGGATGGTAGCGAACCACCCGAAACCCTACCATACGGCTGGAGTCCAAGTAAGTGGATAGTACCCTCCTGCGTCTCCGAGTCCGGCGCGGCCTCCGCGTAGAGCTCATACCGCACGCGGGGAGGTCCCTCGAAGCCGTGGAACCCTTCCCCCGGCCTCGCCAGGCGAAGTCTTCTAAGGAGGAAAGAGCCGTCTCCCGACACGATCACACCGATCCGCCTACAGGAGGGGTGCTATCCACTATGAGTCTCACCCCGCACCCCCGCCCATAACAAGGCGAGCGGTTTGTACGGTAAGAGTCCAAAGAAGCATGGTTAGTCTGACGATCGGTCCTTAAGGGCCGAGAGCGAGCACTCCCCCATCTCCATCCCATACGACACGCCGCTCGGGTTAGAGGCCAGATCGCATCTCCCCGAGGTAGACGTTCACAAGTAACCAAACGGCTCGCTCCCGCCAGTAACACATCAAGGAAGAACACACCCAGAACTCACGCTAGAACACACCGAGATCTCCCACATCTCAGTCCAAACCCAGAGAACCATCCATAATCAAGCAACACAAGTATGGATAGTTGGTATATGGGACTAGCTAGGGGTCTGTAGCTAGCCCCGAGGTAGGTAAAGCAAGGAATCAGGATATATCCAATAACAAGGCAAGGCTAATCAAATGGCTATGCAATCCATCAAATCAAGTAACATAAATATAGCACTAGCAACTATTAGCATGCATGGGTTCTACATGGTTGGGAGTGACATGACACCTGCGCGGTAGTCGTCGTAGAGTAGTAGAGGTTGAGCGTCCTCTCGGGCAAAGTCGGGGTAGTCGCGTCTCCTCAGACGTCGCAGCTCGGGTCTTCAACAAGAACACAAGCCTACACGAGATGCGACGTGGAAGTGAATAACGAGCATTCATCTAATGCAAAAACATCAATAAGAACCAATTTAGAAGATCCAACTAAACTCCAGAGTAAATGCAAGCAGCACTGGTTTAATTAATGAATATAAAGCAATTAGTTTTAAAACAAAAGTAGTTTAAGCAACTAGTTTTATATACTAGTAAACAGGGTAGGATCAAGAGTTAGTTCAAAGTTAGCTTACGGATCTTACGGCTAAGATCTTAGGTAATCAAGCCTGCAAGCAGGAAAGCGGAGAGGCTGAGATCAAGTACTTGCTAGGTTTTAGCTCTTGGATGATCAAAGCGGTAGCGCGAAGAGTGATGAAAGCAGAGTGAAGCAAAGATAACTAGAAAAGGCATTATCATGCCAAGATATGCGGCGACAGCTCAGACGGGATGAAAGGATCATCTTGTGACTGACATCGGGTGGCGATGAGGTAAAGTGTGTTTAAGAGCGCTACGAGGCTTGTACTGATGATGCGGCAACGTCCATGGCAGGGCAGCTAGGTTGCGGCTCGGGGTTGCCGAGCGTGAAGCAGAGGCCTCTGCTCACGACACGGCCGTCCATCACGTGCGACATCCTGGTTTCAAGCACATGGCACGGTACACGCTTCACAACACATAGCTTCGTAGAGCAGAAGCGGGTTAAGCGCGAAGCAGCAAAAAGGGAAGGCAAAGGTGTAGAAAAGGTAGGCGATGAGACAATGGGTAGGATTCCTGTCCGCGGCACGCCAATGGTTAGTTGCGGGGCTCCGGCGTCCCAGACCCACATTAGCACAGTGGCAAGCAGCAGCCACGGATTCTACTCCAAGAACGCGGGGCAAAAAGGGGCTCGGTTCAAGGGCATGAGCGGGTAAGGATAGGGTAGCAGTGAGCGTCTCAAAATTATGAAACCAACGCAAGTGGTTTCATAATTTTCGGATCTCCGGATAAATAGATAAGAATTTTCAAAGATAAAAGGTTTTATAAATTAATTTCCAGAATTATTTATAAAAGAGAAAAGGATTTTTAATTTGAAAAATAGGGATGACATCAGCATGATGTCGGTGGTCAGCGGGTCGACGGGTCAGTGGGCCGAAAGTGGGCCCAAGGTGTTAGTGGCCCAATGGGCCGGCCCAGATCGGCCCAAGATTGGAAAAGTCTAGAAAATGCCCTCCAACTGCTTGGTTCGGCCTGACTAATTTGTGGGGCTAAGCGGCTTCCGTGGGCCGAAGCCTGTTACGGGAACCCTGCGGAAGTCCCAATTCACCCCTCCAATTCCGCTGAAGTCCATGAGTGACGGCGGCTACGGGATCCTTTGCGGCTCAAGGAGACGTGGCCTTGTGTGTGGCCGAGATATGAGTGGAGAGCCACATGGGATCCAAATGGCAGCGATGAGGAGGGCAGCTCTGCAGACTTCGATGCGGCTCCTCCCAAGGCGCAAGGAAAAGGAAGCGCACGCCAGGTGTTCGGATGAATGCCCCAAAGGAAACGGTGGCTCGGCAAGGGCTTGCCGGCCATTGAATTTTGGCGACGGCGGCTGAGCATGCACCTGCAGAGAGAGGTCATCACGACGCGAAGGCCGGACCACAGCACGAGAGCGGCGTCGGGGCGACGCAGAGCGGTGCAGCGCGAGGCGGTGGCACGGCGCAAGGCAGAGCAGCGCGTTGTGCAGCAGGACAGCGCGGTGCAGCGAGGCGGCAGAGCACCTGCAGATGGCCTCGTCACAATAGGCCACGCAGAGACTGCTCAACTAAGAAAGGCGAGCTGCTGCGCTCTGTCTGCGCAAAGGGTCGAACACAGGGCGAGTGCCACAAGATCAGCGAGCCGGCGGTCCCGTTCTTCATCGCTTGGCGCTAGGAGCAAGTGTTCGACACGAAGGCCGTGATCACAGGCGAAACCTTCTGGGACAAACGTGGAACGCGTTGGCGAGGCGCAACAGACGCAGAGCGACGTCGCCCGGCGCGGGTCTGGGGTGAACTGCGGCGGCGGCGCGGGGCATCCTGCGCGTCACGAAGACCGGGCCAGGAGCAACAGCACGGAGAAAACAGCGAGGCGAAGCTGACAGACCAGGTTTAAGCGGCGAGGGACGACACACGCTTGGGTGCGACGCGTCGGCGTCCTCGAGGAGCTGCACGACGCGAAGGCCGACGGCGCGACGCTGGGGCGTGCTCCCATGGGTGGAGAAGAAGGGCGAGCGGCAAGCTCACCGAGGGGCGGAGATGTAGACGTGGCCGTGAAGTCCGCGGTGGTGATGTTCACGGCGACGACGTTGATTCCTTGCTTGGCTCCCTCGGGTTCGCGGCGACATGGTACGCCTGGAGCTCGGTCCCCTGTTTTCGAGACCGTCGTCGTCCTTGATGGTTCCGGCGCCGGCTCCTGCTCGGTGTCGTCGTTCGTGCCGATGCCTGGCGCGGCTCTCGTCGTCAGCGGAGACGGCACCCTGGGCATGGCGCGGCTCACGGTTGGAGGGATTGGTGTGGGTGTGCGCGCCGAGCCGCGGAAGGACGCTACGGGGTGTGGGGCACCAGAGCACGCGGCAACGGAGCAGAGAGGTGGAGCAGGAGATTGGGAAAGCGCAGAGCGCTGCGGTGAATCGGAAGGCAAGGAGAAGGGGAAAAATCCCAATTGGTTTGGGGACAAGGAGCGGATGGGGTGTTGGTCCCCGCCTGGGCGCTCGGTCAAAGGTAGGCGAGGGCAAGAGTTGGCCGGAGCTCCGATTGGGCGCCAAGGTGATTATGGCGACGTGGCCGTGCGCCAGTGGCGAGCGGAGGCCTATGGGCGTCACGGTGCAGGGGTAAAAGGGGTTTTCCCCGGGCGGAGCACCCGAGGCGGAGGCCTAGGCATGCGCGCTGCTCGGCGTGTACGCTGGTTCGGCCGGGCAGCATGGCCCGGCGTGCGGGCGCGCGTGGAGAGGCGCGGCTCGCGGTGCGATGGCACCCTCTCAGGTCAGAGGGGGAGGAAGAAGAACAGGGGCGGCCCGTGTGTGGGTCCCGCCTGGCGGTGAGAGAAGATAGAGGGAAGGTTAGGTGGGCTAGGTTGGGCCGCGGTTGAGCTGTTGGATCACGGTAGCTGGGCCGGTGGTGGGTTGCACGCAGGGAGGTAAAGGTGGGCCGACCTGGTTAGAACGGCGGGCTGGGTTAGACTGTTAGTAGGCTTTCGGCCTTAGTAGGGTTAGTAAAATAGGTTTTGCATTTATATAAATCATATAGTTTGAATTTGGATAGAATTCAAATTCAAACTACACTCAATTTGAAACTCCAAAATAAAAGCCAAGGAACTCCAACTCACAATTTATACCATAATCTTAGAAATAGTTTTTATATGATTTTTAATTATATAGAATTTAAGATGAGTGGCTAGCAATTTGGGTTCAAACTTGGTAGCACACAAGTTCAAACAAAAAGTTTTAAATTTTTGCGAAAATTCACACATGGGAAAACAATGAAATTTCTGGTATGTTACACGTTCCCTGTGGGTTGAATCGGAAGTAAGCGTCCGGACAACGCCCACGTATCATTGTCCGCGACCTTCTTGAATAGAGTGAAAGCTTCAGTCGGTGTAAGCTCGATGATAGATCCTCCCGACGATGCATCGATGATCGTCCTTGACGCCATGGTGAGTCCTTGGTAGAACTTTTGCACGAGGTCCTCCTTCGGGAACTTGTGATGTGGAACCGCCAAGTGTACGCATTGAAGAGCTTGAATGTCTCTGAGATAGTTTCCGAAGGATATTGAGCAAAAGTAGCAATCCTATTATGCAAGCTTTGAGGTTTACCCGGCGAGTAGTATTCCTTCATGAAGGCCCTCATCAACGCATTCCAATTTTGCACCGTCTCCACCGGTTGAGAGTGGAACCATTGCAAAGCCTTCCTGAGTAGCGAGAACAGGAAGAGCCTCGCCTTCATTTGATCTTGAGTCACCCCATCCATGTTGAATGTTTGACATAGTTGAATGAACGCTTGGAGGTGAAGGTTCGGATCTTCTTTACCGGTGAAGGGTGAATGTTGCACCATGCAGATTGTTGAGGTCTTGATCTCGAATGGCCTTCCAATCTCCGCGAGGTTCAAGATTGGTAGGTCGACGATGTCCGGGGTGCATAGCTCCCCGATCTTGCGTTCTTGCAGTTGACCTCCCATCGGTGGAAGTCGATTCTCCCGAGGACTTTGAGGTGGTGAATTCTTCGAAGAATCCAACGATCCTTCGTCTTCCGACTTTGAATCTACAAAATCCAGCTTCTTAGCTTGTTGTGCTTCGCGTCTCCTTAGCCTATAAGTTTTTCTGGATCATCCACAAAATTATCGGGTTTGTTGGAGAGGTAGCCGTCCATCTCCTGTTATGGTTAGTGATAAACAAAATATACAAAGAAACAAAAAGTAAAAACAAATCTAAGAAAACTAGGGTTAGACAAACTAGATTAGATTAATTTTGAGGATGATCAAAAGTTAGTAGATGCAAAACGAAAAATAAAATAAAACTGAAAATTACACAAAAAGCAATAAAAGATCAAATCTGGTTCACTTGTTCCCCGGCAACGGCGCCAAAAAAAGGGGCTTGTTGACTATGTATCATCGCATTAAACTTCAAGTAGACTTGCAAGCGGACAAGTCTCCCGTCGTAGTCAAGGGACCCTTCTTCCCTCGAGTGGTGAACCCAAGGTATCGAATCCGTGGAATAAATGTGTGATGCAAGAGTTGATCTATTAAAGCCAAAGAACTAAGATCTTCAAGAGGTAAAACCTATGTGATGAGGACATCACTCCTTTGGATACAACCAATGATCCTCCGCTGGTCATGCAAGGTCCAATCACTAGAGCTCGAGCGTGACAATTAAATCTAGAGGTGAGCTCGTTCCTAAGCACCTCCTTGTATGATTATGAGAATAGATTGCTACCTAATGATTATATTGTGATTAGGAACAATGGAGAAGGTCAAGGAATGCTTGGAGATGGGCTTGGAGTCATGGAGGACCAGCAAGGACAAGAAAGTCAAGAGGGAGGCCCAAACCAAGTTGGCCTCGGGTCTGTTTCGAGGGCCAGGAACAGTCTGCACTAAAATGGCCGCCATGGTCACATAATAACTTGGATTTGAACGTTCTTTATATGGATGGAAAGCTAAGAAGATAAACTTTCAAATGGAACCAGTCTCAGGCCCAAATTCATCTGGGGTCGACAGGAATCGTCCAAACAAGAGGACGCCCAGAATCTACCTCAGTGTTGTGCACTGCCTTTTGGCCTTCTGGGCTATGTATCTCGCCTTGGCCCATTAGGGTTTCGACCAGGGGGGACTTGGCCGCCCCAAACACTTGTTATACTGCCGCCACCCTCTCCTCTAGGGTTTGGGTTTTGTTTAGTTTCATTCTATCAAGAACAGGACACCGATTCTTCGGTTGTGGCACCCCATTGGTGAGTCGAATCGAATACTTTCTGTGATTTGGTTTCTTCTCCGTGCACTTGCTTGTGTTCTTCGATTTCGCAGGCAAGAGTAAGCCTTCTTGGCAAGGTCAATCGAGCTGCAGCTCGGTTGATAACCATAGGGTTCGTGGTGCTAAGATTGCAGGGTTCATTTCTTTGGATTTGAAGCCGGATCGGTGTGTCTCGAATCCGCCCAAATTGATAGTTACCCGAACCTTTTGGAAGATTGGGAACCCAAGTCGTATCATGTGGTATCAAAGCAAAGGTATACCGTCAGGTTCACATCATTTTCCCCTTAGTCTGAGTGTTTACCTTCATCCTACAGCCCACAACCATACTTGTTGTTCCCTTCCTAGAACCTTCCGCGCCATAGCCTCTGCATTTGTTAGTTTCAGAGTTCGTATTGCTGAGTTTGTGTCCTTATCAAAGTCCGGTTGCTGGTTAGGTCGTGTTAGAGGCCAGTGTGTGTGTTTTCCCCCACTAGTTCTTGTGTTTTCCCATCTTTTTCCTCCACACACTTGCTGCAGCAGCACTTGTTGCGCACACGTCTTCTGAATTTTCCACAGGCCACACCTTTCCTTTGTTACAACTCAAATTTTCTGTGGTTACTTCCTATGTGCTCCTAAGTCAAAAATAATCAGGAAAAAGGAAAAGTCAAATTTCCAAAAAAAAAACAGCCCAACAAGAGGGAAAAAGAGAAGGATAAAGAGGGAACAATATTTGTAGGAGCACATAGAGAAGGGCGAAGTGAGCTGTGAAGTGTGTGCTGATTTAAGCATTTCATCTTGTGATCTTGCTGTCCACCATATATTGTTTCTTCACCATGCTACTCACGCACACACTAGGTCTTGGAGCACCTTAGGCCAGCAATGAGAACAATTATTTCGGACTATAATTCAGCATTGCTATCTGTTGCTAACATTTCTGCCACTTACAAAAATTATATTTTTGCCTTCCCAAGCTCCACATATTTCTTCAAATCGGTATAGAAAGAAGACCTTGCAATCTTGGTGCTATCTCCTCACAGGTATCATGAACCAGCCACCGGTTGCACCAACTCTTGTTTTGTGATTGGTAAGAACATTTGCAAGAGCTTGTGGAGGAGCTGCCATTTTGCATGATTGAGAGGCACCACTACAACTTGTAGTCATTTATTAGGGATAACCTTCGCTACTTGCTGTTGTTTGGCTGTTTGCAATGACGGGGATGAACGAGGCTAACTCTCCCAAAGACTTCAATGAGTGTGTTAGCAGAGCTCAACTTCAAGCTGCCATGGAGGAATCCCAGAGAGGGATGAGTGATGCAATCAAGAAGGCTGTCAACGATGCACTAATTGATCTCAAGCTTGGTAACAGCATGGAGAGGTTGGATAGGTGGATATCTACTCTAACCGAAAAGGTTAAAGAGTTGGAAAACTGTCTACCAAATGAGGAAGATATGGGAGGAAACAACATAGATGAAGATGTTGTGTTTGATGAGGATGGAAACATAGATGCAGCAGCCACTCGAGCTAAGAGGCTACGACGTCGTCTACGTGAGAACAGGAGAGGTATGGGAGGTCCTCGATATCAAGGTAATAACCATCATATTTCTAATGATCCTTATGCTAAGGTCAAATTTACAATTCCACCTTTTTCTGGTTATTATGATGCTGAGGGGTATCTTGATTGGGAGATGACAGTAGAACAAAAATTTAGTGCCCACCTTGTTCCTGAAAGGCATAGAGTTCATCAAGCCTCTAGTGAGTTTAAGGATTTTGCAATCATTTGGTGGAGTGGGTTAGGCCGAGAGAATGCTTTACCGACCACATGGGAACAACTTAAGGTAGCTATGCGTGATCGTTTTGTTTCCCCTTCCTACCATAGAGACTTGCGTAAGAAATTGATGTGCTTAGAGCAAGGAGAGAAATCTGTCCAAGATTACTATGGGGAGCTCCAAAAGGGCAAGATGCGTTGTGGTATTGTGGAGGGACCCGAGGATTCTATTTGTCGTTTTTATTCGGGTCTAAGGCGTGAAATTCAGGACATTGTTGATTATAAGGAATTTAACTCTACTGACCAGTTGTTTCAGTTTGCTATGCTTGCAGAGAAGGAATTGCAGGGACGTGAACAGCAAGGGAAGGGCAAGTCCAACACCACTTACACACCACGTGCCACACCATCGATGGGGCTGAACAGGCCATCAACTTTTCGGGTGCCGCCACCAGAGAGCAAGCGCCCAACAGCCTCGGGAGTTGCTGCACCTGCACACTCCTCAGGTTCAGGTAAAATCCTTCGGAGGTGCCCGCCAAGAGTACCTCATCCATGGCATCAACGGGTCGCACCTCCGGCATTCAGTGCCATCGTTGCCACGGGATTGGGCATGTGCAGAAGGACTGCCCAAGCAAGAGGGCATACATTGCGACAGAGGATGGCTACATCAGCACCTCCGATATTGAAGATGAAGAAGAGAAAGAAAATGATGGAGAAGAAGAGATCCTTGGTGGAGAGGATACAACGATTTATAGGAGTGCCATTGTTCAGCGGGTGCTCAACACACAAGTGCAACAACCCGAACAGCTACAACGCCACAATCTATTTCAGATTTTCTTCATCATCAAAAACCGACGTGTGCGAGTCATCATTGATGGAGGTAGCTGCAACAATTTGGTAAGTTCAGAGTTGGTCAAGAAGCTTGGCTTGACCACACGGCCACACCAACATCCATATCATATTCAGTGGCTAAATGACTCAGGAAAGGCCAAGGTAACACAAACTTGCAGAGTTTCATTCTCAATTGGTTCTTATTCCGATTCGGTTGATTGTGATGTAGTTCCTATGCAAGCTTGTTCTCTTTTGTTGGGTAGACCTTGGGAATATGATAATGATGCAACACACCATGGTAGAAGTAACAAATACACCTTTGTGCATAAAGGAAAGAAATATACTTTGTTACCTTTGACCCCTGCTGAAATTGTACAAGCTGAGAAAGAACGAGCTGCGAGTTTGCATGGCACACAATCTGAAAATCAGCAAGTAGCAAAATCTGTTTTCCCACCTAAAGAGGGTAAACCTGCACCTAATTCTAAGGCCGAGGGCATTAAATTGAAGGGTGGGGTTATGCTTGCAACAAAATGTGACCTTGCTGAAATTCCTGAAGATGAAATCTGCTATGCCTTAATTTGCAAAAGCTCTTTGTTTTCCCTTGATGATATTGCTAGCTCGATACCTCCCCGCTATCACTAACATTTTGCAGGAGTATGCGGATGTTTTTCCAGTTGAGATACCACCGGGGCTGCCACCTGTGAGAGGCATAGAGCATCAAATCGACTTGAGCCCGGGGGCAACTCTGCCCAACCGAGCAGCCTACCGAACCAACCCCGAGGAGACTAAGGAAATTCAGCGGCAAGTCCAAGAGCTTTTGGGCCGTGGGTATGTACGTGAGAGTCTTAGTCCCTGTGCTGTCCCTGTGCTTTTGGTTCCTAAGAAAGATGGTACTTGGCATATGTGTGTTGATTGTAGAGCCATCAATAATATTACCATTCGATATCGTCATCCTATTCCTAGGCTTGATGATATGCTTGATGAGTTGTGTGGTTCTATAATTTTCACAAAGATTGACTTGAGAAGTGGCTACCACCAGATTAGAATGAAACTTGAAGATGAATGGAAGACAGCTTTTAAAACCAAATTTGGATTGTATGAGTGGCAGAATGCCTTTTGGTTTGACTAATGCACCTAGCACTTTCATGCGCTTGATGAACGAGGTTTTGAGGGATTTCATTGGACGATTTGTGGTGGTTTACTTTGATGATATATTGGTTTATAGCAAGTCTTTGGATGAACATATGGATCACTTGCGTGCTGTTTTTGATGCTTTACGTGCTACACGTTTGTTTGGTAACCTTGAGAAGTGCATCTTTTGCACGGATCGAGTATCCTTTCTTGGCTATGTTGTTACTCCACGAGGGGACTTGAGGTGGATGAGACGAAGGTTGAAGCTATAAAGAGTCGGCCGGTTCCCCAAACCATCACACAGGTGAGGAGTTTTCTTGGTCTTGCAGGATTCTACCGCCGCTTTGTCAAAGATTTCAGCACCATTGCAGCCCCCTTGCATGAGTTGACAAAGAAAGGGGTGGTATTCCAATGGGGAAAGGCACATAATGAGTCCTTTGATGCCTTGAAGGACAAGCTTACACATGCACCATTACTGCAACTTCCAAACTTTGGTAAGACTTTTGAGTTAGAATGTGATGCTAGTGGAATTGGCATTGGGGCTGTTCTTATGCAAGATGGTAAACCCATTGCATACTTTAGTGAAAAACTGCATGGTCATATTTTAAATTACTCCACGTATGATAAGGAATTGTATGCTCTTGTACGATCTTTAGAGACATGGCGTCATTATTTGTGGCCTAAGGAGTTTGTTATCCATTCCGACCATGAATCGCTTAAGTATCTTCGCTCTCAAATTAATCTGAACCGTCGTCATGCTAAATGGGTGGAACTGATTGAGTCTTTTCCTTATGTTATCAAACATAAGAAAGGGAAGGATAATGTGATTGCGGATGCTTTGTCTAGGCGATATACCTTGTTGTCCCAACTTGATTGTCGCATTTTTGGACTTGAATTTATTAAAGAACAATATGCGCTTGATTCTGATTTTAAAGACGTGTTGCTGAATTGTAGAGAGGGACGTACATGGAACAAGTTTGTGATCAATGATGGATTATTGTTTAGAGCTAATCCCTATGCATTCCAGTTGGTTCCGTTCGTCTTTTGTTGTTGCAGGAAGCGCATGGAGGAGGGCTGATGGGACACTTTAGTGCTAAGAAGATAGAGGATATTTTGGCCTCACATTTCTTTTGGCCAAAGATGAGGAGAGATGTTGAGCGTTTCGTGGTCCGCTGCACCACATGCCAAAAAGCTAATTCTCGCTTGAATCCACATGGTTTATACATGCCTCTTCCTGTTCCTTCGATTCCTTGGACGGATATTTCAATGGACTTTGTTTTGGGATTGCCTCGGACTAAGAGGGGGAGGGATAGCATTTTTGTTGTGGTGGATCGTTTTTCTAAGATGGCGCACTTCATACCATGTCATAAGAGTGATGACGCTGTTCATATTGCTGACCTCTTTTTCAAAGAGATTGTTCGCTTGCATGGTATGCCTTCTACTATTGTTTCAGATCGTGATGCTAAATTCTTGAGTCACTTTTGGCGCGCTCTATGGAACAAGTTGGGGACCAAGTTGTTGTTCTCTACATGTCACCCACAAACTGATGGACAAACAGAGGTAGTGAACCGCACCTTGGGCACCATGTTGAGGGCTGTTTTGAAGAAAAATTTGAAGGTGTGGGAAGAATGTTTGCCTCATGTGGAGTTTGCTTACAATCGGGCAACACATTCCACCACCAAGGTAAGTCCTTTTCAGGTAGTGTATGGTTTCAACCCCTTGCTCCAATTGATATATTGCCTTTACCTACTAGTGAGAGGGTTCATAGTGATGCAAAGAAACGTGCTGATTTTATTTTGCAAATGCATGAGAAACCTAAGCACAACATTGAGAAGATGAATGAAAGGTATAGAGTCATTGGTAGTAGAGGCAAACAAGAAATTAAACTTCAACCAGGAGATTTAGTTTGGTTACACCTTAGAAAGGAAAGATTTCCAGAATTAAGAAAATCTAAGTTGATGCCTAGAGCTGATGGACCTTTCAAAATAATTGAGAAAATAAATGACAATGCATATAAGCTTGAGTTGCCTCCCGAGTTGGGGGTTAGTCCAACCTTTAACATTTCAGATTTAAAACCGTACTTGGGAGAAGACGATGAGCTTGAGTCGAGGGCGAATCCAATTCAAGAGGGGGAGGATGATGAGGACATCACTCCTTTGGATACAACCAATGATCCTCCGCTGGTCATGCAAGGTCCAATCACTAGAGCTCGAGCGCGACAATTGAATCTAGAGGTGAGCTCGTTCCTAAGCACCTCCTTGTATGATTATGAGAATAGATTGCTACCTAATGATTATATTGTGATTAGGAACAATGGAGAAGGTCAAGGAATGCTTGGAGATGGGCTTGGAGTCATGGAGGACCAGCAAGGACAAGCAAGTCAAGAGGGAGGCCCAAACCAAGTTGGCCTCGGGTCTGTTTCGAGGGCCATGAACAGTCTGCACTAAAATGGCCTCCATGGTCACATAATAACTCGGATTTGGACATTCTTTATATGGATGGAAAGCTAAGAAGATAAACTTTCAAATGGAACCAGTCTCAGGCCCAAATTCATCTGGGGTCGACAGGAATCGTCCAAACAAGAGGACGCCCAGAATCTACCTCAGTGTTGTGCACTGCCTTTTGGCCTTCTGGGCTATGTATCTCGCCTTGGCCCATTAGGGTTTCGACCAGGGGGGACTTGGCCACCCCAAACACTTGTTATCCAGCCGCCACCCTCTCCTCTAGGGTTTGGGTTTTGCTTAGTTTCATTCTATCAAGAACAGGACACCGATTCTTCGGTTGTGGAACCCCATTGGTGAGTCGAATCGAATACTTTCTGTGATTTGGTTTCTTCTCTGTGCACTTGCTTGTGTTCTTTGATTTCGCAGGCAAGAGTAAGCCTTCTTGGCAAGGTCAATCGAGGTGCAGCTTGGTTGATAACCATAGGGTTCGTGGTACTAAGATTGCAGGGTTCATTTCTTTGGATATGAAGCCGGATCGGTGTGTCTCGAATCCGCCCAAATCGATAGTTACCCAAACCTTTCAAAAGATTGGGAACCCAAGTCGTATCACTATGCATCTAATCTCAAAGAACATCTTGAAAACGAATCTAATCTATTAAAGACCAGAGGTAGCAAGAGATAGAGGGGGCTAGATAAACTAATCTAGAGAGATTGGATCAAGCCTTTGTTGAAGTTCCGAGCAAAGAAGAAGTAACAAGTTCAATCTCATTAATAGCCTCTTTAAACCACGGTTTCCCGTCTGACTCCGAAAACGCTCGCCTTTTGGAGCCACCGTTCTGTCACAACGCACCCCAATTCATGTGGGTTAGTCTAGGGCGAGTCCAAGGACAAGTTGAAATCTCTTGGAAGGTCAGGCAAGCACCTCTAGCCACCACAGCTACAAGAACATCCTCAGTGATCTATCTCGAGAATAGATCTAAGATACGAAAAGCCGATCGAAATCAAAGACGTAGGAGAATCACTAGATCGCTAGAAATCGGATTGCAACTTGATAATTCAACATTACATACGATACATGAATCAAGATCACCACTAGGATCCTACCTTGATCTTGCTTCTAGCTCCGATAACTCTGACGTGGTCTTCCTTGCAAGATTCCCACGTCGGCTAGGGAGACCCTAGTCAACTAGCTCGACCCTCTCCACTCCGAGATGGTGTCCCTCTCTTCTCTGCTCCTCGGCGGCTGATGATGAATGAGTTGATCTGTGGCTCTTGGCCTCAGGGCTATAAATAGCCCGAATGGCGGCTATGTCAAAGGGGGGCTGACTGGGCCCCGGAATGGGCTGGGCTGGCCAGCCTGGGCCGGCCGGCCTAGGCCCATTTTGGCCCAGCCAGTCACCTCCTTTGCCCGGTGTCGGTTCCCGAGTCTTCTAGATCCTTCCCCCTTCTTCATGTGGGCCCTTGTCGTCAGTTTCTCTCCGAATTGGATGAAGCTCCTTGTCCCACAAGATTCGACACTTTTCTGACTAGGTCCTCGGAGTTTTCCATCTTCTCAGGTTTGGTCTCTGGGCTTCTTGGAGTCATGTTCACTTCATTACTTGACTTGTACCGGGCTTTAAGGTCTTGTCACGAGGTGCTTGATGAACTTATCCTGGAAGTCTTGCTTTCAACACTAAAACCCTACATAAACACTAAACTCCAAAACCGACATGCATGAATGAACTTGTTAACTAAGGGGGTTAGTACCAATGGATAAGATATAAAAGTCATGCCAACACCGAAGGTAAACTCATGGCTAGGTTGATGAAATTTCACTGACAACAATCCCTGAGGAGACCGCGGTCGGCACGGAGTCGGTCGCGGCCATGTCCGCGCCACCGTCGACCAGTGAGGGCCAGGAGGCGTCCCTCCCCCAGGCCCGGCGAGGCGGGCCCGAACCTACAGCCGCCGCCGCAGCGGCCGGTGCGATGGACGACGTTGTCGGAGAGGCGGGGTCATCGTCGCCCACCCTGCCGTCACCAGTGCTGATGAGGCTGTCAGGCTGGATGAGCCCACCGTGGCCCTTCAGGAGTGCGTCGCTCCCGAGGACACGACAAGAGCCACCTCCCCGGAGATCCAAGGGGCCGAGGAGGACGTGGGCGCAGCTTTCCTGCAGGTCGTGGGGGCGGTGAAGCCCAGACCCTGGAGCTCGCCTGCACCTCGTGGGCGTCCACTTCCGAGCTCGGCGACTACGTCGAAGATGACGAGGAGGTTGCAGAGCGCAGCACCCTAGAGTGTGGATTAAATTAGGCGCGTCGCGCCTTTGATGAGCTGATCCTCCCCGCGATCTCGGTAAGCCTTTCCCGTTTGAAACTTGTGTCTTTGATTCTCTGGTCTTCTCGAGAAGTGCCATTCATCTTTGCTTTGCTGGGCGCAGACCCTCGCATCATTGGGTCGGAGACGAGCCCATGCGGTGCATGAGCTCCACACGGAACAGACCCAGTTGGAGATGTAGCTCGTCGTAGCCCGGGTGGCGGCAGCCTCTGCCGTAGCGAGCGAGGCGTCCGCGCGGACATCCCTTGAAGCCGCCCGCCAGTCGGCGGAGGATCGCGCCACCACCGCCGACACCACCGCTGCCACAACTGCCACCGAGCGGGACTCGCTGGCGCCGAGGCTAGCGCTCGCCAAGGCCGAGGTCGAGAAGCTTTGAGCAGCCGTGATGTCTGCTGAGGAGGCTGCCGAGAGGGCCAAGACTGTTGCGGCCGCTACCGAGACCGCCGCCCAGGATGTCGCTCACGAGAAGGCGGCGCTTGAGGTGAGGCTGTCGGAGCTGGAGCGTGACCTAGGCACGGCCACGACAGACTTGGCGACGACAGGCCGCCAATTCACCGAAGTTACGAACCAACTCCAGGTGGTCACCGAGGAGGCGGCGCAACTGCGTGACAACAATGCCAAGTTGTCGCAGGATCTTGAAGGTGAGTTGTGAGGTCCCTTCTCTTCTTCGTTTAGCTCATTGCTTGCTCCACATCGCACCCTGATCTGTTGGGCGTGGTCGCAGGGGCGCACGTGATCTGTGACGTGTCAGTGCGGAATGTGGTCCCGACACTAACCAGTAATAAGCGCCAAGGTCTATCCCTCAATGGTCGATGCTAAGCAACTAAAGACACAAGGTTTATCCTGGTTCCGGCCGGGGGCCGTACGTCCAGCAGTGATGTGCTCGAGGGCACTATATTGCTCAGCACCGGGGTGCCTGTAGTGGGGCGGCTACAAGCAAGGCGCGAGAGAAGGCCTGGCCTCCAAGTCCCTGGTGAAGTAGCTGAAGATGTTGTGGGAGAATTGGAGAGTGTGTGTGGTGTGCCGTGTGTTGTCTTGCGTGTTCCGTGTCCCCTGCGGCGGGGGAGTTCACCTTCCTTTTATAGGCCAAGGAGATGGCGAATTACAAGCATGCCACACTATTCGGCTACATGGGGAAGTATGGTGTGCAGCGCCGTAGAGTAGGCGGCCGCCTTGACGGTCCTTGCCGCGATCTGGCAATCATGGCGTATCTTGTACCCAAACAGTGGTAGCTTCGAGGGTAGGGGCGCAGTGGCTGGCTCTGGTGCCTCCAGACGGGCTCGAAGAGGTTGCTGACGACGATCCGTACGGAATACAGTGGCAGGCGTGGTGGCGTCCCGTTCCCGCATGGCTCACAGCGCCGGAGCTGTTGCCACAGTGCCCGGCGTGGTGTTGTGTGCACGGGGGCGGCCGGCTGCAATTCAACAGTGGCAGGGATGGCGCTCCGCCGGCCTAGCGTTACGACCCCGGCCCCCCGCAAGGTCACGGGAAAGCGTTTCGAGGGTGCGGCCGGCCCCCTTCGAGGGCTCGGCACGTCAGCCGTACGAGGGCAGGCGGCGCGGCGTCACGGGGCTGACACCGGCCATGCTGCACAGTCCCCCACAGTGGCGGGGAGGGGTTTCCCCTAGGGAGTTGGTGCAACAGGGCCGGGGCGTGAGTCCCAGGCGCATGATGGCACCGCCCCGCCGTTGTCAGAGCATTAAATGCCTGTACCCGCATGCGGGAGCGGTCGTGCGCGTGCGGAAGGGCCTCGAGCGAGGCGGAGCCCGCTCGAGGGGGCCGCGTACCCTCGAGCGAGGCGGGGCCTCTTCGAGGGGACCCTTGAGTGGGCTGCCTTGGTGGGCCGCGGGGCCACCGCAGCGTGGGCCGTGCCCCGTGGGTGTGCTTAAGCAAGATGCGTTTAGCTTTGGTTTTTTTGCAGGCTTTAAGCGGGACTTCCCGAGTTGTTTTAGGGGACCCTCAGGGCTGTCCCCGACAGTAGCCCCCGAGCATCTGCGGGTGTGCCAGCCAGGCTCCCGCAGATGCTGGAACCTACTGATAGGACATTCTTCCCCCCTGGTTGCTAAAGCTTTCCGTGGGGCCGCGTCAGCGGACCCGCGGGTCTAGCCCCCGAAGCCCTGCAGGAGCGTGGACGTTCCTGCAGGGGTTTTACCGTGGAGCCTGGTCGGTGGGCGTGGTGCATGTTTCAACCGGCATCGGCGATGTTCCAGCCGGCTTCGGTGACGCACGCGCGTCGAGCCCCCGAGCCTGGGCCCGTTCAAGGCGATCGGGGAGAGCTCTACGACTTGTTTTTAACGCGCCCTCGCCGTCCCTCCGCGGGACGGAGGGTGAGGTTTCCGCAACCCCCATCGAACGGGTCGCGGATTGCGGATTCCTCATTGAGCTGCTAGTGGGTGGATCGAGTGGACGCCCATGCCCCATTTGATAAGGGTAGGCTGCACGGTCCGGAGACACGTCCATTAAAGCGCTTGCGTGGGTTTGCTAGGTGGGGCTCGGTCCCATTCGCTAGGGACCGAGGGCGCGGAAGCTCTCCCTCGGTGGGATCCCCCCGGCTAGCTGCCCTCGCTGGCTCTCGAACACGACATGTGGGGCACCCTCAAGCCGGCGGGCTCGAGGAACGGCTCGAATGCACGTTCCCTCGTCGTCCCTGACTCTGGTGATCTGGGGCACCTGTTCGAACTCGTCGAGGGTCAGGCTTCGAACCTCTGATCAGTAGTGCCGTGCGGGGTGGCAACTAGGCGCTCCCGTCTTTGCATCTGCGGGTTTCGAGGGTGCCTGATCGTGTCAGCCCTCGAAACGCTGATCAGTAGAGTAGTGCGGGGCAGCTAGGCGCTCCCGTCTTTGCATCTGCGGGTTTCGAGGGTCCCTGATCGTGTCAGCCCTCGAAACGCTGATCAATAGAGTAGTGCGGGGCAGCTAGGTGCTCCCGTCTTTGCATCTGCGGGTTTCGAGGGTCCCTGATCGTGTCAGCCCTCGAAACGCTGATCAGTAGAGTAGTGCGGGGCAGCTAGGTGCTCCCGTCTTTGCATTTGCGGGTTTCGAGGGTCCCTGATCGTGTCAGCTCTCGAAACGCTGATCAGTAGAGTAGTGCATTGAGGGTACCTGTGGTGCCTGTTTTACTTCAAACGGGCCCCGAGGTTACCGGCCGATGTTTACGCCCTTTGAGGGTCGAATTTTTTCTGAGCCAGGGGCTCACGCCGCTCGAGGGTCCTCCTTACTTGGTAAGGGACCGGGCCATTTAATGCTTGCGCCGCGGGAGCGCCTTTTTAGGCACTGCAGCCGCGCGCGTAGTGGGCGGCGTGGGCAGGCGGATGTGACCGCCTGCCACAGCCCTCCCGTTTCTACGCCGTGATGATGGCCCGCGAGCGGTTGCGTGGCCGCCGTGGTCGTGGTGGGGCCTGTCCGTCAGCGAGGGAATACTCCTCCTGCAGTTAATGCGCGCGGGGCGCGCGCTCCGGAGAGCACGCCCGCGGCCTATAGATCCGACGAGAGGGGAAAACGGCGGTTTTTTACCTTAGCATTCGCCGTTCTTGCTCCTTACGCCCCAGCCCCCGAGTCGTTCTTGCCGTAGCGCCCTTTCCCCTTCGGAGCCCTCCTTGTTCTTTGTGCTTCGCTTCCTCGCTCGCTCGCATGGCGCCCCGGCAGCCTCTCACCATCATCGACCCGTTGGCGTGGGAGCGCTCGACGGTGACGCGGCTGGCCCTGGGCCAGCTGGTAACCGCCGGTCAGCTGGCGGCGAACGAGGATGGACGGCCGGCCAAGTGGATCGTGCCGCCGGGAAGGGACCACGCGCCCAACCCCCCGAGCGGCTACGTGGTCAGCTTCATCTGCTTCCACGAGCGGGGCTTCATGGCGCCGGCAAGCCGATTCATGCGGGCACTCTGCTTCCATTACGGCGTGGAGCTCCACAACTTCGTGCACAACTCGATCTCGCAAGCGGCCACGTTCGTTGGTGTCTGCGAGGGCTTCCTAGGGATCCCAGTGAATTGGGATCTCTGGGTTCACCTCTTCCGCGGGGAGCTGTTCACGTTGTCGACATCGGAGCAGAGGACCCGCCACGCGGGGCGCGTCGGCGGCCTGTCGCTCGCCTTGTGGGTCCAGCGCAAGGACGACTACATCCCCTTGCAGGGCCGCGCGCGCGGCGGAGATGGGCGGAGGTGCGGCGGCGACCGCGCCGGCGCGCGCCGGCGTCGTCGGCCGGGACCTCGAGGAAGAGGAAGCGTGCCTTCTCCTCTTCGAGGTGAGGGACTTGTCCTTTCGAGAGGTTGCGTGTCTGATAGGCGGGGACCTGACGGTTTGCTCATGCTTGCGAAGGGTGGTGCCAACCGTGCCTCCCCTCGCACCGGCCAAGGTGTTGAGGGCGGACGCGTCCATCCCCACCCGGCGGTGTTCGTCAAGGGCGCCGCGGGCGTGGGCGGGCGCAGCGGCAACAGCGGGTGAGAGCTCGCGAGGGGAACGGTTGAGGCCCCCGGGCCGCGGCCGGTGGTTCCGCCCACCGCGCCGCGGCCGGCGGCCGCCGAAGAACGGCGGGCGCCGGTCGTGTTGGAGGCACGGCCCGGCAGCACCGCCGTTGCGGTGGCGCCGCCGGCGCGTCGCCGTGGAGGGCCACCCGGCGCCGCGGTTGCGGAGACGCGTCCGAGGCGGCGGCCGCGGCCTTGCGCAGCGAGAGCCCGCGGCCACGGAGGCGCGGACAGAGGCGACGGTGGGGGCGCGGCCGGAGCCCGTGCTTCCCGGCAGCTCCCAGGTGGTGGCGGTGGAGATCCCGGACGACGACTCCCCGCCGCCCGGATGGGACCAGTGGGTCAGTTTCCCCACGCCGTCCCCCGAGCCCCAGGAGGAGGGGGCTCTTGTGAGGCGGTGGGCCAGCCACATGGTGACTGGGGGCCGAGGACACGGTGCCGAGGCCTCTTCCTCCCGCGCCGACCACTCTGTTTCGGGAGGGGGCGCGTTGACGGTTCGTCCGCCTTTGCTGACGCTCAAGAGGAGCAGCAGCTATGGGAGGAACTCCGTGACCATGGCGCTGCGCTCAACCGGGCGTTGAACGAGGCGCTGCGGATCCATGGCGGCCCGGCGTGGCGCGTCTTTCAGGTGAATCACCGCTGTCTACTTCTTTTGGTTTCGTCGTCTTCACGTTCGTTCCCAGCGGCGCAACACTCACCGGGTTCGGTTTGTTGGCGGCAGGAGCTCGAGCACCGCGCCCACAACAAGTATGGCGCCTTTGATGATATGAGCGCTGAGCTCCGCCGTCTTCAAGAGCAGGGTGACGCCTTCTCCGCGCTCGCGGAGGCCCTGAGGTCTCCGGATAGCTGGCTGTCGTACCGGGCTGTGGCCCTACGCGACCAGCTCCAGGAGTGCGAAAGGCAGGCCCCGGAGCGCCCCTCCACCCTCGAACGGATTTGCACGGCCCTCATCGATCGGGATGAGGCGCTGCAACAGGCTCGGGGGGAGGTGGAGAGGATGCGCACCTTGGCTACCAACTGGGAGGCGGAGGTGGCCACCGTCCGTGCCGAGAACCAGGAGGTCCACGCGTGGCTCCTGGAGGCACAGGCCCAGCAGAGCCGAGCTGAAGAGAGGGCGCGCGCGGCTGAGCAGAGGGCCAAGGAGGCCGACGAGCTGAAGGCCACCCTCGACGCCAAGGTTGCTGCGCTTGCCATCGTGGAGGACCGACTCCTGCAAGAGCGTTCCGCCCGCCAGGGGGCTGAGGAGCAGCTCCAGCAGGAGCGGGTCGCTCTTGTCGACGCCCGGTCGGCGCTTGAGCGGGAGCGCACCGCTCGCGAGGCGGCGCGGAAGTCGCTGGAGGAGCGGAACGCAAAGTTCTCAAAGCTCGAGGGCGAGCTATTGGTTCTCAGCATCACGAGTGCGAGCCAGGAGCAGGCCCTCAAAGAGCAGAGCGACACCGTCAACGGCCTTCAGCAGGCGGTCGAGGCCGAGCGCCGTGCCCTCGAGGTGGAGAAGAGACAGGTCGAAGGTAGGTCACTGTTTGTCTTTTGTTTTGCTGATTTTCCCTTAGAGGGTTCGCCCCCCTTTCTGATTTCTCTCTTGCTGGCTACGTTCAGGCCTGCGCACCGCGTTGGGGCACGCGACCGACCGGGCCGAGGCGCTGCAGGCCTCCTACAACTCCTCCGAGCAGGAGTTGCTGGAGCTGCGCTCTGCGGCCCTCGAGACCTGCCAGGACGTGGAGGAGGGCGAGACGCGGGCTGGGAGCTCGTTGGCTAGCCGCCTGCGCGCTCTTGGCGGGCACGTCTCCGGGCGCATGCGCCGGGCTCTGCACCTTGGCGTCCAGAAGGCCCTCGGAGTGGTGCAATCTCATTACGAGATCAACTTCGAGGCCGTGGCGGAGGGCTACATCGTCCCTGAGGGCGTCGAGGACGAGGTGGCGATGGAGCGCATGGACGCGTTGGTTGCCGATGCCGCCGAGGTGCTTGCCGAAGCCTTCGAGGAATTCCTGTTCCCGGACGCCGTCGATGCCGATGCTCCTTAGGCCTGGAGACTGCCGGGCGCCAGACCCCTTTTTTCGTTTGTATGTTAGTGTACGGGCCGCGTGGCCATGTAAATGAACAAATAAATTTGTTTCAAACACTTGGGAAAGCGAAATGGTGTCTTTTACTTTATTGCGCTGTTTTGTTTCTCCTTCTTCCTGAGTAAATTAGAGTTAGGGAAGTTCGATTTTCGCGAACTGCCTGCTGGACCGGAGGCAAGAGAGAAGGGCCGTATCCTCGTGGAGGCGTAGGCTATCTCTGACTCGCGCATCCTTTCCGCTAGGCTGTCTGCGCCCTGTTCAAATTTTGCTCGAGGCCGAGGTCGAGCCATACTTAGCGCGCGTGGATTTTTTGCGAAAAAATGGGGCCATTTTTTAGGGGGCGGGATGCCCCCCGTAGTAGCCCCCGAGGGTAACTTGGGTTTTAGGGGAAAGCTGAGTTGCCCTTTTTATTGAACTGGTGATGTTTACATGGTCGCTGCCAACTGGGTGTTGGCACGTGATTTACAACAAAAGACTTGGAAATCCTAGCTAAGGGTAGAAGCGACGTAGCTGCTGGATGTTCCAAGTGTTGGTGAGCTCTTCGCCGTCCTCGTTGGCTAGCTTGTATGTGCCGGGCTTGAGCACCTTCACCACGACGTAGGGTCCCTCCCACGGAGGTGATAGCTTGTGGCGTCATCGGTTGTCTTGGCGTAGCCTTAGGACCAAATCCCCCTCGCTGAAGTCCCGCCGGCATATCTTTCGAGACTGGTAGCGCCTTAAGGACTGTTGGTATCTTGCAGAATGCATTAGGGCCACGAGGCGCGCTTCATCCAGCTGGTCTAGTGAGTCCTCGCGGGCCCGCTGGTTGGTGTCCTCGTCATAGCCCCGCACCCTGGGTGACCCGTACTCTAAGTCCGTGGGGAGGACGGCCTCCGCGCCGTGGACTAGAAAGAACGGGGTGAACCCAGTGGCTCTGCTCGGGGTGGTCCTTAGGCTTCACACGACCGCAGGCAATTCCTGGAGCCATTTTCGACCCGACTTGTTCAGCTGGTCGAAAATCCTGGGCTTGAGGCCTTGTAGGATCATGCCGTTGGCGCGCTCTACTTGGTCGTTGGTCTGTGGGTGTGCCACAGCCGCCCAATCCACACGTATGTGGAATTTGTCGCAAAATTCCAGGAATTTCCTGCCCGTGAACTGAGACCCATTGTCGGTGATGATGGAGTTCGGTACTCCAAACCGGTGGACGATGTCGGTGAAGAACGTCACCGCTTGCTCCGCCCTGAGGTTCGTGATGGGGTGCACCTCCACCCATTTGGAGAATTTGTCGATTGCGACCAACAAATGGGTGAAGCCCCCGGGCGCCTTTCGCAGGGGCCCGACGATGTCCAGCCCCCACACGGCGAAAGGCCATGTAATGGGGATGGTTTGCAGGACGTGAGCAGGGAGGTTGGATTTGCGGGCGTAGAATTGGCACCCCTCGCAAGTGCGCACGATTTCGCTGGCATCCGCGACCGCGGTGGGCCAATAAAAGCCTTGGTGGAACGCGTTGCCTACGAGGGTGCGGGGTGCATCATGGTGGCCGCAGATGCCCTCGTGAATGTCCCTGAGGAGCTCGCGCCCCTCGGGGATGGGCACGCACCGCTGCAGGATGCAGGAGGCAGCGCGCTTATACAGCTCGCCGTCGACGAGGGCAAAAGATTTGGCCATCCTGGCGATGCGCTTGGCCTCGGACCGGTCCGAGGGGAGTTCCCCTTGGTCCATCCAGGCGATGTATTTGTCGCGCCAGTCCGCGCTGATGGGGGCTGGCTCGACGTCCATTACCTCAGCCTCGTCGGCACCGTACCCCTCGAGGAGGGAGAGCACGTACGCCTCGTTCGAGGGGTCCTCATCCATGGGCTCTGCGCCTGCCGGATTCGAGGGAGACCCTGAGGGTTCCGTGTGGTTCGAGGGGTGCGGCTCGAGGGTTACGGAGGGCTGGGGTATATCTCGGGCGAAAACGTTCGGGGGGGACAGTGATCCGCCCGGACGCGATCTTGGCCAGCTCGTCTGCCTCCTCGTTGTACCGGCGGGGCACGTGATTGAGCTCGATGCCGTAGAACTTGCCCTGAGGGCCCGCACGGCCTTGCAGTATGCTTCCATCTTGTCGTCGTGGCAGCTCACGTTCTTCATGACCTGGTCAATCACGAGCTGCGAATCTCCCCGCACGTCGAGGTGCTTGACGCCTATCTCGATGGCGATCTTGAGGCCGCAGAGAAGGGCCTCGTACTCAGCCATGTTGTTCGACGCGGGGAAGTGGAGACGTACTGCATACCGCATGTGCTCCCCGAGGGGTGACACGAAGAGCAGGCCTGCGCCCGCCCCAGTCTTCATCACCGAGCCGTCGAAATACAGAGTCCAGCACTCTGCTTGGATCTGCAGCGTCGGCAGCTGCGTGTCCGTCCATTCGGCGACGAAATCCGCCAGGATCTGGGATTTGATGGCCTTGCGCGGGGCGTAGGCGAGCGTCTCGCCCATCAGCTCCACCGACCACTTGGCGATTCTGCCCGTGAAAGGATCGAGGCAATATGGCCTAGAGGGGGGTGAATAGGCCTGCACACAGAATTTAAACTTTTTTTGCGAAAACACTGTCAGACCTCGGAACCTCCGAGATTATTCTCGGAACCTCCGAACGAGGCAGCCTCCGAGAATAAACTCAGAACTTCCGACAGCTGTTAGAACAGAGCATAAATAACTTGAGCTGCGAGAAACTTGATGAAAACCGAATCTACTAAATTCTAAGAGGTACTTAGGACCTAGCAAGAAGATTTCTAAGCAAAGTACAAGCTAGGAAGGTACCACAAAGTAGATCGGGAGCAAACCCTAATAGATCTAGTCAAGCACAAGCATGAACAAGTAAGTAAACAAGAGCACGCATGAGACAAAGATTTATCCCGTGGTTCAGCTCGCCACAAAGGCTTGCTTACGTCAACGTTGTTGAGGAAGCCACAAAAGGCTAGGAACCACAAAGGTCAACTCCTCTCTCACACCTATCACTTTGGGTAATAGGTGGAGGCTTTCCACTAGAATCACAAAGGGTAATACAAACACCTTGGAGCTTCCACAAATCGGTTTGGAGAGCTTCCAAGAACCTCTATCCGTCTAGGAGCAAAGCTCCAAGAGTAATAGATCCACCAAGCTTGCTAGGGTTCTTCCAAGTGCTCAAGTACCAAGGGAAAAGAGATTGGCTCACTAACTCACTTCAAGAATCCACTCTCAATCAATGCTAGGCAAGGATTTGGAAGAGAGTAGGTTAGGAGTGAATGCAAGGTGAGAGAAACAGCAAGAAACAGCGTTCTGTGCCTTGGGAGGAAGAAGATAACCGTTGGGGGATCGTGGGGTATAAATACCCCCAGATCCAGAACAGTAACGGCTATATTCCAGAGTTCGGAACCTCCGAGAAAAATGTTGGAACTTCCGACTTTTGAAAACTCTACAGACTGTAGCCCGTACGGTCGGAACCTCCGAGAAAAACTTCGGAACCTCCGAACAACAAACGACGAGGGCAAAACGTTGTGCAGTCACTTCCCTTGGGGTGAGGATTAAGGTTTAAGAAAGATGGAATATGAGCACTTGAAAACACCCTAACTCACCATTAGTATCCCTCTTGATAGTACGGATTGTCCTATACTCAAATTCAAAAGATAAAATTAAATAAACTCCTCCAAGTAGCATAGGCATCCTTCTTTAACAAGTTGAGGGGTCTCCAATCTTTCTTTTGCACCTATGATAATAACTCTATGCTGCACAGTAAACTCAAAGGCTCATTAGCTCTTTAATTGTGTGGTCAACATCACCAAAACCCTCATAGGGCTTGATTTCACTTACAATCTCCCCTTTTTTGGTAAATGTTGACAACCCAATTAAAGTTTACAATTTAATTTGAAAGATTGAGCTTTTGATGATTTGAGTACAAGTCTCCCCCTCAATGTATGCATGTACCTTTTGAATAGGATAAGATATCTTAACTGACAAATAATTTGCATACATTGTGAGTAAAAGTGTCAAGAAAGTTGTACTCAAGCCATCGAGGGGTGCAAAAGAATTGTAGCAGATAATACGTGATGCATATGCCATGTGAAAACAAGCAGAGAGTTATCTGTTAGCAGAGTTCGGAACCTCCGAGAAAGTTTCCGGAACCTCCAGGAGTTGGAGCCTCCGGAAAAATTTTCAGAACCTCCGAGGTCTGCAATAGATACTCCAACAAACAACAATACACAGGCAGAGCAACAAATATGACCAGAAAATAGCAGCTAGATAAAGATAACAGCATCCGACACATCTAGCCCTATTACATCCATCACAAAGGTTTTAAAGTTTTAAAGTTTGCAAATCCCATACATGACCATGACCAGAACCTGCTTGCCAACAGAGGCAAGCTAAAAGCTTTACAACAGTTCAACAATAACCACCAAGAGTTTATGAGAGAACAGTTAGCACTCTCATCTCACCAAAAGAACAAAAGAAATTTTGTTGTTAGCAGCCACCAGAAGAAGCTCCAGGTCTTCAGATTCTTCTCAATCTTCATATCTCTCCCCCTTTGTCAACAGTTTAGCAAAAAGGAGAGAAAAGAAGAGAGGAAGTGAGAGCAGGACCTAGAGAAATCACTCCTCATCACTGAAGTCAGAGTCATCCTCCTCCGCTTCAGGGACTGTGCTGTCAGAACCAAAGTCAGAACCAGATTCCGAGGACAGGTCTATGGGCCTTCTGACAGGTCTTCCGGCAGTGGCCTTTCTCCTGATTCTAGCACCAGATGAGGAACCCATAGCCTTCTTACCAGCAGCCTCCTTCCTAAGCCTGGCCATTTTGGCACCTAGTGGCTCATCATCTTCTTCATCTCCATCGGAGTGGGCAGCAGGTGTGTCTTCAGCCATGGGACTGGCAGGCTCCTTCTCACCCTCCTCCTCACTAGTAGTATACTCTGGAAAGAGAGGTGGAGGATGGTGCATGGCATCGAAGGACAGCCCCTGGTGCTTCAGCAGTCTGTTCATATCCTCCCTGAGCTCAAACAGCTGATGTGAGGTCCATCTGCAGTACCTCCAGGTGTCCCTCACCATGCCTCTCAGCTTATGCAGTCCAGCAGGCATGGGAGCCTTGCTGGGTCCTTCTTCTCCTCCTGCTGGACCAGATTTAGGCTGCTTGGTGCTGGCCTTCTTGAGAATATGCTCCTCCACAACATGCTGCTTCTTCTGATGCTGCCACTGCTTGACCTGGTAAGAGGCATGCTCAACATCCTTCTTGAAGCTGACCCCGGAAACCATCTCTATCATGTACATAAGGTATGGAGCATACGGCAGGTTGCACTTCCCGCTTTCTGTCACTTCCACCAAGTTGTACCAGATGAACCTGCTCACAGAGAATGGTCTAGCTCCTGGCAGCAACCTAGCCAGCAGATTTGGTGCAAATCTCCTAAGGCTGGTTGAGTCACTACCTCCTTTTGGATAGATTGTTTCCCTAAACATGTTGTTGAGCACATAATATACAGATTTCAGAGCAGTGGTAGAACCATCAGCCAACTCATCATACTCATAAGTGGCTGCAATCTTGTTGGGGTTCATATGGGCCTCAAAGTGAATAATGTCAGCCTCCCTATCCTCCTTGCTGAAGCCAAACAGTCTAGCAAATGTGACAAAATCAATCTTGTAATGTACACCTTCTGTCATCCAGTGTATGGTCTCATTGTTGTCTTCATGAAACTGCGCTAAGACCTCTATGTTCTAGTCATACTTGAAGCTCATGATGTCTCTCATTTTATACTTGTCCACCAACTCAAGCACCTCTTCCTTCACTGGTTCTTCTGCTGCTTCCAGATGGGTAAAATCAATCCATTTCATCTTGATCAACTTCACTTTTGTGTTTAGGACAGTCTCATAGAACTTGAAATGGAAAATAGACCAAAACCTATAGTCTATAGCTGCCATCTTGGGGTTCACATAAGGATTTTCCTCCCTGGCCTTCTTGACCAAGAACCCTGCTCCATCATAATTTGTGTGCTCAATGTACACAGAGTTATCATACTTTGTTGGAGGATGTCTTTTGAGCAGCCCCTTGTGATACTTCAGATAGGTGGAATATATTTCCCCTAAAGGCATGTCATCTTCAAGCTCTATGGGGATGGTCTTGCCTTCAGTCCCTCCATTATCCTCTACATGGGCAGTTGACCCAGATCCTCTCCCTCCTGATAGACTGCCCCCTTCGCCTCTCCTAGGGGTGGCCTTTCCTCTGCTGCCACTGCCACCAGCTGCTGCTCTTGCTGCTAATTTGAAGGCCCTTTCACCAGCAGGTGTCTCAAAGAGTGGCCTCTGCCTCTTGGTGTATGTCTTGTAAAAAGGGGTGCCAGACATCTGTTAGGGAGAAATATGAGTAGCAGATAAGAGTGGGATCAGGACAAATAAGAATAGAGGATCAAGATAGGCATGAAGTTCAATTGATTAATTTTCAGTGGAATTTTGAATCACAGACTATCACTTGTTAGTACAGACTTCGGAACCTCCAAGGATTTTCTCGAAACCTCCGAAGTCAGTGTACTGACAGAGAACAGTTTGTTGATTCAACTTTCAACTGAATCTTAACCAAGGAAGCAAACATGATTGAATTTAACTAGGACATATGAGAAAAGGTGTTGCAGGTGAAGTGAAGTTCAGTGGAACTTTGTATCAAGGTCAGCCTACAGTGGGTTACAGAGTTCGGAACCTTTGAGAATTTTCTCGGAACCTCCGAGCCCCTGCCAACCTTACTGCACTCTGAAATTTGATTCAACTTTCAACTAAACCTAAGCTTCACTTGCATCACAGGCATTCAGGACAGGGCAAACAGGCAACATTCTACAAATCCAAGATTTAGAACCCTAACAGCAGGTAGACCTAGGAATTAGGGTTAGGGTTAGAGTTAGGCCTCAGATTACCTTGATTGGGATCAAGGAGATGGAAGGCGAAGATCTTCAAGACGTGTTCACGCCAAGGGATCGACAGGAGAGGGTGCAGATTGAAGCCTTCTTCTTCTTCTCCATACTGGACCCGAGCGGACCCTCCTTGTTACTCCTCAGTGGCGACCCACGGACGAGGAAGGGGGCACGGCTTCGCGCTGGTAGCCCGCAAGAAGTGTGGTCACCGGCGGTGAGGGAAGCGACGGCGGTGAAGCGGTGGAGAAGGACGGTGCGGTGCGGTTTCCCTTCGGGAGAGAGAGGGAGAGAGGGAAGCGGTGAAACTGGATCTGAGAGGGTTGACCGCGGTGAAAGAGAACGGCAGGTTTACCCTAGGTAAAAGAATATTCTTCGTTGATGCTTTATTCCCTTTAACTCCCCATCGGTTGAGACTGAGCGTTAAGTTGTAAAGATTGGAGCTTCCGATGATTTTGTCAGAGCTTCCGAGGCCCGGAGCTCCAAAGATTTCCTCGGAGCTTCCGAAACTTGAATTCCAGAGACAGTTAACTTCTACTCCTTTTGAGATTTTGAACTTTCTATCAACTGAGATTCTTAGGTCATGGTACCCTTGACTCAAGTGGCTAGAAAACAAGCATTCACACACACAACTATAGCCACTTAAGACAAGTTAGGGATAAGAAAATAGATTTTGAAAAACCTTTAAGATAGAGTTTTCACACACTTTTTTTTAAAACAAAAATTTCAGAGAAAACTAACAGATTGAAGCAAACAATTATGGCATGCTAGAGATCAAACCACGCAACGAGAATCAAGAATATTTAGTTCATTCCTTAAGCTACAAAACCTGGACTCATCGAGAGGTTTAGTGAAGATATCGGCTAGTTGTTTGTCGGTGCTCACATGACTTAAAACGATATCTCCTTTGGCTTCGTGGTCTCTCAAGAAGTGATGACGGATGTCTATATGTCTTGTGCGAGAATGGCTTACGGGGTTGTTTGCAAGCTTTATGGCACTTTCATTGTCACACAAAAGTGGGATATGGGAAAAGTGACATTCGTAATCTTTTAAGGTTTGCTTCATCCAAAGTAGTTGAGCACAACATGCGCCGGCTGCAACATACTCGGCCTCGGCGGTGGAAAGGGCTACTGAGTTTTGCTTTTTAGAACTCCAATACACTAGAGACCTACCAAGGAATTGGCAAGTCCCCGATGTACTCTTTCTATCTACTTTGCAACCGGCTGTGACACCCTAAAATTCCATCACTAAAATCACTTAGCAACTTAAATTTGTCTTAGGGATTTAAGGAGATTAAATTGCTATTTAAATTGAGCTCTAAAAATATTAAAGATAATTTAATAAACTTAGAGACAACAAGTGTATGTGCATCATCAGTTGGCTTGCATGGTTTTTGGTTGCTTGTGTGGTTTCTAAAAAGTCTATAAAATTCTTGAGAAAAGTTTGAAAAGGTTTGAATTGGATTAGAGTTGAAAATGATTTGAAAATGAAGTTTGAAAAAAAAGAAAAGAAAAAAAAACAAAAAGCGCCCCGGCTCTTTTCGGCCCAGGCGGCCCAGCCGGCCTCCCGCGTCAGCCCACCTTCCCCCTCCCCTTTTCTTTTTTTCTTTGAGTCGCTGACGGCTGGGACCCACTGGTCAGCTTCCCTTCCTTCCCCTTCCCCCTTTCCTTCCTCTGCACGGCGGCGCCGCCGCGGATCCCGCTGCGCCCGCCCGCCTACCTTTGCTCCCTCTGGCCATCAAGGCAATCAATCAAGCGCCAGAGCACCAGGGATTAGTCACCCCCCTTTAATCCTCATCAGTTTCCTTTAATCCCGCCCCAATCGTTTGGAATCCGGCCGCCGGCGCCCCATGGCCATAGGCACGGCCGCCGCTTCTTTTTTCCCCCCTTCCCTTCCTCTGGCCCTATTTAAGCTCGCGCTCACGCTCCTGCCCTTCCCTTTGCAACCCCAGCTCACCATCGCACGTCCCCGAGCCCAACTCCACCAGCGTCGCCGCCTCTGTTTCCGCCGCCGCTGGAGCAAACGCCGACGGTGAAGTACTCCGTCTCTGTTGACGGTGAAAATCCGTCAACCTAGCCATGAGTTTACCTTCTATGTTGGCATAACTTTTGTATCTTATTCATTGGTACTAACCCCCGTGGTATAACAAGTTCACTTGTGCATGTCGGTTTTGGAGTTGTGTGTTTACGCAGGGTTTTAACGTTGAAAGCAAGACTTCCGGGATAAGTTCATTAAGCACCTCATGACAAGACCTTGAAGCCCGATACAAGTCAAGCAATGAAGTGAACATGACTCCAAGAGCCCAAGGACCAAGCCCGAGAAGATGATAAACTCCGAGGACCGAAGCGAGAAAAGTGCTCGAATCTTGCAAGACAAGGAGTTGAGTCCAATTCGGAGAGAAACCGACGTCAAGGGCCCACATGCAAAAGGGGAGAACATCTAAAAGACGTGGGAAGCAACACCGGGCGAAGCGAGGGGCCGCGGGATGGGCCGAGTGGGCCCGGGCCGGCCGGCCCGGCCCCCAATTCGGGGCCCAATCGGCCTCTCCTTTGACCTAATTGCTTCTCGGGCTATAAATAGCCCCCCGACCGAGAGCCACGCGGAACCGAAGTCGTAATCCGCCGCCGAGGAGCGAGAGAAGCTTGAGGGACACCATCTCGGAGATGAGGGTCGTGCTAGTTGTCTAGGGTTTCCCCGGCCGACGTGGGAACCTTGCATGGAAGACCACGTCGGAGCTCGGAGCGAGGATCAAGATCGAGGGAGGGCCCGGTGGTGATCTTGTTCATGTAATCATTCATGGTGAAGTTTGTAAGTGAATCCGATTTCTAGCGATTAAGTGCCTTCTCGATGATTTTGATTTCTTCTTGGTTTTGCTTCTTCTACGATCTAGTCTATAGCTAGATTACATAGGGTGCTCTTGTAGCCGCGGTGGCTAGAGGTGCATACGGACCGGCCAAGTGATTTCAACTTGTTCTATCGAACTCGCCCTAAGCTCCCCGCATGAATAGGGATACGTTGTGACGAACGGGGGTCTCGAAAGGCGGATGTTTTCGGAGTCGGATGGGAAGGCCACGATTTAAAGATGCTTTTAATGAGATTTGCTTTTCTATCTTCATCTATCTTGTTTGGAGCTACAACATAAGCATGATCTAGATTCTCTAGATTGCTTATCTCTTGCTTTCTCTTGTTACCTCTTTAGTAGATTAGATTAGATTCGTTTACTTGATCATATCTTAGATTAGATGCATCTTTGTTCTTCAATAGATAGCTTTACCTTGCTTTACTAGATTGAATCCTTGCGTTGCACATTGTTCCACGGATTCGATACCTTGGGTTCACCACTCGAGGGAAGAAGGGTCCCTTGACTACGACGGGAGACTTGTCCGCTTGCAAGTCACAAACGAACTTTGATACATCTATTAACCGTCAACAAGCCCCTTTTTCTGGCGCCGTTGCCGGGGAACAAGCAATCAAGATCCGATCTAGTATCGCTTATCTTTCAGTTTTTCTTTTGATTTTCTTTTGCATCTCTTATGTTTGATCATCCTCAAAAGAAAAAAAAATCAATCTAATCTAGTTTTGATTAACCCTAGTTTTTATGTTTAGATTTTTGTTTTATCACTAACCCTAACCGGAGATGGTTGGCTACCTCTCCAAGAAACCCAAACTTTTTTGTGGATGATCCAGGAAAACTTTACAGGCAAAGGTGACGTGCAACACAAGCTAAAGGGTTGGAAACCCTAGATCCAAAGTCGAAGGACCGTCAAAATCTCCAAGGGAATCACCACCTCCAAGTCCAAAGGAAGATCAACCTCAACCACCGGAGCGCTACGCACCCCGATGGGTAACGAAGAAGAATATCCGAGACAACTCCAAGGTCCCAAGACGGCGAAGGCTACTCAAGCTCATTCGGGAGAGATGAAGGATCACACTAGAGACCATGAAGATCACAACCGAAGACCGGAGTTCGAGATGCCGAGCCACAAGGAAGTTGTTGCATCCGTCAAGACCAAAGCACAAAGCCAGCCTGGGAAGACCAAAAAAAAATGACTAAGCCAAAGTGGGTACCCAAGATTGCAACGCCCGCAAAGAGCGTTGATCCGGAGTAATCAAGTGAAGAAGTCTAGCCATGGACTATAAACGAAGCGCTAGGCGGGAGGCAACCCGTTTCGTCGAGTCAAGAATAAGCTACCGGGAGGACAACCCGATTCCAGGTTTTTCAAGTCTTTTTAAATATAATTCAGTTTTGAATTTTACTACGCAAAACCTTAGACTTATAATGGTTGAACAATATTAGAGACATAATTCTTGGTTGAATATTTTGCTTGATCATAAACCCTTTACATGAACCATCCTATGTGTTTGTTTGCTTCTTTTCGAGAAACCACAACCAAAAAGAAAAAATTTCAGAACCTAACTCAACCCTTCACCCTCATTATGGTGCTGTGGTTGACTTGTTTTTCATGCTAAAAACACTCGAGTAGAGCCACGACTTGTATCTAGATGTTATTTAAATTTCAGCACGTGGTAGGACTCGCGTGAACCTAGAAACTTGATTTTTGGTTGGTTTAAAAATCCATATCCTTGGTTTCTCTAAGATTAGAATTTTTCTAAGCCTCACTTAATTTTATTTCATTCCAAATCTCTCTCATCTAATCAAAATTAGGACCTAAACCTATGCCCCCATGATCAAGCCGGGAAAAGCTTGCTCTCAACTAATGAAGGCAAACTATACCGGTGAGACCGAAATCGACGTAGTCGAAAAATATTTTCGACTTACATTTGTTTTTAATGGGTTAAAAACTTCTCTAAATTTATGCTTGAGCTCTTGCATGGCTCTGAAAAATATTTTTAAATTTCGAAATAAGAGGAGTGCTTAGCCTTAAACACACTTAAAGGGAGGCAATCTAGTTAACCTAACCATGCATGCACCATGATACATCACGGGATGCCCCTCCAACATATTTAAACCACATGCAAAGTACAAGCATGGGGGGCAGCCAAGGCTTTGTTTTGTAGGAATATCATGGATGCATGTGAGGCAAGGGAGTATGGAAGTGAGTCAAAGCGAAAACATCAAGTGGAAGGAGCAATAAGGCAAGCGAAGGAGTGGACGGGAACGTTTGGAAGGTGTACGCGATCACGAAGCAACATGAATGCACTAGAGAAGAACCGAGCCAAGAGGAGGAGAGAGGTAAGTCTTTCATCCAACTCTTTGTTCGTGTGCTCTAGTTTGTAGGCCGGAATCACCTTAGACTTAGCCATCCACCGCGTTTGTTTCGTGCAGACAAATCACATCCTTAATCCACTCAAAGTCCAGACTCCAAAATAATATTTGTGTACCTTGTTACCGGGTGAAAACCCCGGATATATATTTGTGAGGGAGAGTGCTGCAATCATGGAGGAAAACTACAAGCCTTTTCACTGAAGAAGAAGGGATCATCGTCGTTTAAGCCATCAACCTCTTCGAGGAGGCACTCGGTTTCCGTGTTTCCTCGGATGGAGGAGGACACGGCACCGCCGAGGAGGAACCTCACTCTTCTCCTCGGTGGCATGAGGGCCACACGAAACTCGTTTATTAGGTTTACCAAACTTCAATAACATATGGAGGAGCCGCCTGTCCAACCTCACCACTTGACACGATCATCCGCTCCACCTCCATATGCTCCGCGGTATTCCGAGGGGTATGTCATCATACGGAGGAGGAGAAGAAGCTCGCTCGCCTTAAGTAGAGGCTTGTAGCGAACGTCGACATCGACGACCAAGCTCTCCACATATTGGGTTTCACACGGGACACCGGTGCAATTCTCTAACGGAGTGTCGGCAAACACCCACAAGAAATTCGCCTAGGAAATTTTCATGACCATGGCGTATACCCTTGATGAAGGAGTGCTGAGTTTCTCATTCCGTTGGAGGGAGCCCACAAGTGGAGAAGAAGGAAGACACCATCGGAAGGGTAACCTTGATCAACGATGCTATTTCTAGCACTTTGATGGGGTAATCTCCTTTCATCCATGGGTTGCAATCGGTCTTGAGATGTAATCGAACTTTGTTGGATTATCTATCTATCATCTTGAGTTGAAAATACTTTAATGCTTAAGGCTAGCAACCATGCCATAAAGGTAGTAGGGCTCCAATGCTTCCTTGGATCCATTCAACACAATCCCCGATAGATCAGATTGGTTTTCATGTTCGAAATGATTGCATGTCTAGTATCGTAGACCCATGGGCGAGTGTCTCCTACTTTCAAAAGGGAGCTCCGGAACAAGTATGTGCATGAAGGCACATGGGAAGGCTTTTGGAGTATGATCACGGGAAGAGACCATCAACGAAAAAAATACTATCCGGAACCCATTATCCAAGTGTGTCACTTTTGTGCAAGTGGATTTTTGGGAGAACAAGAGAGACAAAGATAACCAACACGGAGTTGAATTGGCTTTACTCGGCTTTGATTGCCAAGTGGCCAATAGACCCCACTCACCTATGATCAACCGGTGGTGTTGTTGCAACATCGAGTTCGGAATATATTGGTTCGGGGTGTTACCTCTCCATGTTGACTATCTCTTTAAAACCGGGTATTACAAGGAACCCAAATCATCTCCTACCCGGGACTTCCCTAGGAATATATGAAGAAAGGAAAATATAAGAGTGAAGATGAGAGAGGAGGCTTACAAGTGGCCTAGGTGAATTTGCCCCTTCCGGATTGAAGATTAAGACTTTTCTTGAGGGGAAGAAGATTGGTTAGAGGAAGGACTTCTTGTGCCGGCGAAGAGAAAAAAATAATAATAGAGAAGGATTAGGAGAAGGATCTTCCACGACCCAAGAAGGAGGTGCACAACAAAATTATGTCCCACCATTGGGAGGAACCCCGGCGCCGCCGAGTTACTACGGTGGTGTACCAATGCAAGCATGGGGGAGTGGTGCAGCCATACCCCCACCATTTTTGCGGTGCCCAACGTAGCCTTTGCGGAGCCATATGCACATCTTCCTCAACCACAACAAAATGTGGCCACCATTGGAGGATACGCTGCAAGGAACGTGCAAAATATTGCAGCCATCCAAACCAATGCAAACCAAATGGGTGAAGGTGATGCAACATTCGCTTATGAGCTTTGACACCTTCACCTAGCACCGTCGGACAATTCATAGGAGTAGTGGTGCATTCCTATTACAAGTAAGGGTACAACAACCAAGACTATCAATATCAACCACCGGCGGAAGATTAGAGAGAGGAGGAGCTTTAGTTATCTTTCCTTTACTCCCTTTTCTTTAATTTTCAGCTTGTTTGCGCCTATGTATGCGTAGTGTTTTCAGTTTTTTTTATTTAAATTTCAGAAAGTGTGTTAGTTTAATTTTTTTCAGCATGTATCTTAGTGTTTATTTTCATCATGAATAATGTCGCCACCAAGTTTTTACCTTTGGTAAAGTTACAAAGTTTGTGCCATGATGATATATGATTATAATTGCCGCTTTGTTTATCTTTGTAATTGATTTATGCATGTTTGACCTAGTGCTCTCTTAAAAATACAAATCTGAAATTATCTAAATGCTAGCTTAATCTTCAGCGGAGGTTATGATTAAAATAAAGACCCATAGTGTTTTATGTGCTCTCAATTTATGAATAGATTAAAGATCTTTATGCTCAAAAATATCGCTAACCTTGTCATAAATATCACTTGTGTGTTGCTCAACCTATCCAGAGCTTTATATATATTTGAGTGCATAAACTTTAGCGTACAAGATTTATTTTTGAGTGAGTTATTGCAGGCCATGATTTCTCTGGCCCGAGACTAAGAAGCTGGTCATTTCGTTTTTGCGTATCTATCTTTTTGCTAGCCTTTTATCCGTGCATTGTGTATCCCCGCATCGGTGATCTCACAAACTTCGCCGGATATCCACCCTTAAAACCAAATATCATCTTTTGTGATTACCTCCTTGACCACAACCTATTGTTGAGAATGGATCATCAATTCAAGGAAGATCGCAAGACGGTGCCAACATTGAAGATTTCAAGTATCTCTCCAAGGAAGAATACCCCGGTACCTACCTTATTTTTCGCCTCTTTGCTCGAGAACGAGCAACGTCTAAGCATGGGGGAGGAGGTAGGTACGGTGCAGTTTTAGAGTTCAAAAAGGGAGTATTTTTTAAAAAAAAATATGTATAATGAAATAATGATGAATGAAAAAAAAATTCGGCGATATACGTGACTTCCAAGGTGAAGGTCTCACAAAAAGAAAGAAAGAAAGAAAAGAATGAGAAATATGAGGAAGAGAAAAAAAATATGTGCGTAAAGTGAACTCCCCGGTTCTCTAAAAGTGCATTCAAGGCTTCAAGTTAAAAAGATCCATTCTCATTTTCCAACCATGTGCAATCCGATAACGAGGACTTCCTTTATGCCTCGGGATCACTCTTTGCCATTTGCACATGTCCACTCATCTAAAGTGTGTGTATTTTTCTCTATCCCCTCCTTGACTTAACATTATTTTCCAATGACCTTTTTGACGAGTCTCGGTAAGACCATGAGAAGCTTGTCTTGTTTTGACAACACCTCATTTATAAAATCTTGTTAGGACTAAGCTTTCCCAAAGCTCCATATAAAGCCTACCACATATATATGAGAGGGAAAGGAGTAGAATATATAGGCTTGAGAGATAAGTGAGATGAGAGTTCATGAGCAATATACAAGATGATTTAAATTTGTGAACTTGGTTTAGCTTTTCTTTATCTCGTTCTTTATTTCAAAAATTCTGAGATCTATTTAAATTTTGGGAGCATGATTAATACTTGTGGGATAAGCTTAATAAGAATCTACCCTCCGTAGAGGTGAAGGCTAGTACATTATGGAACTTAAACGAATTAAACTTTTGAGAGCATTATGTTTTTTTTCATGTATGATCAAGTGCAAGGTTTAAACATTGTTTGGCAACGATGATATCCATCGAAGGCTTACTAGAGGACGAGCAAGGTTTAAGCATGGGGGAGATGTTGACGGTGAAAATCCGTCAACCTAGCCATGAGTTTACTTTCTATGTTGGCATAACTTTTGTATCTTATTCATTGGTACTAACCCCCGTGGTATAACAAGTTCACTTGTGCATGTCGGTTTTGGAGTTGTGTGTTTACGCAGGGTTTTAACGTTGAAAGCAAGACTTCCGGGATAAGTTCATTAAGCACCTCATGACAAGACCTTGAAGCCCGATACAAGTCAAGAAATGAAGTGAACATGACTCCAAGAGCCCAAGGACCAAGCCCGAGAAGATGATAAACTCCGAGGACTGAACCGGAAAAGTGCTTCGAATCTTGCAAGAGAAGGAGTTGAGTCCAATTCGGAGAGAAACCGACGTCAAGGGCCCACATGCAAAAGGGGAGAACATCTAGAAGACGTGGGATGCAACACGGGCGAAGCGAGCCGCGGGATGGGCCGAAGTGGGCCCGGGCCGGCCGGCCCGGCCAATTCGGGGCCCAATCGGCCTCTCCTTTGACCTAATTGCTTCTCGGGCTATAAATAGCCCCCCGACCGAGAGCCACGCAGAACCGAAGTCGTAATCCGCCGCCGAGGAGCGAGAGAAGCTTGAGGGACACCATCTCGGAGATGAGGGTCGTGCTAGTTGTCTAGGGTTTCCCCGGCCGACGTGGGAACCTTGCATGGAAGACCACGTCGGAGCTCGGAGCGAGGATCAAGATCGAGGGAGGGCCCGGTGGTGATCTTGTTCATGTAATCATTTATGGTGAAGTTTGTAAGTGAATCCGATTTCTAGCGATTAAGTGTCTTCTCGATGATTTTGATTTCTTCTTGGTTTTGCTTCTTCTACGATCTAGTCTATAGCTAGATTACATAGGGTGCTCTTGTAGCCGCGGTGGCTAGAGGTGCATACGGACCGGCCAAGTGATTTCAACTTGTTCTATCGAACTCGCCCTAAGCTCCCCGCATGAATAGGGATACGTTGTGACAGAACGGGGGTCTCGAAAGGCGGATGTTTTCGGAGTCGGATGGGAAGGCCACGATTTAAAGATGCTTTTAATGAGATTCGCTTTTCTATCTTCATCTATCTTGTTTGGAGCTACAACATAAGCATGATCTAGATTCTCTAGATTGCTTATCTCTTGCTTTCTCTTGTTACCTCTTTAGTAGATTAGATTAGATTCGTTTACTTGATCATATCTTAGATTAGATGCATCTTTGTTCTTCAATAGATAGCTTTACCTTGCTTTACTAGATTGAATCCTTGCGTTGCACATTGTTCCACGGATTCGATACCTTGGGTTCACCACTCGAGGGAAGAAGGGTCCCTTGACTACGACGGGAGACTTGTCCGCTTGCAAGTCACAAACGAACTTTGATACATCTATTAACCGTCAACAGTCTCCCTCCCTTCTTCTCCTTTGCACGCGTGGCTTACCTCTCTCCCTCTCTCTTTGCTCCAGGGACGCATCGTCCTCTCGGGATCGAGCTGCGCCGTGTCATCTTCCGCCGGATCGCCGCTGAGCTCGCCGTCGACGTCGAGCTCCACCTTCGACGCTTCCTCGTCGACTGTGTGCCCGCTCTCGTTGCCTCTGCGTGGTGAGCAAAACCGCCCCACCTTTTCCCCTCTCTCTTGTGCACAGCAGCACCCGCACGGGCTCGCCGGAGCAGCGGTCCCGCCCCCTTCCGGCGCCAGCTGCCGTGGATGCCCGAGCCCCTCCCCTGAACCCCTAGATGCGTGCGCAAGCTTCTCCTCTGCGTGTTGCACCCACTCGTGTACGAAACGGTGGCCGGAAGCTCACTCCAGAGCTCGCGCCGGCGAAGCGCCGCGCGCGCGCCGCGCGCGCCGCCCCGTCTCCGGTGTCGTCGCCGCCGCCCGCACGCGTCCAGGACCGTGCGATCTGCGATGGACGGTCCGGGGCGCGTACCCCTTCGATTTAAGTGGCCGGTCCACCGTGGACCCATGGACCGCGCCCACGGCTCGGTCCACGGCATCCTTAGCCGTTGGATCTGAGATCCACGGTGCTGAGTTGGCAGATTTGTTTAAGAGCCCCTGAGTTTTCAAATATTAGCAAGCCGGTCCTTCCACCTTTAAGAATATTCACGGATAGGTCCTGGTTTTTGCAATCTAACCCCTGTCTACCCTGGATAATTTTGTTTTAGGCCCTTTACACTCCTTTTTGCACCTAGACCCCTCTGATTTAATTTATAAAAATGTTTTAGCCCCTGATTTTATTCATAAACAGCCCTATAAACATAGTTTTCTTGCAAATAGGCCCCTGTAAACTGTTTTAATCATATCTTTCTCATTTTAACTCCGTTTTTAGCGTTCTATATACCGAAATGATCATCTCGTCGAGTAGAATCTTTTAAACAGTAAATTTATCAGTTTTGTTACTGTTTGGTGCACTGTTTTATTTATTGTTTGTTATTCATGTTTGACTCGTAGATATCGTGCCTGTTTCGTCTGAGCTCCCTGTCGGAGGTGATCAGGAAGAACCTGTCTTCGAGGAGGATTTCACCCAGCTTGTAGAGGAAGGCAAGTGGCTTTCCCCCTCTGCATTATCTTTTTGAACCTATGACACTGCATGCTAAACAATGTTTACTATTTCTGTTGTTATGCATAAATCTGATGGGCAAACACCTAGCTAAGGACTTGACTAGATGCTTTATCACTTTACCTTGATCAACCCTGTTTAAACAAATGCTTGAGGTAGATAAATGCTTAGTTTGCTCAACATAAGTATGGTTATGCTTTGTTTATGTTATACATCTCGGTTTCGCTTATTATGTGCTTGTGTTTTAAACAAGATAACTTGATATAATCGGAACATGGAGAACCACCCAAGATAACAGTACAACCACAGTCCACATGGCTCTGGCTTAGCCAATTAATTAGGAGAGTAGGTTAGCTGATAGCTCTTTTCCGAGAGGGGCACAGGGGGCCGGAGTTGAAGAGGTATAGCCCGGTCCTTTTGGGGTAGCAGCCTTGGCTAAGGTGTTGACCACTAGGGAGGGTTATGGTCCGCTCCGTCGCCGTAACCGTTGCGGGTCGTTGGTTTCTCTTCTTTCCTTTGTAAAGGCTTCGTAGTGGACCCCTAGCCACTCACCTTGGAAGTGTTTAAGGGTCTAGCTAGCCCGGGCAAGATGGGGAACACGAACTGTGGGTAAAGTGTACAACCTCTGCAGAGTGTAAAACTGATCGATCAGTCGTGCTCACGGTCACGAGCGGCTTGGACCCTCACATGAGTAATAAACTTGAAGATTAATGCAAATCATGGGTTGGTGGTTGGTTTGAGGTTTCTTTTAAGGTTAAATGGGTTGGTATACACTTACATCTCGTAACTAGGTGCTTGCTAATAAAACTTGACCAACTTATAAAATGCTTACCGCTGTGAACCATAGCCTATCCTTGATAGCCTTGCATTGTTTCCCCCACTTGCTGAGCTCCAACCATAAGTGTGCTCACCCTTGCTTACCGCTGTTCAGAGGAGAACGTCGGAGGTGAGGACGAGTATTGGAGCGACTACGAGGAGTTCTAGGCATGCGGATCCCCCAGTCATCATGCCTGTGGATGTCAGCGATGGAGTTGCTCGTCGTCGTTTAGTTATCGTCGTGTTCGGACCTTCGAGTCCACCCCTATGGATGTAATAATGGATATCATACTGGTTTAAACTCTTGAACGTTTTATTACAGCAATGGTATTACTCTCGTTTTGTCTATCAAGTGTGTGTAAATGATCCTGGAGCACATATGAGATGCATTCGGTTTTCCTTGTAAAATCGGGTGTGACAAATTGGTACCAGAGCCGTGATGACTGTAGGTCGCAGCCTTAGTTAGAAATGGACGAAATTAAGGATTCATGTTCTAGAAAGCCTTATCATGCTTCAAATCATCTTATTTATGCATTAAAAATCTAATTTAATTTTTGTTTATCATTTTAAAACTGTCATTTTGATTTATTCTGTACTCTGAGATCAGTTTTGCTTTGACAGATGGCCAGGACTTACATGACCCCTCGCAAGAGCACTGGTGGGCGTTTTCCGTCTAGACAGCTGGCCCCTCGCCATCGTCTTGAAGATGTTGAGGAGGAACAGGAGGAGTTCCAGCCGGGAGGTTGAGGTGGAAGAAGACCCGGAGGAGGTCCGGCCCGAAGAAGAAGAAGAGGATCCCGAAGAGGTCGAGATGGAGGAGGAGGAGCCGGAAGAGCCATTGGAACGACCACGACCGTACGATGGCACGGTGCTAGAGGCGGACGCGGATGGAGACATCGTGATCCCACCGGCGCCCGGTCAATGAGGAAGCACCCCCCGCACTCGCCGATCCCGTGCCGAAGGTGACCCCGAAGACTCCGGTGATGACAGTGTGGGTGAGGATGATGGTGACAATGCTGTTGGTAACCCAGAGGAAGATGAGGATCCCCGCTACCATGGAGCTGAATACCACAAACACTCTACTGAAGCTGAGAATGGACAGTTCTGCATTCTTCTGTGGAATGTTCTGAGGTATTTGGGGTATACCATAAAGCCTCTCTATGTGACCAAGCATTTCGGTGAGCCTGGAATGAGGGATTACTACACTTGCAGAGTTTACATCAGGAAGCCTCTGAATGATACTGAAGGATGGAGGTATCGCTCATCTCACCATAGCACAGCTCAGTTCTCTACGGATGACGCTGCGGTGAATGATGCAGCAAGGAGGGCGCTCTGGTCGGTCTGCCATGCTAATAGGGTACAGTTGTTCCAATCGGAGTACCGCCATGTGCCTCGACGTGCAAGTGGCACAGAAGTGACCGTGGTGCCAGCAGGAGGCAATGATCGCATTGATGTCTTGGCACAGGTGACTGCTGCTCTGAACGCAGATCTGGAGGGAGCAACTGCGGGAGATAAACAAGTATCATGAAGAGCTACAGTCGCTCGAGGGCAAAGATAGCGCGTCCGGAAGCACGGTGGCGGGGACGCCGAGCGCCTCGAGAGGTCATGCCATATCAGACTACAGCTTCCCCTCCGCGCAAGAGGCTTCGTTACGGCACTGATGAAGCCACCACTCGTCTTGGCTAGGATTCTAGGATGCTCGCCCTTATCATTTACCTTTTCGATAGACCGTTCCTGCGTGAACGTATTTGCTTGTAATAATGAATGCTGTTTGCAAACATGCTTGAGTTGGATCTTTGCTTGATTGTGAATTGTATGGTGGAGTGATGGCCACTATGCAATCTGAAATTTTAAGTTAATTAAAGTTTGGTTTGGGTTCTATCGGTTGTCATTGCTTAATCTCTTATGCAAATGTGATTGGATCAAATCTGTTTTCGCAGTCATATGACATATCAGTAATGTTTTGCTTATAACTCAAGCTACAGAACTCCAAATGACATTAAACCAGTTGGGTTAGTTCACAAATTTAGAGGATGAATTTCTGTCAAAAATTCAATAGTATACAATACATATTCTGGGAATTATGCACGAAGTAATGAACAAGTCAGAATCTATAAATTTCTGCTGATATAGCTGTACTGTTTGAACTATATCTCGAGTTATACATATCCAAATGAGGTGATTCCAGTTGGGATGGTTCCATAATTTTATACACTATAATCTGGTAAAAATTTGTGGTCATTGGACAATTACACAGAAAGTTATGCATAATTCTTTGAGGTCAACAGAATCTGTCTTAACTGAAGTACATGCTGTCATTTTATTTTGAGTTATCCTCTTATGCAATGATTCAAGTACAATTATCTGAGATATGATTTTTCTAATGGTCAGATGGTAAACACCAGGTCCGGAGGAGGTCAAGACGTGCCACCTGTGATCCGGGCACATATTGCAAATCAGCAAAACCCAGCACCACCTCCACCGATCAACCAAGCAATGGACCCAAACATGCAGCAGTTCCTGGCAGCGCAGATGCAACTGATTCAAAACCTTACCAACACAGTGCAGCAGATGCAAGCCCAACAGAACCAGCCACCACCACCGATTCCTCCACCACCCCCGCCACCAAGGGACAGGCACAAGGAGTTCATGAGCCACCATCCCCCTACATTTTCCCCCACTCGGATCCACCGGATGCCGATGACCGGCCGAAAACTATCACAAAGCAGCTGGAAATCGTGCAGTGCACTGATAGAGAGATGGTCCTGTATGCTGCTGGAAGACTTGTGGGGCAGGCCGCAGATTGGTGGGATGCGTACTCAACTGCTCATCCCAACAGGCATAACATCACTTGGCAGGAGTTTCGTGATAACTTCCGTACTTATCACATTCCTTCAGGGGTTCTCAAGCTTAAGCAGAGGGAGTTCTTGTCACTAAGGCAAGGCAACATGTCGGTGACTGAGTATCTGGACAAGTTCACTCACTTGTCACGCTATGCACCTGATGAAGTCAACACTGATCCGAAGAGGCAGGAAAGGTTCCTGGATGGCTTGATTGGTCCTCTGAACTATCTACTGCAGAGTCACATCTTCCCGGACTTTCAGACGCTGGTGAACAAAGCTATTGGGTTGGAAAGCAAGAGAAAGGAGATGGGTGAACAGAAACGCAAGTTTCAGTCTCATGGGCAGTCTAGTAGTAACACCCGTCCCCGTTACAGTTCTCAGAGCTTGGCTCCATATCGTCCTGGTGGACAAGCTGGGAGGTACCCACAGAACATGCAGCTGCAGCGCTCGTTTCAGCCACAGCGCTTCAATCCTCAGACCCCCAGAGCTCCTACCCCTCAGCTGAGTCGTCCTAGCAACAAGTCTGGGGCACTTGTCAGAAACACCAACCCTGTTCAGCCTGGTGGATGAGGACCAGGAGCGTCCCAGTGGTCGATGGATGACCGCTCCTCAGTGATGAGTGATTGACAACGGGTGTTGGACTGACTCTTGGCTTAGTGCGCAGGTGTAGGCTGCGGCCTAGTTCGTGTTGTTGCAGGTGAAGAACGGGCGCGAAAGGTCTTCAGCCTTGAGGGGCCTCCGGGAGATGGAGAGACAAGTAGGCTCGGTTCGAGGGACCCGGTGGACAGCGGGACTGGGTGCGGGTCACATGGTGGCGACACAAGCAAGACGAAGTCATGGACAGACGAGCCTGTGCACGGTGGCGGTCGAGTCAAGTGGTTTGGCGGGAGGCCGGACCGGGTACGCGGGGTTTGGTGGTTTGCCCACAAAACCATCGGCGGACGGTTTCTTGGTTTGGGCCTCAAAACCAAGTCCGAGGGCCCAACACGACGGAGACGGGATCCGGGCGTGTCGGGAAGCTTCGAGGCGGAGGACACGCGGCGGGATCGCATGGCTTGCGTCGGGAGGACGCGGGGTGCGGCAAAGGCGTGGCCGTCCGATGGCAAGACCCACAAACATTACCTAAATGCCCCTACGTGGGTTGTATCGCCAGTAGTTTAGTTAGGGGTAGTCGAGTCATTTACCACTCCGGCGGGACCGATATATAAGCCATGAGTGTGTGTGGATGGCTCTCTCTCTCTCCGGGACTTAGGGTTTCATTTCCTCCCTCCTCTTTCTCATTTTTGTAGCTATTTTTCCTTCCATTTTCTCTAGGCTAGCATGAGAGCTTCATGAGAGATTTGTTGAGAGGGATGGATGCTAGGGCGGCATGCTAGACCTTGTGAATCTTTCCTGGTTTGTATAGAAGATTCGGGGTTGTTTTTCGTGGCTTTTCGTGCTTGTTTTCGTGCCTTTGTTCCCGGTGTGATTCCGCGGATTTGAGTGGGTTTCTCCCCGGATTTCTTTGAGGGAAACATGGATAGATGTCTTGTGCATCTTTGTGCTTGATCTTGTGCCCTCAAACGCCGGGAAACCACTTCGATTCGTGAGTTTTCGTTCGGTGCTCTAGCTTTTGGTGGTGCTCAAAAGATTCGCGATTCCCGGTGATTTAGGGAGTTAGGAGGCAAGATTTTTGGGTTATAGCATCCTTGTGTGACGCTTTTCAAGTCCCCAAACCCTTGTCTCCATAGCTTCAACCGTTTGGGAAATCCGATGATGATTTGGGGGAGTTGACTTTCGGGGTCGGGCTTTTTCTGCTCTGTCCGCACCTGGCGGATTGTCCGCGGGGTGCTGGCGGACAGTCCGCGAGGCTAGGGTTCGCCGCGTGTTCGTCGTGTTCTTGCGCGCCTTTGTTTTCGATCCGGTTTGGCTTTTGGTTTTGGTTGCAGCCAGTTTGCGGACGGTCCGCGCTCGAGTAGCGGACGGTCCGTGGGTGGCGCGGACGGTCCGCCGGCCTCGGCGGACGGTCCGTTTTTCTCGGGTCGCTTCGGTGTTCCGTGTGTGTTTAACGGACGGTCCGCGGAGAGGGCCGGACGGTCCGCGACGTCGCGCGCGGACGGTCCGCGGTAGCAGGTCGGACAGTCCGCGCGGTTCATCGCGGACGGTCTGCACTGCCAGGCCGGACAGTCCGCCAGGAGGTGTGTGCAGTGCTTCTTGTTTCGATTCCTTCCTTCCCTTTCTAGTGCTTCCGCGTGTGCTTCAAGGAATCGTTCCTAGGACTAGAGGTTGATCCATAACCTCGTGGTCTTGGCGATTGGTGCGTGATTCGATCCATCGCTTGTGTGTGACCGAGGTTTGTCTAGGGTATAGGCCGGATTCTTATTGAAGAATTTTTACCGGCTCCTATTCACTCCCCCCCTCTCTAGTCGCCATCTGATCCTTCAATTGGTATCAGAGCTTGGTGCCGGATTCTTTGCGACTTTGACAAGTCCCGAATCCTAAGATGGCGTACGTTGAGCGGGGCGGTCCGCCGCACTTCGATGGCAAGGGTTACCACAAGTGGGCGGCTCGTATGATGATCTTTCTTCGTGGGAAGTCGTTGGATTTTATTGTGCTTGACAAGACCTATGCTATTCCGGTCAACATCCATACTCTTATGGTGACCGATGCCGGTGCTAAGGCCAAGTATGAGGCTAATGCAAAAGCCGTTGATCACTTGGTCCGGAGCTTGTGTGATCCTGAGTTTGAGCGTGTTCGCCATTTGAATCTTGCTTGGCAAATTTGGGAAAAGTTGTTGGTTTCTCACGGTGGTGATAACCATGTGAAGGCTCGCCTCTTTGTCTCTTACCGGATGCAATATGAGAATTTCACTCCACTTCCGGTGAGGACATTGATGCGATGTTTCGAGGTTCACCGCCATCGTGAACAACATGAAGGCTAATGTTGAGGATTTTCCGTACACCGAGCATGATCGGGCTTTGAAGCTCTTGCATGTCTTGGACCCAAATGTTTGGGGTGCTAAGGTTGAGGCCATCAAGGAGTCTGGGCATTATTTGACTATTGAGTTGGATGACCTCTTTTCTAAGCTCAAGTCGGCTGAGGTTGACAGGAAGTTGCAATCCAAGCATGAGGGCTCGACTGACCATAGTCTTGCTCTTGTGGGAGGATCAAAGAGCAAATCTAACCCTTCCTGTCGACAGTTTTCTTTGTCCTCTCTTATGTCCATTCCAGATGAGGAGTTTGATGTCTTTGGGCGAGGAGGAGCGGGTCTTGCTCTCAAGAAGGTTTGAACGACTACATGAGAGTCGGAGGAATGCAAGGCGGAGCTCAGGGACGTGCTACAAGTGTGGCAAGCGTGGCCACTTCATCGCCGAGTGCCCGGAAGCGGAGGAGAACAAGTACAAGGTGAACGAGTACAAGGCGCACCCGAGGCGTGAAGACAAGTACTCCTCCAAGGGCAAGCACTTCAACAAGTCCAAGAGCAAGGACAAGGACAAGCGGCGACCGAGCAAGAGTGGCTACAAGAAGAACAAGGCAAGAGCGATGGTGGCCGGTGCGAGCGATGTTGACTCAAGCTCAAGCGAGGATCAGTCAAGCTCAAGCAGCAAAGATGAAGACGCCGGGAGGCGCAATGGCAAGAAGAGTGCAAGCCGGAACCTCAGCGGGCTGAGCTGTGTGGCGCTTGAGGGCTTTTGTGGCATGGCCCATAGCTCAAGCGAAGCAAGAAGAGTGAGAAGGAAGACGGCGACTCCGACTCGGAGGATGAGGTAAACCGTGACCCCGACTCTTTGCTTGCCGAGATTGCTAGGTTGAATGGTTTGCTTGACAACCGTGATAGTGTGCCGAGAGATGCCAAAAAGATGAGGAAAGATCTTAGGGCTCGGCTTGAGAATGCTAGCGAGAAAGTAGGAGAGTTAGAGTCAAAATTGCTTGAATTGAAACTTGAGAATGACTCTTTGAAACTTGCTCCTACTCCTCCCGATGATGTTGAATGTGTTGAATGTGATGCTTGGTTGAATGAGATCAAACTCGCTTAATGAGAAGAATGCTTCTATTTTGGCTCAACTAGATGCTCTTAGGATCGAATATGATGAGCTTAAGGCTAGACCCACTTTGCTTGGTGCTTGCAAATCATGTCCTACTATGCATGCTAAGCTTGTCGATGCTCGTTCTACCATTAGTTCTTTGGAAGCATCTTTTAAATCTCCTGCTGTCAATGCATGCACTAGCTGTGATGAAGTCACTTTGCGTAATCTTGAACTTACTTCCCGGTTGGATGTCATCTATGAGAAGAATGACTATTTGAGGAAAGTGTTGGGTTGGTTGTCTGGGCAGGAACCTCAATTGAAAATCATGATTGAGGAGTTCAAGAGAGCTGATGGTCGTGGTTTGGGTTTTGAGAAGTTGGGTGAGAAAGTGGGAGAGAACAGTGGAGAGAGTGTGTATGAGAAGTGTGTTGAGTCTAACCCCGAGTTTGAGGTGATCGGAGAGATCCAAGTCCCACTTCCAAAAGCACCCAAGAACTCTTTCACACCAAAGCCTAACCACCTTTGCAACAAGCTTGACACAACCCAAGATCCACCCAAATTCCCATCTAAGACAAATGATTTCCAGAAACCGGTGAAGTTTGTGGGTGAGAAGGGTGAGAAGCCTAGAGAGAAGCCAGAGTCAAAACCAAAACCCATCCCCTTCAGGTGTGAGTATTGTGGCAAGAAGAGGCATCTTGCAGAGTTTTGCTACAAGAGGAAGAGGGATGAGAGGCTTGCTAGGGAGCAAGCAAACCAGGACAGGTATCGCCAGTCTCGCGGTATTCCTGAGCCTAGAGTGCCACTTCCACGGGGTGTGGGAAGTGTGAGGAGTGTTGGAAGGTTCCCACAGAGAGGTGGTGGTGAGAGGTTTGTCAGGAGAGATGATGGTGTGCGTGCTGGTGAGAGGCTTGGTCGGGCTCGTGGTGGTTTTCTTTGGACGTCCTCCTACTCGTCCTCGGTACGGGTTTAGGGGAGATGATCGCAGCTTTGGGTTCCGAGAGGAACTACGGACCACGTTTTCCCCCTCGTGGTGCTCGTACTCCTCCCATGGGACATGGGAAGTTTGGTGGCAAGGGAATGATGTTTGCTAACCCCTCTTTTGAGCGAGATGGCTCGACACCGGTTTAACTTTCTTTGTGCTAACCCCGGTGTCGAGTCGCTAGCTCACTCTCGTTCTTGTTTCGACTACGGGCGGGGAGGCTTGGAGAACATTTGGTTGATCGACTCCGGTGTTCTCGACACATGACCGGAGATAAGAAGTGGTTCTCCGCCCTCACCCCGGTGAAGGAAAAGCAGTACATCACATTCGGGGACAATGGACGAGGAAGGGTCTTTGTCGAGAGGGTGTTGTGCATGTGAGTGACAAGGTAACGTTGAAGAGAGTGGCTCTTGTGAAGTCTTTGGGTTTCAATTTGCTTTCGGTTTCTCAGTTACTTGATGAGGGTTTTGAGGTGCGTTTCAAGTCTGGCGAGTCTCGTTTGCTTGATTCTCGAGGTGATCTTGTTTGTATGATCATCCCCGAGGGTCAGATTTTCAGGGCTGATTTCTCTCGTTCTTTGGGTCCTACTCGGTTGTTTGATGGCCGGTCCTTCTTCGATTTGTGGAAATGGCATAGGCGGTTGGGACACTTGAGCTTTGATTTGGTTTCCCGCTTGAGTGGTCTTGACCTTGTCCGAGGATTGCCGAAGTTGAAGCTTGAGAAGGATTTGGTTTGTGCTCCTTGTAGGCATGGTAAGATGGTAGCCACTCCCCATCCACCCCCGACCGATGTCATGACCGAGCGTCCGACGTAGCCGTTGCATATGGACCTTGTTGGGCCGGCTCGAGTTCGCTCGGTGGGTGGGAAGTGGTATGTCCTTGTTGTGGTGGACGATTACTCTCGCTATGCACGGGTGTTCTTCTTGGAGGATAAGAGTGAGACATTTGGTTTTGTTCGAGATCCGATCGTGAGGTTGAAAAACGAGAGGCATGGGAATGCTATTCGAGCTATCCGCAAGTGATAATGGCTCGAGTTCAAGAACTCTCGTTTTGATGCCTTTTGTCGTGATCTAGGTCTTGAACATCGGTATTCGACCCCTTATGTGCCCCCTCAAAATGGAGTCGTGGAAAGGAAAAATCGGACTCTTTGTGAGATGGCTAGGACGATGCTCGATGAGCACAGGACTCCTAGGAGGTATTGGGCTGAGGCGGTCAATACAGCTTGTCATGTTTCCAACAGGATTTTATTGCGAGCTTTCAAGAAGAAGACCTGTTATGAGCTTATGCATGGTCGGGCACCCAAGGTGAGTCACTTCCGAGTCTTTGGTTGCAAATGCTTTATTCTGAAGAAGGGAAAACTCGACAAGTTTGAGGCTAGGTCTAGTGATGGTATTTTCTTTGGATATGCTAACCATTCTAGAGCCTATAGGGTGCTTAACCTTGAGACTAACAAAATCATGGAGACTTGCGAGGTGACCTTCGACGAGACAATGCCATGTACCTCTCTTGGCTTTGAATGTGCAGGTGATGAAGAGATGGCCGAGGACCTCTTTGAGGAGGAGAAAGATGAAGCTGTAGATGATGATGGGGAGAACTATGCGCCCGAAGCTGAGCATGTACCCACTACTTCCCCTACGACCACTTTGGAGCATGGACCGTCTACATCATGGACAACGACGGTGCAACAAGAGGACCAGACAAGAGAAGCTGAAGTTGAGGGGGAGGTAGTCTCGAGGCGTGAGGCTCCCGGCGGATTCAAGAAGTGCATCCCCCGTCGAAGATCATTGGGAACATCGACGAACGCACTACACGGTCAAGGTCCGGGAATTCCTCTCATTTTGCTCATGCCGCTTTTGTTGCTACTTTTGAGCCCAAGGACATTGGACATGCTTTATCCGATGCAAACCGGGTCAATTCTATGCATGAGGAGTTGGAAAATTTTGAGAGGAACCGGGTGTGGGAGTTAGTTGAACCACCTCCAAATTGCCATCCCATAGGAACCAAGTGGGTTTGGAAGAACAAAGAGGGAGAGAATGGGATGGTTGTGAGGAACAAGTCCGGACTTGTTGCTCGGGGATTTAGTCGAAGGAGGGGATCGACTATGAGGAGACCTTTGCTCCGTGGCCCGTCTTGAGGCAATTCGGATCCTTCTAGCCTTTGCCGTGGCTAAAGGGTTCAAGTTGTTTCGGATGGACGTGAAGAGTGCTTTTCCGAATGGGGTCATAGAGGAGGAGGTGTATGTGAAGCGACCACACGGGTTTGAGAGTGAGTTGTACCCACACGGGGTATACGGAGTTGAAAAGGGCTCGTATGGGTTGAAACAGGGCGCCCGTGCTTGGTATAGGAGATTGAGAGGTTTTCTTTTGAGCAGAGGGTTTGTGATGGGTACCGTGGATAGAACCTTGTTTCTCCTCAAGCATAGAAATGACTTGTTGATTGTTCAGATATACGTGGATGATATTGTCTTTGGTGGCTCGTCACATAACCTTGTTGCCAAGTTTGCAGATGAGATGAGCAGGGAGTTCGAGATGAGCATGATGGGCGAGTTGCGGTATTTTCTCGGCGCGGATCAAGCAAGTGAAGGACGGTACATTTGTGCACCAAACCAAGTACACGAAAGACATGTTGAGGAAGTTCCAGATGCAAGATGTGAAGCCGATGTCGACTCCCATGGGGAGTACGACCACTTTGGATACGGATGAGGACGGAGAACCAGTGGACCAGCGGGAGTACAGGAGCATGATCGGCTCCCTCCTCTACTTGACGGCGACGAGGCCAGACATACGGTTCGGCCGTGTGTCCGTGCGCTCGTTTTCGTGCTTCGCCGAGGACATCACATCGACAAGCCGTCAAGAGGATTTTCGGTACCTACGATCCGCCCTCGGTCTTGGCCTTTGGTATTCTTCCTCCTCGACTCTGTCTCTTCATGGTTTTTCCGATGCGGATTTTGCCGGATGTCGAGTCGAGAGGAAGTCTACTTCGGTACTTGCCGGTTTCTTGGGTCTTCGTTGGTCTCATGGTCTTCCCGCAAGCGGTCTAGTGTAGCTCGGTCTACCACGGAGGCGGAGTATGTTGCCGCCGCGAGTTGTTGTTCCCGTTGTTGTGGATTTCATACACTTTGAGAGACTTTGGTGAGGAGTGCACCCGGATCCCACTTCTTTGTGATAGCACCGGTGCCATAAGCGTAGCCAAAACCCGGTGCTTCACTCCGGAACCAAACATATAGAAGTGAGGTATCATTTCTTGAGGGACAATGTGGAGAAAGGAACCATTGTTTTGAGCCATGTCCCTACCCAAGATCAGCTAGCCGACATCTTTACAAAGCCTCTCGACCAAGCTACATTTGTGCACTTGCGGGGGGAACTTGGGGTTTGTTGCCCTTTCTAGTTGATTCTTGGGGGTTTTTTTTTGTATCATATGTATCATACCATGTTTTATTTTGATGTATATACATGCTTTGCTTGATGTATAAACCATGGTAGGATAGCCATCTTGTCATATATCATGTTGCATTTGTCATATATTGCATTTTAGGACGATGAGCTTCTTTCATATGCCATTTTTGAGTCTCTTTGGCTATTTGTGAGATATTGGTTATATGTGTGGAGAAATTGTGATGTGAGGCTATGCTCTTGGAATATTTGAGATATATGTGTGGTGAGATAGCCCCTTTTGAAATAAATGCTAAACTTGACTAATTTTTGAATGAAATATGCTCCACTCGTGTGTAGTTGTGTATCCATGTCACAGTTTGGTCTAAATGTGCTTTTCATGCTTAGATTGTGCTTGGATGCCTTGTTCTTGCATTTGGGCCAAAGGCCAAATATCATTGTGAATGTTTAGCCTATGTTGCATTCATGGGGGAGCATAAGCTTCTTTTTGCCGCAAAGGCACTTCATGTACCATGAAATGAATTAATCTTGAAAAGAAGTGTGAATGCTTGAAAAATGCTCCATCCATCATGTCTATGCTTAAAATGTATTATCTTTCACATATGGGTGCTAAACATGTTGCATGATGTTCACCAGTGGAGAAGTCTCCCCGAAGTGGACACATGGCTCATGAGCTTTGACATGACATGCTTTGCTTTATGGGTGTTTGCCATGATCTTTTGCTGAGAATTTGATATCCTTGTATGATCTTTGAATGGTATGCATGTTTGTGGCTCAAGTGTGACATGGATAGGCTTTTACATGTGAAGCGAGCCTTCTTTTGATATAACTGCTTAAATCTGAAAATTTTGCTTTGTCACATGCTTGTATTTTCATCTATTACTTGTGGCAATGCTTTGACTATGCTATGATTCATATGTGTGATCTTTGTCTCATTTTTAGCCTTTGACACTAGATTTGGCCTATTTGAGAAGCTCATGTAGTTGTTTATATGCTTTGTTTTGCATTTCTGCATTTTCACCTTGATTCATACATTGTCAACAAGGGGGAGAAGAGGTGAGCTTAATGAAAATTCAGAAGAGGTGAGCTGAAATTTGGAAGTTTGCATCCACATTGTTCAGGGGGAGCTTGCATTTGTTCAGGGGGAGCTTTCTTGCTGTTTTCGGTGTGGATTTTGTGCTTTGCTTGGCTTGTGACCTTTCTTCGCTTTTCTTTGGTTTTGGTCATGAGTTGAGCTTATTTGTTTTTCTTTCTTCTTCCTTTCTTTCTTTCTCTGAATTTCATTTCGTGTTGTGTGTTGTCAATGCACTCATCAAGGGGGAGATTGAGGACCAGGAGCGTCCCAGTGGTCGATGGATGACCGCTCCTCAGTGATGAGTGATTGACAACGGGTGTTGGACTGACTCTTGGCTTAGTGCGCAGGTGTAGGCTGCTGCCTAGTTCATGTTGTTGCAGGTGAAGAACGGGCGCGAAAGGTCTTCAGCCTTGAGGGGCCTCCGGGAGATGGAGAGACAAGTAGGCTCGGTTCGAGGGACCCGGTGGACAGCGGGACTGGGTGCGGGTCACATGGTGGCGACACAAGCAAGACGAAGTCATGGACAGACGAGCCGGTGCACGGTGGCGGTCGAGTCAAGTGGTTTGGCGGGAGGCCGGACCGGGTACGTGGGGTTTGGTGGTTTGCCCACAAAACCATCGGCAGACGGTTTCTTGGTTTGGGCCTCAAAACCAAGTCCGAGGGCCCAACACGACGGAGACGGGATCCGGGCGTGTCGGGAAGCTTCGAGGCGGAGGACACGCGGCGGGATCGCATGGCTTGAGTCGGGAGGACGCGGGGTGCGGCAAAGGCGTGGCCGTCCGATGGCAAGACCCACAAACATTACCTAAATGCCCCTACATGGGTTGTATCGCCAGTAGTTTAGTTAGGGGTAGTCGAGTCATTTACCACTCCGGCGGGACCTGATATATAAGCCATGAGTGTGTGTGGATGGCTCTCTCTCTCCGGGACTTAGGATTTCATTTCCTCCCTCCTCTTTCTCATTTTTGTAGCTATTTTTCCTTCCATTTTCTCTAGGCTAGCATGAGAGCTTCATGAGAGATTTGTTGAGAGGGATGGATGCTAGGGCGGCATGCTAGACCTTATAAATCTTTCCTGGTTTGTATAGAAGATTCGGGGTTGTTTTTCGTGGCTTTTCGTGCTTGTTTTCGTGCCTTTGTTCTCGGTGTGATTCCGCGGATTTGAGTGGGTTTCTCCCCAGATTTCTTTGAGGGAAACATGGATAGATGTCTTGTGCATCTTTGTGCTTGATCTTGTGCCCTCAAACGCCGGAAACCACTTCGATTCGTGAGTTTTCGTTCGGTGCTCTAGCTTTTGGTGGTGCTCAAAGGATTCGCGATTCCCGGTGATTTAGGGAGTTAGGAGGCAAGATTTTTGGGTTATAGCATCCTTGTGTGACGCTTTTCAAGTCCCCAAACCCTTGTCTCCATAGCTTCAACCGTTTGGGAAATCCGATGATGATTTGGGGCAGTTGACTTTCGGGGTCGGGCTTTTTCTGCTCTGTCCGCACCTGGCGGACCGTCTGCGGGGTGCTGGCGGACAGTCCGCGAGGCTAGGGTTCGTCGCGTGTTCGTCGTGTTCTTGCGTGCCTTTGTTTTCGATCCGGTTTGGCTTTTGGTTTTGGTTGCAGTCAGTTTGCGGACTGTCCGCGCTCGAGTAGCGGACGGTCCGTGGGTGGCGCGGACGGTCCGCCCGGCCTCGGCGGACGGTCCGTTTTCTCTCGGTCGCTTCGGTGTTTTGTGTGTGTTTAACGGACGGTCCGCGGAGAGGGCCGGACGGTCCGCGGCGTCGGCGCGGACGGTCCGCGGTAGTAGCGGGGTCGGACGATCCGCGCGGTTCATCGCGGACGGTCCGCACCGCGGCCGGACGGTCCGCCGCGAGCCGTGTGCGCGGTGCTTCTTGTTTCGATTCCTTCCTTCCCTTTCTAGTGCTTCCGCGTGTGCTTCAAGGAATCGTTCCTAGGACTAGAGGTTGATCCATAACCTCGTGGTCTTGGCGATTGGTGCGTGATTCGATCCATCGCTTGTGTGTGACCGAGGTTTGTCTAGGGTATAGGCCGGATTCTTATTGAAGAATTTTTACCGGCTCCTATTCACTCCCCCCCTCTCTAGTCGTCATCTGATCCTTCAGTGGATGCTTCAAGTGTGGAGAGCTGGGGCATTATGCTAACAACTGTCCTAAGAGGGTGATGCAGACTCCGCGCAGAGAGACATTGGAAACGGGGATCGGGCGGCCATCTTCGCGAGCTCGTACTCCACGGACACCCCAGCAAGAGAGGCCAACAAAGTCATGTGCGTGGCCGAGTCAACCATGTATCGGTGGAGCAAGCTCGAATGATGCCGGCGTGGTATTGGGTACGTTTTTCGTCAACTTTGTACCCGCTACCGTATTATTTGATTCGGGAGCATCACATTCATTCATAACCGATCAATTTGTGGCAAAATATAACTTATCTATGAGTACAATGAAGAACCCACTGATAGTTAGCACTCCTGGGGAAGAAATGAAAACTGGTCATATATGCCCACAAGTAAAGATTAATATCATGGGGGTAGACTTTCTCGCTAATCTGGTAGTTCTAAAATCATGGGGAATAGATGTCATTCTTGGTATGGATTGGTTAAGGAGTTGTGATGGAGTTATTCAGTGTCGGAAGAGGTCAGTACTGTTAACCGGTCCTCAAGGGGAAAGAGTAGAGTATGTGAGTGCACCCTCATTTGGAAAAGGAGTTATGAACTCTGTTGAAGGCAAGGCCTTGGAGGATATAAGGGTAGTGAATGAATTCCCTGATGTGTTTCCAGAGGATTTACCAGGTATGCCACCTGATCGTGACATTGAATTTAGTATTGAACTTATACCTGGTACTGCTCCCATATCTAAAAGACCATATAGAATGGATGTTAAAGATCTAGCTGAATTAAAGAAACAAATCGAAGAATTACTTAGTAAAGGGTTTATCCGTCCTAGTTCATCACCATGGGGAGCCCCCACACTCTTCGTTGATAAGAAGGATGGATCTAGGAGGTTGTGTATAGACTATCGATCACTTAACGAGGTTACTATCAAGAATAAATACCCTTTACCTCGGATTGAGGATTTTTTTGATCAAATGAGAGGAGCTAAGGCTTTCTCTAAGATAGATCTTAGATCAGGTTATCATCAGTTGAAAATTCGTGTGGAGGATATACCAAAGACAGCATTCACTTCTAGATACGGGTTATATGAGTTCACTGTGATGTCCTTTGGCCTGACCAATGCACCAGCATACTTTATGTATTTGATGAACAAGGTATTCATGGAGTATCTGGATAAGTTTGTTGTGGTATTCATTGATGATATACTGGTATTCTCTCGGAGTGAGGAAGAACATGAAGAACATCTGAGGCTTGTGTTACAGAAGCTACGGGAACATCAGCTGTATGCCAAGTTCAGCAAGTGTGCCTTCTGGTTGAAGGAGGTCTCTTTTCTCGGACACATCATCACAGATGGAGGCATAGCAGTCGATCCAAGCAAGGTTCGGGATGTATTGAACCGGAGTCCGCCTAAGAATGTGCCAGAGATCAGAAGTTTCCTTGGTCTTGCAGGGTACTATCGCAGGTTCATTGAAGGGTTTTCTAAGATAGTGAAGCCACTTACCACTCTGCTCGAGAAAGGAAGAGAATTCAAGTGGGATGAGAAGTGTCAGGCTAGTTTTGAGGAGTTGAAGAAGAGGCTGACCACGACACCTGTGTTGATCATGCCAGACATACGCAAAGGGTTCGATGTATACTGTGATGCTTCTCGGCAAGGTTTGGGATGTGTGTTAATGCAAGAAAGAAAAGGTAGTAGCTTATGGTTCAAGACAGTTGAGGAAACATGAGCAGAACTATCCTACTCATGATCTTGAGTTAGCTGCGGTTGTTCACGCATTAAAGATCTGGAGACATTACATGATTGGGAACAAGTGCAAGATCTTTACTGACCATAAGAGTCTGAAGTATATCTTTACTCAGAAGGACTTGAATTTGAGACAAAGAAGGTGGTTGGAGTTAATCAAAGATTATGATTTGGATATTCAGTACCATCCTGGAAAGGCAAATGTTGTGGCAAATGCTTTGAGTCGGAAGGGACAGACCAGCATGCTGATAGGACACCTGTTACCACAGGAGCTATGTTGGGAGATGGCACAGCTTAACTTGGGAATGGTTGCTTCAAGTGAGACTTTGACGTTAGAGATTGAGTCGACCCTCGAGCAGGACATCAGGGAAGGGACGGTTGATCGATGGCAAGATTGCGAGAATACAAGAAGTTGATTAAACTAGGCAAAGTTCCGGAATTCGGGAGAAGATGAGCAAGGAACAAGTGTGGTTTAAGAACGAATCCGTGTACCCGAGATCAAGGAGTTGAGAGAAGCTATTTTGAAGGAAGCACATGATTCGGCTTACTCTATACACCCGGAAGTACCAAGATGTATCGGGACTTGAAGCGAGAGATACTGGTGGTATGGGATGAAGAAAGATGTAGCAGCTCATGTAGCTTTGTGTGATGTGTGTCAAAGAGTGAAGGCTGAGTATCAAAGACCAGCAGGATTGCTACAGCCTCTGAAGGACCCTGAGTGGAAATGGGAGGAAATCGGTATGGATTTCATAGTAGGATTACCTCGTACTCGTGACGGGTATGATTCTATTTGGGTTATTGTGGATAGACTAACCAAGGTAGCGCACTTCATTCCAGTGAAGACGACCTATACAGGAGTGAAGCTAGCTGAGTTGTATAATTCAAGGATAGTGTGTTTGCACGGGGTACCGAAGAAGATAGTGTCAGATCGAGGCACACAGTTCACTTCACGGTTTTGGCAGAAGTTGCATGAATCGATGGATACAAAGTTAAACTTCAGCTCAGCATACCATCCTCAGACAGATGGGCAGACGGAGAGAACAAATCAGATACTTGAAGATATGTTGAGAGCTTGTGCGTTAAAGAACGATGGGCGGGTTGGGATAAGAGTTTACCTTATGCGAGTTTGCCTATAACAACGGCTATCGATCCCGGCATCAAAATGGCACCTTTTGAAGCTCGTATGGAAGGAAGTGTAGAACACCGTTGTTTTGGAACCAGACTGGTGAAAGGCAATTCTTTGGACCAGACAGCATACGAGAAGCAGAAAAGCAAGTTGAAATCATAAGGGAGAATCTTAAAGCAGCACAGTCAAGACAGAAGAGTTATGCTGATCCTCGGCGAAGAGAGGTGATTTTGGAAGTCGGTGATTATGCATACCTCAGAGTGTCACCTATTCGCGGGTTACGAAGGTTTAATGTCAGAGGAAAGTTATCACCTCGATTTATCGGACCTTTCAAGATTTTGGAACGGAAAGGAGAAGTAGCATACCAGTTAGAGTTGCCAGCACAGTTGTCAGGAGTTCATGACGTGTTTCATGTATCACAGCTAAAGAAATGCACAAGTGAGGTTAGGATAGAACCGGTACAGTTAGAGGATATTCAAATGGAAAATGACCTGACATACAAAGAATACCCTGTTAAGATCTTGGATGTGTCAGAAAGAGTTACCAGGAGTAAGATCATCAGAATGTGCAAAGTGCAGTGGAGTCATCACCCCGAGGAAGAGGCAACTTGGGAAAGAGAGGATGAACTCAAGGAAGACTTTCCTCCTTGTTCTCTAAGTCTTCTGAATCTCGGGACGAGATTCTCTTTAAGGGGGTAGGATTTGTGACACCCTAAAATTCCATCACTAAAATCACTTAGCAACTTAAATTTGTCTTAGGGATTTAAGGAGATTAAATTGCTATTTAAATTGAGCTCTAAAAATATTAAAGATAATTTAATAAACTTAGAGACAACAAGTGTATGTGCATCATCAGTTGGCTTGCATGGTTTTTGGTTTCTTGTGTGGTTTCTAAAAAGTCTATAAAATTCTTGAGAAAAGTTTGAAAAGGTTTGAATTGGATTAGAGTTGAAAATGATTTGAAAATGAAGTTTGAAAAAAAAAGAAAAGAAAAAAAACAAAAAGCGCCCCGGCTCTTTTCGGCCCAGGCGGCCCAGCCGGCCTCCCGCGTCAGCCCACCTTCCCCCTCCCCTTTTCTTTTTTCTTTGAGTCGCTGACGGTTGGGACCCACTGGTCAGCTTCCCCTTCCTTCCCCTTCCCCCTTTCCTTCCTCTGCACGGCGGCGCCGCCGCGGATCCCGCTGCGCCCGCCCGCCTACCTTTGCTCCCTCTGGCCATCAAGGCAATCAATCAAGCGCCGGAGCACCAGGGATTAGTCACCCCCCTTTAATCCTCATCAGTTTCCTTTAATCCCGCCCCAATCGTTTGGAATCCGGCCGCCGGCGCCCCATGGCCATATGCACGGCCGCCGCTTCTTTTTTCCCCCCTTCCCTTCCTTTGGCCCTATTTAAGCCCGCGCACACGCTCCTGCCCTTCCCTTTGCAACCCCAGCTCACCAACGCACGTGCCCGAGCCCAACTCCACCAGCGCCGCCGCCTCTGTTTCCGCCGCCGCCGGAGCAAACGCCGACGGTGAAGTACTCCGTCTCCCTCCCTTCTTCTCCTTTGCACGCGTGGCTTACCTCTCTCCCTCTCTCTTTGCTCCAGGGACGCATCGTCGTCTCGGGACCGAGCTGCGCCGTGTCATCATCCGCCGGATCGCCGCTGAGCTCGCCGTCGACGTCGAGCTCCACCTTCAACGCTTCCTCGTCGACTGTGTGCCCGCTCTCGTTGCATCTGCGTGGTGAGCAAAACCGCCCCACCTTTTCCCCTCTCTCTTGTGCACAGCAGCACCCGCACGGGCTCACCGGAGCAGCGGTCTCGCCCCCTTCCGGCGCCGGCCGCCGTGGATGCCCGAGCCCCTCCCCTGAACCCCTAGATGCGTGCGCAAGCTTCTCATCTGCGTGTTGCACCCACTCGTGTACGAAACGGTGGCCGGAAGCTCACTCCAGAGCTCACGCCGGCGAAGCGCCACCGCGCGCCGCCGCCTCGCCGCCCCTGTCTCCGGTGTCGTCGCCGCCGCCCACCGCACGCACGCGTCCAGGACCGTGCGATCTGCGATGGACGGTCCGGGGCGCGTACCCTTTCGATTTAAGTGGCCGGTCCACCGTGGACCCATGGACCGCGCCCACGGCTCGGTCCACGGCATCCTTAGCCGTTGGATCTGAGATCCACGGTGCTGAGTTGGCAGATTTGTTTAAGAGCCCCTGAGTTTTCAAATATTAGCAAGCCGGTCCTTCCACCTTTAAGAATATTCACGGATAGGTCCTGGTTTTTGCAATCTAACCCCTGTCTACCCTGGATAATTTTGTTTTAGGCCCTTTACACTCCTTTTTGCACCTAGACCCCTCTGATTTAATTTATAAAAATGTTTTAGCCCCTGATTTTATTCATAAACAGCCCTGTAAACATAGTTTTCTTGCAAATAGGCCCCTGTAAACTGTTTTAATCATATCTTTCTCATTTTAACTCCGTTTTTAGCGTTCTATATACCGAAATGATTGTCTCGTCGAGTAGAATCTTTTAAACAGTAAATTTATCAGTTTTGTTACTGTTTGGTGCACTGTTTTATTTATTGTTTGTTATTCATGTTTGACTCGTAGATATCGTGCCTGTTTCGTCTGAGCTCCCTGTCGGAGGTGATCAGGAAGAACCTGTCTTCGAGGAGGACTTCACCCAGCTTGTAGAGGAAGGCAAGTGGCTTTCCCCCTCTGCATTATCTTTTTGAACCTATGACACTGCATGCTAAACAATGTTTACTATTCCTGTTGTTATGCATAAATCTGATGGGCAAACACCTAGCTAAGGACTTGACTAGATGCTTTATCACTTTACCTTGATCAACCCTGTTTAAACATATGCTTGGGGTAGATAAATGCTTAGTTTGCTCAACATAAGTATGGTTATGCTTTGTTTATGTTATACATCTCGGTTTTGCTTATTATGTGCTTGTGTTTTAAACAAGATAACTTGATATAATCGGAACATGGAGAACCACCCAAGATAACAGTACAACCACAGTCCACATGGCTCTGGCTTAGCCAATTAATTAGGAGAGTGGGTTAGCTGATAGCTCTTTTCCGAGAGGGGCACGGGGGCCGGAGTTGAAGGGGTATAGCCCGGTCCTTTTGGGGTAGCGACCTTGGCTAAGGTGTTGACCACTAGGGAGGGTTATGGTCCGCTCCGCCGCCGTAGCTCGTTGCGGGCTGTTGGTTTCTCTTCTTTCCTTTGTAAAGGCTTCGTAGTGGACCCCTAGACACTCACCTTGGAAGTGTTTAAGGGTCTAGCTAGCCCGGCAAGATGGGGAACACGAACCGTGGGTAAAGTGTACAACCTCGCGAGTGTAAAGGCGATCGATCAGCCGTGCTCACGGTCACGAGCGGCTTGGACCCTCACATGAGTAATAAACTTGAAGATTAATGCAAATCATGGGTTGGAGGTTGGTTTGAGGTTTTTTTTAAGGTTAAATGGGTTGGTATACACTTACATCTAGTAACTAGGTGCTTGCTAATAAAACTTGACCAACTTATAAAATGCTTACCGCTGTGAACCATAGCCTATCCTTGATAGCCTTGCATTGTTTCCCCCACTTGCTGAGCTCCAACCATAAGTGTGCTCACCCTTGCTTACCGCTGTTCAGAGGAGAACGTCGGAGGTGAGGACGAGTATTGGAGCGACTACGAGGAGTTCTAGGCATGCGGATCCCCCAGTCATCATGCCTGTGGATGTCAGCGATGGAGTTGCTCGTCGTCGTTTAGTTATCGTCGTGTTCGGACCTTCGAGTCCACCCCTATGGATGTAATAATGGATATCATACTGGTTTAAACTCTTGAACGTTTTATTACAGCAATGGTATTACTCTCGTTTTGTCTATCATGTGTGTGTAAATGATCCTGGATCACATATGAGATGCATTCGGTTTTCCTTGTAAATCGGGTGTGACACCGGCATAATCGGAATCCGAATAGCCAAGTAGATCGAAAGTGGAGCCCTTAGGATACCACAAGCCAAGGTTAGGGGTATGCACTAGATATCTCAAGATTCTCTTTACGGCCATGAGATGGCACTCTTTCGGGTTAGCTTGAAATCTAGCACACATGCACACACTAAGCATAATATCCGGCCTAGATGCACATAAGTAAAGAAGAGAGCCGATCATGGAGCGATATACCTTTTGGTCCACGGATTTCCCTTCTTCATTGAGGTCCATGTGTCCATTGGTAGGCATTGGAGTCTTAATGGGCTTTGCCTTGTCCATGTCAAACTTCTTTAACATATCCCTTGTATACTTGGTTTGACATATAAACGTCCCTTCTTTAGCTTGTTTGATTTGAAATCCAAGAAAGAACTTAAGCTCACCCATCATGGACATTTCAAACCTTTTTGTCATCACCCTACTAAACTCTTCACAAAAAGTTTCATTAGTACTACCAAATATTATGTCATCGACATATATTTGGCACACAAAAATATGACCATCAACTTTTCTAGTAAAGAGAGTAGCATCGGCTTTGCCTATCTCAAAGCCTTGCTTAAGCAAGAAGTCCTTAAGGCATTCATACCATGCTCTTGGTGCTTTCTTTAGCCCATAGAGCGCCTTATGGAGTTTGTAGACATGATTAGGATGCTTGGGATCTTCAAAACCCGGTGGTTGCTTAACATATACTTCTTCGGAGAGTGGTCCATTGAGAAATGCACTCTTGACATACATTTGATAGAGCTTGAAGTAATGATGGGCAGCAAAAGCTAGTAGAAATCGAATTGCTTCAAGTCTTGCTACCGGTGCATATGTTTCTCCAAAGTCTAGCCCTTCAACTTGGGTGTACCCTTGAGCAACCAATCTTGCTTTGTTCCTAGTCACAATACCAAACTCATCTTGCTTGTTTCGAAAGACCCATTTGGTGCCAATGATGTTTGTGTTTGGTCTCTCCACCAACTCCCACACTTGGTTTCTTTCAAAGTTGCTCAACTCCTCTTGCATAGCCACCACCCAATCCGGATCCTCGAGAGCTTGCTCTACCTTGGTTGGTTCAAGAGAGGAAACAAACGAGTAAAATGCACAAAAATTCTTAAGACGAGATCGTGTTGTTACCCCTCTCCTTATGCTCCCAAGAATATTGTCAACGGGATGATCCCGTTGAATGACTTGATGTACACGAGGATGTGATGGTCCAAGAGGTTGGTGTAGAGGTTGATCTTCATCATCTTCATCAGCTTGGGGCTCAGATGTGCTTGCTTGGACATCCCCTTGCTGATCAATTTGCTGGTTCAGGGTATCTTGTGGTGTTGAGCTTCCAGACCCCGGAACCTCCGGAGAATTTCTCGGAGGTTGGATTCAGTGCCAGTTCCCGGAACCTCCGAGGAATTTCTCGGAACCTCCAAAGTCTGCACAGCTCCTGAACCAGTGGCTTCTGGCCCTTCGAGTGGTGTTGAAGCTTGTGCTTGGTTTTCATCTTCCTCTTGTGCCTCAACTGGTCTAACATCACCTATGGCCATTTGCTTGATTGCTTCACAAGATGGCTTCTCTTTACCTACAACATTCAAATCAACTTGCTCCACTTGAGAGCCATTAGATTCATCAAAGGTCAAATCTACCGTGACTTCAATCCTCCCGGTGGTTAGATTGAAGACTCGATAAGCATGCTCATTTGGACCATAACCAAGAAGAAATCCTTCGTCAACCTTTGGTGCAAACTTAGAGGTTCGGGGCCTCTTGTTTAGAATGAAACATTTGCACCCAAACACTCTAAAGTAAGACACCTTGGGCTTTTTACCAGTAATAAGCTCATAGGAGGTCTTCTTGTGAAACTTGTGAAGATAGAGGCGGTTGATTGCATGGCAAGCCGTGTTGATAGCTTCGGACCAAAAGATGTCTTGCGTCTTGTACTCATCCAACATGGTTCTTGCCATCTCGATAAGAGTTCTATTCTTCCTCTCAACCACCCCATTTTGTTGAGGGGTATAAGGTGCTGAAAATTCATGCTTGATGCCCTCTTCATCAAGAAATTCTTCAACATAAGTGTTCCGGAACTCCGAGCCATTATCACTTCTCACTTTCTTGATTGGTAGCCCGAATTCCCTTTGTGCTCTTGTAATGAAGGTCTTCACCTTTCCTTGCACTTCACTCTTGTCAAACACAAAGAACCCCCACGTGAAGCGAGAATAATCATCAACAATAACTAAGCCATATTTGTTACTGCCAATACTTATGTAGACCACCGGTCCAAATAGATCCATGTGGATGAGCTCCAACGGGCTTGAAGTAGTGAGGATGCTATTTGGTGGGTGAGGTGCTCCTACTTGCTTTCCGGCTTGGCATGCTTTGCAAATCCTATCTTTCTCAAAATGTACATTTGTTAGTCCAAGGATGTGTTCATCTTTCAAAAGTTTGGCCAAGTTCCTCGTGCCAACATGGGCTAGACGGAGATGCCAAAGCCAACCCATGCTAGATTTTGCCACTAGACAAGTCTTGGGAGAAACTTTACTTTTGTTGAGATCAACTAGGTAAAGCCTCCCCCTCAAGCGACCCGTGAGGACAATAGAGGAATCCTCCCTTTTTATGATGGACACATCCTTATCCGTGAAGTGGCAATCAAAACCAATCTCACTAAGTTGTGAAACCGATAATAGATTGTAACCCAACGGATCAACATGAAGAACATTTGTAATTGAGTAATTTTGAGATATAGGAATATCACCTACGCCGATGACTTCTCCTTTTGTATCCCCTCCATATGCAATGGTTTCCCTTGGTCCTTCCAAATGGAGATAGGAAGAGAACATACTCTTTTCTCCGGTCATATGATGTGTACATCCGCTATCAAGCACCCAACTTGATCCACCGGAGGAGTATGCCTACAAAACAATTTAGTTCCTTCTTTTAGGTCCCCAATTTGACTTGGGGCCTTCCACGTTAGTAACCAAAACTTTTGGAACCCATAGTGATCTTTTCACATATATGTTGGACTCATTTCCAACATACGTGGCAACAACTTTACCAACATTGTTGCGTCTCAACACATAGCTAGGAGGTATGTCTCTAGATGCATGGGCTTTGCTCTTGTTGGGACTCAAGTTTCTTCTAGGAACCATTGGATGATTTTCAACCTGCATACAAGTGTTAGAGGCCCTGGAACCATGCGCTTTCCGAGTCTTGCTCCTTTTCTTTGTCTTGTCTTTACGAGTCCGGAACTTCCGAGAATTTTCTCGGAACCTCCGAGTTGGACCGCATCGAGCTGCTCGAGGCTTCCAGACTCCGGAACCTCCGGGCTTGGAGGTCGGAACCTCTGGGGTCTGGGAGAACAGAAATCCAGAACTCTTGAATTCAAGGCATTCTTTTTCTTTGATGATTTTTCTTTCATTGGTCTTGCCACCTTCAGTATATCCAAAGCTTGGATTCTTGCTTTTCTCTAACACTTTCCTCTTGTGAATCTTGCCCTTTTGTTTTCTTCACCCATGCATCCTCTAGCTATGATTGAGTTCAACCTAGCAATTTCTTTCTTTAAAGCTTCCATGTTAGCAAGGTTAGTGGCATAAGATTCAATATCAATATGATAACATCTATCACAGCCCTTGCTAGTAGAAGCACTAGAGTTGCCATTTACCTTCGAGGGATGTGAGGTGCTACTCCAAAGGAGGCTATATTGCTCCTCAAGCTCTTCATTCCTCGACTTGAGAGAATTACATTGAGCTTGAGTGGCAGTAAGGTCCTCCTTGAGAGTAGCTATGACACTCTTCGCTTGGTTGACTTCCAAACGCAAAGCCTCAATCTCACTTCTATCGGAGATAATGGTGTCTTGGCTTTTCTCTAGTTCTACTATTAGCTTAGCCATAAAATCTCTAGATTGCTCATCCATTTCACGAACAAGTTGGTTTGCTTCTTCATCACTAGTCTCATCACTAGAGTCCATTTCCGACTCATCACTAGGTTGAGGAAAGGATTTTAGGGCAGTTTTTACCTTCTCGCCCTTGGCCATGAGACAATGAATGGATGTGCTCTCTTCATCATCGGTTAAATTGTTGAACAACCTTGAGGTGGAGGGAAGCTTCTTGATAGCAACGGTTGCAATTTTCTTCCCTTCCTCTTCACTAGAGCTTTCATCTCCGGAGTTCCATTCATGACCAATGTGGGCTTCACCACCATAGTGTCTTCTTTTGTAGTGTGGTTTTTGATCTTTCTTGTAGTTCCCTTTACCCTTGTCATTCCTATTTTCTCTCTTCTCATTAGGGCAATCAGCAATGAAGTGCTCGGTACTTCCACAATTGTAGAAAGTTCTCTTTTTCTTGTTGGGAAACTTTCTCTTGGCAAACTTGTACCCTTGCTTCTTCAATCCTCTCTTGTAAGTCTTCATGAACAAGGCCATGTCCCCAATCTCAACATGAGAACCTTCATCTTCATCTTCGCTTGAATCACTTGTGGAGCTCTCTACTTCCACCCTTTTGGATTTTAACTTAAGAGGCTTGGAAGAAGTAGTGTGCTTGGATGAAGAGGAGGGTTTGCTTGACTTGTGGGAATGGAGAGCGACCTCTTTAACCTTCAAGTTGTTTAACTTAGCTTCCAACTCCCCAATCTTCTTTCTATGTTGAATTTCCTTGTCCATGAGCTCATGTGTAAGAATTCTTCCAAGAACATCATTTGGAGAGAGTTCCTCAAACTTTTTCTTCTCTCTAATCAAGGTGACTAGAGTGGGATTTCTTGGAGCAAAGGCCTCCAACATTACTTTCACAACAAAGTGGTCATCTAGCTCATCACCACCTAGACCCCTTATCTTTCCAACAATGACCATCAACCTATCAAACATCTCTTGTGGCCCTTCTCCATCAAAGATAGTAAATCTATTGAGTTCGGCCATCAATATGTTGATCTTGGATTTCTTGACCTTGTCAACACCCTCATGTGCAATGTGGAGAATGTCCCAAATCTCCTTGGCAATCTCAAGTCCACTAACACGGTTGTACTCTTGGGCATTCAAGGCACTAAGGAGTATGCTTGTAGCTTGACCATTCCTCCTAATGTTGCGACAGTCACTTAGAGTGAGGTTCCTAAAATCTTTGGGATCTTCAAAACCTACACACACAATATTCCACAATTCCAAGGTTAAGCCGATTAGATAAGATTTCATCATATGCTTCCACTTGGCAAAGTTAGTCCCATCGAATTGGGGTAATTTGCCAACGGGAATAGTCACTTCATCCTTGGATTTGACATCCAAGGAATCATAGTTAAAGGATACGCTTTTGTAGTCATTCTTTGCTTTGAGCTTCGACTTGGGCTTGATTGTTCACTTGGGAATTCTTGTGCCGTAGTACTCATCATCATCATCTCCATTCTCACTAGATGAGGACGACAATGAGGATGACGAGGATGGTGATGGAGATGGTGAAGGTGTTCTTTTTCTTCTTTTCTTTTCTTCCTTCTTTCTCTTCTTCTTCTTTTCTTGCTTGCTGTCTTCTTTCTTCTTTTCTTCTTCTTCTTCTTCTTTCTTCTTGTTCTCTTTCTTGCTTTTCTTGCTTCCTTCCTTGGAGCTTTCCTTCACAGCCTTTTTAAGCTTTTCGAACTTCTCTTGGGCTGATGTGTCGCCCACTTCCGAGGCATCACTTTCAGCCTCGCTTGGTATGTATTCAAACTTCTGTTCTTCGTGCTTGTCATCATCACTTGCCATATCCTCACATGGTTAGGTGTTTACGAGGATGACCCGCTCTGATACCAATTGAAAGGATCGAGGCAATATGGCCTAGAGGGGGGGTGAATAGGCCTGCACACAGAATTTAAACTTTTTCTGCGAAAACACTGTCAGACCTCGGAACCTCCGAGATTATTCTCGGAACCTCCGAACGAGGCAGCCTCCGAGAATAAACTCAGAACTTCCGACAGCTGTTAGAACAGAGCATAAATAACTTGAGCTGCGAGAAACTTGATGAAAACCAGATCTACAAAGTACAAGCTAGGAAGGTACCACAAAGTAGATCGGGAGCAAACCCTAATAGATCTAGTCAAGCACAAGCATGAACAAGTAAGTAAACAAGAGCACGCATGAGACAAAGATTTATCCCGTGGTTCAGCTCGCCACAAAGGCTTGCTTACGTCCACGTTGTTGAGGAAGCCACAAAAGGCTAGGGACCACAAAGGTCAACTCCTCTCTCACACCTATCACTTTGGGTAATAGGTGGAGGCTTTCCACTAGAATCACAAAGGGTAATACAAACACCTTGGAGCTTCCACAAATCGGTTTGGAGAGCTTCCAAGAACCTCTATCCGTCTAGGAGCAAAGCTCCAAGAGTAATAGATCCACCAAGCTTGCTAGGGTTCTTCCAAGTGCTCAAGTACCAAGGGAAAAGAGATTGGCTCACTAACTCACTTCAAGAATCCACTCTCAATCAATGCTAGGCAAGGATTTGGAAGAGAGTAGGTTAGGAGTGAATGCAAGGTGAGAGAAACAGCAAGAAATAGCGTTCTGTGCCGTGGGAGGAAGAAGATAACCGTTGGGGGACCGTGGGGTATAAATACCCCCAGATCCAGAACAGTAACGGCTATATTCCAGAGTTCGGAACCTCCGAGAAAAATGTCGGAACTTCCGACTTTTGAAAACTCTACAGACTGTAGCCCGTACGGTCGGAACCTCCGAACAACAAACAGCAGGGGCAAAACAGCTGCAGGTCACTTCCCTTGGGGTGAGGATTAAGGTTTAAGAAAGATGGAATATGAGCACTTGAAAACACCCTAACTCACCATTAGTATCCCTCTTGATAGTACGGATTGTCCTATACTCAAATTCAAAAGATAAAATTAAATAAACTCCTCCAAGTAGCATAGGCATCCTTCTTTAACAAGTTGAGGGGCCTCCAATCTTTCTTTTGCACCTGTGATAATAACTCTATGCTGCACAGTAAACTCAAAGGCTCATTAGCTCTTTAATTGTGTGGTCAACATCACCAAAACTCTCATAGGGCTTGATTGCACTTACAGCCCGCGCGTCCGGATTGCGGATGATCTCCCCCAGCGGAAAGGAGGAGACCACAGTGACAGGGTGGGCCTCGAAGTAGTGGCGGAGCTTGCGCCGCGCAAGGACCACCGCGTACAGCAGCTTCTGGATTTGTGGGTAGCGTGTCTTGGTATCGGACAAGACTTCGCTGATGTAGTACACCGGCCGCTGGACCGGCAGGGCGTGCCCTTCCTCCGTGCGCTCTACCACAATTACGGCGCTGACCACCTGGGTGGTCGCGACCACGTAGAGTTGCAGAGGTTCGCCGTCTTTCGGTGGTGTGAGGATCGGGGCGTGAGTCAAGGTCGCCTTTAGCTTGTCGAGCGCATCTTGGGCCTCGGAGGTCCAGGAGAAGTGCTCGTGCTTCTTAAGGAGGCGGTAGAGGGGCAAGCCTTTCTCGCCGAGCCGCGAGACGAAGCGGCTCAAGGCGGCAAGGCACCCTAGCACCTTTTGTACCGCTTTGAGGTCCCGAATTGGACCCATTCGCTCGAGGGCCGCAACCTTTTCGGGGTTGGCCTCGATGCCTCGCTGGGAGACTATGTATCCTAGTAGCATGCCCCGCGGCACGCCAAAGACACATTTCTCGGGGTTCAATTTTACCCCGTTGGCCCGCAGGCAGCCGAACGTGATGCTGAGATCGCCAACCAGGTCGGCCGCCTTCCTGGTCTTTACGACGATGTCATCTAGGTACGCTTCGACGGTCCGGCCGATATGGTCTCCGAAGACGTGCTGCATGCACCGTTGGTACGTTGCACCCGCGTTCCGGAGGCCGAACGGCATCGTGACGTAGCAAAACATCCCGAATGGCGTGATGAATGAGGTCGCGAGCTGGTCGGACTCCTTCATCTTGATTTGGTGGTACCCGGAATAGGCATCAAGGAAGCAAAGTAGCTCACACCCGGCTGTTGAATCAACAATTTGATCGATACATGGCAAAGGAAAAGGAACTTTAGGACATGCTTTATTAAGACTGGTGTAGTCTATACACATCCGCCATTTCCCGTTCTTTTTCTTTACTAGTACAGGATTGGCTAGCCACGTAGGGTGGAACACTTCCTTGATGAATCCGGCCTCGAGAAGCTTCCGCAGCTCCGCTCCGATCGCCCGCCGCCGCTCCTCGTCGAAGCGGCGGAGCCGTTGCTGCACGGCGCGGGAGTGAGGCAAGATATCAAGGGAGTGCTCGGCGACCTCCCTCGGGATGCCTGGCATGTCCGAGGGGCTCCACACGAAGATGTCGGCGTTGGCGCGGACGAAGTCGACGAGCACCACTTCCTATTTTGGGTCGAGGGTAGAACTGACCCTCAACGCCTTGCCCTCGGGGGCAGCAGGGTCGAGGGGCACTTCCTTGGTCTGTTCTGCGGCCTCGAAGTTGCTAGCGTGCTTGGTGGTGGAGTCGAGGTCCTCGTTGACCATCTTCTCCAAGGTGGTTACCAGCGCTTCATCCAGGGCCAGTGCTTCCGCGTGCTCTACGCATTCGACATCGCAGTCGAAGGCGTGCTCGATGGATGAGCCCACGGTGATGACGCCGTTTGGCCCGGGCATCTTCATTTTGAGGTAGGTGTAGTTCGGGACGGCCATGAACTTGGCGTAGCAAGGCCGCCCAAGTATGGCGTGATAGGCGCCCCGGAACCCCACCACCTCGAAGGTGAGCATCTCCTTGCGGAAATTGCTTGGAGTGCCGAACCAAACAGGTAGATCGATCTGTCCGAGGGGCTGGACGCGCTTGCCCGGCGCGATGCCATGGAACGGCATCGTGCTGGGCCGCAGCTGGTCCAATCCGATCCCCAGCAGGCGCAGCGTGTGCGCGTAGAGGATGTTGAGGCTGCTGCCTCCGTCCATCAGGACCTTTGAGAACCGCGCGTTCCCAATGACCGGGTCGACCACCAGTGGATACTGGCCCGGGTTGGGGATGCGGTTCGGGTGATCCTCACGGCTGAAGGTGATGGCATCCTCCGACCAGTCGAGGAAGGAGGGTGGTGCCTTCTCCATGGCGAGGACCTCGTGCCGCTCCCGCTTGCGCTGGCGGCTCGACATGTCGACGGTCGGTCCCCCGAAGATGAGGAACACGTTCTCCACGGCGGGGAAGCCGCCGGCGTCGCCATCTCCTCCGTCCTTCTTGGCCTCCGCGTCCTTCGCGGTGGCGCGGCCGTAGAACTTTTTGAGCATATCACATTGCTCAAGGGTGTGGTTCACCGGAGTCTTTTGATACGGACATGGCTTCTTCAGCATGTCATCGAACACCCCCGGACCTCGAGGGGCCGGTCGAGGGCCCCGTCGAGCCAGGTCAACAGCAAGGGCCTCGTCGTCGTCGCCGTTGCGTCCCTGCTCGCGCGCCTCGCAGCGCGGCTTCTTTCCTTTCTTGCCCCGCTTGTCCTTCTGGTGGGGCTCTCTGGACTTGCTGCCCTCCGCGGGCGCGTCGTCCGAGCGCTTGCCCTTCTTGCCGTCGAAGATCGCCCCCACGGCCTCTTACTCGAAGTTATTGAGAAGGAAGGCGCCATCGGGTGCTTGTCGGAGCAGCTTCAGAGTGAGTGTCAAGTCTCGCCGTCTTCTCCTCTTTCTTGAACCCATCCTAACTTCTCGTTCTCATTCGTTTTTCAGAGGCACAGACCAAGCTAGAGCAATCTCGGGTGTCCCTGGAGCAAGACGCTGTCGCCCTGAGCTAGGCCCGTGACGCCCAGCACAAGTCGGAGGCCATCAGCCAGAAGGCCATTGGGTACATAGCCAAACTCGGAAGGGCCTTGAGCTCGACCATGGCTGGGCTTGGCATGTCGCATGGATCGATGACGCTCGAGACGCTGATCGAAGAGGTTGGGCACCTTCCCGGCGTGGTGCGAGAGCTTGAGATCTCGACGACCCGTCGTGTGGTGCACCGGGTCCTCGCCATGTTCGAGTCGCACTACTAAGGGTTGGACCGCACGACGCTAAGTGGCGGCTGGGCCCCTGACATCTCTGACAACCAATGCAATGAGCTGGAGGAAGACTGTGCCGCCTTCGCCCGCGACATGGCCGACGCCGCCCTAAAGGACCTGAAGCTGCTGCCACGAAACAAATCAGAGGACCCAGAAGTTCCAGGGCCCTCAAATTAATTGTATCATGAATTGTGTTATGTAAAAACTCGAACAAGCCGTTAGGCCACCAGCTGCGTAGCTAAGTATTTTATGCGAGTTGTGTTATTCCTTGATTACTTTCGAGCGCTCGAGGACAACTGCAGCAACGCGCAGTCGGGTTTAGAGAACCGAAATGGCCAGGCATACTCTGGAGCCACGGAGGCGTAGGAGTCGGAAGGCCTGGGCTCCTCAATCTGCTAAGTGCAACCGTCCGTTCACAGCCACCAAGAACTCAGAAGGTTCGGGAGATAACTTGTCGAGGTTTTGCTCGTGAAAACATTTTTTCGGACCAAAGTCCCGACAGTCACTCGAGTACTTTTGAAAAGAGATCAAATGAAAACCTGGGAACTCGAGGTGTGCTCGCAAGTCTTCGTGCTGTAGCCGATGTGGCGTAAGCACGAGGAACTTTGAACGAGTAGCGACCCGACATTCCACACAAGCCGTCATCTTTACTTTTTTCGAGATTGAGTTTCCGTCAAAAAACCTTTCGATCATGCGATCGGTCTCGACACAGTTGTCGGGATTTTTTTTTGAAAAAATTTGAAAAAAAAACAAGGAGGGCATCGTGCCCTGGGTAGCCCCCGAGTAGGGAGAATTTTTCCACTCGTGCAAAGATGCTCGCTGCTCAGCCTCAAGCATTGTCGCAAACATGTGAACACAGCCAATGATAAGTTTGGAACTCAAAGACATGTGAACAAGGCATGCAGCATCTATTTATTGATGTACGAGGTTTGAACATTTACTCAAGGATAAAACGGGTGCAGGTGTTCGATGTTCCATGCGTTGGAGACGACCATCCCGTCCTCGTACTAGATCTTGTATGTCCCTGGTTGGAGCACCTCATGGATGATGAACGGCCCTTCCCAAGGTGGCAATAGTTCGTGCCTGTCCTTTCTGCCCTGGACTCGTCGGAGCATGAGATCCCCAACGTGGAACTCGCGTGGACGCACATTGCGCTCGTGGTAGCGCCGTAGCGCCTGCTGGTACTTGGCACTCCACAGCAGCGCTACGTCGCGCGCCTCGTCGAGTTGATCGATCGCGTCCTCGAGCGCGACTTGATTTTCTTCCTCGGTGTAAGCCCGTACTCGTGGGCCGCCGTAGTCGATGTCTGTTGGCAAGACTGCCTCAGAGCCATGCACCATGAAGAAAGGTATGAACCCCATGGCCCGGCACGGTGTGGTGCGCAGATTCCACAACAAGGACGACAGCTCGGCCACCCATCTCGCTCGAAACCTATCGAGCCGCTTGAAGATTCTTGGCTTCAAACCTTGCAGGATCATGTCGTTCGCCCTCTCGACTTGCCCGTTTGTCTTTGGGTGAGCAACAGCAGACCAGTCCACACAGATGTGGTTGTCGTCGCAGGAGTTGAGGAATTTCTTCCCCGTGAACTGGATGCCGTTGTCGGTGATGATCGTGTTGGGTATGCCGAAGTGATAGATGATGTCGGTGAAGAACAAAACCGCCTCCTCGGAGCGGACGTTGAAGATGGGTCGGGCCTCGATCCACTTCGAGAACTTGTCGACTGCTACAAGAAGGTGGGTGAAGCCCCCAGGCACTTGTCGGAGCGGACCCACCATGTCGAGGTGCCAGACGGCAAAGGGCCACGTGATGGGGATTGTCTGCAATGCTTGCGCCAGAAGATGAGTTTGTCGAGCGTAGAACTGGCACCCTTCACAGCGCCGCATGATGTCCTTTGAGTCGGCGACCGCCGTGGGCCAGTAAAAACCCTGTTGTTAACGGATAAAAGATGTATCCACCTACGATCTGCAAGTGTACGGACCTACACCTTTTTCACCACGGGATTCCCAAGGTTCTTGTCAATTCGCGGAGCAAGGGGATTACAAGCGTTTGATCTACCTCTACTCACTAACTACTCAAACCCTAACTATGATTAAACTAGAAAACAACTAAACTACACTAGAGAGAATGATTAAGCAATCAAGATAAAAGACACTCGCCCATGGGTCTACGATCCTAAAACATGCAATCGCTTTAAACAAGAAAACCAATCTAATCTATCGAGGGTTGTGACCACGGTTTCGCCCTTTCCCTCCCCTCGTTACTGTCACTACGCGAAGGTAATTGTGACTAGACCTATGATGGACACGACGTATTGATGGATCCAAGGGAGCATTGGAGCTCTACTCCCTTCACGGCATGGTAGCTAACCTTAAGCATTAAAGTATATTCAACACAAGATGATAGAAAGATGTTCCAACAAAGTACGATTACATCTTAAGATCGATTACAACCCATGGACGAATAAGGAGATTACCCCATCAAGGTGCTAGACTGTTGACAGTGAAAATCCGTCAACCTAGCCATGAGTTTACCTTCGGTGTTGGCATGACTTTTGTATCTTATCCATTGGTACTAACCCCCGTGGTATAACAAGTTCACTTGTGCATGTCGGTTTTGGAGTTAAGTGTTTACGCAGGGTTTTAACGTTGAAAGCAAGACTTCCGGGATAATTAAGCACCTCATGACAAGACCTTGAAGCCCGATACAAGTCAAGCAATGAAGTGAACATGACTCCAAGAGCCCAAGGACCAAGCCCGAGAAGATGATAAACTCCGAGGACCGAACCAGAAAAGTGTTGAATCTTGCAAGACAAGGAGTTGAGTCCAATTCGGAGAGAAACCGACGTCAAGGGCCTACATGCAGAAGGAGGAAGGATCCAGGAAGCAAGGGAACCGACGTAGAGCAAAGGAGGCCTCGGGCTGGGCCTGGATGGGCCCAGGCCGGCCGGCCCAGGCCGACTGGCCCAGCCCTGTCCAAGGCCCAGTGATGCTCCCCTTTGCCCTAGCCGCCAATCGTGCTATTTATAGCCCCCTGACCGAGAGCCACGCGGGATCCAATTCGTCATCCGCCGCCAAGGAGTAGAGAAGCTTGAGGGACACCATCTCGGAGATGAGGGTCGTGCTAGTTGTCTAGGGTCTCCCTAGCCAACGTGGGAACCTTGCATGGAAGACCATGTCGGAGCTCCGGAGCGAGGATCAAGATCGAGGTAGGGCCCCGGTGGTGATCTTGTTCATGTAATCATTCATGGTGAAGTCTTTAAGTGAATCCGATTTCTAGCGATCAAGTGCCTTCTCGATGATTTTGTTTTCTTCTTGGTTTTGCTTCTTCTACGATCTATACTTAAGATAGATTACATAGGGTGCTCTTGTAGCCGCGGTGGCTAGAGGTGCATACCGGACCGGCCAAGTGATTTCAACTTGTTCTTATCGAACTCGCCCTAGACTACCCGCATGAGTAGGGATACGTTGTGACAGAACGGGGGTTCCGAAAGGCGGGCGTTTTCGGAGTCGGATGGAAGGCCACGATTTAAAGATGCTTTTAATGAGATTCGCTTTTCTATCTTCATCTATCTTGTTTGGAGCTACAACATAAGCATGATCTAGACTCTCTAGATCAGTTATCTCTTGCTTTCTCTTGATACCTCTTTAGTAGATTAGATTAGATTCGTTTTCTTTATGAGATAGTAGATTAGATGCAACTTGTCTTCATAAGATAGCTTACCTTGCTTTACTAGATTGAATCCTTGAGTTGCACATTGTTCCACGGATTCGATACCTTGGGTTCACCACTCGAGGGAAGAAGGGTCCCTTGACTACGACGGGAGACTTGTCCGCTTGCAAGTCTAAACGAAATTCGATATAACTATTAACCGTCAACAAGCCCCTTTTTCTGGCGCCGTTGCCGGGGAACAAGCAATCAAGTTCCAATCTAGTATCGCTTATTTTTCAATTTTTCTTTTGATTTTCTTTTGCATCTCTTAACTTTGATCATCCTCAAAAATAAAAAAAATCAATCTAATCTAGTTTTGATTAACCCTAATTTTTCTTTTGTTAGATTTTTATTTTATTGCTAACCCTAACCGGAGATGGTTGGCTACCTCTCCAAGAAACCCAAAACTTTTTTGTGGATGATCCAGGAAAACTTTACATGCAAAGGAGACGTGCAACACAAGCTAAAGGGTTGGAAACCCTAGATTCAAAGTGAAGGAAGTTGTTGCATCTGTCAAGACCAAAGGACAAAGCCAGCCTGTGAAGACCAAAAATACGATTAAGCCGAAGAATAAGCCCGTCCCAAGAAGGTGCAGAAGTGGGTACCCAAGATTGCAACGCCCGCAAAGAGCGTTGATCCGGAGTAATCAAGTGAAGAAGTCTAGCCATGGACTATAAACGAAGCGCTAGGCGGGAGGCAACCCGTTTCGTCGAGTCAAGAATAAGCTACCGGGAGGACAACCCGATTCCAGGTTTTTCAAGTCTTTTTAAATATAATTCAGTTTTGAATTTTACTACGCAAAATATTAGACTTAGAATGGTTGAACAATATTAGAGACATAATTCTTGGTTGAATATTTTGCTTGATCATAAACCCTTTACATGAACCATCCTATGTTGTTTGCTTCTTTTTCGAGAAACCAAAACCAAAAAAATTCAGAACCTAACTCAACCTTTCATCCTCTTTATGATGTTGTGGTTGACTTGTTTTTCATGCTAAAAACACTCGAGTAGAGCCACGACTTGTATCTAGATGTTATTTAAATTTCAGCACGTGTAGGACTCGCGTGAACCTAGAATCTTGATTTTTGGTTGATTTAAAAATCCATATCCTTGGTTTCTCTAAGATTAGAATTTTTCTAAGCCTCACTTAATTTTATTTCATTCAAAATTTCTCTCATCTAATGAAAATTAGAACCCAAACCTATGCCCCCATGATCAAGCCGGGAAAAGCTTGCTCTCAACTAATGAAGGCAAACAATACCGGTAAGACCAACATAAAAGTAGTCGGCAATATTTTTCGACTTACATTTGTTTTTAATACTTTAAAAACTTCTCTAAATTTATATTTTAACTCATTAATATCTCTGATTTAATTTTTTATTTTCGAAATTAGAGGGGTGCTTAGCATTAAAACATGATTAGAGGGAGGCAATCTGGTTAACTTATCCATACATGCACCATGATACATCACGGGATGCCCCTCCAACATCTTTTATCAAACCACATGCAAAGTACAAGCATGGGGGGCAGTCAAGGCCTTGTTTTGTAGGAATATCATGGACGTATGTGAAGCAAGGGAGTATGGAAGTGAGTCAAGCGAAAACATCAAGTGGAAGGAGCAATAATGCAAGCGAAGGAGTGGACGGGAACGTTTGGAAGGTGTACGCGGTCACGAAGCAACATGAATGCACTAGAGAAGAACCGAGCCAAGAGGAGGAGAGAGGTAAGTCTCCCATCTAGCTCTTTGTTCGTGTGCTCTAGTTTGTAGGCCGGAACCACCTTAGACTTAGCCATCCACCGCGTTTTTTTCGTGCAACAAATCACATCCTTAATCCACTCAAAGTCCAGACTCCAAAATAATATTTGTGTACCTTGTTACCGGGTGAAAACCCCAGATATATATTTGTGACGGAGAGTGCTGCAATCATGAAAGAAAACTACATGCCTTTTCACCGAAGAAGAAGGGATCATCGTCGTCTAAGCCATCAACCTCTTCGAGGAGGCACTCGGTTTCCGAGTTTCCTCGGAGTATGGAGGAGGACACGGCACTGCCGAGGAGGAACCACACTCTTCTCCTCGGTGGCATGAGGGCCACACAAAACTCGTCTATGAGGTTCACCAAACCTCAAGGACATATGGAGGAGCCGCCCGTCCAACCTCACCACTTGACACGATCATCCGCTCCACCTCCATGCGCTCCGTGGTGTTCCAATGGGTTTATCATCACGACGGAGGAGGAGGAGAAGAAGCTCGCTCGCCTTGAGTAGAGGCTTGTAGCGAACGTCGACTTCGACGACCAAGCTCTCCACATATTGGGTTTTCATACGGGACACCGGTGCAATTCTCTAACGGAGTGTCGGCAAACACCCACAAGGAATTCGCCTAGGAAATTCTCATGACCATGGCGCATACCCTTGATGAAGGACTGTTGAGTCGCTCATTCCGTTTGGAGGGAGCCCACAAGTGGAGAAGAAGGAAGACACCGTCGGAAGGGTAACCTTGATCAACGATGCTATTTCTAGCACCTTGATGGGGTAATCTCCTTTCATCCATGGGTTGCAATCGATCTTGAGATGTAATCACACTTTGTTGGATTATCTATCTATCATCTTGTGTTGAAAATACTTTAATGCTTAAGGTTAGCTATCATGCCGTAAAGGGAGTAAAGGTCTCAATGCTTCCTTGGATCCATTCAACACGTCGTGTCCATCATAGGTCTAGTCATGAATACCTTCGCGTACTAAGTACGAGAGGAGGGAAAGGGCGAAACCGTGGTCACAACCCCCGATAGATTAGATTGGTTTTCATGTTCAAAACGATTGCATGTTCTAGTATCGTAGACTCATGGGCGAGTGTCTCCTATTTTCAAAAGGGAGCTCCGGAACAAGTGGATGTGCATGAAGGCACATGGGAAGGTTTTTGGAGTATGATCACGGGAGGAGACCATCAACGAAGAAATACTATCCGGAACCCCATCATCCAAGTGTGTCACTTTTGTGCAAGTGGATTTTTGGGAGAATGAGAGAAACAAAGATAACCAACACGGAGTTGAATTGGATTTACTCGGCTTTGCCAGGAAGCCAATCGACCCCACTCACCTATGATCAACTGGTGGTGTTGTGAGCAACATCGGATTCGGGAGATCGGGTTGTTACCTCTCCATGTTGACTATCTCTTTAAGACCGGGTATTGCAAGGAACCCGAATCATCTCCTAGCCGGGACTTCCCTAGGATTTGAGAATATGAAGAAAGCAAATATATAAGTGAAGATGAGAGAGGAGGCTTCAAAGTAGCCAAAGTAAATTTGCCCCTATCGGATGGAAGATTAAGACTTTGGTTAGAGGAAGGACTTCTTGTGCCGGTGAAGAAAAATAAAAGGGAAGGATTATAGGAGAAGGATCTTCCATGGCCCAAGAAGGAGGTGCACAACAAAGTTTTGGAGAAATTCCGGCGCCGCTAAGTTACTACGGTGGTGTAGCAATGCAAGCATGGGGAAGTGGTGCAGCCATACCCCCACCAAATTTTGTGGTGCCCAACGTAGCCTTTGCGGAGCCATTTGCACATCTTCCTCAACCACAACAAAATGTGGCCACCATTGGAGGATACGCTGCAAGAAACATGCAAAATATTGCAGCCATCCTAACCAATGCAAACCAAATGGGTGAAGGAAATGCAAACGTCGCTTATGTGCTTGGACACCTTCACCTAGCACCGTCGGACAATTCATAGGAGGAGTGGTGCATTCCTATTACAAGTAAGGGCACAACAACCAATACTATCAATATCAACCACTGGCGGAAGATTAGAGAGAGGAGGAGCTTTAGTTATCTTTCCTTTACCCCCTTTTCTTTAATTTTCAGCTTGTTTGCACCTATGTATACGTAGTATTATCAGCTTTACTTTAATTTTTAGTTTTCACTTTTATTTTCAGCACGTGTGTTAGTGTTTATTTTCATCATGAATAATGTCACCACCAAGTTTTTACCATTAGTAGAGTTACAAAGTTTGTGCCATGATGATATATGATTATAATTGCCGCTTTGTTTATCTTTGTAATTGATTTATGCATGTTTAAGCTAGTGCTCTCTTAAAAATACAAATCTGAAATTATCTAAATGCTAGCTTAATCTTTAGCAGAGGTTATGATAAAAATAAAGACCCATAGTGTTTTATGTGCTCTCAATTTTTAGATGGATTAAAGATGATTTATTTTTGTTCTTAAATGTAAAGCTAACCTTGTCATAAATACCACTTGTGTGTTGCTCTACCTATCTAGAGCCATATAAATATTTGAGTGCAAAAACTTAGTATACAAGATTTATTTTTGGGTGAGTTATTTTAGGCCTTGATTTCTCTGGCCCGAGACTAAGAAGCTGGTCATTCCGTTTTTGCGTATCTATCTTTTTGCTAGCCTTTCTATCCGTGCATTGTGTATTCCCACATCGGAGATCTCACAAACCTCGCCGGATATCCATCCTTAAAACCAAATATCATCTTTTGTGTTTACCTCCTTGACCACAACCTATCATTGAGTATGGATCATCAATTCAAGGAAGATCGATGGTGCCAAGATTGAAGATTTCAAGTATCTCTCCAAAGGAAAAGTATTTCCGGTACTTACCTTTATCGCCTCTTTGCTCGAGGACGAGCAACGTCTAAGCATGGGGGAGGAGGTAGGTACGATGCAATTTTTAGAGTTCAAAGGGGAGTAAATAAAAAAAATAAAGGGGAGCAAAATAAAAAAATCAAAACTCCGATGTGAAAGTCTCGTTACCGAATGTATGACAAAAAAATGAATGAATGAGAAAAAGAATGAAAGAAAGAAAGAAAGAAAGAAAGAGGAGAAAAAGAGAAAAATATGAGTATGTGCAAAAATAAAGTGAACTCCCCGATTCTCTAAAGTGCATTAGGAAATTCAAGGCTTCAAGATTAAAAGATCCATACTCAATTTTCCAACCATGTGCAATCCGATAACGAGGACTTCCTTTGTGCCTCGGGGTCACTCTTTGCCATTTGCACATGTCCACCTATCTCAAGCGTGTGTATTTTTCTCTTTCCCCTCCTTGATTTAACATTATTTTCCAATGACCTTTTTGACGAGTCTCGGTAAGACCATGAGAAGCTTGTCTTGTTTTGACAACATCTCATTTATAATATCTTGGTAGGACTAAACTTTCCCAAAGAGCTCCATATAAAGCCTACCACATATATGAATGTTATGAGAGGGAAAGGAGTATAAAAAAATAGGCTTGAGAGACAAGATGAGATGAGAGTTCATGAGCAATATGCAAGGTGGTTTAAATTTGTGAACTTGGTTTAGCTCTTTTTCATCTCGTTCTTTATTTCAAAATTTCTGAGATCCATTTGAATTTTGGGAGCATGTTAATACTTGTGGGATAAGCTTAATTAAATATCTACCCCCGGTAGGGATGAAGGCTAGTACGTTATGGAACTTTAACGAATTAAACTTTTGAGAGCATTATGTTTTTTCATGTATGATCAAGTGCAAGGTTTAAACAATGAAGGGCAACGATGATATCCATCAAAGGCTTACTAGAGGACGAGCAAGGTTTAAGCATGGGGGAGCTGTTGACGGTGAAAATCCGTCAACCTAGCCATGAGTTTACCTTCGGTGTTGGCATGACTTTTGTATCTTATCCATTGGTACTAACCCCCGTGGTATAACAAGTTCACTTGTGCATGTCGGTTTTGGAGTTAAGTGTTTGCGTAGGGTTTTAACGTTGAAAGCAAGACTTCCGAGATAAGTTCATTAAGCACCTCATGACAAGACCTTGAAGCCCGATACAAGTCAGGCAATGAAGTGAACATGACTCCAAGAGCCCAAGGACCAAGCTCGAGAAGATGATAAACTCCGAGGACCGAACCAGAAAAGTGCTGAATCTTGCAAAACAAGGAGTTGAGTCCAATTCGGAGAGAAACCGACGTCAAGGGCCTACATGCAGAAGGAGGAAGGATCCATGAAGCAAGGGAACCGACATAGAGCAAAGGAGGCCTCGGGCTGGGCCTGGATGGGCCCAGCCCGGCCGGCCCAGGCCGACCGGCCCAGCCCTGTCCAGGGCCCAGTGATGCTCCCCTTTGCCCTAGCCGCCAATCGTGCTATTTATAGCCCCCCTGACCGAGAGCCACACGGGATCCAATTAGTCATCCACCGCCGAGGAGCAGAGAAGCTCGAGGGACACCATCTCGGAGATGAGGGTCGTGCTAGTTGTCTAGGGTCTCCCTAGCCGACGTGGGAACCTTGCATGGAAGACCACGTCGGAGCTCTGGAGCGAGGATCAAGATCGAGGTAGGGCCTCGGTGGTGATCTTGTTCATGTAACCATTCATGGTGAAGTCTTTAAGTGAATCCAATTTCTAGCGATCAAGTGCCTTCTCGATGATTTTGTTTTCTTCTTGGTTTTGCTTCTTCTACAATCTATACTTAAGATAGATTACATAGGGTGCTCTTGTAGCCGTGGTGGCTAGAGGTGCATACCAGACCGGCCAAGTGATTTCAACTTGTTCTTATCGAACTCGCCCTAGACTACCTGCATGAGTAGGGATACGTTGTGACAGAACGGGGGTTCCGAAAGGCGGGAGTTTTCGAAGTCAGATGGAAGGCCACGATTTAAAGATGCTTTTAATGAGATTCGCTTTTCTATCTTCATCTATCTTGTTTGGAGCTACAACATAAGCATGATCTAGACTCTCTAGATCGGTTATCTCTTGCTTTCTCTTGATACCTCTTTAGTAGATTAGATTAGATTCGTTTTCTTTATGAGATAGTAGATTAGATACAACTTGTCTTCATAAGATAGCTTACCTTGCTTTACTAGATTGAATCCTTGCGTTGCACATTGTTCCACGGATTCGATACCTTGGGTTCACCACTCGAGGGAAGAAGGGTCCCTTGACTACGACAGGAGACTTGTCCGCTTGCAAGTCTAAACGAAATTTGATATAACTATTAACCGTCAACATAGACATAGCACCGTTGATCATGGTCACTCTTCCGACGGTGTCTTCCTTCTTCTCCACTTGTGGGTGCTTCCTTCGAGGTGGTCGATCTCCCTCCGGAGATCTCCCTCCTCTCTCTCTATCTTGTGGATGGCCTCCTGGTACGAATGGCTCTCCCTTCTGCGAATGGCGGCACCTCCAGGGCTTTAGGGTTGAAGATCCTTCAGATGCAAGGAAAGGGGGGACGAACCGACCCCCTTTCGGCCTGGTTCGGTCGCCCCTTCGCTCCCGTGGGTCCTCATGCATTTATGCACTTTACTCCTTCCACTTGCATGATTTTGACGATGTCATTCTCGCGTCCAAGATTTCTCCGTGCATGAAGTTCAATTTTTTACGCTTCAATCCCCGGGGGTGTTCCTTCGTAATACTTCGGTCCTCGCCACCATTGGAAGTGATTTCATCAAGCTCATGAACACGAACAAGACTCCGTAAATGCTCCTTTGAACTTGTTGCGAATCCGTCCTTTATGTCCATGTTTTCCTACATAAACACAACACTTCCAAATGCATGCACAAAGATGAACTTGTTATATGATTAGTGTGCCTAGTGGCGGGTTAGTTCCATAATCAAATCCAAACTAAAGTGTAACGAACATGTTTGGTGTACCATAATACACCGTCAACATCTCCCCCACGCTTAGATCTTGCTCGTACTCGAGCAAGTACTCGTAAAAGAACTTCGTCCAAGGCGTTGTAATCATGTTCCGCTAAATCTTTCTTCACAAGTTAGTCAATCCTTTATCTTTAATACATAAACATAAAGTAATGATCATCATACATAAAATGGGCGTTTAGAATCTTTACCACGTTAATATTTACCCCACAACTCAAACTCTTCACTCGAAACCTTCAATCTCAGCCATGCTTACCTCTTTGCTTCCATTGGAGGTTTTTACGATTTTCAAAAACAAAATTCCTGCAACAAGTATTAGACAAAAACCTTTCTCCAAGATCTCTCAAGTCGCTCATATATAGTGGCTATCCTAAATAAGTTTTATAAAACTCTCACCTCCCATAAATCTCTCATATAACATGTAAAGTGGAGCTATAGGTAGGGCTAGCACAATCAACACAAATATTGTCAAACTAAGAACTTCCTCTAATGGTTGTTTACCTTTCAAAGCCAATGATCAGGATAATTAATCCATATGTGGGGATATCAAGGATGAGAAGATTTAGAATGGTGGACATGTGCAAGGGCAAAAGAAAATATGACTACGAGGCACCGATGACATCCTCGTTGTCGGATTGCACATGGTTGGAAAAAGAGTGAAAGTTTCATCTCTCAACAACGTGACATCCTTGCATTTTTATTTTTTTTCTTTTAACTTGATTCATCCCTCTCATATCCTTATTGCCACTCCTCTTCTCTCTTTTTATTCTTCTTCTTCTTCCTTTCATTCTCTCATACACACATATTATTATTTTCTTTACTTTTCTATTTTTCTTTCTTTTTTTCCATACACATACTTTTCTCTTTATTTTTCCCTCTCTCGACATATTTTTCTCTCTTTTCAAAGCTCCCAACTCCTCTCTTTCTTGCATGCATACAATCTGAAATTTTAAATAAAGCATGCTAGAGATGAGCCGAAACTTTGAGAGTAGGTTGTGTTGAAGGAATGCGATGTACAAAAGAGATGTATAGGTTCGGGTTTGAATTCGGCGATGTACGAGACTTCCGACGTGAAAGTCACATTACCGAATGCATGACAAAGCTATCAACAAAAGAAAAGCACAAGGACATGATTATTGCTTGAAATTAAAACTCCCAAGAGAGAAGGATCCTAGCCCAACTCATTGTGCTAATCACACTTATGGTGGAGTAAAAAATAAATTTGGCTTTGTATAGGATCTTTTTCTTACTCTCAACTTGGAAAAAGAGGTTTTGCTAACCTTTATCACAAGTGTTTTTAGATAATTTTCAGAACTGAAATCCTCCAACTTTTAGCATTGAACATGGCACAACAAAAATAAAAAGCTCAAGATCGAAGCACGGTATGGGTACTTTTAGAAGTAGTAATTCCACTAAGCACCACTGTAAACGTTTTTCAAACCACACGCTTATGTTCATATATCAAAAACTAAAGACGAACAAACGAGTAAATAAAGATAAGAATCACACAAGACACAAAATTTAAAGGACTCTTTTTATTTGATTTTCTTTGACGCAACACTAAATTAAGACACTTCAAACTTGCAAAAATTTAAAAACACACTCAAAAACTAAAGACTCTTAAACTCTCTCGAAAACTAAACCAAACCAATCTAAACTTGAAGCTCAAAAGCTAAAGGCTAGCTAGCTAACTCTCCCCCACACTAAAATCATACGACATCCTCATTGTATCTTACAAAAATCCTAAGGGGGGAAACTAAACTTAGTGGTACTTTTCGCAACTATTGCACCACTTGCCCCTCATGTTCCCGACCATGCCAAAAAGTTTACGCACGTTGCGATTCAGGAACTTGTAGTCGTCTTCGACCACGCGTTCCAAATCCTCCATACACGTCCTCATCGCCTCCATGGCCTGGAAACATTCATCGACCGATGCGTAGAGCTCCGAGATGGAGTGACAGCAAGCCGCACAACACATCGGATGCATCCCGAAAGGGTCGTCATCGCCAGGGTCTCTGTCGTCATCGCCGCCGTCGTCGCCATCACCGTTGTCGTCACCGCCGTTGGGGCCTTCAGGAGTCTTCTCCTTGGGCACTTCTTCCCAAATGTACAAATCGTTATCATCTCTTCCGGTGGCCGCCCACGAGCTCGAGCTACGATCGTCGGAGTAGTCGCTATCCCCATAGTCCTTAGGCTCGAGCGACACCTCCTTGTAGTCCTTCCGCTTCATGCCACGGATGCGCGCCGACCTTCGAACGGGAGTAGGGACCTTCTCCTCTTTGACAGGGTTGTGAGAAGCGATAGCTTTGGTCGGGACACGCCCTCCGCAACGGATGCGGGTGGTCCTCTTGATCTCGACGGGTAGCTTGAGCTCGCATCGCTTCGCCTCCTCCATCGATGGCTCCTCGGCGCCTTGCTTCAACTCTACGCTCCTCGGGGACACCATGGCTACTGCGTGGGTGCAAAAGTATGCTTGATGGGATGGATTCCCAAGCTCCCAATTCGGGCAAATAAATAGTCCGAAAAGGAAAACACTATGAACCTCATTTTCCTTATTCAAACTTACATTAAAATTTTCTGACCGAAGAAGGAAGTCGAAAAGGAGCAATCCGGGAAAAAACCGGGGCGAACCATCGCCGAGGCCCCACTAGGCCGGTCGGACCGGGCCGGCCGGCCCACCCTATTCCGGGGGCCGGTCCGGTCCGGTTTCCCGTGTACCGCCCTTTTTTGCTTTCTTAGCCCATGGGAAAAAGTTGGCCCAGTAAATCTTTGCAAGAAACTATTTACAAAAATCCATGCCTTGTTTTTCGTCCTAGGCCGGACGTTCGGGCTCTTCTTCCATGGTGAAGACATCAATGTGGTGAAGGGGCACGACATCAGGTTCGTAGTAAACCTTAAGCCCTTAAACATTCACCATGAATTGAACACCTTTCACATCCATAATGGTTACCGCTCCGTTGGAGAGCACCGAATGCACAACATAAGGTGCGTCCCACTTGCTTTGCAATTTCCCCTTTCCGAAGGTTTTAAACCTCGAATTGTAGAGGAGGACCTTATCTCCTTCTTTAAACTCTTTCTTCTTCAACCTTTTATCATACCACCTTTTAATTCTCTCTTTGTATATGCTTGAATTTTCATATGCTTTTAACCTCATCTCCTCTAGCTCGCTTATTTGAATTCTTCGTTTCACCACCGCGGCATCGAGATCAAGGTTCATCTCTTTAATCGCCCAATAGGCTTTATGTTCCAACTCAATCGGAAGGTGGCAAGCTTTTCCATAGACGAATTGATAAAGGGTCATACCTATCGGTGTCTTGAACTCCGTTCGATATGCCCACAAAGCTCCATCTAATTTCTTTGACCAATCCCTGCCTCCCTTCTCTATAGTTTTGTTGAGAATGCTTTTTAATTGCCTATTCGATGTTTCCGCTTGTCCGTTGGTTTGTGGATGATAGGCCGTAGAGACCCTATGTTCAATTCCCAACTTGGACAAGCACTTTCTGAAATTCTTCCCGGTGAAGTGAGTCCCTCCATCGCTTATCAATATTCTTGGTGTACCGAAACGAGGAAAAATCACGTTCTTGATCATAGTAATGGACTCCTCCGTGGAAGCTTTACGACATGGCATGGCCTCTACCCACTTGGATACATAATCAACCATGACTAGGATATGCTCATATCCGTGTGAGTTTTTGAAAGGCCCAATGAAGTCTATACCCCACACATCGAATAAATCGATTTGTAGATTGTATTTCAAAGGCATAGAATTTATCTGAGAGATGTTTCCGGTTCTTTGGCATTCGGGGCATGATGCAACATATCTGTTAGTACCTTCATGCATCTCCAGCCAATAGAATCTGCTAGACCACACTTTTGCTTGGGTCCTAAAATGGCTATAGTGTCCACCGTACTCCGCCGAGTGGCACTTTCTCAAGATTTCTAGCCTCTCTTCTCTTGGCACAAATCTTCTCATGACTCCATCATTGCCAAGTTTGAAGAGGTATGGTGCATCCCAAAAGTACTTCTTACTTTCGGAGATTATCTTCCTTTGAGAGTTTCTATCTAGATGGTCAAGAGGCATCTTCCGAATCGCTCGAATGATATCAATCATCCAAGTGTCTTTATCGAGCACTCGATAGAGGTGGTCATCTCTCATCTTGTCTTCTATGGGCTCTTTATCATCTTGTCCACGATTCATCCTAGACAAATGATCGGCCACAACATTCTCCACCCCCTTCTTATCACGAATTTCAACATCAAATTCTTGGAGAAGAAGGATCCAACGGATCAAACGTGGTTTAGCATCCTTCTTAGCCAAGAGATACTTGATGGTTGAGTGATCGGTGTAAATAATGACCTTCGAATTCATGATGTAAGATCTGAATTTTTCGAAGGTGCATACCACCGCTAGCAACTACTTCTCCGTAGTGGCATAGTTTAATTGTGCCTCATTAGGAGTTTTGCTAGCGTAGTAAACGGCGTGAACTCGGCCTTCCTTTCTGAAACGACCCGAATTTCCGCGAACGGAAACCCGACTCTCTGCACCTCCGTGATAGTCCCAGGAAGAGGCTATCACGTGCAATCCCTGTCACAAGTGGTGCAAATCCATACAACACGGGAATAAAAGAAGATATACATAATATTATTATTACAACATCAGAGTACAACTCTTCGGCACAAGCCGGGTACAAGTCCAACGAGATCGAATCAAGAAAGGTAAAACACCTACGCGGCGGATCTACATAAGCGAAGCGTCTCCAACTCCACGAGCAAACTCGAGCATAGGACCGGCTCTAGTCTTCACACCATCGTCACGAAGTTGTAGTCGTAGACGGTCACCGAGTCCGAAATGCCGGCATCTACCCGATAAGCGGGTAGGTCATGTCGCCTTCCCAACAAAGAGCAAAAGCGGTGGTTGAATCTAGTATGCATGGATAAAACCTATATTGGGCCGTAGAAAGTTATGCATGCGACAACGCGGTAGCAACAATCAAGGTATGCGAGAATAAGCGGCGAGGTCCACACCTCCGGGAGGTCCACACCCTCGAGGTCCACACCTCCGAGGTCCACACCTCTCGGGGGTCCGCACCCCTCAACAAGGATGTCCACACCAAAGCACCGAATCACAACCACGATCCGGCTCCCAACTCTCATCCGCGATGTGGGGCCCACCGCTCCTATCCCCACATCTCAACGGCCTCGGGCGGGCTCACTCACTCGGGGGGAGAGAAGAAGCACAAGGAATGAGTCTAGCCAGGTGAGAGATCAGAGGACTGTCCATAACCAGTGGACACGGACTATAGCTATAGGTTTAAACACTCTGCAGAGGTTGTACAACTGTACCCGCCCGAGTAGAGCCGGAGACGGTGGCCGCCGTCCCAAACCCTACCATACGGCCGGAGTCCAAGTAAGTGGATAGTACCCTCCCCGCGTCTCCGAGTCCGGCGCGGCCCCCCGCCGTAGAGCTCATGCGCCGCCGAGGGGTCACTCGAAGCCGTGGAACCCTTCCCCGGCCTCGCCGGGCGAAGTCTTCTAAGGAGGAAAGCGCGTCTCCCGACACGATCTCACCGATCCGCCTACGGGAGGGACGCTATCCACTACGAGTCTCACCCCGCACCCCCGCCCAATACAAGGCGGGCGGTTTGTACGGTAAAAGTCCACTGAAGCAAGGTCAAGCGACGATCGGTCCTTAAGGGCTGAGAGCGAGCACTCACCATCTCCATCCCGTCCGACACACCGCTCGGGCGAGAGGCCAGATCGCATCTCCCCGAGGTAGGCGTTCACAAGTAACCAAACGGCTCGCTCCCGCCAGTAACACATCACGGAAGAACACACCCGAACTCACGCTAGAACACACCGAGATCTCCCACATCTCGGTCCAAACCCGAGAGAACCATCCATAATCAAGCAACAAAAGTATGGATAGTTGGTATATGGGACTAGCTAGGGGTCTGTAGCTAGCCCCGAGGTAGGTAAAGCAAGGAATCAGGATATATCAAATAACAAGGCAAGGCTAATCAAATGGCTATGCAATCCATCAAATCAAGTAACATAAATATAGCACTAGCAACTAATAGCACGCATGGGTTCTACATGGTTGGGAGTGACATGACACACCGCGCGGTAGTCGTCGTAGAGTAGTAGAGGTTGAGCGTCCTCTCGGTAGAGTCGGGGTAGTCGCGTCTCCTCAGACGTCGCAGCTCGGGTCTTCAACAAGAACACAAGCCTACACGAGATGCGACGTGGAAATAAATAACGAGCATTCATCTAATGCAAAAACATCAACAAGAACCAATTTAGAAGATCCGAATAAACTCCAGAGTAAATACAAGCAGCACTGGTTTAATTAATAAGAGATAGAGCGATTGGTTTTAAAACAAAAGTAGTTTAAGCAACTAGTTTTTTTTTATACTAGAGAACAGGGGTTAGATCTAGGGTTAGCTCAAGGCCGAGTTAAAGGTCTCAAGGCTAAGATCCCTAGGTGATCTTGTCTGCAGTCGGAAAACGGTGAGGCTAAGATCAAGCACTTGCATGGCACTCTTTCACAGATGGTTGAAGCGATAGCGCAAAGGTGGATGATAGCGAAACAAGGCAAAGGTATTAGAAAAGGCATTATCGTGCCAAGATATGCGGCGACAGCTCAGAGGAGATGCAAGGATCAACTTGTGACCGGTAACGGGTGGTGAAGAGGTAAGGTGTGCTTAAGAGCGCTACCAGTCAAGTACTGGTGATGCGGCAACGTTCATGGCAAGGCAGCTAGGTTGCGGCTCGGGGTTGCCGAGCGTGAAGCAGAGGCCTCTGCTCACGACACGGCCGTCCATCACGTGCGACATCCTGGTTTCAAGCACATGGCACGGTACACGCTTCACAACACGAAGCCAAGTGGAGCGAGAGCGGATATGCGCGGAGCGGCAAAGAGGGAAGGCAAAGGTGTAGAAAAGGTAGGCGATGAGATAATGGGGTAGGATTCCTGTCCACGGCACGCCAATGGTTAGTTGCGGGGCTCCGGCGTCCCAGACCCACATTGGCACAGTGGCGGGCAGCGGCCACGAATTCTGCTCCAAGAACACGGGGCGAAAAGGGCTCGGTTCAAGGGCAAGAGCGGGTAAGGATAGGATAGCAGCGAGTGTGTCGGAATTATGAAACCAACGCAAGTGGTTTCATAATTTCCGGAGCTTCGGATAATTAGTTATGATTTTCTAAAGGTAAAAGCATTTATAAAACATTTATCAAAGCCTTTATGAAAATAGAAAAGGATTTTATTAAAATATTGCGACACCAGTATGACGTCAGCGGTCAGGAGATTTAGTGGGCCGAAATTGGGCCCAAAGTGTTAGTGGCCCAATGGGCCGACCCAGCTTGGCCCAAAGTTCCAAAGTCCAGAAAAAGTCCTCGGACTACGTTTGCTTCGGCTTTGGTTAGTCTTTGGACCAAGATGGGCTCGTTGGGTCATAGCCCAAACAAGAGCACGGTGGTTATGATGAAGTCGGATCTGCTCCCCGAACTCTTCGGGGTTCGCTCGACACGGCGACCGCGGGATCCTTTGTGTCTCAAGTGATCCCGCGCGCATGTGCTCGGGGAGTGTGGCATCACTCAAGGTCGGAGGAAAAAGGGGGGTTTCCGCCCAAAGTGCTCGGCAAAACGCCGGACGGGGGGGCGGTGGCGCGGCAAGGGCCTGCCGGCGACGGATCCCGAGCTCGCGCGGCTGTGCACGCACCTGCGGGGAGAAAATATCACAGCGCGAAGGCTGAGCCACAGATTGACGGCACGTGCGGGCTCAACGTCGGCAGCCCGGTCACGGCGCCGGCGTGAGCGGTGGTGCGAAACAGAGCGCGGCGGAACAGGTTCAAGTGAGGTAATGGCCTGCGGCCTGCCGACGCGTGCTGGGGTGCACGACGGCGGAACAGAGACGGGATCTGCGGGGAAAACGGCGGCGCGAAGGCCGGACAGGGGTCGGTGCAAGAAAGAGGAAGAAACGTGTGCTGCACTCATTTGTGCAAAGCATCGAACACGTGGAGGGCATGCCACGGTGAGGTTACTGAAAATGCACCCAAGTCACTAATGTTCACAGGGAGCAGGCGCAACACGAATGTTGGCGACACAGGCATGCATCGGAGGGTTAGAAGGAGTTGGCTTGGTCGGATGGCTCACCAACGGGCTCGTTGTCACTCATGTCATTCTGTCGAACACGTTGTGGGCGAGGTGGACGGATGTCGAGTTGGGGAAGAAAGAGGGGCAGCAGCTTGTCCTCGCTGCAAGCCCGCGGTTCCCTTAGCGTAGACGTTCCCGCCGACGACGTCGTGGATCGGTGGTCACGGCGTCCTCGGAGTGGGCGGCTTCCGGCTTCCTTCGACTCTTCTCCTCGACGCCGATGGTTTCGTACCGGCAAACAGGATGTTAGTTTGGGTAGGAAAGGATTGGACAGCAGCAAACGAAAGGAAAGGAAAACGAGGTTCTGATGTGTGCAGCTCTCACCCTTCAGGAAAAACATCGAGCGCGTTGCGGGCGAGGTGGAGAACAGCCGGCACATTCTGTCGAACACCTTGTGTGCATGCGCCTGATCAAGGAGGCGCAGCTTGGCAACAGTCATGCCACCGGTTCGGACCCTGCAGGTGACGAACACGGCACGAAGACCGGCTTCAGAGACAGGACAAGGGCAGCAACAGCATCAACTCGTGCTCCAGGCATTTCACCGAACAGATTGTGGGCATGCAGAAGTGCAGCCGCGTGCAAGACAACCTTGAGCACTTGTGTTCCACGGAAAACAGGGCATCCATACGCCACGGCTCGATGGCCGGCCAACACAGGCAGACAAGGTGGTTAAGAGGGCAGCTAGGTGGGTCTTTGATTTGTTCCAGCATTTCAACGAACACCTAGAGGGCGAGGAAGATAGATGGCTGAGGGCTCACCATGGGGCGTGTCGATGTTCAAGGCGAGGCAGGGCGCTCGAGGCCGTGGTGGCTCGGTGTAGTGCAGGCATGCCGTTGATTGTGGTTGTGCCACGCTCGGTGAAGGAGATGCAGACTCAAGGCGGCTTGGCGTCCTGGCATAACGTCGAGCGGGGTGGTGGGCGCCCTCGGCTCTGGCGGGGGTGGCTTCTTCGTTGACGACGCGGCGACGGTGTCCACGAGGAGGTGAAGCGGACGATGAGCGCGACGACTTGATGAAGCTTCTCTCGATGACGACGCATCCTTCCTTCTCCAGCAGGTCGTGACGAAGACGAGGATGCGACGATGGCACAGAGCTCCCTGGTGGCGTTCCTGAGCTTTACTGGCTCCCGCTCCAGGGTGATGCCGCGGGGTACCCGGTCGGCGGTGGCGTCCACCGCGTCGTCTTCAGCACGACGGCGACCGGCGCCTACTCCTGTGGGCGCCTTCCTCTTCCCTTCCTCCTCCACCTCCTCTGCTTTACCCCTCTCTGCTTCTGTCAAATTGGTGGCGGCGCTTCACAGAGGGAAGGGAGGAAACCCCAAGGGGGGCAGCTGCGCGAGGGGCGGCGGCGGCCGTAGGATTTGTAGGTCGCGCCGCGGCCTAGGGTTAGGGCGACCACGGCTTGACGCGAGCGGCGGACGGCCATGATGGTGTCGCGGCTTGACGAGGCAACGTGGAGAGCATCCAACAGGGCCAGCGCATCAACGAGGGAGCAGGGCGAGGCCTTGGGTGCGCACGCGGCCGCAGGAGTGCGCGCCAGTGCGGACGCCCCGTCGAGCCCGTCCCATCGGTCCCTCACGCGCGTCGCGGCGCGGTCCCTGTACGGACGGGGAAGAAGAAAGGGAAACAGGGGAAAAATGACATGCGGGCCCGGTTTGGCGGTGAGAGAAAAGAAGAGAGGGCCTGGTGGCCGGCTGGGCTGCGGTGATGGGCCGCCTTGCTGGACCGGTTGAAAACCAAGGGGTGGGCTTCGGTGTACAAGGGCTGAGAGATGAGGGGGCACTGGTAGACTTCAGGATTAGTTAGCTGGCCCATGTTAGTTAACTAGGTTTTGAAATTAGCTTTGAATTAGGATTTAACCCATAGGTTGAATTTGAATGCTTTCAAATTCAACCACACTCACTAAAATCCAAATAAGATCCATAAAACCCAAGTCACGTGCTTTACCATAATTTTGAAAATAATCGTATATGGTTTTAATTTAGAGAGAATTTAGGATGGGTAGCTAGAAAAATTGGGCTCAAATTTGGTAGCACACAAGTTCAAACAAAAAGTTTTAAATTTTTGCGAAAATTCACACATGGTAAATCATTCAAATTTCTGGGATGTTACATTCTACCCCCCTCACGAGAATCTCGTCCTCGAGATTAAGCTCAAACCCGGTGTGGTGGGGGTCTTCACTTTGGTATGCCTCCTGTTTTCTTCTTTAGGTTCATCTTCCCAATGTTGATGAATTTCGACGTGTTTATTTCACTTCTTCAGATGGACTTTCTCGACAAAATCGCATCTATTTTACTCATGCTCATCTAGCAAACTCAAGAGACTTGGTTCGTGATAACTCTTAGGAATACCATCAAAGCTTAATTAATTCCTCAGAACGTCCGTAGTTATCATACTTTGAGGAAGGATCGGTTCAGCTGGGCAACTTTAGTGTAGACCATGATCTTTATGGCTTTGCCATGCTTATACAACAATTCCAAATCACGACACCCGTTTAGGTGAGCAATTTTCCTCTTTTTTTCCACAACCTCTTATTAATTCTCTTCCAATAGGGTGGTAGGTTCCACTGCGAGGTCGAACCGATCACTCGAGTCCAGTAGAGCTTCTTTATTAATTACTTATTCCAAGAGTGGGATTGACTGAACTCCATATCTTATTCCAAAAGTCGACCTCGTAATTCCTTTACATTCTTTTCGGGCGTCTTATTCCAGAAGCACAACTTGTGGTGCTCAGTTGTTTATTGCTTGCACAGTAGTTCCCAAAACAACTGCTTAGGGGATGTAAGATGGATTAACCCAATAAATGTGATTCCAGGATGATTGCTCGGGTGGTGCAAACCTTACATCCCTTGAGTTTAGTCATCCGAATCAAATCCAAAACCTCCACAATACCCTCAAGGGCGAGGTACTGTCTACTTAGGGATGATCCCTTATGCATGGATTCATTACTTGCGAACACAAGGTCGGGGGTGCAGTTCCATAAAACATGTGCGATGATCCATCTGTGGAGAGTTCAGTGCGCTTATGTCCACTCCCTCCATATCTTGGGTTGTCTTCTGATATGTTAGTTGCTCTCATCAATGGATCCATTACCAAGATATGAGGTTACCATGTTCTTTCGAGTCTCCATACGGGTCAATTCGCGATTAGGAGAAGAACCTTATTGGCAACTCTGTATTGCATTAGCAAATTCCAAGGTGTGTCATTCATAAGATACTTCACGGAAGCTAAAGTACCCGAATAAAACTTCCTACATTGATTTTTGTTCCATATGGAGTACTTCATCTTTATCCGATAATTGAGTCCCGACTAAAATTATCCAAAATGCGTCGCTGATACCTTAGAGTACTCACTTGATCTTATCCAATGTATGCATCCGTAATGGTACTTGCAGTCCCGTGCTTCAAAGGTTGCAAATTCTTAAGGTACTCATTTTCTGATTTACGAACTTGAGTCCAATGTTTTTAGGACATCTCATCCAAAGTATTGGTCTGATTGGCCGAGGTTGCAAGAAATCCTTCATGTCTTCTGAAGTTTGACCTTGTTAAGTTGGCTTGAGCACATCGATCTTCGCTCGCTTAGCTTGATCTTGCAGGATGGGGAGATACGGTCTCTACAGAAGTCATCTAAAGATCTAGCAAGCATAAGCACTCAATACAATTTCACACAATCATGAAGAAGCATAATAACCATAAAACCATAAAGATCCAATCACTCAAGCAATGCACCATTCAAATGTGTACCTCGAGGCTGACTCCTAAGACCTACGAGATTACACCAACATAAGCATACTAGTATATCGTGGGCACTTGAGGGATTTTTCCTACTGTTAGTTATACAGCACTTGAAAGAACGCATGCCATCTGGTGTTGCGGCACTAATCTTTCCGAAGTGAGTTGGTGGAATTCTTCTTCATGCTGGCTCACATGGCTTTGTCCTTGGAGGAAAGGGTACTCTATAGTTATTCTTGTATCCATGTCCCTTGTTCCTCATTTATTCATCTTATTCCAGTCGTCAACCCTGGCAGAGCACCCAAGTTTCATATTGCTTACCGAGGGGAAAGTCTGTTGGGTCAGTTATTTAGCTGTTATTCCGAGTATGTGATGCCCGCTTGTAAGTTGGTGCTAACTTGACCGTTCCATCAATTGGTCGCCTTCTGTAGCTACAGCTCGTTTTAATATCTTCATCCTTCATGTCTCGGCTATTCGTATAGCTTCGAGCCTTTGGGTATTCTTCCAAGCTGCCGAGCTACGGGCATATCAGGAATCTTCGACTCCTGCATCCAAGCTTGTGTGTGCTGGTTCCATATAGTGCACCTAATCTATATATATTGGCACACTAAATCTTAAAGTCCTAACTCCTCATTGTCCTCGGAGTTGGGCATCTTGGGCTATCCAAGCTCTGTTCCGAGCAAAAGGTGGAAGGGTGCAACCTGTCTGTTGTAGATTCATCTGTATGCAGACTTCATGTATCACGGGGCAATCTAGTCATTCCCCGGTGGATTTAGTTCCAAAGTAGAGACAACCGTGTTGACGTAACTTGACACCGATGAGTCAGCAGGGATAATCCAACTGAGTCCTGTAGAATCAGCTCCATCTCGTCCCCGCACTCCATCTTCATAGTTGTCACTGTCGTAGTTGTCTTTCCCTTGTATCAGACGTCGTTCCTCAGAGTTGCAAGCACGTAACATCAGTTGCTCTCCTCAGGCCACCAATCGTGTAGAGGGGTTGTTAGTGAGTCAGTTAGTGAGAATTCAAGGGGGTAATAGCATATTTCAAGGGGGTTTATATAAAAGTCAAGGAGTATATACTCAATCAAGGATATTTAGGTTGTCCTAAACTATCGGCCATTGCTAGGGCTCGTCCTACGGTCAAGTACGGCTCTGATACCACCTGAAACGACCCGAATTTCCGCGAACGGAAACCCGACTCTCTGCACCTCCGCGATAGTCCCAGGAAGAGGCTATCACGTGCAATCCCTGTCACAAGTGGTGCAAATCCATACAACACGGGAATAAAAGAAGATATACATAATATTATTATTACAACATCAGAGTACAACTCTTCGGCACAAGCCGGGTACAAGTCCAACAGGACTGAATCAAGAAAGGTAAAACACCTACGCAGCGGATCTACATAAGCGAAGCGTCTCCAACTCCACAGGCAAACTCGAGCATAGGACCAGCTCTAGTCTTCACACCATCGTCACGAAGTTGTAGTCGTAGACGGTCACCGAGTCCGAAATGCCGCATCTACCCGATAAGCGGGTAGGTCATGTCGACTTCCCAACAAAGAGCAAAAGCGGTGGTTGAATCTAGTATGCATGGATAAAACCTATATTGGGGTCAGAAAGTTATGCATGCAAGCAACGCGGTAGCAACAATCAAGGTATGCGGAATAAGCAACGAGGTCCACACCTCGGGAGGTCCACACCCTCGAGGTCCACACCTCCGGGAGGTCCACACTTCCGGGGGTCCGCACCCCTCAACAAGGATGTCCACACCAAAGCACTGAATCACAACCACGATCCAGCTCCCAACTCTCATCTGCGATGTGGGGCCCACCTGCTCCTATCCCCACATCTCAACGGCCTCAGGCCGGGCTCACTCACTCGGGGGAGAGAAGAAGCACAAGGAATGAGTCTAGCCAGGTGAGAGATCAGAGGACTGTCCATAACCAGTGGACACGGACTATAGCTATAGGTTTAAACACTCTGCAGAGGTTGTACAACTGTACCCGCCCGAGTAGAGCCGGAGACGGTGGCCGCCGTCCCAAACCCTACCATACGGCTGGAGTCCAAGTAAGTGGATAGTACCCTCCTGCGTCTCCGAGTCTGGCGCAGCCCCTGCTGTAGAGCTCATACTGCCAGCGAGGGGTCACTCGAAGCTGTGGAACCCTTCCCCGGCCTCGCCGGGGCGAAGTCTTCTAAGGAGGAAAGCCGTCTCCCGACACGATCTCACCGATCCGCCTACAGGAGGGACGCTATCCACTACGAGTCTCACCCCGCACCCCCGCCCAATACAAGGCGGGCGGTTTGTACGGTAAAAGTCCACTGAAGCAAGGTCAACTGACGATCGGTCCTTAAGGGCTGAGAGCGAGCACTCACCATCTCCATCCCGTCCGACACACCGCTCGGGCGAGAGGCCAGATCGCATCTCCCCGAGGTAGGCGTTCACAAGTAACCAAACGGCTCGCTCCCGCCAGTAACACATCACGGAAGAACACACCCAGAACTCACGCTAGAACACACCGAGATCTCCCACATCTCGGTCCAAACCCGAGAACCATCCATAATCAAGCAACAAAAGTATGGATAGTTGGTATATGGGACTAGCTAGGGGTCTGTAGCTAGCCCCGAGGTAGGTAAAGCAAGGAATCAGGATATATCAAATAACAAGGCAAGGCTAATCAAATGGCTATGCAATCCATCAAATCAAGTAACATAAATATAGCACTAGCAACTAATAGCACGCATGGGTTCTACATGGTTGGGAGTGACATGACACCTGCGCGGTAGTCGTCGTAGAGTAGTAGAGGTTGAGCGTCCTCTCGGTAGAGTCGGGGTAGTCGCGTCTCCTCAGACGTCGCAGCTCGGGTCTTCAACAAGAACACAAGCCTACACGAGATGCGACGTGGAAATAAATAACGAGCATTCATCTAATGCAAAAACATCAACAAGAACCAATTTAGAAGATCCGAATAAACTCCAGAGTAAATACAAGCAGCACCGGTTTAATTAAAGAGAGATAGAGCGATTGGTTTTAAAACAAAAGTAGTTTAAGCAACTAGTTTTATATACTAGAGAACAGGGGTTAGATCTAGGGTTAGCTCAAGGCCGAGTTAAAGGTCTCAAGGCTAAGATCCCTAGGTGATCTTGTCTGGGTCGGAAAACGGTGAGGCTAAGATCAAGCACTTGCATGGCACTCTTTCACAGATGGTTGAAGCGATAGCGCAAAGGTGGATGATAGCGAAACAAGGCAAAGGTATTAGAAAAGGCATTATCGTGCCAAGATATGCGGCGACAGCTCAGAGGAGATGCAAGGATCAACTTGTGATCGGTAACGGGTGGTGAAGAGGTAAGGTGTGCTTAAGAGCGCTACCAGGCAAGTACTGGTGATGCGGCAACGTTCATGGCAAGGCAGCTAGGTTGCGGCTCGGGGTTGCCGAGCGTGAAGCAGAGGCCTCTGCTCACGACACGGCCGTCCATCACGTGCGACATCCTGGTTTCAAGCACATGGCACGGTACACGCTTCACAACACGAAGCCAAGTGGAGCGAGAGCGGATATGCGCGGAGCAACAAAGAGGGAAGGCAAAGGTGTAGAAAAGGTAGGCGATGAGATAATGGGGTAGGATTCTGTCCACGGCACGCCAATGGTTAGTTGCGGGGCTCCGGCGTCCCGGACCCACATTGGCACGGTGGCGGGCGGCGGCCACGGTGCTCGCTCCAAGAACACGGGGCGAAAAGGGCTCGGTTCAAGGGCAAGAGCGGGTAAGGATAGGATAGCAGCGAGTGTGTCGGAATTATGAAACCAACGCAAGTGGTTTCATAATTTCCGGAGCTTCGGATAATTAGTTATGATTTTCCAAAGGTAAAAGCATTTATAAAACATTTATCAAAGCCTTTATGAAAATAGAAAAGGATTTTATTAAAATATTGCTGACACCAGTATGACGTCAGCGGTCAGGAGATTTAGTGGGCCGAAATTGGGCCCAAAGTGTTAGTGGCCCAATGGGCCGACCCAGCTTGGCCCAAAGTTCCAAAGTCCAGAAAAAGTCCTCGGACTACGTTTGCTTCGGCCTGGTTAGTCTTTGGACCAAGATGGGCTCTGTTGGGTCATAGCCCAAACAAGAGCCTGGTGGTTATGATGAAGTCCGGATCTGCTCCCTGAACTCTTCTGGGGTTCGCTCGACCTGGCGACCGCGGGATCCTTTGTGTCTCAAGTGATCCTGCGCGCATGTGCTCCGGAGTGTGGCATCACTCAAGGTCAGAGGAAAAAGGGGGTTTCCGCCCAAAGTGCTCGGCAAAACGCCAGACAGGGGCGGTGGCGCGGCAAGGGCCTGCCGGCGACGGATCCCAGCTGCTGCGGCTGTGCACGCACCTGCGGGGAGAAAATATCACAGCGCGAAGGCTGAGCCACAGATTGACGGCACGTGCGGGCTCAACGTCGGCAGCCCGGTCACGGCGCCGGCGTGAGCGGTGGTGCGAAACAGAGCGCGGCGGAACAGGTTCAAGTGAGGTAATGGCTGCGCGGCCCGCCGACGCGTGCCGGGGTGCACGACGGCGGAACGAGAGACGGGATCCCGCGGGAAAACAGCGGCGCGAAGGCCGGACGGGGGGTCGGTGCAAGAAAGAGGAAGAAACGTGTGCTGCACTCATTTGTGCAAAGCATCGAACACGTGGAGGGCATGCCACGGTGAGGTTAGCGAAAATGCACCCAAGTCACTAATGTTCACGGGGAGCGGGCGCAAGACGAATGTTGGCGACACGGGCATGCATCGGAGGGTTAGAAGGAGTTGGCTTGGTCGGATGGCTCACCAACGGGCTCGTTGTCACTCATGTCATTCGTCGAACACGTTGTGGGCGAGGTGGACGGATGTCGAGTTGGGGGAAGAAAGAGGGGCGGCGAGCTTGTCCTCGCCGCAAGCCCGCGGTTCCCTTAGCGTAGACGTTCCCGCCGACGACGTCGTGGATCGGTGGTCACGGCGTCCTCGGAGTGGGCGGCTTCGGCTTCCTTCGACTCTTCTCCTCGACGCCGATGGTTTCGTGCGGCAAACGGGATGTTAGTTTGGGTAGGAAAGGATTGGACAGCGGCAAACGAAAGGAAAGGAAAACGAGGTTCGATGTGTGCAGCTCTCACCCTTCAGGAAAAACATCGAGCGCGTTGCGGGCGAGGTGGAGAACGGCCCGGCACATTCGTCGAACACCTTGTGTGCATGCGCCCGATCAAGGAGGCGCGGCTTGGCAACGCGATCATGCCACCGGTTCGGACCCTGCAGGTGACGAACACGGCACGAAGACCGGCTTCAGAGACAGGACAAGGGCAGCAACAGCATCAACTCGTGCTCCAGGCATTTCACCGAACAGATTGTGGGCATGCAGAAGTGCAGCCGCGTGCAAGACAACCTTGAGCACTTGTGTTCCACGGAAAACAGGGCATCCATACGCCACGGCTCGATGGCCGGCCAACACAGGCAGACAAGGTGGTTAAGAGGGCAGCTAGGTGGGTCTTTGATTTGTTCCAGCATTTCAACGAACACCTAGAGGGCGAGGAAGATAGATGGCTGAGGGCTCACCATGGGGCGTGTCGATGTTCAAGGCGAGGCAGGGCGCTCGAGGCCGTGGTGGCTCGGTGTAGTGCAGGCATGCCGTTGATCGTGGTTGTGCCACGCTCGGTGAAGGAGATGCAGACTCAAGGCGGCTTGGCGTCCTGGCATAACGTCGAGCAGGTGGTGGGCGCCCTCAGCTCCTGGCAGGGTGGCTTGCTGTTGACGACGCGGCGACGGTGTCCACGAGGAGGTGAAGCGGACGATGAGCGCGACGACTTGATGAAGCTTCTCTCGATGACGACGCATCCTTCCTTCTCCAGCAGGTCGTGACGAAGACGAGGACGCGACGATGGCACAGAGCTCCCTGGTGGCGTTCCTGCGCTTTGCGGCTCCCGCTCCCGGGGTGATGCCGCGGGGTACCCGGTCGGCGGTGGCGTCCACCGCGTCGTCTTCAGCACGACGGCGACCGGCGCCTACTCCTGTGGGCGCCTTCCTCTTCCCTTCCTCCTCCACCTCCTCTGCTTTACCCCTCTCTGCTTCTGTCAAATTGGTGGCGGCGCTTCACAGAGGGAAGGGAGGAAACCCCAAGGGGGCAGTTGCGCGAGGGGCGGCGGCGGCCGTAGGATTTGTAGGTCGCGCCGCGGCCTAGGGTTAGGGCGACCACGGCTTGACGCCAGCGGCGGACGGCCATGATGGTGCCGCGGCTTGACGAGGCAACGTGGAGAGCATCCAACAGGGCCAGCGCATCAACGAGGGAGCAGGGCGAGGCCTTGGGTGCGCACGCGGCCGCAGGAGTGCGCGCCGGCGCGGACGCCCGTCGAGCCCGTCCCATCGGTCCCTCACGCGCGTCGCGGCGCGGTCCCCCGTACGGACGGGGGAAGAAGAAAGGGAAACAGGGGAAAAATGACATGCGGGCCCGGTTTGGCGGTGAGAGAAAAGAAGAAGGGGCCTGGTGGCCGGCTGGGCTGCGGTGATGGGCCGCCTTGCTGGACTGGTTGAAAACCAAGGGGTGGGCTTCGGTGTACAAGGGCTGAGAGATGAGGGAGCACTGGTAGACTTCAGGATTAGTTCGCTGGCCCATGTTAGTTAACTAGGTTTTGAAATTAGCTTTGAATTAGGATTTAACCCATAGGTTGAATTTGAATGCTTTCAAATTCAACCACACTCACTAAAATCCAAATAAGATCCATAAAACCCAAGTCACGTGCTTTACCATAATTTTGAAAATAATCGTATATGGTTTTAATTTAGAGAGAATTTAGGATGGGTAGCTAGAAAAATTGGGCTCAAATTTGGTAGCACACAAGTTCAAACAAAAAGTTTTAAATTTTTGCGAAAATTCACACATGGTAAATCATTCAAATTTCTGGGATGTTACACTTTCTTTGACCCAAAACCACGCCTACGGCATAGTCACTAGCATCGCACATGATCTTGAAAGGTTGGCTCCAATTCAGAGGTTGAATAATGGGAGCACTCACCAACGCACTTTTCAAGGTCCAAAATGCTGCTAGGCACTTCTCATCAAAGTCGAAAGCCACATCCTTTTGAAGGAGATGCGTTAAAGGCTTAGTGATCTTTGAGAAGTCCTTAATAAATCTTCTATAAAATCCAGCATGACCTAGAAAGCTCCTCAAGGACTTAACATTCATCGGAGGTGGGGGTTGCTCAATCATCTCTACCTTAGCCTTGTCCACTTCAATGCCTCTCTCGGATATAACATGTCTGAGCACTATGCCTTGCTTAACCATGAAGTGGCACTTTTCCCAATTTAACACCAAGTCTACCTTCGCACACCTCGTGCGGACCTTATCCAAGTTTGCCAAGCAATCCATGAATGTCTTACCATAAACGGAAAAATCATCCATGAATACTTCGACAATTTCTTTGATGAATTCCGAGAATACGGCCATCATGCAACATTGAAAAGAGGCCGGAGCGTTGCATAGACTAAAGGACATCCTTCTATATGCAAATGTTCCATAAGGGCATGTAAACGTTGTTTTGTGTTGATCATCCGGGTAAATGGGAATTTGCATGAACCCCGAGTACCCATCGAGAAAGCAAAAATAAGCGTGGTTTGCTAATCTCTCGAGCATCTCGTCGATGAACGGTAGGAGGAAGTGATCTTTCTTTGTTGCTTTGTTAAGCTTACGATAATCGATACACATCCGCCACCCGGTCGTGGTTCTTTGCGGTATCAATTCATCCTTCTCATTCTTCACCACAGTTAAACCTCCTTTCTTTGGTACACAATGTACCGAGATCACCCACTCGATATGCGGAACCGGGTAGATGATTCCGGCATCAAGTAACTTGATGACCTCTTTCTTTACTACCTCTCGCATGGTATGAGTTAGCCTCCTTTGGTGGTCCACTACGGGCTTGCATTGGTCTTCCATTGGTATACGATGAGTGCAAAAGGCTGGGCTAAGGCCTTTGAGATCATTAATCGAATATCCAATCACCTTCCTATGTCTTTTCAATAAAATCAGCAACTTCTCATTTTCTTCGGGACTCAACTCGTCGCTCACGAAAACTGGATAAGTCTTGTTTGGGCCCAAAAATTCATACTTCAATCCTTCGGGCAAAGGTTTAAGGTCTACCTCGGGCACTTGTGGCTCCTAGGGTTTAATCTCCTATGTCCTCGAATCTTTCTTCCTCCACACTTCCATCTTGTGGTTCTAAGCCTTTTGTTGTATCTTCTAGCTCTTCATCTTGTTGATCATTAACTTGATTTTCCATTGCTCTTTGCAGCGGGTCTGTAAGGGTTTCAACAAAACAAAGACTATCTACCTCCTCCACTTCGTCTTCGGGAGGAAAGGGTGTAGGGTGTTTAGAAACGTGAAGAAAGTTATATGTGTACTTCTTTCCATTAAGGTTCATTGTTACTTTGTCTTTTTCGGCATCCAACACGGCATCAACCAACTTAAGAAAGGGCCTACCTAGGATTATGTGATCATGATTACTATGGTAAGCATCAATAACAAAGAAATCGGTTGGTATACATTTTCCAGAGCTTTTTACATTCATATTGCAAGAAATACCTAGAGGTCTAATAGTTCTACCATCTCCCATGATTAATTTCGATGATGTTGGAGCTAAGTTGTTGACAGTTCAAACCCGTGCTCAAGTTCACCGCAAGCCTACGGGTGATTTGGTGCCTCTTTCACCAAGGAGGGTTCTCCCTATATTTGCCAATCCAAGGATCAGAAGCAAACCACCAAGGTTCTCTATATAACCTATCGGTCTAACCCTATGTGAAGTGTTGATTGCATAAAGATAACATACAAACACGAAGGGATGTATGGATCACATCCACCTAGCCATAAAGGTAACCAAACCCAAGGTAAACGTAGCCTATCGTCTTCTTGTTGCCGTTCCAGCCGAGGTGATAAACCAATCTAAACCTATACTATGATAATGATTACACTCGATATGGAGTAACCCGATACGGAATGGTCTGATGCACGTTCACTCGCCGCTTTCTCCTCCCTCGTACTGTCACTACGCGAGGATATTCAACACCGAGCGATAAACCTCGGTCCGTGCACTACTACGGTGTATCCGCAAGACAAGACTAATCACCATGATTCGATCTAGTCCTACTAAAGGCATATGGTAGCCAGGGTTTTTTACCAACCGTTGGGTTTTTACCGCTAGGGGGCGGTAAGGGGAGCTACCGCGGTATACCGCTAAATACCGCTCGAATTCAAATTTCAAACCAAAACCGCTTAAAACCGCTAGTTCAAACGGTATCCAGGGGTATACCGCGGTATAAACTATTTATACCGCGGTATAAACTATTTTTACCGCGCGGTAACGAGTTTATACCGGTGCAAAGAAAAAGACCATCCGGCTTCGAATAAATGAAAATTTTGGCATGGTGTTGGCACAAATTAGTGTTAAATAGCACCCCCAATCAATGATTTATAGTTATACATAGAAATACTACACCAAACACAATAATACTAGTCGTGCATAAGTGAGTTGGTAGTTCAAATACAAATAGTTCATACAAATAATTCATACAAATAGTTCATACAACACAAGTTCAATGGTACAAAACACTTCCTTAATACTATACCTAATGAAAATGAATCTAATTCCAAAACAAATCCTAACTAAAATTGGATCCTACACAAATCCTACATCATGCCACAAATTATCCTCCTAAACCTAAAAGCTAAAGCAACAATTCCATTTCTACCTAAAGCAACAATTCTATTTCTACCTCTACCTCACATCTAAATCCTACCAATAATCCTAAACCAAAGTAAACCTAAATCCTAACACAAATTCTAGATCCTAACACAATTCCTAAAGCCTAAATCTACTCAAAAGCAAAAAAACCTAACCGCGGTATACGCGCGCGTCGCCCGCGGTATACCGCGCTTCCCGCGCGGCTAACCGCGTCGCCCGCGGTATACCGCGCTTCCCGCGCGACTTACCGCGCCGCCCGCGCGGTGGGGCGTAGATCCGCCGCGCGCGCGGCTACCGCCGCTACCGCGCGGTACACCGCGGCCGGGGCGCGGGTAGGCGCCGGCGGCGGCGAGGTAGGGGGCGGCGGCGGCGGATGGGGAGTGGTGGCTTGCGGACGGGGAAGCTGCGGACGCCGGGGGGGCTGGGGGGCACGCGGTTGGGCACGGGGTAGGTTATCTACTTCATTTGGGCTTCATGGGCCTTAACGGGCCGGCCCATGTTTTTTCTTTTTCTTTTTTTTTCAACTTCTAAAGCTCCAAATAAATACCAAATGCGCTCAAATTTGAAAACATTCAACACCATAAGACTCTACAAATCATGAACTATTTTTTGGTAATTTTTATTGATTTTTTCATTTTTTTAATTCAAATTCAAATTTGAATTTTGGGGCCGGTTCCTACCACTGGGTACCGTTACCGTACCCCAGTGGTAGGAGCGATTACCGCGGTAAGCCGCGCAGTAACCAGCGGTAAAAAAACCCCTGATGGTAGCTACACATATGAATAAACATAACTCGTAGTAGATCAAAGTATGACAAGATATGGTTACATCACCGAATGTTGAAGGTACAAGCGACGACGAATTCAAGTCGCGGCTCCGGAACTCCACCATGGCTTCACCACGCAGGGCCAGCCATGGCAGCTAGGGCATGGCCTAGGCCATCTCCTAAGCAACTCGAGGACTTGCGGCGGCCGTCGGCTTCCTCCCGGTGCTTCTCCTTCGTCTCGGCGACTCTCTGATGAATGGATGGATGTGGCGGCCGGCGGAGGCAAAGGCAATAAATAGACAAGCACCTAGGGAAAAAGGGGGGCGCGAACCGGGACCAGAGTGGGCTGGGCCGGTCGGCCTGGGCCGACCGGCCCAGGCCAATTTTGGCCCGGTTCGGCTCCGTCTCGCTCCCCGATGCTTCTCGGTCAATTGTTGACTTGCTCCCTTATGCATGTGGGCCCTTGACGTCGTCTTCTCCACGGTTTAGACAGAGCTCCTTGTCACGCAAGCTTCAGCATCTTCTGTCCAGGTCCCTGGAGTTTTCCAACTTCATGCTTCGGTCCTTGGGCCCTTTGGAGTCATGTTCATGATGTGTCTTGACTTGTTTCGGGCTTCATGATCGTCTCTTGAAGTGCTTGATGAACTTATCCCGAAAGTCTCCCTTTAAGCTCTAGTTTCCTACATAAACAACAAACTCCAAAATCAACATGCGGGGGTGAACTTGATACCTCCGGGGGGCTAGTATCATTGGTTAGAATATCAAATACATGCAAATGTTGGTTAGAATACCAAAATCGACAGTCAACATACCCCCATGCTTAAACCTTGCTCGTCCTCGAGCAAGTCCAAGATCTTTTCTTAATTTGGAAATCAGCGTTGCCTTTCAATGTCTTCCCTGCACTTAGTTATACATAACAAGACATATTGCTCTCTCAAGTATTTAGCATTTAAGGTTCAAGTTTTGACCGGCTACTTCATTATGGAAGATAGACTATCATTAAAGAACATGCCACAATAGAAACAAATATAGTGCTCTCAAACTTAAGCAAACTTTAAACCTTTACCTTATTGCATCGTGAAGAGTTTTCAAAAAGTTGCATATCTAACATAAGTGAGGTTCTCTTGCAAAAGCTCATGGAAACACTCATCTCGTCAAGTCACTCAAGCCTACACTAGATTATTCTCAAAATATTCTACTCATATATGGAACTGGGAATCTTATGTGGAGCTTGGTAGGTAAAAACAATCCTAGCAAAACATTGTACTTGAAATGTTGTCAAACTAAGAGAGAGATCTATTGGAATTACCGAGACTAGTTAAAAAGGCCATGGAAAATAAATGTTGGAAAGAGAGAGAGAGAGAGAGAGAGAGATGTAACACACACATTTTAGAAAGGTGGACATGTGCAAGTGGCAAATGGGTGATCTCGAGACACGAATGAAGTTCTCGTTATCGGATTGCATATGGTTGTAAAAGTTTGAGTATGGACTTGTCTTTAAAGCTCTCTAAGATTTAAATGAAGCTAAAAAAACCGAGGAGCATTTTTATTTTTCTCTTTTTTGTTTTTTTCTTATTTTTTCTTTCTTCTTCATTTATTTCTTCTTTCTTTCCTTCATTGTTTTCTTATTCTTCTTTTTTATTTCTTTATTCATCATTTTTGTATGATCCTCCGAACTTTTAAGCAACGTAGTACTTGCTATAGCAGTCCTCCCCCATGCTTAAATGACTGCTCGTCCTCGAGCATAGAAGTGAGGGGGCCTATGGCTGCTAAAGAAGTACAAAATCCTTGTATTCCTTTATAAATCTTTTGAAATCTTCAAGGGCATCCTCCATGTCGGAACTCGCATAATCACTGATGAGTCCCTCCATGTGTTATATGTCTTGAAATCTTGCCAAAAAAAATCTTCAGAAAATTCGTTGAAAGATCATCCATACTCAATTTGGGTTGTGGTCAAGGAGGTAATCAGAAACAGATGTTTTGGGTTTAGGGTGGATGCCCATCGAAGTTTGTGAAATTTACAATGTAAAAACTCATAATGCATGGACAAGAATGGCTAGAATGAAAAAGATACGCAAAGGAATGACCAACTTCTTAGTCTCGTACCACAGAAATCAACCCTAATCCAACTCATCAAGATATAAGTTTGCAAACTAAAGGTTATATCATTAAAGTACTTGTATGTGTATAGGCTTTGGTAGGTAGAGCCTTGCAAGAGATTCACAAATGTAGATAGCATAATGATTTTAAATAAAACAAGTGCAAGGCGTAGGTCTACGGTACACTTAAATCAAAGAGCTGGTATTTAATTCAATTTAAGTATGTGGGTCTAAAAATTAGTCACTTAACCTCCACAAATTAAAGAGCTGGTATTTAATTCAATTTAAGTTCCTTTTAATAGAGAGCAAGTAGTCATGTTATATAAAACATCATGCAAGTAAAACAAGGTGGCAACTTTCATCATTTTTCCATAATCAAGATATACAAATAATATCATCGTGGTAAGCTCAAAAGAGATGGTGATTCATTTATTCAAAAGTAAAAACTAACTAGCCTAGGTTGTCCTCCTAGTAGCCATGTTATTGATCGAGAGATAAATACAAAGGTTGTCTATGGTTGAAAGCATATATGTGCAAGCATTTAAAAGGCAATGAACAAAGATAAAGTTAAGGGCGAGTTACCATCCTTTTCGATGCTCGTAATGAAGTGCAGTGATGCCTCCCCTATGCTTAAGCATTGTGCTTAGCATGGAAAAAGAATGATGAGCATCTTGTGTTGAAGGTGATCCTTGTACTCCACGTGGCCTTTCCCTTTCGTCCTTCAAATCCTCCCCCATGCTTAGCGTGTTGCTAAGTGTGGAAGAACTTGAATTGCTTGTAATTCGCCATGTGTTTGAGAATTGTCTCCACTTACTTGCCTTTGTTGCTCATTTACTCCTCAACTTTTTCTTATCATCATCAAGCCATGGTTCCAATCCCTCGTCATATCGTCATCACCGACTTCAATGTCGTCCTTTGTCACTGCCTCATCTTCCACAATTTTTATTTTTCCTCCAGAACAGAAAATGTACTGAAACACCCCTCCAATTTCAATTTCATGAAATTATCTTTCCAACGAGCCATCATATGCATGAAACGGGTTCCGAACAAGAGAGTTGTGCCAATTTTACTCCGGCGATGCAATCTGTCCAAGGCTGATTTCAGACTGCGCAGCGCTCAATGGTTTTGCCATATCTCCTTTACAGGTCTTCAAAATTGATGATTCTTGATGTGTTGGAAAGAAGGTTTGAAGGAGCTTCTGAATATTAAATTTTCTTCCATTGTACATCTCTGAACATGTGATCAAATCTTGATGGAAACAGCAACTCCCCTCTCAAGACTTGTAGATGACTAACGATCTTGATTGCAATTGGTCAAGAACTCATGGGAACACTTCTCCATGCCTACAAAACAAATCTAATGCACATTCTACCCCCGGGGTTATGGTTGGGAGTAGAAACAATTGCTAACAAACCAAATGCATCCCTAAGATCTTAGCTTGTGGCATAGCTCACCTAGTAAAGAGAAAAGTAAGAACCTAATGAGTGTACGTGCGTGTAGGTGAAAATGCAAATGAAAGGAAAGGATATAAACAAAACAATGTTTACACCAAATTCTAAGCTCCATGCTTACAAAGTGGTTGCCAAACTTCTCCACCACCATAAAGATTTATCAACCAAGGTCAAAACACCATGTTTATCCCAAGATTGATAATTCTTAATAGTGTAAGAGAGAGGTAGGGCACATTGTGAAGTCTATAAACCAACCAATGCAATATAAATTAACAAGGCTAAAAAACTCAAATGATGATTGTCCATAATCAAATATAAACACCATGTTTACACAAGATTACAAAAGAAAATGTCTCGCGCGCGTGAAGCACCATTATGGAAATAAAGCATTCATCAAAAAGTTTTGCGAAGAAGCCAAGCTAACCTATGCATGATAGAACAAAGGGGGTTGATGCAAAATGCAAATGCAAAAAGGAATTATTGAAAAGGGGCAGCAATGTTTGAAAAAGGCTTTCAAAGTTGTTCCTTATAATGACAAGCAAGTCATGAGAGGTAAAGTCTTGTCAACAAAACATTTTATCAAAAGACCTTAAAACATGCTAACAAGATTTTAAGGTAAGGCTTATGGGTATCCTATATTTTTGCCTTAAGACAAGAATTTTGAAAAGATAAGTCGGGTGAAGAAATTCTATCTAAGGTGGTTTTGAAAAAGAAGAAAAAGCTAGGGTTATATTTTCAGATGAAAAACAAACCTATGATTTAGGATTACTAAAGGTATGAGGGGTTTTTTCTAAGGGTTTAGGATGAGGCTAGTCAAAACTTTAATTAGAAAGGGATAGAGATAGACTTTGTCGACTTGACATAAGTCGATCCCTCCCTTTGTTTGCATAGGTTCTAGGTGTGGTTTGATAGGAAGGTTTAGATAAAGATGAGATTTTTTTAAGGGTTATAAAAGATGAGATGCAACATGCAACATAATGCAAAGGTGGAGAACAAAGTGGAATGAAGTGCAACATGATAATGAATGAACAAAATGATATGACATGATATGGTGGTGATCTAAACCAAAAGCAAAAGTTAGCCTAAGTTAACTAGCCACAAGTTTAGAATCAAAAGGGATCATGCTTCATATTTCTCTCTAAAGACACAAATAAAAAGACTCTAAACACTAATAAGCACACAAAAAAGGGGTCTACAAGTTTCCCAAAATTCAAGTAGCAAATTACTCACTCAATGTGTGTGTGTGTGTGTATACACACACACATTGAGTATATATATTAAAGAATACAACATGTGGTTGTGACATTTATTAGAGCAATGGTACGATGTTACTTGAAGTTTTCAAATAAAGAACACAATATAGACTTGTCATAGTTTATATAGATATATAAAAGATCGGGTTGCCTCCCGCAAAGCGCTTCATTTAAAGTCATAGAGCTCGACTTTCTCACGTATTTTTTTATTGTCGTGAAGCCATGGTTACTTGTGCGAGAATCCAAAGTAGCCATGCAGCTTGATGTTGCCTTTAAAAAATCCGTCGTGGTTCGCTTCCAGCATCATCATGTGTTGAGTGGTGCCTCTTGTGTCTTCATTCATCCCTGCTCTGGATGGTTTGTTTTAGTCCTTAGCTTCTGAATTTCATCATGTACGTGTTGTGGAAGCGTTGCCCCATCTTCTATTTATTATCATTGTGTCCATCTCCTCTATCTTGCCGTCATCGCCTTGTTGCTGCCTCTTCTTCGTGGATTTACCCCTGCATCCAGAACAGAACATATACCAAAATATAGTTCTATTGAAAAATTTATAAAATTACCTTTCCAACGGGTACTCATTCGCCTTAATCGGAGTCCGAATGAGGAAGCTATGGCTGTTTCACTTCAGCACTGCTTGCTGTCCAGAATTTCAGCATGTGCAACCATCGGTGATTCGGCCATATCCGCTTGTAGGAACCTCCGATTGCCTTGCCGCTTGATTCGTTGGAGCGTAGACTTCATGCAGCTTCTGAAAATCCAAATATATCTAATTTTTTTCTGCTGAGGCTCATGCAAACATCGCGATGACATCGTTATCCTTTCGTCCATCGATCCGGAGATGTACGTGTGGTCTTCATCTTGAAGTCTTTTAGGGCACCATGTCACGCATCCTTTGGCTTCAAAAATCATAACCATTGTTGCATGAGCATGATGGTAATGGAATCCTTCTCCATCGTGCTTGACGTGGTCGTTTCCGAAACCTATAGCTTGGACAAACAATCATCCAAAAGACATTAGTCTAAAAACTTAATCGACACATAAGCATACCTTGTTCATCTTCTTTTGCTTCGAATGTTGCAAAATTTTCTCTATCGCTTTGTGTCTAGTTTTCCACCTACTTTCAAGGACACAAACAAGAAAGCAAGCGTATATGCAATGATAAAAATTAGGGTTAGTTAAAAGAAAGATAGATAGCCCTAGGGTTCGAGTTGCCGATCCCCGGCAACGGCGCCAGAAAAAGGGGCTTGTTGACAGTTCAAAACCGTGCTCAAGTTCACCGCAAGCCTACGGGTGACTTGGTGCCTTTTTCACCAAGGAGGGTTCTCCCTAGATTTGTCAATCCAAGGATCGGAAGCAAACCACCAAGGTTCTCTATCTAACCTACCGGTCTAACCCTATGTGAAGTGTTGATTGCATAAAGATAACATACAAACACGAAGGGGTGTATGGATCACATCCACCTAGCCATAAAGGTAAGCAAACCCAAGGTAAACCTAGCCTATCGTCTTCTTGTTGTAGTTCCAGCCGAGGTGATAAACCAATATAAACCTATACTATGATAAGGATTACACTCGATATGGAGTAACCCGATATGGAGTGGTCCGATGCACGTTCACTCGCCGCTTTCTCCTCCCTCGTACTGTCACTAAGCGAGGATATTCAACACCGAGCAATAAACCTCGGTCCGTGCACTACTGTGGTGTATCCGCAAGACAAGACTAATCACCATGATTTGATCTAGTCCTACTAAAGGCATATGGTAGCTACACATATGAATAAACATAACTCGTAGTAGATCAAAGTATGACAAGATATGGTTACATCACCGAATGTTGAAGGTACAAGCGACTTGACGAATTCAAGTCGTGGCTCCGGAACTCCACCATGGCTTCACCACGCAGGGCCAGCCATGGCGGCTAGGGCATGGCCTAGGCCATCTCCTAAGCAACTCGAGGACTTGCGACGGCCGTTGGCTTACTCCTGGTGCTTCTCCTTCGTCTCGGTGACTCTCTGATGAATGGATGGATGTGGCGGCCGACGGAGGCAGAGGCAATAAATAGACAAGCACCTAGGGCAAAAGGGGGGCGCGAACCGGGCCCGGAGTGGGCTGGGCCGGTCGGCCTGGGCCGACTAACCCAGGCCCATTTTGGCCCGATTCGGCCTCGTCTCGCTCCCCGATGCTTCTCGGTCAATTGTTGACTTGCTCCCTTATGCATGTGGGCTCTTGACGTTGTCTTCTCCACGGTTTAGACAGAGCTCCTTGTCGTGCAAGCTTCAACATCTTCTGTCCAGGTCCCTGGAGTTTTCCAACTTCATGCTTCGGTCTCTGGGCCCTTTGGAGTCATGTTCATGATGTGTCTTGACTTGTTTCGTGCTTCATAATCGTCTCTTGAAGTGCTTGAGGAACTTATCTCGAAAGTCTCCCTTTAAGCTCTAGTTTCCTTCGTAAACAACAAACTCCAAAATCGACATGCGGGAGTGAACTTGATGCCTCCGGGGGGTTAGTATCATTGGTTAGAATATCAAATATGTGCAAATGTTGACGGTAAACTTATAGCTATGGGTACCAAAATCGACCGTCAACATAAGTCTAGGTTGTGGTCTTGAACTTTATTGTAAATTTTAGAAGATAGGACACTTACTTGGGCTCCGATGTCGCATAAAGCTTTGCATTGAACTCTGTTGATCTTGCAACTCAAGTGTGGTGTCGTCCTCTCTTCTTCTTTGGATCCTATCGTGTAAACTTCAGCAAGGCGAGCATATGGCGATGCTTCGGGCTTGATCCCCATGATTCTTTTCACCTCGGCTATGTGTTCCAGATCCACTTCATCATCTCCAAAGAGATTTTGAAAGATATCACCGGTGGTTTCAAGGTCGTATGAATCTTCCGCTTTCCTTTCCGGTGGGAAATCCACTTCCAATGCTCTTGCCATGCCCTTTTGATTAGGGAACGGTCTTCTCTTGTCGAATATTTCTCCGTAATCGATTGGAACCCAATCCATTGGTTCGAACTCCCTTAGTGGCTTCGCGCTTGACATGCTTCTCTTGTTTGTCTCATTTAATACGGTGAAGTCAACGCTCGGGGTAGTTCTTGACTTGATGTGCTCCTCTTCAAGCTTTTCTGGGATTGGCTCCTCTTTTGTGACTTCCGGGGTTGCCTCTTTAGAAAATTCAGCACACTTCTTCATCCTTGAATTATATTCTGGCTCTTCCGCAAGTCTTGTTTCCCAATCTTTTCGCATGGCGGCCGCTTTACTAATTTTTTGTAGAAGTTGAGTGGCTTCCGTGAGTGTTTTCTCCATGAGATCCCCACCTGCACACATTTGGACGTGTTGCATGCAACTAGGGGTTAGGGAAAAGAAAAATGTATGCAAGAGTACGTCACCGGAGAAGCCGAGACTTGGTCCTTGTTCGGTCAACTCATTAAAGCTATTCCAAGCTTGGTCTATCCCTTCCTCTTCTCCTTGCGTGAAAGTGATCACTTGCCTCCTTAGATGTTGAACCTTGCTAATTGGAAAGAATTTCTTGCAAAACTTCTTTGTCAACTTGTTCCAATTGCCTTCAACTTCAAAGGATGCAAACGAGTACCACGTCTTCGCTTCACTGGCAAGTGAGTAGGGAAAGAGATTCCATTTGAACCATTCATCGGGGACTCCTTCTTAACGCACCGTGTTGCATAACGCCGTGAAATGCCTTATGTGTCTATATGGGTTCTTCGTAACCATCCCTTCAAACGGGTTTGCCGCCACCATCTCGATGATCTTGGATTTAATCTCATACTTGGTCGCTTCGAGCTTCGAATCCGACTCTTGTACTTTTATGTCTTCACATCGAGGACTAGCGTAATCCTTTAGTGATTTCTCCAGTTCTTCCACGGGTTGATTAGCGAACGCCATCTAGACAACAAGATAAAAACAAAAACAAAAACAAAAACAAACAAAGTGGTTTTCTAGGCAATATGTGTTAGATATAGCAAATAAAAGATAAACTAAATATAAAACTAAGTTAAATGCAAACCAAACGATGTAAACTAGCTTGCTCCCTGGCAACGGCGCCAGAAAAAAGGGGCTTGTTGACGGATAAAAGACGTATCCACCTATGATCCGCAAGCATACAGACCTACATCTTTTTCACCACGGGATTCCCAAGGTTCTTGTCAATCCGCGGAGCAAGGGGATTACAAGCGTTTGATCTACCTCTACTCACTAACTACTCAAACCCTAACTATGATTAAACTAGAAAACAACTAAACTACACTAGAGAGAATGGTTAAGCAATCAAGATAAAAGACACTCGCCCATGGGTCTACGATCCTAGAACATGCAATCGCTTTAAACAAGAAAACCAATCTAATCTATTGGGGGTTGTGACCACGGTTTCGCCCTTTCCCTCCCCTCGTACCGTCACTACGCGAAGGTAATCGTGACTAGACCTATGATGGACACGGCGTATTGAATGGATCCAAGGGAGCATTGGAGCTCTACTCCCTTCACGGCATGGTAGCTAACCTTAAGCATTAAAGTATATTCAACATAAGATGATAGAAAGATGTTCCAACAAAGTACGATTACATCTTAAGATCGATTACAACTCATGGACAAATAAGGAGATTACCCCATCAAGGTGCTAGACATAGCACCGTTGATCATGGTCACCCTTCCGACGGTGTCTTCCTTCTTCTCCACTTGTGGGTGCTTCCTTCGAGGTGGTCGATCTCCCTCCGGAGATCTCCCTCCTCTCTCTCTAGCTTGTGGATGGCCTCCTGGTATGAATGGCTCTCCCCTCTGCGAATGGCAGTGCCTCCAGGGCTTTAGGGTTGAAGATCCTTCGGGTGCAAGGAAAGGGGAGCCGAACTGACCTCGGAGTGGGTTGGGCCGCCTGGCCTGGGCCGACCGGCCCAGGCCCATTTCGGCCCGGTTCGGTCGCCCCTTCGCTCCCGTGGGTCCTCATGCATTTATGCACTTTACTCCTTCCACTTGCATGATTTTGACGATGTCATTCTCGCGTCCAAGATTTCTCCGTGCATGAAGTTCGATTTTTTACGCTTCAATCCCCGGGGGTGTTCCTTCGTAATACTTCGGTCCTCGCCACCATTGGAAGTGATTTCATCAAGCTCATGAACACGAACAAGACTCCGTAAATGCTCCTTTGAACTTGTTGCGAATCCGTCCTTTATGTCCATGTTTTCCTACATAAACACAACACTTCAAAATGCATGCACAAAGATGAACTTGTTATATGATTAGTGTGCCTAGTGGCGGGTTAGTTCCATAATCAAATCCAAACCAAAGTGTAATGAACATGTTTGGTGTACCAAAATACACCGTCAACACTTGTTGGAAAGCCTTTCCGACAAGGGTTCTCGGACCGGCGTGGTGACCGCAAGTGCCGACATGTATTTCCTGCAACAGCGCGTGGCCTTGATCCCCGAGGATGCACCGCATGAGTATGTCGGCAGCTCCACACTTGTAGAGTTCGCCGTCGATGAGGACAGAAGCCTTCGCTCAGCAGGCAATGCGTTGGGCCTCCGTCTGGTCGGAGGGGAGCTTCCCTTCGACTAGCCACTCGAGGATGGGGAACCGCCAGTCAGGATCTTCGAGGTTCACCTCTGGTGGCTGATCCATCGCTATGACTTTGGGCTTTGACTCCTTGGGTGGCTTCTCGCCTTCTTCTTGCACGGATGGTTGATGCTAATCACTCGCGAAGACCCCGTGAGGAACCGGGCTTTGACTAGATGCGGCCTTTGCGAGTACGTCGGCCTCTTTGTTGTAGTCACGCAGCACGTGGTGCAGCTCAAGGCTATGGAACTTGCCCTCCGAATCTCGTACGGCCTGACAATACGCCGCCATCTTTGGGTCAACACAATTCTTGTCCTTCATGACTTGATCCACGACTAGCTCTGAGTCGCCCCTAATATTGAGGCGTTTGATCCCGAGTTCGACAGCAATCCTGAGACCGTTAATCAGGGCTTCGTACTCGGTGGTGTTGTTTGATGCCGGGAAGTGTAGTCGCACCATGTACTCCATGCGCACGCCCAGAGGCGAAACAAAGACAAGGCCTACACTGGCTCCCACCTTCATGACCGAGCCGTCAAAATACATGGTCCAAGTCTTGTGCTCGATCGACACTGGGGGGTTTGAATCTCTGTCCACTCGGCCACGAAGTCCGCGAGTACTTGGGATTTGATTGCGCTACGCGGTGTGTATGTGATGTTCTACCCCATCAACTCGAGTGCCCACTTGGCGATCCTTCTTTCGGCCTCAGGGTTCTGGATGACCTCCCCGAGCAGATACTTGGACACCACAGTGATCGGATGCGCGTTGAAGTAATGCTGGAGCTTGCGCTTGTTCATCAAGATCGCGTACACAAGTTTCTGCATTTGTGAGTAGCGCGTCTTGGAGTCAGAGAGTACCTCGCTGATGAAGTACACCGGTCGTTGCATCTTCTGCAACCTCCGAGGCTCTTCTCGCTCGACCACCAACTTGCGCTGACTACTTGGGTTGTCGCGGAGATGTACACGAGCATTGGCTCTTCAGTGGTCGGAGCAGTCAGTATCGGAGGACTTTTGAGCTTGTTTTTGAGAGAATCAAGTGACTCTTGCGCCTCAGAAGTCCACACGAAGTAGTTGGATTTCTTCATCAGCGGCAGGCTGCGCTCTCCGAGTCGTGCTATGAAGCGACTTAGAGCCGCGAGACAGCCCGTGACACGCTGCACGCCCTTCAGGTTCTTGATCGGCCCCATGTCCATGATGGCCTAGATCTTCTCGGGATTAGCTTCGATGCCGCGTTCCAACAAGACAAAGCCGAGGAGCATGCCCCTCGGAACCCTGAAAACGCACTTCTCAGGGTTTAGCTTTACCCCATGTTGTCATAGCTTGTCGAAGAACTCAGTGAGGTCGGGGACCAGGTCCCCCGTCTTTTTCAACTTGACTATGATATCGTCGACGTACGCTTCTATGATGCGGCCTATCAACTCCCCAAAGACGCGTCGCATGCATCATTGGAAAGTAGAGCCCACATTTTTGAGCCCAAAGGGCATCATTTGATAGCAGTACGCGTCGAACTGAGTAATGAATGAGGTTGCTAGTTGGTTCACTGTGCACATCGCTATTTGGTGGTACCCGGAGTACGCGTCGAGAAAACAGAGGGTTTCGCACCCTGTCGTTGAAACGACTACCTAATCTATGCGAGGCAAAGGAAACGGATCCTTGGGACATGCCTTGTTAAGGCTCGTATAGTCAACACACATCCTCCATATCTTATTCTTCTTCTTTACAAGTACAGGGTTTACTAGCCACTCGAGGTGGATGACTTCACGGATGAACCCTGCACTAAGGAGCTTCATGACCTCCTCGCTAGGGATGAAAGCGGTCGGGAACGGTCGGGAAAACACCTTAACCATTCCTGTTCCTGTATTTTTTGAGCGGGAACGGGAACGGGACGGGAATAGCCGGACGGGAATACGAATTCGATATTATGGGATATCAGAAACGGAATATTTCGAACGGGGACGTTTCGATTACGATCGGGAATCGGAAACATAAAACGGGAACATCGACACGACCACTTCAACGAGTTAGCTCGATACAACAAATACAACCATGCATAATCCATATGCAAACAGATAAACACACTTTAGATAATAAGATGATAATGCTTCATAGATGCACATAGGAGACTTCACAAGCTCATAACACTATAGAAGCCAGTACATCAGAAGGTGACATGCCAGTTCACAAGGCAACAAAAGAAACATTTCAGTCGCCAATCGAATGAGCGGGCACCTCTCTCCCGGCGGCATGTCGGCATTGCACTTCTCAACTTCCAGAGATGACAGAGCTGGAGGTCATGGAGCAGAAACTGAATGTGCCCCCATGCCCGTGAAGCGCACCCTGACGGACGCCATCTCCATCTCCTGCTACCTGCTGTCGTCCGGCGGCCAGCCGGCCACACGAACGCGAGCTTCACGAGCGGGGCCTCCGATGCCTTGACCTCGCCGGCCAGCACCTGCATCGCGTCCCGTATGGACAGCCTATCTCTCAGGTCAGGGTAGCAGCACACCAGGGCCAGCCTTAGTGCGCGCTCCACTTCCTACGGATCGGACGCGCCGCGCTGGGCGCGGCGCCGGTAGCACACCATGCCCTCCCCTCATCGTAGAGCATCCACACCTATTCCACGATGCACGTGTCCTCCCGCCCTTGCCTGGCACCGCCCGCCACCTCCACGACATCGTCATGTATGCGACGGACCGGTGGTGAAGGGGAGAGGCCGGGAGGCTGGCACCACACTCGTCGTCGAGTCATCACCGACTTGTGGCTGAGTAGCTGTAGCCGCCATTGGCTTGTGCGGCGGCGGCGGCGGAATGGAAATGAGGATGAGGGCGGCTAGGGTTACAGGAGTGGGTGGGATTGGGAGGTTTTGTTGCATGGCAGTGGGCTACTGGGCCGACGGGGTGCGGGAAGCCGGTAGGTGGCATTGGGCTGGCGGGGTGGAAGTGGGCTGGATTCACTTGTGGGCTGAAAGTAAGGTTTGTTATTAACTTCTACGGGAATACCAGCGGGAATTTTCCTGCTCAAATACGGGAACCGTGAATACGGTCGGGAAAAAGTCCCAACTGTTCCTGTTCCTGTAATCGCCGAATTCCTGTATTTTTTCCTATTTTCCTACTTTTCCCGCTAAAACGGGTCACAGTCGGCTTACGTGGGATACGGTGTCGGTCGGTACAGGATTTTCCCGTTCCCACTTTCATCCCTACTCCTCGCCAATCGCCTCGCACTTCTCGTCGTTGAAGCAGCAAAGGCGTTGTTTCACCGGTTTCGATCCCGGCTTGATGTTCAACTTGTGCGTGTTGTGGAACCATTGCCCCATCTTCTCTTTATTGACACCATGTCCATCTCCTCCATCTTGTCGTCATCACCTTGTTTCTGACTCTTCTTCGTGGATTTACCCCTGCATCCAGAACAGAACATATACCAAAATATAGTTCTGTTGAAAAGTTTGTAAAATTACCTTTCCAACGGGTACTCATTCGCCTTAATCGGAGTCTGGATGAGGGAGCTATGGCTGTTTCACTTCAGCACTACTTGCTGTCCAGAATTTCAGCACGTGCAACCATCGGTGATTCGGCCATATCCACTTGTAGGAACCTCCGATTGCATTGCCGTTTGATTCGTTGGAACGTAGACTTCATGGAGCTTCTGAAAATCCAAATATATCTAATTTTTTCTGCTGAGGCTCATGCAAACATCATGATGACACCGTTATCCTTTCGTCCATCGATCCGGAGATGTACGTGTGGTCTTCGTCTTGAAGTCTTTTAAGGCACCATGCCACGCATCCCTTGGCTTCAAAAATCAATACCATCGCTGCATGAACATGACGGTAATGGAATCATTCTCCATCGTGCTTGACATGGTCGTTCCCGAAACCTATAGCTTGAACATACAAACCTCCAAAAGAAATTAGTCTTAAAAACTTAATTAACACATATAGGCATACCTTATTCATCTTTGTTTGCTTTGGGTGGGGGCTCAATAGCGGATGTTGGGCCACTAACCAAGGTTAGCAACTACCACTAAAGAGCAAAACATGTGCAGCCAACTTGGTTGAGCGAAGTTGGACTTGTTCAAGTCCAATTGTTGAAAACTTTTCTCGATCGCTTTGTGTCTAGTTTTCCACCTACTTTCAAGGACACAAACAAGAAAGCAAGAGTATATGCAATGATAAAATTAGGGTTAGTTAAAAGAAAGATAGATTGCTCTAGGGTTTGAGTTGCCGATCCCCGGCAATGATGCCAGAAAAAGGGGCTTGTTTACGGTGCAAAACCGTGCTCAAGTTCACCGCAAGCCTACGGGTGACTTGGTGCCTTTTTCACCAAGGAGGGTCCTCCCTAGATTTGTCAATCCAAGGATCGGAAGCAAACCACTAAGGTTCTCTATCTAACCTACCGGTCTAACCCTATGTGAAGTGTTGATTGCATAAAGATTAAACATACATGAAAGGATGTATGGATCACATCCACCTAGCCATAAAGGTAAGCATCCAAAGGGGTAACCCTAGCCTATCATCTTCTTGTTACCGCTCCGGCCACGATGACAAACCAATCTAATCCTATACTATGATAAGGAGTACACTCGATATGGAGTAACCCGATATGGAGTGGTCCGATGCACGTTCATTCGCCGCTTTCTCCTCCACCATACTGTCACTACGCAAGGATATTCATCACCGAACGACAACCTAGGTCCGTGCACTACAACAATGCATCCGCAAGAGATAGACTAACCACCACGATTAGATCTATTCCTTCTAAAATCATATGCTAGCTACACATATGGATAAAACACTCATCGATGTAGATCAAAGTAAAGAAAAGACATGATTTATATCACCATCGATGTAGAATGAACAATTGCCTTGATGGAATCAAGGCATGGGCTCCGGAACTCCACCATGGCATCACCATGCAGGGACAACCATGGCGGCTAGGCTTGGCCTAGGCCATCTCCTAGGCAACTCGAGGACTTGCGGCGGGCGTCGGCTTCCTCCCGGTGCTTCTCCTTCGTCTCGGCGGCTCTCTGATGAATGGATGGATCGATCACCCCTCTTTGGGTGCCCATGAGGTTGTATTTATGCCCTTGGGAAGCCTTGGGGCGTGCTCCACCTTGCCTTGTACGAGATCTTCCTTGGGAGAGAAGGGAACTTAGTTTCCATAAAATCAGCCTTGTCCAGATTTTCCTGATTCGCAGCCCTTCCTTGCCGGCACCTTATCTCCCACGTCCGGACTCCAAATCCAAACAATGCAAATTCGATGTCCTGGTTGTATGGCACGAAATTTCCTCCAACTTTGGTATTCATTTGTTTCCTTGGAAATGAAGATAAGATCTCCAAATCGACCTTGGAAGATAATCTGTTCTGATTTCAGACTGACTGCGCAGCATGGATTTCGGGGGCCATATCTGCGAGCTCCCTTATCCGAATTGGGTTTTCCACATGTCCAAATCGAAGGTATCATCGAGTCCCACAACTTTGGTAGTCCAACTTTTGCCATTAAAGGCCATTTAAGTCTCCGAATCTGCACCGAAAGATCATGTTGTCCTCGAGCATCAACATACCCATATGCTTAAACCTTGCTCGTCCTCGAGCAAGTCCAAGATCTTTGCTTAACTTGGAAATCAGTGTTGCCCTTCAATGTTTTCGCTGCACTTAGTTATACACAACAAGACATATTGCTCTCTCAAGTATTTAGCATTTAAGGTTCAAGTTTTGACCGGCTACTTCATTATGGAAGATAGACTATCATTAAAGAACATGCCACAATAAAACAAATATAGTGCTCTCGAACTTAAGCAAACTTCAAACCTTTACCTTGTTGCATCGTGAAGAGTTTTCAAAAAGTTGCACATCTAACATAAGTGAGGTTCTCTTGCAAAAGCTCAAGGAAACACTCATCTCGTCAAGTCACTCAAGCCTACACTAGATTATTCTCAACCTATTCTACTCATATATGGAAGTGAAAAGCTTATGTGGAGCTTGGAAGGTAAAAACAATCATAGCAAAACATTATACTTGAAATATTGTCAAACTAAGAGAGAGATCTATTGGAATTACCGAGACTAGTCAAAAAGGCCATGGAAAATAAATGTTGGAAAGGGAGAGAGATGGAACACACACATTTAGAAAGGTGGACATGTGCAAGTGGCAAATGGGTGATCCCGAGACACGGATGTAGTTCTCGTTATCGGATTGCACATGGTTGGAAAAGTTTGAGTATGGACTTGTCTTCAAAGCTCTCTAAGATTTAAATGAAGCTAAAAAGAACCGAGGAGCATTTTTATTTTTCTCTTTTTTCGTTTCTTTTTTCTTTTCTTATTTTTTCTTTCTTCTTCTTTTATTCTTTCTTTCCTTCATTTTTTTATTTTTTTATTCTTCATTTTTTATGCTCCTCCGAACTTTTACACAACATAGTACTTGCTATAGCAGTCCTCCCCCATGCTTAAATGATTGCTCGTCCTCGAGCATAGAAGTGAGGGGACCTATGGCTGCTAAAGAAGTACAAAATCCTTGTATTCCTTTATAAATCTTTTTAAATCTTCAAGGGCAATCCTCCATGTCGAAACTCCGCATAACTTTGTTGCATTGATGAGTCCCTCCATATGTTATATGTCTTGAAATCTTGCCAGAAAATCTTTAAAAAGTTCGTCGAAAGATCATCCATATTCAATTTGGGTTGTGGTCAAGGAGGTGTCACAAAAAGATGTTTTGGGTTTAGGGTGGATGCCCAGCGAAGTTTGTGAAATTTCCAATGTAGAAACTCACAATGCACGGACAAGAATGGCTAGCATGAAAAAGATACGCAAAGGAATGACCAGCTTCTTAGTCTCGTACCATAGAAATCAATCCTAATCTAACTCATCAAGATATAAGTTTGCAAACTAAAGGTTATATCATTAAATTACTTGTATGTGTATAGGCTTTGGTAGGTAGAGCCTTGCAAGAGATTCACAAACGTAGATAGCATAATGATTTTAAATAAAACAAGTACAAGGCATAGGTCTTCGGTAAACTTAAATCAAAGAGCAACATAAAGTATGTGGGTCTAAAGATTAATCATTTAACCTCCACAAATGAAAGAGCCGGTATTTAATCAATTTAAGTTCCTTTTAATAGAAAGCAAAAAGTCATGTCATATACAACATCATGCAAGTAAAACAAGGCGGCAACTTTCATCATTTTTCCGTAAGCAAGACATACAAATGATATTATCATGGTAAGCTCAAAAGAGATGGTGATTCATTTATTGAAAAGCAAAAACTAAGTTGTCCTCCTAGTAGCCATGTTATTGATCGAGAGATAAATACAAAGGTTGTCTATGGTTGAAAGAATATATGTGCAAGCATTTAAAAGGCGATGAACAAAGATAAAGTTAAGGGAGAGTTACCGTCCTTTTCGATGCTCGTAATGAAGTGCAGTGATGCCTCCTAAGCATTGTAGTTAGCATGGAAAAATGATGAGCATCTTGTGTTGAAGGTGATCCTTGTACTCCACGTGGCCTTTTTCCTTTCGTCCTTCAAATCCTCCCCCATGCTTAGCATGTTGCTAAGCATGGAAGAACTTGAATTGCTCGTAATCCACTATCACCATGTGTTTGAGAATCGTCTTCACTTCCTTGCCTTTGTTAACTCAGTTGTCCCTCAACTTCTTCTTATCATATCAATCCATGGTTCCAATCCTTCGTCATATCGTCATCACCGACTTCAATGCCGTCCTTTGTCGCTGCCTCATCTTCCACAGTTTTTCTTTTTCCTCCAGAACAGAACATGTACTGAAACACCCTTCCAAGTTGAAGTTCATGAAATTATCTTTCTGACGAGTCATCATATGCATGAAACGGGTTCCGAACAAGAGAGTTGTGCCTATTTTACTCCGGCGTTGCAATGTATCCAAGGCTGATTTCAGACTGCGCAACGCTCAATGTTTTTGCCATATCTTCTTGTATGGGTCTTCAAAATTGATGATTCTTGATGCGTTGTAAAGAAAGTTTGAAGGAGCTTCTGAATATTAAATTTTTTTCCATTTTACATGATTTATATCACCATCGAATGTAGAATGTACAATTGCCTTGATGGAATCAAGGCATGGGCTTCGGAACTCCACCGCACCACGCAGGGCCAACCATGGCGGCTAGGCATGGCCTAGGCCATCTCCTAGGCAACTCGAGGACTTGCGGCGGCCGTCAGCTTCCTTCCAGTGCTTCTCCTTCGTCTCGGCGGCTCTCTGATGAATGGATGGATCGATCACCCCTCCTTGGGCGCCCAAGAGGTTGTATTTATGCCCTTGGGGAGCCTTGGGGCGTGCTCCACCTTGCCTTGTACGAGATCTTCCTTGGGAGAGAAGGGAACTTGGTTTCCATAAAATCAGCCTCGTCCAGATTTTCCTGATTCGCAGCCCTTCCTTGCCGGCACCATATCTCCCATGTTCGGACTCCAAATCCAAATAATGCAAATTCGGTGTCCTGGTTGTATGGAACGAAATTTCCTCCAACTTTGGTATTCATTTGTTTCCTTGGAAACGAAGATAAGATCTCTAAATCGGCCTTGGAAGATAATCTGTTCTGATTTCGGACTGACTGCGCAGCATGGATTACGGGGGCCATATCTGCTAGCTCCCTTATCCGAATTGGACCTTCCACATGTCCAAATTGAAGGTATCATCGAGGCCCACAACTTTGGTAGTCAAACTTTTGCCATTAGAGGTCATTTAAGTCTTCGAATCTGCACTGAAAGATCATGTTGTCCTTGGCTGCGAGAATGTCTCTCGGGCTGAGTTGATCTCGTTGGTAAACATCCAAGTCCCCGGAGTTTTACGTGTTGATGCTTCGGTCCTTGGGTTGTTTGGTGTCTTGTTCACTTCATGTCTTGACTTGTGACGGGCTTCATGATCTTCTCTTGAAGTGCTTGATGAACTTATCACGAAAGTCTCCTCTTTAACGTTATTTCCCTGCGTAAATAATAAACTCCAAAATCGACATGCGAGAGTGAACTTGATACCTCCGGGGGGTTAATACCATTAGTTAGAATATTAAATACGTGCAAATGTTGACGATAAACTCATAACTAGGTGTACCAAAATCGACCGTCAACATGGAGCCTCTCGGACCGGATGATTGCCTCAGCGAACTGAAAGCATTCAACGTCGCACTCGAATGCGCGCTGATACGTTGGCCCTACTGTGATGATCCCCTTCGGTCCGGGAATCTTCAACTTCATGTACATATAATTGGGCACAGCCATAAACTCCGCGTATGCCGACCTCCCGAGGATCGCATGGTACGTCCCCGAGAACCCCACCACTTCAAAGGTGAGGGTTTCTGTGCGGAAGTTCCGCACGTCCCCGAACGTGATGGGTAGATCGATCTACTCGAGGGGGGCGCCTCGATTCCAGGTACGACCCCGTGGAACGGCACAGTCGACGGCCTCAGAGCGGACCGTGGGATGCCCATCTCGTCAAGCGTTGACGCGTAGAGCACGTTGATCCCGCTTCCCCCATCCATCAGGACCTTGTGGATCCTTCTGGATTTGAATAGGGGATCTACCACTAGTGGGTAGGATCCAGGCTGAGACACGTGGTCGGGATGGTCCTTGCGGTCGAAGATTATAGGAACCTCCCGCCACTTTAGATAGGATGGCTTCGCGACGTCGGCGTTGAGGACCTCTCGCCGGATGAGCTTCTCGCGCCGTCTTGAGGGTCTTGCCGGAGATCCCCTAAAGATCATGTGCACCGCGCCATCTTCACCAGGGAACGCAGCCCCCGCACCGTTGTTGTTGTTGTCGTGGGAGGGGCCTCCCTTCTCGGGTTGGTCCGTCGTTCTTGGCTTGAGGGTGCCCTTGACGTAGTTCTTCATGATCCGGCACTCACTGAGCGTGTGCTTGACGGGGACCTCGTGGTGCGGGCACGGCACGTCCAAGAGCCTCTCAAAGTGGTCCCTGGTCGGTGCGGGCTTGGTCGGGTTGCCCTTGGGGCGCGACGTCTTGCGCTCCACCGCCTCGACTAAGTTGTCATTACGGCGGCACTTGTCATTCTTCTTCTCCTTCTTGAAGCGCGAGGACGTCCCCTCACCGTGGTCCACAACTTGTTTCCCCCTGCCCTGAGGGGTGTTGAGCGTCGCGGCAACTGCTTCCTCGCCATCGGCGTGGTTGCTCGTAGGAGCTCGCGAGTCGTGCGAGGCATGCAGCGCCCGAGCCGATGGATGAGGGACGTGCATGTTGTGTCGTTCTGGAATGCTGAGATGGCGTCGTTGTCGGTCGCGCCGGGGAGTTCGGTGCAGCACTTGGAGAAGCGTCGTATGTACTCGCGGAGACTCCCCGGCTGCTGTTTGCAGTTGCGCAACTCCCATTGCTTGCCGGGAAGCGTGTACGTGCCCTGAAAGTTGCCGACAAAGACCCAATGCGGATCGATCCAGTCGTGGATCTTGTCCCGCAGCAGGTGCTTGAGCCATGTGCGCGCGGAGTCGCCGAGGTAGAGCGGCAGGTTCTTGATGACGAAGAGGTCGTCAGTCGCTCCCCCGGCGTGGCATGCGAGTTGGTAGTCCTCGAGCCACACGCTGGGGTTGGTTTCCCCGTCGTATCTTGGCACATTGGTCGGAGCCCGAAAGCGCGAAGAAAATTTCGCATCGCGGATGCTCTGGCCAAAGGCCCGTGGACCTCGCTGGTTCGGTGACCAGCTATGATCGCGGTCGTCGTCGCTGTCGTGGCGTCGTCCGTGTCCACGGTCGTCATGGTGGCACGAGCGACCATCGTGGTGGTTGTTAACACTCTCGGCCCAACGTCGGGCCTTGATGGTGTTCCGTGCATCTCGGTGGGGCCCAAGACGACTCTTGACCGCTGATGCCGCAGCTCCGACTCCCTTCCCACGATGTTGGGAAGGAGGCGGATTCGGGCCGTGGGCGGATGGCGCTCCAGCCCGCCCGCGCTCCAAGCGCTACCGTGAGGCGGAGCTCTCCGCTTGCTGCGCCGCCGTAGCCTCGAGCGGCGCCTTTAGCTATTGGAGCACTCGTTCCTCAGAGGTCGCAGGCTCCGGGCAGCCGCGCAGCAACATGCCCGCAGCGGCGAGGTTCTGGGACGTCTGCCGGAAGAGTGGCGGGGCGTCAGCATCGGCGTTGGCATTGGTGCCGTCGTTGGTACGTTGGTTGTCATCGTGCGTCTTCCCGCATGCAGGCGACGTAGGTGCGCGGCCGTGCGGCTGATCGGCAGCCGGTCGGCACTCGCGCCAGTTGTTGTTCCCCTCGCGGGGCTGCTCCTGCACAGGAATGATCCGCGTAGTTCGTCGGTCGCGGGGCTCGGCATCCATGCCAAGCTCTTGGTGTAGAAGGGCCAACTCCTCGTCGAGCTGGCGCCTCGCCTCCGCGAGGTCGTCGAGCCGAGCCCGCCGCTGGGCGTCGGCGCCGCGATGGCGCGGAGCCGGCTCCGGTTCGGAGCTGCTCAAAGCGGAGGCAATGCAAATGTTGCACTCCCGTGTGGGGTCGTGTCGTCGTGTGGTCCGTGCCCTCCGAGTCGTCGTAGACCTAGGGGTCGCTTCGGTCGCATGGAGGTTGTTGACGTAGGCCGTCACCGGGTCGTCCAGGAGGCCGAGCTGTCCACGAGGGTACATTGCGGTGTACCGCTCGATGAACTCCCCCCAGCCTAGCGATTCGTCTCCGCCGGCCTGGAAGGCGAGGTCGGTGAGGTAGTAGGCAGCGAGCCTAAAACGTTCTTGCGTTGGGTTTGGCCCCAACATGCCGACGATGACGTCGTCCGAGACGCAGCCCCTGTGAGGACATTGGGATGAGGCGGGCGGGTGATGGTGCGCCCGGCGACGGACTCCACTGGCCCGGTGTAGACGAAGCCGAGGGAGCCAAAACGCAGGGTGGTCCTAGGAGTCGACGTGATCCTGCGACCGTCCATCCGATCCACTGGAGTTCGTCGAGACACACGATGTGCCCCTACCTGGCGTGCGAAACTGTCGGGGTTCTCTACCGTCGGCAGTAAATTTATATCGATCGTGCATCGGGCTCGGATGGTTTAGCACAGGAGACAACGAGATTTAGACTGGTTCGGGCCTCCAAGGAGTGCTACCCTACGTCCAGTGTGGTGGTGCCGTGTTCCCGGGATAGGAGTGTTTGTAGTAGGGGTTACAAGCTGGTCGGGAGAGGGTGTCGAGCCCTAAGTCCCTGAAAATGGTGTTTGGTCTTTCGAAGGTCTAACCCTTGTAATCGTTGCACTCCTCTCCCTTTTATAGTCACAAGGGGAGGGGTTCAAGGGGGAAGTAAAAAAGAGATACAGTGCTTGGTAGCTGGCACGTCCCGTCGTACGTCATTGTCCGTCGGGGCGCATTGAAGCTGAGTCGTGATGCTTTGTCCTGGGAGCCGCCACGTGGCCGGGCTTGACTGTTCATTCGGGGACGCATGGCTTCTTCTCCGAGTAGTTTGCGCTTGTCTTAGTCTGCCCGAGTACCTGCCTAGCTTGCCACGCCTGAGCCTAAGTCTAGGCTCGTGTGCGTCGTAGAGGGTGCTTGAGTGCCTTGGGCTGAGCTTGCGTGTGGCAGAGTGGGAGATGATGGCGATGTGATGGCCGCGCAGCCAGTCAGACCAGCATTAAGGCTCTTGTCGGGGTGAGCTGCTTGCATGACCGCCAGTTGTTGTACCTGCATGGCGTGGGGAATCATTCCTCCACGCGCGTCGGTGGTGGTGCTCGTGCTGTGCGTCTGGGCCTACGTGCTAGTCGGGGCCGGACTTCTCGTGCGAGGCGGAGACTTGTCGTGGGGGTTCCTCTAGTGGGTATTGGTCGGAGATGCAGCCAACTGGTCGAAGACTGGACGTCTTGCCAGTGTGGGTCTTGACATGGGTCCTTTCTCCTCCTTGTCTTGAATCTTTGCCTTGACGTTGTCGATCTTGACCTTCACATTGTCAATGGTGTCGGATTGTCTTGTGTTTTAGGGAGATAATCTCGCCATCAAAGGGGCCCTAATCCGGGCCCTCGTCAATCATTATTTGCAACGAAAAACTGTAGATGTCGTTGCAAGATGAGAGAAACCTCCTTATGGTGGTTTTTATGCTCCAGGTGGTCTTTACGGTCCTTCGTCGTCAAATCGCAACGATGGCTAAATACTGGAACATTGTATGATGTTGTGATCTTTGACCACGCGGTGTTGTAATATTTGAACTTTGTATGACGGTGGTGAAGACGAACACCGGCTGTGAGGATGAGTACTGCTGTTGTTCGTGCCACGAAAAGGACAACACTCCACCAGCAACTCCACCCCGCCACGATCTGATCCAACTTCACCCCCGTCGGGGTACTACATGCCCTCCCAGCACTCCGGCAGGTCTATGATGTCCGGGTTCTCCGGGTACTATTCGTACAACTAGACTACAATTGTTGTAATCGTTTATCTAAATTCCCTAAGGCACGTTAGGACTAGTAGCAGCGACACAAAGTTAGGGTAATTGTGTCGCACGTGCCATTGCAAATGTTGTAATCGTTTATCAAAATTCGTCGTTAAGTATTAATGGTTCGTCGTTTTATCAACGCTTCAACAATTCAAATTTAAAAAAAATCCTACCGCCGCAGCCCACGGCGGTAAGGCACACATACCGCTGTGGCCTACGACGTTACCTGGGGGGCACGCTGCCGCCTAGCGTTAGGCCCCTAACGTCGTGGCTCACGGCGTCAGGGACTTAACGTTGTGGCAGATGTACGAACCATATATTTTTGCAAAATTGTGATAAAAACATATATACACAAAAATTCGATTAACAGCCCATGTGCAACAAACTGATAAATAAAAGCCCACGGAACAACAAGTGACAAAGCCTGCTAGATGCGCAATACAAGGCCCATTACGCAAAAGCCACTTCCCCCCAGCAGCAGGATGTTCCTTCGTATGACGATTTGTCTGACTCATAATAGGATATAATTTCAACAAATATGGTGCAGTACAACAAACCACTATCCACTACTTCTACCTCTTTCCAGATAAAATTTCTCCAAAAAAAGAAGTTAACACAGAATTATCATTGGTCCAAAGTCCAAACAACGACCTCCTGGTTCTTTATAAGTACAACGTCTGACAAAGTTTCTCAGTTTTCAGTTTTACATGATCTGAAAGAATTTTGGCCATGCTCCTTGTCTAGTATCAGCTCCTTTGGCAAGCACAATAAAAAAATTGCATGCTTCAAAAAGTAGAAAGAGAATTGCCATGACAATTCTCATGATTACAAATGATAAAATCATAAGTCGTAGGGACCCTACAACTTTCTTTTTTTAGATAATAAGGTACAAAATGGACTGGTGATTTTAAGCTACCATGTCACTTCTGTCTCATGGTCACTTGCTGGCTTCCTGTTCAGTGTTACTGAGGTTGCGAGGGCAATGTCTGCAGTTCTGTTCAGAGGACCTCGACGTCAGAAGCATTTGTCAGCTCCGAGTCTTTAGAAGAAAGGCGCAAAATGCAGAAATCTCCAGCCGAACTAATCCGTCGAAATCCGTTGGATCCATTCAAGTCAGTAGTCCTTTCAGCGATACATGCAAATATTTCCTTGATTGCATTGTGCCAGATTGGCTTCGCTATCTCAAGAAATTTAAAAACAGATAAGACCGGAAGATCAACACTTCCGACATCAGATTCCTCTTTGTCATCCCGTCCATGGAAATCTGATCCACCAAGCTTCAGAAGCTCATACGTATCGGCAAGATCACTCAATCCTGTTGAAGAAGCACTCCATTGTTAGATGTGTTAAAGTTTCAGATATCTCTAACAGACATAAAGAGCACAACAGATATTAGTGGCCATGAAGTGCTATTACACGTAAAATGGCCATCTTGTTCATACCAGATACTTTCCCGTCATTTCGATAGACCTCAATACCATGCAAACCAGCAGCTTTCAAATTCTTTATCACAGCAGCTGGATTTTTCAGCGCCCACGGATGAGCTAAAACTGCTACACCCCCAGTTCGACAAACTAGCTGCACCACAGATTCCCCAGTTGGTTCACTACCTCTACAAATGCACAAAACGAAATCTACGATGTTAATGTAGCTCTACACCTGATATTGAATGAAGCATGAACAATTGATCGTGTTGCTACTTACGTGGCATATGCAGGTCCTCCGTCATACAAATACCTGCTAAAGGCCTGCTTGAGATTCTCCACATACCCAGCATCAACCATCGCACGGGCCACATGCAATCTGCCAGGAGCCACACCAATCCCAGCTATTTTACACACATCTTCCAGCTTCATTGGCATGTTAAGGCTCCCAAGCTTCAGTAACATCTCGTTTGCGCGTGCATATCGACCCTCCCTGATACCGGCTAAAAACCTCTCTAATTCTTGAGGTTTAGCAGGACCCCAGCTACCATAGTATGCAAGAATGTGCACAGGTTCCTCAGACCCAGCAGATTGGTCACTAGCAATCAAGAACGCTAAGAATTAAGCACATTTCTAGTGCATGGCAATAGCATGGCCCAAAAAATTGCGATTACTGCCGTGAGAAGACAGAAGAGGGTCACCTCGGCGAATGCACGGCGCTGATCTCGACGCCAGGAATGATCCTGATTGGATGCCGCTTTGCTGCTTCCATGGCCTCCGGGACGCCGGCCATGGTGTCATGATCAGTCAGCGCCAATACTTTCACCTGTGCTGATCACAAAGGCAGCTCGCTAGTATCAGCATGTAAACTCAACAACCGCACTGCGGCAGATACGATCAGTGAACTACGGTGTGTCAGCCGCGACTCACTCAGAGAATCAGGATTGATCACAATGCGAAAGCGAAACTGCGAGAGCAGCAGCAATATGCAGAGGAACAATGGCTAGCTAGCAGCGAAACTGCGAGAGCAGCAGCAGCAGCTTACCCCGTTGCGGCGCGCGCGGTCGACGAGCTCGGCGGGCGAGAGCGAGCCGTCGCTGCGCGCCGAGTGCGCGTGCAGCTCCACCGCAACGCGCGGCCGCCGCATCCGCGCCCTCCCGGCCGCCGCAGCACGCTCGTCGTCGCTCGCCATCTCGCGGCCAGGGCAGGCCCAGCGGAGCACGAAGCTCCGCGCGGCCACCTCCTCCTCCGTCGGCGCCCTCGGCCGCCTCCTCTTCTTCTTCCTCCGACCTTTCCTTCTCTGCGAGTCCGGATCTCCCGCGTCCGGCGCCGACGTGGCGATGGCATCGGCCGCCACGACCACGACCGCGTCCTCCTCCTGACCTCCTCGGTGGAAGCGCCCATGGGAGGAGGCGTCTGCCCCGTCCAACGAGCTCCAAACCCCAGCCGCTGCGGGCGTGCGCGGCGTAATAATGAAGCGAGGTCGTGGGGGTGGTGGGTGAGGACGGCGTCAGGGCTTTTAAGACGTGCGGTCGCCATCAGCGACAGGGGGAGGAGGGACGCAGGGCGCAGCAGCCTCACCGGGGGAGGGGCCGCGCCGCGCGCTCGTGTCGTGTGCCGGTCGTCTACGGCGACAGACAGCTATGAATGTGGTGGCGGGCATGCCCATGCGCGCGTGGGCCTCGTAATGCTTGCCCATTGGTGGGCTGAGCCGGGGCGCAGTCATGCTAGATTGTGTTTGAGAGAATTCTATTATGTTAGGCCCATTATGCACTTCGTAATAGGAACGGCCCACCAAGGACAGCAAAATGAAACACTGTGTCCGTGTGTATGACGACGTTGAGCGTTTAAGAATTTTATATTTTTTCTTCGATTTTTTCCGAAAACATATGTGCCATCTACGATTTTGCAAAACTATATTATTGCCGCCATGTGATATGACGTTTCCAAACGCTATACCACATGGCGGCAATAGCCATACCACATGGCTGCAATAGTATAGTTTTGCAAAATCTAAGATGACACATATTTTTGAAAAAAATCGAAGAAAAACATACAAATATAAAAATCAGCGTTTAATGAGGCTATAATACAACTGAGGGACAAAAACAGAGATTTCGCATGGTAGCAGGCACTCTTACAAGCGAGTTTCGCGATGAATTTTTCTATTTATATAAAAATATCAACACAACATGTTAAAAAAGTTCAATGCAAGCATTTAGATAAAAAAGTTTAACTCATGCCATGTTTGCTCACAAAGTTTTTCGTCACATAAGATGTTTGAACATCCGTATATAGTAGTATTAAATGTAGACAAAAAATTAATCATACAGATTGTGTAACTTTACAAAACATATGTTTAAACATAATTAATTCATTATTTGACCATGTTGTGCTAAAAATGCATATGCTGATGAAAGCATAATAAATTTATCTCGCGATTTTCAGACATTCCTTCCAACATTCCATAATAAACCATATGATATGACACCGCAAAGTCATTCACGCTCGGATAGCTGAGCTCTTCATGGGTAAAAACGGATTGATTGTTCTTACCGGGGTGGTATTTCAAGTATGCCCCTGTTGTTTTTATCCATTGTCCATATTCAAATCCACACCCACCTCAAATGGGGAGGGTATGGATAGAAAATAATTATCCATTGAAGAAATGGGGAGGGTAGGGTGTGGGGAGGGTGCCAATAATCGATTGTGTATGTGTAGAATCTAGTACAAAACTAGTTATCCATTGGGTATGGGTGGGAATGGGAAGGGTCAGAAGTGGATAATAATTATTCGGATTTGGGTACGAATAAGAGTGGATTTGTCCATACCCTCCCCAGTGGCAGGCTTAATTTCAAGAGGAAGAGATGGTATAACGTAACAATTTCAGTGTTTAAAGCAACTCCAAGAGACTAGCTATCTTGGCTTAACTAGCTAAAAAATAGAAAACTTATTCAAAAATTTAATCCAACAGACTAGCTAAATTTGCCCTCGCTATCCTCCACTAGTTAAACCGGAGGCTTCGCTAGCTATCTTTGGCTAGACAGTCCCGCTAGCTATCCCCTCGTACATGAGTATGACAGGTGGGACCCACTAGCGGTAGAGCATATGAAGAGTTGATTTTAGTGAGGGGTGTTGGATTTCATCAATTTTTTTGCTAGCTATTTCATTTTACATACTACCAAATCAGGATTTTAACTAGTGATTTTTAGAGAGGTTTTCGGGGTTTTACTAGTTTTTCTATTTGCAAAATTTTCGGGAATTTTATAGCCGATACAAACGCAGCCGTTCCTTCCTGAACGGAGCAAAATTTACTAGTCACTCTGGCCAGCGGGCCACGCGTCGCCTGCGCAGGGCCGACGCGCCCAATCTGACGACCCCGCGCGCCGCGCCTCCCCGTCCCCCAGGGCGCACGCAATCGCGGCGCGGGCTTGGGCGCGCGCCTGCGGCCTCCCCCTGAATTCCGAACGCGAGCGCGCGCTGGGAGGGGGATCTCGGTTTCGGCTCGCTCACGCCACCCGCCCCCCGCTCCTCCATTTTCGCAGGCTCCTCCGCCCACAAAAGCCAACGCTCCCCCTCACATCCCATTCCCTCCCAAGACCCCCTCCCCGGCGGCTCCATCTTCCGCGCGCTCTCCGGCTTCCGCGGGCGGCGAACTGGGAAAGGCGTGCGTCTCGCGGCGAGGTTCGCGCTCCAAACCCTACTCCCTTCCCATCATCGCCACACCTGCACATTCCCTTCCGGTCGGCGAGTCCACCCGCGCCGGGCGCGGCGGTGCCCTAGATTTCCCATGTTTTTGATACGCCATGCACTCCGGTAGCCGCCGCGAGTCGGGGTTTGCAGTTGACCTTCTGGGTAGATCCTGGCTGTGGCTTGTGTTCTTTTTGGCGTAGAGTTGGGGATCCAAAGCTTCTTTTGCTCTAATTGTGAGCCTTTATAAGGGCATTCCTTTTTTTTTTTGTATGGGCACTGTGACATTGATTGTAACAAAATCAATTGTGCATTTTGACCTTTGATTGTTATTGGACGACAAATCAGGACAATCGTGTCTTAGATACCTTTAATTTCTTGGGTGTTCGTATGTGGCGTGCACATCTGAATTTGCTTAGAATGTCCAATTAGCACCCGTGCATATACTTTGCCTCCTGCGCACGGCACATCCAGTTGTTCCACAATTAGCGACACCTTTGTCCGAGTCCATGTCATGCTACTGGAATTATAGTTCTACCGTTCCTCAACACACTGTTGAACGTGCTGCTTAATATGATCTTCTCCTTTTGGATTAACCAGGACATTGGGTTTGGGGTTTCGCTGCTGTTAATATAGCTAAGTGGTGAGGATCTGGACATAAAGATGGTGGAGAACACTCATGGTAGTGGACGCCGTGCGTTCGGGGACTTGACGAATATCCTTTGCAAGCGACCAGCCCTATCAGATCCGGAGAAGAGTACGTGTGGGATAAAGATTAGACGGATCGAAAAGGACACTATGACTAAGAAAGAGTTTGATGAAAATGCAATGAATAGCAGTAGAGGGAAAGGGATTGTATTTGGGCACTTGTTTGATGGTGTTGCCAAGGGGAATTTCGAAAGGCCTTCTATTTTTCGGCACACTAAGGTTCAGCACATGGCTGCCAAGGCAGCTGGGCTTCTATCCAAGGAGGTCAGTGACTCGAGGGACCATTGCGCATCAGTAGATTCATTTGATTTCAGTGATAAGGAGCAGTATTCTTCGCTGGATTCTGAAGGTGAGTATGATGAAGATGATGAGTTGGGTGGTGAATTGCCGGGTCATTTTAGCAACTCAGAGTTGGCTAATGACGGTGAGTGCTTGACTCAAGAGGAGATAGTTGGATCATCAGGAAATCAGAAGCCTCTGTCTTCATTGGACTTTGCGACAGGTGGTCACTTGCTGAGTTCTAGTGTTCATCATGCTTCAATGAAAACTGCTGGCTTGGAAGAAGCTGTTGCTACAAAATCTTGTGCTTGTTCTTTCTGTCTAAAGGGTATGTTTACATGCATTTACTCCTTTCAGATGTATTTGTTTATGCCACCATGATGTCAAGTAAACTCATACCTTCTGTTTTCGTGCCTTGTAAATAGCTGCTTTTATGTTGGCGGATCTCCTTTATCAGGATGCAAGAAGCCGGCTTTCTGGTAGGACAGCAAATTTAACTACTTTTATCTTTTCCATAAGATAAAGTTTTAAGTATATGCTGATTTCATTTGTGTGATCACTGATAGTTTTACTGATGTCAATCCATCTTTCCTGATTCCTTAGTATCGAAGAAAAGCATAAAGTTTGCTAGGTCTTTGGATGCAAAGAAAAGCAAAGGAAACGAATATGATGCCAATGTAGACGGATATGACCCAAAACAAACTGCAGGGATGGAGTTCAAACTATACCAACAACAGAGATCACTCTTTCTTTACACAGAGAATGCCCTTGTTCGCGAGTCAACACAACTTGTAAGTTGTTCTATCCGTCCTCCCCCACCTTGCTTAGTAAATTAGTCTTGTGTATATGTATGTTGCCAGTTGCCATCAATTTGCGCATGTGTTTAACTGTTGACATGTGAAAAAATGTGCGGAACTGTTTGTTCAACATAGATGTGTCTGCTTGCACATGTTGATACAGTTGGATTGCTGGAAGTATTATTGTTTGTTACAAATAATTTGCAATAATATAAACTCGTGTGTTTTCCGTTATGGGTCTGATGATCTTTATCAAATTATTTGGGGGTTAAGACTATGATTTAAGTTCCATCCACACAAACTTATTTTGTAAATAGGATAGAAAAACATCACTATCCTTAAGTTTTTCTTGTGTGGTCAGGTGGGGGTGGGGGGCTATCTCAATACTTGAAATTCTAATGCCTATGTTGGATATTTACTGATACCTAAAGAATTATTACTTTTGCTAGTCTTGTTATCTACTTAATGTTTCTGTTGCCATTTATCTCAACCCCTGTACTTGTGAAATCATATGTGTTGCAGTCGTTCAAAGTTGGCAAAGTAGTGCGTCATTCTACTTTGGGAGCTTTTTTATCTGCTATGATTGTTTTCCAAACTGTCATTTTGTAGTAAATTGACAATTATGATGCCTTTCAACAATATGAGAACCTGACCAGCGACCATGGCTTTTGAAACGGAGATGTGTAAGATGGCAACTATTTGCACGAACAGTTAATGGCCATCTTTGGTTCTTGGGTGTATGAATGGAGTGTTTGTTTTGTCCTACTAGTTGCTCTATGCAAAAATCTATTGAGGCATTATATTCTGTGGTATACTGCTGGAGTTTCTGATGGTGGATGATGTAATTGCGTGCAAAACAAGTGTTTAAATGAATAGTTAGTAGCCATTTTTGTTCATTAGGTGTAGGAACAGAGTGTCTCCTTTTACCCTATGAGTTGCTCTATGCACAGATCTATAAGACTATAAGAGGTTTCTATTTTGTGGCATACTACTGGAGTTTGTGACGGTGACTGATGTGATTGCATGTTTAGTACTAATAAATAATGAGATTTCTCCCCTTTCTTTTGCTTTTAAACTTTCATCGATCCAAACTTGATGTCAGTTGAGGTGTACATTCTGTTTCTGGCTTGTTTTGGGTGATATCTGGTTTTGAAAAAGAATTTAAGCATCTGACATGGCTGTTTTGGTCAGATTGTCAATCCTAGTTGTTTTCCCATGCACTGAAGAGTTCCTGATACTTTTTGTTGCATTAGTGTCCTGAGTCTTCAATTATTGCTAATCATCTACCCTTACTTCAAGTTCTTCAGTGTTTTGAAAATCCAGTTTAAATTCTTTTTTATTGAAATCAGTGCAACCTGAGCATTTGAATTAGTGCGAACTAGATTATGTTGCATAAAGTACATTGCCTGTGACATGCTTTGCATGAGTGTTTCCTGTACTCTTTTGATATAAGCTCAGCTTATTAGTTAACATTTACTACATTTTGTAATGCATGTATGTTATGCCAATAACTCGTACTTTCAATATATGATTTTTTCCTAACAGTGAAACATTCATTTTATTCAGCATTCATCTTTTCTGAAGTTAAAAGAATTGAGAGAGAACTGCAAGACAGATCTTGGGGTGATCAGCAATTCTTCATTGGGTAAATGAGCGCTGCATGGTTGTGTTGCTGAAAACTGTTCATTTCCCTGAGACTTGGAGCACCTGGCTCGGTTTGATCAAGATGCGCATTGAGATAGGCTGTTAACTTAGGGATTCGGGTGGGTACCATCAATTTGGGACTTTTGGCTTTAGCAATTACTCCTATCGTAGAGCATTGGCCCATCATGTTTGTAGCTGATGTAAAAATCTCCACGGTCAGTTAGGAACTGTATGGCTTGTCTCATTGAGACATAGGCTTTCCTTGTTCTTTGTAGTGAGCTTGCTTTGTATGATAATTGCTTCACGATCTGCAAACAAGAGGAAAATAATGTCGTTTTTAGCTTTTCTTGTGAGTTTTGGCGGGAACTGTATCTTCTTAGAGAGATTATTGTTTGTCCTTTTGGGTTTCAAATATGGTCTACTTGATTCTGACAGTTCAGTGTCGGTTTACATGTTTTAGAGTTTGTGCACTGGTTGTGAAGTTAAACGTGATCTAATACTTCCTACTTGCACGTGTTGGACGAATCTGTCTACATCATGTTTAACTTTTTTGGTGTTAAGAAGAATCACTAGACTGTCGTTGGTGCCTGATTGCTGTCATATCCCTGCATGCAAATGATGCTAATCAGCCAGCAGTACTTTTCTCTCAGAACAAACCAGCATCAGCCACGTCGGTGAACACTGAGCAACCATTTTCTCCAATAGATATTCTCCTAAAATATCACATAATGCGAGGACCATAGAGGTTAAAGAAGAGCACTGAGCTAAATGGTGCACTAAATATAAAATATGCATGAAAAAGTACGGACACGCATAACAATCTCTCATTTTTTGAAACTCATACTCCCTCCGTCCCAGAAAGACTGTCCGTTTAGAAAATTTAAGACATGCTAGTAGTTGTGACAAATGACCTTGTTACCCCTAATTAATCATGCATTGGAACTTGAAAAGAGTCATCAAATAAGCATTTCATTGGCTACTTGTATTTCTCAATGCAATATTTCCTCGGTACTTGGTGTTGTTTAATGAGAAGAGCATTTAATACGAGCTAAAAGAACACTATTTGTGGGACAAATTTTGAAAGCTATATGAACAGTCTTTGCGGGACGGAGGGAGTATAGTCATATCTGCATCAACTTAAAGCAAAAACACGAAAAAGGCGTCTGAACCTCGCTCTCTGAGTACCTTACGCGTGAAGCCGAAGCAACTCGTCCCCCCTGATCATGTCCTGTTTCCCAACCATTGAATGAACAGATAAGTGATCAAAACGGCCCAACATACGGTGAGGCAATGTATTATATGGAGCCATAATATCCCTTTGCCCTTTTGCGATGTGGCGCATTGACATCTTGCAACGAACTAGGCCATGCCAAGCCTACACGCTAGTACACGACGTTCGTCAGCTAGCCAGTGGTGCTCTCTGCTCTGTGGCATCCGTGCCAAAGCAAGAGATGGCCCAGCCGCCCAGCAACCGAATTGGCAAATCCTCTCGCCCAACACGCCGACTGGCCCACTTGGCAGCGTGTCGGAGTGAGAAGTTGGAGCTGAACGTTACAACTGCCAGTGTCATTGCGATCTTCGCAGTGTGCACTAGCCCATGATGCCACCAGCGCTCTCGAGTCTCAATGATGATCTTGATTGGCAAAATGCACGTCCACGATCAAGCCAAGCAATAGTTTTGTTTGCCAGGTCAACAACATTTTTTTGGGAAGATATTAGCCGGGTAGTGGGTAGCAAAAGGAGGGGAGAGATCTGCCTTTTCCCCGCGAGCATCATGTTGGGAGGAGCATCACAGAATGGCACAAAAAAACTAGTTTAAGCAAGCCCGGCCGGCATCATGTTTTCATGTGTGTTTTTCTGTGGAATTTGGCTGGGCACTGCCCCCAACATCCTCACCAAACCTTCTATTGATGATGACCCCGGGCCACGTCCATATCCACATAATCTATTCCCAACTCACACCAGAATTCAAGGTGCTAGTAGTACCTTTTAGTTTTCCATTTTCACATTCCCATGCTCAGTTTTTTAAAAACTTTTTGGCGGAACGCTCAATTTCCAGTTACCTGCCAAACTAGTACACGAGCACTGCAAAAAGCAGACAAAATTATGAAGCCTCTCAGTCCATACACAAATCCCACTTGACTAGGAGTACATATACTGGTAAAATGGCACAACTCGTGATGATCAGCTCCTACGAAACCGGGAGATCGAGAGACAGCTCCAGACATGTCGCGCTCGACACTCCTCCAAAAATTCGGCTAAAACTTGATGCCGCTTTGCGATCTCCGAAAACGATATGCGCGACCACGACAGCAGCAGCAATCATGGACGACGGATCGGCCGGCGCCGAGTCCGCGCGTGCGTGCATGGGCGATCGGCGATCGGCCTCCGCCAGCTGGATGATCCGGTGCTTTCTCGGCGTCGTACGTATGCATGCGATCGATCAGCATGCCGCATGCGGACATGCGGTAGCACAAGGGGCAGCAGCCGCATGTGCCGCTGTGCTAGCTTGTTCGGGGTACGGTTGGGCCTTGTCCTCATTTTTGGAGGACGTTGCGGATGGATGCACAGTTTCTAGATCCACGAATAGCCAGGGCGTAATCCAAACAGATGCGAGCTAGGGGAACAGGTGCTCGAGCGCCCGATCTACGGACTGATTGCACTGGCAGTCTGGCACTAGTAGACGATGGACCAGACAAATCTTAGAGTTCCCTCCTTTACCTGTCAGCTCACCAGCAAGGTGTTTTGTACAGTAGCTAGGTATCCATGTGTGCATGTAGAAGATGTTCAGAGTGTTCCACAACAAGTTACAAGGAAATTCATATAGTTTGCTGAGAATTCACCATTCAGATCAAGGTCGTACTGAACTTGGGACGCACTAAGTGTCTGGTACTTAGTCAACGGTAAATTCTGGCGACAATAGTGAAATTTGTCAAACCCTTGCCGTTCCTAGTAGGAGCTAAGGATTGACGGTGTTTGTGGTTGCGCCCCCAAATTGACAGTCTTCAGCCGGTACCTAATCTCCACCCAACCCGGCCTGCCGCGCTCGTTGGTTACTCTATTCATCAGCAGAGACAGACACGAGTAATGGCAAGGAAAGTTCTGCGCCCACCTTATTAGCTTGTGGCCTAAGCCCTTTTTGGTCCCCTCGCCGACACTGAAACTTGCCGTTCTACTCCATCCACTTTGATATGGGATCAGAACAGCCTAAGCTACCGTATCATTTTCTATTAAGAAAAAGAATGTGCAGAGCTAAAGAGAACTGCTCCCTGAACATGTGCAGGGAAACCAGCGGTAGAGTGTAGACATTAGAGACTCCTATTTGTTGTCTGCGTCAGTTTGTTTTACTAGTCCACTTACGCATTTTCTAAAGTCACACACCCATCGATCGTGATTTCTGGGCGCCGTGTTGCTCAGAACAGGAGAAGACCTGAACTCTGAACTCTGAAACTGGGGGTATTTTTGTTGAAGCTTTGAACTCTGAACGCACAATGCCAACCTGCCCGTTTCGCGAGTCCCGGGAGCCATTGCTGATTTGCTGTCAACCTTTAGTCGAGCAACTTTTCACTGTTCACATATCACATCGAAGTGTACTACTCTCTGTATGCATGTGGTCAAACACGACAAGTTGGTAGCAAATTTTTGCAATTTGCTAACAATTTGCTCAACTAAACAAGGTCAGGTTTACCGGGTTCCATCCAACAGCGACACATCTTGCCGGGCCATCCTTTTCCTTCCGTCCGTTTGAACAAAAACATGGCAGCCGCCTGATCTTCGTGTAGCAGCAGCAGCTACCTGTTTGGCGGTGCCATCTTGAGCCACACATCCTTTCGTGTTGACCTGTGCGGCACTGGTGATCGAAGCGGAGATGACACCGTGACCGTGATCTACTGATCTGAGCAAGTGCATGAACCAATGCAAAGCTCTCACCGACGCCATCTGACATTTGTTGCCACGGACGGGACTCTTACTCGTGTGGCCGTGGATAAGCAATGGGCCACCGACGCGACAGTACAGATCTCTTTTTAGATTAAGGAAACAAGTTCCGGCCTCAACGGTGCACAGCACCGTCTACAGCCAAGATACAAAACCGATCGGCACTCAGGCCGCAAGAAAACACACTCACTCTTACACCAGGGACCACTACACAAGTCCAACTAACACAGCAACACGTCCAAACAAGGTGAAAGACAACCACGAGGATACTCAAAACCATACAAAGCAACAAAACTAGTTCTCAATTCGCTTAAGAATGTTCCAACCGGTCCCCTTAAATAACGCCAGAGCGACAGACTCCAACATACGGCCTCCGGCCCTCAAGCTATTCCTCCCATCATCATTGGCAAGGAAAGCCCAACTTCGATCTAAAACCCCCCCCTAAAGATCACCCGCAAAATAGATACATACCGTGATTTTTTAAAAACCAAATCATTTCTATCGATCCGGATAGCCCAACATAGGGCTGCCACTCCAATCATAACAAGGCTCCTTTGCTTTTTCGAAAAACTTCTAAGCCAAGGACCAAAAAGGTGTTGCACACAAGTGGGTCTGTTAAATCCAAAAGCAACGGCAACGCAACTCCACACAAGTCTAGCCAACTGGCAGTCGAAAAAGAGGTGTTGCACCGTTTCTTGCTGCGCACAAAACCCACACTTCGTACACCCCTTCCACCCACGCTTGACTAAGTTATCTTTAGTGAGCACCACCCCATTGTTAAGAAACCACAGGAAAATTTTAATTTTCAACGGCAACTTAGCTTTCCAAGTCCAACAATTAACCCGAGCTCCCACCCTTATAATTAAGTCATTGTACAAATTCTTGACCGAGAACGCCTTATTGGCTGTCCATATGAAGCAGTCCGAGCACAAGTTTTCGTATACACACGTCATTTTCCGCAACTGAATTTGGGCGCCATGTGCAGATGAATCTTCAAACTTGGATCAACCCGACCGTACTGGCCTGTGTCTTGCGCAGCAGCCTCCTGCTTTTGACCATGACCGGGCAAACATCAGCACATTTCTGTAGCAAGTATCTCTTCGGTCTTCGCCCAACAAGTCCTCGCGACGGCGACGCCACCGGTGAAATTCTGCCGCACAGGGAACGCCATAGTAGATGTGCTGCATTTGAGTTTGAGCCTGCTGGTCCGCGACCTGTTGCGTTACGCTCGGTGCATAGCCCGGGGGTCGAAGCACTCGGAAACCATACATGGCGGGAGCCGCACGGTCGCCGCCCCCGGCGCGGAGCACGCGTCGCCGCGGGGTCTCCCCCCTCCCAAGATCAGCTTGTCACGGGCGCTAGCTAGCTCGGCCAAACGAGACCGGGCTCGGCGGGCCGCCGGAAGACAGCCAGGCACGCATACGGCGAACTGTCTGTACTCTGTACCCTCCGTTCTGTGAAATTACGCCGTTGTCCAGTAGGCTACTATTGTCAGCGGATCCACGTCTCCAACGGATAAGAGCGCCGAGTCTTCAGCATGACCGCGTCCAGCGCGCTCCCGAAACGGCCTCGCGCACTCGCCTCGCCACCAGACTCCGCAGAGCGCGCTCCACCACCCACACACGCACCCAGTCTCCACGACGCCCGCTTCCTGCGTTCATCCACGACGTGCATAGTGCATGTGTGTGTTCATGGCCAAAGGCCCTTGTAATCTATATATGTAAGCCATATACGATCAATACAGACTGTCCAGTTGAACATATTCATTCTACATGGTATCAGACATCCTCCGATCCTAACTCTCCGGCTAATTCCGCTTCCGCTCCCATGGCTCATTCTTCTCAAGCCTCAGACTCCTCCTCCTCTTCCGACGACGATTCCGTCGCTCCTGCCAACTCCTCCCAGATCCAAGGGATTTCCATCCGCCACCATGTCCCCGTCGTTCTTGAACTGGACGAAGGCAACTACGGTCAGTGGTGTGAGTTCTTCGTGTCTGCCCTTGGCAAGTTCGGGCTTGAGGAACACATCACCACCACTGCGCCGGACGACGTCCGCAACCGCGAGTGGCGCCGGATCGATTCCTGCGTCGTCAACTGGATCCTCGCGACTGTCTCCAAGGGCGTCTACGACGTCGTGCGCCGTGACAACCACGACGCCTACACCCTCTGGCACGCTGTCGAAGGCCTCTTCCGCGACAACGAGCTTCAGCGCGCTGTCTTCCTCGAGACCGAGCTGCGCTCCCTCAACCAAGGTGACATGTCCATGAACGACTACTGCACCAAGTTGAAGCGCATCGCCGACCAACTGCGCGACATCGGCCACCCCGTCTCTGAGTCCAGCCAAGTGCTAAACCTCCTCCGCGGCCTCAACCCCCGGTACCGCTACGTCAAGCCGGTCATCACCTCCAAGTTTCCGCCGTACACCTTCCAGAGTGCTCGCTCCTTCCTCATCCTCGAGGAGCTCAGCCTCCAACACGACACCAACGTCGAGGCAACACAGGCTCTGGCCGCCTCCGGCGGTCCCTCCTCCGGCTCCACCGACGGCTCTTCCAACTCCTCGGCACCTCGCGACAACAGCCGCCGCAACTCCAGCGGACGCCCCAACAATCGAGGCGATCGGCGGCGCGGGCGCGGTAACGGCGGCGGCTCGGCGCGCGGCGGCACATCCAACAACCGAGCCGCCCGAACGCCGCCCCGAACGCCGCACCGAACGCCGCCGGCTACCAACCCTGGCAGGGCATGGTGCAGGCCTGGTCCATGCCCTTTCGGGCCCCTGGCGCGCGCGTCTTGGGACCTCGGCCACCGTACCCGGCCTCGGCGCAGCAATGACGGCCGCTCATCAACCGCTGTCCGGCGCTGTCAGCCCCTACGACATGGCCGGCCTCTACGCCGCGCTCCACTCCGCCGGCGCGACGTCCCAACCCCAGAGTGCCTCCGATTGGTACTTTGACACTGGTGCCACCTCCCACATGTCCTCGTCACCTGGTAACTTTCCTTCGTTCGTTCCTCACCCGTTCTCTTCAAAAATCACAGTGGGCAATGGTGCTCAGATGCCAGTCACGCATCGCGGACAAACAGTCATTCCCACTGCCACCTCTCCCCTACATTTGAATGATGTTCTTGTATCTCCTTCACTCATTAAAAATCTGATTTCAGTTCGTCGCCTCACACGCGACAATAATGTTTCTGTTGAATTTGACCCGTCTGGTTTTTCAATCAAGGATCTAGCTTCCAAGGCGGTGATGCTCCGATGTGATAGCCGTGGTGCTCTCTACCCCCTTCGTCAGGAACACCATCAGGCCCTCACTGCAGCTTCGTCGGTCTCCTTGTGGCATCAGCGGCTGGGTCACCCTGGTCATCCAGCCACATCTCAAATTTTACAGAATTTTTCATTCCAGTGTAATAAAGCTGATGATCATTCTTGTTCTTCCTGTCGTTTGGGCAAGCATCACCGTTTACCATTCTCTAATTCAGTAACTCAGTCATTTTTCCCCTTTCAACTCGTTCACTCTGATGTTTGGACTTCACCGATATTTAGTCATTCAGGTTACAAGTACTACGTTGTTTTCCTAGATGACTACACTCGTTACTTATGGGCTGTGCCCCTCCGTAACAAGTCTGATGTATTTCAAACTATCAAATCCTTCATCACATATGTGCACACACAGTTCAGACTGCCCATCCTAGCCTTTCAGACAGATAACGGTGGGGAATATGATTCCTCCGCCATGCGCCTGCTTCTTTCCACCCACGGCATCCAGCTCCGCCTATCGTGCCCATATACGTCACAGCAGAATGGCACAGCTGAGCGTGTTCTTCGTACCACTAACGATTGTTTGCGCACCTTGCTAATACACAGTGCAGCTCCCTTGTCGTTCTGGGCGGAGGCTCTCGCCACAGCGGTGTACTTGATAAACAGGCGCCCGTGCCGTGCCACCGGCACCAACACCCCCTACAGCCTCCTATTCGGCGTACCACCCACCTATGATGAGCTCAAGGTGTTTGGGTGTCAGTGCTTCCCCAACCTGATCGCAACATCACCTCACAAGCTCGCTGCGCGTTCGACGCCGTGCGTGTTCATCGGGTACCCGGCTAATCACCGTGGCTACCGCTGCTTCAACCCCGCTACCGGCCGCGTCATCATCTCGCGGCACGTCACCTTCGACGAAGGCGTGTTCCCGTTCCGCAACACAAGCTCCGACCCCCACGCCACTACTCGATCCTCGGGCGGTCGACGCGACGACGACGACGATGCGCCGTGTCCCCCGCCGCCCATGGGAGTGCCACCGCCCTTGGCCGCGGCATTACCTCCTCATCCGCGTCGGCAGCGCACAGCTCGTGGTGCTCATCATCCATCCACGGCTACATCGTCTACCACAACCCCTTCGTCACCACCGGTTCAGGCTTCTCCGACCTCTCCATCGCCGGCCCCGGGATCTCCATCGGCACCGTCGTCGGTGTTTTAGACCGGCAAACCTACCGAGGGGGTACCCGAGGTAGTAGATTGTGCGGTGGGGATCGTGATCGGTTGACCGAGAACTCGAAGGTATGCGCAAGGACACGGGACACAAGATTTATACGGAGTTCGGGCCGCCAAGGTGGCGAACCCTACGTCCCGTTTGGGGGATCAAGTATGGCGCCCGCGCTTGGTGTTGGGTCGTCCCCGGAGGGATTGGGGTGTGCGGCTAGGTACCCGACCCTACTTTATATAGTCCAGGGGGCGGGTTCCTAGTCGGTTACAAGGCAGGAGTCCTAGTCGGTTACAAGGCAGGAGTCCTAGTAGGAGTACACAGAGCGAGTCCTAGTAGGAGTACAGGGAGCGAGTCCTAGTAGGAGTACAGGGGAATTCTACCAGGAGTCCGTCTTCTACTCTTCCTCCTTCCTTGCATGAGTACCCGGGGAGTATGCCCGACAAGCCCCCGAGCACGTTGTAGTCGAGAGAAGTAGTTCGAGTAGTCTTGAAGCCTCTTCGAGTAGTTCTTGAGCGTCCTCGAGTACGCTTGGAGAAGTCTTCAATAGTACTTGAATCGCCGCGAGGCCGGAAGGTGGTCCGACTCATCGGTCTTGAAAAAATTTGAATGATGGGTGTAGCATAGCGAGCCCCCCGAGCCTTGAAATGATTAGGTAATCAATCCAAGGGTCTTCAGTGTTCGCGAAGCCATCATCCGAGTACTCTTGCAGCGTGTAGCCCCCGAGATAAGAGAGCCGTATGAGCCACGTCGAGTAGTGATTGGTGAGGAGCCCCCGAGCTTGAGAGCGAGCGAAGCATGCTGAAGTTATCTTCAAGTAGCCCCCCGAGCCGGGAGAGATTCCAAGTAGCGTTTGGCGTCGAGCCGTGGAGCTTGAGAAGTAGTCGTGCCGTCGCAGCGGACTTTAGAATGCGACTTAAAAACCGAAGTCGACTTTGTGCCGCGCGGAGCGGACTTTGAGATGCGACTTGAAATCCGAAGTCGACTTTAGTTTGCCGCGTAGAGCGGACTTTAAGGTGCGACCGCAAGAGTCGACTTTGCGCCACACGAGGTGGACTTTGAGATGCAAAAAACGAAAAGCACTTTCCGGAAAGCCAAAGCGAATAAAAAATCGAAAAAAACGAGTAGTTTTGCCGCCGGAGCGGGCTTAAGATTGCGACCGGAGTCGGCTTGTGCCACCGGAGTGGGCTTGAGTACCGAGCCATGGATTTCGGACTCAAGGTACGCTTGCCGCCGGAGCGGGCTTGAGTGCGACCGTTAGCGTCGACTTGTGCCACCGGAGTGGGCTTAAGTACCGAGCCATGGATTTCGGACCCAAGGTACGATTGCCGCCGGATCGGGCTTAAGTACCGAGCCATGGATTTCGGACCCAAGGTACGGGTGCCACCGTAGTGGACTTGAAGGTGCGACCGGAGTCGACTTGCGTACCGGGCCATGGATTTCGGACCCAAGGTACGGAGCGCGAGTACTTAGGGCACTTGGACCCATGGTACGGAGCGTGAAGACCACGTGCGGCTAGGTTCCATCGTCGCCGGACCCGAGGGCCGCTTACGGCCTAGGTTCCATCGAAGCTTACACACGTAGTATGCCACCGAAGTAGGCGAAGATGCGACCGGCGTCGACTTTAAGTTGCCGCGCGGAGCGGACTTTAGAATGCGACTTTAGAAGTCGACTTTAGATTGCCGCGCGTAGCGGACTTTAGAAACCGCCTACTAGGGATAGCCCCCGAGTTGATGAAGTAGACTCGTGGCGACTTGATTGATATGCCCCAAGAGTAGTCGGCGAGAGTGTAGCTCTCGTGAAAACCCGCCGAGAAGCATACAAATGAGTAGTCGGCAAGTAGTCCTACATGATGAGGAGAACAAGCCACGAAAACGGTAATCATTTAGATAAATGACTTAGCGCTTCTTTGCCCGGCGTACTTGTTGATGAGGCCATGGCGGTCGGCGATGGAGCCACGAGGGTTGTTGTTGAAGTTGACTAGTCGAGTTGATTCGGCTAATCGCCGGGGGGCGTGATCGCCGTTCTCGACTAGTTTTCCAAACTAGTCGAGATGAATGGTCGACGCGATGCGACCGAGGAAGATGACGTCGTGGTAGCATGCGGCATGCTCGAAGTAGAGCCAGTGTTGCCGCGAGGCAAGTAGTCACCACGCACGGCGTGGCCGGAAGTAGAGCCGGCGTGGCCGCGAGACGAAGTTGCGGCGCACGGAGTGGTCGATGACGACGAGCGGCGCGACGAGCCGCATGACGAGCCGCGCGACGTGCCGAGGCACCCGGACGCGCGGCGAAGACGAAGTAGTCGATGACGACGAGTAGTCGTCGACGAGCGCGCGATAAGCCGCGTGACGAGCCGCGCGACGTGCCGAGGCACCCGGGACGCGCGCGAAGGCAAAGTAGTCGACGGCGACGAGCCCGGGCGAGGCGGAGTAGTCGACAACGAGCGGCGCGAGAAGCCGCGTGACGAGCCGCGCGACGTGCCGAGGCACCCGGGCGCGCGCGCGGCGAAGACGAAGTAGTCGACGACGACGAGCCCGGGCGAGGCGGAGTAGTCGACGACGAGCGGCGCGACGAGCCGCGTGACGAGCCGCGCGACGTGCCGAGGCACCCCGGACGCGCGGCGAAGATGAAGTAGTCGAAGTCGACAACGAGCGGCGCGGCGAGCCGCGGACGAGCCGCGCGACGTGCCGAGGCACCCCGGGACGCGCGGCGAAGACGAAGTAGTCGACGACGACGAGCCCGGGCGAGGCGGAGTAGTCGACGACGAGTGGCGCGACGAGCCGCGTGACGAGCCGCGCGACGTGCCGAGGCACCCCGACGCGCGGCGTAGGCGAAGTAGTCGACGACGAGCCGCGCGAGGCGAGTAGTCGACGACGAGCGGCACGACGAGCCGCATAACGAGCCGCGCGACGTGCCGAGGCACCCGGACGCGCGGCCGGAGACGAAGTAGTCGACAACGAGTAGTCGACGACGACGAGCCCGGGCGAGGCGGAGTAGTCGACGACGAGCGGCGCGACGAGCCGCGTGACGAGCCGCGCGACGTGCCGAGGCACCCCGGGACGCGCGGCGAAGATGAAGTAGTCGAAGTCGACAACGAGCGGCGCGGCGAGCCGCGGACGAGCCGCGCGACGTGCCGAGGCACCCGGGACGCGCGGCGAAGACGAAGTAGTCGACGACGACGAGCCCGGGCGAGGCGGAGTAGTCGACGACGAGTGGCGCGACGAGCCGCGTGACGAGCCGCGCGACGTGCCGAGGCACCCCGGGACGCGCGGCGTAGGGCGAAGTAGTCGACGACGAGCCGGCGCGAGGCGAGTAGTCGACGACGAGCGGCACGACGAGCCGCATAACGAGCCGCGCGACGTGCCGAGGCACCCGGACGCGCGGCGGAGACGAAGTAGTCGACAACGAGTAGTCGACGACGAGCGGCGCGACAAGCCGCGTGACGAGCGCGCGCGACGTGCCGAGGCACCCCGGACGCGCGGCGAAGACGAAGTAGTCGACGACGAGCCCGGGCAAGGCGCAGTAGTCGACGAGCGGCGCGGCGAGCCGCGTGACGAGCCGCGCGACGTGCCGAAGCACCCGGACGCACGACGAAGGCGAAGTAGTCGACGACGACGAGCTTCAATGGATCTCGGCGAGTCGACGAGTAGATTGATCTTGTTGACGAGGGTCCTTCGAATTCGCCGGTGGTGATGATCACCCCTACCTGGCGCGCCAGCTGTCGGTGTTTTAGACCGGCAAACCTACCGAGGGGGTACCCGAGGTAGTAGATTGTGCGGTGGGGATCGTGATCGGTTGACCGAGAACTCGAAGGTATGCGCAAGGACACGGGACACAAGATTTATACAGGTTCGGGCCGCCAAGGTGGCGAACCCTACGTCCTGTTTGGGGGATCAAGTATGGCGCCCTGCGCTTGGTGTTGGGTTGTCCCCGGAGGGATTGGGGATGTGCGGCTAGGTACCCGGCCCTCCTTTATATAGTCCAGGGGGCGGGTTCCTAGTCGGTTACAAGGCAGGAGTCCTAGTCGGTTACAAGGCAGGAGTCCTAGTAGGAGTACACAGAGCGAGTCCTAGTAGGAGTACAGGGAGCGAGTCCTAGTAGGAGTACAGGGGAATTCTACCAGGAGTCCGTCTTCTACTATTCTTCCTTCCTTGCATGAGTACCCGGGGAGTATGCCCGACACCGTCTGCACCGGCCGTGCCGGCGTCCACTGCTGCGCCTGCTGGCCACCCGATGGTCACACGTGCCCGCGCCGGCATCATCAAGCCGAACCCGAAGTACGCACTGGCGGTCACGGCGCCAGTCTCTCCGATCCCTCGAAGCATTCAATCGGCTGTCCAAGATCCTAACTGGTACGCTGCCATGAAAGCCGAGTTCGACGCACTCCAGGCCAACCAGACCTGGACACTCGTGCCACGACCACCCGGTGCACGCGTGATCACTGGGAAGTGGGTGTTCAAGCATAAATTGAATCCCGACGGCACACTCGAGCGTTACAAGGCTCGGTGGGTCGTTCGTGGGTTTAATCAACACGCCGGGATTGATTTCGGTGAAACCTTCTCACCGGTGATCAAACCAGCCACCATCCGCACCGTCCTCACGCTCATCGCCAGCAAGGGCTGGCCGGCGCACCAGCTGGACATCTCCAACGCATTTCTGCATGGCAACTTGCGGGAACGAGTCTACAGTCAACAACCGGCCGGCTTCGTCGATCCAGCTCGGCCGAACGACGTCTGCCTCCTGACCCGATCGCTCTACGGGCTCCGACAAGCTCCCAGGGCGTGGTTCGAACGCTTCGTCGCGCACGTCACCTCCCTCGGCTTCCTCCAATCCAGGGCCGACACGTCCTTGTTCGTCTACAGCAAGCACGGTGCCACGGCGTACCTTCTACTATACGTCGACGACATGATCTTGTCTGCGTCAACAACCGAGCTGCTTCGCCACATCATCAAGCGCCTCCATGATGCTTTTGCCGTCAAGGACCTTGGACCCGTTCACCACTTCCTCGGCATCAATGTTCGTCGCAACGCCACTGGATTTTTCCTCTCGCAGAGCCAGTACGCCGTGGACTTGCTGGAACGCGCCGGGATGGCGAACTGCAAACCAGTTCCCACACCGGCTGACACGAAGCCGAAAGCATCCACAACTGAAGGAACACCGATCGCCAATGTAACATCTTACCGGAGTCTTGCAGGTGCTCTCCAATACTTGACGATAACGCGCCCCGACATCGCCTACGCCGTGCAACAAGTATGCCTGCATATGCACGCGCCGCGTGATGTGCACATGACCATGCTGAAGCGCATCCTGCGGTACATCAAGGGCACAGCTACTCTCGGCGTTCAGCTTCGAGCCATCACCACGCCAACGATCTCCGCCTACTCGGACGCAGACTGGGCGGGCTGCCCGGACACTCGCCGGTCCACGTCGGGGTTCTGCGTCTTCCTCGGCTCCTCCCTCATTTCATGGTCGTCCAAGCGGCAAACTACGGTATCCCGATCTAGCGCGGAGGCGGAGTACCGCGCGATCGCCAACGCCGTCTCCGAATGCTCCTGGCTTCGACAACTCCTTGGTGAGCTACTTTGCAAGGTACCCACAGCGACGGTGGCGTTCTGCGACAATATATCATCGGTGTACATGTCTCGGAACCCAGTCCACCATAGACGTACCAAGCATATAGAACTGGACATACATTTCGTCAGGGAGAAGGTCGCACTAGGTGAACTTCGTGTCACCCATGTTCCAAGCGCACGGCAGCTAGCGGACGTCTTCACCAAAGGGCTTCCCTCAGCGCTCTTCTTCGACTTCCGCGACAGTCTCTCCGTCACGAACGGCGACGTCCAGACTGAGGGGGGATGTCAGCGGATCCACGTCTCCAACGGATAAGAGCGCCGAGTCTTCAGCATGACCGCGTCCAGCGCGCTCCCGAAACGGCCTCGCGCACTCGCCTCGCCACCGGACCCGCGAGAGCGCGCTCCACCACCCACACACGCACCCAGTCTCCACGACGCCCGCTTCCTGCGTTCATCCACGACGTGCATAGTGCATGTGTGTGTTCATGGCCAAAGGCCCTTGTAATCTATATATGTAAGCCATATACGATCAATACAGACTGTCCAGTTGAACATATTCATTCTACAACTATTAGTGGTGGCGACCACGAGTCCACGGCGCGGCGCGCATGGGAGGAACAAGCTTTTCCGCAGATCTGAATCGCTCATCCATGGTGCTGCTCAGTACGTGCTCTTGTTCCTCCATTTCGGCAACTTGCTTCGCTTTCGGAAAATGGCTTGGGGTTGTAGCTGCTTGTCGTGTAAGGAAAGGCTGATTCCAATCCCATCAATGGATAGATCGACTAGCATACGATGAACTGCTGTTATTCCCGCTGATGGATGATTAACTTCGTCGTCAGAATTAACCCATGCGATCCTCTTGAAGGTGCCGTGACAGAGCAGTGAAGAATGAAATCTGCCTGGTCACTCCCATGAAGATACGTAATTTCACCCCCATGAAATTCCATTGTGCACTGAGAGTGATCTTACCCTCCACACTAACATATCCGCATTTGCTTCATTGCACCTAATTAAAGACATCAACGTTGATCTTTCATATGATAACAGAATAAAAACCCGATCATCAGCTACAGATTTCAAAGACGGCACGCCACTGTTCGTTCGGCTTATCACCACCCGGCCAGCGATATTTTCTCTCGGAACAAACCAGCCACCAAAGAATCGGGCCGAAGATTTTCTCTCGTGAACAAATCAAGACTAAAGAATCGCCCACAGGCAAAAAAACATGCTCTGCATGCCAATGATATCAGTTGTACTGATGGCAGAGAAATGGGCAAAATCGTCCACATACATGGACAGCGACCTGCACTCTCAGTAGTCATCACAGTAGGCAGTAGAGCAGCCCACAGTCCGTCAGTTCCGGCCCGTGCATCGCGTCGCAACCTCCGGTAGCCTGGACTGGAGCTTCATATATACCCCTGCCAAGGCTAGCTTCACTTGGCGCCGCGATACACACGCACGCACAGCCATGGGAAGCCGCGCGCGCTCCACCCTCCACGTCGCCGCGCTGGCTGTGCTCCTCCTGCAGCTGTTGCCGGCGCCGCCGCACGCCGCCGTCGCCGCGGCGGCGTCGGAGCCGCCCTACACCTGCGGCGCCGGCGCGCCGCCCAACATCCCGTTCTGCGACAGGTCGCTGCCGATCGAGCGGCGCGTGGCCGACCTCGTGGCGCGGATGACGGTGGAGGAGAAGATCTCGCAGCTCGGGGACGAGTCCCCGGCCGTCCCGAGGCTCGGCGTGCCGGCGTACAAGTGGTGGTCCGAGGCGCTGCACGGCGTCTCCGACCACGGCCGCGGCGTCCACCTCAACGGCACGCTCCGCGCTGCCACCAGCTTCCCGCAGGTCATCCTCACCGCCGCGAGTTTCAACCCGCACATCTGGTACCGCATCGGCCAGGTAATAAACGCTCCTGCTCCTGCTCCCGCTCTCGATCGTAAACGCGCAGGGCATGCGCGACCTGCCATCGTTTTCTCGTGTGCTGGTGTTCGACGAACAACGGAACAAGCGAACGTGGCTCTGTTTTCCGACGAAGTTTAATGATCAGTTGAGTGGCTAATGATCACGCACCCCGAGGGGTCGTATTATCAATCAATTGCTAAAAAGTTTAAAATGTGAGCTACTCTAGCGTGTAGGGCATGAGAAATGATGGTGGCAAGGACACTAGAGCAGGGCATTCTCTGCTGTAACAAACTGCTAAGGAAGGCCGCGTGTTCTTGCACCTAATTTCACCAACCGGGTGTACCATCAGCTTTTGAACGCATAAACGTGCGAACGTGTTAGTGTTAGGTGCATGCAGCTTTACAGCTCCTCTGTTTTGGTCAAAAGTGTTGAATGCGATTCAAACTGAATTCACAGCAAACGTAGGTCTACTCGTCGTTTTCTCAATTAATCTTTTTTTGCGTTGAAAGAAATGTACGGGTACTTACTGAACTTGAAGTTCAGAAGTTCATGTAACAAACAACCAAAGGACAAGCTGTTTTTTTTTTTTTGCTAATTCTTGACTTCTTGAGAGACAGTCGTGAATTATTAGTATTGGCCCATGCTACATGTGCAAAATTCCAGAGCAGAGCAGAGACTGATGCTGTTGTTCACACGGCGCGGCGCCCGGCGTGGATTGCAGGTGATCGGCGTGGAGGCGCGGGCGGTGTACAACAACGGTCAGGCGGAGGGTCTCACGTTCTGGGCGCCCAACATCAACGTGTTCCGGGACCCGCGGTGGGGCCGTGGGCAGGAGACCCCCGGCGAGGACCCGACGATGACCGGCAAGTACGCCGCCGTGTTCGTCCGCGGCGTGCAGGGCTACACCATCTCCGGCCCCGTCAACTCCACCGACCTCGAGGCCTCCGCCTGCTGCAAGCACTTCACCGCCTACGACCTCGAGAACTGGAAGGGCGTCACCCGGTACGTCTTCGACGCCCAGGTGACGGCGCAGGATCTGGAGGACACGTACAACCCCCCGTTCAAGAGCTGCGTCGAGGACGGCCATGCCAGCGGCATCATGTGCTCCTACAACCGCGTCAATGGCGTGCCGACGTGCGCCGACTACAACCTCCTCTCCAAGACCGCCAGGCAGAACTGGGGATTTTACGGGTGAGTGGTGGTGGTGCTCTGCTGCGAGAGATTTGTCGGAAAGGGACCATGAGAGTGACAGATATCCACCACCGGCAGTTTTTGGAGCTTATCATTGAGCTCCTGAAATGTTTCGCTCAAGTTACCATTTCCCATGGCCTAGAGCCCTAGATGGCTCATGGCTGGATGGGGAGCTTTGCTGATGCTTGCACGTTTTTACGTTTCTTGATCAGGTATATCACTTCGGACTGCGACGCTGTGTCGATCATCCATGATGCGCAAGGGTATGCCAAGACGGCAGAAGATGCAGTTGCAGATGTCCTCAAAGCTGGTATGACTTCACTACTAATGCACGAAAGCACCACATCTCACATGGAACTCTTGGGCAATTTTGGGCATGGGGAGACAGAAAAGGCACAATTTTAGGACAGTGAAACGAGAGATATAGGTTACGTTAGGTCGCTGAATTTTTAACCAAAAGCTGATCTGGCTCCACCAGCTGCTCACACCTTTCTGTTTTGCTGATCTGAGAAACCCAATCCGTTAGAAATAGTAATTGATATCATGACGAATATAGTGATGCCATAAGATTCCAGGTGTCACAAACAAAGACCACATCAGTATGTAAGCACTCCTACTAGCTAGTCTTTGGATGACTAAAGGTCTCAAATCAACAATGACAGTGAAAATGAGGTCCAAATCAACACAAACCAGTAATGCTGCAGTACGAATCACTTTAAAAAATCCACCGAGCTGGTAAAACTTTCGTGAAACCATAAATGCAATGCCCCCAAAATATTCAGCAACGTGTTTCTAACGATTCTTTTTCCTGAAAACTAATTTCTGACCTTTTTCGTAATACCCGACCGAAAAACTTTCAGGAATGGACGTGAACTGTGGCAGCTACGTGCAGCAGCACGGCGCCTCTGCACTCCAGCAGGGGAAGATCACCGAGCAGGACATCGATCGAGCCCTGTACAACCTGTTCGCCGTCAGGATGCGGCTTGGGCTCTTCAACGGCGATCCGAAGCGCAACCGATACGGCGACATCGGCCCTGACCAGGTCTGCACGCAGGAGCACCAGAACCTGGCGCTGGAGGCGGCGCAGGACGGCATCGTCCTCCTCAAGAACGACGCCGGCGCGCTCCCCCTGTCCAAGTCCAAGGTCACCTCCCTCGGCGTGATCGGGTTCAACGCGAACAACGCCGAGAGGCTGCTGGGCAACTACTTCGGCCCGCCCTGCGTCACGGTGACGCCGCTGCAGGTGCTGCAGGGGTACGTGAAGGACACGAGGTTCGCCGCCGGCTGCAACGCCGCCGCCTGCAACGTGACGGCGATCCCGGAGGCGGTCCAGGTGGCGAGCTCGGTGGACTCGGTCGTCCTGTTCATGGGGCTCGACCAGGATCAGGAGAGGGAGGAGATCGACCGGCTGGACCTGACGCTCCCGGGGCAGCAGCAGAGCCTCATCGAGAGCGTCGCCAACGCGGCGAAGAAGCCGGTGATCTTGGTGCTGCTGTGCGGTGGCCCGGTGGACGTGAGCTTCGCCAAGACCAACCCCAAGATCGGCGCCATCCTGTGGGCTGGCTACCCCGGCGAGGCCGGCGGCTTGGCCATCGCCCAGGTCCTCTTCGGAGAGCACAACCCGGGTGGAAGGCTGCCGGTGACGTGGTACCCACAGGATTACACGAAGGTGCCCATGACGGACATGCGGATGCGCGCCGACCCGGCGACGGGGTACCCCGGGCGGACGTACCGGTTCTACCGCGGCCCGACCGTGTTCGACTTCGGCTACGGCCTGAGCTACTCCAAGTACTCGCACCGCTTCGTCGCCAGCGGCACGAAGCCGCCTTCCATGAGCAACATCGCCGGCCTGAAGGCGGTGGCGGCGACGAGCGCGGCCGGCGGCGCGGCGATGTACGACGTGGAGGCGATGGGGTCGGAGGCGTGCGAGCGGCTCAAGTTCCCGGCGGTGGTGCGGGTGCAGAACCACGGGCCCATGGACGGGAAGCACCCGGTGCTGGTGTTCCTGCGGTGGCCCAACACGACGGACAGCAGCGGGAGGCCGGCCCGGCAGCTGATCGGTTTCCGGACGCTGCACCTGAGGGCGATGCAGACGGCCCACGTGGAGTTCGAGGTGAGCCCCTGCAAGCACTTCAGCCGCGCCAGCGAGGACGGCAGGAAGGTGATCGACCAGGGGTCCCACTTCGTCACGGTCGGTGACGAGGATGAGTTCGAGCTGAGCTTCATGGCGTGATCGAATCGGTATAGTCCGATGAGTGTCCAAAAGGAAAATTTGTATTACGATGCTCTCTAACTTGTTCCAAGCAGAGAAAGGTAATTTAAGCAAAGATCGCGGCATTGCTAGTGCAGTTGTTATTGTCCCATGTCCCATCTGATTGAACTATAATGCATAAATCAAAAGGAGTACTCAATCAAAAGGTTGCATAAGAAACATCGAAGCAAAGCCATCCAAGAGATGGAGACGTCCACCACATGTGTTGACAGCGGCTTATAAACATTAGGGTGCAAGTCATACCAGACTTTTAATTCAAGAAAAGGTGTATTTTTCATCCCTCAAATATTATAAAAGTGTGACATTTGGTGTATTTGCCGTCCCTAAATTTGTTTAATGATACTTTAGTTATATAATATTAGTTTAGGCCATGTAAATATGTAATCATCTTATTAATCACCACCTAATCATGTATCTTGTTGAATTAAAAGTCTGATATGAATTTTCTGATAAAATTTCTATGGGTAGCCAATTTAAAGTATTTATTGAATTTTCTTATGAGTCATATATATTTCACTCAGCAAATTAGTTTAAGTAGTGATTAATCAGATGATTATCTAGACATAAACTGCAATTAAATAGCACAAAATCATAATATTAAAATAAAGTGGGATGATAAATACATCAATTCAGTGAGTTAAGGATTGATTTACAGCAAATGAAAATAAGGGCGTGTTTGGCAGAGCTTCACACAGCTCCAGATAAAAAAAACCAACTCCGCTCCAAAATTTGTCAGCTAAACACAACTAGCTCCGGCAGCTCCACCGTGGACTGCTCCAAAAAAACGGTGGAGCAGGCCCCAACTCCATGGTTTTCGTGCTCCACACATATGGACCATGATTGAAAATTTTGTACCAAACACTTTACTGGATCTGGGATCCATGGTGGAACCGCTCCACAGTGAAATTACTTTACTGCAGCTCTGGAGCTATTTTTGCAAAGCTGGAGCTCTTCCAAACACGCGCTAAAGAGATGAATATCGAACTTCTTACAGGATGAAAAATACATGTTTTCTTTTATTTTCTTTGTAAAGATCCACGTGTGTTGAGGGGTACATGCCAGGGCATATCCTTCACCAGATTCGGCTGCAGCAAATTTAAGTCAAACCGATTAAGGGCTCACTCTAAAAAAAACTATTGGGCTTGTTTAGCAGGATTTCAAAACCGGCTCCAAAACCAGTTCTAGTCAGAGTCCTACCAAAAGGTTTGAAATCAAACAGCTCCAGGCTAAAAGCCGCACTAAGAGCCGTTTGCGGCTTCCGCTTGGGAGGTGGAGCCAACAAAAACGTAGCTCCATGCAGCTCCACTTAGGACTCCACTCGATAAAGCCGTTTTACAAAGAACAACCGCTTCATCAAAGAAGTCAGAGTCAAACTATTTTTTTAACCGAAACCCTACAAAACAAACCCTAATTTTGGTTCCGCGAAACGCAGCGGCAGTAGAAATCTCGGCGCGTAATGGGCGCCCGAATCGGCGTAGGAGTGAGATGGCTGTCGGTTGGCGAGGACGGGCGGCGGCCAGCGTGCTCACGGGGTCGTTTTGGACTCTTGGGCATGGGGGCTACTCCTAGGCGGCTATCATCAAGACTGCCTGCTGTAATAAGAACGGATGGACGGATTGGATTTGGATATTCCGTGGGCTGCGAGTCCGCGCTATGCCCGTCCTCGCGTGCCGACCGTGTCGTGGCTGACATCCGGCGCAGCAGAGCAGATGCGGGATCGTGGGAAGAAGCGTCTGATGACTTCTCGAAACAGCACTGGCTCCTGTCCGTTGACTAGCCAATTCACGGGAACAAAAACCTCAACGCAAAAGGCAAATGTATTCTCTACCGTTCACATCATCGTCATCACTACTACTAGGACAGTAGTACTAGTTCTCTTGAAGTAGTACCGGATCGATCGAGAGCGTAAGCTTCCTCTAGTCCACAACAACAATTAATGGTCGTAGGACAAGATTCTCCGCAAAAAGTGGAGACCCAGCATGTACATCTCTTCCGCAAATTAAAAAAAAATAAAAATTCGAGTCTGGTCGACTTTTATTCTTTCGGCTTCTTGCAGTGTTTTTCTCGGGTAACGAATTAATCCTACAAATAACACCACTATACTCACCATTTATTTGCTCACATCCATGCCTGACCAAGAATGCTAATTATACTACACAGGATCACATCATCATCCGCAACCCGATCTGATCCAGGAAAGGGAAATACAAAAACTATTCAACGCCGGGCACATGTCCTGATCACGAACGATCACAGCAACGCCAACGAACCCACACCAGCAGAGCACACAGCTCAGCAGCCGCCCGAGCGAGTCGCGACGATCCCAATTAGTAGTATTTCATTCATTATTTTTCCATTTCCCACCCCCGTCCGCCGTGCGCGCCGGCGTGGGCCCCGTCCAAATACGCCACGTGGGGGCCCTCCGACCGACAGGAGCCGTCGGATGCGATCACCCCCCCTCTCTTCCTCCTCACATCACATTCCCTATATTTTTTCCCCACCCGTCTTCGCTTCTTCCCAAGCAAAGGAGGAGGAGCACGGGCGGCTCCGACCCGCCTCGCGTGCTCCGCGGCCCGCGGATCCCGCCTCGCCGTCCTCTTCGACCCTGGAGCCCAGCCGCCGCGGCTCGCCGAGGTGAGCGCCGGGAGCTCGCCGCCCCCGACCCTCTGCCCGCTCTTCTGCCGCTTCAGCACTGCGACTGCGAGGGCGATTTTGACGATTACTTGTTGTTTTCGGGCGTGCTGCATTTACTAATGGTTTGGTGAGTGCGCGAGGAAGGGAGGGATCGGGTTCGTGTGATGTGCGAGGAAAGCTTTGGGTAGTCAACTGGTGCGCTTAACTGTTGATGATGACTTGGAGGCCATCGGAGGTTGGGTCTCACTCTCGCCTGCGGTCGTGCTGCGTCGGGTTGGGGGTTTGCGGGAGGATCTCTGCGCCATTCGGGGGAGCCGCTGGATTCCTTGCTTCTCTCACTCTCAGCGGGGCTCTCCGTCTGTTGGAGCGTGGTGGCGGGGATGAGGAGCGCCGAGCGACAAGTGGGTTTTGCTGCTCTGCGCGTTTGCTGCGGGACGGGAAGTAGTAAGTAGATTGCATGGTTCTCGGGGGAATTTGGGTGATTCCTGATGACAGTAACTCGTGGTTATGGATTTGAGAGTGTGTGTTGACTTGCTGTTCTGGAGTTTTGCTTACCGGTCTTTGGCTGCACGTTTCCTTAACGGGCGATGGAAACGTTGGGGCTCCTTTTCGGTCCTGCCGTCGTCTCTCGTGCTTGAACCCTGGCGGGGGGAACTGGATGGCATTGATATCGTAGATTGCAAGGCACCATCTCGTGTTGGTGCATGCTATCAATGTTGCATCATGATGGTTTAATTCCTCCTTGTCCTGTCTATTCAGATTGCTGTATTTGTTCTTGTGGCTTGCTAGTTGGTAGTAGTATTGTACTACTGCAGTGCCACCACCCACCAGGACCATTAGCATACAGGTATAAGACAGAAAGGTTCTCTCTGTTGCTGTTGGTCTATTAATACAAAGATTATGGTTACACATATACTCCGTACGGGAGTAGGTGTTTATTTGCACAACTATGGTAATGCTCCATAATCCGTATAGATTTATGTGCAGACATATTTTTAACACATCGCCAGCTAGTTTCTCATTGTTTGTGCAAGACAAGTTTTCTAGATTTACCTATAAATATCTTCTGCCACAGCATGGGCTCTGTGAAGTTTTTGTAGTTTGCTTCTATAAATATGATATGATATCTTTATTGGCAAATACAAACTGTGTGTGCTTTTGTTTTCGAGCTGTGCCTGATTCCATGAGTTTGGTGTCGTGTTGAAATGCCATCATAACCACAAAACTGTAAACTGCTAATGGTTTCAACTTTTGCACTTTGTGTCTGCTGCCTCGCATTCTCCTTTATGTCACTTATGTTGAAGTTCTTACAAGACCTTTTCATTCTATTCTGGTAGGAAATAGCGAAAAGGTGCTATGAGTTCAGCGAGTGGTGCGACCAATGGCCATGGGAAAGAAGCAGCATTATATGAGGAGCAGAAGTCCAAGGTAATTCCATGAGGGGTGCACAGTCTGTTTTTCTTGTTTGGTTCTAAATGGAAGAGCTCCGGATATAATGGAGTCAAACTTTTTTCCCTTTCCTGCTAGGCACTCAAATAGCACATTGTTCCCATTACCTTTATATTGAACTTATAAAATGTATATTCTTTCTCATTTTTGTGTTCTTTCATGTCAGATTGGTAAAGTTAGAACTGAACTAGGGCAGCTATCTGGAAAGTCAGCTCTATATTGCTCAGATGCTTCAATTGCAAGGTACCTGATAGCAAGGAACTGGGACGTGAGGAAGGCCACAAAAATGCTGAAGAAAACCTTAAAATGGCGTTTAGAGTATAAGCCAGATGAGATCCGCTGGGTGAGCTTTTTCTCATTTAAATTGCTTTAAAGGAAAATTATAATTCATGAATCCACATGGTACAAGTGAATATGCTTATGTAGCATGCTTTGTGAAACTTCTGATGCATTATGACATCTGGTTTGCAGGATTATCATCTGATAGAAAGTCTTATTTGAATTTTATTATGTAGGATGATATATCTGATGAAGCTGTGACTGGAAAAATTTACCGAACTGATTACTTTGACAAGAGTGGGCGGAGTATCCTTGTCATGAGACCTGGATGCCAGGTTTGATAATGCTCTTCTTCCCCTGTTTTCCACTTATCGAATCCATTCCTGTAGTTTTTATCATGTTATGCTGTCTAACTCAGTCATTCTCAATTGTAAACTTATTTTTCAGAATACCAAGGATGCCAAAGGGCAAGTCAAGTACTTGGTATACTGTATGGAGAATGCAATTCTAAATCTGCCACAGGGTCAGGATCAGATGGTTTGGCTCATTGATTTTGCTGGCTTCAACTTAGGTAACCTGTCAATTCATGTGACAAAGTTGACGGCAGATGTCCTACAAGGCCACTATCCTGAAAGATTGGGTGTGGCAATTCTTTACAATGCCCCAAAGTTTTTTGAGCCTTTCTGGAAGGTATGTCTCTACAAGCTTTGAGCTTATTATTTCATCAGAAACATTGGATGACATGCCCAAATAAATCATGGCCCGAGTCTCCTGACCAGTCTGCATAGACTCCAGTAAAAGATTACTGTCATGTTTGAATTTTCTTGTTGATATTGGAGCAAGGCTTATTTGTTTACTTAATTATTATGTTATCTTTATATTGTTACTGTGAGTTACAGTTTCCTAAAAACGTATAAAGGAAGTTAGATACCTGATGTTACTTATAGTTGTCATGATATATTTCAAGAACTAAAGTCTAGATCTAAATGTAGATGGCAAGCCCCCTTCTTGAGAGGAAGACCAGAAACAAGGTCCAGTTTGTGTACTCTGATAGGCCTGACACCATGAAGATCATTGAAGATCTTTTCAACATGGATGAGTTAGAATCTGCGTTTGGTGGCAAGAACCCAGCTACTTTCAATATAAATGATTATGCCGTGAGGATGAGAGAAGATGACAAGAAGATGCCATCATTCTGGAGTCCTGAAAATTCAGCTCTTGCTTCCGAGCCATACCTAATGAGCAACCAAAAGCTCCACGAAAGCAGCTCCTCGTGTGTGAAGGCTGAAGAGACTGATCCTGAAAAGAGGGAAGAAACAGATACTGCACCTGAAAAGAGGGAAGAATTGGATACCAAATCTGAAAAGGAGGAAGAAACACAGACTAAATCAAGCACAGTTGAGCAGAAAAGCTTGCCAGGAGAAGATACTGCTCCAGTGGAAAAAAGTGCCCAATAATCTGATCTGTGAGCATCACCATGAAACGTAAACGGTAAATGTTGATAGGATCTACGACAGTGAGTTCACACTAATAGATGAACATCAAAGGCGATGATAAACTTTTTTAACACACGGCAGGATTGTCATGCCTGACTTGTTTTGTAGTCGGCGCCACTCTGTTTGTTTTGGCCCCACTCCATTTTTCTGCCCTCTTGATTTTATTTGAAGAACCCTTTTGTGGCAGAAAGAGATCACCAGACGGTAAAGAACTAATACACTATTTTGTCACCCTCAGTTTCCTAATAAGATAGCTGTTTAGTTTTTTTCTTTTCCCCCACTTGCGTTTTGTTTATGCTGTGCCATTGTGTTTTCTGAATCTAAGTACTATCTGGCTGGCATTTTCTGCACTTGGTAGGAAGACCACGGGTACTTTTCACTGGCAGCTGTTGGGTGAAAAACCGTCCTCCATTTGTATTGTGGTCAGTAACCACCGTTTACTTTCAGTTAGTATGTCACTTGGTACAAGACAGGCTTGAAAAAACAGCCATTTCACTACAAACATTTCTGATCTTTGTAAGCTATATTATAGACAACGCTACCGTCACAAGTCAAAATTTCAAAAGTCATCGTAGAAGCTGTGTCTCTTGGGTATGGCAGGGGACTCGCAATGGATCCTGGCGTCCAGAGTTGAGTAACCTTTTCTGATCTTGCTCCCACTATCTACATCGGCTTCAATCACGAACACGCTGCAGACGGGCCTGTGATCAGAGAGCCTGAACTCGCCTCTGATGTACTGCAGCTGCTCGATCCCCTGTCCGTGCCACAGTATCCGGTCGCACCTGCATCAACATGGAACATTCAGAAATCCCAGCGTTTCTCATGAAGCGTCAGAACTATGGCATGCCTGAATCTTCAGATAAAATGATGTACTTGATCTGTACCATGCCGGCGTTCGTCGTTTCTTCTTCGATTTCGCGGTCTCCCACACATACGAATCTGAGTTCTGCCTGTACTTGTATGTCGGCGCGAAGTAGATCTTGCCCTCCTTCCACCCCTTGAACACTCTCCCTGCTTGTCTCTCGATCGCGAGCTGTATCGGGAGCAACCTCGTCGTCAGGTTTCTGAAACCTTGTGTTGTTCCTTCCTACTGTAGCGTATCTGAAAAACTGTTTGGTTCGTGGTTCATACCTGGTCTTTCTCCAGCAAAGTGTTCCAGTCATTCTCCTCTAGCAGCATCTTCGTCTCCTCGTAGCTCATCGAGACCCGGTAATTCAGATCCCCAAGCCATATGATCCGGCTGCAGCGCATCAACATCAGTTCACCATTGTTATAATTAAGCTCCAGACGTGTAGACTACTGCTGCAAGCCTGCAATGTTCATCATCAGTGGCAGTGAGTGGTTCAGTGGGTGCTTGGCTTACTCGTGGTCGATGATCCTCTCAGGGATCCGCTGGCCGGGCACCTTGCAGATGCGCGGGAACTGCGCGTTCTTGAGGATCTCGGCGACGTCGGAGTTCCTCCGCACCTCGTCCCCTTCCTTCTCGCCGGACGCCAGGTGGCAGCACACGAAGCAGATGCTCGTGTGGTGCAGCGTCATGCTCATCGCGATGCATCCCTGAATGAAATCGCCATGGCTTCAGCATCAGGCATTCAGGCAAGCAAAGCTTGGGCGTACGTGCACGGTCGAGAAGACGCTGACGCTGACCTTGTTCCCGAGGCGGCCCATGATGCCCCGGCCGACGCAGTCCACCCGTAGGTGGCCGACGTACTGCACGAGCTCCCGCCGGACCCACACCGACAGGAATATGCCGACCATCTGCTTCCTCGCGACGAGGCAGTAGCTCATCGCGCCGCTGCCGACGCCATACCTCTGGTCGCCGCCGCCGTCGTCGCCGGCGGCGGAGCGACCTGGCGAGGCGGCGGCGGCCTCGACGCGGTAGAGGAACTCGCGCATCTCCCGCGCCCGGCGCTGCATGGTGGACGGGTCGGACATGCAGGTGCACGTCTTCACCAGCGCGTTGTCGACTCGGTAGCTCTTGCTGAGCGCCTTGAAGGACGGCTTCGGGGAGGATAGCAGGCCGCCGCTGGAGGACTTGGGGATGGCGTTGGCGGGGTCGCGGGTGCCCGGCCGGGTGCTCTGGGTCTGGGAGGGGGAGGAGGTGGACGCCGGCGGCGAGAGCTCGTCGCCGGAGGACTGGCCTTCGTGGGCCGGCGGCCTGTTGAGGACCTGGTAGATGAGGCCCAGCCACTTGGCCGCCGGCTCGTTGTCCTCCGCGACCAGCACGTTGCCCGCGTTCAGAGGGACGATCTCCTGAAACCTTTGCGAAAATCCAAAGATTCAATTCAACTATTCAAGGATATATTTTCTGATCAATTCTAAAAAAAAGGATATATTCTGATCATATTTTCTGAACAGAAACACAACACAACGCGACAAGGATGCAGGTTGCGTAAAAAGATAGGAACGAAATGGGAAAAATCTGTACCCCAAGACGTATATGTCAGGCAATCCTTCAATCTGCAGGAATTCTTCGAGGTTAACGCTGCTGTCAGGAGGCTTCCCTCCCACATTCCATGTGCCTACAAACACCCTGTAAGATCGTCAAATACGGCCCAAATTCATTGCCATCAGACAAAAGCCCAATGCTCAGAAACGATCAGCAGAGTCAGCCAGCATCAGGCTTCAGCTGTCCAGAATCAGCAGAGGACTAGCATCAATTGCAATAACAATAGTTGTTGTTGTTACCGGTATTCCCGTGTGTCGACATTGGGTGCCCTGGGCGAACTCAGGCAGCTCAGGCTCAGGTTCTCGATCCGCGTCGGGCAATGCCGATCTGAAAGCAAAGAGCAGCTCAGCGAGTCCGGTTGCAGCTTCAACGTCGTCACCTCGTATGATGATCACCTGGGTTGCGGTCGCCATACCTGAGAAGCTCTTGCGGACAGCAGCGGGGGACGCCTCCAGGTGCTCCATCGAGTCGCCGCTTCTCCCCTCGAAATCTGCAGAGACACAACCCACGACCATGGATCATCAATCCATCGCCATTCACCGAGCGGCCGGACGTGACCGGCGGCGAGAAATCCGCCGGCACGCACTCACCGAAGACGATGTCGCGCTCCCGCCGCGAGAACAGCCTCTTCTCCACGCTCCTCCCTTTCTTGCGGAAGAGGCCCGACATGAAGGACTGGGCGAAAGCGAAACCAAGCCACATTGTCAGCAAAGACGACGCTCGGAGTGACACTTCACCGGCCGGCGACGATCCGCGGCGGCGGCGGCGAAGGGGAATGGAAATGGAATTCGGGCGCGGGGTTGACCTTCTTCTTCTTGCCATTCTTGACGAGGAACTCGTCGACGGAGGCCGGCTTGGGGATGTCGCAGGGCGCGTTGTGATTTGACATGCAGCTGGCGGTGAAAGGCGCGGCACGGCAGGCAGGACCCTCATCCGGGAGGCGGTTGTTTCCTCTGGATGTCTTCCTTCTTTTCCCCGGCAAAGGCAGAGGGAAACGTGGAGTGGTGGGGGGTGGTAAATGCGGGGGGGTCAAAACGGGTGGCGCCGAGGGAATTGTGTTGGGGCACCTTCAAATGGAAATGGCAAAGGACGCCAAGGATCTAGGGGGGCTTGCTGGTTGCTCCTGCAGCTGCCCTCTTGCTCTTGGTGCCGTCCTGCCCCTTTGATGCTGCCTAGAATCACAAGAAAACTTGTTACTGTTACTATGGCTTGGATTTAGCAAACTGAGTCTCTCTCTCCATTCTCTGCCACACCACCTAGGATGCTGCTCCCTCTCGCCGTGCTTGTGCATTGCTGGGTTCAATGATAGTGATGTCTAGAGTGTGATACTATGATGGGTGTTGGCTACGTATAGTGAGCATTATTTGGAGTGATGCACTGCAAGATGCATGCTGGAGGTTAGCAGTGAATGATTAAAACAATGCACTTAACAGAACGAAAATTTCCAGGATTAAAAAAAAAGAGAAGCCAAACCAATGGGCTTATGGAAATAAGCAGTAACCACGATGGTTTGACTCTCCACCACAAATTTTGTATCACCGACCTTTTCCGAGCTACTAGATGCCATTTGCGCGTTATTTTATGCGCCTCTGGATTTGTGCGAGGTTGAATCTGGAATTCTGGATCTTTCATGCCTTGTCAGCGGGCTCTTGTCGGCATACAAGATCAACAATGTCCCGGAGCATGAGCACTTGAGCAGCCTCAACAGGTTGCCCGCTGTCCAAAACCTGTTGACTGTCGACCACAAACCTTTTGTGGTCGACAGTCAACAGGTTTTCAAATTGATTTTCAGCCTGGCAGGCATGTCTGGCAAGCAAAATCAAATTGATGAAATGAGGAACAGATATTCAACCACACCATTTCGTTGTACAGTACAGTCCAATAGAAATTTTCACTGCTGCACCCACCATTACATGTTTCGATCAAATTAACAGGGAACACGAAAAGAAAACACAATGGTCATCAAAATTTATCCCCATTTGTATCTCTAGATCACTAACTAAATTATCCTAAAATTCTGCAAAGATTTGCAAGGAATAAACGGGCTACATGCTATCGCTCATCAATCTTTTTTTATTCTCCATCGACGGACGTGGGTTGTTGGATTTATTCACGCAGCAATTTCATTTAAACCATATGGAAATAATGATGGTCCTAGCAGTGTATTTGGGCTGTCAGCATGTCTCCCATTGATGGCCCTGTTTTCTTTTAAAAAATTCACAACTACCCGTCACATCAATCTCTAAACACTAATTAGAAGTATTAAATGTAGATTAATGACAAAAATCATTCCACAACCTCTACCTTAATTTTCGAGACAAATCTAATGAGCCTAATTATGTCATAATTAGACAACGTTGTGCTATAGTAACCAATCTCGACTAAATGGATTCGTGTCGCAATTTTCGGTCCATTTGTGTAATTATTTTTTGTAATTAATCTACGTTCAATACTCCTAATAGATTTTGAAAGACAACAAATTTTGCAGATCGTATCATATAAAATTGTTGTCAGCCATCAGTTTGCTTTATTCGGTTGACAAATCACTCATCATCTATCACAATCAAAAGGGAGTAACGCTCTATCAAGCCCTAATCAAAAGGTCATCGGTACTACTCTACGGGAGACCTCATCCTCTGCTGCTAGCGTTCGCCGGTCCTGGCTACGATAAACTGTCACAACTTTGTTATTTTGTTGTTGTTTAGTGATGAAGTTCAGACCTGGGCCCTCCGTGGAAATTAAGCATTAGATATATGTAAACAATAGCAAATTACTTTTTGATTTAGTGGTGATTATGTTGGTACAGGGGGCCGTGGCCCCCTTTAGTCTCTGCTAAGCTCCGTCAGTGCTCCTCCAAGAAAGTAATGCTAGAGCTTGTGTTACCACTTCCTTTGCATATTAGATATATCTAAACAAATAGCAATTGGTGATGTTGCAGGAGACAGTCGGGTGGGGGGGGGGGGGGGGCTAAGACCCCTACAAATTTGCATTTAAGACGACGAAGAAGGGAAGGTGGGAGAATGAAGGAGAGGAGAGCTCCTCCCAAGGCTCAGTCCTGGCTCCGCTAAGTGAGCAAGGAGCGAGATTTGGGGTTAAATCATACTACAGGGTTTGAAGCTAAGATTGCTGATGGGAATTGAGGACCGACTTTAAGCTATGGTATCTTACTGCGTGGACACCGTTTTGATTTTTTAGAATGATGTCCCTTTACTACACTATTGTCGGCTTTTACATCAGCTCAATGGAACATCAGTTCTTCTACCGTTCACTTCAGCAACATTGATTAATCCTAGCACTTGACTAAAAAACAAAAAAAAACTAGCACTTATACATGTTTGGTTTCTTTTCAAATAACAATTGGGATTGTTTATGCATTTATGGGCGATTGTATCTGAACCTTAGTGGCGTTGAAGCTATATATACAATGAGCCTCTACAAGTTGTTATAGCTTCACAGTCTATGTACGGCTTAGCTTTTTATGACATTTTCGTGTGCCATTGTAATTGAAAATGATTCTTGCATTGTGAATTTTTATTTATCAGTATGGCCTCGTGAGCGTCATTCATTAAGAGAGTTTGCTGGTAAGTTTGTAATAAGGTCGATTGTTGTTACTTAAATGTCATGTGGAATGATGGCTTACTAACATTTTTATAACTTTCTTTCCAGATTTATTGCGTACCATGGGGCGTCGATTGTTATCTCTACTCGAGTTCAATTCACTTGCATTTAGATATTTGTGCAAATTATTGTTCATTGAATGGTGACTAAATTTGGAGGGGGGGGGGGTTGTGCCCCCTTTGACCTCCACTAAGTGGCAGTGACACCCCTTTGGTCTCAACTAAGCTCCGCCTCATGCGAATAAAATATTGCTTGTGCCAAATAGCTAGAAACTCTTCTTGTCTGCCGGTATCCTTTGAAAATTGTAGAAGACGAGGAAGAGAAATTCACTGTTAGTCATCAAGTTGCTACTCCCGCACTGTGATCTAGCTAGGTGAGAGAAAGCCACACACACCGGCCTTATTTTTTTAAGTTTCCTGATCAAAATTTTGAAAACTAAGCCGGTGGGGGTATGACCGCCCCATGGTTTTTATTAAGATAAGAAAGCTGATCAAGTTTTGGTGTTGAATCTAGAAACTAGACATCCATGCTTTCATGGCCATCTTATGCATGATGTATTTTTATCAAATTCAGGACCATTAGAAAGGGTTATACACGAGCAATTAGCTTGCACAATTCTACATGATGGATTTGCATTTGATGAGCTGTAATAAATAGTGCATATGATTATTTTCCGAATCTTAATACTCGCTGGTCCTTGGATGAATGTTACAACTCTTCCTTTGCATGCTTGCTTATTTCAAAGTTGTGCCCTAACAGATAGCATTCTGCCAACTCACAAATATCCATACATACTAGTGTTGTTCTAAATTGAGTGTTTAATTGATGTAATACTCATGTGGGAATTATTTTGTACATTTTGTCAGTATTTCTTATGCACATTTATATCGATCAATTTATGGAACTAAATTTTGTACCAAACTATTGTTCCACCATGTCTGGCTTGGCATGAACAATGACCTTAAAGAACAATTATTTCCATTAACCATATGCTAAGCCATCTTTACTTAACAGATCAAGCAGTTCATTTTACTCCTAATGATTGTTATGAATTGCCTCAAGGACGTCCCAGGTTCCCAGCACTACTCTCAATTTGCTAGACCCAATTGTGCTCTTAGTTTGGACAACTTAATTAACTTGGCTTGCTGTATCTAGCATGCAAACCTCATGGAACAACCACCACATTAGGGTTAGGGATTTCATTTTTGTCCTCTCCCTCGCGTTGCTCTCCTCCGCAGGGGCGACTCAAGGGCCCGCACCGCGCCACCCGAGCTCCCCGCCGCCGCTGCTCATGAAGGCCGCCGCCGCCATCTCCGTCGACGACGGCAGACGCGCGCCCCTCCTCCTCTCCCTCCCCCACTCTCCCGTTGAGAGCTCTTGGAAGCTTCTGCCCTTGTAAAGTTTCCAACACATAAGAATTTCTAGAACAAACTTTAACAATCTTGTATGGACCTTCCCAACTTGGAGACCACTTGTCGAACTTGTTACTTTTATTCCAAATAGGTAAAATCGTCTTCTGAACCAAATCACCTACCTGAAAAGATTTGACTTTTACCTGTTTGTTGTATGCACTAGCAACTCACCTTTTGTCTTTCTCAATTTCCTCCAAAGCCTCCATACGCTTGTCGGTCACCTCATCAATGTTGTCCATCATCAAAGTACAATATGTCTCAACATCAAGATTATTTTGCTTTGCAAGTCTATATGTGTCTAGATTCACCTCAACAGGCAAAACGACCTCTTGACCACACATAAGCTCAAAAGAGGTAACTTTAGTAGCACCATGTCTAGAAATACGATGGTCCCATAAAGCTTCAGATAATACCTCATGCCATCTTCTAGGAATGTCTTCTATCTTCTTCTTCATGACCTTCACCAAAGTTTTGTTGTTAGACTCGGCTTGACCATTGACTTGAGCATAATATGGAGATGAATTCAGCAATTTAATACCATAAGAATTGACAAACTCACGCACCTCTTTAGATATGACTGAAGTCCCTTGATCTGTAGTCAAAGTTTGTGGAATGCCAAATCTATGTATAATGTGTCTGGTAATAAACTCAATCACCTCTTTATGTGTGATATTCTTCAAAGGAATAGCTTCAGTCCACTTGGTGAAGTAATCGGTAGCCACAATCACAAAACAATATCCCTTTGACGAAGGAGGGTGAATCTTGCCAATAAAATCCAATCCCCATCATCTAAAAGGCCAAGGCTTGATAATCGAATGCATCAACGCAACAGGCACCAATTGAACATCTCCATGCTTTTGACAAGGGATGGATCCAGATACCAATTCTGATATCATTTTTTAGCCGTTCTTTTTTTATTTTAGCTAAATTAGGCATACTATTTGTATGAAAAATTTATATTCTTTTTCTTGGCATTGTGCTTGTTAATATTCATGCTAAATAAACCCCAAATGTGTGCTATATTTTAATCAAATGATGAAAAGAAATTCGGATATCTATTCAGATTCGGATACAGATGTTTTTTCACCTTTTTCTCTATCGAAAGTAAATAATCCATAAAAAATTGTAGCTACTTTTTTATTTTTTTCCATTAATTAGCTGGTTATAATGCATAGCACCAAATTTATTTTATTGTGATCTAAAAGTATCAATCTATTACACAATTCGGATGTTTTGGATCCATCCCTAGTTTTGACACTCCTCACGACCTTTGTAGTACCGAAAACAATGAGCTATCATGCTAGGCTAATAAAAGCAAGCTCGCCTGAGGAGCCACTTCATCTTGGGAGCCAATTAATGAGTACCACAAATACCTTCATGAACCTCTGCCATAGCTAACCTAGCTTGATTAGGACCCAATCATTTAAAAAGCAAATCATCTGCGGTCCGATGATATAATTCACCATCATCAAGAACAAACTTAAGAGCCCATTGTCAAACTTTTCTATCAATTGAACTGCTAGGATTTTGTAAATAATTATCCAGAGGCTTTCTCCAATCCTCCACTTCATTTTTTACCAGGGACCGGTCAGACCGGTCGGCTGCATCGGCATGACCGGTGCCTCCAGAGAGAAGCACTCGGCTGTAAGCAACGGTTTGTGTTCTTGAAAATTTCTTTTTCGAATATTATAACCATATGCTTACTGAGCTAGAGCATTAGCTCTAGGAATTTCCTCTCGTGGCACATGATAAATAACACATTCGTCCTTACAAGATATGATGTCTAAACATTTATCAAGATAAGCATTTCAAAAGCTATTTAGACATTGACATACCGCGGAGACTTGTTGCACCACTAATAAAGAATCTTCATATGCTTCCACATGTTTTACTCCCATGTTATGCAAAATTTCCAATCCAAATAGAAGAGCATCATATTCGGTTTGGTTGTTAGTACACTTGTGATCTAATTGGTTAAGAGCTTCGAAAATAGCACCATTTAGTGAAATAATAATAACTCCAACTCCACAATCATCTTTGCAAACCGATCCATCAAAATGTAATTTCCATAAAGTAAAAGTAACATGACCGACATTTAAATCAAGTTGCTTATCTACTCTGTGTCCAACAATAAAGTTGACAACAATTGGACCTTTCATTGAATTTAATGGTTCATAATGTAAATCATACTCAACTAAAGCATAATCCCATTTGCCGACTCTACCACTTAAAATTAGTTTATGCAACATGTATTTAATTATGTCGGTTTGACATGCTACTATGCAAGTACTTGGTAGTAAATAATGTCTCCACTTGGTACAAGTATGATATAGTGATAAACACATCTTTTCAATAAAAGTGTAACTTGTTTTTGGCGTCCAATAGTCTTCTACTCTCATACGCAACAATGTACTCCTTGCCTTCGGTCTCTTGAGTCAAAACACCTCCAATGACATCCTTTTTAGCCTCTACATACGACTTGAAAGAAATTCCACTCTTGAGTGCTTGAAGAACGGGCGACGAATTCAAATAGTTTTTAATCTCATCAAATGCCTCATGTTGCTTTGCCCCCTAAGTGAAGTCAATATCATTTCCAAACGAAGTAAAGGAGTAAAAACATTCACCTTCCCGGACAAGTTACAAATGAACCTCCTCAAATAATTTACATTGCCCAAGTACTTTTGCAAATCCTTTATATAATTAGGCGCTTTAACATTCCGAATCACTTCAATCTTTTTAGGATCTATCTCTATGCCTTTCTCATGCACAATGAAGCCCCAAAACTTCCCAGCGATACACCAAAAGCACACCTGAGTGGGTTCATTTTTAATTTGTACCGACACATTTTTTCAAATGTAAGTCATAAATCAGTTAAATGAGAATTCTCTCCAGCCCATTTGACAACAATGTCATCGATATAAACCTCTACTATGATGCCAAGCAAATCATGAAAGATTAAATTCATAGTCATTTGATAAATAGAACCCGCATTTTTTAATTCAAAGGTCATAACAACACACTCAAACAAGCAAACAAAACCCAGACAAATAAAAATCGTTTTGGATATATCCTCTTCAACCATAAAGATTTGATTGTAACCAGCATTACCATCAAGGAAACTAAGAATTCTATGTCCGGATTGTAACGCCCGCGTTTTTAGCTCCTAATAAACCACCTACTAAATCACACGTGTTTCAAAACCTTCCCGCCGAGCTCAACTATCCCCTTCGAAACCCAGGTCGTCTTCCCTCTCTCACCCTCGGCGCGCGTGCCGCGAATCCCGCCGGCACCGCCCGCACCCGGCCGTCGCTCATCGCGTGCCGCCCCGGCACCACGGTCGGCCACCACGCCGGGAATCCCGCGCACGCCGCAGTCCCGCCGGCCGGTCCGCCTCACCATCACCGTCGTCCCGGAATTAACGCCGGTATCTGAGAAACCCAGAAAAATCCGCAAAAATCCTTCTTCACCTCTCTCCTATTTTTTCCTAGGATTTCTCCTAATTTTCTAAATCCCTTTTCTATTTTTTTTTCCTTGTTTCCCTTTTTCCTTTTCTCTCTTTTTTCCTTTTTCCTTTTCCCCTCCTTTTCCTCCCTTCCTTCTTCTTCCTTCAGCCCGACGCGCCTGACTACCCCGCGCGCCTGGCTCTCGGTCCAGCGCCGCCCCCTTCCTGCGGCCCGCGCCGGCCGACCGGCCCGCCGGCGCGGCGATGCCAAGCCGCCCCGCGCCGCCCGTGGTGACCCCCGCCGAGCCGCGACGCCCCCTGGCGCCGACGACCGCCATAAAAGCTCTGCTCGACCGGTCACCTCCAACACCACTGCGTCGCGTCGCCGTACTCCCTCCCCCGCGGCCACGGCCAGTGCACCTGCACGACGAGTCGCGTCCCACAGTACCAAATCAACCGCGAATCCCGTCGGCCGGAGTCCACACCGGGATTTTTCCCGAACCACCATTGCCGGCCATTGGAGCTCCGCGAGTTCAAAATATGGGCCGACGAACTGCCTTTCCACGTCTATAAAGAGCCCCGCCGCATTCCCCACCTCACCTCACACCACCGCAAGCCATTCCCCTCCCCCTGCACCACACCGCACCGCCACCAAAGCCGCCCAACCGGCAGTCCGCCGCTGTTGACGGTGAATTTCCGTCAACCTAGAGTACTTGTTATACATTGGTTTCGATTATGATTTGCAACTAACCCGCCACTAAGCATACTAATGATGTAACAAGTTCACACTTGCATGTCGATTTTGGAGTTTGTTGTTTACGCAGGAAATTAACATTAAAGAGGAGACTTTCGGGATAAGTTCACCAAGCACTTTGGAAGAAGATCATGAAGCCCGACACAAGTCAAGACACGAAGCGAACAAGACTCCAAACAACCCAAGGACCGAAGCATCAACACGCAAAACTCCGGGGACTTGGATGTTTACCAACGAGATCAACTCAGCCCGAGAGATATTCTCGCAGCTCAGGACAGCATGATCTTTCGGTACATATTCGGAGACTTAAACGGCGTTTAATGGCAAAAGTTTGACTTACAAAGTTGTGGGCCTTGATGATACCTTCGATTTGGACATGTGGAGCTAGGAGATATAGCCCCCGAAATCCCTGCTGCGCAGTCAGTCCGAAATCAGAACAGATTATCTTCCAAGGCCGATTTGGAGATCTTATCTTCGTTTTTAAGGAAAGAAATGAATACCAAAGTTGAAGATAATTTCGTGGCACACAACCTGGACACCGAATTTGCATTATTTGGAGTCCGGACGTGGGAGATATGGCGCTGGCAAGGAAGGACTGCGAATCAGGAAAATCTGGCTGATTTTATGGAAACCAAGTTTGCTTCTCTCCCAAGGAGGATCTCGTGCAAGGAAAGGTGGAGCACGCCCAAAGGCACCCGAAGGACATAAATACAACCCCCTAGGTGCCCCAAGATGGTTACCCATCGAACAAATCATCCTACCGACGCCAATCACTAGAAAACCGCCGCCGCAAGATGAGGGAGAGAGTTAGATGAGCTCGTCGCAAGGATCAACGCCGGCGGAGAGAAGGAAGCAAGAGGAGGACTCCAAGCCGCTGGCCTAGGGGTGTTCCCAAGCTCCATCGCCGCCATCTTCATCGACGACGTTCTCCGGAGTCTCCATCACCCCTATGTGCTTCAATCCGTGTAAGATGATGGGGTAATGTCTCCGTTCATCCCTAGGATTAGATGGATACATGCTATGTGATCGCTACTTGATTCGTGGTTTCAATCTATTGTTTTCATGTTGATGATGCTTTGATGATTAAGGTAGGCCACCGTGTTTTTTGGGCGTATGATATCCGCTACTCCCATAGATTCCATCAACATACCGTGTCCATCATAGGTCTAGTCACGAATACCTTCGCGTAGTGACAAGAGCGAGAGGAGGGAAAGGGCGAAACCGTGGTCACAACCCCCGGTAGATTGGTTTACCGCTTTCGTGTAGTAGATGCATACCATGTTATCCTAGATCCTAGGGAGGGAACGCTTATCTTCTTACTCACTCTCTTGTGTTCACCCCTTTACCATCTAGTTTAACCCTAGATTTGTTTGATCAACTTAACTTAGATTAACTTAGGTTAGATTGTCTTTACTTTTAGATTAATACTCTCTTTAAAGGTTTCCTTAGTCAACTAGATTAGTATTTGGTTAAGCGCTAGTAATCCCCTTGCTCCGCGGATTGATAAGAACCTTGGGAATCCCGTGGTGAAAAAGGTGTAGGTCCGTACGCTTGCGGATCGTAGGTGGATACGAGTTTTATCCGTCAACAGCCGCCGCCCGCCGATCCACCTCCACGCGCCGCCCCAGCTCAAGGTGAGCACAGGAATAGAACCCCCTCGGCGCCCTCTCCGTTTCGCCCTATCCACCGGCCGCCGCCGCGCACGGGCCGCCGGGCGGGCACCCCCGACCGGCCGGCCACCCGCTCGGCTCCCCCGTCTGTTCTGGACACGAGCCAGGGAGGAAGAAGGGCATTTTGCCTAGGACCCCCTGCCTCTTTTCCTTTTTCATCAAACCCCCTTTCATATTCTCTCTCTCCCTCTTCTCTTTCATTTAGCCCCTACCCTTTAAGCTATACCACAAAAACAACCCTGCCCCTTCACAATTAGACCCTTAGGCTGCTCTAGTTAAACCCTCACCATGTTTAAATATTATAATTAGGTCCTTTTTCTTTTAAACTAAATTACTAACAGGCCCTTAATGAACCCTAACACTCCCTGTAACCCATCATTTCATGCGCGATTTTAATTCAAATCGTGCCCAAACTCCATCACACCTGTACCGGGTATACCGTTACCGATACATCACCCAAAACCCCCTGCATAACATTTATTCCTCTATTTTATCTAATTATCTTCCTCGAGCTCAGCCGGAAAAATTGTGTGTGCTTGTATTGATTGTCTGCCTGTTTGTGTGCACGCTTTAGCCGACGAAGTGAATGAAGGAAGGTACCACGAGCCGGAGCTTGGAACCGAGTACTGCGAGTAGGAGCCCGAGGTCCCGAACTGTGAGCAGGAACTCCCCGAGGACTTTGAAGACGGCAAGTTCAATCTCATCCTTTGACACATGCTTTGGTCCCAGTTTTATAAATACCACCCTATACCCATTTTATAAATTGCATATTGTTTTACTACAAAAACTTGGTAGGATAGTCACCCATGATTGCTATGATTGACCTTTGTTTGGCCTAAATGATTGCTTTAAAAATGTGTGAGTGCTTTAAAAATGGAAATGGGATATGTTTGGAAAATGAGTAAAGAACTGGGTAGACAGGATGGACGAGTGAGTCAGGAGTATGGGTGAGCTTGTACCTTTGTGGTTGAGTGTGTTGGAGATGTTCATCTTGTCGTTAAGGACCGGGTTGCGTGACATCTCACCTGGCCCAATTATCACACTACCACTCGACCGTTGTATGTGGCAACGACTTAGCATAAATCCCACTAGTTAATCTACTTGCCATCCGGTGTGCGGGTGAGCAGCGGAAGATCAAGGAGTAGGGGTACGATCTGTGTGAGGTACGCCCTGGTTATGTGAGATAACCCTTTGGTTGCTTCCGTGGTGTCTCGTAGGGTTAGCTAAGGTGGGTAATGGCTTTGATAGGATCCGCACCGGCACTAAGGTGTTCGTGTGGCGGTACCCTACTTGTGGGTAAAGATGTACAACCTCTGCAGAGTGTGAAAAACCTATTCGAATAGCCGTGTCCACGGTATTGGACGAGTCATGGTGTGGTCACAAAAACTAGTGTTTGGGTTCGAAAGTTTCTTGGCGTGAGTTGTTTTTCGGGTAAAGTGCGTGGATGTGTGCCTGGGCTACTGCGGACGGGGAGTCCGATAGTTCCTCAGTGGTTTCTCAAAACAACTGTGTTACTTGGGTTATAAAAATGGTTTTCGAAAACCCTTTCGAAATGAACCCCTGCATGAGTAAATGTGTTTGCAAATGAACCTTAAACTTGATCCTTGATATACCATGTGCATGATTTTGTTTACAAGCCCCTCCGTGGGTGGGGTTGAACTTGTTGAGTACGTTTGTGCTCACCCTTGTTTAACTAACTGTTTTTCAGAGGAGGATCCCGATTTTGTTCCCGAAGACGTCGAGTAGGTCGCTGCCCTACACCCAAACCGTGCCTGTGACTTCAGGGTCTCCCCAGAGAGCTTCTATGGCGTGGTACTCTAATGAGGCTCTAGAAGCCTTCGCCATTGTAGTTTGGTCTTTAGCTTTTGTGTTGTTTCTCGTGGTGTTGGCACTTCCGTGCCCATTGTGCTGCCGTGATGTAAGGGACTGAACCACCTGTTGTAATAAATGTGTTGCCAGCCTCCTGGGACTGGTATTTGTGTCACACTTAGTCACCTCTGATGAGGGGACGCTTCACGGATGCAACATTAACAAGAAAATCAGCTATAGGCATAGGATATTCATTTTTAGGAGTAGCTCTATTAAGATCTCTAAAATCAATGCAAACATGAAGCTTTTTCATTCATTTTTTCTCAACAGGCACAATATTAGAAATCCAATCAGCATAACGACAAGGTCTAACAAACTTAGCATCAAGCGACCAGTTGACTTCTTCTTTCACTCGGTCATAAATATCAGGATTAAAGTTCCGACGAGGTTGTTTATAAGGCCTAAAACCAGGCTTAATAGGCAAACAATGCTCAACTAAATGATGACTTAAACCAGGCATTTCATTGTAATTCCATATATAAACAATCAACATACTCCTTTAATAACTTCATTAACTCAGATTTAAACGAAGGGTCAAAATTCTTGTTTACAAATGTCGGCCCAGGTGTAGTGCCATCGCCAATATCTACCTCTAAAGGATCAGCCGACGTAAGCCCTTATCCCAACTTGCTCAGATCACCAAAGTCTTCGATGGCCTCACACATATCGTTCTTACGTGCCCGATAGTGTTCTCGCCTTTGCTGCAACCACTCTAGATTTGCATCCATCGAATCAAAAGAGATGTTGTAGCCTGATCAACGATCAACTTCATAACCGAAGTAGCAAAGCGATCCTTAGTAGAATCAATAAGCTTTAAATTAGATAAAGCTAAACCAATTAAGCATTTAAGATCCTCATGATTATCCATGCTTAGACCTGAGCATTCCACGGGTCGGGCTGGGTTCGGGCCAGGCTGGAAAAAACCCGTTTTTTTGGGATGAGAAAATTCTGCCCATGACCGTCTCGTGGGACGCGTCGGGCCTCAGTTTTCGGACCAGGCCCGGACTTGGGTGGGCTGCCCACATATTTTTAGTGTAAAATAGCTAAAAACAACATTTTGGGTCGGGCTCGGGCCAAAAAAATTCCGTGGGCTTCAAGATCTCTACCCACGCCCGTCCAGTAAGGTCCGCGGGTGGGCCTGGTTAGGGCCGGGCCCGGGCCGGGTCAGCGGGCCGAGCTAAAAATGCTCCGACGTATCACCATGAACAATTTCTACCTCGTCACCATGAACAATTTCTACATCGTCACCTACCCATTGAATTAAAAATTGATGCAAGGTAAAAGGCACACATTGATTTGCATGAATCCAATCACAGGACTGCCCGAGGTAACTGGCGCACGCACGCGCGACGGTTCGACGCCTGGTGGGCTCGCGAATCTGAACCGATCGGTCGTTGTCTCTTCAACCCGTCCTGTCTGCCTGTTGACGGTGAATTTCCGTCAACCTAGCTATGAGTTTACCTTTAATGTTGGTATTGATTTATTATTCTAACCACTGGAACTAACCCCCTGTATATAACAAGTTCACTCTTGCATGTCAATTTTGGAGTTCATTGTTTACGCAGGAAATCTACGCTAAAGAGGAGACTTTCGGGATAAGTTCACCAAGCACTTTGGAAGAAGATCATGAAGCCCGACAAGAGTCAAGACACGCGATGAACATGAATCCAAATGACCCGAGGACCGAAGCGTCAGCGTGCAAGTCTTCAGGGACTCAACCAGAAAACAGCGAAGCTTGCATAGCAAGGATTCAAGCCTTAACCGTGAAGTAAACGACGGCAAATGCCCACATGCAAGTTGACACAAATAAGGAATCATGCAAGAAGCAACCGGGGAGGAAACTGGGGCCGAACCATGCCGGAATGGGCCTGGGCTGACCGGCCCAGCCCACTCTGGGCCCGGTTTGGCGCCCCCTTTTGCCCTAGGTGCTTGTCTATTTATTGCCTCTGCCTACGCCGGCCGTCACATCCATCCATTCATCAGAGAGTCGCCGAGACGAAGGAGAAGCACCAGGAGGAAGCCGACGGCCGCCGCAAGTCCTCGAGTTGCCTAGGAGATGACTTAGGCCATGCCCTAGCCGCCATGGTTGGCCCTGCGTGGTAAAGCCATGGTGGAGTTCCGGAGCCGCGACTTGAATTCGTCAAGTCGTTTGTACCTTCAACATTCGGTGATGTAACCATATCTTGTCATACTTTGATCTACTACGAGTTATGCTTATTCATATGTGTAGCTACCATATGCCTTTAGTAGGACTAGATCGAATCATGGTGATTAGTCTTGTCTTGCGGATACGCCGTAGTAGTGCACGGACTAAGGTTTATCGCTCGGTGTTGAATATCCTCGCGTAGTGACAGTACGAGGGAGGAGAAAGTGGCGAGTGAACGTGCATCTGACCACTGCATATCGGGTTACTCCATATCGAGTGTAATCCTTATCATAGTATAGGTTTAGATTGGTTTATCACCTTGGCCGGAACATCAACAAGAAGACGATTGGCTAGGTTTACCTTTGGTTTGCTTACCTTTATGGCTAGGTGGATGTGATCCATACATCCCTTTGTGTTTGTATGATTACCTTTATGCAATCAATGCTTCACATAGGGTTAGACCGGTAGGTTAGATAGAGAACCTTAGTGGTTTGCTTCCGATCCTTGGATTGACAAATCTAGGGAGGACCCTCCTTGGTGAAAAGGCACCAAGTCACTCGTAGGCTTGCGGTGAACTTGAGCATGGTTTTACACCATCAACACTGCCACGTCACCCACAACCGCCCGAACCACCACGACTGCCACGACAAAAGTTTCAAAATTTCAAGATCCCAGCGATGTTCAAAAGTTTAACCCCCACAAGCGAGTCTACAACTCCCTATTGGGCTCGAGGGCTACACCCAGCGAGCGCGCTCGCGCGCACCCACCGAGAAGGCCAAAAGGAAATCATCACCATGACGCCTTTACTTCAGAACATGTGAGCAAGTCCTTGACTCCCACACCAGGTTCGAGGGCTACTGACGAGGACTTGGATTTGGGCCCCCTAAACGGCAAGAATCAACCAAGGGGTTAGGCGGCTGACGATCCAAGCACCTGACACACTGTACAACAAGATACCCCTTCTCCGATTTGCTGACCGTTCGCATGAGTAGTCTCCGTCTCACCTCCGACTACTCATTCGCACAAGTAGTCTCTACCTCGCCTCTGACTACCCATTCGCACGAGTAGTCACAATCTCCGACAAGGACCGGCCCCCCACGCGGAAGTCAAGCTCGGGACAGGGGTCCCACCACAAATGTGGCACCACCACAGTGCTCGAACTCTCCCACGGCACCATGCAAGGCGTCGGTTCCCCATGACTGGCAGGACACATCAGATGTCAGGCGACACAGGAGGCCGACACTGACAGGAGCCATAAAACGGCACAGTGCGGCCCGCGCATGCCCCCGCACATGTTGTCGCATCCAAGTACCGCAACACGCTGCCCCATTAGAATAGGCACTCAACGACCCCTATGGTCTACGCCTACCTACGCCCCTGTCAGGGGAAGACAAGCCAAGTCAGCACTCCACAGTGCCAAGTCACTCATGGTGAAGCCCGGAAGAGGCACCGGTGGCAGATACTCAGATCCACTGTGTCAGCCTGCACGCGCGACAATCATCACCAACTCTGCCACTATTCAGTACAATTTACTACTCCACTGATGGATGTCGACGTGGGAAAAGACATCTCAATACAGTAGCACTGTAGCATTTTCTCGTATTCCCTTTGTGCCCCTCACCTTGTGACTATAAAAGGAGGAGGAGGGCAACTGTTCATAGGTTTAGACATTCACGCGATACACCAACGACGCACGAGCTACACCACTCAGGGACTTGGGCTTGTTTCCCTCTCCAGGCCAGTTTGTACCCCCTACTACAAACAGTCTTGGCATAAGAACACTACACCTCGAGACTGGACGTAGGGTATTACTCTCCGGAGGCCCAAACCACTATACATCCTTGTGTCTCTAGTGCTAACCATCCGGGTTCGACACGTGATAGATAGAAACTTACTAGTCGGCGGTTACAGAACCCCGACACCATATGTATAATTTGCATTATTAATAATAGGCAAAGGTGCTAAGTTTGGATAGACCCCATGAGGATAAGCTTAGGAGCATTACTATTTGTTTCATTATTATTGTAAACTTAAGCTCCTATCTTTTACAAGATCCTCTAAACATTCTAAACGAGCAACATAAGAAGCAAGTAATCCATCACTTTCCACTTTAGATTTCATAGGAGAAGATTCAGCGGGAGGCTTTTTGCTTATAGTGGGGAATACCTCAAGGCTGTTGTCGTTTAGCTTGATCGCCGGCAGCTCGAACTCTTTCAATCTTGCCACCTTGCCAGAACGATCCTTCTTGACGCTAGCTAGGAATTGCACTTGCATGTACTCTTGTAGCGCCTTGAACTTCTGCTGCTCCTCTGGAGGGGGATCTTCTAGCGACGCAGTGATAATGTTGTTCATATCGAGTTCGCATTGAGACATCGTACTAGGGCTAGATTGAACGGTCTTAGAAACCTGATCTTTCTTCCCCAGCAGAGTCGCCAAAATATGTTGACGCTTTTACTGATCAACACACATGAATGCTAGATCGTGCAGCAGTCACAAACTTGAACTCGCCGAGCCTCCGTCCTACCGGTCTGACCAGTCAGGGGCATCAGTCTGACCGGTGTACACAGGGGCGTAGTGAAGACCTACGAACGCCGCCTCATGAGGGACCCTGTCGGGGGTGGCACTCCTAGGGTTGCTCTGAGGTCGGCAAGACCACTCAGAACGTCCTTGATCGCCATCAAGACAAACAACGGAAGCACAAGGGTTGGAAAAGCTAGGGTTTGGAGATAAAAGTTGAAGAAAGTAATTGATCGATTGGGTGATAGCCCTCAACCGGCCGTGGCCCTTTATATTTACAGGGTGAGGAGGTCTTGCACCGCAAGAAAACCTTTTACAAGTCAAAATTCGCTAGGATTCCTCAATCGGCAATGCTCTGGAACGGGCGTCCGATGCGGTAAAAATAACGGACGCCCTCCCAGCCGTCCATCTACATCGCATCCGACGGCCACTGTAAAGCCACAACCGCCCCTTCCTCCATCTCATCCCCCCGTCGGCCCCACCACGCACCCACTCCCTTACTTTCTCCTCCACGAACACCCCGCTGCGCCTGCATCCCGGCGAGCGATCCGCGACGGCGGTGATGGGTTCGCCGCGGCGGTTCGGGCGGGGGACGGCGGCGGAAGACTCCGATTGGGAGCCTAGCGACGGCCGAGGAAGGCGACTCCCCCCCGCGTACGCGCTCTCGCTCCCCTTCGTCCGGCGGCGATGCGAGGGTGGCGCGGAGGCGTCGGTTGGTGCGAAGTGGAAGTCGCGGCCGCGCCGTACGAGGGCGGCGACGGATGGGGAGGGCCGCGGCGTCTTCTCGCGGACGCGGGGTCGCCGCTTGCGCTCGGCCGGCGGCGGCGCAGACGGCGCAGCCCCCCCGCAGACGATGAGCGCGCGGCGAGCGATACCCGCGATGGCTTCCAGGCGATCAACCGCACGAGGCAATCCAGTAAGTTCCTTACTCGCTCATTCCCCTTTCCTTGAACTGGTTCGTGGCATTTCTCTGTGCGCAATAACTTCACTCGATGCTAATGGTTAGGGTTAGGACAACTACCGAAATTAATAGGGTTGCTTGATGAGTTTTTCCCCACACCACACGATTCCATGGATGCTGTTGGGTGTGCTTTTTTGATGCAGGTTGATCTGCATACCATGCAAGCGCTGCAGGGAAGGGAACTGAACTCAGTTTAAGCAGTTTTTTTTGCATCGGTAGTTTTTTTTTGCATCTCTGATCGTGTGATTGAAACATGATGGGGTTCATTTCATGGTGCCGGTGGCAATTAATAAACAGACATGCACGATCAGTACTCTCCTGTCGCCTAGTACTCCACCTGGATTACAACAACATGTTCACGTAGCTCCGTCAAAATATTTACAAATGGATCCGATTATTCCTTACAAATGCATCGCAACATCGACTAGAGGGGTCCAGGTTGTCCAACGACAGATCCATGGTTGCATGGTAGGTCTTCAGGACCAACTCCACACCCACACAACAAGCTGGCTTCAGGACCAACTCACACACCCACACAAGAAGCTGGGTCCTGGGAGTTCATGTAGTTACACCCAAAGAAACAGACTCCACATTTTTTTTGTCACACACACACCATGTTTGCATTCATTCATTTGTTATGTTGCATTTATTTTGTTGTTATGTCTCAAGCTTTGCCCAGTTTCAGTGTTGGAAAAAACTGTCCTGGCCAGCCCCCCCCAAACCAAGCTGTGATGTTTATCCCTCACTCACCCCATGCTGCAAGCATTCATTTGTTTTGTTTCAAGCTCACACAATTTTCTTTTTTTGGGAGAAAAACAGAGCCCTGCCCTGCACACCCTTCAGTTTTTTCGTAGAAAATAGAGCCACTCTCCCCCATCCCAAACTAACATTTTGTGATGTTTATGTTTTTTCACACACACCCATGTTGCATTCATTCATTTGTTATGTTGCATTTTATTTTGTTGTTATTTCTCAAGCTTGCCCAGTTTTCAGTGTTGGAAAAAACTATCCCGGCCAAACTGTGATGTTTATCCCTCACTCACCCCATGTTGCAAGCATTCATTTGTTTTGTTTCAAGCTCACACGGGTTTTCTTTATTTATTCAGAGAAGACAAACATCAGCATAAATGAAGAGCATTTCAAGTGCCGTTTCTCTGCCCACAGGATTTGTTCTCTTGTACCACAGCTTTCCAATCAGCAAAAGGAATGGGTGATCGACGCTGGTTTTGGTGCACTTTTGTCGATGCATGAATTTTCTGTCCCTATCAAACTTGTCAAGTGGATGATGAAGCGTGTAGACCCGCTTCTTAGTGAGTTCAGGTTCAAGAACAGAGTCATTGTCTTCAACCGTGATCTTATCTGCAAGATTCTCGGTTTGGAAAACAATGCCAAAGCTGTGAGGATTTCTGGTGATTCAGATGAGGTGATGAAATTGAAAGAGTTGTATAGGGATGGAGATAGAGCCAAAATCGGGAGGTGCATTTCCATTGCTACAGAGAGCAAGGACAGGGAGACCTTCATGAGGTCGTTCGCCCTATTGGCTTTAGGGAGCGTGTACAACCCTGGCACGGGTAACGATGTGAGCCTAAAGTACCTCAATAGCTTAGAAAATGTTGAGCCGATCAAAGCACCTTTGATTGGGCCGGACACATTTTGAAAGAACTGATGGATGAAGTGAAGAAATACCAGAAATTCTCCCCTGAACGTCTTGAGAAGGATCATCAGATTGGATCATACCTCATCATTTTAGCGGTATGGGTTACCTTTTTTCTTTCTCTTTTTTTCCCATGATATCTCATCGATGTGTTCTATTTCTTTATGTCGTTTTGCTCAAGAATTTTTGTATAAATTCGCGATTCATTTGTTTTTCTGTTTTTTTCCATACAGATTGCCTACATGGACCACCTTGATCTGCCATCTGACAGAGGCCACCAAATCAACTACAGTCTACCCCGCATTTGCCATGTCAGGAATGCGGACTTCAACTTTGTGATGGCTGTTGACAAGAATAAGTTGTCACTTGGGAATTCTTTTGGGAGGCTACCGGTATGCGCAACATTACATCTTCACTTTTTTTTGATGTTGTAGTCCTAAATTTAAAATGTTTTCAGTCATATATTCATCATTTTTTAACACATGTTGCAGTAGTTTGTTTAGATGTTGCAACCTCAGATAAAAAATGTTGCAGTAGTATTTTGTAGATGTTGTAGTAGTATTTTTTAACCCATCTGTGTAAATACTGCTCAGCTATGTTTTTTTCACAACACTTGTTACCCTCTTAGCGACGCGCCATGCCGGAACCCGGGTATGGTGTTAAATGTGCAAGGGCCGGGCCGTCACCCCCGTGACGCGTCGTGTCGTGATCTGGGCACGGTGTCAAGTGAGCAAAGATCGGGTCGCCACATCCTTAGTGGCGCGCCACATCGGCGCCCGGGTGTGGTGCAAAATGAGCAAGGGTCTTCACACCGGCCGACGGGTGCGAAGGGTAAGGAAGCTAGTCGACCCAACTAGGATTCGTATAGGTAGCTGGAACGTAGGGTCTCTTACGGGTAAGTTAAGAGAGTTAGTCGATGCCGCGATTAGGAGGCGGGTAAATATTCTATGCGTTCAGGAGACCAAATGGAAGGGCCAGAAGGCGAAAGAAGTGGAGAATACTGGCTTCAAACTTTGGTACACGGGGACAACATCGGGTAGGAATGGTGTAGGTATCTTGATCGATAGGAGCCTTAAGGATGGGGTTGTTGATGTCGGGAGGCAAGGTGACCGGATTATCCTTGTTCGGTTGGTAGTTGGTGATTCGGCTCGAACGTGATCGGTGCTTATGCACCTCGGGTAGGTCTTAGCGAGAGCATCAAGAGGCGAGTTCGGGGAAGATCCGGATAGCATGGTTAGTACCGTGCCCGTCGGTGAGAAACTCTTCATAGGAGGAGACCTCAACGGCCATGTGGGTGCGACTAATGTGGGATGGGAGCGGGTGCATGGGGGGTTCGGGTATGGTAGTAGGAATCAAGAGGGGGAGGATGTCCTGAACTTCGCATTAGCCTACGACCTATTGATATCGAACACCCTCTTTAGGAAGAGGGAATCCCATCTAGTGACTTTTCGTAGTGGTCAACACTCTAGCCAGATCGACTTTATTCTTGCAAGGAGGGAGGATAGACGTGCGTGCTTAGACCGTAGGGTGTTTCTGGGGAGTGTGTTGTCCCTCAACACAAGCTTGTGGTGGCGGATTTTCGCTTTCGGGTACGTGTCCTCCGGGACAAACGAGGCCAAGATTGCAAGAACGAAGTGGTGGAAACTTAGAGGAGAAGAAGCGCAAAGGTTTAAGGAGAGGATGCTAGTCGAGGGGCCTTGGGAGGAAGGCGAAGATGCGGAAGACACGTGGCTAAAGATGGCAACATGTGTTCGGAAGGTGGCTTCGGAAGTGTTTGGTGTGAGCAAGGGAGGCAAACGGGAAGTGAAAGACACCTCGGTGGTGGAATGACGATGTGCAAAGGACTATCAAGGAGAAGAAAGAGTGTTACAAGTGCCTCCATCATGACAAGAGTGCAGCCAACATTGAGGGATATAAAATAGCAAAGAGGGCTGCAAAGCGAGCGGTGAGTGTAGCAAAAGGTCAGGCGTATGATGACCTTTACCAGCGGCTAGGCACGAAGGAAGGGGAGAAGGACATCTATAGGTTGGCTAAGATCCGAGAGAGGAAGACAAGGGACATCAACCAAATCAAATGCATCAAGGACGGAACAAATCGACTTCTGGTGAAGGATGAGGAAATCAAGGACGGATGGAGAGAGTACTTCGACAAGCCGTTTAATGGAGAGAATGAGGATCCTACCCTTGAGTTGGATGATTCATTTGATGATACCAACAGACGCTTTGTGAGGAGAATTCAAGAGGCAGAGACCGCAGAGGCCTTGAAGAGGATGACGGGAGGCAAGGCATTGGGACTTGATGGTATCCCCATTGAGGTGTGGAGATGCCTGGGTGCCAGAGCGGTAGTTTGGTTAACTAAGCTTTTTAACCTTATTTTTCGGTCAAACAAGATGCCTAAAGAATGGAGGAGAAGCATATTAGTACCGATCTTCAAGAACAAGGGAGACGTTCAGAGTTGTACGAACTACCGTGGAATTAAGTTGATGAGCCATACGATGAAGCTGCGGGAGAGGGTTATCGAGCATCGCCTAAGAAGAGGGACGAGTGTGACCCAAAAATCGGTTTGGGTTCATGCACGGTAGGTCGACCATGGAGGCGATTTTCTTAATACGCCAATTGATGGAGAGATATAGGGAGCGAGAAGAAGGACTTGCACATGGTATTTATTGACCTCGAGAAGGCATACGACAAAGTGCCGAGACACGTCATGTGGTGGGCACCGGAGAAGCACAAGGTCCCAACTAAGTATGTTAACCTCATCAAGGATATGTACGGGGGATGTGGTGACGTGTGTCCTGGGACATGCGATGGCGATACTAGTGATTTCCCAATTAAAATAGGACTACATCAAGGGTCGGCGTTGAGCCCTTATCTATTTGCTTTGGTGATGGATGAGGTCACAAGGGACATTCAAGGGGATATCCCCCGGTGTATGCTCTTTGTCGATGATGTGGTGCTAGTTGATGAGAGTAGGGCGGGGGTAAATAGGAAGTTAGAACTGTGGAGGCATACGTTAGAATCGAAAGGGTTTAGACTTAGTAGGACCAAGACCGAGTACATGAGGTGCGACTTTAGCGGTACGACGCGTGAGGAGGGAGACGTCACCCTTGATGGGCAAGTGGTGACCAAGAAGGATACTTTTCGGTATTTAGGTTCGATACTACGAAGGATGGCGACATCGACGAAGATGTTAGGCATAGAATTTCAGCCGGTTGGTTGAAATGGCGTCAAGCCTCCGGCGTCCTCTGTGACAAAAGGGTGCCTCGAAGCTAAAAGGTAAGTTTTATAGGACGGTGATTCGCCCGGCGATGTTATACGGTGCGGAGTGTTGGCCTACAAAAAGGCGACATGTCCAGCAATTGAGTGTGGCGGAGATGCGTATGTTGCGTTGGGTTTGTGGGCACACGAGGAGGGATAGAGTACGGAACGATGATATTCGGGACGGGGGTCGGGGTGGCGCCAATTGAGGAGAAACCGATCCAAAGCATCGGTTGAGATGGTTTGGACATGTCCAACGAAGGCCTCCGAGGCTCCGGTGCGTAGTGGGGTCCTAGAGCGGGACGACAATGTGAAGAAAGTTAGAGGTCGACCTAAACCGACCCGGGATGAGTCGGTTAAGAGAGACCTTAGGGAGTGGAATATCTCCAAGGACTTAGCTTTGGATAGGGGCGCTTGGAGACTAGCCATCAACGTTCCTGAGCCATGACTTCTTCTACGTGTCTTTATGTTGATGGTACCTTTGGGTTTCATATCTAGCCTACCCCGACTTGCTTGGGACAAAAGGCTAAGTTGTTGTTGTTGTTGTTGTTGTTACAAAAGTGGTCAGTTCATGTTGTAGGCTTAGAGTTTGAAATGTTGTCAGACCTGTTATATTGCTTAGTTCTACAGCCATAGTACATGTTGTAGGTCTAGATTTAATTTTTTTTTCAGCACTTTTTATATGCACCAATAGAACACATGTTGCAGCAGTAGTGTTTAGATGTTGCAGCCTTAGATGTAAAATGTTTCATACTTGTTAAATACATGTTGCAGCAGCACTGTGTAGATGTTTTCACAACCAGAATTTTTTTGATTGACACTCATTATACTCATTTTCTTTTTGCTTTGCTTATTCCTTTTTTCTACTACTTTATGGCACTTATATTGTTCACTATTTTTTCTGCAGTTCCGCGACTTCTCCCTCACTCCGTATGCCCCCCGCCCCCGCCCCCCCCCCCCCGCCCCCGCCCCCGCCGCCCCCCCCCCCGCCCCCCGCCACCGGATCCGCGGGTCACGCACACGGGCTTGAGGCGTCTGAAGAAGTCCCCATCGTCAGCTCTCTTGATGAATGGCTGAAGCAACCTGCTCAAATTGATATACAGGAGGTATAGCAAAACCCTCATGTTTTCAGTTTTTTTACAACCACCACACCCTGTTGTTTGTGCTTTGCAAAAACTGCTAACACACTGTGTAACTTGATTTGTTGTTTTTTCGGATACCGGTACCGAGTACCGAAGATGTTGCCGCACACTTTTCCAAGGTTATGGATGAAGATGTCCGCGAAATTCTTTGCCGCCGTATCGAAATCATTTAATGATCGTATTTCGGCAAGGCTTAGGCCACGTCGGGGGGGAGATGTTGGCCAAGATGGCCGAGTTAGCTAGCAGGGGCCGGGACAACCGTTGATGGTGTAGGACCATCGCCCACCGATGGTGATGTTGGCAAAACAAGTGCCGGCGTTGCCGGTACCGAAGGAGGTACGAGTAAAAGCACCACCGGTGCACCCGTACGAGACACTAGCAAAAGCGGTACCGTGCGGCGGAAGGAGGCACCACAAAAGTGCTTCTGGCCGGGAGCCGAAGGAGGCACCAAGAATGCCAACACATCAACCAGGTGGTGCTAGCTCTCCGGCCGAAGAAAAGCAATGATTCTAGCCTGTATGACGACCTCCCTTCATTTGACCTGCTGAACTCCGACGGGATTGATGATGATTGCTCTACCCCACCAGAAATCACGCGCAAAGGTGCCCCCTCCTCCTTCCTTCTTTTCTATTTTTCCTGCTATTATCTGCTAGCTCTCCTTTTTTTGCAGATTCTGCAATTTTTATGTATTTTCATTTTGTTTTTCTTTTCAGCTGTAACAATTGTCCAAGATAGGGAAGCAAACAAGCCCGGCTCAAGCACAAATGACAAGAAAAACAGGAGGAAGCGGGCTGCCATCAATTTGAATCAAGGAAAGAAATTGAAGAAATTGAAGTTGGACGAAGAAACAAAATCCGTGTATGAGAAGTACATCAGCAAAAGAGTTTTGAAGAAGCCGGTGACCAAAGAAGAGATCTTAGAAGCGTAAGCTAACTCTTACAATTTGCCTTCATTCTAGCACCCAACTTCAAGTTTTTACATGTTGCAGCAACACAAAGTAGATGTTGCAGGCTTAGTTTTAAAATGTTTCAGACCTGTCAACTATTGCTCAGTTTTACATTTTTTAAAAATACATGTTACAGCAATGCTTTGTAGATGTTGTAGTCTTAGTTTTAAAATGTTTCAGCCATACCATCATTTTTTAAACACATGTTGCAGTAGTAGTGCTTAGATGTTGCAATCTCGGTATATAAAATGTTCCAAAGACATGCTTTAGCAAAGTGGTTATTAGATGTTGTAGGCCTACATTTAAATTGTTTCGAGCATTTTTTTATAGCCACCATTTTCTGAACACATGTTGCAGTAAGTATTGTTTAGATGTTGCAACCCTAGATTTAAAATGTTTCACACTTGTTAAATACATGCCGCAATGAAGATCGTGTAGATGTTTTACAATCTGTTTTTTTGACACTCATTCTACTCATGTTGGTTCCACACATACTCGTTTTTGTTAAAATAGGCGGTTTCCATGTGTGCTATGAGGAGTTCTACAAGTCGTTTAAGCCAAAGGGCTTAATTAACAACGAGGTCATGACCCTTTGGACCAATCAGTTCAACATTGAAGAAGCTGAACTTCGCGTAAAGGACAATAATGTTGTCAAGAAATATGCTTTCTCAGCCGTACTCACTGTTAGTATCCTTTCTTGTTATCTCTATCTTTTTTTCAAGCACCACTATTTCTCTACTTTAGTTTTTAGTTTTTTCTAACCTTTTGTTGCTTCTTTTTCCCTCTATTAAGGATAAGCTAATCATCGACCCCGACAAATTCATTGATGATAGCTGCAACAGGATGCTAACCATACTGGACAAGACATGGGATTTTTCTAAGATGGACCTGGTACTGTGTTGCTAAACCAAATCCCCTTTTTTGTCTTTTTGTTTTTTGTTTTTTGCAAACATTTTGATTATAGCTTCATGTTTCTTTGTAGCTTTTCTTCCCCATTGTCCAAGAACGTCATTGGGTACTTGTCTGCATTAATATGTTTCTTCCGCAAATTTCCTGGTTCAACCCATTAAATGCATCGCAAGACACAATATGTTTTGTTTGCGCGCAGAACCTGGTCTGTAATCCAACATTTTTAACTTGCCTTTGTTCATCCTTTTTTATCCCTTTTTTACATAGTTGCTTTTCCCGTTCAGCCAATTTCAATAATTAACATTCATTTTTTGTTTTGTTTATAACTAGGTCACTAACTTCTCTAGAGCTTGCCTGAACTCCAATGTTTTGAAGAAAGATGTGTCTCGGTTTGTTTGGAATTACCCCAAGGACTACCCTCAGCAAGATAATTTGTAAGTTCACTGAAAAATAAACAAAACCCTTTTTTATGTTAGATGTTGTGAACTCGGCATTAGAAATGTTCCAAACTTGAATTAGAAATGTTGCGTAACATTTTTTATTCCGGACAACCACAATGTTTCGAGCTAAGAATGATAATGTTTCAAACTTGATTTTTAAATGTTCCAGAACAATTTTTCCAGACAACCAATGTTCTCCCAATTCATGTTGCATCAGTTGCTTCCACAAGTTTCAAAGGCAAATTATAAATGTTTCAGATAAATATTTTAAAATCAATGTCTCAATATTTTTTTCCTTTTTCCCATAGGCATGATTGTGGACTGTACACCATGCTTTATATCGAGTCTTGGAACGGGAAGAAGACGGAAACGTCATTGCAGCCGGTAATAGCTGCAACATACTAATCATCTCTTTTTTCCTTTTCATTCAGGCTTTCACAAGCCTTCATTTTTTTAAAAAATTAATGATTTTTTTATACATGAAGTAATGTCCTTTTCTCTTTTTTCAGCACATGATGGGTGATTACAGGAAAGTTAGTGCAGCCGTACTTCTTCTTTCCTCAAGCAACGAAGTCAAGTTGAGCGAGTTTGTGGAAAAGCATTGCAAGAACAAGTAGAAATGGCTCACACCTTTGTGTAGTAGAATACCTTCTGTTCCAGTAGGTTTTTTAGGGACCTTTTTCAGACTTGTGAACCTTTTTTTCAGAGATTCTAGTTATTCGTCTACTCTATGTAAAACACACGGTTTTCATGATGTTTGCTGCAGCATGTTCTGATTGTTGCACATCACTTTTCGAAGATGTTGCATTATCCAGTTTCCCATATTTGCCCCAAAACATTAGCTAATACCTTCTGAAACATCTTATAATAACAAACACAACATGAAGGGATTTAATTATCCACTTTCCACCTTTACTACCCCCAAACATTAGCTAACACCTTCTGAAACATCTTATAATAACAAACACAACATGAAGTGTTTTAATTATCGCCTTTCCACCTTTTCCACCTCCCCATCCCAACATTTATGCCAACATCTTTCGAAACATCTTACAATAACAAACACAACATGAAGTGATTTAATTATTCACTTTCCACCTTTACTACCCCAACATTAGCTAACACCTTCTGAAACATCTTCTAATAACAAACACAACATGAAGTGATTTTTTACATGACATCAAGTACGTATTTGTTTTGCTTCTGCAAAACACAAAAAAAAATTTAAGTTTGATAAAATGAAATGTTGCAGCATATACATTATGTTGTTTCACAAGATCAACTCAAATGGACACAAAGATACAAAATAATTTAATTCAAAGCTTCAGTTCCGTTTCCCTCAGCTCCGCCCTAAGCGCCTCTGCTTTGGCCATGTACTCACAGGTCTGTACACTATGACCAACTTCGTAGCAATAGGAGCATGGTTTCTTCGCTGCACTCTTAGGCTTGCCCTTCTTTTTCATTGCTTTCTCCCTAGCTTGCATCACTATAGACTTGAACCTGTCCACCTTCTCTTTTGGGCGCCCTTTGCTGTTTGTTCTTGGTGGATTCTTCACCTTCAAAATGGGTTTTTGATTTGCCGCAACATTGACCGCAACACCATCCTCAACTCCAAGTTGAATTGCCGATGAGTCCTTTGCCGCCCTCACCGTCTCAAACAACTTATCTATACCAGCCGAAACAATGGTGTACTTCTCAATACCCAAACAAGCTTCTGCTGCCAAGGAGGTCATCTTCCTACACAATGCATTGTACCTCAACTTGTTTGTTGCCGGGACACCAAATGTTGGTTCAGGACCTGAGAGGCGTTCTGGCACCTTTGTTGTCGCTTCCTTCGACCACCTTTGAAGTAGATACCTTTCCGAATTGCATCAACATCCCTATTCGTGAACACTTTCAATATGTGTGGGCAGAGGACCATCACGATCAAACATGTTGCACGAGCACGTATACTTTGTTGCATGTCTATCGACCGACACCGTGCGGACTCTGACGGACGTCGGGTGCACAACTTGAAAGGACCAACCTTGGTCATCAGCAGTAACCCCTCCTATCTTGAATCTTGTTGAATCACGCAGCAACTCTTGAAATTTACCAAACACTTCACTAGTGTAGAATTGCACTGCCTGCTTCTCGAAAGAGTACCTCTCCCACAGTGGGGGGTCTGAAATCGCCCCTTTGCATCGCTCTTTCTTTTCTCTTTCAGCTCTGGTGTCCATGATGTAGTCATATTGTGTCACGAACTGCAGCACCGAGTCTTGAGGGTGGATGACTTTTTTGAATAATGAATTCATGCTTTCAGACCTTCCTGTTGTGCCCGTGAAAGGAAAGAAGTCCCTTCTGAAGTACGCAGGGGCCCACATGCTTCATGTCGCTGAAATGCTTTGGAAGAACTCATTGTCTTGCAGCTTGTACTTTTCCCCCAACATCGCCCACCAACCCTCATACTCTTCTGGTGTTTCAGTGCGATTCACACAGTAATCGAACTCTTTTGCGAAGTCCTTCTCGTGACTGATCAACCACGCAAACTTCTCGGTAGCTTTGCTCAGCACGTGCCACTTGCAACATCTGTGGACTGCCTTTGGGAAGACTATAGCTATCGCCACTTTCATTGCTTTATCCTGGTCTGTCATTATGTTGGTTGGCTCTCTTCCACCCATCGCTTCCTTCAACCTCTCCAACATCCAAACAAATGTTTCAGTTGTTTCATCAGGCAGCAACGCACACCCAAGCAATATGCTTTGTAGGTGGTTGTTTATCCCAACAATAGGCGCAAACGGCATGCTGTATCTATTCGTGCAAAATGTTGTGTCCAGGAATATGCAATCACCAAAACTCTTGTACAGGCTCCCTTGTCCCGCCATCAACCCAAAATAGGCCCCGCAAAGCATTATCCGCATCAATCATTGTAGCGTAGTAGAAGGAAGGACTTTCACTTGTCGCTTCGGAAATACTCTAATGTCGCATCCATGTATCTATAGCTCGAACTCCCCTCAAGCGCGTCCTCATGTTCGATACATCCTTGCCGCTGAAAGTAAGGTTGGCAATCCCACCATGGAAATCACCAAGAATCCCCATTATCCGCATGGTGCCGATGTTTCGTGGTGTAATGTTTTTAGCAACTCATAGTCGCCCCACGATATGCTCCGGTGGGACCTCAAATGTTTCCTCACCCCACCCCCCTTCACAAGAGGGTGGCTATGCTCAGGCTGCATTACAATTACTCTCCACTTCCCATCTCTTTTCCCAACTGCCATATGAGCTTTGCAATCAAACTTTTTGATGGTGTTGCGCTTCCTTGTCGACGTGGTTAATACAACGTTTGCTGCCCTCTTTTTTGTACCTTCTGATTTAGTTGTGTCATTTGTCGAAGCCCCCGAGTTGGTTTCATCCTCTCGTGTCCCGAGTTGGCTTCCTAGCATGGGAGCATTCCCATTCTTTTCCGATCGCTCTTTGCTACCTCTTTTCCGCCGATTCTCGCTCGAAGCGACCCCGATGCTAAAACCCATTTTGAAAGCATAGTCGTTGTACACTCTTTGTGCTTCTTCTACCGTGTCAAATTCCATACCAATACACGGCGCACCGGTTGTGAGCACACAACATCCTCATCCTCAAAATAGACCTCATCTTCTCCAACCATTACTTGCACATGCTCGGCCGAGTTAGCCGAAACATTTGTAATGCCCACACCGTTGCCGCTCGAGCTTGGGGGCAAAGCAGATTCAAATCACGCACCTACAGAAATTGATGTTGCAAACAGGTTAATCACATGTTGCAAATGACATACCAAAATGTTTCGATCATTAAAAAACCAGCAACATCGCTACGCAACATCAAAAGTTTGAAACATCAAAAGGTGCAGCAAAAGGATCTAAAACAACTAGCAAAAAGGATCTAAAACAAGCTAACAACATTTTTTTGCACAGCGACGGTGGACCTAACCTGCTTTGTGGATGACGACGGAGGCATTGACACCGTGTTGTAGGGTGCAGGCGCGCTGTTGCCGCTCGAGCTTGCTGCAGTCCAGGGCAGCAGATTCCAATCACGCACCTACAGAATTTTATGTCGCAACAGGGTAAATCACGTGTTGCAAGCGGCATACAAAAATGTTTCGATGATGCAACATCAAAAGTTGCAGCAATAGGATCCAAAACAAGTAGCAAAAGTCGCCAAAATTCCAACATCGCGCATAACATGGGGTTCCTCGCCTACCAACATCGCAAAAAATTTTGATGCAAAAGCAAACATTGAAGGGGGGAGGTGTATGCGGGGATGCGGGGGCGGATCCCCAACCTGCCCAGCTGACGATCCCGGGAGCACTTCCCCCGCGGTGTTGGGCGCAGTAGCCGCAGCTCTCCCATGGTAGCCGCACGACGAACCTAGGTGTGTATCGATGGGCATCTTCACCGGATCTGAAGATCGCCTTCCAACAATCCGTCCAACCTTGTGTTCAGTGCGGTCGGAGAAGGCTTCACCCGATGGGGGGCACTCAATTCCCTGGAGTATATGCGCCATGACCCTCACGGTGAGCAGAGAACCTAGCTTTGGCGCCGCCCCTCACCCCCCCCCCCCCCGCGGGAGCCGCGAGCCCGGGGGAGGAAGAGAGCCCGTGCGCCCCTGGGCAATTTTTCCCCGAAACACTGAATGTTGTGAACCCTGCCGCTCGCAACATGACACACATAAACTCGCAACATCGATGGAAACTTCTCTCGTTGGATGTTGCACCGACGAGGTTCGCAACATTGAATAATAACTTCCGCAACATCTTAAAAGTTTTTCGCAACATTGAACGCGCGCCTCGCCCGATCGACGGCTGATAGAGGTCTTGATCCAAATCCTGCGGCTCACGATCCGTCCGACGCTAGCGCCCGGATCGGACGTCCGGGCGCTAGCAGTGCCGTTCCTCAATTATACTCGGACTCAGGGTCCACCGTTCAGACCGGTCAAGCCCACCGGTTAGACCGGTGTGGCCATTACCGGATCGGCTATAGGACCCGGCCGGTCAGACCGCCCAGGGACACCGGTGAAACCGGTGGTGTCAACCTGATCGACTTTGTGCCAATTTTGAGTGCGAACAAACATGAGGAAGTATAAAAGGATATCAACAACAATATTGCCAAAAAAACTACAGACGGTTACTGAATCATGCCGTCAAGGAGAAGTTTTATTTTTGATGTATCATCACTGTACAACTGTCAAGAAAAACTAGGAATATGTGACTATACCAGCTAGCTTCTGGTGTTTTTATTAGCAATTCTTCAGTTAGTCGCCATAGCCTTTGGCCTGGAACAGAATATTGTATGTGACTAGGATATTGTGCTTGATCAAACACAGAATGCTAAGATCCAGAACAGACTGACTGATTTTATTACTTTGATACCTGGGACTTCGATTTTGTTACTATGATATCTGGGTTAATATCGCTGCTACCTGCTAGCAAGCACTATCAATTAGTTTGAGTCTCGTTTGATCGAAAGCTGAATTGATGAAATGAGGAAGAGACTTTTGACCACACCGTTTCATTTCATAGTCCAGTATAGGGTTTCACTAATGCATCCACCATTACAAATATTTCAATCTAATGATTGGGGAACACAAAAAAGAGAGTACAATGGTCATCACATTTATCCCCATTTTTATCTCTAGCTCATTAACTAAATTATCCCTATAATACTGCAAGGATTCCGATGGAATAAACAGGAGACTACAACCTTCAAAGATTCCTCTTGAGGGATCAGAAAAGTCCATACGCTGAACAATATAAATTTAACTTCTTTAGGGACCAAAAGCATGTTCGACGGATGTGTCTTAGCAACTAGTTGAGAATGAAGCCTGCATGTCTATGAAGAGTAAATGATTAGTTTTAACAATGTAACCCTTTGGAGAATCATTTTTCTATGACAGAAAAGAACAAATAACTACCTACAGATGGTTACTGAATCATGCCATCAAGCTTCTGTCTGTACTGAGCCAAATTCTGCACCGAACAATTTGAAGTTAAGATATAAATTAGAAGGCATTTAAAAAATAAACACCAAGAACTATTTCTAAAAAAAGAAGAACCATTCATCCTAATCAAATAAAAATACCAGCAAATCTTAACAAACCAAAGCAGTTTGAGTCAAGAAATAAACGAAAATAACACATTGCAAACAACCAAAATCATATGCAGATGGAGTTAGCTGAACAGGAAGTATTAAGACCTCAACATTTGGCAACTTATGCTCCTAAATATGCCAGTTTGCTTCAGAAATGCAGATTGAATCAGAATTTTGTTGTGTCCAACAATTTCCAACTGGGAAACATATCTTACCTTAGTATAAGCATAGACACCTGCTTCAGAAGGTCCGGCAGGACTTCCTCGCCGGATGAATTTCCCCTCCTTAAATATATACAACATAGGAATGCCAGTAGACAGCTCAAGGCTAATAACCTGAAAAAAGAAGTGCCTTGTCAACAATTTCATCACAATAACATCAATTGCTAAAGATAAACAGTTTACAAAACAAATACTCTATATATTAACCTCTTGAGAAGTCAACTTGTCCAAATGCATTATAATCGAACGAAGCGAATTCCCATGGGCAGCAACCATCACATGCTTTCCAGCTACAAGTTGAGGTATAATCTACAGACAACAAACATACCTAGATTATCTTACAGTGAAAAAATAAATTGCAAGCTGAAAATACAGCTGAATGTGGGCTTGTGTGTTTCATATTGTATTATGCAGACAGTGACAGAAACATATTAAGAATACGTTGGTGGATGCAGTTGCAGCCTATTAGTTTGGAAACAAAAGAAAGTAAAAGCAGACTTTGTGTGCATACAAGCAGCATGTTGACACAGAAAGTTCCAGTGGAATCAAGTGTTTAATGATGTCCTTACTTGATCTTTGAAATAAGCAACTGCTCTCTCCGCACACATCTCAAGGCTCTCGCCATTTGGGGGAGGAATATCATAACTGCGACGCCATTCATGAACTTGTTCTTTGCCAAACCGCTCAGCAGTTTCTTGCTTGTTAAGACCTTGCAGTTCACCATACCTTAAATGACAAGGAAAGTTCCATGTGATGATCAACAAGAACAAAGCAACAGGTACACCATGTTAAATAATCATCATAGAGCAAATTGAACCCTTACATCCGCTCATTCAACTGCCAAGCTGTTATGACAGGAATGGACTGCTTCTTTGTCTCTTCACTGTATATCTGACTCCACTTGTGAGCTTGTTCACTCTCATTGTGCACTATGATTGGAACCTAGAATGGTATCATAACCTACTTTGATTAACTGCAAATGTGAAAAATACTCAACATGAACACTCTACTGTAAAACTGAAAAGGGAAGATACAGAACCTTCTTACGGCGATGCTGCATCATGGCAAGCATAGCAGTCATTTGAGCACGAATTAGTGACGAAGTGTATATTACATCAACTGGGATATTGCATATCCTTTTACCCGCCTCAATTGCCTCCTCCACACCCTTAGGGGTCAGCGGAACATCAACACATCCAGTAAACAGGTTCTTCTCATTCCATAACGATTCACCATGCCTGATCAGTATGAGTGCACTTTCACCTACAAGCGCATGAACAGCAATCTTGTAGCGTCAGTAAATCAGTGACTGGTAGAACAAATTCGCCACCGCTACATTCTTAAGTATCGGTGAACTCAATAAACTTACTTGACTTCTTTGGTGCTAAGCCGCTTTTAGGGCTCCCTGGCAGCTGAACTGGCTCGACCACTGAAGATTGGGTGTTTGAAGCACAAACTAAACCCAAATTACGGGCATTGGGACAGCGACGTGCTACCGAAACAGAATGCACATGACAAGTTCTCTTCTCATGGGCGAAGCTGCTGTTGGACCACCATTTGATGGATGAAAGTGCATGCTGAGATGTGGAAGCAGCCATCTGTCCCGAAGTCAACACACACAAGAGTTAGCTGATTTCTTACATAGACCGCGTCAAAGGCCCCATTTGAATGCAGGAATTTTGCAAGGAGCAGTATAATGACTAAGACTTGATTACCCTAATATTATATAAGTCTTGAGATAGCACCAGCATCCCACAGATCGAATGAAACATATATACAGACAGAAGAAAGGGTCATACGAATGACCCATAGAAACAGGCAAACAGCTGCAGCATGAGAAAAATAACGGCTACCGATTCCGGACTACCAACCACACCAATCAGCATTACCACTCCAGGACCTAACAAAGCAACGCACTGAACAAGGGGAAGCGCTAGGATCACATACGTGGGGAACCAAGGATGCTGAACCCTCGGAGCGGGAACGACCGGGAACCTCGCCTTATAGGTCCAGTTGGCCGGCCACCAGAAAGTCGGCGGAAGCGATCCCCGCCTCCTCGGCGAGATCTGCAGCGGCGGCGCAGGCGGCGGGGGGCAGCGGAGATCGCCGGGGAGCGGCGGCGGCGGCGAAACCGAGGGGGCAGGGGGCGAAAAGGGTCTCGTTGTCTGCTGGCTCGCGGGTGGGTCGTGCTCCCGACTTCTGGTGAGGCGCGGCGGCCCGGCCAGTTTTATAAAAAACACGGGAACGGCCGGGGGACGACGCGAGAGCGACCGGAGTTGGTCTGGTCCAGCCAGGGCCCATGGGTTTGGTTTGGTTGGTGCCGTGGGAACAGAGAGGAGCCTGAATTTTTTCAGCCAAATTTACAGGAGAGTCAAATTTGCGTGGAGGTGTTTACTGCTTATCGAGTAGACAAATGTGCAGATTGTTGAGACTTGAGAATACCCACTCTGCTTGCAGTTAGCATATGTTTTTGTTCAAATTCAAAATACCCCTGTCCCTTCCGGTGTCTGGAGGAAGCGTTTCTTAGTTGGATCAAACAGCTCTTGGCGCTTCCAAGAACCACCGGATCATCCTGACCATAACACAAGCGGCGGGGCCAAATCAACCTGAACTTTTTTTTTGCTGACTCAAGAACAATTCTGGTGTGATGCAAGTATACAACGTGCAGTCGCGCACCGTGAGATACTCCTATACTGGCTTCGTGCAGCTTGGTCCTATTATACGTTTTCCCCTTTTGCGAATTTACGTCTTCGCCTTACAGAGGTCGTCACCAACCACCGTGAAGAGTTCCATGCCTGATGCCTTCGGTGTGCAAAGGTTGGCTCCTGTTGGGAGCTTGACGAAAGAGTGGTAGCTTCAAACTGACAAGATGCTTCTGGAATTCTGAACTATCTGGTCGCCGGCCATGGAAATGGTGCCGGTAGGTAGCGGAGGGCTGCATTTCTTGCTTCACCCACCTCCCCAATTCAGGAAAGGTGAGCACCATCTGAACCAGCCGTGCTCATATGCATTGGTGTTCAAACTCTGGTTGGGTGGTTCGCTCAAAGGATATTCGCTTGACGGCGTATATTCATCTTGAGATATTGGTTAACAGTTTTCATGGGGATTTGCTATAACTTACTTGTTGCTTCGTGGTTGAGTGTTGAAGAATTTCCGGTCCAGGTCAAAGCTACTGCACCATACGCAGGGGTGCCAGGTCCTTGCATGTTCTAAATGTGCGTGATTTAATCATATAAGTATGTGAGTATGTGATTGTATGTCGGGCCTTATGAATAGCTAGGAATAAAACATGTTCTCAGAAAAAACATAACCAAATCTCCTACAATGTACTCCCTCCGGTTTGGTAAATGAAGTCGTTTTGGACATGATTTGAGTCAAACATTGGGAATATAAATCATGAATAACTTTTAAGTCATTGAGTTTGGAAATGTGAAAACTACATGAATAGATTTGTCTTGCAAAATACTTTCATAAAAGTATATATATGTTAGTTTTTAACAAATATTTTTATAAAAAGAAGAAGTCAAAGTTGTACTTTGGAGACCGTGTCGCTGTCCTAAACGACTTCATTTACCAAACCGGAGGGAGTACAACTTCTTTTATCTCCTACGCATGCATAAAGAGGAGAACAAGGAAATCTAGAGACATGAGCAGAAGCTCTAAAGGAGGTGGCCTTTCATTTTCACCCACATCAGGCCGCCCCGGAGGACGGTGCAATGGTGCAATTTAGACCGTCCACACTCGTCATCCTTTATTTCCTCCTTCAAAACGGAATATACTGTTCTCGTCATCAAGCTTCTCTTCTTTATATCCACTTCTCCCTCATCCACCATCCTTTATGACATGTTTGGTTCCCATAAGTAGGGTGACTTATAAGTCACCCGACATATAAGTCAGACCACTTTAAGTCAGTCCTATTTGGTTGCAGTGACTTGTAAGTCAATGGACTCCACACAGGGTACTAGAGGGAAAAGGTGGAAATAAGTCACTTTAAGTAGGGGTGGAGCTACTTATGGGACTTATAAGTCACATCACTTTAAGTCATGACTGTTTGGTTTCACAGGTGACTTATGTTGTACTTTTTGCACTTTAAGTCACCCTATTTATGTGAACCAAACATGCCCTTATATATCTCCTTCGTATCAACTACCCCACGCACGAACCCACGTGTCAGACTTTTTTTTAACCCACCCACCTCCCTCTCCCCCGCCGTCCTCTTTCTCCCCCTTCTTTCCCTCCCTCGCTTCCTCCGCCTACCTCTATCCCTTCACCTCCGCCGGCGGCCTTGCCCTTCTCCTGCACCGGCAGCCTCCACGCGTGGAGGAGCGTCGGCGGCCGGTGGCGCTCCTCTTCTTCCCGACGGAAGGCGGCGTGGTTGGCAGGGGCGACCGATCACCTCGCTCCTCGGCGGGCGCGGCCGGGCACGGGGAGGCGTGGCGCGGGCCTTCGGCGACGCGAGGCGGGGTGGGGCCCCGTCGTGCTCCGCTGGTGGCCATCTGTGCGGCGCCACTCCCTTTCCCTGAGGTCCGAGGAGCTCCTTCCTCCATCGTCGGCATCCACGAGCACCCTCCTCCCTCTCCGTGCGAAGCTCCCTGCACCGGCGACGAAGACGCAGGATCTCCTCAGAGCTCCCAAAACGAGGGGGCCGACAGCGCGCGCGACCCTCTCTCTCCCCTGTAGCTCCGGCGACTGAGTAGGGACGCAGCGTCTGCGAGCAGGGGAAGGGGCGCGTCGGGTGCGGAGCAGAGGTGGGAAACGGCGACGGACTGCTGCTTCTCGGCCCCGGATCTAGGCGTCGACGGAGGTGGAGCGGCTGTAGGTGACGGCGGGCCCGGACGGCGCGGTTGTAGCTCTAGCGGAAGCAGCCATGGCGGATCCGGCGACCCCTTATTCCTCTGTTCCGCCGCGCCGCCATGGCGGATTCGCCAGAGGCGGCGGATGGCGCGAGGTGCGGCGGTCATGGTAGATTCGCCAGCTGTCGGTGTTTAAACCACTCGACCTCCATGGGAGGTACCCGCAGCAAGGTAGAAGGTGAGGATCGCCATGATCTGGAACCCGAAGGTCTGCGCGAGGACACAAGACACAAGATTTATACAGGTTCGGGTAGCCGTAGTAGCTACCCTACGTCCTGTTTGGGGTAGTATTGCGCCCTGCGCTTGGTGTTGTTCCCAGGAGGGATTGGGGATGTGCGGCTAGGTACCCGGCCCTCCTTTATATAGTCCAGGGGGCGGGTTCCTAGTCGGTTACAAGGCAGGAGTTCTAGTAGGATTACATAGAGCGAGTCCTAGTAGGAGTACAGGGGAATTCTAGTAGGAGTTCGTCTTCTACCCTTCTTCCTTCCTTGCATGAGTACCCGGGGTGTATGCCCGACAAGCCCCCGAGCACGTTGGAGTCGAGAGTAGTAGTTCGAGTAGTCTTGAAGCCTCTTCGAGTAGTTCTTGAGCGTCCTCGAGTACTTCTTGGAGAAGTCTTCAGTAGTACTTGAACTGCCGCGAGGCTGGAAGGTGGTCCAGCTCATCAGTCTTGAAGTCGAGATTATATGGAAGTGCGGTTGCAAAATCGCACTCCATATGGAGTAGCCCTCGAGCCTTAGGTTGAGTTGCAGACTCTAGCTGAGGGTCAATCTTGATTCCAAATCTTCCGTCTTCAAAAATTTGAGTGATGGGTGTAGCATAGCAGCCCCCGAGCCTTGAAATGATTAGGTAATCAATCCAAGGGTCTTCAGTGTTCGTGAAAGCCATCATCTGAGTACTCTTGTAGCGTTCAGCCCCCGAGCTCGTCGCCAAGAGAGCCGTAGGAGCCACGTCGAGTAGTTGTTGGTGCTGAGCCCCCGAGCTAGAGAGCTAGCAGAGACTACTCGAGTTGTTGTCGAGTAGTGATTTGGTGCGTAGCCCCCGAGTTGGGAACTAGCCGCGCCGGTGGAGGTACGCGGAGCGTACTGGAAGTCATCGCCGGAGCTTGACCTGAAAGTAGAGATGCGTACATTATGTAGCATTTTTGTAGAAATTGAATCTACAAATGACAAATACAAATATGAATATAGATGTAAATGTCATGTGTCATGCTCTTGTTGTGGTCGTTAGGCGTCGAGTAGTTAGCCTGATGCGGTTTAGCGCCCAATCTCTGTGACCGCTGTTTAGCCATAGCCGCTGGGGGCGTGAAGACATGACAGGAGAGCTGGTTTAAGCGCCCGGTCTCTGAGGAGCCTGTTGAGCCGTAGTCGCTGGGGACGTGGAGGCATGACAGGAGAGCCGAGGCTTTGCGCGGATCAAGGCGTGTGCTACTGTAGCGAGACCATTAAGAGGTAGACGAAAGTAGTCGGCGAGGCGACAAGAGAGAGCGCGTTTGCTCGTTGTTCCGCATGGTGGAGAGCAAGATTGCGCAGTGCCTCCTCAGGGTGTAGTTGTGCGCCTCCAGCACTCAGTACATGAAACGTCGTGGAAAGAGCCTCCTAATTTGGTGCACCAAGCCTGTGGCAGCAGTCAACATCCCCAAGGAATAGCTGGCACGGTGTAGCTCTGCTGGCAGGTAGCCGTTGAGAGGCGTACACGAAGTAGTCTTTGGCGTTGGTTCCTGTATGTGGAGAGCAAGCCAAAGAAAGAATAATTATTGAAATAAGTGACTTAGCTTAATTCGCGGACGAGTGTTGACGAAGCCATGGTGGTCGGTGATGGAGCCGCGACGGTTGGAGCTGAAGTCGACTAGTTGGAGGTGGATCCGACTAGTTGTTGATGTCGCGGGAGCCGTCCTCGACTAGTTTTCGAGTTGAAACTAGTCGAGATAAGTCGTCGAGGTAGTCGTACGCCCAGAAGACGACGTCGCGGCGGCGTGCGGCGTAGTCGATGTATAGCCGCTGCGGCCGAGAGACGAGTACTCGCGGCGCACGGCAAGGTTGACGTAGAGCCCGTGTGGCCGGGTGACGAGTAGTCGCAGTGCACAGTGAAGTTGATGTAGAGCCGGTACGACGTAGTTGACGTAGTTGTAGCTGTGTACGTCTTCCAGGTGCATGGAGCAAAGAACTCGGAGAATCCTTGGTAGCTTGGAATCTTGGCCTGGATGCGTGACGACGCCCATCGGATCGCTCCACTTTGATTCGGATTTGGACAGTGATGTGTCCATCTTGATCTCCAACCCGACGACTTGGGAACCGAGGCGGAAAAAGAAAGGAATTGGCGCTGTTTCCGCTCGGTTCATGTGCTTCTCTTAGATACGGCGAGTTGACGTGGAGAACTTCAAACTCGGTGAATTGGAATCCGTTTGCGCCGAGTAGATTGATCTGGATTTGGTCCTTCGAATTCGCCTGATGATCATGACGATGGCCCCACGGTGGGCGCCAGCTGTCGGTGTTTAAACCACTCGACCTCCATGGGAGGTACCCGCAGCAAGGTAGAAGGTGAGGATCGCCATGATCTGGAACCCGAAGGTCTGCGCGAGGACACAAGACACAAGATTTATACAGGTTCGGGTAGCCGTAGTAGCTACCCTACGTCCTGTTTGGGGTCGTATTGCGCCCTGCGCTTGGTGTTGTTCCCAGGAGGGATTGGGGATGTGCGGCTAGGTACCCGGCCCTCCTTTATATAGTCTAGGGGGCGGGTTCCTAGTCGGTTACAAGGCAGGAGTTCTAGTAGGATTACATAGAGCGAGTCCTAGTAGGAGTACAGGGGAATTCTAGTAGGAGTTTGTCTTCTACCCTTCTTCCTTCCTTGCATGAGTACCCGGGGTGTATGCCCGACACCAGCGGCGCCCGAAAAAGTAAGGCGGAGGTGCTCCTACTCGCCGCCGTGCGGCTCTCTGGGGAGCAGGTCGACGAGGGAGAGCTCCGGCGCCGGCTCAACCTCGACTTCTCCGCCACCACCAAAAATTACATCCTACACCTTCGGTAAATTTAATCCTTCGACCTCGACTTCTCCACCTCCTTCAAATCGAGCTCGGAGGCCGCCCCTCCCAACGCGTGCGACTCGGTCGCGCCTCCCTTCGGCGGCGGTGCTGGAGCAAGGCGACGGGGCGGCCTCTTGAAAGGATCAAGATGTCGACTAGAGGGGGGTGAATAGTCGAACCTGAAAATCACAAACTTTTTTGCAGCTGTCAGATGCAGGTCCGGAGACTCCGGATATTTTTCCGGATACTCCGGGAAATCCGGAGAATCCGAGAAAATGTCCGGATATTCCGGCCTGCTAGGGAGAGATTCAATCGACAGAAATTAAACTTGCTCAAAAGTAAATCTGTGAAAATAGGTTATGCACTGAGACGAGACAAGCCTGTTTATCCACTCAAATCTTGCAGGAACCTCAACACAAGGTAGATCGGCATCAAACCCTAGATATGTGCTCAAGATAGAAACAAGCATGCAACAAGATGAACAAGCACAAGAGACACAAGGATTTGTTACCGGAGTTCAACCTCACACCTTGAGGTCTACGTCTCCGTTGAGGTACCCACGAAGGGTGGACCTTTACACCTAGGTCACTTTCCTCCCTTTAGCGACCACAAAGATCAAGCTAGAGTTACTTACTCAATGTCGGGGTGATACAAACTTCCTTGGGCAGCCACAATCTTTGGATGCTCCAAGGCAACGCCTAGCCGGTTAGGAGCTCAAGGCTCCAAGAGTAACAAACACGAATTTTGCCAACCAAGCGAAGAACGGGGTGCTCTAGAGATGGGAAATCAGCTCACTAGCACTCTCCAAGCCCTTGCTCTCAAATCCTCTTAAATCCCACAACAATTCTCACCAACCTTTAGCCAAAGGGAGAAGAGGGGGGAGTAAATGAGGTCTGTTCAAGTCAGCATGAAATGGCAGGGGGAAGAGAGTAAATGAAGGGGTGGAGGGGGCTTTTATACCCCCTCACCCAGAATATAGTCGTTGAGGCATTATGACCCGGAGTATCCGGGGTAAACCCGGAAACTCCGGAAAGTCCGGAGTCTCCGGGGTAAACCCGAATACTCCGACCTTCCAAGGCCAACACCCAAGAAAAGATCCCCGTGTATGTGTTGGTGCGAAGGTGTCTCTCATAGGTTTTGTTTTAGCAACTAGAGCACCTATTCGACTCTTGGAAGACATAATTTCTGTCCCTCTTGATAGTACGGCATTCCTAGGACTCAAATTCAAAATTAAAATAAATAAGCCTTCTTAGAAATCCTTTAGAGCACCACTTTCTTTTTGTGTAGTCAACGAGCTGTGCTTGATGCCATACATAATTTTAATACCTGCTCATGGACTAGGTAAATATATTAGCCACTTAGGTGTGTGTCATTAAATCACCAAAACCCACTTAGGGGGCCAAGATACTCTTCAATCTCCCCCTTTTTGGTGATTGATGACAACACACTTAAGTCATACAAGAGATAAACAATGAATATTAAAAGCTTTTGTAATACTCCCCCTTAATATGTGCATTTTGATCTTGAATATCAATGGTCCTATTAGGGCCAAAATTTTGCACAACAAGAGAAACAAGAGAGTATTACAACAGTGGGGTGCTTGTGACGTGCAACAGATAAAAGTGAGATGCTTATGACATATTATGCACTCAACAAATAGGTCAGAGAAATCTGGAGCTGAGAGGTCCGGAGTCTCCAGGCCAGATCCGGAGAGTCCGGAAAATCTGGAAACTCCGGGAAAAAGTCCGGACTCTCCAGGCTTCAGTACAACAAAAAAAGAACAGATCTCACATAGGTTTTCAATCTAGCATAAACTGTCCTTAGAAGATACAAAGCAGAGAAAATCATCACAAGCACACAACCAAATTTCTCAAGCTCACATAGTCTCACACAAACAAAATTTAGAGTTATTACAATCCAAGTTCCAAATTCAAATACAAATACAATAAAGTTCATTGTTCCACAAGCACATAGATATATAAATTCACTCCCCCTTTGGCATCAAGCGCCAAAAAGGAAGTGTGGAGCAGCGGAGTCACTCGGAGTCGTCGTCTTCCTCCTCTTCTTCTTCTTCTTCATTGCCCTCCTCCTCTTCTTCCTCTTGGGCACCTTGGGCGTCCCACTCCGCAAAAGGGTCATCAAACTCGGGAAGCTCGCGGTAGGGATCGGTGGAAAGGCCAAGGTGAGACTTGATCTCGATGATGTCCCGGCGGTTCTCATTTGTCTCTGTGGCTATTGTCTTACACATGTTGAAAATGCTCTTAAGCACCCTCTTTATCATGGAGCCACGGTGCCGACGGGGAGGTGGAGGAGAAGAGCGTGCAGCGGGCAAATCATCATGGCGAGGAGCTGCACTAGACGAGCCAACATACTTGCGACCTTTGGGAGGCCTCTTGGCACGATCACGGAGGTGGCGAAGCGGCTCATGGACAACATCCTTGGGATAGTGGACATTTGTGACTCTCTCAATCATGTACATGAGATAGGGGGCATATGGAAGGTGCTTCATCGGATCGTTCATGGCCCTCCTCAACTCATTCCAAATGAAGTCGAATATACAAAATCCTTCTTCATCCGGTGCCATCCTATTGAGAAGATTTGGAGCATAGTATCTCAAGGCTGTGGCTTCTCCTATCTTAGGATCAATAGTGGCACGAAAGAATTGATTGAGATAGTAGCAGTAGGGATTGAGTTGGTCCGCCTTTCCCTCAATAGCCAAATCTCGGCAAGGGAACATGAAGGGGAGCTCTTTGGGCTTGTACTTGTCCTCATCGTGCACGGGAGAGCGCCTCTCATCCTTAGAGCCAAGTCCCAAGAGCCTAGAGAAGGTCATGTAATCAATGGTACACTTTTGTCCTTGAGTCGTCCAAGTGATGGTGTTGTCATGGGGATTGAAGTAGTATGAGCAATGGAATTGAGCAAGAATTTCCTTATTCCAATTGTACCTAAATCCCATGATGTCATAGAGGCCAACTTCGTTGCACTTGTCAATGACGGAGTTGAACACGGTGTTGTTTAGCTCTTCATAATACTTCCAATCAATGTACCTCATTGGCACAATTGGAGCCATGTTCTTGGAAGCTAGCTTGGGATTGCGGACAACGGATTGATAAAAATCCCTATGAAAGTCATACCAAAACCTTGCCTCAAGCCCTTCCCCCTTGAGATACAAGTACACATTCTCCTCTCTTTTCTCCCTCACTGCTAGAGAGTTCCTTGAATAGTCCCTAATCATATGTTCAGCAAATCCAAGAACGGAACCGGGGTCCCTTAGCTTGATGGGAGTGTTAACGACTCGAACATTTTGTAGGAGGGTAGGAATGAGTCTAGGAGGAATTTTGGGGCAGATGTGAGAGGCTACTCCTTGCTTGTGTTTAGGAGGAACTCGAGTAGCTGGACGGCTTTGATGGACATATGGGGCTTGATGGCTCTTTTTGGGATGGGGCTTGTAGCGGGGTTTTTCCTTAGCTGGCCCCTTTCCATGGCGACGAGGGGGCTCCGGAGACTGCTCATAAGTCTCATCTTCTACTTCATCATCATCACTTTCAGTCCTTTCCTCCTCCTCTATCTCTTCTTCACTCCCTTCGGCATAGGAGGGAGGAGGGTCTCCTCGCCTTGGCCTAGAGCTGCGCTGAGATCCTTCATGCCCTAAGGCTTCTTGCACGGCCTGCAGAGCGGCGAGGTCGTGCCTAGCCTTGGTCCTCCTTTGGGTGGAGGGCTCCTCATTGTCACGACGGACCTTCACTCTCACCATCTGGATAGGTAAAAGGATATGGAAGTGAGAGGTTATCAAAAGGAGACGCACTACACTTGTGACTTAGGGTTGCAGTGTGAACCCCGGATACTCCGGGAAAAAGTCCGGAGACTCCGGAGATTCCGGAGAGTCCGGGTTCTTCAACCCCGGAGTTTCCGGGTTTCGCAGCCGAAACCCTAAATCACAATGCAGCAAGATTTATCCATCCAAACTGAAAGGAAACACAGATCTAGAGTCTATGGAGTATTTCCTACCTATTCCCTAAGAGGATACTACAAGGACTACGCTAGGGAAGTAGATCGGGAAAAACTCCTTTGAATATACCTTGGGGAGAGAGGGGAGAAGGCTTGAATCCTTTGAAACTTGAGTAGATCCTTGATATCCACGCCTTGGAGCCTTCACTCCCTCACTTTCACTCGATTTGGCCGGTTGGAAGAGGAAATCTCCCAAGGAAGTGAGAAGGAGGCGATGGGAGAGAGGGGCGCGGTTAAAACTGAGTAGTGGTCAAAGAAGGATTTTTCACCGTGGTCAAAGGTTTTTATATCTTTACAACCCGGAGTCTCCGGGCCAGGTCCGGAATATCCGGGAAACCCGGAGTTTTCGGCCCCAACCCCGGAGATTTCGCTCCCCCTGAATCCAGCGAGCAGATTTTCAAGGAATTTGATTTTTGTATAGATTTGGAAGATTGCTTATGTAATATATGTGAGCCTGAGCAGTATCAACACTTTGGACTAGCCACAAACAAGCAAAGGGAACAATAGTCCAAATGTTGTACTCTAAAGATCCAAATTTTCAAAACAAATTCAATGCAAGCTTTTCACAAATCTTTTGCTTTTAAAAGTTCTATACTAAGTCACTCAAATATGTGCATGATCTCAAGCCAAGTTACGAGAATCCAAGATATTTAGCTCACTCCTCAAAGCACAAAACCTTAGTTCATCAAGAGGCTTTGTGAAGATATCGGCTAGTTGCTTATCGTTGCTCACATGGCTTAAAGCGATATCTCCTTTGGCTTCGTGGTCTCTCAAGAAATGGTGTCTTATGTCTATATGCTTTGTTCTTGAGTGGTTTACGGGGTTGTTAGCTAGCTTGATGGCACTCTCGTTGTCACACAAGAGTGGCACCTTGCTAAACGTGCAACCAAAGTCTCTCAAAGTGAGCTTCATCCAAAGTAGTTGAGCACAACAAGCGCCGGCTGCAACATACTCGGCCTCAGCGGTGGAAAGGGCAACGGAGTTTTGTTTCTTGGAACTCCAAGACACCAAGGACCTTCCAAGAAATTGGCAAGTCCCGGATGTACTCTTTCTATCTACTTTGCAACCGGCATAATCCAAATCAGAGTAGCCAAGTAGATCGAAAGTGGAGCCCTTAGGATACCATAAACCAAGGTTAGGAGTATGAACCAATTATCTAAAAATTCTCTTAACGGCCATTAGATGGCACTCCTTAGGATTAGCTTGAAACCTTGCACACATGCACACACTAAGCATAATATCGGGCCTAGATGCACAAAGGTAAAGCAAAGAACCAATCATGGAGCGATATACCTTTTGGTCGATGCTTTTTCCTTCCTCGTTTAGATCAAGATGTCCATTTGATGGCATAGGTGTTTTGATGGGCTTGGCGTTGTTCATGTCAAACTTCTTGAGCATGTCATTGGTGTACTTGGTTTGACTTATGAATGTGCCATCCTTGAGTTGCTTGATTTGAAAACCGAGAAAGAACTTCAACTCGCCCATCATAGACATCTCGAATCTTTTAGTCATGATCCTACTAAACTCCTCAACCCAAATTTGATTAGTAGAGCCAAATATGATATCATCAACATAAATTTGACATACAAACAAATCATTGCCTTGTTTACGAGTGAAGAGAGTAGGATCGGCTTTGCCTATTTCAAAACCTTTCTTTAAGAGAAATTCCCTAAGGCATTCATACCATGCTCTAGGGGCTTGCTTGAGCCCATAGAGTGCCTTAAGGAGCTTGTAGACGTGGTTTGGAAGTTGAGGATCTTCAAAGCCCGGTGGTTGCTCAACGTAGACTTCTTCGGAGATTGGACCATTCAAGAAAGCACTCTTGACATCCATTTGATATAGCTTGAAGTTGTGATGGGTGGCAAAGGCTAAGAGTATACGAATTGCTTCAAGTCTTGCCACCGGTGCATAAGTTTCTCCAAAGTCTAAGCCTTCCACTTGAGTGTACCCCTTCGCAACCAATCTAGCTTTGTTCTTGGTCACCACGCTATCTTCATCTTGTTTGTTGTGAAACACCCACTTGGTTCCTATTACATTTTGTTTAGGGCATTCCACCAAGGACCAGACTTCATTCCTAGTGAAGTTGTTGAGCTCTTCTTGCATGGCCATCACCCAATCAGTATCTCCAAGAGCATCTTCAACCCTAAGAGGTTCCGATATGGAAACAAACGAGTAATGTTCACAAAAATTTGCTAATCTTGAACGAGTTGTTACCCCTCTACGAATGCTTCTGAAGCGTCCCCTCATCAGAGGTGACTAAATGTGACACAAATACCAGTCCCAGGAGGCTGGTAGCACATTTATTACAACAGGTGGAAATCAGTCTTTTACATCACGGCGGCACAAAGGGCACGGTAGTGCCAACGCTACAAGGAACAACACAAACGCTAATGACCACACTACAATGGCAAAGGCTTCCATAGCCTCCTCAGAGTACCACACCATGGAAGCTTTCGGTAGGGCCCTGGGTACACAGGCACGGTTGGGTGTAGGGCACGACCTACTCAACGTCTTCGGGAATGTAATCGAGATCCTCTTCTGTAAAATAGTTAGTAAAACAAGGGTGAGCACATACGTACTCAGCAATTCCAACCCCACCCACGGAGGGGCTTATAAGCAGAATCATGCATAAGGTATAACAAGGATCAGGTTAAGGTTCATTTTGCAAACTTACACATGCAGGGGTTCATTTCAAAAAGGTTTTCACAAAGCATTTTTATAACCCAAGTAACTCAAATGTTTTACGGAAAAACCACTGTGGATCTACCGGACTTCCCGTCCGTCGTAGCCCAGGCACACAGCCACACTCTTCACCCAGAAAACAACTCACGCCAAAAAGCATCCCATCCCAAACACTAGTTTTTGTGACCACACCGTGACTCGTCCAATACCGTGGACACGGCTATTCGAATAGGTTTGACACTCTGCAGAGGTTGTACATCTTTACCCACAAGTAGGGTACCGTCACACGGACACCTCAGTGCGGTACGGATCCTATCAAAGCCATTACCCACCTTAGCTAACACTACGAGCCACCACGGAAGCACCCAAGGGGTTATCCCACATAACCGGGGCGTTCCTCACACGGAGCGTACCCTACTCCTTGGTCTCCTGTCGCTCACCCGCACACCCGGATGGCAAGTAGATTAACTAGTGGGGTTTATGCTAAGCCGTTGCCACATACAACGGTCGAGTGGTTGTACGATGATTTGGGTCAGGTGAGATGTCACGCAACCCGGTCCTTAACCGACAAGATGGACAACTCCCAACACGCTCAACCACACAGGTACGAGCTTACCCATACTCCTGACACACACGTCCATCCCGTCTACCCAGATCTGTACTCATTTTCCAAAAATATCCCCTTTTTGTTTTTAAAGCACTCACACATTTTGAAAGCACACACACATTTTCAAAGCACTCGTTTAGGCCAAAACAAGGTTCAATCATAGCAATCAAGGGTGGCTATCCTACCATGTTTTGCAGTAAAACAATATGCAATTTATAAAACGGTATAGGGTGTATTTATAAAACTAGGACAGAAGCATGCATCAAAGGATGGGGGTGAACTTGCCGTCTTCGAAGTCTTCGGGGAGTGCCGGCTCGGCGTTCGGGACCTCGGGCTCCTGCTCGCAGTAGTCGGCTTCGGTCTCCGGCTCGGGGTACCTTCCTCCGTCTACTCCGTCGGCTATGGCGCACACACAAGCAAGCAAGCAATATTAGCACACACGTTTCCGGCCGAGCTCGGGGAGGGGAAAGTGAGCGGAGAGGGGGTATTTATAAGCCCTAGGGGGTGGTTCAGTGGTGTACTACGGGAAAATAGCGGGGTGAGGTCTGGGTTTAATCGTAAATGTTGGGTCACGAGGGGAGGTATAGGGATTAAGGACCTATTAGCAATTCCTACTAATGGTAAAAGGGGTGATTATGCTAATATAAACTAGGTTAGAGTCACTTTGTAAATTATTTTAGGGTATAGCAGTGTTTAATCTATAATTAGATATTGGTCCAGGGGCTTAATTGGAAAGAATAAAGAGAGAGAGGAAAATAGGGCTCGGTTTGAGGAAAATAAAGGGGAAGCAGGGGGGTCTTTGGCAAAAGTGCCATCTTTTCCCCCCCTTCGAATCAGAACAGAGAGGAGGGGGGGCGCGGGCATGGCCGGCCGGCAGGGGCGCCCGCCGGCGGCTCCAGCCGCGGCGACGGCCGGGGACAAGGAAAAAGGAAGAGGGGGGCGAGGGGGTCCTATCCCCGTGCTCACCTTGGGCTATAGTGCACGGTGGAGGCGGCTCCGCGGGAGAGCAGAGGGCGGCGGCGGTGCTAATGGTGGCGGCGCGGTGGTGCTCGGGGAACAGGCTCAAGGATGCTCGATTTCGGTGCGGTGCGGCGAGGTGGTGGTGGTGCCGGCCTTAAATAGGCGCCGTAGGTCGGTTTGGGGAGGGGAGAAGATTTTTTCCGTTGAGTCCGCCGGCGAGCTCGGGCTTCTTCTCGAAGTCCGGCCGGATCCTTGCGGCGACCGGCGATGCGACGGCTCGGGCCGGTACGGGTCAACTTGTGCAGGAGAGTTAGGCCGTGGATGAGACCTGGCGTGCGGGGGCGCGGGGCAGGCTGCGGTCGGCCGGTGGAAGTGATGGCTCGGGCGGGGGGGGGGAATTAATGGCGCCGGGCCGGCTCCGGCGTCCGGCCGGGGCGTGGGCCGCGGTGGCCCGAGGAGGCGGTGATCTTGCGGCGTGCCGAGGAGGTTGCGGTGCGGCGCGCGCGGGGGCCCGATCAACGGCGCCGGGCGCGGTCGGGGGGGGCCGGCTCGGGCCGCGCGGGGAGGAAAGGGAAAGGAAGGAGAAGAGAAGAAGAAGAGAAGGGAAAAAGAAAAAGAGGGAAGGAAAAAGAAAAGGAAAAGGAAAAAGGAAGGGGAGAAAGAGAAGAAAAAGGAAAAAGAAAGGGGAGGAAAATGAAGAAGAGAGAAGGAGAAATAGGGAAAGAGATTCCGGAAAATTGTTAGGGAGAATTGGGAAGGGGTTTTGCGGGGTTTTTCCCGGTTTTTCGGGCGTCGGCGCATTCTCCGGGACAGCGGTGATGGCGAGGTGGACCGGGCGTCGGGACCGCGGCGTGCGCGGGATTCCCGGCCGGTGGCCGACCGCGGCGTTGGGAAGGCGCGCATGGGTGTCGGCCGAGGTGCGGTGCCGGCGGGATTCGCGGCACGCGCGTCGGGGAGAGAGAGGGGAAAACAGTGGCTAGGGTTTGAATGGTAATTGAGCTCGGCGGGTCAGTTTTGAAAATACGCATGATTTATTAGGTGATTTATTTAGAGCTAAAAACGCGGGCGTTACAAACCTACCCCACTTAAAATGAATCTCGCCCTCGAGATTCGGCTAGGCTTCGAATAGGTGGGGAAACTCCTTCTTCAGTGCGTCCTCTCGTTCCCACGTAGCTTCTTCCACCCCATGTCTACTCCATTGGACTCTGCACACCCGTACTTCTGACGTTCTTGTTCGCTTGACCACAGTGTCAAAGATCTTGACGGGCACCTCCTGGTACCTAAGGTCTGGCTGTAGGTCGATGGTCTCTACCGGTACTCGCTTCTCTTCCAGAACCTTCAAGCATCGACGTAGCTGGGAGATGTGGAACACTGGGTGAATATCTGACATTTCTTCGGGTAGCTCCAGCCGATACGCTACTGCTCCGACTCTCTTTATTACTTTATATGGTCCGATGTACCGAGGGGCCAACTTCCCGTGTACTTGAAATCTTTGAGTCCCCCGGATGGGTGAAACCTTGAGGTAGACGAAGTCTCCTGGATTGAAGCTCGCTTCACGCCTCTTCTTGTCTGCGTAGCTCTTCTGTCGGGACTGGGCAGCTTTCAACTTTTCTCGGATATCAGCTACTCGCTCCTCAGCTTCCTTTATAAGTGCGGGCCCAACCAGGGCACACTCTCCTACTTCTGACCACATCAGGGGTGTCCTACATTTTCTCCCATATAGTGCTTCGAATGGCGACATTCCCAGACTTGCTTGGTAGCTGTTGTTGTAGGAAAATTCTGCATATGGCAGGCTCTGCTCCCAATCCTTGCCGTAGGTGAGGATGCATGCTCTCAACATATCCTCCAAAATTTGATTCACCCTTTCGGTCTGTCCGTCTGTCTGTGGGTGGTATGCTGAGCTGAAGTCTAGCTTGGTGCCCATGGCTTTGTGCAGGCTTTTCCAGAACCTAGAGGTGAACTCGGGTCCCTCTCGTCCGAGACTATTCTCCGCTAGGCACTCCATGCAGCTTCACTATATTTTCTATGTAGAGTTTCGCCAACTTCTCCCCACCATAAGTGGTCCGTACGGGTAGAAAGTGAGCGACTTTAGTGAGTCGGTCCACGATCACCCATATGGAGTCATGTCCCTTCTGAGTCCTTGGCAACCCTACTATGAAGTCCATACCTATCTCGTCCCACTTCCATACTGGGATTGGTAAAGGTTGCAACGATCCTCGCCGGCTTCGATGTTCGGCTTTGATCCTCGACAAGTGTCACGGTGGGCGACGAACCGTGCAATGTCGCCTTCATCCCATTCCACCGGTACTTTCGCTTTAAGTCCATGTACATCTTGGTGGATCCGGGTGAATGGAGTATCTTGAGTTGTGTGCCTCATCCATGATGGTCTGTCGGAAATCTCCACCTTCGGGCACGCATATCCTGTTCTTGTACCACAGGGTGCCTTGGTCATCTACCCTGAAGTCAGGGGCCTTGTTCTCTCCGGTATGCTTGCGGATCTTCATCAGACTTTCATCGGTCTCTTGGGCCTTCCGGATCTCTTCCTCTAGGGTAGGCTGAACACTCAGCTGGCGGACGTAGCCTTGGGGGACGATGTGTACGTTGAGCCGTGCCATCTCCTCTTGCAACTGAGCACTCTTGGGTGCTGCCTTCTCGTAGGTTTTCCGGCTTAGGGCATCTGCTACCACATTGGCCTTCCCCGGGTGGTAGTGAATTTCTAGGTTATAGTCCTTGACTAGCTCTAGCCATCTTCTCTGCCTTAGGTTTAGGTCGGGCTGGGTGAAGATGTACTTTAGACTCTTGTGGTCTGTGTAGATTTCACACTTGTTCCCGATGAGATAGTGTCTCCAGATCTTCAGGGCATGCACTACGGCTGCAAACTCCAGATCATGGGTGGGATAGTTCTGCTCATGGGGTTTAAGCTGATGGGAGGCGTATGCCACTACCTTCCCATCTTGCATGAGAACACATCCCAACCCCTGTCGGGAGGCGTCGCAATACACGACAAAGTCCCGTTGAATGTCGCGGGGGTTAGCACCGGGGCCGTGGTCAACCTCTTCTTCAACTCTTGGAAACTTCTTTCACAGTCCTCGGTCCGGTTAAACTTCTTCTCTTTCTTAAGCGGCTACTGTCATGGGCGGGCGATCTTGGAGAATCCCTCGATAAATCTCCGGTAGTACCCTGCTAAACCTAGGAAACTCCTGATCTCGCTCACGTTGGTTGGTTGCTGCCAGTTGGAGACTGTCTCAACTTTCCCGGGGTCTACAGCTACTCCTTCTGCAGTCAATATGTGCCCAAGGAAGGATATTTTCTCTAGCCAAAATTCACACTTGCTGAACTTGGCATATAGCTTGTGTGCCCTCAACTTTCCCAGCACTACTCGAAGATGTTGTTCGTGCTCCTCCACGCTCTTGGAGTAAACAAGTATGTCGTCAATGAAGACCACGACAAACTTGTCCAGTTCCTCCATGAACACCTTATTCATTAGGTTCATGAAGTAGGCTGGTGCATTGGTTAGTCCAAAGGACATCACCGTGAACTCATATTGCCCGTAGCGAGTGACAAAGGCAGTCTTGGGGATGTCACTTTCCTTGATCTTGAGCTGGTGGTACCCTGATCTTAGATCCACCTTTGAGAAATATCTGGCTCCCTTCAGTTGGTCAAACAGGTCATCTATTCTGGGAAGAGGGTACTTGTTTTTAATAGTGACCTCGTTCAGCGAGCGATAGTCCACGCACATCCTCATGCTCTTATCCTTCTTTTCCACGAAAAGCACTGGGGCTCCCCATGGTGATGAGCTTGGTCTGATGATCCCACTTCGCTGGAGCTCAGCTAGCTGCTTCTTCAATTCTTCCAACTCAGGGGCTGCCATCCTATAGGGCCTCTTGGCTATGGGAGAGGTTCCAGGGATAAGGTCGATTACGAACTCTATATCCCTGTCTGGTGGCATTCCAGGGAGTTCTTCGGGGAACACGTCTGGGTATTCTCGTACTACTGGGACATCTTCTATGGACTTGGCTTCTATGTTGAAAACCATTATATCCGGCCTGTGTCCTCGGGTGTGGCAGGTCACTTGTATCCCGTCTAGGTTGGTCAGGTGCACTACTTTATCGGCGCAACTTATGAGGCCATGGTGTTGGCTTAGCCAGTCCATACCAAGGATCACATCTATCCCCTTGGATTTCAGTACTACCAGGTCTGCTAGGAACTCTACCCCACTTAAAATAATCCTTACCCGGGGGCATCCCAGTTGACACTTAATGTCACCTCCGGGCGTTCGAGTTATTAGGGGTGCTTTGAGTAGTACTGTGGGTATGTTATGCTTTTCCACAAAGCTTGAGGATATGAACGAGTGTGATGCTCCCGAATCGAATAGTATGGTAGCCAAAACTGAGCTGACCAGGAACTCACCGAGTACTACTCCTTGTGCTTCCTGTGCCTCCTGCGCATTGATGTGATTCACCCAGGCGCGTCCATACGACTGCTGGGGTTGCCTTATCTGCTGGTTGCTGGTGTTGTTGCCGAAGTTATTGTTGCTGCACACTGGCATGCGGTTGGCTCCTGACGCAAGTGGCCTTGGCCCGTTCACCGAGTTGGAGTAGGTGGTGGTGGTTGGCCTTTTAGCATAGGGGCAGTTGGCGATGAAGTGCCCTGTTTCTCGGCAGTTGAAACACACTCGGGAGCTGTTGTTGTTGTTGGTAGTGATCTGGCTGGTGTTGTTCTGTGGGGGCTTTATGGCACTCTGGTTGTAGGAGGGCTTGAACTGGGCTCTGGGGGCTTGTGAGCTCGTGGCTTGGGATTGGGTTCTGTACTGCATAGGAGCTTGGAACCTGGACATGGGGTGTCCAAAGTTTCTCGGCCTACGGGACCGCTCTTCTTCGCTTGGCCTTGTGTTCCATGAACTTGCGCTTGTTTTCCTTCTTTTCCTCGGCCTTTGCTCTTTCCGTGAGGATTGCCATGTTCATAAGGGTATTAAAGTCCAGGTAAATGCGAGGAGTCGGCGGTGTCCTCGGTTCGGAGTCGGCCCCTTCTTGAACATCTCTTGCTTTTTGGAGTCTTTATCCACCTCCTCGGGGGCATAGCGTGCCAGCTCTATGAACTGGTACGTGTATTCCTCCACAGACATGTTGCCTTGGCGGAGTTCGCGGAACTCGTCTGCCTTCCGCTTCAGTGTGGCCTCCGGGATGTGGTAGCGGCGGAACTCCTCCACGAATTCATCCCATGTGATGGCGGAGGGATCCTTGGCGGCGGCGCAGTAATTTTCCCACCAGGCTAGGGGCTGTCCCGTGAGCTGGTGAGGCCGCCAGAGAACCTTGTCATGGTCCTCGCAAGTGGAGGGGCTCTAGTTCCCTCAGGATGGCTCTCAGCCAATCGTCAGCGTCCAAAGGATTCACCGACCCGCTAAAGGTGGGCGGCTTAGTCCTGAGGAACTCGATCAGCTTCTCATTCATGCTCATAGCACGGGGTCTTGGGCGGTTGATGGCATTGAAGATAGCCTCCATCAGGACAATCTGGTTGGCTAAGACTTGTGCCAAGTTAACAGGAGGGGGTGGCGGTGGCAGGACCACGTTCTCTCCTCCATCTTCATTTTGGTTAACCTCCTGGTCGTGGAGGCGCTCCCTCCGATCGGCTTGTGATCCCTCAGCGTCCGATCGGTGGGTCCTGACAGGGTGCCTGGAAACCATCTGTAAAGAAGCGGGTTTCTAAGAGATCTAGTTTTATGTGATGTTTAAGTGGATTATAACGGATTTCTTTTTTAAAAGGCAGGGTTTATTCTGCCGGTAAGCACACAACAAGCACATAGCAAACAAGCAAGCACAAACAAGTTTTTATTACAAACCAGCGAGGAGGATACATCCCGACTACGCGGACACACTACACGACTAAGGGCTAAGGGCGCGACTTGGACCGGTACGGCTTCATTCCCTGGGTCTTGGGGCACACTACTCGCGAGGGGAGCTGTCTTCTGGGGTCGAGTGTTCTTCCAGCGGAATGAGCAACTCGTCATCGTTTCCGCTTTCGGGGTCTCCGTTTTCCTGGGGCTGTGCTGTGGCTTCAGCGGTAGCTGTTGGGGGTTCGGTAACTGCTGGTGGTGCTGGTGGGACTTCTATAGTTCCTCCCCATCCTACTAGGGGTGTTCCCAGCAGGACTTGAGCTTCTCCAATGGCTGGAACAGGTGTTCCGCCGTTGGTCCATTCTTGCATGCGTTGGTCCTGGATTCTCCTGAGGCTTTCCTGGGCAACGGCTTCACTGCTTATGGCGAGTCGCGGTCCTTGCTTCGGCCTTGGGCCACTCGGACTTGGTGCATCCGCACTGTGACTTCGACTTGCTCGGCCGGCTGATTTGTTCCCTCAAGTGCCTGGCCTGGTCATCAAAGAGCTTGTCCAGGGAGACAAGGTAGGCGACTACGTGGTACAGCGGGTCTTCTTGGTGGCGACGTCGTTCCGGGTTCCTCATGCGGGCTTGCCAAACCGGGGTTCGATGGCGGGAGGGAAGTATCTCATCGGTGTGGGGACGAGGTGTTCCTCGTAGATCCGGCACGGGTAGCGGAGGGCTTTTCGAGGGCCAAAGGATAGGTATCCGGTGTCGGAACCCCGTGGCGGTCACGCGCCACGGCTCGATGTTGGTGTGGCGGTTGCTTCTAGCGACGGAGAGGACCACTCTACGGCGAAGAGTACCGAGTTGCTCGTACTCTCGGCTGTAGTACCTAGGGCGCTCAGTGATACCGAGGTGCTCCAGGGAGTTGATGAGCAGGCGAGCAAAACCAGGCTCCTCCTGGCACACGCCTTGGGTCCATCCATCTTCCGCCATCTGAAAACAAAGATAGAGTTGAACAGGTTGTGGTGGGGTACAAGAGATGGATATCTTTATTCAGTAGGAAGGTTGGGGTACATCCTTCGGGGTACACTTATTATTGCTAGGACTCGATTTCTAGCCTAAACACCCTAGTCTCATGGTGATTCTGCCTCTAACTGGATACGGCGCTTCTTTAGTGGAAGATCTTGCTCCAGTATCTCATCTTCAGTCTGGGTCCCTTTGTCCCAGTGGGTTTCTTCGGGTTCATCTTCTTCTGCTCTGGCTCCTTCATCTCTGCTTCTTCGCTCCTTTAGTTCATCCCATAGGGCTTTATGGGCCAACAGCGTGCGTTCTCTTTCCCGGAGGTATTCCTGCTTTGTGTTGTGTAGTTCAACTTCTGCTATGGTCGTCTTCACCCTTTCTAGTTCTATCCTCGTTCGCTCTTTACGCTCCGTCGATCTGTCGTGCTTCGCTTCTTGGGCTTGCTCTTGATAAAGGTGGTCTAGGCCTCTAAGGTATATGGATAGGTGGGAAACTGCCTCTTCTAAGTCTTCTTCCTCTCGTTCTAGACCTCTCATGCGATCAATCCACGAGCGTCCTCTTCCTCCGGAGGGTGGAAAGAACCCCATTGGAGTCCTTCGAAGGTGCTGTCTATAAACCACTCGTAGGCCGTCGCGGGGCCTTCCGAGCGACCTTGGGGTAGGTGTCGGCAAAGCGAAAACCAGTGGCGGAGACGAACCATGGCTCTATGTCGGGTAAAGCGTGCTTCTTCCCACAAAGATCAGCAGCTTACACCGAGGGGTGCCGAAGCGTTCGTACTCTCGGTAGACGAACTCCGGCGGATCCCTTACTCCGACGCGCTCCCGGCCGAGTAGCAACGAGTTAGGGGAGGCCGGTGGACGGGGCGATTCCTCCGTTCCATCCGGGGTTAGCCATGCGGAAACAGGCAAGAATCAAGGTAAGGATTTGGGAACAGGTGAGCTTAGCAAAGGAAAGGTTAGAGAAGGCCAGAGGAGGTCTCGTATCCTAGGGGTCGCGTCCTACGGCCAACCTACGGCTCTGATACCACCTGAAGCGTCCCCTCATCAGAGGTGACTAAATGTGACACAAATACCAGTCCCACGAGGCTGGTAGCACATTTATTACAACAGGTGGAAATCAGTCTTTTACATCACGGCGGCACAAAGGGCACGGTAGTGCCAACGCTACAAGGAACAACACAAACGCTAACGACCACACTACAATGGCAAAGGCTTCCATAGCCTCCTCAGAGTACCACACCATGGAAGCTTTCGGTAGGGCCCTGGGTACACAGGCACGGTTGGGTGTAGGGCACGACCTACTCAACGTCTTCGGGAATGTAATCGGGATCCTCTTCTGTAAAATAGTTAGTAAAACAAGGGTGAGCACATACGTACTCAGCAATTCCAACCCCACCCACGGAGGGGCTTATAAGCAGAATCATGCATAAGGTATAACAAGGATCAGGTTAAGGTTCATTTTGCAAACTTACACATGCAGGGGTTCATTTCAAAAAGGTTTTCACAAAGCATTTTTATAACCCAAGTAACTCAAATGTTTTACGGAAAAACCATTGTGGATCTACCGGACTTCCCGTCCGTCGTAGCCCAGGCACACAGCCACACTCTTCACCCAGAAAACAACTCACGCCAAAAAGCATCCCATCCCAAACACTAGTTTTTGTGACCACACCGTGACTCGTCCAATACCGTGGACACGGCTATTCGAATAGGTTTGACACTCTGCAGAGGTTGTACATCTTTACCCACAAGTAGGGTACCGTCACATGGACACCTCAGCGCCGGTACAGATTCTATCATAGCCATTACCCACCTTAGCTAACACTACGAGCCACCACGGAAGCACCCAAGGGGTTATCCCACATAACCAGGGCGTACCTCACACAGAGCGTACCCCTACTCCTTGGTCTCCCGCTGCTCACCCGCACACCAGATGGCAAGTAGATTAACTAGTGGGGTTTATGCTAAGCCGTTGCCACATACAACGGTCGAGTGGTTGTACGATGATTTGGGTCAGGTGAGATGTCACGCAACCCGGTCCTTAACCGACATGATGGACAACTCCCAACGCGCTTAACCACACAGGTACGAGCTCACCCATACTCCTGACACACACGTCCATCCCGTCTACCCAGCTCTTTACTCATTTTTCCAAACATATCCCATTTCCGTTTTTAAAGCACTCACACATTTTGAAAGCACTCACACATTTTTAAAGCACTCATTTAGGCCAAAACATGGTTCAATCATAGCAATCAAGGGTGGCTATCCTACCATGTTTTTGCAGTAAAACAATATGCAATTTATAAAACGGGTATAGGTTATATTTATAAAACTAGGACGAGAAGCATGCATCAAAGGATGGGGGTGAACTTGCCGTCTTCGAAGTCTTCGGGGAGTGCGGCTCGGCGTTCGGGACCTCGGGCTCCTGCTCGCAGTAGTCGGCTTCGGTCTCCGGCTCGGGGTACCTTCCTCCGTCTACTCCGTCGGCTATGGCGCACACACAAGCAAGCAAGCAATATTAGCACACACGTTTCCGGCCGAGCTCGGGGAGGGGAAAGTGAGCGGAGAGGGGGTATTTATAAGCCCTAGGGGGTGGTTCAGTGGTGTACTACGGGAAAATAGCGGGGTGAGGTCTGGGCTTAATCGTAAATGTTGGGTCACAGGGGAGGTATAGGGATTAAGGACCTATTAGCAATTCCTACTAATGGTAAAAGGGGTGATTATGCTAATATAAACTAGGTTAGAGTCACTTTGTAAATTATTTTAGGGTATAGCAGTGTTTAATCTATAATTAGATATTGGTCCAGGGGCTTAATTGGAAAGAATAAAGAGAGAGAGGAAAATAGGGCTCGGTTTGAGGAAAATAAAGGGGAAGCGAGGGGGGGGTCTTTGGCAAAAGTGCCATCTTTTCCCCCCCTTCGAATCGAACGAGGGAGGGGGGGGGGGCGCGGGCATGGCCGGCCGGCGGGGGCGCCCGCCGGCGGCTCCCGGCGCGGCGACGGCCGGGGACAAGGAAAAAGGAAGAGGGGGGGCGAGGGGGTCCTATCCCCGTGCTCACCTTGGGCTATAGTGCACGGTGGAGGCGGCTCCGCGGGAGAGCGAGAGGGCGGCGGCGGTGCTAATGGTGGCGGCGCGGTGGTGCTCGGGGAACGAGGCTCGGGGGATGCTCGATTTCGGTGCGGTGCGGCGAGGTGGTGGTGGTGCCGGCCTTAAATAGGCGCCGTAGGTCGGTTTGGGGAGGGGAGAAGATTTTTCGGCGAGTCCGCCGGCGAGCTCGGGCTTCTTCTCGAAGTCCGCCGGATCCTTGCGGCGACCGGCGATGCGACGGCTCGGGCCGGTACGGGTCAACTTGTGCAGGAGAGTTAGGCCGTGGATGAGACCCGGCATGCGGGCGCGGGGGCGGGGCGCGGTCGGCCGGGGTGGAAGTGATGGCTCGGGCGGGGGGGGGGGGGTAATGGCGCCGGCCGCGTCGGCGGCTCCGGCGTCCGGCCGGGGCGTGGGCTGCGGTGGCGTGAGGAGGCGGTGATCTTGCCGGCGTGCCGAGGAGGGGGAGCGGTGCGGCGCGCGGGGCCCGGTCCAACGGCGCCGGGCGCCGGTCGGGGTGCTGTCCTGGCCGCGCGGGAGGAAAGGGAAAGGAAGGAGAAGAGAAGAAGAAGAGAAGGGAAAAAGAAAAAGAGGGAAGGAAAAAGAAAAGGAAAAGGAAAAAGGAAGGGGAGAAAGAGAAGAAAAAGGAAAAAGAAAGGGGAGGAAAATGAAGAAGAGAGAAGGAGAAATAGGGAAAGAGATTCCGGAAAATTGTTAGGGAGAATTGGGAAGGGGTTTTGCGGGGTTTTTCCCCGGTTTTTTCGGGCGTCGGCGCATTCTCGGGACGGCGGTGATGGCGAGGTGGACCGGGCGTCGGGACCGCGGCGTGCGCGGGATTCCGGCCGGTGGCCGACCGCGGCGTTGGGAAGGGCGCGCATGGGTGCTTGTCCGAGGTGCGGTGCGGCGGGATTCGCGGCACGCGCGTCGGGGAGAGAGAGGGGAAAACAGTGGCTAGGGTTTGAATGGTAATTGAGCTCGGCGGGTCAGTTTTGAAAATACGCATGATTTATTAGGTGATTTATTTAGAGCTAAAAACGCGGGCGTTACAGCTTCCAAGTATGTTATCAACGGGATGGTCTCGTTGAACACTTTGTCAAACTCTTGGATGTGGGTCAGACTCTTCTTGTTGGATCAAATCCTCAGCTTCTTGACTGCCGTTTGATGCTTCAGCAGCAGGTCCGGAGTCTCCGGACTGATCTCCGGAATTTCTGGAACATCCGGAATCTCTGGGTTTTTGTCCGGATTCTCCGGGGTATGCAGCGGGAGGCAGGGCTGCTGCATCTGCAATTAAGCAGTCCTCATCATCTTCTTCTTGAGGCTTGATTTCTCCAATGGCCATTCTCCTTATAGCCTTTTCAGCGGGTACTTCCTTGCCTACACACAATTCATCAACTTGCTCCTCTTGAGAGCCATTAGATTCATCAAACGTCAAGTCACACGTGACTTCAACACAACCGGTGGTTTTGTTGAAGACAAGATAGCCATGAGCGTTTGAGGCATAACCAAGAAAGATACCTTCATAAACTTTAGATGCAAACTTAGAGATTTTGGGCTTCTTGTTGAGAATGAAGCACTTACAACCAAAAACTCTAAAGTAAGAAACATTAGGCTTTTTACCGATTAAGAGCTCATAGGCGGTCTTGTGGCGAAGCTTGTGAAGATACAAACGGTTGATAGCATGACACGTCGTGTTGATTGCTTCCGCCCAAAAACTATCCGAAGTCTTGTACTCATCAAGCATGGTTCTTGCGGCTTCAATGAGAGTTCTATTCTTCCTCTCAACTATCCCATTTTGTTGTGGAGTGTATGTGACGGAGAGCTCATGACCAATGCCTTCTTCATCAAGATACTCTTCAATGTTGGTGTTCTTGAACTCGGTGCCATTGTCACTTCTTACTTTTTTGATCTTCACATCAAACTCATTTTGGGCTCTTGTTGCAAATTTCTTGAATATTTCATGAACTTTGCTCTTGTCTTTCATAAAGAATACCCAAGTGTACCGAGAGTAATCATCAACAATGACAAATCCATACTTGTTCCCTCCAATGCTAACATAGGCTACCGGACCAATGATATCCATGTGAAGTAGTTCCAATGGCCTTGAGGTAGATACTACATTCTTGGCGGAATGAGGAGCACCAACTTGCTTTCCGGCTTGACAAGCACTACAAATTCTATTTTTCTCAAAATGAACATTTGTTAGTCCTAGGATGTGTTCCCCCTTTAGAAGCTTATTGAGATTACTCATCCCAACGTGAGCTAGTCGGCGATGCCAAAGCCAACTCAAGCTAGACTTTGCCAATAAGCATGTATCAAGTTGGGCTTTATCCGATGAAAAATCCACCAAGTAAAGCCTTCCCTTGAGTTCACCCTTAAAGGCAACAGAGTCATCGCCCCTTCTAAAGACGGTCACACCCTCATTTGTGAACAAACAATTGTAGCCCATCTCACAAAGTTGTGAAACGGACAACAAGTTGTAGTCCAAAGATTCAACTAAATAGACATTGGAAATTGAATGATTGATTGAGATAGCAATTTTACCAAGACCAACAATCGTTCCTCCACCATTGCCTCCAAAGGCATTCTTTTCCGTAGGATTTTCAATCATGTCACAAGATGTAAACATTTTCTTCTCCCCGGTCATATGATTTGTACATCCACTATCAACCACCCATTTTGTTCCACCGGAGGAGTATGCCTACAAAACAAATTATGCTTGTGTTTTAGGTACCCAAGTGGATTTGGGTCCTAGAGTGTTAGTCACAAGAATCTTGGGCGCCCACACACTTCTTTTAATCATTGTCCCTTTTGTGCAGGGTCCCAAATACTTGGCAACCACCTTACCCTTGTGGTTCTGTCGGTGTTTTAGACCGGCAACCTACTACGGGGAGTACCCGAAGTAGATGATTGTGACTCGCCGAGATCGGTAACTCGAAGGAAGAGACACGTGGCACACAATTTAGACAGGTTCGGGCCGCGAGGTGCGTAATACCCTACGTCCTGTATGCTGCGTAGCTCTGGATTGATAGGGCACGATTACAAGATGGTGCAATGGTGCGCCGTGAGTTGTATATGAGGAGATTGGATGAGGGGATCGGTCCCTGCCTCGCCTTATATAGTCCGGGAGGCAGGGTTACAAGTCGGAGTAGGGAGAGAGTACTAGTCGAGTACGTCTAGGAGTCCTCTATACAGTGCGGAACATGTACAGCTCCCTAACCGAGTACTACTCCTGTGTAGTCCTTGTGCTCCACGCCTTCAGGTGCCGTGTAGCGCAAGCCGGGTAGTCCCAGGGGTCCACCGAGTAGTCGGTCCTGGTACCCACCGAGGCAAGGGGGGCCCGGGGAGGTCCATACGACAAGCCCCCGAGTACTTTGTAGTCGAGAAGGATAGCTTCGGCTTCGGGTAGTCTTGACGGCCCTAACCAGCTCCTCAAGCGTCCCCAAGTGCCACAAGTCAAGGTCCTCAAGAGTAGTCGAAGCATCCCGAGGCCGGAATGTACTCCGGTCGATGTTTGAGCAATCTTGAAGTCTTCTCGAGTAGTCCCAAGCGTCCTCGAAAACTGCCTTCGAAGGTCTTCAAAAACTGCCTGTCTTGTCGCGAAGCCGAAGCTGATGTGGAGGTGCGACTTGTAAAACTGCACTCCACATGGAGAAGCCCCCGAGCCCTGAGCCGCGGGCCCCAGCTGAGGGTCCATCTGAAGTCTTGGCAAGAAAATCCCGAAAAATCCGGAGAGAAAAAACCGAAGGACACGTGGCACGGAGCCCCAAGCCTTGAGTCGAGTACTTCCTCTCGAATTGAAGGGTCTTCTTGGAGAATGTGTCCTGAGATGCTCTTGAGACTAGCCGCTTCCCAGGTAGTCGAGTAGAAGTAGCCGAGCCCCCGAGGTGAGGCGCGTCGACTAGTAGAATACGAAGAGTCACGCGCAGCCGCTGAGTCAGCCGCGCGTGGACTTATCCAGCCGCCCGTTGCGGAGTCGATTTGGCTTATAAATAGAAGCCAAAACCCTTAGGGTTTTCACCCATTCAAGCCGCAGTCATTCCATTTGAATCTTGAAACGAATCCACCCTCAGCGCCTACTGCCGCCGTAGTAGATCCAAGCGTGCCGCCACCCGAAGCCTTTAGGGTAGCCCCCGAGCGGATGCGAGTGAAGACACCTTGTACTTGGAGGATGAAGCCGTCGCTGTCCAAGGCGTCCAAGACCGTCGGGAAGAAGAGGAGTCGCGCAGAGGCCTCCGCGGCTGCCACCGGAGCGGCGCCGCCCATGTCCCCACCGCGGGCTGATCCTAGCCGCGAGTGGAAGAAATCGGAGGTGAAGACGGAAGACCTGCTGACCCTGCTGAACAGTGGGTTCATCAGGGAGAAGGAAGTCGACATGTGGAGATCCACCGCGGGAGATCCATATCCGATGGAGAAGGCCGAAGACGAGATCCAAATGTTCTCGCGGTTCGTGGAGCACGGTCTTGCGCTCCCAGCCAGCGACTTCTTCAAGGGGCTGCTCGGGTACTACGGGATCGAGTACCTGAACCTGAACCCCAACGGCATCTTCCACACGTCGGTCTTCGTCCACTTCTGCGAAGCCTTCCTCGGAATCAATCCGCACTGGGTGCTCTTCCGGAAGTTCTTCCGCGTCAAGCCGCAGCCCAGTGCCTCCAACCCCAGAGTATTCGGAGGGGCCGGCATCCAGCTGAGGGAGGACGCCGCGGAGCGACACGGCGTACAAGCTCGTGGACTCCAACACGGACCGGGAAGACCGGATGGTTCTACATCACGAACCACCACCCCGGCTCCGCCGAAGCCGAGCGGACGGCAGCCGTGCACCGTGATTGGTGGAACACGGAGCCCACCATGCAAGAAGGAATCCGGCTCCCCGAGCGCTAGCACGCATCAAGGTGCTCGGGGAGGCGGGACCGAGGGCCGAGCACGTGGCCTTCGGTTTCATGAAGCGCGGGATCCGGTCGGCGATGGCTCGGGAGACCCTGGGCTTCGAGTACACCGGCGACGACGACACGTCGCGGATGCGGGGGGGCGGGCCGGGACGACAACGACATCGTCGAGAGGTTGTCGCGGATCTTCAAGGACATGCCGCCATACACGGCGTGCCCAGTCGAGGAGTACTCCGCCGCGCGCCCGCCCAAGGAGGTGAGTAGTCGTACTCCCCTCGTCGAGTAGTGAGTACTTGCAGTAGAGTTACTGACGTCTTGTGTCTTTGCGCAGGATGATGTGAAGCAGTTCGTCTCCGAGCCGCAGCCGCCACCGAGCGGGATCGAGATCCCGGTGGAGGAGAAGACGAAGGAGCGTCGCAAAGTCGGTGAAGGCGACGACACCGTCGTCGTGGAAGATTCTTCCGATGACGACGACGAAGATGAAGAAACGTTGCAGGACCGCTTCCAGCTGCGGTCGAGGTTTAGCCGTCCGGGCTTGCCTCATGTGCCACTGGTTCAAGACCCTCCGGCTAGCCTGGAGGCTAGCCTTGCTGCGCCGCCACGGAAGCCGCGCAACCCCGCCAGGAAACGGGTGACGAAGAAGCTAAAGGTCTCGGAGACCACGCCTCAGGAGGTAAGTCGTCTTGAGCAGAGTAGTCGAGTACCCATTGTTCGAGTACATTGCTGATGAGTAGCCTTCCTTGTGTGCAGGAGGTGCCGCCAGCGGAGCCCGTTGAAGAGGGCGACGAGGGCGTGTAGGACCCGGTGGGGGAACCGGCTGGAGGTCGTAGTCCAGCTCCCACCGTTGAAGAACTTCTAGCGCAGCTGGAGCGCCAGCCCCCTGCTCCAGAAGAGAGCAGAGGACCCGTGGCCGCCGCCGTTGAAGAGGTGGTGGCCTCAGGAGTGCAGGAGACATCTGCGCCGGCCGCCGCCGCCGTGGAGGAGGCAGTAGCCGCAGGGGCGGAGGAAGAGACGCCCGCCGAGGGTGGACTGGTGGATATTGCCAGCATCCTCGGTGCTCCGGCCGTGACCATCGTCCGGTCGAATTTGTAAGTACCATATCCTCTCGAGTAGTACTTGCTGCAGTAGTCGATCTTTGTCTGACGACCCTCTGTGAATATTACGCGCGGAAAATCCACGGATCCGAGCCGGGATGGGGACGAGCCCTCATCGGCGGTGGCGGAAGAAGTCGCGCCGCCGTCGAGGAGGCCGCTCCCGATGCCCAAGCCGCGGACCGAGCCCCCGGCTACCGAAGCGCCGGCTTGCCGGAGGCGGTCGTAGTCGAAGGTGAGTACCCTTCTTGAAGGCCGCAGCTCCCGGGATGAGTAGTCGTAGGCACCGATGCGCGTGTCGTTTGTTGGCGGTGCGCCGAGGGTGGTGACATCCCCGCGGGGGTGCCAATGCGGGAGTTGACGCCGAGGCCCCGAGGCTGCGCGAAGGAGCCCCCGAGCCCGTGGTGGAGGTCGTCGAGAAGTCCGCGGGGGGAGAGGCGTCACCACGTCGCCGGAGATTGCTCGGGAGGTGGCTATCCGCTCCCCCGAGATCCAAGACGCGAGCCCATCCGCTCGGCGCCGATGACGGAGGCTACCTCGAGTAGCCGCGGCGGGATAGAACTTCTGGCGGACGATCTCGTCGAGCCGGCGACGGTAGCCAAGCACCTGGAGGCGATCCGTCAAGCCGAGCAATGGATGAAGGTACGTAGCCGTAGCCTTGGAGTAGTCAATCCTTTGTCGTTGAGTACTCTTCGTGACTTGAGCTGTCTTGTGCAGGACGTCGCGGAGCGATCCCGCGAGAAGTCGAACCTGTTGCAGGGTTACGGCGACACCGTGCTCCGAGCCGAGGCCCTGGAGGAGCAGCTCGTGAAGTCGCGGAAACACGCGGCCGCCATGCAATCAAAGCTCGACGCCGCCTTCGCCAAGTACCACAATGACGTCATGGAGCTGCAGGCGAAAGGCGACGACTTGGTGCGGAAGAACAAGGGTCTCCGCAACAAGAATAAAGGTATATCCTTCGACTTATCGGGTACTTGTTGGAAGTCGGGAAGCATCTGACCCGCTGTTCATTGCTGTGTTGTAGAGCTTGAGGGCCAGGTGGAACAGCTGAAGGCCTCGGAGGTGAGCATGAAGAACCTCTTCTACCGGGAGCAAGAAGCCCGCCAGGTACTCGAGCTCGACTACAAGGAACTCGCCTTCGAGTGCGAGAAGCACATGGAGCTGCGGATTGCCTCTGACAGAGATCTCGTCAACTGCTACAAATCTTTGCAGAAGTTGAATGAAGATTGCGAGGCGCCGGCGGGCCCCATCGAAGGATCTTGAAGAAGCTGCTCTCCCGATCGCGAGGCTCCTGGTGCCGCACCCGGGCGGCCCCAAGATCGCTCCTCTGGTGGATCGACTTCGTGAAGCACCAAGCCGGCTGGCCGCCTACGTCAAGCATATGGCCAAGTCGATCCCAAGACAAGTCTTAGCCTTCATGAAGTCGTACTTCCCGAAGGCTCCAGTGGAGGTGGTCGCCGGCGGGGTAGCCGCCAAGCGCTCCGATGAGCGGGATGGGCGGGCCGCGAGCGAGATGGCTCCCATTGCGGAGCGAGTAGCCGAGAAGCCGAACCTCCGGTAGCCCCCGCATAGGTAGCTAGTAGCCATAGTTGTACGAGAAGACAATTGTAATGAATTGTTCAAGTATCAATGAAATGAAATTTTCCAGCAATGAGTACTCGTAGTCGCGATCTCAGAGTGCGGAGCGCCCATCGTGGAGTAGGTGCGAGTAGTAGTACTCGACTTTAGTGGTCCCGTTGTAGGGAGTAGGCAGTAAAGAAGTTGATGAACAATCAAACTTTATTACTGAAGGAGTACACCTGGGTGGCCAGGGCCGTAGTTACAAAGTAGTCGCCTGGACCCGGAGGCCGCTTACAGCTAAGTGGCGCTGGAGCGGGTAGCCGCTTGCAGCAAGTGATCCGTAGGTAGCCGTGTAGGCTGGATCGTAGATCCGTAAGTAGCCGTGCGGGCTGGATCTTGGAGGGTGGTCTCTTGGTAGACCGCTGCTAGAGTCCTTGACGCTCGTCGCAGCCCATGGTCCGTAGGTAGCCGCACGGGCTGGACCCTGGAGGAGAGTAGTCCGAGATCGCGGAGCCAGGACCCGGAGGGTCGCTTGCGGCGAGGGGTGTTGATGTAGTCGATTGGACTTGAACCCCGGAGTAGTCGCGTAGACTAGGCGTAGAATCGACAGAGTTGGTCGACGTTCCACGAGTTGTTGACGTCTTCGCCTTCAAGTGTTTGGAGGCGGTAGGAGCCCGGCCCGGTCACCTTAGCCATGGTGAAGGGGCCTTCCCAGGGGGAGCTGAGCTTGTGAAGTCCTTCCGTGTTCTGGATACGGCGGAGGACAAGATCTCCAACGTTGAAGGAGCGTTCCTTGACGTTGCGATCATGGTAGCGTCGGATACCCTCCAGGTACCTTGCCGATTGGACGAGGGCGGCGCGGCGAGCTTCTTCGAGGTCGTCGATGTCGACTCGTCCGTCGTCTTCCGAGACGCCTTCGTCGTAGTGCTCCACCGCCGGCGAGTTCCATATGACGTCGGCGGGGAGGATGGCTTCGCAGCCGTAGACCAGAAGTAGGGGGGATTGCCCCGTTGGCTTGGATGGTTGAGTCCGCGGCCCCCGAGTGTGTTGGGTAGTTCCTTGATCCACTTGCCCCCTTTGGAGTTAGCGGCGTCGTGTAGCCGCTTCTTGAGGGCGTCGAGCACCATCCCATTGGCGCGCTCGACTTGTCCGTTGGCCCGTGGATGGGCGACTGAGACGTATCGGACGTCGATTCCGGCCGTTCTCGCGGTACTCCCGAGACCGGTGGTTGTTGAAATTGGACCCCGGTGTCCGTGATGATGCGGTGGGGTAGCCCATAGCGGTGTACGAGTTCATCCGGGAAGTCGAGTACCTGTCGCCCTTGGGGCATGTGCCCGGCTTGACCTCGATCCACTTGGTGAACTTGTCGATAGCCACCAGTACCCTGTTGAATCCTCCTGGCGCAGTTGGCAGTGGCCCAATCATGTCGAGCCCCCAGCAGGCAAAGGGCCAGGTTGGCGGAATGGTGACTAGCTTGTAGGCTGGGTGTTGACGGATAAAAGACGTATCCCTCTACGATCCGCAAGCGTACGGACCCCACACCTTTTTCACCACGGGATTCCCAAGGTTCTTGTCAATCCGCGGAGCAAGGGGATTACAAGCGTTCGATCAACAACGACACACTAGCTACTAAACCCTAACTACTATTATACTAGAAAACACTTAACTACACTAGAGAGAATGGTAAACGATCAAGAGAGAAGACACTCACCCACGGGTCTACGATACTAGAGCATGCAATCGCTTAAAGACATGAAAAACCAATCTAATCTATCGGGGTTGTGACCACGGTTTCGCCCTTTCCCTCCTCTCGTATCGTCACTACGCGAAGGTATTCATGACTAGACCTTTGATGGCCACGGCGTATTGAATGGATCCAAGGAAGCATTGGAGCTCTACTCCCTCTATGGCACGGTTGCAAGCCTTAAGCATTAAAGTATATTCAACACAAGATGATAGATAGATAATCCGACAAAGTGCGATTACATCTCAATATCGATTACAACCCATGGACGAATGAGAAGATTACCCCATCAAGGTGCGATCATGGCACCGTTGATCATGGTTTCCCTTCCGCCGGTGACTTCCTCCTTCTCCACGAGAGGGTGCTTCCTTCGAGGTGGTTGATCTCCGGCCGGAGATCCTCCTCCTCTCTCTCTAGCTTGTAGATGGCCTTCGGTGCGAATAAACTCCTCCCCCCGTGTTGGCGGCGCGTCGGGGTTTTAGGGTCGAAGATCCTTCGAGGGCAAGGAAGACGGGACCGAACCGGTGCCCGAAGTGGGGCTGGGCCGATCCGACCGGGCCGGCCGGCCCGAGCCCGGTTCGGCCGGTTCGGTCGCCCTTTTTGCTCCGTGGGTCCTCGTGCACTTATCTACTTTGCCCCTTCCACTTGGATGATTTTGACGCTGTTATCCTCGCGATCAAGATGGAGGCTCTCTTTGCATGAAGTTTGATCTTTTACGCTTCAATCCCCGGGGGTGTTCCTCGTAGCACTTCGGTCCTCACCACCATTGGAAGTAATTTCAGCGAGCTCATAGACACGAACACGACTCCATGAATGCTCCTTTGAACTTATTGCGAATCCGTCCTTTATGTCCATGATTTCCTACATAAACACAACACTTCCAAATGCATGCACAAAGATGAAATTGTTATATGATTAGTGTGCCTAGTGGCGGGTTAGTTCAATAATCAAATCCAAACCAAAGTGTAATGAACATGCTAGGTGCACCAAAATACACCGTCAACACTGGGACATGTTGCTGCTTGGCGAAGTACTGACATCCTTGGCACCTTCTGACGAGTTCTTCGGCATCGCCCAGGGCTGTGGGCCAGTAGAAAGCTCGCCGGAAGGCCTTGCTGACCAGCGTGCGTGAGGACTTGTGGTTGCCGCAGACGCCCTTGTGGATCTCCTCCGGGATGTCCTTGCCTTCTTCCTGAGGGACGCACTTCATGAGTACTCCAGAAGATGCGCCCCGCTTGTAAAGCTTGTCTCCGACGAGGACGTAAGACTTGGCGCGGCGGACGAGTTGTTCGGCTGCGTTCTTGTCGGAGGGGACCTTCTGCTCGCTAAGGTAGTCGATGAAGGGTTGCCTCCAGTCCACGTCGATCATCATGACCTCCTACCCAGCTGGTGGATGGGTTGGGGCAGTGGTCGATGGCGCCGGCTCCGGGATGGATGGCGCGTGAAGCTCATGGACGAAGACGCCCGCGGGTACTTGAGCGCGGGTGGATCCAAGCTTCGAGAGGACGTCCGCTGCAACGTTGTTGTCGCGGACGATGTGATGGAACTCGAGACCATAGAATTTGTTCTCGAGCTTGCGGACTTCTAGGCAGTAGGCGTCCATGTTCTCCTTGTTGCGGTCCCAGGACTTGTTGACTTGGTTGATGACCACGCGGAGTCGCCGTAGACTAGTAGCCGCTTGATGCCCAGGTGAAGGCCGAGGCGGAGCCCGTGTAGGAGAGCTTCGTACTCGGCTTCGTTGTTTGAGACCTTCCGGAAGATGCGGGACGTACTTAAGTTGTTCGCCCGTTGGAGAGATCGGGAGTACCCCTGCGCTCGCGCCCTCGAGGTTGAGTGAGCCATCAAAGTACATCACCCAATGCTGCGGTCGCACGGTGGGAGTGGGTAGGCTGGTTCTCCCGCCACTCGCCATGAAGTCGACTAGTGCTCGCGACTTGATGGCTGTGCGTGGCTTGAAGTCGATGGTGAGGGTGCCGAGCTCGACAGCCCACTTGGAGATTCTTCCGGTGGCGTCTTGGTTCCTCAAGATGTCGCCGAGCGGGTAGTCGGTGACAACGGAGACCGAGTACTCCTGGAAGTAGTGTCGTAGCTTCCGCGAGGTGATGAGTAGAGCGTACAGGAGCTTCTGTACGGGCTGGTAGCGAGCCTTGGACTCTGATAGAACTTCGCTGACGAAGTAGACTGGGCACTGGACCGGGTAGGCGTGGCCGTCTTCTTGCCGCTCGACAACGATGGTAGTACTGACCACGTGGGTAGTCGCAGCTAGGTAGAGCAGTAGCTGCTCGCCCTTGTGAGGAGCTGTGAGGATTGGAGGCTTTGACAGGAAGTCCTTGAGCTGGGCAAGGGCTTGATCCGTGTAACGCCCGCGTTTTTAGCCCTAAATAAATCACCTACTAAATCATGCGTAATTTCAAAAAGACCGATCCGCCGAGCTCAGTTACCATTCAAACCCTAGCCGCTGTTCTCTCTCTCTCTCCCCGACGCGCGTGCCGCGATTTCCGCCGGCACCGCACCCCCGCCGCACCCCCGCGCGCCTTCCCAACACCGCGGTCGGCCACGGCCGGGAATCCCGCGCACGCCGCGGCCCGGTGACCGGTCCGCCTCGCCATCACCGCCGTCCGGAAAATGCGCCGACGCTCGCAAAACCGGGAAAAACCCCGCGAAACCCTCCCCAAATTTCCCTGACAATTTTCCGGATTTTCCAAAATCCCTTCTCCTATTTTTCCCTCTCTCTTCTTATTTTTCCTCCCCTTCTTTTCCTTTTCTTTTTCTTTTTCTTTTTCCTTTTCCTTTTTCCTCCTTTTCTTTTTCCCTTCCTTTCTTTTCCTCCTCCCCCCTTCTCCTTCCTCCCGCGCGCGGCCCCGCCCCCCCCCCCCGACCACCGCCCGAACCCGGGCCCGCGACCCGCCGCGGCACGGGGGCCGACCGAGACGGCCGCACGCCGGGCCGCGCGCCGGCCCGGCGACCTGCCACCGCGCCGGTGACCCCTTTTCCCCCCCTTCCTTCTCTCCTCCCATCGGCCGCGCCGCGCCGTTGACGGCCGGCCGGCCGGCGGCACGGGCCCGCGTGGCCACACGCCGACCACGCCGCCCACACAAACACGCCACCGTTTCCCCCTCTCCTCACTGACCAAGCAGACCGAAGGGACCCCTCCCTGGCGCCGGCGACAAGCCGAGCCGTCACCTCCGGCCAACCCATCGCGCCGCCATTAATTCCCTGCCCGAGCCGTCCACTCCACCGGCCGGCGAAGCCAGCTCCGCGCCTGCACGACGGGTCTAATCCCCGGCCGAATCCCTGCACAAGTTGACCCGGCCGAGCCCTCGCGAAGCCGCCCGAGCTCGCCGGAGTTGGTCTCGCCGGGGAAAATATCTTCCCTTCCCAAACCGCCTCTCGCCGCCTATAAAAGGGGCTGACGGCTTCCCTGGCCGCCGCACTTCACCACGGCCACCTTCCCCCCCTTTCCTGAGCACTAGAGCGCCGCCGCCACTAGCACCATCACCACCGGTCCGCCGCCGCCCGTGGAGCCGTCCCCTCGCGCCGCCTCGACCCAAGGTGAGTGAGGGAAACGAACCCCCTCGTCGCCCTCCTCCTTTTCCCCCTCTCGCCGTCCGCATTCGTGGGCGGGGGGCGGCCGGCCGCCGCCGCCCGAGGCCCCGCGGCTGCCCTCCCCTGCCTCTGTATGTCGCGAGGTAGGGGATGAAGGGGGGGGCTGTTTAGCCAAAACCCCCCTGCCCCTTTCCTTTTTCCCCAGGACCCCCTGCCACTATTCCCTCTCTCTCCTTCCCTTTCATTTAGCCCCTACCCTTTAAAACAAATCCACCAAAACTCCCTGCCCTTTTACAAATAAATCCCTAGGGCTATTTTAGTTAACCCTCACCTTACTTAAGTATTATATTTAGGCCCTTTTATTTAAAACTAAATTACTAACTGGCCCTAATTAACCCCAAACATCTCTTTAACCCGACATTTCATGCGCGGGTTTAATCCCAATCACGCCTAACCCCCTCATTAATGGAAAATTACCGATAGGTCCTTAATATCTATAACCCCCCTTAACCTAGCCCCTTTTCATACACGCCCTTCCTTCTCGGTTAAGACCAAACCCTACCACGCCTATATATACCCCTCCTCCGCTCACTTCCTCCTCCCCGAGCTCGGTCGGAAACTTGTGTGCTAATACTGCTTGCTTGCTTGTGTGTGCGCTATAGCCGACGGAGTAGACGGAGGAAGGTACCCCGAGCCAGAGATCGAAGCCGACTACGCGAGCGAGGAGCCCGAGGTCCCGAACGCCGAGCCGGCACTCCCCGAAGACTTCGAAGACGGCAAGTTCAACCTCCCCCTTTGATGCATGCTTCTGTCCTAGTTTTATAAATACACCCTATACCGTTTTATAAATTGCATATTGTTTTACTGCAAAACATGGTAGGATAGCCACCCTTGATTGCTATGATTGAACCTTGTTTTGGCCTAAACGAGTGCTTTGAAAATGTGTGTGTGCTTTCAAAATGTGTGAGTGCTTTAAAAACAAAAAGGGGATATTTTTGGAAAATGAGTACAGATCTGGGTAGACAGGATGGACGTGTGTGTCAGGAGTATGGGTAAGCTCGTACCTGTGTGGTTGAGCGTGTTGGGAGTTGTCCATCTTGTCGGTTAAGGACCGGGTTGCGTGACATCTCACCTGACCCAAATCATCGTACAACCACTCGACCGTTGTATGTGGCAACGGCTTAGCATAAACCCCACTAGTTAATCTACTTGCCATCCGGGTGTGCGGGTGAGCGACGGGAGACCAAGGAGTAGGGGTACGCTCTCGTGTGAGGAACGCCCTGGTTATGTGGGATAACCCCTTGGGTGCTTCCGTGGTGGCTCGTAGTGTTAGCTAAGGTGGGTAATGGCTTTGATAGGATCCGTACCGCACCGAGGTGTCCGTGTGACGGTACCCTACTTGTGGGTAAAGATGTACAACCTCTGCGAAGTGTCAAACCTATTCGAATAGCCGTGTCCACGGTATTGGACGAGTCACGGTGTGGTCACAAAAACTAGTGTTTGGGATGGGATGTTTTCTGGCGTGAGTTGTTTTATGGGTGAAGTGTGTGGCTGTGTGCCTGGGCTACGACGGATGGGAAGTCCGGTAGATCCACAGTGGTTTTCCTAAAACATTTGAGTTACTCGGGTTATGGAAATGATTTGCGAAAACCTTTTTGAAATAAACCCCTGCATGTGTAAGTTTGCAAAATGAACCCTAACCTGATCCTTGTTATACCTTATGCATGGTTCTGCTTATAAGCCCCTCCTTGCATGGGGTTGGATTTGCTGAGTACGTATGTGCTCACCCTTGTTTTACTAACTATTTTACAGAGGAGGATCCCGATTACATTCCCGAAGACGTTGAGTAGGTTGTGCCCTACACCCAACCGTGCCTGTGTACCAGGGCCCTACCGAAAGCTTCCATGGTGTGGTACTCTGAGGAGGCTATGGAAGCCTTTGCTATCGTAGTGTGGTCGCTAGCGTTTGTGTTGTTCGTTGTAGCGTTGGCACTACCGTGCCCTTTTTGTAACCGTAATGTAAAAGACTGATTCCACCTGTTGTAATAAATGTGCTACCAGCCTCCTGGGACTGGTATTTGTGTCACATTTGGTCACCTCTGATGAGGGGACGCTTCAGGTGGTATCAGAGCCGTAGGTTGGCCGTAGGACATGACCCCTAGGAAACGAGACCTCCTCTGGCCCTCCCTAACCTTTCCTTTGCTAAGCTCATCTTTTCCCAAATCCTTACCTTGATTCTTGCCTGTTTCCAGATGCCTAACCCCGAGTGGAACGGAGGAATTTGCCCCGTCTAGCCTGGCCTCCCTAACCTATTGCTACTCAGCCTAGAGCGCGTCGGAGTAAGGGATCCGCCAGAGTTCGTCTACCGGGAGTACGAACGCTTCGGCACCCTTCGGTGTAAGCTGCTGATCTTTGTGGGAAGGAGCACGCTTTACCCCGACATAGAGCCATGGTTCGTCAACGCCACTGGTTTTCGCTTTGCCGACACCTAACCCAAGGCCGCTCGGAAGGCCTGCGTCGCCTACGAGTGGTTTATAGACAGCACCTCCGAAGGACTCCAATGGGATTCTTTCCACCCTCCGGAGGAAGAGGACGCTCGTGGATTGATCGCATGAGAGGTTTAGAACGAGAAGAAGAAGACTTAGAAGAGGCAGTCTCCCACCTATCCATATACCTCAGAGGCCTAGACCACCTTTATCAGGAGCAAGCCCGGCGGGCGAGAGCGACGGATCGACGGAGCGGAAAGAGCGAGAACGAGAGGATAGAACTAGAAAGGGTGAAGACGACCATAGCGAGAAGTTGAACTACACAACACAAAGCAAGAATACCTCAGGGAAAGAGAGCGCACGCTGTTGGCCCATAAAGCCCTATGGGATGAACTAAAGGAGCGAAGAAGCAGAGATGAAGGAGCCAGAGCAGAAGAAGATGAACCCGAAGAAACCCACTGGGACAAAGGGACCCAGACTGAAGATGAGATACTGGAGCAAGATCTTCCACTAAAGAAGCGCCGTATCCAGCTGGAGGCAGAGTCACCATGAGACTAGAGTGTTTAGGCTAGAAACCGAGTCCTAGTAATAATAAGTGTACCCCGAAGAATGTACCCCAACCTTCCTACTAAATAAAAGTTATCTGTCTCTTGTACCCCACCACAACCTGTTCAACCCTATCTTTGTTTTCAGATGGCGGAAGATGGATGGACCCAAGGCGTGTGCCAGGAGGAGCCTGGTTTTGCTCGCCTGCTCATCCACTCCCTGGAGCGCCTCGGTATCACTGAGCGCCCTAGGTACTACAGCAGAGAGTACGAGCAACTCGGCACTCTTCGCTGTAGAGTGGTCCTCTCCGTCGCTAGAAGCAACCGCCACACCAACATCGAGCCGTGGCGCGTGACCGCCACAGGGTTCCGACACCGGGATACCTATCCTTTGGCCCTCAGAAAAGCCCTCCGCTATCTGTGTCGAATCTACGAAGAGCACCTCGTCCCCACACCGATGAGGTATTTCCCTCCCGCCATCAGGACCCCAGTTTGGCAGGCCCGCATGAGGAACTTGGAGCGACGCCGCCACCAAGAAGACCTGCTATACCACGTAGTCGCCTACCTTGTCTCCCTGGACAAGCTCTTTGATGACCGAGCCGGACACTTGAGGGAACAGATCGGCGGGCCGAGCAAGCCGAAGTCACGGTGCGGATGCACCAAGTCCGAGTGGCTCAAGCCGAAGCGAGGATCGCAGCGGCCATAAGCGGTGAAGCCGTTGCCCGGGGAAAGCCTCGGGAGGATCCGGGACCAACGCATGCAAGAATGGACCCACGGCGGAACGCCCGTTCCGACCATTGGAGAACCTCAAGTCCCGCCGGGAACACCCCCCGGTAGGATGGGGAGGAGCCATAGAAGTCCCACCAGCACCACCGGCGATCACCGAACCCCCCAACGCCTACCACCGAAGCCGCGGCACGGCCCTCGGGGAAAACGGAGACCCCGAAGGCGGAAACGATGACGAGTTGCTCATTCTGCTGAAAGAGCACTCGACCCCAGAAGACAGCTCCCCTCGCGAGTAGTGTGCCCCAAGACCCAGGGAATGAAGCCGTACCGGTCCAAGTCGCGCCCTTAGTCCTTAGCCGTGTAATGTGTCCGCGTAGTCGGGATGTATCCTCCTCGCTGGTTTGTAATAAAAACTTGGTTGTGCTTGCTTGTTTGCTATGTGCTTGTTGTGTGCTTACCGGCAGAATAAACCCTGCCTTTTCAAAAGAAATCCGTTATAATCCACTTAAACATCACATAAAACTAGACCTCTTAGAAACCCGCTTCTTTACAGATGGTTTCCAGGCGCCCTGTCAGGACCCACCGGTCGGATGCTGAGGGATCGCAAGCCGATCGGAGGGAGCGCCTCCACGAACAGGAGGTTAACCAAAATGAAGATGGAGGAGAGAACGTGGTCCTGCCACCACCACCCCCTCCTATTGACTTGGCCCAAGTCTTAGCCAACCAGACTGTCTTGATGGAGGCTATCTTCAATGCCATCAACCGCCCAAGACCCCGCGCCATGAGCATGAATGAGAAGCTGATCGAGTTCCTTAGGACTAAGCCGCCCACCTTTAGCGGGTCGGTGAATCCTTTGGACGCTGACGATTGGCTGAGAGCCATCCTGAGGGAATTGGAGCCCCTCCACTGCGAGGACCATGACAAGGTTCTCTTGGCAGCTCACCAACTCACCGGGACAGCCCCTAGCCCGGTGGGAGAATTATCGTGCCGCGCCCAAGGATCCCTCCGCCATCACATGGGATGAATTCGTGGAGGAGTTCCGTCGCTACCACATCCCGAGGCCACACCGAAGCGGAAGGCGGACGAGTTCCGCGAACTCCGCCAAGGCAACATGTCCGTGGAGGAGTACACGTACCGCTCATAGAGCCGGCACGCTATGCCCCCGAGGAGGTGGATAAAGACTCCAAAAAGCAAGAGATGTTCAAGAAGGGGCCGACTCCGGAACCGAGAACACCGCCGACTCCTCGCATTTACCCGGACTTTAATACCCTTATGAACATGGCAATCCTCACGGAAAGAGCAAAGGCCGAAGAAAAGAAGGAGAACAAGCGCAAATTCATGGAGCACAAGGCCAAGCAGCAAGAGCGGTCTCAGAGGCCGAGAAACTTTGGACACCCCATGTCCAGGTTCCAAGCTCCGATGCAATACAGAACCCAAACCCAAGCCACAAGCTCACAAGCCCCCGAGCCCGAGTTCAAGCCCTCCTACAACCAGAATACCATGAAGCCCCCACGGAACAACACCAGCCGGATCACTACCAACAACAACAACAACGGCTCCCGAGTGTGTTTCAACCGGCGGAAACCGGGCACTTCATCGCCAATCGCCCCTATGCTAAAAAGCGGCGCCACCACCACCTACTCCAACTCGGTAAACGGACCAAGGCCACTTGCGTCGGAGCCAACCGCATGCCGGTGCGCCGCAACAACAACTTCGGCAACAACACCAACAACCAGCAGATGAGGCAGCCCCAGCGGTCGTATGGACGCGCCGGGTGAATCACATCAATGCGCGAGGAGGCACAAGAAGCACAAGGAGTGGTACTCGGTGAGTTCCTGGTCAGCTCAGTTTTGGCTACCATACTGTTCGATTCGGGAGCATCACACTCATTCATATCCTCAAGCTTTGTGGAAAAGCATAGCATACCCACAGTACTACTAAAAGCACCCCTAATAACTCGAACGCCCGGAGGTGACATTAACTGTCAACTGGGATGCCCCCGGGTAAGGATTATTTTAAGTGGGGTAGAGTTCCTAGCGAGACTCGGTAGTACTAAAATCCAAGGGGATAGATGTGATCCTTGGTATGGACCGGTTAAGCCAACACCATGGCCTCATAAGCCGCGCCGATAAAGTAGTGCACCCGACCAACCCGGACGGGATACAAGTGACCCGCCACACCGGGGACACAAGTCGGATATAATGGTTTTCAACATAGAAGCCAAGTCCATAGAAGATGTCCCAAAGTAGTACGAGAATACCTGATGTGTTCCCCCGAAGAGCTCCCCGGAATGCCACCGACGGGGATATAGAGTTCGTAATCGACCTTATCCCCGGAACCTCTCCCATAGCCAAGAGGCCCTATAGGATGGCAGCCCCCGAGTTGGCGAGAATTGAAGAAGCGGCTAGCGAGCTTCAGCGAAGCGGGTTCATCAGACCAAGCTCATCACCATGGGGAGCACCAGTGCTTTTCGTGGAGAAGAAGGATAAGAGCATGAGGATGTGTGTGGACTATCGCTCGCTGAACGAGGTCACTATTAAAAACAAGTACCCTCTTCCCAGAATAGATGACCTGTTTGACCAGCTGAAAGGAGCTAAGTATTTCTCGAAGGTGGATCTAAGATCAGGGTATCACCAACTCAAGATTAGGGAAAGTGACATCCCCAAGACTGCCTTTGTCACTCGCTACGGGCAATATGAGTTCACGGTGATGTCCTTTGGGCTAACCAATGCACCAGCATACTTCATGAACCTCATGAATAAGGTGTTCATGGAAGAGCTGGACAAGTTTGTCGTGGTCTTCATTGACGACATACTTGTGTACTCCAAGAGCGTGGAGGAGCATGAGCAACATCTTCGGGTAGTACTGGGAAAGTTAAGGGCACACAAGCTTTACACCAAGTTCAGCAAGTGTGAATTTTGGCTGGAGAAAATATCCTTCCTTGGGCACATATTGACTGCAGAAGGAGTAGCTGTAGACCCCGGAAAGGTTGAGACAGTCTCCAACTGGCGAAGCAACCCACCAATGTAAGTGAGATCGGGGAGTTTCCTAGGTTTAGCCGGATACTACCGGAGATTTATCGAGGGATTCTCCAAGATCGCCCGGCCCATGACAGGAGCCGCTTAAGAAAGAGAAGAAGTTTAACCGGACCGAGGCCTCGTGAAAGAAGTTTCCAAGAGTTGAAGAAGAGGTTGACCACGGCCCCGGTGCTAACCCCCGCGTACATTCAACGAGACTTTGTCGTGTATTGCGACGCCTCCCGACAAGGGTTGGGATGTGTTCTCATGCAAGATGGGAAGGTAGTGGCATATGCCTCCCGTCAGCTCAAACCCCATGAGCAGAACTATCCCACCCATGATCTAGAGTTTGCAGCAGTAGTGCATGCCCTGAAGATCTGGAGACACTATCTGATCGGGAACAAGTGTGAAATCTACACCGACCACAAGAGTCTAAAGTACATCTTCACCCAGCCCGACCTGAACCTAAGGCAGAGAAGATGGCTAGAGCTAGTCAAGGACTACAACCTAGAAATCCACTACCACCCCGGGAAGGCCAATGTGGTAGCAGATGCCCTAAGCCGGAAAACCTACGAGAGGGCAGCACCCAAGAGTGCCCAGTTGCAAGAGGAGATGGCCCGACTCAACGTGCACATCGTCCCCCAAGGCTACGTTCGCCAGCTGAGTGTTCAGCCTACCCTAGAGGAAAAGATCCGGAAGGCCAAGAGACCGATGAAGATCTGATGAAGATCCGCAAGCATACCGGAGAGAACAAGGCCCCTGACTTCAGGGTAGATGACCAAGGCACCCTATGGTACAAGAACAGGATATGCGTGCCCGAAGGTGGAGAGTTTCGACAGACCATCATGGATGAGGCACACAACTCAGCATACTCCATTCACCCGGGATCCACCAAGATGTACATGGACTTAAAGCAGAAATACTGGTGGAATGGGATGAAGGCAGACATTGCACGATTCGTCGCCCACTGCGACACTTGTCAGAGGATCAAAGCCGAACATCAGAAGCCTGCAGGACTGTTGCAACCTTTACCAATCCCGGTGTGGAAGTGGGATGAGATAGGTATGGACTTCATAGTAGGGTTGCCAAGGACTCAGAAGGGACATGACTCCATATGGGTGATCGTGGACCGACTCACTAAGGTCGCTCACTTTCTACCCGTACGGACCACCTATGGAGGAGAAAAGTTGGCAAAACTCTACATAGAGAATATAGTAAAGCTGCATGGAGTGCCCAGTAGAATAGTCTCGGACAGAGGGACCCAGTTCACCTCTAGGTTCTGGAAAAGCCTGCACAAAGCCATGGGCACCAAGCTAGACTTCAGCTCAGCGTACCACCCCCAGACCGACGGACAGACCGAAAGGGTGAATCAAATCCTGGAAGATATGTTGAGAGCCTGCGTCCTCACCTATGGCAAAGATTGGGAGCAGAGCCTGCCGTATGCCGAATTTTCCTACAACAACGGTTACCAAGCAAGTCTGGGAATGTCGCCATTCGAAGCACTATACGGGAGAAAATGCAGGACACCCCTGATGTGGTCAGAGGTAGGAGAGCGTGCCCTGGTTGGGCCCGCACTTATAAAGGAAGCCGAGGAGCGCGTAGCTGATGTTCGAGAAAAGTTGAAAGCTGCCCAGTCCCGACAGAAGAGCTACGCAGACAGGAAGAGGCGTGAAGCGAGCTTCAATCCAGGAGACTTCGTCTACCTCAAGGTTTCACCCATCCGGGGGACTCGAAGGTTTCAAGTACACGGGAAGTTGGCCCCTCGGTACATCGGCCCGTATAAAGTGATCAAGAGGGTCGGAGCAGTAGCATACCGATTGGAGCTACCCGAAGAAATGTCAGACATACACCCAGTGTTCCACATCTCCCAGCTACGCCGATGTTTGAAGGTTCTGGAAGAAAAGCGAGTACCAGTGGAGACCATCGATCTACAACCAGACCTTAGGTACCAGGAGGTGCCCGTCAAGATCTTAGACACTGTGGTCAAGCAGACAAGAACGTCAGAAGTACGGGTGTGCAGAGTCCAGTGGAGTAGACACGGGGTGGAAGAAGCTACGTGGGAACGAGAGGATGCACTGAGGAAGGAATTCCCCCACCTATTCGAGACTTAGCCGAATCTCGAGGACGAGATTCATTTTAAGTGGGGTAGGTTTGTAACGCCCGCGTTTTTAGCCCTAAATAAATCACCTACTAAATCATGCGTAATTTCAAAAAGACCGATCCGCCGAGCTCAGTTACCATTCAAACCCTAGCCGCTGTTCTCTCTCTCTCTCTCCCCGACGCGCGTGCCGCGATTTCCGCCGCACCGCACCCCGCCGCACCCCCGCGCGCCTTCCCAACACCGCGGTCGGCCACCGGCCGGGAATCCCGCGCACGCCGCGGCCTCGGTGACCGGTCCGCCTCGCCATCACCGCCGTCCCGGAAAATGCGCCGACGCTCGCAAAACCGGGAAAAACCCCACGAAACCCTCCCCAAATTTCCCTGACAATTTTCCGGATTTTCCAAAATCCCTTCTCCTATTTTTCCCTCTCTCTTCTTATTTTTCCTCCCCTTCTTTTCCTTTTCTTTTTCTCTTTCTTTTTCCTTTTCCTTTTTCCTCCTTTTCTTTTTCCCTTCCTTTCTTTTCCTCCTCCTCCCTTCTCCTTCCTCCCGCGCGGCCAGCGCCCCCGCGCCCCCCGACCACCGCCTGAACCCGGCCCGCGACCCGCCGCGAAGACCGGGGGGCCGACCAGACGGCCGCACGCCGGGCCCGCGCCCGGCCGGCGACCCGCCACTACGCCGGTGACCCCTTTTCCCCCCTTCCTTCTCTCCTCCCATCGGCCGCGCCGCGCCGTTGACGGCCGGGCCGGCGGCCACGGGCCCGCGTGGCCGCACGCCGACCACGCCGCCCACACAAACACGCCACCGTTTCCCCCTCTCCTCACCGACCAGCGCACCGAAGGGACCCCTCCCCGCGCCGGCGACAAGCCGAGCCGTCACCTCCGCCAACCCATCGCGCCGCCATTAATTCCCCGCCCGAGCCGTCCACTCCACCGGCCGGCGGCGAAGCCGCCCTCCGCGCCTGCACGACGGGTCTAATCCCCGGCCGAATCCCTGCACAAGTTGACCCGGCCGAGCCCTCGCGAAGCCGCCCGAGCTCGCCGGAGTTGGTCTCGCCGGGGAAAATATCTTCCCTTCCCAAACCGCCTCTCGCCGCCTATAAAAGGGGCTGACGGCTTCCCTGGCCGCCGCACTTCACCACGGCCACCTCCCTCCCCTTGCATGAGCACTAGAGCGCCGCCGCCACTAGCACCATCACCACCGGTCCGCCGCCGCCCGTGGAGCCGTCCCCTCGCGCCGCCTCGACCCAAGGTGAGTGAGAGAAACGAACCCCCTCGTCGCCCTCCTCCTTTTCCCCCTCTCGCCGTCCGCATTCGTGGCCGGGAGGCCGGCCGGCCGCCGCCGCCCGAGGCCCCGCGGCCGCCCTCCCCCCGCGCTCTCGTATGTCGCGAGGTAGGGGATGAAGGGGGGGGGCTGTTTAGCCAAAACCTTCCTGCCCCTTTCCTTTTTCCCCAGGACCCCCTGCCACTATTCCCTCTCTCTCCTTCCCTTTCATTTAGCCCCTACCCTTTAAAACAAATCCACCAAAACTCCCTGCCCTTTTACAAATAAATCCCTAGGGCTATTTTAGTTAACCCTCACCTTACTTAAGTATTATATTTAGGCCCTTTTATTTAAAACTAAATTACTAACTGGCCCTAATTAACCCCAAACATCTCTTTAACCCGACATTTCATGCGCGGGTTTAATCCCAATCACGCCTAACCCCCTCATTAATGGAAAATTACCGATAGGTCCTTAATATCTATAACCCCCCCTTAACCTAGCCCCTTTTCATACACGCCCTTCCTTTTCGGTTAAGACCAAACCCTACCACGCCTATATATACCCCTCCTCCGCTCACTTCCCCCTCCCCGAGCTCGGTCGGAAACTTGTGTGCTAATACTGCTTGCTTGCTTGTGTGTGCGCTATAGCCGACGGAGTAGACGGAGGAAGGTACCCCGAGCCAGAGATCGAAGCCGACTACTGCGAGCAGGAGCCCGAGGTCCCGAACGCCGAGCCGGCACTCCCCGAAGACTTCGAAGACGGCAAGTTCAACCTCCCCCCTTTGATGAATGCTTCGTCCTAGTTTTATAAATACACCCTATACCGTTTTATAAATTGCATATTGTTTTACTGCAAAACATGGTAGGATAGCCACCCTTGATTGCTATGATTGAACCTTGTTTTGGCCTAAACGAGTGCTTTGAAAATGTGTGTGTGCTTTCAAAATGTGTGAGTGCTTTAAAAACAAAAAGGGGATATTTTTGGAAAATGAGTACAGATCTGGGTAGACAGGATGGACGTGTGTGTCAGGAGTATGGGTAAGCTCGTACCTGTGTGGTTGAGCGTGTTGGGAGTTGTCCATCTTGTCGGTTAAGGACCGGGTTGCGTGACATCTCACCTGACCCAAATCATCGTACAACCACTCGACCGTTGTATGTGGCAACGGCTTAGCATAAACCCCACTAGTTAATCTACTTGCCATCTGGTGTGCGGGTGAGCAGCAGGAGACCAAGGAGTAGGGTACGCTCTGTGTGAGGAACGCCCTGGTTATGTGGGATAACCCCTTGGGTGCTTCCGTGGTGGCTCGTAGTGTTAGCTAAGGTGGGTAATGGCTTTGATAGGATCCGTACCGGCACTGAGGTGTCCGTGTGACGGTACCCTACTTGTGGGTAAAGATGTACAACCTCTGCAGAGTGTCAAACCTATTCGAATAGCCGTGTCCACGGTATTGGACGAGTCACGGTGTGGTCACAAAAACTAGTGTTTGGGATGGGATGTTTTCTGGCGTGAGTTGTTTTCTGGGTGAAGTGTGTGGCTGTGTGCCTGGGCTACGACGGATGGGAAGTCCGGTAGATCCACAGTGGTTTTCCTAAAACATTTGAGTTACTCGGGTTATGGAAATGATTTGCGAAAACCTTTTTGAAATAAACCCCTGCATGTGTAAGTTTGCAAAATGAACCCTAACCTGATCCTTGTTATACCTTATGCATGGTTCTGCTTATAAGCCCCTCCTTGGGTGGGGTTGGATTTGCTGAGTACGTATGTGCTCACCCTTGTTTTACAAACTATTTTACAGAGGAGGATCCCGATTACATTCCCGAAGACGTTGAGTAGGTTGTGCCCTACACCCAACCGTGCCTGTGTACCAGGGCCCTACCGAAAGCTTCCATGGTGTGGTACTCTGAGGAGGCTATGGAAGCCTTTGCTATCGTAGTGTGGTCGCTAGCGTTTGTGTTGTTCGTTGTAGCGTTGGCACTACCGTGCCCTTTTTGTAACCGTAATGTAAAAGACTGATTCCACCTGTTGTAATAAATGTGCTACCAGCCTCCTGGGACTGGTATTTGTGTCACATTTGGTCACCTCTGATGAGGGGACGCTTCAATCCGCCTCTGGAGTCCACACGAACTTCTCGTGATGCTTGAGTAGTTTGAAGAAGGGGAGGCCCCGTTCTCCTAGCCTCGAGATGAATCTGTTCAATGCCGCCATGCACCCCGTCGCTCGGACGTCTTTGATGCTCGTGGGAGCTTTCATGCTCGGTGATGGCGGAGATCTTCTCGGGGGTTGGCTTCGATGCCGCGCCGGGCCGATGATGAAGCCGAGTAGTTTGCCCGAAGGGACGCCGAAGACGCACTTGTTCGGGTTGAGCTTCCAGCGGTACTCGCGTAGCGATGCGAAGGTCTCTTCAAGGTCGTCGATGAGGGTACTGGAGTCCCTGGTTTTGACAACCACGTCATCCACGTAAGCCTCAACGTTCTTGTTGAGTTGCCGCTTGAAGCAGGCCTGGATGGCCCGTTGGTAGGTAGCGCCGGCGTTCTTCAACCCGAATGACATGGTTGTGTAGCAGTACGCGCCAAACGGGGTGATGAACGCGGTCTTTTCCCCGGTCTTCTTCCTTGATTGCGATCCGGTGGTACCCGGAGTAGCGGGTCGAGGAAGCAGAGCAGTCGCAGCCCCGCCGTGGAGTCGATGACTTGATCAATCCGCGGCAACCCGAAGGGGTCCTTGGGGCAAGTGCTTGTTGAGGTCGGTGTAGTCGACGCACATCCTCCACTCGTTTGAGTTCTTCTTGCGGACGAGGACGGGGTTGGCGAGCCACTCGAGATGGAAGACTTCTCTCGATGAAGCCGCCGCGAGTAGCTTGGCGAGCTCCTTCTTGATGGTGTCCCGTCTGTCGTGGGCGAAACGTCGCAGGTGTTGTCGCTTAGGGGTGGCCTTTGGGTCGACGTTAAGGCAGTGCTCAATCAGCTCCCTGGGCACTCCCGGCATGTCCGTCGGCTTCCACGCGAAGATGTCGCGGTTAGCCCGAAGGAAGCTGATGAGCGCGTCTTCCTATTTGGGGTCGAGGCCGGCCCCAATGGTGGTGGTCTTGGCTTCGGGGTCGCCGTTCCGAGGTCGACCGTCCCGACGAGTACCTCCTCGGTGGCTGAGGCTTGTTGGCGCTGTCAGACTTCTCTGGGATGTCGAGTTCGCTCGTGGCAAGCTTCTTCGACGCGGCGTAGACCTCCATCATCGCGTTGGGTACTTGGTTCGTGGAAGCGATCACCACGGCCTCTGTGTCGCAGTCGTGGGAGATCTTCAAGTCCCCTTGGAGGGAGAGTACACCGGCTGGACTTGGCATCTTGAGTACCAAGTAGGTGTAGTGGGGCACCGCCATGAACTTGGCGATGGCCGGCCTGCCGAGGATGGCATGGTAAGAAGTCTCGAAATCCGCAACCTCGAATTTGATGTACTCGGTGCGGTAGTTGTCCCGAGACGCCCCGAAGGTAACTGGCAGTACCACTGAGCCCAGTGGGATAGCCGAGTTGCCTGGGACGATGCCGTAGAAGGGCGTGCTGCTCTTGGTGAGCATGGGGGTGACGTCGAGCTTCATTTTCTTCAAGGTTTTGGTGAAGAGGACGTTGAGCCCGCTTCCACCGTCGATGAGCACCTTGTTGAGCTTGGAGCCCGCCACCGTTGGCTTTAGGACGAGGGGGAACCGTCCTGGTTCAGAGAAGCTGGTCCATTGGTCCGCGCGGGAGAAGGTGATGGGTACCTCCGACCACCTGAGAGGGGTCGGAACCGCTGGTTCGATGGACATCACTTCACGACGGGTAGCCTTCTGCTCCCGCCTGCTGGGCAGTCCGCCGAAGAGGACGTTGACGGTCTTCTCGGGTTCTTGGAAGTCGTTATTGTCGCCGTCCTTCTTCTTGCCTTTTTGGTCGTGAGGGTGCGGTGGCTCCGGCGTGTCCTTGAGTGCATGCCTGAGCTGGTAGCACTGCTCGGTGGTGTGGTTGCCGTTTGGATGCCACGGGCACTTCTCCTTTAGCAGGTCTTTGAACCCGCCAGAGTTCTTCTTCGAGTTCCCTTTCGCAGGGCGCTGGATAGCCGCGACGGTGTTGTCTGGCTTGCGCTTGCGGTTGGGACCCGAGTAGTTGTCGTTGTTGTTGTTGTTGTTGTTGTTGTTGTTGTTGCGGCCGCCTTGGTTTGCATTGCCGCGCCGCCGCCGCCCGGTTCTCGCTTGGACTTGCCGCGAATGGCGTCGTATTTGGCGTTGGCCTTGTCCTCTTCATCCGCCCAGGACGTGATCATGTCCTTGAGGTGGGGGATGGACCTGGGGCGGCGACGACCGAAGTCCTCGAAGGTGCGGCGATGGTAGAGACCGTCCTGGAAGAGGTCGATGACCTTCTTGTCGGTGACGTCGACGACGGTAGCGCGCTTGTCGAAGAAGCGGCGCATGTACTTGCGGAGGGTCTCGCCCTGTTCCTGCTTGATCATGGCCAGGTCCATGCGAGTACCCGAACGGCCCATGGCGCCCGCGAAGTTGCTCGTGAACCGCTCCTTCGACTCGGTCCCACTTGTCGATCGAGTGCTTGTCCGGCCGACTCGAGCCATGTGAGTGGTGCTTGGTTCGGACGTAAGGGGAAGTAGAGGCATTTGGTGTCGCTGTTGCCGCCAGCGTTCTCGATGGAGAGGGCGTAGCATCGGAGCCACTGGATAGGATCCTGCTTCGCGTCGTACTTGGTGATCCCCAAAGGTTTGAACTTGTCGAGGAGGAGAAGGTTGCGAAGCCGAGGTGAGAAGGCGGGGAAGCCGTCGCCCTCAGCGGCAGTGGTCGACTTCTTCCGCCGCAGCTCCTCAATCTTCTGGCGAGCGTCGTACCCGCCGTGCGAGGCGCCGGAGGCGTGACTGTTCGCGTGGCCTCGGCCGCCGCGACCGCCGCCGCCTCCCGGCCTCTCCTGTTGGCCCCGTGGTTGGAGCCGCCGCCGTCGCCGCCGCCGCCGTCGGGATTGTTGCCGCCGCCACCGGCCGAGCGCGGTGGGGAACGACTTCTCGGTTGCCTTGATCTTGCGTGAAGGCCCGCCGGCGTTGGAGCGGCGGCGGTTTGGCTCGGGCCGGAAGGTCGGCTCGAGTACGGTTGGGGCCGCATTGGCGCCGCGACTAGTAGCTTCGTTGTCGCGGGGTTTGGCCGGAGGAGGTTGGTTGACTCGTTGTCGACCCGCATGAAGTAGGCTTCTTCGGGCCGAGCTTGGCGATGACCTCTCCGGCGCGTATGCCCCGAGCACCGGCGTGCGATCGTTGTGATCGACATGAGGCATCGCTCGAGAGTGGTGTGTACTCGCTCTCGACCGCCTCGAGAGCTTCCGCAAGGTTGCGGATGGGGAGGTTGTCTCCGAGCCGCCGGCGTCGTTCGGGCCGCGCTTCCTGTTGCGTTCTCGTCGAGCGTCCCCGTTGGCGACGGTCTCATCCGGCGGGTGCATTGGCGCACGGCTCGTCCGCGGAGATGTCCTCCGGTGTCCGTCCTCGGCCGTGCCTCGAAGGTCCCGGGTGTCGCCGGCAGCCATGAAGACTTGGCGATCGGGGGTGCCAAGGCCGGACTCGCAGGGTGCCACCTCGGTTGGTGTGTTGGAGTCGGCCGGGCTAGCGGTGTTCCCTCCCGGAACGGTAGCGAGTCGATGTAGGCGACGTAGCGTGAGTCCACCTTTGCCGGGTCGGCGAGGCTTGCGGTCCGGCCGCAGACGTATCTCCCGCCGGCGTGGATTTTATGACCAGCCCCGAGGCTGGCCCTGACAAGGGAAGCTCAGTGGAGTCGTCTTCGGACTCGGGCTCCTCGGGGGTCCGACCCGAAGTCGAACTCGTAGTCCGGGTTCGAGTAGAACTCGGAGAGAGGGCTGGAGTCCGGAGCGTGGTCAGGGGCGGCGTCGGAGTCCGAGTTGAACTCGGGTACGGGCTCCTTGCCGGCCCGACGCGAAGTGGGAGCCTCCGTGCGGGCCCGGCCGAGGGTGCAGGGGCCGCATGCGGAGGGCTCGAGCGATGAGGAGGCCGCCTGCGATGGCTGAGTAGCCGGCTCGCATGCGATGGCCCATGGCGACGTCGGGTTCGAGTTGGAGACGGACTCGAGCTCGAAGTCAGCGTGGTGGTTGGAGAGCGAAATTTCGCCGAACTTGCCGGCGAGTTCGCCTGTGATAACTTCGGGAAGCGTCACAAGGCCCGTCTTCGAGTCGGGCTGCATGATTAGGCGGCGCTGGAAGGAGCCCGCGCCATCAGCAGTGCAGACCCAGGCGCCGAAGACGAAGGTGTCGCCGCGGTCGAAGGCGACAGTTGGCTTGAAGTAGACGGAAGCCGTCGAGTTCGCCATGTGATCTCGAGCGAGAGCCCCTACCCGGCGCGCCGGTGTCGGTGTTTTAGACCGGCAACCTACTACGGGGAGTACCCGAAGTAGATGATTGTGACTCGCCGAGATCGGTAACTCGAAGGAAGAGACACGTGGCACACAATTTAGACAGGTTCGGGCCGCGAGGTGCGTAATACCCTACGTCCTGTATGCTGCGTAGCTCTGGATTGATAGGGCACGATTACAAGATGGTGCAATGGTGCGTCGTGAGTTGTATATGAGGAGATTAGATGAGGGGATCGGTCCCTGCCTCGCCTTATATAGTCCGGGAGGGCGGGGGTTACAAGTCGGAGTAGGGAGAGAGTACTAGTCGAGTACGTCTAGGAGTCCTCTATACAGTGCGGAACATGTACAGCTCCCTAACCGAGTACTACTCCTGTGTAGTCCTTGTGCTCCACGCCTTCAGGTGCCGTGTAGCGCAAGCCGGGTAGTCCCAGGGGTCCACCGAGTAGTCGGTCCTGGTACCCACCGAGGCAGTGGGCCTAGGGAGGTCCATACGACATGTCAACACATAATTAATCGGCATAAAAACTATCTTGTGAAGCATGTGGTTTGGCCTTTTTGCTTGACTTGTTTGGCTTTGAAGGTGGTGCTTGAGTTGAAGGTTGGGTGCTCTTGAACTTGATAGGAGTGTTGTATCTAACTTGGTTGTCATAATTCTTGACACCCATTTGCTTCATGCCGTGCACCACATTCCTTGTTCCCATACCTTTGGTGTGGTGGTTCTTGATGAATGGGATGGGGTCTTTTGTACCTTGTTCTTGCTTACCAAGCCCCTTCCCATCCACAAAGCCAAACTTCTTCATGTAGCTTGACCCAAAACCTTTGTTGTGGTTTTCAAACTCACCTCTCTTGGGTTCTTTCTTCTTTTCAATTATAAGAGAGTTTGACAACCTAGCAATTTCCTTTTTCATGGCATTCATCTCGGCAACATTAGTAGCACAAGCATTTATATCAATCTTATAACATCTAGAACAACCATTGCTTGTTGATGTTTTAGAGAAAGCATCATTAGATGAAGTTGTAGAATTGTTCTTGAGATTGTCAAGTTGAACTTCTAATGCTATGTGACTAGTCTTTAAGCTATCAAAGCTCTTTTGAAGTTCAAGCTTTTCATCCTCAAGTTTCTTGCAAGCATCCTTAGCTAGGAAAGATTCCCTAGTTAATTCATCCACCAACAACTCATCTTTAGCTATGGATTTCTTGAGGCTAAGAATTTCCATCTCCTTTTCTTTGAGCGAGTCCTCTTGCACCTTGAAACCCTTCTTTTCAATTACAAGGGCATTCTCAAGGGCAATGGTTTTCTCCCGCTCAAGTCTAAAGAGTTCTTCTTGTACCTCTAGAGTTCCATCTCTATTCTCAATTTCTTTCATTAAAAACATGATTTTCTTTGTTGCCTTTTTACCAAAGCTAGTGATCATTTTTTCAAGATCAAAATCATTTTCACTATCATCATTTAAGGGGGGGAGTGTCTACCTTGGAGCCCCTAGCCATGAGGCAAGTGTGGGTGAAGTCATCTTCATCATCGGTGAGATCTTCAAATAGTGATGACTTGTTGATTGGTTCTCTAATGGATATGGTAGCAAGACCGGCTTCAATGTCGGAGTCGGAGCTATCATCATTTGAATCCCATTCTTCACCCAAATGAGCTTCACCAACTTCTTTCCTCTTGTTCTTGTCAAATTTGTTGGTGTCTCTTCTTCTTACTTTGATATTAGGGCATTCCGCAATGAAATGACCTTCCTTGCCACAACCAAAGCAAGGTCTCTTGGAAGCTCTCTTTGTCTTGATCTTGTCATTGTCCTTGTTCTTGTTGAAGAAGCCACTCTTCTTGAACATTTTGTTGAACTTCCTCACAAAGAGAGCCATTTTCTCGGGAGTCATGTCCATGTCACTATCTTCATCACCTTCTTCCTCGACGACGGTCCTTGAAGTTGATGAGCTTGACCTTTTCTCCTTTCTAGATGCCTTGAGGGCCACTCCCTTGTTCTTCTCAAGTTGTTCATGCATCTTGGACATTTCTTGTGAGAGCTTGGACTCCTTGACGGTGATAAGGTGTTCTTCCATTCTTTCAATCACATCCGCCGGAGTGAATTTGTTGAACCCTCTCTTTTCCCTTATGAAAGTAGGGAGTTGAACATCCCTTGCCATGTAAGCGGAGAGGATCTTGTCAACCACTTCTCTTCTTCCCCATCTTGTACTTCCAAGTAATTTTGATTTTGTTGATGATCTTGTTCAATCGGTTGTACATGTCTTGAGGTGATTCATCATCTTTGATGACAAACCGGTTGAGCTCACTTGCTAAGGCTCGAATCCTTCCTTCCCTTACTTGCTTTGTCCCTTCATGGTTGATGAACAAAGTGTCCCACACTTCCTTGGCGGACTTCAACCCATCCACCTTGTCATATTCTTCGGACGTGAGTGAACTCTTGATGATGCGTATGGCTTGATAGTTTCTTTGTATCTCATTTGCCTGATCTTGAGTTAGTGTTGCATCACCACTCAGAAAGGTAATACCCCTGTTCACAATAGTCCAAAGTGTGGGATTCACCGCCATCAAATACTCCTCCATCGAGGTCTTCCACTTGGAATATCCGGTTCCATCAAATTGGGGTATTTCCCAATGTGGCTAGAACCCGATGGATGGTTAAAGGATAAGCGAGAGTAATCGAAAGAGGTTCGAGTATAGTCCCTTGATGGTCGTCGAGCGGAGCGGGTGGATCTTGCATCATCGAACTCCTCGTCCTCACTATCGGAGGACTCATTACCTTGTCCATGCGCTTGATGACTTGTACTTGCGCCATGGGTGTTGTTGTTAACACCAAAATTTGGTACGGAGTCTGACTAGTGGGTCCGGTTCGATAAAGAGTCCGTCCGGTGGAAGGAAGGATCTTTTCAGAGATATTCGGCAAAGAGATCTGCGGTCGGCTATCTGCTCCGGTTCGGCAAAGGAACAGTAGAGCTGATTTTGCGGGATTGGACGGTGATGTGGCTCAATCAGGGGAGACGAATGGATGGATAGGCGATGAAGCTTAGAGATAAGTTAGGCAACGAATCCATTCGAAGTTGTACTCAACAGGGTATAAATATGACCCCTGAATGTATGTAAAAAGAATCAATCATTCTTCAATACATACCGGCCTTACGCCAAACCCTAGAGTCCTTGTCGTGTCGTCGAGTTCTTCGAGAGGGCCATACGATCCGTCGACCTCCGTGAGTACCGGCAACCTTGTATCATGTCTAGTATCATGCGGTGGATTTAGATCTGATGCAAGTAGTCTTGTTACCATGCTTCGTGTCATGCGGTAGATTCAAGCTTGGTTCAAGAGGGTTTCTTGTTAGATCATGAGTCATGCGGTAGGCTAAGATCTAGCTTGAAGCTAGTTATCGGCTCTATTGGATTTTGGCAAGATCCAATGGATTCATTAAGTTACCCCGTGTTATCTTGAGTTTTACTTTATGTTTTAATTCATGTGACACACCTTTGCCCAATCTAGATGGGTTTGGATCGGCTTTATCTCTTTTATGATCCTTGTCCGAGTAGATTTCATATTTTAACACGTGGATCTTATGCTTTCCGATAGCCGAAACCGAATCGATCTAGGTTGTTACGTGTTGCGGGTTCAAGCTTGCCAATGCTCGTATAAATCTTGAAAGAGCCGGGTATCATGCGGTAGATGCAGGTTTTTGGGTTGCTTTGGAGCTAATCATCCGGTGGATTAGATTCCCAAATCAATCTGATAGATTTATTCACTTGGTAATGTTTGTTCCTTCTTCATGGACCCCGAATCGGCTGTTCAGCCGTATTCGGTTATGTTTCTTCATGAGTAGAACACGTGCTTTATTCATGCTTTAAATATTGTATGCTTTTAGCTTTCCATATTTAGATCGTATCATGCGGTGGATAGATCTATTTGTGGGAAGTGGTACGGTTTTTTCACGAAAGTTGTATCATGCGGTGGATAGATTTGCTTGACATCGTACTTGACGGGTTTTAAAGTAACTAGACATGCGGTAGACTAGTGCTTTGGATCTATGCATATTTGTTTAATACATGATTACGTTCGTGTTTTGCTTTATTTACTTATTTAATGCTAATTTTCATGAGGATCGGTCATGGCCTCGTGCATATGTATTTCTTGTTCAAACAAAGACCGATTCTTTGTCATGCTCACGTCATCCATTCGGCGGTGTTGCCTTTTCCCTTTGCGGTTTCCCGAATGGTTCTAGTTCGTTGCGGATAGCTCCTTATAGCTATGTGTCATCTTGCTTGGCTTCCTAGCCGTAAATATGGAACCTGTCCGGTACCACCGGCAAGTTCCAAGCTTTGGTATTTAACTGCTTTATCTTTTTGTTAATTTTCAGGAAAAATTGACTGGCACGTCTTCTGCTCTCTGCGCGTGTGAAGCCAGCTTTGTTCGGCTTGCTGTGTGTTTGGCGTTGAGTGCACTTTTTGCGTCAACACACTTTTTGGCACGCCCAGTGGGACACAGCCGAATAGATTCAAGATGCCTGAAATCGCAGATCTCATGGATGTCAACCTTGAGGATCTCTCTCCAGAGCAGCGGCAGCAACTCCAGGACGTCGTGGACCAGTTTCAGCAGAAGTGTCTGCTGTCGTTCAAAAAGAATAGAAGCGGCGTCCCGTACTTAAAGAACGAGATGCCCAGAGTATTGCTGCCAGGGGAAAGTGATACCACATCTCAGCAAGAAAAGGAGGAGTGCATGCGGGTGTTCCAGGAATCCGCAGATTACATGCTTAGCAAGCACAACAAGGCCTTCCTCGGGGCGCTCCAGCAGATGATGGTGGCTGTCTTCGGCCCTGGCATGGAGCAAACGTTCAGCAAAGCGCCCGTCCAAGGGGGCACTGTGGAACTGGGCGAATCAAGTTCTCAGCCGCCACTTCGGAGCCCACCGGTGCAGCCTCCTCCCCAAAGTGCTGGAAGTCAAGCTTTCCGGCCCTCCGCCACGAGCCACCGGGAAACGACCAAGTGCAACCTCCCTTGCGGACCTCGGGACAACCGATCCGGCCACCACCGCAGGCGGCACGAGTCAACCCGTGCAACGGCCCGAATCCGTACCAGCCCACGTACGGAGACTTAGCATTCGGCTCGACCGACGCCCCGCTCACTTCCGGCCAGAGGATTGCTCCGGCGACCAAGCGGGCCGCGAGAGAAACTTGTACGGCGGTGGCTATCATGAGGTGGGGAACTACGGGGTGTTTGATTCTTTCCCACATCCAGGATACGCGCCAGCTGCAGGCGCGCAGGAGGATGACGCCCTGGCACGGAGAATGGCCGAATTGATGCAAAATCAGTTCGGCCTCAAGCCAAAGATGCAAGGACCCGCCTATAAGCCGCCATTCCCGGAATGGTACTACAATGTGCTCTTGCCGCCAAGGGTGAAGCCGCCAACGGAGTTCACAAAATTTTCGGGGCAAGACGACACGAGCACGGTCGAGCACATTGCTCGTTACCTCATGCAGCTTGGGGAGTGTTCGGCTGAGGAGACTTTCGGTGGTCCGCTACTTCGCCGCATCGCCGACGGGGTCCGGCGTTTCGGTGGTTCTCGTCCCTACCCCCGAATCGGTTGCCGGATGGAAGGACTTGGAGCGGAAATTCCACGCTCATTACTTCAGCGGCAGCTCGGAGAAGAAGCTGATTGACCTCGCGACCATGAAGCAGAGGCATAGCGAGACGCCACTGGAGTTTCTCCGGAGGTTCAGGTAGGTCAAAGGCATGTGCTTCTCGCTTAACTTGCCAGATGACCAGCTGGCTGACATGGCTGTCGCCGGGATGCTACCGGCCGTACGCGAAAAGTTGTTCGGAATGGAGTTTGAGAATCTGGGACAGCTATCACAGAAGCTGTCATTGATGAGCAACCAGGCATACGGCTTTAAGAAAGACGCCAAATTTGGCAAGCAGCACGACGTCACTGGCGTCTACAACCAGTTCTTGGACAACGCCGATATGTTCGAAGATTCTGATGATGAATTGGATGTAGCCGCAGCGGAAATCACGTGGGGGAAGGAGCCTTTGACAATGAATCAGCGCTGGGTCAAGCAGACCAAGGGAACTTATGATTTCGATATCACGAAGGCTGATAAATTGTTTGAGCTTTTAGTAAAAGAAGGCCGAATCAAGCTGCCCGAGGGGCATTCCATGCTTCGGCCCGATGGAGTTAAAGCAAAACGTTACTGTGGTTTCCACGACAGGGACTCACACTCCATCAATGATTGCAGGGTCTTCAGGATGAGGATCCAAAAGGCTATCCAGGAAGGTCACCTCAAGTTCGACAATAAAATGAAGCTGGATGGCCACCCCTTTCCTCAGAGCATGGTGGGCTTTTCTGTCAATGTGATAACTGCCGAGGAGAAGGGAAAAGTCAAGGTCTTGACCTCGGCCCTGAGTCTAGACAAGGTGGAGCGGTGGACCCAGAGCGCCAGGTGACTCTGGAACAGATGCAAGGTGACGCCCACCGTATTCTTAAGAGCCACATCGAAATTGGGGAGTCATCCAGAGCCAAGCCCAGGGTGACATCGCGCATCCTCCTCAACAAGTGGCAGCGCCAAATTGAGAAAGAGCGTTATCAGAAGAGGCGCTATGAGGAGGAGCAACGCAGAGCCGAAGAAGAGGCGCGCAGGAGGGACCAGGAGCTGTATACGCGCGAGCAGGAGCGCGCGCACTGGGGATGCGCCTTCTTCAAGCATTGCTGGAATGAGGGGTTGAAGCTACCCACGCTAAAGAACTGTCCGGAATGTAGTGACAGATATGTTGAGTACAGGCAGGAAACTGCCAATCGCCGATCCGTCCACGAAAGAATTGGAAGGATCCACCCTAATGGGGATCGGCGCCAAAAAATCGAAGTCATCGATCATCCCAGGAAGCGCCGAGCTGACCTAAGATGGGCTGATCAGGAGGAGGATGAAGATGACTACATCTGGCAGAAGGGGCAATGGTGCCCGCCCGGCCTGAGGAGAAGCCAGAAGAGACGGGTCCAGCGCTTGAGGAACCGCGAGATGAGGCAGGCCGTGATTCAAACGAGGCAGGTGTGGCGCCCCAAGGACCAACCAGAGGGATCGAAGCGTTCGGCTCCAGCATGCATGGTATACTTTCTGCCGAACGAGTTCATGGCTCCCGCTAACCGGGTTATGCGGAGAGGAAGCTTCCTTCGATGATGAGCAGCCCGAGGAGATGATGGCACAACTGGTGCTGGCCAAGCAGGCCATCTTCAACAAGCCGGCCAAGAATCGTCATATGAGGCCGCTGTACTTGAGGGGATACGTCAATGGTAAGCCATTGACCAAGATGTTCGTCGACGGTGGAGTGGCAGTCAACGTAATGCCGTACACCACCTTCAGGAAGCTTGGCATGGGCCCGAGCGATTTGACGCCTACAAGCATCATCTTGAACGATTTCGCCGGGAACCCCTCAGACACCAAGGGATGCGCTCACGTGGACTTGATGATCGGGTCCAAGATGCTACTCACCACCTTCTTTGTCATCGAAGGCAAAGGAGCCTACAGCCTGCTGCTTGGGCGGGACTGGATTCATGCTAATCGCTCGCGTCCCATCCACCATGCATCAACGGACTTATCCGGTGGGTGGATGATGAGATCGAGGTCGTCCAAGCAGATGACTCCGTGAGCGTGGCCAACATGGAACCAGCCTTCTGGGAGTACCAAGGCATCGATTGCTTCTCAGGGAAGGACTGGGGAGAAGGTCCTGTTGAACCTGTCAGCAGCGACCAACAGCCGATTCAAGCAGTCGGCTCTTATAGCAATTTTTAATGGAGAACCCCGTAGATGGCACTGATGGCAAATTAGGGCGAGGATTCATGTCGGCTGATAAGCTGGAAGAAGTTGACATTGGAAGCGGTGATAAGCCAAGGCCGACGTTCATCAGTGCAAATTTGCAACCAGACTTCAGGGGGAATTTGATTGAGCTTCTCAAAGAATACAAGGATTGCTTCGCCTGGGATTATTCGGAGATGCCTGGATTGGATCGTTCCATCGTCGAGCATCGGTTGCCAATCAAGCCTGGTTTCAAACCATATAAGCAACCACCCCGGAAAATCTACAAGGATGAGGTATTGGCCGATGTGAAGAAGGAAGTTGAAAGATTACTTGATGCAAACTTCGTTCGGCCATGCAGATATGCGGAGTGGATATTGTTGACGGTGAAAATCCGTCAACCTAGCCATGAGTTTACCTTCGGTGTTGGCATTAGTTTTATACCTTATCCATTGGTACTAACCCCCGTGGTATAACAAGTTCACGTGTGCATGTCGTTTTTGGAGTTTAATGTTTATGCAGGGATTTAGTGTTGAATGCAAGACTTTCGGGATAAGTTCATCAAGCACCTCATGACAAGACCTTGAAGCCCTGAACAAGTCATGCGATGAAGCAATATTAACTCCAAGAAGCCGGGGACTCGATCCGAGAAGACGACAGACTCCAGGGACCTGACCAGAAAAGTGCGCGAATCTTGCAAGACAAGGAGTTGAGTCCAATTCGGAGAGAAACCGACGACATGGACCTACATGCGAAGGGGGAAGCATCCGAGGAAGCAAGGGAACCGACCTCGGGCGAAGGAGCCCACGGGGCCGGGCCTAAATGGGCCCGGGCCGGCCGGCCCGGCCCGGTCGGCCCGAGCCCATTTAGGGCCCAAACCCGTCGCCCTTTGCCCTAGCCGCCAATCGGGCTATTTATAGTCCCCCGACCGAGAGCCACGGAGAGAAGAATTCGTCATCGGCCGCCGAGGAGCGAGAGAAGAGAGGGACACCATGTCGGAGAGGAGAGGGTCGAGCTAGTTGACTAGGGTTTCCCTAGCCGACGTGGGAACCTTGCATGGAAGACCACGTCGGAGTTCCCGAGCTAGAAGCAAGATCAAGGAAGGATCCCGGTGGTGATCTTGTGTATGTATCATTGTCATAGTTGAATTATCAAGTTGAATCTTTTCTTAGCGATCAAGTGTTTCCTCGAAGATTTCGTTTTTCGATCGGCTTTGCTTATTCCAATTCTATTCGTACGATAGATTACATAGGGTGTTCTTGTAGCCGCGGTGGCTAGAGGTACACGCCGGATCTCCCGAAAGAATCTCGACTTGTCTTTTGACTCGCCCTAAGCTCCCCGCATGAATAGGGATACGTTGTGACAGAACGGGGGTCTCGAAAGGCGGATGTTTTCGGATTTGGACGGGAAACCACGATTTAAAGACGCTTCTTATAAGATTCGATTTGCTACTTCTTCTCTTGCTTGGAACTTCAACAAAAGGCTTACCCCGATCCCTCTAGATCGGTTTATCTACCCAATCTTACTTTGTTTTCTCCGGTTTTTAGTAGATTAGATCTGTTTTGTGTCTTTTACTTAGATGCATTAGGTCCTTTATCGAGTATTGAAGTTATTTGGCTTTAATAGATTAAGTCTTGCATCACACATTTGTTCCACGGATTCAATACCTTGGGTTCACCACTCGAGGGAAGAAGGGTCCCTTGACTACAACGGGAGACTTGTACGCTTGCGAGTCACGAACGAACTTTGATACAATTATTAACCGTCAACAAGCCCCTTTTTCTGGCGCCGTTGCCGGGGAACAAGTGATCAAGATTTGATTTTTTATTGCTTTTTTTTGTAATTTTCAGTACTGATTTTGTTTTATTTTTGCATCTACTAAACTTTGATCATCCTCAAAATACATCTAATCTAGTTTGTCTAACTCTAGTCTTTATAGATTTGTTTTGTTTTCTAGTTTTCTTTGCATACTTTGCTTATTGCTAACCCTAACCGGAGATGGTTGGCTACCTCTCCAAGAAACCCAAGCTTTTTTGTGGATGATCCAGGAAAACTTTACAGGCAAAGGTGACATGCAACACAAGCTAAAGGGGTGGAAACCCTGGATTCAAAAGTTGAAGTCGAAGGACCGTCAAAATCTCCAAGGGAATCACCACCTCCAAGTCCAAAGGAAGATCAACCTCAACCACCGGAGCGCTGCGCACCCCGGACATCGTTGATCTACCTATCATAAACCTTCAAGACGCCGGGAGGCCGTTCAAGATCAAAGTCTCAACTATCCGCATGACGATTGCGAGAGCTGAATGCATACGAGTCGGATTCCTTGAGTGGCATATCGGTTTACCTAAGAGGAGGATGGAGAAGATGGAGATGGAGAAAGAAGCTCAACACCTAAAGGCCGCCGAAGCAAGATCCTCATGCAAGGAGTGTGTGGAGTACGACCATGTCCAAGGACGCCGTCACTAAGTTCGATGGCAAGGTGACGGAGGTCGGAAGCTCTATACGTGAAGTGTTCATCATGATGAAGATGCTAGACGCAAGTGGGATAACTTGCCGGGCGCCCCGATGGGTAACGAAGAAGAATATCCGAGACAACTCCAAGGTCCCAAGACGGCGAAGGCTACTCAAGCTCATTCGGGAGAGATGAAGGATCACACTAGAGACCATGAAGATCACGACCGAAGGACCGGAGTTCGAGATGCCGAGCCACAAGGAAGATGTTGCATCCGTCAAGACCAAAGGACAAAGCGAGCCTGTGAAGACCAAAAAAATTGACTAAGCCAAAGCGGGTACCCAAGATTGCAACGCCCACAAAGAGCGTTGATCCGAAGTAATCAAGTGAAGAAGTCTAGCCATGGACTATAAACGAAGCGCTAGGCGGGGAGGCAACCCGTTTCGTCAAGTCAAGAATAAGCTACCGGGAGGACAACCCGATTCCAGGTTTTTCGAGTCTTTTTAATAATTTAGTTTTTGAGTTTTATTACGCAAAGACATTAGACTTAGAAGTGGTTGAACAATATTAGAGACATAGTTCTTGATTGAATGCTTGCTTTATCATAAACCCTTTGCATGAACCCTCCTATGTGCTTGTTTGATTCTTTTCTTTTCGAGAAACCCTCAACCAAATAATTTCAGAACCTTAACTCAACCTTTCACCCTCATTATGGTGCTGAGGTTGACTTATTTTTCATACTAAAACCACACGAGTAGAGCCACAATTTATGTTTAAGTGTTAATAAAATTCAGCACGTGGTAGAACTCGCGCGAACCTAGAAATCAAAACTTTTGGTTGGTTTTAAAAATCTATATCCTTGGTTTCTCTAGGATTAGAATTTTTCTAAGCCTATTCTAATTTTGTTTTATTCAAAATCTTTCTTATCTAGCCAAAATTAGAACCTAAACCTATGCCCCCATGATCAAGCCGGGAAAATGTCTGCTCTCAACCAATGAAGGCAAACTATACCGGTGAGACCGAAATCGACGTAAAAATAAAATATTTTCGACTTGCATTTGTTTTTAATGGTTTAAAAACTTCTCTAAAATTATGTTCGAGCTCTTGCATGGCTCTGAAAAATATTTTAAATTTCGAATTAGAGGAGTGCTTAACCTTAAACACACCATAATGGAGGCAATCTAGTAATCATGCATGCACCGTTGGATTCCCTTTCATCAACTTTCACCAATTTCACATGCGAAGGACAAGCATGGTGGGCAGCAAGCATCAACTTTGTAGGAATTTCATGGTGGCATGTGAAGCAAGTGGAGCTAGGGAGCATGGACATGACCCAAAACATGAAGCATCAAGTGGAAGGACCAATAAAGGAGTGGACGAGAGCGTTTGGGCGGTGCAACTCGTGGAGCACGCGGTCGGGGAAAGTTGCGAGAGGTGAAATGATCGTGCTTGGAAGAAAGACGAGGCGGGGAGGAGCACCGAGGCCGGCCTCACCTACATAAGGAGCCCCCCGGCTCCCGTTTTCTACGAGCAAGCTTCCCTCTCCTTCCTTTGTTTGTGTGTTCAAGTTTGTGTGCTCAAAACCTCCGTAGACATAGCCAACCTTCCCAAGCTTGATAGCTCAAGAAAAAAAATCCACATCCTTAATCCACTCAAAGTCCACATCCGAAGCAAAAAGTTTAAGTGCCTAGTTACCGGTTGCAACCCGGAGTTTTAATTGAAGAAAAGAGTGCAGTAACCATGTGGAAGAAACCACAAGTCTCTTCTACAAGAAGAAGAGTTCGTCGTCGTCCAAGCCGTCATCAACCACGTCTTCGAGGAGGCACTCGGTTTCCGAGTCTCCCCGGAGCATGGAGACGGATACGGCACCACCGAGGAGGAACGATGCTCTCCTCCTTGGTGGTATGAGGGCTGCAAGAAGCACTTCCATGAGGTTCACCGAACCTCGTGGGCACACGGAGGAGCAGCCCGCGCCACCACGACGATCGACTCGCTCAACCGCACCACCTCCTTACACCCCGACACACTCTTCGTACGGCTTCATCATCTTGTCGGCGGAGGAGGAGGAGAGGCTCGCCAATCTTGAGAAGAGACTTGTGCCGAACGTCGAGTTCGACGACCAAGCTCTCTACACCTTGGGTTTTTGCACCGACTTATACTATATGTTGGGGCACCTCGGATGGGGTGCAGTTCTCCAACGGAATATCGGTGGACACCCATTTGGGTTACGCCTTGGAAATTTTAATGACTATTGCACCCATCGTTGATGATGATGGGGTGCAAAGCTTGTCATTCCGTTTGGAGGGAGTCCAACAAGAGGTTCCCTACGAGCACGTTAGGGGGCTGCTTGGATTCCACAAGGGAGCTCCGGAGAAAGTTGACGTGCCACCCGGCATGTTAGCGGGATTTTGGAACATGATCTCCGGAGAAGCCCATCAACAACGCAATTGCATCCGCAACCCCATTATCCGGATATTTCACTCTTGGATGTGCAAGAGGATATTGGGGAGGATGAAGGGAACAAAGGTGACCGACACGGAGTTGAATTGGTTATACTCGGCTTTAATTGCCAGGCAGCCAATAGACCCCTCTTACCTCATGATCAACCGTTGGTGTTGTGAAGCAACATCGGGGCGGGTAATATTGGTTCGGGGTGTTACCTCTCCATGTTGGCCTTTTCCTTGCGGCCGGGGATCGCAAGAAACCCCGACCACCTTTTGCGAGGTACCTCTCTCGGCATTGAATATTTGCGGCAAGGCAAATACATTAGTGGAGATGAGAGAGGAGGTTATCGGTTGGCCATAGTGAACCTACCCCTTCCCAACGAGAGGCTTAGGCTTTTCAATGAAGGGAGAGAAGATTGGTTGGAAGAGGGACTACTTGTCCCTGCAAGGAAGAACAAGAGAGGAAGAATCGTAGAGGAGGGAACATCCTCCGCACAAGCGAGTGGAGCACAACCCAATGTGCAACCGTTCGGCGGGGTCCCTCCTCCGCCAAGTTATTACGGAGGGCCACAAGAGCAAGCATGGGGGGGGTGGTGCACCGGTACCCCCACAAAATTATGTTGTGCCCAACGCTAACTTCGCGGAGTCCTACGCTCATCATCCCCAACCACAACAAAGCATGGCCATTATTGGAGGGTATGCTGCAAGAAAAGCTCAAAACATTGCAGCCATCCAATCTAACGCAGCCCAACTCGGTGAAGGCAACGCAAATATTGCCTTTGAACTTGGACGCCTTCACCTTGTGGAGCCAAATCAATTCGACGGAGGAAGCGTCCAACCATATTATGAGCAAGGGTATTATTATCAAGATCATCAACATCAACCACCGGCGGAGGACCAGAAGATTTAGGAACTTTAGTTTTCTTTTCTTCTCTTTTTCTCTGTAAATTTCAGCTTTTGCTTATGTGTGTTTGCGTAGTATTTTCTGTTTTTATTTAAATTTCAGCAAGCATGTTAGATTATTTTCAGATTGTATTTCAACTTGATGTCACTATTAATAAAGACACCACCTTGATTATATCATTGGAAAAGTTACAAAATTCATGCCATGATGATATATGATTAAAATTGCAGCTTTGTTCATCTTTGTAATTGATTTATGCATGTTTAAGCTAGTGCTCTCTTAAAAATACAGATCTGAATTTATTTAAATGCTAGCTTAATTTTCAGCGGAGGTTATGATTAAAATAAAGACCCATAGTGTTTTATGTGCTCTCAAGTTATGAATAGATTGAAGATGTCTTTTATGCTCAAAAATATTGCTAACCTTGTCACAAATATCACTTGTGTGTTGCTCAACCTATCCAAAGCCTTATATATATTTGAGTGCATAAACCTTAGTGTACAAGATTTATTTTTGAGTGAGTTATTGCAGGCCATGATTTCTCTGGCCCGAGACTAAGAAGCTGGTCATTCCATTTTTGCGTATCTATCTTTTTGCTAGCCTTTTATCCGTGCATTGTGTATCCCCACATCGGTGATCTCACAAACTTCGTCGGATATCCACCCTTAAACCAAATATCTTTTTTGTGATTACCTCCTTGACCACAACCTATCGTTGAGAATGGATCATCAATTCAAGGAAGATCGCAAGACGGTGCCAACGTTGAAGATTTCAAGTATCTCTCCAAGGAAAAATTATTCTGGTACCTACCTTATTTTTCGCCTCTTTGCTCGAGGACGAGCAACGTCTAAGCATGGGGGAGGAGGTAGGTACGGTGCAGTTTCAGAGTTCAAAGGGGAATATTTAAAAAAAATGATGAAAGAGATGTATAGGGTTGGGTAAAAAAATCCAGTGATACTCATGACTTTCAAGGTATAAAAAAAATTCAAAACTTCGTTGTGGAAGTCATGGGCTGAATATATGACGAGAAAAAAAAATGAATGAATGAAAGAAAGAAAAGAATGAGAAATATGAGAAAGAGAAAAAAATATATGTGCGTAAAGTGAACTCCCCGGCTCTCTAAAAGTGCATTCAAGGCTTCAAGTTAAAAAGATCCATTCTCATTTTCCAACCATGTGCAATCCGATAACGAGGACTTCCTTTGTGCCTCGGGATCACTCTTTGCCATTTGCACATGTCCACTCATCTAAAGTGTGTGTATTTTTCTCTTTCCCCTCCTTGATTTAACATTATTTTCCAATGACCTTTTTGACGAGTCTCGGTAAGACCATGAGAAGCTTGTCTTGTTTTGACAACACCTCATTTATAAAATCTTGTTAGGACTAAACTTTCCCAAAGCTCCATATAAAAGCCTACCACATATATATGAGAGGGAAAGGAGTAGAATATATAGGCTTGAGAGACAAGTGAGATGAGAGTTTATGAGCAATACACGAGATGATTTAAATTTGTGAATTTGGTTTAGTTTTTCTTTATCTCGAACTTCATTTCAAAAAATTCTGAGATCTATTTAAAACTTTGTGAGCATGTTAATACTTGTGGGATAAGCTTAAAAAGAATCTACCCTCCGTAGAAATGAAGGCTAGCACATAATGGAACTTTAATGAATTAAAATTTTGAGAGCATTATGTTTTCTCATGTGTAATCAAGTGCAGAGTTTAAACATTGTTTAGCAATGATGATATCCATCGAAGGCTTACTCGAGGACGAGCAAGGTTTAAGCATGGGGGAGATGTTGACGGTGAAAATCCGTCAACCTAGCCATGAGTTTACCTTCGGTGTTGGCATTAGTTTTATACCTTATCCATTGGTACTAACCCCCGTGGTATAACAAGTTCACGTGTGCATGTCGTTTTGGGAGTTTAATGTTTATGCAGGGATTTAGTGTTGAATGCAAGACTTTCGGGATAAGTTCATCAAGCACCTCATGACAAGACCTTGAAGCCCTGAACAAGTCATGCGATGAAGCAATATTAACTCCAAGAAGCCGGGGACTCGATCCGAGAAGACGACAGACTCCAGGGACCTGACCAGAAAAGTGCTGAATCTTGCAAGACAAGGAGTTGAGTCCAATTCGGAGAGAAACCGACGACATGGACCTACATGCGAAGGGGGAAGCATCCGAGAAGCAAGGGAACCGACCTCGGGCGAAGGAGCCCACGGGGCCGGGCCTAAATGGGCCCGGGCCGGCCGGCCCAGTCCGGTCGGCCCGTGCCCATTTAGGGCCCAAACCCGTCGCCCTTTGCCCTAGCCGCCAATCGGGCTATTTATAGTCCCCTGACCGAGAGCCACGGAGAGAAGAATTCGTCATCGGCCGCCGAGGAGCAGAGAAGAGAGGGACACCATGTCGGAGAGGAGAGGGTCGAGCTAGTTGACTAGGGTTTCCCTAGCCGACGTGGGAACCTTGCATGGAAGACCACGTCGGAGTTCCCGGAGCTAGAAGCAAGATCAAGGAAGGATCCCGGTGGTGATCTTGTGTATGTATCATTGTCATAGTTGAATTATCAAGTTGAATCTTTTCTTAGCGATCAAGTGTTTCCTCGAAGATTTCGTTTTTCGATCGGCTTTGCTTATTCCAATTCTATTCGTACGATAGATTACATAGGGTGTTCTTGTAGCCGCGGTGGCTAGAGGTACACGCCGGATCTCCCGAAAGAATCTCGACTTGTCTTTTGACTCGCCCCTAAGCTCCCCGCATGAATAGGGATACGTTGTGACAGAACGGGGGTCTCGAAAGGCGGATGTTTTCGGATTTGGACGGGAAACCACGATTTAAAGACGCTTCTTATAAGATTCGATTTGCTACTTCTTCTCTTGCTTGGAACTTCAACAAAAGGCTTACCCCGATCCCTCTAGATCGGTTTATCTACCCAATCTTACTTTGTTTTCTCCGGTTTTTAGTAGATTAGATCTGTTTTGTGTCTTTTACTTAGATGCATTAGGTCCTTTATCGAGTATTGAAGTTATTTGGCTTTAATAGATTAAGTCTTGCATCACACATTTGTTCCACGGATTCGATACCTTGGGTTCACCACTCGAGGGAAGAAGGGTCCCTTGACTACAACGGGAGACTTGTACGCTTGCGAGTCACGAACGAACTTTGATACAATTATTAACCGTCAACAGATATCTAACATCGTCCCTGTGTACAAGAAGAATGGAAAAATGAGGGTTTGCATAGATTTCAGGGACCTGAACAGAGCTACTCCGATGGATGGATACCCGATGCCTATTGCCGATTTGTTGATTGATGCCGCCGCCGGACACAAGGTGATCAGCTTCATGGATGGTAATGCGGGATACAATCAGATCTTCATGGCAATAGAAGATATCTCAAAGACGGCCTTTAGATGCCCCGGTCATATAGGCCTATTCGAGTGGATCGTCATGACATTTGGATTGAAGAATGCCGGTGCAACCTATCAGCGAGCCATGAATTACATTTTTCATGAGTTGATCGGCAAGATTGTGGAGATCTACATTGATGATGTGGTAATCAAGTCCTTAAGTCATGACACCCATTTGGAAGATGTGAAAAGGACCTTGGAGTGCACCCGGAAACATGGTTTGAAGATGAATCCAAACAAGTGCGCTTTTGGGGTTTCAGCTGGAGAATTCTTGGGGTTTTTGGTCCACGAAGGAGGAATTGAGGTTGGCAAAAAGAGTATGAAGGCCATTGATGAAGTTGCTCCTCCAACCAACCTCAAGGAGTTGCAGTCGCTGCTCGGCAAGATCAATTTCGTAAGAAGATTCATATCAAATTTGTCGCAGAAGGTCTTGCCGTTTTCTCCGCTGTTAAAGTTAAAGAAAGATCAGAAGTTTATTTGGGGCGACGAACAACAAAAGGCTTTCGACGAAATCAAGCAGTACATGAAGGAGCCACCGATCATCGGTTTCTCCCCGAGTGGACAAGCCTTTCAAGTTGTACGTGGCGGCCGATACCCAAACCATTGGATCGGCCCTTATTCAAGAATTTGAAGGAAAGGAGCGGGTAGTAGCTTATCTTAGCCGAAAACTACTTGATCCTGAAACCAGGTATTCGGCTGTAGAAAAACTGTGCCTTTGCGTGTACTACTCGTGTACAAAGTTTCGGCACTACCTGTTGAATGCCGAATGCACTGTATAATTCCAAGTTTGATGTGATAAAACATATGTTAGCTATGCCAATTTTGAACGGCAGGATTGGCAAGTGGATTTTAGCTTTGTCAGAATTTGAGTTGAAGTTCGAATCGGCAAAAGCCATCAAAGGTCAGATCATTGCCGATTTCATAACTGAACATCGCGATCCGTCAATTGATTTGCTTGAGATTACCCCTTGGGCTTTGTTTTTTGATGGATCATCATGTGGCAAAGGTGGGGGAGTAGGAATCCTACTGATTTCGCCTAGAGGTGAGATGTTCGAATTCGCCATCCCCATACAGCCCACTGTCACAAATAATCAAGCAGAATACGAGGCATTACTTCGAGGGCTTCAGTACTTGAGAGAAGCAAGGGGCGTTTCGGTTGAAGTTTATGGAGATTCGGAGCTGGTAATCAAGCAATTGAACGGCCAATATGAATGCAAAAGTGAAGCGCTGAGGAGTTACTACGAGGAGTGCAGGGAAATCTTGAAAAGCTTCCCATTGGTAACCCTACAAAGACATTCCTAGATAACATAACGAAGAAGCAAACAAAGTTAGCTCGAGTGCTTCTGGTTACAAAGAGAGTCAAGAAGCGTTTGCTGCGGAAACGTGTGCACTAGGGGCGAATCTTGCAGGAGATGATTGGAGGAAAGAGATCGTTGATTACTTGAAGGATCCTTCCCGTAAAGTCTCTAGGAAGCTCAGGTACAAGGCCATAAAGTTCGTTCTTCTGGATGATAATTTATTCTATAAATCGTTGGATGGGGTATTACTACGATACCTGGGTCCAGAAGAAGCCAAGAACATGATGAGCGAAGTGCATGATGGGATATGTGGAGCGCACCAATCGGCCTACCGCATGAAGTGGGTTATTAGACAAACCGGATGCTTTTGGCCGACGATATTAGAAGACTGCTTTGAGTATTACAAGGGATGTCAGGATTGCCAAAGGTTTGGGAATATTCAAAGGGTCCCTGCATCAGCATTGAATCCCATCATCAAGCCATGGCCATTCAGGGGTTGGGGCATCGACTTGATTGGCCAAATTAACCCACCATCTAGCAAGGGGCATAAGTTCGTGCTTTTGGCTACAGATTATTTCACTAAATGGGTTGAGGCGATTCCACCGAAGAAGGTGACGTCGAAAAACATGGTTGAATTCGTCAAGGAACACATCATCTACCGATTTGGAATCCCTCGACGATTACCACTGATCAAGGGGCACAATTTGTGTCACTGGAGTTCAGAGAATTTGCCGAAAGCATGGGGATCAAATTGTTTAATTCCTCTCCCTATTATGCCCAGGCTAATGGCCAAGCAGAGGCTTCTAATAAGATCATGATCAAGTTGATACAAAAGAAGATCGATCAGAAGCCAAGGAGGTGGCATTCGGTTCTCAGCGAAGCACTGTGGGCTTACCGAATGGCCCCCCATGGAGCCACAAAGACTTCTCCTTACGAGTTGGTCTACGGGCATCACGCAATTTTGCCTTGGGAGATGCAATCAGATTCAAGGAGAGTGGTGCTGCAGAAGGATTTAAGCTCCAAAGATTACAGTGGCCTAATGATGGACGAGCTGGAAGATTTACATATGATCCGTCTTAGAGCCCTGGAGAATATCGAGAAAAACAAACTGCGGGTTGCCAAGTACTACAATAAGAAGGTAAAAGTAAGGCAATTTGCGAAGGCGATCTAGTGTGGAAAGCATTATTGCCGATTGGAACTAAATACGACGAATTCGGCAAATGGTCCCCTAACTGGGAAGGACCTTTTCGTGTGGTCAGATGCGTCCCTGGTAATGCATATATATTGAAAACTTTGCTAGGAGAAGAATTTTCCGCTGCAATAAATGGAAGATATCTGAAGAAATATTATCCTAGCATTGAGATCGATCGGTGATTACACACATCTGGCACAGAGATAGCCGGCACTCAAAGATGAGGCCGCCTTCAGAACAAAAATCCATGAACAGGAAAGATGGCCAATGTCTAGATGCATTGCCCTTAGCACGAAAACTACAATTACAACTGCTTCTTGCAGGATTACGTCTAACAACCCTGATGGTCAGATCCCCAAGGAGGTGGGAAGCAGAAGGCGTGGAGAAAGAAGCGAAAGTATGATTCAATCTTTTCTTTACTTCTTCGGCTGCTGCTCCCTCTTCAGTTGTTCCAGGACCACCGTGACGGCAACTTGGAACGCACGGGGATGACCATGGTTGGCGGCCTCCACCAAGCTATCCTAGGCCGTCTTCAGGTTGTTGTACCTGTCAGAGACATCTGAAGTAGAGGAATCAAGGTTAGGGGCAAGAAATCCGGATGCAAGCATGAAGAAGTCAGAAGCGCTTACCCCCTACTAGTGCTTCCAGAGCCATGCGACGCTCGCGCTCGGCTTGGCAACGGGCGGTGACGTCCCTGAGACCGTGCTCCAGATGCCGAACGCGGCGGCGCAGCTGATGGTTGGCCTTCTGTTCAGGCGTGGCCTCCTCTGCCTCGAGGGAGGAATCAGAGGAAATGTACTCCGGCACATCTTCGGTCCCAATGATCTCTTCAGGGAGCAAATCAAGACTGAAAAAGGAAAAGAAAGTAGAACATGAAGCGCGAGATCATGCGGAGGAACGAGGAGTAGATCAAGGAGAACTCACTCCCGAATCGTGCGCTTCTTTGATGAGCTGCTCTCCTGAGGTTGCTTGCCCTTGTCCATGGCTTTGGGGTTTTCTCTTCTGAGGATGGGGAAGAGATGAGAAATGATGGATGAGTGTGCGAGTGGATTTGCAGGGCACCCCGGCAGTCTATTTTATTGACCGAAGGGGCACATTGGGAGTGATGACCGGCTAGTACACACTGTTGGAATACCAAACGGCAAGGTTTTCTCCCAAGTGCGAAGGGTTTTGCTTGAACAGTGTTCATGGATTGCCGAATCGGGATCTTCTGTGGATTTTGCGCCAAGGGGCAGTTGTTCTCGCGCATTCGGCTCAAGATGGTTCCCGGATGCATTCAAAGAAAACAAGATTCACGGATGCAAAGTGCAAAAAGAATCATCACAAAGCAAGCACAGGATTCAAAAGCTCTTCATTTATTGTCGATATTTACACATCCCTAGTACAATCTAGTCGAAGAGTCTGTTCAACACAGATTGGGGATGAGTAATTTCGGCAATGGCGTCGCCGTGGCCGTCGAGGCGCTCCAGGATGAGCTCGATTTCGTTGATGTCCTCCGGCGCACCGCCCCGGAAGCCACGCGGCCTGGTGGAGTAGTCGACGTCCGTATGCGTCGCCATGGCAGCCAGGCCCAAGGTGGTGCCCAGACGAACGCCATGGACGGCCACCTCGTTGACGCGGTGCTCCACCGCGGCAAGGCGCTCCGCCGGCGTGTCGCCACGGGCATTCACCTTCTCGGCCAGCTGCTCCACCGCCGCGCCTTCGGTGGTTGAGCTCGGCGTCGCGGCCGCAAAGAGCAAGCAGAAAAGATTAGCATCAAAGGCCGGGCTGGATCAAGAATCACTTTCAGAGCCGTACCGTCGATGGCCTCCAGCAGCTGTTTGCGCTGGTCCTCCCATTCTAGCTCGGCCACGCCCGCCTTCTTGGAGACCTCCTCCAGCTCACGCCGGGACGCCTCCAGCTCCTCCTTGAAGCGGAGGGCATCAACTTCCCCGTACGGTATGGGGGAGTGGCCATCGGACTCCGAAGAGTCGTCCGGAAGGGGTTGATTGGCCGGCGCCGGAGATGGATTCCACTGGATCAATCTGAAAAAGGGATGATCGTCAAGGCAAGAAGAAGATCAAAGCTGAATCAATGGGAGGAATCGACGATCATTACCTCCGGCGCGCGTTGGCGCTGCTCCCCTCTGCCTCATCGGAGGCGTGGCGGCGGTTGAGGCGGCGCACCATGGTGGCTTGGGATGTGCACTGTTTTCAGAAAGGCTCTGTATTCAACGGCACCCAGGGGATTGTCTTTCATATGTTTCAAGATGTAATTCTTGTATCCGTTCCCTGGCTTCACTCCTGTTTGCCGTGAGGAATTCTTGAAGTTCCAAGGCTGAACAGACCCTGTGATGTCAAGGCCGGTGATCATGTATACATCGGCCAAGGTAGGAGACATTGGACCGTGGCCGAAGAGGAAGGCGTTGACGCCATTTGACCAAAAGTGGCAGGCGGCTATCAGGAGGTCTTCGTTTTTTGGGGTCTCAGCCACAGATAACTCCAGGCACTGGGAGATGCAGAGGGTATCCAGGTTGGTTAATCCACTCTTGTCCGCAAGGATCCTCCGATACCAAGTTCTCCAGCCTGCAATTGGGGGTAAAGGCCAGTTCTTGAAAGCGTCTTGCCATTGAGGTGGTGGAGACAGAGCTGCTTTAAAGGGGATTCTCTGAGATTCAACTGCGATGAAGTCTCAAGGGTCAGGATTCCCCACAGGACCAAGATAGTAAGATCTCGAATTGGCCTCGGTGCGAATCAAAACCTCAGTAGAGAGCTCCTGGAAGGGAAGCGGAAAAGGAAATCTCAGGTAAAATTGAAAACCTAAATGCCGAACGAAGCTTACGGGGGATGAATTTACCTGAGCATCTTGGTTTTGAGCTGCCATTGGAGGTTTGAGCTCGAGATGAGAGGATTTAGGGTTGGATCTGGATGAAGATTTCGGCGGATTGCGAAGAACAGGTGTTGACGGATTTGATCTGAAGATTCGTGGCTGGAGTCAATTGTGGAACAAAATTACTTTTATCCCACAATTGAAGGGGCATGTGTTAACACCAAAATTTGGTACGGAGTCTGACTAGTGGGTCCGGTTCGATAAAGAGTCCGTCCGGTGGAAGGAAGGATCTTTTTAGAGATATTCGGCAAAGAGATCTGCAGTCGGCTATCTGCTCCGGTTCGGCAAAGGAACAGTAGAGCTGATTTTGCGGGATTGGACGGTGACGTGGCTCAATCAGGGGAGACGAATGGATGGATAGGCGATCAAGCTTAGAGATAAGTTAGGCAACGAATCCATTCGAAGTTGTACTCAACAGGCTATAAATATGACCCCTGAATGTATGTAAAAAGAATCAATCATTCTTCAATACATACCGGCCTTACGCCAAACCCTAGAGTCCTTGTCGTGTCGTCGAGTTCTTCGAGAGGGCCATTCGATCCGTCGACCTCCGTGAGTACCGGCAACCTTGTATCATGTCTAGTATCATGCGGTGGATTTAGATCTGATGCAAGTAGTCTTGTTACCATGCCTCGTGTCATGCGGTAGATTCAAGCTTGGTTCAAGAGGGTTTCTTGTTAGATCATGAGTCATGTGGTAGGCTAAGATCTAGCTTGAAGCTAGCTATCGGCTCTATTGGATTTTGGCAAGATCCAATGGATTCATTAAGTTACCCCGTGTTATCTTGAGTTTTACTTTATGTTTTAATTCATGTGACACACCTTTGCCCAATCTAGATGGGTTTGGATCGGCTTTATCTCTTTCATGATCCTTGTCCGAGTAGATTTCATATTTTAACACGTGGATCTTATGCTTTCCGATAGCCGAAACCGAATCGATCTAGGTTGTTACGTGTTGCGGGTTCAAGCTTGCCAATGCTCGTATAAATCTTGAAAGAGCCGGGTATCATGCGGTAGATGCGAGGTTTTTGGGTTGCTTTGGAGCTAATCATCCGTGGATTAGATTCCCAAATCAATCCGATAGATTTATTCGCTTGGTAATGTTTGTTCCTTCTTCATGGACCCCGAATCGGTACTGTTCACCGTATTCGATTATGTTTCTTCATGAGTAGAACACGTGCTTTATTCATGCTTTAAATATTGTATGCTTTTAGCTTTCCATATTTAGATCGTATCATGCGGTGGATAGATCTATTTGTGGGAAGTGGTACGGTTTTTTCACGCAAGTTGTATCATGCGGTGGATAGATTTGCTTGACATCGTACTTGACGGGTTTTAAAGTAACTAGACATGCGATAGACTAGTGCTTTGGATCTATGCATATTTGTTTAATACATGATTACGTTCGTGTTTTGCTTTATTTACTTATTTAATGCTAATTTTCATGAGGATCGGTCATGGCCTCGTGCATATGTATTTCTTGTTCAAACAAAGACCGATTGCTGTCATGCTCACGTCATCCATTCGGCAGTGTTGCCTTTTCCCTTTGCGGTTTCCCGAATGGTTCTAGTTCGTTGGCAGATAGCTCCTTATAGCTATGTGTCATCTTGCTTGGCTTCCTAGCCGTAAATATGGAACTGTCTGGTACCACCCGGCAAGTTCCAAGCTTTGGTATTTAACTGCTTTATCTTTTTGTTAATTTTCAGGAAAAATTGACTGGCACGTCTTCTGCTCTCTGCGCGTGTGAAGCCAGCTTTGTTCGGCTTGCTGTGTGTTTGGCGTTGAGTGCACTTTTTGCGTCAACAGTTGTCTCCTCGAGGAAGGGGAGGCATGCCAACAACATTGTTGACGGGATCACCTTCGGCGGGAGGTAGGGCTTGATCATTTGGATTCGACATCTTCTCAACTCCAAGCGGTTAAGCTTCAAATGTGGAGCACTTAGCTCTGATACCAATTGAAAGGATCAAGATGTCGACTAGAGGGGGGTGAATAGTCGAACCTGAAAATCACAAACTTTTTCGCAGCTGTCAGATGCAGGTCCGGAGACTCCGGATATTTTTTCGGATACTCTGGGAAATCCGGAGAATCCGGGAAAATGTCCGGATATTCCGGCCTGCTAGGGAGAGATTAAATCGACAGAAATTAAACTTGCTCAAAAGTAAATCTGTGAAAATAGGTTATGCACTGAGACAAGACAAGCCTGTTTATCCACTCAAATCTTGCAGGAACCTCAACACAAGGTAGATCGGCACCAAACCCTAGATATGTGCTCAAGATAGAAACAAGCATGCAACAAGATGAACAAGCACAAGAGACACAAGGATTTGTTACCGGAGTTCAACCTCACACCTTGAGGTCTACGTCTCCGTTGAGGTACCCACGAAGGGTGGACCTTTACACCTAGGTCACTTTCCTCCCTCTAGCGACCACAAAGATCAAGCTAGAGTTACTTACTCAATGTCGGGGTGATACAAACTTCCTTGGGCAGCCACAATCTTTGGATGCTCCAAGGCAATGCCTAGCCGGCTAGGAGCTCAAGGCTCCAAGAGTAACAAACACGAATTTTGCCAACGAAGCGAAGAACGAGGTGCTCTAGAGATGGGAAATCAGCTCACTAGCACTCTCCAAGCCCTTGCTCTCAAATCCTCTTAAATCCCACAACAAATCTCACCAACCTTTAGCCAAAGGGAGAAGAGGGGGGAGTAAATGAGGTATGTTCAATTCAGCACGAAATGGCAGGGGGAAGAGAGTAAATGAAAGGGTGCAGGGGGCTTTTATACCCCCTCACCCAGAATATAGCCGTTGAGGCATTATGACCTGGAGTATCCGGGGTAAACCCGGAAACTCCGGGAAGTCCGGAGTCTCCGAGGTAAACTCGGATACTCCGGCCTTCCAAGGCCAGCACCCAAGAAAAGATTCTCGTGTATGTGTTGGTGCGAAGGTGTCTCTCATAGGTTTTGTTTTAGCAACTAGAGCACCTGTTTAACTCTTGGAAGACATAATTCTTGTCCCTCTTGATAGTACAGCATTCCTAAAACTCAAATTCAAAATTAAAATAAATAAGCCTTCTTAGGAATCCTTCAGAGCACCACTTTCTTTTTGTGTAGTCAACGAGCTGTGCTTGATGCCATACATAATTTTAATACCTGCTCATGGACTAGGTAAATTCATTAGCCACTTAGGTGTGTGTCATTAAATCACCAAAACCCACTTAGGGGGCAAGATACTCTTCACCTCTCCTTCGCGGCGGCCATGGCGAGGCGACACGCGCGAAGTCGTGGGGGGCGTGTGGTGGGCACGCCTCCTTCTGGAGGAGCCCCTCCATCCACGCCGAATACGCAGGAAACGGGAGGGCCGCGCCATTTTGACGGCCTCCTGCAGGACGCCGCTGCAGGGGCTTCTCCTTCAAAAACTCCTTGCAGGAGACTTTTAAAGTCACCGATGCAGATGGTCTTAAGTAATGAAAATATATAAGAACTGGAAGACAAAAGTGTACCTCATATATATTGAATTGAAGACAATGCCTCGCACTATACAAGGAGCTAGAGTCTGGTTGGTTGGTGTGTTGAGCCAATATAACCATTGAGTCCCCTTTCTTTCAAAACATGCAGTTTAGATCAGAATTGTACTTGTTGATAGTTTTCTGATGTTTCTGTTGGATGTAAGATCTGGCACTCTATCAAGCCCCAGTCAAAAGACCCTTTGTGCTAGTATTCGTTAGTCCTTGTTACAATAATCTGTCATGAGACTATAATTTCATTGTTATTTAGTAGTGAAATTCAGGCGTGGACCCACAGTGGAAAAAGATTGTTCTAGATTCACAGTTTATTGTATAGCTTGGCTGCGTAGCCAGGATTTGAGCATGAGGGGGACCGAGATACCAAACAGAAAATAATATAAAAATAATTCAAGTATTCAATATGTATGGATGAAAATGTTATTTTACAAATGAGATTGCCAAATCATATATTTGATTGTACATATGTGCGGTGGTTGAGCGACCTTATGGCCCTCCTAGTAGTATATTGTTGTAAAGAAAATCTCCTCGTCTATCCTATGCCATAAAGCTAATCTCATGAGTGTTGAGGTGCCACTATGTATGGGTGGGACAGGAGTTCGGAGCTCGATCTGTGAGAGAAGATCTTTTTCTTAATACAGTACCGTGAGGGTGATCTTACTCCCTGCAGACCTATTTTTTTATTGAACATGTACAATTTCGCAAAAAAGAAAGATTGTTTCTGTAGAAGAAGGGTAATCCTACAAGTTACATTATACCATTAAACTACGATTAATTATATTTAAAATAAATAGATTGATTACACATCGATGCTACTAATTGTGACCACAACACTTGTAAGCACTACAAGAAATCCTTTGATCCATGACGAAATTCTCATGACGTATTTTGATTTCGTCATAGATCACACTGCATCCATGACAAACAGTCAAATTTCGTCATAGATTCGCAGTGCTGGATATGAAGCCCGATATGAAGTCCAAACACTATGACGTGCACCAATTTCGTCATATATTTCGTCACAGATCACACTGCATCCATGACAACCACAATATTTCGTCATGGATTAGCAGTGTTGGATATGAAGCCCGATGTGAAGTCCAAACACTATGATGTTGCACGAATTTCGTCATAATCCGACCCACATTGAATTTCAACATTTCCTCATGATCAATACATTTTAAAAAATCATATAATATGTGAAAATAATTAGAGATAATCATAATTAATAATTTAAAAATCTAAATTTAATTTTTTTTCTAAAGCATATAATATTATAATTCATTATATAAATATACCAATATAGAGGCAAATAAAATTGGGTTTCCGTTTTATAATTTCTTATAATTTATTATGATTTTCTAAATATTTAGTCGAAATAAATAAAATAGAAAAATACGAAACCGTTTTTAAAACCACGCATAACCAAGCTCGGGATGTAATCTGGACAGTTTCAAAAGTTGAAGGATATGCTTTGTGTAGTTACAAAGTTTAGGGACGAAAACTAGACTTTAGCGAAAATTTAACCGGTGTCAAATTTACATGGGCTTGCTAACCGGAGTCAAAGACTCTCGGTGGCCCTCTAACTCCTTAACTTGACTAGGAAACAACCCCGAGCAACCAAACCAGCCCACTTTGCCCAATAGGCCGGCCCAAATGAGCAGCCCAATAGGCTGGCTCAGGTTCGTAAAAATGGAGGGCCACGAGCAGACTTTTTGACATTCATGAGTTCAAAATTTAATTATTCAAATAGACCTATAGAAATTCATTTAAATGATATAAAATAACAATTTGTTCAAAAAATCTTGAAACTTCTAAAAGACAACTTAAATGTGTTCTTTTACATGTGAAAATATGTTTGGGGTATATAAGATAATTCTTTTCCAGTTAATGCATAAAAGGTGTCTTAATTAGGTATTTGAAAATAGAAAAATATATTTTTTTGCATAATAAATGGCAATGTGAATTCCCATGTGTTAATAGAAGAGTAAATGTAAGATTATGTGTAGAATTGAGATGTACATTACCAATAAAATACTTTAGGGTATACAAACTTCAAAGTTTAAGTTGAGTTGTATGAAATAGTGTGAGAGACCTGTATAGTTTGTGAAAAATGTATACTCCAATTTTCACAAAATCTTATGAAACTTTTTTGAAGCTTGTACATCCCTAAAATGATTATATGCCAATCCACATCATTTTTGGAGAAGTTTTACATATTATTATCATTATTTAATTACAAAGTGATTGGTAGAAGTTCGTTCCCTACGAGTCTGTTGATTTTTTCGTCAATCTCTTAGATGCAGGATAGAATGAAACATATGTGCCTAAATATAATTTTTTGGATTTTTCGAATCTTATTAGAGGTACATGTAGGTTAATTTGGAATTACTTTCGGTAAACATGCAGAAATTCAATTAAATGTTATAAAATAGCAAAACTACATGAAAATTCTTGAAAATCCTAGGTGACAACTTATATATTCTCTGTTACATGTGAAAAATAAATTGAGAGCATATAAGATAACAATTTTGCAACTTCCTTCACAAGGGTGTACTCATTAGTGATTTAAAAAATAAAAAATCAACTTTTTGCACAACAAGTGGCAATGAAAACCCACAAATGTTTATACGAGGGTAAATGTGAGATTGTGTATGAATTTCAGGTGTATATGAGCTATACAAGACTTTAGTTGTTTGAAACTTCAAAGTTTAAGTTGAGTTGTATGAAATAATGTGAGAGACAATATAGTTTGTGAACAAGTATACTCTGATTTTCGTAAAATCTTATGAAACTTTTTTGTCAAGCTTGTACATCCATTAAATGATTCTATGCCAATTTGCTTAATTTGTTGAGTTATTTTGGGTATTATTATCATTATCTTATGAAAAGGTGGCTAGTAGAAGTTTCAATTTTCCCTATATGTCAATTGAATTTTTCGTCAATCTCCTAGATGTGGGATAGAATAGACCATATAAGCTTAAATATAATTTTTTGGATTTGTTCGAATCTTATTAGAGGTACATATAGGTCAATTTGGAATTACTTTTGGTAACGTGTAGAAATTCATTTAAATGTTAGAAAATAGCAAAACTACCTGAAAATTCTTGAAAATCCTAGGTGAAGTTATACATTGTTTGTTATGTGTGAAAAATACTTTGAGGGTATATCATATAATTATTTTCAAGTGTTACTTTCACAATAGTGCAATAAAAAGAAAAAGAAAAAGAAAAATGATAAGTAGAGAAGCCCAAGTCGGCCCAAATAGCGCAATTCATTTCGACCGTCGATCGTCGATCCGATGGTTCCAATCGTGTTTCTTTGATATATAATGTGCCGCATCCAGTCCAAACCCTACCTCGTCCCGCACCTCCTCACCCAGTCGCCTCCTTCTCGACCTCTGCCTCCTCCCCATCTCTCCATCAGCCGCCGCAGGCACCCTCCTCGCCAGATCCACACGAAGCTCCTCCCCCTCCCCGCCGCCACGGCCATCTCCACCCCCTGCGACGGACCCTCTCCCCCATTTGAGCAACACCAACGCAGGCATGAGCTCTTCCGGCCGCGCCTTGCCTCCACCTCGTAATCCGACATCTCCGACGCCCCTCCCCTCCTCCTCAGATGCGGCACGAGGGTGGACCGGCTCTATGGGACCACACGAGCACACATCGGCGGAGGATTCCCGGCGGATTCATGGCCAGCTGAGGTGTGTCGACCGCAGGCCATCCAGTTCCTAACCCCTGCCGATGGTGAATCCAAGTTTCTCCCGGCGAGTCCAAGTTGTGGAAATGCCAACGCCAGTGAAGTCAGTGCTCTCTGTGGTGCTCCTCAGCTGTGGCGGCATCGGCCGCTACCTCCTCCGCCACATCGTGTCCTGCCCCCTTCACACCAACCAGATATTCCTCTTCTTCAACTACCCCCTCCTGTCTGACCACCTGTATGCCCCGATCAATTTGGTGATCACTGATGGTTTCTGTTGTTTCACTGCGTGCTTATTGTTGATAGGGTGTGGCCTTCCGGGTGGTTGGTGTTGCCGATAGCTCCTCGCCACTCGTCACCGAAGATGTCCACTCCAACAGCCTAGATGATGCGCTCCTCACCCACATCTACGCCGCCAAGGCCGTCGGCTCTCCCCTGTCCTCTCTGCTCGGCCAAGGTGGATACTCCCCCATTTGATTATGATCACTTTCGTTGACAATGTGGAGTAATAGATGCTTCGATGTGCAATTTCAGGTCACTGTTAGCTATTTCAGAACCCTGAGGCTAGGACCAAAGACAATGATGTTGCTACCATGCTTGGAAGCGCAACTGATTGGTTTTTCTGTGCTCAACTGCATATACATATCTTCATATGTCAATCTGTAGGCTCCAAAAAGCTTTTCTGTGCTCAACTACCACTCTTGTATATTTTGCTTTATGCCTTTTATGTTCCAATCTGTAGGCACCAAAAAGCTTTACAACTTTGCTGTTTTCCTATCTAGTAGATTTGAATCATATTGTTGATATCTCCTGAAGCAAGCAAAACGATGTGTGGCTGAAAAGATCTCTTATGTACTTCATGAATTGTATATAAATTGGCCAACTGTGTTTTTTATCTGGCATCTAAATTAACTGAATATGTGTCCATGTTTATCTGTTCTTATGTTTAAATAGGAAGTCAATTTAATCCTGACAAATGCATCTATAGGGTTTTAGTACATTGTTTTGTTCTGCAGTTCGGTCCTTATTTAATTATCCATGTGCTTGCGAAGAAAACATGATTTAAAATGCTTGTTCTGGTATGTGTGTGTCCTTTTGCAAGATTGAGTAATCCACATCTACTTCCAAGCCCAACTAAGGTCATTATATGCATGCGCACTTCAGTGAATAAGCATGTCAGTGCGCACTTCAGTGAATAAGCATGTCATTGAACTTTTTTTCCATATGCTTCTTACTTTCCTGATATGTCTGGTTCCTATTTTGTTGGATGCTAAATAACCTGTACTTAGTATTTTATTGTTTCACATGTGGTAGTTGTCGATCCAATTGTTTAACCATCTCGTTGAAGTTCATGCTTATCACCTTGTAACAGTTCTAGGAGAATACATACCATCCCTCTGAAGTCTGAACAAATATTTTTTACTGCTCCATTTTCTTAAGTATTGGGTTACATAATTTATATAAGAAAACTACTTGTTCCTACAATTTAGATGAATCTTTTTAATATTCACTTTTGTGCAACTAATATGCATCACTGTGATGTGCATATGATTACTTTTACTATGTATGGCATGTCTAGTGATATGGAATACTTGATATTAGCTCATCATCACATTCAGTTCTTATATCCTGCTTGTCTAGCTCTCATGGTGCTTTCTCAAGTGTAAGTTGCATTCTATGACTTGACCACAGTTCTGTCACCTTCGGAGTTCAGAAAAGTCTAGCAATGGTATGTGGTCCCCAAGTACATGTTCAATGGGCTTGCCTTAATAAGATTGTTATTGTAGAGTACTTTCTGCTTAGTGGTTGTGATTCCTTGTTTTTTTGTTTATGGCTGATCGCATTTTCAGAGAACTTATGGTTGCCACTCATGTGCAGACAACTCGACAAGTGAAGGTGTGCGGTATCATGTGCCGTTGTGCAGTCAAAAGATGTGAAGAATTTGAACATTGAGCTCCTGCTTGAAGCTTTTTTGTAATATTGTGAGATCTTTTGCTAGATTAACTAGAGTTATAATTATTTGATGCTGATGAGATTCTTGAAAAACATTGATATGGTATTTTGATGTCATGGTGGACATGAACATGATTCATGGAAGTATTTTTGGCCAGAAATGTTGTGTTTTATTTTGGGATTTTGGATTTGGAACTATTTGAAAAAAAATTGTTGGGATGAAATGTATATGGGTTGTGGCTGAAATGTATTTGAGTTGGGTTGACATGTATGGGCTGTGGAAGAAATTTATATGGGCTGAAATATCTATGGGATGAAATAGTTGTCCAATTTTAGGCCCAACTTGAATTTGGCCAGTTAACAAATGGCACGTGCTGACGTCAGCATTAGCCACATCATCTTCCATGTAATCATGTGCCATGTCATCTGCCACGTCATCACTTTCCATGTCATCATCCACGTAAGCCGACAACTCAGCGTCCAGGTCATCCAAAAAGTGAGGTGGCAACTTAATCCATGACGGTCAACTTCGTCACAGATTTTGGGCTTTGGGTTGGGTTCAATTGGCTTTAGACAAATCTATGACGGCTTGAGAACGTCATGGATCATGTTAATCTATGACGAAAACTTAAGGACGTCACAAGAAGGGATCCGTGACGCTCAATACATGACCTTCTCAATTTTCGTCATAGATGCTATTTTATGACAAATTTTCGATGATCCATGACGAAAGTGGCACGTCATAGACTATAACATTTTTTGTAGTGAAAAGAATCTTGGATAATAGAGAATAAAGATGGTACGGTTTGGTGACAAAAAAATTGCATGAGTATTTTTTCATATGAAACACTAAAACATGAAATACTAGAAGATAAACGAATCATTATGGCCTCATAGCTATGATGGTGGGCTGACGATGCTTTGGACTAATTGTAAGTTTGTTGCTTAATAGGGGTTCTAATAACTCTATAATTAATAGAATGGTTTAGTAGCGTACACATTCGAGCACAGGGGTGACAGGCCCCTGCGCACCCCCTTTGGCTCCACCCCTGGCTTGGCTTCCCAATGGCATTTCCAATATGCTCATAGAAATATGGATTGAAAAGTGTTTATTCATGGAGACATTTCGTTAAAGCCATGAAAATAATGATGTTGCTAGAAGTGTATGTAATGTATTTAGTGGTGACTATGTTGGACCGGGGGGCATGGCCCCCTTTGGTCTCCACTATACTACGCCAGTGCTCCTCCTGAAAGTATTGCAAGGGCCAAATAGTTAGAAAATATCGGCTTATCTGACCACTTCTGTTGGAGATTGTATCATGTCAATACTAATTTGCTATCCGGTTGACCAAAGTGTCATTATTGTTGGAATCGTCATCTCATTGGTGATGTTGCACGTGACAACAAAAAACGTATGTATAGTCTTGTTTACCTCTGTTGCAACTGGATAGGATTTGCTTTTGGTAATTCTTGCAGTAATTACATGACTAACTTGATTTTCATTCAGATGGTACCAATGTTCAAAACACCATTCTGTCAGCAAGATTGGGTTGTGGGACTTGTTCACAAAAATTGTGTGAGGCTACAACTTCTACATGGGCTACCTCATCCTCGCTTCGATAGCACATTTCGCTTGGTTCCCAATCAGTTAAGAGTTTCAAATCAGGATGTTGTTCCCTACAATAGCACCTAGGGAATCCAGCGGTTGCGGGCTTCAGCCCCCCCTGCCAAGGGATAGTCCCTCTCCTCGTATGCAATGATTCAAAGCACGAGGGGATAAAAACATATCAACACAAAATAAAATTGTAGATACAAATACGGATACTTTTCAGATCAAATTCAAATACGAATAGTCTAATGACGTGTTGGATATCAATTCGGATTGGGGTTGTAGGAGTCTTTCACAAGAATTGCGCGAGAAGCTATGACTTGTGCATGGGCTGCGTGATTCTTGCTTCGATAGCAATTTTTGCTTGGTTTCCACTTAGCACATCTCATTGGAGAGGCCAAGAAAAATTGGGCAATACCAAACTAGGATTCTACCTCCCCAATTCACGAAAGGTGAGCACCATCTGAACCAACTGTGCTGATGTATTGTTGTTCACACTGGTTGGGTGGCTTGCTCAAAGCGTATTCGCTTGACGGCGTATATTCATCTTGAGATATTGGGTTAATAGTTTCGATGGGATTTCCTATAAACATGGACACGTTGCTTTGCTGTTGAGTGTTGAAGAATTTCTAGTCCATGGTCAAAGTTACTGCACTATGTGCATGCGGTTGATAGGTGCGCGAGGTCCTTCCTGTTCTAAGCGTGAGTGATTTTACCAACCATGAAAAATCATATACGTGTCGGTGTTTTAGACCGGCAAACCTACCAAGGGGGTACCCGAGGTAGTAGATTGTGCGGTGAGGATCGTGATCGGTTGACCGAGAACTCGAAGGTACGCGCGAGGACACGGGACACAAGATTTATACAAGTTCGGGCCGCCAAGGTGGCGAACCCTACGTCCTGTTTGGGGGATCAAGTATGGCGCCCTGCGCTTGGTGTTGGGTTGTCCCCGGAGGGATTGGGATGTGCGGCTAGGTACCCGGCCCTCCTTTATATAGTCCAGGGGGCGGGTTCCTAGTCGGTTACAAGGCAGGAGTCCTAGTAGGAGTACACAGAGCAAGTCCTAGTAGGAGTACAGGGGAATTCTACCAGGAGTCCGTCTTCTACTATTCTTCCTTCCTTGCACGAGTACCCGGGGTGTATGCCCGACAAGCCCCCGAGCACGTTGTAGTTGAGTGTAGTAGTTCGAGTAGTCTTGAAGCCTCTTCGAGTACTGCTTGGAGAAGTCTTCAATAGTAATTGAACTGCCGCGAGGCTGGAAGGTGGTCCAGCTCACCAGTCTTGAAAAAATTTGAATGATGGGTGTAGCATAGCAGCCCCCGAGCCTTGAAATGATTAGGTAATCAATCCAAGGGTCTTCAGTGTTCGCGAAGCCATCATCCGAGTACTCTTGCAGCGTGTAGCCCCCGAGATAAGAGAGCTGTATGAGCCACGTCGAGTAGTGATTGGTGAGGAGCCCCCGAGCTTGGGAGCGAGCGAAGCATGCTGAAGTTATCTTCAAGTAGCCCCCGAGCCGGAAGAGTTCCCAAGTAGCAGTTTGGCGTCGAGCCGTGGAGCTTGAGAAGTAGTCGTGCCGTCAGAGCGGACTTTAGAATGCGACTTAAAAACTGAAGTCGACTTTGTGCCGCGCGGAGCGGACTTTGAGATGCGACTTGAAATGCGAAGTCAACTTTGTGCCGCGCGGGGCGGACTTTGAGATGCGACTTGAAAACCGAAGTCGACTTTAGTTTGCCGCGTAGAGCGGACTTTGAGGTGCGACTTGAAAACCGAAGTCGACTTTGTGCCGCGCGGAGCGGACTTTGAGGTGCGACTTGAAAGCCGAAGTCGACTTTAGTTGCCGCGCGGAGCGGACTTCGATATGCGACTACAATGGTCGACTTTGCGCCGCGCAGAGCGGACTTTTGAAATGCGACTTTGGAAGTCGACTTTAGGTTGCCGCGTAAAGCGGACTTTAGATGCGACTGCAGTAGTCGACTTTGTGCCACGCGGGGTGGACTTAAGATGCAAAAAACGAAAAGCACTTTCCGGAAAGCCAAAGCGAATAAAAAATCAGAAAAAACGAGTAGTTTTGCCGCTGGAGCGGACTTAAGATTGCGACCGGAGTCGGCCTGTGCCACCGGAGTGGGCTTAAGTACCTGAGCCGTGGATTTCAGACCCAAGGTACAGTTGCCGCCGAAGCGGGCTTGTGCCACCGGAGTGGGCTTAAGTACCTGAGCCATGGATTTCAGACCCAAGGTACGATTGCCGCCAGAGCGGGCTTGTGCCACCGGAGTGGGCTTGAGTACCTGAGCCATGGATTTCAGACCCAAGGTATGGTTGCCACCGTAGTGGACTTGAAGGTGCGACCGGAGTCGACTTGCGTACCTGGGCCATGGATTTCAGACCCAAGGTACGAAGCGCGAGTACTTAGGGTACTTGGACCCATGGTACGGAGCATGAAGACCACGTGCGCCTAGGTTCCATCGTTGCCGGGGACCCGAGGGCCGCTTACGCCTAGGTTCCATCGAAGCTTACACACGTAGTATGCCACCAAAGTAGGCGAAGATGCGACCAGCGTCGACTTTAAGTTGCCGGGCGGAGCGGACTTTAGAATGCGACTTTAGAAGTCGACTTTAGATTGCCGCGCGTAGCGGACTTTAGAAACTGCCTCCTAGGGATAGCCCCCGAGTTGATGAAGTAGGCTCGTGGTGACTTGATTGATATACCCCAAGAGTAGTCAGCAGAGTGTAGCTCCCGTGAAAACCCGCCGAGAAGCATACACAAATGAGTAGTCGGCAAGTAGTCCTACATGATGAGGAGAACAGGCCACGAGAACAGTAATCATTTAGATAAATGACTTAGCTGTTGCTGCCTGGGCAGACTGATGATGAAGCCGTGGCGGTCGGCGATGGAGCCGCGACGGTTGTTGTTAAAGTTGACTAGTCAGAGCTGATTCCGACTAGTTGTTGGGGCGTGATCGTTCTCGACTAGTTTGGAAAACTAGTCGAGATGAATGGTCGACGCGATGCGACCGGGGAAGATGACGTCGTGGCGGTGCGCGGCGTACTCGAAGCGAGAGAAGTGTTGCCGCGAGACAAGTAGTCACCACGTACGGTGTGGCTAAAGTAAAGCCAGTGTGGCCGCAATACGAAGTCGCGGCGCACGGAGTAGTCGATGATGAGCCGTGTGACGGGCTGCGCGACGTGCCGAGGCACCCGGACGCGCAGCGTAGGCGGAGTAGTCGACGATGAGCCTGCGTGAGGCGAAGTAGTCGACGACGAGAGGCGCGACAAGCCGCGTGGAGAGCCGCGCGATGTGCCGAAGCACCCGGACGCGCGACGAAGGCGAAGTAGTCGACGACAAGTAGTCGACGACGAGCGGCGCGACAAGCCGCGTGACGAGCCGCGCGACGTGCCGAGGCACCCCGACGCGCGGCGAAGACGAAGTAGTCGACGACGAGCGCGCGACAAGCCGCGTGACGAGCCGCGCGACGTGCCGAGGCACCCGACGCGTGGCGAAGACGAAGTTGTCGACGACGAGCCCGGGCGAGGCAGCAGTAGTCGACGATGAGCGGCGCGACGAGCCGCATGACGAGCCGCGCGACGTGCCGAGGCACCGGGACGCGCGACGAAGGCGAAGTAGTCGACGACGAGTAGTCGACGACGAGCGGCGCGACAAGCCGCGCGGACGAGCCGCGCGACGTGCCGAGGCACCCCGGGACGCGCGGCGTAGTCGAAGTAGTCGACGACGAGTAGTCGACGACGAGCGGCGCGACAAGCCGCGTGGACGAGCCGCGCGACGTGCCGAGGCACCCGGACGCACGGCGTAGTCGGAAGTAGTCGACGACGAGCAGTCGGCGACGACGAGCCCGCGCGAGGCGGAGTAGTCGACGACGAGCGGCGCGACGAGCCGCGTGATGAGCCGCGCGACGTGCCGAGGCACCCGGGACGCGCGGCGTAGGCGAAGCAGTCGACGACGAGCCCGGGAGTAGTCGACGACGAGTGGTGCGAGGAGCCGCGTGACGAGCCGCGCGACGTGCCGAAGCAACCGGGAAGCGCGGCGGAGACGAAGTAGTCGACGACGAGCCGCGCGCGAGGCGAGTAGTCGACGACGAGCGGCGCGACAAGCCGCGTGACGAGCCGCGCGACGTGCCGAGGCACCCGGACGCGCGGCGAAGACGAAGTAGTCGACGACGAGCCCCGGGCGAGGTGGAGCAGTCGACGACCGCCGGCGCGACAAGCCGCGTGACGAGCCGCGCGACGTGCCAAGGCACCCCGACGCGCGGCGACGACGAAGTAGTCGACGACGAGCCCGGGCGAGGCGGAGTAGTCGACGACCGCCGGCGCGACAAGCCGCGTGACGAGCCGCGCGCGACGTGCCGAGGCACCCGAACGCACCGGCGAAGACGAAGTAGTCGACGACGAGCCGCCGCGAGGCGAGTAGTCGACGAGCGGCACGGCCGAGCCGCGTGACGAGCCGCGCGACGTGCCGAGGCACCCGTACGCGCGCGCGGAGACGAATTAGTCGACGACGAGCCGCGCGAGGCGGAGTAGTCGACGACGAGCGGCGCGGCGTGCCGCGTGACGAGCCGCGCGACGTGCCGAAGCACCCCGACGCGCGGCGGAGACGAAGTAGTCGACGACGAGCCGCCGCGAGGCGAGTAGTCGACGACGAGCGGCGCGACAAGCCGCGTGACGAGCCGCGCGACGTGCCGAGGCACCCCGGGACGCGCGGCGAAGACGAAGTAGTCGACGAGGAGCCCGGGCGAGGCGGAGTAGTCGACGACGAGCGGCGCGACAAGCCGCGTGACGAGCCGCGCGACGTGCCGAGGCACCCCGACGCGCGGCGAAGACGAAGTAGTCGACGACGAGCCCGGGCGAGGCGGAGTAGTCGACGACGAGCGGCGCAGCGAGCCGCGGACGAGCCGCGTGACGTGCCAAGGCACCCGGACACGCGGCGTAGGAGAATTGATTCCGCTTTGACAGGAGTAAGGCGACTTGCTTCAATGGATCTCGGCGAGTCGACGAGTAGACCGATCTTGTTGACGAGGGTCCTTCGACCCGCCCTGGTGATGATCACCCCTACCTGGCGCGCCAGCTGTCGGTGTTTTAGACCGGCAAACCTACCAAGGGGGTACCCGAGGTAGTAGATTGTGCGGTGAGGATCGTGATCGGTTGACCGAGAACTCGAAGGTACGCGCGAGGACACGGGACACAAGATTTATACAGGTTCAGGCCGCCAAGGTGGCGAACCCTACGTCCTGTTTGGGGATCAAGTATGGCGCCCTGCGCTTGGTGTTGGTCGTCCCCGGAGGGATTGGGGATGTGCGGCTAGGTACCCGGCCCTCCTTTATATAGTCCAGGGGGCGGGTTCCTAGTCGGTTACAAGGCAGGAGTACTAGTAGGAGTACACAGAACGAGTCCTAGAAACATTGACACGTTGCTTTGCTGTTGAGTGTTGAAGAATTTCTAGTCCATGGTCAAAGTTACTGCACTATGTGCTTGCGGTTGATAGGTGCGCGAGGTCCTTCCTGTTCTAAGCGTGAGTGATTTTACCAACCATGACAAATCATATACGTGACCATTTGAGTATGTGATTTAGGTGGCTTGAGTGCTGAAAGGTTGTGCTAAATTAGTGGCTTGAGTGCTGAAAGGTTGTGCAAAATTAGTAGTGTCGACTAGGGCCAGGGGAGAAGCTACATAGAGGTTAGTGGGTGCTAATGCACCCCCTCAAAACGGAAAACAATGATTAAATGCAAATTTTCACTGTATTTGCACTCAAAAAAATTATACACCCACAAAGGTAAATGTACCCCTTCAATTTACTCTAGCTTCTCCACTGACTAGGGCAAAGTTCACAGTTCCAATCATGGATGTGAGCTCTAGCAAATTAATTGCAGCCCTCTCACTCACACCCTAATCGGAAACATTGTTTGTAGCCCAACGTTGAGAGAGAGAGAGAGGCCAGCCCTCTATTAAAAATGACTCATTTTTTAGGCTTGTAATTTTTCATTTCTTAACTACTCCCATGAAGCATTCTCTTCATATGCCATGTGGAATTTACCAGGAATGTTGCAGCATACTATTGAAATAAGCATATGGACTGTTTCTTTTTAAATCTTGCGATATAATTCCATTGCTAATGTAGTAATGTGTAAGGTAGGGGACTATCTGAAGTTCTGAACTCAAATCGCATTCAACAAGCACCGACAGGATATAATTCCATTGCTAATGTAGTAATGTGTAAGGTAGGGGACTACCTGAACTCAAATCGCATTCAACAAGTACCGACAGTACAAACAAGAACAACAGCAGGCTTCCAGAGCTTTTTTTTTTAAGACGTGCATAACACGTTTTCATTAAGAAGAAAAGAAGTACATCAACACAACTTCGGGAGAGCCCCTGAAATGTGGGTTACAAGGTTCAAAATCAACTAGAAGCCTACACGACACAACATAAAACGAAGACAATCGGACAACAAAATTACAAGAACGACGACAAGAGAAACTCGAACTACCAAGATCAAAGGTGGCTGCAACCTGCAAGAAAAGGAACACCAGCAATATGGGAATGAAATTTGAGTTCAGATGAAATATGTCCCCTATGCCTCTAGCCATGGATGAGGAAAGGGCGGTTTATCGACAAACTCGAGAGGCGAGGACCATGAAGAATGATGTTGGGGCGTCAAACGATGTAATGGAACAACCATCATTGGCCCTGTTTGGATCCATGGGCTAGAGTTAGTTTTGGCTAGTTGGAGCTCAAGCCGCGTGACGAGCCGCGCGACGTGCCGAGGCAGCCGGACGCGCGGCGAAGACGAAGTAGTCGACGACGAGCCTGGGCGAGGCGGAGTAGTCGACGACGAGCGGCGCGACAAACCGCGTGGACGAGCCGCGCGATGCGCCGAGGCACCCGGGACGCGCGGCGAAGACGAAGTAGTCGACGACGAGCCGCCGCGAGGCCGAGTAGTCGACGAGCGGCGCGGCGAGCCGCGGACGAGCCGCACGACGTGCCGAGGCACCCGGGACGCGCGGCGGAGACGAAGTAGTCGACGACGAGCCGCCGCGAGGCGAGTAGTCGACGAGCGGCGCGGCGAGCCGCGTGACGACGCCGCGCGACGTGCCGAGGCACCCGGGACGCGCGGCGGAGACGAACTAGTCGACGACGAGCCGGCGCGAGGCGAGTAGTCGACGAGCGGCGCGGCGAGCCGCGCGGACGAGCCGCGCGCGACGTGCCGAGGCACCCGGGACGCGCGGGCGGAGACGAAGTAGTCGACGACGAGCCGGCGCGAGGCGAGTAGTCGACGAGCGGCGCGGCGAGCCGCGTGACGAGCCGCGCGACGTGCCGAGGCACCCCGGGACGCGCGGCGAAGACGAAGTAGTCGACGACGAGCCGCCGCGAGGCGAGTAGTCGACGAGCGGCGCGGCGAGCCGCGTGACGAGCCGCGCGACGTGCCGAGGCACCCCGACGCGCGGCGAAGACGAAGTAGTCGACGACGAGCCGCCGCGAGGCGGAGTAGTCGACGAGCGGCGCGGCGAGCCGCGTGACGAGCCGCGCGACGTGCCGAAGCAACCGGAAGCGCGGCGGAGACGAAGTAGTCGACGACGAGCCAGCGCGAGGCGGAGTAGTCGACGACGAGCGGCGCGACAAGCCGCGTGACTATATAAACATCTTGAGATATTGGGTTAATAGTTTGGATGGGATTTCCTATAAACATGGACACGTTGCTTTGCTGTTGAGTGTTGAAGAATTTCTAGTCCATGGTCAAAGTTACTGCACTATGTGCATGCGGTTGATAGGTGCGCGAGGTCCTTCCTGTTCTAAGCGTGAGTGATTTTACCAACCATGACAAATCATATACGTGACCATTTGAGTATGTGATTTAGGTGGCTTTGAGTGCTGAAAGGTTGTGCTAAATTAGTGGCTTGAGTGCTGAAAGGTTGTGCAAAATTAGTAGTGTCGACTAGGGCCAGGGGAGAAGCTACATAGAGGTTAGTGGGTGCTAATGCACCCCCTCAAAACGGAAAACAATGATTAAATGCAAATTTTCACTGTATTTGCACTCAAAAAAATTATACACCCACAAAGGTAAATGTACCCCTTCAATTTACTCTAGCTTCTCCACTGACTAGGGCAAAGTTCACAGTTCCAATCATGGATGTGAGCTCTAGCAAATTAATTGCAGCCCTCTCACTCACACCCTAATCGGAAACATTGTTTGTAGCCCAACGTTGAGAGAGAGAGAGAGAGGCCAGCCCTCTATTAAAAATGACTCATTTTTTAGGCTTGTAATTTTTCATTTCTTAACTACTCCCATGAAGCATTCTCTTCATATGCCATGTGGAATTTACCAGGAATGTTGCAGCATACTATTGAAATAAGCATATGGACTGTTTCTTTTTAAATCTTGCGATATAATTCCATTGCTAATGTAGTAATGTGTAAGGTAGGGGACTATCTGAAGTTCTGAACTCAAATCGCATTCAACAAGCACCGACAGGATATAATTCCATTGCTAATGTAGTAATGTGTAAGGTAGGGGACTACCTGAACTCAAATCGCGTTCAACAAGTACCGACAGTACAAACAAGAACAACAGCAAGCTTCCAGAGCTTTTTTTTTAAGACGTGCATAACACGTTTTCATTAAGAAGAAAAGAAGTACATCAACGCAACTTCGGGAGAGCCCCTGAAATGTGGGTTACAAGGTTCAAAATCAACTAGAAGCCTACACGACACAACATAAAACGAAGACAATCAGACAACAAAATTACAAGAACGACGACAAGAGAAACTCGAACTACCAAGATCAAAGGTGGCTGCAACCTGCAAGAAAAGGAACACCAGCAATATGGGGATGAAATTTGAGTTCAGATGGAATATGTCCCCTATGCCTCTAGCCATGGATGAGGAAAGGGCGGTTTATCGACAAACTCGAGAGGCGAGGACCATGGAGAATGATGTCGGGGCGTCAAACGATGTAATGGAACAACCATCATTGGCCCTGTTTGGATCCATGGGCTAGATGTAGTTTTGGCTAGTTGGAGCTCAACTAGCCACAAAGTATCCAAACATGAGGGTTAGATTGAGCTAGTTTGCATCTAACCCACCCAAAAAACTATCCCACCCAAGAGGTGCTTATTGGGGCTAGTTCATGTTGGGTCCACCAAAAAGTGACTTTTCTCTCTCCCTCCACCCACACCTAATGATTGAAAAAGTACATTTAATGTCATTCTAACCCTTTCATCCAAACACCTCTAGAGCTAGAGTTAGTTTAGGGTTAGAGCTAGAGTTAGAAACTAGCTCTAACTCTGACCCTGCTGGAGTATCCAAACAGGGCCATTGTCGCGAGTACACAAGTCCAAACACTTGCTAGCTGCGTGGAACCATCTTCTTGTGGATTTGAATTTTATTAAGAGAAAAATCTGTATTTGATACTGGAATAGTGACTACCTGACTAATCTCTTTTTTGCCCTTAGAATTTCAGCCTCCCCTATTTAACACTGGGACTAAATTTATTCTATATGGCACTCCGATAACCTTTAAATCCAATGGCCGTTGAATGCCATGTGAAAAGGCTGTATGATTGGTCTTGAAATGCCCGGTAAACCATAGTATGGTTGGTCTTTACACAGTTCTATGATGATATTCTGTTACAACTTACAAGGGTGGCTTTGTTCGCAGCTCACTCCCTGCAAGCTGCCCTGTATGATTTTGCTGCAATCCAGGGGGCTTATTTTTCTTTGAAAACAGGTCAAGAACACTGCTAGAGTGCCAATAGACTACGAGAATATAAAGAAATGCTAGGCAGAAGCTTCTGCGAGGGGCTCTGGTGATGCTCCGATGGACTTCTCCCTGAAAGGTATAAACTCAACCCGTGTTCCATGAAACAGTCCATTCTTGCTCTGAAAAGAAGAATACTAAGTTAGTTTGCCTTCAGTGCTTCACAGAAAATTCAGGCAAGTTTTTCTAATAAGGAAATTCAGGAAACTTAAGAATGCTGCACTCCTATGACAGATATCAGACGGACCTTTATCAAACTCTGTTCTATTTCCGAAACGCTCCTTGTCATCGGATGCTCACTTGTAAATTCCAACGAGGAAAAGGTCATATAGAAGTGTGGAGTTTCCAGGAATGTTGCAATCCCCTGTTAAAATAAGCAGATGGTCTGAAGTTCTGAACACATGTGCTATTTGCTGACAATGCTAAAGTTTAGAGCAATTAATTCTGAACGTTCTTGTTTATGGTGCAGTCAAACGACACAGAAACCTTTTTTGTTTAGTTTTCAGGGTAGGATGAGATTATGAGAAATTGACCTGAGAAGCAGCCTGCTGGTTCAGGCCCGTACGCCAGAGTTGCAGGTATCACAAGCTTGCGCTTCCCACCTGAAAGGAGTATGGCAGTGCAGTTAGGACTTGGATCCAGGCACAACATGCCAATGCGTCTAATGTACAACCAATTGCTGAATCATAACCATACCAACAAGCATGGGCGGCACACCACCACCTCCACTGATCCCCTGCTCAAGCCCACGGAGGATCTGCGTATGGGAAGAGTGAAACAGGGCTGTCAACGCGTGATGGTAAGGAAGGTGCAGGCTGTTACACATAAGCAAATGCTGCACACCTTGCCTGCGCCGATGCGCATTGTCAGTGGCCTGCCGCGCTTGTAGGTGCTGTCGAACACCGTGCCATCAGGAAATCTTGCAGTGTAGTGCACCTGACCATCATCAGGAGAAAACGAATTGTTTGTCACATCTGACACTGCGATCTGTTCTATATTCATATATAAGCTCGTAGTGTTGTTCTTTGCGACACACGCCGATGTAAAACACAAAGTGCATGATGGATAAAATTACGATTCCAACTAAGACACTGACAGCAGAGAAGTGAAGTGTTTCTACTGCAGAAATGAAGCTCAATCAAAGGAAGCCGCACGGCATGCAAGAAACCGTTCTGTGAGCACTGACGTTGATGAGTTCGCCACGCGGTGGCTGGACACCGGTGCCGACCTCAACGTCGCAGTAGGCGAGCCCCGACTTGGCGAGGTTGAGCTCGCAGAGCTTGTCCCCAACCGTCGCGTAGTACTCGATGCGCGTGGCCCCGGCGTCCCCTGCGGGGCACAGCAGCGCGGCCGAGGCCAGGAAACCCGCGCCCAGCGCCAGCATCCCCCTCCTTCCCGCCCGCGTCACCCTCGGCGCCGCGGCGTGGCACGGGGGAGACGAGGCGGACGAGGTGGACGGCGAGGAGGAGGCGGAGTTGCAGGGCGCGACGGAGAGCGCCCTGACGTTTGGCTTGGGGAGCTGCGGCGACGGGATTGTGCTGGACGCCATGGGGGACAGGGAGAGGGAGGAGACGGGAGGCGCCATGGCTCTGCTGCTGCGCGTGCTGCCCGGCTGGCTGGCTGGCTGGCTTGGGTTTATCCCCGAACTGTGGCTGCAATGTAAAGGCGCGCAGGCTCGGATCGATCGTTATAACGACGCCGACGAATTCGTCGCGCGCGAATCTTCTGTTGCAAGGGTCTCCGAATGCGTTTGGGCCGATTCTAAAAAAAAAAGATGCTTGGGCCAGGCCGACGGCGCAGAAATTTATACTACGTGGTCCGCGGCGAGAGTTTAGAGGATAAGACTGGGAGTGGGAAGCGTACCGGGTGTTTTTCCTCGCGCAGGCGTACTGGCCCGGATCCGGGACAGCCAGAGGAGGCAGCGGAGGTACGGTCCAACGGCCGGCGCCCACCCTCGGAACGCTCCGCCGCCTCCAAGCTCGAGGCCGCCGTCGCAGAGGAGGGAGAGGGAGGCGCGACGAGTAAGCTCCACGACGAGCTGGAGCCGCCGCCACCACCGGATCTGACATGGCCCGAGCTCGAGCCCGCCGCCGCTCGGCCACCGGGGAGGGAGGGAGGGCGACCGGGAGCTCGGCCACCGGGGGCCTGCCGCGGCGGAGGGAGAGAAGACAAGGGGTGCTCGTCGTCGCGCCGTAGCTGCGCCGCCGGAGGATGGGGCCCTGCTCCTCCCCCGCGCCGCCGGTGGAGGGGACTGCGGGAAGATGGAGGCCGCGCCGACGGAGGAGATGGAGAAGGAGGAGAAGGTGGAGGGGGCAGGAGAGCCGGTGGGCCGCCAGCGTGTGAAGGAAGGCCGCCGGCCGGCGCCCGGCAGCGGAGGCAACGAGGAGGAGATCGGAGGAGGAGAAACTGGGAGTGGGCTGCCGGCGCATTGGATGAGTGGGGGAGGGGGTAAAAGAAATTGAGAGGATGACACGTGGGTCCTAGTTCGAAATAACTATGTATAAAAGAGAAAATTTCGTTGACTATAAGGAATATTTTCTTTTAAGAGACGATACGGAGCATGATGAGTGCGGATAGTCTAATGGCATAGGCTAAGTGGGTGTTTGGATGAGTTTGGATCCACCCTGACTACAGACTAGTTTTAGTCTCTTGAAGGGACTAAACCTCCAAACACCCCCGACTAAAGAAAGACTAAAACTAGTCTAGTCTCTTAGTCAGGGGTACCCCAACTTTTGGTGACTAAAAGTCCCTCTCTCTCCACATTTATTGTTCCAGTCTCCTCTCTCTCCCTCTGAACCCGTGCGTCCTCTCTCTCCGCGCACCGCGCCGCTGGCCGCGCGCGCGCGCGGCCGTGCCTAGCCGCTAGCCCCCGGCCGCGCCGTGCCGCCGCGCCGGCCCGCGCGTCGCGCCCCGCCGGCCGCGCGCCGCGCCCCGCCCGTCGAGGCCGCGCCGGCCGCGAGACGCGCCGGTCGTGGCCGCGCCGCGCCGGCCGCCGGCCGCGCGTTGCGCCGGGCCGCCGGCCGCCGACCGCCGGCCGCGTGCCGCGCCGCCGGGCAGGAGGTTGAGAGGGAGCGCAGAGGCGGTGGCGGGAGGGAGAGAGGAGAGAAGGAAAGGGAGGAAGAAGAGGAGAGAGATGATAGAGAGAACAAGAAGAAAGGAAGGGACATAGAAATAAATGCCAAGGATCATTAATAGAGACTAATTTTAGTCACCTTTCAAAAGGGTTGTGACTAAAAGTTTAAGTCTCTAGTCTCTAGTCTCATGGGACTGGAGGGATCCAAACACCCCCTAATTTTAGTCCCTAAAGCCCCCTAATTTTAGTCCTAAAGGGACTAAACTTCCAAATACTAGGGACTAAAAGCTGACTAAAATTAGTTTAGTCCCCAGTCAGGGGTACCCAAACTTAAAGTGACTAAAGCTCCCTCTCTCTCTCTACAGGTCCCTCCTCGACCTGTGTGCCCACCCCCTTGTAACACCCTGTGTTTTTACTTAAGTGGCAATGAGTGTTTTGGACCCTAATTACAACCTTAAGTGTAACACCCTAACTTTATTAAAATTTTGGCTTTATTAAAATTTGCTAGAAACCATTTATTTGCTTAAGGAATATAAGGTTGTTTTATTTATTGTTAGGCATTTAAAACTTTTCTAAATAAAGTTAATGAAATATAGGAATTAATTGTTGCATTCATGCTGGTGCATTTCTTTTGTTTGCTGGAATTCAAATTCAGGTTTGAATTCTTTTTGTGTTTGAATCCCTTTCAAACCCAAAACCAAAATTCCTAAACTATCTACCCCTACCCTACCTTCTAGCCCAACCCAGCAGCCTCTGCGGCCCAGCGACCCGCGCATAGCCGCCGCGGCCCACCGGCCCGCGCGCCTTCGGCCGGCCGCGCGGCCCGGCCGGCCATAGCGAGCCGCCGCGCTCGCTCGGCCCTCGTGCCGGCGCGTTTCGCCCAACCGGCCGACCCAGGCACGGCCGCGCCGGCCCCGCTCCGCTCTCCCGCGCCCGAGTCGCCGACGGGAGGGGCCCACTTGTCATCCCTCCCGCCGCGTCGTCCCCGGGCCGACTCGCCTTCGAGTCCGACCGCGCCGCCGCCTTCGAGTCCGGCCGCGCACGTCTCGACGCGTGGCCCGCACGCCGAAGGGACCGCACCTGGGCTATTTATAGCCGCCGCCGCCCCTTGGAATCCCTCACCCGAGCCCCAAGCCGCCTGCATCAGCACCACCGAAACCCTAGCCGCCGCCGCTTTCGGTTTTCGCCGCCGCCGCCGCCTCATCACCGTGAGATCGCCCAGGAGCCGCGCAAGGAGGTGAGGAACCTGTCGGCGTTGCTTGTTGCCGATCTCGTGCACCCCGTCGCCCTAGGGCCGTCGCCGGAGTTCCATCGCCGCCGCCGCCACCCTTTCGAGCTGTGCCTCGTCTTCACCGTCGGGAAGCCGTCCTTGTTGCCTCGGTTGAGTTCGTCGCGTTGCACTCTTCGTCTAGGTGAAAACCGCGAGGCAAACCGAGCCCCTAGCTCGTTTTGGCCTAGCGCCGGCGAGGCCGCCGCCGCGGCCGCCGCCGCGGCCGCTCGTCGCCGCCGCCACCGCCGCCCCGCCGCTTGCAGTCGTCCCTGGCCGTTAGATCTAGATCTAACGCGCAGCAGCTAAGCCACCGCCCCGCAAGCAACCGCAGCCGCGAGATCTAGATCCAACGGATCTGGATCGGGTCAAAACCCTAGTCAACAGGTCAAACCCGCCAGCCCTGGTAATTTTGCAGAAAAGCCCCTGAGTTTCTTATATTTACAAAAAATACCCTTCCACCTTAGAAGTTTTCTTGCAGTTTAGTCCTTTTTCTTTATTTTAGCCCAAAACCTTTTTGAATCTTTACAGATTAGTCCCTATACCTTCCCTAAGCCATAACTTAGTCGTTTTAGCTCCGATTTTAGCGTTCTTTATGTCCACGCGTTCGTCTCGAAGCGTAGATTAGTTTTATGCTACTGTTTAGATCTGTTTGATCGGTTTGGTGACTGTTTCTTATTTATTCCTATTGTATGCTTGTATGTGATGATTGTGGACCGTAGAGAGCGATTCGTTCGAGGGATTTGAAGATCAAGTCGTGCAAGAGTTTGAGCAGCAAGGCTTTGTTGAAGGCAAGTATTCCTTGATGCATGCCCGCTTGTCCTACATAACATGCATTTAAATTCACTGTTTTTACTTTTCCGCTTGCATTAATTTGATGGGAACCTATTAAGGATCATGCCTAGCTTTTACTACCTCTACCTTGATACCGGGAATCAAATTAATCTTGTGGTAGTTATTGCTTAGCATGCTCAACTGGGAATTGGTATTAATCAACTTGGTTACCTTTTTGTTATTCTATGTTCCGTTTAAGATCTTTTACTTTACAAGACCACTTTAATATGATAATCGGAACATGGAGAACCACCCAGGAAAACAGGACAACCACAAGAACTAATGGGCAATGGTCTTGGCCGAATAATTAGGAACTTTAGCTTGGGATGGTCTTACCCGATAAGGACAAGGGATCGGCGGTCGTGGGGTATGGACTCGCTCTAGCAGGGGGTTGGGTGAGTTATTATTTTTATGGTGGGGTATTGACCTGCTAGGGGACTTTATACCTTGCTAACTGATCCGGACCTTGTGGGTCATAACTTGCTAAGGGAACCTTTGTAAAGGCCATGTAGCGTCCCTATGCAATCACACCTCGGAAGTGTGGTATGGTGTCTTGCAAACACCGCATGGTTGGGTCCAAAGTTCTTCGGAGCTTTTACGCTGCTTGTGGGTAAAGATGTACAACCTCTCGCAGTGTTAAACTAATCGATTAGCCGTGCTCACGGTCAAGAGCGGCCTGGACACTCACATGATTAAATTATGGAACTTTAATGTTAACTTGTTGTTTTATTCTTTATTTATGATGCTTATATCTTGTTAATTGGGTTGGTATGAACTTACACTCCTTAGTAATCAGGTTGCTAATAAAACTTGATCAACTAAAATGCTAAAGTGCTTGAACCTTAGCCATCCACCATATGGCCTTGCATGTTATGTTGTTCTCTCTTGCTGAGTACGATATGTGCTCACGCTTGTTTATTCTCTTGCATCTACAATACCCGGATTTGTCGCTCGGACCGGGAGAACTTTGAAGATATTCCAGACATTTCCGAGAGTTCTAGGTGTGCGTAGTCTTCGGTCACCGCCTGTGGAGGCATTTTTGTCCGCTGCGAGAACTCGTTTATTTAAGATTCGTTTAAGACTATGGTTTGTAATAACTCTTTATTCGTGTGGCACTGTTTTTGGTATTCATAATGTCTAAGCGTGTGTGTAACTTGATCCTGGCGCACACGTGATCAATGCATTCGGTTTTGCCTTTAAAACTGGGTGTGACATTAAGCACCTTGGACCAACACTTGATCAAAAACCCTAGCCCTAGAACCCTAAGTCATCACCTTGTCTATTTGAGCAGAGAGAACTTTGCCACGTTCCTCAAATTTTTGCTTAAACACTTCAAAACCGCCCAAAGGGAAAAATGTGTAGAATGTCAAGGCACACAACAGTGTTGTTGATTGGCATTTGAAATTCGAAGAAATTCTTGGTGAAAAATCCATTTGAACTCACTCGGCTCCTGTTCACCGGCGCCGAGAGAATGGCCGGGTTGGCATGTCGTTCCTGCTCAATCCCTTGGATAAACCGCCCTAGAGCCTTTGGCATTTTTGTAGAGGGTAACCTACTCGACAACTTTGGTATTCAAGGTTTGGAGCCCTTCTATTTAAATTTTTGGAGAAAACTTGATTGGAAAAGTGCTAAACAAGACGGTTTTGAGCACCGGCGTTCCCGCGCACGACGTCGCGCCGCGTAACGCCACGTCGGCGCGCCGTACCCCCGTGGCGCGCGCACGCCGAGGGCACCGGAGGACCCATCGGTCCGTGCACCGCGCCGAGTGCTACCGTGCGTGACGTCCGTGAGCGCTTGGACGGGGCCGGTGGGCGCTTCCCACTCGCCGGCGTGCCAACCGCCGCTCGCCATTGGGCCGCCGCTCCGCCGCACGTCGCCGCGCCTTGCTGCCCACGCCGCGCGTGCACCGGTGATGTGGTTGACCCCAAGACCCCTAACCGACCTCCAGCGGCTATAAATAATCGTCTCCGGCCGCTCCTTCGTGCGCGCGCACCGCCGCCCGAGCTCCGTCGTTCCGCCATTGGCGCCGCCGGTGCAAACCTTCCTTCCGTCGACGCCCTCACCCCCACCAGCCCCTAAGCTCTTCCTTGTGCACCACTAAACCTCCACGAGTTGCTTGTTGATCAAGCCGAGCCGCACGATCGCCAGAGCCCGAGCTCCCGCGGCCGCCGCCGGATTGCCACCGACGAGCTCGCTCCTCCGCCGATCTTCCGAGCCCAGGCACCTGCCTAGCATCTTCCCTAGGCCACATGGAAGCTTCCGGTGCAGCACATTGTTGAGCATCACCCCTTTCTTCACCGCCGTCCGAGCTCCCGCGGCCGCGCCGCCTCTGCGCCGCTACCGCCGCTCGCCGGCGACCTCCCCGGCCGATCCTCCTCCACCAATCGATCGCAGGTGAGCCCAATTTCACATCCCTACCGCTTGTTTGCATCCCCGTGCCCCACCTCGCCGCCGGCGAGCACGCCGCCACCGTCGGGTCCAAGGGGGGAAAACCAAGGGCATATCTGTGACAGTTTCAAAAGTTCTAGGGTCTTACGCGCAAAAAGATTCTTTCCCTTTGCTATGTGTTGGTTGAAATTTGTAAAATCGATTTAAAATCGTAGAAAAATCCCAAAATAGCAAACTCAATTTTGCTGTGCTCAGCGTAACAAGAACTACAACTTTCTCCAAATATGTATATACTTTTGAGCTATAGTTTTTGCTTGAAAAACAGAAAACTAAATTACCTAGATCTGTGTTTCTGCAAAATCCACCAAAGATCTTAAGATGGATTTTGGATATGTTGTACTACATGTCATGACTGGTCACCACACCAAAAATTGCACAAAGTTACTGAAGGGATGTTTTTATATAAATTATCTTGTGATATTGATAAATCTGCCTAGATAATTTTTGTAGATTAAAATATAATTATTCTTGAGCCCAACTTCTGGATATTGTCCTGTTATACCAAAATGCATCCTTGGTGAATTTACCATGATTTTATCTCTGTTAGAAATATTATTTCCTCGTTTATGCTTGTTTTTAATCATAAATATGTATAGCAAGGTCCATAAGGGCTATAAGTGTGTTTATTGGTTCTTTAGGCTTGTTTTGGACCAAAGCATGTGTAGTAGAGAGTTTGGATATTTATTTTTGTGTGCAGTAATCCCTTATATGCTAGCTAGGAATGCCTTTATTTTGTGCATTTAATTCCAGCGGTGCAAAAGCTAGTGGCTTTGCTGTCCAAGAGAGTGTTCCTGGTCATTAGGGCCAGTGGGCACTGTTGGGCAAGATTGAGATGTGTTTAGTTGAGTAAAAGAGTGTAAACTAGACTAATCTAGTAAAGGGGAAAATAGGAAAATACATTCTCTTATGCATAAGTTAAGGAAATGGGTTAGGAAAGTAAAATGGTGGTACAAAGGTAAATTCCTTGCTGTTTGTATTTAAATTCAATATTCTCAAATAGATGTGCACACAATCACCTTAAAGAGAAGGCTAAATAAGCTTTTTGATTATCTTCAAAGGGAGAAATGTTTAAATACTTTTCTTAAGGTGAATATGACCAACCTTATACTCTTTGTAGCTGTTTGGCACTGTTTTTGAGTTAAATTAAAATAATTGCACTCCTAGTGTCGGTGCGGAATATGGTCCCGACACTAACCAGTAATAAGCGCCAAGGTCTATGCCTCAATGGTCGATGCTAAGCAATAAAAGACACGGAGTTTATCCTGGTTCCGGCCGAGGGGCCGTACGTCCAGCAGTGGTGTGCTCAAGGCACTATATTGCTCAAAGCACCGGGGTGCTCGTAGTGGGGCTGCTACAAGCAAGGCGGGAGAGGAAGTGTGGCTTCCAAGTCCCTGGTGTAGTGGCTGAAGATGTTGTGGGAGAATTGGAGAGCAAGTGCGTGTTGCGACCTGTCTCGTGTTGTGTTGCGTCGTGTTATGTTATGTCTCTCTGTGTTGTCCCTTGCGGCAGGGGGGTTCGTCCTCCTTTTATAGACCAAGGAAGAGTGAATCACATGCGCGCCGCGCTATTTGGCTACGTGAGGGAGCGTGACGTGCTATGCTGTAGAGTAGGCGGCCGCCCAGGCGATCCTTGCAGCGATCCGGCCATCATGGCGTATCTTGTACCCGAACAGTGGCGGCCTCGAGGGTAGAAGGGCAGCGGACGGCTGTGATGCCTTCAGATGGGCTCGAGGGAGTTGCTGACGTCGGTCCGTACGGGGCACAGTGGCAGGTAAGGCAGCGTCCCGTTCCCGCACGCTCCACAACGCCGGAGCCGGCGCGCGCCGTCCGGTCGTGGGCTCGTACGCGCGGGGACGGCAGCCATGCTGTTAACAGTGGCAGGGATGGCGTCCCACCGTCCTAGCGCCTCCACCCAACCCCCGCAAGGTCACAAGAAAGCAAGTCGAGGGTGCCGCCGCCCCTTCGAGGGCTCGGCACGTTAGCCGCACGGAGCGCGCGCGCGCGGCGTCACGGACCGGCACCGCCACGCCGCACGCTCCCCCCCCCCCCCACGGGGTGGGGATGGGCTCCCTCCTGGGGAGTTGGTGCGGCGGCACCGGGCGTGAGCCCCAGGCGTATGATGGCGCTGCCCCGCCGTTGTCAGGGCATTAAATGCTCGCGTACGGGAGCAAACGCGCGCGTGCGGAGCACCCTCGAGAGAGGCGGGCCCCGTTCGAGGGCGGAGCGGACCCTCGAGCAAGGCGGAGCCCGCTCGAGGTAAGCACACCCCCTCGAACGGGGCGGAGCCCGCCCGAGGGAGGCGCGCATCCTCGAGCGAGGCGAAGCCTGCTCGAGGGGATCTTCGAGTGGGCCGCCTTGGTGGGCCGTCGGGGTCTCCGCGGCGTGGGTCGTGTCCTGCATGGTTAAGCGAGGCGTGTTTGGCTTTGGCTCTGTTGCGGGTTTTAAGTGGGGGTTTCCCAGTTGTTTAAGGGGACCCCTAGGGTTGTCCCCGACAGTAGCCCCCGAGCATCTGTGGGTTTGCCATTGAGACTCCCACAGATGCTGGAACCTACTGATAGGACGTTCTTCCCTCCTGGTCTCGCGAACGCTTTCCGTGGGGCCGCGTCAGCAGACCCGCGGGTCTAGCCCCCGAAGCCCTGCAGGAGCGTGGGCGCTGCTGTAGGGGTTGACCGGGAGACTTGGCCAGAGGGCATGGTACATGTTTCAATCAGCGTCGGCAATGTCTCAGCCGGCTTCGGTGACGCACGCGCTGCTGGCACTATCCCCGGCGGGTGCAATTCAGGAGGTGTAGCCGTGCGTCAAGCCCCCGAGCCTGGGCCCATTCAAGGCGATCGGGTAGAGCTTTACGACTTGTCTTTTAACGCGCCCTCGCCGTCCCTCCGCGAGACGGAGGGTGAGGTTTCCGCAACTCCCATCGGTCGGGTCGCGAATTGCGGATTCCTCGTTGAGCTGTTAGTGGGTGGTTCGAGTGGACGCCCATGCCCCGTTCGATAAGGGTAGGCTGCGTGGTCCAGAGACACGTCCATTGAAGCGCTTGCTTGGGTTTGCTAGGTGGGGCTCGGTCCCGTTCGCTAGGGACCGAGGGCGCGGAAGCTCTCCCTCGGTGGGATCCCCCGGCTAGCTGCCCTCGCTGGCCCTCGAACACGACATGTGGGGCACCCTTGAGCTGGCGGGCTCGAGGAACGGCTCAAATGCGTGTGCCCTCGTCGTCCCTGACTCTGGTGATCTGGGGCACCTGTTCGAACCCGTCGGGGGTCAGGCTTCGAACCTCTGATCAGTAGGGCCGTGCGGGGTGGCACCTGGGCGGCCCCGTCTTGCACCGCGACCATCGAGGGGCTCGGGCGAGCCGCCCTCGAGGTGCCGATCGCAAGAATGGTGCGGGGCGGCGGCTAAGCGCTCCCGCCGGCATCTGCGACCATCGAGGGACTCGGGCGAGCCGGCCCTCGAGGCGCCGATCGCAAGAATGGTGCGGGGCGGCGACCAAGCGCTCCCGCCGCACCGCGACCTTCGAGGGACCTGGGCGAGCCAGCCCTCGAGGCGCTGATCAGCAAGAATGGTACGGTGCGGCGACTAAGCGCTCCCGGCCTGGCTTCTGCGACCATCGAGCGACCTGGGCGAGCCAGCCCCCGAGGCGCTGATCAGTAATACTAGTGCGGGGCGGCGGCTAAGCGCTCCCGGCCTGGCATCTGCGACCATCGAGGGACCTGGGCGAGCCAGCCCTCGAGGCGCTGATCAGTAATACTGCGCGGCATGGGTGCTACGCGGTGCCTGCTTTGTTTCAAACGGGCCCCGAGGCGACCTTCTCACGCCTGTACCCTTTCGAGGGTTGACATTTTCCCGAGCCAGGGGCCCGTGCCGCTCGAGGGTTCTCCTTACTTTGTAAGGAACCGGGCCATTAAATGCTCCACAGCCGAGGCTGTGACTTCACGTCGCGGGCGCACCTTTTTAGGCGCCGCGGCCGCACGCGTAGTGGGCGGCGTGGGCGGCGGATGTGACCGCCTGCCACGGCCCTCGCTATTCCTCGTCGTGATGATGGCCTGTTCGCGGTGGCGTGGCCGCCGCGGTCGTGGTGGGACCCGCCCGTCAGCGAGAAGAAAGATTCCCTGCAGTTAATGTGCGTGGGACGTCCGCCCCGGAGAGCACGCCCACGGCTTATAAATCTTAGGGGAGGGAAAACGGCGGTTTTTTACCTTAGCGTTCCGCCATTCTTGCCCCCTGCGCTCTCGCCTTTGTTCTGCTCTTGCCACCGCGCGCCTTCGCCATTAGAGCTCTTCTTCTTCTTCTTGTTCTCCGCTCTCGCATCCCTTGTCTTTTCTCATGGCGCCGCTTCCGCCCCTCACGATCCTCGACCCGTACCCCTAGGAGCGGTCGACGGTGACCCGGCTGGCCCTTGGCGACCTGGTCTCCGCGGGCCAGTTGGCGGCGAACGAGGAGGGCCGGCCGGCGGAGTGGATCGTGCCGCCGGCGGGAGACCACTCGCCCAACCCGCCGGAAGGCTACGTGGTGAGCTTCATCCGCTTCCATGAGCGCGGCTTCGCCGCGCCGGCGAGCTGCTTCATGCGGGCGCTCTGCCACCGCTACGGCGTGGAGTTACACAACTTCGCGCCGAACGCGATTTCGCAGGCGGCCACGTTCGTGGGCGTCTGTGAGGGGTATCTAGGGATCCCAATCAATTGGGAGCTCTGGATACACCTCTTCCGCGCGGAGCTTTTCACGCAGCCGACGACGGAGCAGAGGACCCGCCGCGCGGTGCTCGCCGGCGGCATGTCGCTCGCCCCCGCGGACGCAAGGCTCAAGGACAACTACATCCCCCGTACCCGAGACGACGAACAACGCCGGGCCGGGAGCGGGGGTGGTTCTACTCGCGCAACGCTTAGCCCGCCTCCCCCTACACCGGTCTGGTGCTCCGGGAGAAGCCCAACTCCTGGGGCCACGGGGTGTCTACGGGGTGCCCAACTCCTGGACTCACTCCTGGCCGCCCTGAAGAACCTGGCGACGCGCGGGCTGACCGCGGCGGGCGTCCTCGCCTTCCTCCATCACCGGCGGATCGTGCCTCTGATGGAGAGGCCGCTCTGCATCTTCGAGATGACGGAGGAGGCGGACCCCGTCGCGCTGGCGAGGTCGCGGATGCTCCCGACCCCCCTCGAGCAGGGGTATGCGCTCACACGGGCGCGGAGCGCCGTCGACACCCGGATGCTGCGCCAGGACCAGTCCCCGTGGGACCTCGAGATGCTCCCCACCGGCCCGCTGGTGAGTATGATTCTTGGCCCTGATTTTGTTCTTGATGTTGCCCCTGCCCCCTGACGCGCCCTTGACGTTCTCGCCTGCAGCTGGTGAGCCTGAGCGCCTCGAAGTCCGTTCCGCCCACCCCTGACTCCCGCGTGCTCGGCCGGGCGGCGCAGCGAACGAGAGCGGGAGCGGGTGGCGCGCAAGAGGGAGCGCGCGCGGCGGCACCGCGAGCGCGCGCGAGCGGCGGAGCGAGGAGTACCGGCGGCGCGAGCGGCCCGGGGCTCCCCTCTCCGGGGACCGAGGAGTATTCGTCCTCGGAGGAGGATGAAGAGGAAGGAGGCGGGGGGCGGGGGCCCCTCCGATAGGTGGGAGCCTCGCGCCCCCGTCGCGAGGCCGGCTCGGGCGGCAAGGGCGGCATCGCTCGGGGCGGGGCGCGGCGGTGCCCGCCGCCGGCAATCGACAACGGGGAGCGCGCGCGAGCCGCGGAGGTGGCCGGCGCGTGCGCGCAGGCGCGCGCGGCAAGCGCGCCCGCGGCGAGGCGGGGCCGCGCGCGCGCGCGGAGACGTCGGGGAGGCGCGGCGACGGACGCGTCGGCCGCGCCGGCCTCATCCACCGAGGCCTCGAGGAAGAGGAAGCGCGCCTTCTCCTCTTCGAGGTAAGGGGCTCGCTCTTTTGCGAGGTTTGGTTTTTTGACGGCCAGGCGTTCTGATTTTTTGCTTGTGCTTGTGCAGGGTGGTGCCAACCGTGCCTCCCCTCGCACCAGCCAAGGTGTTGAGGGCGGACGCGTCCGTCCCCACCCGGCGGCGTTCGTCGAGGGCGCCGCCGGGGGGGCGAGCACGGCGGCGGCGGGCGAGAGCTCGCGGAGGCGCGGCCGAGGCCTCGAGGCCCTCGGCCGGCGGATCACTCGCCGCGGCGCAACCGGTGGTCGTCGAGGAGCGGCGGGCGCCGGTCGTGGCGAGACGCCGCCCACGGCGGCGGTGTGGTGGAGATGCGGCCACGGCGGCGCCGCCGCGACGGAGGCGCGGTCCGCGACGCCGGCCGCGGCGGAGGCGAGCGCGGGCGGCGGTGGCGAGGAGGCGCGGCGGAAGCGGTGGCCCGCGCGCGCGCGTCGGCGCGCCCGCGGCTACCGAGGCGCAAGTGGAGGCGCCGGCGGAGGCGACGCGAGGGGCGGCGCCGGCCGGCTCCCGGCGGTGGTCGTGGGAGATCCGGGACGACGACTCCCCGCCGCCCGGGTGGGATCGGTGGGCGAGCTTCCCCACGCTCTCCCCGAGTCCCGGGGAGGGAGCCCTCGCGAGGCGACGCGAGGGCCACATGGTGGCGGGGGGCCGAGGGCACCGGCGCCGAGGCCTCGTCTTCCCGCGCCGGCCACTCCGCGCAGGTGGAGGGGATCGCTGGCGACCCGCCCGCGTTCGCCGACGCCCCCGTGGGGGCCGGGGAGCTCTGGGGAGAGCTCCACAGCCACGGCGCCGCGCTCAACCGAGTGTTGAACGAGGCGCTGAGGATCCACGGCGGCCCCGCGTGGCGCGTCTTTCAGGTGAGGTGTCCTTGCTTGCTTCTCTTTTACCCTTGTTTCCGCGCGCAATCTTCGTGGCTTGATGCTTATGGGTCTTGACTTGTTGGTGACAGGAGATCGAGCACCGCGCCCGCGATAAGTACGGCGCCTTCGATCAGGTGACCGCCGAGCTCCATCGGCTCCGGGAGCGGTGCGATGCCTTCGACGCGCTCGCCGACGCCCTCAGGACCCCGGACGGCTGGTTGTCGTACCGGGCTATGGCCTTGCGCGATCAACTCCACGAGAGCACAAGGCAGGACCCGGCGCATCCCTCCAGCCTCGAGCGGGTCTGCGCGGCCCTCATCGATCGGGATGAGGCGCTGCAGCGGGCGAGGGCGGACCTGGAGAACACGCGCACCCTGGCGACTAACTGGGAGGCGGAGGTGGCCGGCGTCGCGGCCGACAACCGGGGCTCCACTCGTCGCTCCGAGAGGCGCGAGCCCGGCGGCGCCGGGGGCCGGGAGGAGTGGGCGCGCGCGCTCGAGCGAAGGCCAAGGAGGCCGACGACTTGAGGGCGGCCCGCGACGCCAAGGTCGCGGCGCTCGCCGCCACCGAGGGCCGGCTCCGGGGAGCGCACCGCCCGTCAAGGAACCGAGGGGCGGCTCCGGCGAGAGCCGAGGCGCCCTTGCCGACGCTCGGTCGGCCCTGGAGCGGGAGCGCGCTGCTCGCGAGGCGGCGCAGATGTCGCTAGAGGACCGGAACACCAAGTTCTCCGAGCTCGAGGGCGAGCTGATGGTGCTCAGCATCACGAGCGCGGGCCAGGAGCTGGCCTTCCAGGAGCAGGGCGAGACCATCAGGGGCCTCGAGCAGGTGGTCGAGGCCGGGCGCCACGCCTTCGAGATGGAGCGGAAGCAAGTCGAAGGTAAATCGCTGTTCAACTCCTGATTCGCTGGTTTTCCCTTAGGGGGTTCGCACCCTTCTTCTAATTTCTTCCTCGTCTGGCAACTCCAGGCTTGCGCACCGCGCTGGGGCACGCGGCTGAGCGGGCCGAGGCGCTGCAGACCTCCTACAATTCTTCCGAGCAGGAGCTGCAGGAGCTGCGCGATGCGGCTCTCGAGACATGTCGGGCCGTGGAGGAGGGTGAGGCGCAGGCCGGTAGCTCGCTGGCCGCGCCGCCCGCGCGCCCTTAGCGGCCACGTCACCGAGCGCATGCGCGGGCGCCGCATCTTGGCGTCCGTAAGGCCCTCGGGGTGGTGCGGTCCCACTACGAGGTTAACTTCGAGGCGCTGGCGGAGGGCTACGTCGTCCCCGAGGGTGTTGAGGACGAGGTGGCAATGGAGCGCGTGGACGCGCTCGCCGCCAACGCCGCCGGGACACTTGCCGAAGCCTTCGAGGAGTTCCTCTTCCCGGACGCTGCTGACGCCGCCGCTCCTCCCGCCTGAAGACAGCCAGGCGCTAGGCCCGTTTTTGTTAATGTATCAGTATGCTGGTCGTGCGGCCCTTGTAAATAAACAAATTAGTTTTGCCATAAACATTTGCCAATGTGAAGTGAAGTCTTTTGTTTATTACGCTTTTTTGTTTCTCCTTCTTCCTGAGTAGATTCTAGTTAGGGGAGTTCGATTTTCGCGGGTGGCCTGCTGGGTTGGAGGCGAGAGAGAAGGGCCATATCCTCGCGGAGGCGTAGGCTATCTCTGGCTCGCGCGCTCCTTCCGCTAGGCCACCTGCGCCCTGTTCGAATCTTTGCTCGAGGCCGAAGTAGAAAACAAACTTAGCGCGCGTGAGTTGTTTCGTTTTTGCACGAAAATGGGACCATTTTGGGGGGATGCCCCCCGTAGTAGCCCCCGAAAGTAACTTGGGTTTCAGGGAAAGCCGAGTTGCCCTTTTCATTAGACTTATGACGTTTACGTAGTTGTCACCAACTGGGGCGTTGGTCATGTGATTTTTACAACAAAATACTTGGAAATCCTAGCTAGGGGTAGAAGCGACGTAGTTGTTGGATGTTCCGAGCGTTGGTGAGCTCTTCACCGTCCTCGTTGGCCAGCTTGTACGTGCCGGGCTTGAGTACCTTCACCACGACGTAGGGTCCCTCCCACGGAGGCGATAGCTTGTGGCGTCCTCGGTTGTCTTGGCGTAGTCGTAGGACCAAATCCCCTTCGCTGAAGTCCCGCCGGCGTATCTTGCGTGCTTGGTAGCGCCCGAGGGACGCGTTGATACCTTGCGAGTGCATCAAGGCCACGAGGCGTGCTTCGTCTAGCTGGTCCAGCGAGTCCTCGCGGGCTCGCTGGTTGGCATCCTCGTCGTAGCCTCGAACCCTGGGCGACCCGTATTCTAGGTCCGTGGGGAGGACGGCCTCCGCGCCATGGACTAGAAAAAACGGGGTGAACCCGGTGGCTCTGCTCGGGGTGGTCCTTAGGCTCCACACGACTGCTGGCAACTCTTGGAGCCATTTCCGACCAGATTTGTTTAGCTGGTCGAAAATTCTAGGCTTAAGGCCTTGTAGGATCATGCCGTTGGCACGCTCTACTTGGCCGTTGGCCTGCGGGTGTGCCACAGCTGCCCAATCCACACGGATGTGGAACTTGTCGCAGAACTCCAAGAATTTTCTGCCCGTGAACTGGGACCCGTTGTCGGTGATAATGGAGTTTGGCACTCCAAAGCGATGGATGATGTCGGTGAAGAACGTCACCGCTTGCTCTGCCCTGAGATTCGTAATGGGGCGCACCTCCACCCACTTGGAGAACTTGTCGATCGCGACCAACAAGTGGGTGAAGCCCCCGAGCGCCTTCCGCAGGGGCCCGACGATGTCCAGCCCCCACACGGCGAACGGCCATGTTATGGGGATGGTGCGCAGACATGAGCGGGAAGGTTGGACTTGCGGGCGCGGAAGCGGAACCCTTCGCGGGTGCGTACGATCTCGGCGGCGCCCGGCGACCGCGGTAGGCCGCAAAAGCCTTGGCGGAAAGCATTGCCAACGAGGGTACGAGGCGCGCGCATGATGGCCACGGATCCCGGTGTGGATGTCCCGCAGAGCTCGCGCCCCTCGGGGATGGGCACGCACCGCTGCAAGACGCCGGAGGCGCGCGCTTGTACGGCCCGCCGTCGACGAGGGCAAAGGACTTGGCCATCCTGGCGATGCGCCTGGCCGCGGCCCGGTCCGAGGGGAGCTCCCCTCGAGCCATCCAGGCGATATACTTGTCGCGCCAGTCAGCCTTGACAGGGGCTGGCTCGATGTCCATCACGTCGGCCTCGTAGGAGCCATACCCCTCGAGGAGGGAGAGCACGTAGGCCTCGTTCGAGGGGTCCTCGTCCATGGGTTCCGCACCCGCTGGATCCGAGGGAGCCCCCGAAGGTTCCGCGCGGCTCGAGGGGTGAGGCTCGAGGACGACCGAGGGTTGAGCGATATCGTGGGAAAAAACGTTCGGGGGGACGGTGATCTGCCCGGACGCGATCTTGGCCAGCTCGTCCGCCTCCTCGTTGTACCGGCGGGGCACATGATTGAGCTCGATGCCATAAAATTTGTCTTCGAGGGCTCGCACGGCCTTGCAGTAGGCCTCCATCTTATCGTCATGGTAGCTCGCGCTCTTCATGACTTGGTCGATTACGAGCTGCGAGTCCCCCCGCACGTCGAGGCGCTTGACGCCTAACTCAATGGCGATCCTGAGGCCGCAAAGGAGGGCCTCGTATTCAGCCATGTTGTTTGATGCGGGGAAGTGGAGGCGCACCGCGTATCGCATGTGCTCCCCGAGGGGTGACACGAAGAGCAGGCCCGCGCCCGCCCCTGTTTTTATCACCGAGCCGTCGAAATACAGAGTCCAGCACTGCGCGGAATCTGCGGCGGCAGCTGCGTATCCGTCCACTCAGCGACAAAATCCGCCAGGATCTGGGACTTGATGGCCTTGCACGGGGCATAGGCGAGCGTCTCGCCCATCAGCTCCACGGACCACTTGGCGATCCTGCCCGCCACGTTAGGATTGCGGATGATCTCCCCTAGCGGGAAGGAGGAGACCACCGTGACGGGGTGGGCCTCGAAGTAGTGGCGAAGCTTGCACCGCGCGAGGACCACCGCATACAGCAGCTTTTGGACTTGAGGGTAGCGCGTCTTGGTGTCAGACAAGACCTCGCTGATGTAGTATACCGGCCGGCGGGACCGGCGGGCGTGCCCTTCCTCCGTGCGCTCCACCACGATTACGGCGCGCCGACCACCCGAGTGGTCGCGGCCACATAGAGCCGCGAGGGGTTCGCGCGTCCGCGCGGCGTGAGGATCGGGGCGCGGGTCAAGGACGCCTTCAGCTTATCGAGCGCATCCTGGGCCTCGGCGGTCCAGGAGAAGCGCTCGTGCTTCTTGAGGAGGCGATAGAGGGCGGGGCCCTTCTCGCCGAGCCGCGAGATGAAGCGGCTCAAGGCGGCGAGGCACCCCAGCACCTTTTGCACCCCTTTGAGGTCCCGGATCGGGCCCATTCGCTCGAGGGCCGCAACCTTCTCGGGGTTGGCCTCGATGCCCCGTTGGGAAATGATGTATCCTAGGAGCATGCCTCGCGGCACTCCAAAGACACACTTTTCGGGGTTTAATTTGACCCCATTGGCCCATAGGCAGCCGAACGCAATGCTAAGGTCGCCAACCAGGTCGTCCGCCTTCCTGGTTTTCACGACGATATCGTCTATGTACGCCTCGACCGTCCGTCTGATGTGATCTCCAAAAACGTGTTGCATGCAATGTTGATACATTGCACCCGCGTTTCGGAGGCCGGACGGCATCGTGACATAACAGAACATCCCGAACGGTGTGATGAACGAAGTCGCAAGCTGGTCGGGCTCCTTCATCTTTATTTGATGATACCCGGAGTAGGCATCAAGGAAGCAAAGCAACTCACACCCAGCCGTTGAATCAACAATTTGATCAATGCGTGGCAAAGGAAAGGGAACTTTAGGGCATGCTTTATTGAGACTAGTGTAGTCCATACACATCCGCAATTTCCCGTTCTTTTTCTTTACAAGTACAGGGTTTGCTAGCCACGTAGGGTGGAACACCTCCTTGATGAACCCGGCCTCGAGAAGCTTCCGCAGCTCCGCTCCGATAGCCCGTCGCCGCTCCTCGTCGAAGCGGCGGAGCCGTTGCCCGCGCGCGGGCGTGAGGCAGGATGTCAAGGGAGTGCTCGGCGACCTCCCTCGGGATGCCTGGCATATCCGAGGGGCTCCACGCGAAGATGTTGGCGTTTGCGCGGAGGAAGTCGACGAGCACTACTTCCTATTTTGGATCGAGGGTGGAGCTGACCCTCAACGCCTTGCCCTCGGGGGCAGCAGGGTCGAGGGGCACCTCCTTGGTCTGCTCCGCGGCCTCGAAGTTGCCGGTGTGCTTGGAGGTGGAGTCGAGGTCCTCGTTGACCATCTTCTCCAAGGTGGTCACCAGCGCTTCATCCAGCGCCAGTGCTTCCGCATGCTCCACGCATTCGACGTCGCAGTCGAACGCGTGCTCGATGGACGAGCCCACGTTGATGATGCCGTTCGGTCCTGGCATCTTCATCTTCAAGTAGGTGTAGTTAGGAACCGCCATGAATTTGGCGTAGCAGGGCCGCCCAAGTAGGGGCGGGCACAAAATACCGAGAACCGAGAACCGAACCGAATTTACCGAGAACCGAACCGATATTTACCGAACCGAAATATTCGGTTCCATGTTCGGTTCCGAGTTTGCAAGAACCGACGTACCGAGGTAAATACCGAAACCGAACCGAACTTACCGAAAGTACCGAAGTTACCTGAAATTTGATAGGTTTAAGTGTTATTATATTATTGATTGCACTATTATAGACTATTATGTTATGTAATTTTGGCACTCACACTTATATTCATGTGACTTTTAGATGTATGTGTATTTTGCACCATTATTATCTATGAAATCATGTCAAAATTAGTTTTCGAACATGCTATTACATCTTCTTTGTGATCAACTCGGTACCGTTCGATAAGTACCGGAACCAAACCGAATTTACCGATACCGAACACCCTCGGTACCGAGTTTTTGTAGGAACCGATCGGTACCGATTTCTGAAGAACCAAATTTACCCGAGTACCGAAGAACCGAACCGATCGGTTCGGTAAATATCGAATGCCCAGCCCTACGCCCAAGTATGGCATGGTAGGTGCCCTTGAACCCCACCACCTCGAAGGTGAGCGTTTCCTTGCGGAAATTCTTCGCGGTGCTGAACCAAACCGGCAGGTCGATCTGCCCGAGGGGCTGGACTCGCTTGCCGGGCGCGACGCCATGGAACGGCGTCGTGCTGGGCTGCAGCTGGTCCAACTCGATCCCTAGCAAGCGCAGCGTATGCGCATAGAGGATGTTGAGGCTGCTGCCTCCGTCCATCAAGACTTTTGAGAACCGCGCGTTCCCAATGATTGGGTCGACCACCCGGCGGGTCCGGCCGGGTTGGGGATGCGGTTCGGATGGTCTTCCGGCCGAAGGTGATGGCGTCCTCCGACCGGGCACCGAGGAAGGAGGGAGGCGCCTTCTCCGCGGCGAGGACCTCGTGCCGCTCCCGCTTGCGCTGGCGGGTCGACATGTCGACGGTGGGTCCCCCGAAAATGAGGAACACGTTCTCCACGGCGGGGAAGCCGCCGGCGTCGCCATCTCCTCCGTCTTTCTTGGCCTCCGCGTCCTTTGCGGCGGCGCGGCCATAGAACTTCTTGAGCATGTCGCATTGCTCAAGGGTGTGGTTTACTGGGGTCTTGTGATAAGTACATGGCTTTTTCAGCATGTCATCAAACACCCCCGGACCTCAAGGGGCCGGTCGAGGGCCTCGTCAAGCTGGGTCAACAGCAAGGGCCTCGGCACCATCGCCGTCGTGCCCCTGCTCGCGCGCCTCGCGGCGCGGCTTCTTTCCTTTCTTGCCCCTCTTGTCTTTCCGGTGGGGCTCCCTGGACTTGTTGCCCTCCGCGGGCGCATCATCCGAGCGCTTGCCCTTCTTGCCGTCAAAGATCGCCCCCACGGCCTCCTCTCCTAAGGCGAAGCTGGTGGCGATGTCGAACAGCTCGTTGGAGTCCGCGGGCGGGCTGCGTCCCAGCTCTCGCACGAGGTCCCGGCACGTGGTGCCCTCGAGGAAGGCGTGCACAATCTCAGATTGCGCCACGCTTGGGAGCTCTATACAGCGCTTGGAGAAGCGCCGTATGAAGTCGCGAAGCAACTCGCCGGGCTTCTGGGTGCAAGAGCGCAGGTCCCAGGAATTTCCGGGGCGCACGTACGTGCCCTGGAAGTTACCCACGAACGTGCGGACCAGATCCTCCCAGTTGTGGATCTGGCTGGCGGGCAGGTGCTCGAGCCATGTCCGAGCCGAGTCACCGAGGTGTAGGGGCAAGTTGCGGATGATGACCTCGTCGCTGGTGGCCCCGCCCAGCTGGCACGCCAGGCGGTAGTCGTTGAGCCACACGCGGGGATCCGTCTCCCCATTGTACTTGACGATGGTCGAGGGTTGGCGGAAGCGTTGGGGGAAGGCCGCCGCGCGGATCTCCCGGCTGAACACACGGGTCCCCGGGGGCTCCGGCGTCGGAGAGCGGTCCTCGTCGCTGTCGTAGCGTCCACCCCGTTGAGGGTGGTAGCCTACCGCCGCTCGCGCATCCGCCCTGCTCGTGCGGCGGGCGTTGATGACGTTGCGGGCGTCCACCGTCCGGCCGCCCGCGCGTGTCGAGGAGCCGCTCCTTGGCCGGCGCGCGTCCCGGGTTGGCGGGTCGCCCCGCAGCCTCTCCTACGTGGACCGAGGGTTCGCCCCCCTGTGCAGCTCCGTCTCCTCGCGTATCCCCCTGCTGGCGAATACGTGAGGCTGAGCTTTCGGCCTGCTGGACGGCCGCTTGCTCGATGAGAGCCTGCACCTCGCGTTGCAGGTTCCGCGCCTCAGGGGTCGAGGGTGCCGGCATAGCCCTCAGCAGCGTCGCGGCGGCAATGAGCTTCTGACTTGCCCGCGGAGGCGCGTCCGGGTTGTCGACGTTAAAGTCGGCATTGATGCGGTCGCCGGCCTGTCTGCCCAGCTCCCGCGCGTGTTCGCCGCGCGCGGAGGCTTCCCCAGCCATCGAGGCATGGAGCATCCGCACCGTTCGGTACTCCTCCGCCAGCTTAGCCTCGAGCTCGCGGGCTTGGGCTAGCTGCGCGTCGGCGTTGGCCTCGCGGGGGTGGCAGCCTGCGGCCGGGCGCGGAGCGATCTGCCGGGGCGGCGTGACCTCCCCGTCGCCCCGCGCCGGCCGCGCGCCGGGTGTGTTTTCGGGTCGTTGGCGATGACGACACAGCACTCCCGCGCGGGGTCGTAGCTCCCGGTGCTGGAGTCGTCGGAGCAGCTGAACTAGTAGTCCGTAGCGTCATGGAAGCGCCTGAACATGACCGGGTCCGGCACGCCGGAGAAGTCCCACTCCGCGTACCTGTGGAGGTTGGCGGGTGGCAACGCGTCAAGGGAGCCTAGGGACGACTCGTCACCCGCTGAGGCGCCGGGATCCCTAGCGACAAAGACGTGACGGCCAGGGGGAACCCTGCGCATCGTGGTGTTGACGTCGGCGTTGTAAGCCGTCGTGGCACCTCGCAGCCCAATGGGAAAGCGCGGTCCGGAGACCGTGCGCTGTCCCGCTGGGGTGGCGGTTGCCGTGGTGACAGGCGCGCCGCGTTGAGAGGCGGTGCGCTCGGCCTGCCGTCGCTCGGGACCGTGCTCGGCGCGAACGCCGGCCGGAGCGGCGGCGGCGTCGTGGCGTCGACGGGCCCGCGCTCCGCGCGCGGCGGCGTCGCGCGTGGTGGTGCGCGCGGCGGGGACCGGAGCGGACCCGGCCCGGCGCCGCGCACGGAGCTCCTCACGGTTGGTGAGGCGCATCGAGTAGCCGTTCCCTCGTGGTCGAAAGTTTAGGCCCCCGAGCCGGATTTCGAACCCGGCGAGGAGGGGGGTCCGAGCCGCCCATGCGAGGCAACGCGTACCGCGGTACTCGGTGCGGATCACCATGGAGGGAGTTGACGGTGGATTGACCTTAGGCGCTCGATTGCCCCACGGTGGGCGCCAGCGTCGGTGCGGAATATGGTCCCGACACTAACCAGTAATAAGCGCCAAGGTCTATCCCTCAATGGTCGATGCTAAGCAATAAAAGACACGGAGTTTATCCCGGTTCCGGCCGAGGGGCCGTACGTCCAAGCGGTGGTGTGCTCAAGGCACTATATTGCTCGGCAAGGGGTGCTCGTAGTGGGGCTGCTACAAGCAAGGCGGGAGAGGAAGCGTGGCTTCCAAGTCCCTGGTGTAGTGGCTGAAGATGTTGTGGGAGAATTGGAGAGCAAGTGCGTGTTGCGACCTGTCTCGTGTTGTGTTGCGTCGTGTTATGTTATGTCTCTCTGTGTTGTCCCCTGCGGCAGGGGGGTTCGTCCTCCTTTTATAGACCAAGGAGAGAGCGAATCACATGCGCGCCGCGCTATTTGGCCACGTGAGGGAGCGTGACATGCTATGCTGTAGAGTAGGCGGCCGCCCAGGCGATCCTTGCAGCGATCCGGCCATCATGGCGTATCTTGTACCCGAACAGTGGCGGCCTCGAGGGTAGAAGGGCAGCGGACGGCTGTGATGCCTTCAGATGGGCTCGAGGGAGTTGCTGACGTCGGTCCGTACGGGGCACAGTGGCAGGTAAGGCAGCGTCCCGTTCCCGCACGCTCCACAGCGCTGGAGCTGTTGCCACAGCGTCCGGTCGTGGGCTCGTACGCGCGGGGACGGCAGCCATGCTGTTAACAGTGGCAGGGATGGCGTCCCACCGTCCTAGCGCCTCCACCTAACCCTGCAAGGTCACAAGAAAGCAAGTCGAGGGTGCTGCCGGCCCCCCTTCGAGGGCTCAGCACGTTAGCCGTACCGGAGCAGGCGGCGCGGCGTCACAGGACTGGCACCGGCCACGCCGCACAGTCCCCCCCACAGTGGCGGGGATGGGCTCCCTCCTGGGGAGTTGGTGCGGCGGCACGGGGGCGCGAGCCCCGGGCGTATGATGGTGCCGCCCGCCGTTGTCGGGCATTAAATGCCCGCGTACGGGGAGGGGGACGCGCGCGTGGGGAGCACCCTCGAGCGAGGGCGGGCCCCGTTCGAGGGCGGAGCGGACCCTCGAGCGAGGCGGAGCCCGCTCGAGGTAGCGCACCCCCTCGAACGGGGCGGAGCCCGCCCGAGGGAGGCGCGCATCCTCGAGCGAGGCGAAGCCTGCTCGAGGGGATCTTCGAGTGGGCCGCCTTGGTGGGTCGTCGGGGTCTCCGCGGCGTGGGCCGTGTCCTGCATGGTTAAGCGAGGCGTGTTTGGCTTTGGCTCTGTTGCGGGTTTTAAGTGGGGGTTTCCCAGTTGTTTAATGGGACCCCTAGGGCTGTCCCCGACACCTAGTCACTGCATTGCATTCCCCGTGTAGAAGTCCCCGACGGTAGCTATACGCTCGTGCCGGCCGACGAGGACGAGGGAGCAGGAGGAGACGTGCATTACGTGACCGTAGAGCAAGACCCGGGCCAAAGTCCGGAAGTTTGTGTGTCTGCTGGTGCTGACGAAAGCAAGCCCCGGTTTATTCATTAACCTATGTGTTTCTTTAAACTTCTGAATTTACTTACTGTTATTGTATGTGCATTTACGTTCAGGAGTTGAAATGAAACCCTAGTTGCATGATCCACAAGTACCTATGATCTTTTACTAGCGTGTTAGGTCGCTAGTTGCTATGCTTTAAGGATTCGGTACAAGTCGAGTGATGTTCGTCACTCGCGAGAATAGGATCCCCTTTATGGAATCACCATATGTTTAAATGGGTTGCTCATGTGGTAAGAGCATGGGATTTGGGCTCCGGTGCAATGGCTTCGTTGGTTAAGTGCTTGAAAGTACTAAACACTTGTCGGAAATGGGCACGGTAAGCCTAGTACCTAAATGAGGCGGTACGGGGTTTTACTATCACTACTCTTAGGGTTGCGGCCCCGGGCTCGCCACCCGAGTGCATGCATGAGGCTGGGTGACCTTGGTGGCGTAGCCCAGATAAACCTTGTACTTAAGACTGTGAGCTATTATCCCCAAACCAAAGAATGACGGGAACCGCCTGGTTGGTGAACTCTTGGTGAGGACACCTCACGTGTGTTTAGGTCCACCTTGCAAGGTTTTGAATCAATCGATTGTCAGCCTCTCACCGTTATCTGAGACTGCTTACCTGACTGGCCATGATATCCCTTTATGATGGAACTTTGTGAAGATTATTACTTTGATTAATTGTTTGTACAACTTTGGTTGCAATAGTTGCTTACCTAGTAATGATTACTCTACTAGAACATGGGCTAAAATGTGGAAGTAAGGATTCACTACTTGGTAGCTTTTTGGCAAACAAACCCACAAGCCAAAGGTCTTGCATGACTAGAGGTAAAGTCTTCCTTTTAGACGGGTAAGTCTTGCTGAGTATTAGTATACTCAGCCTTACTTTATAAATGTTGTTCCAGGTGATGCATCTATTGTGTGGCCCGGAGAACTTCCACCCGGCTGAGAGCTGGAATGGGTGGATGACGAAGAATGATTTCATCATGGACAAGCCTCCTATGATGTGATCGTAACGTTTAGTTATCTTCCGCTGTTTTCAATAAACTCTGAACCAGTTACTTTCATGTCAAAGAACTATGTTTGTAATAATGGACCCAACGGGGATGTGATGGTTAATTTGTAAGGCACTCTGGACTCTCCTTCGTGGGAGTTTTAATGCATATGTTATCCTCTCTGTGATGTCAAGTGATTAACTGGGCGTTAACCCGGTAACGCTCAACGGGATACTTCTTTATTATCGCTTAGTGACCAAATGGAGTGGTTTAGGCGATAGTACGGAATTACCTCGGGTGGGGTTGTCACACCCCTCAGCCTCGTCCCCGCTCGCCCCCTCGGCCTCATCCTCTGTGCACGGGAGGGGCGCGCGCCGCCGCCCTACACCGCGCTGCGTCGTACCGCGTCGCGTCGTGTCGCCTCCGCCGCACCGTGCCCCTCGACCCCGTCGCCGCTCCTCGCTTGGGGTGCCGCCGACCCGAGAAACGAATCGAGGTTGGGCCGCCGTGCCACACGGGCAAGGAGAGGGACGCCTCGAGATGGAGACAAGCGAGCCAGAGATCGTCGCGCCGGGAGGACGAGCGTTGTGACGGGTAGAGCAGGGCCGCCTCCGCTGCCATGGATCTGCCGTCGCCGGGTGCGGAGAAGAAGATGAGGACGATAGAGAGGAGGGCCGCCGCCGCCAGGCCCGGCGCCGCGGCATGTGCGAGGGTGTGCAGGGGCACAGCCGGAACTGTGATTTGGGCGCCACCAGAGCTGTGATTTGGGGGCGGCCACGCGGCGTTGGCCTTCTCCTCCCTCGCCGGCGAGGGAGGAGAGGCGGCCAACGATTGGCGTTCGCCCACGGGTCCGGTTGCGCCCGCCGACCGCGCGGAGCTCGCCGCGCACGGGACGGAGCACCGACGCCCGGGGGGGGGAGCGAGCGGCGCGCGCGCGAGCTCGGGGTGGGTGGGGGCGGTGGACGGGCGCACGGAGGGAGAGGGGAGGAGAGAGAAAGGGAGGGAGGGAGGGAGGGAGGGAGAACAAATTAATGATGACTAAGTTTAGTCCCCCTCCAAACAGGGTCTGACTACACTAAATTTTAGTCCCTTGACTAAAGGGATCCAAACACCCTCTAAGCTGGTCTAGGGTTGGTAGTGGGTATAGTATTCCAAACGGGCCGCCCGGCCCGAGCACGGCCCGAGCCCGATTTGGCTCGGCCCTATGTGGCCCGACACTATGCGGCCCGATTGATGTTTCGTGCCGGGCCGTGTCGGGCGTCGTGCCCGGGCCGGGCGGCCCGGCACGGCCCTATGGGCGATTTTTCGGGCCGGGTCGGCACGGTGCCGAAGACGGCCCGATGGGTCGCGACCCGGCCCGGCACTATCCGTGGCGACTCACTCCCCGGCGGCGGCGGAGGCCGGGAGGCCGGTGCCCGCGGGCGGCCGGATCTTCGGTATCGGCGCGGCCGAGCCGGGAGGCGGGCGGCGGAGGCCGGCGGCCCTCGGCGCGGACGGTGAAGGCGGAGGCCGGCACCCCCCTCGACGCGGCCGTAGCTCCCGCATCCCCCGGCGAGAGGCGGACGGCGCAGCTCCTCAGCGCGACGCAGGATGGTGCGGCCGCGAGACCTCTGTCCCCCGCGGTGGGATCGAGAGGAGCCGAATAGCGAGGAGCAAGGGAGCGGCGGCGGGGTTGGGAGGAAGAGCAGGGGGCGGCGGGGAAATGGAGATCAAGGCGCGACGGGATAGAGGGAAAGCAGAGGTGGAGGAAGGGGGCGCCGGCTGCCACGGGGATAGGCCGATAGGGAGAGGGTGGCGGCGGGATTGGGAGGGAGATATGGACTGTGGAGATGGGGAATTAGGGTTTCGTTGGTATATATGGGAGATGCAAAATTGACATCGGGCTGCCTATCGGGCCGCTCAAAATCGGGTCGTGCCTCGGGCCGGCACTATGGGCCGAAGTGGCGACCCAGGCACTATCAGGCTATCGTGCCGTGCCGGCACTAAGCACTATTGATCGTGCCTCGGGTCGTGCTAGGGCCGTGCTTTTTAGGGTCGTGCCTCGTGCCGCCAATCGTGCCAGGCCCATTTGGAATACTATAGTAGTGGGTTATGACCCTAATGCACAATATAATATTTTTCACAATCTAACAAAGCTATACTATTTTCTATCTCAAAATTGTATATTAGTATTTTTCTGTCCTTATTTAGCTAGATTCTTAAAATTGCTAAGCTAAAAATGTGGGCACCAAAAATGGTGCAAATGTTGAAAAAATGTTGCAACATCTCTTATTTAAGAATTGTCAGATAGCATGACTAAAAACTACTAACAAGCGATATTATGCAATATTATGTAGGTTTTGATGAACGACCTCCATCCACCTTCATGCGCAGCCCCGTGGTGGGTGCGAATGCATCCAATAGGGTGCGTTTGTTCGTCGTTCCTGGTTCAACTAGGCCTACGGAGTGCAGACGAGCAGCGTTTGATTGCATGTATCGTCCCCAGAGTCAGGTTCTCCACATGCATTTCCCCCCTCTTGCATGTAGCCCTAGAAATGCCAAATGCCAGAAACGATATTTTTGCAGAGTCAGACTCGGTTCATGCAACTGTTTCTCTCACTAAAGATGTTTTAGTGTATAATTAGTAAATATCAAGTGATATTAATATTTTATGGATAATTAATACATGGTTAGATAAAATAAGTCATTTAAGAATGTATTTGTACAAAATAAAAATTATAATCATATTTTAAATATTTTTTCCTTATGCGACTTATCTCGTACAAGCAAAGGCTGGAGGGATACAAGCAAAAAAACAGATAAGGGAAGGAAACATGTTTCCGCCCATGCCACCCCTCGTCGCGGCCTCGCCAACGTGGCGCGCCAGCGCCCGGCGTCTCGGCACGCGTCCAGGCCAGTGAGGCGGCAGGCGTGACGCCTGGCGGGGAGGAGGCAAGCAGGAGATCCGCGAGACGACGGCTTCCGGCTTCGCATAGGCATCCAGGGCTCCAGGCCAGCGTCCTGCGGCAGTGCGACTGGCGCTAGGATTGACACACATGATTTGCTAGAGAGTGACGGGGCCGTGACTGGACACACCTTTGCGTCTACGTGCGTTGCATCTGGGGTTGATCGAATGATCGCCTTGTCTGAGGCCAAGGCTTTATCCTGCTTCCCCTCGTGGACAAAAAGCAAGGACTTGTATAGGTCGCAAGGTATAGCTTTATTTTTAACCGGACTGGAATGCTTATTACAGAAGTTGGCGTATCATTCTCGTGCTTTTAGTTGGTTCCAAAAGGAAGGGCACGCAGTCTAAATAATGCAGAACCAATGCAAGCTGCATTTGGCTAATATAACATCATAGCTTGTGTTGTCGATCACTCATCAACTGAAGCAAGCACAGATGCTACCGCATCACATTTCCTCGTAAAAGTAGCCCTGGCTATGTGTGCGCACTGAGACTGACTTCAGCTTCATGGGCGGCAGGGAGGAGCAAATGACAAGGCCTACTGATGCCTCTTGACTGACTTCAGCTTCAAGGGCGGCAGCGGAGCAGAGACGGATTCAGACGACCGTCCAGGAGAACATATTCGGTGCTACCGATCATTAGGGTGCTATTGTGCTACCGGTCATAGTAACACCTAAACCGGTGCATAAAAGATCATCCCAAAATACGAACAAAAATTGTGCCAGAAGAAATAAATAAGAAAAATCAGTACTTGAATAGTTTGATTTCATTATGGCCACCCAAATGTTTTTATCGACTTTTCCACCTTACAAGGGGAGGCATAACAACTACTCGTCACATCGAACTTTAGATACTAATTAGGAGTATGAAACGTGAATTAATGACAAAATCCATTTCGCTTCCCCCTAAAATCTCGAGACGAATCTAAGGAGCCTATTATGTCATGATTATACAACACTGTGCTATAATTTACCATTTCTAATGATGAATTAATTAGGTTTTAATAGACTCAACTCGCGACTTACGGCCCATTCAACTAATTGATTTTGTAATTAGTCTATGTTTAGTCCTCCTAATACGTTTTAAAAGGGGCCTCGAAATTTTTTGTCTAAAATATTTCCCCAACTTGTCGTGTGAAGGATTACTGCAACTGCAAGGGTAGAGTCAGCATTGGGAGGGGAGGGGGGTTGCCCCCCTCCCCAACTCTCCTACAAATTTGATACGTGTAGGTTGTTCTAGCTTCAAATTCTATTGGACAACTTAGCTTTTTTTATGGCATTTCCGTATGCTATTTGTAATTGAAATGATTTTTGCATTATGGTTTTATTCATCAATATGGCCTAGTGTACCATTTGAGCATCATTCATTTCGAGAGTTTGTTGGTAAGTTCTTGACAATATCGATTGTTATTACTTAAATGTGATGCGCATAATGATGGCTTAATGACGTCCTGTAACTTTCTTTCCGGATTTATTACCTATCATGGGCTGCCATTATGTTGATGTTTCTTGTTTTGAAGGTTACCCACTCGAGTTCTTACTTTCATTTAATTCTTATTATTGGCGGACTTCAAAACTAAATGAGGGGATCAACCTATAAAATTATGAACTAGACATATATGAACAATACAAAAGTATTGTTTATGCATTAGTGATTAGGATGGACTTGGGGGGGGGGGGGGGGGGGGCATGACCCCCTTTGGTCTCGCTAAACTCCGTTGGGACTCCTCCTGTGAAGAAAGTATTGGTGATGGGATTTGCTTTGGGTAAGCTTTGAGGTCCACACTTATTCATGTTGTGTAAATTTTGAAGTAGTTACATTGTTGACTTGATGTCTCTTCAGATGGCACCAGTATTTAAAACATCGATATGTAGGATTGGGCTGTGGGAGTCATTGATAAGAATTACGCGTGAGGCTACGACTTGTGCATGAATTGTGTGATCCTTGCTTCAGTAGCATGTTTTGCTTGGTTTCCACTTAGTTCGGGGTTTCATACCAAGTTTTCAACAAAGGCTTGCAAATCTCCTATCTCATGGGAGGGGACAAAGAAAAATCGAGTTACGCCTAACTATATGATTCTAGGAGGTGGAGCCTATTGTGTCAGCTTACTCTCAGCTGATTTGGTTTGTGGTAATACATGGAGAAAATGTAAGTTTTATCTTGAATAAAAAAATGTGCAAGGAGAAATAAAAAAAGAAATCAACACTTGAATAGTTGTGTAACTATTCAAGTGCTGATTTCCTTTTTTTTGTTGCACAATTTTCATGAAACTTTTACAGGATGGTAGATGTTTGCATGCTCTATCCATTCATATGTTGAGATGATTTTTGATGCGACGGTTTAGTTACCATGATGTGGTAGCACGGTAGTAGCACTGGATACGCTTTCGCCGTCCAAACCACGGCAGGCGCCTCTTTGGGAATCTGCTGCTGATGCTCTCGATCAGCAAAACTATGAGCTGCGTGAAGAATAGTCGTCAATGGCGACCTCTCGGGGAATAATAAAAAAAAAGAGAGAGAGAGAGAGAGAAACGAATCCACAAACAACCACAAGAATGGACGCTCGCGTCCCAACCCTGAAGTGGCTCCCATAATTTGTGTGTCGTCAGCGGTGGGCACCGCGAGTCCAGAACCCTCTCTCTTTTTGCTCACTTTCTGGTGGTATAACGACACCACGCAATACAAAAAAAAAAGCGAACCACTTGCCCAACAAAAGTTCAGGCATGGGACCTCTGGTTAATAGAAAATCTAATGGAGAATCTACGGGCTGTTTTCTTTTAACTGCTTGTCTGTGTTGGCAAAACAATGATGGAGAGTTGGAGCCTGTCTCATCAGGTTGGCAATGATCGTTTAACTGGAAGCCTATGCAGGTGCTGAAGGTTCGAGAGTATGTAATTTCGCAGCACAAACAAAAAAAAAAAGTGGTTGCAACAAGTTAAGCCATGAAGTAGGAAGCATTGCAGCTAGGTGTCGGCGACAGACGCAGAGTGTTTCTTACTTTGCTCGGTTTGTCTCATTTTGACTTCTTGTGTAATAATTCTCTTAAAAAAAATATCGTACAAATCTAACACATAGCTAGTACTCTCATAACGAATCTGTGATGTAAATTAAATCTGCAGAAGAGAAACTCCATTGAAGGGGTGACGGCCGGCCCCCGCGAACCCTAGCCACCGCCACTCTTCCCCCGCTGTTCCCCCGCCGCGCCGCCGCCCGAGCGGGCCGCGGGTCCCCGCGCGGCCGCGAGGAAGGCGGCGGCGGGGCTTCCCTCCTCTTCTCGCCGGCGCACCGGGGCGGGCGCGGCCGTCCGGCGTCGAAGGTGCCGCTCGCCGGCGTGTGTCGTCCCCCCGCGACGGTGGGTGGTGTATCCTCCGGATCCGGCGGCGCTATGGCGGACACCGGGGCTACACGGAGGGGGCGCGTCTTCGGTGGTGGTTTGGTGGCCGGTCCGGGTGGGGGGCGACGGCGGCTCCTAGGTGGCGGGCGGCGCGCGCGGCCGGTTGGGGGGGGTCTCCATCCGGTGGCACGGGCGGCGCGTCTCCCCGCGACGGTGGCTCGGCGGTCGGCGTCGGGGCTTCCCGTGGTGGGGGGCCGGGCGGCCGGCGGGCGGCGCCCGCAACGGGGGTATCCGGATGCTCGTGGCGCCGTCCCTCGTTGTGGGGACGGTTGGTGGCGACTCGCGGCGACGTGGGCGTCGGCGACGCGCAACGGGGTTTGGTGACCTCCTCGGTGCCGGGCGGTCGATCCCATGGGTGGTGAAGGCGGTGGTCGGGCTTCTCAGATCAGCGGGGTCGTGGCCTACATCATGGTGGGTGGCGACATGGACGGCGGTGGCTTGCTGCTGGGCGTTGGCACTTGGAGACTACCTTGCTCGGACTAAGTGCCGGGGAGGTTTTGGTCTCTCGTGGCTGCCCCCGACGCAAGTTTTGGCGGTGGCCTATGGTGGTTGGCGACCTCGGTCGGACCTATCTCGTGGCCTAAGTGCAGCAGAGGTTCATTGGCATGCAATGCGGTGTCGGTGGTGGTCGGTTGCTGCGACGGGTTGCTTCCATCCTTCGGCGTCCCCTGGTGAAGATCTGGGCTCTTCCAGTCGATGTCGGTCTTCCTGCGAGTTGGGCAAGGTGTCGTGACTCTCGTGTCGTTGGGCGTTGGTGAGGTAGAGGGGAGCCTAGGTGCTCGCCCCTCGCGCTTCTGATGGTCGCGGTCGGTGTTGCGTTTCATCTTTTCCTTGGTCGCTGTGTCGGCATTGGACGAAGCGTCGGGCGAAAGCTTTCCCGGCTATGGTGCCGGCGTCAACATCGGCGGCGTCTTCGGGCGTCGTGGCCCTCCTTAGAGGCGTTGTGTTGGGATGCTTCCTGCTTTGGTTTGTGTCTTCCGGGTGGAAACATTTTTTCGATTCTTCGGAGGAGCGATGACGGCGGCATCGGCGCCGTTTCCTTCTTGAGGGCGTCGCTTTGGAAGTCATGGGCCTTCGTCGCTTGTGGTGCTGTATCGTCGTGGCGTTGGAAGGTTGGTCGGAGTATTAGAAGTTTTTTCTTCTTTTTCTTTATCGTAGTGGTTCTGTCTTATTTCATTTTTACCTCGGTGTGAGGTTCAGAGCCTGAGTGCTCTCTTGTAATCGTTGGCCGTATATACCTACTTATTGGTATAGATGCCGGATTTATATCCTTTATCTAAAAAAATTAAATCAACAGAAGACCTGTCGAACAGAGTCATTGCGTAGACAGGAGTGGCCCTGCCTGGTGAGGAGGAAAAGGATTTACTCCTACTCCTACTAGAAGAGAGGATTAAAGAATTGGGACGGTTTCCCCGTCCACGGCAGGATCGGAAGGGCGGCAGTAATCAACGCTTTCCTTGCATTGTTGCAGCAAAATTTGAGAAGAAGAAACCTGCAGATAATGTTTCGAGAAAGGAAACCTGCAGAACGAGAAAGCCTGGTAGTGGTATACGGGGACCCCCCTTTCTCTGGCCTGCTCGATCGACCAGCATCTGCTACCAACAGATGATCACTCGTGTGTTTCCCGAGGCAGGCATGGCCGTACTGCCGCGCGGTGGTCAGTGGATAGTGGTCGCTCGTGTGCCCATCTCGCCTCGATCATCTGTCTCGGGCCGGCGCGATCGGGTGGTTGACATGCAGCTCCTCTCTGGCGCTTGCCATCCTGCCATGTGAGTCCGGGTCGCGCGACGTGGCCGCCGGAACGCGCCAGGAAACGGGGCGCGCGCTCGTCCCGGTAGGTATGCATGCACACGCCGCCGCTTGGGGGAAGGCATGCCGCCCGTCCTTGGCTCCCGGCGATCCCGCTGCTGCTCCTCGACGGCGACGCCCGTCGGACGAGCGCGAATAATCGCCCGTACCCGACCGGCGGAATCCGTGTAATGCTAAGGGCTGGAGCATATATTATGCTGCCCCATGACGCGTAATCTATCAACACAAGACGCAACGGCCGGGCTCCGAACAACCTGCGCTGGGTACTACTACCATGTAAGATGCCGTGGAGTTCGTTGCATCTCCTAATTAAAGGGACGCATCGCTCCCGTACGTGTCCCGGTTCGCGTTTCCCATGTGTCGGAATTCTCTCGGTTCACAACGACAAAAGATGATGCTGCCGACTTGATCTGTCGAGCCTCCTTTTGCGCCGACCTATACAAGCTAAAAGTCCCTTTATTTCGCGCCTGCCAACAACAGTGCCGTGTGCTTCGTTTCCAGAACAGTAAAGGTAAAAGCCGGCACACGGTGGACGCACATGTGTCGACTGGGTGAGCACGGACAGTGAGATGAGTGATCTGGCCTGGCTCGTTCGCCGTCGTCGGCGGCCACGGCAGGTCAAAAAAAAAAAAAACTCGTGTGCCAGCGGCGGTGGTTGTCCTGCGGGTGGGGCGACGACGGATTATTATTGATTGCATCAAGACCGATCAGGCCCGGTCACGGGCGCGAGCTACTCACCTGGTTCTAGACCGTGCAGTCTGGTGCAGGGGACCACCACCGTCTAGAATGTGCAGTGCGGATAGCACATAATCAGCATGCACTTTGTCTTTTATACGTTCGCCCTCGCTGCCAGACCAGACCGCTTTTCTGTCCTCTACGCTACCACTCGGCCTGATGACATATGAGTGTTTGCTCACTTCACCTGGGGAGCAGATGGTCAAATTTTGTTTGCCAGACATGTTTTGGCCAGTCCATCACTCATGAGAGTTACTACTTCAGACTGTCCAAGAAACTCATCAGCAAAATTTAAGGGGATCAAACATTGCAACAAGTTTTTTTCTTCTTCGTTCCGACAGTCAAGGCAAAGATTCCAGAGATACACGCGTCAGTGACGGCTAAATTTAATCACCGACGCATTCCTCTGCTGAGGATCCTCTCCCGCTGCCCGCTACGGTTCATGAGCGACGACGACGACTTCTAGCGCTAAAAGCCAGTATACACAGACGCTATAGCACTAGCCCGGGGAAACTAACAAGGGACGGACGACTGATCTCGACTCCATCTGGTGCCGCTGCTCCTATCCGCAGGGCGCCAAGCGGGGCAACATGCACCGCTTTGCCGCCGTTGGGGCGGCTACGCTACTAGGCGGCGGCGACGGTCTCCCCGCCGCTGCCGGACTGGTCGGAGCCGCTGGCGCCGGAGACGGACGGGGCCTCCTTGATGGAGGTCAGGGAGCAGGTCTGCTCCATGCGCTCGTCGTACTCGATCTGCTTCTCCCGGCACTCCTGGCTGCAGAATGCCACCTCGCCCCTGCACGCCGCACACAAACAGAATCCAACCAATCATGTCACGGTCATCATGTTTCTTCGCAAGAAATAGTAAAGCACCAATCTTTTTTCTTTTAAACACTCGGGTGAAGGAAAAAATGACCTGCGGTAGATGAGGGATCGGGACAGCAAAAGAATTGGGAGTTTATTTAGATGGTTCCAAGTAGCCAGGCTGCTTTTGTATCATAATCAACCAACAGCTCATATGATTGGTCACCTATGTTTATTAATGTTTTATACAGTGCGTAGGCTTGACTCATCGTAATGTTAAATATGCACACACACATACACGACGGGTCAGATGCATCAGCTAATAGTGAACCTAAGCAGTGGAATTGGGAATAAATAACATGCCGAAAGGAAGATTCGCATCAAATATTCCTTCCTATAAAAAAACAGAAGGGAATTAGATTCATATACTCCCGAGTATGAACGTGTCGGGCCCTGCTAGAACTCGCAGAATCAGCGGGGAACACGGTATACTTCTGTCCATCGTTACATGGAGACAGATCAAATTACTTATTTACATCCCTAATTCAATTTCAATATATACATGCGGGACAAAAACAACCACGAGAACATCACGCGATTATGAATCTGGTGCAGGAAAACAGGACGCAATCCTAAGCAAAGGCGACGCGACGCGATAGAAAAAAGAGATTCGATCCGTGTAAAATCAAATCTTGACGTCAAAAGAACTCACAAGAAGAGAGCCGCATCGCTTTGTAAACCAACGTGAAGGGATCGATCGGAGTAAAGAATTTCGACATTCGTGGTGTCGATCTACGAACCTGTAGATGAAGGTGTCATGGCCGGGTCCGAGGCGGCGGTTGCAGAGGCCGCACGCCTTCAAGAACGCCGCCGTCGTCTCCGCGCCGGCGAGGTAGCCGCCGGAGTAGTACGCCCTCGGCGCGGCGCCGGATCCTCCGGCTCCCATCATCGCGCCACCAGCTGGGAGGGAAGTGGACGACGTCACGCCGGCGCCCCGCTCCTGGCGGCCCTGCTTGGCCGCCGACGGCACCGTCACCATGCTGGCCGTCCGGGGAAGAACCCTGCTCCTCGGGCGCTTACCCAGTGCCTTCCTGGACTCGATTCGCTCCGCTGGCTCCATTCCTCTCCCACCCTCCCGCGCTCCGGCTCCCGGCGCCCCTGCGATTTGATGGCCTCCCCCGAGATTTGGAGAGGGGAGGAGAGAGGGGAAGACTGGTGGGTGGAGATGTGAGAGGGGTTTTGCGGGGAAGGAGTGTATAAAAAGAAGCTGTGGGGAGAGATGCGTCCGATCTGGACCGTCCGGGTTGCATACTGAATCTTTTGGATGCTTTGGATCTTATGTACTAGACAGCTTGTCTAATTCGCAATTTAGAAAGAAAAATTGTCTACTTGAAGGTAAATTCAGGGTCATATACCTTAATAGATAATGTATCCGGAGACTATTTTGTACCATGTTCATGCATAGTTAGAGATTTTATGGTAGTACTAAAAATTCTATATATTAGTGCTATTAATTTTTATATTTATTGTGTTTAAATTTGATAATGTAATGCATGTTTGTCGAAGCCTTTGCGTCACGTGACTATTAGTCGGTGTGCAAATGTGTATGAATTGTCGCTACATATGATCTGTCAAAATGCCACCGCACTAGAGTTTGTCTTGTTGACCACCGAATATGATGTAATATTGCGTTTGCATTTATTAATTATTTGTTTTTTCTATGTTGTACACACACAACAAAGGTGTGATCTATGTGCAACATCATATCCTATATGTTGTTAGAAAATATGTGATCGATGCACAACATATTCATGTCTATGTACTTAGCATATCATCCTTATCTTCTCTGGAGAGGTCGTGGAAGAGAGAGAGACTGGTGGGTGGGGATGAGATAAGGGTTTTGCAAGGGAGCGGGGCATACAATGAGGTAGAGGGGAGCTACGTGTGGGATCCAGACCATTCGGTCCGGTGGTCGGCACATAAAATCTCTTCAATGCTTTAGATCTGATGCGGACTAGGCTAGCCTCCCTCGAGATTTGGAGAGGAAAGAGAGAGAGGAAGACTGGTGGGTGGGGCATGTGGGAGGGGTTTTGCAGGGAAGGATCACATAAAAAGAGTTGGACGGAAGATGCATCTGATCGGGGCCGTCCGGCTTGTATACAGAATCTTTTTGATGCTTCGGATCTGATGCAGGCTGGTTGTCATTTGTAGTATGTAATCTCGATTTGGATAAAAAAATGTTTTCCCGCTTGAAGGTAAATTCTACAATCAGATACCTTAATAGATATTGTATCCGGAGACTATTTTGTACCATGTTCATGCATAGTTAGAGATTTTATGGTAATACTAAAAATTCTATATATTAGTGATATTTATTAGATATATTTATTTTTTTAAAAAAATGAGAATATAATTCATGTTAGTCAAAGTTTTTGCGTCACATGATTATTAATCGGTGCAAAAATGTGTATAGATTGTCGCTACATATGATCTGTCTAAATGCCACCGCACTAGAGTTTGTCTTGTTGACCACCGAATATGATGTGATATTGTGTTTGCATTTACTAATGATTTGTTTTTTATACATTGTACACACACAACAAGTCATGATCTATGTACAACATCGTATCCTATATGTTGTTAAAAAATATGTGATTGATGTAAAACATCATATCCATGTCTATATACTTAATTTCTCATCTACGTTATCCTTTGTGGAGAGGTGGGAGAAGAGAGAGAGAAACTGGTGGGTGGGAATGAGAGAAGGGTTTTGTGAGGGAGCGAGGCATAAAAGGAGGCGGAGGGAAGCCACGCGTGGGATCCAGACCACCCGGTCAGCACATAGACACTCTTCAGTGATTTGGATTTGATGAAGACTAGGCTATTGTTTGTGGCTTCTAACCTACGGTTTAGGAGAAAGGTTCGTCTGCCTGTGCTGTCTGGATGTAAATTCCACGACCACGTACTTTCATAGATGTGTATCTAGAGGCTATTTTGTGCCATGTGCATGCAATTGGAGATTTATGGTATTATTAAAAATTCTATATACTAGTGATATTTATTATGTATGTTTGTTGCAAGTAATCACGTGACTATTAGTCGGTGGGAAAATGTTATAAATTGTCGCTACATATGATCTATCAAAATGCCACCATACTAGAGTTTGTCTTTCCTGTTGACCACCGAATATGATGTGATATTATGTTTGCATTCACTACTGATTTCCTTTTTTATACGATTTACACAAACAAAAGATCTGTGAATGATGTACCATAGTACCATATTATATTCATGTCTATGTACTTAGCTTATCATCTACTTATCATCTCCCATTATGGGATTTGGAGAGGTGGGGGAGATAAAGGCCGGTGGGTGGGGATGAGGGAGAGGTTTTGCGGAAAGTGGGGCATAAAAGGATGTATACATGAGCGACGTGTGGATCCAAACCGTCCAGCCTCGACACAGAATGTCTTCAATGTTTCCGATTTTGTGACTTCTAAGTCCTAACCCACGATTTAGGGAAAAGATTCACCTTCTTTGTGCCACCCAGATGAAAATTTTGTGGTCACATACATTAAATGATATACTATATATGAAGGCTATTTTGTGCCATGTACATGCTTAGTTAGAGATTTTGTGGTATTATTAAATGATTCAACATACTAGTGCTAGTTACTTGGTATGTTTGTTGTGTTTAAGTTTGGTAGATGCATGTTATTAGATGCCTTTGCGTCACGTGACTATTAGGCGGTGCAAAAATTGCACAAATTGTTTCTACATATGATCTATCAAAATGTCACCGTTCTAGAGTTTGTCTGCATGTTGACCACTCAATATGATGTGATATTGCGTTTGCATTCACTACTAGTTTGTTTTTTTATAGATTATACAAAAAAAATTGTGGTCGATGTATCATATCATATCCATGTCTATGTACTTAGCTTGACATCCACTTATCCTCTCACGTAGTGAGATTTGGAGAGAGAGAGAGAGAGGGAGAGAGAGAGTTGGGTGGGGATGGGAGGGGTTGTGAGGGGGGACAGAGCATAAAAGGAGGCGATTGAAGGGGAGCGACACGTGGAATCCAGTCCGTTCGACCTCCACACAGAACTTCTTCGATGCTTCCGATGTGATGCGAATTGGGTTGTTGTTGTGACTTCTAACCTGCGGTTTAGGGGGAAAGTTCACCCGCTTTGCACCATGTGGATGTAAATTCCGCGGCCACATAACTTAATGGATACCATATCCATATGCTATTTTGTGCTATGTGCATGCGTGGTTACAAATTTTATGGTATTATTGAAAATTTTATATACTAGTGATGTTTATTGGGTATGTTTGTTGAATTTAAATTTGGTAATGTAATATGTGATACTCGATCATTTAAATAGTTTGCTAGAGTGTTCGATCGATTTACATCTATATAATTTGACATATGAATCATGGAATCAACAGGTCATGTTATAAGTCATAGTGTCTGTGTGGCATAAGTTGTCTTGATATGCAATGGCTACAATTTACGAAACAGAAGCTTCATGTTTGCATGTTAGTGTACAACAACATGATATTTACACTTACATTCTTTTTAGGAAAAAAGTCCATTTTTTACCATCTAACTCTTGTTAAAGTTTGGTTTTGACCATCAACCTCCAAAACCGGTTATCTTTGACCATCAAACTATCAAAACCGTTCAAATTTGGCCATTGGACTATTTTGATGGGTGGCTTTAATTTTTTATTTACAATTTAGTCCTTAGAACTTCATGTGATTATTACTTTTTGCTCGTACCTCTAATTTAAGTGATTTTTGCTGTCACATGTTCATAATAGTGAACTTTATCTTTTCAAAAGTTCTTTATACTATTTTATCTCAATTGTTTATATTATTCTTATGTTGTTCTATAAAATAATAATATAAGACAATAAAATAAACGTTTACAAAAATAATACAGACAATATTTTAAAAGACACATTTCATTGTTACGAACACATGATCACAAGGATCACTTAAATCGGAGATACAAGAAAAAATGTTAATCATTTTAAGATTCAAGGACTAAACCGTAAAGAAAATAGTCATTCGATATTAAAATGATTGCTATTTTTTTTCTCGTATCTCTGACTTAAGTGATTTATGGTCATGTGTTCGTAACAATGAACTGTATCTTTTAAAATTTTATTTGTATTGTTTTATAACAACTTATTTTACTTTTCTTATATTGTTGTTTTTACACAATAACATAAGAATAATATAAAAAATAATGATAAAATAGTATAAAGAACTTTTGGAAAGATAAAACTCATCGTTATAGACGTGTGACCGCAAGAATCACCAAAATCGTAGGTACGAGCAAAAAGTAATAATCATTTCAAGTTCTAAGGACTAAATTGTAAATAAAAATAATTGAAACCACCTATCAAAACAGCTATGTCTTGTATGTTGATACATGAATGAGACATAACACCCATGTTGCTTCAAAAATTTATTTGTTTCTTGTACTCTAAAACTACAATGTGTTATGCGTACGATGAGATGGGTTCGTGTGCATATACATAATAATTTACCTCAACATCATATCTAACACAATATCATGCAATGGAATATAAGCAAATTGTATCCTTTTTTAACTTGCATCCCACGATAGATGCCATGGGGTCAACAATATAATTTGTTATCTGTTGTTAATTTCTAGAGAGGTGTTTTGCTGATTTACATCTTATGAATATAATCTATGTGCTATACGTTTTCCTTAGGCTTTGTTATATGATTTATGGATCATTTAATTACCTGATCACGCCATAATTTGGCCATGTACTATATGTCTGCAACTTTTTGTTGGTGTTGTAATGTGCCAGAATGCGGCTTGGGAAATTGTTGTCTTTGTGTACACACTTTGTTGTGCTCTAAGAACAATAAGAACCATATGTATAGAAAGAGTTTGTGTATAGCCACCAGTACGCAGCTATAGCGAGCGAGGTTCGTTCGTGAGCTATGGAATGATTTGTTCCGGTTGTCATTGAGATTCTTCTCTAGATGTTTGATGGTGCAACATATAATTCCATTTCATTTTATTTCAGCGTCTTTGGGCGTGTTTGATTTGCTGCATCTAGCCGGCCTGGCCGACGGGCAGAGCCAGGCTCGACCGGTGCAATTCTCTTGTTTGATTTCTATGTTCCAAGAGAACCAGGTTAGATTGAGATTGTGTGTGATACGGTGCACAGAATGGATACAATCACCTTTCCTTTGTTGTGGTGACATTACCATCCTGTCTCTCTTATAAGCATTCCGTCCAGCACTTGCTAGGTGGCGGCGGATGCAACTCAATCTCAGCGTGTTGCGGCGCCTGGAGGCAGCTCGCCGGCCGGGTTTGCCACCGACCACTAAGGCCAGCACGTTCCTGACGCCGGGGCCGCCCGCGCGCGCGCGACCTGGAGGCGCTCGCACCGGAGCCTGGGAGGATGGGCTCGCCGGCTGCATTCGCATAGGGGGGAGCTAGGGGAGGGGATGAGCTCGCATGGTGTCGATGAGGCGGTTGCCGAGCCACCTCCACGCGAGCGCGTTCATCTCCACCGGCGTCAAGTCCCTTGGCCGGAATTGGGCCCTCCATCTCCACGGGTGGCTCGAGCTGGCGGCTGCACTACCTCGTCTTCCGCGTTCGGTGCCTCCTGCCTCTCGTCCTCCCACCGACGATATCAAGGTGCAGCGCAGCAGTGAGCGCATCGGCAGCGAGCGCATCGGCAGCGAGCGTGACGGCGCGCTACGAAGGTGGAGGAGGGAAAGGGGGAGGTAACCAAAGACAACCGCAAGCGCCGGAACGAGCCAGGCTTCAGAAAAACGCTTCTCGGGAGCGTTGGTCAGGAGCCATGAGAGAAGCTTTTTTGTAGTTGTGGAGACTGGCTTGGAGACGAGAAGTGCAAATCAAACACAAAACTTTGCAGCCCAAGAGCCTAGCCGGTGGATTCTGGCTCATATCAAACACGCCCTTTGTAACTCAATCGGCACTCTGGAGGCTGAAGGATGCAGATCACGAGAAACCCACGCGCGTCCGCGCGAGAGAACTGCGGTGCTTCGCGGGGGAGGAGACCCCCACGTCGTCACGCGAAGACGCGCAGTGCCGCAGGCACACAAGCCACAGGACGCCACGCCACCTTCTGACTGCGCCCGAGCGGAGCCGCGCGGCGCGAGCGGAGCGCCGGAGCCGAGCCGAGGTCGGCACCCGCGCGTGGCCAAGGTGCGGCAGCAGACTGCAGACATGCCAAACCCGTCACCTTCGCTGTTTGCGATGGCCGATGGCCGATGGCTCCTCCAACCTGCGGGGGACTCCTGCCCCCGCCCCCACCCGTCCCGTGGCGGCCGCAGAGGGGGGAAAAGGAAAGGTACGGCGGCCGCCTTGGCTTCGCCGCGCACGAACTCGAGCCAGCCACCAGCCTCCATCTCCGATCGGTCGTTTTCTAAGGCTCCGCGGGTCGGTCCTTTTCGCGGTTGGGCGTTGCGCCGTGGCGGGAGGAGGGACCCTCGCCGCAACCGCGCGCTGCCACGCCCCGCGGCCGCGCCGTTTCGGAGTCGTGAATCGCGCGCTTCCGGAGCCCCGGTGTGCCGTGTGCGTAGCTCCCCCGACGGCGGCTCGGTCGCGTGTTGGCTTGGTTGGATCCACGCGCTGCGCTGGGCGGCTGGACTGTGGGCCGAGGCAACCGCGAGAAAAATATCTGCCGAGATTCATTCATTCTCCCTCGTCCAGCGCCCTCACGCGAGCGAGCGAGCGATCGATCGCCCAAAATATCGCCGGACTCGCAATACCTTACCTAAAGCGCACCGAAAAAAAGCTCGATCTGTTGACGACGAAAACTCTGAGTCCCGACCGATCGCCGGAAGTTTTGCGCGTTAGCCTCCGCGTGCACGAATCAGGCCGCGATCAGCCACCGTGACCACGTCATTCCTCATTCCCTTTCGGCCTTTCCCCTGCCGCCGGCCGGCCGGCCCCTCCTCCTCCTGCCGTCCGTCCCCTGTTCTTCCCTAAAGTCGGCCGATCTTTCCCGTCCACACTTTTTCTCGTAGTAGCACGCCCAAACAAAAACAAAATCCGTACTAATGCCGCGTGTGACGAACGACAGCGAGAGTGCGTGCGCGGTGGCTTAATTCCCACTAACAGCAGCAGCAGCAGCAGCAACACATGCATCTCGTTTTAAAAATCCTCGGAGAGTTAAGAAAGAAAACAGGGCGATCGTGATGGATGGGATGCCATCACCAGCGGCAGATTTCTCCGTATCGGATCGACAGGCACGCGATCTCAAGTTCTATTCCGCGACTGACGGCCTGTGTTGATCAGCGCGCATATTGCGAGGCATAAACTTGTTGGATACGGAGTAGTGTAGATATATATAGCAGATAATATCATCAGAGATCAGGCTACTCCAAACCATTACCCAGTCTGTCAGTCAGAGTAGTGAATAATTGTGGCGCCAGATCTTTCTACCACTACAAGTGATCGTGTGACTCATCAGAGCAAGTTCGCGAGCTCGGATTCGAGAACGCGTTGGCGCGGTCTCTACATATTGACCGCGATTCTGCAAAACTTCTTCCAATCGGTCAAGCCTTGTAGGACTTAAAACCACGCGAACGGTAGTGGAGGAGTGTACAACTTTTGCCAACCCATTGCAACTTTCAAAGAGTACCATTGCCAACCCACCCGGCACAGCACCGTGCTATGCCTGACTACCAGCCTACCACAAAGATGCCACCACCATGACCACGAAGACGAAGGCGTGCGTGCGCGCGCACCAAGGACAGGAATGGCGATCTGGAAGCACAGATCGTGGATGAGAGCTTGAATGGAGGCTTTGCACCGGCAGAAAAGCCGGTTTGGCCTCAGTATGCACCCCCCTTGGATTTACCATGTACTCCAACTGTGAACCTGATGGTGTCATCCTGCACTGAGCTCCACTTCTCTCGGACCACTTTTAACTTAAGCCCGGCAGAGCCTAGAGGGAAAGCTGCGTGACGCACAAAGTTTTCAGGTATCTAATGATCGAATCGCCTTGCTTTCCCGCAGCGTTTCAAGCGAGAGAGACAGATAGGTGCTAGCCTGTCTGTGAGAGAGACAGAGATATTGACCCTCGGAGAGCTGATGATCTCATGCTCCACTTCCTGATCCCAACACAAAGAACGGCTACGGATCTAAGGGAATAGATTACTACAAAGTTTGCTTCCTGCTCTGCGTGCCGTCGACCTAAAACCTCTGCTACAATCTTGATTCCTCCCCTCCCTAACTGCTTTAACCTCACAAGATTTACAGTGACGATGCAGCAGTCGCTAGCCTACAGCTGCTGCTCCTGCCGCTAAGTACTAGCAAACCACAAGCCTGACTGAGCTACTGTGTCGAACACGTAGGCGTCACATGAGGGAGCAGGCGTTGGGGTTGTCCTCGCTGAACAGGTTGGTGATCTGGTCGGCGCCGATGATGGCCGCCGACGCCTCCACGCTCCTCGCCGGCGGGTGGTGGTAGTAGTAGCCGGCCGGGTTGGCCCACCTGCCGCCTTCGTGGGCCTGGAGCTGGGCCGCCCCGATGCCGTAGAGGGCCACGGCGGCCGGGGCGTAGTAGTAGCCGCCGGCGCCGGCGCCAGTTGCTGCAGCAGCGTTGTGGTGGGGCCACGGCTCCGCCTTCTTCCCCGTGGACTGGGCCCGCCGCAGCACCGCCAGTGGGTCCACCTCGCCAGTGACCGTCACCTTCTGCTGCAGCCTGTTCACCTCCACATGCTGCACTCCTGCAAGAACCAGCTTCAGAGTCATCAAACCAGCTTCGATTCGAATGAGATTTCCCCTGCCTAGTGTAGGTGTAGCTCAATGCTAGGTGCTGGAATATGCTGCTGCATTGTTGCAAACACTGAAAAAGGGAAGAAAAAAAAAGGTATGCTGGGAAAAAGCCCAGGCTGAAATGACATGATGGTCATTACTGACTCGGCGAGTGCAGAGTGCAGCGTGCTCATCATCCGGGGCACAGAAGGGGAGTCATGGGCGCAATGCTGGCGAGCAACGAAAGATTAGCGCGAGTGCGTAGGATCCAGGGGACCCGACCAGAGTGCGGGCGGGTGACCAACACAACACCAACCTCTCATGCCGGCGAGCGCTTTCTTGACCTCGCGCTCGCACCGCTCGCAGTCCATCCTGACCCTGAGCTCCACCGCCTGCAGCGGGCGCCGCGGCACCACCACCTTCTTCTTCCCCCTCTCCCTGGACCTGGGGCGGCCATTGATCGCTCCCAGGAAGCCGAGCAGCTGCCTCATGGCGCCTCCCATGGGGGAATGCGGCAAGGTCTTCAAGAGGTGGGAAAGCTGGTTCCTGGTTGGCGTGGGTGAACACTCCCTGACCTCTTGTGAGTCGTTGCTGTGAAATGGTGAAACGGGTGACCTCTTGTGAGCGCTGTGAAATGGTGAAACGGGTGCGAAGGAGACCAGCCTGCCTAGCTAGGCAAGTCTAGAGGGGGCGCTGTGTGGCTCTGTACGACGAGGCCGGCCGGCAGGGGACTGTTGAGAGGCCTTTTGAGCTAGGCAATGGCGAGACGCGGTGTGACCGGGTGAGGGGACGGGAGAGAGTGGCCGGAGAAAGGGGGGCGGTGCGTGCGGTGCTGTGTTTGGAGGCTGACAAGGAAGGGAACACGACGGACGAGGGGGCCGGGGGGGGGGGGGGGGGGGGGGGGGGGCAGCGAGCGAGGGCCGTGGCTGGCGGTGGGGAGCGAGGTCTCGTCTCATGTGACGGTTGAGCCGTGCAGAGGAATGGTGGTAAGGTTGTGTGTTGCAGTAGGCCAAGTAGACGAGTAGAGCACGCAGAGGGTGCAAGAAATCGCCTGCAAGGCTGCAGCTTTGGAAAGCGGATGTGGCCCATGCCCATGCCTGTTCGAGGAGGACAACGCAAGCTCGTCGTCTCCACACCGTGATACCAGTTCTGATGAGCCTTCCATGGCTGTTGGCCGCACGTCTGCGTCTCATGTTGGAGCCAAGGAGGTGCAGAACAGAATAGATCAGAGAAAAATCCTGCCTGATCCGTTCACAGGACCTATGCTGGAAATGGTTCAGACTCTGCATCGACGCATATGGTCATATTGAGCTTTGGCCAAGACGGGGTAAAACACAGCTGATATACTCATCTCTAGGGCAACAAAAAAAAACGCACCATATATAAAGCACATACAATATACAGGGCTATCGATTAGTATATCCTATCAGTTGTTCATGAGATGAAGAACACAGTGGACACTGTCAGTAACAGCAGGGGGTAAGAGCTAGCGAGGAGCTTCTGTAGGTTCGTCGTCGCGCTGGAGGGCGGAGCCGTGCCTGCGACCGCAGGCGTCACGGCCGGCGACGTCTGCTGCTCGTTCGACGGCAACGGGTCCTCCGTGCTGTTGTGCTGCGACGGGCCCAGGGGCACGGTCGTGCTGTTGTCAACGTCACGGCCTGCGTTCGTTCCACAGGAAAACGGGCGTTACCATATTTAAGACCTGGGTGAACAGTAAATTTTGGTAGTCACCGGTAGGTGGGTGTTCTGGCTTACATTCAGAGCGGTACCAGCCCAGCTTCATGTTTTCTCGGTCGAAGACTACATGGTATCCGACAAGGAAATTCTCTGCATTTCACAGTTTATGTTGGATGTATGGACACCAAATACCATGAGAACAAATGGCTTGGATTCATTTGAGCACTTACGGCCGATAATTCCAATAGGTTCTGGTGATGGCTGCACGGCTAAGCAGAATCCAGCAAGCGCACCCTGTAAATCAGCAAACTAGATGATCAGCTACAGCTCTAAACTACTCTGAAACTAGAAATTTGCAGGTCATCTACTTTGCTTTCTCTTGTTTGAAAGTATTAACAGCTGATGCAAAAATCTGTGTTCGGGTACACTGCTGCAACTCCATAAGGCATTGTTTAGAAAAGGATAGGGAACTAATTCCACGGATTTGTATCCAAACCCTCTCTAAACAAGCCTTTTTTAAAGAATCGTATTGTAGTGATCTATGTACCTGCCAGACATGCACACTGAACAAAGTGTTGATCATGTGCATACTTGAAATCAAACAATGAAACAAATGTGGCAATATGAAAACCTACAGGTTTACTCAATTGACATTATTTTTTATATTAAATCAGATGCCATTCATGCAGGCTTGGATATACTAACTCAGATCATGTTATGTATCGGTATTCTATGGAAGCCAGCTCAACTAAGCAGCAGTTTCATTCAGGAGCACAAACTTCAAATGTACTGACTGAGAGCCAAAGGACAAGTAAGATTCACTAAACATGAGTCCTCATCTAAAGCCTGAATGAGAGCTAATAACTGATTTGGGGCCTTTTTTTCTGTGACCCAACAAAGATGACGTACCTGTTTGTCATTAATTGGAATGATAGGATTAACAGCCTGAAAGCTCTTGTTCACAGCAAAAGTCAGTGTTATAGTTGGCACATCAGGCATCTCAAGAGGACTGTATGCAATGACATATCAGCGGATTTATTCAACAAAATCACAGAAAATCAAACAGGTACTGGATGACCTTAAATGAAAGTATGAAACCAAAAGTTACTCACCTAGCACTATAGCAATATTTCCAATTACTGTCTTCCACAGGCACTTTTGAAGCATTCATTTGTTTGTCAAACTGAAATTAATATCAAATTAGTACCGAAAATTATACATCAAAATACCAGCTGCAAATGCATGCATATTCACCTCCACTGTGACAGCCTTATAAACGTCGGGAGGAAGTGAAGTAAATGTTGTTCCGCTGTCAACTAAAGCCTCAAAGCTAGTATCGTCAAGACATTTATGTCCAATACAAGATTTATCAACGTTAACAGCATAAGTTTGACTGGAAAATTAAAAAAGAAAGATGTAAGTGGCTGTCAAGAATTTCATGAACAATACAGAAACCGATGGCTTTGTTAGTTGATAAGATAATCACTTTAAGCCACTCACATTTTGCCATACAGAGGAACAAATGGTGTAGACTGTTGAGTGGACACTCCTTGATCTCCAAAGAAAATTCTCCCAGAATTATCTTCCTTAAAGCACATCGAGAAAGAATTACGAACTAGTCCAGCTCTTGCAAGGAAACTAGGAACAGATATATCTGCCATTCCAAGGCCAAGGAGTCCATCCGGAGCAACACCATCCAAAATATCACCACTTTGCTTTCTACCACAACTATACCACAAGGATACACGATCTTAGTAAAACGAAATGCCAGAAAGTCAACTAATCATGACGCTTGACTACACAGGTGGCTCAGTACTAGAGCAACATCACTAACACCAGTTATTTTGTATTTTTGTTCATACATTGCATAGCATCTAACAAGGCAAGATGAAATGGGAAAAAACACAGAATGGCTATGGCTTAACATACTAATGTCTTATGCAAATGCACAGATAAGATGCCTAGAAAGTGCTCGGAGTATTTATGAGTACTTCACATGAAAACATCTAGCAAAGGAAATGGTGTTCTCTACCATTAATCCAAGTGAGGACAATGTGGTTTGTGAAGTAATATTACTCCTCAAAGAAACATTATTGTTTCTGAAACCAAATACAAAATCCTGTTGAGGGAGACAGGGACAGAAAAGCTTACCCTATAATAACTGAAGCGTTCACTGGTACGTGGCCCTCCCTGGAGGCCAAGTGCAGTGTATCCTCAATCAGCAAACCAGAGCTGGTAGTATTTTCAGAAAAGTATTCAATATTGTATGGGCAAGGCTGCTTTGGGTTTGTACAGCCTGAACCCAGTAGGCATAGCTCATGGCTGCAAGGAAGATGCCGACTTGTTGTCGATTCAGCAGGATTGTATATTCCAAGATCTCTATCCTGCATAATAGATGCTCCATTTTTGGCGGAGCACCTGCGAAATCAATCACTGGAAATAAGCACTAAACTGCTCCAAGTTGCAGTAGTCCTTTTGTTTGTACATTCGTTACGAAGAATTATATATGCAACATAAAACCAAAAAAATACGAAGAGAATCAAAATTCACACATGATGCCACAACTTGTACATGTCCCTTGGGCTCGGAACTAAGAAAAATAAAATAAATTAGCCAGTGACAAACGTGCAAGTCATGTCCAATTTGGCAGTGAAATGTTGTGTGCAACAGATGCAGATTATTACATGAAATTTATAGCATGACCCCCCATGTGGCATTTTGTTGGTGGTGCAAGTCTTTCTAAATGATGTGCTAAATTGTGATTGTACCTCACTTTTCATCAAAATGTACATGGACTTCCATGCGGTAATTTAAGGTCACGTGATGGTTTGCGCAAACTTCACAACTCTATTTGCATGTTGCAACAACAGTAATAATAGTGGAATTTAAAGTGAAGATGACATTATAAACACGAGGAGAATGTATATAGAACAGTCAAGTTAGTTTGGCATTTGGAACCTCTGTTTTCCGCTACGAATTCAAATGTATCGTCAATGGAATTAAAGCAAACAACAAGGTGACTATTATATTCTTCGACCACGGTTGGTGCTTGTCAAGGATTATTAAGACTAGAAGTCATAATCTGTGCCAGCATTTTTTTAACATAATCAAATGTCTTTTTGTTCAAAGAAAAAAAAACAAGTTCCTATATGTCTCTACTCAAACTGACACGACCATTTCAGAATACGAGAGCAACATTCATTAACATCCCAAAAGTGATGAATACCAGATTTCCACGGTAGCCAGAGAGAGGAGCACACTGGATACAGTCACAGGGTACCCAAAATAGATCACTCCCAGTATCCAATGCGACCAGAAATGAGGTGTTTGGCGTCCCAATATCTACCCAAGTGTAATATAACCTACATACCAAAAGTTAGAAGAAATAACATTAGATTACAAGTATTCCAACAAGGCACCTAGCTCTCTGACTGAAAAAAAAAACAGGAAAACACACAGAGTACTAGTACATCACAGTGACGGTAGAAACAGAGTCTATTTTTGAACGAAAAACAGAGTCTACCATTAGGCATTAGCAACAATGCAAGCATATAACACTTACGTTTGCTACAATAGCGCCGCATTCTTTTTAACTACCTCATAGTTCTACAATTTCAAAGTAACACCAGCATTCACAGTGTGTAGTAAAACTGTAAAAAGTTCAGGGGAGTAAGATCGAACAGGGGTAGGGAATGCCGCGCACCAGCCAAAGTCGTTGCCGGGGGAGAAGATGCTGCCGCCTTTGGAGAGCGAGAGGAGCTGGTACTTGCCGCCGAGCCGCCGCTTCTGCCGCTGGAGATCGCTCCTCACCAGCGCGCGGTAGTACTCCCCGCTCCCGCGCCTCGGCCACCACTCCCCGCGCGGGCCCGCCTCCAGCCGCGCCTCGTCGGACAGCCGGTGCACCATTCTCGAAGAGAGCGTCGCCGCGGCCTCAGCAGCGCAAGCTGCCGCCGCCACGGCGAGCAGCAGGAGGGGGAAGAGGCCCGGGAGGTGCATGGGGTGGATCTGAAATGAGCTCGCGGGGGGGGCGGATCTGAGGGTAATGCAGAGCGGTGGTGGGAAGGAGGGGATCTGGGGCTAGGGTTTCGCGAGCGGGGGGCGAGGCCGATGAGCAGGGAGGCGGTGGTGACAGGTGAGTGAGCGGGCGAGCGTGGAGAACTGGAGAGGAGGGAGGAGAGAGCTGGGGCGGTGGTGATGGACTGGGTGGTCCGGAAGTTAGCGCAAAAGGAAGAAGGCGGAGACGGTTTTGGTCATTTTCTTGACAGACCCTGTAGGAGTTTGAAATTTGTTCCACAAGAATATCAGTGTCGAATCATGGTAGCAAACTGCTAAATAGAGACTTCTGAGTCATGAACATTAGTGTTTTTCATTTTTATAGAAAAGTCCACTTCATAAGTCTCTTTTGTTTTGAAGTGTGCTGTATATAATTGGTTGCCGATGGATGACATTCAAAATTGCTTTCTCCAAACTTCAAAATTATTATGTTAGATTTTTTCTTTTAACCGCTAATATAGATGTCATAAACTCAAAGTCTCAAACCTTAGTTTTGTTTTAATGGAAAAGAAATTGGAACTAGGCAGTCATTTTAAGTTCCATCTCAAAGTGACAAATAATAGGTCTAATTTATTAGCATTAGTTTAGCTTTCTACTTACATTCACCTCATACTCCAATTATTTTCTTTTTTTCATATGATTACTATTTTTGTTATTTTCTTGCCTATGCATGCCGCTTGTCATATAATTGGTGTGAACAATTTCTCTAATTGGATAAACCTATGATAAACTTTTGGTGTATATATCATGGGGATATTATTTGTAGCACATTCAAATTACTCCTTCCTACGTATGGTTTCGCTATTGCTATTTTGATCACGTGACCATAAACACGTTACACATTTCAAGCACAAGTGAATCCTCGAGCCTTTGTTTGAGAATGTGGGAGGAGCGGGGGGCTTTAGCAGCTTATCTGCGTAAGTTTGTTTAATGGGAGTTTTTAACAAATTTAACAGCAACGGTCCCTCCCGTCAAATGACCAGAGTCCCCACAAACACACAGCCAGCCACCACCTCGAGGCACCGCGCGTGGTGGTCCCCACGTGGTAGTGTGGTGCGCTGCGTATCATCCGTTGGTCGCTTTGCTTCCGCGTGGGCCCCCACCGAGACCATCACGGATGGACGGCGCGGCGCAGACGCTGATGAAAGCGTGCCGAGCGGGCCGCCCCGCCTGTCAGAGATAAAAATCCGCGTGCCGCCGTCCAGCTGGCGATGTGCGGTCCCGCTTACGTGTATGATTCTCTCCATGAGCTCGATTAAAAGAAAGAAAAATGGCACCCGATAATATCAAAAAGCACATGTTAATAAGTTGCTAGGCCTTTCTTTCAAGAAAATAGTTTGCTACGACATTTTAACCTAAGATCCTCTGCTACTTGCCTACCCAAATGAACTGCACTCTTAAAAAAAGAAAAGAAAATATCTACTCCCAATTGCCATTTTAACCTCTTTTGCTATTAAGTTCAGCAGTTTTTTAATATCCACTACCCAATTGAACTGCATTCCTTTTTAAAAAAATTGAACGGCCAATGCACATGTTTTATTTGTGATGATGTGTCACGTTGATTGTTCAAGAGACCCTCCCGATCATCATGCGGCGCGAAAAGAGCTTTAGCGACGTGACAAATCACAAACGGCAGCTGCCGTCAACGCTCTCCATGATACTGCTCCCGTTCCGTTCTTCCTCCTGAGGAAAAGGCACTTTTCCAATAGTTATCCCTTCCCCGTCTCGTCCCATCTCCCCTCTCCGTCGATACAAAATTACAGACAGAGACAGCACCAGCTGAAAGAAAGAAAAAATACATAACACCACTTGCTTTGTGTAGCTCTAAGATCAGTCTTGAGTTCTTTTAAAAAACCAGTCTTAAGTTAAAAAAAAACTCTAAGATCAATCTCAGTGCAAAGTTTCTTGCATTGTTACCAAGCTTTCATACCAAATGTGTCATGTGATGAAAACTATTACATGCTCGGTACAATTTTTCTTGGGTTTAAACTTTAACGGGACTTGGTAACCTGGATGTTATGCGATAAAACTCGCCTTCATCACAATTAAGGTTGTCAAATCAGCAAAATTAGAATTTACTGACTATGAAACCCCATAAAAGGGAATATGGCTGAGCCACCACACGAATTAACAAAAGGACGGTCGGTTGGTGACACAGGTAGTACACCATCACGACCACTCGCATTCAGCTGGCATGCTTTTATTTGTGTGTGAAATAATACCGCACCCCTAATGAGGAGCATTATTTTGTTCAGTGCTACTGATACGGACAAACGGAACTCGCGAGCTGGATCAGGCAGCGACTCACTGTCACCGGCTCCTTGTTTTGTTTCCCTTTTGTCTGTCTCCTCTCGTCTCGGCGGCCTCAATGCGAGTGCCGGAGGGAGGAGGGGCGGGCCAGAGGGACAGCTGCGATACAGGAGGAGGCGACTGCGACATCGGAGTTGGGAAACGGAAAGCGCACCGCCACCTGCTCCGGCGTCCCTGCTTTTTCCGAGGACACGTGTTGCCTCGTCGTGCATGCAGGGAGTTGGGCTAATGGGCCCTGGTTGTTCTTTCCGCTCTTGCGTGAGAGAGCCCAATGTGATTTTTCTTTCTGCCAGCCCAAACAAAATTGGCCGAATATATGTGTGCAACAAAGATTTATCGGTAAAAAAAACCACCACAGAAATCTACAAAGGTCTAAAAATGGCCCAACAAAATTGATCATGTAAATACTCTTGAACCAAAATCATCATAACCACCCACCGCCTATATCGATCGTAGTGGTGGAGCAACCGTCGAAACTGATGTGTGACAACAAGTAGGACGCATTTTCATACGTCAATATGATCGTATTTTATGATGCTGGATTAATAACGGAGGATTTTACTGACATCCTGCGTCATAAATTACAATCTATGACATACAAACGTGTTTATGACAGTTTCTAGCGTGTCATTGATCGGCGTTTTCATGTAGTGAAATAAAGTGGCATATACAACATCACGAGAATTCATACGCATTTTAGCTTTTTAGACGGATATATTATCTACAAAACAAAAAACAATACCTTCTGGAACAATGGAGGTAGTATAGAAGTACAAAACACGCGGTGCGCTAAGAAATTCATTAGCTACTCTCGAAATCTCTTAATCAGCCAGTTAGGGCATGGCTATAATTTACAAGCTACAAAATTTGTTTCCTCCTCGGTCTGAACGGGCTCATCAGTGTACCATCCTTAAGCTGGGCATCCGGTGCAACGAGCCTGTACCGATCCGGTCGAACCTGAACACATCCTCGAAGCATCCCGCGGAGGACACCCGCGGCGGAGGCACCGCCGGCACCACGGCCTCCGGTTCCGGTGCCGCCACTGCCTCCTCGACGTTCTCAACGCCTCCATATCCTCCCGCCCGCGGCGTGGCCGTGTCGTCGCCGCCCTCCCGTGCAATGCTGATGACGCTGCAATCTCGCCGCGCGCCGATCGGCTCCCGGAGCGGGAGCGCCATCACCGACGAATCGTCCTCGTGCTCGACGAGGCGCACGGTAGTGGTGAGACGTTCGCCGCCGCGGCCGCGGCGCGCGCGGATGCACTCCGGGCGCACGACGGGGACTATCCGGATCACGAGCCTCCCGTCGCGGGTGCGCGTCCGCCTGAGCGCGCCCCGGGCGACCAGCGACGGGATGGGCGGGGGAAGCCGGCGACGCGGGCGACGACGCCCGTACGACACCCAGAACCCGTCCAGATCCTCGTCCTCTTCCGCGCCGATGAGGACCCCGGCTTCCTTCTGATCCTTTGCAGCGTCCCGGCCATCCACACCCTCCGCGTCGTCGTCGCCCCCCGCGTTCTTGGTGCTACCCTCGCAGTGCCCGGTGCTTGTCCCGCCGCCGCTTGCCTCGACGACGTCGACGTCATCCTTACCGCCCCCGCCGGCGCTACAGCAACAGCGCGCGGCGGCGGCGTCACCGCGCGTCGCAACGGCGGCCCGCGTCACGACGCGGCCTCGGCCTGCGGCGGCATCGGGAGTGAGGAGCAGGGACCGGAGGCCGGCGGCGACGGCCGGGGCGGTGTTGAATCTGTGGGCGGCGGAGTGGGGCGGTAGGAGCATCGCCGGGGACGGCGGATAACGCGATCGGATTGGGGGTGGGGGCAGGGCAGAGCGCCGAAGCGATCGGCCGAGGAGGAGCTCGGCGTGTGATCCCGAGGAGAGGGGGTGGCGACGGGTTGACGCGCGTTTTATACGTGGGCGTGCGGGGCGGGGGCGCGTTCACTCTTCTATCTCCGGGAAGGCAGGAAGTCGCGGGCGCCCGAGCGTCGCCCGTGACGGACGAGACGAGCCGGGGTAGCCAAGACGCCCGTGCGCCCGGCCAATTAATAGCCGGCCGACTCGCACGCACACGCACCTGGGCCTCGGATAGGCGCGCATGGTGAATTATCCAAGCCTGACTGCTCGCTCCGTCCGGGCGGGGAGGGAGTTACCGCGCGTTACGTGGGCGGCGTGGCAGGGTGATCTCTATCCACCTGGTGGGAGTATGTACTGTATCTGAAAACGAACCGGCCCGCGGCTTCATCCGCCACGTATATAAATCGGGTGCATCTCAAAAAAAAATATAAATCGGGTCTCGTAGATCGACAAGGCTGCTCCCCTTCATCAGTTAAAAAAAAGAAGGATCGTGAATCGCGTACAGGACAGAGGTAGCTGGGGACAGTGAGAGAAGGAGCTCGCGTTTTCGCTCGTCACAGGTAGCCCGGGTCACGGGTCGCGAGGGAACCAACGGTCGGGGTCGTGCCAGGTGCTTTCACCCGATCGGATGTTTTTTAGCAAATCACCCGATGGAGGTGCCTGATGGCCCAAAGACACTTGGGCTGCAAGAGTTATCTGCCTGTCGCTGGCGCGGCGGCGAAGAGAGAAATTTGGCCCACTGCGGTGGTAAAGCTCCTGTAGCCCATTAAACCTGCCTTCCTTCATCACGTTCAGCCCATTTGAACTCTGCTTCGCTAGCATTTTTCGCTGTTATTATCCTGCATCCTCTGAAATCTGAATCCAGCCACACCAGTTTCCTGATTGCCGTGTGTTACTCACCTAACGTGGCGTCTGATCATTTGTAAGTACATCAGCACAGTGTTCACGATCAGCTGGCTCCGATTAGATCGATCGGAACCGCAGAGCCACAGCAGGCAAACGGACATGCCAATCCTGCTTGTAACTGTAAGTCGTTGCAAAGCAGCAGTACCTGCCATTTGATCGCAACACGAACACTCATCACGGGCGGCCAGGACAGGAGCGCCAGGAGTCCAGAACACCTCGCTTTACCAGTACCAAGCTGACAGCGATCACTCCGTCTTTGCACCTCGTGTCGACAGTTGGCCTGAAATCTCCAATCAATCATGCAACCGAAGGTCATTCCATCTTGACAGTCAATCAAGCAATTCAGAGTTCAGACATGCGTAAAGCACTTTCGCCCATCATCAGCCTCTCTTTATCCATCCACCACGAAATATTGCTATCCGCAGCAGACAACATCGGCTCGGCGAGTGGATCGCCAATTCCCAGCCTCCGACGATCCCCACACCGTCCTGTCCGCATCCTCGCACGACGGCGGTAGGACTGAACCCTGCAATGATTTCCCCAAGTTTTCAGTTCACCGCGCTGTCTGTCTCACGAATCATTCCCCACTTGTCTGAAAAAGCTCCAGCTTTCTCATTCTTGGCAGGCGCATCTACTACCCTGCTCGATCGTGAGCTCTGGACAAAGTGACAGCGGGGAAGGGAATGGATTCAGCTCTCAGCTCAGTAGCCAGTAGGCCCATGGTTCCACTACAATTTTAGCTAGGCACGATCAGTGGCGTATCTGCAGCACGCTAATCATGTCTTCCACTACCAAACATGCAGATTTGCACAACCACGCACAACCCTGTTGCCCTCTGTTGAAGATAGAGACAAACCAATATGTAGCACGGATGTGATAAAATGGAATTACCAAAGGATAAAAAAGAGAGAGTGTGTAGTGGACTAGTGGAGTAGAGTAGTGCCCATATGCATCCAATCATTGCTTCATGCATGGGATAGAATAGAATCCCATAATTTCTAGTAGTAAATTTATTCTCTTTTGTGAAGGTCTGGGGGGTCAGATTCCAACTTGCTCATCATAGAATAAACATTTCATCGTAGATACACGGAATGATTCGCTGTGAGCACTTTACAGGTGCCTTTGGATTGCCAAGAGGAAGCGTTTCTATAACAGCTCGTAATTTGCAAATCAAACAGAAACAATACGATGATACCACGAGGGCGCAGATGCAAGTGAGGGTGTCGTGGTGCAGCAGCAGGTGTTCTTACCTACAATCAGGTAGTAGGTAGGTATAGGTATGAGAGTCCTCCCAAACAATAATTCGAGCCGGCCTGTAGCTTACCCATTGCTTCTGGTAACCTTCTTCATTTGGTTTCCAGCTTCTTATTTTCTGAACTAAATGATGGCATGCTGTAACAATTAGGCTGTCACATCGAGCAATGAGGATCCCTGAATATTTTTGACAGTGATGAACTAATGATTTTCAAGGAAAAGAGATAAGGTTAGGAGGACGGTTTACTAATTGATATTTTGCTCCCTCGAAGTATTCCTCTAACTACTTTGCGTGCAATACATTACACCCCCTCTGTCCATCATTGCTTTCGGAGGCGAAAGCAACAGTAGCTCGGAATCTAGAGCTAGCTCCACTACACGACACTTCGGTGGTCTCTGCCACTACAAAAACTGTTGATTTCTAGTACTTGAAAAAAATATGGGAGCATGTCCTCAAAAAAAGTATGGGGGTGTATGGAAATAAGATGCTTAAATCAAAGCTGGGGAATGCAATGGCGCACTTTTTTTTTTGCTGGTAGAGCAATGACACTCTTACTACTCAACTATTTGGTAGCAAAGACGTCACCGACTTAACTGTGGAATAGTAATCCTTATTATAAAAATAACTTCTGAAAACTCGTTTTTTTTACAACAGTCTGAAAATTCGTTGTACCGATGTGTAGGGTTCAGTTCCATGAGGCCTGGACCGGCCTGAAGCCCTGCAGGGCATTGCCAATCGTTTATGTCTTATACAATCATCGTGCCTTAGCTGTCCTCACGATAACCCTTCTTAGAATCGGATCATACCTGACAAGCACCAACATATGTATGCCGTGTAGTCATTTCATTTTTGGAGTGTGGTTAGCACGTCATAATCCTCCTTCTGGCTGATGTTCAACGTTCAGCCGGTGTGCATCACCAAGCTACCGTACAACCTTCAGTCCTGGAGATGCATTCAGTTTTCATCCTGCACCTTTCAAGTCACGTTTTCCTAATCCAAGCCATATACATGACTTAACTTATTAATTTTGAAAATCTTGACATCCTGATTCTGATCCTTCGCAAATTAAGCATCCACCGCTGCTGAATTTCTGTGCTTCAAATTGATCTGAACTTTCAAGTCACGTTTTCCTAATCCAAGACATATATACATGACTTAACTGACTAATTTTGAAAATTTTGACATCCCGATCGATGAGCAAGCTGCAAAGACTAAATCCAATGCTTCACAAATCAAGCATCGATCGCTGCTGAACTTTTGTCCTTCAAACTAATCTGATTTTTTTTTTGCATGTTGCTGGCTTGCTGCGACTTTTGTGCTGATGATTGCCTGGAAAACTGGACGGGCATACATGCTGATCTGAGCTGTTCTGGTTGGTGTGCAGGTGTTAAATTCATCGCGTAATCATCAAATGGCAGCGCCAAACTCTAATTGCATTGCGTTGATTGCCTAGAATAATAGCCAACCATCGCAGTCCACCAGCTCACGATAATTCTTCCCCAGTGGAATGCAGACGTTGATTGGCCATTGGCCAGCCAGGAAATGTACACAACTCGTCGTCATGCTCAAGAGAACACACGAGGCGCCGTTGGGAACTTGTTGGGATCGGAGATTCGGATTTCGGAGACGTGTGGGCGGTTCTGGAGGGGAAGAAAGCTTCGTCTGGTGCATGCAGAGCTAGCTGCTCGGTTGCTCCATGCTTCAGTACCAGCTGTCCCGTACTCCCGTGACATGGACGACCATTTCGTTGCGATCAGGAGCAAATTGTATATTCTCTCATTCTCTGACCATTTCCAGCTGTTTCGTTTGGTGGTGGTGCCATACTAGTCTACGATTTGTTTCGGAGAGAAAATCTTACGGCTGGTGGCTTGTTTCGGAGAAAAGATCTGGCTACTTGGTGGGTGATAAAGCCCAAACGAACAATCTGCGGTCGTTTTCAGGTTATCTAGATTAGTCTTCTCGCAGCACTTCATTATAATTCAGGGAGAGGGGGAGCTCGTTTTGAGTCAACATACGACGGAAAAAAAAGAGAAAACAGTCAGATATCCAGCCGGCATAGGCAAGATAGGATTGGAATCCAAGTCTGAAAATCTTTCTCCAAAAGCAACACATGTACTGATGGAGAGGAATTTTAAAAGCAGTACAGAGAAAAAGAGGCTATAACCAACAAGGAAAAGGTTGAGATTTGAGAAAAGAGCTCAGGCTAAAGCTCCATCATATCTTAATTGTTCATTGGATCGTGATGTGTATTTATTTAACCTGTTAATGCTGAAGAATACAAGTTCGACCTGTACCACCAATGAAGAAACAGCGAGGAAGGAATTATTCCACATAAAATGCCAAAAAAACCCCATCAGTACTGGAGCGGTGTAGAAGTAGAACAGGGAGTAGAAGAAGTCGCCGACGAGTACCCGAGATAGAAGCCATCGCCGACGTCGAATTCCGGCGATTGATTCCCCTCCTCCAGGGTCCAGCTGCTCGGGTGCGCATAGAATTCCCCGCTCGGCCCCGTCGGCATCGCCTCGCCTCTCGCTTTCACGCTCCCCCACCACCACCATGGCTCGATGCCAAAACCGCAATTAAAAACTTCTGCTTGGGCGTATCTGTCAATACACCCAGAGGACAGAGGAGGAAGCCCACTACCCCGTCTCTCTCTCTCTGGCTTTCGTCTCGTCTTCCTCCCTTCCCCCACCCGGTCGCCGTCCCCTCGCTTTCACCCCTCGCGGAAGCAAGAATTCATCGTCAAAATCCCACCTTGCGCGTGTTTCTGTGGATTTTTTTCGCCGCTTCGTTGCTGCTATGGTCCTCTGATCCGGGGCTTCGTGGATCTTGCTGAGAGGAGGTGGGGCGGCCGGCCGGCGGCGATCTGGCGGGGAGGAGATGGCCGGCGGGAAGGAGCCGATCGAGGTCAGGTTCCGGCTCTTCGACGGCACGGACATCGGGCCCACCAAGTACGACCCCTCCACCACAGTCTCCGCGCTCAAGGAGTTCATCCTCGCTCGGTGGCCGCAAGGTGAGGCCTATTGATTTGGTAGCGTACACGCGTGAGCCGTCCCGATCTGCTGTAAGATAAGTTTGCCTTTTCAATTTTAGGTGCAGAAGTATTCGACGTCTGATGAGTCTCTTGGATCGTGTATTGCTTTCTTTTTCGCTTTGTGCTCATGTTTCAGTAATCAGTAGTCTTCCCGAAAACGCGTGTTATTTTGCTTGTGGTACATGGGCTCTCGTTGCATGCTTGATTTGTTCCTGAATCACTGGATGCATCATGCACGGTCAATTGAGTAGCGGGAACTGTGCCTCTGTTTTCTTATTCAGCAAAGTCCTAGAACTGATTACGTCAATCATTTATTAGCTTCAGCATTATCCTACAACTGGCTAGGCCATATCTGACAATTAGCTTATGCCGGATCATTTAACTGGCTGTTCCATATTCATTTATTAGCTTCAAAAATGTCACGTAACTGTCTATGCCATATTCTTTTTATGGGCGTCAGCAGAATTTTAGAAATAGCTATGCCATATTATCAGTTAATGAATAATTCCCCTTCTTACTGTATGCTGTATGGACTTCTTGATAATGAAAACAATCGCCAATTTCGTGGCAGAAGAGTGAAAGTTTTTTTTTTTGAAACAGTTAATAACAAACAAGGCCCCTTATTTTGCTTGCTGTAAAGGGCGTAAAGAGCACAAGACCATGCAAAGAGTAAAGGGGGTTCTGGTAGTAATATGGAATGTTTTTAATTTTTGTCTGTCGGCTTTGCAGAAATGCAACAGTTCAACCTTTCACTATGGATACACATGTCACATCTGGTTAATAATTTTGCCTATCATGTGATTTGTTCATATTATTAGCTGAGGGCGAACAATTAATTTTGAACTCTGAATGGTCTGGTGTTCATGTATCTGCTGTTTTGGTGAAACCGTCTGGAGTCTGGACATATGCTGTTTCTAAATTGAACCTTGGTTTCATTAAATAGCACAGAAAAATGATTTAAGAATGTTAGTCAGCATGAACCGCACAGAAAAGTTACTGACAAAAACATTGTGTAAGAACTGAGCTGCGTTCTCATTTTAACAGTTATAACATGTTATGTTTTATATGAGAACCAAGGTCTAAATCAAGTGAAAGATGAAGTGAATTATTATGTGGAACTATATTGATACTTTTGCCTGCCTTCACAACATAAGCCATGTGTGCTTGCAGGCATGTTGACCAACACATGTGGATGCAAACCATCTCGAACAATCGAACCTGATATATTCCTCGTCTTATTTTCTGTCATTTATTTGGAGGGTGCTGTCATGGTTGCACCTATCCTGCTAGTTTCATTAAATTTTCAATTTTGCATTTCAGTCTGAGAATAGCGCAGTAGCATATTGTATGTCTCCGAGATCCTCGGTTGATTATGATGGAAACTTTTTGTGCGGCCATATTTGACCTATACTTTGGAACTTCACCCTGTGCTAATTCTCTTTTCTGCAACCCATGCCTGCTGTTCTTACTTGCAATGTTAAATGTTGAATGTAATTTGTTCTTTTCATTTCTGCTAACAGATAAGGATATAGCTCCAAAAACTGTCAATGACTTGAAGCTTATCAATGCTGGAAGGATACTGGAGAATAACCGGACACTTGCAGAGTCCCGTGTTCCAGTAGGAGAGGTCCCAGGGGGTGTAATTACAATGCATGTGGTAGTCCGACCTCCACAAGCTGACAAAAACAGTGGTATTGCCGACAATTTCAGCCTTTTGTTCATATCATTTTCTTGGTTCGTTTGATGAAGTACTTATATTTCCATTTCCATATGAATTGTAGTGTTCTTTAACATCAACTTTGGTGTTTAAAGTAGTCACATAATTCGGGGTCGCTGCCGCGTTCCTCGACCCGGGTTCACTGTACCAAATCGTGGGTCGGGGTCAAGCGGGGTCATCGTCTCATTCATGCATGGGTCATCGATCCACAACTGTAGGGTCACAACATGGATCAAGTAGGTTGTATTGAGCAACAGGGGAGGGAAGATGAAAAATAGTGCCATTGTTAAGATAATGGACTTATGATACGAGGAATAATTGGCTTGGTGATCCATCATACGCAGCCTATATCAGATTTTTCTTGATTTTTTTTCCTATTTACTAGGTTGAATAGAACTTCTGTATCATAGTCATAGTTCATCGACCCGGGTTTATCGACCCAAATTGATTGGGGTCAATCGTTCCAAACTACTCCCTTCGATCCATGTTCTCAGACACTTACGACCCTCGTCCCTCGACCCCGACCCTCGATCCAGTCGACCCAACATTCTGGTGACTGTTTAAACATACTGCCTGTCATTCTTATGGTAGTAAACACTTCTAGGCATGCATCTCTGATTGGAATGCTACAAGCCTAACCTGAAAGATGTTTCCAGTTATTCAATCGAAATCTAGACCTTTAGTTTCAGTAGTTTTGTGGTTACTGGCACCTTTATAGTTTCAGTAGTTTTGTGGTTACTGGCAGACCCATATTCAAGTTATTAAGGTAGCTGTGCTGCTTGTATGCTGGAGCATTTTTTGGGGGTACATGTGGATGCATGCATTATTATGTTATAACAATTAACAGTGCTTAGATATGCAAACTTTTGAACATAAAAACCACAAGACAACCTTTTAATCACTTGCAGCGCCACAAGTCTCGAGGCACTTAGAACTGCTTAGCTAGAATTCGTTCCTGTTTAGTCGATGTGATGGGATGTTTGGGCCATAATGTGCTACATGGACACTAATAGTCATACATACTGAATATAATTTCTATTTGTGGTTTTACATTATCTTGGTTGTGATGCTAGAAGCTACATTATGATTTTGTTTTGACACTTCTAAACTTAGCTCTAACATGTTGTTCACCTATACTTCTCCAGAGAAGCAGCTTGCTAATTCCCCCAAGCAGAACAGATGTGGATGCACCATACTATGATAAGGCACCTGCTTGATGCTGTACAATCTGTGTAGTCCTAGGATTTTGTATCTGCTTTGTTGTCTTAGACACGAGTGTGAATTCATTTTGACATCCAATTCTTGAAGCCATTCAAATCCCCCAAAAACATATATACTAAATATCCATCAAACATGCCTTGGAATGAAGATTTCTGGAGGGCGAAGTCCGATTGTCGTGTTGTAACAAAGCAGGAATGGAGGATTGGATGCTTCCTGTTGTATAAATTGTAATGTCAAAACGAGAAAAGTGTTTCATTTTCTTCTCTTCTCTTCTCTTCTCTTCTCTTCTTGCCCCTTTTACGTTATATCGATTCTTTGTAGGTCTGTTTCTCTGTCTCGTGTAACAGAAATATTTGTACTCATATATATGTAACTTGAAAAGGGAGTAATGTATGAAATTTCAAAAGAAAAAGGAGTAATGTATGCTGATCTTAGAAATGAAAAGAAGGGAAGAAAAATGCTTGGGTTATGATTACTATTATCATTTGAATCTGACCTGACCACGGAAGGGAAACACATCCCTAAACACTTTGAGATAAAAATGGGATGGGTTAATCCTGTCCCAGTTTATAGAAATATAGAGATGTAATTGTCTCATCTCGTGTTTGATCGAGGAGGATTGGATGGGTCCTGAATTTTTGTTTGGTTGAAAGGACCGCAGCGAATAGGAGAGGAAACAGTTTAAGATGGGGATGAAGCGAGACGCCCCAGTGCGATTTTTTTTAAAAAAAATTCAAACCCGTGCTCATTTTGGTGGGACGGAGTCAATCCGTATATGCAAAGAATATTTCCCTCTCGTAAATAAATATTGAAAAAAGGGACAGTTCTGTTTCATCACCCCACGTCGTCCTTGCATTCAAATGGGCTTATGCATAAAGGAATATCGACTGATAGAGTACTATTTCAATGACTGAAGATTATAGCTATTATATGTTGTCATACGATGTGGATCTCTAAGATGTAAAGATTGTGCCGACAGTAGTGTCGTCCTTGCATTCAAATATAGTGTGTTATCATTTGGTTCATATACGAAATAGTTCAAAATTAATAATAATGCTTTTTTATTTGGTTGGGTGAATTGTATCAACTTATTCAGAATAAAACCATTTCACTTAATTAAGTATTTTATTATTGAAAATGAATCATATATGATATAAACAAAGGAAATTGGTTAAATTCCACTATTCATGATCGATCATCCAGCATCAACCAGACATATGTGCAGCTAGGTAGGGCTGCACCATGAGTTAGAAAGTTCCAGTGACCGACCCAATCAATCAATATGCCGCACGGACACCTGAGCTGAGTCGTAATAAGACGTTTTTTTTCCGATACGACTCACTTTGACTCATCACTAATCTTCCGCTTCTGCCTCCATCGTGCCGCAGCAAAACACGCACGGGCACAACGAACGTTGCCGCTTGTCCATCTCGCCTGTCTGCAACGACGACCGCGTTGTCGGGCATACACCCCGGGTACTCATGCAAGGAAGGAAGAAGGGTAGAAGACGGACTCCTACTAGAATTCCCCTGTACTCCTACTTGGGACTCGCTCGCGTAATCCTACTGGACTCCCGCTCAGAATCGACTAGGAACCCGCCCCCTGGACTATATAAAGGAGGGTCGGGTACCTAGGAGGACATCCTCAATCCCTCCGGGGACAACACCAAGCGCAGGGCGCAATACTACTCTAAACAGGACGTAGGGTAGCTACTCTGGCTACCTGAACCTGTATAAATCTCGTGTCTTGTGTCCTTGCGCAGACCTTCGGGTTCCAGATCATGGCGATCCTCACCTTCTACCTTGCTGCGGGTACCTCCCATGGAGGTCGAGAGGTTTAAACACCGACAGCTGGCGCCCACCGTGGGGCCGATCGTCACGATCATTAGGCGAATTCGAAGGACCCTGTCTTCAAATTCAATCTACTCGTCGGCATGGTTGCTACGACAACCAATCAGCGACTCAGCGCTCCACTGCATGTCGAGATCAAATTCGGTGGATTCGATTCTGTATTCACGGATAGGTCCAAACCGAGTTCATATGCCAGCCGGAATTTCCAAATTGGATTAAGGCTCAACGCACCAAGACCGAGCCGGAATTCACGTCAATTGTTTTCCATCACTGAGTCCAAGTCGACTAATCCAAAAGCAAGGCGCGTGGGACCGTGCTGTCTCTGAGTTCGAAGCGAAGTTCGTTTATTACTATACTACGTCCCGAGCAAATTCAATTTGTTGTATACTGCTATATGTGCACGAGAGCATACCAGCAAGCTACTAAGGCATTCCAAGACCTTCGCTTGGCCCACACCGGAGATGTACGCGAGTACGACTACGTTGCCGCCGTACGCATCAGCTCTGCTTCGACTACATCGTACCGGCTCTACATCAACTTCGTCGTGCATTGCGACTACTCGTCACCCGGCCGCACGGGCTCTACGTCAACCTTGCCGTGCGCCGCGAGTACTCGTCTCCCGGCCGCAACGGCTCTACATCGACTACGCCGTACGCCGCCGCGACGTCGTCTTCTGGGTGTACGACTACCTCGACTACTTACCTCGACTAGTCTCAACCAGAAAACTAGTCGAGGACGGCTCCCGCGACATCAACAACTAGTCGGATCCACCTCCAACTAGTCGACTTCAGCTCCAACCGTCGCGGCTCCATCATCGACCGCCACGGCTTCGTCGACACTCGTCCGCGAATCAAGCTAAGTCACTTATTTCAATAATTATTCTTTCTTTGGCTTGCTCTCCACATACGAGAACCAACGCCAAAGACTACTTCGTGTACGCCTCTCAACGGCTACCTGCCAGCAGAGCTACACCGTGCCAGCTATTCCTTGGGGACCGTTGACTGATTGTCACGGTGCTTGGTACACCAAATTAGGAGGCTCTTGCCACGACGTTTCGTGTACTGAGTGCTGGAGGCGCACAACGGCTACACCCTGAGGAGGCACTGCGCAATCTTGCTCTCCGCCATGCGGAACAACGAGCAAACGCGCTCTCTCTTGTCGCCTCGCCGACTACTTTCGTCTACCTCTTAATGGTCTTGCTCCAGTAGCACACGCCTTGATCCGCGCAAAGCCTCGGCTCTCCTGTCATGCCTTCACGTCCCCAGCGACTATGGCTAAACAGGCTCCTCAGAGACCGGGCGCTTAAACCGGCTCTCTCCCGTCATGCCTTCACGCCCCCGGCGGCTATGGCTAAACGGCGATCACGAGAGCGGGCGCTAAACCGCATCGAGCTAACTACTCGACGCCTTACGACCGAAACAAGAGCATGACACATGACATTTACATCTATATTCATATTTGTATTTGTCATTTGTAGATTAAATTTCTACAAAAATGCTACATAATGTACGCATCTCTACTTTCAGGTCAAGCTTCGGCAACGACTTCCAGTACGCTCCGCGTACCTCCACCGGCGCGGTTAGTTCCCAACTCGGGGGCTACGCACCAAATTACTACTCGATGACAACTCGAGTAGTCTCCGCTAGCTCTCTAGCTCGGGGGCTCGGCACCAACAACTACTCGATGTGGCTCCTACGGCTCACCTGGCGACGAGCTCGGGGGCTGAACGCTACAAGAGTACTTAGATGATGACTTCCGCAAACACCGAAGACCCTTGGACTGATTCTTCAATCGTTCCAAGGCTCGGGGGCTACTAGGCTACACTCATCAGTTGATTTTTTCAAGACGGAAGCAGAATCAAGATTGACCCTCAGCCAGAGTCTACAACTCAACCTAAGGCTCGAGGGCTACTCCATATGGAGTGCGATTTTGCAACTGCACTTCCATATAATCTCGACTTCAAGACTGATGAGCTGGACCACCTTCCAGCCTCGCGGCAGTTCAAGTACTATTGAAGGCTTCTCCAAGCAGTACTCGAGGACGCTCAAGAACTACCCGAAGAGACTTCAAGACTACTCGAACTACTACTCTCGACTCCAACGTGCTCGGGGGCTTGTCGGGCATACACCCCGGGTACTCATGCAAGGAAGAAAGAAGGGTAGAAGACGGACTCCTACTAGAATTCCCCTGTACTCCTACTAGGACTCGCTCTGTGTAATCCTACTAGGACTCCTGCCTTGTAACCGACTAGGAACCCGCCCCCTGGACTATATAAAGGAGGGTCGGGTACCTAAGAGGACATCCTCAATCCCTCCGGGGACAACACCAAGCGCAGGGCGCAATACTACTCTAAACAGGACGTAGGGTAGCTACTCTGGCTACCTGAACCTGTATAAATCTCGTGTCTTGTGTCCTTGCGCAGACCTTCGGGTTCCAGATCATGGTGATCCTCACCTTCTACCTTGCTGCGGGTACCTCCCATGGAGGTCGAGAGGTTTAAACACCGACACGCGTCGGCACCCGCACCTGCTAAGGGCCAACCGGCGGCAACATACTCCGCTTCCGCTCCTCACCTCCAACCTACGGCTGGTCTCAGAGCAAATTCTGCACGGCGGCAGCCGCCACCCGCCGGGACCTCGTCGTTTTCGTCCTCATCCTCTAGCTAGTCGTGGCGTCTGCCGTCCTCCAGTTCGCGGAGACCTCCCGAGCCTGCGGGGTGAGCTTATCCTCTCTCCTATTCTCGATCCAGTGTTCTTAATACTCTTTCTTCCTTCCCCTTTCTTATAGTTTTGTGCGCTTGTTCTTCTTCCTTGATTTATTTCTGACCGCGAGTGAATCCTCTACACACTAAGGGCTAAGGCTCCAGTTCTGGACAGTGGCTGATGTAGGTTTACAAAAAATAGGTGGACATACATTTTAAATTTTGTTTCTAACTATATATTATCATATTACATGATTTTAATTTTTTAAAAATAAAAATCTCTCTCTTTCTCACACATATATAAAGATAATCTTGTTATGTTGTGTAAGTTGTGTTTCTTTAAATATATTTTAACTTTTCAGCTAAGATAAATGGTACATGCATAACCATATATTTTGAGTGTTGTCGTGGTAACTCCCAAACTTTAGTGAGAAGAAATTATTCATTGGTTATTTTTGTCAAAAATTTTGTAGATCACAAGTAGTTGTACTAGCCAAATAAGAAACATGATTATTACTTTTATAATATCTTATTAAAACATGTTCGCATTCTTTTTTATGCAACATTGATATTTTTGTTAAACAATCTTTTATCTAGAACTACTATTAAAAAGAAAAATCTTTACATTATTTTATATTATCTTGAAAGATGTATATATCTTCAATCGTACTTTAAAAGTATACTTCACAAAGTAAAAATATTTTTAAGATAAAATTAGGTAATACATTAAAGAAATAAGACCAAATATTCATATAAATTAAAACTACTCATGCTTGTTGCACGGCGTGCTCTTGTTTCCATCCATTGGTGCCACCTCTGCTCTTGTTTCTATCCATTGATGACATCTCTGCCATGCACTACTCGTGCTTGTTTGCAGTGCCTCGTGCACATCGTCTCGTCACAGCTGCTCGTGCTCATTGCGAGTGCACATCGATGTCATTTATTGCCACAATGTGCTACTTGTGCTTACCACAACGCCTTTGGAGAAGAAGAAGAAATAATAAAGCTAACAATTCAAAAATGTTGCTCTTTGTTTTTAAAAAGTTGAATTTGTTTGATTCATATGAAGTTAAAAGAAAATATTGTGTGTGTTACTAAAAGTGATGTTGATTGTATTTTTAAAGTAAGGAAATCTCACCCGCGCGTTGCTACAGGAATTAAGAAAAATGCAATAATCGTAAGAGAGAATTTCGGCAAACTCGTGCGTCTTATCATAAGAGAGAATTTCGGCGACCTCGTCGCCGTTGTAACGACCCGGGTTTTCGGTGAGGAAAACCCGACTCCCTGTACCCTTGTGATAGTCCCTGGATCGGTGGCTATGACGTACAGAACTCATTACAGAATAATATCATTTCCATACAACGCAATCAGAGTACAAATTATAATATTTACATCCGAAACATCTCGGTATACGAATTTAGTACAAGCCCCTTGGGCTAAGCGACAAGTAGAAATCCTGCGTAGCGGTAGCTAGGGCTTCAAGTCTTCATCTTCAGTCTTCACTACAGGCATCCTTGAGCGAAGCAACGCAACCCTTCCTTCATGGATTCCCCGAACCCGGACTCTCAAGCCAAGTCCAATCCTGCACACTCACAAAACTATCCCCAAGGAACGGGATAGGTTCACGTCACCGACTGTATGCAGCTTTAAGTGGCCTATCTCTAAAGGGTGAGAAAAGTGACAAGGTAGAAGCTCAGGTTTTCTATGCACCAGCAGCAAAGCATAAATAGAAAACATCTCCATATCAGTCCCAAACCATACTCTCAAACACAGCTCGGAACCACCTGGTACCCCAGGGCCCCGTCTCCACAACCTATCTCCATCTAGGGTCGATGCGAGAACTTCCTCTCCTCGCACCTCAATGATTTCTATCGGATCAACGAGGTAGAGGGAGCCACTCTCCTCTAGCCGACAGCAACCACGGCTCACCACACTCTCAACTACAGGGGGAGGTAGAAATCCCAAAACATGAGGAACGAACGTGTCTTCAAGGTTTGTCCATGACCGAGGACGCGGCTATACGTATAGATCAAACAACTCTGGCTCACCACACTCTCAACTACAGGGGGAGGTAGAAATCCCAAAACATGAGGAACGAACGTGTCTTCAAGGTTTGTCCATGACCGAGGACGCGACTATACGTATAGATCAAACAACTCTGCAGAGTGTGTACACCTGTAATCCTTACACGCTCTGCAGAGTTGTTCGATCTATATGTATAGCCGCGTCCTCGGTCATGAACAAACCTTGAAGACATGTTCGTTCCTCATGTTTTGGGATTTCTACCTCCCCCTGTAGTTGAGAGTGTGGTGAGCCGTGGTTGCAGTCGGTTAGAGGAGAGTGGCTCCCTCTACCTCGTCGATCCGATTGCAATCATTGAGGTGCGAGGAGAGGAAGTTCTCGCATCGACCCTAAATGGAGATAGGATGTGGAGACGGGGCCCTGGGGTACCAGGTGATTCCGAGATGTGTTTGAGAGATTGGTTTGGGACCTATATGGAGATGGTTTCTGTTTATGCTTGCTGCTGCATAGGAAACCTGAGCTTCTACCTTGTCTCTTTTCTTACCCTTTAGAAGATAGGCCACTTAAAGCTGCATACAGTCGGTGACGTGAACCTATCCCACTCCTTGGGGATAGACTTTGAGTGTGCAGGTTACGAGTCCGACTTCGACAACAACGCTGATGGATGGTACGACTGAGGGATGCGTCGCTTCGCTCAAGGATGCCTGTGGGCGTGAAGAACAGAAGATGGAGACCCTTCTGAGATGCTAGCTACCGCAGCATAGAATTTTACTCTGATTCAGCCTTGAGGCTTGTAATGTTGTGCTCCTTTATGGGCATGTAATAAATGATGTACTAATATTGGTGTGATGCGATGTACGGGTGTGATTTACCTTCTGTGATGAGATCTGTACGTGATAGCCACTGATCCCGGGACTATCGCAAAGGTACAGGGACTCGGGTTTTCCTCACTGAAAATCTGAGGTTGTTACAGGTTTTGCAAACACAGCTATCTCAAGCACTCTAATCCGTCCATTTACTTCGTGGCAAGTCAAACAAGGTAGACTCTACTCTTTATGGTTTAAGGTATTCCCGTACCATCCAAACTCTCTTCGGTCTCCTCCTAACTAGTCCACGTAAGAAATTGCATCAACGAAGGAAAGATAGAGTTTTTCAAAGTAGGGGAGGTATATTTCAAATAATCCAAGGGGATATATATAAAATAGAGCGTATAGAATGTTCCTAAGCTATCGACCAAACTATGGTTGCGTGCTACGGTCAAGTACGGCTCTGATACCACCTGTAAAACCCCGGATTTTCATAGAAAATCTGAATCCCTGTACCATCGCGATAGTCCCTGGATCAGTGGCTATCGCGTACAGAACGTCTCACAGATAAATACACAAAGTCATACATCGCATCACATAAAGATGAGAGTACACAAATTTATTACATGTCCATTATGGAGTACATCAATACAAGCCTCTTGGCTGAATCAGAGTGAAAATTCTACGCAACGGTAGCTATCTTCTCAGAAGGGTCTCCATCTTTTATTCTTCCCACCACAGGCAATCTTGAGAGAAGCGACGCATCCCTCAGTCGTACCATCCGTCGGCGTTGTAGTCGAACTCGGTCTCGTACCCTGCACACCCAAAGTCTATCCCCAAGGAGTGGGATAGGTCCACGTCACCAACTGTATGCAGCTTTAAGTTGCCTAACATCTAAAGGGAGGAAAAGAGACAAGGAAGCGGCTTTGGTTTCCTATGCAGCAGTAGCAGAGTATAAACAAGGTATCTCCAACAATATCCCAAGATCCCAAGTCTCTCAACACAGCTCGGAACCACCTGGTCACCTAGGGAGCCCGTCTCCACAACCTACTCCTGTCTAGGGTCGGTGCGAGAACTTCCTCTCCTCGCACCTCAATGATTGCAACTGGATCGACGAGGTAGATGGAGCCTCTCTCCTCTAGCCGGCTACAACCATGTCTCACCACACACTCTCCTATAGGGGGAAGGTAGAAATCCCAAAACATGAGGAACGAACATGTCGTCTAGGCAGTGTCCATGACCGAGGACGCGGCTATAGCTATAGATCAAACAACTCTGCAGAGTGTGTACACCTGTACCCATCCTGGAATGGCACCCGACCGGTGTACGGCCAACCGAGCCCATCCTACCGGGCGAACTCTCGGTAGTTACGGTCCCATCCTGCATCCGGCCCTCAAAATGGTCCCCCCTCAGAAGGGACGGTACCGGAACTGTGAAATGCTCCCGTGTGGCCACACGGGAGTCGCTCTGAGAGGGTGGTCTCACCTCCACCACTCCCCCACTGATACCCCGCTATCCATCCTAAGCAGATATGGTTCCGCACTTGCCGAGCTCAACTCGGCCCTAACCCCACGCTCGGCGGGGTGGTGTGTACGAAGTCCTATAGACAAGTTGATCCACTCGATTTTAGACCGAGTCGAGCTCATGTCCTCCATCCGCAAGTAAAACCCCAACACCTGGGCTCCGAAAAACGCCACGGTAGGGGTACACTGAGGAGTGCACCTCTGTCCCCGATCCCAGATCGGTTGTTTCGAGCTCACCCCCGCCAAAGTACCCAAAACGCCTTCTCCTGCCGGTTTTACCCCACACACGCCAAGAACCACTACTCCTCATCCCAACACATGCATCGCGAAGCTCGACGTATATACACGCTCACATAACATATATATACAGTAGTAGTAGGGCAATCAAGGACAGGGTAAACAAAGAGGCAGTGCAAGGTTCATCAACATGCATATATAAAGTAAAGCGCTAGCAATTCTACTTAGCAATGCCTAATAGGTATTTCAGAATCAGTCGGGCATGAACCTGGGGTCGGGTAGTCCTCCGCGGTGAAGTCGTCGGCGTAGTCGTACTCCGGGATCAGCTCCCCGGCTCCAGCTGCTCCTATTAGCGCGAAAGGAAAAATAAATAGCGTTCCTATTGCAATTAACTCCAAAGAAAAGCATTTAAGAACCAAAAGAGAGCAAACACCACCCTAGCCCGAAGTTTAAGATTTTAGAAATTTCCTGGAAAAGGTTTCACAATTTTCGGAGTAAAAATGGATTTACTAGGGTTTTTCAAAGGGGAAATTATGTTTTTCTGAAATTAAAATACGTTTAAACCCTTAAAACCTCCCCAGCCACACCGGATCCCCCGATTTCGGATCGGGTGCGGCCCGACGCTCTGCGGCCCGCGTGCGGCTGGGCGGCCACTGGCTGCTGCACGCGATCCCATGAGGGGTGGTGCGGCTCGATGCTGTGAGGGCCGGTGTGTGGCCTGGGAAAGGAGTGGTGGGCCGCACCGGATCCTGGCGGATCGGCTACGGTCACACCCGCGTGTGGCCCTCCGTGCACAGAACGGCTCCCGTGGTTTCAATGGTGGCCCAAGGTGTTTGAAGGAATGCCCCTGAGGATGGACGGCGGCGTGTTAAGACTTCGCCGGCGGCGAGGTCCCACTGCGCCTGGGCGACCGACCCTTACACGAAGGCCTCACGGGGCTCCCCTTGGGTTGCTGGGCTCGAAGGGACGCGCACTAAGGGGTGACAGCCGTCGCGGCGAGGTCGGCACCGGCGTGGGCGCGGCGACGTCGGCGTGGTGGCGGCGCTCGGCGGGGGGGGTGCGTGTGCCCTCTCTAGGGGGGGGGCGCGTGAACGCGTGCGCAAGGGCGTGCGCACGGGTGCGCACATGCGCGGGGGTGCGCACGTGCGCGGGGTGCGCGACACAGGCTCAGGTTTGGCGCCGGTCGAAGAGGGGCGGCGCGGCAGAGTGCACTGCGGAGCACGGTTCGACGCCATGGGCGGCGGTGGACAAGGCGACCGCATTCGGGTGCAAGCACGCGTGTAAGAAAACGGCGACCGGTGGTGAGGCGTGCTCTCGCCGGTCAAGTGGGCGGTGCTCCCTTTCCCGCGCTCGCGTGCGTGAAACGTTCAACCACGGGGAAGCCATGGCGGCGCGGCCGGACAGGAGCGCGACCTCGAGGTCCGACGCAAGAAAAAAAGCCAAGGTTCGGCCTCGCCCCGGGTTAGGATCCACACGTGTTGGGGTGCACGCCTGTGCGAGGGCGAGGTGCCCGCACGGACGCGCGCATGAACGCGAACGCGCCAGCGACGGGTCTCATCGGCGGCTAGGGCGATGGATCTCTCAACGGCTAGAAAGGATAAGCTAGGCGAACGGCGCGCGCGCCTTGGTGAAGGCGGCGGCACCTGCAAGAAATTTCATCCCAGCCTGGCATGAAGGCCGGCATCACCAGCGGCGGCGCGGCGGTGCGGTGCATCGGGCGTTCCACCTCGGCTCGATGGCTGGGGCAACCACAAGAGGGGAGAAGCAGTTGTCCTCACCTCGGTGGCCACGGGCTGAAGGGCAGGCGTCGGTGTAGAGTGGTGGTGCGGTTTGCCGGCGAGGAGGAAGAAGAGGAAGGCGGTGGCGCGTCGTCGGGGAAGTAGAGGAAGTAGGGGAAGTAGTCGTTCCCGACGACGGCGGGTCCGGCTCCTCCCACGGGCGGCTCCGGTTTTCGCGGCGGTCGGCGCTCCCACGGGCGGCTCCAATTTCTCCCTCCCCCCGTCACTTCTCCTTCTCCTCCGGCGGGTTGGTGGCGGACAGGGGAACGATCCCCCCCCGAGGCGGCTAGGGTTGGGGCTCCCTCCCGGGGCTCGGCGGCGGCTTAAGTAGGGTGGCGCGGTGAGGGGACACGCGGACGGACGAGATGCGCGGGGGCGCGCGGCACGCCGCGACGGCGAGCCTGCGGCGGGCGCCCCGCCTTTGCCTTTGGGTGTTAGCCAAAGGCAAAGGTTAGGGATGACGCGCGCGCGTCATCGCGGGGCTAGGGTGACGCGGGGCGCGGGGCCCGCTTGTCGGCGGCCGGCGCGCGCGCGCGGTAGGTGGCGGTTTGGCGGGCGGTTTGCTGGGCCGGCTGATGGGCCTAAAGTGGCGTCGGGTGGAGTAGGGGGTTGGCGGCCCGTTAAGCATGGATGTGTTTTATCTTTTCTTTAGACTCCAGATTTGATTCAAATTTGAATTCCCATATCAAATTTGAATCCACTCAAGGAAATTCAAATAAAATCCAAATGAAGATTCAGCATATCACACTAGCAAAATATAAGCCTAAAATTATTCATGGTGCCAAATTAAATCTAGGAATTCTGGGGAAGAAACAAGAAGTCATCCTTATGAGTTGTAAGAGCACTTCAATTACAAATCAAGTTTTTAGAAATCCCACATTTGACATCAAGTAAATTCTAAGGATGTTACAAAACTCCCCCCTCACAAGAATCTCACCACCGAGATTAAGAAGTTACCTCCGTTTTGAAGAGATGAGGGTACCTCTCCCTCAATGCGGACTCCTCCCACGTTGCTTCGCGCTCGGAGTGATTACTCCATAGCACTTTGCAGAAGCGTGTGGTGGTGTTCCTGGTCGACTTCTCCGCCCAGTCCAGGATCCGAACTGGGTACTCCAAGTACTCCAGGGTCTCCTGGAGGTCGAGTGCCTGAGCGGGCACTCTCTTCTCGACGACCACACACTTCCGAAGCTGGGATACGTGGAACACCGGATGTACTCCAGCAAGCTCCGGAGGTAGCTCGAGCTTGTAAGCCACCTTCCCAACCCTTTTCACAATAGGGTAGGGGCCAACGTATCTAGGGGACAGCTTCCCCCTGATGTGGAACCTCTTCGTACCTCGGAGGGGTGACACCTTCAAGTAGACGTGAACTCCCACTTCAAACGAGACGTCTCTCCATTTTGGGTCCGCGTAGCTCTTCTGCCTGCTCTGAGCTATCTTCAGGTTCTCTCTGACCTTGGCGACATTTTCTTCGGCCTCAACAATGGCGGCGGGACCGAAAAAGGTTCGCTCCCCCACCTCGGACCACATCAACGGTGTCCGACACTTTCTGTCGTACATGGCTTCGAAGGGAGCCATCTTCAAGCTGGCCTGGTAGCCGTTGTTGTACGAGAACTCGGCATAGGACAGACTCTTTTCCCAATCGGACCCGTAGGTCAACACGCAAGCCCTTAGTAAGTCTTCTAGGACTTGATTCACTCTCTCTGTTTGACCATCAGTCTGGGGTGGAAAGCTGTGCTGTAGTTCAGCTCGGTGTCCATGGAAGCATGCAAACTCTTCCAGAACTGGGCGGTGAACTGAGGCCCTCTGTCCGACACAATGCTCCTCGGAGCTCCATGAAGCTTTAGAATATTGTCCACATACAGTTCCGCAAGCCGGCTCACGCTGTAGTTTGTTTTCACGGGCAAGAAGTTTGCTAGCTTGGTCAGTCGATCAACAATCACCCAAATGGAGTCATTTCCTTTCTGCGTGCGCGGCAAACCCACAATGAAGTCCATACTGATATCATCCCACTTCCACGTAGGTATCTCGAGTGGTTGCAGCAGACCGGCAGGTCTCTGGTGTTCTGCCTTCACCCTCTGACACGTGTCGCATCGAGCGACGTACTCAGCAATGTCTTCCCTCATCTTTTCCCACCAGAACCATACCTTCAAATCCTTGTACATCTTGGTGCAACCAGGGTGGATCGAGTATCGAGAGTCGTGAGCCTCTCTAAGAATCGAGTCTCGAATCTCTCTGTTCTGGGGTACGCATATACGGTCCTTCAGCCACAGCGTGCCCTGGTCATCGAGGCGATAGTCGGCTACTTTGCCTCTCTCCATCTGGCGTTTTACCTCTTGAATTTCTGGGCACTCCTTCTAAGCTTGACGGATCTGGTCTTCGAGTGTGTATTTCACCCTCAACTCATTCAACTGCCCCTCTTCTACTATCTCCAAACTCAACCTCTCCAGCTCTTCATGCAATGTCGGCTGTTCTTCATGCACCATCAGGTTGTTGCAGTAGTGCTTGCGGCTCAGAGCGTCGGCTACGACGTTTGCCTTGCCGGGGTGGTAGTGAATGTTCAGGTCGTAGTCCTTGATCAGCTCCAGCCACCTTCTTTGTCTCAGGTTCAGTTCAGACTGGGTGAAGATATACTTCAGGCTCTTGTGATCAGTATAAATGTCGCACTTGTTTCCCATTAGATAGTGCCTCCATATCTTCAAAGCGTGAATGACAGCAGCTAGCTCGAGGTCGTGTGTAGGGTAGTTCTCCTCATGCTTTCTAAGCTCCCGCGGGGCATAGGCTACCACCTTGCCTCCCTGCATCAACACGCAGCTGAGTCCCTGCCTTGATGCGTCACAGTACACCACGAAGTCCTTGCTCGCATCGGGCAAGGTCAGGACCGGCGTAGTGGTGAGGCGAGTCTTGAGCTCCTGGAAGCTGGCTTCACACTTGTCCGACCACACATACGGTGTGTTGCTCTTCAACAGTTCTGTCATGGGCTTGGCGATCTTCGAAAAGTTCTCGATGAACCGGCGGTAGTATCCGGCTAAACCGAGAAAACTGCGGATCTCTATCACAGACTTTGGTGACTGCCACTTGGACACTGCTTCTATCTTGCTCGGGTCTACGGCCACTCCTTTGGCTGACAACACGTGACCAAGAAAGGCGACTTCCTCCATCCAGAACTCACACTTGCTGAACTTGGGTACAACTGATGTTGCCTGAGCTTCCCCATTACAATCCTCAGGTGCTTCTCGCGCTCTTCTGCGGTCTGGGAGTAGACCAGTATATCGTCGATGAAGACGACGACACACTTGTCCAAGTCATCCATGAAGACCTTGTTCATCATGTTCATGAAGTAAGCCGGGGCATTTGTCAGGCCAAATGACACGACTGTGTATTCGTATTGCCCATACCGGGTTACAAACGCCGTCTTGTGGATGTCCTCCGGGCGAATCTTCATCTGGTGATAACCCGACCAGAGATCAATCTTGCTGAAGTATATGGCTTGCCTTAGCTGATCCATCAGGTCATCGATCCTGGGTAGTGGGTACTTGTTCTTGATGGTCACCGCATTTAGGGCGCGGTAGCCGACGCACAGACGTTGAGTTCCATCCTTCTTCAGAACGAACAGTGCCGGTGAGCCCCAAGGTGAAGCACTTGGTCGGATGAACCCTTTCTCGAGCAGTGAGTCTAGCTCTGCCTTCAACAGTTTCAGCTCAACTTCTGCCATACGGTACGGACTTTGGGCTATCGGCACCGTTCCCGGCACCAAGTTAATCACAAACTCTACATCACGATCGGGAGGTAGCCCAGGCAGGTCCTCCGGGAACACATCCTCATACTCACAGACTACCGGCACATCTGATATGGCCTTCGTGCGAAGGCTGTACACCGCCGGTATGTCTCGAGACTTCATCGGCTCGAAGGTAATCCTCGTCCCGTCAGGGTCCACTAGAGTCACAAGTCTCGGCGAAGTGGAGATGACACCTTTGTGGGCAGTGATCCAATCCATCCCCAGTATCACGTTAATACCACGGGAAGGCAGCACAGTCAGATCCCCATAGAACTTGTGGCCTTGGATGTCCACATCCACTCCCTTGCACAGCAGGGTGCAGCGGATATCCCCGAGCGGAGAGCTCGTGATAATGGGAATTGATCGGGTGGTTGTAGGGAGGGAGAGTTTGTTCACGAACCGAGAGGTAACATACGACCCGGTTGCACCGGTGTCGAAGAGAACCGGAGCAGAAGTACCACAAACTAAAAACTTACCGATCACGACGTCTGGGGCGTCGGCAGCCTCCTCCTCAGGTTAATTGCAAAACATGAGCCCCCCTTTGGGGTTTCTTTCCCCAAATCCGCTGTAGCCACCACCAGGTTGAGGAAGATGGGAGGAGTGGAGGAGGTGGACAGGAGGGCACAGGCGCCATGAAGCCCATCCAGGAGCCGCCGAGCCGCTGTTCGTGAAGAAGAAGAAAGGAGGAAGGAGTGGGGGAGAAGAAGAGAAGGGGAGAGGGAGCCTGCACTGCTTCGCCGCCGCCCGGCGTGAAGGCGAGGTCGCCTGAAGGGGGACGCCCGTGCGTGGACCGCGAAGGAGCCGGAGCTATTCAAGCCACCGATGACCGCCCCTTCACCCAGCCGAACCCCCTGCTTCCTCTTCACCGTGCTGTTCGCCTGCCTCGGTCCGAACTACGCCGAGCCTGATTCTGCATCCTCTGCTCTGCGTCCGCTCCGTTGCCGCGCCCCGTCACCACCTCACCACCGCCTGTAGGAGCATGAGGTGAGCACCGAAACCCCCTCGACCTTGTTGTGGACCCGGCCTTCGAGCCAAGGCTGGACCGAGCCTTGTGAGCTCGTTGTTTGTATGTTGCCTGCTGTCCCGCACCGCGCCGCCGCGCAGACCCGCCGTCGCTTGAGAGCCGACCATCGAGCCGAGCCGGTCGCTTGCAGGTGCCGCTGCCGTCATCGCCGCGCGCGCTCCTTTGCCATGCAGTTGTGTCGTTCCTTTGTTCGACGTGTGTCGCCGAGCTCCGGTTTGCCGCCGGCACCCACAGGCTCAGCACGCCACCGTCGAGCCAAGGCCTTGCCTTTCTTTGGCCTGGAGTCGTGTGAGCACAAACCCTTGTCGTGCGCATGTTGTCGGCGTTGTGCCATCGCCATGGCTGTGCCGCCGACATTTTGCCCGCACACACCATCACTGGGCCGGGGCCCTATTTTTCTTGGCCGAACCTGTGCACGTGCACTCACGCGCACGGAGTTCGTTCGCCGGCGTATGTGCCTAACCAGCGCCGTCGGGCCATTCCTCGTCGTCCCCCTTTTTTTGTTCCCTTGCCTAGTGCACGCCATCAGTTTCGTGTCGCCGCCATGGCTGTGCCGTCAGCGTTCGGCATGCACACGAACGCACACAACCGGGGGGCCGAGCCCCTGCTTCACCTGTCTGTGACCGTGCTGACATTCCACCGTGTTGTCGCCGCGAACCCCTATGCACCGGCGCACGTGTGTCCGTCGAGCCATCGACCCCAAGTTCGAACCTTTTGGCCACCTTGACCCTGAACACCGCCTCGCCTAAATCTACTTGTCGTGCTCTTGTCTCTGTGTCGTCGCCGTGCACGCGCCGTTGGTTTCATGTCGCCTCGTGGCCAGGCCGCCGACGTTTGCATAAATGCGAACGCATACACCCGAGGGGTCGAACCCCTTTGCTCTCCCTGTCCAACCCGAGTGCACACGCCCGCACGCACGTGCGCGAGAGAGCGAGCACGCCAGCGTAGACACCCTAGTCCTTGCCGTCGTGTCGCCCCACTTCGCCGCGCTACACCTAGTCTTACGACTGCACAACGCGCGTGTCGCCCGTACCACGCCCTTATGCTTGTCGGGCAAGCCGCTGATGCTCTGTTCGCATGCTGGCACTTTCACTTCTCGCTCCGCCGCCTCGCCGGCGCTTTGTCCACCGCCGGGGATCTCTGTTTCCCATCCGACCCGCGACCTCGTCGCCGTGGGTTGACGCCGGCCAAGACCACTCTTTTCTCTACCCTATCAGTGCCCTAACATCTCTTTTCACGCTCCGTATCTTGCCTTGTCCAAACCGTGTGCACACACATGCCCGTGTGGGGGACGCCGACGCCGCCCGAGGAACCGCGCCGCCGAGCCGTCTTCGTCGCCCGAGGCTTCGCCCTTGTCGCGACTGCGTCGCCGTCCTTCTTGCTCTTGCCGTCGTGGCCGAGCCACCGGCACTCACCCGCGCCAACCCAACCGTCGCCTTGCACACCTCGAGCGAAACCAAAGCACCCAGATCGCAACCACCTCGTCGCTCTGATACCACCTGTAACAACCCCGGATTTTCGGTGAGGAAAACCCGAGTCCCTGTACCTTTGCGATAGTCACGAGATCAGTGGCTATCACGTACAGATCTCATCACAGAAGGTAAATCACACCTGTACATCGCATCACACCAATATTAGTACATCATTTATTACATGCCCATAAAGGAGCACAACATTACAAGCCTCAAGGCTGAATCAGAGCAAAATTCTACGCTGCGGTAGCTAGCATCTAAGAAGGGTCTCCATCTTCTGTTCTTCACGCCCACAGGCATCCTTGAGCGAAGCGACGCATCCCTCAGTCGTACCATCCATCAGCGTTGTTGTCGAAGTCGGACTCGTAACCTGCACACTCAAAGTCTATCCCCAAGGAGTGGGATAGGTTCACGTCACCGACTGTATGCAGCTTTAAGTGGCCTATCTTCTAAAGGGTAAGGAAAGAGACAAGGTAGAAGCTCAGGTTTCCTATGCAGCAGCAGCAAGCATAAATAGAAACCATCTCCATATATAACCAATCTCTCAAACACATCTCGGAATCACCTGGTACCCCAGGGCCCCGTCTCCACAACCTATCTCCATCTAGGGTCGATGCGAGAACTTCCTCTCCTCGCACCTCAATGATTGCTATCGGATCAATGAGGTAGAGGGAGCCACTCTCCTCTAGCCGACAGCAACCACGGCTCACCACACTCTCAACTACAAGGGAGGTAGAAATCCCAAAACATGACGAACGAACATGTCTTCAAGGTTTGTCCATGACCGAGGATGCGGCTATATGTATAGATCAAACAACTCTGTAGAGCGTGTACACCTGTACCCAACTCGGGATGGCACCCAGCAGTGATCAGCCAACCGGGCCCATCCAACCGTGCGAACTCTCGGTAGTTACGGTCCCATCCTGCATCCGACCCTCAAAGCGAATCCCCCCTCAGACGGAATCGCACCGGAACTGTGAAATGCCCTCGTGTGGCCACACGGGAGTCGCTCTGAGAGGGTGGTCTCACTCCTACCTCTCCCCCACTGATACCCTCTATCCTGCTGGCAGGTATGGTTCCGCACTTGCTGAGCTCAACTCGGCCCTAACCCCACGCTCGGCGAGGTGGTGTGTACGATAGTCCTATCGACAAGTTGATCCACTCGGTTTCAGACCGGGGCAAGCTCATGTCCTCCATCCGCAAGTAAAACCCCAACACCTAGGCTCCAAAAACCGTCAAAGTAGGGATACACTGAGGAGTGCACCCCTATCCCCGATCCCAGATCGGTTGTTTCGAGCTCAACCCCGCCAAAGTACCTAAAACGCCTTCTCCTGTCGGTTTTACCCCACTCACGGCAAGAACCACTATTCCCATCCCAAACACATGCATCGCGAAGCTCAGCGCATATACACGCTTATATAAACATATATAGTAGTAGGACAATCAAGGACAGGATAAATAAAAGAAGGCAGTGCAAGGTTCATCAACATGCATTTAAAGTAAAGCGCTCGCATACTACATAGCAATGCCTAATAGGTATTCAGAATCAGTCGGGTGTGAACACCTGCGTGCGAGTAGTCGTCGGCGGTGTAGTCGTCGTTGTAGTCGATCTCCGAGCTCAGCTACCCGGCTCCAGTTGCTCCTATGAACGCGTAATCAAAATAAAGGCGGGTCCTATTGCAATTAACTCCAAATGAACAACAATTAAGAGCCAAAAGAGAGCGATCACTAGCCTAACACAGAGTTTATAATTTTAGAAGAGCTTTGGAAAAGGTTTCACAATTTTCGGAGTTGAAATGAGTTTTCTAGGATTTTCCAAAGGCAAAATACATTTTCTGAAAACTAAAATACGCATACACAATAACATTAACTATAAGCTAACTACAGGTTGCCTCTAAAGGGCTCTAAGCTATCTATAGGCTGGCTGCAAGCTATCTCTTTGAGCTCACATGGCTGCCACATAGGTAGCTATAAGCTGACCCATGCATAAGTGGCTGCCCACATGGCTGACTAGGTGGCGACCACAAATGACTTCGGCCAGATCTGAAGCAGTCCAGCGAGGTGCAGTCAAACACATGGCTTGCGAGCGGTTGGACAGCCACACAAGATCCAAAGGATCTGCCTCGGCTCGATGAGGTGCGGGTAAAGGTGTGGCTGAGGTGTGGTTGGCTCGGTGTACGGGATCCAACGGGATCCGCTACGGGTGGTACGGTGTGTAGGCAGGCGCGTGAAGTTAATCCCCACTGGTTTTGGGGTTGCGCCCAAGGTGGCCGATGGAAAGCTCTAAAGGAACGGCGGCCGGAAAGGGGCTCATCGGCGGCGAGGTTGGTCGGTGACTCGACCTCACGCGACTCGACGCGGCTCTGGTACACCTAGGGATCCATCTAAGCAAAGAAAACGGTTGCCTTGGTCAGAAACTCAGCACGACGGTGACGGAGAGCGACTTGGCACGTGGAGAAAAGTAGAAGGTTTCGACGACGAGGCTAGGGTGGTCGGTGTCGATGAGGTTGTATGCGCTCGCGCGCCTGAGAGCGAACGCGTACACGGGTTGGACCGGCGCTCGCGCGCCTCGGCGGAAAGGATGCTCTTGATGACGGGGTTCCGGCCGCAATAGGCTGAGCGGTGGTTAGGTTCGGCTCACACGCGTGAATGTGTTCACCGGAATCGAGCAAGGAGAACAACGGCGACAGCTTGGTCGAGCGCATGCAAGAGCGTGCGGCCGTGAGATGAAGCTCCCAGACGAGCACGGCGACGCGATGGTAAACGGCTCTGTGCGGCTCGAACTCCGCGGCGTCGCGACTGGGGTGTCCGCGGCGGCGTGGCAGCTCGCTTGCGAGGGCGTGCGTGCGCGTGAACATGCACGTGCACCGCTTAGACAGGGAGAGCAGGGCTCGACTCCTCAGGTGCGGGTGCGCGTGAGCAGAACGCCGGCGGCGAAAGAGAGCGGCCCGGCGCGGCGAAGGTTGACAGAGACAACGCACTACATGGCGGGGACGCCGTCTTGCGAATAGAAGATCACGGTCAAGAACGGGGCCTGCCTAGTGACGATGAGAAGGTCGGCGACGAGGGTTTGAGTTCACACAAGGTCTGGCCACAGAAAGGCAAGGCCTTGGTCCTCGCGTGCGTGGGTGAGCATTGGCCGGCCAAAGGTGGCGTCCATGTCCTCACTTGAGCGCGCAGGCAAGAAGGTGGCTTGGCCACGGCGGCGAGCTCCGCGGTGGCACGCCGGGGTGTTCGCCTACGTGCGTGCGTGTGGACGAACACGTGCACTGACTTGGCCTGACGCTCGTGCGCCCAGGCGGTCGGAAGGACATCCTCGGCGGTGAGGTGAAACAGAGTGACGAGGTGGTCGCGATTTGGGTGCTTTGGTTTCGCTCGAGGTGTGCAAGGTGACGGTTGGGTTGGCGCGGGTGAGTACCGGTGGCTCGGCCACGACGGCGAGAGCAAGAAGGACGGCGACGCAGTCGCAACAAGGGCGAAGCCTCAGGCGACGAAGACGGCTCCGCGGCGCGGTTCCTCAAGCGGCGTCGGCGTCCCCCACACGGGCATGTGTGTGCACACGGTTCGGACAAGGCAAGATACGGAGCGTGAAAAGAGATGTTAGGGCACTGATAGGGTAGAGAAAAGAGCGATCTTGGCCGGCGTCAACTCACGGTGACGAGGTCGCGGGTCGGACGGGAAACAGAGATCCCCGGCGGTGGACAAAGCGCCGGCGAGGCGGCGGAACGAGAAGTGAAAGTGCCAGCATGCGAACAGAGCATCAGCGGCTTGCCCGACAAGCACAAGGGCGTGGTACGGGCGATACGCGCGTTGTGCAGTCGTGAGACTAGGTGTAGCGCGGCGAAGTGTGGTGACACGATGACAAGGACTAGGGTGTCTACGCTGGCGTGCTCGCTCTCACGCGCGTGCGTGCGAGCGTGTGCACTCGGGTCGGACAGGGAGAGCAGAGGGGTTCGACCCCTCGGGTGTATGCGTTCACATTTGTGCAAACGTCGGCGGCCTGGCCACGGGGCGACATGAAACCGACAGCACGTGCACGGCGACGACACAGAGACAAGAGCACGACGAGCAGATTTAGGCGAGGCGGTGTTCAGGGTCAAGGTGGCCAAAAGGTTCGAACTTGGGGTCGATGGCTCGACGGACACACGTGCGCCGGTGCGTAGGGGTTCGCGGCGACAGCACGGCGGAATGTCAGCACGGTCACAGACAGGTGAAGCAAGGGCTCGGCCCCCCGGTTGCGTGCGTTCGTGTGCGTGCCGAACGCCGACGGCACGGCCATGGCGGCGACACGAAACTGATGGTGTGCACTAGGCAAGGGAACAAAGAAAGGGGGACGGCGAGGAACGGCCCGACGGCGTTGGTTAGGCACATACGCCGGCGAACGAACTCGCGTGCGCGTGAGTGCACGTGCACAAGTTCGGCCAGGAAAAATAGGGCCCCGGGCCGGTGATGGTGTGTGCGGGCAAAATGTCGGCGGCAGAGCCATGGCGATGGCACAACGCTGACAACATGCGCACGACAAGGGTTTGTGCTCACACGACTCCAGGCCAAAGAAAGGCAAGGCCTTGGCTCGACGGTGGCGTGCTCAGCCTGTGGGTGCCGGCGGCAAACCGGAGCTCGGCGACACACGTCGAACAAAGGAACGACACAACTGCATGGCAAAGGAGTGCGCGCGGTGATGACGGCAGCGGCACCTGCAAGCGACCGGCTCGGCTCGATGGCCGGCTCTCAAGCGACGGCAGGTCTGCGCGGCGGCGCGGTGCAGGACAGCGGGCAACATACAAACAGCGAGCTCACAAGGCTCGGTCCAGCCTCAGCTCGAAGGCCGGGTCCACAACAAGGTCGAGGGGGTTTCGGTGCTCACCTCGTGCTCCTGCAGCCGGTGGTGAGGTGGTGACGGGGCGCGGCAGCGGAGCGGACACAGAGCAGAGGATGCAGAACCGGGCTCGGCGTGGTTCAGACCGAGGCAGGCGAACAACACAGTGAAGAGGAAGCAAGGGGTTCGGCTTGGTGAAGGGGCGGTCGTTGGCGGCTTGAACAGCTCCGGCTCCTTCGCGGACCACGCACGGGCGTCCCCCTTCAGGCGGCCTCGCCTTCACGCCGGGCGGTGGCGAAGCAGTGCAGGCTCCCTCTCCCCCTTCTCTTCTTCTCCCCCACTCCTTCCTCCTTTCTTCTTCTTCACGAACAGCGGCTCGGTGGCTCCTGGATGGGCTTCATGGCGCCTGCGCCCTCCTGTCCGCCTCCTCCACTCCTCCCATCTTCCTCAACCTGGTGGTGGCTACAGCAGATTTGGGGAAAGAAACCCCAAAGGGGGGCGGCGGCGCACAGGGAGTAGATTGGGGATTTTTATAGGGCAGCTGCTAGGGTTCGCGAGCTCGAGAGAGGGTGGTGCAGATGCGGCACAGGGGGCACGCAGAGGCCATCCGGCGCGCCAGCGCTGCAGGGGGGCGGCGGCCATGGGGGTGCGGTGCCCTGCCCCCACGATGCCATCACGGGGAAGGCGCAGAGAGAAAGGGAAAAGGTGGGGGAAAGAAAGGCTGACCGGTGGGCCCCACATGGCGGTGAAACAAGAAGAGAGGTGGGTGGTAGACGGGTCGGCTGACTGTGTTGGACCGAAAGGGATAGGCGGGCTGGCGGTTTAGGCGAACCAGAGAGAGCAGCTTGAGGTGCTCTAGAGGACTTAGTGCAGTGAGTTGAGGCCCAAGGTGCAAAGGTTCCTTTCCTATTTTCTTATTACCATTAACTCCAATTCAAACATTAGATCCAAATTTGAATTAACATACGAATTTGAATCCCACACAAGTAAGAGCCAAAACAAATCCAATAAACCCCTATCATGGCCGGGAAAAAGGCTGCTGGTTGTGGAAGAGGAGCAGAAGAAGAAAATAGTTGGCTGCTGCAGCTTGCTTGATCAGAGAAAGAAGCACTAGTGGGATCTTGTGATTTGAAAGGAAAGAAAAATGAAATGATGGAGCTGCGGATTGGGCACAATTAGAAAGCTTGCTGCTTTGATTTGCTTTGGCTTTGAGAGAGAAAGATGGCTGCTGGCTACTTTGCATCTTGCATGAGAGAGAAGAGTGGTGGCGGCTTGCTGGTGCACCCTCCTGGATTTGTAGCTGTTGGCCGGTGCTTGTTTTAAGGGAGGAGCAGAGGAGTAGAGAGGATTGAGAGGGGTCGTGGCTATTGTGCTGCTTTAGTGGAAGAAGAAAAGAAATCGCTGGCTTGTTACTTGGGATATGGAGAAAAGAGAGAAGGATTGCTAGTGCTTTGCTTGGATTTCAGCTCCTACTACCGGTTCTTGCGAGGAATCACGAGAAGATAGGAAGGCGACAAGTCGCTAGTCCTTGCGATGCAAGATCAGAGCAGCAAGTCTGTTGCTTGCTTGCCGACCAGAGAGGGAGCAAAGCGGTTGCTGCTACACTTTGGATCTCGCGACGGGGGAAAACCAAAGGGAAGAGAGCAGAGGCAAGGAGAGGCTGGTGGCGGTGGAACAGAGCAGGTCCGCGTCGAAGTTAGGGTGGCCAATTCCGAGCAACGGCACGGCGGTAACGGCTTGGTGCGGCTCGAGCTCCGCAGCGTTGCGGCTGGGGTACCCGTGGCGGTGTGGCAGCTCGCTAGCGAGGGAGTGCATGCGCGTGAATGTGCACGGACACACGGCTGCAAACAGATGCACCCGGTGTCGAGCAACGACCAAACGGTGGCGGCTCAGCGCGGCGGAGGTCGACAAAGGTGGCGCACCACGCGGCGGGTACGCCATATTGCGAATGGAGGAGCACGGTCGGGAACGGCTTGCCCAGCGGTAGGAAGGTCGCCCTCGGCGGAGGGGACAGGGTGCGGCGCGATGAGGTGGGGCGACGGCGGCGAGTACTGGGTGTCTGCACCGGTGTGCTCGCCCACTCGCACGTGTGCGTGCGGGCACAGGTTAAGCATATAGGGCAGGGCTCAGCCCCCGGGAGCCTGTGTGCTTGTGTGTGGTGGTTTGGTCAAGAAGACAGAGATTTGGCCCGGCGGTGGTGTGCACGGGCCTGTGTGCGCCAACGACGAATCGCGGCGGAAGCAACACCCCAGGTGGCGAGGGACGGCTCGACGGCATCAGCGTCCTAGCTCGCCGCGGGTGTGTGTGACCAAGAGCCCTTGCCCAGAAAAGGCATGACTTTGGGGAAAACCTCGGGTGCGTGCCATGGCGACGGGACAAAGAAAGGATGGAAAGCGGCGGAGCGCGCACGCGGACGGCAGTGGCACCTGCAAAGCGACCGGCTCGGCTCGATGGCCGGCTCTCAAGCGACGGCGGGTCTGCACGGCGGCGCGAAGCGGGCGCGGTCCAACAGCGGGCACTCAAGGCCCGACGAGCACACCAGGCTCGTTCTAGCCACGGCTCGAAGGCCGGGCCTCAACTGAGGAGCAAGGAAGGTTGGCCTCACCTCGGTGGCCACTGATCGACGTGCATGCGTTGGTGAGGAGGGCGGAGCGGGCTCGTCGGCGATGATGCAGAGGACGGCGGTGAGGAAGGTGTGGCCGAGCAGAGGTAGCAGAACGGCTCATCGGGTCTTCGCGTCCTGGGCGGTTGTCGGTGCAGCGGTCTTGGCGTCGCGGTACATGGCGGCTGTTCAGCACCGCAGCGACGTCCAAGCATTTCATCGGGCAGGTAGAGAACAAGGTGGAAGGCCTGTCGTGGTCGAAGAAAGGCAGCAACTTGGTGGCGTGGTACGGCGAAGACGTGTCGCTCCTGGATCCTCCACGGACGCCTTCAGCTGCACAGGTCGGCGGCGCAGCAGTGCAGGCTCCCTCTCCCCCTTCTCTTCTTCTCCCCCACTCCTTCCTCCTTTCTTCTTCTTCACGAACAGCAGCGCGACGACTCCAGGATGGGCGTCATGGCGCCGACGGCCAGGGTCCTCGGCGCGCCCCGGTCACAGCCTCCCCGGCGGCGCTCCACTCTCTCCCCTCTCTTCTTCTTTCCCCCTCTCCTCCTCTTCTCTAGCGGTGGATAGGGGCCAAATTCCCCAAGTGGCGGCGGTGGACAGGGAGTTGCGGCTGGGGATTCGATTTATAGGGCGACGCTAGGGTTTCCTGACAGATGGATGGACGGCGGGCAAACCTTGGCGTCCGCGCCCAAGGGCACGAGGCGCCCATCCGGCTAGGAAGGTGGGGCGTCGGCCATGGGCGGTGCGGCGCCCTGCCCCTCGGCTTCGTCACGGGGAAATCGGCAGAGAGAAAGGGAAAAGGTGGGGAAAGAAGGGGCTGACCGGCAGGCCCCACATGTAAGTGGCACATGCGGTGGTAGGTGGTAGTTGGGCCACAGTGGGCTGAAAGGAAGGGCAGGCCGGCTGGGCAGACCGGCGGTGAAGATCAAGGACCTTTGGAGGACTTCCCATCTGGTTTAAGGCCCAAGCTAAAAAGGAAGCTTTTTCCTATTATCTAAACACCTCAACTCCTATAACAACTATGATTAAAATTTGAATTAGAATCCAAATTTGAATCCCACACAATTAAGATCCAAAATAAATCCAATAAACCCAAAGTTTTCACACTAGCACTTTATATTTCCTAAATTTTATTATTTTGCTCGAAATAAATCTAGGATTTTAGGAGAGTATCAAAGAAGACAACCTTATATGTTAGTTATGCACTCAATTACAAATTGAAAATTTTAAATTCACATTTTTTTTGCATTGCTAACATTCCGGAGAAAATCCAGGATGTTACAGCCGTCGTTGGTAATTCTTTGATCTAGGTTTGAACACCACGCGCGTTGCTGTGGCCCTAAACCATAGAGTAATCTGTGTTACCGTGTGTTAGCGATGACATACTAAAGTAATAGTGGTATTTCACCAAAATTCACGTAGCTTTATTTGCAGTTTGCATGATTTCTCTTACAATAATACTCTTACAATAACATTTCCCTTTCACATATTGTCAGTGTCCATAAGGAACTTTAGAAACCATAACTTACACCCTTTTGTAAGCGTAGTTTAGGGGTGGTGCCGGGCCTACTCATGTGTTGAATAGCTATTTAGTATAAAATGAAAAAAGATCTGATCGTTATGTTTCTGCTATGACTATCTACGTTGCTATTCCTTTATATTCCTCAGTTCCCTGCGTGTTGCCGCGAGTATGTAGGAGAAATCTATGAGTTAGAATATTACTATCACCCTCCTATTCTTTTTCTCTTCTTTCTTCTTTTTCCTTTTCCTTTTTTCATTCTTTTTTTATTCTTTCACTTTACTCTATACCAACTACCCTCCATGGAACCTATTTGTCATTTTATCAAAATATATTCATATGAGATCTTGTTTTGATAGATTTATTAAATGGAATCCAGTGTGTAAGTAAAATTTAATTTGGTTTTTTACTTTTTGAGTTATAACATTTTTTAGCTAATTTAAACAATGGAGCCCACCACTGGATGTCATGGTCTTAGTGGAGATGTTGAGGTGGCATGATTGCATTTTGAGAGAACTCCTTAGTGAGGAGCTCCTATATAGGAGTTATAGATGTCAGTATGACTTTTAAAAGTTATGAAATTTGGTAGATTAGAATATTAATTACTTTATATTTTTAGACTAATTTACAAAATAGAGCATTTTCCATCCTCTCGTGCTACATTAAACTTATATGTCGATCATGTGCTGTATCCCGTATCTAATAATCACTCGATATGTATCTAATATTCAAATTGAAATTAAAAATGTTGATACATAGATTGATACGTATCAAGATGATTTTTCGATACACCCCAGCAACTGCCTTTTTCATTCTCAACCTGACGAGCATACAAGCCACCTTATGTCTTCTATTGTCTGCCCCCTTTCATTCCCGTAACCCACCACCTTCAGTTTCTCCACACTCCCTTACCCCGTTGCAGCTCGAGTATTTCCCACAACTTCCTTTATTTTTTTAACATGACGAGGTGATGCTTTCCATATGGATAGAGGAGGCGGCGCCGTAGCAACGGAAGTGAAAGAAATAAATAAAACGAAAAAAAGACTCGGGTGCCCCAGCCCACTAGTCAGCCCAACAACAGCCACAACGGCCCATTTCTCTAACGTCCTTCTTCTTCCTCTGCTCTAGTCTCTAGACGAGCCGCCGCCGTTCGGCAGGCAGGGCTAGAAGCCTAGAAGCAGGAGGGAATAACCTTCGGCAGGGGAGGGTCGCTCGGCCGCCCCCATCTCCCTCACTCGCCTCCCTGCGCGCCGCTGCAACCGCCTCCGTCGCGCCGTTCGTCTCTCTCCCTCAGTCTCCCCTTCCTCCCTCTCTCTGTGCCCGTTGATAGCGCGGCGGCGGTGGTGCCGGGAGCCCTGCGCTGGGGCCGGAGGAGGACGTGGGGCTGCGGGTGGCGGAGCAGGGAGGAGCGCGGCGTGGGCGGCGAGTGGAGGTAGAAGAGCGGCGAGCAGGGTCGTCGAGCGACGGGCGCTTTGCTGGCCACGAAGATCCGACAGGGGTATGCCTTCCTATTCCCCTCCGGCTGCGGTTGTTGGGTGTACACCCATGTCCTATGCTGGGTCCGCCCCTGATTCTGGATCATGTCACCATTTAAGAGAGAAGGCCGGCCCTTTGTTTTGCGCCCCAGATTGTATAATCTAGCTGGGAGGTTATCTTATTGGATCATATAAACCGGGCCTGTAGATTAATATAATTTTAGCTTGCTCAGGTGGATTGTTTGCAGTATCTTCCTTTGGCTGGTCGCTGTGCTGTGAGCTATGACTGAGCAAGACGAATCTAAATCTTCCAACTTCGTCCAGTGAGTTATCTAAAAAAAAACTTCGTCCAGTCTCCAGTGAGTTGAGTGTGCCGGTTTCAATCCAGACTCCAGTCTACATGGATGGAGTTAATCCCTTTTTTTTTAAAAAAAAACTAGTTTATCAGAAGGTCTGAACCATACCAAATCTTTTGTTACATTGCCACATGGTGCTACTCTTCTCCCCTGCTGTATTATCTGTTGATCGTCATTGTTGAACCAAACTAAACTGCATTTTGTACTAATTTCATCTTTTTATCAAATCAGGCGTTCCAGCAAACCAGTTAGCCTAATTCCTATATATATTCACGCAGGGATTACATGATACAAGTTTTTTCGGGGATAACAGCAAGAAACCTTCGTGGAGCCATACGTGCTTCTAATCTGTACAGTGTAAGCATTCAGCACAAAGATTTTTTTTGCTGGAAGCTAACGTATCAACATATTAGCACCAACGACTCAATGAGGCCAAATGATTTGATTGAGGCTCAGGACAGGGTGCCTGCTGAAGGAAACCACAGTTGCTCGTCAAGTGTTCAATTGACTCCAGAAATTGAGAAGAATTACGTGCATCGTGTCTATGATGCCATAGCTCCTCATTTCAGTGCAACAAGATTTGCTAAATGGCCCAAGGTTGCAGAATTCTTGAATTCCCTGAGGCCAGGGTCAGTTGTACTGGATGCTGGCTGTGGTAATGGCAAGTATTTGGGCTTTAACCCCGATTGTTTCTTCATAGGATGCGATATAAGCCCACCTCTTATTGAGATATGTGCTGGGAGAGGGCATGAGGTGTTGGTCGCTGATGCTGTCAACCTCCCATACAGGGATAATTTTGGTGATGCAGCAATTTCAATTGCTGTGTTGCATCATTTAAGTACTGATGAAAGGCGGAGGAAGGCCATAGAAGAGCTGATCCGTGTTGTTAGGAGAGGTGGTTTGGTGCTCATAACAGTCTGGGCTAGGGAGCAGGAAGACAAGTCATTGCTCAACAAGTGGACTCCCCTCTGTGAGAAGTATAATGAAGAGTGGGTTGACCAGAGCAGTCCTCCAGTGCGTAGTCAATCTGCAACTCTTCTGGAAAGCATTGCAGAAACTGAGGAAGATGCTGGTGTAATGAAGCAAGCAGACGATCGATTGAAAAAATGTCATGATTCCACGGAGGATAAAACCATTGCAGCCTGTGGTAATACAGATACTGACGAGAAGGGGACAAACCAGCAGGAGTACTTTGTTCCATGGCACCTACCATTTCACCGAGCTGAAATTGGTGGTGCATCTGCTGCTGCTCTGGAGAATGGATTTGCAAAGAAAGATGAGAAGAAGGGTACAGTGGTCTACAACCGCTATTATCATGTCTTTGTTGAAGGAGAACTTCAAAGGTGGAGTGTTCTCTACATTCACACAGTTTTTCCCTGCCCCCCCTTTTGTTTTTAAGTGCCTGCATAAAGACACACCCTACATTTGTTGTCACCAATACTCCATAGTAATGACGCCTCATAGAAGATTTCTTTCATGGTTGTTTGAATCATTTTGCTATTTTACCTGTGATACTAGTGTCTTAATCAATATCAATATGATTGTTGCAAAAGTCGAAAAAATTGGAATGGCTAAAAAGGGTAAAAAGCAGTTTGATGTCATTGCCATTTTGGCTGGTTATACTTCTAATCTTGCATTGAATATTTGTTATTAGAGGTTTTCCAAAAGGTTACCTTTATACTTCTATGCAGTTCACATCACTACTTGTCACTTTGGCTTAAAAGGGTTGTTGATGCAAATGTTAATTATAGAGAAAAAGGAAGTATACTTCATATAGATGTGTTACTTTCTTTTTGCTGTGCCTTGGTTCTTCTTGATTCAAAATATCTCATATCATTAACTATCTTTATTTCAGATTAGTCTCTGGCATAAAGAATGCTGCTATTGTTGACCAGTTCTATGACAAATCCAACTGGTGCATTGTTCTCGAGAAGCTATGAGCTGCAGTCAAAAGGGATGACAGAAGTAGTCATCTGAAGCTGGTATTTGTAGTGAGCGTCAGGTTTTGAGCTCAAAATGTCTGAGGCTGACACAAGCAACCTTGTGTTCGATACTTGCCGATTCTGCATTGGAATTGTTAAGACCCATCTTACGTCAGGTTGTCCAATATTTCGAGGCCCATCTGGACTTCTGAAAATTTTTCGCTGTTAATCTTGTTGACGTCATAAATTAGCGTGGTTGCTTACTTGCTTGTACTGCTTTGATATACAAGTTACATTTTTTACACAAAATGAAACTGGTCGTTTGATCTCTCACATGGATATATTTCGCGTCAGAAGCGAACATTCTCTTAAATAATCTGCTGCGCATCAGCGCATGCATGTCATTCCAGTTCCTGGTTTTATGTTGCTGGGGATGCTCAGAATAACACCAATGACAGACCTGTAGCAAATGGAGAGTACAGACGACCGGAACTCTAGTGACGTCCGATGGTGACTCGAAGCAAAATTCCTACGCTGATAACCACAGAATGAGTGTGTACAAGCAGATCTTGCCGAGGCACGAAAGATCTCACCATTCATCAATAGGGAAAGAAGGAACATCAGAGTAACTAACCATAGCTCCAAGCACACTCACTATATTAACGGATTCTGGTGTAGATGAAATGCGTTCTTTCTGATGTCAGGCAATTTGATAGCCCTGTTCAAACTGACCGCCTATGTAGCAACTACCTGCAAAACGCTTACCTTTGGCTTGTGAGAATTAACTGTTTCTGAATCGCCTGGTTTGTTAGAATCAACTGTTTGTGAATCGCCCGCAGAATCTGAACTTGGCTTGCTTGTAGAATTTGTGGCTGGTGATGTCCTGGGTTTCCTCTCAGAGGTGCCAAATGCTTCCAAAGCGTCCAGGAAGAACTTTTTATTCGGAACGATCCCCTGCTTATTCATTCTCTTAAGCAACTTCTGCACAAGTTCCGTATCGTTTGCCTTGGTGTAGGCCTTGTAGAGCAGCTTGTATGTGGAACCACTGGGCACAACACCTTTCTGAAGTGCAGTATCCAGCAGCCGATCTGCTTCCGAATGCAAACCGTTCATGCAGTAGGCATCAAGCATTGCGTTCAATGATGACAGGTGCACTTTGTTTTGTGAGCTCACAAGCTCATCAAATATCTGCCGGGCCCTTGAAACACAATCGCAATGTGCATACATCATGATGAGGCATTCCTGTGTCACATAGTTTGGTTTGAATCCCATTTCCTCCATCTTCTCAAGCACAGATTCCGCTTTCTCTCTGAGCCTTGCTTTCCCGTAGTTCGTTATCATGGAATTAAACGTTGGGTGGGTTGGCCTCTCCTTAGATCTCAGTAGGCTCTTGAACACCTGCTCCATTTTATCGAATGTCTGCTTCCGTCCATATGAATCTATGAGAATATTGAATGTGATCACATCTGGACGGCACTGCTTGCTTTTCATACGCTGCAACACAGATTCCATGTCTTTGATCATGCCATTCTTCCCATATGCGTCAATCACTCCATTATAAGTGTATATATCAGGAGAGACTATACTTTCATCCAAATCCTTGAACAATATGTCTACCTGCTTCGTGTCGCCAGCTTGAGCAAAAGCTCTTAAAAGGATGTTGTATGTCACAATCGTTGGTTGGCATCTCTCTATACACTTCATCTTCTCAAAATAGCTAAGAGCTTTCGCCAAAGCCTTACTCTTGTCTCGCGAATGCAGGTGCGCACCGATTAGAGAGTTGTACACAGAAGTGTCAGGTTTGCACCCGCTGTTTCGCATCTGAGAGAACAGCCACATTGCCATCCGTATCTGGCCTTTCCTTCCCATTACAGATATCAACTTGGAGTAGATGCCATTGTCAGCAACATACCATCTTTGTTTCTGCATCCATCTAAAAACCTAGCAAAACACGACAACAAAGAATTAGAAGTAAAAAAAAAAACTAGAAATCTCCACCTTACATCAATGTGTAGATATGGATATGGCTAAATGATTATGTGATTATACTAGTGTTCACAGAGAATCAGTGAAGGGCATAGAAAAGAATGGTACCCATGATATGATTCAGGAGCTACATAGCATGCTGCAGTGCAGAGTCCTTAGTTCTGTGGAAGGATCAAAGCACTGAAATGAACTTCACAGGTAGTAAACTGGAACCAGTACTAGCCACATACAGGGATGAGGGAAATAAAACACTGGTTCGTGACCCACAGACCAATTCTAACCCATGGTTTGCAAACTGCAATGCTCAAGCTTCCACACCATGACTCCAGGAGTAGTAAAGCATACAAGGGATCAGGCAGACAGGAGCGCGTCAGGTTCAGTCGCTGACCTCGAGACACTGGAGCCAGGCGTCGCGGCGGCCGAGCTCCTCGAAGAGGAGGAAGCAGTGCTCGGTGCGGACCACCCGCACGTTCCGGTCCAGCACCGGCACCAGCCGCTCCTTGCCACCTCCCGTCCTCCGCAGCAGCGAGCGCACCAGCTCCGCCGCCTCAGCCGCCTCGTCCACCCCTTCGGTCGCCGCGGCGCCCGCGCCCCGCCTCTTGCTCCTGGCCGCCAGCGCCACATGGCGCGCGGCGGCGGCGGCGCCCGCGCCCGCGCCCGCGCTTTGGCTCGGAGACGGCGGGTGGCGCTGCGGCCATGGTTTCGATGTGCTCGAGTAAGCAAGCATCGCGTTGGGTCAAAAAGAGGGTTGCATCGGATTGCGCTGTGGCTGTATGTGCGTTGGTGGCAATGGCGAATTGCGATAGCTCGCAGCGCCGGGAGGGGGAGGGGGAGGCCGAGGCTCCGCCGTCCTCTTGGTTGGGCCGAAGGGGATAGCCGGATAGGGGAGGAGGCGGGTTTTGACTAGTGGGATGTGGACGGCTGAGATCGGTGGATGCGGATGCTTAGTGGGTAGATGGACGGTGGAAATTAAACAAATTATAGAAATGTTAGGCAAAAAAGAAGATCCGCTTGGACCGGGGGTTTGAACCCGACGTGAATCGAACACGCAACCTTCTGATCTGGAGTCAGACGCGCTACCATTGCGCCACGGATCCTTGGTGATTACAGTGCATAATTTATGTTTAAATTCATATTAGTATCCTGATTCAGTAATTGAACTGTTTTCTGTCTTCACTGCTGGACTCAATTAACGAAAGTTATCTTAGCGTCATCTGGTACAGTACGTCGCCCATAGCCTGCAGGCCGGCGTTCAAGCTCGCAATTGTTTCTGGAAATTCTGCATTAGGATTTAGGATTGGACTTCCACAGCGTGCAGAGGCTGACATATTTCGGCCATGTTTAGTCTCACTGTGGCCAAATGCCTAAATGGATAATCACCAGGAAAGATAAGCCGAGCATCACTGCCACCGGACACTGGGTTTTTTCCTTCACGTGTTTGTCGGTTGTTACCTGCATGCGTTATTCGTTACCTCAGTGTTGCAGCACAACGAAGACAGTAACCACGAGACAATGAAAGAAGGAACACGAGTAACCGGATTGCCAGCGTGCGCAGAACTCGCTAGTTTTCAAACGAATATAAGCACCACAAGATCAGAGACCAGAGTGAACGACACCTGATGCATTTTTCGGCAAAGTTAAGGGTGAGCAGAATGCGACATGATCTTATTTCCTGGAATCGTATACTGACTTTCTCAGTTCTATCAGCCGGCGGGTATGTAAATGAGACTGGACACTGGAGGAGCAAACTCGGCTATATTTGAGTGTTTTAAACACATTACGGGCCTGTTTGGTACAGCTTCATGAGCAGTTTCACGAGCAGCTTCACAACTTCAATAGCCAAACAGCCAACTCTCTGCCCAACTCTCTGGTCAGCTTCTCTGAAAACTCACTCTCACAGAGTTAAGCACATGGTGAAGCTGCAAAAACATAGCTCTCTTCCCCGCTCATGAAGTTGCTTATGGAGTTGTTTTTAAAAAAACAGCTCTACAGGTAAAGCTGAGCTGTGCCAAACGAGCCCTACAGTGTCAACCCCAAAGGAGGAGAAAATAATCACATACGCTCCCCACCCAAAATTGGAAAAAGAAACGCAGAAAAGAATGTCCATCCGTATGTATTTGGGCAACCACCAATGATCTGCAGGTTTGGTGGGGAGAAGACCAACATCCCCGCTCGATTCCTGCAATTCCCAAAGAGTTGCAGCTGCAAAGATGAATAACCACTTCAAATCAGATTGGCAATTGGCAAAACCAAATTGACAGTTCTGCAGCTCAAGAACACTTGGGGTGCAAGTTTGGAAGGTCTGAGTTAGGCAGTTGGGGCATTTGGGATCACACATTATCAGAATTACATGTTTAGGCATTCTGAGTTCTGATCTTTCCTCTTCCTACCTAAAGTGTGCATTGTTCGCTGAAGTTATGTTCACAGACACAGATCCACACCATAAAGTATGTCAAGCAGTCAAGGCATTGTACAAAATCTTGACATGTTCACCATTTCCAGCACTTTCTCTACTCTAGAACCAATTTGACGTAGTTTCTTCCTTGGACTCTCTCCACCTAAGTCTGAATTTGAAATAGCATCTAGCAACCTCGTGGATATGACACAGAACTAAGCTAGGAGTATACTCCACTTTATCTTCATAATTACAAACAAAGCTAAGAAGCCAAGATAAGCACATCATACGAATCCTTGAATCCAGTAATGTAGTATTATTCACTCATTCAATCAGAGAATGATACAGAAGAAGAGCTGGGAGAGAGGCAACAGAAAGGACCTAGGCTTCAAGGGCGAGGATTGACGCCGCAAGCCGATCAGACTTCGAGGGGGACGGAGGGCAACTCGAACTCTGACGCGATCTCCTCAATCTGCTTCCGAACGCTCATGTCGATGAGGTTGGAGCCGTCTCTGCCGTACTGGACGGTGAAGCCGGCGATGAGGTCCGGGTTGAGCTGCGTCTTGAGGCGGACGTTCTGGGCGCCGGTCATCTTCTGCACGTGCTGCGCGATCTGCGCGAGGTCCTGCGACTCGAGCTGCACGACAGAGGTGACGGTGGCGACCTCAGTGCCCGTGAGCGCGTTGTAGACGTTCTCGAACTCGGCGACGATCTGCGGCACGATGGACGCGCGGAAGTTATCGACGACGACGTTGAGGAAGTTGACGACGTGGGGCTGCAGCTCGGACGACTTGGCGATCTCGTCGATGAGCTGGGTCTTCTCCTCGCGGGGCACGGTGGGGTTGTCGAAGAACTCGGCGACGGCCTCGTCGGCGAAGATCTTCTCCAGCTTCTCGAGGTCGGCCACCGTCTTCTCGAGGGTGCCGTTCTCGACGGCCACCTCGGACAGCGCGGACGCGTAGCTCTCGGCGGCTGCGTCGGCGGCGGCGCGGGGCCTGGCGAGGTCCCCGCGGCGGCGGGGCGGTGCCAGGCGGAGCGAGGGGAGCCCCCGCGCCGCGCGGGCGAAGGAGGCGGAGGACCGGGGCGCCGCCGCGCCGGAGGAGGGGGACGCCGCGGCGGCCGCCGGGCGGAGGGTGAAGGAGGAGAGGCGGAGCGCGGCCATCGCGTGCGGCGGCAGTGGGCTCGAGAGGGAGTGCGGCGGCAGTGGCTGGTTTGGCTGGCCTGGCCTGGCTTTGGTTTGGGACTACGGGAAGGGAAGAAGGTTTGGGGATGGGGAGCGGACGGGCGGGATCGGGCGGCCGCCGGATCCCACGGCGGTGAGGCTGGAGGGCGTCGCGTGGCCGGAGATGTGTGGCCGTTGGTGGGATGAGGTGGATAAGGAACGGTTGGATGGTCGTGTGCGCGACGGATAGCGGCCGCGGGGACTAGCGGTGGACCAACGGAGTGGAGAAAATGCGAGGAAAGAGCCCGTCGCTGTTTCACCTCGGTCGGCACCGGCGGATGCGGCGAGCACGGCGAGATGAGAGGGAAACAAGGGGGCAAGAAGCAGTCTCACTCTGCATTCCACAAGGCATATATACATCGCAAAACATTCCACATGTATTTGGTACGGAGATAATCCAGCATTCCCTCAAGTTTTCAACCTGCTTATCCACATAAAATGGTCTTATATATGCTTTCATCATTCCCTCTCCCTCATATGTTACTTTCCCAGGTAATGGCGGGAGCTCTGCCTGCATTGTATAATGACAGAAGTTACAGCTATGAAAACTAGTCTCAGAAAAAAAAAAGAAACAGCAATCAAAAGATCCCTTTGAGCCAACAGCAGAATTCCCATCTCAAAGTAAACAGCAGCAGCAAGACCATGCATTGAGCTGGATAGCTTGAGCGATGTCAATTGCAATGAAAGAAAACTTAAGTCAAAGCAATGAAAGAAGGATATTTCTACTGAACCATGCGCAGTGTTACATAACACATGTCAAAATTCATTAGGTGTATTGACTACATACGTACATAACAGTAAGCCATCAATATCGTATTAACAGTCAGATCTGAAATTCATCAGCCATATAATAACTTAGCAGGGAACCAAATTTAGTTCTTCCGGCCGCTTCGGAGATATTAACATGCAAGCAGAGTAACAGAATGAGTACACTGATAACAAGCAAAAAGGCTGGAACATCTTACCACATCAACAGATATCAACTTGGAAGACAGAACTGATATCCAACATTTCTAATTCCACATTTTACCGTCATAGTTCAGTGACTATGTGGCCTGTACAAGCCGAGGCGTAAGCTTCCATGAGCCCCGGAACACTCTTGTAATAAGGGAGAAGAAACTTTTCAAGAAAAATATCTTCTGTTGTACAAATTGTGCTAAAAAAATCTATGTCTTTGCTCAGGAACCCCTTCGCCTTCAGAATCCTTAAGATACAATGCCGGGGCATTAGCCGCCTCTCAATACTATAACCGAACATTGCTGGTCTCTGCAGAATGTAGGAATGTTCCAATCCAACCTCCACTTTCAGGAACTCCACATTGCGGCCTATCTTACTCTCTGAATATAGCAGAATTGCTGGCATCTTACGCACCGCATAGCCTAGCTCTGCCTCAGAGCACCCAATAACCTTCTTCAGGAAACTGAGCTTTGCTTTGAGCGCCTCAGCATTTAAACCGTAGAGAATGAGCAGAGCATGCTTGAACATCAAAGAGCTGCGTGACACACCGAGCTCCTCAGCACGCGCTGCAATTTCCTTCACACGCTGTGGCTCCGTCAAGAGGATCCTAGAGCGCATCAAAAAGTGCTTGCCAATATCATAGTCAGTCAGGCCACACTGCCGCAGAAATGCTATGTTGGGCCTCACAACAGTCTCCAGGTCTGCACGGAGGAGGTAGCTGCTCCTGTTTAGGGCGGAGTGCACCCTGTCAAAGGATCCCAAAAATGAGAGGTAGAACGCGAGCCGGGAGATCTTGACAGGGCTAAATAATACTTCAGGGGCGATGGTAACGAGACGGGAGATCTGGGAAGGCGAGAGGCCCATTTCGCGGAGCTGGGCGATGCGGGGGGTTAGGGTTTCATCCACCTTGCAGCTGAGGAGCGGCGGGTAGCTGACGATTGCCGCAGCGACGTCGGCTTCGGCGAGGCCGATGCCGGCGAGGAAGGCGCGCACGGCGTCTGGCTTGACGTGGGAGCTGAGGCGGGAGAGGTACTTGGAGGCCTTCCGGGCCTGCGCTTGTGTGAGGCCGCAGCTTGCGACGAGGTAGTCGTTGGCGAGGAATCCGGAGGGCGGTGTGGCGGCGGCGGCGGCGGCGTCGGTGGATAGGGAGAGACGGCGGAGGGAGGTGGCTGGGATAGGGGCGGCGGCGCGGAGAGCGGAGAGGAGGCGCTGTTTGAGGGAGAGACGGCGGAGGGAGGTGGCTGGGATAGGGGCGGCGGCGCGGAGAGCGGAGAGGAGGCGCTGTTCGAGGCTGAGCATCGCCGACCAAAGCGGGGCGGCGGCGCAGGCCCCGCACGGGGCTGGCGGCGCGGGCAGAGGGAAGAAGGCGCAGGGGAGGAGTGAGGTTAGAAGAATGGGATAATTTACATATTATGCCGGTGTTATTACAATTTTGCGCTTATTTGAACCATGTCATTTTGTACGTCTGAAGCCGTCTACGGTCCACCTGCAGATGTATTAGAGGGGCTGTATATTCGTATAGACAAGATTGTCCTTCTCGTTCCATCTCTCTCACTTCACTGACGTGCGGGACCCACACGTCAGGTCTTCTTCAACCTCCCGCTCCTCCCCTCCCATCGATTCTCTCTCTCCTCTGTCTCGCGAGCGCCCCCCTCCTCCGTCTGCTCGCGGCCACCACGGACCTCCCTCTACCAGGGTGCTCGCTTGCGGCCGACGGAGCTCGCTCGCGGCCGGGCGGGAGCCCGCGGGCCGGGGGAGCCCACGGCCGGCGGTGCTCACCGCGGCTAGGGTCACCCGCGGCTGGTGGAGCATGTAACCGGCGGAGCTCGTGGTCGACCTTCCGCAGGAGGAATTCGTCGTCGGGGACTGGAGCTCGCCCGCGGCCGGCCGGCCACTGGGGCGGACAGGAGCTCACCGGTGGACTGGAGCTCACTGGCGAATAGGCTCCCTCCCTCCTGACCTCTCTCTCCCGGTGAGAGGTTGAAGAAGACCTTGACATGTGGGTCCCGCACGTCAGTGAAACAAGAGATAGGGAAGGAGCAAGAGCAATTATGTCCATACAAATATATATGACCCCCTCTAATACGCATGCAGGTGGGCCAAATACGGCTTCAGGTGTACATAATGACATTCTTCACACAAGTGCGAAATTGTAATGACACAGGCGTAGTAAGTTGAATAGTAATAGTGTTCTTCGAAAACATGAAAAATATAATAGCATACTATCCAATTAACCCTAGAAGAATATCCGCACGAATCTCATAATAACGTACCTTCGGGTTGCTTGGGTCGGGTTTGTGAGCTTGGTCGGCTTGCCGCCGGCCCACGAAAGCTACAACGAGCATCAGGCTCGAGCCTGAAGTCGCTGTCCCTGGCGGTGTGGGGAAAATCTGCTCGCCGCCGGCCGGACGAACAACCTGTTGTTCGGTTGGGCCGGTGGGCGATGGTAGTCTTGGTTTGTTACGAGAGAAGAAAATTTCTTGGTAGTTCTTTGGTGCTTACGGCTTTTGTTCCAAGAGAAAGATCTTGTTGGTGGTGGCGATAAGCGCCAAGCGAACAGGGCCGAAGGGGCTTCTGTCCGGGCGGCGCTGGCGGTTGGCGGCCGCTGGGCAGGTTTCGCCGTGACAACGGGACGCTCGCTGGTGAGGTGCCGTTAGGGTGCTCATGCTCTGCTCTCCCATCGGTACGTTCGTTGCTTATGACTCTGTCTGGCCTTCTCGAAATGCAGAAACCATTTTGCGAGATGTTTTACTTATGAGTGAAATGCACTATTGGTCCATAAACTATTGTCCACCACTCATTTAGGTCCATGAACTATTATTTTACTCATCTGGGTCCATAAACTTTTCCCACCGCTCATCTAGGTCCAAAACTGTTCAAACTACCCTCCGGGAGGTTTTGAATGGCAGGTTTGCTACAGTAACAACATTTTTGCTATAGTGGCAACAACTCTGTCTTTTTTTTATTTATTCCCACTGAATCTTCAAAAATCATAGGAAATCACAAAAAAATTTAAAATAGAAAATCGAATTTTGTTTGATTCTACATGAGTAGATCTTCATAGTGAATATATAATATAGTATGCTTTAGTACAATGTTTTGGACCGTTCTAGAAATTCAGTGGGTGTAATCCAAAAATTTTGTTACAGACTGCTATTTACTACGTACCCAGACATTAATTAACTATTATTATTATAGTTTAGTCTACGCTGACGGAAGCAAACTCTCTGGAGCAACCAAGGGAATGGAAAGGGAAATTTCAAAAAAGAAAAACAAAAAGGAGATTGACCAAGCACAAACTTAAGCCCCATGTCAAGCACGGAGCATATGATAGTATACTCAACGAATATATATTTATATATGCTACACATCTGGAACCTCTAGGACTGGGTAAATGTTTTGTGTCTCGTAATGTGCCAACTAGAGCCCTCCTTGCTAACACTCGCAGGAACATCATCGAGGCTGCCTGTGGTGGTGACGAAGGTCAGGAACAAATTATCCTACCCACTGAACTTTCCAAAACCATTGAAAAACTTTCTACTAAAATATAATATATTATATGTTCACAGTGTAGATCTCATGTGGAGTTAAACAAAATTTGAATTTCTATTTTTTGATTTTTCTATGATTTTCTATGAATTTTTAAAGATTCAGTGGAAATAAATAAAAAGGAAAAGATAAAGCTGGTGCTATTGTACCAAACCCGCTGCTCAAAACCGTCTAGAGGGTAGTTTGGATGGTTTTGGACCTAGACGAGTCGTAGGGAAAAGTTCATATACCCAGATGAGTAAAACAAAAGTTCATGGACCTAGATGAGTGATGAACAATAGTTCATGAACCATGACGCATTTCACTCTTTATTTATTTACTAGCAAAGGTGCCCGTGCGTTGCTATGGGTGAAGGAGATATCTGATATATAATAGACTAAACATGATTTTTTTTAAATGTATTCATGTATGTGCATTTTTATGTCGACAGTTAAAAGAGTAATAGTAGCAAATGTAGTTGAATTTTATATTATAATATTGTAATTAGGGTTACCAAATTATCTTGCTCTTATATAGGCCCTGCTGTTTGGCTTCACGTTTTATGGAACCACAGTGCCACCGGCCGCAGCCCCACCGTGCGCACGATAGGGAGAGGAAATAGTGTCGCTGTAGAATTCAGGTTGCCGGAAGCGAAGTGGATTAGAGGAGCGCCAGGATGGGACATGTGACAATTTACTTAAGGTGATTTGAGACCCCACCTGTCAATGATAGTAGTTGGACCAAACAAAAAGTGGGCAGAAGCGGTTCTCACTTTAATAATAGGTAAGATTCTCTCCGACTGGGCTATGGCTACCGTATGGCTGCTGTGACCCAGGGCACAAAGGCTGCCTGATCACTAATTAAACGGCTCGTTTTTTAACCAATCTTTCAGTATGGTTTTGGATGAAGTTTTGTGTAGCCGAAGTTCAGGGTTGGAAGCAGGGCGCGGGCCCCATAAAATTTTTGACAAAAAGAAGTTCATATACATAGCATATTACATGTATGTGTCAAAAAAAATAGAAAAAGACACTACATATTGGGCTTCCACTACTCTATCCGGCCTCCCCCAGCGCCCTTACCTTTGCCAGTTGCCGGCCCAAAATTCGCACAGCAGTCAGCAGCACAACCCCGCCCCCGGCCAAGCGGCCAGCCCCCTGATTCAGCGCCCCCCCGGCCTCTTGCAACGACGACGGCTGCACGAGCACGGCGCCGGCACCGCCAACCCTAGCGGCGGGCGCAGCACCGGCGGTCCGGCGACTGGCTGAGCGCAGGCGGGAGACCTGTAGGCCGGCGCCGCATCTCTCTAGGGCGGGGGAAGGCGACGGCACCGCAGCAGGCCTGCAGCGCAGGCACCAGGCGGAGCCACGGCGAGGAGCACCGCAGCGGGTCAGTGCCCAGCGGCGCAGGCGGCGGAGGCGCGGAGCGCAGGACCAGCCGCGGGCAGCCTCGACGACGACGAGTCCTCCATCTTCCAGACTTCCGGTTCCATTCTTCCTCAGTTCCTCTTCGATTTGAGTTTCTGAAAAAAAGGTGAACACAAATTACTTCAGATTGCAATTTCGATTGACGATTGCTTGTTAATTTGTGATAATTTTAGAGGAATGCAGTAATTTTATAGGATCAAACTTATCATTTTGCTCTTTTATCCTCAATTTATTTCACATGTTGCAACTTGGATATGTTTACCGTTCAGTACATCTGTTATCTCTGACAAACAATTTCTAGTTACGATACTTAATTATGTGCTACAATTTGAACTTGAGGCTGCCAAAAAAATCGCACTTCGAAAATTTTTGAATACCCAAACCCCAAATCCTGGGCCCGCCCCTGGTTGGAAGAACATAATCTAGCTGTTCAGGACTTTATATTTTCAACAGCAATTGTGACACATGAACAGAAATATCTAGTTTCTCAACTTTAATCCTGAACTCAACTGACTACTCCATTCCTAGAAAATTCGACTTCCATATCATTCCTGTCCTACAGAGTATACTATTGGTTACAAGTAGTACTTGGAAGCACACACAAGTAGTACTTGGAAGCTCCTTGACGAACTTGGCGACCAATGACCAGATCCATGCTTCTTGTTTGTTGTTTGCAGTGACAGTTGACAGCTTATGCTCGCTGCTGTAGTTTCATTCTAGTATCAGGGGTCAAGTTTCTTTCAAAGAAAAAAAAGAAAAACCGTCAAGGGAGCCGTAAGACTTCCATTTCCAATCCTGAACGTTAACTCCACTCCCTCAAGTCTATATCATAAAGGAAATAGTCTTTGACCTTTATTTCATGTTTCTAATTCTTGCTTTTTGACACGGTAACTTCAGTAATGTAGGAGGAATGAGGATGCATCACTTCTGGGTACGTAGCAAATAGGAATTGTGTCGTGTTTCCTAGTTTTTGACATCTGTGATGTTTTTGTGTGTGTGTGTGTTTCCTGAGATGCATAAGGCCTAAGCTGGGCCTAAGGCCACTAAGGCCATGGCCTTAGGCGTGGGCCAAAAAACCTCTTATGCCCCTATGTGGTTCAGCAAATATTGGCCCAGAGTTCGCCGGCCCAAGTCGATTTGAGGCTCAGTAAATCACCCAGCAAGGCAAAAACTACACGCACCCAGCAAGGCAAAAACTACACGCACGACCATCAGAAAACCCCCCGGAACGGCCACACCTGCCGAGTCGCTGCCGTCCCTCCTCGCGCTCGGAGTCACGGCTGCTCCCTCCGTCCGCCGTCGCTCGCGAGTCGCCTCGGCCCTCGGCAACCTTAGCGGCACGGGCGCCGGGCCGCCGGCAACAAGGACGAGCGGCGGGGTTGGGCGGGGCGGGGCGGCGCAGCGCTGCGGCATGAAGGGGTAGGGTGGGCGGCCAGGTCTGAAACGACCCGGATTTCCGCGAACGGATCCCCGAATCTTAGCACCTCGGTGGTAGTCCCAGGAGGGCTACCACGTGCCATCCCTGTCTCAGCGATTCCAAAATCCATACAGAAAGGTAAAAACAAAGAAATAGAGTACAACATTTATTTTATTACATTAATCGAGTACATCTCTTCGGCACATGCCGGGTACAAGTCCATCGGGATCGAATCAAACGAAATAAAACGTCTAGCGGCTCGGCTCCATGAAAGCGCGGGGAAACTCCATATCCGCGAGCGGCTCAAGTGTAGGAAGAGCTCTAGTCCACCCAACCGTCGTTGTCGAAGTCGTAGTCCGGCCCGCGTCGAGTCACCGGGGTCTACCCGATAAGCGGGTAGGTCATGTCGACTTCCCAACAAAGAGGCAAAAGCGGTGTATATTCTACTATGCATGAGGTAACCCTAGTCGGTCGTAGAAAGCTTAAGCAAAGCAAGAAGGCAACATTCAAGGTAAGCGAGAATATAGCAAGGAGGTCCACACCTCGGGGAAGCTCGCTTCCGAGGTCCACACCTCGGGGGGTCCGCACCCCGCTCAAGGAATACCACACCGAACACCGGATCTCAACCACGATCCGAACCCAACTCTCATCCGCGATGTGGGGCCCACCGGCTCCTATCCCCACATCTCAACGGCCGAAGCCGGCTCACACACTCGGGGGAGAGAAGAAGCACAAGAGAAGTGTAACTAGTCGGTGAGAGATCGAAAGACTCGTCCATAACCGGTGGACACGGACTATAGCTATAGGTTTAACACTGCGAGAGGTTGTACAACCGTACCCGCCCGAATAGGTCCGAACCGCCGTCACCGTGTCCGACCCTACCATACGGCCGAAGCCCAAGTAAGTGGATAGTACCCTTCGCATCTCCGAGCTCGGCCCGGCCTCGCGGCGCAGCTCATACTACCCGCGAGAGGTCCCTCGAAGCCGTGGAACCCTTCCCCGGCCTCGCCGGGCAAAGTCTACTAAGGAGGGAAAGACCACTCCCGACACGATCACACCGATCCTCCCCGGCAGAGGGGTGCTATCCACTACAAGTCTCACCCCGCACCCCCGCCCAATACAAGGCGGGCGGTCTGTACGAAAGTAGTCATCCGAAACAAGGTCAACTGACGATCGGTCCTTAAGGGGCCGAGAGCGAGCACTCAACATCTCCATCCCACACGACACGACCCTCGGGTAAGAGGCCAGATCGCATCTTCCCTCGGCAGCCGTTCACAAGTAACCAAATGGCTCGCTCCCGCCAAAACACAGCAAGGAGATACACGACCCAGAACGCACGCTAGAATCTCACCGAGATCCCCACATCTCAGCTCAAACCCAGAGCACCATCCATAATCAAACAACAAAAGTATGGATAGTTGATGTAAGGGACTAGCTAGGGGTCTGTAGCTAGTCCCGCAGGTAGCAGAACAAGGAACAGGATATATCAAAACGCCAAGGCATGGCTAATAAACGGGTTATGCAATTCAACATTTCCATACATTAAAGTAAAGCACTAGAAGCTACAAAGCGACATAGGATCTATATGGTTGGGAGTGACATGACACCTTCGTTGCCGTTGAAGCGATCGTCGTCCGGAGCAAGATGTACTCGGGGTCCTCCACGTCCTCCGGTCGAAGCTCGGGTCCGTGGCACGAGATTCGACGCGAAAATAAGATAACGGTGCACATCTAAGCAATAACTCCAGATAAAATCCAATTTAGAAGATCCAAAAGATCCCAAACTACCTACAATCAGCACGGTTTCGCAAATACGGATTTATAGAAATTAGTTTTGTATTTTTCTGAGCTTCCTAGCATTTATTACTAATTTTTAAAGGTCAAAAACATTTTCTGGAATTTTTAAACAGAGAGGAAAAGGGATTTTCAGAAAAAACGTTGCTGACGTCAGCATGACGTCAGCGTCCTCGGGTAATCAGGCTGAAAGGAAGGCCAGAAGTGCGGCTGGGCCGTGGGCGGCCCAGCGGACTCAATCTCGCCCGGGGTTGATTTTGGCCCAAAACGGCCTGCTTCCGCACGGTCCACGGAGGAGCCGTTAGAAGTCTAGAAAACCCCCTCCTGCTCTTAACCCGTGCCGGGCCGACGGCCGCCGCGCCGATAGGCCGGGCCTAGGGCCCAAGTCCGGCCGGCGGCCCGCTAAGCTCCTTTAATCCGGCGCAGAAGCACACTCGCCCCCACGGGTGCTCGACGAAAGGTCCGGCGGCGTCGCGACCGCGCGGTGCGCGCGCCGGCGTTCGGCTCGGTGCCTCACGCCCGGTTCCACATCCCCCGGCAACAACACACGGCTCGGCTCGCACCGGGGGTGTGCTTGCCGCCCGTGTTCCCGCACCCGTGCTTCCGCGCGCGCGGCGCGCGCGCGTCGTTCCGTGGCCGGACACGACGCCGCCGCCGCCGGCGTGTCACGGCGTGACGGCTCCCCCACCCGCACACACGCCCCGCACAAGCCACGGGTCGAAGCCCGGATCACACCCACGACTCGCGCGCCCGCCCCAACCGCCGGCGCGCGCGCCGGGTACCCGGCGCGCGCGCGCGCCGCGCCACGGCGACGCCCACGTTCCCCGCACAAGCGGCCCGCGCGAAGGCCAACTTCTCAACAACCCCCGCACAGAGGTCCGGCCGACCCGCCAAACTCACGGCCCTTCCACGCACGACGACGGCGTGCACCGGGAGGGCTCGCCCGCCGGCTTGGGGTAGCGCGCGCGCGACGCCCCCCCCCCGTTCTCCTCAACCACCCGAGCCCGCATCGCTCTTCGCGCGGCGACGGCGATATCACTCCTCTCCCGCGCGACGCCTTCCCCCAACGGCGCGGCGCGGTAGCGGCGCGCCCGCCTTCTCCTTCCCCTCCGGGCACGCAGCCGAGCAGAGGTGGATGAAAACCCCAAGAGGGGTGGTTAGCCTTGTCTCCAATCCTCACCGGCCTCCTCCCCTTTTGAAACCGCGCCGCGGGGTCCCGAGGGGGAAAGCCCCACGATGCCCCTGGCTCGCCGCCGTCCCGGGCCAGGTGGCGCCCGCGGTGATGCTCTGCCCGCCTCGGATGCTCGGTGGAAAAGGGGCAGCGGGGTCAAATCCCTTTCCCGCGGTCGCTTCTGGGTCCGCGTGCACGCGCCGGACCTTGGCGTGCGTGCCGGCCCGGCGGCTCGGCCGCGCGCCACCCCGCGCGGGCTGGCGTGGTTGGACCGGCGGCGCTGCGTGCCTGGCTCGGCTGACCGGCGCGGGTCAAAGAGATAAGGGGAAAGAAAGGGGGAAGAAAGGGAACTGACGAGCGGGGCCCACGCGGCAGTGAAAGAAATGGGGAAAGGGGATGCGGCGTGGGTTAATGGGCCGAAAGGCTCTTTGGGTTGGGCCGCTGCATCGCAAGGAGAAAAGAATTCGGCCCAAAGTCCTTAGCTGCCCTTTACCTTTTTAACTCAGATTTATTTGGTCTAGGATTTGAAACATAGTTTGAATTTGATCCCCTTTCAAATTCAAACTTCACTCAATTGAACTCCAATTAAACCAAAGAAGAACCAACTCACAATTATACCATATTTTAAATATAAGTTTTATAAATAGGATAAATTAGTGGAGGGTTTGGTGAGAGGCTAGCAATTTTGGCTCAAAAATTGATAGCACTCCAAAGCAAACAAAAAGTTTTAAATTTTCGCAAAATTCACACACCTAGATTCCTGGGTTGTTACAAGGTCGGCCATGACCCACTGACTCGCCCCCTTCCCAAGGTGCTGGCGAGACGGCAGCCCAGCGAGGCAGGCAGCCGACAGGCCATCTTCCCAGTCTGCAATCCCCCATCTGGATTCTCCAACAAAAACAACGAGCACTTAAGCAGGTCGGTTTTCTTTTAAATTTCAGATCTGTAATCCCCGATTCCCCATGAGCCTACTGTAGAATGTACATTGAATATTGATTACCGAGATTGTTTATGCACATAAAAGGACTGAGACATTGATATTTTTTCTCTGTAATTCCACCTAGGAGGCCAAGCCAATCACCTCTTGAAGTTCAACCAGACAATAGTTCAGCTTAAAGAAGTAGCAACATGAGTTATTTATGTGGATGCAGACAATGTAAAAACTGAAAGAGCTAGTAATGATCCTGCTTATCTAATTCATTAAAAATTTCTAACCTTGCATGTGTAGGCTCCAGCTCCGATTTACTTCCTGCTATTGATGAACCACATAGTTGGGTATTTATTCTATCAAGTTTTGTGTACAATTAGATCTTAAATTGCGACGAACTAGTCTAAATTGTGCATTTTAAGCACTTTTATCATTATTTAGACTATCATTATTGTAGTTATCGCTATATGTGTGAACTACACTGTGATTGAGTGATTTAGGCCCTTATTAAGTGACCCTAGGCGTCAAAATCCGCCAGCTCCGCCACTGCGTGCCAGTTCATAGTTCTTCTGAACAATATGCTCTGTGCAACTGAAAAATGGAGTTTGCTGCATCTTAGTACCTGCTTTGAGGCTGGCTTCGTGTTTGAAATAATTGTATATCCCTAAGTGCCTGAGCAGGTATAACTCAAACAATTGAACAGAGCATGATGATGCTAAGAGAATTTCATTAACTCCATTTTAAATGGGAAAGGAGTCATAACAGTGCATTTTTTAAAACTCAAGTTTGCAATTGTGGTAGGAAGATACAAGAGCACAAAACCATAAATCATGTGATTAGCTCACAAATTAGAACAGGTCAATGAAAACAGATTGACCCTCTGCAGTTTTGCCATTCAGACTACATTTCATAGACACATATGGACCCATTTTTGTCATTCACAGGAAGTGGCAAAATTGTGAAGGGTTAATCTTTGCAGTTCCAATATTGTAATTTTTTATCAGATATAAGCATGATCCAAAATAGTACTGGAGTTAGACATGGGAGTTCAATTGAACTGCATCACCACTTCAAGTCCCAGATCCTATGGCATACCATGATATCAGTCAATCTTGTCTGCATGGCTGAACCAGAACCAATAACATCAATAACATCAGTAACTGACGATGGGCAGAAACATTGGGATTTGATTTCTCATAGCAGGCAAGAGAATTCTTGAACATTTTGGTTCAACATCAAAATAAAATTACATATACCTCAGTGCCTGGAAGGTTTACAACTTAAATTACATATATGTGTCCGACTGTTCGTTGTGGCCATGAGAACACCCTATTGTGAAAAATGTCCTGATTGGTGAGGCATATAGAATATCACAACCACTTAGAATCCCTTTCACAGTTCAGTTCTCAGTTACTTGTACTGTTATAGATACTGCAGGTGGTATCAAGACTTTGAAAGGTGTGAGTAGCGTGTTCCGCAAATGTTAAATTTTGGCACCTAGAATTTAAAAGTCACAGCGGAGGATATTCTAAAACATCTCTTGTGCAGTTGTGCTCTGCTTTAGTAGAAATCGTACATTTAGTAGTTGCATTGAGCATTATCTGCATTCTGCAAGCATTTGTGCTCAACTTTAGTAGAAATTGTACATTTGGTAGTTGCATTGAGCATTATCTGCAAGCATTTGTGCTCAACTTTAGTAGAAATTGTATATTAGCCTATCACTAATTGCATTGAACATTTTGGCCTTTTCTTTGTATATATTTTTCAAGGTGATAGGTACCTTGCTTTTTGCATACCAGGTAGCACAATGAAGGTCAAGATTCTTCAGTGGCATGCGGTAGCGTCTTGGACGTGGGATGCGCAAGATGAGACGTGTGGCATATGCAGGATGGCATTTGATGGTTGCTGCCCTGACTGCAAGTTCCCTGGTGACGATTGCCCACTCATCTGGGGTGCCTGCAACCATGCTTATCATCTTCACTGCATATTGAAGTGGGTCAATTCTCAAACATCTACACCCCTCTGCCCCATGTGCCGTAGAGAGTGGCAGTTTAAGGGCTAAGTTACAGTGACACATCTGGAGCTGTATTATCACCAAGCGGCTTTGAGTTCTCCTTGGAGACTGCTGTATTGTTTGCTGAAAACCACAAATCCTGATTGTCCAACTGTGTATGTTTTTGAGTTTGTAACCAAGCAAGTGAAGTGTTAAACTTTGGCTGAGCTTCGATCTTCGCAAGTTTATTTGTTCTTATTGTTTACCTCCTGAAGAATTCCAAGTGTCAAGTGCGAACCAGTGTCACAAAGTTTCAGGTACGACGGGGTTGAGGAATGGATACATGGGACGTGGATCAATATTTTTCAGGTTTCCGGTTCAGGAAGTATACCTCTTGAAATCTGTTGTTTTATTTTCTATATACACATTTGCATTCAAGACACATAAGCAAAAGGCAGTACAATAATTTATATTTTGGCATTGAGTTTTATTACTGTCCGAGCTTTTCCTTCTGTAGATCTAATTCACAGAAACAAATATATTTATTTGAGAAAGGAAACATGTAAAGAGAGAAGTTGCTTGCGTCATCTACTGATCTCAGATCAGATCGACGTCCCGGAAGTGTACCAGGCCTCGACCCGAGGTGCGTACCATAGTGCACCCCCATTCCTCAATCAGATCAGGACGCTCGAACTGGTACACGGGACAGCTTGTACTGTGTTCCCGGTGACACTAGTGCAAACCACAGCTAAGCAGGTTGAATTCTGCTAGAGTGGCTTAGGTACTCCCTCCGCCCCAATTGTAAGTCGTTTTAACTTTTCTAGGTGCATAATTATGCACCTAGATATAGTGTACTAGATGCATAGAAACATCTATGAACCATTGAACCTAAAAAAAGGCAAAAGAAATACAATTTAAAATGGAAGGAAAAACTACATAACAAGCAGAAAAAAGATTCTGTAAACCAAACTGAATGCTGTTCTGGTATAACTTATGTGCTACATAACAAGTTTAACAAGACAAAATAAACCTTTTGTCTCTTGGGTAATAATCTGATGGAAGCTATCATGAGGATGCTCAGATAAGTTTCTACATATAGCAACAGGAAACAGATTTTGTTATCAATTCCATATTTTTAATCCATAACTGATACAGAATGTTCACCTAGCTGAGAAAATGCACATGGACTCATAGCACCTGAAGCAGTGATTACATCAGTATTCTTAAACCTTTTAACTGATACTGAATGTTCACCTAGCTCATAATTGCTGATAAAATGCTCACAGATTCATAGTTCAGAGAAGGCAAGGCTAAGCACATGACCAAAAAACATAAAACAATAAAACAGAGCCATGGAAGAAATTGGGATTAATTTCTAAATCAACACCACTCTGGATACCAATGGGGTGAAGATGAAGCATGAAGATGTGCATAAATATTTTGAATTTTGGACAAAAATGTAACTTGCAATTGAATAAACAAGTTAAAGTTGAAATGAAAATCAAGAAACCATGTTTATTGCCAAAATCCTAAAACTCAATATACACCCCATGTTTAAAAATTGTGAACAGGTCATAACTAACATGAAAAAATTACGAAAATCCCTTAAACAAATGATGAATACATTATGTTGTCCCCTGCAAACCCCTACATGAGTGCTCATCATAAGATAGTAAGATTAACATAATGAGTTTCAGCAGTTCTGATGCTAGAGGCCAAGTAAGGTGAGTGTACATAGGGTATCTCAATGTCAAGGATGAAACACAATTGCTGGTGCTGCCCATACGCAAAGATTCGAACCATTGGAACAAACGAACATCATCCTTGATAGCAAGCATCAGGAGGGCATTTTCCCTTCGCAAGCCGATGCATATGCATTGGCAAGGCCAGGAAGAACATCCTTATGAGGATCTATATACCTGGAGTAGAACAACTTGTCACTATATGTAACGAATGAGTAGATGTCCAGATCTTTCCGGATTAATCCTTTCTCCTGGAGCACTTTCATCACGTAATGCCTGGGCGCCAGTCGGCGCTGCTGGCTGTACATTAGGATCCCAGGCCTGCTCTGGATGTACTTGGCATCGACTCCGACCACCTTGGTTAAGAACTCGTAGACACGCTGAACCTTTTCCCTGGAACACCTCAACACCTGTGGGACCATCCGCACCATTCTGGCAACCACAGCGTCGGAGCACCTGAGCGTCTCGCCAATCATCTTGAGCTTAGACGCCATCATCTCTGGGCTGAGGCCCGCCACGCTGTTCACCGCCTGCCTGAACATAAGGGAGCTGCGAGGCACGCCAAGCTCGTCGGCGCGCACGAGGATGGCCCTTAATGTGTCCGGGTTGCAATTGAGCACCCTCGGGTTGGTCACCAAAATACAGTTAATGTCCTGAAGAGATAGCCCGCGCTCCTGCAGCAGCTGGATGTTGGTCTTGACCAACTTGAGGTCGGAGGAGACGAGGTAGTAGTTACGCCTGACGATGCGGAGCAACTTGTCGGGCGAGCCCAACAAAGGCATCCAGAAGCCGAGCTTCTCGTCGATGTTGAAGATGCGGAAGGAGTAGGGGGCCACGCGGACGAAGGTGCGGATCTGCTTGGTGGAGAAACCATGGCTGCGGAAGCCATCCAAGCGGCCCCGCAGGTTCTTGTCGACGCTGCTATTGAGGATGCACGGGTCTTTGGCCACGAGGAGCGCGATGTCCGCCTTAGAGAGGCCCAGCGACGGGCCGGTGAGGAAGGCGAGCACGGCGTCGGCATTGGCGGGGGATTTCCAGTGGGAAAAGCATCTGGCGGCCTTTGCGGCTTCCTCCCGGGTGAGGGCGCAGGTGGTGACGAGGTAGTCCTCCGCGGCGAAGCGGCCCGGGGAGGAGGTCGCGGCGGCGATGGACAGCAGGGCGCGCTGGAGGGATAGGTGTATGGGGGAGGCGGAGCGGTGGAGGAGAAGATCCGGAAGGGGATGTTTTCGGAGGCGAAGCATGACGGCGGCGGCCGGCGAGGGGGTTGGGAGAGCTACTCCCCTCCGATGAGACCCTAGTGAGTGAGACAGTGAGTGGTGCCTTGACGAAAAACAATTGTTTGAGCCCGGCCCAATCCAAGAAGAAACACGATTTTTTTATTTATTTTCACCAGATTTTTCAAAAAAATATGCGTCTCATTTCAAAATTTGCAAATCTATACCACCACCGCCGTATGATATGGCGTTTGGGTCACGGTTTGAGGTGCTACAATGTTTCAACCACCGTATCACACGATGGTTGTAAACATTAACATGCAACAGTCGTATCAAAATTCATTTTCAAAAAATCATAACATATTTGTAAGAACTCAGATGGAGATAATTTTTATATGAAAGTTGTACCTTTCGACAAAATCTACAACTTTGTAGTAATTTTTTTCATTTGAAGTCATCTTCAAACACGGATAATCAATATTCTATCCAGATCTCTGTTTTCGGTATCCCGATCTGGATAGTATATCAATTATTTGAGTTTGAAAATTACATCAAATGAAAAAAGTTTGAACTACAAAGTTGAAGATCTCGTCGAAAGCTACAACTGTCATATAAAGTTTACCTTCGTCGAGTTCATAAAGTTACAATTTTTTGAAATGAACCGACCCTACCACCGTTTGATACGGCGGTTGCATGCGCTACAATACCCGACGTGGGTACTGTTCACAACCACCGTGTTCTACGGTACCCAACCACCGTATCATATGGCAGTAATGGTATAGTTTTGCAAATTTTGAGATGGGATACATATTTTTGAAAAATCAAAAAAATAAAAATTCGGAAAATATTGTTGGATTTTTCTATTCGCAAAAGCTAGGCTTCTAGTTTGGAGAGGACGAGGAAGGGGGATGAATCAAATGGCAAAGAGGGAAGGAGAAGTAACGAGTTCGAGGAAGTAACTTGGTGCTCCTTCGGCAACCCCTTCCATCTCCGGCTGTTGGTGGGGTGGAGCGACTGACGGCGGGTCGTCGTCGGGTGCGGGAGGCGGCAGAGGAGGTGGCCTTAGGGTTCGGGTTAGGGTTTGGGGTTAGGGTTGGATGTTTCGAGGTTATTGGATCTTCCATGGCCACCTGACCTAGAGGGAGCTCCGGGGGCGGTTATCGAACCGACGATGGTAGTGGTGTGTAGGTGGAACGGCGGGCGGCGGCGGCGCTGCCCGTCAAGGTGGTGGAGGAGGTCAGTTGGGCAGGGTCAGCGGCGGGGGCAAGGTACAGACGTGGGGAGGTCGTCGTCGATGCATCCGCGCGGTGCTGCCGCCGGAGTCGGGAGGGATGGGTCAGTGGCAGGGGACGCTACGTGAGTTGTTAGGAAGGGCGGGGAAGGGGACCGCGAGGCGGGTGGACGCCACGGCGGGCCGGCGATGGTGGGAGGGAGGGTGCGAGGTGAGAAGAGAAGGGAGATCATGTTTTAACAAGGCCCTGTAACTGACTAACTGTTATGACTACTATCCCAGTCATTAAGCTTGAGTACTGAATATGCACTTGTCAGAATTTTTGGTGAAATGTAGCTGATGCAGGGGGGGGGGGGGACACGCATTGCTCCAACATGAACACTAAAACTCTCAGAAAGGAACCCTCATTTTTCATAGTTAATAACATCAGCTTTGATGTCAACAGTAATAGACCTACAATAAACTATCACGAATCTATTTGGCATGCTTAGTTCATCAGTAGAACGAGGTTGCCAATTGGCGGAAACCTCCAAAGTCCAAACTCTCCAAGTGATTCCAATCCATGCTGAAATCCATCCGGCAGTTACCCTGCACAGCTTCTACCACTTTCAGAATCATCTCCATGTTAAAACTCTCAAAAAGGAATTTTTCTCAGACAGGACTGGGGTTACATTTACATACAACAGAGTCTATTAGCCTGTCCAGCTGAAGTCTAGACCGCGTCTCCAGCCACAAGGAGCTCTACAAGAGGAGCATACCTTCCATCCAAAATCCAAACATCTTTGTACTTATATTCTGATATTGCAACCCCCATGAAGAAATGTTTGTCAATGGATGCCTCATGCACACGTTTGGCTGAGCTAGTTATTTCTTCAAGAATAACACTATTTTTGTACATGCGTGGCCAAAAGATATCCTTGCCATTAAGCATGAAGGAACAGTACTGATTACATGATAGCAGCATGGTTGCATTTTGAATAATGTAGCTTTTAAAGAACTGGTCCTTCTGCAATCCATTGTGTTAGAGTGCATATATCAGAACATATTTGCTCCATGAACGGGCAGAATACAAGATGAAGCTCAATGTTTACTTCAATAAGAACACAGCTATGGGAAATTCTATAGGATGATGTTAACTAAAATCTGGTAGCAAAAGGAAATACATTATTTGTACTTTGATATGAAAACAGTTGCTCCGTTAAAGATGATTTTTTATATGGTTATCAAATCAATTTATGCTGACACATGTAATAGTCCTAACTCCTAAGCTAAATGACCATGAAGCTACTTCGTTGCTACAGTTAATCAGTACAATGAGTATCTTTTTGAACCAAGATCAGTGGGATGAGGTTACACAGATACACAATGGCGGGGAAGACACACCTCTAAATTCTCCTTCCATTCCAGTCAAAGTTGAAATCCCTCTGGCACCTTCCCCGAACACGCAGACTCATAAGCATCAGCAAGGCCGGGGATGGATTCCTCATAGGGAGCAACGAATTTCTCCAAGAACTTCTCTTCGGTCGGAGCCACCACGTTGAAGAAGCACCGGTCCTGCTCAACCAACCCCATGTCCTTGAGAGCTTTCAGCACGAGGTGCCGGGGCACTATCCGCCTCTCGAGGCTGTACATGAGGAGCACCGACCGGCGCGCGATGTACTGCGGCGGCAGCCCGACCTCGTTGAGCAGGAACTCGGCGTTCCGGCGCAGCCTCTCCTCGGACGCGACCAGGATCCGCGGCGCCTTGCTGACGGCCAGGTTCAACTCCTCCTGCGACCACCCCAGCGTCTCTTTCAGGACGGCGACTTTGGCATCGACCTTCTCCTGGCCGATGCATCCCGCGGTGGAGAGCGCGTGGCGGAACATTTGGGAGCCCGGCGCGACGCCGAGCTGCGTGGCGCGCCGCACGGCGTCCTGGACGTACTCCGGGTGCATGGTGACGAGCCGCGGCGCGGCCACGAGTAGCTTTGAGATATCCGCGGCGCTGAGCCCGCACTTCTTGAGGAAGGCGACGTTGGGCTCGACCACCTTCTCGAGGTCGGAGGTGAGGAGCCAGTAGTTCCAGTCGCTGGCCTGGAGCAGGCGCTCCGGAGAGCCGAAAAGCGGGAGCCAGAACCGCACCTTGGAGACGAAGCTGCGGCAGAGGAAGTAGCGGCCGCCGATCTGCGCGAGACGCGCGATCTGGGACGGGGAGAGCCCCAGCGCGCGGAGCTCCGCGGAGATGGGCGCCAGGGAGCGGTCGATGCGCGCGCAGAGGACGCGCGGGTTGGAGGCCACGAGGGCGGCGACCTCCTTGGATGAGAGCCCGAGGCCCGCGAGGAAGGCGAGCACGGCGTCCGCGTTGGAGGCGGACTTGAGGTGCGCGAGGTTCTTGGATGCCTTGAGCGCCTGCGGCGGGGTGAGGTGGCAGCGTGAGACGAGGTAGTCCTCGACGGCGAAGGTGCTCGGGGGAGCGGGGGAGGGAGCTGAGGTGGCGGCTGTGCTCGTGGCGGCCGCGCCCGCGCGGGTGAAGGTGACGCCGTGGCGGAGGCGGCAGCGGGGAGGGGGGAGGGACACGGCAGCGTGGGGGGCGGCGGCGGCGGGGATGGAGAGGAGAGGCATGGCGGGGAACAGGGTACAGCTCCAGCGAGCGGGTGGTGTTTTTTTTGACTTGGGTTGTGTAATCCGCAGATCAGAGATCATCGGTGGACGGTGGCGCAGGCCACAGGCCGCTGCTGGGCTGTGCGCGGTGCGCCCGTGCCCCGCCCGTGCGCCCCTCGCCCAAACAAAAGGCCAAATGCGTCCAGAATATGTTGGATCTGACGAGCTCCTTCGGAAATTAGTTGCAAATGCACAGCGAAATTCGCTGGCTTGTGCAAATTGTCGCTCTCTTCTCTCTCTGACTGTGATCACCGTCAACTGATTCGGGGGCCTAATTTCCTTTGGTCCCAGTTCTCAGAACCCATTCTATTTCTCTCGCTCTCTTGTAAGAACAGTAACAGACCTACAGAGTCTGCACATCTCGTTAGATCAGCAACAGACCTTGCAGGAGTGGGCTGAATTAGCTGCTGACAAATATGCGTAGGAGTGCGCTTTTCCGTTTTGGATGCGGTAAAAGAACTGATCCTTGTTCCACAGTTCCTCGCTTTCACGTTGGTTGGTTCTCTCTCCTCCAGGGAAAATGCCAACAATTTTGGTGGGATGTAGAGAGGCTCGCAGGTCGCAAACCAATCTGAGGGTAAACGTTACATCATGGAAGCCAAGGAAAGCCATCGAGATAGCACAAGACCAGGGGATCATCTAAATCCCAATCCATCCAGGATCATCAAGGTGGCTTTCTTTCTCTTCTTGTCTGATTAGCTTCCATGTCTGTTGCTTGTTTCTCAGATTGGTTCATCTTTAAACCCTAGCTTAGATTCAGATTCAGATTGTTTGCAAAGGGTCGGATCCAAGATTCAGTTCATAGGAGAGATTAAGATTGTTCATATAACTATTCTGTCTAATCGGCCATCCATCCCGGATAGCATGTATCACAGCTTTGCAAATTTCACTTCTATTATTAGTTTTGCTGGTGGTTTGATGCAGTGAGAGTGCTCTCAAAAGGGAAGAGCATGGCAGTCTTTACTTGTGCTAAAACAACAACCAGAAATGGGTCCAAATCTAAGGTCAACTCGGCCTGGCCTGGCTCGGCCCAGTAACATCCCCAAACCTTCGACTCCTACGGCCCTACCTACTTACCTGCTGCTCTGGTTCGACAGAGAACAGCGTCGCCGCCGGCCGGGTCCGCCGCCGCACGCAAGCTCTGCACTCGCAACGCAAGCTCGTGATGCTCCGCCTCCCAAACAACCTCCTTCCCGCCGTGCGTGCGGCATGGCATCTCCCCGCCGCCTCCTCCCTCCACCACCTGTTCCTCTACAGCACCGCTGCCGCCACCACCAAACCCGCCGCTCCCTTCGTCGCCGAGCAATACCTCGTCACCACCTGTGGCCTCACGCCAGAGCAAGCCCTCAGGTCCGCCAAATACCTCGCTCACCTCAAGTCCTCCTCTAACCCCGATGCGGTCCTCGCCTTCTTCGCGGAAATCGGCCTCCACAAAGCTGATGTTGCCGCCGCAATCGCCATGAGCTCGCGGATCCTTTGCCTTAGGGTGGACGAGACCCTAACCCCCCGCATTGGCATGCTCCGCGACATCGGCCTCTCCACGCCACAGATCTCCCGCCTCGTCACCGTAGCCCCCCTAATCTTTTCCAATCCCACCAAGATCTCGCGCCTCCCATTCTACCTCTCTCTGTTAGGCTCATACGATAAGGTGCACACAGCGCTCAAGAGGAATATCCTCCTCCTCAGTCGAAACATCGAGAGCGTGGTCGAGCCCAACGTCGCTTTTCTGAGGCATTGCGGCCTTAGTGATTGTGAAATTGCAAAGCTCTTGTTGGCCTCCCCAAGGATGCTCGCCCTGGAGCCAGAGGCTGTCAAGGAAATTGTGGTGTGTGCCGACATGCTTGGTGTGCCGCGCAACTCAAGGATGTTCAAACGCATCCTTTCGGCCATCGCCAGCATCACCCCTCCGAGGGTTGGTGCAAAGCTTGATTTCTTGAGAAAGGCTCTTGGATGCTCCGAGGCTGAGGTGGGTATCGCGATCGGCAAGCTTCCTAACATTCTGTGTTCCGCAGAGGACAAGCTGAACCGCAGTGTGGAGTTCCTGAAGATGGAGGTTGGTCTGAATGCTGTGTACATTGTGCATAGGCCTGCACTGTTAGGTTATGACCTGAAGAAGCGGCTGATGCCCCGTTATTATGTCCTTAAGATTCTGAAGGAGAAGGGGTTGGTGAAAGAAAATGTTGACTTTTATGGTGTGGTTAGTAAAACTGAGAAGAAATTTGTCGAGAGGTTTCTTGATCCTCACAAGGAGAGTGTTCCAGGGCTTTCAGATGCTTATGCTGCTGCTTGTGCAGGTCAAGTTCCTCCTGCCCTGTAAGTCAACCATGTCGGCCTGGAATAGAGGCATCTTTTGAGATGTTAAATTCAGTTTGGTTTTCTCACTTTCGTGGTGAACTGATTAATCATGCCATTAGTACGCTTGTACCTTGACATTTCACTGAAGCATCTGGTAGGCATATCATTGGTTATTTGTTACTCTTATTTTTCGTGATTTACGCTGCTTACTCATAGTCCCTGCTTCATGCTTGGAGAAAGCTGTGTTTCTTCCAGTCTTGGTATTCATGAACTGCTAAATTATTTGATACCTGTTTTTTTTAAAGATTTGAGTATTTGATTGGTGTCATTGACATAGTTTGAATTCCTAGTGGTAATGGAGTGCTTGTTGATGTTATCTTTGTGTGGTTAAAATATCCTACTTGGCAAGTGTTTGGTCGTTTAATTACTATGATGTAACATGGTTTCGACGTTAATTACAAACTGAAGGTATCATCTTATTTATTTTCTGTGTGCTCCCAAACAAATATTTTCATTCCATTTGGAATAGCTGAAGATTTTTTTCTTGCTCATCTGGCTCTGCGGATGCTATATGTGATTGTGGCTCTAGAACATTACATTTTTTCCTATGGCTACTCGTCAACCTGTGATTTAGTAGTAGTGTGAAGTTCTTAGTTCCCCACTCATGATCTTTTAGCTTATAGAGTGCAGTAGAAACTTTTTTTTACCTGAATGCAGATTTTAAGCATCTGCTCCTGCGTTTTATTTTCTTATGAAATCTAGAGACAGTAATTATGATATATATGCTGCTTTCATATGCATCTCTACTGGACATGGAAATTTACATATTGTTTCTGTTGGTGTTGGGCTCGAGCATTTCACTTCTTTTCTTTCATCATCATGTGATGTCTCTTGCTTGTAGTAATTCATTTCCATGCAGCAGTGCTTGTTTTCATTAGTTTGAGCAACGATTTATTGAACTGCAAAGCATTCAACTTAAAATGCTTTTGTCATGTTACTGCCAGTTGTGAAGTGAATGCTCGAAATCATCAATCATTTGCTCGGTCCAGGTCCTTATCCAGTTTCGTTTGATAGCAAGAGCAGCAGCTCAATGGGCATAGAAAGTTATCAATGGGGCAAACTCACCACCATCGGATCCGCAAACCTGGCATCGATCGTTTCGTTGGGTGAAGCAGTAAAGTACTGTACATTTCAGAAATTATATGCGCAGGTGGAAACTGAGAAAGGCATTCATATAATGAAGTATATAGCCTACTTGCTGCAGACGGTATATCTGCACCAGATGTATAATTCAGCTCAAACTTCGTACTAACTTAGGGTGTGTTTGGGAGAGCTCCGACTTCAAAAAAAAAAATAGCTCCAGAGTTGCAGATCCACGAAATTCCACCGTGGAGCAGCTCCACCGTGGATCTGGGATCTCGCAAAACGTTTGGTGCAGCTCCAGATTTTACATCATCTCTATGACATCTATGGCCCACAAGTCAGGACAATAGAAAAGAAAAAAATCATTCTTCCCAACCCCCGCCGGCGGGCACGCGACCCCGTCGGGGAGGCGGGGGCGCGGCCGCGGCGGCCGGCGGGCACGCGACCGCGCCGGGGAGGCGGCGGCGCGGCCTCGGCGGCCGGCGGGCACGCGACCCGCCGGGAGGCGGGTGCGGCCGAGCGGTAGGCGCCCACGCGGGGGGCGGCGGGTGCGGCCGCCGCGGCCGGCGAGCACGTGACCTTGCCGCGGCCGGCGAGCACGCATCCTCGCGGGGGGCGCAGGTGCTCGCCGCGCGGCAGCGGCTCGATTGGGACCTCGAATCGCCGGAGGCTCGCCCGCGCTAGACGGGGGTAGTAGGGGCGGCGCTCTCCGGAGGTGCGGGCGGCGCGCTAGAGGTGCGGCGGCCGCGCGTGGAGGGAGGGCGCGTGCGGCGCGGCAAGAAGAAGGTGCGCGCGGCGCGGGGGAAGAGAGCGACGGGATGAAATAGAACGAACCGGTCATTTTCCACTAATCAGTGGCATTGGTGGGTAATTTCACCCAACTCCAGGAAACTTGGATTTGGTGGAGTACCTCTTGAGGCACTCCATGAAAACCATGGAGTTGGGGGTCTGCTCCACCTTTTTTCTGGAGCAGATCCACGGTGGAGCTGGTGGAGTTGGGTGTGTTTGGCGGAGAAAATTTGGAGTGGAGCTGTTTTTTTGATCTGGAGCAGCGTGGAGCTCTCCCAAACACGCCCTTATTGCTAGTAGTAACAACAGAGCTGCTGAGTTGGTTAGTTGATTTAATTAACTGTAGCAAAACTTCCCAAAAAAATAATAATAGGCGCTTGGTTGTTTGAGGTTAACGCCTGAACCTGCCTAGTGGCTATGCATCATGAAGAACAGCATACGAGCCGGCTTTGCCTACAGTCCAGCCAAAACCATAATTTCTTTTCTTAAAAAATTTAGTACTCCATGCATATAAGATTCATTTTCTCAAAAAAATTAATTGCCATTGTAACAGTGGTTCTTGTCAATCATCGAACTGATGGACTGATAAAAAAAATGAAGCAGTCATCAGCTCTGGCAAAATGGCAATAGTGCAAAGCTTCACCAACGGTAGGGCCAGTTTAAGACAGATCAGCAATTTCATTCTAGTAGTATATAATCTTAAGATCAAAGCCATATGCAAGCAAAGTTTCATCAGAACTATACTCTACATTGGAGTTACATACACCGGCCGGATGATCTTGCGAAATCCACAGGGATCAGGCCATCAGGGATTTACATACAGCTCTCCAGTTGTCTAGCAGGAACGGCCACCATCACCTACTGTGCTTCTTTCTTGGCAATGGCGGCCTCGTACACCTTGGCCAGGTTCGGGACTTTGACCAGGAACGGCCTGATGAACTTGGCCACGAAGTCCTCCTCCGTGATGGCGGCGATGTTGTTGAAATCCCTACCGCGCCACAGCCGCCGCTCCTGCAGCACCCTCATCACCCGGAACCGCGGCACGAGCCGCCCCTCCAGGTCGTACCTGAGCAGCGCCGGGAAGCTGGCGACGCGCTCCGCGTCCATGCCCACCTCCGTATTCAGGAACTCCCAGTTCCTCCGCAGCCGCTCCGCGGAGACCGTCATCAGCGTGGGCATCTTCGCCGCCGCCGTCTTCACCTGCGCCTCCGTCCACCCGAGCTCGTCCCTGAAGAACGCCGCCTTCCAGGCGAGCCGCTCGGGCGTCGCGCTGAACGCCGCGATGATCGCGTCCTTGAACGCCCGCGTCCTGCGCGGCACACCGAACTCGTCGGCGCGGGCCAGGACGGCGTCGACCTCGTCGGGGCTCGCGGTGAGCAGCTTGGAGCAGTAGGAGATGGCGAACCAGCCGACGTCGTCGTCGGTGAGGGTGCCTTCCTCCTGGAGCAGCGCGACGGTGTGCCTGACCGTCCGGAGGTCCGCGCCGAGGAGGCCCGGGTTGGCCTTGAGCGCGGCGACGAGCTTGTCGACGCGGCCGCGGAGGTACGGGAGCCAGAACTGGACCCTGGGGACGAGGTCTGGCGAGCGGAACGCGGCCGCGCCGCCGCGCGCGACGAGGAGGCCCATCTGGAACGTGGTGAAGCCGAGCGCGCGGAGCTCGGCCGCGCGCGGGGCGAGCGTCCTCGGCACGCTGCAGGTGAGTACCGCCGGGTCGCGCGCCACGGCGACGGCGACGAGCGGAGGGGAGAGGTCCAGCGCGGAGGCGAGGAATGCCAGCACGGCGTCGGGGTTGGAGGGCGACTTGATGGCGGAGAGCTCCGGCGCCACGCGGGCGGCCACGTTGGGGTAGAGGTTGCACCGGGTCACCAGGTAGTCCTCCACCGAGAAGGCGCCCGCTGATGCGGCGGTGGAAGCAGAGGTGGGCGCGTTGGTGCAGGGGAGGGGGCGGAAGCGGGATGGAGAGGGAGAGGGGGAGGATGGCAGCACCGGCGCGGAGATGGCCGGATGCCTCGGGAGGACGAGCATCGCGGCAACTCCGGCGTGACGGCCTCGAGATGAGCCGGCCGATGGGAATCGGATAGGAAGGCTCACTGGCGCAACTACCAACAACAAATCCGTACAGGAAAAGAAAGGTCCGGCGCAAATTTCTTCTCGTTGGGCCGGGTACGACCTAGGCCCAATACAGTTCTTCTCGTTGGGCCGGGTACGACCTAGGCCCAATACAGTACTCCTATAGAACGCTATATTATACCTTTGAAAACTTATCGAACAAATTTAATTGTTAGAATTGGCGGGGGCCGCGTCTACCACAATTTAAACTTAGCTGCATCTTTTAATTGGTTCCATTTTATTCCGTATTTCTGTAGTGTACAAGAGAAAATAGTTCTGTGGCTTAATAACTGATTTCTCTGCAGAAGAACGTGGCTTTGGGCTGAAAACAACAAACCTTGTTTGCTCTGCAGCCCGTCTAGCCACAACGCAGTGTCGATAACACACAAATAGAATAGAAGGGGCAAAGTGAAAATTCCAGCAAAAGGAGGGGGGCCGAAATTTAAATTATTAGGTTTGGCGGGGGCCGCGCGAACGCGTACCCCCTCTACCACAAATTATGACGTCCACTCTCCCACTTGGGGAGATGGTAGACCAGCACACCCACCAAGTGCAATGTGGGCCACTGATCTAGGCCATGGGCCTTCTTGATCGCGCATCGACCCCGTCCAGGTAAGTATGGAGCAAGGTTGGCCAGGGGCTTTCACATATAGGCGCTCCGTCCGCCCGCGTCTGATTGCGGCGCCGAGGTGGTACTAATAATCCCCGCCCTCCTGAGAGAGAACACATCCCCGTTGCGCCTGCGTTGGGTGAAGCAAATCGATAGTGTCCAGCTGAGATGGGCCCTAAAGTTACCCATAGATGGGCCAAGCCTGTTAAGTGTTTTGCTGTGTGCACGGATAATTTTTTCCCAATCGGCGGATTTACCCATGAGATGACCATCGTGTCCTGCTGATCAACTTTAATAATCCCAAAACACAAGAATGAGACCATCACAAAGATTTCGAGGCCTGTAATATTTTTTTCTCAATCAATACACTAGATACGTAGATGTTTAAATTTACTGTACGCCACTTCGTACGTGAAGCAAAGGAACAAAATGTCATGCTCTTACTGACACCCTTTTTCTTCGAGCGATACAAGTATACAACTCCCACGATGCAAACAAAAAAGAAAAAAAACATATTCAAAAACGGATGCACAAAGAAAGAATCTGATTGCTGTCTTGTTACCGTGCCGCTGACGCAGCCCACAGTAAATTTTAGTCCGGATGAATCCTGATTGCGACGGCCAGGACATCCTCATAGTAGTATGCATTCTACTAGGTTCCTAGCACATCTTCCAGAAAGTGGATGAGCCTCCGGACCAATCCCGTCCAAGTTTAGTATCAGTCACCGCAGCCGGCGCCATTGGGATCAACGATCGGGAGACCAGAGTTGGAAGCTATTGCCTATTGGGCGGCAAGTATCATAGGAACTGTCATGCGCATCGATACCATTGGCCGTTGGTTCATTGATAATGATCGCCGTCGTGTCCCCCTCTATAAACACCACCTCTACGGCTGATGTTTTGCCGTTGCCTTCCGGCACTAGCAACACCCAGCAACACGCTGCCAGCACACTCTGGCTTACAATTTTCGTGGACGGAACTGTACCCGGTCGTGCTCACTTCTGAAGTGTCCGACGATGGCTGTCAGCGGAGTGCCGGTGCTTTGGTTGTTACTAGGTGCAATCCTGACGATTGCAGTTGCAATCAGCCCGGCTGAAGGATCGAGGACTCATCGCCACTACGATTTCTTTGTAAGTGCGTCCGTCAGTGCAAGAATCGTAATAAAATTTGCACGCATTCGCGCAATTAACCAGAAGTTGCGGCACGGCCTGCAGATAAGAAAAGCTCACCACACCAGGCTCTGCCACCGGAAGAGCATCCTCACCGTGAACGGCCGGTTCCCCGGTCCGACCATCCACGCGCGCAATGGCGACGTCGTCACCGTCGACGTTCACAACCAGGGCGACAGGAACATCACCCTCCACTGGCACGGCGTGGACCAGCCGCGGAACCCGTGGTCCGACGGGCCGGAGTTCATCACGCAGTGCCCCATCCAGCCTGGCGCCAACTTCACCTACAAGATCATCCTCTCCTGGGAGGAAGGCACGCTCTGGTGGCACGCGCACAGCGCCTTCGACCGCCACACCGTGCACGGTGCCATCGTCATCCGCCCCCGCCGCCGCAGCGCCTACCCCTTCCAGAAGCCGCACAGGGAGATACCACCAATCATCCTTGGTAATTACTGCTCGGCAACTGACATTGCTAGGAGAGGCGCGCGCCTGGCCTGGTCTTCCAACGCGCTGTTTTGATCAGCGATGTTCGATTGATTTGCATAGGTGAGTGGTGGAAGGGCGATGTCCGGCGATTGCTCGCTGATGCACTCCGGACCGGCGGCGAGTACCAGCCATCCGACGCCAACACCATCAACGGCCAGCCCGGTGACCTGTTCCCGTGCTCCAGGGATGGCACGTTCACGCTGCCCGTCGAGCACGGCAAAACGTACATGCTCCGTCTCATCAACGCGGCACTGGCCAACGAGTTCTTCTTCGGCATCGCCGGGCACCGCCTCACCGTGGTCGGGACCGACGCGTCGTACGTGAAGCGGTTCACCGCCGACCACGTCTTCATCGCGCCTGGCCAGACCGTGACCGCGCTGCTCAGAGCCGACCGCACGCCGCGCGGCCTCCTCCGGAACACCCGCTACTACATTGCCGCGCGGCCGCTGTCGACCAACCCGCTCGTTCTCCTCGACAACACCACCGCCACCGCCGTGCTGGAGTACACCGACGTCGGGGCACCCGCCGGCCGGCCCGCCCCCGCATTCCCGACCCTTCCAGCCATCAACGACAGCGCCGCGGCGGACGCGTACACGGCGCGGCTCCGGTCCCTCGCCAGCGCCGCGCACCCGACGCGCGTGCCCCGGCGCGTGGACGAGCGCATGCTCGTCACCATCGCCGTGAACGAGATCGCGTGCGCGCCCGACGAGCACTGCCAGGGGCCCGACGGCAATCGCCTCGCGGCGAGCCTTAACAACGTGAGCTTCGAGACCCCGCGGCACGCGGACATCCTCCGCGCGTACTACCACCGCCGCGGCTCGCGCGGCTCGGCCGCCGGCGTGGAGAAGACGGAGTTCCCCAGCAACCCGCCGGTGCGGTTCAACTTCACGGCCGACGACCTCCCGCCGGAGGTCCGCCTAACGGAGCGCGGCACGAGGGTGAACGTGCTGGAGTACGGCACGGTGGTGGAGGTGGTGCTCCAGGGCACGGCGATACTCGGCGCCGAGAGCCACCCCGTCCACCTGCACGGGTTCAGCTTCTACGTGGTGGGAACCGGGCTCGGCAACTTCGACGAGGATAGGGACCCGGCGGGCTACAACTTGGTCGACCCGCCGTACCAGAACACGGTGGCGGTGCCCAAGGGCGGGTGGTCGGCGATCCGCTTCCGTGCCAAGAATCCTGGTGCGTCCATGGCTGCTGTTTGCCCGGCCGTTTTCTACGTACGCCGAGTTTCCGTTCTCATGGCTACTGTTTTTGTGTGTTGCTAGGTGTTTGGTTCATGCACTGCCATTTCGAACGGCACATGGTGTGGGGAATGGACACCGTGTTCATCGTGAAGGATGGTAATGGAGCAGAGGAAAAGATGATGCCACCGCCGCCAGGGATGCCTAGGTGCTGATGATGACGGACGAAGGACGATCACAGAATTGACTCCATTTCTGGCCCAATGCTTGTTGGGAGGGCCTTGCAGGAAGATCCTAACTGAATTCGGGCTGGGTCATGCCAGCCAAGTCTACCTGAAATGTATATCCACTTTTCACATTCAGCTGCGTGTCCGCGTCGACAATTTTTGTTCCCCAACAACAGCAGCAACGCGTTTCTGGCGACTTCGTCGATCTGGCTCAGTCAGCTTAGTCATTCGAATGGGTTCATAGGAGTTTGTATGTGCTATTCTCAAAAAAAAAGAGCATGCATGTGCTTATAGGAGTAGTAAAAGACTCATTTAATCTACCGAGTTTAAAGATCAGGACCATAGTACAACTTTAAGCTAAAAAAAACAGTTCACTGGTCGTGATCCATTACTACATCAACATCTACTACCATGAGCAACAATTAACTACTTGAAGGCGACATGGAGAGGCTTTTCCATTTAGTTATACATAGAGAGTTGTCGGGGACAGCCCTGGAGTTCCCCTTAAACAACGGGGAAATCCTCACTTAAAACCCGCAACAAAGCCAAAACACAATTTGCCTGACCATGCAGGGAACGGCCCACGCCGCAGGGACCCCGACGGCCCATCAAGGCGGCCCTCTTAGAGATCCCCTCGGACAGGCTCCGCCTCGCTCGAGGGCTCGCGTCCCCTCGGGCGGGCTCCGCCCCGTTCGAGGGGAAGCACTTCCCTCGGGCGGGCTCCGCCTCGCTCGAGGGCTCGCTCCCCCTTGAACAGAGTTCCGCCTCGCTCGAGGGTACGTCCCGCCCTCGGCGGGGTCCGCCACGCTCGAGGGCGCCCCTCACGCGTGCGCCGCCCCCGTACATGGGCATTTAACGCCCTGACACCAGCGGGACGGTGCCATCATGCGCCCGGGGCTCGCGCCCCGTGCCGCCGCACCAACTCCCCGGGGAGGAGCCCATCACCATCACCGTGGGGAGGGATCGTGCAGCGCCGCGGCCGTGTCGTCCCGTGACACCGTGCGCTCGCTCCAAGACGGCTAACACGCCGAGCCCTCGAAGGGGGGCCGGTTGCACCCTCGATTCACTTTCTTGTGACCCTACAGGGTTAGGTGGAGGCGCTAGGCCGGTGGAGCACCATCCCCGCCACCGTAACCGCCGTGGCCGCCGTCCCCCGCGCGTGCGTGCGCACGCCGACGCCGTAGCAACAACCCCAAAGACCGTGAAGCGCGTCGGGAAGGGGACGCCATTCTACCTACTCCCGTACTGCGTACGGCCAACGTCAGCACCTCCCTCGAGCCCATCAGAGGACATCACCACCATCCGCCGCCCTTCTACCCTCGAACCGCCACTGTTCGGGTACGAGGTAGGCCATGATGACCAGATCGCCGCGAGGATCGTCCGGACGGCCGCCCACTCTACAGCATAGCACGTCGCACTTCCCCACGTAGCTAGATAGCGCGGCGCACATGTAATCCGCCTCCCCCTTGATCTATAAAAGGGGGGCGAACCCCCCAGCCGCGGAGACATGACACGAGACAGTCAGATAGCACACAACACACCACGTGCTCACTCTCCAATTCCCCCACAACACCCTCAACCAGGGACTTGGAGGCCTGGCTTCCTCTCCCGCCTTGCTTGTAGCTGCCCCACTACAGGCACCCCCGGTGCTGAGCAATACAGTGCCTAGAGCACGCCTCTGCTGGACGTACGGCCCCATCGGCCGGAACCAGGATAAATCTCGTGTCTCTTATTGCTTAGCATCGATCATTGAGGGATAGACCTCGGCGCTTTCTACTGGTTAGTGTCGGGACCATATTCCGCACCGACAGTTGGCGCCCACCGTGGGGCAAGCGAGCGCCTAAGGTCATTCCGTCAACTCCCTCCATGGTGATCCGCACTGAGTACCGTGGTACACGCTACTGCATGGGTAGCTCGGACCCCCTCCCGCCCGGTTCGGAGTCGCTTCGGGGACCCGAACTTTCGTGCCACGAGGAACGGCTATCTCATGCGCCTCACCAACCGTGAGGAGCTCGCGCGCGCGGCGCCCGGCCGGCCGCCCGGCCCCCGCCGCACGCACCACCACGGCGCGGGGCAGCGCCCGCAGCACGGATGCCGCGGGTCCGTCGACGCCACGACGCCGTCGTCGCTCCGGGCGGCGTTCGCGCCGGGCGCGGTCCGAGCGGCGGCAGCCGAGCGCGCCGCCACTCAACGCGGCGCGCCCACCGTCACGACCACCACCACCCCGGCGCAGACGGCCGCACGGTCTCCGACCGCACATCCCCATCGGCCGCGTGGCGCTACGTCGGCCTACAACGCCAACATCAACACCACGATGCGCGGGGTTCCCACGGCCGCCACGTCTTCATCGCCGGGGATCCCGGCGCCTCGGCCAGGGGACGAATCGTCCCCGGGCTCCGTCAACGCGCCGCCACCCGCCAACCGCCACGGGCACGCGGAGTGGGGACTTCTCCCGCGTGCGGGACCCGGCCTGTGTTCGGCGTTTCCTAGACGCCGCGGACCACCGGTTCGGCCGCTCCGACGACTCCGCGACCGGGAGTTACGATCCCGCGCGGGAGTGCTACGCCGTCATCACCAACGACCCGCCAATGCCGCCGCCGTGCGGTGGGCGCCGAGATGGGGAAGTCACGCCGCCCCCTGGGGATCGCCACGCGCCCGGCCGCGGGCCAAGCGCTCCCGCCGGGGCCGACGCCGACGCGCGGTGGCCCAAGCCCGCGAGCTCGAGGCCAAGCTAGCGGAGGAATACCGAACGGTGCGGGCCGCTCCGCGCCTCAATGGCGGGGGAAGCCTCCGCGCGCGCCGAACGCGCACGGAGCCGGGCCGACAGTCCGCGACCGCATCAACACCGTCCCCAACGTCGACAACGCGGACGCGCCCCCGCGGCGAGCCAAAAGCTCATCGCCGCCGCGATGCTGCTGCGGGCCATGCCGGCACCCTCGACCCCCGAGGCTCGAGACCTGCACCGCGAGGTGCAAACTCTCAGCGAGCAAGCGGCCGTCCAGCAGGCCGAAAGCTCGGCCTCACGCATCTGCCAACAGGGGGATGCGCGGGACGACGAAGCTGCGTCCGGAGGCGAACCCTCGGTGCACGCAAGAGGACCAGCGGGGCGGCCCGCCGACCAAGGACGTACGCCAGCCAAGGAGCGGCTCCTTGACGCACGCAGGCGCCGGATGGTGACGCCCGCAACGTCATCAACGCCGGGCGCACCCGGCGAGGCGGACGCACGGGCGGCCGAGGGGCTACCATCCTCGACGGGGTGGACGCTACGACGGGCCGGCGAAGACCGCTCCCCGACGCCGAGCCCCCCGTGCACCCGTGTGTTCGGCCGGGAGATCCGCGCGGCGGCGTTCCCCCAACGCTTCCGCCAACCCTCGACCATCGTGAAGTACAACGGGGAGACGGACCCCCGCGTGTGGCTTAACGACTACCGCTTGGCTTGTCGGTGGCAGGGGCCACCGGCCGACGAGGTCATCATCCGCAACTTGCCCCCGCATCTCGGCGACGCGGCCCGACATGGCTCGAGCACTTGCCCGCCGGCCCGCATCCACAACCGGGACGATCCGGTCCGCACGTTCGTGGGCAACTTCCAGGGCACGTACGTGCGCCCCGGAAACTCGTGGGACCTGCGCTCCTGCACTCAGAAGCCCGGCGAGTCGCTGCGGGACTTCATACGACGCTTCTCTAAGCGCTGCACTAAGCTCCCCAGCGTGGCGCAGTCCGAGATCGTGCACGCCTTCCTCGAGGACACCACGTGCCGGGACCTCATACGGGAGCTGGGGCGCAGCCCGCCTGCGGACTCCAACGAGCTGTTCGACATCGCCACCAGCTTCGCCTCCGGAGAGGAGGCCGTGGGGGCGATCTTCGACGGCAAGAAGGGCAAGCGCTCGGAGGACGCGCCCGCGGAGGGCAGCAAGTCCAAGGAGCCACACCGCAACGACAAGCATGGCAAGAAGGGTGTTGATGGTTAATAGTTGTATCAAAGTTCGTTTGTGACTTGCAAGCGGACAAGTCTCCCGTCGTAGTCAAGGGACCCTTCTTCCCTCGAGTGGTGAACCCAAGGTATCGAATCCGTGGAACAATGTGCAACGCAAGGATTCAATCTAGTAAAGCAAGGTAAAGCTATCTATTGAAGAACAAAGATGCATCTAATCTAAGATATGATCAAGTAAACGAATCTAATCTAATCTACTAAAGAGGTAACAAGAGAAAGCAAGAGATAACCAATCTAGAGAATCTAGATCATGCTTATGTTGTAGCTCCAAACAAGATAGATGAAGATAGAAAAGCGAATCTCATTAAAAGCATCTTTAAATCGTGGCCTTCCCATCCGACTCCGAAAACATCCGCCTTTCGAGACCCCCGTTCGTCACAACGTATCCCTATTCATGCGGGGAGCTTAGGGCGAGTTCGATAGAACAAGTTGAAATCACTTGGCCGGTCCGGTATGCACCTCTAGCCACCGCGGCTACAAGAGCACCCTATGTAATCTATCTTAAGTATAGATCGTAGAAGAAGCAAAACCAAGAAGAAAACAAAATCATCGAGAAGGCACTTGATCGCTAGAAATCGAATTCACTTACAAACTCCACTATGAATGATTACATGAACAAGATCACCACCGGGGCCCTCCCTCGATCTTGATCCTCGCTCCGGAGCTCCGACGTGGTCTTCCATGCAAGGTTCCCACGTCGGCTAGGGAAACCCTAGACAACTAGCACGACCCTCATCTCCGAGATGGTGTCCCTCAAGCTTCTCTGCTCCTCGGCGGCGGATTACGACTTCCGTCCTCCGTGGCTCTCGGTCAGGGGGCTATTTATAGCCTGAGAAGCAATTAGGTCAAAGGAGAGGCCGATTGGGCCCCGAATGGGGCCGGGCCGGCCGCCCGGGCCCACCCGGCCCATCCCGCGCCCTGCTTCGCCGGTGTTGCTTCCCACGTCTTCTAGATGTTCTCCCCTTTTGCATGTGGGCCCTTGACGTCGGTTTCTCTCCGAATTGGACTCAACTCCTTGTCTTGCAAGATTCAGCACTTTTCTGGTTCAGTCCTCGGAGTTTATCATCTTCTCGGGCTTGGTCCTTGGGCTCTTGGAGTCGTGTTCACTTCATTGCTTGACTTGTATCGGGCTTCAAGGTCTTGTCATGAGGTGCTTAATGAACTTATCCCGGAAGTCTTGCATTCAACACTAAAACCCTGCATAAACATTAAACTCCAAAACCGACATGCACACGTGAACTTGTTATACCACGGGGGTTAGTACCAATAGATAAGGTATAAAACTCATGCCAACACCGAAGGTAAACTCATGGCTAGGTTGACGGATTTTCACCGTCAACATCTCCCCCATGCTTAAACCTTGCTCGTCCTCGAGTAAGCCTTCGATGGATATCATCGTTGTTGTTTAAACCTTGCACTTGATCATACATGAAAAAAAACATAATGCTCTCAAAAGTTTAATTCGTTAAAGTTCCATAATGTACTAGCCTTCACCTCTACGGAGGGTAGATTCTTATTAAGCTTATCCCACAAGTATTAACATGCTCACAAAGTTTAAATAGACCTCAGAATTTTTGAAATAAAGAACGAGATAAAGAAAAGCTAAACCAAGTTCACAAATTTAAATCATCTTGTATATTGCTCATGAACTCTCATCTCACTTGTCTCTCAAGCCTATATATTCTACTCCTTTCCCTCTCATAACATATATGTGTGGTAGGCTTTATATGGAGCTTTGGGAAAGTTTAGTCCTAACAAGATTTTATAAATGAGGTGTTGTCAAAACAAGACAAGCTTCTCATGGTCTTACCGAGACTCGTCAAAAAGGTCATTGGAAAATAATGTTAAATCAAGGAGGGGAAAGAGAAAAATACACACGCTTTTAGATGAGTGGACATGTGCAAATGGCAAAGAGTGATCCCGAGGCACAAAGGAAGTCCTCGTTATCGGATTGCACATGGTTGGAAAATGAGAATGGATCTTTTAAACTTGAAGCCTTGATTGCACTCTTAGAGAACCGGGGAGTTTACTTTATGCTCATACTTTTTTTCTCATATTTCTCATTCTTTTCTTTCTTTCTTTCATTCTTTCTTTCTTTCTTTCATTCATATATATTTTTTTCTTTCTTCACCTTGGAAGTCACGTATATCGCCGAATTTTTTTTTTCATCATTCTTTTTTTAAAAATATTCCCCTTTTACTCTAAAACTGCACCGTACCTACCTCCTCCCTCATGCTTAGACGTTGCTCGTCCTCGAGCAAAGAGGCGAAAAATAAGGTAGGTACCGGAAATATTCTTCCTTGGAGAGATACTTGAAATCTTCAATGTTGGCACCGTCTTGCGATCTTCCTTGAATTGATGATCCATTCTCAACAATAGGTTGTGGTCAAGGAGGTAATCACGAAAGATGATATTTGGTTTAAGGGTGGATATCCGGCGAAGTTTGTGAGATCTCCGATGCGGGGATACACAATGCACGGATAAAAGGCTAGCAAAAAGATAGATACGCAAAAATGGAATGACCAGCTTCTTAGTCTCGGGCCAGAGAAATCATGGCCTGCAATAACTCACTCAAAAATAAATCTTGTACACTAAGGTTTATGCACTCAAATATATATAAGGCTCTGGATAGGTTGAGCAACACACAAGTGATATTTATGACAAGGTTAGCAATATTTTTGAGCATAAAAGACATCTTTAATCTATTCATAACTTGAGAGCACATAAAACACTATGGGTCTTTATTTTAATCATAACCTCCACTAAAGATTAAGCTAGCATTTAGATAATTTCAGATTTGTATTTTTAAGAGAGCACTAGTTCAAACATGCATAAATCAATTACAAAGATAAACAAAGCGGCAATTATAATCATATATCATCATGGCACAAACTTTGTAACTTTACCAAAGGTAAAAACTTGGTGGCGTCATTATTCATGATGAAAATAAACACTAAGATACACGCTGAAAAATTAAACTAACACTAAAAATTAAAGTAAAACTGAAAATACTACGCAAACATAGGCGCATGCAAGCTGAAAATTAAAGAAAAGGGGGTAAAGGAAAGATAACTAAAGCTCCTCCTCTCTCTAATCTTCCGCCGGTGGTTGATATTGATAGTCTTGGTTGTTGTACCCTTACTTGTAATAGGAATGCACCACTACTCCTATGAATTGTTTGACGGTGCTAGGTGAAGGTGTCCAAGCACATAAGCGACGTTTGCATTTCCTTCACCCATTTGGTTTGCATTGGTTTGGATGGCTGCAATATTTTGCATGTTTCTTGCAGCGTATCCTCCAATGGTGGCCACATTTTGTTGTGGTTGAGGAAGGTGTGCATATGGCTCCGCAAAGGCTACGTTGGGCACCGCAAAAATGGTGGGGGTATGGCTGCACCACTCCCCCATGCTTGCATTGGTACACCACCGTAGTAACTCGGCGGCGCGGGGTTCCTCCCAATGGTGGGACATAATTTTGTTGTGCACCTTATTCTTGGGCCATAGAAGATCCTTCTCCTATAATCCTTCTCTTTTATTTTTCTTCACCGCACAAGAAGTCCTTCCTCTAACCAATCTTCTTCCTCTCAAAAAAAAAAGTTTTAATCTTCAATCCGGAGGGGCAAATTCACCTAGGCCACTTTGAAGCCTCCTCTCTCATCTTCAAATAAATTTTCCTTTCTTCATATATTCCTAGGGAAGTCCCGGGTAGGAGATGATTCGGGTTCCTTGTAGTATCCGGTTTTAAAGAGATAGTCAACATGGAGAGGTAACACCCCGAACCAATATCTTCCGAACTCGATGTTGCTTAACAACACCACCGGTTGATCATAGGTGAGTGGGGTCTATTGGCCACTTGGCAATCAAAGCCGAGTAAAGCCAATTCAACTCCGTGTTGGTTATCTTTGTCTCTCTTGTTCTCCCAAAAATCCACTTGCACAAAAGTGACACACTTGGATAATCGGTTCCGGATAGTATTTCTTCGTTGATGGTCTCTTCCCGTGATCATACTCCAAAAACCTTCCCATGTGCCTTCATGCACGTCCACTTGTTCCGGAGCTCCCTTTTGAAAATAGGAGACACTCGCCCATGGGTCTATAATACTAGAACATGTAATCGTTTCGAACATGAAAGCCAATCTAATCTATCGGGGGATGTGACCACGGTTTCGCCCTTTCCCTCCTCTCGTACTCTCACTACGCGAAGGTATTCATGACTAGACCTATGATGGCCACGGTGTAAGATGATAGATAGATAATCCAACAAAGTTCGATTACATCTCAAGACCGATTGCAACCCATGGATGAAAGGAGATTACCCCATCAAGGTGCTAGAAATAGCATCACTGATCAAGGTTACCCTTCCGACGGTGTCTTCCTTCTTCTCCACTTGTGGGCTCCGTCCAACGAATGAGAGACTCAGCACTCCTTCATCAAGGGTATGCGCCATGGTCATGAAAATTTCCTAGGCGAATTCCTTGTGGGTGTTTGCCGACACTCCGTTAGAGAATTGCACCGGTGTCCCGTGTGAAACCCAATATGTGGAGAGCTTGGTCGTCGATGTCGACGTTCGCTACAAGCCTCTACTTAAGGTGAGCGAGCTTCTTCTCCTCCTCCTCCATCATGATGACATACCCCTCGGAATACCGCGGAGCATATGGAGGTGGAGCGGATGATCGTGTCAAGTGGTGAGGTTGGACGGGCGGCTCCTCCATATGTTATTGAAGTTTGGTAAACCTAATAAACGAGTTTTGTGTGGCCCTCATGCCACCAAGGAGAAGAGTGGTTCCTCCTCAGTGGTGCCGTGTCCTCCCCCATACTCCAAGGAGACTCGGAAACCGAGTGCCTCCTCGAAGAGGATGTCGATGATGGCTTAGACGACGATGATCCCTTCTTCTTCAGTGAAAAGGCTTGTAGTTTTCCTCCATGATTGCAGCACTCTCCCTCACAAATATATATCCGGGGTTTTCACCTGGTAACAAGGTACACAAATATTATTTTGGAGTCTGGACTTTGAGTGGATTAAGGATGTGGTTTGTTGCACGAAACAAGCGCGGTGGATGGCTAAGTCTAAGGTGGTTCCGGCCTACAAACTAGAGCACACGAACAAAGAGTTGGATGAAAGACTTACCTCTTTCCTCCTCTTGGCTCGGTTCTTCTCTAGTGCATTCATGTTGCTTCGTGATCGCGTACATCTTCCAAACGTTCCCGTCCACTCCTTCGCTTGCATTATTGCTCCTTCCACTTGATGTTTTCGCTTTGACTCACTTCCATACTCCCTTGCCTCACATGCATCCGTGATATTCCTACAAAACAAAGCCTTGGCTGCCCCCCCATGCTTGTACTTTGCATGTGGTTTAAATATGTTGGAGGGGCATCCCGTGATGTATCATGGTGCATGCATGGTTAGGTTAACTAGAATGCCTCCCTTTAAGTGTGTTTAAGGCTAAGCACTCCTCTAATTTCGAAATTTAAAAATATTTTTCAGAGCCATGCAAGAGCTCAAGCATAAATTTAGAGAAGTTTTTAACCCATTAAAAACAAATGTAAGTCGAAAATATTTTTCGACTACGTCAATTTCGGTCTCACCGGTATAGTTTGCCTTCATTAGTTGAGAGCAAGCTTTTCCCGGCTTGATCATGGGGGCATAGGTTTAGGTCCTAATTTTGATTAGATGAGAGAGATTTTGAATGTAATAAAATTAAGTGAGGCTTAGAAAAATTCTAATCTTAGAGAAACCGAGGATATGGATTTTTAAACCAACCAAAAATCAAGTTTCTAGGTTCACGCGAGTCCTACCACATGCTGAAATTTAAATAACATCTAGATATAAGTTGTGGCTCTACTCGAGTGTTTTTAGCATGAAAAACAAGTCAACCACAGCACCATAATGAGGGTGAAGGGTTGAGTTAGGTTCTGAAATTTTTTTTCTTTTTGGTTGTGGTTTCTCGAAAAAGAAGCAGACAATCACATAGGATGGTTCATGTAAAGGGTTTATGATCAAGCAAAATATTCAACCAAGAATTATGTCTCTAATATTGTTCAACCATTCTAAGTCTAATGTTTTGCGTAGTAAAATTCAAAACTGAATTATAAAGACTCGAAAAACCTGGGATCGGGTTGTCCTCCCGTAGCTTATTCTTGACTCGACGAAACGGGTTGCCTCCCGCCTAGCGCTTCGTTTATAGTCCATGGCTAGACTTCTTCACTTGATTACTCCGGATCAACGCTCTTTGCGGGCGTTGCAATCTTGGGTACCCACTTTGGCTTAGTCATTTTTCCGGTCTTCCCGGCCGGCTTTGTCCTTTGGTCTTGACGGATGCAACATCTTCCTTGTGGCTCGGCATCTCGAACTCCGGTCCTTCGGTCGTGATCTTCATGGTCTCTAGTGTGATCCTTCATCTCTCCCGAATGAGTTTGAGTAGCCTTCGCCGTCTTGGGACCTTGGAGTTGTCTCGGATATTCTTCTTTGTTACCCATCGGGCGCCGGCAAGTTGTCCCACTTGCGTCTAGCATCTTCATCATGATGAACACTTCGCATGTGGACCTTGCCTTGGCGACCTTTAGGTGTTGAGCTTCCTTCTCCATCTCCATCTTCTCCATCCTCCTCTTGATCTTGAACGGCCTTCCGGCGTCTTGACTTGGAGGTGGTGATTCCCTTGGAGATTTCGACGGTCCTTCGACTTCAACTTTTGAATCTAGGGTTTCCACCCCTTTAGCTTGTGTTGCACGTCACCTTTGCCTGTAAAGTTTTCCTGGATCATCCACAAAAAAGTTTGGGTTTCTTGGAGAGGTAGCCAACCATCTCGGTTAGGGTTAGTAATAAAACAAAAATCTAAACATAAAAACTAGGGTTAATCAAAACTAGATTAGATTGAAATTTTTTTTTCTTTTTGAGGATGATCAAACATAAGAGATGCAAAAGAAAATCAAAAGAAAAGCTCGAAAGATAAGCGATACTAGATCGGATCTTGATTGCTTGTTCCCCGCAACGGCGCCGGAAAAAGGGGCTTGTTGACGGTTAATAGTTGTATCAAAGTTCGTTTGTGACTTGCAAGCGGACAAGTCTCCCGTCGTAGTCAAGGGACCCTTCTTCCCTCGAGTGGTGAACCCAAGGTATCGAATCCGTGGAACAATGTGCAACGCAAGGATTCAATCTAGTAAAGCAAGGTAAAGCTATCTATTGAAGAACAAAGATGCATCTAATCTAAGATATGATCAAGTAAACGAATCTAATCTAATCTACTAAAGAGGTAACAAGAGAAAGCAAGAGATAACCAATCTAGAGAATCTAGATCATGCTTATGTTGTAGCTCCAAACAAGATAGATGAAGATAGAAAAGCGAATCTCATTAAAAGCATCTTTAAATCGTGGCCTTCCCATCCGACTCCGAAAACATCCGCCTTTCGAGACCCCCGTTCTGTCACAACGTATCCCTATTCATGCGGGGAGCTTAGGGCGAGTTCGATAGAACAAGTTGAAATCACTTGGCCGGTCCGGTATGCACCTCTAGCCACCGCGGCTACAAGAGAACCCTATGTAATCTATATTAAGTATAGATCGTAGAAGAAGCAAAACCAAGAAGAAAACAAAATCATCGAGAAGGCACTTGATCGCTAGAAATCGAATTCACTTACAAACTTCACCATGAATGATTACATGAACAAGATCACCACCGGGGCCCTCCCTCGATCTTGATCCTCGCTTCGGAGCTCCGACGTGGTCTTCCATGCAAGGTTCCCACGTCGGCTAGGGAAACCCTAGACAACTAGCACGACCCTCATCTCCGAGATGGTGTCCCTCAAGCTTCTCTGCTCCTCGGCGGCGGATTACGACTTCCGTCCTCCGTGGCTCTCGGTCAGGGGGCTATTTATAGCCTGAGAAGCAATTAGGTCAAAGGAGAGGCCGATTGGGCCCCGAGTGGGGCTGGGCCGGCCGCCCGGGCCGGCCGCCCGGGGCCCAAGTCGGCCCATCCCGCGGCTGCTTCGCCGGTGTTGCTTCCCACGTCTTCTAGATGTTCTCCCCTTTTGCATGTGGGCCCTTGACGTCGGTTTCTCTCCGAATTGGACTCAACTCCTTGTCTTGCAAGATTCAGCACTTTTCTGGTTCAGTCCTCGGAGTTTATCATCTTCTCGGGCTTGGTCCTTGGGCTCTTGGAGTCGTGTTCACTTCATTTCTTGACTTGTATCGGGCTTCAAGGTCTTGTCATGAGGTGCTTAATGAACTTATCCCGGAAGTCTTGCATTCAACACTAAAACCCTGCATAAACATTAAACTCCAAAACCGACATGCACACGTGAACTTGTTATACCACGGGGGTTAGTACCAATGGATAAGGTATAAAACTCATGCCAACACCGAAGGTAAACTCATGGCTAGGTTGACGGATTTTCACCGTCAACAAAGGGGAAGAAGCCACACCGCGAGGCGCGCGAGCAGGGGCGCGACAGCGGCAACGCCGAGGCCCTTGCTGTTGACCCGGCTCGACGGGGCCCTCGGCCGGCCCCTCGAGGCCCGGGGGTGTTCGACGACATCTTTGAAAAAGCCATGTCCTTACCACAAGACCCCGGTGAACCACACCCTTGAGCGAAGTGCGATATGCTCAAGAAGTTCTATGGCCGTGCCGCCGCGAAGGAGGCGAGAGGCCAAGAAAGACGGAGGCGATGGCGACGCAGGCGGCTTCCCCCGCCGTCGAAAATGTGTTCCTCATTTTTGGGGGGCCAACCGTCGACATGTCGACCCGCCAGCGCAAGAAGGAGCGGCACGAGGTCCTCGCCGCGGAGAGGGCGCCTCCGTCCTTCCTCAATTGGTCGGAGGACGCCATCACCTTCAGCCGGGAGGACCACCCGAACCGCGTCCCCAATCCGGGCCAGTACCCGCTGGTGGTCGACCCCATCATCGGGAACGCACGGTTCTCGAAGGTCCTCATGGACGGAGGCAGCCGGCCTCAACATCCTCTACGCGCATACGTTGCGCCCGATGGGGATCGGGGCCGGGACCAGCCGCGGCCCAGGCACGAAGCCATTCCATGGCATTGCGCCGGCAAGCGAGTCCGGCCCCTCGGGCGGTCGACTGCCGCCGATGCGGTTTGGCACCCCGAAGAACTTTCGCAAGGAGACCCTCACCTTCGAGGTGGTGGGGTTCAAGGGGGACTACCACGCAATACTTGGGCGACCCTGTTACGCCAAATTCATGGCGGTCCCCAATTATACCTACCTGAAGATGAAGATGCCGGGACCAAACGGCGTCATCACCGTCGGCTCGTCCATCGAGCACGCATTCGACTGCGACGTCGAGTGCGTAGAACACGCAGAGGCACTGGCGCTGGATGAAGCGCTGGTGAACACGTTGGAGAAGATGGTCAATGATGACCTCGACCCCGCCGCCAAGCACGCTGGCACCTTCGAGGCCGCGGAGCAGACCAAGGGGGTCCCCCTCGACCCCCTCGGCCCCGAGGGCAAGGCGTTGAGGGTCAGCTCCACCCTCGACCCCAAATAGGAAGTGGTGCTCGTCGACTTCCTCCGCGCCAACGCCGACATCTTCGCGTGGAGCCCCTCGGATATGCCAGGCATCCCGAGGGAAGTCGCCGAGCACTCCCTTGACATCTTGCCAAACGCCTGCGCCGTGCAGCAGCGGCTGCGCCGCTTCGACGAGGAGCGGCGACGGGCAATCGGAGCGGAGCTGCGGAAGCTTCTCGAGGCTGGATTCATCAAGGAGGTGTTCCACCCAACGTGGCTAGCAAACCCCGTGCTTGTAAAGAAAAAGAATGGGAAGTGGCGGATGTGTGTAGACTACACTAGTCTTAATAAAGCATGTCCTAAAGTTCCTTTTCCTTTGCCACGCATTGATCAGATCGTTGATTCAATGGCTGGGTGTGAATTGCTTTGCTTCCTTGATGCTTACTCCGGATACCACCAAATAAAGATGAAGGAGTCCGACCGGCTCGCGACTTCGTTCATCACACCGTTCGGGACGTTCGCTACGTCACGATGTCGTTTGGCCTCGAAACGCGGGTGCAACATACCGGCGTTGCATGCAGCACGTTTTTGGGGATCACATCGGGCAGACGGTCGAAGCATACGTGGACGACATCGTCGTGAAGACCAGGAAGGCGGACGACCTGGTTGGCGACCTCGCCGTCGCGTTCGGCTGCCTACGGGCCAATGGGGTCAAGTTAAACCCCGAAAAATGTGTCTTTGGAGTGCTGCGAGGCATGCTCCTGGGGTACATTGTCTCCCAGCGGGGAATCGAGGCCAACCCTGAAAAGGTTGCGGCCCTCGAACGAATGGGTCCGATCCGGGACCTCAAAGGGGTGCAGAAGGTGCTGGGGTGCCTCGTCGCCTTGAGCCGCTTCATCTCGCGGCTCGGTGAGAAGGGCCACCGCCCCTCTATCGCCTCCTCAAGAAGCACGAGCGCTTCTCCTGGACCGCCGAGGCCCAGGATGCGCTCGACAAGCTGAAGGCGTCTCTAACACACGCCCCGATCCTCACACCGCCGCAAGACGGCGAACCCCTGCAGCTCTACGTAGCCGCGACCACCCAGGTGGTCAGCGCCGTGATCGTCGTGGAGCTCATGGAGGAAGGGCATGCCTTGCCTGTACAGCGGCCGGTCTACTACATCAGCGAGGTCCTGTCAGACACGAAGACGCGCTACCCCCAGGTCCAGAAGTTGCTGTACGCGGTAGTCCTTGCGTGGCGCAAGCTCCGCCACTACTTCGAGGCCCACCCCGTCACAGTGGTTTCCTCCTTCCCCCTAGGGGAGATCATCCGCAACCCCGACGCCGCGGGAAGGATCGCCAAGTGGTCCGTAGAGCTGATGGGCGAGACGCTCGCCTACGCCCCGCGCAAGGCCGTCAAATCCCAAATCTTGGCGGATTTCGTCGCTGAATGGACGGACACGCAGCTACCGCCGCCGCGGATCCAAGGGGAGGCCGGACTCGTTCTTCGACGGCTCGGTGATGAAAACGGGGAGTGGGCGCGGGCTCGCTCTTCGTGTCACCCCTCGGGGAACACATGCGGTACGCGGTGCGCCTCCACTTCCCCGCGTCTAACAATATGGCCGAATACGAGGCCCTCCTCTCGCGGCCTCAAAATCGCCATTGAGTTAGGCGTCAAGCGCCTCGACGTGCGGGGGGACTCGCAGCTCGTGATCGATCAGGTCACGAAGAACGCGAGCTGCCACGACGACAAGATGGAGGCCTACTGCAAAGCCGTGCGAGCCCTCGAAGACAAGTTCTACGGCATCGAGATCAACCACGTGCCCCGCCGGTACAACGAGGAGGCGGACGAGCTCGCCAAAATCGCGTCCGGGCGGATCACCGTCCCCCCGAACGTTTTCGCGCGCGACATCGCTCAACCCTCGGTCGTCTTCGAGCCCTACCCCTCGAGTCACAACGAACCCTCGGGGGCTCCCTCGAACCCAGCGGGTGCGGAACCCATGGACGAGGACCCCTCGAACGAGGCGTACGTGCTCTCCCTCCTCGAGGGGTACGGCTCCCATGAAGCCGACGTAATGGACATCGAGCCGGCTCCTGTCCAGCAGGACTGGCGCGAAAAATACATCGCCTGGATCGCTCGAGGGGAACTCCCCGTGGACCGGGCCGCGGCCAGGCGCATCGCCAGGATGGCCAAATCTTTTGCCCTCGTCGACGGCGAGCTGTACAAGCGCGCCGCCTCCGGCATCCTACAGCGGTGCGTACCCATTCCCGAGGGGCGCGAGCTCCTACGGGACATCCACGCGGGGATCTGTGGCCACCACGCCGCGCCCCGCACCCTCGTCGGCAACGCGTTCCGCCGGGGCTTTTGCGGCCTACCGCGGTCGCGGACGCCAGCGAAATCGTACGCACCTGCGAAGGGTGCCAGTTCTACGCCCGCAAGTCCAACTTGCCCGCTCATGCCCTGCAGACCATCCCCGTAACATGGCCATTTGCTGTGTGGGGGCTGGACATCGTCGGGCCCCTGCGGAAGGCGCCCGGGGGCTTCACCCACTTGTTGGTCGCGATCGACAAGTTCTCCAAGTGGGTAGAGGTGCGCCCCATCACGAATCTAAGGGCAGAGCAGGCGGTAACATTCTTCACTGACATCGTCTACCGCTTTGGAGTGCCAAACTCCATCATCACCGACAATGGGTCCCAGTTCACGGGCAAGAAATTCTTGGAGTTCTGCGACAAATTCCACATCCGTGTGGATTGGGCAGCTGTGGCGCACCCACAGACCAACGGCCAAGTAGAACGTGCCAATGGCATGATCCTACAAGGCCTAAAGCCCAGAATCTTCGACCAGCTGAACAAATCTGGGCGGAAATGGCTCCAAGAATTACCAGCGGTTGTGTGGAGCCTAAGGACCACCCCGAGCAGAGCCACTGGGTTCACCCCGTTTTTCCTAGTCCACGGCGCGGAGGCCGTCCTCCCCACGGACTTAGAATACGGATCGCCCAGGGTTCGAGGCTACGACGAAGAGGCCAACCAGCGAGCCCGCGAGGACTCGCTGGATCAGCTGGACGAGGCACGCCTCGTGGCCCTGATGCATTCCGCGAGGTACCAGCAGTCCCTCAGGCGCTACCAAGCACGCAAGATACGCCGGCGGGATTTCAGCGAAGGGGATCTGGTCCTAAGGCTACGTCAAGACAACCGAGGGCGCCACAAGCTATCGCCCCCATGGGAGGGACCCTACGTCGTGGTGAAGGTACTCAAGCCCGGCACGTACAAGCTGGCCAACGAGGACGGTGAAGAGCTCACCAACGCTTGGAACATCCAACAGCTACGTCGTTTCTACCCCTAGCTAGGATTCCCAAGCATTTTTCTGTTGTAAAAATCACATGGCCAACGCCCCAGTTGGTGGCAACTATGTAAACGCCTCAAGTCTAATGGAAAGGGCAACTCGGCTTTCCCCTGAAACCCAAGTTACCCTCGGGGGCTACTGCGGGGGGGGGGGGGGCACCCCCCCCAAAATGGTCCCATTTTTTTCACGCAAAAACGAAACAACTCACGCGCGCTAAGTTTGTTTTCTACTTCGACTACGAGCAACGATTCGAACAGGGCGCAGGCAGCCTAGCGGAAGGAGCGTGCGAGCCAGAGATAGCCTACGCCGCGTGGATATGGCCCTTCTCTCTCGCCTCCAACCCAGCAGCCCCCCCGCGAAAATCGAACTCCCCCAACTAGAATCTACTCAGGAAGAAGGAGAAACAAAAAGCGTGATAAACAAATGACTTCATTACAGCAAACGTTTATGTCCAAGAACAACTTGTTCATTTACAAAAGGCCACGAGGCCAGAGTACTGATACACATCAAAACGGGCCTAGCGCCCAACTGCTTTCAGGCGGGAGGAGCGGCAGCGTCAGCGGCGTCCGGGAAGAGGAACTCCTCGAAGGCTTCGGCGAGCGACCCGGCGGCATCGGCGGCGAGCGCATCCACACGCTCCATCGCTACCTCGTCCTCGACGCCCTCGGGAACGATGTAGCCCTCCGCCAGCGCCTCGAAGTTGACCTCGTAGTGGGATCGCACCACTCCGAGGGCCTTCTGAACGCCCAGGTGCAGCGCCCGGCGCATCCGCTCGGTGACGTGACCGCCAAGGGCACGCAGGCGGCTGGCCAACGAGCTGCCGGCCTGTGCTTCGCCCTCCTCCACGGCGCGACAGGTCTCGAGGGCTGCGCCACGCAGCTCCTGCAGCTCCTGCTCGGAGGAGTTGTAGGAAGCCTGCAGCACCTCGGCCCGCTCAGCTGCATGCCCCAGGACGATCCGCAAGCCTGGAAACGCCAAGGCAAGAAAGAAATCAGAAAGGGGAAACGCGGTCCCTCTAACAGAAAAACCAACAAGGCAAGAGTCAAACAGCGGCTCACCTTCAACTTGCTTCCTCTCCGTCTCGAAGTCGCGGCGCACGGCCTCGACCGTCAGCTCGAGGCGCTTGACGGTCTCACCTTGCTCCTGGAGGGACAGCTCCTGATTGGCGTTGGTAATGCTGAGCATAATCACCTCGCCCTCGGCCTTGGAGAGCTTGTCGTCCCGCTCCGCCAAGGACTTCTGCGCCGCCTCGCGAGCGACGCGCTCCTGCTCCAGCGCCGTCCGGGCGTCGACGAGGGCGGCCTGCTCCTGCTGGAGCCGCCCCTCAGCCCCTTGGCGGGCGGTGCGCTCCAGCAAAAGCTGCTCCTCAGCGGCGACGAGCGCCGCGGCCTTGGCGTCGAGGGCGGCCTTCAAGTCGTCGGCCTCCTTGGCCCGCTGCTCCAGCCCGCGCGCCCGCTCCTCAGCCTGGCGCTGCTGCGCCTGCGCCCCCTCGAGCGACGAACGGAGCTCCCGGTTCTCGCCGCGGACGTTGGCCACCTCCGCCTCCCAATTGGTGGCCAGCGTCCGCATCTTCTCCAAGTCAGAGCGCGCCTGCCACAGAGCCTCATCACGATCGATGAGGGCTGTGCGGACCCGCTCGAGGCTCGAGCGGCGCGCTGGGTCCTGCCTCGAGCTCTCGGGGAGCTCGTCGCGCCACGCCATGGCCGTACGCCGGCCCGGCTATCCGGCGTCCTAAGGGCGTCAGCAAGCGCGTCGAAAGCGCTGCACCGCTCCCGGAGCTGGTGGATCTCGGCGTTCACCCGGTCGAAGGCGTCGTACTTGTCGTGGGCGCGGCGCTCGAGCTCCTGACACCCACGCATCAAAACCCGTAAGTACTACGACATGGAGGCAGCACACAAAAAACAAAAGATGGAAGAAAGCGAGCAACCGCGCCCTACCTGGAAGACGCGCCATGCAGGGCCGCCATGGACCCGCAACGCCTCGTTCAGCGCGCGGTTGAGCGTGGCGCCGTGGCTCCGAAGCTCGCCCCAGAGCTCCTGCTCCCCCTGGGCGTCAGCAAACGCAGGGGGATCGTCGACGGCCCCCCTCCACACGGGCGGGGGTGGCCGGCGCGGGAGGACGAGGCCTCGGCACCGTGTCCTCGGTCCCCCGCCACCATGTGCCCCTCGTGCCGCCTCACGAGGGCCCCCTCCTGGGGCTCAGGGGAGCGTGTGGGGAAGCTAGCCCACTGATCCCACCCGGGCGGCGGGGAGTCGTCATCCGGGACCTCCACCACCTCCGCCGGGAACCGCCGACGGCACCGGCCCTTGCGCCGCCTCCACCGGCGCCTCCCTCGCGCCTCCGTGGCCGCGGGCGCCGACGCGGCGCCACGGCCACCACCTCCGCCGCGCCTCGCGACCACGGGCGCCGCCGCGGGTTGCACCCGCTCCGCCTCCTCCCGCCGGTGGCGCCACGGGCCGCACCTCCACGATGCGGACCTGCGCGGGCCGCGCCTCCGCCACGGCCGCTACCGCGGCTCGCGCCCCCACAACGGCCGGCGCCGGACGCTCCTCGGTGACCGCCGGGCCGTGCCGCGGCGGGGGGCGATCCGCCGGCCGAGGCCCCGGGGCCCCGGCCGCGCCCTCGCGAGCTCTCGCCCGCCGCCGCCGTGCTTGCCCCCCGCCCGTGGCGCCCTCGACGAGCGCCGCCGGGTGGGGATGGACGCGTCCGTCCTCAGCACCTTGGCCGGTGCAAGGGGAGGCACGGTTGGCACCACCCTGCGCAGGCACAAACGAAAAGTCAGAATGCTTGGTCATCACAAAACCAAGCCAAGCAAAAAAGGCGAGCTCCTTACCTCGAAGAGGAGAAGGCACGCTTCCTTTTCCTCGAGGCCTCAGCGGATGAGGCCGGCGCGGCCCGGCACACCCGCCGCCGCGCCCCCCGGCGGCGCCGCGCGCGCGCGCGTGGCGCGCCCGCCCCCGCGCACGGGCACGCCCGCCGCCGCGCCTCCCGACGGCGCCGCCGCGTGCGCGAGTACGCTCGCCTGCGTGCGGGTACGCGCCGCCGGTCGCGCCTCCCCGACGCGCCGCCACGCGCGCGGCGCGCGCGCGCCGCGCGCGCGCGCGCGCGCGCGCGCGCGCCCCAAGGTGCGCGGCCGGCGCCCTCGGCGGCACGCGCGCGCCCCCGATGTCGATTGCTGGCGACGGGCGCCGTTGCGCCGCGCCCGGGCGATGCCGCCCTTGCCGCCGGAGCGGCTCCCGGCGACGGGGCGAGGGGCTCCCACCTATCGGAGGGGCCTCCCCCCTCGGACTCTTCCTCTTCGTCATCCCCCGAGGACGAGTACTCCTCGGTCCCCGGGGAGGAGAGCCCCGGCTCTTCGCGCCGCCGCCTCCGCGTTCCGCCGCTCACGGCGCTCGTTGCGCCGCCTCGCGCGCGCTCCCTTCGCGCGCCGCCGCGCTCCTCGCTCCCCGCCGCCGCGCCGCCCGACCAAGCGCGCGGGAGTCGGGGGTGGGCGGAACGGACTTGGAGGCGGTAAAGCTCACCGGTGCATACGGGAACACCAAGGACGCGTCGGGGAGGCGGGGAAGCAACACCAAGAACTAAAACGAGAATCAAGGATCACACTCACCGGTGTGGGCGGTGGGGGAGCATCTCGAGGTCCCACGGGGGTCCGGTCCGGACGCATCGGCATCCGGGTGTCGACGGCGTTCCGCGCCGGGTGAGCGCATACGCCCCGCCGGGAGGGGGTCGGGAGCATCCGCGACCTCGCCGGATCGACGGGGTTGGCCGCCTCCGTCATCTCAAAGATGCGGAGCGGCCTCTCCATCGCAGGCACGATCCGCCGGTGATGGAGGAAGGCGAGGACGCCCAATGCGGTCGGCCCCCGCGCCGCCGGGCTCTTCGGGCGGCCGGGGACCGAGTCCCGCCGCCTCCGTCGTTGGGCCGTGGACACCCCGTAGCCCCAAGAGCCGGGCTTCTCCTTGAACACCCGACCGGTGTACGGGGGGGGAGGCCGGGCTCGGCGTTGCGCAAGTAGAACCATCCCCGCTCCCGGCCGGCGTTGTTCGTCGTCATGGTGCGGGGGGATGTAGACGTCCTTGAAGCGTGCCCGCGGGCGAGCGACATCCCGCCGGCGCGCACCGCGCGGCGGGTCCTCGGCTCCGTCGTGGGCTGCGTGAAGAGCTCCGCGCGGAAGAGGTGCACCCAGAGTTCCCAGTTGACTAGGATCCCCAGGTACCCCTCGCAGACGCCCACGAACGTGGCCGCCTGCGAGATCGCGTTGGGCGTGAAGTTGTGCAACTCCACGCCGTAGTAGTGGCACAGCGCCCGCATGAAGCAGCTCGCTGGCGCGTTGAAGCCCCGCTCGTGGAAGCGCACGAAGCTCACTACATAACCCTCCGGCGGGTTGGGCGCGCGATCCGACGCCGGCGGCACTATCCACTCCACCGGGCGGCCATCCTCGTTCGCCGACAGCTGGCCGGCGACGACCAGCTCGCCAAGGGCCGGCGGGGGTCACCGTCGACCGCTCCCAGGCATATGGGTCAAGGATCGTGAGGGGCGGAAGCGGCGCCATGGGAAGAAGGCAAAGGAATGCGAGAGCGGAGGACGAGAAACGGAAGATGAGCTCTAATGGCGACACCGCGCGGTGGAAAAGGCGAGGCGAAGACGAAGGCGCAGGGGGGCTGAAATGGTGAGGCGCTAAGGTAAAAAACCGCCGTCTCCCCCTCCCTTCAGATTTATAAGCCGCGGGCGAGCTCTCCGGAGCGGATGTCCCGCGCGCGCGTGCTTGCGGGGAATCTTCTCTTCACGCCGACGAATGGGCCCCACCACGACCGCAGCGGCCACATCACCGCGGACGGGCCATCATCGCGGCGAAGACTAGCAGGGACCGAGGCAAGCGGTCACATCCGCCTGCCACGCCGCCCACTACGCGCGCGCGCGGCCGCAACGCCTAAAAAGGCGCGCCTGCGTTGCAGAGCCGCAGCCTCGACTGTAAGGCATTTAATGACCCACTCCCTTGCCAAGCAAGGAGAACTCTCGAGCGGGGCGAACCCCTGACTCGAGACAAAGATGGCCCTCGAAGGGACATCGACGTGAGGAGGTCGCCCGGAGCCTGCTTGAAGTAAAGCAGGCGCCGCGGGCACCCATGCCACGCAAAACCCTCGAGCGGCACGAGCCCTTGGCTCATGACGATTTCAGCCCTCGAAGGGACATCGGCGTGAGAAGGTCGCCCGGGGCCCGCTTGAAGTGGGGCGGGCGCGCGCGCGGGCACCCATGCCACGCAAAACCCTCGAGCGGCACGAGCCCTTGGCTCATGACGATTTCAGCCCTCGAAGGGACATCGGCGCGAGAAGGCCGCCCGGGGCCTGCTTGAAGTAAAGCGGGCACCGCGGGTGCCCATGCCGCGCAAAACCCTCGAGCGGCACGAGCCCCTGGCTTAGACGATATCAACCCCCTAAAAAGGGCACATGCGTAAGAAAGCCGCCCGTGGCCCGCTTGCAGCAAAGACTGCACCACAAGCGCCCATGCCGCACTGTGCTACCAACCAGCGCCTCGAGGGGCCGGCTCGCCCGGACCCCTCGACGGCCGCGAGACGCAAAGGACCGGGGCCGCCCGGGCGCCACCCCCGCACGGCCCCTGCGATCGGAGGTTCGAAGCCTGACCCTCGACGGGTTCGAACAGGCGCCTCAGATCGCAGAGTCAGGGACGACGAGGGCACGCGCATTCGAGCCGTTCATCGAGCCCGTCGGCTCGAGGGTGCCCCACATGTCGTGTTCGAGATCCGGGCGAGGGCGGCTAGCGGGGGATCCCACCGAGGGAGAGCTTCCGCGCCCTCGGTCCCTCGTCGAACGGGACCGAGCCCCACCTAGCAAACCCACGCAAGCGCTTCCATGGACGTGTCTGCGGACCACGCAGCCTACCCTTATCGAACGGGGCATGGGCGTCCACTCGAACCACCCACTACCAGCTCGAAGAGGAATCCGCAATTCGCGACCCGCTCGATGGGAGTTGCGGAAACCTCACCCTCCGTCCCGCGGAGGGACGGCGAGGGCGCGTTAAAAAAACAAGTCGTAAAGCTCTACCCGATCGCCTCGAACGGGCCCAGGCTCGGGGGCTTAACGCACGGCTACACCTCCTTGGCCTGCACCCGCCGGAGACAGCGCCAGCAGCGCGTGCGCCACCGAAGTCGGCTGAGACACTGCCGAGGCCGGTTGAAACATGCGCCACGCCCTCTGACCAGTTCTCGCGGTTAACCCCTGCAGGAGCACCCACACTCGTGCAGGGCTTCGGGGGCTAGACCCGCGGGTCCGCTGACGCGGCCCCACGGAAGGCGTTCGCAAATCAAGGAGGGAAGAACGTCCTATCAGTAGGTTCCAGCATCTGCGGGAGCCTCAATGGCAAACCCGCAGATGCTCGGGGGCTACTGTCGGGGACAGCCCTAGAGGTCCCCTTAAACAACGGGGAAATCCTCACTTAAAACCCGCAACAAAGCCAAAACACAATTTGCCTGACCATGCAGGGAACGGCCCACGCCGCAGGGACCCCGACGGCCCATCAAGGCGGCCCTCTTAGAGATCCCCTCGGACAGGCTCCGCCTCGCTCGAGGGCTCGCGTCCCCTCGGGCGGGCTCCGCCCGTTCGAGGGGAAGCACTTCCCTCGGGCGGGCTCCTCCTCGCTCGAGGGCTCGCTCCCCCTTGAACAGGTTCCGCCTCGCTCGAGGGTACGTCCCGCCCTCGGCCGGGGTCCGCCACGCTCGAGGGCGCCCCTCACGCGTGCGCCGGCCCCCGTACATGGGCATTTAACGCCCTGACACCGGCGGGACGGCGCCATCATGCGCCCGGGGCTCGCGCCCCGGTGCCTCCGCACTAACTCCCCAGGGAGGAGCCCATCACCATCACTGTGGGGAGGGACTGTGCAGTGCGGCCGGTGTCAGTCCCGTGACACCGTGCGCCTGCTCCAGTACGGCTAACACGCCGAGCCCTCGAAGGGGGGCCGGTTGCACCCTCGATTCACTTTCTTGTGACCCTACAGGGTTAGGTGGAGGCGCTAGGCCGGTGGAGCACCATCCCCGCCACTGTAACAGCGTGGCCGTCGTCCCCGCGCGTGCAGGCGCACGCCGGACGCTGTAGCAACACCCCCAGCACTGTGAAGCGCGTCGGGAAGGGACGCCGTTCTACCTACTCCTGTACTCTGTACGGGCCAACGTCAGCACCTCCCTCGAGCCCATCAGAGGACATCGCCACCATCCGCCGCCCTTCTACCCTCGAACCGCCACTGTTCGGGTACGAGGTAGGCCATGATGACCAGATCGCCGCGAGGATCGTCCGGACGGCCGCCCACTCTACAACATAGCACGTCGCACTTCCCCACGTAGCTAGATAGCACGACGCGCATGTAATCCGCCTCCCCCTTGATCTATAAAAGGGGGGCGAACCCCCCAGCTGCGGAGACAGGACACGAGATAGTCAGATAGCACACAACACACCACGTGCTCACTCTCCAATTCCCCCACAACACCCTCAACCAGGGACTTGGAGGCCTGGCTTCTTCTCCCGCCTTGCTTGTAGCTGCCCCACTACAGGCACCCGGTGCTGAGCAATACAGTGCCTAGAGCACGCCTCTGCTGGACGTACGGCCCCATTGGCCGGAACCAGGATAAATCCCGTGTCTCTTATTGCTTAGCATCGACCATTGATGGATAGACCTCGGCGCTTTCTACTGGTTAGTGTCGGGATCATATTCCGCACCGACAAGAGTGTACTAAGTAATTTTGTGTCGTAAGAAGTAACTCAGGAGGGCACTTCCGACTACTTAGATATGCATCTTTTAATTGGTTTTTTCCATTTAGTTGTACATAGAGAGTGTACTAAGTAATTTTGTGTCTTAAGAAGTAACTCTGGAGGGCACTTCCGACTACTTAGATATGCATCTTTTAATTGGTTTTATTTGGTGCCATAGATTCACTCAGTTACTGTCGTGTGTTTTATTCCGAATTTCTGTATTTCTGTTGTGTAGATTAACTGATTTCATTTACATGTCAACCTTCGAAAAAGTTCTGCGGCTTGAAAAAAAAATACTGCAGAAGAACGTGCCTTGGGCCCCAAACAAGAAACCTTTCGCTCTGCGGCCCCTGTTAAGCCACTAGGCAGCAAGCTGATACGAAGAACGCACAAATCCAGGGCCAAAGTGAAAATTCCAGCAAAAGGAGGGGGGCCAAAATTTTAAATTATTAGGATTGGCGGGGGCCGCGCGAACGCGTACCCCCTCTGCCACAAATTATGACGTCCACTCTCCCACTTGGGGAGATGGTAGACCAGCGCACCCACCAAGTGCAATGTGGGCCACTGATCTAGGCCATGGGCCTTCTTGATCGCCCATCAACCCCGTCCAGGTAAGTATGGAACTAGGTTGGCCAGGGGCTTTCTTATATAGCCGGCTCAGGCGCCCGCAGCTTGTTGCCTCGCCGAGGTGGGACTAATCCCCACTCTCCTGAGACTGAGAGAAACCAAATCGTTGTGCTTCCGTTGGATTCGGCGTGGAGGGTTCAGATGGTGGTGGCGCTTGGTTGGTATGCAGCAAGATGGGCCTGGTTTCTGCTGTTATGGCCCGAAAACGGGGCCATAATATGGCCTGGATCTTGTGAATTCTTGGACTTTTGATTTCTTCTTTGAGCAAAATTTTGTTCTAGGCAAAAAAAAAAAGAAGAAGAAGAAGAAGAAGAAGCAGCAGCCAAAGAAATAGCTTATCCATGGCAACACGTCCTAGTTGAACTTTGCACAGTAATCTCAAAAAAAAAAGTTGAACTCTGCACAGCACTCAGCACTCAACAGGGAAACAGACGATCCTTTGCTGTATCCACGCCCGTAACGAATTCATCCATGCACGCCACGTGCTTCGAGAACTTGAGCTCCTTGACCTGTTCCAGCAGGCGAGTATGCAAGCCAGTTAGCCAGCTGCCCAATCTAAGTTAGCTGTAGTGATCTGTGGAGTGTCGCCATCGTGCCGCCGGTTCTCGCCACACGCCCGCGCGGCCGCGCCACCACTGTCCGTCCGTAGCGCCGGCTCGGCCTAGCTGACCCAAGGGAGGCATGCATTATTTCTGGTACGAGGCTTCGTGAGCCACCATTTGTCGCCGGAGAAGAAGATTAGAGCGAGGCAGCAAGAGTGCCTGCGCTAGAGTGCTGGACCAAACAATCATCGGCCGCGGTACGGAGCAGTTTGGGAGCATGCATCGTCGGCTAGCGCGTTTCGTTTCCTACAAAATGCCGGCTGCGTGCTGCGTCTCCTTCAGACCAGCGTCGACTAATTGACGATCGCAGCAGTAAGCACACGAGCTTGCTGTTGCTTGAGCAGAGAGTCGATCTCATACACACGTTCATACATAGGAGACCTTCCTCATTTCCTGAAATTGAGTGCCGAATCCGGCGACGCCTGACGATGGGTTCAGACAACATGGCAGTGCTGCATTGCTGGTTACTGCTAGGTGTGGTGCTAACCTTTGGAGTTGCATTTAATACCGCCCAGGCCTCCAGAGCTAATCACTACGATTTCTTTGTAAGTCGATCGATGTACTTCGATTTAGAATCTCTTCTCTTTTTTTTACGACATGCCTGCAACTGGTTTTTTTTTTCAGAACTGATTCTGTTGGTCGACCACTGACGCTTTCCTTTGTGATGTGCTGCAGATAAAGGAGACGAAGGTCACCCGGCTCTGCCAGGAGAAGACCATCCTGGCCGTGAGTGGCCAATTCCCTGGCCCGACCATCTACGCGCGCAAGGGCGACGTCGTCGCCGTCAACGTCTACAACCAGGGCAACAGGAACATCACCCTCCACTGGCACGGCGTGGACCAGCCGCGCAACCCGTGGTTCGACGGCCCGGAGTTCATCACGCAGTGCCCCATCCAGCCCGGTGCCAACTTCACCTACAGAATCATCTTCTCCGAGGAGGAAGGCACGCTCTGGTGGCACGCGCACAGCGACTTCGACCGCGCCACCGTGCACGGCGCCATGGTTATCCACCCCAAGCGCGGCTCGACGTACCCCTATCCCAAGCCGCACAAGGAGATACCAATCATCCTCGGTACAACGATTAACTGGATTTCCCATACTGCTAGATTGCAAAGAGTGGTAGTGAAATGCACTGTTCTAATCTAAATTCATGGTTTCAAAATAATTAATCTGCAGGCGAGTGGTGGAATACAGACGTGGAGGCATTGTTCGAGGTGACCAAACGCGGCGGCAACCCCAATATTTCGGACGCGAACACCATCAACGGCCAGCCCGGTGACCAGTTTCCCTGCTCACAGAACGACACCTTCAGGATGCTCGTGGAGCACGGCAAGACATACCTGCTCCGGGTCATCAATGCGGGGCTCACCAACGAGATGTTCTTCGCCGTCGCTGGACACCGCCTCACGGTAGTCGGCACCGACGGCCGCTACCTCAAGCCGTTCACCGTCGACCACATGGTGATCTCACCGGGCCAGACCATGAACGCGCTCCTCGAGGCCGACCGCCCCACGGATGGCTCAGGCAACAGCCGCTACTACATGGTCGCGAGGACGTTCGCGAGCAGCCCGCAGCTCGACTCCGACAACACTAACGCCACGGCCATCCTGGAGTACACGGACGCGCCGCCCTCCGCGGCGCCACCGGATTTCCCCAACCTGCCGGCCGTCGACGACATCGCCGAGGCGACTGCGTACGCGGCGCAGCTCCGGTCACTCGTCACCAGTGACCACCCAGTCGACGTGCCGACGCACGTCGACGAGCACATGCTCGTGACGATCGCTATCAACTTGCACCCCTGCGGCGCCAACGAGACGTGCGAGGGCCCCGGAGGCAACCAGATCGCGGCGAGCCTGAATAACGTCAGCTTCGTGAAGCCGACCGTCGACATCCTCGACGCTTACTACTACTCGATTCGCGGCGTCTTCGAGCCGGACTTCCCCAACAAGCCGCCGTTCTTCTTCAACTTCACCGAGTCCCAGCCGCCGGAGCTCTCGTTCACGAAGCGGGGCACAAAGGTGAAGGTAGTGGAGTACGGTGCCGTCGTGGAGGTGGTGCTCCAGGGCACGGGCATCCTCGACGCCGCCGAGAACCACCCCATTCACCTGCACGGGTTCAGCTTCTACGTGGTGGGCAGAGGGTTCGGTAACTTCGACAAGAACAAGCACCCGGCCACATACAACCTGGTAGACCCGCCGTACCAAAACACCATCTCCGTACCCAAGGCCGGATGGGCGGCAATCCGCTTCCGTGCGGCAAACCCCGGTGAGAATCTGCAAATTTTGTTTGTCACAATTGTCAAGCGGCTACTACGATTACGATGATGTTTATGGGACCCCTTTTCTCGCTAACTTAATATTTTTTCTTGTTTGATAGGTGTGTGGTTTTTGCATTGTCATTACGAGCGTCACCAGGTATGGGGCATGGACACAGTGTTCATTGTGAAAAATGGTAAGACCCCGGACGCTCAAATGATGCCACGTCCTCCTACTATGCCAAAATGCTAAGGAAACAAGGGTGTGAGGCACGACCAGGGTGCAGGCATGACCGTGGTTTGCAAGATAGTCAAGCAATATAACGTCATAGTTAATTATTCGTGGTACAAATTTTTACTAGAGTTGTTATTCATATGAAGGCTCATTTGAGATCCACGTAACGTAACTAACATCGTTTGTGTGCTTTCTTTCATTTTGTTGGGTGATAAAAGAGTATATTCATTTTTGCATCGTTATTTGTTTGATTACCTGGCGGATCCATCTTCAGTGTAATTAAACAAAGTATCTTGTAAAAATATGTTCTGTATATCTTGAAAATTTGATATGAGCACAAGTTTAATACAATTTATTGGTCAAAAATTAAAAATTCATACACATGGCTCTTTTATCATATTTGCTTGATCTCACAGGAAGCAAGAAAATCTATGATAAAAACATAAGCTATGCTCTTGCAAGCCTCATATATCTCGACCCACAGCATTGTCCATGTTAGGATTAATTAGGGGTAATTAATTAGTGATCAATAGGATAATCCTGTCATTAGCAACTGCTAATGACGGTTGGGGATTAGACACCTTCAGTAGTTTACTTCAGGGGCAAGATACCCCTTCAGTAGTTTACTTCAGGGGCAAGATACCCCTTCGGTCATGCCTGTTGGCACTGTATATATTCTGACACTGTACACACATCATACATGGAATCGAATTATTCAGTCATTCATTTGCATCTCTCGTTTCTCTCTCGCTCTCAATTCGTAACACGTTATCAGACACGTTGTTCTTCCCTGAGAAGAAGGCCAAGTTTGCCGAGTAGTCAAGTTCATCCCTGAGAAATGTATCCAATGAACTTTTCTCTCGCCATTCCTTCTGTTTTCCTACTCCTTCCCGTCGATGGCCGACATGGTCGTTGCTGCTTATGCGCATGCCATGCACACCGTGGTGGACGTTGTGGTCGCCGTGGACGCAGGGGATGCCGTTCCCCATCACCAAACCCTCCACCACGCCAAACCTCGCCGGCGGCGAGCAACAACTACTCTTCCCTGGCGGCGCAGCGTCTTCCGACGCCCACACCGCAGGAGGAACAACCCTGCATTCGTCGTCCTGCGAACATTGAAGAAGACGTCAAGATAATTCCCGCCGTGGACTTACCTGCGGCGGCGAAAATGGTGAGGGTTGACGTCGCCGGCTCCGGTTTTCAGGTCGGCTCTCCCGCCGTCACCACCATAAAAGTTTTGGATTGATCTTAACCATCATATTATTTTACTATTACACAAGATAGTAAAGTCCTAAATGCACTGGTTGCACTGCCTTGAGACCGTGCTTAGGCAGCAATATATTTGCCTACTATAAAGATCTACTCTTTGTCTTCGACATAGAGACTATCTTGTCTTGTGCATACTAAAACTTATGATGATTAGTTTGTATGGTTTACACATTTATGTGATTACCTACTATAGTCCAAAACTATGATAAGATATATACACCCATAAAAAATTGCAATTTAGATTACAACATTACCATATTGGTTTTTAGCTGTACCTAGGTTGTTAATTTATTCAAATAATTTTCAATCTTCAAATTAAAGCTCCCTAGGAAATTACTAATGTCCATAGAAATATGTTGTAACATTTGTTGTCATAACTATTGTGAGTATCATTTTGATGAATTTGATGCTCGACAATATTTATGGATTTCTATATATTAGACAAGAATTTCATTTATTTCTTGTCATATATCGATTGTACGGGAATTTTCCTAATAAGGATTGACATGTTGCGCATAAGAATTTTTCACATGGTTGATCCATTTAAGATTTGAAATGATCAACTTATCCATCCAAATAGATGAGTGAAAAATTAATAGAAATTATTTTGGTCAGAATTTCCGCAGAGTATGGATATGATAAGTATCATAGAGAAACAGATTTTAAGACCATCTTATCTTAAAATCAGATTGACTTAGATCCCTTGATCCCATTCGAAAGAATATTTTGGGTCCGACAGAAAGATTGTCTGGACAGTTCAGGCATTTCATGGCTGTATACATACATCTCTGAGATGATCTAAAGTGTGGAAATATCCACACTTAGCCTTGTATTTGGTAGATCATGGCTCTTGTTATGAGTATTACCCTGAACACTACTAAACTTTTGTACCTTCAATGACGATTGTTAGGTATAATAAAAGTTTAATTACATAGCCAAAAGGATAGATTAGAATCTATAAGTATGATATTAAGATCATACAAGACAATTATTAGTAAATTACTATTTGTCAACTTCGTATTGGAGTCAGGAAAAATTACACATTCCTGACTTAAGATTAACCGCATACCCCCCATATGCATTTAGTACGTTGGAATCCATAAGATTTCCTATTTGCGTAAGATTAGGTTACGTTGTATACGTACCAATCTCACCACCGCAGCATACATTGATGGGTCCATACAGGAAACTGGGGATCAATCTGAGATTTCAATCTCCGTCGTCGATTATTTGGTATCTATATCTCTATAGAGGATCTATTACAACCCGTATGCTAGTTTTAGAATACATGAGCTTTTCCAGGCATTAGGGGGAGAATAGTAGTACCATATATAATGCCCGGAAAATATTTGTAATGCATAAAGCATTTCAAGCTCAAGATCGCGTACTAAATAAACCAAATCAATGGTTTGCCTATATTGTGGATATTGAATTCAGAGGAGTTAGTTGAACTCGCTCTCGATAGTATCAATATCTCACTTGGTAAATGGACATTAACATTGAGTTCAAAGGATGATTTGCATAGTATTGCAAACAAGATGCCTAAATACTTTCATAGATTATATAGGTGTTACAAAGTCTCTCCATCCTGCAAGGAAGTGCCAGAAAGAGTGGAATATACCACTCACCCCCATATTGGCTATATGAGGGGGAGAAGCACTTCCAAGTGGCAAGATACGATTGCTCGCAAGCAAAAAGAAGACTAAAAATGCAACTCAACCTTTGGTTGAAAGACACTTAGAGGACATGTAATGTCCTGTGGATATTTATAATCCACAAGCCTAGCTCAGAAGTGCACTGAAATATTGAGGCTAGGATATCGGAAAGCCCTGACTCTCATCTTGGGAAATCGTGATGAGTCATTAAGGGTATATTTTGAATTTTGATAACCGGAGAATTATATCATATAAAGGCTACACGAGTCGACTCATACTTCTCTGAATAAATTATATATTCCAAGTTATCCAGATAATAAGACCATGGCGAGTGCTTTGTCACTCTTTACGGAACTTGATTAGTCATACATACAGAGATAGTCTTGCTCACCAGAAAAGAGGAGTTAGGAGCTGTAAAGCTAACACCTCACGTACCTTTACTGTGGGTACAATGTTTTCATCCTAGGATGGATTGAGAACAAGGTGGTGGTGAGATATAAAGCAAGACTAGTAGCACAATAGGGTTTACGCAAAGCCCAACGCATTGTTTACCAATGCAGTTATTCTCCATAGCAAGTTAAATTTCTGATACTAACTATGATTGGCAGTACAAAAGCATCTATCTTTGCAGTTGATAGGTGTAGTGATTACATATAATCACTTGATTTGGCATATTTGTGAAATTTCCGGGAATGAGTTCACATACCAAACACCAATACATAAAACGCACAACACATATTGTGTATTACTGAAGTAAATATATGGCTTAATGTAGTTAAGTCAAATTTGGTACAATCGACCTTGTATGTATTCCTTAAATTGAAGGGATACAAGATTGGTTACACGTGGTGTTCATTTTGGAGTCCTTTAATTGGATTTCCTAGTATTATATGATTGTCAACAATCTTGATATCATTGAGAATGAACACTTATTAATAGCATATTGTAATCTAAAGACGGAGTTTTGATATGGGAGATATGGTCTAAACCAAAATTTTATTTTGTGTTTAGGATCCAAGTGTCCTCTCCCAAGTTTTGTAGTAAAGCTATGTATATCCACATCATATCGAATGGCTCAATATGAAAAGGAATTCTATGGTTGTTCTACCTCGAGATAGAGGAAGATTGTTTTTATGCCATAGCAATTGGAATGAGATATTGGGACATGTGGTCCATTATCTCTGTGCTATTTATGCGCTAGTATATATATTGCAAAGTTCCCGACCAGATATTATCATTGCAATAATTTGTTACCTAGTAGTAGCGCTATCCTACCAAATGTTGGTAGCTTAAAGTTGAGAATATATTTGATATATCAAAATAGCACATGTGATCTTGATACAATCCAAGATCCAATTATATGGATATTATGATTCTAGTTATCTATAAGATCCCCAAATTCCAGATCATTGAAATAGCCATTACATAAATATAGATATATGTATACTTGCAAACAAAGTATTGTGACCATCTCGAAGAGATATTCACAAAATCTACCATACTACACATTTCTTATGTTTTGAGTACATCGGTATGAAAGGTTTGCAAGTTTCAGGGGGAGAGTCTCTCATCTCTCTGATTAATAACTTGTTGATAACATCATATTGCACTCTTTTCTTTGTATGAGTTTTTCCCTTAGGGTTTCTCATAGAAAGTTTTTAATGAGGCAATATTGACACAAGATTATGTCATATCATCCGTTTTCCCATAGGGTTTTTGGTGGATGATATTGTGACATATAATACATTGTACTCTTTTCTTTATTTGAGTTTTTCCTTTCGAGGTTTCTCATGTAGATGCCTATACAAAGTTATATGCCATATCATCAAGTTTCCCCATCGGGGTTTTTGGAAGATGATATACGAGCATATTGACCATATGGTCAAGGTGTTATTAGACAAAGGCTTTGAGCTTATCTCAAAGGGTCTAACAACATTGGTGATTGTATATCATGAGGTTTCTCCTTATTTTTCCATTGAGTTTTTAAGGAGTTTTACCTGATATACCAATAGCACTTTGGATTTTTCCCATTGGGTTTTTCCAAAGATTCTGCTCACATTTTTCCTAAAAGGTTTTTGTGAGATATTATCATATTATCTACTTTCCCTACAGGGGTTTTTAAGGATAATACATATGATATATTGATCTTTGATCAAGTTGTTTTTAGATTAAGTCTTTAGGATCACCTAAAGGGTCTATAAACATTGGGAATTATATATATATTGTTTTGCTATAGTGCACCTGGGTGCATTCTGTATAAAGAATGCACCCACCCTTGTTGCAACTAAGTCTTGTCCAATTGCAACTGGGACTCATTCTGGTTGCAATTTGTTCACGTCGGGTTGCAACTAGGAGTCTACTTGCAATTGGTTTGTGTCCAATTGCAACAGAGTCAGATTCGTTGTAATTATTTCCGTCGAGTTGCAATTAGTGTAGTGTCACAGTTGCAATCGGTTACTCTCTTTGTTGCAATTCGTTCAAGCCTAGTTGCAGCTCGGCTGGGTCTAGTTGCAATTGGTTCGCATTGAGTTGCAATTGGTCCGTCAAGTTGCAATTGGTTCGCGTCGAGTTGCAATTGGTTTTTCCCACAAGGTTTTCCAAAGATTCAAGACTATGACTAACGATTCTACAACGATGCCTACACAAGACTATATGAAGCCTATACAAGATCCATTGATCAAGGGGGGTGTTAGGATTAATTAGGGGTAATTAATTAGTGATCAATAGGATAATCCTGTCATTAGCAACTGCTAATGACGGTTGGGGATTAGACACCTTCAGTAGTTTACTTCAGGGGCAAGATACCCCTCCAGTAGTTTACTTCAGGGGCAAGATACCCCTTCGGTCATGCCTGTTGGCACTGTATATATTCTGACACTGTACACACATCATACATGGAATCGAATTATTCAGTCATTCATTTGCATCTCTCGTTTCTCTCTCGCTCTCAATTCGTAACATGTTATCAGACACGTTGTTCTTCCCTGAGAAGAAGGCCAAGTTTGTCGAGTAGTCAAGTTCATCCCTGAGAAATGTATCCAGTGAACTTTTCTCTCGCCATTCCTTCTGTTTTCCTACTCCTTCCCGTCGATGGACGGCATGGTCGTTGCTGCTTCTGCGCATGCCATGCACACCGTGGTGGACGTTGTGGTCGTCGTGGACGCAGGGGATGCCGTTCCCCATCACCAAACCCTCCACCACGCCAAACCTCGCCGGCGGCGAGCAACAACTACTCTTCCCTGGCGGCGTAGCGTCTTCCGACGCCCACACCGCAGGAGGAACAACCCTGCATTCGTCGTCCTGCGAACATTGAAGAAGACGTCAAGATAATTCCCGCCGTGGACTTACCTGCGGCGGCGACAATGGTGAGGGTTGACGTCGCCGGCTCCGGTTTTCAGGTCGGCTCTCCCGCCGTCACCACCATAAAAGTTTTGGATTGATCTTCACCATCATATTATTTTACTATTACACAAGATAGTAAAGTCCTAAATGCAACTGCTAATGACGGTTGGGGATTAGACACCTTCAGTAGTTTACTTCAGGGGCAAGATACCCCTTCAGTAGTTTACTTCAGGGGCAAGATATCCCTTCGGTCATGCCTGTTGGCACTGTATATATTCTGACACTGTACACACATCATACATGGAATCAAATTATTGAGTTATTCATTTGCATCTCTCGTTTCTCTCTCGCTCTCAATTCGTAACAGTCCACACGTATATTGCCACATAAAAGTAATACAAAATCAATGTTTGGCTTGTCCCCCCTGATTCTTTATAAAGCGCTGAAGCGGCAAAAATCATCCTCCCCCAATCACACGTACACATTTATTCAATTTGGGTTACATAAAGCCCCAACTTCTGTAACCGACAAATTGCAATGCAGAAGTGCAGAAGATGAAGCTCCTATTGTCTTTGCAGGCTATATGTGGGTTTGTTTATCAGCTCCAAATTCTCTCTGTAAAGGGCAAGGATATACCTCTTGTGCATGTTTAGCATGTTTTATTGGAATAATACATGTGCGTACTTATTTTTGTTTTAAATTCATCTATATTTTATTTTATTTACTGATTCTTTTTCCAAATCACGGACATTCTTTGTTCAAACTCAACTGTCAGCTCCAGCTGTGACAAAAAAAATTCTTTGATTCTACCCATAACTGCCCACGGCTTTGACTAGCCGAATGATTCATGATTGAAGCTTTGGAGGTCATGGCGGCATGTCTAGAAGAGAGAAGATCAGAGGTATTACAGTACTCCCTCCGGTTTGGTAAAGGAAGACGTTTAGGACAGCGATACGGTCTCTAAAGTGCAACTTTGACTTCCTATTTTTACAAAAATAATTATTAAAAGCTAACACATGTATACTTGTATGAAAGTATTTTACAAGACAAATCTACTCATGTAGTTTTCACATTTCCAAACTCAACAACTTAAAAGTTATTCATGATTTATATTCCCAATGTTTGACTCAAATCTTGTCCAAAACGTCTTCTTTTACCAAACCGGAGGGAGTACTAATTAGCCCGCCTTTCCATATGTGGCCCTTATCGGCTCGACACCTCCTCTTTCCATTTTCACCCCGTTGGCGGTCGGCATCAACTGGCCACGCCTAACTTACGTAGAGTCATTAACTCTAGTAGTGTAATGTCCGTGCATTGCTACGGATAATTATAAGATTATGCACATATTGAAGGCACTTCACATAGAATTTCACAACAAAAGTCTCATGTAAAGGGATTCAAAAGTCTCAAGCAAAGATACTCATGCTTAACAAGGCATGTCTAAAGCAAAAGATCACTCATTCTTAACAAGGCATGCCCACACTAAAGACAAGGTTTTCATGACAAAAGTCTCATGCAAAGGGATTTAAAAGTCTCAAGCAAAGACAGGAAAGTGCTCGCGCGTTGCTACGGGTAATAAAATATTTATACAGGAAAGTATTAAACAATATATTAATAATGTGAAATAAGGAAAAATACAAAAAAATTAATCAAAAACGTAGTTACTCGAGTAAAATAAAGCTAGATACCCATATAAAATGCATATTGTTAATAGCACACAATTCTATATGGAAGGGGATTGATCGTCTTCATTTAGAAAAATACAATGGGCCGTTACAGGAGGCAGATGCCAAGTAGGTGCATATTTGTTCATGAAATCAAAATAATTACAATCTATTTGGAATAAGATAAACGATGTTGCATTTTTCACCAAATCAGAATCGAGAAATTGTGCAAAGCCCTCCAACAAAATATGCTAATATAGGTGGCATTATTTTATAAGAACTTTCTATCAAAATACCAAATATCACCGGTTGATGAACAAGTGGCACTCTTCTCTAGTTGCAGCCTGCTTGATTGCTCCTCTGGTCCTTTGGAGTTCACTATGCAAACAAGAGTGTCATATATGGCATTCCTTTGAAAGTCCCAAGCCGAGGGATCCTCCTCCATCTTAATCTTCATAATCTTATTCCTATCTAGCCAAAAGAAAGATCTCCATGTCAGCACCTTGTTCCAAGTTGTGCTTCCTGCCTGGGATAGTTCATTAATTAACTCAGAAGCAACGCGGCAAAGTTGACAATCTCTCAGGGGTACTCAAATAGTGAAGTGAATTATCAACGACCAGTGCGCATAACTACAATTAGAGAGGACATGTAAATAAGTCACACAGGAAGACAATCCTTCCGGATGAGCAAACCTTCCATTCTCACACCAGGCTTGGATTTTAAAGTAATATAATTATCTAGTATGTGTGATCTTTTACCAGTTGCGTTAAGCAGTGTAAAATGTTCAGTTTTTCGAAATAAGTAACATCAAATTTCGTTTTCACTTCCTAAATCGAACTAGTTGGTGACATGTGGTTCAGGGTGTGAGAAGAAATTTACTTAAAGGCAAACTATAACTGCAGAAAAGCAAATCATCTAAACACTAAGGGACCAATATATGTAATGGCAGAAATCTTGTAGCATCTACTAAGGCCAGAGGCCATCATCAATAAGCAAAATGGTAGAAATCTTGTTCAACCTCTCAAGAAAGCCCCTTACGGAAGGGACAACTATATGTAGCACTTCTTAATTAATCTACTTATACACCACAAAGGCCAGCAAGAACAATACCTATCATTTGAGGGAATCTTCATTGCAATATCACCATCCAAGATGCTTGATTTCCATTCAATAGCTGCATAAAAGACATGTTTAATAAATGATGCAAGCATTACTATTTGTTTTCAACATCTAAGAACTGGGCTACAATTCGGTGATGACAAAAGAAGTATCGACATCACTGAATCAAAAGTATGTCCCTGAAATGCAGCAATAGCACTATTTTAATACTTGCAGAAAATTAGATTGCAGAATCTTAATTGCTAGCAGATTGGTGATATTTGACACAAGAAGCACATTGCATAAGCACTCCGCTTGCTGGTTGTAAAAACAGAAGATCATAAGCACTCGAGCTGCCACGGTGTGGCCTAGCCTACAGAGGCAACATTAGCCAGCAATGTTTACATGATACAAAACAAGCATTCGCAACTAATGGTTCATTAGGAAACCAATAACTAAACAAAATGGTTCACAAGTATGGTTTACAATATTTAGAACCTCTATTTTGCACACAGCATGAGAATAATTATATTAGCAATTTATGCCAAAGAAAGAAAGAGGAAATTTCACATCAAAATTGCTTATAAGTTTCAAGCCTGCATAACTTTTCAATATTTGCATGAAAATATCAAACTATTTTAAGCCAACAATGTAGTTTAGGATGAACTCATTAATTATATAAATATTAAATAATTGTCAATCGAGTTAACATAAAGTAGCCTGTAGAAGTAGAAAATGTTACCATCAGCAGTTCAACACAATATGACAATGAAGGAGCAGGAACCTAGCAATGCGTTGATGAAAAGTAGCTGAACATGCCTAAAGGTCCATCGTAAGATCCAGAGCAAAGGCTAACATCAAAATCAGTTGCTTTAGCTACACAACTGCTATGAATCTAAAGCGAGCAAAGAGGACGCGACAAGACCAGCAGTGATGGGGGCCAAGATAATTAACTATTACCCACCACAACCATTATCCCAAAATGGAATCAAATGTACTACATTGACTACTGGACAAACCAAATCCGAAGCCATCACCAAGGGAATTAACAACATTTGCTTAACAAACTGCAGAGGGAATGTAGTCATTAAAATACATCAAGTGTAAGGACTGGACCAATAGTTTATTTGAACTTTACAGAAAAAAGACAGGTGTATTATTAAAGAGTAACTAATAAAAGTCCTTCTCTTGGGAATAATAAAACTGCAATCCCAACGTATCTCTACATAGTTAGGGAACATAAGCTTAGAAAATCCCATGTTTATTTCTCTTGGACAGTTCCGACTGATCTCAGATGTTTGTGTAACATCAGTTGCTAGATCTGAAAAGAAAAACTAAAAATTCAGTGAGCACCTATGGATAGGATACCTACCAAGGAACCATCTGACAATCTTTTGTTCCGAACCTTGTGATCGTTGTTAGAAAGAAGTAATACATGGGTAGGTTCGTCAGCAGAAATAAATGGATTCTAGTTATCTTAACCACCTTCAACAATAGCGTATTAGATTTAAACTTCCCGCCACCAAAGCATATTTTGCATCTTCAAAGATCAAGAAAGCATATTATTTTTATATCCACCTATATTTTTTCCATGCTAAGGGCAAGAAATACAGCTATCGAGAGTAAGAAAAAAGTCAGCAATTATTAGACCACCCGTTGCTATCTAAACTGAATATGATATGCACCCTACTTCTCCTCAACCCAGTGTTTTAAAATACATGAAAAGAGCAAATGCATGATACATACAAACATAGATACTTTGTTTGTCCACAACTCCACATTAGAACTTAGTGTCCGACATACTAAAAATCCAGGTGGTATGTTCAGAGGTAGCTCAAAGTCCAACCAAAAAGAACTTATCAATCAGCGCTGCAAACACTTTTTTCAGAGAGCAGGGTAAATGTTTTTCTAGTCTAGACAAGACTAGTGTAAATCTTAGTAGCAAATGTATTTGATTCCACTTACGGAAGATGTTGTAACCTAAATCAGTGGTACCCTGCAGCACCAATGGCACCTTGCAGCATCCAGAAGGGGAGGAATCCATGAGTAGCATTCAGGAGCCGCAAAACGTGACTAAAGAATGTTTTACATGCTACTCCAGCAACGACACAACCAACTGTTGCCCCTCAAAGTAATCGCTTTTGTTTGTAGCCGTGGCACAACACACCCCTGCAACTTGTCCTCGCCGATTCTGCTCCTTGGTCACAAATCCATGATGCCTTGTAATAGCACGAAAAGGGATTCACGAAGAATCTTTGCTGCAACATAAAATAGACGGAGGAGCCTGATCTGAGATATCAGTTGCTACTTGCGACTACTGAAAAAACTAATTAGGTGACCAGCTTACCTTCAAGGCATTTCCTTGAGCACATTCTAGAGGCGGAACAGCTCCGCGAGCGGGTGCCGAGGCCAAGATGCAAGGGGTCAGACCCTGCTCCTCACATGCGCAGCTCCCTTGTGGCCCCTCCAGCAGCCACCGCCGTAGCCACACACACACACACACACACCTGCAGCTGCATTCGGCCACCCAACTACCGCTCCCTGTAGTACCAAAGGGAGGGGGGAGCCACTGTGCCATGCGCAAGCAGCACCACCACCACCAGCAATCGGCCGGCCTGTCGCCGGCCGCAAGATCTAGACCTGGGTAGGTAGGGGAGAGATGAGGAGGACGGAAGGAAGCAGGGAAGGAAGAGAAGGAAGGGAAGCTCGGGTGGTGTACCTCAGCGAGGACGAACTGAAGCCAAACCATGATGACAGAGCGCTCGAGGTTGAGATCGTCAAGAAGTTGGCGGCCAGATGCACTGAGGCTGGGAGGAGCATCTCGCTTGCACTCGCCACCGCATCCTACGGCCAACACGCACCAACTGTCACTGCCTCCCGTGCCGGCGGTACCCACTGCCAGCACCCATGTCCCCGACGCAGCATCCCCCCTCCCCCACGTTGCTCCTCGCAAAGTCCAAGGAGACGAAGGGGGAGAGGGAGAGACGGGGTGGGGGCATGGCCCGCCCACACCTACAGTTGGATCCGGCCGCCCACCAAAGGGAGAGCCGAGAGGGAAGGGGAGCCGCCGTCCGCTCCCCGCGCAGCTGCAACAGGCAAGGGTAAGGCCGAGGAAAGGGTCCCCCTTCCCACCCCACTATCGCCCTCTGCCAGGCTCTGTCGACGGGCCCGTCGACCTCCGTCGTGCTACTCACGTGCCGTCACTTCTGCGTTTGCGCGGACTGCGAGCCCACCGTCCACTGCTAGATCCGCGCTCATCCAACAGGGAGATTTTTGCTATTTTGACCACGAAAGCTGAGGGCTTCTCTAAAATGACCACCATACACTGGGCTTCTCTAAAATGACTGTGAACTCATTGCTCTTCCCATTAAAATGACCATAGCAGTTGTTTTACACCATTTACTGTTTTAGAGAGGTAATTCTTGACGAGAAAAGACAGTCATACCCTCATATGCCTCCAACGCCTTGGGACAGTGCTGGACCGGGAAAAAAACACCACATCTGTGCCGTCCTCCTCCGCGCCCTCCTCCATCGCGGGCAGGGTCGTGGCGGCCGCCGAGGACAGCATCGCGGGCGGGGAGCGCGTCCGCGGGCGGGGCCGCCGTCCCGGGCGGTGCGGCGGCGGGCATGGGCTCCGTCGCGGGCGGCGTGGCGGCGGGCACGGGCTCGGTCGCGGGCGGCGCGGTAGCGGGCGGGGGGCTCCCTCGCGAGCAGGGCGCGGCCGGGGCCGCGGTGTGATCTGGTGGCGCCTGTGCCGGAGACGGCGCCATCCTTCCTCGATCTGGTTCACGAGCGGGGATGAGAGACCGATTGATTCTTCTTTCGGGAGCGGAAGGGATGGACTGGAGTAAGGGTGTTTTGGTCCGTTCACTTGGAGAAATGTTAAGAAAAGATTAAAAAATTATAAAACTCTGATTTGGTCATTCTAACGTAAGGAAAACGGATTTGCGGAAATTTTAGAGAAGTCCGATGTCCGATGATCATTTTAGAGAAACCTTTGGATTTCGTGGTCAAAATAGCAAAAATCTCGCCAATAGGGGGAGGTATGCATGCATCGACGGACAGGGGGAGGAGAGGGAGGGACGCGAGCGTCGGGCAGAGGAAAAGACGTGAGTTGGGGAGGAAGACGAAAGGAATCGAGAGGGGGCGGCACGATGCGTCGAGGAACGGGAATCGTCGGGACTCCAAACGTCACCGCGTGTAGTGCAAGGCGGACGACGTACATAATGTGGGTCCAAGGATGATTGTGGGGATTAGGGGATGAGGTCTGATCCGAAGGAGTTGAGCCGTTGGATCGTGGGTGAGTGAGAGAATGTTGATGTTTGCAGCAATTTGGGCATTTGGATCGTGAGTGAGTGAGAGAAAGTAGATGTTTGCTGGTACAATTAGGTGGGTGTACTTAGTTTGGTAATGACTATTGGAGTGATTTGATTGTGTGGCTTTAGAAAAGAACAAACTAGTGCATTTTATAGTAGTAGTGTGGGTCCAACGATGATTGTGGGGATTAGGGGCTGAGGTCTGATCCGGAGGAGCTGAGCCGTTGGATCGTGGGTGAGTGAGAGAATGTTGATGTTTGCAGCAATTTGGACCTTTGGATCGTGGGTGAGTGAGAGAAAGTGGATGTTTGCTGGTACAATTAGGTGGGTGTACTTAGTTTGGTAATGACTATTGGGGTGATTTGATTGTGTGTCTTTAGAAAAGAACAAACTGGTACATTTTATAGTAGTAGTGATATCTCTCGACATCCAGACTACTATATAAGAATTATTATATCAGACGTCATGTCATCATCAACTAGGATAATCCACTTATGTCTTTCATCAAGTTTATGTGACTAATAGCATTGAAGCATGTAATGTATACATCTTTATAGGTATCACACTACAAATTTCATATGGTAGAAATACATGGAGCATTAATAATTTAAGAGCCGTTCTCTCTAAAAATAAACATGTTTTCATGTATAATATGTTTGTAAAAGAATATTATCATACGATCATTTTAATGTTTCTACTTTAAATTTCATCTTAAAATGTTTAAAAAACTTCTATGGCAATCCGCATGTATCAGTTAGTAAATAAAACTATGTAACCAAAGTTCATATATACAAATTTATATAAACAATATGTAAGAATTTTTTTTAAAAAAGTTATACAACAAACTTATGTAACAAAAATATTATTAAAACCGTTATAGATAAAAAATTTGGGAACACAATGATTCTAGACAAAATTTGGATGAAAACGATGGAATAAATAAGTAGTACACAAAATTTGGAAGCAAAAGGTTTGATTGTAATTTTAGAACAAAGAATTGAAGATAAAAATTTAGAAGCAAAACGAGAGAGAAAACAGGATGCATAGAATTCAATCAAAGAAAAAGGAAAAGTGATTGTCGTAGCGAGTCACGATGGCCTCCGGCCAACGGCTACGAGTGGGACCACAAGGGGCCACTCCACTACTCTCAAAGACCGCCTGTTGGGTGCGTGATGCTCACCGAAGCCCCACAACACTGCGGCACGCCGACGAATGGTTGTCGCATCAACCCTCTGCAGGGATTGCTAGCTAGAGCTAGCTCCACCTTGCTCCATGATGCCGGTGGCTGCTTGATGCGTGCTAATCGAGAGAAATGCTTATAAACACTTTATATAGAGAGTAACTCATGCGATGATAACCCTTTATGCTGATGTCGAGGAAGCCAAGTAGGAAGGTGGGTAGTCATCGTCGAGATGCCATGCATAGAGTAGTCCTGGTCACCATAGTTATCGAGGTTGCTGAAGACGAGAAAGTGACACATGAAGTCCCATGAGAAGTCATTGTAAGGAATTAAGTATGGTGTCGAGGAAGACAACAAGGACAAAGTTGGCGACGTGTTGACGCAATCGTAATGGGGTCGATGCCGAAGTCGATGCAATCAGGCTATTGGGCGAGACATTCTCGATTTCGCTAGGCCCGGGAACGCATTAGGGACGATTGCATTTGGTGTTGCCAATGACGGATATGTGAGAGATAGTGCAACTGTTGTGTGCGGGGCCAACAGAAAAGGCCTTCATAGTGGTCATAGGGCAGAAGAGAGATGAGGTAGAAGATGCTGGAGCAACCCGCGGTTGCTGGAGTAGGCAAACGAGGTGGAGATTAGATGACGATGCTTGCGGTGAGGTAGAAGAAATGAGGAGGTAGACCTGGACGATCTGACGCAAGGCTGATGATCTAAATGATGCGGTGATGGAGCTCAAGGAGATGGCGACGAACTAAAACAATCCGACGAAGACCATGTGTGCAAGGCGCGGTGAGGTGTAATTAACGATGAGGTCATGGACGTGATCGATGGCAGTGATGATGCAATGGAGACCATAGGTGGCACCGCTGATGCCCAAAGAGGCAATGCAGCGACAACCCTCCACACTTGAAGCAACATACAATACGGCATATGTCATGGGAGTTAGGTGGATCATACACGTCGACTGATAAAACATGTGCGAGACAAGACAACAATGAACAAGGTTAGCAAAGGTGTCCAAATTGGTGCAAGTGACGATGAGCCAGCGAAGACGATGTGCAGATAGCTAGACAGGGAGACGAGGTGGACGACACACAAAGGTGTCCCTTAAGGCACTATCTATATCGTCATGCTGCACAGTAAAAGATGGGGTATAAGCTAGTAAAGTTGATGTAGACATCGAAGTACATGTGAGAGGTTGACGAGTGATGGGCAGTGTGCCGGTGTGCTACCGCGCCTCACGACAACAACTTGACCCGAGGCAACGGCGACTTTGTGTGGCACAAGCAACACCAGCACAAGTGCATGACCGGAGGAGGCAACATCGTAGGAGGACCCGCTCGTTGATTGCCAGCAGCACATGACATGATATTTGATGCGCTCGGGTAGCGAACACCTAAACCTAGACGTCCAAATGATGGACGACAATCTGCCCTACTTGATGCTACGAACATTGAAAGAAGGGTATGTGCTACCCTCGACGGAGATAGATCTCCTAGGAGGCGCTCTCAAGATACGAAAAGCGACGACTAGGGTTTGTTTGGGAGGATCACAACCTAAACTCGTGATATCATGTAGGAGGAATAGGTTGTGTATAATATGTGGATGTATTGCATTGAATCTAGATCAATATATATTGAGTACAAGATTTGGAGGGTAAAACAGTCTGTGATAGAAATATCTAAACTACCAAATGAGAATTACCTCTAGTTGACTTAGTGAGTTTTTTATAATATTTAATTAGAGAGGTTGAGTAGCATGGTCGCACTAGTACACCTAAAGAGGATTTACATGACTAGTTTTTTAAAAATCTTACCGTGGGATATTTCACTCCACCATAACTAGTTTTAAGTTTTTTTTCAAAACCACAAACTATATAACGAGTTTGTACATGCCCCGCATGCGACATCTAAGGCGCGTTTGATGTGGGGTGTTTTGGGGTGCTTCTATTTGTCGTTGTAACAAAAAAAAATCCATCACGCCTCGGGCGTGGCGTGCGGCATGGGGCGCGTGGTGGTCCCGCAGCTCGCGGGCGTGAGGTGCGGGAGGGGTGAAGGCCAAAACTAAAAAAAGTTATAAATTCTAAACTGCGCGGCTAAATTTAATTTCGATTTCAAAAATTGATTTCTTATATTGAAATCTTCAAAATAAGATCCCACTCAACTATGTTTTGATAAAATATTTTTGAAAATATTTTTAAATATCAAATATTAATTAGTATTACAGGGAACAAGTCACTCTTATATGCAGAACAAGTTTGCATATCATCTCGAACAAAAAATTAAGGGTCGGAACATATCAGAATAATGTTCATAACAACTTATTATTATATCCAAAATAACTTTGTATGTTAACTCGAACAAACAAAACAAAGTGTGTGAATAATTGAGATCAACTGTCAGAACAAAATCATATTATAGCCAGAACAAGTTTATATTCTATCTTTAACAAACACATAAAGTGTCAGAATAAATATTAACTTTAAAATTTTTAAATCAGAACACATCACTATTATATGGATAACAAATTTATATGTCATCTCGAACAAAATAAATGCAGTGTCACAACACATAGAATAAGGGTCAAAAACAAGTTATTATTATAGACGAAACAAACTATTATTATAGTCAAACTAAGTATTATCACAGTTAGAACAACTTATTATTATAGCTGGAACAAGTTCGTATGTTATCTCGAACGAACAAATAAAGTAAAATGTCAGAATAAATGAGATCAACTGTCTGAACGAGATCTTATTATAGCTAGAACAAACTTATCGAGGAGAACAAATATTCACAGAGGATGAACAAATATGTAAAAGAGAAAAATCATAAAGAATATGAAAAGGAACAAACATGAAAAAGAAAAATAGAGAAGGAGAGAAAAAGAAATATATGAAATAACATGAAAGAAAACAACATGAAAAAGAAAAATTGTAAAAGAATAGGGAAAAAGAAAAAATCATAGAATAAAATAATGGAAGAAAAAAAAATAAAACCAACTAAAACATGGAGGAGGAAAAAATGAAAGGAAAATAAAATAGAGAAATCTCTACCTAATATTAAAGTAAGGATTGCTTCTGCCCAATTTTTGGTCCGTCCTGACAAGTGGGGTCCACCTGTCGGTCTCAGCCTCTCGCCTTCCCCCACCGTACGCGCTCGTGCCCTGAGAGGCTCAGACGGAAAAACTGCAGCAAACAAAAAGGGGCCAGCCGGGCATGGAGAGAACGGGAGGGAGGCACTGCTCGCCACTGCTCGCCGGAGAAAAGTGTACGACCAGAGGGGGAGGGGCTACCGCAGAGGAGGAGGGGCTTCAAGGTCGCGCGCCGCTATCCTCCGGTCTCCGCGCCGCCGTCGGAGAGCCGCGGCCTCGAGGCCGCGCGACGCCGCACTCCGGCCTTCTCGCCGCCGTTGGAGAGCCGTGGGCCTCAAGGCCGCGTGGCGCCGCCCTCCCGCCTTCTTGTTGCCACTGGAGAGCTACGGGCCTCGGGGCCCCGCGACGCCGCCCTTCTGCCTCCGCGGCACCACCGGACCACACACTGACCAATTGACTCCTAAATTCCTCCATAAGCCTGAAGAGATGACACCAAGGACGGAGAGGAGGAAAATGAAATTTCTAGGGTCACCGTGTCCGTGACTCAAGGTTTTATACAGGGGAATTTTTTGGGGCTGTGTTGGACCTTTGAGTGGGCTAAAAGTTTAACTGATTTTGTTTTGTCTGGGGCCCAACCGAAATGGGCGAATCCCATCGAAATTCAACCCATTCGGCCCGAATCGCAAATCCATGGATCCACGAGGTCCGACCGTCGGCGTGGTAGGCCAGCAACACTTGAAAATCAAAATTGTTGCCCTAATACCATTTAATGAACATTAAGAATGCAAGCTGCTACATCACATCACCCGTGGCAACGCACCGACATATTTGCTAGACATTTTTCTTCTGTTAATGTTTTGAGGCTTTTTTCTCTTAATGAAAACCGTGGGAGCAGTATTACCCTCACCAGTTTAGTTTTTTTCTCCCGTTGCAACGCACAGGCATGATTGCTAGTAAACAACAAAGGGGAAAGAATGAAAAAGGATTAGAAAAGAAAAAACAAAAGAAAATTCAGAATTGGAGAAAGGAAAAAGGAAAAAATCATGTATCTGTTCCCCCACCGCGCCCCGCTCCCTGTGGCGACAAAAGAAAAAATTGTCACTGAAGCGATACATATTCATCCTAGATGTTTTGAGTGGCCCGAGGTCCAAGCTGCAACCTTGTTTTTTGATTGTTTTTCAGTGTTCCCCAGCCAGGTTCTCTAGATACAAAAAAACACCTTCTCTCCTGCATCCCTGGAAACGCTCTCGAGATGCGTTTCTCTGGAGTCAAACTTGCCTCGTGCTCGCCGAGCGACATGATAGGATAGTGCTACCTCCCCTCTCACCCACCGCCCCCTTCAGCACACCTCCTTCGTGCTTCCCCGTTGTCGTGCGCGGCGACGCCGACGAAACTCGGCGGGCGCGTGAGGAGGAGCAACCAAGCCGACACCAGGAGCGTTCGCGGGCCCAAGGATTCGATGGGGGTGTGTGATGACGGGCTCCGGTGTGGCCTCCACTTCCTCCGAGGTCAATCGCCGCCGCGGAGCAGGGGCCGCTATGACGTGTATGTGACGCCCCAGATTTTTAATTAGCATCATTAGTGCTAATGACCGAGTCAAACCTGTTGGCTCTTGTCAAACCTTGGTCAACCTGGGTCATCACCTCGAAAACCTAGCCAGCAATTGTTAATAACCCTCTTAAGCAAGTCAACACACACTTGTGGTCAAATCTCGGTCAAAGGCATGGTCAAACCCCTAATGCTTTTTGAAAGGACCTTGATGTCGCCTAGAGGGGGTGAATAAGCGAGACGACCGATTTCAACTTTTCTTCCCCGAAAACTTGAGCTGACAGTGTCCACCGGTCAGATCGGTGGTGATGACCGGTCAGACCGATCAGGCACTGGACTTCACAGGAGACACCGGTCAGACCGGTGCGCCTCACCGGTCAGACTGGTGTAGCACAGAGCACCTGCAAAAATAACTTCAGGCACCTCTTGACTTCTAGCATGAACCAAACTTGGTGGGTAGCCTTTGTAGATGATCACAAGCAAGGTAATGAGCCTTGCACACACAAAAAGCACACCCAAGTAAATCGAAGCGGAAGCAAATCAATTATGCTAGAAAACAACTTAGAGAGTCAAACCACACGAAGAAGCAAGGATTTGTTTCCTGAAGTTCACCGCCCACTAAGGAATGGCTACGTCTCTGTTGAGGAGCTTGTAAGGGACAATTCCCACAACAGGTCGGGTCTCTTTCAACTACTTTCCTCCTTTCCACCAAGGGGATCTTTTTCACGAAGAGGCAAGATCGCATCCCTTACAAACTTGCCGCTGCTCACCACAACCTTGGGAGCTAGCCGGTGACGCCTAGCCGTCTAGGAGTCAAACCTCCAAGAGTAACAAACGCTTCAAAGCTTGTAGATGCGAAACCAAAGTGCTCAAGCTATGGAAATGCTCTTGTTAGCTCACAAGGTCGCTCTTGAGCTCACTCTCTCAACCCAACACAAAGAATATGGCTTGAATCCACAAATCTCACAAAGAGAGGGTTGGGGAGAGCCACTAAGGCTTAGAGCTTGCAAGAAATGGCTTGGGACCTCAGCAATGGCACTAGAAACAACAACCTTCGACTGAAGAAGGCTTGGGGTATTTATACCCCTTAATGGAGAAAACTAGCCGTTGGTCCTCAGGCGGCACCGGTCAGACCGGTGCCCCACACCAGTCAGATCGGTGTTTGAAAAACTAGCCGTTGGGGCTAGCGGCACCGGTCAGACCAGTGACCTTGACTGGTCAGACCGGTCAGGCCCGCGATACCCTCGAAACTTTTTAAGAAAAAACACTTCATCATCGAGATGAAATGGCTCAAGTTAGGTTAGGAGGGTTTGTTAGCACACTCTAAGGCTCTCAAGGCTAGATCTCACTTAGGTCAACTAATGAGCACTTTGACTTGGTCAACTCGCTAAGTTGCATCCCTCTTGATAGTACGACATACATATATTCAAGAATAAATAAAAACACTTTGTTGATCTCTTGAGCTTGAACATCTTCAATCTTGCCATACTTGATCAATATCCACTTGAGGGCTTTCAACATAGCCTTTGACTTGAGCACGTCCATACTTGAGCTAATGACTTAGGATCTTTCCATCTAGCATAGGAATGCACACTTGGATCCACGAGTCACTCCATATTGTCAATCCTAACATGTTGATGACTTGCATTGCTTCCCTCACCTAAGGTTTGGATATGATACTTGGAGACCCCACATATGCTAGAACTTCACCTTAGCAAAACACTAATGGCAGCTTAGCTACGACCCCAAAAATTGCTAGTCCCTCACCCTAGACACCTCGGTTGATCTCTTCATCACTTACCCAATCCACTTTTGAGTTCCACTTTGCTTCATACACAATTAACCTTCATTTGAAAAACCCACTTCAAATGCTTGATCTTGATTGACAACGAACGTGCAAGCTTCCAAATTAGAACCATAATGTGTACACTCATCCTTAAGTCCTCTTTCAATAAACACATGAAGCATTGCACTTGACTTAGAGAATTACCATCTTCTCTTTTATGATCCTTGTAATTTGGGAGACCATGAATTGACCTTCTCAAATTATCCCAATATTTATCTTAGTTTATTGCTTGATATTTGTCACTTATGCATTAGGATCATCCATATATTTGTCTTCTCCAATGTGAGTCATATAATATTCATTCATAAATAAACACTTCAATAATTGCTCATGAATATACAAATAAAACATGCTCACATTCATAGACAAATACATTAGTCATTTAATCACCTTGTCATTCAATTCACCAAAATCCACTTGGGGGCCTAGATGCACTTTCACTTTTGAACCCCTCTGGGACTTTTGTCGCGTTCTCAAGTTTTCACTTAAACACTTAAAAATCAACCAATATAAAAGTTGTTCGTCTTGTTGAGGGACACAATTTTCATGATTGGTGTCATTGGTGATTTGGAGTGGAAGATGCTCAAAAACACGATCAACGCCAGTCTCCACCTTTTGACTGAGCCGAGAAAAACAAAAACGTTGAGCCAAATTTCTAATCAATCCAAGCAAAATCACTTAGGCCAGCCTTTATAAAGTTGTAGAGGGATCGTTGCTCTACAACTTTGCTTTTTTACACCTTGTAGCACTTATGTTGCGAAATCTTGAGAAATTGGCGGTCAAAAACAGCTAAATGGAACACAAGCTGGGCGACACCATGTCGCGTCGCAACGTCGCGCTCTAGTGCACCGCGCCTGCATGCGCCGCCGCGTGGTGGCCACTTGCCTCGGCGGCCAGGTCTGTAGGGTCGAGATGGCGGACTAGAGGGGGGTGAATAGTCCTTTCTAAAAAATTAACACACTGGCTAACCGAAACAAATGCGGAATAAAAACTATCGGTCTAGCCAAGACTACACCCCTCTATCTATATTCACTAGCACCTTATAAAAGATCCTAAACAAGCAAATAAGGTGATGGCCTAGCATGAGCTCACCTAAACAATTTTAGGAGAAAGGTCACACAAACCTATGCCACTAGTACTTTAAGCACCGGGGATCTCCTACACAATTCTAATGAGCAAAAGCACAAAGCCTACCTAAGCACACTAGATGCACAATGGAAAAGACTACACAAGTCTAATCCAAAAGCTCAATTTACTTAGCTACACAAACTAAGCAAAGAGACTAATTAGGCTACACAAGTTAGTTAGTCACAAGATCACTACTTCTAGCTACACAAGCAAAAAGATAATTAGCAAGCTACACAAGCTTCTAATTACAAGAGCAACTACACAAACACAATGATATGTAATGATGTAAACACAATGCTTGTGATTGAGAAGTGCAAACCACCGAGACGAGTAGACAATGTTGACACGGTGATTTTTATCCCGAGGTTCACTTGGTTGCTACCAAGCTAGTCCTCGTTGTGTCGACCAACACATCGATGGTTCTTGGGCAAGGCTCTCAAGCTACTGGCCACTCTGGGCACACCAAGACACCACTCACAAGTGTGGTAGCTCAATGACACACTCCACTAGAGTTGCTCTTCGCGATCCTCGCGGGGTGAGCACAATCCCCCTCACAAAGCCTTCTCCGGAGCTATGCACAATCTCCTTGCGTGCTTCAACGGAGCCACAATCCACCAAGTCGTCTAGGAGGTGGCAACCTCCAAGAGTAACAAGCACACCGGCTTGCAACACGAACGCCTAGTGCCACTCGATGCAATCTCTCAAAGCAACACACTAGATTCGCTCTCACTCGCAATTGATTCGCAATATCGCAAGCACAAGTGAGTCAGTGAGCTCTCAAGCCAAGCACTACCATGGGAAACACATTCCCAAGGTGCTCAACCCCCTCCAAGACCCGGGCACCCTTCTGTTTATAGAGGGAGGAAGAAAACTAGTCGTTGTACCCTTTTTCTGAGCTCTAACGGCTCTCTCGGATTGTCCGCGATACATTCCCGGACTGTCAGTCATTCAAAAAACTAGCTGTTGGTGCGTCACGGACAGTCCGTGAGGCCCGGACGGACTGTCCGAGGTCAAAGGACGGACTGCCCGTCACCTACGGACGGACCGTCCGACCCCTAGAAGGTCAAAAACTCGTCTCTGTCTAAAACTCGATCAAATCGCGGACTGTCTGTCCATCACTCGCGGACTGTCCACAGACTTCAATTTTCAGCACAACCGAGGCTCGGTAAAACGGCTCTAACTTTTAGCTCCGATGTCCGAATTAGGTGATCTTGGACTCTATGGAAAGCTTATTCAGAGAACTATCCATCCCAACTGAATGCTTGACCCAAAACACTTTGGATCAAAGCAGAATTGCTAACCAAGATCCACCACATACCAAAACCATCAATCAAATCTTCAACCCCTATGCAAATGTGCCAACCCCATAAGTGTACCACCTTAAGAGTGAGTGAGTTAGCATTTTCACAAACATTTTTCAAAGGGATTTTTACTCTCTTCACCACACCACTCGATCCTAGCAACATCGCAATGTTAGATCACTCAAGTGGCACTAGATGACCGATATGCAAACAAGTTTGCCCCTCTTGATAGTACAGCCATCTATCCTAAACCCGGTCATGAACTTCTCTACACACCTATGATCGGTGAAATGAAATTCCTATTGGATAGACCTTTGCCTTGCGCGTTCCATTCCATCTTCTCCAATATCCATCAACACCATCACAAATAATATGATCCACTTCATATCATCATGCGACGTGTTGGTTCATCGATCTTGACTTCACTTGCTCTTCACTGTTGCATTGGTCCATTGGCACCAAGTCATTACTCAAGCATCCCGCCACGCGGTCCAGTGCTTAGCCTCTGACTTGCCCTTCACACTTGCAATCGGTCCGTCAAGCCAAGTCTTGTCTTGATCTTCTCCATCTAGTCACATGACTTCATGTCATGTCTCAAATGCAATGAGCTTCTTCATCACATAATTACTTGTGGACTAATCACCTGTGTATTTCACTCAACCACACATTAGTCCATTTAAGTTGTCCCTCAATTACCAAAACCAAACAAGGACCTTCAATCTCCCCCTTTTTGGTAATTGATGACAACTCTACAAAGATATGGAAATTAAGTTTGTTTGGACTTTATGATCCTCATCCAACATTTCAGCTCTATGTTAGAATTTGGATAAGCACCATAAAATCCAACTAGGTAGTGATAATTCCCCCTACATATGTGCTCAAATGGTTTGGTTTCAAGCTTGCACATATGCATAAATATGAAATTTTGGGAGTGTTATCACTACTAGTGATGCTAAGGTATATAGGATAAACCTTTGTAGTATGATACCAATTGATGTTGCACATTGAAGTCCATCCTTAGCACCATCATTAGTTAGATGCCACAAGAAACACACTAGATACCTCATGAGATCAATATTATAGGCAAGGTTCTAGTTTTACAAAGGAACATATCTACCTACCAACATATGCATGCTAGTTATCATTTCATCATTCGAATCCTATAACTAGCACACACCACACAAGTATGCATATTGAATTTTAAGGCTTATGCAATATGCAATCAAGAACATGAATATGCACATATCAAATGCAATCAATCAAATTCATGAGCTTGCTCCCCCTACTTGTGTGCTTCTCTTTGTCCAAGAATTTCACTCCTCTCATTTTGCTCCCTCTTGATTATGTTCATACTCTCTCACCCCCTTTGTCATCACATATCCAAAGACAATTTCATATCTTTGTCCATCTCCCCCCCTTTGTCATCAATAACCATAAAAGATATGCCTCTTTTGATACAAAGGGTGGTTCTAGGAGTAGACGATTGATTCTTAAATCTTCATTTTTGATGGACACCACCATATGTCGGAATGACACTACTTGTAACTATCACATGTGGAAGCATGAAGACCATCTTGAAATGCCACATGTAGGCCACTTGTAGGATCCTTGACCTTGATTCCATGTAGTGGGGCTCCTCCCCCTATGTCAAGGCATATGTCATACCACTTAATCTTTTTGAACTCTTGTCGATGAGGGTAGCTGTCAGGTATCAAGGGCCTAATGGGCCGGGAGGCCCGTTAGGGTTAGGTTTAGGGATAAGATCGAGTCCTTACTTAGGGGTTAAGTAATCCTCTCCATTTAAAGAGAGGAGATGTATCAATTTAATCAAGCAAGAGACTAGAAGGAAAACCCTTCTCTCTTGCCGACTGTGGGCGAAGCCCCGCGGCCGGCGTTCCCCGCGTCCTCACAACCCTAGCCGCTGCCACCATTGGGACGTGAACAGTACGCGCGGTTACTGTAGCACCGCGGGTACTGTAGCTCAGAACCCTGATTCCCCCACAAATCAGCCCCAAATCCTCGCAATTCACTTCCCCTCGCATCCAATCCATAACAATCTGGTACCAGATTGCTTTGGTTTCGATCCACTCCATGGCGTCTGCTGCGGAGCAGGGTTGGCCACCGGAGCTGTTCTCCGAATGGATGGCTTCGATCCGGGCACCGCAGACACCTCTGTCACCCGCGCTCTCGGCATTGCTGACGGCGTACGCCGCCGTTTCGCTGCCGGCGTCCCTGGCCCCGGCTGCATGGCTGCCGTCACCGACCGTGTGGACGGAGGGCACCAACTCCATGAGGGGGTCGGTCTCCACGAGGGTGAGCACCCGAGCGGTCGCGACGGGGGTGGTTCCAGTGCCCACCACCGGCAATGTTGTCCTCCAACACCCGTTCGTCGACGGGATATTCTACAAGGGCACCGACGTCCAATAGGTTTGGGTGTCAGCACTCGTGCGACTGCAGGCTGCGACGCTCGGCCTCCTCGCGCGGCGGCGGGCGCAGCAGATCGAGCAAGTCGCGGCGGTGCGGGCGCAGGGCCGTGGCACGCGGCCTTTTAGCGCGGCGGCGGCGGCGAAGATGCGCGGCGGATGCGAGAATCGGGGAGGCAGCCTTGGTAGCGGTTGCCTTCGATGCACAGGGCCAAGACCTCGACCCATTTGACGGCCTCCAACAATTGCGCTGACTCGCTGCTGTACCCAAGGGTGTGCATGGTGTTTTTCTTGCGGATGGCGTACTCCAACTCTGCGGGAGCGGAGGTAGAGGAGGTGTCTTCCTCTTTGTCATCGACGATGACGCGTTGCCTAGCGCCCCAGCTTTCCATCTCCGACCACCGCGAGGACGTCTCCGCTGGTCTTCATTGCGACTGCCTCCAGGTGGTTATGCCCCTGCATCCCTCACGTTCAGATGGTCTCCATGGGATCCAGGTGGCGGATGGTGCCTACCGTCGGGGAGTCACACAATAAAAAGTCTGAGTCTATTTCAGATCAAAAATAATCAAATAAGCGAAGATGTAAAAGGCTTATTTAGGTCATAAGTTTGTGTGCAGTCGAGTCATTGTCAAGGTGCCCATGCTGCAGCTCGAGGACGAGCTGCTCGGAAAAGGGCGGGGTAATGTCAGGTGTCAAGGGCCTAATGGGCCGGGAGGCCCGTTAGGGTTAGGTTTAGGGATAAGATCGAGTCCTTACTTAGGGGTCAAGTAATCCTCTCTATTTAAAGAGAGGAGATGTATCAATTTAATCAAGCAAGAGACTAGAAGGAAAACCCTTCTCTCTTGCCGGCTGTGGGCGAAGCCCCGCGGCCGGCGTTCCCCGCGTCCTCACAACCCTAGCCGCTGCCACCATTGGGACGTGAACAATACCCGCGGTTACTGTAGCACCACGGGTACTGTAGCTCAGAACCCTAATTCCCCCACAAATCAGCCCCAAATCCTCGCAATTCACTTCCCCTCGCATCCAATCCATAACAGTAGCTTTCTTGATTTGAATTGATCACTTAAAGTTGAGGATCACTTGTGAGATATCATTTGTCATCTCGATATAGACATCACTTGAATACCAATTGAAAATATACCATTTGAAGAGATACCAATTTATAGATCATGTACCTCTTGTATGATGAAAACCACTTATAGGATGAAACTCTATAGCCATTTGGGTTGTTGTTTTGTTGTTGAACTATATTCTCTTCATGAGCTTCTCAAATTTGACTTGAATACGATGATTTGCCTAAGCTTCCAAGTTCGGTTTAAACCCATTATAAGCTTCTTCACACGCATGAAGCGGTTATCTTATCAAGGTTGTACTCGTCACTTGTTGGCAATCCAAAATACATCAAGTACTTGGGTTTACTAGCTCATGAACAAACTCATATACTAACCACTAGATCACATAATCATTCAAACAATAGTGGTAGGATATGAATCTAAAAACTTTTATTTTCAAGGCATGATCCTATAAGCATGTATTATATGAACTAACCACATACTAGTAAGGGATGAAAATGATTAATGCACATTACAATGATACCTTTGCTATATTGGAGTAGAGGATAGTCATTAAGATTCTAAATTAGCTCCACAATAGCAACATGAAGTCCAACTAAAAGCTTGGTGAAGATCAATAAATACCAATATGAATTCCATCCTTCACCTATATGAATTGACAACCACTAAAGATCAAGTGCACTCTTCTTGTTGTGATTGGCTTGCTTCTTCTTTTGATCAATGATTGCATGAGAGAACCTTTTAGAATAATACTACTTGAAATCTCATTCTCTCTTTTGGATGTTGCTTGCTTTCTTGATGAACCCTTTTGATTGCTTCAACTAAGCATCTTAAATTTTCCATAGATGACCACTTCCATTTTAGCCTTACAAACCCCATACTCGGGTTACACATGCATTGCGCGTCATGTCCCTACACAAGGGAGAAGTGACCTCTCTCCAAGAACCATTTTGGACACTTACTTGAAATGAATTTGCCTGGCTGATCCTCTTGATGATCTTATCATGATGAGTAATCCCAAAAACTTATGTAGGTCGCGCATGCCGAGGCTACACGCGGACCGAGCGCCTGGGAGCTCGCACTCGTTGCGTGTCGCACTCCCGCGCTCGCCGCGCTGGGACCCCCGCCCACGCCGTCCGCCGCCCAACGTCCCGCGTGCCTGCCTGTGGCCGGGTCCCCCTTGTTGTGCGCCTGATCTTCAAATTGAAGCGGGGAGCCGCCTATTTAAGGCCGCAAGCCTCGTACGTCGTGCGCGCCTGCGCCTTGCCATCTCCCGAGCTCTGCCGCCGGCGCCATTAGAGCCGCCAGTGCCGAGCTTCACCTCCGCTCTCTCCTGCGACCGTGCAACCGCCCCGGTCCCTCCCATAGAACCTACCAAAGCTCGAGCAACCACTCATTACTCATCCCCGCCTCGACCCTCGCCGGAATTCCACCTGCAGCGACTGCCGCCGCTGGGTGCCGCTGAGCCTTTTTCGCCGGAGTTCTCCCCGACTCCACCGCCGCCTCCGATCGCCTCTAGGTGAGCACCCAAGGGGTCCCGTGCCATTTGTTGGCCAGGTCCGGCCGCTATCACCGCCGGCGGGAGGGCGGAGTGTGAATTAGGGGCATATCTGAAGACTTTAAAAGTTTCTAGGGACCTTGTTGTAAAGTGAATCTTGAATAGTATTAGGCTTTTTGCTGAATCTTATAAAATTCATAGAAAATTGTAAAAAATCAGAAAATGCATACTATATTTTGTTGGTTTCCTTGTGAATAACTTTCCAACTTATGTAAAGCAGGACCATACTTTTGAGTGCTAGTTTTTGCATGAAAAATAGAAATTAGTTAAACCTAGATCTGTTGTAGTTCAAAATCTACAAGTGCTCTTGAGCTGAATTTTGGATATGTTGTGTGTAATGTCATGTCTAGATTCTGTACCAAACATTACACATAGTTACCATGTAAATCTTTTATTATGATTTATTTTGTATTTATGCTAAATCTGTCTAAATGATTTTTGTAGATAAAAATAATTAGATTTTTGTGCTCAACTTCTGCATGTGATTCTTTTATGCCTAAATGCACCTCTGGTGAATTAATCACAATTTTATAGTTTTCAGAAATATTTATTCTTGTTTTATGCCTAATTTCCTTTGTAAATGCATAGCTCAAGATCTAGAGTAGCTCAAGGTGTACATGTTGCATTCCTAGCTTAGTTTTGGACCATAGGACATGTGTGAGAAAGTTAAGATCCTTTGATGCTTATTTATTTTTATATGCATTTCTCATGCTTTGGTAGCTATATTTTATTATTTTGAGTATAATCAATTTCATAGCTCTCCTAAGTGTGCATGTGTGTGCAGTGTCACACCCGACCCAATTTGGATGTCCCATGAGCGCAGGTGTACATGTTTAGTGCCACTTTTCTAGTTGAGCAAGGGTGGAGCAACCTTATAAGCCTTTGTCCACCAGCCATAACACTCTCGGGTTAACCCTTTTACACGAAGTGAGGACGAAAGTGTAAGTAGGGTGTTATGTGTACGCATGCTCGCCCCTACGGAAGGGCTGGGCGGTACGGCTTTGGTGGGCGGGGTGTTACAAATGGTATCAGAGTTGACCCTTGCGGTTGTGTGTATGGGTCAGTGTGCGGGCATATGGCACATGGCGCGTGTGGGCCTGAGATGGGACACACGGCATGGCATATGGGTCGACATTGGACGTACAGTCTTGCGGTAAGAGGGAAGGTTCCTGAACATTTGCTCGGGTCAGTGTGCGGACATATGCATGCGCATGTGGGCTTGGGATGGGGCACACGACGCGTATGGGTCGACACTGGACGGGTGAAGTTGGACCGACGAGGACGTCAGGTTCTTTGAGGGGGGGGGTGAATGTCACACCCGACCCAATTTGGATGACCCATGAGTGGCCCATGAGTGCAGATGCACGTGTTTAGTGCCACATTGCTAGTTGAGAAAGGGTGGAGCCAACTTATAAGCCTTTGTCCACCAGCTATAACACTCTTGGGTTAACCCTTTTACACGAAATGAGAACGAAAGTGTAAGCAGGGTGTTATGTGTACGCATGCTCGCCCCTATGGAAGGGCTGGGCGGTGCGGCTTTGATGGGTGGGGTGTTACATGTAGTGGCTTTGTGTAGGCTTGTGGTGCTTCATAAACACTTCCACTGAATTTTATTAATTTATTTTGCGAATAAAAGCATTGGAAGCCATTAAGCTCAATATTAAGGTTAAAATTGGAAAATCACCAACATCCACCTAATGACCATATGTATGTGATGTTAATCTTACTAAAAAGCTAAGTGTCACCACCCTAGTTGTTTGGTGATTTTTAATTAATTTATTTTACATAAATGTGTACACAATCACTATCAAATATAATAATTAATAAAGAACCACATATCGTTCCTTTATTGGAAGAGAATGCTGAATGTATGTTTATCTAGGTGAATGTGGTCGACCATGCACCCCATGGTTGTCATTTGTTATTTGTAATTAATTAAATTAAAACCGTCAATTAAACCTTGCATTTGCATCCTCGGGTAGATCTTCCCGACGGTAAATATACGTTCGTGCCAGAAGGAGGAGATGAAGGTGCTGACAGTGAGCTATAGTACGTGGACGTAGCTCAGGACCTGGACCAAAGTTCGGAAGGGCCCAAGGCAACCTTGCCAGCGAAGGCAAGCCCTGATGAATTAACCTAATCGTTTTTGGAAATTTATACAACTATCTATGGATGTTTGTGCATTTACGTTCAGGAGTTGAAATGAAACCCTAGATGCATGATCTCTAAGTACCTATGTCTTTTACTAGTAAGATAGGTCGGTAGCCGCTATGCTATAGGACTGTTACAAGTCGAGTGATGCTTGTCACTTGTGAGAATAGTTTATTATGTTGGAATCATAAGATCTTTATAAATGGTTTGCTCATGTGGTAATAGCATGGGTTTTGGGCTCCGGTTGAGTGGTTTTCGTGGGCTAAGCTTTTGAACGTACTAAGCACTTGTCAGGAATGAGACCGGTAAGCCTAGTACCTTAATGAGACGGTGCATGAACTTACTATTACTAATCTTGAGTAATCACCTGCACGACTTGCAACCGGGAGGTGGGTACATGTGTGAGGTTGAGTGTACTGTGTGGGGCACGCTAGATAGCCGTATACCCGGGACTGTAAGATTCGATCCCAAGCCGAGGACTTTTAGGAACCGCCTGGTGGTTGTCCAGTGTGAGGACACCCTACCTTGTGTTTAGGTCTACCTTGTAAGGTTATTAATCAATCGATTGTCGGCCTCTCACCGTTATCTTAGACTGCTTAATCAACTGGCCATAATATCCCTTATTGATGGAACTTAGTGAACATTATTACTTGAATTAATTGTACTGTACAATTCTTGATTGAATAGTTGGCACACTTAGAAATGATAACAACTAGAATTTGTGCTAAAATATTGAAAGTAAGAATATACTCTTTGTTACTTTTCAGCAAAGGAACTCCACCGGCCAAAAAGCCTCTCATGTTAGTTTGGTGATATAGTCATCACCCATCGGTTAAGTCTTACTGAATATTAGTATACTCAGCCTTGCTTTATAAATGTTGTTGCAGGTGTTGTTTGTCCTGGTGAGATTTCCACCCGACTGGAAGTTGGAATGGGTGGATGACGACAAGTGAAGTTGGAATGGGTGGACGACGACAAGTGATGGCATCACAAACGCCTCCTGTGATGTTTATCGTTGCACTAGTTTATTTTATTCCGCTGTTTTCGAACTTTGAACCTTTACTTATCATGTCGTGAACAATGGTTTGTAATAATAAACTCTTAGGGGTAATTTCGATTTAATTTGTGTACTCTGGACTCGCCTTCGTGTGAATGCATATGTTCGATCCTCTGTGTGATATCCGAGTGATTTACCAGGCGTTAACCCGGCAACTAACGACGGGATGATACTTTACTATTACTTAATGTCTAAAGTGGATTAGTTTAGGCGATAGTACGATATTTGTTGAAATATTAGGCAATTTCCAGATTAAAACCATAATATAAATCATGACGAACTGAGCAATTAGATTAAGCACATCATATATCATAGCGACTAGTGTAAGCACAACTCGTACACGAGACAGATTAAACATGCTGATTAAGCAGAACAAAAAGAATAGACCGCAAGAATAATACCTGTTGGTAGTAGTTGTAGATGACAACGTGATGGAGAGATTCCCGAAAGCGAAGCTGAGATCGTCCTGATCGCTGTCACTGTCGTCGATCAACGGCGACGGAAGACTTCGGTTAGCTCGACGAAGATGACGCCGGGACGCAGCGCCCCTGGATCTGGTCGGAAGACGAGCCGTGACGAAGTTTGGGAGCAGTCGCGCGAAAAGCGCTTCCCAAAAACCTTATTCGCCTTCTCCCGGTGCAGGATCACAAAGACGACGGTTCGGAGACCTGCTCACCCGATCGCAAGTGCACGCGAACGATCGGGCTGGAGTCTTAGCGGTAGCAACGCAGCAACGAGAAGAGGCAAAATCTAACTCGTATAGATCACCTTAGGGATACCCTTACTTGGGGCCTTCCCGTGTGGTAGTCTATGATACGTCCTTTTCATGAGAGGTTCGTCCATATTTATTAGGAGAAAAACTCTTAACACCCTTGTCTATTAGCAATGTGGAACTAATAGATGGTGTACCCCTCAAACGCTAATGGGCCTTTGAGATTTATTCAAAATTATTTATATGAGCCAGGTCCATATATATCTAACAATATTTTCCTGAGCGAGTTGTCGTAGTGGAGCAGGACTACGGTAATGACATGCGAAGGAGGGCCCCGGCGGTGTGCGGAGCAAAACCATGGTGGCGGTGCACGGAGCACAAGCCGCTGGAGCAGGACCGTGGCTACGGCGCACGGAGCAGTGGCCGCGACGACGTGTCGAGCAGGGCCGCCGCCCATCCCTTCGACCCGAGCTCGCTCGCCGGCTCGATTCGCCACCTTCGGTGCCAGTCGCTGCTCCCTCCTGAATCTCCTCCGCGCTGCCTACCCCCTCAATTTGTTGCTGGCTAGCAATGGAGGCGAAGCTGCAGCTAGAGGTGCATGCACCGTTGTGCAGCCCTTCATGTATTTGATGAAATGCCAATAAAGAAGTTAGGGGGTAATGTTACCATATTATTGATCCAAGGTCACCATATTCCAATACTATTGATCTAAGGTCACCATATTCTGTTGCGCTCGTAAACAAACACTGTCTCACCTAAGCCTAACTCACGCAATCAAACACAAACACCTACGCTCGGAGACCTGGTTGTGGCTCGCCTCGACCTGGCCGATGGGCTGAGCGACACTTGCGTTCTACATCAAACCCCCCCCCCCCCCCCCCCCCCCTACTAGATTTGGGCAGAGAAGAAGAGCAACTGAGCAAGAGAGCTCCCCGTTCACATCACGGGGAAAGTGACCAAAAGGGATAGCCCCGGACAGGGATGAAGCTTGGGTCACGCTGTTGTGGTAGGTAAATGTTGTCGCTCTCGACCGGTGGGGCCCACGCAGAGACTGTTTGGAATTCGAGAGTTTTAGGAGCGATGTTAACGGCCGGAGGTAGGTAGAATTGCGGAAGATCCATCCGGCTGTCAACCCAGAGATGCGATTGACCTTTCGTCGCATTGCTGCCATCAGGGCGATGGATGGATGCGGTTCTATGCGTCCATTCAGTCCAGTTGGCTCGTTCTGGGCTACTGCCTATTGGCTCATCCATTTTCGTAAGCCATGGAGATAATAATACCATGAGCCAAAAAGAAAAGTCCGTGCACCGTGCGCACTGATTTCGTTGGTTCGAGTAAAAACGGAATCATTTTTCTTTAAAAAGTCAAAACGGAATCCGGAAATTGGCATGCTTTCTGAGGAACGGCGTTCGGCAGTCCGACCCTGGCATTGGCGGTCTGATGTCTGACCAATGCCATGCCATTGCCATCTATCGCCATCCTGATGGATCAAGATGCAGTGGAACTAGCACTGAGTTCCCCATCCAGAGTTGTTTACTTCGTTCTCACCTGGCGATCGCGTCAAAAGTTTAAAACCATGTGGGTTGAAATCTCGGGCACCTAGCGTGTTGACACGCATGTCTCATATGCTACATGATGTGGCTGCATATATCAGTGCTCGGAGAGAAAAGGGAGCTAAGCTGCAGATAACTTAATTAATTGATGGAGACATCGTGTAAGACCAACAGTTCACTTTGCTTGCTAAACCCACTCGCACCAAATTAATAATCTCTCTATATCGGAAAATAGAGAGTTCATTGACCTTGACCTATTATTCTATGGTGGTGAAAACACACGTCGGCCCCTTTGGCAGTGCTCCACCGCCAGCGGTTTCAAAACGGACTCCGGTCGGAACCCTGCCAAACGGCCGTGGGGCGGAGCGGCTCCGCGCTCGGGCTCGAGAGCCGGAGCCATTTTGCAGTAGGAGCCGGCGGATCCGAGTCACAAAAGAGCAGCTCCGTAGCTCCCAAAGAGGCCCGAACACTACGTACGATGTTTTGCTAGCTTTGCTTAAGAATCCAAGCCCACGGAAATAGCGTCGCCGTGTGGTGCCAATTCCCGGTGAAAGATTCTACACGTACGCGCTCCCTACTGGAAGAGATCGAGCAGGCCACCAATGACCAATCAACTTGAGTGCGATGGGTTAAACCATTGGCAAATTTTGTCAGCGGCGAGGAAAAAGAACCCTAAACTAAAAAACAAAACGTGACAAGACTATCACTTTTGACGACCGACTAGTTGTTCTTGTTTGTTAGGTTGTTAGCTGAGACGACGAAGCATATGCATGCATTCCTCGGACTCTGCAATAAATACCCGCGCATCCGCTTCAGGTGAGAGCATCGATCACCCATCGCAGCAACGCAGATCGACCCCATCTATCACAGCGTAGCTAGCGTCCAATTCGCTAAGAGAGCAGAGCACACACATCCATATTATATACTACACATAAGAGAGGAGAGCACACACATTCTGTAGCTAAGATGGCTTCAGGGCATTGTTGGTTACTGCTAGGCTTGGTGTTAGCCTTCGGAGTTGCATCTAGCCCGGCTCAGGCATCCAAGCCGGCTAATCACTACGATTTCTATGTAAGTCGATCCATCTTAGTAGAATAGTAAGTTGATTCAGAGCCGCATTTACTAGAATAGTACATCATCCTCTGCACTCATAAATCAACAGTAGTGCAAGTTTTGGTTTTGAAATATATATCTAGTATAGGTTAATTAACGTGATTGTGCATTCCTTCATTTGCATAGACAGGGTTTGAATTCTCACGGAAGCAAATTTATGGAGCTAGAAAACATCACACTTCTTTGCTACTGTGACTCTCTCTCTTATTGCACCAGCTAGCTTTTTTTCTCTAGTCGAAGCTTCGTGGCAGCAACTGCTATCAGCTGGAGTACATGTTTGTCTTAGCTTGACGAAGACAATTTAACGTCGTTCTAAAAAATCTCTCGCCGTTGAAAAATTTGCTATCCTTAAAAAAATCACACGTCTTAATTAGCCACTGTTACTCTCTCTTTTTGTTTTTTTTCTATTGGTAGCAACTGCTATCAGCTGGAGTACAACAAGTTTGCCTTAGCTTGACAAGACAATTTAACGACGTTTGGTACGTATTTTTTTTTCAGATAAAGGAAATGAAGATCACCCGGGTGTGCCAGGAGAAGACCATCCTGGCCGTGAACGACCAGTTCCCGGGACCGACCATCTATGCCCGCAGTGGCGACGTCGTCACCGTCAACGTCTACAACCAGGCTAACAAGAGCATCACCCTCCACTGGCATGGCGTGGACAACCCGCGGAACCCGTGGGTCGACGGCCCGGAGTACATCACCCAGTGCCCCATCCAACCTGGCGCCAACTTCACCTACAAGGTCACCTTCACGGAGGAGGAGGGCACGCTCTGGTGGCACGCGCACAGCGACTACGACCGCAACACCGTGCACGGCGCCATCGTCATCTACCCCAAGCGCGGCTCAGCCTATCCCTACCCCAAGCCGGACAAGGAGATACCCATCATCCTCGGTACAACACGACGACGACGACGACTAGCTTGCATTGGTTTTCCACACTACATACTGTTTTAATCTGAAGTTATGAACTGATGTCTTCAATGAAATTGATAATCTGCAGGCGAGTGGTGGAATGCAGACACGGAGAAACTGTACGAAGAGACCAATCGCGGCGTCGACGTCAATGTTTCGGACGCCAACACCATCAACGGCCAGCCCGGCGACCAGTTCGCCTGCTCCAAGAACGGCACCTTCAGGGTGCTCGTGGAGCACGGCAAGACGTACCTGCTCCGGGTCATCAACGCGGGGTTCACCAATGACACGTTCTTCGGCGTCGCCGGGCACCGCCTCACGGTGGTCGGCACCGACGGGCGCTACCTCAAGCCGTTCACCGTCAAGACCATGATGATCGCGCCGGGGCAGACGATGAACGCGCTCCTCGTGGCCGACCGCCCCACCAACGGCTCGGCCAACAGCCGCTACTACATGGTCGGGAGGACGTTCGGGGGCAACATACTGCAGCTCAAGGCCGGCAACGCCACGGCCATCCTCGAGTACACGGACGCGCCGCCCTCTGCGGGGCCGCCGGACTTCATCGAGCTGTCGGACGACGACAACGCCGTCTCGACGGCGTTCACGGCGCAGCTCCGGTCCCTGGTCACCAAGGACCACCCGGTCGACGTGCCGAAGTACGCCGACGAGCACATGTACGTGACCATCGCCGTGAACTTCCTCCCCTGCGGCAGCAACGACACGTGCTCGGGCCCCGTCAAGAACACCCGCCTCGGGGCGAGCCTCAACAACGTCAGCTTCGTGGCCCCGTCCTTCGCGATCCTCGAGGCCTACTACCACTCCATCCAGGGCGTCTACGAGACCAACTTCCCCAACAAGCCGCCCTATGTCTTCAACTTCACCAATCCACTGGCCCTGCAGCTGGATCACTCGTTCACCAAGCGGGGCACCAAGGTGAAGGTAGTGGAGTACGGCACCGTCGTGGAGGTGGTGTTCCAGGACACGGGCATCCTCGCCGCCGAGAGCCACCCCATTCACCTTCACGGGTTCAGCTTCTACGTGGTGGGCAGAGGCTTCGGTAACTACGACTTGGAGACGCACACACCCACGTACAACCTGGTAGACCCGCCCTACCAAAACACCGTCTCCGTACCCAAGGCCGGATGGGCCGCAATCCGCTTCCGTGCGACGAATCCAGGTGAGAATCTGCAATTTCTTCTTTTCGTCACATTTTCAAGCATGTTTTTGTGATTTTTTTTTGTGTTAACTTTGCATCCCCCCCGTTCGATCAATAGGTGTGTGGTATATGCATTGCCACGTTGAGCGTCACCAGGTATGGGGCATGGACACGGTTTTCATTGTGAAAAATGGTAAGACCCCGGACGCTCAAATGATGCCACCACCTCCTAATATGCCAAAATGCTAAGGAAACAAGGACCTGAGAGGCATGATTGTCGTTTGCAAGACAATCAAGCAAAATAACTCATCATAGTTGGCTTAGCAAAAATAACCCATTATTTGCTAAGGAAGCAGTGATGTATCGAAAAACACCTTCGGTGAACATCAAGAAAGAGGGACCCAGTGAGCCAGTTGTACTATATGTTCTGTATATCATGAAAATTTATTATGAGTGTGTATTTAATATAATAAAATATTTTTGTCATGATCAAAATTGGAAGGAAAGCAAGAAAGTTGTGATAAAGTCATAAGCTATACGCTTGCATAACTCATCGTCTATCTCAACCCTCAGGCCTCAGAATTGTTCACATGCATTGCCAACGCAAAAGTAATACCAAAATAACCAAATCAATGTCTAGTTGGCAGGTTCCTGATTCTCTATTTTTTTTTTTGAGGCAAATACTGTGGGGGAGTTCCCCACAGCTTGGTAAACTTAAATAAAACAAAAGGAGGTTATGTACAAGCAGGGAGGAGAGAAAAAAGAGGGGGAGAAGAGGCTACCATTACATTAAGAGATACTCTCCAAAAACGAAATAAAAGAAGCCTGTCTATCACTCTTCACTCTCACGATGTGAAGAAAACCCTGAGCTTTAAACTTCCTAACCCAAGCGCTAACAGAAGCTGAACCGTTATCGAAAATGACAGCATTTCTAAGATTCCAGAGCTCCCAACTTGCTATGATGAATGCTTCCATGAAAAACTCCAGGTTGGACGTCCGAAAAGCTTGAATAACCCTTTCATCAACAGATAGGTTCATGTCCCAGATAATGCCAAGCCGTGCCCAACAGCCAAGAGCGAACTCACAAGAAAAGAAAAGGTGATCGATGTCTTCCTCCTCATTAGCAGTGCATAAAACGCAGCAAGCATTGGGTTGCACATTATAGTTCCTCCGCAGCAGCATAGATCTTGTATTCAAGCGATCAACCAAGACTAACCATATGAAGAATTTGATTCTGTTGACACACTTGGACTGCCAGATAAGTGTGAAGATCCTAGAAGACTGAAAATTCTCAAACACCATTCGATAATACCTTCTAGATGTATAATTCTTGTTTCCCCGGGGAAAAAGACCAAGAGTCATGTTCAACCGGATTGAGATCCACGAAAGTAGCATCGTATCAAGTTGCAGCAATTCCTCATGAGCTTCGGTCGATAGAGGCAAGGCAAAAAGTGAATCCGGATCATCGACTTGGGCAAAATCTTGTACCGAGATTCCAGCATTCCTGGCAAAAGAGAACAATCTTGGGAACTTATGAGCTAAAACTTCACCACACCACAGATCCTCCCAAAAAGTCACTGTGGAACCATTTCCCAAAACACAACAGGCAATCCCCCTGAAGAGGGTATTTAAACGCAAGACATCCTTCCACCAGAAAGAACCAACCTCCGAGGAAGCATGAGGGACTTTCCCAAGATAATATTTTTCCCCGGATCGATTCACCCACGGGATATCCATATGGTTATAAAATTTACTGAGTTGCTTGAGGAGCAGGGCCTCATTTTGTAATCTCAGATTAAGAATACCTAGGCCTCCCTTGGATTTTGGCCTCTGCACCATAGACCAAGCGACCAAGTTTCCTCCCTTTCGTCGGGGTGGTTACCTCTCCACAAACATTGCTTCCTCATTCTCGTCTATGTTGTCAATCACACCCACCGGCAACTTGATGGAGCACATGGCATAGGTCACCGTTGAAGTAAGGACCGTGTTGATCATCTCAAGCCTACCCGGTATAGGAAAGGAAAATTGAACAAGCATTAAGTCTCCTTTCGACCCCGTCCATTAGTGGAGTGAGATCCTCCATTCGAGGTTTGGTTGTACCCATTGGGAGTCCCAAATAAGTAAAAGGCATCTTTGGCAATTTGACAACCAAAAGCCGTAGCTAGGTCGTGAAGCTTAGTTTGAGACACATTTAGGGGAATCATAGAGGACTTGTGATAGTTTACTCTCGGTGCCCGTGGACTCGCAAAAGTTTGTAGGAGGCCCTTAAGATAAAGTAGTTGTGGTCTATCATTTGGTAGGATCAAAATAGTATCATCGGCATATTGCACAACCGGGAAGTCATTCTTGGCATGAGGGATTGGCAAAGACAAATGATTGTTGTGAAGTGCATCATTGATAACATACTGAAGTAACTCAGCAGCCAGAACAAATAACAGAGGGGAGAGAGGATCACCCTGCCTAACTCCCCTCTTGCATTTAAACTTCCTTCCAGGAGTACCATTCAGCAGAATTGAAGAGGTGCCAGAAGAAAGAATAGCTGAAATCCAAGACAACCATTTTGCGGGGAAAGCCTAAAGCCTCCATCATACTAAGAATAGCAGTGTGTTCCACAGTATCAAAGGCTTTTGCAAAATCCAGCTTTAGAATAACAATTTCCCTCTTGCTTTGTTGACACTGGTGAATATATTCAAAGCACCAAGCAATGCAATCCTGAATGGATCTTGATTTAATGAAACCATATTGATTAGCATGCAGCAACTTTAAGATTATAGCCTGTAGCCTCTCTGCAAGAATCTTAGTCAGCAACTTGATACTACTGTTAAGGAGGGATATAGGTCTAAAGTCATTAACAGTTTCTGGATTGTTCTTTTTTGGCACAAGAGTGATAAAGGATTCATTCAAGCAGTCCAGATTAATATTGCCTTCGAAAAAATCCTGACAGAGAGTATAATAATCCTTTTTGATGATCCCCCAACACTTCTTTAGAAACAAACCATTGAAACCATCTGGCCCTGGAGCTTTGTCAATGGGAACCATTTTGATGATATTGTCAATCTCTCCGTTGAAGGACGGGAACCACCAGATCGTCCAAATCCCGAGTATTGGAAACCGGGGAAGATAAATCAAAGAGCATACGTGGTCGTAAAGAAATTCCCATTCTATTCTTGTATTCCTGAAGAAGAAGAGCTGCTTTCCCTTCATGATCATGTACTTGATTTCCAGCTTCATCCCTTAGGTAAGTGATGGTATTTTTCCTATGAGATACTGTAGCCATAGCATGAAAGAACTTGGTACACTCATCCCCAAACCTAATTCTGTTGACAGTGAATCTCTTCCTCCAGTATAAATTTTTATATCTCAGAAGCGTTTGTAATTGTTTTTTAATAGTCACTCTCAAATTCCATTCTGTGAGCAGGAGTTGTCTGCAATCCTCGAGAGAGTCTAAGTAAAAAATAACCTTGTTACAGTTATTGATCAGGGAGGATAACTGGGACAAACTTTTACTCCAGTTCTTCAGATTAGACCTTGTATTCTTTAATTTCCCTGCCAAGACACTAGCTGAGGAATTAGAATTCCTCACCGAAGCATTCCAAGCAAAAACCACAGTTTCCAAAAACCCCGGGTGCTGCGGCCAAAAGTTCTCAAAACGAAAGATGTTGGCCTTGGGGATGTCAGTACCAATAGAAATCTTACAAGGAATGTGATCTGAGGTAATTTTGGCCAATGGCAAAACAATTGTATTTGGATATGTAACTGTCCAATTCGCAGATGTGAAGAACCAATCCAATTGTTCTAGGAGAGGGTCCTTTTGCATATTAGACCAGGTATAGGCTCTTCCTTTTAAAGGCAGCTCCAGCAAACCCAGATGCCCCAGAAGGTCATTAAAAATTAAGGTATCTGAGAGATTTCCTCCAGGCTTATTTCTATCATGTAGAGATCTGTAAAAATTAAAGTCACCAAGGAATAACCAGTTCTCATCAGCATCAATAACATGAGAGCGCATCCAGTTGACAAAAGCAGCTCTCTCAGGGTCATGGCATGGGCCATAAACCGTGGTAAGCTTCCACATCGCTGAGTTAAATTGAGAGGTGAAGGAAACCGTAAGACCAAAAGGTCGTTTATCAAGAGTCAACCCAAGAAAATGGGCACTAATCCATAACACAAGGATTCCACCGAAGCACCCGGCGAGGGAATAAAATCAAACTTATCATAGCGTCTCGGGGCAAATTTCCCGATAAAATGAATATCGACATTCGCAGTTTTGTTTCTTGTAAACGGATAATGGAGGCACCACTCTCGTCAATTTTATTTCTAATCGCATCATGCTTGTCGAGGCATTAAGACCCCGAATGTTCCAACACAAAATATTCCAATTTCTATTATTCATTTGTCACCGAGGAAAAGGGATAGTGGATTAAAGCTACCAGAGCAAATCCAAACACAGCCATGAGAGAAAGCCTACTGGAAGCCAGAGAAATAGAAGCACACCAGAAAGATGTAAAAGTTCCAACAGGCAAGAACAAAATAGTCTGAAAGTTCCACAAGCACCACAGAATAAAGATAGAGTAGCTAAGACTACTTAGGTCCCTGAGAGTGAATAAAGTGCAGGCTAAACAGACAAGCCTGAAAGAAACAAAATAGCACTGGAACAACAGGAGATCAAGGCACGAAGCATCCCGTCCATCATTTGACTTCCTGGTCATAAGTTCATCCGCCGTGAGCTCACTAGGAGACACATTACAAAACAGCCCCCCACCTGTTGCGAGTCTCAATTGGGACCGGGGCGGGGACAATATCGAAGGCCTAGGGGGATTATCCAAAAGGTGGAGCGCAAGATCGTCCATGACCTTCCTTTTCTTCCGGGAGTCTTGTCGGGCGGTACCGAGAGTGCTTGAAACCTTCGAAGTATTGAGCCTACTGCTCCTCCGACAGCCTTGAGTTACCAGGGGTTTCCTGCTGTTTCTTTTTGAAACGCGTTCAGGCGAGAGACAGAGTCCTCCTAGTATCTTGGGAAACAGATGATGCTCCAGCCTGAAGGGCTCCATCCAGGAGAGGTTGAGGAGGATTTGCAGTAACTTCAACCTCCACATCTATGCTACTACTGCTTAGATGAGTCTGATTGTCACTGTGCCAAAAAGCCCAAAGGTGCAGGAGGACGAGAGTGCAAGCTAGGGGGCTTCAAAGGGACAATTGCCCGGCGAATCATCCCGATTGTGCTTAACCGAAGAACCGAGAGGTTATGGTCTCTATGATTCCGGTATTAACAAAAGCGGAAAATGCAAGACCGGGGGGATGGTTGGAATCAGCAGCTTCTGAAAGGCCGCTATCTCAACTGCCAGCAGAGTTGGGTGTAGCATGCCCTGCACCTCATGGTGAACTGGAGAAGAAGCATCAGAGGAAGTGGAGGAAGAGGAACCTGTCTTGAATTTCCCAGATAAAACATCTTCAACATTGAGCACAATGTCAGGACCATGAGCCCTCAAGTACTCAGCTGTGGATCCAGATTGATCAAAAGTGACTGAGTCTTGTTGTTGCACAGGTTCTTCCATGACTTGGTCAACCTCCTCCTGCCACTCATTCTCCTGCTGTTGATCAACATCAGGCCAAGCATCCCAGCCGGCCAACTCATGAGGAGGGACAAAGTTGAGCCTGCGCAGTTGTTGTTGAACATCGCCCATCCGTTGGTCATTTAACCCAAAGTCCGCATGGACATGATGGCCGGCTCCATTGAGATCTTGTCGCCACCCCCGGGCCCCATCAATATTACCAAGTCGAACCGCACCATGAACCGGGTGCGGGTTACCATCCACCGGTACCGATCCTCATCATGGGGAAAACCATCCGGGAAATTGCCATTCGGAATAAACACCGGCACGATCCGGGATCTCCTTGCACCACCAAGCATGGTACCTTGAGACACTACCATGCTACGAGGGACACGATCGGGGAGACGAAGCGAAGTGCGACGAGCAATAACTCTTGACTTGTTAGGTCCCTCAAACCATCTAATTAATCTACCAAATGGGGCAACAAACTCGCCCGGATGAAGTCCTGAGTCTGATAATCGAGCGGAAAGGCCAAAAACATGATCCAAGATTCTCTGATATAATTGCATGTTCTAAAGTTTCGTGGAGCCTCATCATGCTTATGAACCGACATTACCCACTGACCAAAGTTAATTGGGGAAGCATCTAGCAGCTCTTCACGCTGAACCGGATTGGCAAACCGAAAAAGCCCCAAGCCCAGAGGAGATGGGAAGGATGAAACCACATCTACGTGAAAGTTATGCTCCAAGAACTCACTGACTTCCTGGAGGATGCCAGGTACTTGATCTTGCTGCGGTTCCGCTCCGGGGGAAATAATGGCGTATCGTTCATGACGGCGCGGCGGCTCACCCCCCGGGGCAACGCGAGCACGAGCCGGGACGGTGCCATCCATGCTCCACATGAAGGCCGGGTGGGAGGAAGAGCATTGGGTTGCATGGGAAGTTGGCCATGTCGTCGGGCTCGGGGGAGGGGGCTGAGGCGGCGGTGGGGTAGTGGAAGGCGGCGACGACGAGGAGGGACGATCGATGCGTAGCTTGGGGGAGATTGGAAACTTTCGGGATTGCTATTTCCTCGGGAGTCGTGGGGAGGCGGGGAAAGAAATAGGGCGTGACCTTTCATCTTCCGTGGGCTGATTCGTGCTCGTCTTTTGGGGGCCCAATGGACTTTCGGCTTAACCCGAGTTAAACACCGCCGTTGCTTATGCCCATAACCAAAACAAGCCCGACATCTCCATGGACTAGAACAGGCAACAGCCCGATGGCCCACTGCAAGACATTTGCCGCAGCAAACCGAAGTGCCCTTTGAATTTGAAATTTGATCAGCGGTATCATCGCGCGAAGAACACGCCCTGGTAATCGGATCTGATTGAGAGAGATCGAGAAAGTCTTCCAAAAACAGTCGAAAAGCGAACTGTAGTGGGAACCTCAAGAGAACCAACCACAAACGATTTGACGAGGATTTGACCGATGCAATGGAGGATCGTGAGAAACATCAGGAGCAAAGTGAACTCGGCGACCACGAGACCGAGAAGAAAGTTTCTTTTGCCTCTTAGATTGCACATAATGCCACTCTTTCAATTGCTCCCTGCTCCCAAAGAAATTTTTCTCTCTCCCAATGAGGGGCACCGTTGCTCCACAAGAAGAAATAAACATCAAAACATTCACCAATAAAACGTTTGAGATTGTAGATCATAAACCCCACTCGCTTTGCAAGACACCGAGAAACGAAAGTGACGGTCACTTTGCAATTGCACATGAAAACCAGGTGCCGATCCTCCAAGGCAAGATTGTAGCATCCAAGCCACTGAATCCTCCGATAAACGGACCGTGAAGCGACGAAAAACGGCCAAAAGAAAGAAAGAGCCATTCGGAGAGGAAGAAGGGTGGTGCACGGACTTGCGATGACGTACCAGCACTTGATCTTGGAAAAGCTTCCCATGGTTGAAATCCAACTTGCCAACCAGATCCGAAGGCACCTCCATGAGAGAAAGATCCGAGAAGGGAGATCAATCACCAATCACCAGCAGTAGATCGCCCGGGAGATGATCGCCGGGAGCCTACGAGGGTGGGGGGGAGTAGTCGCCATCCCAATCTTGCACTCTTGCGGTTGGTCACTGGAGTCCTCCATCTTGAACTTCCGCACAATGTCCTTGGTGTACTTAGCCTGGTGCACCCTGATTCTCTATTTTGCAATGATGAAAGGCCCATCTTTCCCTTATTCCATTTGTGCTACATAAAGGCCCACCCTTATTTAGCCGACAAATTGGAATGCAAAAGTGTACACGGAAAGAAAACGTATGATTTTATTTCTTCAAAAATAATTTAAATTTGACTATGTAGCGAATATGGCTTCATATGTCATTGGTTCGAGTATGATTTTGGTGATTCATTACAACATGATCAATGGGACTGATCATATTGTTTAGCATATCTTTGTAGACATTTCTAGGTCCCAAGGATACCAAAATACCACATGCGAAATTGAGAAGATAGTCTATTTTTCAAGGGTCAAAAACAAGAAAGAAAAGAAAAAGAAAGGACACCGTCGGATGAACCGACGGTACCTAGATAGCAAGCGTCGGTGCAATCGTCGGACGAGTTGGTACACTGGGTGAAAACTTAGGCACCGTCGGATGAACCGACGGTCCACTTTCTAGTAGCGTCGGACGAGTTGCAGAGAAGAAGAGGAGAAGACAGCAGCGTCGGATGAATCCACGGTCCATTGGAGGGAACCATCGGTCTATCCGGTGGTCAAGTTTAAACAAGACAGAGACACGCCAAGATCAATGCAGTAGCACTGGATGAACTGATGGGTCAGCAACGGTCTATCCGACGGTTACGAAGAAACCAACAGAGACGATTTGGCCGCGGGGTCTTCAGCGTCGGATGAACCGACGGTGCGTTGGTGTAATGCGTCGGAGCAGTTCTGTCAGAGAACCTCAACAGCCACGTGACATGGGAGAGGCACCGAATGAACCGATGCTCCTGAAAAGTAGGCGTTGGTTCATCCGACGGTCAACTTTTCAGAGAGCCGTTAGCCAATGGCTAGCTGAGTGCCTTGGGCTATTTATACCTCCTCCACTCACCCATTTGAGGTTGCTGTATTGTGTGGAAGTGCAGAGGAGTTCAAGACACCTAGAAGATCATGTCCAATCCATCCAAGTGCTTAATTGCTCATCCATAACTTGCATATACTTAGTGTATGTGCTTAGCGGTAGGCTTAGCTTAGAGCTGAGTGAGTGCAAAGTTGTGCCAACCTTGTGAGGTGATTCTTGATTAAATCAATGTGTACAAGGTTCGCCGGAAGCCTTGGGGCCTAAGTGGCTCACCGGCAATCGTCATTGACCCTCCGGCTTGGTGTGGAGCGGCGAGGACACTTTGTGCGGGAGACGTGGAGACCCCCTTCCTTGATGGAGAAGCTCCTTAGTGGAGGCGGTATCAAGGTGACCAAGGGAGCTTGGCAAGTGCCTAAGTGGCTAGCCTTTGTGGCAAGTCAAGTGGTGCTCTTGGGAGAGACTTGGTGACCGGGAAGCAATACTCTTGTGTGAGTGCTTCAACAACGTGGACTAGGGGTGGCTTAGTGCCTACCGATACCACGGGATAAATCGTGTGTCAAGAGTTTGCTTTCTTTCATCCCTTTACGTTTCCGCATTTACTCTATTGCAATCTTTGCTTGCCTTTACTTTCCTAGAGTAGTATCATGCTAGGATTGGCTATAGGTTGCAAACCTTGTTTTGGGATGGGAGTTTCACACTAGAACAACCTTAATTGCACATCTAGATAGTATGTTCTAGTTTATCTTTATGTAAAACTAGTGAAGCCATAGGTTAAGATTTTTAGTTGCCCAATTCACCTCCTCCCCCTCTTAGGCTAACGAGCATCCGATTCCTTACCGACTATATGTTCATAATTTTTTTATTAAAACAAGCGGTCAAAATTGGTGTAAAAAAGTCAAACGACTTACAATTTGAGTTTTGAAATGAAAGAAATATATTAATAGAAACTCGTACTGTATATATCGTGCGTTCATTAAAAAATATTGTTGGGCTGCAGACTTAGGGCGAGTGCATGACAAATTGACATGACTCCTGAGCATCTCTATGTCTCCACTCTCCAGCATCGTTTTTTTAACAAGGGAACAGAACATGTGTTGAAATGTTCTTTCTAAGGGACGAGGCAAGAATTTGTTTAGTTGGCAAAAAAATGAATGAAAAGCTTTTGTGATTTTTTCAACACTAATTAGGAATATTAACATAGATTAATGATAAAACTAGTTGCACAGATGGACGGGAAATCACGAGATGAATCTATTAAGCTTAATTAATCTATCATTGGAGATTGTTTACTGTAGCACAACATCATCTAATCATAGCATAATTAGGCTCATTAGATTTGTCTCATGATTTTATCTGGGTTATGAAATGAATTTTATCATTAATTTACATTTAATACTCATAATTAGTATATGAGCATTCTATGTGAAGAGTGAATTTTTTTAAAGCTTATGCCCACACGATCGATTACTAAGTTTGTCAAGGCAGACATGGATTTAACCTTTTCATCACATTGTTGATGATATCATGTTTCATGTGAATGTTTGATCATTCCTTCCTCTTTTCCTTTGCCTTCGTATCCTAATCAAATGAAACAGAAGAAGCTATAAACTAGAGTACGCACGGTTTTAGTTCTACGTAGCCAGTGGCGGATTTAGCACCGGGGCGGGGGGGGGGGGGGGTGGGGGCTCGAGGCCCCCTACTGTGACGCCCTAGGTTTTTAGTTAGCATCATTAGTGACCGAGTCAAGTAAAGTCAAACAAGTTGATTTGAGTCAAACCTTGGTCAATCTGGGTCATCACCTCGAAAACCTATCTAGCAATCACTAATGACCTTGATAACCAAGTCAACACCTGCTCTCTGGTCAAACTCTGGGTCAACCATTAGTCAAAACCCCAAAGCCCTTTCAACCCCTAATGTCTTTAAACATGCTCTAGAACTTTTGTCGCGTTCTCTAAATTTCAGTTAAACACTTCAAAATCGGCCAATACAAAAGTGGTTCGTCTTTTCGAGGGACACACTTTTCATAATTGGCGGCAGTTTGACCGAGCCGAGAAAAGCATCATCTTTACCAGCAGTTTGTGCTCAAACCATTGATCAAAACATAGGTCAGCCTTTACAAAAGTTGCTCTCCTATAGTTTCTCTACAACTTTCGTTTTTGGAGATTTTTTAACACAGTTCAAATTTTTGAAGAAATTTTGCGGTCAAAACCACGATTGACTGACGCCCAAACCCCTCGGTGCTCTAGGGAGCAATCACGCACGCGCGCGACGCCGCCCGACCGGCGCCCGCGCCTTCCGCGCGCCGCGGCCCCGGGGCCCGGACGATGAGGTGCCCGAGCGGCCACTTGGCACACGGGGAACGCGCGGACCACGTCCCTACACCGGCCTCCTCGCCGCCCATCGCGTGCCGAGGCGCCACGCGGCCGCGTCCGCGCCCGCCCCCCTCTTCCCTGTCACACTGCATCGGCCCGCCTCCCAACGCGCCGACCGTGCCGGACCCCGTGCCCCTCACGCTGTGCCTTCGGGGTGAAGTGAAGAAGGCCCTCCTACCTCCTCCTCGCTCTATAAAAGCAGCCGACACACTTCCTCGCGCGTGCCAGCTGTGCCGCTGCCCGCCATTACTGCTGTCGTCACCGAGCGAGCCCTGCACTCGATCACTCGACCGCTTAACTACCGTAGAACTTTCCCAAGGACCCAATCGAGCTCTAGCACTCGCGCCTTGGCTAGCTCCGCCGCGCCATTCGCCGGAATTCGGGCCGTGGCGACCGCCCGACCACTGCCTCACCACCGGAGCACGCCGGCGCACCCCGACCCTAACTCCGACCATCAATCCAACCTTAGGTGAGCCCTAGCCCTTCCCCACCTCTTCCCCGGCCAAGAGCGCCGTCGGAACTGCCGGATTCTGGCGAGCCCGCCGCCTCCCCATGGCCAAGGGCCACATTGCAAGGATTCCAAAACGTTTAGGGTTTTTCTATGAATTAGGGGCATATCTGTGAAAACTGAAAATCTTCTAGGGACCTCGGTGAAAAATGAATCTTAAATAGTGTTAGGCTTTTGGCTGAATCTTGTAAAATCTGTAGAAAATCGTAGAAAAATCATAAAAATGCAAACTCAATTTTTTGGTTTCCTTGTGAATAACCTTACAACTTTCACAAAGCATGACCATACTTTTGTGTGCTACTTTTTGCATGAAAAATAGAAATCAGTTAAACCAAAGTTTCCAGGTCCCACAAAGCATGACCATACTTTTGTGTGCTACTTGTGAGTAATGTAATTTCTAGGTCCCACACCAAAGTTTTCACAAAGTTACTATGTAGATCTTTTAATATGATTTATCATGTATTTATGCTGAATCTGTCCAAATGATTTTTGTAGATAAAAATAAATGGAGTTTTGTGTTCAACTTCTGCATGTGATGTGTTTATGCCTAAATGCACCTTTGGTGAATTAATCATAATTTTATATCTCCCATAAATATTTAATCTTGTTTTATGACTAATTTTCAATGTAAATACATAGCTCAAGATCTAGAGTAGCTCTTGATGTGTTTGTTGATTTCCTAGCCTTGTTTTGAGTCATAGAATCAGTGAGAGAAAGTTGGAATCTTTTTGTTGTTTATTTATTATTATATGCATTTATCATGTTTTGGTAGCTAGATTTTGTCTTTTGTGATATAATTAATTTATAGCTCATGTAAATGTGAAATCTTGTTAAGTGGCTTCCTCTAGGTTAAAATGCTTCAGAAACACCCCCACTGAATTTTATGCATAAAAGCTATGGAAGCCAATTAGAGCTTAATATTAAGATAAAATGGAAAATCACCAACACACACCTAAAGACCTATGTTTGTGATGTAAATCATGCTAAAAAGCTAAGTGTCACCACCCTTGCTGTTTGTGAAATTAAATTAATTTATTTACATAAATATGTACACAATCACTATAAAAAAGAATAATTAATAAAGAATCACATATTGTTGCTTTATTGAAAGAGTATGTTGAATGTATTCTTATCTAGGTGAATGTGGTCAACCATGCACCCCATGGTTGTCATAGGTTATTTTGTAATAAATTAAATTGAAATTGTCAATTAAATCTCGCATTTGCATCCTCGCGTAGATCTTCCCGACGGTAGTTATACGCTCATGCCGGAAGAAGGTGATGAAGGTGCTGATGGTGAGCTGCAGTACGTGGACATAGCTCAGGACCTGAACCAAAGTCCAGAAGGGCCCAAGGCCAACCTTGCTAGTGAAGGCAAGCCCCAGATCATTAACCCTTTCTTTTAAAATTATGCAATTACCTTTGCTATATTGTGTATTTATGTTTCAGGAGTTGAATTGAAACCCTAGATGCATGATCCCTAGGTACCTATGCTCTTTTACTAGTATGCTAGGTCGATAGCTGCTATGCTATAGGACCCGGTAGAAGTCGAGTGATGTTCGTCACTCGCGAGAATAGGTTCTTATGTTGGAATCATAAGATCTTTTTTAATGGATTGCTCATGTGGTAAGAGCATGGGATTTGGGCTCCGGTCTAGTGGCTTTCGTGGGCTAAGCTTTTGAACGTACTAAGCACTTGTCGGGAATGGGACTGGTAAGCCTAGTACCTTAACGAGACGGTGCGGGATCTTACCCTTACTAATCTTGAGTGTTCACCTACCCGATTTGCAACCGGGAGGTGGGTACATGTGTGAGACTAGATGTACTGTGTGGGGCATGCCAGATAGCCTTGTACCCGGGACTGTAAGATTCGATCCCAAGCCGAGGACTTTTGGGAACCGCCTGGTGGTTGTCCAGTGTGATGGCACCCTACCATGTGTTTAGGTCTACCTTGCAAGGTTATTAATCAATCGATTGTCGGCCTCTCACCGTTATCTGAGACTGCTTAATCAACTGGCCATAATATCCCTTAATGATGGAATTTTGTGAATATTACTGCTTGAATTAATTGTATTGTACAACTCTTGATTGAATTAGTTGGCTCACTTAGAAATGGTAATCAACTAGAATTTGAGCTACAATATTGAAAGTAAGGACATACTCTTTGTTGCTTTTCAGCAAAAGAACTCCACCGGCCAAAAAGCCTCTCATGTCTAGAGTTTGGTGATGTAGTTATCACCCGGCAGTTAAGTCTTGTTGAGTATTAGTATACTCAGCATTGCTTTATAAATGTTGTTGCAGGTGTTGTTTGGCCCGAAGAGATTCCACCCGGCTGGGAGATGGAATGGGTGGATGACGACGAGTGATGGCATCACGGACGACCTCCTGTGATGTTTATCATTTCGCTAGTTTATTTTTCCGCTGTTTTTGAACTCTGAACCTTTACTTAACCTGTCTTGAACGATGATTTCTAATAATTAAACCTTAGGGGTACAATTTGGATTTAATTTGTGTTTGTACTCCGGACTCGCCTTCGTGTGAGTTTTAATGCATATGTTCAATCCTTTGTTGCTAATCAAGTGATTTACCGAGCGTTAACCCGACAACTAATGATGACATGATACTTTATTATCGCTTAATGACCAGAGTGGAATGGTTTAGGTGATACTACAGTATTTTACTAGGTGGGTTATCACACCTACCGCCGAAAATGCTGTGAAGTCCTCTTGAGGCCCTCCCCCCACACATTTTTTGAGCAAAAGAATGAAGGAAGGGGAAGTCGAGGTGTAAGAAGCTCAAGAGCACCCCCTTAGGCTCGATCCTGACTTCTCCACTATGTGTCTATGTGTAGCAATGCAGACATTCCAAAGCTTCATTTGTGTACATGACACTTCTGGCTACTCAATTTTTTTGTTGCAATTTAGTTATACTTCTGGTTGCCATACGACCATAAAACAACAGAATGCTATTAACCACAAAAATAAGTGTTGAGACAATAAATGGCATGTGTAGACAAACTTATGCATGTTGCTTTTGTGTAGCTAGTTCGTGTAGCAATTGCAAATCGAATGTTAGGAGTACTAAACATGATCTAATTATAAAACTAATTACATGGACAAACAAGAGATTGTAAGATGATTCTATTAGGCATAATTAATTCATCATTAGAGATTGTTTACTATAACACGAAATCGTCTAATCATGGCAATTTGTGTAATGTACTCTGGACTCACCTTCGTGTGAGTTTTAATGCATGTGCTTGATCCTTTGTACTATTCAAGTGATTTACCGGGCTTTGACCCGACTACACTCGACGGGATGATACTTTATTATCGCTTAATGGCCAAGGTAAACAAGTGGGAAATGCTATGTCAATATAGAAGTTATGTCAATATAGAAGGCTAGAATCCATGTCAAACATTTACATTAACACACCATGAGAACATTAAGAGACAATATATTAATTCATCACAACACAAGTCAGCTAATCACCTCTAGTGAACACTAGTATCTCCTCATCATCAATGTTGTCCTTCCAACCTAGCCGTCACCGCATGAGCCTCACGAGGTCAGTGATGGCCCCACAAACTGATAAAATTGCGACTAACCCCCCTACCCCATCATCATAATATACTGTATATACATTGAAGCCCCGGACCATGTACTACTGCAAAAAATGTCTAGTACAATGCTCGACAAAATGCTGTGAAGTCCCCTGAGGCCCCCTCCCCCGCCCCTGGCGCTAGATATGCCAGTGGCTACATAGAGTGTAGTTGAGTTAGCCCCCCTACCGTCGGAAATGCTGTGAAGTCCCCTGCCCCACACACACACAATTTTTGAGCAAAAGAATGAAAGAAGGGGGAGTCGGAGGTGGAACAAGCACAGGTGACATTCGTCTAGTGTTGACGGTTGATTGTAGAATCAAAGTTCATATGGATTTGCAAGTGGACAAATCCCCCGTCGTAGTCAAGGGACCCTTCTTCCCTTAAGTGTGAGAACCCAAGGTATCGAATCCGTGGAACAATGTGCAACACAAAGATTCAATCTAGTAAAGCAAGGAAAGCTATCTTTTGAAGAACCAAGTTGCATCTAATCTAAGAGATCATCAAGAGAACACATCTAATCTAATCTACTAAGAGGTAGCAAGAGAAAGCAAGAGATAACCGATCTAGAGAGTGTAGATCATGCTTATGTTGTAGCTCCAAACAAGATAGATGAAGATAGAAAAGCGAATCTCATTAAAAGCATCTTTAAACCGTGACCTCCGGTCCAATTCCGAAGACGCGCGCCTTTTGGAGCCACCGTTATGTCACAACGCACCCCTATTCGTGCAGGTTAGCCTAGGGCGAGTTCGATAAGAACAAGTTGAAAACACTTGGTCGGTCTGGTATGCACCTCTAGCCACCGCGGCTACAAGAGCACCCTATGCAATCTATCTTAGGTATAGATTGGGGAAGAAGCAAAACCAAGGGAGAACAAAATCATTGAGATGGCACTTGATCGCTAGAAATTAGATTCACTATAAAACTTTATCATGAATGATTACATGAACAAGATCACCAACGGGATCCTACCTCGATCTTGATTCTTGCTTCGGAGCTCCAACGTGGTCTTCCATGCAAGGTTCCCACGTCGGCTAGAGAGACCCTAGACAACTAGCACGACCCTCCTCTCTGAGACGGTGTCCCTCAAGCTTCTCTGCTCCTCGGCGGCAGATGACGAATGAATTCTTGCATGGCTCTCGGTCAGGAGGGCTATAAATAGCCCGAGAGGCAGCTAGGTCAAAGGGGGGTGTGATTGGGCCCCGAAGTGGGCTGGGTGCGCTTGGGCCCACTTCGGCCCAGTTCTCGATCTCCTTTGCCCGGTGTTGCTTCCCGAGTCTTCTAGACCCCCAGCTGCATGTGGGCCCTTGACGCCAGTTTCTCTTTGGTTTAGATGAAGCTCCTTGTCCCGCAAGATTCGGCATTTTCTGTCTGGGTCCCTGGAGTTTTTCATCTTCTCGGGTCTGGTCCTTGGGCTTCTTGGAGTCATGTTTACTTCATTGCTTGACTTGAACCGGGCTTCAAGGTCTTGTCATGAGGTGCTTAATGAACTTATCCCGAAAGTCTTGCTTTCATCACTAAAATCCTGCATAAACACTAAACTTCAAAACCGACATGCACAAACAAACTTGTTATACCAGGGGGTTAGTACCAATGTATAAGATATAAAACTCATGCCAACACCAAAGGTAAACTCATGACTAGGTTGACGAAAATTCACCGTCAACATCTCCCCCATGCTTAAATCTTGCTCGTCCTCGAGTAAGTCTTCGATGGATATCATCGTTGTCCTTCATTGTTTAAACCTTGCACTTGATCATACACGAGAAAACATAATACTCTCAAAAGTTTAGTTCATTAAAGTTTCATAATGTACTAGCCTTCATCTCTACGGAGGGTAGATTATTAATTAAGTTTATCCCACAAGTATTAACATGCTCCCAAAATTCAAATAGATCTAAGAAATTTTGAAATAAAGAATGGGATGAAAAAGAGCTAAACCAAGTTCAAAAATTTAAACCGCCTTGCATCTTGCTCATGAACCCTCATCTCATCTTGTGTCACAAGCCTATTTGTTCTACTCCTTTCCCTCTCAAAACATATGTAAGTGGTAGGCTTTATATGGAGCTCTTTGGGAAAGTTTTAGTCCTACCAAGATATTATAATTGAGATGTTGTCAAAACAAGACAAGCTTCTCATGGTCTTACCGAGACTCATCAAAAAAGGTCATTGGAAAACAATATTATATCAAGGAGGGGGAGAGAAAAATACACACACTTTGAGATAGGTGGACATGTGCAAATGGCAAAGAGTGATCCCGAGGCACAAAGGAAGTCCTCGTTATCGGATTGCACATGGTTGGAAAGATGAGTTTGGATCTATTAAATCTTGAAACCTTAAACTTCCTAACGCACTTTAGAGAATCGGGGAGTTCTATTTATTTTATTTTTATATCATACATACTCATTTTTTTATTTTCTCAGTTTTTTCTTTATACTCACTTTTGTTTTTCTTTTTCTTTCTTTCTTTCTTTCTCTTTTTTATTTGCTCCTCTTGAACTCTAAAATTGCATTGTACCTACCTCCTCCCCCATGCTTAGACGTTTGCTCGTCCTCGGGCAAAGAGGTGATAGAGATAAGGTAGGTACTAGAAATATTTTTCCTTTGGAGAGATACTTGAAATCTTCAATCTTGGCACCATCTTGCGATCTTCCTTGAATTGATGATCCATACTCAATGATAGGTTGTGGTCAAGGAGGTCAGCACAAAAGATGATTTTTGGTTTTAAGGGTGGATATCCGGCGAGGTTTGTGAGATCTCCAATGTGGGGATACACAATGCACGGATAAAAGGCTAGCAATAAGATAGATACGCAAAAACGGAATGACTAACTTCTTAGTCTCGGGCCAGAGAAATCATGGCCTGAAATAACTCACCCAAAAATAAATCTTATATACTATATATATATGTATATATATATATATGGCTCTGGATAGGTAGAGCAACATGCAAGTGGTATTTATGACAAGGTTAGCATTACTTTTAAGAACAAAAATAAATCATCTTTAATCCATCTAAAACTTGAGAGCACATAAACCACTATGGGTCATTATTTTTATCATAACCTCCGCTAAAGATTAAGCTAGCATTTAGATAATTTTAGATTTGTATTTTAAGAGAGCATTAGCTTAATCATGCATAAAACAAGTACAAAGATAAACAAGCGACAGTTATAATCATATATCATCATGGCATAAACTTTGTAACTTTACCAAAGGTAAAAACAAGGTGGTGACTTTATTCATGATGAAAATAAAAACTAACATACATGCTGAAAATTTAAATAAAAACTGAAAACACTACGCATACATAGGCGCATACAAGCTGAAAATTAAAGAAAAAGGGAAAAGGAAAGATAACTAAATCTCCTCCTCTCTCTCTCTAATCTTCCGTTGATGGTTGATATTGATAATATTGATTGTTGTACCCTTGCTCGTAATAGGATTGCACCACTCCTCCTATGAATTGTCCTGGCGGTGCTAAGTGAAGGCATCCAACCTCATAAGCGATGTTTGCATTTCCTTCACCCATTTGGTTTGCATTGCTTTGGATGGCAGCGATATTTTGCATGTTTCTCACAGCGTATCGTCCAATGATGGCCACACTTTGTTGTGGTTGAGGAAGATGTGCATATGGCTCCGCAAAGGCTACGTTGGGCACCGCAAAATTTGGTGGGGGTATGGCTGCACCACTCCCCCATGCTTGCATTGGTACATCATTGTAGTAACTCGGCGGTGCCGGAATTTCTCCAAATGGTGGCACATAATTTTGTTGCGCACCTCCTTCTTGGCCCGTGGAAGAATCTTCTCCTATAATCCTTCCTCTTTTATTTTTTTCACCAGCACAAGAAGTCCTTCCTCTAACCAATCTTCTTTCCCCTCAAGAAAAAGTCTTAATCTTCCATCCGATAGGGGCAAATTTACTTTGGCCACTTTGAAGCCTTCTCTCTCATCTCCACTTATATATTTGCCTTGCTTCATATATTCAAATCCAAGGGAAGTCCTGGCTAGGAGATGCTTCGGGTTCCTTGTAATACCCGGTCTCAAAGAGAGAGCCAACATGGAGAGGTAACACCCCCAACCAATATCTCCCGAACCCGATGTTACTTCACAACACCACCGGTTGATCATAAGGTGAGTGGGGTCGATTGGCTGCCTGACAATCAAAGCCGAGTAAAGCCAATTCAACTCCATGTTGGTTATCTTTGTCTCTCTCATCTCCCCAAAAATCCTTTTGCACATCCATGAGTGAAAAACTTGGATGATGGGGTCCCGAATACTATTTCGTTGTTGGTGATCTTCTCCCGCGATCATACTCCAAAAACCTTCCAATGTGCCTCCATGCACATCCACTTGTTTTGGGGCTCCCTTTTGAAAACCAAGCAATTCCCTAATATACTCATAGGGAACCACTTGTTCAACCCAACATAGGTGTCCCAACATCTAGTAAATATCTGTGCCAAAACCCAATATGTGGCGAGCTTGGTCATCGAAGTCGCTACAAGTCTCTTCTCAAGGCGAGCGAGCTTCTCCTCCTCCTCCTCCGTCATGATGATAAACCAACGGAATACCGCAGAGCTTATGGAGGTGGAGCGGATGATCGTGTTGAACGATGAGGTGGGACGGGCGGCTCCTCCGTACGTCCTTGAGGTTCGGTGAACCTCATAGACGAGCTTCTTGTGGCCCTCATACCACTGAGGAGAAGAGTGTCGTTCCTCCTCGGTGGTGTCGTGTCCTCCTTCATACTCTGAGGAGACTCAGAGACCGAGTGCCTCCTCGAAGAGGTTGTCGATGATGGCTTGGACGACGATGATCCCTTCTTTTTGGTAAAAAGACTTGTAGTTTTCTTCCACATGGTTGCTGCACTCTCCTCACAAATATATATCCGGGGTTTTCAACTGGTAACAAGGTACACAAATATTATTTGGAGTATGGACTTTGAGTGGAATTAGGATGTGTTTTGTTAGATGAAACAAACTCGGGATGGATGGCTAAGTTTAAGGTGGTTCTGGACTACAAACTTGAGCACACGAACAAAGAGCTGGATGGGAGACTTACCTGAGGAAGACGGGCACCGGGGGTCTTTCGAAGGGGGTAGGCCGGCCGGCCTGGTCCGACCGGCCTAGGGGCCTCTCTGCTCCTCCTGGCTCGGTTCTTCTCCAGTGCACTCATGCTTGCTTTGTTGCTTTGTGACCGCGTGCTCCACGGGGTTGCACATTCCAAACATTCTCGTCCACTCCTTTGCTTACATTATTGTTCCTTCCACTTGACGATTTCGCTTTGAGTCACCTCCATGCTTCCTTGCCTCACATGCCTCCATGATATTCCTGCAAGACAAGGCCTTGGCTGCCCCCCATGATTGTCCTTTGCATGTGGTTTGATAAAAGATGTTGGAGGGGCATCCCGTGATGTATCATGGTGCATGCATGGTTAGGTTAACTAGATTGCCTCCCTCTAAGCATGTTTTAATTCTAAGCACTCCTAATTTCGAAAAATAAAAATAAACTCAAAGCTTGCAACGAGTTCAAATATAAATTTAGAGGAGTTTTTAAAGCATTAAAAACAAATGTAAGTCGAAAATATTTTCCGACAACTTTTATGTTGGTCTCACCGGTATTGTTTGCCTTCATTAGTTGAGAGCAAACTTTTCCTGGCTTGATCATGGGGGCATAGGTTTAAGTTCCAATTTTGATTAAGTGAGAGAGATTTTGAATGAAATAAAATTAAATGAGGCTTAGAAAAATTCTAACTCTAGAGAAACCAAGGATATGGATTTTTAAACCAACCAAAAACCAAGTTTCTAGGTTCACGCGAGTCTTACCACGTGCTAAAATTTAAATAACATCTAGGTACAAGATGTGTCTCTACTCGTGTGTTTTTAGCATGCAAAACAAGTCAACCATAACATCATAAAGAGGATGAAGGGTTGAGATAGGTTCTGAATTTTTTTGGTTTTGGTTTCTCGAAAAGAAACAAATAACACGTAGGATGGCTCATGTAAAGGGTTATGATCCAAATGAAATATCCAACCAAGAATTATGTCTCTAACATTATTCAACCATTCTAAGTCTAATGTCTTGTGTAGCAAAATTTCAAAACTAACTTACTTGAAAAGACTCGAAAAAATTTGAATCTGGTTGTCTTCCCGGTAGCTTATTCTTGACTCGACGAAACGGGTTGCCTCCCGCCTAGTGCTTCGTTTATAGTCCATGGCTAGACTTCTTCACTTGATTACTTCGGATCAACGCTCTTTGCAGGCATTGAAATCTTGGGTACCCACTTCCGCACCATCTTGGGTACGGGCTTATTCTTCCGCTTAGTCATTTTTTGGTCTTCACAGGCTGGCTTTGTCCTTTGGTCTTGACGGATGCAACAACTTCATTCACGTAGTGGCTCGGCATCTCAAACTCTGGTCCTTCGGTCGTGATCTTCATGGTCTCCTTAGTGTGATCCTCCATCTCTCCCGAATGAGTTTGAGTAGCCTTCGCCGTCTCGGGACCTCGGGGTTGTCTCGGAAATTCTCCTTTGTTACCCGTCAGGCGCCCGACAAGTTGTCCCACTTACGTTTCTAACATCTTCATCATGATGAACACTTCACATATATAGCTTCTGACCTCCGTCACCTTGCCATCTAAATTCTCTAATATTTTCTCCATACCCTCGAACTTAGTGACGGTGTCCTTGTTGATCTTAGCTTGCTCGTCCATGAAGTCCTTCAATTGTGTACAAAGAGGAACCAAATCTTGAATCGACGAACTTGCATTAAATCGGAGTTTACCTTGGACATGGTCGTACTCCTCACACTCCTCGCATGTGGATCTTGCCTCGGCAGCCTTTAGGTATTGAGCTTCTCTCTCTGTGTCCATCTTCTCCATCCTCCTCTTAAGGAAACCGATATGTCATTCAAGGAGTTCGGCTCGCATGTATTCATTGAAACGCTCCAAAGCTTCTGCAATCGTCTCCATGGGCAATTGAACAAATGTATCAATCTTGTTGCGCAAACTCTGAGTCTTGGTCGGTGAATAAAATTTCTTCATAAAGTTCCTCATCAACGCTTCCCAATCTTGCTTCAACTCCACCGGTACAGTGTGGAACCAATGCAAAGCTTTTCCAAGTAGTGAGAACGGAAAAAGCCTTGCCCTCACTTGATCTTGAGTCACCCCATTCTCATCGAAAGTTTGACATAGTTGAACAAATGCTTGGAGGTGAAGGTTCGGATCCTCTTTACCGGTGAAAGGCGAGTGTTGCACCATGTGGATAGTTGGGACCTTGATCTTGAACGGCCTTCCGGAGTCTTGAAGGTTTATGATAGGTAGATGAACGATGTCCGGGGTACATAGCTCGATCTTGCGCTCAGGTTGCGGTTGTTCTCCCATGGGTGGCGGTTGAGGTTGATCTTCCTTTGGACTTGGAGGTGGTGATTCCCTTTGCGATTCCGACGGTCCTTCGACTTCGGCTTTTGGATCTAGGGTTTCTAACCTTTTAGCTTGTGTTGCATGTCTCCTTTGCCTATAAAGTTTTCCTGGACCATCCACAAAAATATTTGGGTTTCTTGGAGAGGTAGCCAACCATCTCCGGTTAGGGTTAGCAAAAACAAAAAATCTAAAAAAGAAAAATAGGGTTAATAAAAAACTAGATTACATTGATTTTTTAGGATGCTCAAAGTTAAGAGATGCAAAAGAAAATAAAAAGAAAAACTGAAAACATATTCACAAAAAAGCGATACTAGATTGGATCTTGATTGCTTGTTTCTCGGCAACGGCGCCAAAAAAAGGGGCTTGTTGACGGTTGATTGTCGTATCAAAGTTCATATGGATTTGGAAGCGGACAGATCCCCGTCGTAGTCAGGGACCCTTCTTCCCTTAAGTGTGAGAACCCAAGGTATCGAATCTGTGGAACAATGTGCAACACAAGGATTCAATCTAGTAAAGCAAGGAAAGCTATCTTTTGAAGAACCAAGTTGCATCTAATCTAAGAGATCATCAAGAGAACACATCTAATCTAATCTACTAAGAGGTAGCAAGAGAAAGCAAGAGATAACCGATCTAGAGAGTCTAGATCATGCTTATGTTGTAGCTCCAAACAAGATAGATGAAGATAGAAAAGCGAATCTCATTAAAAGCATCTTTAAACCGTGACCTCCGGTCCGATTCCGAAGACGCCCGCCTTTTGGAGCCACCGTTATGTCACAACGCACCCCTATTCGTGCGGGTTAGCCTAGGACGAGTTCAATAAGAACAAGTTGAAAACACTTGGTCGGTACGGTATGCACCTCTAGCCACCGCGGCTACAAGAGCACCCTATGCAATCTATCTTAAGTATAGATTAGGGAAGAAGCAAAACCAAGGGAGAACAAAATCATCGAGAAGGCACTTGATCGCTAGAAATCGGATTCACTATAAAACTTTGCCATGAATGATTACATGAACAAGATCACCACCGGGATCCTACCTCGATCATGATCCTTGCTTCGGAGCTCCAACATGGTCTTCCATGCAAGGTTCCCACGTCGGCTAGGGAGACCCTAGACAACTAACACGACCCTCCTCTCCGAGACGGTATCCCTCAAGCTTCTCTGCTCCTTGGCGGCGGATGACGAATGAATTCTTGCATGGCTCTCGGTCAGGGGGGCTATAAATAGCCCGAGAGGCAGCTAGGTCAAAGGGGTGTGATTGGGCCCTGAAGTGGGCTAGGCCGGCCGGCCTGGGCCCACTTCGACCCAGTTCGCGACCTCCTTTGCCCGGTGTTGCTTCCCGAGTCTTCTAGAGTATTCCCCCAGCTGCATGTGGGCCCTTGACGTCAGTTTCTCTTCGGTTTAGATGAAGCTTCTTGTCCTGCAAGATTCGGCATTTTCTGTCTGGGTCCCTGGAGTTTTTCATCTTCTCGGGTCTGGTCCTTGGTCTTCTTGGAGTCATGTTGTCACACCCGACTTTCCGAAGAAAACCAAGTGCAAACCTATATGCATGCCAGGATCAAGTTTCATGCATATAGTGACATAAAAGTGTATACAGAAACAGTATCACGTAAGAAAAAGAAAGATTATCAGAGATTTACGCTTTATCCTGGAAACGAAGGCTCCAAACATCACAGGCAATCGACTGGGGGTTGCGTACGCCTAGCTCCAGCAACATCTTCACATCATCTTCATGTAGCTTCCTCCTTTTGAGCAACATTGTTTATAGCAAGGGTGAGCACTTGTCGTACTCAGCAAGTGTGGGGAAAAGAATGAATGCAAAGGCTTTATAGTGGACTGGCTATAAGCATTTAAGCAATTTTAGTTGGTCAAGTTTTATTAGCACCTAATTACTAATAAAGTATAAGTTTATACCAACCCATATTAAGCATAAGGTAAGAGGTACGCCATAAGCACATGGCAAGCATAACTAGAGAGAACGATTTAAGTCCATCTTCAAGTTCAATTATCATGTGAGGGTCCAGGCCGCTCTTGACCATGAGCACGACTAATCGATTAGTTTTACACTCTGCAGAGGTTGTACATCTTTACCCACAAGTCGCGTAAAAACTCCGAAGAGCTTTGCACCCAACCACGCTGTGCAAAAGTAGGCACAATACCACACTACCGAGGTGTGGCTGCATAGGGACGCTACGAGGCCTTTACAAAGAGTCCTCCCGTGCGTATTAGTCCATAGTAGTATGCCATAGAGGCTATCTTTCATACCTCACTTCTATTCACGGACGATCAGCCATAGAGTCTTCCGTTCCAATACCACTTCGGAATAGAAGAGCCATAAAAGCATTCCTCCGTCCCCAACCTACTATGCGAATAATAACCACACAAAGACTTCCCTAATTACTCAGCTAAGACCAGAGCCATATAGTCCTTGTGGTTGCACTGTTGTCCTGGGTGGTTGCTCCATGTTCCGATTAAACATATGGTCTTGTATTAAGCATCCAAAGATATAACATAAAGGTATAGCATGATTCATCATTATTGTTCATTAAAACCACCATAACCCAGGTATAGCAACTAAGCATAGCTACCCAACATAAATGTAAACCCAGGTTAACAAGGAATGACAATCAAAGACTAGGATAAACCTTAATAGGAACCCATCAAAATTAATGCAAGCAAAGCAATGAGTGATTAAATATAATTCTTAGGACAAAAGATCAAGGACACACTTGCCTTTAGCCAAGGTAATGTCGTTGCTCAGAATATCTTCAACATCTTGCTCTTCAAAGCTTCTCGAACGGCGTTCACTCTAAGCGCATCAATCATCGGGCACAAACATACAAAGCAGACAAACAAACAAACATACTAAGAACAAAACACCAATCAAAAGAAAACTTTAGAAGAACGCACTAAAGGATAGGCTCGATTAGATGGATCACTAAAGCACACAAATCGTGCTTAGAGGAAGAAAGGTGTCGGGGACAGCCCTGGGGGTCCCCTTAACCAACTGGGGAAACCCCACTTAAAACCTGCAAAAATCCAAGGCCAAACACGTCTTGCTCAGACACGCACACGGGGCACGGCCCACGCCGCGGTGGCCCCGGCGGCCAGCCAAGGCGGCCCACTCAAAGATCCCCTCGAGCAGGTCCCGCCTCGCTCGAGGGCACACACCTCCCTCGAGCGGGCTCCGCCCGTTCGAGGGCGTACGCTACCTCGAGCGGGCTCCGCCTCGCTCGAGGGTCCACGCCGCCCTTGAGCAGGCTCCGCCTCGTTCGAGGGCGCTCCGCACGCGCACGCCCGTTTCCGTACGCGGGCACGGGCATTTAATACTCTGACAACGGCGGGGCGGCGCCATCATGCGCCTGGGACTCACGCCCCGGTCCTGCTGCACCAACTCCCTAGGAGGGAACCCATCCCCGCCACTGTGGGGGACTGTGCGACGTGGCCGGTGCTAGCCCCGTGACGCCGCGCCGCCTACTCCTGTACGGCTAACGCGCCGAGCCCTCGAAGGGGGGCCGGCCGCACCCTCGATTTGCTTTCCCGTGACTTTGCAGGGTTAGGTCGTGATGTTAGGCCGGCGGGGCGCCATCCCTGCCACTGTTAACGGCAGGCGGCCGCCCCCGCGCGTACAACCCCACGCCGGGCACTGTGACAACAGCTCCGGCACTGTGAAGCCTGCGGGAGCGGGACGCCGCCATGCCTGCCACTGCATCCTGTACGAATCGACGTCAGCAATCCCCTCGAGCCCGTCCGGGGACATCACGGCCATCCGCTGCACTCCTACCCTCGGAGCTGCCACTGTTCGGGTACAAGATACGCCATGATGGACAAATCATGGCAAGGCGGCCGCCTACTCTACGGCGCGGCGCACCACACTTCCCCATGTAGCTGAATAGTGCGACATGCATGTAATTCGCTCTCTCCTTGGCCTATAAAAGGAAGGCGAACTCCCCCGCCGCAGGGGACAGAGCAGAACGATAAGGGACAACAACAGACAACATACAACACACCACACACTCGCTTTCCAATTCTCCCACAATATCTTCAGCCACTTCATCAGGGACTTGGAGGCCACGCTTCCTCTCCCGCCTTGCTTGTAGCAGCCCCACTACAGGCACCCCCGGTGCTGAGTAATATAGTGCCTCGAGCACACCACTGCTGGACGTACGGCCCTCGGCCGGAACCAGGATAAACCTTGTGTTTCTGATTGCTTGGCATCGACCATTGAGGGATAGACCTTGGCGCTTATTACTGGTTAGTGTCGGGACCACATTCCGCACCGACAGTTGGCGCCCACCGTGGGGCCAGCGAGCGCTTAAGGTCAATCCACCGTCAACTCCCTCCATGGTGATCCGCACCGAGTACCGCGGTACGCGCTACTCCATGGGCAGCTCGGATCCCCTCCCCGCCGGGTTTGAAATCCGGTTCGGGAGCCTGAATTTTGAGGCCACGGGAAACGGCTACCTGATGCGCCTCACCAATCATGAGGAGCTCTGTGCGCGGCGCCAAGCCGGGTCTGCCCCGGTCGTCACTGCGCGCGTTGCCACAACACAGACACCCGCAGGCACGGATGCTGCGGGCCCGTCAGCATCACGGCGTCGCCGCCGCTCCGGTCGGCGTTCATGCCGGGGGGCGCGGTCGGAGCGGCAACAAGCCGAACGCGCCGCCTCCCCAACGCGGCGCACCCGTCGGCACGACGACCGCCACCCCCGGCGGGGGGAGCGCGCGGTCTCCGGGCCGCGCTTCCCCATCGGTCTGCGCGGCGTCACGACAGCCTACAACGCCAACGTTAACACTACAATGCGCAGGGTTCCTCCCGGCCGTCATGTCTTCGTCACCAGGGACCCTAGCGCCTCCGTCGGCGACGAGTCGTCCCTAGGCTCCCTCGACGCATTGCCACCCGCCAACCTGCACGGATACGCGGAGTGGGACTTTTCCGGCGTGTCGGACCCAGTAATGTTCAGGCGTTTTCTTGACGCCATGGACTACTGGTTCGGTTGTTCCGACGACTCCAGCACCGGGAGCTACGACCCCGCGCGGGAATGTTGCATCGTCATCGCCAGCGACCAAGCCAACGCCACCGGTGCAGCGGGCGCCGGCGACGGGGAGGTTACGCCCGCCCCAGGGATTGCTCCGCGCCTGGCTGCGGGGCCGAGCACCCCTGCTGGGGCCGACACTGACGCGCAGCTAGCCCAAGCTTGCGAACTCGAAGCCAAGCTGGCGGAGGAGTATCGGACGGTGCGTTGCTCCACGCCTCCATGGCAGGGGAAGCCTCCGCGCGCGGCGAACGCGCGCGGGAGTTGGGCATACAGGCCCGCGACCGCATCAACGCCGATTTCAACGTCGACAACCCGGACACGCCTCCGCGAGCGAGCCAGAAGCTCATTGCCGCCGCAACGCTGCTGCGGGCCATGCCCGCCCCCTCGACACCCGAGGCACGGAACCTGCACCGTGAGGCGCAGGCGCTCATCGAGCAAGCGGCTGTTCAACAGGCTGAGAGCTCGGCGTCACGCATCCTCCAACAGGGGGACGCACGAGGCGACGGGGCCGCGCAGGAGGGCGAACCCTCAGTCCGTGCAGGTGAAGCGGCGGAGCGACCCGCCAACCCAGGATGCACACCGGCTAAAGAACGGCTCCTCGACACGCGCAGGGCGCGGGACGGCGACACCCGCAACGTTATTAACGCTCGGCGGACGAGCAAGGCGGATGCGCGAGCGGCAGCAAGCTACCACCCTCGGCGGGGTGGACGCTACGACAGCGATGAAGACCGCTCTCCGATGCCGGAACCCCCGGGGACCCGTGTGTTCAGCCGGGAGATCCGCGCGGCGGCCTTCCCCCAGCGGTTCCGCCAGCCCACGACCATCGTCAAGTATAACAGGGAAACGGATCCCCGCGTGTGGCTCAACGATTACCGCCTAGCATGCCAGCTGGGCGGGGCCACCAGCGACGAGGTCATCATTCGCAACCTCCCCCTGCACCTCGGCGATTCAGCCCGGACGTGGCTTGAGCATCTGCCAGCCAGTCAGATCCATAACTGGGATGATTTGGTCCGCACGTTCGTGGGCAACTTCCAGGGCACGTACGTGCGCCCTGGGAATTCCTGGGACCTGCGCTCCTGCACCCAGAAGCCCGGCGAGTCGCTCCGGGACTTCATACGACGCTTCTCCAAGCGCTGCACGAAGCTCCCAAGCGTGGCACAATTCGAGATTGTGCACGCCTTCCTCGAGGGCACCACGTGCCGGGACCTCATGCGAGAGCTGGGGCGCAGCCCGCCTGCGGACTCAAACGAGCTGTTCGACATCGTCACCAGCTTCGCCTCAGGTGAAGAGGCCGTGGGGGCGATCTTTGACGGCAAGAAGGGCAAGCGCTCGGACGACGCGCCCGCGGATGGCAGCAAGTCCAGGGAGCCCCACCGGAAGGACAAGTGGGGCAAGAAAGGGAAGAAGCCGCGCCGCGAGGCGCGCGAGCAGGGACGCGACAGCGATGACGCCGAGGCCCTCGACCGGCCCCTCGAGGTCCGGGGGTGTTCGATGACATGCTAAGAAAGCCATGTCCGTATCACAAGACTCCGGTGAACCACACCCTCGAGCAGTGCGACATGCTCAAGAAGTTCTACGGCCGTGCCGCCGCGAAGGACGCGGAGGCCAAGAAGGACGGAGGAGATGGCGACGCCGGCGGCTTCCCCGCCGTAGAGAACGTGTTCCTCATCTTCGGGGGACCGACCGTCGACATGTCGAGCCGCCAGCGCAAGCGGGAGCGGCACGAGGTCCTCGCTGCGGAGAGGGTGCCTCCCTCCTTCCTTGACTGGTTGGAGGATGCCATCACCTTCAGTCATGAAGACCACCCGAACCGCATCCCTAACCCGGGCCAGTACCCACTGGTGGTCGACCCGGTCATTGGGAACGCGCGGTTCTCAAAGGTCCTGATGGACGGAGGCAGCAGCCTCAACATCCTCTACGCGCACACCGCCGCGCCGCTAGGGATCGAGTTGGACCGGCCGCGGCCCGAAGACGATGCCGTTCCATGGCGTCGCGCCGGCAAGCGCATCCAGCCCCTCGGGCAGATCGACCTGCCCGTTTGGTTCGGCACTCCGAGCAATTTCTGCAAGGAAATGCTCACCTTCGAGGTGGTGGGGTTCCGGGGCGCCTATCACGCCATACTTGGGCGGCCCTGCTACGCCAAGTTCATGGCCGTCCCCAACTACACCTACCTCAAAATGAAGATGCCGGGACCAAACGGTGTCATCACCGTGGGCTCGTCCATCGAGCACGCGTTCGACTGCGACGTCGAATGCGTGGAGCACGCGGAAGCACTGGCGCTGGACGAAGCGCTGGTGACCACCTTGGAGAAGATGGTCAACGAAGACCTCGACTCCACCACCAAGCACGCCGGCAATTTCGAGGCCGCGGAGCAGACCAAGGAGGTGCCCCTCGACCCTGCTGCCCCCGAGGGCAAGGCGCTGAGGGTCAGCTCCACCCTCGACCCGAAATAGGAAGTGGTGCTCGTTGACTTCCTCCGCGCCAACGCCGGCATCTTCGCGTGGAGCCCCTCGGATATGCCGGGCATCCCGAGGGAGGTCGCCGAGCACTCCCTTGACATCCTGCCTCATTCCCGCGCCGTGCAGCAACGGCTCCGCCGCTTCGACGAGTAGCGGCGGTGGGCGATCGGAACGGAACTGCGGAAGCTTCTCAAGGTCGGGTTCATCAAGGAAGTGTTCCACCCTACGTGGCTAGCCAATCCTGTACTAGTAAAGAAAAAGAACGGGAAATGGCGGATGTGTATAGACTACACTAGTCTTAATAAAGCATGTCCTAAAGTTCCTTTTCCTTTGCCACGAATCGATCAAATTGTTGATTCAACAACCGGGTGTGAGTTACTTTGCTTCCTTGATGCCTACTCCGGGTACCACCAAATCAAGATGAAGGAGTCCGACCAGCTCGCGACTTCATTCATCACGCCGTTCGGGATGTTTTGCTACGTCACGATGTCGTTCGGCCTCCGGAACGCGGGTGCAACGTACCAGCGCTGCATGCAACACGTTTTCGAAGATCACATCGGGCGAACGGTCGAGGCGTACGTAGACGACATCGTCGTAAAAACCAGGAAGGCGGACGACCTGGTTGGCAACCTCAATATCGCGTTCGGCTGCCTACGGGCCAACGGGGTAAAATTGAACCCTGAAAAATGTGTCTTTGGTGTGCCGCGGGGCATGCTCCTAGGATACATAGTCTCCCAGCGAGGCATCGAGGCCAACCCCGAGAAGGTTGCGGCCCTCGAGCGAATGGGTCCAATTCGGGACCTCAAAGGGGTACAAAAGGTGCTGGGGTGCCTTGCCGCCTTGAGCCGCTTCGTCTCGCGGCTCGGCGAAAAAGGCTTGCCCCTCTATCGCCTCCTCAAAAAGCACGAGCGTTTCTCCTGGACCGCCGAGGCCCAAGACGCGCTTGACAAGCTGAAGGCATCCATGACCCACGCCCCGATCCTCACACCGCCGCAGGACGGCGAACCTCTGCATCTCTACGTAGCCGCGACCACCCAGGTGGTCAGCGCCGTAATCGTGGTAGAGCGCACGGAGGAAGGGCACGCCCTGCCGATCCAACGGCCGGTGTACTACACCAGCGAATTCTTGTCCGACACCAAGACACGCTACCCTCAAGTCCAGAAGCTGCTGTACGCGGTGGTCCTCGCACGACTCTAGCTTCGCCACTACTTCGAGGCCCACCCTGTCACGGTGGTCTCCTCCTTCCCGCTGGGGGAGATCGTCCACAATCCGGATGCGGCGGGTAGGATCGCCAAGTGGTCAGTAGAGCTGATGGGCGAGACGCTCGCCTACGCCCCGCGCAAGGCCATCAAGTCCCAGATCCTGGCGGATTTCGTCGCCGAGTGGACAGACACACAACTGCCACCGCCACAGAATCCGGCAAGAGGCTGGACTATGTATTTCGACGGCTCGGTGATGAAGACCGGGGCGGGCGCGGGCCTGCTCTTCGTGTCACCCCTCGGGGAGCACATGCGGTACGCAGTACGTCTCCACTTCCCCGCGTCAAACAACATGGCTGAGTACGAGGCCCTTCTCTGCGGCCTCAAGATCGCCATCGAGATAGGCGTCAAGCGCCTCGACGTGCGGGGGGATTCGCAGCTCGTGATTGACCAAGTCATGAAAAATGCGAGCTGCCACGACGACAAGATGGAAGCGTACTGCAAAGCCATGCGAGCCCTCGAGGACAAATTCTACGGCATCGAGCTCAATCACGTACCCCGCCGGTACAACGAGGAGGCGGACGAGCTGGCCAAGATCGCGTCCGGGCGGATCACTGTCCCCCTGAACGTTTTTGCCCGAGATATCGCCCAGCCCTCCGTCACCTTCGAGCCGCACCCCTCGAATCACGCGGAACCCTCGGGTGCTCCCTCGAATCCGGCAGGCGCGGAGCCCATGGATGAGGACCCCTCGAACGAGGCGTATGTGCTCTCCCTCCTCGAGGGGTATGGCGCCGACGAGGCCGATGTGATGGATGTCGAGCCAGCCCCCATCAGGGCAGATTGGCGAGACAAGTATGTCGCCTGGATGGCTCGAGGGGAACTCCCCTCGGACCGGGCCGAGGCCAGGCGCATCGCCAGGATGGCCAAGTCCTTTGCCCTCGTCGATGGCGAGCTGTACAAGCGCGCCACCTCCGGCCTCCTGCAGCGATGCATGCCCATCCCCGAGGGGCGCGAGCTCCTCCGGGACATTCACGCGGACGTCTGCGGCCACCACGCCGCGCCCCGCACCCTCGTGGGCAACGCGTTCCGTCAGGGCTTTTACTGGCCCACCGCGGTCGCGGACGCCAGCGAGATCGTACGCACCTGCGAGGGGTGCCAGTTCTACGCCCGCAAATCCAACCTTCCTGCTCACGTCCTGCAGACCATCCCCATAACATGGCCTTTCGCCGTGTGGGGGCTGGACATCGTCGGGCCCCTGCGAAAGGCGCCCGGGGACTTCATGTTGGGGGGTTACCCGAAAAATTCGGATGACTACCCAAACACGAGTGAGAGTTCTTAACATGTTCAAGTTCAAGGTCAGAGCACAAAGAGACTGTGATTCCCTCTGCAAGTAGCACAAGTTCCAAAAAAGTCTGAGTCCGTTTACACGTGCCCTTGCGCCCCCTTTTATAGGGAGACGAAGGGACTTTTACATACCGACAACACCCTTAGCCTAAGAGAATATTCCCAGTGTGAACGCACACAGGATCGTCCTTTTCATCTAACATATTTACAAATCTACCACTAGTTCACACTCTAAACCCGGACTTTTTGGGACTACAACTTTGACTTTGCTTCTCCCCTGGTTCGTGAATGTCTTCGCGTGAAACTCCCGAACTAGGTCTTCAACAGATTCCCGAATTGGCCCTTGCTTCTCAGCTGGTTCGCGCATGTCACACCTGATTTTCCGAAGAAAACCAAATGCATCTCATATGTGCGCCAGGATCGAGTTTACACACATATGATAGACGTCATGAGTGAAATATCAATAAACAGCAATAAAAATCGTACAAGAGTTAAACCATTACATTATCTCTTTATTACACTCAGACGTTAGACTCGAAGGTCTTTACAACGATCAAACGTTAACTATGAAGACGCAACTCCATCTTCATCTTCCACAGGCACATGACTGGGGGCACGCAAGCCTCAGAACTCCTCGTAGTCGCTGAAGTACTCTCCTCCAGTGTTCTCCTCTGAACAGCGGGTAAGCAAGGGTGAGCACACTTATGGTTGGAGCTCAGCAAGTGGGGGAAAGATGCAAGGCCATCAAGGATAGGCTAAGAGTTTTGCTGCGGTTAGCATTTTAATGTTGGTCAAATTTTATTAGCAAGCACCTAATTACTAGGTGTAAGTTTATACCAACCCACTTAAGCATTTAAGAAATCATCTCCTCTCAAAAACCCATAAGAAACCACGATTTAATTCCATCTTCAAGTTTATTAATCATGTGAGGGTCCAGGCCACTCTTGACCGTGAGCACGGCTGATCAATCGGTTTACACTCGCGAGAGGTTGTACACTTTACCCACGGTTCGTGTTCCCCATGTCGCCGGGTTGATCGACCCTTAAACACTTCCGAGGTGAGTGGCTAGGGGTCCACTACGAAGCCTTTACAAAGGAAAGAAGAGAAACCAACGAGCCCCCGCAACAAGTTACAGCGGCGGAGCGGACCATAACCCTCCCTAATGGTCAGCACCTTAGCCAAGGTCGCTACCCCCGAAAGAACCGGCTATACCCCTTCAACTCCGCCCCCCGTGCCCCTCTCGGAAAAGAGCTATCGGCTAACCCACTCTCCTAATTAATCGGCTAAGCCGAGCCATATGGATTGTGGTTGCACCGTTTTTCCCGGGTGGTTCTCCATGTTCCGATTAAACCATATGATCTTGTTATTAACCATAAGCACACACATACGTGTATATCATCCAAGTTATCATGATCAACATTCATCATATTGCATAAGATTCATTTTAACCATCCCAAGTTATAGCAACTAAGCATTTGTACCCAAAACATTTATTTAAAACGGGTTGTCCAAGGTAATGAAGGTAAAAGTCTAGTCATGTCCTTAAAAAGGTGATTTCCCATCAAATTTATGCAATACAACATTTAAAAGTAAACTTAGTTATCATGCAATTGTTTAGGACAAAGAAGAATATGCAGAGGGAGAAGTCCACTTGCCTTCCTTGCTTAAACACTGGAGTTCTTCTTCTTCAAACACTTGCTCTTGATCTACTCCAACCGGTGCTCACTTGAAACCGGCACGACGTCTACGAGCACACAAGAAAGCATACAATAAACAAAACAATACACCAAGCAAAGGTAAACTGATCTGACAGAAGAAACAGATAACAAGGTAGCTTTAAAGAAAGGTGGCTGGGAAAGATTAGGTGTAACAACATAGTTGATTCACCAAGAGAGAACAAGGGTTGGCTCTAGGAAAGCGAACACAAAAGCACTAGGAACTATCGAAAGATTTGGATGATCACAAACAAAAGCTAGCTCTGTGCTTGGTATATTTTAATTAAATAAAATCATGTTTATAGGTTATTTCAGAGAAATACCTAATTTATAATTAGGCAAGTTATATTGGTATTTAAAAGACGATGTAAGCCTACTTCAATTTTATTTATAAATATTCAAGTTTAACTTATACAAATTAAACATTTAATTTAAAAGAAACATGTAAAAGAATCTAAGCGCTTCTCTTTATATTTCGAGTTATTCTAATCAAATTATAACTTAAAAACACATTTATATTCATATTAATCAAATTAACAATTTAATTAAGAAAACTCGAGATAAACCTATATTGCTTTTATATAGGAAGAAAATTGCATAATAATTAATCAAATTAAGTTTGATTATAAAAACCGAGGTACACATCTAATTGGCTTTTAATTATAAGAAATATTTAACTAATATTAAGCATATTAACTTTCTTATGAAAACACGTGTTGAACTCTAACTAGGTTTTAATTAGAAAAGCATGCATAATAAGATTTAATCATATTAATCATTTAAATAAATTATAAAACAAGAAACATGCACAACATTGGTCCTATCACGTAGTTTTAGTTGATATGAGCCTAACGCAACTTGAAACGGTGGAAACGGAGCTAAAACGCACAAGATACGGCCAAAACAAGGTTCTAAAACTGACGGGCTTAAAAAGACGGTCGCGTGGACACCAAGAACGCTTAAAACGGAGCTAGGACGGAAAAGATATGGTTAAAACAAGTTTCAGGGGCTTTTCTGCGAAGAAACAGGGCTTCCAGGGGCTTATCTGCAAGAATCCAGGGGCTAAAACATATTTACACATATAAACCCAAGGTTTATAGTGTAAAAGATCAAGAATGGACCTCTGATGGGAAGAACTAAGAAGGACAGGGGCTTAAACGTTGAAAACAGGACCTAACTAAAAGGATTTCTATAGGTGGAAGGGCATGGTTGTGAATTCCAGAAACTGGAGGCCCTTTTTGCAAAACTGCCAAGGCAGCCGGTGGAAAGGCCGAGGGTGTGCCACGTGGCGAGCGCGTGATTGGCTGGGCTGATGCAGGGCTGACGCAAGCATGACGCGCGCGGTGGACCGGCGCACGTGGACTTGGTCCACCGGTCCATGGTGGACCGATCTAAGGGGGTACCCCCCCCCCTTTAGATCCGGCCGTCCGTGCCCATCGGACGGCCCCGGTTGCACGCGGGCGGCGGGCGGCGGGGAGACGACGGCGCGCGGCGGCGCCGACGGACGGCGCGGCGGCGGCTCGCCGGAGGCTCGCGGGAGACGGTGTTCTCGAGCTAGGGACCACGGTTTGGGGTGCGGCCGGGACCTACACGAGCTAGAAGAACGACGAACCCAACCGGTCGGGGCGAGGGTGTCTCGGGCGGCCACGGCGGCTCGCACCGCGAGGGGGCGGCGCGGTTGACGGCGCGCGCGCGGAGGCAAAGGCTACGGCTCGGGGTAAAGTAAAACAAAGGAGGGGGCGAGGTTCTCACCACGCAGGCATGCCTCGGGCGAAGGCGATGGCGTCCTCGAGGCGACGCAGAGGGAGATCGACGCCGGCGATTAGAGGTTGAAGACGACGGCGGCGCTCCGTCCGCGGCTCGGTCCAGTGGCGAGGAGAAGGCACCTGGGACAGAGGGAGGCTTGGTGAGAATCACACGTGAAGAAGAAACAGAAAGCAAGGGGATAGAGTCACTTCACCGACGGCGCGGAGAGCACGGGGCGGCCAACGATGGCGGAGGCCAGAATTAGATGGCGACGGCACGAGCGCGTGAATGAAGGGTGTTGGGCGTGCACGGTTGCGGAAAGGGGGTGCGCAAGGCTCGAGCATGCCTTTATAGGCTAGGAAGGAGGAGAGGGAGCGGCGTCCGGGCCAATTGGCCATCAATGGCCATGGCGGCCGGCCCGACCTTGATGGAATTTAAGGGGGAGGAAGGGGTAACCGACGGAGGAAAGGAGGGAAGGAGTGGCGTCGGGGCTCCAATGCGCCTTGATGATGGGAATTGAAGGCGGGAGGGCGATGAAGGCGCCGAAACGGCCGGTGGCGGCGCGCGGGATGCAGAGCAGGGGAGGGAAACCGAAGGTGAGAGGAGGAAGGGGAAGCTGACGAGCGGGCCCGGCCAGTCAGTGAGAGGAGAGAGGAAGGGGAGGTGGGAGTGGGCCGGCGGCGGGGTTGGTGGGCTCAAAGAGAAGGTGGGCCGGCGGAGGGAAACTGGGCCGCGGGTTGGGCTTGGGGTTAGATAGGTTTGGTTTTGTTTTTTTTCTTAAACCTTTTCAAACTTTTAAAATTTAAACTCCTTCAAAACTTTTCAAGATTTAAACTCTTTTCAAAATTTAAACACTTCAAGCCTTTTCCAAAGTTTTCCAAACATTTTAAAATCTTTTAAAACTTCACACAAACAAATAAAACCATGCATTCAAAACATGATGCACAAGCACTTATTGCTTCTAAATTATTAAAATGATATTTAAATATTTTAAAGGACAAATTTATTTGATAATTTATTTAATCCTTAGGAAATAAAATCTAAAACACCTTGTTGCTTACATTAATTTAGTGATGGAATTTTAGGGTGTTACAAATCTACCCCCCTTAAAAAGAATCTCGTCCCGAGATTCGGAGAGATTGGAAAAGAAACTAAGGGAACGCTTCTATAGGCTCATCTTGCATGCTGAGTTTCTTCAATCATAACTTCTTGTCTTGCTTTCCTTCATCTTATTTCACTTTTCCTTCCTTCTTGGACGGGGCAGTCGTGGCAACTTCAATCCTATCTCCTTGTGGGCTGGTTAAGAGCACTGACTTCTTGGCACACAGGATTTTTCCGTCACATTCGCCTAACCAATCCATTCCAAGAATAACATCTATTCCACTTGATGTAAGAACTACTAGATCAGCTTGAAAATCCATTCCCCTGATTTTAAGATTGACTCACGGGCATACATGGGTGGATTTTATTTCACCGTTCGGGGGACTAATCAGCAAATGTGTCTTCATAGAACTCATAGGTATATCATGCTTTGCCAGGATTTGTTCAATAATGAAAGAATGTGATGCTCCAGAATCAAATAAAGCTGTTGCGAGCACGAGTTGACGGAAAACGTATCCAAGACAATACCGGGAGCGTCTTGAGCTTGTTCGGTTGTCACGTGGTTCACTCTGCCACTCAAGTAATTCCGTTGACCCTTGTTGATTTGAGAATTTGCACTTCCATGGTTTATCTGAGATGTTGGTTGTCTGAACCTTGGACCATTATCTTTCTGGGGAGTCTAGATGTTACGATTTGGGCAGATGCGGGTATATCATTCCAATTCTCCACATCTGAAACAACCATTAGAGTGAACTTGAGAGTTGTTTCTCATTAGTGCACCTAAGCGATCTCGATGATGATTTGGAACATGTGGTGTTTGTTGGCTGAAATGTTGGAACTGCTGGGTTGAATGCGTGCAACTGAGAATTTTGCAAATAATTTCCACTTGATCCACGAACTAACCGAGGTCTCTGTGATGAGTTGAAGAGGGGACGTGTGTTGCCGATTGTCCATGTGTTTGGAACTTGCGCTTCGTTCACCAAGTTCACGCATGTTTATTCTCTAGATCTATGTTTTGTTTAGTAATGTTGCGAAGTCCGAGAAGTCGTGACTCGTAGTTGATAGTTGGGTGGCCCTATCAGACCATCTAGGAAGCATTCTTACCTCTTTGGGTCAGTATTAACTTCATCTGATTCATGGCGAGACAACTGAGTAAACTTATCCAGATACTCGTTGACCGACATATTGTCTTACTTTAGAGCGAGGAACTCCCTTTGCTTAAGCTTGATCGTACCCGTAGGGAATGTGGTGCACGTGAAAATGATCCTTGAACTCCGCCGGGTGATGGTGTTAGGTGTAGCATGTGCAACAAGTGTACGCTTCCATCATTTAGTCGTTAATTCTTCCAAACACCCCGTTGTATACAAGATCATTTCTCTATTAGTACATTGCGTCATTTTCAACTTCTTGATAACAATCTTTAATCAATCATCAACATCCAATGAATTGGTTGAGTGGGAGTATGCGGGAGGATGGTGACTCATGAATTCCTTATGGTTGTCCACCGGTGCTTTGGTGGTACCGACTTTCGCCGAGCTTGAATGTTTGATTAATGGCGGACAAGTTTTGGATTAGCCGCATGTGAGCGGCAAGAGATTGTTGCGTTATTGGATCCATTGTTGGGTTGAGGGGTGGGGGTGGTGCTTGATTCGTTGATTAGCAATATGAGTACGGACAACGGGTGGAATGTCTTGACCTTTTTCCCGACCCGGTGCTTACCTTCGATTGTTAGAGAAAAGTGTCTCAGATAGGAATAGTGAACTAATGCATGAAGAGATGAACTCAAAAAGATGAAGCAACATGATCTTCCCATTTAAGACAGATCCTTGTCCCAAGATTCACAAAGGCTAGCATGAAATAAGAGTTCGGGTGTTTAGCATCAAACACTGCTTATCTTGCTTCCATATAATTCATTTTACACAAGCTCCATATATATAATTCTTTATTCTTCACAACTCACTTTATAAATAAAACACCTCATGACCTATTCAATCTAAATTCATTTGTAACTGTCCATTCCTTTTCTCGACTCTGTTGATTTGCCTTTGTAGGATTTTTTTCTTCTTTTCTTGATAAAGTGATTTGAATAGAGCTGGATCGACTCCATAATTGTTTCTTTTCCTAAGCTTAGCCATCTCGAATCATACTTCGGGTCCTCATACACAATCTTTTAATATTCTTCTCCATTTGATCCAAAGGCTTCTTGAGTACTGACTTATGAAATGTCCCTCTTTGTTACAATAGAAACATGCTTTTCTTACTTTAGTATCCTGGCGATTGTATGTTTGACTAGAAGTAAGGGTATTGAGACTTCGATCCTGGGGTTGATTACTATCCTATTTTGCACACCAACTAGCAAGATATCCATTTTCTCCATGCTTGAGGCAATATAATCCATCGTGATTATGCAAAATCCTCTTACACTTTGTTGAACAATTATTAACATAGTGGCCTTCTTCACCACATTTGAAACATAGTCTCTTAAGACCTTTGTCTTGGCTTTCTTCACTTGCATGCTTCTTGAGTTGTTTGATTCCGTCGGTGAAATTCATTGAAAGTTATACTCCAATCCTCAAGGTTGATAATCTGATTACTATCTATAGCTTGAGCAATTTTTTTTTGTAGGATTTGGATTTTGGGTACATAACTTCCTTTTCTTATTGATATTCAAATGGTAACATTGTCTAGCCTCATCGTCATTAGGTGGCTTCTTTTTGGAGACATGAACGACCATAATGCTCACAACATTGACATGTTCCCGTAGTCTTCATATGTTCATGTTGTTCATTCATCCGCAATTACTCGGTGCTCCATGACTTCTCTTATTATTTTGATGATTCCATGCTTCTACAACTTGCTTCTTTAGCGGTCCGGCAAGGAGAACTCCGGCTTTGGTTATCTCTCGTGTTATGAGGGGATGATGTGTTGATCTCCTTTTGTCCTTGTAAGACTTGAGCTTGCATGACTGATGATGGCTTTTCTTTGTCCAATGACAAGTGGAACGGATGAATTCGACGGTTATCGGCCAAAACAAGATTGGAGTTCTTAGGATTTGATGCTTGCTCTGTAATATATTGATGGATATTAACCATGGTTTGGGTCATTGCTTGCAGAGTCTGAGTTTGTGTTACCATATACTCTAGCATCTTGCGTTCAATTGCTGAGGTTATAGATGAAATGTTGATGTTTCCTTTGTTGTCTTTATCTTCGTGATTTCCATTGGGACTTGCTATCTGGTTGTGTGATAAAGGTAAGCTCAGAAGAGGTTGGAAACATATTGAAGAGCAGGGTAAAATTATTGATATCATATCCATCTTTTATTGTTGTGATTGTAATCACATTGTGGTAGAGAGGAGAATAACAAGGATGAAAGAAATTGACCATCTTTTGTTTCTTTAACTTCTCTCATATGTTGATGTCTGTATTCATTTGTAGATTTCTTGTTGTTGATGTTGGTGTTGCTTCTAGACTTTGATCTTCTGACATCCTTCAACCAACTTGAATGGCAGATAAGGATAACCCAGATTTGAATCCAATCTATCTCTATTAACCTAACAATTTATTTCTTGTTGCATTTGTGGCCATCACTCCACAATACAACTCACACAAACAAAGATCCAAATCAAACATGTGTTCAAACAACAAATATCAACACAACGATCGTCCTCACAGAAACGTTTCTATCGAAGTTGATAAGGGGTAGGCAATCTAAGAACTTATATTAGACAACCTTGGTGGTGAAGATTCGGTCGATAGCACAAGAAACGAACTCGAATAGATCAAAACAAAACGATGTGTTTTAACAAGAAGACAAGATTAAATTAGTTTTTTTATATGTAAAATAAGTCAATTTTGAAGGATGACAGGCTTTCTAGAACATGAATCCTTACTTTTCGACCATATCTAACTTAAGGTTGCGTCCTACAGTCATCACTGCTCTGATACCACTCTGTCACACCTGATTTTCCGAAGAAAACCAAATGCATCTCATATGTGCGCCAGGATCGAGTTTACACACATATGATAGACGTCATGAGTGAAATATCAATAAACTGCAATAAAAATCGTACAAGAGTTAAACCATTACATTATCTCTTTATTACACTCAGACGTTAGACTCGAAGGTCTTTACAACGATCAAACGTTAACTATGAAGACGCAACTCCATCTTCATCTTCCACGGGCACATGAGTCGGGGGCACGCAAGCCTCAGAACTCCTCGTAGTCACTGAAGTACTCTCCTCCAGTGTTCTCCTCTGAACAGCGGGTAAGCAAGGGTGAGCACACTTATGGTTGGAGCTCAGCAAGTGGGGGAAAGATGCAAGGCCATCAAGGATAGGCTAAGAGTTTTGCTGCGGTTAGCATTTTAATGTTGGTCAAATTTTATTAGCAAGCACCTAATTACTAGGTGTAAGTTTATACCAACCCACTTAAGCATTTAAGAAATCATCTCCTCTCAAAAACCCATAAGAAACCACGATTTAATTCCATCTTCAAGTTTATTAATCATGTGAGGGTCCAGGCCACTCTTGACCGTGAGCACGGCTGATCAATCAGTTTTACACTCTGCAGAGGTTGTACACTTTACCCACAGTTCGTGTTCCCCATGTCGCCCGGGTTGATCAGACCCTTAAACACTTCCGAGGTGAGTGGCTAGGGGTCCACTACGAAGCCTTTACAAAGGAAAGAAGAGAAACCAACGGCCCGCAACAAGCACGGCGGCGGAGCGGACCATAACCCTCCCTAATGGTCAGCACCTTAGCCAAGGCTGCTACCCCGAAAGAACCGGGCTATACCCCTTCAACTCCGCCCCCCTGTGCCCCTCTCGGAAAAGAGCTATCAGCTAACCCACTCTCCTAATTAATCGGCTAAGCCAGAGCCATATGGACTGTGGTTGCACTGTTTTTCCTGGGTGGTTCTCCATGTTCCGATTAAACCATATGATCTTGTTATTAACCATAAGCACACACATACGTGTATATCATCCAAGTTATCATGATCAACATTCATCATATTGCATAAGATTCATTTTAACCATCCCAAATTATAGCAACTAAGCATTTGTACCCAAAACATTTATTTAAAACGGGTTGTCCAAGGTAATGAAGGTAAAAGTCTAGTCATGTCCTTAAAAAGGTGATTTCCCATCAAATTTATGCAATACAACATTTAAAAGTAAACTTAGTTATCATGCAATTGTTTAGGACAAAGAAGAATATGCAGAGGGAGAAGTCCACTTGCCTTCCTTGCTTAAACACTGGAGTTCTTCTTCTCCAAACACTTGCTCTTGATCTACTCCAACTGGCTGCTCACTTGAAACCGGCACGACGTCTACGAGCACACAAGAAAGCATACAATAAACAAAACAATACACCAAGCAAAGGTAAAGCCGATCCGACGGAAGAAACGGATAACAAGGTAGCTTTAAAGAAAGGTGGGCGGGAAAGATTAGGTGTAACAACATAGTTGATTCACCAAGAGAGAACAAGGGTTGGCTCTAGGAAAGCGAACACAAAAGCACTAGGAACTATCGAAAGATTTGGATGATCACAAACAAAAGCTAGCTCTGTGCTTGGTATATTTTAATTAAATAAAATCATGTTTATAGGTTATTTCAGAGAAATACCCAATTTATAATTAGGCAAGTTATATTGGTATTTAAAAGACGATGTAAGCCTACTTCAATTTTATTTATAAATATTCAAGTTTAACTTATACAAATTAAACATTTAATTTAAAAGAAACATGTAAAAGCATCTAAGCGCTTCTCTTTATATTTCGAGTTATTCTAATCAAATTATAACTTAAAACACATTTATATTCATATTAATCAAATTAACAATTTAATTAAGAAAACTCGAGATAAACCTATATTGCTTTTATATAGGAAGCAAATTGCATAATCATTAATCAAATTAAGTTTGATTATAAAAACCGAGGTACACATCAAATTGGCTTTTAATTATAAGAAATATTTAACTAATATTAAGCATATTAACTTTCTTATGAAAACACGTGTTGAACTCTAACTAGGTTTTAATTAGAAAAGCATGCATAATAAGATTTAATCATATTAATCATTTAAATAAATTATAAAACAAGGAACATGCACAACATTGGTCCTATCACGTAGTTTTAGTTGATATGAGCCTAACGCAGCTTGAAACGGTGGAAACGGAGCTAAAACGCACAAGATACGGCCAAAACAAGGTTCTAAAACTGACGGGCTTAAAAAGACGGTCGCGTGGACACCAAGAACGCTTAAAACGGAGCTAGGACGGAAAAGATATGGTTAAAACAAGTTTCAGGGGCTTTTCTGCGAAGAAACAGGGCTTCCAGGGGCTTATCTGCAAGAATCCAGGGGCTAAAACATAATTACACATATAAACCCAAGGTTTATAGTGTAAAAGATCAAGAACGGACCTCTGATGGGAAGAACTAAGAAGGACAGGGGTTTAAACGTTGAAAACAAGACCTAACTAAAAGGATTTCTATAGGTGGAAGGGCATGGTTGTGAATTCCAGAAACTGGAGGCCCTTTTTGCAAAACTGCCAAGGCAGCCGGTGGAAAGGCCGAGGGTGTGCCACGTGGCGAGCTGTGATTGGCTGGGCTGATGCAGGGCTGACGCAAGCATGACGTGCTCGGTGGACCGGCGCACGTGGACTTGGTCCACCGGTCCACGGTGGACCGATCTAAGGGGTACGCCCCCCCTTTAGATCCGGGCCGTCCGTGCCCATCGGACGGCCCCGGTTGCACGCAGGCGGCGGGCGGCGGGGAGACGACGGCGCGCGGCGGCGCCGACGGACGGCGCGGCGGCGGCTCGCCGGGAGGCTCGCCGGGAGACGGTGTTCTTGAGCTAGGGACCACGGTTTGGGGTGCGGCCGGGACCTACACGAGCTAGAAGAACGACGAACCCAACCGGGGCTGCGGGGAGGTGTCTCGGGCGGCCACGGCGGCTCGCACCGCGAGGGGGCGGCACGGTTGACGGCGGCGCGCGGAGGCAAAGGCTACGGCTCGGGGTAAAGTAAAACAAAGGAGGGGGCGAGGTTCTCACCACGCAGGCATGCCTCGGGCGAAGGCGATGGCGTCCTCGAGGCGACGCAGAGGGAGATCGACACCGGCGATTGGAGGTTGAAGACGACGGCGGCGCTCCATCCGCGGCTCAGTCCAGTGGCGAGGAGAAGGCGCCTGGGACAGAGGGAGGCTTGGTGAGAATCACACGTGAAGAAGAAAAAGAAAGCAAGGGGATAGAGTCACTTCACCGACGGCGGAGAGCACCGGGCGGCCAACGATGGCCGGCGGCCAGAATTAGATGGCGACGGCGCGAGCGCGTGAATGAAGGGTGTTGGGCGTGCACGGTTGCGGAAAGGGGGTGCGCAAGGCTCGAGCATGCCTTTATAGGCTAGGAAGGAGGAGAGGGAGCGGCGTCCGGGCCAATTGGCCATCAATGGCCATGGCGGCCGGCCCGGCCTTGATGGAATTTAAGGGGGAGGAAGGGGTAACCGAGCGGAGGAAAGGAGGGAAGGAGTGGCGTCGGGGCTCCAATGCGCCTTGATGATGGGAATTGAAGGCGGGAGGGCGATGAAGGCGCCGAAACGGCCGGTGGCGGCGCGCGGGATGCAGAGCAGGGGAGGGAAACCGAAGGTGAGAGGAGGAAGGGGAAGCTGACGAGCGGGCCCGGCCAGTCAGTGAGAGGAGAGATGAAGGGGAGGTGGGACTGGGCCGGCGGCGGGGTTGGTGGGCTCAAAGAGAAGGTGGGCCGGCGGAGGGAAACTGGGCCGCGGGTTGGGCTTGGGGTTAGATAGGTTTGGTTTTGTTTTTTTCTTAAACCTTTTCAAACTTTTAAAATTTAAACTCCTTCAAAACTTTTCAAGATTTAAACTCTTTTCAAAATTTAAACACTTCAAGCCTTTTCCAAAGTTTTCCAAACATTTTAAAATCTTTTAAAACTTCACACAAACAAATAAAACCATGCATTCAAAACATGATGCACAAGCACTTATTGCTTCTAAATTATTAAAATGATATTTAAATATTTTAAAGGCCAAATTTATTTGATAATTCATTTAATCCTTAGGAAATAAAATCTAAAACACCTTGTTGCTTACATTAATTTAGTGATGGAATTTTAGGGTGTTACAGCGCATGTCCACGTGCCTGACTCCCGAACAGGGTCTTCAACAGATCCCCGAATCGGCCGTTCTCCGAAGTTCGGGCCATCGACAGTTGAGATTCCGGGCTTCCGCATGTTCGTGACTCCACCTCCTCGCCGAATCAAGATTCCCGAACTCTGCACATTCGCGAATTCGAGACTTCACAGGTTCCGGGCTTCCGAGAATCGCGAATTCCCTGCTCCTGAAAAACATGCTTTGAGAACTTTGTTAAGCTCAACGTTTCGAGGGTGACGGGTTTTCCTGAATTCCCCAACACTAGCCCCTCGGGGAAGCTGGTTGACTCCGACGATCCGATTCCACGAATCCTTCGGAAATTTAGTAAAAAACGTCACCCTCGGAACGTCGGAGGGGACACGCGTCGCCCGGGGAGCCAAGGACGGTTAAATCGAGGTGCGCTTCGCGGAACTACCCCTCCCCGGCCCTATAAATAGAGGGCTGCTGCTGTTAAAAAATTTTTACGGCTCTCCAGCTTTTCAAGATTCGTGCATCTCTCTTTCTTCGCGGAACCTGGTTTTTCTGCTAGAAAGCTTGCGAGCTCCAGGTGTTGTTCACGCTCCTCTAAGGTATTCCTTTATCTTTCTTTTGTCGATTTGTTATTTTGTTGAACTTCGGTGTATCAATGTCGCGATTTCGCGAGTTTTATTCTCGAACGTTACTCTTGACTGTCTTTATGTTCGTAACTGTTGGTTAGGTGGCTCGCGTTAAAAGCACAGCTAGGCCCATGACTACCGAAGAGATCGTCGCTGCCGGTCTCCCGCTTGACCCAGCTGCCGAAAGCGCGGAGCATGCTACACCGGCCGAAGATTCTGGTTCGCCCAGTGGCTCCCGTAGTCGCGAAGATGGGGAGGTTCGGTCTGACGGCGGCGAAGACATCGGGGATGTGGATGCCGGTGTCGACGATCTAATTAAGGCAAGGACCTCCGGCCCGCTGCCGCCCTCACTCGCCTTCGGAGAGTCGAAGGTTACAAGCAACATGATTCGTGAGTACGAGAAGACCGGATTCTTCTCCCCTGGTGCTGGGCGTGCCCCACTTGATGAGCTGATTCCAACTCCTAAGGAGGGAGAGATTGTGGTATTTCGGGACTTCTTCATCTGCGGGCTGAGGTTTCCTTGTGACCCCATCCTGCCGGCTATTCTCGATGCATTTTCGGTGAAGATCCACCAGCTTTCTCCGACATCCTTCCTTGAAGTGTCGAAGTTTATCTGGATTTTGAAGACCTTCGGCTGCAGTCCTACCATCGACGCTTTTACTAGATTCTACGAACTGGTGATCATTCTCGAAGTTGTCAAGGGTGAAGATGGGCAGTTCTACCACAGTCAGCACGCGTGCTGCACCTTCAATACGCGACGTCAGAACACCCGACAAGGAATCACCCGAATCCAGATCGCTCCTTGCTGCAAGTCCAACCTTACCGACGATTGGAGATCTTACTGGTTTTACTTGAAGGTCGATGTGCCGAAGCTGTCATGCCCGATCGCGCCTCTCGCCGCGGTGAATGTAGGGAAGTACAACCAGCGGGCCGTGGGAATCAGGAGCTGTGATAATGCGTTTCACCTTGCCAGCACAATACTCGGTGGCCGTGACATCATCGAAGAATTCGTCGCTGCCCGGGTCTGGCCTATCTCGAAAGGTTGGTCCCCTACTGAGCTCGTGTACTACAACGTCAACTGGGCAGACCAGAAGGTGCCTTTCCCGAAGTTTGGGATCAAGCTTCACGAAGGCCAGAGCATCGAGGACTTCATGGACGAAGTGGAAAAGAGGGTGAACGTCATGGTGGGTGAATATACGATGAACGAGTACAAGGCGTATAAGGCCCTGGTGAAGCACAGGAAGAAGATTAACCGCATCTTTTCGGAAGTTTGTGGTGATAAGTTTTTCAGTTCTCGAGGCCCTGGTCCCAAGTTAAAAGTTCCCGCCGTCGCCGTGGCTAGCTGCTCAGCCGCCCCTATCAATGCTCCCCGAATAAGGTCGTCGAAGCGGGGCTCGTCGCCTGCCAGTGAGGGGGCCTCTTCGGGAGTCAAGCCTTCGAGGACTAGATCGCTGGAATCATCGAAGCGGAAGCGCAAGACCTCCGAACCTCGCACTTCGGATGCTGAACTCCAAGCTGCTTCGGGGCTTGCCTAGATGAGCCGCAAGAAACCAAAGAAGGCTGTGAAGAAAATTTCTTCCACCGGCGTTCGGCGAGTCCCATCCGCCTTCGACGACGACACCTTCGCGGACACAGATAGCCTTAAAGGTGTTTTCCTCTGGCCACTATTTAACTTTCGAGACAGCTGCCCATCTGGCTCCGAGAATGAATTCGTGGATGTTGATTCATTTTCAGATGCTGCCCCCGAAGTTCGAAAGGAGACATCCCCTGCTGTTGCTGAGAAGTCTGTTGTTGTTGCTGACGTTGTTGTCCCCGCCAAGTCCCCCGTTGCTGCCGAAGCTCCTGTTGCCGAAGTCCCTGCTGCTGAGCAAGCCTCTTCCGAATTCGCCCAGGACCTTGAACTCACTATTCAAAGGGGGGACAATCCTACCGAACATATTCCTTTAGTTGAAGTTCGGGAGATTGTCCCCGAAGACCAGGCTCCCTCTCCTTCCTTAGCCGCTTTTAACAAAAGCTTTGGTACGTCTCATCGCGGCAAGCTATTGCGTGTTGGTTTCGAGACAACTGGCATTGGGAGCAAGACGTCCAAGTTTTTAACTCTGTGGAAATCGTCCGCAATTGTTGATGAAACAGGAGAGGAGGCCTCAGAGCGACCCGAAGAAGCTGCTCAGGACTCCGAGAAGGGGCCTCACTCTGTTTCCGAAACCACTCCTTCGTCTCGCGGGAAAACCTCTTCTGGTTCGACTAAACAAGTCACCATGCAGCATTTTAGTAAGCAAGGTTCGTTCCTTCTCACGAACTTTTCATGTCTTTCACGATTATTGACTCTTGATCTGCGACTTACTCCTGAACTTTTCAGAATTCAAGAATCTTCTGCACTCTTATTCTCCTTCGAAGCTTGCACGCTTTCAAGAGGATTACGCCCTGAAGCACTCTATGCTCGGGAAGGTTGCCATAGAGCGGCTCGCTAAACAGGAGAAGATTAACGAACAGCTCTCCCAGAAGTCGAAGGAACTGGAGCGTAACTTCGCCCTCGCGCAATCCGCGAACATGGAACTCGAGAAAAAGGTTGCTGAATTGGCGGAGGCGCTGAAAACAAGTCACGATGAAAAGAAGGTCGCGGAGGCAACACTCGAACAGTCCAAGAAAGAGCTTGAAAAGGTTCGAAAATCTCATGAAGATGACCTGAGTGTGATTGAAAAACTTCGGGAGAAGCAAGAGCGAGCTACGAAAACCGCCGAGGACCTTCGTATCAACAATGCCAGCCTCGCCAAGTCCTTGAGCGCAAAGGATCGCAAAATCGTGGATCTCGAGAAGGCGTTAGCAGAACAAGGTGAAGCCTCGAAGAAAAACACTTCGGAAACTGCGGAAAAGCTGAAACTGCTCTACGTGGAGTACCAGAAGTCCTTGAATGAGTACGGTGTTCGCCCAGCCCCTCTTCCGGATGACATCGATATTCCCGATTTCATGGAGTGGCTGGAGGCTGAGTTCAAGGCCCTTACTGAGGTGATCTCCGGCGCCAGCAACTCCGCTGTTGCTTTCTCTTTGGAGAGTATCTTGAAGATTCTTCATGATTATGACTGTGTCGACCTGGAGAAGTTTCGCGCGAATCTCTCTCAATTCCCCAGTGCTACTAGTACCGCGATACTTCGAGCCAACTCCGACGTTCAAGCCATCAAGATCAAGTTCGCGAGGGAGTTTTGGCTGACCAGCGGGAAGGATGTTGTTAAGACCATTGCGCAAGCAAAGCTTGCTGAGGTAGTTGCTTTTGTCCGATTTCGTAACTTACGTTTGTCGCAGATGTTTCAGTTTCTTAAACTTTCTTCACTTTTGCCTTCCTCTCTCAGTTGAACGAAGAGGAGAACCGAGAGGGCACCGCCGCGTCTCCCAAAGGATCGACCTCCGACGAGGGTTCGAGCAAGTCCGGCGAAGACGGCTCAGGTGGCAGCAGCAGCAATAGCAGTAGCAGCAGCGATGATGGCAACGACGGCGAACAGGTCCCCGAACTAGAGGAGGATTCGCCGAAGGTGGATGTTACAAACTGAACGATATGTCCGAACTTTTGGGTGAATTCGAGATTGGTTGTACATTCATGTAGATTCATGAAACTTTCCTGAACAAATGTTTTGTATATTTTAACCTGCGCAGGTCCTGCAAGCTGGGCCTGCGCAGGACGTGCTACCGCTGCGAATTCATCGGGATAGTATGTTCGTTAGTGGTGAAGCGTGGCGTCTGTTCAAGCGAGCACATCCCGAACAAGATTTTTCCGATTTTTGGCTTGAGGCCTCGCTCAAGTTTTCTATAGGTTGTTTTGATCTCTCCTCGTTTCTCTTATTTCGTAAGAAGATTCGTTCCGTGTCGTCTACTCCGCCGTCCGCGAAGGTTCCCAAGATGGAGCCCCTTAGCCCCTTAGCCGATGCATCTGACTTCGCCTATGCCAGTGATACGGCTGAAGACAATGTTTGTAAACCGGGACATGTTGTAGAGCTTTCGTTTTGAATCTTGCACCGAGTGTTGTAATTATCGGGAAACTGTTCGGAAGTTTTTATGCGAATAAGGCGGTAACTACGTTTTTTCTTGAAAAAACGTCACCCTCCCCCACCTTGCCGTTTCACATGAAAACTGGATGGCAGGTTCACGAATCTTATTATTCACGAATTCCTAGCATATCTTTAGGGGAAGCCTTCCTTAGTTTTTGGTGAACCTCGATTGCTATTGCGCAAGTCGACAAAATTTGTTTCGAATTTGGTGGACTTGACCTGACTGGCAGACTTGCCTCGGTTGATACAGCAACCCTCAGTTGCTTCAACCAAGGCTTTCTGCGATTCCCTAACGAGCCCCTTGCCCTTTTCTTACAACGATGATGTTTAAATAACTTTCAACAATTCTCACTAAGTAAAAACCTACAGGTTTCCCCTTAGGCATTCATTTTCTCGAAATCTTCGTACAAATTTTTGGTGGGAACCCCTTCGTGGATGGGATTTACTGGGCCACAACTTGTTGTTGTCTCGGCCTCTTTAGTGGGAATCCCTTGATGGATGGGATTTTCTGGGCCACAACTTGTTGTTGTCTCAGGCCTCTTTGGTGGGAATCCCTTGATGGATGGGATCTTGGCTATCAGGAAGCCTTTTTCGCGAACTTTTTCTTTTTTCTTACGATATAATTCTGGCTGTCACGAAGCCTTTTTCATGAACTTTTTATTTTTTCACGATGGAACTCTGGCTATCACGAAGCCTTTTTCACGAACTTTTTCTTTTTTCACGATGGAACTCTGGCTATCACGAAGCCTTTTTCACGAACTTTTTCTTTTTTCACGATGGAACTCTGGCTATCACGAAGCCTTTTCTCACGAATTTTTTCTTTTTTCACGATGGAATTCTGGCTATCACGAAGCCTTTTTCATGAACTTTTTCTTTTTTCACGATGGAACTCTGGCTATCACGAAGCCTTTTCTCACGAATTTTTTCTTTTTTCACGATGGAACTCTGGCTATCACGAAGCCTTTTCACGAACTTTTTCTTTTTTCACGATGGAACTCTCGAGATACGCAATTTGGGGGAAGACTCTTTTCATATATATGTCATAAAGAGTATTTACATAGGATCCGCCTCGTTAAAAACCTTGCCTCTTGATTTAGAGCCCCCTTTGCAAGGAAAAGAGTACGGTCCTTCTTATTCTAATGCGATTAGAATAAGTAAAACTAATTTTTGTGCCGAAATCACTTATAGACACGTGATTCGGATTTTTTAGTTTTCTAAAGTACAAACTTACGAAAATCGAAAAACTACTACATGTTACATCTATCTACAACTAGGATTTTCATGGATAATACCTTTTTAGGCTGTCGGCATTCCATGAATACGGCAGCTCCTCGCCAGTCTGCTCCATCAGGCGAAAAGCCCCTGGCATATCTGTTTCCCTGGCTATGTAAGGCCCTTCCCAAGACTCATGAAGTTTTCCCGGGTTCTCCCAATTTTTCTTTCTTTTCAAGACAAGATCACCAGTTTTAATGTCCTTTCGGACCACTTTTTTGTCCCTCCATGCCCTTGTCTCTCTCTGATATTTTTCAATGTTTTCCGCCGCTTCAAGGATTGTCAGCTCGATCATGTCTTTTTCCACCTTCTTATCAATTTCCTCTATCTCTTTTCCTTTCAGGACTCTCATGCTTTCATTCTTGATCTCCTCCGGTGTCATAGCCTCAGTCCCGAAAAGTAGGAGAAAAGGCGTGAAACCTGTTGCCCTTGAAACTGTGGTGTTGTGAGACCAGATCACCTTCGGAAGTTCATCCACCCACTTTCCCTTTTTTTGATCGAATAAACATTTCTTGATTCCCGAAAAAATCAAACCATTGGCTCTTTCGACTGCACCATTGATCGTGGATGATATACCGATGAAAATTTCGCTTGTGTGCCTAAGGTTCTAAGTATTCTTTGAAGGTGTAACGGTCAAACCGTTTGCCATTGTCAACCGTCGGTTCTCTAGGAACTCGAACCGCGAGACTATGTTACGCCAAAAGAATTTCGAACTCGTTGTCGCCGTGATATTCGCGAGTGGTTTTGCCTCTACCCACTTCATGAAATAATCGATCGCTACGGCCGCAAATCGGCGGTTGCCTTGAGCCGCCGGCAACGGGCCTACTAGGTCCATTCCCCATCTCTGCGAGAGGCCAAGTTGGAGGAATTAGGTGAAGCGGCATTGAAGGCGGATTCGTTGATTTCCCGTCTTCCGGCATGCTTCACATTGCCGAACTAACATCTTGGCGTCGATGTTTATGGTGGGCCAATAGAATCCTCGCTTTATCGCCTTACCGGCCAAAGCCCCGGTGCCTATGTGTGCCCCACAAAATCCGCCGTGAATTTCTTTCGAAGTTCGCGACCTTTTCGGAGGTGATGCGGCGCGGCCAAGGCTCGGTGACTCCCGATTTGTATAATTCTCCATTTACTACTCGTATAGCCCCCGAGCCCTTTGCTTCAATCTTTTTTCTTCCAATTCATCTTGTGGTTCGTAATGTCCCCTCGGATAGGCCATGATTTCGCTCTCCGGTCCGGAATTTCCACCATATTCACGATTTGGGCCCTCGAATCTTTGATGGAGGGCTCTCTGATGATTTCGAAGAACACATCCGGTGGTAGCTCTTGGTTTCTGGCTGCTGCCTTCGCCAGTTTATCTACCTCATTGTTATCATCCCTTGGGATATGCTGGACTGAATACCCCTTGAAGTGTTTTTCCATTTCTCTGACTTTTTCGAGATATTTCATGAGAACTGAATTCCTGGCCTCGCTTTCCTTCCCGATATGTTCCTGGATCACTTTCGAATCCGTTCTGATTATGAAGGTCTGCTGCCCCAAGGCTTTCGTTTTTCTTAATGCCAGCAGTAGAGCTTCGTACTCCGTTGTGTTGTTCGTGGAATGTTCATTGTTCGCGAATACGAGCCGCGCTGCATATCTTATGACCACACCCGTCGGGGACGTTACAACAACCGAAATTCCGACCCCCTTGTAACACCATGCTCCATCGCACTGCACTATCCAAGGTTCGAGTATATTTTCCTCGAGATTTTGAGTGGGTGAAGTCCAGTCCACGACAAAATCTGCCAGAACTTGCGATTTTATTGCACTTCTTCTCTCGAAGTCTACCACATACTCGGAAAGTTCGGCACCCCACTTGATGATTCGGGTGGATGCCTCCCTATTTGCGAACAAGTCACTCAACGGCTGGTTGGTGATGACTCTTATTCTGTGGCCCTCGAAGTAATGTCTTAGCTTTCTTGCTGCCATAATGACCGCATACGCGATCTTCTCCAATTCAGAATAGAAAACCTTGGAACCAGACAATGCTTCAGAGGCGAAGTATACAGAAATTTGCCTGAGCTTTCCTTCTTCTTCCTTTTCCTGTACCAACACTGCGCTTACTGCCGAATTTGATGCAGACACATACAGCAGAAGAGGCGATTTTGGTTCGGGAGGACATAGTTTGGTCATGGTGGACAAGTAGTCCTTCAGTTCATGAAAGGCCTGCTTCTGAGGTTCGGACCACTGGAATTTCTTGGCACTTCTGAGAACTTGGAAGAACGGTAAACTTCTTTCTGCGGCTCTGGGAATAAATCTGTTGAGGGCAGCCACTCTCCCTGTCAACTTCTGAACATCTTTCACTGAGATTGGCTCTAGCATTTCCATCAGAGCCTTTATTTTGTCAGGGTTTGCCTCAATGCCTTTCGTTGAAACTAGGCATCCAAGAACTTTCCCCTTGTGAATGCCGAACACACATTTTTCTGGATTTAGCTTTAAGTTTGCTGCCCTCATGTTCGCGAATGTTTCTGCCAGATCACTGATATGGTCTCTCCTCTGAACACTTTTGACAACTATGTCATCCACATATGCCAAAATGTTTCTCCGAATCTGCTGGTGCAGTACTATTGCTATCATTCTCGAAAACGTGCATCCTGCATTCTTCAGCCCCTCTGGCATTCTTACGAAACAAAATGTTCCGAAAGGAGTGATGAAACTTGTCTTCTCTTCGTCCTCTTTGCGAACCCTGATCTGATGATACCTAGAGAACATATCCAGGAGCGAAAGCATCTCACTGTTGGCTGCATCATCCACGATTTTGTCTACCCTCTCCAAGGGAAAATCGTCCTTCTTGCACGCCTTGTTCAGATCGGTGAAATCCACACACATTCTCCATTTGCCATTTTTCTTCTTAACTGGCACAGTGTTGGCTAACCAGACTGGGTACTTGACCTCTCTGATTACCTGGGCATCCTGCAACCTCTGAACTTCTGCTTCCACTGCTTTGACTTTTTCGTCAGACATTTTCCAAAGTTTTTGCTTCTTGGGTGGTATCTTGTCATCCGTTTCGAGGGCATGTACGATTATGTCTCTGTCAACACCTTGCAAGTCCTTAGCTGACCAAGCGAAAACATCTTTGTTTTTATTCAGGAATCGTATAAGTTCACCGTCCTCTTCGGCACTGAGGTTCGCCCCTATTATGACTGCTCTGTCAGGCATGTAATCCAAATACACTTTCTTTGTTTCATCTTCCGATGCTATCTCATTTTTCTCTTTGTCCCGCTTAGGCTCTTCATAGGTTTCCCTCCTCTCATCGGCTGCTTTCAGCTGGTACACATTTGTTTGGCCGGGCGTGTGGCCTTTTTCTATGTTCCTGGCCTCCTGCTGATTGCCGAACACCGTGATAACCCCTTTGGGCGCAGGCATCTTCATGCATAGGATCTGTTGTCTTATGATAGCATCAAACTTATTCATGAAACCTCTGCCGAAGATCGCGAGGTACGGGTGATATATGTCAACTACATCGAAGGTGAGGCTCTCCGTTCTGGCATTCTCGAGATCTCCGAAAGAAACTGGGAGTGATATTTTTCCCACCGGCTTGATGGGCTTTCCCCCGAATCCCTGCAATGGGTACTCTGGTGGGTCCAACATATGCTGACTCAGGTTCATCTTCTCGAATGTTTTCAGGAACAGGATATCCGCCGAACTCCCGTTGTCAACTAGGACTTTTCCTATGACCCACCCAGCGATGTTGACCTCGATGACCATGGCGTCATTATGAATCGCAGATTTTAGCCTGAAATCTTCTTCTGTAAAGGTGATTGGCACCTTTGCCCATTCCGGGCGCGCAGCTGGGCCATCATTGATGATGGTGTTCACAGATCTGAAGTAATTGCTTCTCTGCTTCTTGGTCTCGAATTCCATAGCGGATCCACCCGTGATTGGCATGATAGTCCCGAACGATGGCAATGCCTTAGAGTTCTGAGGTCCCGAACTTGACTGAGGCCTTGACGAACTTTCTGGGGGCGGTGGCAAGATTTCCCGAATGGGTTGTGGTTGTTGGATTGACTATATCGCTTGCGACTGAGGGAAGAATTGCTGTGATGGCTGCCATGCTGATTGTGGTTGTGGAAATTGCTGAACTGAGACTGAACTCGTCTGTGGATTCGCGAATTGCGGTTGCCAGAAGTTCGGACGAAACTGGCTTGGCATGGAGGATGCAATGCTCATTAGTGCTTTTTCTTGCTGAATTCTTGCCATGTTCTTCTTTGTTTCTGGGCACCCTTCGGTGTTGTGGCCTCTCCCATGATACTGGCAATAGAAGTGAGGGTCTTTTGGGTTGTGGTTCGTGAGTCCTGAGGGTCCTCTCGCCCCTCCCTCTTCCTCCGGAATTGAATCCTCCCCCGGTGCTTGGCTTTCGTTGTCTTGTTGTGGCCGAGAGTTTCCAACATTGTTTACGTTTCGTGGATCTTTGCGGGGTGGTGCCCGCCAGGTCATATCTCTGTTGCCCTGTCTTGCCTCGTTCCGTTCAGCTACCCTCTTGCGGTGGTCGTCATCAGACAGAATATAATCTTCCAATTCCCGAAATAGTTCTTCAACTGTCTCAGGCTTCTTTCTTGTGAGGTGAGAAGCCGTTGGCCCTGGAGTGAGACCTTTGATCAGTGCCTTGATCGTTGTCTTATCATCAGCGTCGGGGATCTGAGACCTCTGTTGCATGAACCTTCTCACGAAGTTCCGCAGTGGTTCTCTGTCCTTCTGCTTGCAGTTGTACAAATCTGAGGCTTCGGCTGTTGTGTCATGGAACATCTGAAACGCTTGCATGAACTTTGTTTTGAGATCTACCCGGTCGTAGATCGAGTGTGGAGGCAGCAAAGTGAGTACCAATTCGATCGGTCCTTCGCAAGCTATGATGAAGGATTTGGCCGGCGCAACATCATCTCCTCCCGCCGAGTTCACGGGTCGACTCGTATCTCATGAGAAACCGCCCGGAGTTTCCGAAACCGTTGTACTTGGGAAGAGAGACGAAGCTTGAACTTCGGCGGCCAAGGTCTTGTTTGCAGCCCTATTGACAGCGGCGATTCAGAATCCACGAAGTGTGAGACTCCATTTCCCGCGAAGAAGTTTTCTTTCGGGGGTTCTCTTGCAGGTGCAGGGTTCTGACGCGGTGACTCCTGCCACAGGGAACTGTTCTCTTGTTCTTTCATTTCATCAAATTCTTTTTGTATTGCTTCTATCTGCTCTTTTGCTTTGTTCAGCTGCTCTAGCTTTTCAGAGATTTTCCTCTTTGCTTGTAACTGAGCTGTGAACTTTTCCTTGTCTTTCTGCAGTTGCTGTATCTTTTGCTGAACCATGGCTAGCTCTCTGTCTATGGCATCATCATCATCATTGACATTCTCGAACTCCTGCTGTTCAGCGGGCTGTTCTTGGATGTGAGTTGTCTTTTCTTCTCTTGCCTTCATGAGGGCCTCGAGCTTTTCTCTTCGTTCTTGGTCCGTTATGTTCGAGGATTCAGGAACAAACGAGGTTTCATTCCCTTGGGTGAGATGGCGATCTTCTTGGTTAGCCTGTGCTGGAATAGTCTTCTTGGACTTCTTCTGAGGTGGCATCGTGAGTTTCCTTTCGGCTGAAACACGGTGGGCGCCAATGTTGGGGGGTTACCCGAAAAATTCGGATGACTACCCAAACACGAGTGAGAGTTCTTAACACGTTCAAGTTCAAGGTCAGAGCGCAAAGAGACTGTGATTCCCTCTGCAAGTAGCACAAGTTCCAAAAAAGTCTGAGTCCGTTTACACGTGTCCTTGCGCCCCCTTTTATAGGGAGACGAAGGGACTTTTACATACCGAAAACACCCTTAGCCTAAGAGAATATTCCCAGTGTGAACGCACACAGGATCGTCCTTTTCATCTAACATATTTACAAATCTACCACTAGTTCACACTCTAAACCCGGACTTTTTGGGACTACAACTTTGACTTTGCTTCTCCCCTGGTTCGTGAATGTCTTCGCGTGAAACTCCCGAACTAGGTCTTCAACGATTCCCGAATTGGCCCTTGCTTCTCGACCGGTTCGCGCATGTCCACGTGCCGACTCCCGAACAGGGTCTTCAACAGATTCCCGAATCGGCCGTTCTCCGAAGTTCGGGCCATCGACAGTTGAGATTCCGGGCTTCCGCATGTTCGTGACTCCACCTCCTCGCCGAATCAAGATTCCCGAACTCTGCACATTCGCGAATTCGAGACTTCATAGGTTCCGGGCTTCCGAGAATTGCGAATTCCCTGCTCCTGAAAAACATGCTTTGAGAACTTTGTTAAGCTCAACGTTTCGAGGGTGACGGGTTTTCCTGAATTCCCCAACACTTCACCCACTTGTTGGTCGCAATCGACAAATTTTCCAAGTGGGTAGAAGTACGCCCCATTACGAATCTCAGGGCAGAGCAAGCGGTGACGTTGTTCACCGACATCGTCCATCGTTTTGGAGTGCCAAACTCCATCATCACCGACAACGGGTCCCAGTTCACGGGCAGGAAATTCCTGGAGTTCTGCGACAAATTCCACATCCGTGTGGATTGGGCAGCTGTGGCACATCCACAGACTAACGGCCAAGTAGAGCATGCCAATGGCATGATCCTACAAGGCCTTAAGCCCAGAATTTTCGACCAGCTGAATAAGTCTGGTCAGAAATGGCTCCAGGAGTTACCAGCAGTCGTGTGGAGTCTAAGGACCACCCCAAGCAGAGCCACTGGGTTCACCCCGTTTTTTCTAGTCCATGGCGCAGAGGCCGTCCTCCCCACAGACTTAGAGTATGGGTCACCCAGGGTACGAGGATACGACGAGGACGCCAACCAGCGAGCCCGCGAGGACTCACTGGACCAGCTGGACGAAGCGCGCCTCGTGGCCTTGATGCACTTCGCAAGATACCAGCAGTCCCTCAGACGCTACCAGGCACGGAAGATACGCAGACGGGACTTCAGCGAGGGGGATTTGGTCCTAAGGCTACGCCAAGAAAACCGAGGATGCCACAAGCTATCACCTCTGTGGGAGGGACCCTACGTCGTAGTGAAGGTGCTCAAGCCCGGCACGTACAAGCTAGCCAACGAGGACGGCGAAGAACTCAACAACGCTTGGAACATCCAGCAGCTACGTCGCTTCTATCCCTAGCTAGGGTTTCCAAGTCTTTTGTTGTAAATCACGTGCCCAACACCCCAGTTGGCAACAACCATGTAAACGTCACCAGTTCAATAAAAAGGGCAACTCGGCTTTCCCCTGAAACCCAATTTACCCTCGGGGGCTCCTACGGGGGGCATTCCCCCCCCCCCCCCCCCCAAAAAAATGGTCCCATTTTTTCGCAAAAAAGAAAAAACTCACGCGCGCTAAGCATGTTTCCACTCCGGCCTCGAGCAAAATTCGAACAGGGCGCAGGCAGCCCAGCGGAAAGGACGCGCGAGTCAGAGATAGCCTACGCCTCCACGAGGATACGGCCCTTCTCTCTTGCCTCCGACCCAGCAGGCTGCTCGCGAAAATCGAACTCCCCCAACTAGAATTTACTCAGGAAGAAGGAGAAACAAAAAAGCGCAATAAAATAAAAGACATCATTTCACTTTCACAAACGATTAAAGCAAAGTGATCTGTTTATTTACATGGCCACATGGCTCGTACGCTAACACAAAAACAAAAAAGGGCTTGGCGCCCGACAATCTTCAGGCTGGCGGAGCATCGGCGTCGGCGGCATCTGGGAACAAAAACTCCTCGGAGGCCTCGGCGAGCGCCCCGGTGGCATCGGCGGCTAACGCGTCCACGCGCTCCATCGCCACCTCGTCCTCGACGCCCTCGGGGACAATGTAGCCCTCCGCCACGGCCTCGAAGTTGATCTCGTAATGAGATCGCACCACCCCGAGGGCCTTCTGGACGCCGAGGTGCAGCGCCCGGCGCATGCGCCCGGTGACGTGCCCGCCAAGGGCGCGCAGCGGCTTGCTCGCGCCTCGCCCTCCTCCACGGCCTGGCAGGTCTCGAGGGCTGCGGAGCGCAGCTCCAGCAGCTCCTGCTCGGAGGAGTTGTAGGAGGTCTACAGCGCCTCGGCCCGCTCGGCCGCGTGCCCTAGCGCGGTGCGCAAGCCTGAAGTCGCCAAGCAAGAGGGGGATCAGAAAAGGGGGCGAACCCTCTAAGGGAAAATTAGCAAAACAAGAGACAAACAGCGACTTACCCTCGACCTGCTTCTTCTCCACCTCGAGGGCGCGGCGCTCGGCCTCAATCGCCTGCTGAAGGCCGCTGACGGTCTCGCTCTGCTCCTGGAGGGCCAGCTCCTGGCTTGCGCTCGTGATGCTGAGCACCACCAGTTCGCCCTCGAGTTTTGAAAACTCAGTGTTCCGCCCCTCCAGCGACTTCTGCGCCGCCTCGCGAGCGACGCGCTCCTGCTCGAGCGCCGATCGGGCGTCAGCAAGGGCAGCCTGCTCCTACTGGAGCTGCCCCTCAACCCCCTAGCGGGCGGTACGCTCCTGCAGGAGCCGGTCCTCCGCGACGGCGAGCGCCGCAACCTTGGCGTCGAGGGCGGCCTTTAGTTCGTCGGCCTCCTTGGCCTTCTGCTCAAGCGCGCGCGCCCTCTCCTCAACCCGGCTCTGCTGAGCATGTGCCCCCCCGGAGCAACGAATGGAGCTCCAGGTTGTCGTTGCGTACGGCGACCACCTCCGTCTCCCAGTTGGCCGCCAGGGTGCGCATCCTCTCCAGGTCCGCCCGCGCCTGCCGCAGCGCCTCATTCCAGTCGATGAGGGCCGTGCAAACCCGCTCAAGGGTGGAGGGGCGTGCCGCATCCTACCTTTCGCACTCCTGGAGCTGATCGCGCAGGGCCACAGCCTGGTACGACAGCCAACTGTCCGGAGTCCTCAAAGCGTCGGCGAGCGGGTCGAAGGCGTCGCACCACTCCCGGAGCTGGCGGAGCTCGGCGCTCATCTGATCAAAGGCGCCGTACTTGTCGCGGGCCCGGTGCTCGAGCTCCTGCCACCAACGAGCCGAGACCTGTGAGTGTCACGCCGCAAGGATCGCGCGCGAAGACGAGAAAACCAAAGAAAGCAAACGACGGCGCCGCACCTGGAAGAAGCGCCACACGGGGCCGCCATGAATCCGCAGCGCCTCATTCAACGCTTGGTCAAGCGCGGCGCCGTGGTTGCGGAGCTCTCCCCATAGCTCCTGCTCCTCCTGGGCGTCAGCAAAAGCGGGCGGATCGCCAACGCGCCCCTCTCCCGGGGCGAGCGGCCGGCGCGGGAAGAAGAGGCCTCGGCACCGTTCCCTCGGACTCCTGCCACCATATGGCCATCCCGCCGCCTCACAAGAGCCCCCTCCTGGGACTCGGAGGACGGCGTGGGGAAACTCGCCCACTGGTCCCACCCGGGCGGCGGGGAGTCGTCGTCCGAGATCTCCACCACCGTCGCCCGGGAGCCGCCGGCGGGTGCCGGCCCTAGGCCGCGCCTCCGCCGACGCCTCCGCCCGTGCCTCCGTGACCGCGGGCTCTCGCCGCGCACCGTGGCCGCCGCCTCCGCCCGCGTCTGCGCGACCGCGGGCGCCGGCTCGCCCTCCTCGGCGACGCCGCCGGCGGTGCCACCGCGACCGGCACCGCCGGCCGCGCCTCCACCACGACCGGCGCCCGCCGTTCCTCGACGGTCGCCGGCCGCGGCGCGGCGGGCGCATCCGCCACCGTGGCCTCGGGGCCTCGGCCGCATCCTCGCGGCCCTCGCCCGCCGCGGCCGCCACGCCCGCCCCCGCCCGCGGCGCCCTCGACGAGCGCCGCCGGGTGGGAACGGATGCGTCCGCCCTCAACACCTTGGCCGGTGCGAGGGGAGGCACGGTTGGCACCACCCTGCGCAAACACGAACAAGCAGTCAGGTTCCTGTCTATCAGAAATGCAACCCCACGAAAGGACAAGCCTCTCACCTCGAAGAAGAGAAGGCGCACTTCCTCTTCCTCGAGGGCCCGACCGACGACGCCGGCGCGGTCACCGCCGCACCTCCGGCCATCTCCGCCGCGCGCGCGGACCCCGCCCCGCGCGCAGCGCGCGACGCCTCCGCGGCCCGCGCCGCTCCCCGTCGTCGATGGCCTGGCGGCGGGCGCCTCCACACCCGCCTCAGGCGATGCTACTCTCGCCGCCGGAGCTGGCTCCGGTGGCGGGGGCACAGGCTCCCACCTATCGGGGAGGCCCTGCCCCCGGCCTCTTCCTCCTCCGAGGATGAGTACTCCTCGGTCCCCGGAGAAGAGAGCCCCTGCTGCTTGCGCAGCCGGTACTCCTCGTTCCTCCGTTCGCGATGCTCGCGATGTCGCTTCGCGCGCTCCTTCTTGCGTGCCGCCCGCTCCCGCTCCCGTTGCTGCGCCGCTCGACTGAGCGCACGAGAGCGGGGAGTGGGCGGATCAGACTTCGCGACGCTCAGGCTCACTAGCTGCGAGCGAAACATCGAAGCGCGTCAGCAACCTGAAGTATCAGCAAAATGAAAAACGGAACCAAGAACTCCACTCACCAGCGGGCCGGTGGGGAGCATCTCGAGATCCCACAGGGATCGGTCGCTGCGCAGGGACCGGGTGTCAACGGCGCTCCGCGCCCGGGTAGCCGCGTACTCCCGCAGGAGGGGGCTCTGCAGCATCCGTGACCTCGCCAGCGCGATAGGGTCTGCCGTCTCCGTCATCTCGAAGATGCGGAGTGTCCTCTCCATCAGGGGGACGACCCGCCGATGGTGGAGGAAGGCGAGGACGGCCCCCGTGGTCAGCCCGCGGCCCGCCAGTTTCCTCAGCGCGGCCAGAAGTGAGTCCAACCGATTCCGATGCTGGACCGGGGACACCCCGTGGCTCCAGGAGTCGGGCCTCTCCCGGAGCACCAGACCGGTGTAGGGGGGGAGACCGGGCTCGTCGTTGCGAAGGTAGAACCACCCCCGCTCCCAGCCTGCGTTGTTGGTCATCATGGTGCAGGGGATGTAGTCGTCTTTGTGCTGACTCCGCAAGGCGAGCGACATCCCTCCGGCGCGCACCGCACGGCGGGTCCTCTGCTCCGACGTCGGCTGCGTGAACAGCTCCGCGCAGAAAAGGTGAATCCAGAGATCCCAATTCACCGAGATCCCTAGATACCCCTCGCAAACGCCCACGAACGTGGCCGCCTGCGAAATTGCGTTCGGCGTGAAGTTGTGTAGCTCCACGCCGTAGTGGTGGCAGAGCGCCCGCATGAAGCGACTCGCCGGCACCGTGAAGCCGCGCTCGTGGAAGCGGGTGAAGCTAACCATGTAGCCACTCGGCGGGTTGGGCGCGTGATCCCCGGCCGGCGGCACGATCCACTCGGCCGACCGGCCCTCCTCGTTCGCCGCCGGTGGGCCGGCGGACACCGCCCTCGTTTAAGGCCAGCCGCGTCACCGTCGAGCGCTCCCACGCGTACGGGTTGACGATAACGAGAGGCGGTAGAGGCGCCATGAGGAAAGACAAAGGGACGAGGAACGAAGAACAGGAAGGAGGAGAAGAGCTCCAAAGGCGGAAAGACGTTGTGGCAAGAACGGCTCGGGGGGCTGGAACGCAAGGAGCGAGGATGGTGAATGCTAAGGTAAAAAACCGCCGTTTTCCCCTCTCGTAGGATTTATAAGCCGCGGGCGTGCTCTCCGGAGCGTGCGTCCCACGCGCATTAACTGCAGGGGGAATCTTCTCTCGCTGACAGGCGGGCCCCACCACGACCGCGGCGGCCACGCCACCGCTGATGGGCCATCATCACGGCGTAGAAGCGGGAGGGCCGTGGTAGGCGGTCACGTCCGCCTGCCCACGCCGCCCACTACGCGCGCGCGGGCCGGCGCCTAAAAGGCGCGCCCGCGGCGCGAAACCGCAGCCGCGGCTGCGAAGCATTAAATGGCCTGGTCCCTTACCAAGTAAGGAAGACCCTCGAGCGGCACGAGCCCCTGGCTCAGAAAAATTCAACCCTCAAAGGGTGCAAGCATCGGACGGTCACCTCGGGGCCCGTTTGAGGTAAAACAGGCACCACAGGTACCTTCGATGCGTTATTTTACTGATCAGCGCCTCGAGGGCTGACGCGGTCAGGGACCCTCGAGGACTCGCAGATGCAAAGATGGGGGCGCCTAGCCGCCACCTTGCGCTATTTTACTGATCAGCGCCTCGAGGGCTGACGCGGTCAGGGACCCTCGAGGACTCGCAGATGCAAAGACGGGGGCGCCTAGCCGCCACCCCGCGCTATTTTACTGATCAGTGCCTCGAGGGCTGACGCGGTCAGGGACCCTCGAGGACTCACAGATGCAAAGACGGGGGCGCCTAGCCGCCACCCCGCGCTATTTTTGCGATCGGCGCCTCGAGGGCCGACGCGGTCGGGGACCCTCGAGGACTCGCGGATGCAAAGACGGGGGCGCCTAGCCGCCACCCCCCGCACGGCCCTACCGATCGAGGTTCGAAGCCCGACCCTCGACGGGTTAGAACGGGCGCCCCGCATCACCGCAGTCGGGGACGACGAGGGCACGCGCATTCGAGCCGTTCCTCGAGCCCACCGGCTCGAGGGTGCCCCACATGTCGTGTTCGAGAGCCGGCCGAGGGCGGCTAGCCGGGGGGATCCCACCGAGGGAGAGCTTCCGTGCCCTCGGTCCCTAGCGAACGGGACCGAGCCCCACCTAGCAAACCCACGCAAGCGCTTTAATGGACGTGTCTCTGGACCACGCAGCCTACCCTTATCGAACGGCGCATGGGCGTCCACTCGAACCACCCACTAACAGCTCAACGAGGAATCCGCAATCCGCAACCCGATCGATGGGGGTTGCGGGAACCTCACCCTCCGTCCCGCGGAGGGACGGCGAGGGAGCGTTAAAAACAAGTCGTAGAGCTGCTACCCGATCGCCTCGAATGGGCCCAGGCTCGGGGGCTCGACGCACGGCTACACCTCCTGGATTGCACCGGCCGCGGATGGTACAGGCTGCGCGTGCGTCACCGAAGCCAGCTGAGACATCGCCGACGCCAGTTGAAATATGTACCACGCCCTCTGACCAAATCTCGCGGTAAAACCCCTGCAGGAGCACCCACGCTCCTACAGGGCTTCGGGGGCTAGACCCGCGGGTCCGCTGGCGCGGCCCCACGGAAAGCATTCGCAAGCCAGAGGAAGGACGTCCTATCCGTAGGCTTCAGCATCTGCGGGAGCCTGGCCGGCGAACCCACAGATGCTCGGGGCTACTGTCGGGGACAGCCCTGGGGTCCCCTTAACCAACTGGGGAAACCCCACTTAAAACCTGCAAAAAGCCAAGGCCAAACACGTCTTGCTCAGACACGCACACGGGGCACAGCCCACGCCGCGGTGGCCCCGGCGGCCAGCCAAGGCGGCCCACTCAAAGATCCCCTCGAGCAGGTCTCGCCTCGCTCGAGGGCACACACCTCCCTCGAGCGGGCTCCGCCCGTTCGAGGGCGTACGCTTACCTCGAGCGGGCTCCGCCTCGCTCGAGGGTCCACGCCGCCCTCGAGCAGGCTCCGCCTCGTTCGAGGGCGCTCCGCACGCGCACGCCCATTCCCGTACGCGGGCACGTGCATTTAATGCTCTGACAACGGCGGGGCGGCGCCATCATGCGCCTGGGACTCACGCCCGGCCCTGCCGCACCAACTCCCTAGGAGGGAACCCATCCCCGCCACTGTGGGGGACTGTGCGACGTGGCCGGTGCCAGCCCCGTGACGCCGCACCACCTACTCCTGTACGGCTAACGCGCCGAGCCCTCGAAGGGGGGCCGGCTGCACCCTCGATTTGCTTTCCCATGACTTTTCAGGGTTAGGTCGTGATGTTAGGCCGGCGGGGCGCCATCCCTGCCACTGTTAACGGCAGGCGGCCGCCCCCGCGCGTACAACCCCACGCCGGGCACTGTGACAACAGCTCCGGCGCTGTGAAGCATGCGGGAGCGGGACACCGCCATGCCTGCCACTGCATCCTGTACGAATCGACGTCAGCAATCCCCTCGAGCCCGTCTGGGGACATCACGGCCATCCGCTGCACTCCTACCCTCGGAGTTGCCACTGTTCGGGTACAAGATACGCCATGATGGACAGATCGTGGCAAGGTGGCCGCCTACTCTACGGCGCGGCGCACCACACTTCCCCATGTAGCTGAATAGTGCGACATGCATGTAATTCGCTCTCTCCTTGGCCTATAAAAGGAAGGCGAACTCCCCCGCCGCAGGGGACAGAGCAGAACGATAAGGGACAACAACAGACAACATACAACACACCACACACTCGCTTTCCAATTCTCCCACAATATCTTCAGCCACTTCATCAGGGACTTGGAGGCCACGCTTCCTCTCCCGCCTTGCTTGTAGCAGCCCCACTACAAGCACCCCGGTGCTGAGCAATATAGTGCCTCGAGCACAACACTGCTGGACGTACGGCCCTCGGCCGGAACCAGGATAAACCTTGTGTTTCTGATTGCTTGGCATCGACCATTGAGGGATAGACCTTGGCGCTTATTACTGGTTAGTGTCGGGACCACATTCCGCACCGACAAAAGGCTTGGTTAGCTTTAAAGAGATTGTCGCGGAAGGTTGAGCAAGGACCAGAAAGATCACACTGAGGTTGAGCTGAGAAAAGAACGTCTAACGAACGTTTTGCATAAATGAGAGAACAAGGCTATGAGCTAGGTTCATTTTAATTAACAAAACAAATATAAAGGATATTTTAGAAATAAAATACCCTGTGTTGACATTAATGCAATATTAAATTTTATTTACGAAACCAGTGTAAAGAACTAGTCAAGTTTTATTAATAAAGATTCATTATTGATTAAACCGATTAAACATTTAATTTAGAAAAAAATAAACTATATGAAAAATCTAAACGAAACTTTGTAATTCGATTAGATCATATTTTTATTAAAAACATTATGGTATTGGCATTAATCAAATTAATATTTATTATAAAAGCCGATGTAAAATCCTAATCAAATTTTAATTAGAAAAGATTAATTAACTATTAAACAATTTAACAGTTGGTTTACAAAAACCGAGATAAAGATCTACTTAACTTTTATGTACAAAAACATGTGACAGAAGCATTAATCAAATTAAAGTTACTTATGAAAAACGATGTATAGAACTATTTTGCTTTTATTTATAAAAGGCATGTATAACTAGACCTTAATCAAAATTAATATTAATTTTATTTTCAGAAAACAAAACATGGTGAAAACACCACTAACGCGTGCTTTACATTATTATGCACCTAACGCAATTTGAACGGATTAAAACAGAGCTCAAACGAAGAATCTAGGAGCAAAGCAAGATGATAAGGACCTATTCGCGATTATCTATAGATTTCATGGAGTAACTGAAAAGAATCACAAGACACATTAAATAGTGCTCGCAAAAAGAATAGACTGCAGGGTTAGATCTATAAAAGTCTCGGGTGGGATTTATGTGTGAAAGGTGGGATCTTTCTAGGGGGTTATATATAGATTTGCATAGACACAAGAAAACATGATAAAGATTGGAAGAAACACAAGGGCCCAAACAGAAAACAACCTTATCATCTCCTGGTCGTTCCGATCGCCGGCGGTGGAGGCTGCCTAGGGTTCGGCCGAGGCTCTGAACGGAAAGAGGAGGGCGAGGGGATCATGGGGAGACGCTCACAGTGGTGGGGACGAAGGAGGCGGTCGGAATCAGGGGCGGCAGCAGCTGTGGTAGGCACACGGTGGACTTCGGCTCAAACAGAACAGGAATAGAAAGAAAAGGCAAAGGGGATTAGATGGGAACGACCATGAAACTGTAGATTGCACGGCAAAACGGAAAGGAAACGACGAGACGAACGCGATGGTGTGCTCACCTTCGGCCAAAGATGAACGACGGTGACGGAAGAGCTCGCCGGAGTTGGAGAGGAGCTCGACGGAGTTGGAGAAGATGACGGAGGCGACGTCGGATTCGCGCAATCCACCACACCACGGCGTAGAGCTCGACGAGGGAAACTCCAGGGTGGTGTCCATTTGCACCGAAAGTGCACGGTTTCGCCGGAAAAGCTCGCCGGAAGTTCGCCAAAATTTAGTAGATGCAAAAGTTCGGCGAGGGTTTGTGGGAGCTAGGGTTATCAAAACGGAACGAGGTTGGCGGCGTTGGAAAGAGGATGCCAAGGAGATCACCGGCAACTATTTATTGGCCGAGATTGAGTCCGATTTTATTTTCCCTTTTTTTTCTAATTTCGGAAATTAATTTCGGATTAAAATAATTCCAGGAAATCCTGAAATCTTAATTAAATCACGAAAAATACTCCGAAAGCTCAGAAAAATTCAGGAAAATTACTAGAGATGATTTGGGTCAAGATGAATCCAAATAAATTATTTGGAGCTCATGAAAAAGATTTTAGAGCTTTCTAATAAATAGAAATAGCTCAAAGGAAAATGAGAATAAATCCCAGAAAAGTCTGGAAAATTCTCGGAAGGTTTGGACACCTCCTAAACACATTTTTGAAACTTTTGCACTCAAGAACCACTAGATGCATCGGCATGAATGCAACACTCACAACTTTTTATTTAATTAAGAAAATCAAACAATGGATTTTTCATATACTATATTTCCTGTGAAGAAAAATAAATGTGGGAAAAATTTTAAAATCATGAGAAAATCGTTATTTAATTATTCTCTCTATTCACATCCTGAAATTGGAAATTTCAGGGTGTGACACATGTTTACTTCATTGCTTGACTTGTACCGGGCTTCAAGGTCTTGTCATGAGGTGTTTAATGAACTTATCCCGAAAGTCTTGCTTTCAACACTAAAATCCTGCATAAACACCAAACTCCAAAACCGACATGCACAAACGAACTTGTTATACCAGGGGGGTCAGTACCAATGGATAAGATATAAAACTCATGTCAACACCAAAGGTAAACTCATGACTAGGTTGACGGAAATTCACCGTCAACATTTAGCAATTCGACCCGAGGTTTATGGAATAAATCCATATTTAATACTCCTAATCAGTATCCGTAGATTCGATGTGACAGACAAATAGTGAAAAAATGTTAAATAAAATTAAACAAGACCTTAGTAAGCTTTCTAGACAAACTTATGCATGTCACTTCAGTGTACCTAATGAGAATCCGAAGTTAAAAAGATGACGAAAAGTATTTAAAACTGCAACATCTCATGCTTGCAGATATATGAATGCGTTTCTATGCGTCTAGCTGGCTCATTCTGGGGCATTGCCTATTGTCTCATCTATCCGCACGTGCTTATTGCTTTCGTAAGCCATGCACCAAAAAGAAAAGTCTGTGCACACGAATATATACATAGGGCTCGTCTATTGTTGGAATGGGGCTCGCAAGATCTAGCACATTCTTTGATGTTGCCTGTTGGTGCAGTAGATGTGGTGGGCATGCATGCTCTGATGATCTGATCGATGCCGTCCATGAGCAAAATGCATCGAAAAACTAGCATGAGTTCCAAAGTTTGCTTACTTTGCATTTGGCGATCGCGTCAAGTTTAAAACCATGTAGTGTTGAAATTTAGGGCCTAGCCTGTTGACATGCATGGCAACGACGGCTGTCACGCGTATCCTACATGCTGTGGCTGCATATTTCAATGCTTGGAGAAAAGGGGCAGAGCGCAGATAATTTGATTGATGGAGTCATCGTAAGACAATGCCACCAGAAACCTTTATTTTTAATCTGCATGCACTGGAACTTGATGATCAGCTCACTTTGCTTGCTAGCCCCACTTGCAGTAAGTTAATCTCTTTGGACAGAACAATTGCGTGTGTCACAGATTTGAGTTTGACGACTGTCCGCTTGAACAAGGAGGGACCGGATATGTATCTTCTCGATGTCACAGTCAGCTAGTAGGTTCGTGTTCGTTATAAGTTAACCCCCACACGTGTTCACTGGCACTCAACAAATTGATCACATCAACTGATCGATCGATGAACCTTCAAATTTTAGGTTGTTCTAAGCTAACCACGTTGCTGTAGCACCCAATAGGGTAAACTGTCTCGATCCATTATGCTGTGTGCCAACATCTCTCTCGGCACGTAACTCCAATTCTCCATGCAAAAGCATATGGATGCGTTGAAAACTTGAAATCGAGTTCCTTGATCTCGACCCATTCCATGGTGCTGACGAGGTGATGAACGAACATGAACACAATAATGCTGGCTGGCTTTTGCTTAATCCAACCCCACGGAAACAATGTCGCCGTCGTGCCAGTTCCCGGAGGGGAAATATTCATCACGCGCTCTCCAGTTTCCCCCACCGCCGCGAGCAGGCCACCAATCAACGCACGCTAACAGGGGACGCGATTCGATTCTGCCGTTTCAGGCAAGCTGCTTCTGCCTTCTGGTGGAGCTAGCCACACCATACCATGGGTTTTGTCGGCGACGGAAAAAAACCTAAACTACAAGTCTACAACGTGGACAAGTAGAAGTGGCTAAAAGCTAGAGTACAAAACTACCATTTGAAGAATCAACCCAACGAGACTTGTGGTTATTAGGCCAGCTGACACGACGAAGCGTATGCGTGCATCGTAGTCTATAAATACCTGCGCATCCGCTTCGGACGATCAACAACGCAGGTCGAGCACATTACAGCGCGTCGATTGCTAGCTTTGTTGGCTTCTAAACACGTTCCGAGTTTGCTAAGAGAGCACAAACATTACACATCACAATACATCAAAGAGCTGAGCCAGATTCTCGAGTGATCCGGCCGGCCGGCCGCCGGCGATCGAGACGCCTGACGAGATGGGTGGAGTAGCTAATAAGATGCCTTCATCTTCAGAGCTTTGTTGGTTACTGCTAGGCGTGGTGTTAGCCTTTGGAGTTGCAGCAAGCCCGGCTCAGGCTTCCAGGGCAAATCACTATGATTTCTTTGTAAGTCAATTATCTACATATATCGCTTGAACTCATCACGAGCTTCAATTCATAGCTGCATATGCATTTACTTGAATATATAGTAGCAGTATATATCTCTGCACTCACAAATCAACAGTTGTGCAAGTTTTGGTTTTTGAAATATCTTGGTTAATTAACTTGATTGAATTCCTTCATTTCCATATGTGACGAGGTATATGGTATGGATAAACCGTGCGTGTGTGAAGTTAGTCTTAGCAGCTGCAATCCGATAGGTGCTGATTGACCTTTTACCGCCCGTCTAGAAACCTACTTACTAATCATGGAAGCTGCCAAGTTGGAAGCCAAGATTTCTTAGTTCGACGAAGACATTTTATTTAAGGCATCCTTTATTTAATGTCTTTCGGTCTATATTTTTTTGCAGATAAAAGAGACGAACGTCACCCGGCTTTGCCACGAGAAGACCATCCTGGCCGTGAACGGACAGTTCCCGGGGCCGACCATCTACGCGCGCAAGGGCGACGTCGTCGTTGTCAACGTCTACAACCAGGGCAACAAGAACATCACCCTCCACTGGCACGGCGTGGACCAGCCTCGCAACCCGTGGTTCGACGGCCCGGAGTACATCACCCAGTGCCCCATCCAGCCTGGCGCAAACTTCACCTACAGGATCATCTTCTCCGAGGAGGAAGGCACGCTCTGGTGGCACGCGCACAGCGACTTCGACCGAGCCACCGTGCACGGTGCTATCGTCATCCACCCCAAGCGCGGCTCAGCCTACCCCTACCCTAAGCCGCGCAAGGAGATACCCATCATCCTCGGTACAACACGAATTTTCCGAACTGTGCTAGATTGCTAAGAGAGTGGTAGCGAAATCCACTGTTTTAATCTGAACCTGCACTCTGCAGGCGAGTGGTGGAATGCAGACGTGGAGAAATTGTTCGAGGAGACCAACCGCGGCGGCGATGCCAACATCTCGGACGCGAACACCATCAACGGCCAGCCCGGCGACCAGTTCCCCTGCTCCAAGAACGGAACCTTCAGGATGCTCGTGGAGCACGGCAAGACGTACCTGCTCCGGGTCATCAACGCGGGGCTCACCAACGACATGTTCTTCGGCGTCGCTGGTCACCGTCTCACGGTGGTCGGCACCGATGGGCGCTACCTGAAGCCGTTCACCGTCGAGAGCATCATGATCTCGCCGGGACAGACCATGAACGCGCTCCTCGAGGCCGACCGCCCCACGGATGGCTCGGGCAACAGCCGCTACTACATGGCCGCGAGGACGTTCGCGAGCAACCCGCAGCTCGACTCCGACAACACCAACGCCACGGCCATCCTTGAGTACACGGACGCGCCGCCCTCCGCGGGGTCGCCAGACTTCCCCAACCTGCCGGCCATCGACGACATCGCCGCCGCGACGGCGTACACGGCGCAGCTCCGGTCCCTGGTCACCAACGACCACCCAGTCGACGTGCCGACGCACGTCGATGAGCACATGCTCGTGACGATCGCCGTCAACTTGCTCCCCTGCGGCGCCAACGAGACGTGCAACGTCATTGGCAGCCGCCTCGCGGCGAGCCTGAACAACGTCAGCTTCGTTGACCCGATCATCGACGTCCTCGACGCCTACTACTACTCCATTCGCGGCGTTTACGAGCCGGACTTTCCCAACAAGCCGCCCTTTGTCTTCAACTTCACTGATTCCCTGCCGCTGAACCTCTCATTCACGAAGCGGAGCACCAAGGTGAAGGTAGTGGAGTACGGCGCCGTCGTGGAGGTGGTGCTCCAGGACACGGGCATCCTCGGCGCCGAGAGCCACCCCATGCACCTCCACGGGTTCAGCTTCTACGTGGTGGGCAGAGGGTTCGGTAACTTCGACAAGAGCAAGGACCCGGCCACATACAACCTAGTAGACCCGCCGTACCAAAACACAGTCTCCGTGCCCAAGGCCGGGTGGGCTGCAATCCGCTTCCGTGCATCAAATCCTGGTGAGAAATTGCCAACAAAACATAATTTTCGATATGATGTTTTGTTATCTTGTTTTTTAAACTTTGTGCTCGTTTCTTGTTTGTTATTAGGTGTGTGGTTTATGCATTGCCACTTTGATCGTCACACCGTTTGGGGCATGGACACTGTGTTTATTGTGAAGAATGGTAAGACCCCAGATGCTCATATGATGCCACGTCCTCCTACTATGCCGAAGTGCTAAGGAAACAAGGGCGCGAGGCATGACCATGGTTTGCAACAAAAGCAAAATGACTAATTGTTATTGATTTATCAATTTAATTATTATGGTATAGATTTTAACTAGCAGCCTCAGTTGACACCCATGTAACTAATGTTGTTTGTATTTTATTCTTTCATTTTGTTGGATGAAAAAAGTGTATACTCATTATTGTATTGATTATTTGTTTGATTACTTTGTGCCTCCATCTTCATGTAATTAAACAAAGTATCCTATATATGGAACTATGCTCTGTGTATCATGATGTTTAACATACTATTTTTGTCATTACCAAATTCATATCCATGGCTATTTTATCATATTTCCAAATCTGGCAAAATCAGAAGTTGTGCATTTGTAAGCCTCATCAACCCTCAACATTGTTCACATGTGTGTTACCGCGTACAAGTAATGCAAAATTATTTGTATTTTATCATACATATTAGGCTTCAAAACATCATATAAATTGACTTTTTTGCCATTTTAAAAGAAGCAAGTTAACCCTGATCATGACCATGGTTTGCAACAATCAAAGCAAAATAACTCACTAGTAATCATAGTTATTGGTCTCTATATTTTCTACAAAATTACAACAACTATCATTATAAAAATATTCTAAAATAAATTCTAAACCTACATCTAATTATCAAGACTTTCCATTATTAATATAAATTAATCTAAATCAATCCCATAATCTTGATGCGAATTACTCGCGCATATCATTGTAAAAGAATAACTTAAATTGGCATTTTAATTTTGTATCTAAATTGTCCATGTGTATCTTTAATGAAAATAACCAAAAGTAAACATCTAAATCTTTCTCTAATTATAACATATTATTCTAAATTACTAATTTATGTTATTGATAATGCATGAATGGTAAGTTAAGATATATATGCATGATATGTGTCATCATGTAGATCATTTATATATGTACATGCATGTGAAGAAATAATGTGATTTCTATGGTAAATGCAATGATGTATGGAGGTGCACGACAATGGACTGGTGAGCTCCTACTTGGCACTCATATAATTAGCGGTTTCCTTTCTCGACTCTCAAAATCTTTTTCATTCTTATTTGACACTGATTGAACTTAAGTTAGTTTTTATATCTATACTATAAGGAGCGAAAACAATTGAAAATTTTTCTCACCCGAATCGGGCCCACCTTACCCCTCATGTCGGACCCACCAGTCATATGTTTTTGGAAGTGAATAGGGTGGAAGGACTATGAAGTACCAAGCGTTTCTGCCAAAACTGAATTGTTTTTCCCACCCACCACGCACGTACCCACGTCGTGTACCCATGCACCCACTGGACCCACCCAAGTTTTCTCGGTCTGCCACTCCTACCATGCGACCTGTTTGCCCACGAGTTGTCCTGCTGCTATCCCCGATACGACACCCTCGTGGTGGACGAGGCCGACGACGGCATGCTGCTCCCATCGTCAACTAGCAGAGCCACCGCCGCCGCTAGGATCGCCAGCACGAGATGTCGATGCACTCCCTGTCTTCCCTTCTTTTCACCCTCTCATCTCCGTCTCTCTATTTTCCACGCCGCAACATCACCAGGAAGCCACGCCCTCGCTTATCACCATCGTTCTTCAGCGCCATCAAGCCACTGATGGAGCACAAGCGCCTCTCATCATTTCCTCCGTCCCATGCCCAAAATGTGACGCAACTGCCCTCAACGATGCCCTAGATGAGATCCCTATCTCTCTAGCTTTCCGTTTCGCCACTTCCCGTTGAATTCATGCACCGTAAGCCGATCTGGCATTTTCCGGTGAACTTCCGGCCGTTCTCTGGAGCACGTCCATGGCGCCGCTCTGCGTCGTAGTCGTGGTTCCTTTCGTGAGCAAGAAGATGGTCTGGTGGCCTTCCGATCCAAAACCAACGGTCCAGATTAGATCCTAATATACCCTTTCATATGGACTTGGTTCACGGTGGACTGCAGATCAAACCCCTTTGGTCCATGAGCTTGTAGACCGAGTTTGCAGCACAGTAGTCACCACATCATCACCGCACCAGCAGAGTAGTCAGGCTCTTCTTGCATTCCAGCCCCTATATTTGTTGGTAATCACCGCATATTTATTCTTTCTCATGTTAATCGTGAACTCTAGCACCTAAATGCCTTGATAATTTTATCATGAACCTATACCTTGTACTCTAACACAAAACCATTGTTCCTTCCCTCATTTTATTTACTGTTCAGAGCCTTATTATAATTCTGTTTAAGACCTTCTCGACTTTAAGTAATTACACATAAATCCCTAAAGCTTCCAATGCTCACATCTCGCTAATCGTAGCTCCGTTTTAAGCGAATCTTGTGCTCACGTGTTTGTAGCGACGCGTAATAAATGTTAAAAAGTTTTCATCGTATGTCACTAATGTTTGTGCACTGTTCCTTGTATTTATGGTGTGTTGTTTTCAATTGTTTGTGTGCTTAGGAAGCAAGTCATTTGCGAATCTCCTGGTTCAAGAGTTCAAAACTGTTGAGCACTCTTCTTACAAAGGTAAGTGTTTTGGATCATATCCCACCATCCTACTTTGTTTTATTTTATTAGAATAGATAGACCATTAGTTGCATGCTGAGTCAAATATGAATCCCATGTTAGGGTTTACTAGATTTTCCAACATCTTCCATGAAGCCTGGGACGGGTTTTGTAGTATCATGCTTAGCTTCGCAGTCTTGTGGGTTGGATTAATAAATTTAATCTTAATAATTTCTCGAGATGAACTTGATGAGGTTGGAAACTGAGGACCATGTGTGGTTCGAGGACCGGTGGATGGTCGCTTCCTAGTGTGATGAGTGATTGACAACGTTCTGTGGACTGATTCTTGGCTAAGTATTGCAGGTGCAGGTTGCGGCTTGACTCGTGTTGGTGCAGGTGAAGAACAAGCGCAAAAGGTCATTGCCGGTGACGCCTCCAGGTGTGGAGAAGACAAGTAGGCTTGGTTTGAGGGACCCGGTGGCCAGCGGGGTCAAGTACGGGCCGCATGGTGGCAAGAACGGCAAGATGAAGTCGAGGACGGTTTCTTGGTTGAGCCACAAAACCAAGGTCGAGCCGGGACTTCGTGGGAGCCAAGTCATGAGTGGTGATTGGCAGAGGATACATCAAGTTCACGGGGTTTGTGGTAGTTCACCAGAAAACCATCGGGTTACTCGGCTGAGCCACAAAGTCGAGGCCGAAGACCGGGCGTGGCTGTTAGGCCAAAACCGGCCTGACCGGTTTCGGGTTGCAGGGCGTCGGAAGCTTCGAGGCGGAGGACACGCGTCAGGATCGCAAGGCTTGCGTCGAGGCTACGCGAAGTGCGGTCGCCAAGCATCCGTCCGATGGTGCTATGAAGACAATTTCCCAAAGTGCCCTTGGTGGGCGTGTATCCTAGTTTAGGCTTTAGGGGCATTTTAGTCTTTCGGCTTGCCTCCATATAACCCAAGTGGTGAGAGGATGGCAGCCAACTCTTGGAACCCTAGATCATTTCGTTTTGCTATTTTCCTTCTCCTATTTTCCTTAGGATTTCTAGGACTAGCTTGAGAGCTTCATGGTGAGATCTTGTGAGAGGGAAGAATGATCGTGTGACATCCCGGCCCAAGGCTTAATAGGATTGATAAGGATATTCATACCAACAAGTTGCAACTTCTTTTCCGGAAGCCCATCACTAAAAACTCCAAAGTTAAGCATGCTTGGCTTGGAGCGATGGGTGACCGACTGAGAAGTCCTTCCCGGGTGCGCATGAGTGAGGACAAAGTGCGCAGGAAAGACATGTGTTGGTATGTCGGGATATTCTTGGGGTCCTAGAGAGCTGCCAGGTGTAGGCGGGCCCGGCCTCGGGGAGGCGGGTCGTTACTGATCGGGCGGCAAGCTAGACCATGTATGAACCTGTTTGGTATGTATAGATGATTCAGTGTGGTTCCTCAAGGCTTGGATGTGTTGCTCCCATTTTTCCTTTTTGGTGATTTTCGGAGCCTTTTCTTCGGATTTTCGTGGCGGGTTTTGGAGGCGTTTCTTTGCGGTATTTGGTGTGGGAGTCACACATGATGAATTTGTGCCTCTTTGTTTGGTGGCCTTGCTCCTCCAAACCCGTGGAAAGCTCTCCGATTTGGTGGTTTTCGTTGGAGCTCGAGTTCTTGAGGTTTGGTCACGAGATTTGCGATTCCCCGTGATTGAGAGCGTTTTGGTGCAATTCCTTTGAGGGAGAGGTCATCCATGAGGTGACCCAGGCATTCCCAAAGTTTCACCGCAATCCGTTGGGTGAATTGGGAGATCGGGTGATGCAAAGTTGAGGGTTGACCCGCGGTTGCTGTTTTTCCTGTCTGTCTGGGTGAAACCGGTCTGACCAGTTTGGGAAACAGGTCTCACCGGTATTGGTCACAGTGGCCGTTCAGGAAGATTTTTGGCAGGCGTGTTGTTCTTTGCCTAAGAAGTCCCCTGGTCCAAGTTTCGTCACGTTTGGAGTTCGTTTGCTTGGTTTTTGGCCTTGTTGATCTTTGGGGGTTTTCTGGGCAAAACCGGTCTGACCGGTTTGGTCAAAGGTGTGTTTTGGAGGAGATCTTCTTGTAACAAGTCGTGCTTTGGTAGAAGAAGCTCTGGTCCAAGTTTCGCCAAGTTTCGAGTTCGTTGGCTCTAGTTTTGGGTTTTTGAGTTTGAGCTCCCTGGGCGAAACCGGTGTGACTAGTTTGGGAAAGAGGTCTGACCGGTTTTGGGTGTGTTGGCTTTTGGTTAAGTCTGGCAAAACCGGTTTGGCAAAGAGGTCTGACCGGTTTTACTCTGGCAGCAGGTGCTCAAGTTGTTTTCCGCTGCATGTTTTGGAGTGTTGCTTGGTTGGGTCTTGCTCCTTGGTCCAGTAGCACTTGGCTACGTGGACTTGGTAAGAGAAGCTTGTGGAGGTGCATGAGTGAAATCGGATTCATAGGCCAAATTCTTGAATTGAATTTTTATCGGCTCCCATTCACTCCCCCTCTCTGGTTCGCCGTTTCGGTCCTTTAAGTGGTATCAGAGCCGGTTACGGCCCTTGATTGACTCTAACCAGTCTAAGATCCAAGGATGACGTACCAGGAACGGGGTTCGGGTCCTCCGCACTTCGATGGAAAGAACTACCAGATGTGGAGTAAGCGGATGGCAGCGTTACTCCGCGGTAAGGGTCAGATCCTTTGGGATGTCACGGTGGACACAGGCTATGTCCAGCCGATGAACTTCCTTGCTCCAGGATCGAGGGATATGTTCGACGCCAACAACAAGGCAGTCGACTACTTGTTTCGTGCTTTGTGTCAGCCTGAATTCGATCGGGTGCACATGGAGAGCTTGGCTTGTAGAATCTGGTCGGTGTTGAGAGAAGCTCATGTTGGGAATGCCCAGGTTCAGGCTTGGATGTATGCGACTTACCGGAGAGAGTCCGAGAACTTCACTCATCTCCCCGGTGAGTCCATCGATGCCTTGTTTCAGAGGTTCACGGTTGTGGTGAACAACATGAGGGCCAATGTGGACGTGCTCCCGTACGATGATCATGATAGAGCTGTCAAGCTCTTACACTCTTTGGATCGTATGGTTTGGGGCGGAAAGTTTGAGGCCATTGTGGAGTCGGAGAAGTATGATACTCTGACCGTGAACGAGCTGTTCTCGAAGCTCAAGTCGACTGAGGTGGATAGGGGCATGACAGCCAAGATCGAGGGCCTGACTGACTCTCATAGTCTCGCCCTCATCGGTGGCTCGAAAGGAAAGACTAATGCTAACCCATCCACCAGGATGTTCTCTTTGTCCTCTTTGATGTCTATGCCAGATGAGGAGTTTGACGTGCTTAGAGAGGACGAGCTGGCGTTGCTGACGAGGAGGTTCGAGAGACTGCACGAGAATCGGGTGAACATGAGGAGGAACACGAGGACATGCTTCCAGTGCGGCAAGCCGAGACACTTCGTCGCCGACTGCCCGGAGAAGGTCGAGAAAAAGGACAGCTATAAGCACAAGTCGAAGACGGATGGCAAGTACCGATCGAGGTGTGACCACAAGAGCAAGCACAAGAACAAGCACAAGGACGAGCGACGATCGAGGAAGAAGGAGAGCCGAGGCAAGGCCCGAGCGATGGTTGGAGCGAGCAACGTCGACTCCAGTTCCACGTACTCTTCCTCGAGCTCGAGCGGCAGTGAAGATGAAGGTGACCGTCGCAAGAGCAGGAAGTCATCCAAGAACCTGAGCGGGCTGAGCTGCTTCACTAGAGACGGCTTCTGCACCATGGCGCTGAGCTCCGGCAGCAAGAAGAGCACACAGTGACTCGGACTCCGATTCCGACGACGAGGTGCGTGATGAACTCCCCTTCTTGCGTCAGGAGAATGAACGGCTTGACTTGTTGCTTGATAATCGTGATGACATGCTTAGAGAGGCCAAGAAGATGAGGAAAGAGCTTACGCTTGAGGATGATAGGACTAGAGTGGCTGAGCTAGAAACACAGAATTTGGATGCTAAGCTTGAAATTGATTCTCTGAAAGCTTCACCTCTTGTTTCTGATGAAGTTGAATGTGCTGATTGTCCTATCTCTCTAGCTGATCTTGCCTGTTTAAGGAAAAGCATGCCTCCAAGTGTGAGGAACTTGATGTGCTTAGGGTTGAAGTGGCTGAGCTTAAGTCTAGACTTGTTTTGCTAGGTGCTTGCACTTCTTGCCTGTTTTGCATGAAAAAATTGATGAGATGCATGCTTACACTATTTCTCTTAAGGCTAAGCTGAAAGAACCAATTCCTACATCTTGCTCTACCTGTGAATTGCATGCTTTGAAGAACCTGTAACTTGCACATTATGTTGATCGTTTGCAGGATGAGAATGATGAGTTGAGAAAGTTGATGGGGTGGTTGTCTGGTCATGAGCCTCAATTGAGGATAATGATCGAAACATACAAGAGGCAGGATGGTGAGGAACTTGGGGCAAACAAGGTTGGTGAGGGAAGTGGAGAGAATATCCCAGAGCCACCAAAAACCCACCACAAAAATGCTTTCCCGCCTAAACCGAACCATCTTAGGAACCGACTAGACATAACCCCAGCTCCACCCATGTTTCCTCCACAAAAAAATGACTTCCAAAAGCCTATCAAGTTCGTGAGCACTTTGGGAAAAGTATTCTTTGGGAAATAGAGTGAGAAGGCTAGTGAGAAGAAACTGGTTGAGAAGTCTAGTGAGGAGAAGCCGGTTGAGAAGCCGAGTGGAGAGAAACCAAACGAACAGCCCCATCTCAAGCCTAAACCTAAGCCCATGAGGTTTCATTGTGGCTATTGTGGGAGAGATGGCCACAAGGATGAGTTTTGCTTCAAGAGTAAGCAAGAGGAGAGAATGGCAAAGGAGCGGGCTAACAAGGACAAGTACCACCCCTCCAGTGGTGTACTTGAGCCTCGTGTGCAGATGCTCAGAGCCAAGGCAAGTGTGAGGACAGTTCCGGCTTGGGGAGAGCGAAAGGTTGCAGGAGGTGTTGCTAGAGGAGTGAAACCGGTCAGACCGGTTTGGAGTCTGTAGGGGGTCAAGTTTGGTTTTCGTACTCATGAGGAGTCTCGGTTTGGTTCAGGAGGTCGTGGTTCTAGTGGTGGGTCTGGAGAGTCTGCAGGTGGTCAGTTTGCTAGGCGTTCTCTCTCTCGTGCTCAATACGGGGATGGAAGGAGTCGTAGCTTTGAGATGGAGAGGAGGGATGATCTACGGTTTTCCTTTCGTGGTTTCGGTCCTCCTCCAGGTAGATAGGGTTGGTTTCCTCGGAGTGGTTACCGGGGTGGTGTTCGTGGAGGTAGCTTTGATAGGAGAGATGCTTTGGAGTGTGCTAACCCCACTTTTGAGCAAATGGCTCGGCATTGGTTTTACTCTTTGTGTACTAACCCCAGTGCTGAGTCGTTTGTTCGCTCACGTGCTCGTTTTTGAATTTCAGGTGGGAGGCTTGAAGAACATTTGGTTGATTGACTCTAGTTGCTCGAGGCATATGACCGGAGACAAGGGGTGGTTCTCAAGTCTCGTCTCGGTGGTGACAAAGAGGTACATCACCTTTGGGGACAATGGGCGAGGGCGTCTGTTGTCAGAAGGTGAGATTAAGGTAAGTGACAAGATTACTCTCATGCGTGTTGCTCTTGTTCAATCGCTTGGGTACAATTTGCTTTCTGTGTCCCAGCTGTTGGATGAGGGTTTTGAGGTATTGTTTCGGCCTGGTGGTTCTCGGATTTTGGATTCTCGAGGGGACCTTGTCTGTATGGTCGTTCCTGAGGGTCAAGTGTTTCGAGCTGATTTTTCTCAGTCTTCTGATGTTGAGCGTTGTTTCTTGGCTAGTTCTTCGAGTCAGTTGTGGAAGTGGCATAGGAAGTTGCGTCACTTGAGCTTTGACCTTTTTTCTCGCTTGAGTAAACTCAATTTGGTCTAAGGATTGCCACGGTTGAGGCTTGAGAAAGAGTTGGTTTGTGCGCCGTGTAGGCATGCCATGATGGTAGCCTCTTCTCACCCGCCTCTCACCGATGTGATGACTGAGCGTCCATGTGAGCTGCTCCATATGGATCTTGTTGGCCCAACTCGTGTGCGATCTGCGGGTGGGAAGTGGTATGTCCTTGTTGTGGTGGACGACTACTCTCGATATGCATGGGTGTTCTTTCTTGAGGAGAAAGGGGAGACGTTTGATTTTGTTCGAGATCTTTTCTTGAGGTTGAGGAACGAGAGGCACGGAAATGCCATACGAGCAATCCGCAGTGACAATGGTTCAGAATTCAGAAACTCTCGTTTTGAAACCTTTTGTCACACCCGATTTCCAGAGAGAAACCTGATGCATCTCATATGTGTGCCAGGATCTAGTTCCACACATATGATAGACGAAATGAGTGTAATATCATAGACAGTAAAAACGTAACAAGGGGTTTAACAACTTACTACACTCATTCGGAAGACACGAAGTCATTAACATCGGAAAACGATAACTACACGACGAGTCTTCGTCTTCCGCTTCCACAGGCACTTGACTGGGGGAGACGCATGCCTCAGAACTCCTCAAAGTCGTTGTAGAACTCTTCACCATTGTTCTCTTCTGAACAGCGGTAAGCAAGGCTGAGTACACTTATGGTTGGTACTCAACAAGTGGGGGAAGATGCAAGGCTATCAAGGATAGGCTATGGTTTTGCAGCGGTTAGCATTTTAATGTTGGTCAAACTTTTAATTAGAGAACGCCTAGTTACTAGATGTAAGTATATACCAACCCACTTAAGAAAACTTTTAAGCAAAACAACCCAAAGCTCACCGAGCTTCACCAAACCACGATTTATTCTCATCTTCAAGTTCATTAATCATGTGAGGGTCCAAGCCGCTCGTGACCGTGAGCACGGCTGATCGATCAGTTTTACACTCTGCAGAGGTTTGCACACTTTACCCACAGCTCGCGTAAAAGTTCCAAAGAACTTTGAACCCAACCATGCGATGCTGATCAGGCATCATACCACACTTCCGAGGTGTGATTGCATAGGGACGCTACGAAGCCTTTACAAAGGTATACAAAAGACTAACGACCCGCATAGTTACGGATCGGGGCGGACCATAACCCTCCCTAGTGGTCGGCACCTTAGCAAAGGTCGCTACCCCAAAAGGACCGGGCTATACCCCCGCAACCCGGATCCCCCTGCGCTCCTTTCGGAAAAAGGCCATCGGATCAATCGCACACCTAATTAATTGGCTAAGGTCAGAGCCATGTAACACTGTGGTTGCGCATGTTTTCTTGGGTGGTTCTCCATGTTCCGATTAAACCATATGATCTTGTATTACCAAAAGCATCATCGTCATAAAACATATAAGCATTTATCTTCGAAAACCATTTTTATCCAACCCAAGTTGAGCAACTAGCATATTCTACCCAAAAACATTTGTTAAACCGGGTTGATCCAAGGATTGTGGATAAAAGTCTAGGTAAGTCCTTAAAAAGGGTGTTCCCATCAATTTAATGCAATATCATAATAAATATAAACTTAGTTGTCATGCAATTACATAGGATAAAATAGAATCATGCAGGGGGAGAAGACCACTTGCCTTCCTTGCTTAATCACTAAGGTTCTTCTTCTTCAAACACTTGCTCTTGATCTACTTCAACTGGCTGCTCGCTTGAAACTGGCACGATGTCTATGAGCACACAAGAGTACATACAATAAACAAAACAATACACCAAGCATGAAAATCTTTAAGGGAAAACAGGGTTTGGGTCTAGGAAAGCGAACACAAGGAACACTCGGAACTAGCGGGAGATTTGGATGATCACAAACAAGAGCTAGCTACCTGTTTGATATCTTTTAATTAAGTAAAATCATGTGTATAGGTTATTTCAGAGAAATACCCTATTTATAATTAAGCAAGTTATTTGTATTTAAAATACGATGTAGGCCTAGTCCAATTTTACTTATAAATATTCAAGTATGATTTATGCAAATTAAACATTTAATTTTAAAAGAAGCATGTAAAAGCATCTAGGCGCTTATCTTTGTATTTCGAGTTATTCTAATCAAATTATAATTTAAAAACACATTTATATTCATTTTAATCAAATTAACATTTAATTAAGAAAACTCGGGATATAGCCTATGTTACATTTTAGTAGAAAGCAAATTGCTTAATCATTAATCAAATTAAGTTTGATTATAAAACCGAGGTATACATCTAATTAACTTTTAATTAAAAGAAATGTTCATTTAATATTAATCATATTAACTTTCTTATGAAAACACGTGTTAAACTTCTAATTAGATTTTAATTAGAAAAGCATGTGTAATAGGATTAATCATATTTAATATTTAAATAAAATATAAAACAAAGAACATGTACATCATTAGTCCTATCACGAAGTTTTAGTTGATATGAGCCTAACGCAACTTGAAACGGTGGAATCGGAGCTACAACGCAAAAGATATGGAGAAAACAAGATTCTAGAACTGTCGGGCTTTAAAAGACGGTCGCATGGACACCAAGAACGCTTAAAACGGAGCTAGGACGGAAAAGATATGACTAAAACAAGATTCAGGGACTAATTTGTGAATATCTGGAAGTTTAGGGGGTTTTCTGCAAGATTTCAGGGACCTAAACATAATTATATGTGAAAATAGGAGGTCTAGCATGTAAAAGATCAAGGATGGGCTTTAGAATAGAGAAACCAAGGAGATCAGGGGCCTAGACATAAGAATCAGGACTGAATTGTAAGGGTTCTGATAGGTGGAAGGGTTTATTTGTAATTTTAGAAAGTGCGGGGTTGTTTTTGAAAAACTGTCTGGGCGGCCAGCGGGTGAGCTGTGGAGGCGCCACGTGGCGGGCTGCGATTTGCTGTGCTGACGCGAGCATGACGCAAGCGCTGACGCCAGCTGCTGACGCAAGCTGTGGACCGGCGGCCGTGGTCCTGGTCCATCGGTCCACCGTGGACCGGATCAAAGGGGTACGCCCCCTTTTGATATAGACCGTCGGCGCCGATCGGGCGGCCCCGGCCGCACGCGGGCGACGGGCGGCGGCGGGCGGCCGGAGGCCGGCGGCGGAGCGGCGGCGGCTCGCCGGAGTTTCGCCGGCAACATACGAACGAGGCCTCCCGTGCACCAAACTCGACGGGGAGGGTACCAAAATGAAGAGGAGCACATGAGGGATTCACAGAGCCGTTTGCGCCGGCTAGCTAGGCGGCGGAGAACGCACCGTGGCGGCCACGGCGGACGGCCCAAGTCCGGCGAGCGTGTGCGTCATGGAACGACACGAGGCGCACGGTTTAAAGGGGGGTGGCCTTCCTCACCTTGCTGCGAACCTCCGGGAGGGCTTTTCGGCGACGGGGAGGTGATGAAGAGGGAGATCGACACCGGCGGCGGCTAGGGTTTGCCGAGCTCGGGCGTCTGCGCGCATGCGGGGATAGGGAGCGAGAGAGAGAGTGGGGGAAAGGGGTGAGGCAGGTGCTCGTGCTCCACTTTTATAGAGCGAGTAGGGGGAGAGGGCCACGGCCGGATGCATTGGCCATTAATGGCCATGGCGGTGGCCGGCGGCTTTACTGCCTTCATGAGGGAAAGGCTTTGATTAGGAGAAATGGAAGGGGGGTTAAGGAGGGGGAGTGAAGCCGAGGTTTTAGTGCTCTTTATGGCGAGAATTAAAGGGAGGGAGCGGAGGACGCGGGGCAATGGCCGGCGGAGGCGCGGCTGGCTGTGCGAAGCAGGGGAGGGGAAAGGGGAAACCGGAGGTGGGAGAAGGAGTTGACAGGCGGGCCCAGGGTGGCGGTTAGAGAGAGAGGAAGGGGAGGTGGGAGTGGGCCGGCGGGTTAGATGGGCCTGAAGCGAAAGCTGGGCCGTGGGAATTGGGTTGGGGTTTGTTCTTTTTTTCCTCTTTTTTTTTCAAATCCATTTCAAACCCTTTCAAATTCAAATCTTTTACATGTTTTCAAATTCAAATTTTAACACAAATTTCTCCAACTATTTTAAAGGCTTTTCACAAACCATTTTTAACAACTTTTCAAACATATTTTAAATTCAAACCTTTGCACAAATTTTCACAAACTATTTCACAATTATTTTTAAGGACTTTTTCACAAATAATTTAAGACTTTTAAAACCACATCACAACCAAAACTCATGCATTCAAATCATGATGCACAAGCACTTATCGCTTCTAAATTATTAAAATGATATTTAAATATTTGAAAGGCCAAATTTATTTGATAATTTAATTAATACTTAGAAAATAAAATCTAAATACCATGTTGCTTACTTTAATTTGGTGATGGAATTTTAGGGTGTTACACCTTTTGCCATGACTTGGGTCTTGAACATCAGTTTTCGAGTCCGTATACGCCTCCTCAGAATGGTGTTGTGGAAAGGAAAAACAGAACCTTGTGTGAGATGGCTCAAACGATGCTTGATGAGCATATGACTCCGAGAAGGTTCTGGGCTGAGGCGGTGAATACCGCGCGCTATGTTTCAAACAAGATCCACCTCAGAGTGCATAAGAAGAAAACCTACTATGAGTTGATGCATGGTCGCACACCCAAGGTGAGTCACTTCCATGTCTTTGGTTGCAAGTATTTCATTCTTAAGAAAGGGAAGAAGTTGGATAAGTTTGAGGCTAGGTCGGTCGATGGTATTTTCTTTGGTTATTCATCTCACTCTAGAGCATATCGTGTGCTCAATCTTGAAACTAACCAAATCGTGGAGACTTGCGAGGTAACCTTCGACGAGACAGAGCCACATAATCAGCTTGTCTTTGAGTGTGCAGGTGATGATGAACTTGGCGAGGATATCTTTCAGGAGGAGGAGCATGAACATGGAGACGATGAAGATGGCGGTGTGGTGCCCGCGGTTGAGCATGTACCTACTACTTCGACTACGGTGGTGGACGGCCCCTCTCCCACACCTATGACGACAAACCAAGATCAAGGAGAAGCTACAGTTGAGGGGGAGGTAGCATCAAGGCGAGAACCTCCCCGGCGAGTACAAGTGGATCACCCAGCTTCGAGGATCATCGGCAACATGAACGAACGTACTACACGGTCGAGGGTTCGGAACAATTCTCATTTCGCTCATGCTGCATTTGTTGCCACCTTTGAGCCCAAAGACATTGGACACGCACTATCTGATCATAATTGGGTTAATTTGATGCATGAGGAGTTGGAGAACTTTGAGAGAAATCAGGTTTGGGAATTGCTTGACCCTCCCCCAGGGTGTATGTGACACCCTAAAAATCCATCACTAGAAATCACCTAGCAACATGTTAACATAGTCTTAAGGTTTTAAATTGAAATGCTAAGTAAATTTGAGCTCTAAAATTATTAAATTTAATTTAATTAATCTAGATACAACAAGTGATTGTGCATCATTATTTGGCTATGCATGGTTTTTGGTTGCTTGTGTGAGGTCTAAAAAGTTTATAAAATTATGTAAAAAGTTTGAAAAGATTTGATTTGAATTTGAGTTGAAAATGGTTTGATTTGAAAAGAGTTTGAAAAAGAAAAAGAAAAAAAGAGAAAAGGACCTTACCTCCCTTTCGGCCGACCGGCCCGCTTAACCCTCCCCGCAGCGGCCCATGTCTCCCACCTCTTTTCCTTTTTCCTTTTTGTCGCCGACACCCTGGTCCCACCTGTCAGCCCCCGCTTCTCCTTCCTTCCTCCCTTCCTTTTCCTCTGCTTCGCTCGGTCGCGCGTCGCCGCAATATTCGCCGCACCCGTCCGCCTCCTTTCCTCTTCCCCTTCCGCCCGAGCCAGGCAATTAATCGCCGCTTTCAATCCCCGACCGTTTCCCCCTCCCCTTTACTCTCTTCACACCCGGACGATCCACCGGCCATCTATGGCAAGCCGCCGGCCGCCGCGTCCTCTCATTTCCCCTCCTCCCTCCCTTCGACCATATTTAAAGCCGAACTCGAGCTCCCGCTCTCCCCTTTGCACCTGCAACACACCTACACACGCGCCCGGAGCACCGCATACACACAGCGCTGCCGCCCCTGTCCCCCGGAGCGCCGCCCAACCCGCCGCCGCCGTCGAGCTTCATCACCGTCGCCTCCCCTTCGCTCGTGAGCTCGCCCGACTCTTCTTCACGTGGTGAGAAAAACCACCCACCTTTTTCCCTCTATTATATGCTCAGCGGCGACCCCGCGAGCTCGCCGGCGAGGCCGACCCGCCCCCTTCCGGCGCCGACCGCCGTGGACACCCGCGCCTTCCCCCTGATCCCCTAGGCATGCTCGCGTGCTTTCCGCTACGCGTAGCACTCGCTCGTGCTCGTTTTGGCCACCGGGAACCCCTTCCCGAGGCTACACCGGCGAAGCACCGCCGCACGCCGCCGCATCGCTCTCTATTTCGGCGTGCCCACCGCCGCGCCCGCACGCACGAGTCCTGAGCCGCTGGATCTTGTGCAGACAGATCTGTGCGGTCCACCGTGGACCCGTGCACCGGGTTCACGGCGCGATCCACCGCAGCCGCGGCTGTTGGATCAAAGATCCACGGCTGAATCAAGCCATTTTCTTTTAAGAGTCCCTGAGTTTCTATGAATTTACATGTCGGTCCTTCCACCTGTTAAGATTCTTGCAAACAAGTCCTGAATTTTGTGATCCAGCCCCTGTCTTCTCTGTATAATAGCACCAGAGGTCCTTTTCACTTGTTTTAGCATGTTAGCCCTTTAGTTTTTATATGAAATTATGTTTTAGCCCCTGGTTTTGTTTGTAAAAGTCTTGTAGATTTAGTTTTCTTACAGAAAGGTCCCTGTAACTTGTTTTAAGCATAACTTTCTTGTTTTAACTCTGTTTTTAGCGTTCTACATATCGAAATGATCGTATCGACGAGTAGAATCATTTAGGCAGCGTGTTTTCAGATTTGGTTACTGTTTGGTGTACTGTTTATTTATTATTTGTTTATATATGCTTGTGCGTAGATATCGTGCCTGTTTCGTCTGAGCTCCCCATTGGAGGTGATTAGGAAGAGCCTGTCTACGAAGAAGAAGATACCCCGTTTGTAGAGGAAGGCAAGTGGCTTTCCCCCTCGGCATATTCTCTTTTGAACCTATATCACTGCATGCTTAAATAATGTTTACTTTATCTGTTGTTATGCATTAAATTGATGGGCAAACACCTTTCTAATGACTTGACTAGATATTTCACCTTGTTACCTTGATCAACCTTGTTTAACAAATGCTTTGGGTAGATAAATGCTTAGTTTGCTAAACATGGGCTGGTTATGTTGGTTATGTAATGCAATGTGTTCTGTTTATGAGAAGTTGTTATTCATTAAGACAAGATCACATTCTTTTAATCGGAACATGGAGAACCATGTCGGTGTTTTAGACCGGCAACCTACTAAGGGGAGTACCCGAAGTAGATGAATGTGGCCTCGCCGAGATCGGTAACTCGAAGGAAGAGACACGTGGCACACAATTTAGACAGGTTCGGGCCGCGAGGTGCGTAATACCCTACGTCCTGTATGCTGCGTAGCTCTGGATTGATTGGGCACGATTACAAGATGGTGCAATGGTGCGCCGTGAGATGTGTTGAGATGAGGTGATCCTAGAGATCGGTCCCTGCCTCGCCTTATATAGTCCGGGAGGCAGGGTTACAAGTCGGAGTAGGGAGAGAGTACTAGTCGAGTACGTCTAGGAGTCTTCCATACAGTGCGGGACATGTACAGCTTCCTAACCGAGTACTTCTCCTCTGCAGTCCTTGTGCTCCACGCCTTCAGGTGCCGTGTAGCGCAAGCCGGGTAGTCCCAAGGGCCCACCGAGTAGTCGGTCCTGGTACCCACCGAGGTAGTGGGCCCAGGGAGGTCCATACGACAAGCCCCCGAGTACTTTGTAGTCGAGAAGGTTAGCTTCAAGTAGTCTTGACGGCCTTAACGAGTAGTCCTCAAGCGTCCCCGAGTACTACAAGTCAAAAGTCCTCAAGAGTAGTCGAAGCATCCCGAGGCTGGAATGTACTCCAGTTGATGTTTGAGCAATCTTGAAGTCTTCTCGAGTAGTCCCAAGTGTCCTCGAGTACTGCCTTCGAAGGTCTTCAAAAAATGCCCGTCTTGTCTTGAAGCCGAAGCTGATATGGAGGTGCGATTGCAAAATCGCACTCCATATGGAGTAGCCCCCGAGCCTTAGGTTGAGCCGCAGGCTCTGGCTGAGGGTCCATCTGAAGTCTTGGCAAGAAAATCCCGAAAAATCCGGAGAGAAAAAAACGAAGGACACGTGGCACGGAGCCCCCGAGCCTTGAGTCGAGTACTTCCTCTCGAATTGAAGGGTCATCTTGAAGAATGTGTCCTGAGACGCTCCTGAGCCTTGCCGCTGCCCAGGTAGTCGAGTAGAAGTAGCCGAGCCCCCGAGGTGAAGCGCGTCGACTAGTAGAATACGAAGGGTCACGCTCGGCCCGCCGAGTCGACCGCGCGTGGACTTATCCAGCCGGCCGTTGCGGAGCCGGTTTGACTTATAAATAGAAGCCAAAACCCTTAGGGTTTTTCACCCATCCGAGCTGCAGTCATTTCGATTCCATCTGAGGTAGATCCACTCCCAGCGCACGCTGCCACCGTAGTAGATCCAAGTGCGCCGCCACCCAGAGCTTTTGGGGTAGCCCCCGAGCGGATGCGCGTGAAGACGCCCTGTACTTGGAGAATGAAGCTGTCACCGTCCAAGTCTGCGAAGGCCGCCGGGAAGAAGAGGGGCCGCGAAGAGGCCGCCGCGGCCGCCATCGGAGTAGCGCCGCCAATGTCTCCACCGCGGGCCGATCCAAGCCGCGAGTGGAAGAAATCCAAAGTGAAGACCGAAGATCTATTGGCCCTCCTGAACAGCGGGTTTATCCGGGAGAAGGAGGTTGACATGTGGAGGGCCGCTGCCGGAGATCCATATCCGATGGAGAAAGCCGAAGACAAGATTCCAATGCTTGCGCGGTTCGTGGAGCGCGGACTCGCACTCCCGGCTAGCGATTTCTTCAAGGGCCTCCTCGAGTACTATGGGGTCGAGTACCTGAATCTGAATCCCAACGGTATTTTCCATACCGCGGTCTTCGTGCACTTATGTGAAGCTTTCCTTGGGATCAAGCCACACTGGATCCTCTTCCGGAAGTTTTTCCGGGTGAAGCCGCAGCCAAGCGCCACCAACCCAAGAATAGTCGGAGGAGTCGGCATCCAGTTGAGAGAAGACGCCGCAGAGCAGTACCTGGCGTACAAGCTCGTTGACTCCAACACTGATTGGAAGACGAGGTGGTTCTACATCACGAACCACCACCCCAGCCTGACGAAGCCGAGCGGACGGCAGCCCAGGCACCGCGAGTGGTGGAACACGGAGCCCACCATGCAGGAAGGGATCCAGCTTCCTGAGCTGCTGGCACGCATCAAAGTGCTCAGGGAAGCGGGACTGAGGGCCGAGCATGTGGCCTTCAGTTTCATGAAGCGGAGGGTGCAGCCACTGATGGCCCGCGACACCTTGGGCTTCGAGTACACCGGCGACTGTCGGGGACAGCCCTAGGGGTCCCCTTAAACAATGGGGGAAAACCCACTTAAAACCCAGAACGAAACCCGATAATATTAAGCCTAACCATGCAGGTGCCTAACCATGCAGGACACGGCCCACAGGGACTCCGACGGCCCATCGAGGCAGCCCACGTAAGGATCCCCTCGAAACGGACTCCACCTCGTTCGAGGCCGCACGCTCCCCTTCGGGCGGGCATCGCCCCGCTCGAGGGGCAGCACTTCCCTCGAGCAGGTTTCGCCTCGCTCGAGGGTACGCCCCGCCCTCGGGCCGGGGCCCGCCACGCTCGCGGGCGTCCCGCACGCGTGCGCCGGCCCCGTACACGGGCATTTAACGCCCTGACGCCGCAGGACGGCGCCATCATGCGCCCGGGGCTCGCACCCCGGTGCCGCCGCACCAACTCCCCAGGGAGGAGCCCATCCCCGCCACTGTGGGAGGGTACGGTGGAGTGCGGCCGGTGTCAGTCCCGTGACACCGCGCGCACGCCCCGGTACGGCTAACGCGCCGAGCCCTCGAAAAGGGGGGCCGGCGCACCCTCGATGTACTTTCTTGTGACCCTACAGGGTTAGGTGGAGGCGGTAGGCCGGTGGACTGCCATCCCCCCGCCCGCGCGCGGCGTGGCCGCCGTACCCGCGCATGCAGGCGCACGCCGGACCCCGCGTAGCAACGACTCCCGGCCCCGTGAGGCGCGTCGGGAAGGAACGCCGTTCTGCCAACTCCTGTGCGCCGTGCGGGCCAGCGTCAGCACCTCCCTCGAGCCTATCAGAGAACATCACCGCCGTCCGCTGCTCTCCTACCCTCGAGTCGCCACTGTTCGGGTACAAGTCAGGCCATGATGACCGGATCGTGGCGGGGATCGCCCGGACGGCCGCCCACTCTACACCGTAGCACGTCGCACTTCCCCACGTAGCTAGATAGCGCGGCGCGCATGTAACCCGCTGCCCCCTTGATCTATAAAAGGGGAGGCGAACCCCCAGCCGCGGGGGACGGACGGACGAACAGAGACGAAGTTGAACACAACACATCGTGCACTCACTCTCTTATTCTCCCACAACATCTTCAGCCACTCTCCCAGGGACTTGGAAGCCACGCTTCCTCTCCCGCCTTGCTTGTACTTGCCCCACTACAAGCACCCCCGGTGCTAAGTAATACAGTGCCCCGAGCACGCCCCGCCGGGACGTACGGCCCCCTCGGCGGGAACCGGGGATAAATCTCTGTGTCACTTGTTACTTAGCATCGACCATTGAGGGATAGACCACGGCGCTATCTACTGGTTAGTGTCGGGACCATATTCCGCACCGACAGTTGGCGCCCACCGTGGGGCAAACGAGCGCCTAAGGTCATTTCGCCAACTCCCTCCATGGCCAGGCCCCGCTCGGACCCCCGCCGCACGCACGACTCGGCGCGGGGCGCCCGCGAGGCACCGACGTCGCGGGTCCGTCGACGCCATGACGCCGTCGTCGACGCCATGACGCCGTCGTCGCTGCGGGCGCGCGCTCACGACAGGCGCGGTCCGAGCGGCGGCGGCCGAGCGCGCCGCCACTCAAAGTGGCGCGCCCACCGTCACGACGGCCGCCACCGCCCGGCGGGACCGCGCGCGGTCTCGGACCGCGCATCCCCATCGGGTCGCGTGGCGCTACGACGGCCTACAACGCCAACGTCAACACGACGATGCGCGGGGTTCCGCCCGGCCGCCATGTCTTCGTCGCCGGGGACCCGGCACCTCGGCGGCGGATGAGTCATCCCCCGGGCTCCGTCGACACGATGCCACCCGCCAACCGCCACGGATACGCGGAGTGGGACTTCTCCGGCGTGCCGGACCCGGGCCGCGTTCCGGCGTTTCCTCGACGCCGCGGACTGCGGTTCGGGCGCGCTCCGACGACTCCAGCACTGGGAGCTACGACCCCACGCGGGAGTGTTGCGCCGTCATCACCAACGACCCGGCTAACGCCGCCGGTGCGGCAGGCGCCGGAGACGGGGAAGTCACGCCCGCCCCGGGGGATCGCCGCGCGCCCGGCCGCGGGGGCCAAGCGCTCTGCGCGGGGCCGACGTCGACGCACGGGCGGCCCAAGCCCGCGAGCTCGAGGCCAAGCTGGCGGAAGAGTACCGAACGGTGCGGTTGCTCCGCGCCTCAATGGCAGGGGAGGCTTCTGCGCGTGGCGAACGCGCGCGGGAGGCCGGGCCGACGGGGTCCGCGACCGCCTCAACACCGCCACTAACGTCGGAAACGCGGACGTGCCCCCACGGGCGAGCCAGAAGCTCGTCGCCGCCGCGCGCCGCCGCGGGCTATGCCAGCACCCTCGACCCCCGAGGCTCGAGATATGCACCGCGAGGTGCAAACTCTCATCGAGCAAGCGGCCGTCCAGCAGGCCGAAAGCTCGGCCTCACGCATCCGCCAACGGGGGGGATGCGCGGGGGGTGACGAAGCCGCACTTCGGGAGGGCGAACCCTCGGTGCACGCGGGGGGACCAGCGGGGCATCCCACCGAGCAAGGACGCACGCCGGCCAAGGAACGACTCCTCGACGCGTGCAGGGCACTGGATGGCGACGCTCGCAACGTCATCAACGCCCGGCGCACCAGCAAGGCGGACGCGCGAGCAGCAAGGGGTTACCCACATCGAGCCGGCTCCCGTCCAGGCGGACTGGCGGGAGAAATACATTGCCTGGATCGCTCGAGGGTAACTCCTCGCGGACCGGGCCGCAGCCAGGCGCATCGCCAGGATGGCCAAATCCTTCACCCTCGTCGATGGCGAGCTGTACAAGCGCGCCGCCTCCGGCATCCTACAGCGGTGCGTGCCGATTCCCGAGGGACGCGAGCTCCTGCGGGACATCCATGCGAAGATCTGCGGCCACCACGCCGCACCCTGCGCCCTCGTCGGCAACGCGCGTTCCGCCAAGGCTTTTGCGGCCTACCGCGATCGCGGACGCCGCGGCCGAAATCGTACGCACCGCGAAGGGGTGCCGGTTCTACGCCCGCAAGTCCAACTTGCCCGCTCACGCCCTACGGACCATCCCCGTTACGTGGCCGTTCGCCGTGTGGGGGCCCGGACATCGTCGGGCCCCGCGGAAGGCGCCGGGGGGCTTCACCCACTTGCTAGTTGCGATCGACAAGTTCTCCAAGTGGGTGGAGGTGCGCCCCATCACGAACCTAAGGGGCGAGCGAGGGCGGTGACATTCTTCACCGACATCGTCTACCGCTTTGGAGTGCCAAACTCCATCATCACAGACAACGGGTCCCAGTTCACGGGCCGGAAGTTCTTGGAGTTCTGTGACAAGTTCCACATCCGCGTGGATTGGGCAGCTGTGGCGCACCCACAGACCAATGGCCAAGTGGAACGTGCCAACGGCATGATCCTACAAGGCCTAAAGCCCAGAATTTTCGACCAGCTCAACAAATCTGGGCGAAAATGGCTCCAAGAACTACCGGCGGTTGTGTGGAGCCTAAGGACCACCCCAAGCAGAGCCACCGGGTTCACCCCATTTTTTCTAGTCCACGGTGCGGAGGCCGTCCTCCCCACGGATTTAGAATACGGGTCGCCCAAGGTTCGAGGCTACGACGAGGATGTTAACCAGCGAGCCCGCGAGGACTCGCTGGACCAGCTGGACGAGGCACACCTCGTAGCCTTAATGCACTCCGCGAGGTATCAACAGTCCCTAAGACGCTACCAAGCACGAAAGATACGTCGAAGGGATTTCAGCGAAGGGGATCTGGTCCTAAGGCTGCGCCAAGATAACCGAGGACGCCACAAGCTATCACCCCCATGGGAGGGACCCTACGTCGTGGTGAAGGTACTCAAACCGGGCACATACAAGCTGGCCAACGAGGACGGCGAAGAGCTCACCAACGCTTGGAACATCCAACAGCTACGTCCCTTCTACCCTTAGCTAGGATTTTCCAAGTATTTTTGTTGTAAAGCACATCGCCAACACCCCAGTTGGCAACGACTATGTAAATACGTCAAGTCTAATGAAAAGGGTAACTCGGCTTTCCCCTGAAACCCAAGTTACCCTCGGGGGCTACTGCGGGGGGCATCCCCCCCCAAAATGGTCCCATTTTTTCGCGCAAAAAACGCAACAATCCACACGCGCTAAGTTTGTTTCCTACTTCAACCTCGAGCCACGATTCGAACAGGGCGCAGGCGGCACAGCGGAAGGAGCGTGCGAGCCAGAGATAGCCTACGCCGCGTGGCTATGGCCCTTCTCTCTCGCCTCCAACCCAGCAGGCCCCCTGCGAAAATCGAACTTCCCTAGATAGAATCCACTCAGGAAGAAGGAGAAACAAAAAAGCGTGATAAACAAACAACTTCATTTACATCTACTGCTTATGTTCATGAAACAACTTGTTTGTTTACAAAAGGCCACGAGGCCAGAATTCTGATACGCATAAACAAAAAACGGGCCTAGCGCCCAAGCGCTTTCGGGGCGGGAGGAGCGGCGGCGTCAACGGCGTCGGGAAGAGGAACTCCTCGAAGGCCTCGGCGAGCGACCGGCGGCATCGGCGGCGAGCGCATCCATACGCTCCATGGCCACCTCGTCCTCGACGCCCTCGGGTACAACGTAGCCTTCCGCGGCGCCTCGAAGTTTACCTCGTAGTGGGATCGCACCACTCCGAGGGCCTTCTCGGACGCCCGGCTGCGCGCCGCCCGACGCATCCGCTCGGTGACGTGGCCACCAAGGGCGCGCGGACGGAACGGCCGGCCGGCGAGCCGCCGGCCGTGCCTCGCCCTCCTCGACGGTGCGGCAAGTCTCGAGGGCTGCATCGCGCAGCTCCCGCAGCTCCTGCTCAGAGGAGTTGTAGGAGGCCTGCAGCGCCTCGGCCCGCTCTGCCGCGTGCCCCAGAGCAGTGCGCAAGCCTGGGAACATCAAGGCAAGGGATAAATCAGAAAAAAGGGAATGCGAAGTTCCCAATCGAAAATCCAACAAGACAAGAGTCAGATTGTGGCTCACCTTCGACTTGCTTCTTCTCCATCTCGAGGTCGCGGCGCACGGCCTCGACCGTAAGCTCGAGGCGCTTGACGGTCTCACCCTGCTCCTGGAGGGCCATCTCCTGGTTTGCGCTCGCAATGCTGAGCACAACGACCTCGCCCTCAGCCTTGGAGAGCTTGGCGTCCTGATCCGCCAAGGACTTCCGCGTCACCTCGTGGGCGGCGCGCTCCTGCTCCAGCGCTGCACGGGCATTGGTGAGAGCGGCCTGCTCCTGCTGGAGCCGCTCCTCAGCCCCTTGGCGGGCGGTGCTCTCTTGCAGGAGCCGCTCCTCAGCAGTGACGAGGGCCGCGGCCTTGGCGTCGAGGGGCGGCCTTCGGGTTGTCGGCCTCCTTGGCCGGCTGCTCCAACCCGCGCGCCGGCTCCTCGGCCCGGCGGCCCGCGCTGCGCCCCCTCGAGCGACGTGCGGAGCTCCCGGGTTTCGGCGCGAGCGGTGGCCACCTCCGCCTCCCGGTTGGCGGCCAACGTCCGCGTCTTCTTCGGTCCGCGCGCGTGTTCCACGAGCGCCTCGTCACGATCGACGAGGGGCTGCGCGGACCGCTCGAGGCTCGAGCGCCGCGGTGCATCTGTCCCGAGCTCTCGGGAGCTCGTCGCACCACGCCATCGCCCGATACGCCCGCCCGGTCGTCGGCGTCCCGAGAGCGTCGGCAAGCGCGTCGAAGGCGCTGCACCGCTCCCGGAGCTGGCGAACCTCGGCGTTCACCGGTCGAAGGCGTCGTACTTGTCATGGGCACGACGCTCGAGCTGCGGCAATCACGGAATCGAAGCCCGTAAGCGCCAAGATTTGAATGCAGCGTACGAAAACGAAAGGGGAAAAGGACGAGCAACCATAGCTCACACGGAAGACGAGCCGGGCCGGGCCACCATGGACTGCGGCGCCTCGTTCGGCGCGCGGTTGAGCGTGGCGCGCGTGGCTCGGAGCTCGCCCCGAGCTCTTGCTCCCCCCGGCGTCGGCGAACACGAGGGGGATCATCGGCGACCCCCTCCCACGGGCGGGGGCGGCCGGCGTGGGAGGACGAGGCCTCGGCACCATGTCCTCGGCCCCCCACCACCATGTGACCCTCGTGCGCCTCACGAGGGGCCCCCTCTGGGGCTCGGGGGAGTTCGTGGGCCGGGCGCCCGCGGTTCCACCGGGCGGCGGAGAGTCGTCCGAGACCTCCACCACCTCCTCCGAAGATCGCCGGCGGGGCGGTCGCTTGCGCCGCCTCGCGCCCGCACCTCCACGCGCCTCGGTGGCCACGGGCGCCGTGCGTGGCGCCGTGGCGCGCCACCTCCGGCCGTAGCGCCGCATCCGCGGCGGCGCCCCGCGCGGTGCGCCCGCTCCACCTCCACGGCGGCGACCTCCGCGGGCTGCACCTCCACCATGGCCTCCGCCGCGGCCTGTGTCTCCATGACGGCCGGTGCGGCCGCCTCCCGGCAATCGCCGGCGCGCCGCGCGGCGGGCGATGCGATGGCCGGGGCCTCGAGGCCCCGGCCCGGGGGCTTGCGAGCTCGCACCCGCCGCCGTGCTTGTCCCCGGGCACGACGCCCTTGACGAGCGCCGTCGGGTGGGGATCGATGCGTCCGTCCTCAACACCTTGGCTGGTGCAAGGGGAGGGACGGTTGGCACCACCCTGCGCAGGCGCGGACAGAAGGTTAGGGCACCTAATCATCGACGAATCAAGCCAAACGAAAAGGACGGGCTCCTTACCTCGAAGAGGAAAAGGCCCGTTTCCTCTTCCTCGAGGCCTCAGCAGATGAGGCCGGCGCGGCCCCGCCCACGCCCGCCGCGGCGCCGCCTCGCGCGCGCGCGCGCGCGCGGGCAAGCCCGCCCGTGCGCGGGCGCGCGCCGGCGCCGCTCCTCCCGGAAGGCACCGCCGCGCGCGGGGGCACACTCGCCCCGCGTGCGGACACGCCGGCCGACGCGCCCCCCGACGATGGTGCCGCGCGTGCGGGCACGCTCGCCCGCGCGCGGGCACGCCCGACGCGCGCACGGGCGCGCTCGCCGCGCACACCTCCGCGGCACGCGCCGGCGCCTCCGCGGCGCGCGCCGCGCCTTGATGTCGATGGCCGGCGGCGGGGCGCGTTGCGCCCGCCCCGAGCAATGCCGCCCTCGCCGCCGGCGCCGGCTCCGGCGAGGGAGGCGCGAGCGCCACACATGCGAGGGGCCCTCCCCCTCGGCCTCTTCCTCCTCGTCCTCCTCTCCAGGGGATGAGGGCTCCTCGATCTCCCGGGGAGGAGAGCCCCGGCCTCCTCGCGCGCGTCGGTCACTCGCGGCCCGCCGGTCGCGGCGTGCTTGACGTCGCCTCGCGTGCTCCCTCTTGCGCGCCGCGCGCTCCTGCTTGCTCCCCGCGCGGCCCCCGCCGGCCGGCGCACGGGAGTCGGGGGGTGGGTGGAACGGACTTGGCGATGGTGAACTTCACTAGGCGCACACATGAGCACCGAAGACACGTCGGGGAGGCAAAGGCAACGCAAAGAACCAAAAACGAAATCAAGGACCACACTCACCAACGGGCGGTGGGGAGCATCTCGATGTCCCACGGGGTCCGACCCGCGCGGCCGGCACCGGGTGTCGACGGCGCTCGGCGCCGAGGTGAGCGCGTACGGCCGCTCGAGGGGCGTCGGGAGCATCCGCGACCTCGCCGGGTCGACGGGGTTGGCCGCCTCGTCATCTCGAAGATGCGGAGCGGCCTCTCCATCAACGGCACGATCCGCCGGTGATGAAGGAAGGCGAGGACGCCCATCGCGTTCGGCCCCATCTTCGCCGGGCGGCTGCGCGCGGCCGGGACCGAGCTCTGCCGGCGCCGTCTTTGGGCGTGGACACCCCGTAGCCCCGGGAGGCGAGGCTTCTCCTTGAACACCGGCCGGTGTAGGGGGCGGCGGAGCTCGGCGTTACGCGAGTGGGAACCACCCCGCTCCCGGCCGGCTTTGTTCGTCGTCATGGTGCGGGGGATGTAGACGTTCTTGAATTGCCCCCGCGGGGGCAAGCGACATCCCGCGGCGCGCATCGCGCGGCGGGTCCTTGGCTTTCCGTCGTGGGGCTGCGTGATGAGCTCCGCACGGAAAAGGTGTACCCGAGCTCCCAATTGGCGGGATCCCCGGTACCCGCCCGCGACGCCCACGAATGTGGCCGCTCGCGAGATCGCGTTGGGGGCGAAGTTGTGCGGCTCCACCCCGTAGTAGTAGCACATCGCCCGCATGAAGGTGCTCGCCGGGCGCGGTGAAGCTCCGCTCGTGGTAGCGGATGAAGCTCACCACGTAGCCCTCGGCGGGTTGGGCTCGTGGTCGCGGCCGGCGGCACGATCCACTCCGGCCGGACGCCCGTCTTCGTTGGCCGCCGGTGGCCGGCGGCGACCGGCTCGCCGAGGGCCGGCCGCGTCACCGTCGACCTCTCCCGGGCATATGGCTCCGGGATCCATGAGAGGAGGCTCGGGGCGGCGCCATGAGGAAGGACGAAGGAATGCGAGGACGGAGAACAAGAAACGGAAGGAAAGCTCTAGCGGCGACACCGCGCGGTGGCGGGGGAGCTAGGCGAAGACGAAGGGCGGGGGACCGAAAATGGTGAGACACCAAGGTAAAAAACCGCCGTCTCCTCCTCCCCCGCGGCTTTATAGGCCGACGGGCGAGCTCTCGGAGCGGACGCCCCGCTAGCGTGCTTGCGGGGGAATCTTTCCATCACGTCGACGAGCGGGCCCCACCACGGCCCGCAGCGGCCACGTCACGGCGGGCGGGCCATCATCACGGCAAAGACCCGCGGCGCCGAGAGGCGAAGCGGTCACGTGCGCCGCACGCGCGCCCACTACGCGCGCGCGCGCAGGCGCGGCGCCTAAAAAGGCGCGCCGCGGCTGCAAAGCCGCGGCCACGACCGCAAGGCACTTAAATGCCGGGTCCCTTGCCAAGCAAGGAGAACCCTCGAGCGGGCGAACCCCCGGCTCGAAACGAGAGGCGACCCTCGATGGGATATCGGCGTGAGAAGGTCGTCGGGACCTGCTCGATGTAGAGCAGGCAACGCGCGGCACCCATGCCACGTAAAACCCTCGAGCGGCATGACGCTCGGCTCCAAACAAAAGCGACCCTCGATGGGATATCGGCGTGAGAAGGTCGCCGGGACTGCTCGATGTAGAGCGGGAGCAACCGCGGGCACCCATGCCACGTAAAACCCTCGGCGGCACGAGCCCTTGGCTCAAAATGACGTCAACCCTCGATGGGATATCGACGTGAGAAGGTCGCCCGGGACCTGCTCGATGTAGAGCAGGCAACCGCGGGCACCCATGCCACGTAAAACCCTCGAGCGGAGCGAGCCCCCGGCTCGACACAATGTCAACCCTCCAAAAGAAAGCACATACGCTGTGCTACCAACCAGCACCTCGAGGGCTGGCTCGCCCAGACCCCTCGACGGCCGCAAACGTGAAAAGACGGGGCCGCCCAGGCACCACCCCGCACGGCCCTGCGATCGGAGGTTCGAAGCACGACCCTCGACGGGTTCGAACGGGCGCCCGGATCGCGAGTTAGGGACGATGAGGGCACGCGCATTCGAGCCGTTCCTCGAGCCCGTCGGCTCGAGGGTGCCCCACATGTCGTGTTCGAGAGCCGGCGAGGGCGGCTAGCGGGGGGATCCCCACCGAGGGAGAGCTTCCGCGCCCTCCCGTCCCCTAGCGAACGGGACCGAGCCCCACCTAGCAAACCCACGCAAGCGCTTACATGGACGTGTCTCCGGACCGCGCGGCCTACCCTCATCGAACGGGGCATGGGCGTCCACTTGAACCACCCGCTACCGGCTCGAAGAGGAATCGGCGAGTCGCGACCCGCTCGATGGGAGTTGCAGAAGCCTCACCCTCGGGTCCCGCGGAGGGACGGCGAGGGCGCGTTGAAAAACAAGTCGTCGAGGCTCTACCCGTCGCCTCGAACGGGCCAAGGCTCGGGGGCTTGACGCACGGCTACACCTCCTTGAAACTGCCACCCGCCGAGACGAGTGTCGGCGGTGCGTGCACCCCCGGCCGGGTGAAATACCGCCGATCTCGGTTGGCATATGTGCCACGTCTCTCCGACCAAAATTCTCGCGGAGGCAACCCGTTTCGTCGAGTCAAGAATAAGCTACGGGAGGACAACTTGGGTCCCGGGTTTTCAAGTCTTTTTAAATATAATTCAGTTTTGAATTTTTACTCGCAAAACCTTAGACTTAGAATGGTTGAATAATATTAGAGACATAATTCTTGGTTGAATATTTTGCTTGATCATAAACCCTTTACATGAACCATCCTATGTGCTTGTTTGATTCTTTCTTTTGAGAAACCCTCAACCAAATAATTTCGGAACCTTAACTCAACCTTTCACCCTCATTATGGTGCGGGTTGACTTATTTTCATGCTAAAACCACAGTACGGCCACGATTTATGTTTAAGTGTTAATAAAATTCAGCACGTGGTAGGACTCGCGTGAACCTAGAAATCAAAGCTTTTGGTTGGTTAAAAATCTTTATCCTTGGTTTCTCTAGGATTAGAATTTTTAAGCCTATTCTAATTTTGTTTTATTCAAAATCTTTCTTATTTAGCCAAAATTAGAACCTAAACCTATGCCCCCATGATCAAGCCGGAAATGTTTGCTCTCGACCCCGATGAGCCAAACTATCTTGGAAATTGAGACCGAAATCGACGTAAAAATAAAATATTTTTCGACTTGCATTTGTTTTTATTGGTTTAAAAACTTCTCTAAAATTATGTTCGAGCTCTTGCATGGCTCTGAAAAATATTTTTAAATTTCGAAATTAAGAGGAGTGCTTAGCCTTAAAGGGAGGCAATCTAGTTAACCTATCCATGCATGCACCATGATACATCACGGGATGCCCCTCCAACACATTTAAACCACATGCAAAGTACAAGCATGGGGGGGCAGCCAAGGCTTTGTTTTGTAGGAATATCATGGATGCATGTGAGGGCAAAGAGGTATGGAAGTGAGTCAAAGCGAAAACATCAAGTGGAAGGGCTTGATAGTGCAAGCGAAGGAGTGGACGGGAACGTTTGGAAGGTGTACGCGATCACAAAGCAACATGCATGCTTGGAGAAGAACGAGGCCAAGAGGAGGAGAGGTAGTCTTTCATCCAACTCTTTGTTCGTGTGCTCTAGTTTGTAGGCCGGAATCACCTTAGACTTATGCATCCACGCGTTTGTTTCGAGGCAACAAATCACATCCTTAATCCACTCAAAGTCCGGACTCCAAAATAATATTTGTGTACCTTGTTACTGGGTGAAAACCACGGGATATATATTTGTGAGGGAGAGTGCTGCAATCATCGAAAAAACTACAAGCCTTTTCACCCAGAAGAAGAAGGGATCATCGTCGTCTAAGCCATCATCGGCGACCTCTTCGAGGAGGCGCTCGGTTTTCGAGTCTCCTTGGAGTATGGAGGAGGACACGGCACCACTAAGGAGGAACCACTCTTCTCCTTAGTGGCCGCATGAAACCACACGAAACTCGTTTATTAGGTTTTACCAAACTTCAATAACATATGGAGGAGCCGCTCGTCGCCTCGCCACTTGACACGATCATCCGCTCCACCTCCATACGCTCGACGATATTCGAGGGGTATCTCTACATCATGACGGAGGAGGAGAAGAAGCTCGCTCGCCTTAAGTAGAGGCTTGTAGCGAACGTCGACATCGAGCGGTCGCTCTCTCCACATATTGGGTTCACACGGGACACGGTGCAATTCTCTAGCGGAGTGCGGCAAACACCCACAAGGAATTCGCCTAGGGAAATTTTCATGACCATAGCGCATAACCTTGATGAAGGAGTCTTGAGTCTCTCATTCCGTTGGAGGGAGCCCACAAGTGGAGAAGAAGGAAGACCGTCGGAAGGGTAACCTTAATCAACGATGCTCATTTCTAGCACTTTGATGGGGTAATCTCCTTTGTCATGGGGTTTGTATTCGATCTTGAGATGTAATCACACTTTGTTGGATTGTCTATCTATCATCTTGTCTTTTTGTACTTTAATGCTTAAGGCTAGCAACCATACCATAAAGGGAGTAGGGCCTCAATGCTTCCTTGGATCCATTCAACACGATCCCAGATAGATTAGATTGGTTTTCATGTTCGAAACGATTGCATGTTCTAGTATCGTAGACCCATGGGCGAGTGTCCCCTATTTTCAAAAAGGGAGCTACGGAACAAGTATGTGCATAAAGGCACATGGGAAGGCTTTTGGAGTATGATCACGGGAAAGACCATCAACGAAGAAATACTATCGATTTATCATCCAAGTGTGTCACTTTTGTGCAAGTGGATTTTGGGGAGAATAAGAGAGACATAGATAACTGACACGGAGTTGAATTGGATTTACTCGCAGCCAATCAACCCTACTCACCTATAGTCAACGGTGGTGTTGTGGCAACATCGGATTCGGGAGATCGGGTTGTTACCTCTCCATGTTGACTATCTCTTTAAAACCGGAGTGTGCAAGGAACCCAAATCATCTCCTACCTAGGGACTTCTCTAGGAATATATGAAGAAAGGAAAATATAAGAGTGAAGATGAGAGAGGAGGCTTCAAGGTGGCCAAAGTAGAATTTGCCCCCTATCGGATTGAAGATTAAGACTTTTCTTGAGGAAGAAGATCGGTTAGAGGAAGGACTTCTTGTGCGGCGAAGAAAAATAAAGAGAAGGATTATAGGAGAAGGATCTTCTATGGCCCAAGAAGGAGGTGCACAACAAAATTATGTCCCACCATTCGGAGAAATTAAGGCATCGCCAAATTACCACGGTGGTGTGCAAATGCAAGCATGGGGGAGTGGGTACAGCCATACCCCCACCATTTTGCGGTGCCAACGTAGCCTTTGCGGAGCCATATGCACACCTTCCTCAACCACAACAAAATGTGGCCACCATTGGAGGATACGGCTGCAAGGAACATGCAATTTATTGCAGCCATCCAAACCAATGCAAACCAAATGGGTGAAGGAAATGCAAACATAGCTTATGTGCTTGGACACCTTCACACAGCACCGTCGAGACAATTCATAGGAGTAGTGGTGCATTCTATTACAAGTAAAGATGTGACAACCAAGACTATCAATATCAACCACGGCGGAAGATTAGAGAGGAGGAGCTTTAGTTATCTTTCCTTTACCCCCCTTTTCTTTAATTTTCCGCTTGTTTTAGCATATATTGTACGTAGTGTTTTCGGTTTATTTAGAATTTCAGAAAGTGTGTTAGTTTATTTTTTTTCGGCATGTATCTTAGTTTTATTTTCATCATGAATAATGTATCACCACCAAGTTTTACCCTTGGTAAAGTTACAAAGTTTGTGCCATGATGATATATGATTATAATTGCCGCTTTGTTTATCTTTGTAATTGGTTTATGCATGTTTGAACTAGTGCTCTCTTAAAAATACAAATATGAAATTATCTAAGTGCTAGCTCAATCTTCAGCGGAGGTTATGATTAAAATAAAGACCCATAGTGTTTTATGTGCTCTCAAGTTATGAATAGATTAAAGATGTCTTTTATGCTCAAAAATATTGCTAACCTTGTCACAAATATCACTTGTGTGTTGCTCAACCTATCCGAAGGCCTTATATATATTTGAGTGCATAAACTTTAGTGTACAAGATTTATTTTTGAGTGAGTTATTGCAGGCCATGATTTCTGCGGCCGAGACTAAGAAGCTGGTCATTCCGTTTTTGTGTATCTATCTTTTTGCTAGCCTTTTATCCGTGCATTGTGTATCCCCGCATTGGAATCTCACAAACTTCGCCGGATATCCACCCTTAAACCAAATATCATCTTTTGTGATTACCTCCTTGACCACAACCTATCGTTGAGAATGGATCATCAATTCAAGGAAGATCGCAAAGCGGTGCCAACGTTGAAGATTTCAAGTATCTCTCCAAGGAAAAATACCCGTACCTACCTTACTTTCGCCTCTTTACTCGAGGCGAGCAACGTCTAAGCATGGGGGAGGAGGTAGGTACGGTGCAGTTTTAGAGTTCAAAAGGGAGTATTTTAAAAAAAATGATGAAAGAGATGTATAGGGTTGGGTAAAAAAAAATCCAGTGATATTCATGACTTTCAAGGTATAAAAAAATCAAAACTTCGTTGTGAAAGTCATGGAGTGAATATGTGACAAGAAAAAAATGAATGAATGAAAGAAAAGAAAGAATGAGAAATATGAGAAAAAGAAAAAAATATATGTGCGTAAAGTGAACTCCCCGGCTCTCTAAAAGTGCATTCAAGGCTTCAAGTTAAAAAGATCCATTCTCATCTTCCAACCATGTGCAATCCGATAACGAGGACTTCCTTTGTGTCTCGGGATCACTCTTTGCCATTTGCACATGTCCACTCATCTAAAGTGTGTGTATTTTCTCTTTCCCCTCCTTGATTTAACATTATTTTCCAATGACCTTTTGACGAGTCTCGGTAAGACCATGAGAAGCTTGTCTTGTTTTGACAACACCTCATTTATAAAATCTTGTTAGGACTAAACTTTCCCAAAGCTCCATATAAAAGCCTACCACATATAAATGAGAGGGAAAGGAGTAGAATATATAGGCTTGAGAGACAAGTGAGATGAGAGTTTATGAGCAATACATGAGATGATTTAAATTTGTGAATTTGGTTTAGTTTTTCTTTATCTCGTTCTTTATTTCAAAAATTCTGAGATCTATTGAAACTTTGTGAGCATGTTAATACTTGTGGGATAAGCTTAATAAGAATCTACCCTCGAAGTAGAGGTGAAGGCTAGTACATTATGGAACTTTTAACGAATTAAACTTTTGAGAGCATTATGTTTTTTTTTTCATGTATGGTCAAGTGCAAGGTTTAAACATTGTTTGGCAATGATGATATCCATCGAAGGCTTACTCGAGGACGAGCAAGGTTTAAGCATGGGGGAGATGTTCGAAGCGGTAAAAATCCGTCGACCTAGCCATGATTTTACCTTCGGTGTTGGCATAACTTTTGTATCTTATTCATTGGTACTAACCCCCGTGGTATAACAAGTTCACTTGTGCATGTCGGTTTTGGAGTTATGTGTTTACGCGGGGTTTAACGTTGAAAGCAAGACTTAGGGATAAGTTCATTAAGCACCTCATGACAAGACCTTGAAGCGATGCAAGTCAAGCAATGAAGTCGACGAATCAAGCCAAACGAAAAGGACGGGCTCCTTACCTCGAAGAGGAAAAGGCCCGTTTCCTCTTCCTCGAGGCCTCGCGGATGAGGCCGGCGCGGCGCTGCCACGCCGCCCGCGGCGCCTCCCGACGGCCGCGCGGCCGCACGCGCGGGCAAGCCCGCCCGTGCGCGGGCGCGCCCGACGCCGCTCCTCCCGAAGGCACCGCGCGCGCGGGGGCACACTCGCCCCGCGTGCGGACACGCCGGCCGACGCGCCCCCGACGATGGTGCCGCGCGTGCGGGCACGCTCGCCCCGCGCGCGAGGGCACGCTTGACGCGCGCACGGGCGCGCTCGCCGCGCACACCTCCGCGGCACGCGCGGCGCCTCCCCGCGCGGCGCGCGCCGCCCTTGATGTCGATGGCCGGCGGCGGGCGCCGTTGCGCCCGCCCCGGGCAATGCCGCCCTCGCCGCCGGCGCGGCTCCGGCGAGGGAGGCGCGAGGGCGCCACCCCCGTCCGAGGGGCCCTCCCCCTCGGCCTCTTCCTCCTCGTCCTCCTCCGAGGATGAGGGCTCCTCGATCTCCGGGGAGGAGAGCCCCGGCTCCTCGCGCGTCGGTACTCGCGGCCCGCCGGTCGCGGCGTGCTTGACGTCGCCTCGCGTGCTCCCTCTTGCGCGCCGCCCGCTCCCGTTGCTCCCGCGCGCCGCCCGCCGAGCGCACGGGAGTCGGGGGTGGGTGGAACGGACTTGGCGATGGTGAACTTCACTAGCTGCACACATGAGCACCGAAGACACGTCAGGAGGCAAAGGCAACGCAAAGAACCAAAACGAAATCAAGGACCACACTCACCAACGGGCCGGTGGGGAGCATCTCGATGTCCCACGGGGTCCGACCCGCGGGCAGCGGCACCCGGGTGTCGACGGCGCTCCGCGCCCGGGTGAGCGCGTACGGCCGCTCGAGGGGCGTCGGGAGCATCCGCGACCTCGCCAGGTCGACGGGGTTGGCCGCCTCTGTCATCTCGAAGATGCAGAGCGGCCTCTCCATCAACGGCACGATCCGCCGGTGATGAAGGAAGGCGAGGACGCCCATCGCGTTCAGCCCCATCTTCGCCAGGCGCTGCAGCGGCCAGACCGACTCTCGCCGCGCCGTCTTTGCGGGCGTGGACACCCCGTAGCCCCGGGAGGCGGGGCTTCTCCTTGAACACCCGGCCGGTGTAGGGGGGCGGCCGGGCTCGGCGTTACGCAGGTAGAACCACCCCCGCTCCCAGCCGGCTTTGTTCGTCGTCATGGTGCAGGGGATGTAGACGTTCTTGAATTGCCCCCGCAGGGCAAGCGACATCCCGCCGGCGCGCATCGCGCGGCGGGTCCTTGGCTCCGTCGTGGGGCCGCGTGATGAGCTCCGCACGGAAAAGGTGTACCCGCGAGCTCCCAATTGGCGGGATCCCCAGGTACCCTTCGCAGACGCCCACGAATGTGGCCGCCTGCGAGATCGCGTTGGGGGCGAAGTTGTGCAGCTCCACCCCGTAGTAGTAGCACATCGCCCGCATGAAGGTGCTCGCCGGCGCGGTGAAGCCCCGCTCGTGGTAGCGGATGAAGCTCACCACGTAGCCCTCCGGCGGGTTGGGCTCGTGGTCCCCGCGGCCGGCGGCACGATCCACTCCGCCGGACGCCCGTCTTCGTTGGCCGCCAGCTGCGGCGGCGACCAGCTCGCCGAGGGCCGGCCGCGTCACCGTCGACCTCTCCCAGGCATATGGCTCCCGGGATCCCGAGAGGAGGCTCGGGCGGCGCCATGAGGAAGGACGAAGGAATGCGAGGACGGAGAACAAGAAACGGAAGGAAAGCTCTAGCGGCGACACCGCGCGGTGGCAGGAGCCAGGCGAAGACGAAGGGGCGGGGGACTGAAAATGGTGAGACACCAAGGTAAAAAACCGCCGTCTCCTCCTCCCCCGCGGCTTTATAGGCCGACGGGCGAGCTCTCGGAGCGGACGCCCCGCTAGCATTAACCGGCAGGAATCTTTCCATCACGTCGACGAGCGGGCCCCACCACGGCTTGCGGCGGCCACGTCACGGCGGGCGGGCCATCATCACGGCAAAGACCCGCAGCGGACCGAGGCGAAGCGGTCACGTCCGCCCGCAACGCCGCCCACTACGCGCGCGCGCGCGCCCGCCGGCGCCTAAAAGGCGCGCCGGCGCGCAAAACCGCGGCCACGACCGCAAGGCACTTAAATGCCGGGTCCCTTGCCAAGCAAGGAGAACCCTCGAGCGGGGCGAACCCCCGGCTCGAAACGAGGCGACCCTCGATGGGATATCGGCGTGAGAAGGTCGTCGGGACTGCTCGATGTAGAGCGGGGCAACCGCGGCACCCATGCCACGTAAAACCCTCGAGCGGCATGACGCTCGGCTCCAAACAAAAGCGACCCTCGATGGGATATCAGCGTGAGAAGGTCGCCCGGGACCTGCTCGATGTAGAGCAGGCAACCGCGGCACCCATGCCACGTAAAACCCTCGAGCGGCACGAGCCCTTGGCTCAAAATGACGTCAACCCTCGATGGGATATCGACGTGAGAAGGTCGCCCGGGACCTGCTCGATGTAGAGCGAGCAACCGCGGGCACCCATGCCACGTAAAACCCTCGAGCGGAGCGAGCCCCCGACTCGACACAATGTCAACCCTCCAAAAGAAAGCACATACGCCGTGCTACCAACCCGACACCTCGAGGGCCGGCTCGCCCGCACCCCTCGACGGCCGCAAACGTGAAAAGACGGGGCCGCCCCGGGCACCACCCCCGCACGGCCCTGCGATCGAGAGGTTCGAAGCCTGACCCTCGACGGGTTCGAACAGGCGCCACAGATCGCAGAGTTAGGGACGATGAGGGCACGCGCATTCGAGCCGTTCCTCGAGCCCGTCGGCTCGAGGGTGCCCCACATGTCGTGTTCGAGAGCCAGCGAGGGCAGCTAGCCGGGGGGATCCCACCGAGGGAGAGCTTCCGCGCCCTCTGTCCCTAGCGAACGGGACCGAGCCCCACCTAGCAAACCCACGCAAGCGCTTACATGGACGTGTCTCCGGACCGCGCAGCCTACCCTCATCGAACGGGGCATGGGCGTCCACTTGAACCACCCGCTACCAGCTCGAAGAGGAATCAGCAATTCGCGACCCGCTCGATGGGAGTTGCAGAAACCTCACCCTCCGTCCCGCGGAGGGACGGCGAGGGCGCGTTGAAAAACAAGTCGTCAGGCTCTACCCGATCGCCTCGAACGGGCCAAGGCTCGGGGGCTTGACGCACGGCTACACCTCCTTGAAACCGCACCCGCCCGAGACAAGGGAGTGTCGGCGGTGCGTGCACCCCCGAAGCCGGCCGGGAAATACCGCCGATGCCGGTTGGCATATGTGCCACGTCTCTCCGACCAAAATTCTCGCGGTAAACCCCTGCCCGGGGAGTATCCACACCCTGCGGGGCTTCGGGGCTAGACCCGCGGGTCGGCCGGACGCGGCCCCACGGAAAGCGTTCGCAAACAAGGAGGGAAGAACGTCCTATCAGTAGGTTCCAGCATCTGCGGGAGCCGCAACGGCAAACCCACAGATGCTCGGGGGCTACTGTCGGGGACAGCCCTAGGGGTCCCCTTAAACAATGGGGGAAACCCACTTAAAACCCAGAACGAAACCCGATAATATTAAGCCTAACCATGCAGGTGCCTAACCATGCAGGACACGGCCCACAGGGACTCCGACGGCCCATCGAGGCAGCCCACGTAAGGATCCCCTCGAAACGGACTCCACCTCGTTCGAGGCTGCACGCTCCCTTCAGGCGGGCATCGCCCCGCTCGAGGGGCGCACTTCCCTCGAGCGGGAGGTTTCGCCTCGCTCGAGGGTACGCCCCGCCCTCGGCTAGGGCCCGCCACACTCGCGGGCGTCCCGCACGCGTGCGCCGGCCCCGTACACGGGCATTTGAGGACCATGTGTGGTTCGAGGACCGGTGGATGGTCGCTTCCTTGTGTGATGAGTGATTGACAACGTTGTGTGGACTGATTCTTGGCTAAGTATTGCAGGTGCAGGTTGCGGCTTGACTCGTGTTGGTGCAGGTGAAGAACAAGCGCGAAAGGTCGTTGCGGTGAGGCCTCCAGGTGTGGAGAAGACAAGTAGGCTTCGTTCGAGGGACCCGGTGGCCAGCGGGGTCAAGTGCGGGCCGCATGGTGGCATGAACAGCAAGGTGAAGTCGCGGACGGTTTCTTGGTTGAGCCACAAAACCAAGGTCGAGCCGGGACTACGTGGGAGCCAAGTCATGAGTGGAGATTGGCGGAGGCTACACCGAGTTCGCGGGGTTTCCGTTGGTTCACCAGAAAACCACTGGGTTCCTTGGTTGATCCACAAAGCCAAGACCGGAGAACCGAAGACGGAGGTGCAGCGGCACGGACCGGTCCGACCGGTGGGTCCGACCGGTCCGACCGGTGGGGACCGGTCCCCGGGAGGAGCACCGTCCGACCGTGTGCGACGACGCGGTCCGAGACTTCGAAGCGGAGGACACGCGTCGGGATCGCATGGCTTGCGTCGAGGCTACGCAGGGTGCGGTCGCCGGCATCCGTCCGATGGTGAAGACATGAAGACTTCCAAATCCGCCCTTGAGGGGCTTGTATCCCTAGTTAGTAGAGAAGGGTATTTTGGACATTCGGTTGCCTCCATATAACCCAAGAGGTGAGAGGATGGCAGCCAACTCTTGGAACCCTAGCTCATTAGTTTTCCTATTTTCCACCTATTTTCTCTAGGTTTTCCTTAGGACTAGCAAGAGAGCTTCACAAAGAGATCTTGTAGAGAGGGATGGATGATCGGGCGGCTTGCTAGACCTTGTACGAATCCTTGTTTCATGTATAGATGATTCGGCGTGATTCCTCAAGGTTTGGATGTGTTTTACCCGGTTGTTTTTGGTGGTGATTTTCGGAGCCCTCTTCCGTGATTTCTTTGGAGTGTTTTTGGGGCTTTTCTCTTGGTGATTCGGTAAGGGAAATTTGTGGGAACCCTTCGTGGTTCTTTGGGTCGTGATTCCCCTCCCAAATCCGTGAGAAAAGTTGCTCGAATTTGGGGTTTCTTGAGTTCTTGAGTTGGAGGTGCTTTCGGCGGGATTTCTTCGATTCCTCCTTTTTGGACGAGATTTGGTGGGATTAAACTTGGCTATGGACTCCTCATGAGGTGCTCCTGATATCCCCAAGTCTTGTTCAAGTCCGTGGAGCGATTCGGGAGATCGAGATTTGGATTTGGGGGAGTTGACCCGCGGGTGCTGTTCATCCCGAGCTGCCCAGGCTACACCGGTCTGACCGGTGCTCTTGACCGGTTTGACCGGTGCAGGCCCTTGTGGGTTTTTGCTCGGGTGAACGACTTGGTGTGTTCGTTGTTGCCCCGTGTTGCTGCTGTTTCGAGTTTGAGTCCGTTTGGTGGTCGGTTGGCCTGTTTGGTGCCTTGGGGGCTTTCGGTCGCCATCGGTCCGACCGGTGTGTCTCACCGGCTCGACCGGTGTAGAGCCACTTAGTGAAAGTTGCTCAGTTTCACCAGCAGGGACCGGTCGGCCGGTGGTGCTCACCGGTCGGACCGGTGTGGGTCTCGTAGACTCGAGGTTTGTTGTTCCGTCGCGTTCTCGAGTCGGAAGGCTGTGTGTAGTCTTGTTCCTAGGTCCAGTGGCACTCCAGTGGCTACGTGGGCTTGGCCAACTTGGGTAGTGAGTCGGAGACGTGTGTTGGAAGCCGTGTTCGTCTTGTTGGAGTTTTCATCTCCTTCGAGAAGAATTTTTATCGGCTCCCATTCACTCCCCCCCTCTCTGGTTCGCCGTATCGGTCCTTCAAGTGGTATCGAGCCGGTTCGGGTCTTTGTTGACTCTAACCGGTCTAAGATCCAAGGATGGCGTACCGGGAACGGGGTTCGGGTCCTCCACACTTCGATGGCAAGAACTACCGGATGTGGAGCAAGCGGATGGGTGCGTTCCTCCGCGGAAAGGGTCGACCGCTTTGGGATGTCACGGTGGACACAAGGCTATGTCCCGGCCGATGGATTTCCTTGCTCCGGGGTCGAGGGACGGATTCGACGCCAACAATAAGGCGGTCGACTACTTGTTTCGTGCTTTGTGTCGGCCGAGTTCGATCGGGTGCACACCGAGCACTTGGCTTGTAGGATTTGGGCGGTGTTGAAGGAGGCTCATGTTGGGAACGCCCGAGTTCGAGCACGGTTGTATGCGACCTACCGGGGAGAGTACGAGAACTTCACTCATCTCCCCGGTGAGTCCATCGATGCCTTGTTTCGCAGGTTCACGGTGGTGGTGAACAACATGAGGGCCAATGTGGACGTGCTCCCGTACGATGATCATGATAGAGCGGTCAAGCTCTTACACTCTTTGGATCGTACGATATGGGGAGGAAAGTTCGAGGCTATAGTCGAGTCGGAGAGGTATGATACTCGACGGTGAACGAGCCGTTCTCGAAGCTCAAGTCGGCCGAGGTGGATAGGGGCATGATCGCCAAGCTCGAGGGACCGACCGACTCCCATAGTCTTGCCCTCGTTGGTGGTTCCAAAGGAAAGACTAACTCTAACCCATCCACCAGGATGTTCTCGTTTTCCTCTTTGATGTCTATGCCGGATGAGGAGTTTGATGACCTTGGAGAGGACGAGCCGGCGCCGTTGACGAGGCGGTTCGAGAGGCCGCACGAGAACCGCGTGAACATGAGGAGGAACACGAGGACCCGCTTCCGGTGCGGCAAGCCGGGACACTTCGTCGCCGACCGCCCGAAAAGGCCGAGAGCAAGGACGGCTACAAGCACAAGCCGAGGATGAACGATGGCAAGTACCGTTCGAGGCGCGACCACAAGAGCAAGCACAAGAACAAGTACAAGGACGAGCGATGATCGAGGAAGAAGGAGGGCCGAGGCAAGGCCCGGCGATGGTTGGAGCGAGCGACGTCGACTCCGGTTCCGCGTACTCCACCTCGAGCTCGAGCAGCAGTGAAGACGAGGGAGATCGCCGCAAGAACAAGAAGTCGTCCAAGAACCTGAGCGGGCTGAGCTGCTTCGCGAGAGATGGCTTCGCACCATGGCGCCGAGCTCCGACGGCAAGAAGAGCACACGGAGCGACTCGGACTGCGAGTCCGACGACGAGGTGCGTGATGAACTTCCCTTCTTGCGCCAGGAGAATGAGAGGCTTGGCTCTTTGCTTGATAACCGTGATGACATGCTTAGAGAGGCCAAGAAAATGAGGAAAGAGCTTAGGGCTTCACTCGAGGATGCTAGGACTAGAGTGGGCGAGCTAGAGACACAGGTGCTTGATAGCAAGCTTGAGATTGATTCGCTTAAGGCTAGCCCCGTTGTTTCGATGAGAATGATTGTGCCGATTGCTCCATATTCCTTGCCGATCTTGCTTTGTTTAAGGAGAAGCATGCCTCCAAGTGTGAGGAACTAGATGTGCTTAGGGTTGAGGTGGGCGAGCTTAAGTCTAGACTGCTTTGCTAGGTGCTTGCACTTCATGCCCCGTTTTGCATGCTAAGATTGATGAGATGCATGCTTACACTAGTTCGCTCGAGGCTAAATTGAAGGAACCCATGCCTACATCTTGCTCTACTCGTGAAATGCATGCATTGAAAAATTTGGAGCTTGCACATTATGTTGACCGTTTGCAGGATGAGAATGATGATTTGAGGAAGTTGATGGGGTGGTTGTCCGGTCACGAGCCTCAGTTGAGGATGATGATCGAGGCCTTTAAGAGGCAAGATGGTGAGGGGCTTGGAGCAAACAAGGTTGGTGAGGGAAGTGGAGAGAATATCCCGGAGCCACCAAAAACCCACCACAAGAATGAGTTCCCACCAAAACCTAACCATCTAAGGAATCGGCTAGACACAACCCCGGCTCCACCCGTGTTTCCTACACCCACAAATGACCTACAAAAGCCTATCAAGTTTGTGAGCACTTCGGGGAAAGTGTTCTTTGGGAAGGAGAGTGAGAAGGCAAGTGGTGAGAAACCGGTGGAGGGTTTGAGTGGAGAGAAACCGAGTGAGCGACCACATCCCAAGCCAAAACCTAAGCTTGTGAGGTTCCATTGTGGCTATTGTGGGAGAGATGGCCATAAGGAGGAGTTTTGTTTCAAGAGGAAGCGAGAGGAGAGAATGAGGAAGGAGTGGGCAAACAAGGACAAGTACCACCCTTCCGATGGTGTACTTGAGCCTCGTATGCGGATGCCCGGGGGCAAGGCGATTGTGAGAACGGTTCGGGCTTGGGGAGAGAAGAAGGCCGGCAGGGGTGGTGTTGTTGTCCGGGTCACACCGGTCGGGGCCGGTGTGGGGCACCGGTCGGACCGGCAGCGGGACAGACGGATGTTCGGGTTTCGAGCTCGTACGGGTGCGAGGGTTGTTTCGGTGGTCGTGGTTCCGGTGGTTGGGGTGGAAAGAGTGCAGGTGGTCAGTTTGCTAGGCGTTCTCCTCCTCGTGCTCAATACGGGGATTGGAGGAGTCGTGGCGTTGAGTTGGAGAGGAAGGACGTTCCACGGGCTTTCTTGCGTGGTTTTGGTCCTCCTCCAGGCAGAGAGGGGTGGTTCCCTCAGGGTGGCTACCGTGGTGGTGTTCGTGGAGGTAGCTTTGGTAGGAGAGATGCTTTGGTTGGTGCTAACCCCACTTTTGAGCAAATGGCTCGGCCTCGGTTTTCCTCCTTTGGTACTAACCCCGGTCTTTGAGTCGTTTGTTCGCTCACGTGCCTATTTTTGATTTTCAGGTGGGAGACTTGAAGAACATTTGGTTGATTGACTCCGGTTGTTCGAGGCATATGACCGGAGACGGGGGGTGGTCCTCAAGTCTCGTCCGGTGGTGACGAAGAGGTACATCACTTTTGGGGACAATGGGCGTGGGCGTGTGCTTTCGAAGGTGAGATAAAAGTGAGTGACAAGATCACTGCGAGGCGTGTTGCTCTTGTTCAATCGCTGGGGTACAATTTGCTTTCGTGTCTCGGTTGTTGGATGAGGGTTTTGAGGTGTTGTTTCGGCTGGTGGTTCTCGGATTGTGGACTCTCGAGGGGACCTTGTTTGTATGGTCGTTCCCGAGGGTCAGGTGTTTCGTGCTGATTTTTCTCAGTCTTCGGGTGTTGAGCGTTGTTTTTTGGCCGGTTCTTCGAGTGAGTTGTGGAAGTGGCATAGGAAGTTGGGTCACTTGAGCTTTGACCTTTTGTCTCGCTTGAGTAAACTCAATTTGGTCCGAGGATTGCCACGGTTGAAGCTTGAGAAAGAGTTGGTTTGTGCTCCGTGTAGGCATGCCAAGATGGTGGCCTCTTCTCACCCGCCTCTCACCGATGTGATGACCGAGCGTCCATGCGAGCCGCTCCATATGGACCTTGTTGGCCCGGCTCGTGTGCGATCCGCGGGTGGGAAGTGGTATGTCCTTGTTGTGGTGGATGACTATTCTCGGTATGCGTGGGTGTTCTTTCGGAGGATAAGGGGGAGACGTTTGGTTTTGTTCGAGATCTAGTCTTGAGGTTGAGGAACGAGAGGCACGGAGATGCCATACGAGCTATCCGCGGTGATAATGGCTCGGAATTCGGGAACTCTCGTTTTGAAACCTTTTGTCATGACTTGGGTCTTGAGCACCCGCTTTTCGAGTCCGTATACGCCTCCCCGGAATGGTGTTGTGGAAAGGAAGAACGGACCTTGTGCGAGATGGCTCGGACGATGCTTGATGAGCATAGGACTCCGAGGAGGTATTGGGGCGAGGCGGTGAATACCGCATGCTATGTGTCGAACGGATATACCTCGAGTGCACAAGAAGAAGACATGCTATGAGTTGATGCATGGTCGCACACCCAAGGTGAGTCACTTCCATGTCTTTGGTTGCAAGTGTTTCATTCTGAAGAAAGGCGGGAAGTTGGATAAGTTTGAGGCTAGGTCTGTCGATGGCATTTTCTTTGGTTATGCATCTCATTCTAGAGCATATCGTGTGCTCAATCTTGAAACTAACCAAATCGTGGAGACTTGTGAGGTAACCTTCGACGAGACAGAGCCACGTAGTCGCCTTGTTTTTGAGTGTGCGGTGATGATGAGCTTGGCGAGGAGATCTTTCGGGGAGGAGGAGCATGAACATGGAGATGATGAGGATGGCGGTGCGGTGCCCCCGCCGAACATGTACCCACTACTTCGACTACGATGATGGATGGACCCTCTCGCTACACCTACGACGACAAATCAAGAACGAGGAGAAGCTGATGTTGAGGGGGAGGTAGCTTCGAGGCGAGAACCTCCCCGGCGAGTTCAAGTGGATCACCCAGCTTCGAGGATCATCGGCGACATGGATGAACGCACTACACGGTCGAGGGTTCGGAACAATTCCCATTTTGCTCATGCTGCGTTTGTTGCTTCTTTCGAGCCCAAAGACATTGGACACGCACTATCTGATCACAATTGGGTTAACTCGATGCATGAGGAGTTGGAGAACTTTGAGAGGAATCAGGTGTGGGAGTTGGTTGACCCTCCCCCAGGGTGTAAGCCGATTGGTACCAAGTGGGTGTGGAAAAACAAAGAGGGAGAGAAGGGTGAGGTTGTGAGGAACAAGTCGAGACTTGTTGCCCAGGGGTTCGGTCGAAGGAGGGGATCGACTACGAGGAGACCTTTGCTCCCGTAGCCCGTTTGGAGGCGATTAGGATCCTTCTAGCCTTTTCTCGTGGCTAAAGGGTTCAAGTTGCACCAAATGGATGTGAAGAGTGCTTTTCGAATGGAGTGTTGGAGGAAGAAGTGTATGTGAGACGACCTCCCGGGGTTTGAGAGTGAGAAGTACCCCCACCGGTGTACAAGTTGAGGAAGGCGCTCGTATGGGTTGAAGCGGCGCCTAGAGCTTGGTATGGCGAGGTTGAGGGGGTTCTTGTTTGAGAGAGGTTTTGAGATGGGGAAGGTCGATCGGACCTTGTTTTTGCTAAGGCGGGGCGAGAGATATCCCGATTGTGCGGTGTGTACGTGGATGATATTGTCTTTGGTGGCTCGTCTAACTCTCTTGTTGCGAGGTTTGCGATGATATGAGCGGGGGAGTTTGAGATGAGCATGATGGGCGAGTTGCGCTCTTCCTCGGGCTACAAATCAAGCAATCAAAGGAAGGAACATTTGTGCACCGGCTAAGTACACCAAGGACATTGTGAGGAAGTTCAAGATGGAGGACTCCAAGGCTATGACGACGCCGATGAGTACGACTACGGCGCTTGATGCGGATGAGGAAGGTGAACACGTGGACCGAAGGAGTACCGAGCATGATCGGGTCACTCCTCTACTTGACGGCGACGAGGCCGGACATACGGTTCTCGGTGTGTCCGTGCGCTCGTTTTCAAGCGTCTCCGAGGACTTCGCATCGGCAAGCGGTGAAGAGAATTTTCGTGGTACTTGCGTCACACTCCCGACTTCGGCCTTTGGTACTCCGCGTCCTCTTCTTTGGCGCTTCATGGCTTTTCAGACGCGGATTTTGCCGGGTGTCGGTTGGATAGGAAGTCCACTTCTGAGACTTGCCAGTTTTTGGGTTCTTCGTTGGTGTCTTGGTCTTCTCGTAAGCAGTCGAGTGTTGCTCAATCCACGACCTAAGCCGAGTATGTTGCCGCTGCTAGTTGTTGCTCTCAGCTCCTTTGGATCACCTACACCATGAGGAGTATACCCATGTCCCACTTCAATGTGATAGCACCAGTGCCATAAGCGTTGCAAAGAACCCAGTGCTCCATTCCAAAACCAAGCACATAGAAGTGAGGTATCATTTTCTGAGAGACAATGTCGAGAAAGAAAAGATAGCGTTGATCCATGTACCCACACATCACCAACTAGCCGATATTTTCACCAAACCCCTAGATCAAGCAACTTTCACTCGTTTGCGGGGGGAACTTGGTGTGTGTTTGATTTCCTGAGTTGGGTGTGTGGGAGCTTTCTTTGGCCGGTGGTGTCGAGCCCGTTTTGCCTCCCCTCGAGGAGCCGGTTTGTAGCATATGTATAGCTTTCCTTTGTGCATTTCTTGCATTTTGGCATGGCATATGTAACATGATGTATAGGCATCCTTGTATCTTAGATTGCATGCTTGTTGTATCATATGCATTGGTTAGGAAAAGCTTCTCTCATATACATTGTTCACCATGGAATGAGATATTTGTCTTTGTGAGCTTGTTTGGTATGCTACGGTTAGTTTGGCTTAGCTCTTGATGATCTTGATGAATAATCCATGGTTGCTAGCTATGCTTTTGAAAAATGTCATATGTATGCTCTCTCATGTGTAAATGCCTTTACATGCTCTTGACATGTTTTTGTGGCCTTGCTATGCTTAATTTGTGGTTGGATAGCTAGTTTATTGATCATATGGGGCCAAAGGCTCATTTGCCATCATGAATGTTTAGCCCTCTAGATTTATCTTGTGGAGGAGCATAAGTTCCTTTTTGTCGCAAAGACATTTCATGTACCATTTACAAATCTGAAAATGAAATGAAAAATGCTTGGAAAATATGCTCCCATGTCATATGTGCTGAATTTCATTTGCTTTGGGTGCTAAAACCGTTGCATGATGCCTACCAATGAGAAGTCTCATACATAGAAGTAGGCACATGGCTCGGTGGCTTTGACATGACATGAGGTGCTTGTGGGTGTTTGTGATGGTCTTATGGTTAGAATAGCTGTCCTAGCATGAAGTTTGTGTGGCTTTGCCATTTTGATATGCTTTGATCATGTTTAGGACTTTGCTCATGAGAGGCAAGTTTTTCGCAAAATTGCCAAAATCCATTTTAGCTTCGTCCAATGGTTGTGAAACTTGGTGATCATGTAGTTGAGATCGATACGAAGCCGGAGAGTACCTAACTTGCTCATTTGGACATGTGTAGCATTCTTTGTTGAATTTTGTCTATTTGAGAAGCTCTAGGTTGAAAGTTTTGCATTTTTGGCTTGATTCATGCATTGCCAACAAGGGGGAGAAGTTTGAGCTTGAAATGGCTTACCGGCGCTTTTAGAAGGTTTTCGGGTGGTTTCGAGCCTTTTCTCGGGGTTTCGTTGTACACCGGTCGACCGGTGATGAGCACCGGTCCGACCGGTGTGAGTGCTGGTCCCGTACACATGTTGGGCACCGGTCCGACCGGTGGTGATGACCGGCTCGACCGGTGTGAGCCGAAAGTGCCGTGCGTTCTGTCCCGTTTCATGTGGTTTCTTGCATGCATTCGTCCAGGGGGAGTTGCATTGGTTCGGGGGGGAGTTTGCATGTGTGCGGGGGGAGCTCTTTGAGAGTTTTCGAGCTTTGTTTCGGTGGTTTGTGCTCTTTGCTTGAGCTTTGCTTTGTCTCGGATGTGTCGAGCCGTTGCCCTTGCCTAAGGGGTCCGAGACTTGTCTTCTTCAAGTGATCTTGCTCTTTGCCTTTGTTTGGCTTTCGATCGCTTGTTGGAGTTTCTTTTTGTTCGTTTCTTTTCTTTTTCTTTTCTCTCTTGTTACTTTCGTGTGGGTGTTGTCAATGCACTCATCAAGGGGGAGATTGAGGACCATGTGTGGTTCGAGGACCGGTGGATGGTCGCTTCCTTGTGTGATGAGTGATTGACAACGTTGTGTGGACCGATTCTTGGCTAAGTATTGCGGGTGCGGGTTGCGGCTTGATTCGTGTTGGTGCAGGTGAAGAACAAGCGCGAAAGGTCGTTGCCGGTGAGGCCTCCAGGTGTGGAGAAGACAAGTAGGCTTCGTTCGAGGGACCCGGTGGCCAGCGGGGTCAAGTGCGGGCCGCATGGTGGCATGAACAGCAAGGTGAAGTCGCGGACGGTTTCTTGGTTGAGCCACAAAACCAAGGTCGAGCCGGGACTACGTGGGAGCCAAGTCATGAGTGGAGATTGGCGGAGGCTACACCGAGTTCGCGGGGTTTCCGGTGGTTCACCGAAAACCACCGGGTTCCTTGGTTGATCCACAAAGCCAAGACCGGAGAACCGAAGACGGAGGTGCGGAAGACCCGGACCGGTCCGACCGGTGGGTCCGACCGGTCCGACCGGTGGGGACCGGTCGACCGGTGAGGAGCACCGGTCCGACCGTGTGCGACGACGCAACCGAGACTTCGAAGCGGAGGACACGCGTCGGGATCGCATGGCTTGCGTCGAGGCTACGCGAGGTGCGGTCGCCGGCATCCGTCCGATGGTGAAGACATGAAGACTTCCAAATCCGCCCTTGAGGGGCTTGTATCCCTAGTTAGTAGAGAAGGGTATTTTGGACATTCGGTTGCCTCCATATAACCCAAGAGGTGAGAGGATGGCAGCCAACTCTTGGAACCCTAGCTCATTAGTTTTCCTATTTTCCACCTATTTTCTCTAGGTTTTCCTTAGGACTAGCAAGAGAGCTTCACGGAGAGATCTTGTAGAGAGGGATGGATGATCGGGCGGCTTGCTAGACCTTGTACGAATCCTTGTTTCATGTATAGATGATTCGGCGTGATTCCTCAAGGTTTGGATGTGTTTTACCCGGTTGTTTTTGGTGGTGATTTTCGGATCCCTCTTCCGGTGATTTCTTTGGAGTGTTTTTGGGGCTTTTCTCTTGGTGATTCGGTAAGGGAAATTTGTGGGAACCCTTCGTGGTTCTTTGGGCTGTGATTCCCCTCCCAAATCCGTGAGAAAAGTTGCTCGAATTTGGGGTTTCTTGAGTTCTTGAGTTGGAGGTGCTTTCGGCGGGATTTCTTCGATTCCTCCTTTTTGGACGAGATTTGGTGGGATTAAACTTGGCTATGGACTCCTCATGAGGTGCTCCTGATATCCCCAAGTCTTGTTCAAGTCTGTGGAGCGATTCGGGAGATCGAGATTTGGATTTGGGGGAGTTGACCCGCGGGTGCTGTTCATCCCGAGCTGCCCAGGCTACACCGGTCTGACCGGTGCTCTTGACCGGTCTGACCGGTGCAGGCCCTTGTGGGTTTTTGCTCGGGTGAACGACTTGGTGTGTTCGTTGTTGCCCCGTGTTGCTGCTGTTTCGAGTTTGAGTCCGTTTGGTGGTCGGTTGGCCTGTTTGGTGCCTTGGGGGCTTTCAGGCTGCCATCGGTCTGACCGGTGTGTCTCACCGGTCTGACCGGTGTAGAGCCACTTAGTGAAAGTTGCTCGCTTCACCGGCCAGGGGACCGGTCTGACCGGTGGTGCTCACCGGTCTGACCGGTGTGGGTCTGTAGACTCGAGGTTTGTTGTTCCGCTGCGTTCTCGAGTCGGAAGGCTGTGTGTAGTCTTGTTCCTAGGTCCAGTGGCACTCCAGTGGCTACGTGGGCTTGGCCAACTTGGGTAGTGAGTCGGAGACGTGTGTTGGAAGCCGTGTTCGTCTTGTTGGAGTTTTCATCTCCTTCGAGAAGAATTTTTATCGGCTCCCATTCACTCCCCCCCTCTCTGGTTCGCCGTATCGGTCCTTCAGCATTTAACGCCCTGACGCCGCAGGACGGCGCCATCATGCGCCCGGGGCTCGCACCCCGGTGCCGCCGCACCAACTCCCCAGGGAGGAGCCCATCCCCGCCACTGTGGGAGGGTACGGTGGAGTGCGGCCGGTGTCAGTCCCGTGACACCGCGCGCACGCCCCGCACGGCTAACGCGCCGAGCCCTCGAAAAGGGGGGCCGGCGCACCCTCGATGTACTTTCTTGTGACCCTACGGGGGTTAGGGTGGAGGCGGTAGGCCGGCGGGACCGCCATCCCCGCCACCGCAACGGCGTGGCCGCCGTACCCGCGCATGCAGGCGCACGCCGGACCCTGTAGCAACGACTCCAGCCCCGTGAGGCGCGTCGGGAAGGAACGCCGTTCTGCCAACTCCTGTGCACCGTGCGGGCCAGCGTCAGCACCTCCCTCGAGCCTATCAGAGAACATCACCGCCGTCCGCTGCTCTCCTACCCTCGAGTCGCCACTCTTCGGGTACAAGTCAGGCCATGATGACCGGATCGTGGCGGGGATCGCCCGGACGGCCGCCCACTCTACACCGTAGCACGTCGCACTTCCCCACGTAGCTAGATAGCGCGGCGCGCATGTAACCCGCTGCCCCCTTGATCTATAAAAGGGGAGGCAAACCCCCAGCCGCGGGGGACGGACGAAGACGAACAGGGACGGAGTTGGAAACAACACACCGTGCACTCACTCTCTTATTCTCCCACAACATCTTCAGCCACTCTCCCAGGGACTTGGAAGCCACGCTTCCTCTCCCGCCTTGCTTGTACTTGCCCCACTACAAGCACCCCCGGTGCTAAGTAATACAGTGCCCCGAGCACGCCCCTGCTGGATGTACGGCCCCCTCGGCCGGAACCAGGATAAATCTCTGTGTCACTTGTTACTTAGCATCGACCATTGAGGGATAGACCACGGCGCTATCTACTGGTTAGTGTCGGGACCATATTCCGCACCGACTGCGACGACGACACGTCGCAGATGCCCGAAGGCGAGTTGGACGACGGCGACATCATCGAGAGGCTGACGCGGATCTTCAAGGATATGCCGCCGTACATGGCGTGCCCTGTCCAGGAGTACTCCGCTGCGCGCCCGCCAAAGGAGGTGAGTAGTCGTACTCCCCTAGTCGAGTAGTCCTTGCTTGGAGTAGGCGTGCTGATGTCTTGTGTCTTGCTGGATGACTTGAAAAAGTTCATCTCCGAGCCACAGCCGCCCCCGCATGGAATCGAAATCCCGAAGGAAGGGAAGGCCAAGGACAAAGAGCGGCGAGAAGTCGGCGAAGGTGATGACACTGTCATCGTGGAGGACACCACCGACGACGACGACGACGACGACGAGACGTTGCAGGACCGCTTTCAGTTGCGGTCGAGGTTTAGCCGTCCAGGCTTACCTCATGTGCCTCTTGTACAAGACCCCCCGACTAGCCTGAGGCTAGCCTGGCTGCGCCGCCACGGAGGCCGCGCAACCCCGCCCGCAAGCGGGTGACAAAGAAGCTCAAGGTCTCAGAGACCACGCCTCAGGACGTAAGATGTCTTGACTAGAGTACTCGAGTACCCATCCTACGAGTACGCATCCTGATGAGTAGTCTTTCTTATATGCAGGAGGTGCCGCCCGCGGAGCCCGTCGAGGAGGGCGGCGACGAAGGTGGATGGGACACAGTGGGGGAGCCGGCCGGAAGTCGTAGCCCAGCCCCCACTGTCGAGGAGCTATTGGCGCAGTTGGAGCGCCAGCCCCCTGCTCCACAGGGGAGCACGGAGCCCGTGGCCGCCACCGTTGAAGAGGTGGTGACTACAGGAGCGCAGGAGGGCACTGCGCCGGCCGCCGTTGCTGCAGAGAAGGCGGTAGCCGCAGTGGCACAGGAGGAGGCGCCCGCCGAGGGTGGACTGGTAGACATTGCCAGCATCCTCGGTGCCCCGGCCGTGACAATAGTCCAGTCAAACTTGTAAGTACCGCCTCTTCCCGAGTAGTACTTGTTGTAGTAGTTGAGGTTGACTGACGACCAATTGTGTGTGCTTCTGCAGAAATCAACCGATCTGTCCTGGGAGGGGGATGAACCCTTTTCGACGGTGGCGGAAGAAGTCGCGCCGCCCGCTGAGGAGTCCGCTCCTGCTTCCCAGGCGGTGCCCGAGCCGCCGGCTACCGAAGCGCTGTTGCCGGAGGCCAGCGTAGTCGAAGGTGAGTACTCTTCTGAAGCTGTGGAGCTCCTCGAGGAGTAGTCGCTAATACACCTGTCTTCTCTTTGACAGGTGCCGAGGTCGAAAGGAGTGACATCCTTGCGGGGGTGCCAATGCAGAAGTCGACAGCAGGCGTGCCAGAGGCTGCCGGAGGAGCCCCCGAGGCCATGGAAGAAGTCGCCGAGGAAGCCGCCGTGGCGGCCGGAGGAGAGGGGGTCACCACGTCGCCAGAGGTCGCTCTGGAGGTGGCTATCCGCTCCCCGGAGATCCAAGACGCAGAGCCCATCCGCTCTGCGCCGATGACGGAGGCCACCGCGAGTAGTCGTGGCGGGATAGAACTGCTTGCGGACGATCTTGTCGACCCGGCAACGGTGGCCAAGCACCTAGAAGCGATCCGCCAGGCCGAGCAGTGGATGAAGGTAAGTAGCCGTAGCTTCTGAGTAGTCAATCCTCTGTCGTTGAGTACTCGTTGACATGCGTTGTCTGTGCAGGACGTCGCGGAGAGGTCCCGCGAGAAGTCCAACATGCTGCAGGGGTTTGGTGACACGGTGCTCCGGGCTGAGGCGCTGGAAGAGCAGCTTTTGAAGTCGCGGAAGCATGCGGCCGCCATGCAGTCTAAGCTCGACGCCGCCTTCACCAAATACCACAACGATGTCCAAGAGTTGCAGGCGAAGGGCGACGACTTGGTGCGGAAGAATAAGAGCCTTCGCAACAAGAACAAAGGTACGCCGCTGGACTTGTCGGGTAGTTGTTGGAGGTCGAGAGGTAGTCTGACCCGCTGTACCACTGCTGTGTTGCAGAGCTTGAGGGCCGGTGGAGCAGTCGAAGTCCCCGAGATGAGCATGAAGAATCTCTTCTACCGGGAGCAAGAAGCCCGCCAGGTACTCGAGCTCGACTACAAAGAACTTGCCTTCGAGTGCGAGAAGCACATGGAGCTCCGGATTGCATCTGACCGCGATCTCGTCAACTGCTACAAATCATTGCAGAAGTTGAATGAAGACTGCGAGGCACTGCGGGCCCAACTGAAGGAGCTTGAGGAAGCCGCACTGCCGATTGCAAGGCTCCTAGTGCCGCACCCGGGCGGCCCCAAGATTGCTCCACTGGTGGATCGCCTCAAGGAAGCCCCAAGCCGGCTGGCGGCTTATGTGAAGCACATGGCGAGGTCGATCCCAAGGCAGGTCTTGGCCTTCATGAAGTCGTACTTCCCGAAGGCCCCAGTGGAAGTAGTCGCTAGCGGGGTAGCCGCCAACTGCACCGATGAGCAGTATGCGGAGCTGCTGGAGCAGATGGCTCCCATCGCGAAGCAAGTAGCAGAGAAGCTTAATCTCCAGTAGCCCTGTAATAGATAGCTAGTAGCCAAGGTTGTACAAAAACAATTGTAAAGAATTGCTTAAGTATTAATGAAGGAGAATTTCCAGCAATGAGTACTCGTAGTCGCGATCTCAGAGTGCGGGGCCCATCGTGGAGTGGATGCGAGTAGTCGTACTCGGCAGTAGTGGTCCCGTTGAAGGGAGTAGACAGTAAAGAAGTTGATGAACGATCAAACTTTATTACTGAAGAAGTACACCTGGATGGCCAGGGCCGTAGTTACAGAGTAGTCGCCTGGACCCGGAGGCCGCTTACAGCTGAGTAAGGCTGGAGCGGTTAGCCGCTTACAGCAGTAGATCCGTAAGTAACCGTGTAGGCTGGATCTTGGAGTACATGGTCTCTTAGTAGACCACTGCTAGAGTCCTTGACGCTCGTCGCAGCCAAGGGTCCGTATGAAGGACCGATACGGCGAACCAGAGAGGGGGGGAGTGAATGGGAGCCGATAAAAATTCCTCTCGATGGAGATGAGAACTCCAACAAGACGAACACGGCTTCCAACACACGTCTCCGACTCACTACCCAAGTTGGACAAGCCCACGTAGCCACTGGAGTGCCACTGGACCTAGGAACCAACACACACAGCCTTCCGACTCGAGAACGCAGCGGAACAACAAACCCCGAGTCTACAAACCCACACCGGTCAGACCGGTGAGCACCACCGGTCAGACCGGTCCCTGTTGGTGAACCTGAGCAACTTCCACTAAGTGGCTCTACACCGGTCAAACCGGTGAGACACACCGGTCAGACCGATGGCAGCCAGAAAGCCCCCAAGGCACCAAACAGGCCAACCGACCACCAAACGGACCCAAACTCGAAACAGCAGCACCACGTGACAACAAAGAACACACCAAGACACTCACCCGAGCGAAAACCCACAGAGGCTTGCACCCGTCGGACCGGTCAAGAGCACCGGTCGACCGGTGTAGCTCGGCGCCTCGGGATGAACAGCACCCGCGGGTCAACTCCCCCAAATCCAAATCTCGATCTCCCGAATCGCTCCACGGACTTGAACAAGACTTTGGGGATATCAGGAACACCTCATGAGGAGTCCATAGCCAAGTTTAATCCCACCAAATCTCGTCCAAAAAGGAGGAATCGAAGAAATCCCGCCGAAAGCACTTCCAACCCAAGAACTCAAGAAACCCCCGAAATCGAGCACTTTTTCTCACGGATTTGGGAGGGGAATCACAACCCAAAGAACCACGAAGGGTTCCCACAAATTTCCCCCATCAAATCTCCAAGAGAAAAGCCCCGAAAACACCCCAAAGAAATCACGAAGAAAGGGCTCCGAAAATCACCACCAAGAACAACCTAGGGAAAGCACATCCAAACCTTGAGGAATCACGCCGAATCATCTATACATGAAACAAAGATTCGTACAAGGTCTAGCAAGCCGCCCGATCATCCATCCCTCTCTACAAGATCTCTCCGTGAAGCTCTCTTGCTAGTCCTAAGGAAAACCTAGAGAAAATAGTGGAAAATAGGAAAACTAATGAGCTAGGGTTCCAAGAGTTGGCTGCCATCCTCTCACCTCTTGGGTTATATGGAGGCAACCGAATGTCTAAAATGCCCTTCTCTACTAACTACGGATACAAGCCCCTCAAGGGCGGATTTGGAATTCTTGATGTCTTCACCATCGGACGGATGCCCGGCGACCGCACCTCGCGTAGCCTCGACGCAAGCCATGCGATCCCGACGCGTGTCCTCCGCTTCGAAGATTCTCGGGATCGCGTCGTCGCACACGGCCGACCGGTGCTCCTCACCGGCCGACCGGTTCCCACCGGCCGACCGGGTCGACCCACCGGTCGACCGGCCTGGCCGCCGCGGCCTCCGTCTTCGGTTCTCCGGTCTTGGCTTTGTGGATCAACCAAGGAACCCGGTGGTTTTCTCGGTGAACCACCGGAAACCCCGCGAACTCGGTGTAGCCTCCGCCAATCTCCACTCATGACTTGGCTCCCACGTAGTCCCGGCTCGACCTTGGTTTTGAGGCTCAACCAAGAAACCGTCCACGACTTCATCTTGCCGTTCATGCCACCATGCGGCCCGCACTTGACCCCGCCGGCCACCGGTCCCTCGAACGAAGCCTACTTGTCTTCTCCACACCCTCGGAGGCCTCACCGGCGACGACCTTTCGCGCTTGTTCTTCACCTGCACCAACACGAGTCAAGCCGCAACCTGCACCTGCAATACTTAGCCAAGAATCAGTCCACACAACGTTGTCAATCACTCATCACACAAGGAAGCGACCATCCACCGGCCCCTCGAACCACACATGGTCCTCAATCTCCCCCTTGATGAGTGCATTGACAACACCCACACGAAAGTAACACGAGAGAAAAGAAAAAGAAAAGAAACGAACAAAAAGAAACTCCAACAAGCGATCGAAAGCCAAACAAAGGCAAAGAGCAAGATCACTTGAAGAAAACACGTCTCGGACCCCTTAGGCAAGGGCAACGGCTCGACACATCCGAGACAAAGCAAAGCTCAAGCAAAGAGCACAAACCACCAAAACAAAGCTCGAAAACTCGCAAAGAGCTCCCCCTGCACACATGCAAACTCCCACTGAACCAATGCAACTCCCCCTTGACGAATGCATGCATGAAACCACATGAAACAGAGACAGTGCAAAGACTTTCAGCCCACACCGGTCAGACCGGTCATCACCACCGGTCAGACCGGTGCCTAACATATGTACAGGACCAGCACTCACACCGGTCAGACCGGTGCTCTTCACCGGTCAGACCGGTGTACAACAGAGCCTAGAAATGGCTCGAAACCACCTGAAAACCTTCTAAATGCATCCACTAAGCCATTTCAAGCTCAAACTTCTCCCCCTTGTTGGCAATGCATGAATAAAGCCAAAAATGCAAAAAATGCAACCTAGAGCTTCTCAAATAGACAAAATTCAACAAAGAATGCTACACATGTCCAAATGAGCAAGTTAGATGCTCTACGGCTTCGTATCGATCTCAACTACATGATCACCAAGTTTCACAACCATTGGACGAAGCTAAGATGGATTTTGGCAATTTTGCGAAAAACTTGCCTCTCATGAGCAAAGTCCTAAACATGATCAAAGCATATCAAAATGGCAAAGCCACACAAACTTCATGCTAGGACAGCCATTCTAATCATAAGACCATCACGAACACCCACAAGCACCTCATGTCATGTCAAAGCCACCGAGCCATGTGCCTACTTCTATGTATGAGACTTCTCATTGCTAGGCATCATGCAACGGTTTAGCACCCAAAGCAAATTAAATTCAGCACATATGACATGTGAGCATATTTTCCAAGCATTTTTCATTTCATTTTCAGATTTGTAAATGGTACATGAAATGTCTTTGCGACAAAAAGGAACTTATGCTCCTCCATAAGATAAATCTAGAGGGCTAAACATTCATGATGGCAAATGAGCCTTTGGCCCCATATGATCAATAAACTAGCTATCCAACCACAAATTAAGCATAGCAAGGCCACAAAAACATGTCAAGAGCATGTAAAGGCATTTACACATGAGAGAGCATACATGAGACATTTTTCAAAAGCATAGCTATCAACCATGGATTATTCATCAAGATCATCAAGAGCTAAGCCAAACTAACCGTAGCATACCAAACAAGCTCACAAAGACAAATATCTCATTCCATGGTGAACAATGTATATGAGAGAAGCTTTACCTAACCAATGCATATGATACAAAATGCATGCAATCTAAGATACAAGGATGCCTATATATCATGTTACATATGCCATGCCAAATGCAAGAAATGCACAAAGAAAAGCTATACATATGCTACAAAGAAGCTCTCACACAGAACTTACAAACCACCGGCTCCTCGAGAGGAGGCAAAAAGGGCTCGACACCACCGGCAAAAGAGCAAAGGAGCATAAAACTCACAAGCTCCCCCTAAACACATGTACTAGGGCCAAAGAGCATACAAAGCTCACCCTACACACATGGGATAGAGAAGGAGCAAAACAACCCAAGTGGCTTGACCAAGGCCACACACTCGAAGGTCACAAATACACTTACCTTTATCATTTCTTCACAATTCTCTCATCCTTGTCCACCATCCCCGAAAGTGATGTACCTCCATGTCACCACCGGGATATGAAGCCGAAGAACCACCCCCGATATCAACCAAATGTTCTCCGGGCTATCCACCTGCAACTCAAAACAAAGAGCGAGAGCGAGCAAACGACTCAACACTGGGGTTAGTTCCAAATGTATAAAACCAGTGCCTAGCCATTTGCTCGAAAGTGGGGTTAGCACAGGCCAAACCATCTTTCCTATCAAAGCTACCTCCACGAACACCACTACGGTAACCACCATGAGGGAACCACTCCTCTCTGCCTGGAGGAGGACCAAATCCACGCAAGAAAGCCCGTGGAACGTCCTTCCTCTCCAACTCAATGCCATGACTCCTCCAATCCCCGTATTGAGCACGAGGAGGAGAATGCCTAGCAAACTGACCTCCTGCAAACTTTCCAGACCAATCACCAGAACCACGACCTCCAGAAACAACCCTCGCACCTGTACGAGCACGAAACCCAAACTGCTGCCTGTCCAGGCCTGCACCGGTCTGACCGGTGCCCCTCACCGGTCTGACCGGTGTAGCCTCGGGCGAGCGCACCCTCCAACGACCTTCCGCTCTCCCCAAGCCCGAACTGACCTCACACTCGCCTTGGCCCTGGGCAACTGCACACGAGGCTCAAGTACACCATCGGAAGGGTGGTACTTGTCCTTGTTAGCCCACTCCTTCGCCATTCTCTCCTCACGCTTCCTCTTGAAGCAAAACGCTCTCTTGTGACCATCCTTTCCACAAAACTCACAATGGAAACGGATCGATCTGGGCTTAGGCTTGGGATGAGATTCTTCACAAGACTTCACACTTGGTTTCTCACTAGGCTTTTCACTTGCCTTCTCACTCGGTTTTTCTCTTGGTTGGTTTGGCTTGGATGCAAACTTGTCTTTGGGTGTGGGTTGTGGTGGAACTGAAACATTCCCAAATTTCCTTTCTCTCTCACCACTGCCCTCACCAACCTTATCCAATCCCAAAGCCCAACCGTCAAAGCGTTTACAGCTAGCAATCATCATACCAAGCTGAGGTTCTTGACTCGACAACCAACTCAGTGCTTCACGCAACTTTTCATTCTCATCTTGCAAGCGACCAACACATTTTGCAAGATCCAAATTCTTCATAGCATGCAACTCACATGTAGAGCAAGAAGTAGGAATAGGCACTTTCAAATCAGCCTCAAGCGAAACAATGCGAGAACGGAGCTCAGCAATTTTCTCATGCAAACTAGGGCAAGAAGTGCAAGCACCAAGCAAAGTGGGTCTAGATTGTAGCTCACCCAACTCAACCCTAAGTACATCTAGTTCCTCACACTTGGAGGCATACTTCTCCCTAAGATCGACCAAGTCGGCCAGAAAACAGAGCAATCGAGCACAATCGTTCTCATCCGAAACAACAGGGCTAGCCTTAAGGGAATCAATCTCAAGCTTGCTATCAAGCACCCGTGTCTCTAGCTCGGCCCACTCTAGTCCTAGCATCCTCGAGTGAAGATCTAAGCTCCTTCCTAAGCTTCTTAGCCTCTCTAAGCATGTGATCGCGATTATCAAGCAAGTCAACCAACTCCTCATTCTCCTTGCGCAAAGAGGAGAGCTCATCACATACCTCATCCTCGGAATCCAAGTCCGAGGCGTCCTTCTCCGGCTTCTCTTGCCGCTCGAACCGCGAGCCATGCCGCGAAGTCGTCCTTGAGGCTTAGGCCCGTCACACAAAGGCCGTTGAGATACTTGCCGATGTTCTTCTTCTTCTTCCTCTTCTTGTCATCCTCTTCGTCTTCATCACTCGAGCTTGAAGACGTGTCCTCGAATCGGACTCGATGTCGCTCGATCTCTTCATCTTCTCTCGAGACCGCGTCTTCTTCTCATGTCCATGATCCTTCTTCTTGGACTTCTTCTTCTTGTCCTTGGACTTGTGCTTGTCGTGGTCGTTCACCTTTGGACACTCGGCGAAATAGTGTCCGGTCTTGCCGCACTTGAAGCATGTCCTCGTGTTCCTCCTCCTCGTTCACGCGGTTCTCGTGCGCCCTCTCGAACCGCCTCGTCGGGAGCGCCGGCCGTCCTCTCCAAGCTCGTCGAACTCCTCATCTGGCATAGACATCAAAGAGGAGAAAGAGAACATCCTGGTGGATGGGTTAGTGTTAGCCTTTCCTTTCGAACCACCAACGAGGGCAAGACTATGAGAGTCAGTCGGGCCCTCGATCTTGGCTGTCATGCCCCTATCCACCTCAGCCGACTTGAGCTTCGAGAACAGCTCGTTCACCGTCAGAGTGTCATACTTCTCTGACTCCACAATGGCCTCGAACTTTCCACCCCAAATTGTACGATCCAAAGAGTGTAAGAGCTTGACCGCTCTATCATGATCATCGTACGTAAGCACGTCCACATTGGCCCTCATGTTGTTCACAACCACCGTGAACCTCTGAAACAAGGCATCGATGGACTCACCGGGGAGATGAGTGAAGTTCTCGTACTCTCTCCGGTAGGTCGCATACATCCGTGCCTGAACCTGGGCGTTCCCAACATGAGCCTCCTTCAACACCGCCCAAATCCTACAAGCCAAGTGCTCGGTGTGCACCCGATCGAACTCGGTCGACACAAAGCACGAAACAAGTAGTCGACCGCCTTATTGTTGGCGTCGAAGCCGTCCCCTCGATCTCGGAGCGAGGAAATCAACCGGCCGGACATAGCTCGTGTCCACCGTGACATCCCAAAGGATCCGACCCTTTCCGCGGAGAAACGCACCCATCCGCTTGCTCCACATCCGGTAGTTCTTGCCATCGAAGTGTGGAGGACCCGAACCCCGTTCCTGGTACGCCATCCTTGGATCTTAGACTGGTTAGAGTCAACAAAGACCCGAACCGGCTCTGATACCACTTGAAGGACCGATACGGCGAACCAGAGAGGGGGGGGGGGAGTGAATGGGAGCCGATAAAAATTCCTCTCGATGGAGATGAGAACTCCAACAAGACGAACACGGCTTCCAACACACGTCTCCGACTCACTACCCAAGTTGGCCAAGCCCACGTAGCCACTGGAGTGCCACTGGACCTAGGAACCAACACACACAGCCTTCCGACTCGAGAACGCAGCGGAACAACAAACCCCGAGTCTACAGACCCACACCGGTCAGACCGGTGAGCACCACCGGTCAGACCGGTCCCTGCTGGTGAACCTGAGCAACTTCCACTAAGTGGCTCTACACCGGTCAGACCGGGAGACACACCGGTCAGACCGATGGCGACGAAAGCCCCCAAGGCACCAAACGAGCCAACCGACCACCAAACGGACCCAAACTCGAAACAACGAAGCACCACGGAACAACAAAGAACACACCAAGACACTCACCCGAGCGAAAACCCACGAGAGGCTTGCACCGTGGCGGACCGGCCAAGAGCACCGGTCGACCGGTGTAGCACCGGCGCTCGGGATGAACAAGACCCGCGGTCAACTCCCCCAAATCCAAATCTCGATCTCCCGAATCGCTCCACGGACTTGAACAAGACTTTGGGGATATCGTGAACACCTCATGAGGAGTCCATAGCCAAGTTTAATCCCACCAAATCTCGTCCAAAAAGGAGGAATCGAAGAAATCCCGCCGAAAGCACTTCCAACCCAAGAACTCAAGAAACCCCGAAATCGAGCACTTTTTCTCACGGATTTGGGAGGGGAATCACAACCCAAAGAACCACGAAGGGTTCCCACAAATTTCCCCCATCAAATCTCCAAGAGAAAAGCCCCGAAAACACCCCAAAGAAATCACGAAGAAAGGGCTCCGAAAATCACCACCAAGAACAACCGGGGAAAACACATCCAAACCTTGAGGAATCACGCCGAATCATCTATACATGAAACAAAGATTCGTACAAGGTCTAGCAAGCCGCCCGATCATCCATCCCTCTCTACAAGATCTCTCCGTGAAGCTCTCTTGCTAGTCCTAAGGAAAACCTAGAGAAAATAGGTGGAAAATAGGAAAACTAATGAGCTAGGGTTCCAAGAGTTGGCCGCCATCCTCTCACCTCTTGGGTTATATGGAGGCAACCGAATGTCTAAACTGCCCTTCTCTACTAACTAGGGATACAAGCCCCTCAAGGGCGGATTTGGAATTCTTGATGTCTTCACCATCGGACGGATGCCCGCGACCGCACCCCGCGTAGCCTCGACGCAAGCCATGCGATCCCGACGCGTGTCCTCCGCTTCGAAGATTCCGGACCGCGTCGCCGCACACCGGTCGACCGGTGCTCCTCACCGGCCGGACCGGTCCCCACCGGTCGATCGGGTCGACCCACCGGTCGACCGGTCCAGGCCGCTTGCGGCCTCCGTCTTCGGTTCTCCGGTCTTGGCTTTGTGGATCAACCAAGGAACCTAGTGGTTTTCTGGTGAACCACCGGAAACCCCGCGAACTCGGTATAGCCTCCGCCAATCTCCACTCATGACTTGGCTCCCACGTAGTCCCGGCTCGACCTTGGTTTTGAGGCTCAACCAAGAAACCGTCCACGACTTCATCTTGCTGTTCATGCCACCATGCGGCCCGCACTTGACCCCCGCCGGCCACCGGGTCCCGCGAACGAAGCCTACTTGTCTTCTCCACACCTGGAGGCCTCACCGGCGACGACCTTTCGCGCTTGTTCTTCACCTGCACCAACACGAGTCAAGCCGCAACCTGCACCTGCAATACTTAGCCAAGAATCAGTCCACACAACGTTGTCAATCACTCATCACACAAGGAAGCGACCATCCACCGGTCCTCGAACCACACATGGTCCTCACCGTAGGTAGCCGCGCAGGCTGGATCCTGGAGAGGAGAAGTCCGGAGACTGGAGCCAGGACCCGGAGGCCGCTTACGGCAGGGGGTGTTGTTGTAGTCGTGTAGACTTGAACCCGGAGTAGTCGTGTAGACTAGGCGTAGAATCGACAGAGCTGGTCGATGTTCCACGAGTTGTTGATGTCTTCGCCTTCAAGTGTCTGGAGGCAGTAGGAGCCCGGTGTTGACGGATAAAACTCGTATCCACCTACGATCCGCAAGCGTACGGACCTACACCTTTTTCACCACGGGATTCCCAAGGTTCTTGTCAATACGCGGAGCAAGGGGATTACTAGCGCTTAACAAAGTACTAATCTAGTTGACTAAGGAAACCTTTAAAGAGAGTATTAATCTAAAAGTAAAGACAATCTAACCTAAGTTAATCTAAGTTAAGTTGATCAAACAAATCTAGGGTTAAACTAGATGGTAAAGGGGTGAACACAAGAGAGTGAGTAAGAAAGATAAGTGTTCCCTCCCTAGGATCTAGGATAACATGGTATGCATCTACTACACGAAAGCGGTAAACCAATCTACCGGGGGTTGTGACCACGGTTTCGCCCTTTCCCTCCTCTCGTACTGTCACTACGCGAAGGTATTCGTGACTAGACCTATGATGGACACGGTATGTTG